>CM024602.1:29725043-32695483 GCA_014182555.1 Eucalyptus erythrocorys
ATTAGTTAAATTCCACATATCACTTATAATCCAACTTACACGTAAAAGAGGAGGTTAAAACACCTCCCCATCTATTAATTTAAATCTTTGGATCAGACTTTATAAGACAGCAGTTTATTGATGGTGGCCATAAGAAAATCACCCCGCCAAGGAACATAAACGAGAACGCTTAATTGCTCGATGGATAATTACTTGTGGATGGAGAAGAAAATAACGTCAGCATGTCCATCCATCTGATTGCGTACCTTCTTCAACATCAAATAAGTGGAATTCCACCTAGCTTTCACATCAACGGGTTAGCTTGTCGTGTTCTCTTCTATTTTGCATGCGGAGCAACTCCCCATCCTAATTCCCTTGAGGCATTGAGCTAATGTTCCGCGCCCCCTCCGTATCCAACTTTCGCAATTGTAAAACACTCAGCAATCCATCTTTGCATGTAGAGATTAATTATGTGGCACAGGCATCGTACATGGATGGTCTGAGCTATGCAGACAAGCTCCTGGTGACGGGATTCTTTACAGTGGTAATATTTAGGGTAAATGTCGAAGTCATTGACGGCTCTCGTGATTTCTACGTAGAATGCAGACATGACAACCTCTTAAACGACAGAGTACAATGGTGTGACTTCCAATTTGTGATAGAATGGTACGCAAAAGTAATATGGCTCGAGCACGAGTCCGGAGTCAATGAGACTCGAAAGTTACCCATGGAAAACAGGTGCACCAATTACGCTCTTTTTGACCTCTTTGTACTGGCCTTGCTCTTCCTCTTGCCCGTCAATTGCGGAATGGGCCTAAAATGCAGTTGCTATGTTCACATACTTGTCTCTACAATTCTTTCCAAATCATATTGAGATTAATGCTCTATTCAATTTTCTGTCGAAAATGCATGGCGAGTTTACGCATATGATGGATTGTGAAATGGTTCAGGTGAGCTGGGACCTCCTCGCAAGACTCGACTCCTCCTGGGCCTCCCTACAAGTCAAATTGAGCGATCATGCTGCTCAACGACTGGCTCGGCGCCAAAGCTAAATACACGAGTCAGGATCTCTATCGCACCATCTGGTTGGTGAGACACCACCCACCCCGTGAACCTCGCTTTTTACTCCAATAATCGCAAAAATTGACTGTACAAAGAAAAGATGGCCAATAATGTTTGCCACCATGCTATGCTCTATTGGGGGTTTGAAGCCTTTTGACGTCGGAAAGGACTGGCGATTGGCCAACAGGATTGAAGATGATTCGCGCTTTATCATCCGAGCTCATCTGGAAAGATTCTTAATCTGTCAATTGTCACCACGACTCCCCCACCCTCCACTGATTCTGCTTCAGAGTCATCTCGGTTGACTTGGCTTTTCTCTTCTCTGCTAAGTCCAAAAGCCGCGTGCTCGACTGAACGAATCGAGATGACTATCGTTATCGTTAGTCATATTGTAAGTCTTTTTTTTTTTTTTTTCCCACAGCGACATGTATGGGAGAGCATGGACAAAAGAGGCTGTACATTAGCTTTGTATATTAAAGGATGCTGCAAAATGCAAATGATCGATTAAATAACTGAATTGTATTCAATCGTTAATAACACTTCATTGCATCATTTTGTGTATGGATTTTGTAAATCAATCCGACTAAACATAGCATTTCCCATGATGAAATTGGTTTGCAAACTCTTATTTGATGTTTAATTTAGTTCTTGAATTCTACATTTGATTAATTTGGTGATTATAGCACTTGATTTGAGCCAATTTAGTCTTTCTAATTAATATGACAAGCCAATTCACTTTGTGAAATCTGTGGGAGGAAAGAGAGAGAGTTGGAGTCGGTGATGGCACATCACGCCACTTGCACCTTGCAAGGTCCACATACTCTTGGCTGATGGTGGCAAGCAGTGGCACCATCATCGAGTGCGGGGCTCGTTGCCCTTGCTTGCTATTGATGAGAACAAGCAGGCCCAGGCCAACACGAGTGTAGCGCGTGACAACACCATCTTGATTATCTCTCTTCTGTCTTTATCTTCTCTTCTTCTCCTATTATCGATAACATTACTTCTTATTATTATTTTTGTTATTATTATTTGTTGATTTGTTGACATGGCGCGTCAGTAGATGTCGATTTCACGTAGTGAGTTGATGGTTATATCCAGTAAAAGGACTAGATTAATTCAAATTAAAGAGTGTGTAGATCAATTCGACTTAAATTGAAATGTACGAATCGAGAGCGTGAATTTGGTCATGCTCTGCTGTTGCGCGTACTGGGAGATGTTGCCAATTCCCTTGTTTGTAGTTGGACGCGATTGTCGAAAGCGAACGCACGACCGAAACCGAATTAGATGTCAGACGGGCGTTCGAAGTACATACTTCATCTGTCCTTGTGATTGAGTGAGCAAGTTGCTACGAGATGCAAGAGATGCGAGTATAATAGGCATTTGAGTAAGTAATTTGAGTCGCAATGTCGTTAGGTACATCTTGGACTAGGTCGCACTGCGATTAATGGGAACTAGGATGTTACTCTTTGGAGTATCTGAATAGTAATTTACGCGGATTTTAGTCCGATAGTGTAGTTATAGTCAAGTTCTTCCAGATCCATCATTGCGGTGCCACCACTTCCAGTACGCTGCATGTTTTTTTAATCAAAAGCTGTGTATTGATCGGCAGCCACTTCCCTAGTCAAACAGAAGTGCAAACCACGTTACATTCAGAGACCACATGGGTCAAATAATGTTTACTAAAAATGAAAGGAGATCTCCTGGTTCCTGAATTAAACCTAGCCACATATGCACGATGAACAACGGAGTCCTAAACGAATAGGTCACCAACTAATCTTTCAGTCCTTGGTTTGAGACATAGTTTTGGAGATGTAGAACTGCCTGCATCTGCTTCCGCACTAAAATCACAAGGTGAGAGGACCCTGATAGTTTCATTCTAAAAAGGGTCGAAGGACAAACCCGTTTCTATGGACTGAATGTTCATAGGTCTTTACGTATATATACGTATTTTAGTTCCTTGGAGACATGAGTCTATACCATCCTGAAGCGATTCTCTTTTTCAGATCTTAGTTGGAGCATCCAAGAACGGCTAGGAACATTGATAAGGGATTGATCTACTCCAGCAATTGAAAGGATAAACAATTCATTAACGGTCTAGAGATAAAAGAAACATGCAATCAAATGTGAAATCCTTTAACATCGAAGATAAAGAAACATGCTTTCCTACTTCAAAAAAGTCTGCAACGTGTGCACATCAGATTGACTCTTCATCGAAGACAAAGAAACAAAAGGTGAAATCTTTTATAAGGAGACCAGTACTTATTATGTTCAATAATTCAAATGTGAAATATTTTAATATCGAAGATAAAGAAACATGCATTCCTACTTCTTTAACACGTTCACGTCAGATTGACTCTCATGCGTTTATGGCACGACAAACTCTTTTCTAGAGTCAGAGTCAATGGTAGAAGATCAGCTTGGGTGGCTTCGCTGTTCCTTGATCGCTGACTGAAGATCATTTACTCCAACAATGTCTTTACTTTTATGAAGATGGGATTTGCCGGCCTCTTGCTTCATCTTGACTTGCTTTCTTAGCTACCCGCTTCCTTTGCCTTTGAGTCATGAAACCCGTGAGCCTTAGTTTTGCAGAGTTTCGATCATGCCACTTGCTTCTTGGGATTGCTCTTGCGCTGTGCTTTAACCGAGTTTCCTGCACCACCAATGAAACAGACAGACTCGCGCTGCTCGCCTTTAAGGCCGGCATAACCGAAGATCCTTTTGGAGTGCTCAGCTCATGGAACGATAGCATTGGGTTTTGCCGGTGGTATGGAGTTATGTGCGGCAGGAGACATCAGAGGGTCATGGTCCTGGACTTGCAATCACAAGGACTATTCGGATCAATCTCTCCTCATATCGGAAACCTCAGCTTCTTAAGGAAAATGTTGCTACAAAACAACAGTTTCAATCAAGAAATCCCTCCACAGATCGGCCAGTTGCACCTCCTGCGTATTCTAGGATTGACCAACAACTCGTTGATTGGCAACATTCCCAAAAACATATCGGATTGCTCGGATCTGGTCTTCCTTAGGCTTGGGAACAATGAACTAACTGGAGAAATTCCTAGAGAGCTTGGGTCATTGCTGAAGCTACGGAAGTTCTCTTTGTTTGGTAATAATCTTATCGGGAGTATGCCTTCCTTTATTGGGAACTTATCTTCACTGGAGGTACTTTCTTTAACCGATAACAACTTGAGCGGGAGCATTCCCCAAGTTTTCGGCCACCTGAAAAACTTGGAATTCATTAGCTTTGGAGGAAATGGAGTGTCGGGTACGATTCCGTCTTCTTTACTCAATCTCTCTTCCCTAACTCAGTTTGATGTTGCAGACAACCAGATACAGGGGGCACTTCCTGCAAGCATAGGTCTCAAACTCCCAAATCTTGCAGATTTTCTCATTTTCAGGAACCAACTTCAGGGACCAATTCCTCCGTCAATATCGAATTGCACAAAGCTAAATTCTCTTCAGCTTAATGATAATAGATTTTCTGGAAAAGTACCTTCTTTAGAAAATATGTATAATCTTAGTTGGCTTCAAATCTATGGTAATCAGCTTGGTAGTGGAGAACCTGAAGACTTGAACTTCCTTTGCTCATTAACCAATAGTAGCAAATTAAGGTACTTGGTAATCGGCAAGAACAAGTTTGGCGGAGTGTTGCCTACGTGCGTAGGTAATTTATCCATCACTCTCATGTATTTTGGTGTAGGAGGGAATCAAATATCTGGAAAGATTCCGGAAGAAATTGGGAATCTTATCAACCTGCAAGTGTTGTTTATGTTACTTAATAAGCTTTCAAGTGTTATCCCCTCAAATTTGGGAAATCTACGAGGTCTATCAAAACTGCACTTAAGTGATAACAACCTAGGAGGGACTATTCCATCTTCTTTAGGAAATCTAAGCAAGTTGATTGACCTACGACTTGATGGGAACAACTTTCATGGGCCAATTCCTTCACCTCTATCAAATTGCCTGTCTCTTAATTCACTCGGTCTGTCTAATAACAATCTCAGTGGTGTTATACCCTCGCAACTTATGAGTCTTTCATCATTAACAATCATTGTGAACTTATCTCGTAATCATTTGATTGGGGTTCTACCCCCAAAAGTTGGCAACTTGAGAACTTTGACTTCGTTGGATATCTCAAACAATTTATTGGTAGGTGAAATCCCAAGTAGTTTAGGTGATTGCACTTCATTGACATCACTGAGGATGGGGGGCAACTTCTTCCATGGGTCGATTCCTCAATCAATCAGATCATTAGGAGGCATTGAAGAACTAGATCTTTCATGCAACAATTTGTCGGGTCAAATTCCAGAATTTTTAACAGTATTTCATTCCTTGAAGCTTTTGAATTTATCCTACAATAACTTTGAAGGCGTGATCCCACGTGAAGGAGTCTTTAGGAATGCTACTAGTACTTCTATTATTGGAAACAATAAGCTTTGCGGTGGGTTACCAGAATTTCACCTCCCCAATTGCATCTCTAAAAGCTCCAAGAATAGAAAGATCAATTTAGTGATATTGTCCACTTTTGTTATTCTTGGAGTTCTTGGAATAGCTCTTATTCTAGCTTCTATATATTTTTGTTGGTTGAAGAAGACGGTGATGGAACAAGTTTCAAGTTCAATGGATGATTCATGTCCAAACGTATCTTATGGAACACTCCTAAAAGCAACCGATGGTTTTTCTTCAACAAATTTGATCGGTGCTGGAAGCTTTGGTTCTGTTTATAGGGGTGTACTTGAGGTCAGTGGAATTACCGTTGCTGTGAAGGTGCTTCATCTATTCTGTCACGGTGCTTTGAAGAGCTTCAATGTCGAGTGCGAGGCATTAAAGAACATCAGACACCGAAATCTTTTGAAGATATTGACAGTCTGCTCTGGCAGTGATTATCAAGGAAATGATTTTAAGGCCTTGATCTATGAATTCATGGACAATGGTAGCCTAGGACAGTGGCTCCACCCAAGTGCAACATCATGTCATTGCAATGGACTTCCAAGAAAGTTGAATTTCATTCAAAGGATAAATATTGCCATTGGTGTTGCTTCTGCGCTGGATTATCTTCATCACCAGTGCCACATCCCCATCATTCATTGTGATATAAAGCCAAGCAATATCCTCTTGGATTCTGAGATGGTCGCACATGTTGGTGATTTTGGATTGGCAAAATTCCTTTTTGGATCATCGTTTGATACCGCAGCTAATGAGATGAGTTCTATGGGTTTTAGAGGGACAATTGGTTATGCTCCACCAGGTACTCTCTCTCTCTCTCTCTCTCTCTCTCTCTCTAAAGAAAGTTTATTTACCCAAAAAATTATTGATGGTCTTCCCGTCTGAAGTTGCTAGCAAATAATAATTCTTATGGTCTTACGCACATTAGATTCTGATTGATGATATGCACTCCAAATTTGACCTGCACTCTGATCTCCATGTGTGGCAGAATATGCAATGGGATGCAAAATTTCAAGAGAAGGTGACGTCTATAGTTACGGAATTCTTTTACTAGAAATGTTCACAGGATTAAGTCCCACCTATGACACCTTTAAAGACAATTGGACTCTTCATGGTTTTGTCGCAAAAGCTTTGCTTGAACGAGTGCTTGAAATCACGGATAGCGCTCTGCTTCAAGAAAGAGAGAGCCATCTAGGTCCCTATAATCCTCAGCATGACATATTTCAAGAGTGTTTGGTTATGATCTATAATATTGGAGTTGATTGTTCGAACGAAGTGCCTGGAAGACGAATGAGCATTAGCGGAGTTACAAATCAGCT
This sequence comes from Eucalyptus erythrocorys, assembly GCA_014182555.1. Lineage (NCBI taxonomy): Eukaryota > Viridiplantae > Streptophyta > Magnoliopsida > Myrtales > Myrtaceae > Eucalyptus > Eucalyptus erythrocorys. Next base: position 29,731,852 of record CM024602.1, read on the forward strand.
GCATCGAATTAGGGAGAAACTCTTTGCTTCGGGCTTACATGGATAGGTAAATTCTATAACTGAAGAGAGAATCAATCATCCTTTTCTCCTTTAGACCAAGGTCGATGATCATTCATCATCTGCATCTATACATATCTAACCTTACGCAAGGCCTTGGGTGCCTACACATTTTTCAGTACTTTTGGTTTTCTCAAAGCTCTGATTTGGTGCCATATTGGAAATCTAATTTAAGGGAAAGCTTGGTTTCTGCAGATTGACTAGGAATGGGCTGCCAAGAATTGAACTAAAGTTCCTAAAGCTATGTTCAATCAAGCATAAGCAATATTATTGCTCTGGTGGGTAAATAAAGGCTGTACAGCTTTTGATTCAACGTACTAGCATGATGTGCAGGGCAGGAATTATCTGGGAATGTTTTATAGAATGATGTTGCATTAGTATTGGGTTTTTCTTGGTGTGCAATTGCAAATTCTTCAGCACTACTACTGTCATTAGATTTTATTCTCGCGTTTGAGAAAAGTTACTTGATCGCCTTTTTTTTTAAAGCACCTAATCACATATGCATATGACTTACTATAGTTATATGGACTGGTCATATATCTTTATATGGGATTCGTTAATTGCGTGGATAACCAACTTTTAAAGGTAGAAATTACCGATTAATCAATAAATTAGTAACTGCTGATACGCTCAAACTTGCTTCTTTAAATAGAAAGTGACCATAAACGTGGAGTTATTGAAAATTTATAATTTGAAAGTAAAGGTACTTTTTATCATGACAAAATTAGTGGTCACTGAAATGCAAACGCCTACTTTCCATGGTGAAAACTTACTCAGTATAATACTTTCTTGTTATAGCAGCACTCTGAGCTAACTGCTTAGTATAATTGCATAACCAAATTTTGTATGGAAGTTATTAATGGCGTGGAGAAAATTATAAACTATTAATAGGGCAATCTTCTTAAAGAAATTGCTCACATTGAAGAATAACTGGATATTATGGGTGATTGGTTCTCGAGTCTCAAAATTGGGAACCATCAATCCGATATAATGGAGCTGGTCACTATTCTTTTCATGTTTCTATCTAGAAATCTCATTATCCAAAACATAACAATGAACAAATTCAAAGCTCTAGACAAATCCTATACTTCCATTTGGATATCTTATTATCCAATTACAGGCTCTTATTTCTTCGAAAACAATAAACTGAACCGACTAATTTTTTTAAAGAAATAGAAAAATAAGTATATGTAATTAGTCCGATTCGGTCTTTCTTGGAATTGGAAACTGGATTACTTGGACACCAATTCCACTTTTAAGAAATGGGAATTAGATCGACACTTTCAATAATCGGACCTAACTAGCCGGTTGGGTCCAGTCCGGGTGGTTCTAGTTCGAGGCGTCTGTTTTGCACATCCCTACTAGTTACTTCATTATAACTGATTTTAAAATGTTGCAGGGTGGATATTGCAAAAAATCGAGATACCGTGGGGGCAAATCGCGACAATCTCAAAAACCTAGGGGGCATGATGCAATCTTTCCCCTAAAAGACCCGCAAAGTCTTTGACACTATGGGAGCCTGCTGCACTTACCCAAATTCCCACGCCAGTTCGAGAGAAGATCGAGCAGTTGCGCACGAAGATGGGGTTTCGGTTCGACCTGCTGGTCCTCGCTGTGGCCCTGCTCTCGACTCCGGCGCTCTCCGATCTGGTGTTGACCAGGGTCGATCGGCGTGTGAGTCTCTCTCTCCTCTTCTCCGTTCGCCCGGCGAGCTCGCGGCTGTTAGCTCTTCGATCGGGCTCGTATCGAGCAGGTTTTAGAGGGGTTTCTGGTTTTGAGATCTTTAAGATGTGATTGCATTTGCCGTGAAGTTTGAACTGGTTCCGATGCCATTGGCATCGTCGATGTGCGATTCGCGAATCGAGTATCGAGAGATGAGCCGTGAGGCCTTTGTTGTTTGAATCAGATGCGAGGAGGCGGGCTCTGAGGATGTGTAGGTTTTGTAGGTTTGCATTTTAGAGCATTTGAACTCGTGTCGGATGATTGGGCTGTCTGACAGTGGTTCTTTACTCGAGTGGTCGGTTTTAACGATCCTCCTGTCATGAGGATGATGAGAGTGGATTGTGATAAGTGAATGGGCTCCTCGAAATTCAAAGTATTTTTTTGCTGGTCGAAAGGTCCAATGGGTTTTGTCTGGTTTAGATATGATGAGAAAAGGATTAGCTCAATTCAGGGTAGAGGGTTTCCATATCTAAATCTGCAAGACTATCACGTGGAATAATGGAGCTGAAAAAGTATTCAGTTGAACCATGATACTTATGATTTTCATTGACAATTACATGAACCGCGTGACTAAAATTATCAGAAAAGAATTTTCGGAAGAATACTGAAATTCTAATGTTCAATAATTCAAACAAAATCTAACCACAATGAAGTTGAATTCCTACACCATAGGTAGGATATTACAGAAATGTCAGTACCTGAGGTGCATGTACACAACCAAGGGCACCGACTATAATTCCTCCTAAGACAAAGCCGTCAACAAAGATGCTTGCACTGCTCGGCCTTCCACCATCTCTGGATAAGAAAACACGCAAAAGACTTGCATCAGATACATTCAGTCACAAAATGGACTATAGCCATTATGTCACAATTCGATAGAATTATGAAAATTTTAGGAAATGAGTTTCGTATTATGAACAGAAATTTCTTCTTGTTGGCTGACCTATCTAACATGTCAAGCATAAAATGAAAGAATTTATTATTGAAATAAATATCATTGGTTAACTAAATGTCAAGCATATGTTCCGGAATAAATAGCATAAGTCCGCTTAACTAAATGATAAGTCGAAGCTCTAAGCACAACAAGCCTTAAATATCTACTGCCGGTGAAACATGAGAGAAGAAACAAAGTTCTTCTAAATCTAGGAGTCAGATTATGGCAACATAAACCATAGAATGTAGAATGACGTCCTATCAAATCAGAAGCTAAGGAAAGGTGTTCAGCTATAACTTGTATATCATCTGATTCAAATCAGAAAGGGAGTAAGATGCCGATGTCTAATTAGACGATGCACAAAACCTCTGCTCGGCAATCGGGCAGATTCATTCCAACATGACAAGATGAACCTTTCGAGTGAGAATTACGTCGTGAGTCATGCTAATGTGGTAGTGCACGCCCATCATGTACTCTAGTCTTCGCCGCAAGTTTTTGCACATTCATCGAAAACGAGCACCACACCAACGAGTCGTACGATATATCGATCGGGAGAAAGACTTTCCCGCGCAAGACAGCTAATCATCACAAGCATGCGGCAGGTGACGACACCCATGAGAAGCCGCACAATGTGACTTCTTTATGAGATAAAAGCAATACGCAAGGCAGACGGCCGCAAAAACTCGATTTTTCGCCGTGATCTGTGAAAAACGCTAGTAAATACACCTAGAGGGGGGTGAATAGGTGTTTATGAAATTCTTTTCAAATCTTTAATAAAAATATCCTTTGGTGGGAATCACATTACAGATAAATGAATCACGCAACTATAAAAATAAATAGAGTAGGGTAAGAGAAATTTGACACAATGATTATAGTGGTTCGGCTTATTGTAAGCCTACGTCCACTCTCCATGCTGGCAGCCAACTGGCTATAATCACTATCAAGCAAATGAGAGCTTTTATAGTTCATGATGTAGACTTCTTCAAAAGAGAGTCTCTACTACAGCTTCTCGCAATATCACACTGTAAATATCTCTCCTTAGTACACAGTTTGAGCACAAGAGATTTTGAGAACAAGACGCTTCAGAGGTTCTAATTTCGAAATTTTTCTATCAGCTCTCTCATATTTCCGAACAATTTCGACACACCTTAAATAACCCTTCGTGCCTCCATAGCCGTTAGCATTTTCCAAGAATTCATCCAATCTACCCGTTGGAATGAATCAATTTAAGTGATCTTTAAGTTGTCGAATATATAAGTAGAAAATAGCTCGTCAATCCCGTTCGCCCATACAAGTAGGATCTTGAGTTTCCGTAATTAGATCCTTCCAAAAACTTGCTTGATCTTCAACGGATAAAATCCAAAGAATAAATCCTTCGAGCTCACAATCAAAACCAGAGATAATTCATGGATAAGTTAGCCCAATGTGAGGCTTCTTCCTGTGCCCAATTGGTGTTGTCGTTAGGAATGTTTGGCTGAGGCCAGTTGGCTGGATCCTTGTAGAAGGATACATTCATGTTTTGAGATACTGTCGAGGATCCTCGAGCATAGGAGTCCTGGGACAGAGGACCTCCCCATCTAGCATAGGAGTCTTGAGTGGATTGGACAATGTCATCTGCATCTGTCATTTCATGCTCCTGGGATGACGCAGCTTGTCTGAAATTATCGAGTGCTTCCTTGGCTTCTGGTGCGAGTTCATAATGATCCCATGTGGCGGGGACATTATAATTCCATATTTCTTGAGGGATAGTTTTGTTTTCTTGGGAAAGAATTCTTTGAAGTTCTTGGTACTGGTGTTCACAACATCTAACAGATCCTGGATACGATTTGTGAATTCGAGCTTCTCTACTGTCCAAATGTGGTTTATAGGATGTGGTTCCTATATCCTGTGGTTCATTAATTATGCTACCATTGTTTCTGAAAAAATGCCATGGACGCTTAAAAAACATAATGGTATGGACTTCAGGATTAGGTGTCATGGTTCTCAGTTCTTTTTCTAAAAGATGTTTCCAATGAGTCGGAGGATAGAACCAGTTGAGAAAGTCTAAAAGGTTTTTGTCACTTTCCCTTTCAACATTACCTTTGCCGAGTAAGAAAACCCTTGTGAGGTTGGCAATGAATCTTCGAGTTGGGATCTCCATAGCTATCAAGTACTTTTTGGTTAAGTACCATAATAACTTCTTGAGTTGATCAGGGAAATCATCTTCCTTCCAGATGAGAGGATGAATGAATGGATAATCTGTATTCAGCCCAAAAGGATAGAGAATGGAACCTCCGTTGAATCGGAATAGTTCAGTATGGCATCGCCACATGAGACTATCCATGTTTTCATTAAGACTGTCTTGCTGGATTTGTTCGATGATCTCCTGGGGATATTTCCAGCTGGGCAAGTCTTTGATCTTCTCTATCTTGTATTTCTTTCCATAATTGAGCATATGGAAAGCAGGTCTTTTGATGTACATGTTAATCTCTGTGGGTGCTTTTGGTCTTGACAGAAAATCAGCAAGCACGTTTTTCTTCCCAGGGATGTGTTTGGTTTCAAAAGAGTATTTTGAAAACCATTCAGCCCAACGAAGCAGTTGAGCATTTGGGATCTGCTTCTATTTGAATTTTGTCATCTGTGGAAAAGATGCCATATCTAGTTCCACTAAGAAATGGTGACTGATGAGATGGAACTCAAACTTTTTGATTCCATTTTTGACTGCTAGGATTTCTTTGAAAGTGGAATGGTAATGCATTTCAGCTTGAGAGAATTTTCCACTTTTATAAGCGCAAAGATGTCTCTTACCATCAATTTCTTGAACAGACTGCTGCCCGGTATTCATCACCGGCGTCGCCCGAAGGATTCTTTTTCCCGTCGATGGTATTTGCGGTGGTGGGAGATTTTGCATAATCTCCTTAAGTTCAAGAATCTGCTTTAGTCCGGGTTTTTCCCCAAAGTGGGGGATTCTTCTTCAGCATTGACTGGAGAGGAATTAGTAGCTTTGCAATGTTTGGCACAAAATCCCCGAGATAATTAATTATCCCAAGAAATTGCTGAACTTGCTTTGTGGTGAAGTTTTTTTTAGGGAACTTCAATAATTCCCGTGCAATATGTGGCCTTGGATAGTACGTACCTTTGTTGAGGTGCATACCAAGAAATTCAATTTTTGTCTGGGCAATATTCATTTTCCTCTGAGAAAGCATAATGCCATGCTTCCTCACAATTTCTGCAAACTGTTCAAGGAGTTGGCATCGAGACTGCTCACCAGGACTGTAGAGCAGAATATCATCAATGTAGACCGCAGCACTTGACAGGATTGGCTAGAAAATTCGGCACATGGCCTTTTGAAAGAGGGATGGCGCAACTTTCAAGCCAAAAGGAAGAACTTTCCACCGGAAGTGCTGATTTGGGATACAAAACCCTGTTTTAGGTCTGTCTTCAGGATGAATGCCCAATTGCCAAAATCCAGCTTTGAGGTCGAATTTGGAATAGATATGGGCCTTGGTTAGACCAACAAAAAGAGAATCTCTTGAAGGTAAAGGGAACTTATCATCTTGGAGAAAAAGGTTGAGAGTTTGATAGTTGATCACCAATCTCATTTTTCCCCTGGTCTGTTTAGCACGCTTATTGACATAAAAGGCTTCACAAGCCCATTGAGAATTGGAAAGTTCAATAAGTTCTTGCTGGAGAAGTTCTGAGCATTCCCTTTGTGCCAGAGTTAAATGTTCTGGATTCATTCCCGAGTGACTTGCCTTGGTTGGATTTATATCCTCATTCTTTTTGAAAGGAAGGTGAACAAAGAACTCTGGATTTTCCCATAAAGGATGAGAACATTTTTGAGCGAACTCGAGTGGGATTCGAACATGATTCAAACAACTTTTGCATGATTGGATCTAATAGACTCATGTGAATGAAAAAGAGTCTCTGAATATTGACAAACTCAGAGAATTGGTCCTTATACTTAAGACCTTTTCCAGGGATAATTCGGAGTTGAGCAATCTGAGTCATAATGTCTCATCCAATTATCAGATCTTTATTGGGGAGACTGGATCCAAAGATTTTGGTTGTGATAGAACACTGAGGGAAAAATTGGACAGTTACAAGAGTAGTTCTAACATCTGTGGAGAAAGTATCTCCAGAAGCAGAGTTGAAGTATCGGACATGAGAAGTCGAATATTCTTCAGGCAAAATTTTGGTATCTAGAATAGAGCAACTTGCTCAAGTATCAATAAGAGCAATGACATTGATGGGTTTTGCAAATTTGGAAGTGAGAATCTTTATAGGGAAATGAGGACACTGGGTCTGGCTTGAGAATATGTCGGGAGCTTGTTCTGAAGATGCAAGAGATATATGAAAAATCTCTTCAGATTCTGTGTAAGATTCAGTTTCACTGGAAGTTTGATAAAAAGGAATGATACAAAGAGTCTGTTCCGATGGTTCTTCATCAGCAGAGAATAGGGATTCAATATCATCATTTTCAAGAGAAATCCCAGTTTCATTCTCAATATGATGAATTAAACGATTCTGACCTTTTTTCGCCTGAGGACAATTTTTGACAAAATGTCCTTTCTGGTTGCAGATGAAGCATCGGTTTGACTTCTTGTGGCTTGTGCGATCTTTTCTTTTGCGTAGGTATCGCCATTTCTTTTTTCTCCGGAAGTGTTTGGGGCCATGTTTGTACTTCTTGATATTGAGCTTCTTGAAGTGTTTCTTCTTTCTGCAATGCTTTCTACAATCGCCATCGCAATCGTATTTGGAACACTTCATCTTCAACTTTTGATGAGAGCAGGCTGCTTCAAGGCCTTTGTCTTCCATGATGTAAGTACGGACCATCCGGCGTTTTAGACAAAGTTCTTCAAGACACAGATGGATTTCTTGCTGTATTTCTCCCAAGGGAATGTCTTGTACCCTTTTTTGTTTTCCAAAAAAGGATCTTTCAACCATCTGGGACAATTCTTTAGGGATGGATGTCAGGAAGACATGTTTTAGGTTTGGATCAGCTCCAACCTGATAAAAAAGCTTAAGCATTTCTCGATAGTGCCTATCAAGATCCTTCTTTTGGAGGGAGCAGCATTTTCTCTCAAAAAAGTCTCTTCTTTTTAATTCCACAAGATCAGTGGGTTTTCCCACAAAGAAATGATATAGGATGGTGATAGCATGGCTAAAATTTGGTGACATCAGAAAATGAATCTGATCTTGTTCTGATACTGATTTCCACCAGGCTTTGAGGCTTCCTGTAAACCTCGTGACAAAGTTGTAAAGGACATCATTCATATCATGGTTGGTGATGGATTGGGTGTTCAACCAAGTATGAAATTCTTCAAGTCTTTCTGGCCATTTGTGATAAGGAATATCATCAATGGTGAAAAACTGTTTTGATGCCATGGACACATGTTTTCCAAGATATTCGAACAACTTCTGGCTCAGAATAATTGGATTCCATATCAATATCTGGAGCTGGAGGATCAGCCATGAATATGGATGAAGTGATTGGTACGACAGGGGGGAATCAATAGCAGGAATCGAAAAGGATGAGGAGGATGCGAGGGATACCGAATCTGATTCGGAGTCAAAGATATCAGGAAAAATTTGTTCTGTCGAGAAAATGGGCTGATCATTTTGAATGGCAGGATCAGACTGTTGATCAGACTATTGGTTTATAAGATCAGGATCAGATTGGTTTTGAGTACCCAAATCCTTTAGAAAGGATTCTAGAGGGTTTGAAAGCATAATCTGATCTGGCCTTTCTCTGATGACAACAGAAGAAGTTGGCCTTTATGGCCTTTCTTTTTCTTTCCCTTTCTCCTTTTGTTTTCTAGTGAGATCTTTGAGGCAATCTCTCATGCTTGCCATATCTGGTTCCTTCCCCGTAAGGATCTTCGGAATGGCAGGCAAAAATAGACGTCTAAGGTTGAGGAGGCACATACCCAGTTCTAATAGTGGGTGCCAATGGATCGAAAGGTCTGAACCTTCCTTCTTCAAGGATTTGGATTTGCCTTTTGAGCTTCTCTATCTCCGGCTTTGGACTTTCAAGGTGGTGATATCCGAGACGTTGTCCTGATTCCAAGGCATCAAGCCTTTTCGGAACTCGAAAAGCAGTTTTTGGTGGACTCATCGTGCCTTTGAAGGTCTTGTTGAACATTTCCTATCTTGTAATCAATGACTTTGAAAGCATTGTTCTGTGCCAACAAAGTTTTAGATTGCCAATTTAGAACAGCTTCAGCAGCAGTAGTTCTTTTTGGCCTTCCATGCTCATCTACCTCAGTGGGGGTAGATACTTTAGGAGTATGACGGTACCTTTTCTGTGGGTCAGTAAACTCTTCTGGAGCAGGGAATGTGAGTTTAGAACTTTCACGGACAAGAGGGGGGAAGTCCATATCTTGAAACATGGCAATGGAAGAGACAGGTTGCTTTTCTGGTGAGACTTCAAGTGGGTAAGAGTGTTTTTTGGCCCACTTCAGGATTGGCTTATAGAACAGGGAGAGAGCTGGTTTTTTCTGAGGAGGAGAAGGTGGAGGTGATGGTGGCGAAGAGTTTGAAGGTGAAATAGCATATTTCGGTGGTGGAGGAGGTGCGTAGGAGACTATGTACTGGTATTTATCACATTCACCAAGAGTATCAACGGATGGATCTCCATGTAAATATTGTTGGAACAAGGGATCTCTTCGTTTCTTTCTCCGAGGTGGAGATTTTTCAAATGGGTCAACCTCATCAGGAGATTTTGTGCAAGAAGAGCACTGACAGAAATGATCCCAAAAGCAATGACCATATGGGTCTTTATAGTAATGGACTGACTGTCCATCACTCTGGAAGTGTCGGACAAGCTTTTTTGGGTCTGGTTTAGAAATAGCTTCAGGAACACATGGTTCGATCATGAAAAGAGTCTAGAAGATAGATGGACTTTCTTCTTTTTCCTTGCCAAATTTGATGGAAACAGTTCCATCTTTCTTTCGGATAAATTCATAATCCGAAGACTGGAGAGGCTTGCTTTGTTACGGTGCAGCTTTTCATAGTTGGTGATCCATATGTCCGGGAGGAGAGTGGCTAACTTCTCCTTTGGAATCTGTCCTGGAACATAGATACAAGAAGCTTGATCATTTTGCATGGAGATGAACAGGGGCATCTTCATTTCCATTGTTGAAGTTCGGATCAAGAGCATGGTTCGTACTTGATAAACCATTTGGTAGTGGAGCGTTGCAGCAAATGTGAGTCGCGGCGAGGGGCTCCAAGAAAGTTGAACCCGTACTTTCATAAAAGAAAGTAACGTGGGTCGGAAAGAGCAATATTAAAATTAGGATACAGGGTGACAAACACTGTGCCAGCATTTAGGGTGGTTTGGACTGTGCCAATACAGGCATGTTGGTACTCCAAGAAACGAGTATTCAATAATGATATTCTGGCAACAACAGGTAAACCTTTGCGGCCATGAAAAGTAAAAGCAAGACGAACAGCGCCATAGTGAACATGAGTGTAACCTTGTTGGGTCCACTGTCTAGGAAACTCTGGAGGAATTTGAAGAGTAACAAAATACTCCTTTTCAGTAACAGGTATGGGGTGCTGGTCAAACTTGGAGGACTGGACGTACTCCTTAACTTGCTTTGGGGTTTGATGGAATATCCCGCTAACAGCTTGGCAAAATCGCAAAAACTGGGTCTGACTAACTTTAGACTTTGATTGGGTTTGGAGATCTTCAGACCGTAACTCTGGGTCTAACTGTCTTCAGATGGAAACGCTTGGATCTCGAACGCTTCAGACTTTAGCGGCTGAGTCTTGGATTCTTTAGACTTAACTGACGAGAGTGTTTTGTCAACTTCAAAACTTATCAAGGATTTTTCTTCAACAATCGGTAGCCAATCACAGGTCTCGAGCTCGCTAAACTCATCGCAGGCTACTTAATGCAACCGTTGCAAGTGTACAGGAATTAGTAACACTGATTAACAGGCATTTGCCTTCTCTTCATCTCGCGGCTCGCAAACAAACATCCGTCCCATTCAGCTTTTTTGTAGGATCAAGCGCAAATCAAAGCTAGCGATCAGCACTAAACATCGAATGGAAAGGGCGAAATCGAAAGGGAGATTGTTACTCGATGAGAGCTGCGCCCAAGGATTTCTCAGTAAGGCCAGATGACTAGAGACTGCGCTCATCGTCACGGCATGCGGCGGGCGGCGGGAGCGAGGCCGGTGATCGGAAGGGGGCAAAGCGCGAGGGCGGCAAGGTTCGATTCGAGAGAGGAATGAGAAATGAAATGGAGGGAGGAGATTAGAAAAGGGGATGATCCGTTCTGGTGCTCGATTGTATCGATGTAGCTTGCTCGCTTGGGAGTGACACAGTCAAAGAGACAAAGAGCGGTGGCGATCCCCTGCCTCGCGGCTTAGATGATTGGCGTTGAGATGAGGGCTTTTACGGCCGTTAATTCGATCCCTAAGTAGCACCCCACGCAGACGGAGCTCGGGCGTTTGGCTGTCGATAGCAGCCGATGGTTTTCAGCCATTGCATTGTGGCTTGGCCGAGCATTTTGAGAAGATTGACATTGGCAATTTTAGAAATGTGAAAAATTTTAATATCGAAGATAAATAAACATGCGTTCCTACTTCTTTAACATGTTCACATCAGATTGACTCTCGTGCGTTTATGGCCACACAAAGTCTTTTCCAGAGTCAGAGTCAATGGTAGAAGATCGGATTGGGCGGCTTCGCTGTTCCATAACCACTGATTCAAGATCATTTACTTCAACGATTTCTTTACGTTTATGAAGATGGGATTCGTTGGCCGCTTCTTTCTTCTTGACTTGCTTTCTTAGCTACCCGCTTCCTTCGCCTTTGAGTCATGAAACCCATGAGCCTTAGTTTTGCAGAGTTTCGATCATGCCACTTGCTTCTTGGGATTGCTCTTGCGCTTGCGCTATGCTTTAACCGAGTTTCCTGCACCACCAATGAAATAGACAGACTCGCGCTGCTCGCCTTTAAGGCCGGCATATCCGAAGATCCTTTTGGGGTGCTCAGCTCATGGAATGATAGCATTGGGTTTTGCCAGTGGTATAGCGTTATATGTGGCAAGAGACATCAGAGGGTCATGGTATTGGACTTGCGATCACAAGGACTGTTTGGATCAATCTCACCTCATGTTGGAAACCTCAGCTTCTTAGGGGAAATGTGGCCGCAAAAAAATAGTTTCAATCAAGAAATCCCTCCACAGATCGGCCGGTTGTGTCGCTTGCGTATTCTGGAATTGACCAACAACTTGTTAGTTGGCGAAATTCCTAGAAACATATTGGGTTGCTCGAATCTGGCCTACCTTTTGCTTGAGAAGAACAAACTAACTGGAGAAATTCCTAAAGAGCTTGGGTCATTGCTGAAGCTGCGAGAGTTCTTTTTGCATGGTAATAATCTTATCGGGAGTATGCCTTCCTCCATTGGCAACTTATCTTCACTGGAGACGCTTCGTTTATCTGACAACAACTTGAGCAGGAGCATTCCCCAAGTTTTAGGCCACCTGAAAAACTTGCAAAAAATTGGCTTTTTAGCAAATGGAGTGTCGGGTACGATTTCGTCTTCTTTACTCAATCTCTCTTCCCTAACCGTGTTTGATGCTGGAGTCAACCGGATACAGGGACACTTCCTACAAGCATAGGTCTCAAACTCCCAAATCTTGCATTTTTTAGTGTTTCTAGGAACCGACTTGAAGGAGCGATTTCTCCATCTATATCGAATTGTACAAAGCTAGATGTGCTTGAACTTGGAGGTAATAGATTTTCTAGGAAAGTACCTTCTTTGGAAAATTTGTATAAGCTTAGTTGGCTTGCAATTTTTGCTAATCAGCTTGGTAGTGGAGAACCTAAAGACTTGAACTTCCTTTGCTCATTAACTAACGGCACCAAATTAAAGGATGTGGATATTAGCGCAAACAAGTTTGGTGGAGTGTTACCTATATGCGTAGGTAATTTATCCATCACTCTCATGGCATTTGATGTACAAGAGAATCAAATATCTGGAAAGATTCCAAAAGAAATTGGGAATTTTATCAACTTGGAAGTGTTCGTTATGAGTCTCAATAAGCTTTCAGATGTTATCCCCTCAAATTTGGGAAATCTACGAAATCTATCAATACTGGACTTAGGTTATAACAACCTAGGAGGGACTATTCCATCTTCTTTAGGAAATCTAAGCAAGTTGATTGACGTATTACTTCTTGGGAACAACTTTCATGGGCCAATTCCTTTGCATCTATCAAACTGCTAATCTCCTAATTTGCTCGATCTGTCTAAGAACAATCTCAGTGGTGTTATACCCTCGCAACTTATGAGTCTTCCATCATTAACAATCCTTTTGAACTTATCTCGAAACCATTTGACTGGGGTTCTACCCCCAGAAGTTGGCAACTTGAGAACTTTGATTGCGTTGGATATCTCGAACAATTTATTGGTAGGTAAAATCCCAAGTAGTTTAGGTGGTTGCAATTCATTGACATCATTGAGGATGGGAGGCAACTTCTTCCATGGGTTGATTCCTCAATCAGTCAAATCGTTAGGAGGCATTGAAGAACTAGATCTTTCATGCAACAATTTGTCAGGTCAAATTCCAGAATTCTTAACAATATTTCGTTTCTTGAAACTTTTAAATTTATCCTACAATAACTTTGAAGGCGTGCTGCCACGTGAAGGAGTCTTTAGGAATGCTACTAGTACTTCTATTATTGGGAACAATAAGCTTTGTGGTGGGCTACCAGAATTTCACCTCCCCAATTGCATCTCCGAAAGCTTTAAGAGCAGAAAGATCAATTCAGTGATATTGTCCATTTCTATTATTCTTGGAGTTCTTGGAATAGCTTTTATTCTAGCTTCTGTATACATTTGTTGGTTGAAGAAGACGGTGATGGAACCAGTTTCAAGTTCAAGGGATGATTCATGTCCAAATGTATCCTATGGAACACTCCTAAAAGCAACCGATGGTTTTTCTTCAACAAATTTGATTGGTGCTGGAAGCTTTGGTTCTATTTACAGGGGTGTACTTGAGGTCAGTGGAACTACTGTTGCGGTGAAGGTGCTTCATCTAGTCTGTCATGGTGCTTTGAAGAGCTTCAATGTCGAGTGCGAGGCATTAAAGAACATCAGACATTGAAATCTTTTGAAGATATTGACAGTTTGTTGTGGCAATGATTATCAAGGAAATGATTTTAAGGCCTTAATCTATGAATTCATGGACAATGGTAGCCTAGAACGGTGGTTTCACCCAAGTGCAACATCATCTCATCACAATGGAGTTCCAAGAAAGTTGAATTTCATTCAAAGGATAAATATTGCCATTGGTGTTGCTTCTGCACTGGATTATCTTCATCACCAGTGCCACATCCCCATCATTCATTGTGATTTAAAGCCAAGCAATATCCTCTTAGATTCTGAGATGGTCGCACATGTTGGTGACTTTGGATTGGCAAAATTCCTTTCTGGATCATCTTTTGACACTACAACTAATCAGATGAGTTCTGTGGGTTTTAGAGGGACAATTGGTTATGCTCCACCAGGTACTCTCTCTCTCTCTCTCTCTCTCTCTCTCTATGGTCTTCCCGTATGAAGTTTGGTAGTGAATAATAATTCTTATCGTCTTACACACATTAGATTATGATTAATGATACGCACTCCAAATTTGACTTGCACTTTGATCTCCATGTGTGTCAGAATATGCAATGGGATGCAAGGTTTCAAGAGAAGATGACGTCTATAGTTACGGCATTCTTTTACTAGAAATATTCATGGGATTAAGTCCCACCGACGACACCTTTAGAGACAACTGGACTCTTCATGGTTTTGTTGCAAAAGCTTTGCCTGAATGAGTGCTCGAAATCACAGATAGTGCTCTGCTTCAAGAAAGAGAGAGCCATCTAGGTCCCTATAATCCTCAGCATGACATATTTCAAGAGTGTTTGGTTATGATCTATAATATTGGAGTTGATTGTTCGAACAAAGTGCCTGGAAGACGAATGAGCATTGGCAGAGTTACAAATCAGTTGCACCGGATTAGGGAGAAACTCTTTGCTTCGGGCTTACATGGACCGGTAAATTCTATAACTGAAGAGAGAATCAATCATCCTTTTCTCCTTTAGACCAAAGTTGATTATTCATCATTTGCGTCTATACATAACTAACCTTACAATGGCCTTGGGTGCCTACGCATTTTCCAATACTTTTGGTTTTCTCAAAGCTTTGATTTGTTGCCATGTCATGTAAAAGTGAATCAAAAGTAAATTTTCTTGACTTGTTTTATTATTATTATTTTTTCATTTGTATGATGCTCATTAAGACGTTTTGCAATTGATTGACAGGTGAAAATCTAATTTAAGGGAAAGCTTGATTTCTGCAGATCAACTAGGAGTGGGCTGCGAGGAATTGAACTAAAGTTCCTAAAGCTATGTTCAGTCAAGCATGAGCAATACTACTGCTCTGGTGGGTGAATAAGGATGTACAGCTTTTCAGCGTACTAGCATCACATGTAGGGTAGGAATTATCTAGGAATGTTTTGTAGAATGATGTTGCATTAGTATTGGGTTTTTCTTGGTGTGTAATTGCAAATTCTTCAGCACTACTACTATCATTAAATTGTATTCTCACGTTGTAGAAAAGTTACTTGATTGCCTTTTTTTTTAAAGCACCTAATCACATATGCATATGACTTACTATAGTTATATGGACCAATCATATTTCTTTATATGGGATTCGTTAATTGCATGGATAACCAACTTTCAAAGGTAGAAATTACCAATTAATCAAGAAATTCGTAACTGCCAATATGCTCAAACTTGCTTCTCTAAATAGAAAGTGACCATAAACGTGAAGTTATTAAAAATTTATAATTTGAAAGTAAAGATATTTTTTTATTTAAGTAGCATTGATACTGACACGCGACACGCGACACGCTGACACGTTGTTTCTCAAAAAACAAATAATTCCGATACATTGTGACACGTTGTATATTAAATATATATATACACACACATAATAAATTATCATTTTTATGATTATTTCAATCAAATTAATTAATTAAAAAACATAAAATGAATATATACTAAAAACATTAATCCGTCATTTATTAATATCATTCATTGTTTCAATTTAACAAATTCACTCTATTTCAAAAATTCATAAAACTTGAAGAAAAAACAAGCCATCCATATTCTGGACTTATATGTTGGAAGATGAGAAAAAAAAAAAACTTAAGGGGTGAATAGTGTATCACGGGAAGTGGGACTCAAAAGCGAAGACAAAATTATGATTTTCTTCTTTTTCCTTTTATTATTTTTATTATTATGCTTTATTTTTTTTTTCATATATATATTTTGACATCTCATTTATTAAATTTTTAAAATGGACCTTGATGTTCGAGTCTCAAAATTGGGAACCATCACTCCGATCTAATGGAGCTAGTCACTATGTTTTTCATGTTTCTATCCAGAAATCTCATTATCCAAAACATAACAATGAACAAATTCAAAGCTCTCTCTAGTCGAAGAGACGAAGAGCGGTGGCGATCCCCTGCTTCGCGGCTTCGATGATTAGCGTTGAGATGAGGGCTTTTACGGCCGTTGATTCGATCCCTAAGCAACACCCCACGCAGATGGAGCCCAGGCGTCCGGCTTTCGATAGCGGCCGATGGTTTTCAGCCATTGCATCGTGGCTTGGTCGAGTGTTTCGAGAAGAAATTGAGGGGGAATAGAGGGAAAAAAAGAAGAAAGATGAATTGAAACCTTAAAGATTGACATTGACAATTTTAGAAAAGTGGGACAATGCCAAATGAGCATTGCTATAACATGAATGGTTCGCGAAATTTGTAGATAAAATGTGCTATAAATTGTTGGCAATCAATTAAATACGTGGATCATATTCAACTGTCAATTGATTCTACGAAATTTGTATACTAAAAGATGCTGCAAAATGCAAATGGTCGATTAAATAAATGAATTATATTCAATCATCGATAACAATTCGTTGCATCATTTTGTGTATGGATTTTGTAAATCAATCCGAGTAAGCATAGCATTTCCCATGATGAAATCGGTTTGCAAACTCTTACTTGATGTTTAATTTAGTTCTTGAATTCTACATTTGATTAATTTAGTGATTATAGCACTTGATTTGAACCAATTTAGACTTTCTAATTAATATGACAATCCAATTCACTTTGTGAAACCCGTGGGAGGAGGGAGAGAACTTTCTAATTAATATGACAATCCAATTCACTTTGTGAAACCCGTGGGAGGAGAGAGAGAGAGAGAGAGAGAGAGAGAGAGAGAGATTTGGAGTCAATGTTGCCATCACGCCACTTGCACCTTGTAAGGTCCACATACTCTCGCTCAATGGTGACAAGTGGTGGCACCATCATGGAGTGTGGGGCTTGTTGCCCTTGCTTGCTATTGATGAAAGCAAATAGGCCAAAGCTGACACGAGTGTAGCGCATGATAACACCATCTTGATTATCTCTCTTCTGTCTTTATCTTCTCTTCTTCTCCTACTATTGATAACATTGCTTATTATTATTATTATTATTATTATTGTTATTATTATTTATTGATTTGTTGATGTGGCACATCAGTAGATGCCGATTTCACGTAGTGAGTCGAGGGTTATATCCGTCAAGAGGAATAGATTAATTCAAATTAAAGAGTATGTAGATTAATTTGACTTAAATTGAAATTTAAGAATCGAATTGAACGTTAAATAAAAATTTAGGGATTGTTTTTTGCTTGCCCCTTTCTTAGAAGGCACTTTTATACGCTCAAAGCTTTTTCTACAAGTCACTTAAAAGTAAAATTTTGATATGTTATAAATTATTGAAAGGTCTAGTGACTTTACATGTTAATTTCGGTACATCTTTTTGGACAATAACCATAGGCCCATCGAAGAATATACGGCAGCAACTTCCCTCTTAAATACTCGACTAAATTAGAATATATAGCGTTTTTATTTCTTCATAAATAGTGTTATGTCAAGTCGTGGCTAAGTAAATATAACTTAATATGATAATTGAGTGAATCCTCTGCGTCATTCAATAGCATATCAATTTCGTAGATTATTCCAATGTAATTCTATTCAAATTTTTATATCCTACTTATTTAAATACTTAAATTTAGACCAAAAAATACTTAAATTATAGACCAACTGTATAAAAATCAATGTTACTATACTATAGGAACACTCCTCTTTACAACGGAGGAGGGACAAAGGTGTAAATTGGCGGGGAAAGGATATGAGGCGAATGCGGATTTTTTGCGGTTCCTTTTAGCAGCTGACGCAGCATCCGCAAACCGCGAAAAGCACAACTGCCATGGCTTCCGTCCGGAGCTTCCGCAAACCGACCGCCCTCGACGGTCGTCTTCTCCGTCCAGCGGCCGCCTCGAACCGGCCGCCGGACGTCGCGAAGCAGCTCGCCCCTCGGGTTCGCGGCGCTTCGCGGAGGCTCGCGATCTTGATCTCTTCGCTGCCGCTGCCGCTAGCGCTCGCGCTCACTTCGCTGCCGCGGTCGTCGGAGGCCAGGGAGAGGCGCAACCGGAAGGCCATCCCCCTTGAGGAATACTCCACCAGCCGTGAGTCTCCCGAGCCGTCCCCTCTTTTTTTTTTTTTTTTTTTTCTTGTTCCTCGGTTTCTCGTCGCGCCGAGAGCGTGTATTTGCCCGTGCTCTGCTGTCGCGCGTGCCAGGAGATGTTGCCGATTCCCTTGTTTGTAGTTGGACGCGATTGTCGAAAGCGAACGCACGACTGAAACCGAATTAGATGTCAGATGGGGCGTTTGAAATACATACTTCATCGGTCCTTGTGATTGAGTGAGCAAGTTGCTACGATGATGCAAGTGATGCGAGTATAATGGGCATTTGAGGAAGTAATTTGAGTTGCAATGTCGTTAGGTACGTCTTGGACTTGGTTGCGTTGCGATAAATGGGAACTGGAATGATACTTGTCGGAGTCTCTGAATTGTGATTTGCGTGGATTTTAGTCCGATGTTGTAGTTATAGTCAAGTTGTTCCTGCAGTTTCATTCATCGGAGGAAGATTGGAGAGGTGGTAGTGTGTTATTGTGTGTCTGCAATTTGCCATTCATGGACTGTATCGTTGACAATTTTGTAGCTGCGACTTGATATGATAATGTAGTTGAAGTGAATATGATAGGCATTAAAGATATAATTCAGTCTCATCGTGTCCTTAGGGACGATTAGAATGTGCACAGTTCAAAAAAGTTGGAGGTGGTAGTAATTACTAGTCTGAGTCTTTGTTCACAATTCACACAGACTCTGTGGCTTTGTCATTTAATTCTGCTTATGCTAAGATCTTGAAGTTTACCTTGTGACTCTCTGTGCTACTTCTCTTTGTCATCATACCTGATGGAATGCAGTTGGAAAGGAATGCTTCCCTTTATTCATATTATTTCATAGGGTAGTTTTACTTTCCTCCCACTTCTCTTTCCCATGTACTACCTCTATAATCCATTTATTCAATTTAAAGTATTTCCTGACTGGACATGTAAAAAGTTTTTTTTTTTCCTGCCAATAGATGCCCAAACTCAAACTTAATTCCTATTCCCCGTACAGAGCAGATAAGAATTGAAATCTAAGCTGCCAGATCTGTGGGGAAAAAAAGGTTCTCTTGTGTTTCACGAGAGGAAGTTGCATTTTAGCATCCTGTCTGTTCTGTTTTAGTAAGCAATTCCGATACTTGCAACAGCTGATGGAGTGAAATACTATGATATCATTGAGGGAAAGGGTCCAGTAGCTACAAAAGGATCAACAGTCCAGGTTTGTTGATGTTGGTTTTCTGTTTATATTTCCTTGAGCAATATATGAACTGGTAACATTCTGTGTTCAATCCTCTGTTACAGGTGCATTTTGACTGTATTTATCGTGGTATTACGGCTGTATCAAGTTGAGAATCTAAGCTTTTAGCTGGAAATCGCATCATTGCTCAGGTCTTATACTTTGGATTTTCTTTTTTCATTTCATTTTGTTTTTTGTTACAGAGAAATTTCCCTCATTTTTTGACTTGTGCCTTATCTGGACAAATGCTTTGCTAATGTGCAAGCTTACTTGGCATTATTAGCCATATGAATTCAAGGTAGGATCTCCTCCAGGAAAGGAACGCAAGCGTGGATCTGTAGATAATCCAAATGGATTATTTTCAGCACAGGCAGCTCCCAAGCCGCCACCTGCTATGTACTCGATAACAGAAGGGATGAAAGTGGGTGGAAAGGTGATTTTCTCTTGGTTCCCAGTGGCAGTAAATATTCATCAATGTGGCTAGTTTGCCATTCAGCACCTGAATTGCATACCCTTTGACTAGTGCTGTTGTATTTTCCTTGTCATATCTCCTCTGTCTTATTGTTCTTGAACTTTCGTCCTTTTTCAGAGAACAGTGATTGTTCCTCCAGAGGCTGGCTATGGTCAGAAGGGAATGGCTGAGATACCGGTAGTCTTTGTATTCTTGATCATGACTAACAATCATTTTTGTTGTGACATGAGTACCTTTATTATGGCCATCAAATCAGCAGGTCATCAAATGATGTCACTGGGAATTAACAAACTTTTTGTGTTTAGGAGCTGAACATACCACCAAATGCCCGGTTCTTAGAGCTTGCTTGAATTTTATTGCGTCTTTTAAGATTTCAATTCCAATCCTATCTGAGGTTTTCAGTATATTTGCACGCTGGCTAGAGTTCAGCTGCATTTGGCATCTCTGAATGTGTCATTACATGTTGTTGAAAGGTAAATATGATTTATTCCCAAGAGTAATTGTGTTTTCCTTTTCTAGCCAGGAGCCACCTTTGAACTGAATATCGAGCTTCTGCAAGTAGAACAGCCTGGAGGAAACCGGACTTAGCATTGGGTGAGCAGGACCATGAGGTGATGGAGTTGATATAATGCTGAAATTTTGTCTCTTTTTCTTCGAACAGAAGGCTGATGAGTCTGCTGAGGGATCCCTATGGGCAGAGCGATTAGTCAAATTGAAATTGTGACTCTCCAGTTTCTACATATGCTGTCTGTACCAAATAAGCCCCTGCACATTTTGTATGTATCTACCAGGATTTTGGAATTCAACGAAACACCTTCTTCATCTTCTTCATCTTCTTATATTCTTGCTTCTAATGCTGCAGAATTCACTGATATTGTCTGTACTGTATAAATGAGACTGTTGACCGCATGAGTAGAGACTAAATTTCCAAACTTCTCTCCCATCCTCTTTAAGGAAAACAAGATCGGCACCTGCTCGCAACAAGCTCTGGTTTATCTTACACAAGAATAGGAACATTGGATGAAAGTTAGGAACAGTGTTTTTGTGCTCTGCCATATTTACAGTTGTGAATGTGGCATACTTATTCCATCAACCTTGAACATTTGTTGAATGAATAAGCAAAATTTAGAAGGATGAGGAGTATGTAGGTTGCAACAGAATTGCATAGTAGGTCAAAACAACGAGTAGTCCACTGTCATTTTTTTTATCTTTTGAATTGCTGGCATTTTTCTTTAATAATGAAAAAATTCACCATAGATAAACTCCAACCCGTGAGATTCCTCAATAATCTTGTAGACGAGTCACATGGGAGCCAAAATTTCCGTTTTCCTTTTGGAAATTGTGCATGGCATTTTACATATTAATCTTAGTACAAAGCATGAAACCTAAATCAGCATGAAAAAGAAAAACATTTCACATTAATTCCGTTTCTCACATAATTTAATTATTCGTATGCTAATGAAATATTTTGAAATGCCTGGGAGGCAATCAGACAAACAGCTCACACAATCAGGGATAATTACATCATACCCCTTTAGGTTTTAGGTTGTGGCAATTTGCCCCCTAATAACTCAATTTTTCCATGTCCTCCAGGCATTTTGAAATTCAGTGCAATGTTGACCGAACACTCTGCATGGTATCTCTCATTTTAGATTTGATGAAATGGGATGAATTAAGATGAGATAGAGGGGGAAAAAAGAGTGGATAGTGATTGCTAACGGAGATCGGCAATACTTATTACCTTGGGATTGGTCGGTGCTCGGAGTGACAATGGTCAGGTGCTCTTGCTTGGAATACCATTGCGTAAAAAAGAGTCATATCAAGCAAGAGACGATCCATCCTTTCTAGGGTGACAAAACCTAAGAAAGGGCAAATGCCCAAGTATCCTAGTTGTAAATCAATTGCCCCTTCCCCGTCTCCTCATGATCTTTTTTTCGTTTTCTTTCATTTTGTTTAGTCATAAGTTATGTCTTTTGGTATTAAAAATACTATAAAGAGAAGTTGTTCCAACGAATTTCCAAAGATCGGGGGCGTATTGCGAAAGTTTTAAAACATCGATATCAGGGGGTAATTTGTAAATGCGTAATGATTCTCCTGAATTTTGGACATTTTTGCCCTTCGCAACAGGAACCACCTAGTCAAACTTTTTGACTTTCCAGTTGTATCAGCTACTGATGGTGGGATAGGGAACTTTCTTATGTGGAAAAAAGCACTGATATCTGAAAATGGAGAAAGTTGAAGGATTTATCTAGCTCTAAAGGGGAAAAACCTACCAAACTTTGCTGCTTTAAGGCCATATCATGGCAGATGAATGTTCGGCTTTAGAACAACAAACTTGGAAGGATTTTTCATCTACATGGTTTCTGATGTGGAGGTTCTTTCAATCCAGAGGGGCAACAACAGAGCTTGTCCCAAGGGTGTTTTGCTCCTCCAATCTCTGCTAGGTCCAAATAAAGATCTAGGGTTTTTAAATTGTCAAGTTCTTTGAAGGCAAAAAAAAACAAAAAAAAAAAAAAAGGAAAAAAAAGAAGAAAAATCTAACCTTGTCTTTGCTGGTTCTGTTCCTTCTCACATAACAAGCAGAGTCAGTTGAACTTAGAAGGCAAAGGTGGCTTGCTAATGCATTTTCCCTGTTGACAGAGTAAGCTGTACCCGAAATTGATCTAATCTAGTGAAAATCTATAGATGGAGATATCAGAATGGCATTCACTCTTAAGATCATTTTTTGAATTTTCTGTCGGGTACTTGCGGAGAGACAAATTAATGATCTCGCAGCAGAGGCTTGGTTTGGAAGAGTACACCGCTCGCAGAAAGGCTTGTTTCTAACCTTATTGAACTGCATAGAATTGGTTAATGACATCTGGTCATACCAAAGTTGACCTGAAGTGGCCTCTCAATTGGCTAATTCATTAGATAAGTGCATGGTATGTTGCAGCGTGGCAACAAATCTGGATTGGCATCATGACTATTTTCACGCTGCTGTTACTTTCAGCTTGCTTGAATTTTCATCGCTGTCTAACGATAGGTTACAAGAATGAGCATGCAATCGGGGGTTCCATTGGAGCATACGTGCATGTCTTACTTGAAATTGTTCGTTGAGAAAATAACATCAGATAATATACAAGATGTACGACTAAGCACCATGTGACCTGGTAGTTTCTACCATTTGGACAAGATGAACTATGACAGGTGTTTCACATCAATGTGAATTCAGCCGGTAATTCCAACAAAAAACACAAGGGAGCTTCATGGGTTCTTTGCGAGCGGTCGTGGACTTCGCCAAGGAGACCCCTTATCTCCTTACCTATTCACTTTGGTTATGGAGATCTTTTCCGGGATACTTTTTCTTCGATCCAGGCAACTAGGCTTTAAATTCTTCTGGAGATGTAAAGCGACGAGCTTATCTCACTTATTCTTTACTGATGATGTCTTTCTCTTTTGTGAAGCAAACTTGGCTTTGGTATCTCTCCTCAAAGAAGGCTTTGAAACCTTCTCTACTTGGAGTGGGCTGAGACCCAATATAAATAAAAGCGAAGTTTTTCTTGCTGGTGGGATGGCCCTCTCTTGGACCCAAATACTTCATACCTTTGGGTTTCAGGAAGGAAGTCTACCGATTCATTACTTGGGCGTTCTCATTATCAACAAGAGGCTTGGCAATGCAGATTGTATCTCTCTTGTCAACCGCATAACTGCAAGAGTGCAATCATGGACTCAGCATTTTCTTTCCTTTGCAGGCCACCTTCAACTTATAAGGTCCTCCACGCAATACAAACTTATTGGGCTAGTGTTTTTATATTACCTAGAGCTATGTTGGATCGCATCGAGCAAATTTTAAGACAATTCCTCTGGAAAGGCCTAGGCCTTGGAAGAGGAGAAGCGAAAGTCTCTTGAGATGACGTTTGCCTACCGAAAGAAGAGGGAGGACTTGGCATACGCAGGCTGCGGGATTGTAACAGAGCAACCATGCTTAAGCACATTTAGATCTTGTTTACTGATAAGGAATCCTTATGGTGCAAGTGGGTTCATTCAAATTTTTTGAAAAGGAAGAATTTCTAGGTTGCTAACAAGCCAACTCTTTGTTATTGGACTTGGAAAAAGATACTCTACCTTAGGAGAGATTTTAGCTGGTCCTTTCAATGGAGCATTTGGGATGGCTGCTCTGCGTCTCTTTGGTTTGATCATTGGCATCCTAGAGGCCCCCTTAATCTATTATTCTCGGACACTCACATCTACCTGTTGGGTTTACCTAGGATGGCTTTGGTTGTGGACTTGTTCTCCGCAGTAGGCCAAGAGATCAAAGCCATCTTAGAGACGTGGGAGTTCCCCCTCCCTGTTTTGTCTCATAATTCCGATCGGTTCTGATGGATCGAAAGTACCTCGGGCAACTTCTCAATAGCTTCGGCATGGGAAACCATTCGGCCAAAAGGAACCTTAGTTCCTTGGTTCTTGTTTATTTGGAGCAACACACTCACTCTTTGATATCAATTCAACCTATGGCTCATTGGTAAGAACCAGCTTCCAACCCAAGTTCTTTTACTTTCATATGGGAGGATTGATGACGTCTCTTGTGCCTTTTGTAATTCTAGGTTAGATTCTATAGATCATTTATCTTTTGGTTGTCGTACTACCATTGGACTTGCATCATTTTGAGCTACTAGATGCAACCTTCCATGGCGGAAAATGACTTGGCAGGATACTCTCCAATGGGCCTTGAAGTTTCTCTTAGGCAATGAATTTAAT
Organism: Eucalyptus erythrocorys; assembly: GCA_014182555.1. Taxonomy (NCBI): domain Eukaryota; kingdom Viridiplantae; phylum Streptophyta; class Magnoliopsida; order Myrtales; family Myrtaceae; genus Eucalyptus; species Eucalyptus erythrocorys. The sequence continues at coordinate 29,756,551 of CM024602.1, forward strand.
CAATGTATTACTCGCTTCTCTTTTGGAGCCCTCTGCCATGTGATTTGGAAAACGGGGAACAACATTCTTTTTCGGGAACAAGCCTTGTTTATTCCAGCCTTGAAGAATCACTTTATCAAAGTTGTCAAGGATAAAACCTTGACTTTCAGCAACGTGACGGACACTTCAAGGAATAGAAGGATCCAATGCAGCTCTGATATTGACTGGTCCATTTTCTCTCCTTTGGTGTCTAATTTGTCCCTTTAATTTCGGGAAGACTCTGGAATATTGACCCGTCCATTTTCTCTACTTCGGTGTCTAATTTGTCCCTTTAATTTCGGGAAGACTCGGGGCTCTAGGGGGGTTTCCAATCTCACTTGCTTTTCGGAGGTTCTTCGGTTGATGCGGACACGTGGAATTGTTGAAGGCGGGGCCTTCTTCGGAGGGTGCTGTTCGGCTGGCTGTTTGTTGGCTTGCTCCTTCCTTTTCTTTTGATGTTGCTGGCTGGCTGTTTTTGGCCGCTGGTTGGCTTTCGTTTGGCTGTTTGTGCTTTCTTTTCTCTGGCACCCTTCCAAGTCATAATGAGTGTAGATTTTTGGTGCCGTGAACCTTGTGTAGAGTTGTGGTAAAAGTTTATAAAATTCTTACATTACCCAAAAAAAAAAAAAAAAAAAAAAAAAAAAAACCGCAACAGGTGATATAATAATTTCTCAAATTTTCTCCTCTGACAGATACATAATCAGTGTTGTTTATGAGTGCAGACATGCTTAGAAATTGCACAACCAGAGAGAAACAATCATTATCATAAGAAGATAATGAATGACTATATCATTGCACCAGCTTAAGGTCCTTGATGCAGCATTGCCATGAAATTTCCAAGTCAATCTAAGTCATAAAGTTCTTTTGTTGGGATTCATACTGTTCACAAGCTTCCTAAATGAGCAATGATCCTCTGTTTTGGGACAAAGATAGGATACTCCGGAATAAGAAACTGCTATTTTGGATTCAGCTTTGTCGTGTAGAATATTTCAAAGCTTAATTTCCGTGTCAGTGGCAGTTCGACAATGGTGTAGTGGAGTTAGTCTTACTTCTGGTGATGTGATTCCGTGTGTCTGAGGTCACAATTAAGAGTTCCTATACTTGTAAACATCACGCAATTTTCACTTCCATTCTCCTAAGGATGTGAGACCACTCTTCTACTGTCGGAGAACTGTAACTCCAAGCAACTGTCACTGGTCCAGAAGAAAATACTTGCAATCATGTTTATCTTATGCAATTTCATTCTTGTCAGCATCCAAGTGTCATGAAATGAAGTCGGCTTTGTTTACAACAAAATTGAGCTGCAAAATGCATCTCGACCATTATTGACAGAGAAATACTTGGAGGATAAACCCAAGCCAAAATCAGTAGAGGAAGAGAAGAACAGGGAAGGGATTAGAGATGAAAGCAAATAGGTCAAGACAGCATCCAGCTGTGAGCAGCTGCATTATAAGGAGGAATTAAACCTAGCCACATATGCACGATGAATAACGGAGTCCTAAACGAATAGGTCACCAACAAATCTTTCGGTCCTTAGTTTGGGACATAGTCTTGGAGATGTAGAACTGCCTGCATCTGCCGCCACACTAAAATCACAAGGTGAGAGAACCCTTATAGTTTCATTCTAAAAAATGTCCAAGGACAAACCCATTTCTATTTACTGATTGTTCATAGGTCTTCACGTATATATAAGTATTTTGGTTCCTTGGAGACACGAGTCTATACCATCCTGAAGCGATTCTCTTTTTTAGATCTTAGTCAGAGCATCCAAGAACGGCCAGGAACATTGATAAGGGCTTGACTTACTCCAGCAATTGAAAGGATAAACAATTCATTAACAGTCTAGAGATAAAGAAACATGCATTCAAATATGAAATCCTTTAACATCAAAGATAAAGAAACATGCTTTCCTACTTCAAAAAAGTCTGCAACATGTGCACATCAGATTGACCCTTCATCGAAGACAAAGAAACAAAAGGTGAAATCTTTTATAAGGAGGCCAGTACTAATTATGTTCACTAATTCAAATGTGAAATATTTTAATATCGAAGAAAAAGAAACATGCGTTCCTACTTCTTTAACACGTTCACGTCAGATTGACTCTCGTGCATTTATGGCACAAATAAGTCTTTTCTAGAGTCAGAGTCAATGGTAGAAGATCGGATTGAGCGGCTTTGATGTTCCATGACCACTGACTGAAGATTATTTACTTCAATAATGTCTTTACTTTTATGAAGATGGGATTCACTGGCCTCTTGTTTCTTCTTGACTTGCTTTCTTAGCTACCCGCTTCCTTCACCTTTGAGTCATGAAACCCGTGAGCCTTAGTTTTGCAGAGTTTCGATCATGCCACTTGCTTCTTGGGATTGCTCTTGCACTTTGTGCTTTAACCGAGTTTCCCGCAACACCAATGAAATGCAGATGACTCGACTCGCGCTTTGCTCGCCTTCAAGGCTGGCATATCCAAAGATCCTTTCGGAGTGCTTAGCTCATGGAACGATAGCATTGGGTTTTGCCAGTGGTATGGAGTTATGTGCGGCAGGAGGCATCGGAGGGTCACGGTCGTGGACTTGCGATCACAAGGATTGTTTGGATCAATCTCTCCTCATATCGGAAACCTCAGCTTCTTAAGGGAAATGTTGCTGCAAAACAACAGTTTCAATCAAGAAATCCCTCCACAGCTCGGCCAGTTGCACCGCCTGCGTATTCTAGAATTGACCAACAACTCATTGATTGGCAATATTCCCAAAAACGTATCGGATTGCTCGGATCTGGTCTTCCTTAGCCTTGGGAACAATGAACTAACCGGAGAAATTCCTAGAGGGCTTGGGTCATTGCTGAAGCTCCGACACCTCGCTTTGCATGGTAATAATCTTATTGGGAGTATGCCTTCCTCCATTGGGAACTTATCTTCACTGGAGACGCTTTTTTTAACCACGAACAACTTGAGCGGAAGCATTCCCCAAGTTTTAGGCCACTTGAAAAACTTGCAATTCATTGGCTTTGCAGTGAATAGAGTGTCAGGTACGATTCCATCTTCATTACTCAATCTCTCTACCCTAACTCAGTTTGATGTTTCAGAGAACCAGATACAGGGGATACTTCCTACAAACATAGGTCTCAAACTCCCAAATCTTGCAGATTTTTGCATTTTCGAGAACCAACTTCGGGGACCAATTCCTCCGTCAATATCGAATTGCACTAAGCTAAATTCTCTTCAGCTTGGACTTAATAGATTTTCTGGGAAAGTACCCTCCTTGGAAAATTTGTATAATCTTGGTTATCTTCAAATCTCTGCTAATCAGCTTGGTAGTGGAGAACCTGAAGACTTGAGCTTCCTTTGCTCATTAACCAATAGCAGCAAATTAAGGTATGTGGAAAGTGGCTGGAACAAGTTTGGCGGAGTGTTACCTATATGCGTAGGTAATTTATCCATCACTCTCACGGAATTTGATGTATGCGAGAATCAAATATCTGGAAAGATTCCGGAAGAAATTGGGAATTTGGTCAACCTGGAAGAGTTGTATATGAATCTCAATAAGCTTTCAGGTGTTATCCCCTCAAATTTGGGAAATCTACGAGATCTATCAAAACTGCGCTTAAGTGATAACAACCTAGGAGGGACTATTCCATCTTCTTTAGGAAATCTAAGCAAGTTGATTAGCCTACATCTCGGTGGAAACAACTTTCATGGGCAAATTCCTTTAGCTCTAACAAATTGCCTGTCTCTTAATTTGCTCGATCTGTCTAATAACAATTTTAGTGGTGTCATACCCCCGCAACTTATGGGTCTCTCATCATTAGCAATCATTCTAAACTTATCTGGTAACCATCTTACTGGGTTTCTACCCCTAGAAGTTGGCAATCTGAGAACTTTGACTATGTTGGACATCTCAAACAATTTGTTGGTAGGTGAAATCCCAAGTAGTTTAGGTGATTGCACTTCACCGACTTCATTGAGGATGGGGGCAACTTCTTCCACGGGTCTATTCCTCAATCAATGAGATCGTTAGGAGGCATCGACGAACTAGATCTTTCATGCAACAATTTGTCAGGTCAAATTCCAGAATTCTTAACAGTATTTCATTCCTTGAAACTTCTGAATTTATCCTATAATAAGTTTGAAGGTATGCTGCCACGTGAAGGAGTCTTTAGGAATGCTACAGGTACTTCTGTTATTGGGAACAATAAGCTTTGCGGTGGGCTACCAGAATTTCACCTCCCCAATTGCATATCCAAAAGCTCCAAGAGCAGAAAGATCAATTTAGTGATATTGTCCACTTCTATTGTTTTCGGAGTTCTTGGAATAGCTCTTATTCTAGCTTCCGTGTATCTTTGTTGGTTGAAGAAGACAGTGATGGAACCAGTTTCAAGTTCAAGGGATGATTCATGTCCAAATGTATCTTATGGAACACTCCTAAAAGCAACCGATGGTTTTTCTTCAACAAATTTGATTGGTGCTGGAAGCTTTGGTTCTGTTTATAGGGGTGTACTTGAGGTCACTGGAACTATTGTTGCTGTGAAGGTGCTTCATCTAGTCTGTCATGGTGCTTTGAAGAGCTTCAATGTTGAGTGCAAGGCATTAAAGAACATTAGACATCGAAATCTTTTGAAGATATTGACAGTTTGCTCTGGCATTGATTATCAAGGAAATGATTTTAAGGCCTTAATCTATGAATTCATGGACAATGGTAGCTTGGAACAGTGGCTCCACCCGAGTGCAACATCATCTCATCACAATGGACTTCCAAGAAAGTTAAATTTCATTCAAAGGATAAATATTGCCATTGGCGTTGCTTCTGCACTGGATTATCTTCATCACCAATGCCACATCCCCATCATTCATTGTGATCTAAAGCCAAGCAATATCCTCTTAGATTTTGAGATGGTCGCACATGTTGGTGACTTTGGATTGGCGAAATTCCTTTATGGATCATCTTTTGATACTGCAGCTAATCAGATGAGCTCTGAGGGTCTTAGAGGGACAATTGGTTATGCTCCACCAGGTACTCTCTCTCTCTCTCTCTCTCTCTCTCTCTCTCTCTCTCAAACAAAGAAAGTTTATTTACCCAAAAAGTTATTGATGGTCTTCCAGTCTAGAGTTTGGTAGCGAATAATAATTCTTATAGTCTTATGCACATTAGATTTTGATTATTTATATGCTCTCCAAATTTGACCTGCACTTTGATCTCCATGTGTGGCAGAATATGCAATGGGGTGTGAGGTTTCAAGAGAAGGTGACATTTATAGTTACGGCATTCTTTTACTAGAAATGTTCACAGGACTAAGTCCCACTGATGACACCTTTAGAGACAATTTGACTCTTCATGGTTTTGTCGCAAAAGCATTGCCTGAACGAGTGCTCAAAATCATGGATAGCGCTTTGCTTCAAGAAAGAGAGAGCCATCTAGGTCCCTATAATCCTCAGCATGACATATTTCAAGAGTGTTTGGTTATGATCTATAATATTGGAGTTGCTTGTTCGAACGAAGTGCCTGGAAGACGAATGAGTATTAGTGGAGTTACAAATCAGTTGCATCGAGTTAGGGAGAAACTCCTTGCTTTGGGCTTACATGGACAGGTAAATTCTACAACCGAAGAGAGAATCAATCATCCTTTTCTCCTTTAGACCATAGTGGATGATTGTTCATCATCTGCATCCGTACATATCTATCCTTACACATGGCCTTGGGTGCCTACACATTTTTCAGTATTTTTGGTTTACTCAAAGCTCTGATTTGGTGCCGTGTTATGTAAAAGTGAATCAAAATAAATTTTCAAGACCTTTTTTTTTTTCCATTTGTATGATGTTCATTAGGACGTATTGCAATCGATTAGCTTGTGGAAATCTTATTTAAGGGAAAGCTTGGTTTCTGCAGATCTCTTAGGAATGGGCTGCCAGGAATTGAATTAATGTTTCTAAAGCTATGTTCGGTCAAGAAAAAGCAATACTACTGCTCTGGTGGATGAATAAGGATGTATAGCTTTTGGATTCAGCATACTAGCATGACGTGCACAGCAGGAATTATCTGGGTTTTTTTTTTGTAGAATGATGTTACATGACTATTGGGTTTTTCTTAGTGTGTAAGTGGAAATTCTCCAGCACTACCGTTGTCATTAAATTTATTCTGGCATTTTAGAAAAGTTACTTGATCGCCTTTTTTCTCGAAAGCACCTAATCACATATGCATATGACTTACTATGGGTATATGGAGCAGTCATATTTCATTATATGGGATTCATTAATTGCGCGGATAACCAGCTTTCAAAGGTAGAAATTATTGATTAATCAATAAATTAGTAACGGCCGATATGCTCAAACTTGCTTCTCTAAATAGAAAATGACTATAAACGTGGGGTTTTGCTCCTCCGATCTCTGCTAGGTCCAAATAAAGATCTAGCGTTTTTTAATTGTCAAGTTCTTCGAAGGCAAAAGAAAAAGAAAGAAAGAAAAATCTAATCTTGTCTTTGCTGGTTCTGTTCCTTCTCACATAATAAGCAGAGTCAGTTGAACTTAGAAGGCAAAGGTGGCTTGCTAATGCATTTTCCCTGTTGACAGAGTAAGCTGAACTTGAAATTGATCTAATCTAGTGAAAATCTATAGATGGAGATATCAGAATGGCATTCACTCTTGAGTTCATTTTTTTGAATTTTCTGTCGGGTAATTACAGAGAGACAAATTAATGATCTCATGGCAGAGGCTGCGTTTGGAAGAGTACACCACTCGCAGAAAGGCTCGTTTCTAACCTTATTGTACTGCATAGAATTGGTTAATGACATCTGGTCATACCAAAGTTGACCTGAAGTGGCCTCTCAATTGGCTAATTCATTAGATAAGCGCATGGTATGCTGCAGCGTGGCAGCAAATCTGGATTGGCATCAGGACTATTTTCATGTTGCTGTTACTTTCAGCTTGCTTGAATTTTTATTGCTATCTAACGATAGGTTGCAAGGATGAGCATGCTATCAGGGGTTCCATTGGAGCATACGTGACCTAGTAGTTTTCTACCATATGGACAAGATGAACTACGACAGGTGGTTTTCTCTTCTCTGACAGACACAAAATCAGTGTTGTTTATGAGTGCAGACATACTTAGAAAATGCACAACCAGAGAGAAACAATCATTTTCATAAGAAGATAATGAATGACTACTATTCCCCATCTGTATCATTGCCCCAGCAAAAGGCCCTTGATGCAGATTCTTAAGCATTGCTGTGAAATTTCCAAGTCAATCTAAGTCATAAAGTTCTTTTGTTGGGATTCATACTGTTCACAAGCTTCCTAAATGAGCAATGATCCTCTGTTTTGGGACAAAGAGAGGATACTCCGGAATAAGAAACTGCTTTTTTGGATTCAGCTTTGTCATGTAGAATATTTCAAAGCTTAATTTCCGTGTCAGTGGCAGATCGACAATGGTGTAGTAGAGTTAGTCTTACTTCTGGTGATGTAATTCCGTATGTCTGATGTCACAATTAAGAGATCCTATACTTGTAAACATTATGCAATTTTCACTTCCATTCTCCTAAGGATGTGAGACCACTTTTCTACTGTTGGAGAACTGTAACTCCAAGCAACTGTCGTCCAGAAGAAAATACTTGCAATCATGTTTACCTTATGCAGTTTCATTCCCGTCTGCATCCAAGTGTCATGAAATGAAGTCGGCTTTATTTACCACAAAATTGAGCTGCAAAATGCATCTCGACCATTATTGACAGAGAAATACTTGGAGGATAAACCCAAGCCAAAATCAGTAGAGGAAGAGAAGAACAGGGAAGGGATTAGAGATGAAAGCAAATGGGTCAAGACAACATCCAGCTGTGAGTAGCTGCATTATAAGGAGGAATAACTTGACAAACATTCTAATCTTGGTATTACAGCCACTCCTAGCTTACTTGCTCATTGTGGTGCCGCCACTTCCAGTTCCCTGCATGTTTTTAATCAAAAGCTGTGTATTGATCAGTAGCAACTTCCTTAGACAAACAAAAGTGCAAACTATGTTACACTCAGGGACCACTTGGGTCAAATATGTCTACTGAAAATGAAAGGAGATGTCCAGATTCTTGAGTCAAATGTAGCCACATACGCACGACGAGTAACAGATTCCTGAAAGATTTAGTTCACCAACTGATCTTTGGTTTGAGATATTGTTTTGGAGATGTAGAACTGCCTGCATTTGCTGCTGCACTGAAATCACAAGGTGAGAGGACCCTTATACTTTCATTCTAAAAAATGTCCAAGGACAAACTCATTTCTATGCTCAGATTTCAGTCGGAGCATCCAAGAACAGCCAGGAACATCGATAAGGGCTTGATCTACTCCAGCAATTGAAAGCATCAACAAGTCATTAACAGTCTAGAGACAATAAAAAACATGCATTCAAATATTCAAATGTAAAATATTTTAATATCGAAGATAAAGAAAATATGCGTTCCAACTTCAAAAAAGTCTGCAACATGTGCACATCAGATTGACTCTATCGAAGATAAAGAAACAAATGTGAAATATTTTATCTGGAGGCCCGTACTAATTCGGTCGACTAATTCAAACGTGAAATCTTTTAATATCGAAGAGAAAGAAAAATGCATTCCTGCTTCCTATGTAGTGGTCAAAAAAGCCTGCAACATGTACACATCAGATTGACTTTTTATCGAAGATAAAGAAACAAACGTGAAATATTTTAGAACTAAATATTTTGTCAGAGTCAATGAGAGAAGATCGGATCGGCCGGCTTCGCTGTTCCATGACTGCTGTTTCAAGACCATTTGCTCTAACGATGTCTTTTACTTTTATGAAGATGGGATTCGCCGGCCTCTTGCTTCTTCTTCCCTTGCTTTCTTAGCTACCCGCTTCCTTCGCCTTTGAGTCATGAAACCCGTGAGCCTTACTTTTGCAGAGTTTCAATCATGCCACTTGCTTATGGGGATTGCTCTTGCAGTGTGCTTTAACCGAGTCTCATGCACCACCAATGAAACTAACAGACTTGCACTACTCACCTTTAAGGCTGGCATATTCGAAGATCCTTTCGGGGTGCTCAGCTCATGGAACAATAGTATTAGGTTTTGCCAATGGTATGGCGTTACGTGCAGCCGGAGGCATCGGAGGGTTACGGTCCTGGACTTGCGATCAAAAGGACTGTTCAGATCAATCTCCTCATATTGGAAACCTCAGCTTCTTAAGGGAAATGGCTGACATACCGGTAGTCTTTGTATTCTTGATCATGACTAACAATCATTTTTGTTGTGACATGAGTACCTTTATTATGGCCATCAAATGAGCAGGTCATCAAATGATGTCATTGGGAATAAACAAACTTTGTGTTTAGGAGCTGAACATACCACCAAATGCCTGGTTCTTAGAGCTTGCTTGAATTTTATTGAGCCTTTTAAGATTTCAATTCCAATCCTAACTGAGGTTTTCAGTGTATTTGCATGCTGGCTGGAGTTCAGCTGCATTTGGCATCTCTGAAAGTGTCATTACATGTTGTTGAAAGGTAAATATGATTTATTCCAGAGAGTAATTGTGTTTTCCTTTTCCAGCCAGGAGCCACCTTTGAACTGAATATTGAGCTTCTGCAAGGAGGACAGCCTGAAAGAAGCCAGACTTAGCATTGGGTGAGTAGGACCATGAGGAGATGGAGTTGATATAATGCTGAAATTTTGTCTCTTTTTCTTCTAACAGAAGGCAGATGAGTCAGCTGAGGGATCCTTATGTTGAAGATCACCGCCTCTCTCTCTCCTAGAGTTCTCCATATCTCTCTCTCTCTCTCTCTCTCTGGATTTCTCTAGATCTCTCCCTTCTCTAGAATGTTCTAGCAAAATCCAACAAGAAAAGCTGCACCACTTCTAGACTTCTCCAAAGAAATCTAGTTGTGAGGCTATAATAAAATACTTCTAGAATAGTGTAGAAAGTTAGGAGAGTCACCAACTTTCCATCCTATAAATAGGAGCAACTTGCTCCTCATTTGAGTGTCCAACTAAGAGTGTGTGAGTGAGAAGTCCAAGAGGGTGTGTGGGTGTGTGTAGGGGTCTTGAGAGTGTTGAGTAGAGTGTGCTATGTATGCACGTGAGTGAGAGAAATTGTGTAGAGTTGTCTGAGTATTGTATGTAGTGTAAGAAAATATTGTAATAATAAAAGTCATATTTTGTTAGTTATATTGTACCACGTTTCCGCAAAGTTCAACAAGTGGTATTAAAGCGGGTTGTCAGAGGTCGTGTGAAGACAGTGGTCGGGGACCATTGTAAGTGAGCAAGGTTGTTGAGGATCGTTGAGCCAAGGAGCGGAGTACGTCGGAGTTCTGCCAGTGCACAATTCGGGATTGTGAAGTCAGTTGGTCTGGGACCAGGCTTGCTTGGTATAGTGCGGGGCATTATACTTAAGTCACGATGGCGGATTTCTCAAGTTCGAGGAACGGCATGGAGAAGCTCAACAACTTCAATTATAATAATTGGAGTACCCGCATGCGGTATTATTTGCTTGGACAAGATTTATGGGATATTATTGGCGGTAGCAACACCACACCACCCACAAATGATGGTGATTTAAGAAAGTGGAGCGTTAAATCAGGTAAGGCTCTTTACGTTCTTGCCGTGACTGTTGAAGATGAATTACTGCAGCATATAAAGAGTGCGAAGACCCCGGAGGAGGCTTGGGATAACTTGGCGACGTTGTTTGCGAGGACAAACGATGCCAAGTTACAATGCCTGGAGAACGAGCTCCTCTCAATCTCGCAACAAAGTATGATGGTAAGTCAATACTTTTCTAAAGTTAAATCTATTTGTGAAGAAATTTCAAAATTAGATCCCGAGAATGCCATCTCGAGACAAGAATGAGAAGAATAATAATTCACGGATTAAGGCCGGAATATAATGGTATTGTTACGGCCACCCGTGGATGGGCAAGTGAGCCAACTCTAACAGAGTTGGAAAATATATTGGCCAATCAAGAGGCCTTAGATAAACAAATCCCTAAGGTCTCAATTAAGGAGGATGAAAGTGCCCTCTTCAGTAATAAAAGAGGGTTCAAGGGCTAGAATAGAAATAGAGCAGGTGCAAGAGATGGCAAACCATGGAAAAATCATGGAGATTGGCGGAGGCAACCGGAAGAGAAGGGTTATCAACCAGGGGGAGCTCGTCAAGATCGCGACGACGATGATGATGAAGACAAGAGCAACAAAAGGTGTAGAAAACGGTGTTACGTTTGTGGCAAGGTAGGACATATTGCCAGATTTTGTTGGTACAAGCGAGAAGAAGGAAATGTCGTCACTTCCTGCAAGAAGGAGATTGAAAGTGAAGAAGAATGGGACTTTCAAGCGCCTATTGCAGCAAAGGAACGAGAAGAGCTTGCAACCGCTTGTATAATTGAGTTGGATAATTCGACAGATTCTATCATGACCCCGAATAAGAGCGAGCCAAGGGAGAACTCGAAGAAGCAACTAACAACACCAGCAAGCAGTCATGAAAAGAAACTGCAAGAAATGCAGGAGATGATAAAGAAACTAAAAGTTGAGAATGCAAAGATGGAGAATATGTTGAAAAAAAGGGATGAGATGATAAGGCAGAAGGATCAAGAGCTCAAGGCAAAAGAAAGGGAGCTAGGGAAGTTCCGATGTGAGTTCAAGAAGGTGCAGAAGCTTCAGGAGCTCAAGACGTTCCGAATTAATTATATCAGAAGAGACAACAAACAAATGAAGGAGAAAAAGAAAGTTTTCTTTGAGAAAAGGAGGCCATCTACATCCTACATCCCGTGGTGTAAGGATCGATGGAATAAGATCAAGGGGAAGAAATTTTATGAGGAAAAGGATCAAGAGGTCTCCATTGAAGTGCTTCGCATGGGATTGAATTGGTTGAAGCATGAAATGAAAGTCACGAATGAGAGGATTGACCGGATGAGTTCCAATCTCAAAATTCTTAGAGGAAATATGCTAAATACGAAGACCGAATTGAGTGAGAAGAAGGAAAAGGAGACTAAAGGGCAGAATGAATTGGCATTACAAAAATTCAAGAATCACAAAACTCAATAGAAAGTCACAGCAAGAGAAGCAACTGAAGATGGAGTCATAGAGCCATCCACATATGAGGAAGCTTTGCAATATGCTGAATGGAGGAAGACAGTTAAAGAGTCCAAAAGTAATATCGGCATGGCTACCATATCGGGAGAGAATAGTCGGTGAAGGGGAGTGTTGAAGATCACCGCCTCTCTCTCTCCTAGAGTTCTCCATATCTCTCTCTCTCTCTCTGGATTTCTCTAGATCTCTCCCTTCTCCAGAATGTTCTAGCAAAATCCAACAAGAAAAGCTGCACCACTTCTAGACTACTCCAAAGAAATCTAGTTGTGAGGCTATAATAAAATACTTTTAGAATAGTGTAGAAAGTTAGGAGAGTCACCAACTTTCCATCCTATAAATAGGAGCAACTTGCTCCTCATTTGAGTGTCCAACTAAGAGTGTGTGAGTAAGAAGTCCAAGAGAGTGTGTGGGTGTGTGTAGGGGTCTTGAGAGTGTTGAGTAGAGTGTGCTATGTATGCACGTGAGTGAGAGAAATTGTGTAGAGTTGTCTGAGTATTATATGTGGTGTAAGAAAATATTGTAATAATAAAAGTTATATTTTGTTAGTTATATTGTACCACGTTTCCGCAAAGTTCAACACCTTATGGGCAGAGTGATTAGTCAGATTGGAATTGTGACTCTCCAGTTTCTACATATGCTGTCTGTATCAAAAAGGCCACTGCACATTTTGTATATATCTACCAGGATTTTGGAATTGGACGAAACACCTTCTTCATCTTCTTCATCTTCTTATATTCTTGCTTATAATGCTGCAGAATTTACTGATATTGTTTGACTGTATAAATGAGACTGTTGACCGCAGGAGTAGTCTAAATTTCCAAACTTCTCTCCCATCCTCTTTAAGGAAAACAGGATCGGCACCTGCTTGCAACAAGCTCTGGTTGATCTAATCACAAGAATAGGAACACTGGATGATAGTTAGGAACAGTGGTTTTGTGCTCTGCCATACTTACAGTTGTGAATCTGGCATTCTTATTTTATCAACCTTGAACATTTGTTGAATGAAGAAGCAAAATTTAGAAGGATGGGGAGCATGCAAGTTGCAACAGAATTGCATATTATGTCAAAACAACGAGTAGTCCACTACGTCATTTTGTTTTTTCTTTTGAATTGCTGGCATTTTTCTTTAATAATGAAAAAATCCACCATAGATAAACTCCAGCCTGTGAGATTCCTCAATAATCTTGTAGACAAGTCACACCGGAGCCAAAATTTCCATTTTCCTTTTGGAAATTGTGCGCGGCATTTTACATATTAATCTTAGTACGAAGCACGAAGCCTAAAATCATTATGAAAGGGTGGTTTTATGGTAACTTTCGTTTTCTATGAGTGTTTCCTATTGTGCTAAATGATTAAATCCTGTTTATTATTATTTGATAGTCTTAGTTTTTGTGGTTTTATGGCATAATAAGGGCCGTTTTCAGCAATTAATTTTGTCAGTTTGATATTCCAATTGCCAAAATCCCACACCACGAATCCTCTTTAGAATATACACACATTCCTTCATTACCCATCGAATACATTATACATGCAACGGAATAATGGAGTATTTCATAAAACAAAGAAAACATGCAACGGAGATAATATTTGTCAGTTTATCTTTAGGGAACATTTACATTTTGTTGAAATGTATTTTCCCTTGGTTCATTTCTAGCAAAACTAAAAGAATCCTTTCATTTTATATTTGATTCGTGTGTATTTTGATAATTAGATGGGTCTGATTTACACGATTCCAGTTTATTCAATAATTAACTATCAGCAATTGTTCGCTTTTATAAAATAAAAAAAAAAAAAAGAATCACTATCACAAGTCAGAACACGAGGCCGAAATTGTTTGAAAATGAATGGGAAGAAAATGGATAAGTATGACCTAAAATTATATTGTTTCGGGCACTTAAGTACTAAGACTTCATTTTATCTATTTAAATTCTAAAACTTGCCATTTTGATGAATTTTAAGACCTTCCTTCAGTTGATGAAAGGACCAATTGAACCGAAAGTTCCAAGTTCTAGGATTCAAATGTAAGGAATGAAAGTATTAGAACTTAAGTACATGAAATTGACAAGTTTAAGGATTTACCCTAATAGTTAGCCTAAAAGAAACTATAAGCTTAAATCGGCATGAAAATGAAAACATGTCACATTCATTCCGTTTCTCACATCATTTAGTTATTTTTATGCTAATGAAATATTCTGAAATGCTGAAGAGGCAACCAGACAAACAGCTCACACAATCAGGGATAATTACATGATACCCCCTTAGGTTTTTGGTTGTGGCAATTTGCCCCTAATAACTCAATTTTTCCATGTCATCCGGGCATTTTGAAATCCAGTGCAATGTTGACCAAACACTCTACATGGTATCTCTCATTTTAGATTTGATGAAATGGGAAGAACTGACATGAGATAGAGGGAAAAAAGAGTGGATAGTGATTGCTTTGGCAATGCCTATTACCTTGGGATTGGTCGATGCTCGTAGTGACAATGACCAATGATTCAGGTGCTCTTGCTTGGAATACCATTGCGTAAAAAGGAGTCAAATCAAGCGAGAGAAGATCAATCCTTTCTTAAGTGACAGAACCTAAGAAAGGGCAAATGCCCAGGTATCCTAATTGTACATCAATTCCCTACCAAACCTTACTGCTTTAAGGCCATAGCATAGCAGATGAATGTTCGGCTTTGGAACAATAAACTCGGAAGGATTTTTCACCTACATGGTTTCTGACGCGGGGGTTCTTTTAATCCAGAAGCGCAACAACAGACCAATCTCTGCTAGGTCCAAATAAAGATCTAGGGTTTTTAAATTGTCAAGTTCTTTGAAGGCAAAAAAAAAAAAAAAAAAAAAAAAAAAAAAAAAAAAAAGAAAGAAAGAAAAACTAATCTTGTCTTTGCTGGTTCTGTTCCTTCTCACACAACAAGCAGAGTCAGTCGAACTTAGAAGGCAAAGGTGGCTTGCTAATGCATTTTCCCTGTTGACAGAGTAAGCTGTACCTGAAATTGATCTAATCTAGTGAAAATCTATAGATGGAGATATCAGAATGGCATTCACTCTGGAGTTCATTTTTTCAATTTTCTCTACGTGCTTGCAGAGAGACAAATTAATGATCTCACGGCAGAGGCTTGGTTTGGCAGAGTACGCCGCTCGCAGAAAGGCTCGTTTCTAACCTTATTGAACTGCATAGAATTGGTCAATGACATCTGGTCATACCATAGTTGACCTGAAGTGGCCTCTTGGCTAATTCATTAGATAAGTGCATGGTATGTTGCAGCGTGGCAGCAAATCTGGATTGGCATCATGATTTTTTTCACGCTGCTGTTACTTTCAGCTTGCTTGAATTTTCATTGCTGTCTAAGGATAGGTTGCAAGAATGAGCATGCAATCAGGGGTTCCATTGGAGCATACGTGCATGATCTTACTTGAAACTGTTCGTCGAGAAAATAACATCAGATAATATACAAGATGTACGACTAGGTACCATGTGACCTAGTAGTTTCTACCGCATGGACAAGATGAACTACGACAGGTGATATGATAATTTCTCAAGTTTTCTCTTCTCTGATAGATAAAAAATCAGCGTTGTTTATGAGTGCAGACATACTTAGAAAATGCACAACCAGAGAGAAACAATCATTTTCGTAAGAAGATAATGAATGACTACTATTCCCCATCTGTATCATTGCACCAGCATAAGGCCCTTGATGCTGAGTCTTAAGCATTGCTGTGAAATTTCCAAGTCAATCTAAGTCATAAAGTTCTTTTGTTGGGATTCGTACTGTTCACAAGCTTCCTAAATGAGCAATGATCCTCTGTTTTGGGACAAAGGATACACCGGAATAAGAAACTGCTATTTTGGTTTTAGCTTTGTCAGGTAGAATATCTCAAAGCTTAATTTCTGGGTCAGTGGCAGTTCGACAATGGTGTAGTAGAGTTAATCTTACTTCTGGTAATGTGATTCCGTGTGTCTGATGTCACAATTAAGAGTTCCTATACTTGTAAACATTACGCAATTTTCACTTCCATTCTCCTAAGGATGAGAGACCACTTTTCTACTGTCGGAGAACTGTAACTCCAAGCAACCGTCACTACTCCAAAAGAAAATACTTGCAATCATGTTTATCTTATGCAGTTTCATTCTCATCTGCATCCAAGTGTCATGAAATGAAGTCGGCTTTGTTTACAACAAAATTGAGCTGCAAAATGCATCTCGACCATTATTGACAGAGAAATACTTGGAGGATAAACCCAAGCCAAAATCAGTAGAGGAAGAGAAGAACAGGGAAGGGATTGGAGATGAAAGCAAATGGGTCAAGACAGCATCCAGCTGTGAGCAGCTGCATTATAAGGAGGAATAACTTGACAAACATTCTAATCTTGGTAATACAGCCACTCCTAGCTTACTTGCTCATTGCGGTGCCCCCACTTCCAGTGCGCTGCATGTTTTTTTAATCAAAAGCTGTGTATTGATCGGCAGCGACTTCCCTAGTCAAACAGAAGTGCAAACCATGTTACATTTAGAGACCTCGTGGGTCAAATAATGTTTACTAAAAATGAAAGGAGATCTCCTGGTTCCTGAATTAAACCTAGCCACATATGCACGACGAATAACGGAGTCCTAAATGAATAGGTCACCAACTAATCTTTCAGTCCTTGGTATGAGACATAGTTTTGGAGATGTTGGACTGCCTGCATCTGCTGCGGCACTAAAATCACGAGGTGAGAGGACCCTTATAGTTTCATTCTAAAAAATGTCCAAGGACAAACCCGTTTCTATGGACTGATTGTTCATAAGTCTCTATGTATCTATACGTATTTTAGTTCCTTGGAGACATGAGTCTATACCATCCTGAAGCGATTCTCTTTTTCAGAACTTAGTCGGAGCATCCAAGAACGGCCAGGAACATTGATAAGGGCTTGATCTACTCCAGCAATTGAAAGCATAAACAATTTATTAACGGTCTAGAGATAAAGAAACATGCATTCAAATGTGGAATCCTTTAACATCGAAGATAAGAAACATGCGTTCCTACTTCTTTAACATGTTCACATCAGATTGACTCTTGTGCGTTTATGGCCACGCAAAGTCTTTTCCAGAGTCAGAGTCAACGGTAGATGATCGGATCGGGCGGCTTCGCTATTCCATGACCATTGATTGAAGATCATTTACTTCAACGACGTCTTTATTTTTATGAAGATGGGATTCACTTGCCTCTTGCTTCTTCTTGACTTGCTTTCTTAGCTACCCGCTTCCTTTGCCTTTTAATCATGAAACCCGTGAGCCTTAGTTTTGCAGAGTTTCAATCATGCCACTTGCTTCTTGGGATTGCTCTTGCGCTGTGCTTTAACCAAGTTTCCTGCACCACCAATGAAACAGACAAACTCGCGCTGCTCGCCTTTAAGGCTGGCATATCCGAAGATCCTTTTGGAGTGCTCAGCTCATGGAACGATAGCATTGGGTTTTGCTAGTGGTATGGAGTTATGTGTGGCAGGAGACATCAGAGGGTCATGGTCTTGGACTTGCAATCACAAGGACTGTTTGGATCAATCTCTCCTCATATCGGAAACCTCAGCTTCTTAAGGGAAATGTTGTTGCAAAACAACAGTTTCAATCAAGAAATCCCTCCACAGCTCGGCCAGTTGCGCCGCCTGCGTATTCTGAAATTGACCAACAACTCTTTAGTTGGCGAAATTCCTAGAAACATATCGGGTTGCTCGGATCTGGTCAGCCTTAGGCTTGGGAACAATGAACTAACCGGAGAAATTCCTAGAGAGCTTGGGTCATTGTTGAAGCTCCGGAGTTCATTTTGCGTGGTAATAATCTTATTGGGAGTATGCCTTCCTCCATTGGGAACTTATCTTCACTAGAGGTGCTTTTTTTAACCGAGAACAACTTGAGCGGGAGCATTCCCCAAGTTTTAGGCCACCTTAAAAACTTGCTATTCATTGGCTTTGGAGGAAATGGAGTGTCGGGTACAATTCCGTCTTCTTTATTCAATCTCTCTTTCCTAACTATTTTTTATGCTGGAAAGAACTAGATACAGGGGAAACTTCCTACAAGCATAGGTCTCAAACTCCCAGATCTTGTATATTTTAGTGTTTTTGGGAACCAACTTGAGGGAGTGATTTCTCCATCGTTATCGAATTGCACAAAGCTAGATGAGCTTGACCTTGGAGATAATAGCTTTTCTTGGAAAGTACCTTCTTTAGAAAATTTGTATAATCTTAGTTGGCTTCAAATCGCTGGTAATCAGCTTGGCGGTGGAGAACCTGAAGACTTGAACTTCCTTTGCTCATTAACCAACAACAGCAAATTAAGGATCGTGGGAATCGGCAGGAACAAGTTTGGCGGAGTGTTGCCTACATGTGTAGGTAATTTATCCATCACTCTCACGTATTTTGATGTATGCGAGAATCAAATATCTGGAAAGATTTCGGAAGAAATAGGGAATTTTATTAACCTAGAAGTGTTGTATATGAGTTTCAACCAGCTTTCAGGTATTATCCCCTCAAATTTGAGAAATCTACGAAGTCTATCAAAACTGCTCTTAAGTGATAACAACCTAGGAGGGACTATTCCATCTTCTTTAGGAAATCTAAGCAAGTTGATCGACCTATTCCTTGATGGGAACAACTTCCATGGGCAAATTCCTCCACCTCTATCAAATTGCCTGTCTCTTAATCTGCTCGATCTGTCTAATAACAATCTCAATGGTGTTATACCCCCACAACTTATGAGTCTTTCATCATTGGCAATCCTTTTGAACTTATCTCAAAACCATTTGACTGGGGTTCTACCCCCAGAAGTTGGCAACTTGAGAACTTTGACTGAGTCGGATATCTCAAACAATTTATTGGTAGGTGAAATCCCAAGTAGTTTAGGAGGTTGCACTTCATTGACATTGCTGAGGATGGGAGGCAACTTCTTCCACGGGTTGATTCCTCAATCAATAAGATCGTTAGGAGGTATAGAAGAACTAGATCTTTCATGCAACAATTTGTCGGGTCAAATTCCAGAATTCTTATTAGTATTTCGTTCCTTGAAACTTCTGAATTTATCCTACAATAACTTTGAAGGCGTGCTGCCACGTGAAGGAGTCTTTAGGAATGCTAATGGTACTTCTATTATTGGGAACAATAAGCTTTGTGGTGGGATACCGGAATTTCATCTCCCCAATTGCATCTCCAAAAGCTCCAAGAGCAGAAAGATCAATTTAGTGATATTGTCCACTTCTGTTATTCTCGGAGTTCTTGGAATAGCTCTTATTCTAGCTTCCGTATATCTTTGTTGGTCGAAAAAGATAGTGATGGAACCAGTTTCAAGTTCAAGGGATGATTCATGTCCAAATGTATCTTATGGAACACTCCTAAAAGCAACCGATGGTTTTTTTTCAACAAATTTGATTGGTACCGGAAGCTTTGGTTCTGTTTACAGGGGTGTACTTGAGGTCAGTGGAACTACTATTGCCGTGAAGGTGCTTCATCTAGCTTGTCATGGTGCTTTGAAGAGCTTCAATGTTGAGTGCGAGGCATTAAAGAACATCAGACATCGAAATCTTTTGAAAATATTGACAGTTTGCTCTGGCAGTGATTATCAAGGAAATGATTTTCAGGCCTTAATCTATGAATTCATGGACAATGGTAGCCTAGGACAGTGGCTCCACCCAAGTGCAACATCATCTCATCACAATGGCGTTCCAAGAAAGTTGAATTTCATTCAAAGGATAAATATTGCCATTGGTGTTGCTTCTGCACTGGATTATCTTCATCACCAGTGCCACATCCCCATCATTCATTGTGATATAAAGCCAAGCAATATCCTCTTGGATTCTGAGATGGTCGCACATGTTGGTGATTTTGGATTGGCAAAATTCTTTTTTGGATCATCTTTTGATACCGCAGATAATGAGATGAGTTCTGTGGGTTTTAGAGGGACAATTGGTTATGCCCCACCAGGTACTCTCTCTCTCTCTCTCTCTCTCTCTCTCTCTCTCTCTATCTTCTATCTTCCCGTCTGAAGTTTGGTAGTGAATAATAATTCTTATAGTCTTACGCACATTAGATTATGATTGATGATACGCACTCCAAATTTGACCTGCACTTTGATCTCCATGTGTGTCAGAACATGCAATGGGATGCAAGGTTTCAAGAGAAGGTGACGTCTATAGTTACAGCATTCTTTTACTAGAAATGTTCACAGGATTAAGTCCCACCGATGACACCTTTAGAGACAATTGAACTCTTCATGGTTTTGTCGCAAAAGCTTTGCCTGAACGAGTGCTCGAAATCACGGATAGTGCTCTGCTTCAAGAAAGAGAGAGCCATCTAGGTCTCTATAATCCTCAGCATGACATATTTCAAGAGTGTTTGGTTATGATCTATAATATTGGAGTTGATTGTTCAAACGAAGTGCCTGGAAGAGAAATGGGCATTAGCGGAGTTACAAATCAGTTGCATCGGATTAGGGAGAAACTCTTTGCTTCGGGCTTACATGGATAGGTAAATTGTATAACTGAAGAGAGAATCAATCATCCTTTTCTCCTTTAGACCAAAGTTGATGATTATTCATCATCTGCGTCTATACATATCTAACCTTACAATGGCCTTGGGTGCCTACACATTTTTTAGTACTTTTGGTTTTCTCAAAGCTCTGATTTGCTGCCATGTCATGTAAAAGTGAATCAAAAGTAAATTTTCTTGACTTGTTTTATTTTTTTTTCTTTTTCATTTGTATGATGCTCATTTAGACGTTTTGCAATTGATTAATTGGTGGAAATCTAATTTTTAATTTCTGCAAATTGACTAGGAATGGGCTGCCAGGAATTGAACTAAAGTTCCTAAAGTTATGTTCAATCAAGCATGAGCAATACTACTGCTCTGGTGGGTGAATAAGGATGTACAACTTTTCAGCTAACTAGCACGACGTGCAGGGCAGGAATTATATGGGAATATTTTGTAGAATGATGTTGCATTAGTATTGGGTTTTTCTTGGTGTGTAATTGCAAATTCTTCAGCACTAATACTGTCATTAAATTTAATTCTTGTGTTTTAGAAAAGTTACTTGATCGCCTTTTTTTTAAAGCACCTAATCACATATGCATATGAATTACTATAGTTATCTGGACCGATCATATTTTTTTATATGGGATTTGTTAATTGCGTGGATAACCAACTTTCAAAGGTAGAAATTACCGATTAATCAAGAAATTAGTAACTGCCAATATGCTCAAACTTGCTTCTCTAAATAGAAAGTGACCATAAACATGGAGTTATTAAAAAATTATAATTTGAAAGTAAAGATACTTTTTATCTAAGTAGCATCGACACGCGACATGCGACATGTCGACACGTCGTTTCTCAAAAAACAGATAATTCCGACACATTGGGACACGTTATATATTAAATAAATAAATATATATATATATATATATATATATATATATATACACACATAATAAGTTATCATTTTTATGATTATTTCAATCAAATTAATTAACTAAAAAAATCTAAACTGAATATACACTAAAAAATTAATCCGTCATTTATTAATATCATTCATTATTTCAATTTAACAAATTCACTCTATTTCAATAATTCATAAAACTTGAAGAAAAACAAGCAATCCATATTCTGAACTCATATGTTGGAAGATGAGAAAAAAAAACTTAAGGGGTGAATAGTGTATTATGAGAAGTGGGAGGCAAAAGAGAAGAGAAAATTATGATTTTCTTCTTTCTCCATTTATTATTTTTATTATTATGTTTTATTTTTTTCATATATATATTTTGACATCTCATTTATTGAATTTTTAAAATTGACCTTGATATCGGAATCATGTGCCGGAAACTCATATGTCAGAATTCCAACTTAAGTCTCGGAGAATATCGAGAAAGTTGACTAGGTGTCGGATTTTTTGACATATTTTGACCGAGTATTGGAGAGTGCTGGACATGTATCGAAATATTCGACATGACACAAATGCTCTTGGAGAGAGTGTCAATGCTTCATAGCTTTTTATCATGACAAAATTAGTGGTCACCGAAATGCAAACACCTACTTTCCATGGTGAAAACTTACTGGCCGGGTTAAATTACTTAGTATAATACTTTCTTGCTAGAGCAGCACTCCGAGCTAACCGCTTAGAATAATCGCATACCCAAATTTTGTATGGAAGTTATTAATGGCGTGGAGAAAATTATAAACCATTAATAGGGCAATAATAATTTTCTTCTTAAAGAAACTGCTCACATTGAAGAATAACTGGATATTATGGGTGATTAGTTCTCGAGTCTCAAAATTGGGAACCATCAATCCCATCTAATGGAGCTTGTCACTATTATTTTTCATGTTTCTATCCAGAAATCTCATTATCCAAAACATAACAATGAACAAATTCAAAACTCTAGACAAATCCTATACTATCTTATTATCCAATTATAGGCTCTTATTTCTTCGGAAATAATAAACTGAACCGACTAATTTTTTTTAAAGAAATAGAAAAATAAGTATATGTAATCAGTCCGATTCGATCTTTCTTACCGGATTAACTGGACACCGATTCCACTTTTAAGAAATGGGAATTAGATTGACACTTTCAAGAATCGGACCCAACTAGCTGGTTTGGTCCAGTCCAGGTGGTTCCTAGTTCGTGGCGTCTTGCGCATCCCTACTAGTTACTTTATTGTAACTGATTTTAAATTGTTGCGGGGTGGATATTGCAAAAATTCGAGATACCGCGGGGGCAAATCGCGACAGTCTCAAAAACCTAGGGGGCATGATGCAATCTTTCCCCTAAAAAGACCCGTAAAGTCTTTGACACTATGGGAGCCTGCTGCACTTACACAAATTCGCACGCCAGTTCGAGAGACGATCGAGCAGTCGCGCACGAAGATGGGGTTTCGGTTCGACCTGCTGGTCCTCGCGGTGGCCCTGCTCTCGACTCCGGCGCTCTCCGATCTGGTGTTGACCAGGGTCGATCGGCGCGTGAGTCTCTCTCTCTCTCTCTCCTCTCCGTTCTCCCTGCGAGCTCGCGGCTGTTAACTCTTCGATCGGGCTCGTATCGAGCAGGTTTTAGGAGGGGTTTCTGGTTTTGAGGTCTTTAAGATGTGATTGCTTTTGCCGTGAAGTTTGAACTGGTTCCGATGCCATTGGCGTCGTCGATGGGCGATTCGCGAATCGAGTATCGAGAGATG
This sequence comes from Eucalyptus erythrocorys, assembly GCA_014182555.1. Taxonomy (NCBI): domain Eukaryota; kingdom Viridiplantae; phylum Streptophyta; class Magnoliopsida; order Myrtales; family Myrtaceae; genus Eucalyptus; species Eucalyptus erythrocorys. The sequence continues at coordinate 29,779,820 of CM024602.1, forward strand.
TGCCGGGAGGCCTTCGTTGTTTGAATCAGATGCGAGGAGGCGGGCTCTGAGGATGTGTAGGTTTTTTAGGTTGGTTTTGCATTTTAGAGGATTTGAACTCGTGTCGGATGATTGGGCTGTCTGGTAGTGGTTCTTTACTGGAGTGGTCGGTTTTAACGATCCTCCTGTCGTGAGGATGACGAGAGTAGATTGTGATAAGCGAATGGGCTCCTCGAAATTTAAAGGATTTTTTTGCTGCTCGAAAGGTCCAATGGGTTCTGTCTGGTTTAGATATGATGAGGTCTGTGCAAGCCGAGAAATTGGAAGTTCGGTTTGTTCGTTTAGTTATCTTATTTCACAATCTTTCAGCTGGCTAATGATATTCATCTTCTCTTGCAGGTTGATTTGACATCACACATCGTGCGGATTGCGTCAACACTAAAGGTGCGGTCACATCCAAGTTCCAATTGTGTTGCCATTGTTATGTTTTCTACATTTTTGCTCTTTTTCTTCTAGATCTCATTATTGGAGAGTTGCTCTGACTTCCTTGGTATCCTGAAGATCATTGCAAACTTGTTAGTACCTCATTTAATCGATTTCTCTTAATTGAATTTTTTCACTGTTTAATGAAGGTCGAGAACACGGGAAAGGATTCAGTATCAGAGGTTCTGTTGGTCTTTCCTGAACGCCAGGCCAAAAACTTGGCATACCTGACAGCTCTATCTAGCCCGGGGAAAGGGAAAGCAAAAACTGCTGCTGTAAATCTTCCTGTCAAAAATGTCAACAGTGAAGGAATGCCTCCGGCCTTGGTTGCTTATTCAGTGTCATTGCCCGAGGGTGGACTAGGGAAGGGGGAGAGCTTTACTTTTGATGTGTCAGCCGTGTTTACTCATTCACTGCAACCTTTTCCTGAAAAAATTACTCAGGCTGATACTCAGCTTCTTGTATTTGAAGAAAGTGCGTACTTTCTCTCCCCTTATGCCGTCAAGGTCCAGTCTCTCACTGTTAAACTGCCTCATCCAAGAGTTGAATCTTACACAAAACTAGAAAACACAAAGATTCAAGGTTCAGAGATCAAATATGGTCCTTACGAGAATCTTGCTCCCTTTTCATACTCGCCTATAGTGGTTCATTTTGAGAGCAACCAACCCTTTGTTGTTGCTCAAGAATTGGCGCGAGAAATAGAAGTTTCCCACTGGGGTAATGTGCAGGTTACTGAAAACTATAATCTCGTTCATGGAGGTTCTCAAATTAAGGGAGAATTCTCCAGGTATGATTATGCTTTTCATGTGCTCATTTTTTCCTCAAGTTTGGTGTCTGTGCCTAATGTAAGCTACTTCCTTCATCCCACAGGCTTGATTACCAGGCCAGACCACACATTAGAGGCGCATCAGCTTTCAAAAATCTCATTGCAAAGTTGCCTCCAAGAGCTCATTCTGTCTATTACAGGGATGCAATTGGCAACATTTCAACTTCTCATCTTTGGGGTGATGCTAGAAAGGTAGACAATCTGATCTTCACGATATTTACTTCGACAACTTCTGGTATAATATGAGATTTTCACACATTTTTCATCATGGGTACAGACAGAGCTGGAAATTGAACCAAGGTACCCAATGTTTGGTGGTTGGAGGACTGCGTTCACAATTGGCTATGGCTTGCCTCTTCAGGATTTTTTGTTCAAATCAGGAGGAAAACGCTTCCTCAATATCTCCTTCGGATCTCCTATAAGTGAAATCATTATTGACACCCTCATTGTGAAGGTAAGCTGTTTTTGATTTCACAATTTCTCAGATAGTCTAACAAAAATTTTATACATGTGAAAATGGCAATAGAAGCGAGTTAGTTTACGGAAGTTCTTGAGTCTGCAACTAATTAAGACCATCCCCAACTATTGAAAAGAAAATGACAGCAGCTAGAGCATGAAGTAAGACTGACTTGGAAAGGTGAAATTTGTTGCCGCTCTTATTTCTGCACTTAGTATCAGTAGCTGGGAATGGTGATGGAGGGTTGGACATCAAGAAAGCCCACTGATAATAGTCATTGAGGAAATCAGTTTCATACTTAGCTTGCATTAAAAAATACAAGCAAATGAACATGCAGAATGTCGTTCGCATAAATGGCAGGAATAAGTGTGACCTAGGATATATGGATCTTAAAGTGTATGCAGTACTTAAATGGGATTCCTGTTTCAGTAAACTCTGTCACTCCTCTCTGTGTCCCCCTTCTTCTGAAGTCACAGTCTCTTAGGTCTGCACATGGACACATACATTATGAAGATTCTAAGAAGTATGTCTTTGCATATTAAACCTAATGATATATATGAGATGGTCTATGAACACTTCCGTTGATATTCTTATAATTCCTTACATGCTTTGGAAGTACAGGTTGTTTTGCCCGAAGGTTCTCGAGATATATCTGTTTCTACACCATTTCCTGTTAAGCAATGGGAAGAGGTATTAGTTTATAAGTTGTCACCCTTCGTTCGTTCTTTTGTTCTGTAGCTTTCCTATGGTTCTCTCATTCTGGATCATTCAATATAAAGATAGAGCATGTTTTTTATACAGACAAAATTTTCCCACTTGGATGTTGTTGGCAGACCAGTAGTAGCATTGGAAAAGAGTAAAGTTGTGCCTGAGCATGATCAGTATTTCCAGGTACAATTACATCTTCCTGAGATAATGAATTGCTTGAAGCTGATAATCTTAATATAAAACCTTCACATGCACATGGAAGTCATAATGCTAAGTAATGGTGCATATGTATTTTTCAGGTCATTATGTCAGCATAGCAGTGTATTTCCATTGATTAAGATTTAGGTTTTGCCACTGGAACACGTTTTTGAGTAATGAGATTAGTATGGTGAGGGAGAGCAAAATCAGCACTAGTGTTGTTGTAAGTCCTTCACTTTGGGCATGCAGATTATTCAGTTCTGTGATATAAGTCTCTCCTTCTTATGAACTATAGGGAACTCAATGCATTTTCTTCTTTTGGGAGAGGTCTCATCAAAATATTAGTGCAGTGAATAGTGAGAGTTGCAATGAATGAATTCCTTGTTTCAAGCATGAATTACTTCTCTATTTAATAGATGAATAGAATATTATTAAACCCGGTAATAAGTAAGAAGAGAAAATCTCAAAATGGCGATTTGCTAAAACTTACTGCTATTTTTTTTTTATTCAATCGCTTCTTTGGGTTCTTGAGCATCCAGACAAAATAGTGGAATTATTTGGAATGTCCATCTAATAAGATATTGTTCCAATTGCTTTGCAGGTGTATTACAAGTTCAACAGTATTTCAATGCTCAGGGAGCCAATAATGTTGATTTCTGGATTTTTTTCCTCTTCATTGCTTGCATTGTATACGTGCATGCTGACTTATCAATCTCCAAGTCATCTGCATCATATTTGGCAAAGGTTCAATGGGAAGAGGTAAGGAGTTTGTCTCTAGTTCGTGCTTTTGTTTGCAATGTGAGAGCGCATGCAGTAAAGACTTCCGTCTCTTTATTGCAGGTCCAATCTGTGATTCAGCAAGTTAACAATCTCATGAACCGATGCTTAACGGTACATGACAAGCTGGATGCATCTCTGCGTGATCTTTCTAGGACAGGTGATGTTCAAGCTTGTAAGGCAGCACGCAAACAAGCAGATGGTCTATTGAAAGAGCTCTCTAAGGAATTAAAGCCCTTGCTGTCAATTTTGCAAACTTCTCCCCAGGCTGTGCAGATATTGCCCAAGGTTAGACATGCCATATCTTCTCATACCTGTTATGGCAAGAAAATTCAGCATTAATTTGCTACAGTTTCACCTTATAATTTATTGCAGCCTTTTGCTTTTACCGGCAGAATGTTGTTATTCTGCTGCAGCTATCAGAATTGAGTGAATTTATTTGTACATTCGGTTGATGGATCATAATCTGTTCTAAAGGCTGTCCAAGAGCTTAAAACCCCCTCGCAAGCCCAAAAACGAACAAATTTTAGTAACAGAATGTTTTTACAGAGCTGGACACCAACTGATTGAGACTGCTTGAACTGGTTTGAGTAATGGTTGAGCCATCAAATTGACACACTGTCATGGTATGAAAAGGGGTTTCCTGTGGTTGGCCCACAGTAGAGTTCCATTGGGCTAGGGTAACAGTTAGGGTGAGCAGAGCAATTGAGAATACCAAGGAAAAATCGGATCTGGATCTTCAGATCTGTTGAGTTTGTGTTAGAAATGGTTCAAGCAAATCAAGTTTCTTTTCTAAATGCTCGTATCTTTAACATATGATGAGAAAACAAAGCTGTCCTGTATATACATGGTCATAGTTGTATTCTATTAAATGAAGGATGTCCAGTGTGTTTTCTGAGGGGAAACTGTCTGGTTGCATTAAGAGGAATATGTCCTGATTTTTTTGATGTAGGTCGAAGAACTGGTGGTCAAGGAGAGAGAGTTGCAAGATAAGCTGATGGTTAAGCACACAACCGTGGTAGAGTGCTATGAGAAGAAGGTTTCGGGACGGGAAATTGAGAACCGGATAGCTTCGCAGCAGAACAAGATAACTGCCCTGAGACAGGAGGTTGATGATCTTCTGGACTTCATCGATGAATTATGATCATCCCGGTCACAACTATGTCCATCACTCATCATTACGTCTTCTCCTCGACATCCGTAGTAAGTAGGTGGGAGACTTACCTTTTTCTGTGCGCTTGGGCCTCATCGGCAATATTTAAGAACAGTGGAGAAATTTTGTTGTGATCTTGGGAATTTTAACTCATAAAGTTTCTTTACTGTAGAACGTCTTCTGTGTTCTTACTGCAAACGTTCCTTTTGGTTCTCCTTTTATTACTTGCTCTATTCAAAAGTAGATCGGCCAGAATCAACAATTTTCCATCCTCTACTATTTATAATACCATTTTGCATCTTTTGCTTTCATGTTGGACACTACATTGCTTCCGTCATTAGTTGACAACTTAGATATATTCACAAAATCACCAATTTTCTTTCCAAATTACCCCTGCCCATCTTCTAAATTCCCCAGCCCTCCAAAGCAACACCTTGATTGGAAAATTCTAACCCAACCGCCATGTGGTCACTGGTTAGCCAAGTTCTGGCCGATGGCTCCACTCGACCGCCACAAGTGCGCCTGACAACGGTGGGTCGGGGTGGACAGAGGAGGCCGAAGTTCTTGCGCATACGGTGGGTTGGAAAGGAGGCTAGAATTCATGGTGGGCGAGGATTGGAGATTTTCCTTTTCTAAAGTAAGGGCAATTTGGCCATTTTTGGCACGTGATCTATCTGAGATGGATAGCGGTGTTTTCAAAAGCAGAAAATGCACGTGGGTTTGCTTGTGTTCTATAAATAGCACAATCTTTTATAGATGAGATATCCCTTTATTTTTCGGTAAGATATATATGGTATTGATACATGACTTTTGAATCATCTAAGAAAAGCACTGCTTACATCTGAGACGCTCAACAACATGACTTTTGGAGAAAAGCACAACTTCTCACGTCTTCGAAGTAGGAAAATAAAAGTTGCATTAACCCCGAGACCCGGACGCACCAAACACGGAGAGACCATCCCAATCGTGCGCTACCCACCAATCAAGTCGAGCATCGTTGCTCGGACATCGATTAAGTGCCTAACACGCCCCGTGCATATTCTTGGAGTTATTCATTACTGTGATGAATTGAGAAGACATTTCATCCGTTGAATACAGCAGGTGACGGCGATGACAAAATGCGATCGATCCATCGGTCACAGCCGCTCAAATGTCATGAATTTCTGTCTCATTTGACGCGTCACCGGCCGCAACGAACGGTCATAGGAATCTCCCTCTCCTGAGGAACGCCCGTCGCGTGCGAGATGGAAGCGTACCGGAGGCCCAGAAGCCCGTGGCCCAACGGACACGTGTCCCCTCCGCATTGGACCAAGCGAGGCGCGGTTATCCCCGCGGGGCATATAGTCTCTCGGTGTGGAGACAACGGGAAAACTCCCGAGCGTTGCGAGATAGCGATAACACGACGTCACATTCTCCGGCGACCGGCGGCCGGCGGCGAGCGGTGGCTACTTCCCCGTAAAGTTAGGGTTTATCATCTTCGCTCTCGCGTCCGCCGATAACCTCGCATTTCTTCGCGAATGGAGACGTCTCTCAGATACTGGGGCGACGCCAAGGCACTCAGAATCCACGCCAAAGAGAAGATTTTCATCGATTCCAAGACCTTCTTGCAGGTGCAATCTCTTCCCCTACCTCCTCTATGGCTTTCTGCTCTGCTTCTGGGCTAGTATTCAATCGGGTATTGCCGGTGCTTCGATGTCCTCGATTGAATCGGTTCGTTAAGAGTGTCGGCAAGTCGCGGGAGGTAGTCGAATGTCTGATTAGCGAAGCGTGCCGGGTCTTGTGAATCCGCGGGAAGGAATTAGTGCAGGATGGAGAAGATAAAAGAGAGTGTGAAGATAGGCTGAGTTTGAGTGGAAATGTACTCTTAATTGATTTTGGCTCAAGCGGCCGCTGATGCTGTTGTGAGTGACAAAGATGTTGGTGTAAGCATGAGAAGGAGCCTGAAAAATTCATGGTTGCCACTTAAAAAGTTGCTGCTGCTTGAAATGATCTGGGCTGACGTTCTCTCCCCCTGTTGTGTGTCAGCTTCATGGAGAACTCGACACGAGATTGGGAGCTCCGACCCATTTTAGCGCGATGATTCGGCACTTCTACCCGGACGTGAGTGATTTGTTCTCGTGAATTTATTGTTCTCCTGTTTCAACATCTTTTATGGCGCATTTGGATGCTTCTTATTGCCTTTGTTTGCTTCACCTGCACTGTTGTCCTGTAGATATCTGCTAGCCTCGGTGTAGGAGTGCAATATGATAAAAATGGCAGGCTTCGCTATAATGTACGTGCAAAGAAAGCGTTTCCCGTGACCACCAATAGACTATTGAGCTTCAATGTGAAAGGACGGTGTGATGTCGACAAAGAGTTTAAGCAGGTTCGTGATTATTTACATTTGCCATGACTTTGGCGTAGTGTGATTAGATATGGGGTAAGATTCCCTAGTTGATTGATTGGTCATCCTCTTGATGTCTAAACATCTTTAAAGGAATTCAGTGCTTAATGCAATAGCAGTTTTCTATTGTTTTATCGGGCTCTTCTGCTCCATATGTTCTGCTCTGCAATTGTATTAGTCAATGTGAGAACTTTATGCCTTTTACAGATTCTCACTGCAACTCATGTTTATTATTATAACAGTGGAAGTCCAGGGGAGGTGCAGAATTTTCTTGGAGCCTTTTGAATTTTCAGAAGGACCAAGACGTTAGACTCAAGCTAGGCTTTGAAATGTTCGACCAGGTATGAACCATGGAGTCATGTACCTTTTTGGTGTTGTTTAATTGTCCAATGTTGCTTAGTTTTTGTGACCTTTCAGCTTAATCTTAGATTTTAGTTGGTGGATGGAAAAGTCTTGTGTTAGATTAGGTCTGTATGATTCTCGACAACTACAACAGTTTATTTGATGGGTACTTTAAATGTTCATATGCAGCATGCCATTCTAAGTACAATGATTGGGTTCTCTTTTCACGTTAATGCTGGACTAGTTTTTATAATTTTTCCCCCTTTGGATTAAAGAAGTGGGTGTTGTTGATACTGTAAGTGTTAATAGGTCTTTAAGAGAGATGCCGCCATGTATGTTTGATTCTCTACCTAGGAAGTACTTTTGCTTTAAGAACTGAACCTTATAACCCAAATAGATGGTGCTTCAATGGCATCTGCTTTGTTTGGAAGTGGAGGGGTAAGGGACGAGTTGTGGATGTCCGGCATGGTGGGGAAAAGTGATTCTTATGATATACATAAGGCCTCCGTGAACTTTACAAAACATAACGCAATAGTCGGACATTTCCATCCACCCTCTCCGCTCTAATTAACCATTTATTAGTATATGTCCTTATATAGATGTGTGCATGTGCATCTAGAAGTGCTCTGTAATCTGTATAAGGTCACATAAGGAGTGGCCCAGCTCCGCATTGAACCTAATGCTTCCAAACAAATTCAAAATTATGTGAGGTTGTTGACTCTGGCTTCGAAACCTTTCCAGGTACCATATCTGCAGGTTAGGGAAAACAACTGGACCTTCAATGCAGATTCAAATGGTAGGTGGAATGTGAGGTATGACCTTTGATTATGAAGGAGTGGGAACTGGATCTATACTTTTTTGGTTAAGATATGTGACACCAAAAGTCATATCCTTTGGTTTTCTGTATTGCTGGATACCTGGTGAGCTACATTAGTCAATGAGTAGATGAGCAGCTCTTTAATAAATGTGTTTCATTTACTGCATGTCTTGTTTATTTGGGTCTGGAGGCAGTCAGGTTTACGAATTTGAGTTGGATGTTGCGTTGAAGTTTCATTTGTTAAGCCAGGCTCAATTGAGATTTGCCCAGATGGAAAAGGGGCTGTTTCATGCGTGGTGAAGCATTTTAATCCATTCCTAGGGAAGCCCATCATTCAAAGACTGCCCATTTGTCGTGGCATTTTGGTTATCCTTGAGCAGGATCTCTAAGTTGCTTCTTACATAATTGAATGAAGATGTGGTATGAGAAGTCTGATTATTCGTTTTAGTTTTACTCATTGACATCGTAATCTACCACTGCTTATCCGGTTGGTGAGACAATGGATGTCAGGCCAACAAGGTATTGCCTGTTTTAAGTTTCGCTCTCTATGGAATCATTACCCCATTTTACGTTTGGGGTTGACTCCGATAAACGGGACAGTTTAAGGACTTATCTAGGTCCAAGGGTACGCAACATTTAATGGTCGAGATAGATTTGAGCAAAGGCGATGGTTGGGAGCCAACTTCTCATGCTGAGAAAAGCTTTCATGGTGAGAAAACAGGCAACATGCGAAAAGAGGTTGTCCTTCCCTTTTCAGGAACGCTCCCTCAATCAACGGGCAACAGCTTCCAACCGGCATCTTTGCCCATGAAATTACTCACGGAGTTCGGCTTAACACATTCACCTACTTTCAGAAGGAAAAAGATGCGTCTCCAATATGAAATTCCGTGACTTCAGATCACATTTACATAAGAGCTAAAATGCTGCTTCAATACTCCTGAACCCATCCTCTTCATCCACGCCAGAATGTCACGGGAGGGATTTACTTCTTCCCCGATTTCCATAGAGAGCGAAACTTAAAACAAGCAATACCTTGTTGGCCTGACATCCATTGTCTCACCAATCGGATAAGCAATGGTAGAAGAGGATGGGTTCAGGAGTATTGAAGGGGCATTTTAGCTCTTATATAGATGTGATCTGAAGTCACGGAATTTCATATTGGAGACGCATCTTTTTCCTTCTGAAAGTAGGTGGATGTGTTGAGCCGAACTCCGTGAGTAATTTCATAGACAAAGATGCCGGTTGGAAGCTGTTGCTCGTTGATTGAGGGAGCGTTTCTAAAAAGAGAAGGACAGCCTCTTTTCGCATGTTGCCTGTTTTCTCGCCATGAAAGCTTTTCTTGGCATGGGAAGTTGGCTTCCAACCACCGCCTTTGCTCAAATCTATCTCGACCATTAAATGTTGCGTACCCTTACGTGGGGTCGGCATGATGTGATGGCTGAGATGGAGCGGGTTACACGAACCGGGCGGGCAAATACGAAACTTATTTTGCGAAATGGACGGCTCGTAACATGCGATACATGCCCACTCACGCGACACGTTGCCCACATATCTCACATTCTTGCTGCGTTTGGTACTTTGTCTCGACGATAATAGCACAACAAATCAATGCAAAAGATTCACTGTTTTGCCTAAAAGGATTGGGTAAAGGCAGGAAAAACCTGGAGCCGAGGTTTCCAGGGGCGATTGCTCGAAACCATTTATGACTTTTAAAATTAAAAAAATATGCGACTTCTCGAAATCATTTATAACTTTTTAAAAAAATTTTTTAAAAAAATGAGGTTATCTCTTGTGGCTTCAAGCAGTTCGTCTCTCTCTCTCTCTCTCTCTCTATTTAAGAAAATTGCATAATTCTTATTAACTTGAGGTGTTTGGCATTGAATGAAAATCAAATTTTAACAATTTGAAATTGAAAAAAAAAAAAAAAAAAAAAAGAAGACAAAAGAAAAGGGGGAAGTGCACTGAGTGATGCCAAACCCCACCCTTGAACCGAAGAACATCAGGGGGGATCTTCCATCAATCATGGGCAAATTGGCAAAGAGACAACATAATCCGCGAGGGGACACGATCATGGATATCTCATGAAGGCAAGGACCATCCCGCAACAGCACAAGAAAATGGAGGACAAGAAAGTAATTCCAATGAAGTAAAACCACCCCAGAGGACCGACCCGACCCGAGCCAACCGATTCCAACTCATATACCCAAAAACAGCGGGCGGGGGTTAGTTGTTAGTTGCAACCCACGCCCGCCTGCTCCTCCTAATCCTTTCGGACAACACACCGAACGACATCCCCTCCTTCTCTCTCCCATGACTCGCCACCGCTTCCTCGGCGCCGCTAACTCGTCGGCCGCAGCCGCCGCCGCCCCCCCGCCGCCCCCGGACCCCGTCGCCGTCGACTCCGACTTCGTCGTCATCCTCGCCGCCCTCCTCTGCGCCCTCATATGCGTCCTCGGCCTCATCGCCGTCGCCCGCTGCGCCTGGCTCCGCCGCCTCTCCTCCTTCTCCTCCGGCAGCACCCCGACCCCTTCCTCGCCGCCCCCGCCCCTCTCCTCCAAGGCCAACAAGGGCCTCAAGAAGAAGGTCCTCCGCTCCCTCCCCAAGCTCACCGTCACCCCCGACGCCACTGACCGGTACTCCGACTGCACCATCTGCCTCGCGGAGTTCGCCGACGGGGACGAAATCCGGGTGCTGCCCCACTGCGGGCACGCGTTCCACGTGGCCTGCATCGACCCCTGGCTCGGATCGCACTCCTCCTGCCCGTCCTGCCGCCGGATTCTGGTGGCCGCGGCCGCCGCGTGCGACAAGTGCGGCAGTTTGCCGGCCGCGACCCCGAGCTCGAGCTCGACCTCAGGCGCAGCCGAGGCGGAGTCCAGAATGAAGCAAAGAGAAGACCACGACAGCAGATTTCTGCCGTAACACGAATTCTCTCCCCGCGGAGGCCTCTGCTTCCTAGTTTTTCTTAGATTTGCTTAGCTCTTAGTACGAAGACGATGTTCATTGATCTCCGTATACCTTAGGTTAGCGTCAGATGGTCACAGGAATCATCACATCACGCCTGGAAAAGGGTTGAATCCCAAAGCTTAATTTCAATGGAAATTCATGAGATTAGGTGCTTTGCCTCTGTTTCTCTGCTTTGATCGGTGGACCGGTTGATGGGGTCTCGCCATTGATGACCCTTCCCTTTCCTGGCGGGCGGAGGACATTACTAGGCCCGTTCTTGTCTGGATGCACAAGCAACCATCGATGGCGGCGGCTGCTGCTGCTGCTGCTATTGTTGGGCTGGCGCCTCTTGTCTGGTCCAGGTGTCCTCAGAGTGTTGGGTGCTCAGTGAACATAGATAGGTGGGGGAGAGGGAGGAGAGAGAGAGGTTTGATGTTATTTTGGAGGTGGGCCTCTTGCAATCAAAGAAAAAACGGGGCCGGGGGACCCAATTTCTTTTCAGGGTCAAATTAGAATGAAGGGGAGATAGAGAGAGAGAGAGAGTGAGAGGGAGTGAGTGTGTCCATGTCCATCAAATGAAGGAAGGAATCTCTCCCTTTGGGTGGACACAGAGAGAGAGAGAGAAGCTGTCAAGATGAGAGATGGAGCCGCTTCAATTCCACTTGATCCCACAAGCTTTTTTTTTTCCTGCCGCTCTACAGTTCCTTTCCTTTTCCCTTTGATTTTGCTTTTGCTGTTCTGGACCAACTTTCAGCCGCTGCTGCGGATGTGCGTGGGTTGTCTTTATTCCCCACCCTCCCTAGTGTCTCGCGCTAGATCGTCCGGATAGGGATTGGAATAAAGGAGAATTTGGCAAAATTTGGCTCGGATTATGAAACGTCTCCTCATATGTTTGATGAAATGCCCAGAAACGACGTTTAGCTCTTCCGATGTGTCCTGTCCCGCCGTGCCCACGACGACGGCCGGGTCACAATGATTCGAATGCCATACCTAACTAAAATGCATGCGCAACCAACACCTAGCTCCCGTTGACCTGAGTGCGTTGTGTTGAAAAGTGCTCCCAGCTTTCAGGTCAACCCTTTTCTGGCTTCTTCCCGGAGAACTCCATCTCCTTACGTTTTCTTCAGTGGGGAAATCAAATTGCGAAAGCCCACCTCATTTGAATTCTTTTTATACAGCAGCACTAAAGTTGTTGGATCATTTTTCTCCATAAAGTGCGCCGGGATGGAGACTGCCAATTGACGAATTTCGTCTATCTGAGGACCTCCTCATAATTTGATGTGACCAACAATAGTAAAATGAAAAAAAAAATTAATAATATCTTCCCGAACCCTTTATCGAAATTTATCGGATCCTTCCTAGATATCACGTGATTCTCAATTTACAAAGGACGAAGGTTTCGTCACAGGCTAGGTGCGTTGATCCCTTTGTTTACCGATGATGGGAGCCGCCCTTCTTGGACGGCGATGGAGTGCGACCGACGCGCGTTTTTGGGGATCGAAATCAGGTCTCTCGCCACGTGCGTCGACGTCCGTCTCGTGACCAGAACTAAATGATGGTACCAGAAAGCGAGTGTCGCTCCTCCTGTGTGGACCTTCCGTGCCTAGAAAGCAGGAAATGTCACGGCAGAACATGATCGTTGGCCTGGTGCCATGAAAGGTAAACGGGTTTGGTCGAGATATAATTTAAACAACAAATAAATCTTTTCTTTCTCTTTTATTTTATTTTATATTTTTTGCTATTACTTTGACGGCAGAAGTTCCACATAACCCACTGACCCGAACTTTGAAATTTAGTGGAAATGGCGTAAATTACTAAAATATTATCCCAAGATATTATTAAGAAATGCTCATCCCAAGAATATGCCGTCTCTCTCTCTCTCCCCCCCCCCATTAAAGGTGGCTCTCGGACCGTTCATAAGCTTCCCGATCACGTAATTAAGATAATTAAATTAGGGGGACGCCATATTCCTTCCTCTCAGGAGCCATCCAAGTATTCAATTTATATCCAAACATCCAAAGAGTCAAGATGTTGACCCATTTGGACTCCATGGGCATCTCGTGTAGTAGGGTTCCGTTCTTTGCCTTTTTTGGTCATGGTTTCAGTATTTTAGTAACGCTCCTTCAGCATTTTTGAAAGGGCTAATGACACCATTAGTGACTGAGCCGGCGGCGCCCCCATGGCCCCACTGTTTAGTTTATTCGCACGATGAAGCCGTCCCGGGGGTTTCGGGTTTGGGGCTCAAACCCGAGTTCGGCCTGAACGGACGAGGACGGCTTTTCCTCGGTGTACTTTGGGTATGCCGAATGCATGTGCGCCGAAATGTCGACCCTTTGGACTTCGGGTGGTGTCGGGCCAGTTCGGCCGGCGCCGGTGGTACGTTTTTGCCGCGTGCGATGCCATTTGTGCGCGCAAGAAACGGTTCATGCCAATGGATCTTTTCTTTCTTTCTTTCTTTTTTTTTGATCGAAACCAAGGGATCTTTTCAAGTGCTCGTAGTTCACACGAAATGAAACTCGTCGATCAGCGGAGATCGTGGGGACATATGCACGATACACGTTTTGCAACAGCAATTTCCCAATGACTCGCGCGAAGCTTTGTTTGTGGAGGAAGAGGGGGAAGTAAGGTTTCTTTATTTTGTGAAAAAATGTGGCGTATTTAGAAAAAAAAACTTTCATGAAGTTATTTTTTGGAAAAATGACAATATTATTTAGTGTTTGGCTGAAATCGGAAATTGAGTTGGAAAATATTTTTCATTGTTTAATATCACAAATTTGCTTTGATTCTCCTAAATTGACATACACTATTCATGTGCTAATAAAGTCTCAAGTTTATCCTCAATGGACCTCGACTAGAGTGCTAGGGATTGGGACATGGGCACCTGGGACTTAGCGACAATGGACCCATGCACGGCCCTTGTGGACCTAGGCTCGGGTGCTTGGGCATCACGAATAGGCACCAAGGCTTGAGGGTCAACCTTGATAGATTTGGGTACAGGCTTTGGGGGACGAGTATAGCCACTAGGGTCCCGGGCTTTAGCCTTGGCAGACCCGGGTGTGGGCATTAGTGATCCAAGCACTACCATCGGATCATGGGCCCATCCTCCATGCTTAGGCCCAGGCACCAAAGACCTAATCCTAGATGCTTGGGACTTGAGAGACAATGTTGGGGTTTTCGTGCCCAAATGTAGAGTTTAGGGTCAAGAGATGATATCTAATCATATTTTAGAAAATGATTTTTGATTTTATAAAGATGAAATCATTCTTCTTGAATGTAATTTAGACTTTCCGTTGACTCATTTTTCTAAGAGAATCAAATGCTAGAAAATGAAAAAAAGAAAAAGAAAAAAGGTTTTTGTAAAAGAAACGGAGCTGAAAAGGTGAATATATTGGTTAGGCAAAGCAACAAAGCCTCGAATTATCCACACTGATGTCTGAGATGGACCTCACAGGCCCATGTCGGGTCCATGTCAGGGTCGAGTGGGCTTGTCTTGGGCCCAACTTGTTGTGGGAGGTGGGTTTTTTTTTTTTTTTTTTTTTTTGGGTCAATATGGAAGGTAAGTTCAACTAATCTCCTATTTCCACTAATTTGAGGCTCTAGGGTTTAGAGTTGTCTCATGAATCTTGATCCCAATTTTGATGGCGAGAAATGGCATTGCAAATTTAATTCACTTTCTTTAAGGAAAGCAACATTTCCAGTTTATAACAATAGCTTTGTCCATTTGACTACCTGACCATGTTTGGAGTTTGTCGTCCAGTATAAAAATTTCTAAAGACTTACAAATTTAATACTGAAAAAGTTTACCACCACGAAAGGCATCCTTAATTTTCCAAGGCCAAGAAATTAGGTGCAAATGAACTGTTTATGATATCTATTTATTTAATTCTCCAAGGCTAAGAAATAAGGTGGAAATGGACATTTTATGATCTCTATTCTTTAAAAACAAATCAGTACCTAAATACGATCATATTTGCTATCGAGGCAGCAACTAACCGGAACATCTTTGAATCGCTCTTGTTGAGTCTGCCGCATAATTGAAAAAGTGTATCTTAGAAGATTATTTTGTAGAATGTCATCCAGTTCCTGAACAAATTAAATGAATGTGGATGACTGTTCTCTTGGGAAGTAAATAAGAAACGGAAATTGGCTAGAACTCTACTTCTTTGATATGTGCTCTCAAATGATGGAATTTCACTTCTTTCTGAGCAAGATCACCAGGAGAAAAAAACCAAATAATCGTTTTTGAATTGGAAGGCATGGTGAGGAACTTGAATACGAGGATAATCTGCAAAACTTTCCGAACACAAACTCGATCGGCTTCTCAAGATTACCAAACAAACATTCGGTCACTCGTTCTTGGCAGCCTCAACCTGTCTTGCTCCGACGGAGAAGAACTCCGTGATGACTTCAAGGGGCATGCCTTTGGTCTCAGGGACCTTCAAGTAGACGAAGACCCAAGAGATTACACAGACAACGGCATATATGCCAAAGATACCCGCCAGGCCGAAGGCAGAGAGCATCACTGGTAGAGTGTAGGTGACGATGATGTCGCATATCCAGTAAACGAGAGCGCAGATGGCGATGCAAAGGCCACGGACCCTCGTGGGGAAGATCTCGGAGCACAGGATGTTGGGAACAGGCCCGTATGCCATCACGAAGCAGCAAAAGTAAATTATGACACAAGCAGTTGAAATTATGGCATTAACGACTGAACTTATGGTGACCAGTTCAAAGATGACTAGAACCACCAGTGTCACGATGAGCACAGGAATTGTAGTGAGCAGCAGCGTCCTGCAAAAATGTCCCAATGTATCACAGATAAGTCAAAACCAGGCCACGCTTACATTTCCATCAATAAAATTTCGATTCCCATAAATCTTGCCTCAAGTTGACAACCAGTCATCAATGGCAACTCCAAAAAACCATACAAATGAATGCAAATATAGTTGCCAAAATCTATTGGACAATACTTTTCGTGATGATTGGCCCATAGTATACTGTATACACTCAACAAGATTCGGTTCATGATATGACAAAAACTGATATGTGAACTAGCCAAACAGGTGGTTTAATTATCTAAAACAAGAAATTTGATTTATAAAGAGAAGAAACGGAGCTTTCAGCTGTGGAAGTGAAAACAGAACCGGACAGTAGTATAACTAGGACATACCTTCTTCCAGATGTATCCATAAGCCTCATGCCAACGCCTATACAAGGAAGCATCAGTAAAGTTGTGAACGCACTGATAAGGAACGAAGCAGAGTTTGAACTGAGGCCCATGCTCGAAAGAAGAACTTCGACTCCAGCATCTTCAAGAATTTGAGGAGTGTAATAAAGGACCCCGTTTATGCCCGAGAACTGCGTGTTTCATCAACCGAATAGAGTGAGGATATTTCATAGAATAGTGCATAGCGTGGGAATCTGGATATAAACTTAAGATGAATATAAATGCCCCAATAAAACCATGGAGAGATCTGCCACCTTGTAAGAGTCGCAATCAATGACTTAGTGCTTGGAGTTCAAGAATTAACCGGTGAAAGGTATTGAGGCAAGAAATAACACAAGCGTCAATTTGTAGCGGAATGTATTCCAACTTTCTAACCATCTAAATTCTAAAATACTTTCAGATATAATGACTCAAGGCTTTTCGAGTTTCTGAGAACTCGAGACAGGCAGTACACAGTCAAATCAGAGAAAGTGGATTGAATGGTTTATGAGAGGCAGACTTTTGAATGTTTCTTTTCATTCCGGCTTGAAAAGTGCAAAGATAAAGACATGTATGAGAAAAGCCTTTGGTATTTAGGTAGGTTCATGATACTTTTCCCGTTCCTGCATTTCATTCTCTATTTTACGCACCTCAAATCCAACTATCACTGCCCATAACCTCAAATAGACTGCAACAACTTACGCCAAAAACTTGTTTCAAAGACAGTTCCACATGCAGAGTACTGTAATCTCGTGAGAGAAAGTAATCAGATAATAAGGGAAATCCATGAAGACTCCACAATGACATTACAAGGTTATACCAAGATTTGTCAAGACTAGAAGAATAAATGCCATGAAAAAAATTTAACGGCATGAGTACCTGCTGAAGCATTTGAATTCCAATTCCGACAATCAACGCATGTTTTACTCCTGGTTCAAAAAGAGCAGCCCAGATCGGCCCCTTTGATGCGGTTTGAGAAGGATGAACCATGGCCGGCCCAACCGGGTGCTGATCCTGGAGCTCCTTTGAATAGAGAGCAGGCTGACTAACCAAGGCAGCAGCCTGAACATACTCCCCAACTGGCGGAACATCGGCCCCAGGAAGCGAAACAATGGACCCACGTCTCGATCCTGACACACCTTCCTCGTGCAAATAAATTCTCTTGAATCCCCCTTCCTTCTTCCCATCCCCTCCTTCTCTCTCTGACCATTTCCATGCCAACTGCCAACCCCCACCGATGCCTGCAGCTCCACCTTGCTCTCCAGCTCCTTGCATGAGGCTGCTGTGGCGTCTCATGTTTAGAGCACTTCCATGGGTCGTGTCCTTGTCCATGCTTGTTGCCTGCCTAGAGATTAATGGACTATGTAAGTTGTCATCAGAATCTCCTCCTGCAGCCTCAGACACATAACCCTCGCCTTCCCTTTGCAGGCTCTCTTCGTCCCACCTTTCCTCTTTACCATGAGGGTCTGCAGTACTGTACATGCTACCAAAATTGGGAAAGAGCATGCTTCTCATGCTTCCCGTCTCTGGGAGCTTTTCGTGGACGCTACCAAATAGAGTCACAAGTGGGTCCATAAGGGGCACGTTTTGGTTTGCCATGCTTCCATGACGGGAGACTAAGGCAAGAGAACTCTGTCCAGTAACGGGCTTGGCGACCCAGGACAGGCCTTGCTCAGGTCCATATAGTTTGATCCTGTCTTTGTCAGAATCTGGGTCCTGGCCATCTGCAAGTTCATCAGCTGGCCCTATTATATACTCTTCAATGGATGTTTCACCCCCAATATCAAGCCCTTCAACTAGCAAAGCCATCTCACCTGCAGAAGAGATGATTTTCAGCAGGAGCAAGAAGAATTAGCTTTTCTCTTTAGCTAGTTTACTAAACAAGGAGATCCTATGGAGCCGAAACTCGGTCACAGAAGTCATGAAAGTTCAAAGTGCACGGCAGTTGTTATAGATTGTAATATTCATTAATTTGCTGCCTTGATGATTCACAAATAAACAATAAAAGGTAAAATGCAACGTACAGATACGATAACCAAGATGATGGATGATAAATCATACAGTCCCTAGGACCATAGTTGTTCAGGATGGAGTATTCTAAATGGCAAAGTTAATGCATGTAAAATCAAAGGAAAACTCAAGACAATGTTGTAAGGAAAAAGGTTGAGCTAAAGAACCATTTTTTTGAATATACTGCTCGTTTCAATCAGGTTAATTGAAACAGGTTAATTGAAACGCCTCCGACATATGCTCCAATTAGTAATTCAATTACTCATTTTTTTGGATACACTGCTCCTATGGAACCATAAAATTTGCAGTGAATCAAAAGATTACGCATAAAAATTTTTATGAACTAAAAACACATTCAGGACCCACATAAAAAGCAGTTGAAAATAAGGCTGTGGAAGCAGCCTAGGTTACACCAAAGTTGCCACAAGACTTCAGATCCTTTAGTTAACAGTCCATGAGAAACTTCAAAAGCAAGAGATGCTTGACATAAAAACTGACAAAAGCAAAATGCCAAGGACATTTGCACTGTGACATTTCCCAATCTAGCTTTCCTGGAATCTTCTGCTAGTGACTTAAAGATGTACAACTTCTTTGCATAACCCAACCATCTCCCACTAAAGGAACCCCCGTCTCTTTAATGATTGGTACCAGCAATTAACATTTTCTGAAGAAGCAAAGCAACTTAAACCGACACTTTGTTTCTAACAATGAACAGCCAGATAGTACACAAAACCAGAGTAAATTGTCTGCTTTTCGTGTTGCCCAAGTTTCATGACATATGCGAACAAAAGCGTCAAGCATTAGTAACAAGATAATAGATTTATGTTTTCCTACTTAGTTTACACAAAGCCAATGTGGATTCCAAGCCTGGTGTATAAATACATTACAGGCACACTACAAACTCACTATAGACGGCCAAACCCTCTTATGCTCTCCAAGAAGTATCGTCAACTTGATGGAGCACTAGCAGGCATCTAAACATATGTTTCACATAAGGTGACATGCTGAATATTTCTAAGAATTTCTTTAGGCCATTACCTAGCAAAAGATTAATTGAGAAAATGCACTGTAATTCACTCTGTCTATTATATATCTAAGTCTTCATCGTACCAATTAGCAGTCCATTTGCAGCCTTCTGTTGGCTGAAGTACCATGGAGAAGCAATGGAACATGAAATGGAAAAGGCATACTTAGTACTGAACAGGACGAGTTCAAGGACAAACCTGAGACATCCTCAATCCCACGCAGCTTTTGGAGAACCTGTTTTGCCTCAAGCATCTTCCCTTTGCTCACAAGCCATCTTGGTGACTCAGGCAAGTAAAAAACTGTGAGTACAAAATAAAGGATCGAGGGAATAGATAAAACCCCAAGCATCAATCTCCAGCTCGGCGACGCCAACAATGACATCCCAAATATCATGCAATATGACAAAAACATTCCACCAGAACCGGTGAACTGCGGAAGGGTATTCAGCTGACCCCTTATCTCTGATGGGGCAGTCTCGGATATATAAACTGGAACGAGGGTAACTGCCAAACCAATCCCAAATCCATCTAATAGCCGAGCTATGCATAGGACATACACATTGGGTGACCATAGCATTACCAAACCACTGATAAAGTAAAGAATTGACGATAGAATCAGCATTGGACGTCGACCAACGCAATCTGATATGGCTCCCGAGCAGGTCGTAATGACTGTGGCGCCAATGAGTGACATTGCCACCACAAGACCTTCAACTGTTGTTCCCAAGTCAAGGTCCTCCTTTATGTAGATGATGGCCCCTTCGAGATACAATGGAATATGAATCAGCGCACTTGCTCAATCATAAATCATGACATAAATGAAGAGGCAAAACAAACAATCCAGTGCTTTTTTTTGGGGTAAAATTTACCTGCAATGGTGGCATTATCCCATCCTTGCAAAAAGTTCCCTATTGTGGCAGCAATGGCCACCCAGACAGCTCCTTTCATCTTGATCACTTATGAACCGAATCCCAAATCTCCAATCAGGCTTTACTGCATTCCCCAATCAGAAAACAAGAGAAATGAGACGAGAGAAATTACATGAGGACACAGATCTAACAACACTAATCAACACATCATATTCACGTATACGTTGGAATCTTCCTCCTTGTTCTTAGTGAACCGCTAGTTTTGTCATTTCAAAAAACAAGTAAATGCATAGACTGCCAGAACCAATCGATTGATAAACATCCTTTGATAGACGAATGAAGAAACCAGGGAAAACCAATCAACACAAGCACAAAAGAAAGAGTATTTACCTCTGTATTGAGAGCCCAATGGTCAGTTCTTGGAAGACCCGGAAGGAGAACGAAGCAGGATGAATATGCTACTGCTCATACATGGCAAAGCAGAGAAAGAGAAGGGTTGGGTCAGATTTGAAGAGAGCAACTAGTGACGGTTAAATGCACAGCTTTGTTCTCTCTGTGATCTTGCCTTGTATATTTATTCCATAAATGTATCTCTCGCGCTCTCTCTCAGTACGTGATGAACTGGCGGTGGACTATTTTGGTATTGTAGTGATGGACGGAGAGGAGTTCCGAAATTGAGATTTGAGAGCGAGATTTAATAATTATTTCTTGCCAGATTGAGAAAATGGTAAGTGCTCGGGGGAGAAACCCGAAAGATCCAACCTTTGCCTGCCCAACCACCCTTCAACACGGCCGCTGCACACCCCACTCACGGACTCACAGTCAAACCGAACTCGCTCGCCAGCTCAGTCACCTCTCTCGAAACCAGGCCATCTATCCTTTTTTTCAAGCGAAACACAGGAAAAGGATGAATTTTGGGACTGATTCCGGACGACCCAGAAGCAAAACAACCGCAGGAAATTCAAGAATTCATCAAAGAGGGAGGATCAAATTTGAAATACTGTTGCAGAAGTTGATGAAAGATGGTGGTGGCAAAGTGAACGGAAAAAAAAAAAAAAAAAAACTATAATAATGGTTTCAGCGCCGCACGTTATGGAGAGAGAGAGAGAGAGAGAGAGAGAGGAGTGGGAGCCCAAGAACTTCCAAACAGTCCAATCTATCAAGAAGACGAAAGGTTAGTGACGTGGGTCTTCGAAACTTCGTTTTAATTGGTGGAAGCGAGTCAAGCCTTTGTACTTTGCCATGTTAACTAACATCTTTGACAGCTACCCCCGCCCGAATCTACCGGGGAAAGGAAATCTGGACAAGGCCCTTCGTCGCCTCCCACCTGGCCTTTCCACTTCGTTTTCTGCAAGGTTCGAGTAGGAGCCGACCCCTCGAGATCTGGCCAATGGTCGAGGGCCAGCTGTCGGGCTCTAGCGTCCCCCGGGCACGCTCGTTTCGCCGAGCTTCCAGGGGTCGTCACGAGGAGACAAGCAAGGGGTCCACTAAAGGACTAGAGTCTCGGCGCAATGCACCGATGAGGATCGGAGTGTGGCCTCCTACGGTTTGTCTTTTCAATCGTGGAGGGACGGCCGATCTCCATCCATGCCATTTTGCTCAAAATTCAAAGGAGCAGTTCTTTTTTTTCAACCCATTTCGATTGTCTCTGTACGAACTTGCAGAGGAAGTTGAATTTAAGCACCATCAATTACCAATACCGTAATTAATGAAAAATGAATTTTGGTACATCCTCATCATTAATGATGATGTGACATTCACTCATCGATATTCAATTTTTTCATTTACCAAGTTTGTTTTTACTAAATAAGTGTGGTTAATCATTTTGATTCTCATTGTTTTTTTGGATCTGGCCTTATTATTCTCATTGATTTGCTTTACTATGAAAGTTCATTCACTTCTCATATACCTTTTTAAATAATGAATTGTGATCCTCTTCATATTATTTTTGAAAAGCCGTTCGCTTTATTCGAATGATAAATTATAAATGTTGATATCAATCACCATCCTGAGATATGTTTGGAGGGACCTCTTGAAAAGATCAAGAAGAAATATACCCAGTAAAATCTTTATCAAAAGTATGCAGTTAGTTATTTGTTCTGCAATCAACCTCTTACTTTTCTTTGGTAACTTCAAATTGCACAAAACAATGAAGTCAGATTGTTTTCACCGTTCGTAATTACCCCATCGATGCCTGTGGACCACGGACAGAGACGGCAAAACGCCTCTGCAATCTGCCCCTTCACGAGGCGACTTGGAAGGAAGCAACCACCCCTTGCCCGATGCAAAAGGAACTCCCATCGCTTTTGGGGGCCCTACGAGGTTAAGAACAATAAAGAAAGGGAAAAAAATGGGCAGAGCAAGAAAGTACTAAAATCAAAGCAGCTTTCGTTGGTATGGCAAAAATCCGATTTCGGTATTGCCAATTCGAAAAGCTACCCGTCAAAGGTCCTTCGGAGAAGAAGGAGAAGCTCCCCGGGGGGGACCGGATCTGAGGCCAAAGGAGAGCAAAGACCATTAGCTATCGAGTTTTTAAATTTACATGTGAGGTGATGCTGTCCCCAATTTTTATTTCTTGGGACATTGCAGGTTCATGTGGAGCTGCGAATCCAGTCAAGTGGGTGCCCAAGGAAAAAAACAACCAACACTGAATCAGATGCGGCCACATTGGTGGAGGATAGAGACGATGTCCAAGATGATTATTTCATGTGCCCGAGTGATGTCTTTTAAAAAGATTATATGAAATACCACACTTAGGTATCTGATTAACTATATTCATGGGGTCATGTCGATGTGTTTCGTTTTCTTTATCGTAATCTTAGGACACGAGCGCAGAGGCCGGATTAATTGTGGATTGCTAAAGCCTAGATTATTTGTCTAGACCTCTTAAGTCTTATGAACATAACTGGTAAAGCCTAGACCTCTGGCCCTTGCTATGCAGGTGTTTTCAGCCCATAGTGATTTGCATGCAGTTATTAGGATCTAAGCGAGCGATCTCATGCATCCGAGCTGCAAATCCCTTAAGCCTTGATAAACTATACTGACCTTTAGATTATTTGTCGGGATTTTTAATCAGGATAGGACTAGATATGGTAGAATATGAAATCCTGAAATTTTTTTACATCCTATCCATTGTTTAGTGTATTACAGTATTAAAGTCGGATATATTCACATCAAATCATGTACATATTTTTTATATAAATAGCATATCATTGTAAATGAACCTAAATATTCACTAACAAAAAAAAAAAAAAAAAAAACCTAAATGCTCATAAATAAAGATGGTGAAAATCTCTTGTAATAGATTAATTAAAATTAATTTTTTATTATTTATTTTTAATTTCTTAAATTATAATTCAAATTTTATTTATATTGAAATTAATTTCAATTTGTTAATTTAATAAATTTGTTATTTGAGAAAATTAATTTCCTATTATGGACATTAGAAATCCTATTTACCTTTATCCCACTTCCCATATGGGATAATTTTATTTCGGCCTATATCCTCTATATATCTGACTTTATCATGTCCTGAGTGAGTACCAAACGTAGGATAAGATAAATCATATCCTATCTTGAATTTTATCTCGACTATCAAACGTAGCCTTAAGAGTTATACGTGTCGATACTCCATTGGCATCATATCCAATTCTATTTTTTTAATAATTCGTTTTCCTTTATATCCAATTAGCTTATTTGGTAGTGAAGCACACGCCATGATATAAATAAAGAAAAATAAATAAAGCCACATAGTGTCTAAGCAGGAATGCGGTTGGAGAGACGATTAGTTCTTACGAAATAGTTGTTCTATTACTCTATGCTGTCCAAATCAATGCTGTTCATTGCGATAAGAGGTCCAATTTTGGAGGTCAAAAGAAGAACGCCATCAAATAGCACGCAATCCATACGGAATTGACTAGGACCACTCTCTGCGGCAACGATGTCCACCACTATATATGTCTAAAAACCAAATACAAAATCGGACATCTGGACATGTTTCACACGTCCTATGCCGTGGCGTTGCTTCAGCAATGAATAAAAAAACCAAGGCGACCAATCAATGTATCGCAAACACGATGTATCATCGAAACGACGTAATAAGAACGTTCAAATATGCGACCTGGATGGAAAATCGAGCCTGATCACCATGAGACGTCGAAAGACATCTTCATCGCCGCGTTGCCCGGTCCAAAATCAAACGTGTACAGGTATAAAGGCAAAAAACATCATGCGCTCGTCGACCGATTCATTGTCTTGAGCGACCGTTTGGGGATCGAGCATGTGGGGAGAAGGGAAAATGGAGGCGCTGCTCTTTTCCTTAATTGACGGCCTTCTCATGTTAGGCTCGTACAGTGGTGTTGCCGTCAGTTTGGGTGGTAGGCATGTAGTACAGAAGTTGGGCGATCAAGTTTTGATTGGAAAAATCAAGAGTATGATTTTCGACCAGGTACGGTGTGATGGAGGAGCAATCTTCGGAAAAACATTTCCCTCAGTTTCTATGGCGTTTGACATGCACGCTACAAAGAAGTTGATTTTTGGGTGGTAAAATTTTTTTAAAAAAAGTTATAAATTTATTATTTGTGTCAATTCAATTTTTAACATTTCAAATATTCCAATTTAATCCTAAACATTTTGAAGATTTGCCAATATAATCAATTTGATCAATTTCAGACGGAAATTACTAACATGAACGTTAACTATTCTAAGTGGCAAGTCTGGCAAAGTGAAGTGGATAATTTTTTTAATTTTTCCAAATTTTAATAATTTTTTTCTTTTTTGTTTATTTTTTTTCCCAATTGTGGACCGGCAAGGTTTGGGAAAGGGCCCTCCCGATCGGCCATGAGCAAGGGCCTTCATCCCCTCGCCAACAATACATGAGGGTGTTGGGCCCTCGCCAAAGATCAAGGATAAGACTGTGACACCCTTGCCTAAATTTAGGAAAGGGCATCGTGAGGGTGTTGGTCCTCACCTACATTTGGCGCCTTTATTGGCCTAGAGTTGTTTAAAAAAAAAAAAAACAAAGAAACAAAGAAAATACTAAAAAATTGTAAAATTTGTTCTCATTAACGCTAGTCATGTCATGTAAGATAGCAGATATCCATGTTTGCGATTTCCAGTAAGAATTAACTAGATGGACTACATTGGCAAGTTGTTAAAAAGTTTATGATTCAACTAGTATAATCTCCGATCAAAAAAAAAAAAAAAAAACTAGTATAATCAAAAAATTTATGTTAGAATTGACATAACTGCAACAAGTTTATAACTTCTTTGGTACTTTTCCTATTCATTGGGATATGCAAATCGGTGTTTGTATGACAAGAAAAAGAATTAGGAAGAAGGCGACAACTGACATAAGCAACTACTCATTATTATAGGAGTCTTGTTTCAGTAAATGAAATGTTCAATTCAAGTTATAACTATTCAGTATTCAGATATCGAAGGTCTAAGGGCCGACACCAGCTTTGTAGCTCCACCAGGCCACCAAACTCGTAACTCTCTTCCCATGCGATTGTACGGGCCTCCTGTAGCAATTGGTTGAGCTCCTGGTCATACAGCTCAAATGCCCCTCGTGGATGATGGAACACGAGTTGAGGAACATGGAAGTAACGTATAACGAATAGCTACGCAAAAGGAATAATTGGATGAGAAGTCCCGGCCCTATGGAGTGTGCCTTCCTCGTGTTGGCCAGAACGACAGCCAATCTTGATCGTATAGTTGCCCCCCACTACAGTTGTACAGTGGTCGCTCGTCATAGCCATCATTAGATCCATCAAATGAGTAGATCGGGTCGGATTTAGATTGAGTTGAAAATAGTCCGACTCATAATTAACCAATCTAACCTGTTTTGATCTATATTTATAAAATTTAAATCTAGTGATCTATACCGATCCGATCTATATTACTAAAACTTATTGATATTCTAGAAAAACCCATGCCCATTTTAAGCTTTATGCTAATCGGATAAAATCTTCAAATTAAATTAAAAAAGAAAATCATAAATTATAAAAAAATTAATGTAAAAAAACTATAAATTAAAATATTTACACTCTTGAAACTATGTTATATGGTACAAGACCAAATCTCAAACTTGAAAAAGGCAGGAACTAGGATGGGAGTAAATTTCCTACTTCCACTATTACATGTCACAAGCATAAGCATCCATCATTTTCCACCTTCAATTCTATTCAAAAGATATGGCAAATTATATGTTACAAGCACGCACATGACCTTTCATGATTTTACTCAAACTAGCTTCAAATTTCAACTCAAAGCTTGTTGGGATCGGCGGATCCCCAAAAAACGGATTCGACCCTAAATCGAACCCCTAAACTTACGCGGAAGACGAGCCCAAGAAATTCATATGCATCACCGATCCTAAGGCACATCACAGAATCGAACGTACCTTGTTTTTCACGGATTAAACCCCAACGACGCCAAGAGGAAGAGAAAACCGGTCCTATTAAATCCGATGATGCAAAAACGCCTTGGAGGGAAGTCGGGTGTCGCCTTTTTGGCCCTTTCGCCATCTTGTTCCTTTTTCTTGAGAGTTTTGGAGGGAGAAGGGAAGAAGACGTACGTAATATCAAAAAGGTGTCTTCTTTCCCTCTCTCTCCCCCTTTTATACCTCTCCCAAAAAATATAAAACACACCCCTTCAACACCTCCTTCCGTCCATGGGCCCTCATTCTTTATGGGCCGGGCTTTTCGGCCCAACATGGGCGGACGGGCCAGCTTTAGCCCATCAAATTAAATAATTTAAATCATCATCTCCCACTCGCACATGGTGGGCCGAATAGGATCCTCTTAACCTCTTTTCAACATTCATACTGGTGAATAATCCGTGCGACCGGCATACTTTGAGAGCTCGTTGCCATACATCTGTTAGGAATATACAACAGTTCATAATGGGCGTCACACTCTGAGTGGATTTAGTATGTAGTACCCTAGATCGATCGATCACATTTATATCTCTCTTGATCTCTTTTTAACAATGATATATATTGCATTCACAATTATGATTATCCCAAAGATAGTCATAATTGGTCGACCAGTGAATACAAAACTACAATGTGATTCTCCAAATCCAATCTTCCTCTTTCCTTCAAACTCTCAATTTCAGTCCAGCTTGCTTTTCTAGAAATGTCCCATTAGATCGAATCAACTCATGACCATTGGCAACATCCAAAGATAGCAAACACTAAATAGAAATCTTGAGAATAAGTAAGAGTCCCGAGGGGACTAAAATTGAGGAACTCATTTCCCTCAAGAGTCTCACACGGCATAAAAGTTGAGATCAAAACTTTTGCCACTCTTATTAGTCGTCTCATGCATACGTAGTATGAAATACGTATTACGGTATTAACTCCTTTCCCATGGAGCGTATGTCTATTCCTTCAATACCGTACAGATGATAGTTCAAACATACCCAATGTCTAACTTGAGTTCACGTACCTACTCATTCACTTAATTCATCAGAACTCACATCTGGCATCTTAGACAGATAAAGTAAAATATGTGGGGTATTTTACTTTCGGACATAGTACTTATCATGTCCTCATCTTAACACTTAGTTAAGGCGACATATATATATTATAAGTTTGAGCTCTCAATTATCACCTAGATAATAAGCTTAAAAACCGTCTCATCTCTATTTATTACACAGCAAATAGAGGCGATTACTTGTGTGAGTGGGCTAATCTCTTATCTGTCCGACATACTTTCTCAACTCAATATAATGCACTGAGCATTAAGATGCATAAAGATCAAACAAAGATTCATAGACATTAATGATGAAAAACACAAGTTCACAAATGTGAACAACTCAGGGAAATTACAATATCCAGTACATTAGACTCTACGTAATCCTAGAGATTTTACATGACCACAAAACACATCTCTAGGTATTGGCTTTGTCATAGGATCTGCTACCATTCTATGCGTAGGTATGTATTGTAAGTTCACATCCTTTCGTGCAACCATATCTTTGACAAAGTTATACTTGGTATCTATATGTTTGGTCTTGCCATGATACTTTGGATCTTTGGTATACGCTATAGCTGCTTGGCTATCACAGCTTAACCAATAATGGATTTGCAGCTTTCTCAATAACACCTAAATGATCCAAAAATCTCTTAAGCCAAACTCCTTCTTGTATCGCTGCTGATAATGCCACGAACTCAGCTTCCATCGTGGACAAGGCTATACACGTTTGCTTCTTATTGCTCCATGATATGACGCCATTGTTCAGTAAGAACGCAAATCCAGAGGTAGATTTTCTTTCATCTAAATCTCCTCCCCAATCAGCATCTGAATAGCCTTCAAGTCGCAGATCCTTTCCTTGGTAATTCAGCTTGTAATCAGCAGTTCCCTTCAAATACCTCAGTATTTTCTTAACGACTTTCCAATATGCTTGACCTGGATTGGATTGGTATCTACTCACCATTCCAACTGCAAAGCATATGTCAGATCTTGTACACAACATAGCGTACATCAAGCTCCCAACAGCACTAGCATAAGGAACATGCTTCATTTGTTCCTTCTCTTGTGGAGTCCTTGGACACGCCTATGGCTCAATCCTTCACCTTTTGCAATAGGAGTGTCTATGGGTTTACAATCTTGCATACGAAATCGTTCAAGAACTTTACTTATATATGTTTCTTGCGAAAGAGATAATGATCTCTTCGAACGATCTCTTGAAATCTTAACTCCAAGTATGTATGCAGCCTCACCCATATCTTTCATCTCAAAATTGGAAGATAACCAACTTTTGATGGTATTCACTAACTCCATATTACTTCCGGCAATTAATATATCATCAACATATAATGATATGATCACAAATTGATCTTTGGATCTTTTGATATATACACAATGATCCTCATCAATCATTGTAAAATTATATGCCATCATAGCATTATGAAAACGTATATACCACTGTCTTGACGACTGCTTAAGGCCATATATCGATTTCAAAAGTCGATATACCTTTCCTTCTTGGCCATTCGTAATGAAACCAACAGGTTGTTCCATATATATTTCCTCATCTAATTCTCCATTGAGAAAAGCAATCTTTACATCCATTTGATGTAATTCAAGATCCATACTTGCCACTATTACCAGAATAATGCGAATTGAGGTGAATCTCACAACAGGGGAAAATGTTTCCTCATAATCAATTCCTTCCTGTTGATTATAGCCTTTCACCACAATGCGAGCTTTATATCTTTCTATCGAGCCATCAGCTTTACGCTTTATTTTGAGAACCCACTTGTTCCCAATAGCTTTGCGTCCCTTTGGAAAATCAACCAATTCCCAAACATGGTTTGATTTCATTGACTCCATTTCCTCTCCCATTGCATCCATCCATTTTTCTTTACTAGGGCAACTTAGAGCCTCATGTATATTTCTTGGCTCATCCTCATCTTGTGGGGCAATCATAAAAGTTTCCCCTTCAATGTCAAAACGTCTACGGGGAATACTTTTGCGACTTGTTCACCGTATAGGAGATTGTACACTTAGCACATCATTTCCCATTATGCTCCCACTAGGATCAGATAATGATGATGTCTTATCATCATGTGGTTGTAATTGAGAATCAGTTGTATGCAATTCATCACTTCTCACATTACTCCCACTTGGGCGAACCCCACTAATATCATTATCTAGATCTATGGTTTCAAATAGGGAGTAATCTTCACCTATTTCGCCCTTCTTAGGAAACTCATCCTCTAAGAATGTGACATCCCGTGATTCAAATTCAGTTACACTCCCACTTTCCTGCTCACCTATGAACACATATCCTTTTGAGTGTTTAGAGTATCTTATGAAAATACTCTTCTTTCCTCTGGGACCCAATTTCCCAAACTTGTGAGAGGGCTCATGGGTATAGGCAGCGCAACCCCATGGCTTAAGAAAACCTAAATCCGGTTTTCTACCTGTCCATAACTCATATGGAGTGGAAGTAACTGATTTGGAAGGCACCCGGTTAAGTACATAGGCAGCTGTCAATAATGCATCACTCCAAAAGGTGATAGGTAAATTAGCATGTGCCATCATGGACCTAACCATTTCCAGTAGGGTTCTGTTTCTTCTCTCTGCAATACCATTTTGTTAAGGAGTATATGGAATAGCCAACTATCTTTCTATTCCTTTTTCATCACATAATTTTTTGAACTCATCAGATAAATATTCTCGACCTCGATCGGATCTCAATGCTTTTATTTTCCTGTCTAATTGATTCTCTACCAAGGCCATAAACCTTTTGAAACAACTTAATGCTTCAGATTTATGAGAAATCAAATAGACATATCCGAATCGAGTATTATCATCTATAAAAGTGATTAAATAAACAGCCCCATGCCTTCCTCTCACATTCATTGGACCACAGATGTCACAATGGATTAAATGCAGAGGAAATTCAGCTCTTTTACCTTTTCCAAATGGTTTCCTTGTTGTTTTCCTGCTAGGCAATGCTCACATATTGGCAAATCGACTTTTCAATATTGCCCAACAAGCCCTCTTTGGCTAGTCTATTCATACGTTGTTGGCCACTATGACCAAGTCTAGCATGCCACACATTCACATCATTGTCATATGAATTAGGAGACATGATAAGGGAATAACAAACATTTGCATTAACATAGTCAATGTCTAAAACAATAAAACCATCCAGAAAATAACCACAACCATAGAAATTTGTGTCCAAAAACAAATCCACACCTCTACAATGGAAGTTCATATTAAAACCTAATTTGACCAACACTAAAACAGACACTAGATTCCGACGAATCTCCGGAGCATACATTACATCATGCAGGATCAAAGTGCGTCCACCACGCATGTTCAGTTGGCAAGTGCCAATTCCTTTTACTTCAGCTCGAGTTGTTTCCCACATAGATCCACTTAGTTCCAGTTGGTACTCGTCGGAATTCCACGAAGGATCCTCTATCCTTCGCTACATGGTCTGTTGCTCCTGAATCTACAGTCCACAAAGGATTAGATTCAGTCAAGAATACAGAACTTGATACATAAACAAAATTCTTAAAAGCACAAGGGGTATATACCTTCTTTGGCTCGCGACAATCGCGAGCATAGTGACCCCTCTTGCTACAGTTGTAACATTTCACCCTTGTCAGCTTCTTCATTCAAGGACACTTTCCTCTTTCATGTTGGTCAAGCTTCGGTTTCTTTCCTG
Source organism: Eucalyptus erythrocorys (assembly GCA_014182555.1). Lineage (NCBI taxonomy): Eukaryota > Viridiplantae > Streptophyta > Magnoliopsida > Myrtales > Myrtaceae > Eucalyptus > Eucalyptus erythrocorys. The sequence continues at coordinate 29,811,189 of CM024602.1, forward strand.
AAGCACTTGGTCCCTTGCCTTTCCACTTCTTGAACCAGTCAGGACGTTTGCGCTTGGAGCCCGAAGCTCCATTTGAGCTGGAACCAACATAATATATATCAGTTTCCGGCTTAGCCGCCAAGAGGCGGTCCTCTTCCAGCTCAAGATGGCGCACTGCATCCTCAAAGACTTTGATATTTTCATTGTGGGTCAGGTGCACCTTCATATGCTCCTAACTTTGAGGCAAGGAACGAATCACTGCTTGCACTTGCTGCTCATCGGTCAAGACATGGCCAGCATCCTTCAGCTCATTTATCATGTTTGACATTTTTTTTAAGTGTTGCTTCATGGACTGACCATGAGGCTTTTTGTAGGAGTCAAACCTAATGGTGAGCTACCTTAGTTTGGTCACCGAAGTATGACCAAATCTTGCTGCCAATGCTTCCCACATTTCTTTGGCATTCTCAAAGCGCCTGAACTCTCGCATGACATCATTTTCCATGCTGCTCAGCAACGTAATGCGAGCTAGGGAGTTCTTCCTTCTCCACGCAGCAAATGCATCCTTATTCCTCTTATGTTGTGCAGTGGTTCCATCTTCAAGCTCTTCCATGGTTAGGTTAAGAGCTTCTAGCACCTCTTGCTCTTCCAGCACATATTGGATTTTCATGTGCCAGATTTCATAGTTGTCGCCATTGAGCTTTTCACCTTTGTTCAGCTCGGCAACTATGATTTTTGTGGCTAAAGCCATTGATCTGAACACATTATACATTCATGCACGAATAATTAATGCCTATCATTTATGCATCTACTTTGCACAGACCCATCATATTAATAAACAATTTTAAGTAAGGTTTTGGAATCAAAAGGTCACTATGTTTCCAATCATCCTCCAAAAAATCCTAACTTAAAATTATCATTAATATAATTGTCATATGCAAACTAAATTTCATGAAGTCACAAAAAAATTTCTATGTGCTATCCACAACAATCATTAACAACATAAAGCAAATAATATCTTACATTCAATAGAATAAGTATGCTTGCACACAATACAACTTACATATTAGTCGCTACATCAACAACAACCAAGTAGCACAAAAAAAAAATATTTACTTAAAGTATCCACAAACTTTATTAATAGAGACAGCTCATAATGTCTAAACCCAAGCCAATACACGAACTGGGAAAGCTCCTTTTTTGTTCAATTTCTTGATCTTGTCCTTTGTAATAATAAGGTAATAATCATCTACGAATTCCATCACAATTTTCTTATATGAAGCGGCTTGGTTGGCATCCCATATGTGATTCAACACTCATTGCCATTCTGGTGGTAGGGTGTTCATGAAATATCGCACCATCTCAGACTGTGGCATTGGACGACCATTCCATATGACATTTTGAAGTTTCGCGTTGACTTCAAGAACATGATCTATTATGTCCCCGCTCTCCCATCGATAATCATCCAAATCGGCTATCAAACTTGCAAGCCTTTCCTTTTGTTCGGCGGTATGTACGCGAATAGGCGAGCGAAACTTAAGGGGAGGCATTATCCCTGCAACAAATGTAGAATAAATAGGGATTACATATAATCCACATAGACATAATTGAAAAAAAAAAAAAAAAAAAAAAAAAAACACATTCTTCCTTCCTTCCTCTTTTTTTTTTTTTTTTTTTTTGGTCAACGGTCAACGGAAGTCAACGGTCAACGGTCGACGGTCAGCCGGGTCGGACGGGTCGGGTCGCCGGTCGGGTCGGCCGGTCGGTCCGGGTCGGTTCGCCGGTCGGGCCGGCGGGTCGGACCGGCGGGTCGGGCCGGCGGGTCGGGCCGAGTCGGATGGACCGACCCGGCGCGTGCCTCGCACGCGCCAGCAGCCGCGAGCAATGCACGTGCGTCGCACGTGCCTGCTTCTTCTCTGACGCACGCGCCGAAGCAACCATCGCTCTGGCTGCGCGTGGAGGCGCGTCCGGCGGCCGTTGGCGACGTTCCACCACTCGTTGCGCTCGTCTCGACGAGACCGTTCGTCCAGTGCCATCAGAAATCGATTTTGACTTATAGAAAGTTGGAAAAATGCACAAACAGTCTCGGGTGTCGGGATTTCTTACCCCGATCGGTGTCGGCCGAATTTATTTTCACGAAAATCAATAAAAAAACATCCACAGACATGAAAGGGGTCGGGAAAAACATGAAAAAGGATCGGGAAACATAAAATCATGTTCTGATACCAATGTTGGGATTGGCAGATCCCCAAAAAACGGATTCGACCCTAAATCGAACCCCTAAACTTGCGCGGAAGACGAGCCCAAGAAATTCATATGCATCACCGATCCTAAGGCACATCACGAAATCGAACGTACCTTATTTTCCACGGATTAAACCCCAACGACGCCAAGAGGAAGAGAAAACCGGTCCTATTCAATCCGATGATGCAAAAACGCCTTGGAGGGAAGTCGGGTGTCGCCTTTTTGGTCCTTTCGCCTACTGTTCCTTTTTCTTGAGAGTTTTGGAGGGAGAAGGGAAGAAGACGTACGTAATATCAAAAAGGTGTCTTCTTTCCCTCTCTCTCCCCCTTTTATACCTCTCCCAAAAAATATAAAACACACCCCTTCAACAACTCCTTCCGTCCATGGGCCCTCATTCTTTGTGGGCCGGGCTTTTCGGCCCAACATGGGCGGACGAGCAAGCTTTAGCCCATCAAATTAAATAATTTAAATCATCAAAGCTTAAAATCTCTCACTCTACGCCAATTTAGAACACTCCACTAAACGCCCATTTAGCAACAGGCAAAACCCAGATGAGATAAAAATGTGAAATCTTAATGTAGAGGTGAAATCTGCAACCAGAACATGAAATCACACTGGGCTCGCTAATTGCTCTAAGGAAAAACCCGACAAATGGGATGTTGAAGGAGCAACGGCAGAGACAATGTTAACCATCAGTAGCGGTCTTCCTATCTTTACTGATGAAATGAGAAGAGAACGACTCATCGATAAAAAATGGAAGGCTACGAACTCGGACTCGAAGCAACACCCCCGACTTACTAAGAAACCTGTTTGAGGCTTTGACAACCATGAGTCTAGCTCGTTCCTTAATCAAGCATTTCGGTCCGCCTCAAATGGAGGTCATGGAGGCGCGGCTCTAAAGCAGGAGAAGAAAGGGATCTGCATTAAGGACAGAGACGATGAAGATTGAGATGGAGGAAGAAAACGAAGATAGCGATGGAAATGACTTACCTAAATTAGACCTAAGTGAGGAGAAGATAGATGTGTCAAAGGCGGCGTAGAGGCGAGTAGCGAAAGTGAGCGGCCGGTTGCTTGCTTCGCGGAAGCTTTAGGTCAGTGATGAGAATGAGGACTCCCTTGCACTTCTAGTAAGTGAGCCACTTATATAGCTTAAATGGGTCGAAATGGGTCATTTCGACCCATTTAAATTAGACTCATTTTTTGGAGTCAGTTTTGCGTGAAACTCTTCTTTTACGGTCTTATCATCTCAAAAAGCCTCTTCTCAGTATTCATTAATGAAAATGGAGGTTGCTGCTGGTAGAGTTGTCCTTTCACTTGGCTAATGAGCAAAATATCAGAAATAACTGGCTGGGCAAATAATCGAACCGCAGTTGATCTCACATGGTGTTTTAACGCATGATTTGAGAAGGGATGGAACCTAATTCGAGCCAATCGGGGAACCGGAGGGTACGTACTTGGAGAACGACGAAGTGGCGAGGCCTCGTTGGACAGCATCAACGGGGAGAACGAGAGAGAGAGAGAGAGAACGAAATTAGGGCATGGACGATGGACACAGCGGAGGAGGAAATGGGTGATCACCATTTTTGCACACTCGACTCCATGGCTGAGCACTCTATTTTCGGACAGCCGCTTTGTTTCTAGGCTTCCGCTCTGTTTTAAACTTGCCGGAAGCCGATGTAGAACCGTTCCATTATAAGACTTTTCTTTTTCGTTTGTTTCTTCTTCTTCTTTTTTGGGGTTTAGTTTGGAACCCCTTGTAAATAAATGAATATCGCGTAATTAATTAAATGACCGTCGCATAAAAAAAAATCTTTTTCACCCCGCCGGACACAACGGAAAATCCTCCATTTTTTTGGGGGGGAATATTTATTAATTTATTTTTTTTTGTTGGCTTGAAACAGATTAATCCTACCAAAGTGAGCTCAAAATCGAATAATTCTATTTTTGGGATTGCCCACCAGAATAATTCAATCCACTTCAATTTTTTTTTTCTAATTTCTTGATAATCAATGGTCTCATAATTCATTTTTTGCCTCTAAACCATTTACTAAGACCAATTGATCCTCTATCTCAAGGGAAAAAAAAAAACAAAACATATGAATTTCCCCCAATATGCAAAAGTTCATTTGATGCATTAGATAATTAACGAAAAAATTAACAAAAAGAATATATCCATCACGTGACATCATGAGCTTCCATGTAATTTTCTTGTCATGGATTTAAGGATTGAACAAAGACATGTGCGAACCTAAGACTAAGACAATTTCCCTCTTTTTTTTTAGGGGAAAAGATCACTAAAATCCTCAAACTTTGCTTAAAGTGACAAATTTACCCCAATTTTTTTTTTTTTGTGATATGAAAAACCCCAAACTTTATTGATCGTGACACATTTACTCCACCAATGATATTTTTGTCTTATTTTTCTTATTTTCTATTTTTTTTCTTTCTTCTTCTCTCTTCCCTGAGCATATAAACTCTGACAGAAGAATCAACTCCAAGTGACTTTCATCTATTAATTCATACTTGAATTTAAACTTTTGTTGATCATGCACTTCCATCTTCTTAAAAAATTAATTCTTGGAATCTTGATTATCCTTCTTCCTTAAGTTCTTCTTTCTTTCTCTCTCTCTCCCCTCCTATTATCTCCTCTCTCTCTTTGTCTCTTCCTTTTCCCTCCCCCTTGTCTCGCCCATTGCTAGTCGTTTGCATGCCTGCCGCCCGTTGTTTGCACGCTCGCTACCCGTGGTTTGCACGCTTACCGTATGTTTGTCATGTTGCTACCATCCTTGTGCCACCATTGCTGCCATGCAATCCTCTAGCCACCACCGACCACCCCTCATCTAACTAGAATCTGAAGAAGACGACAATGTGGGGTTGGATTGCAGGTCTCTCGTCACCATCTCATCTACTGGCGCCTCAACCAGCTCCAAAGCGTGCTCCACAATCGGCACCTCCACCAGTGCCTCATCTGGATCCACTGGCAGATGATAGAGTCTCCCTATCCACCAGCAGTAGACGAACCCAGAGCGGCAATCAGGGCTGCACCCATGAAAACCGACAGTATCAATGCCATGTAGTTCCCGCCATGCGCATCATATGGCAGGACATGCACTTCTACTTGCACGTCTTGCAATATTTTCCTCATTTGGACAGAAGATAATATATGCAAACCGAACATTCAAATTTAGGCTTACACTTATGGATATAAACTCATCTATCACATCTGAACTAGCCAATATACAAAGGGTAGCCGAGATAAAGCGAAGGAAGAGGTTTTTGCACAAAATTGGTAATTTGGTTCAAGCTGCGGAGCATCTATTGGAAACCGCTTTTATTTTTGCATGGCCAGAAAATTCTTCACATTGATTTTGGAATAACCTATCATATGCATTGTCCATACATGTCATTCCCTCTTCAAAGTTAAGATCCTATCCTATCTTGTCAAGATCTCCTGCATTCGCAAAGATTGGGTTCTTCGCGATAGCCAAGATCAAGGCACATGCTATTAGGCTAGACAATTTCTCCATGTTAAGTGCTGGGTGAGTGAGTGTGTGTATATGTGTGTTTTGTGGATTTTTGGTTCTTGCTGCTTTTATAGGGTCGAAAAGTGGTAGTCTCATCATTAAGATCCAATGCTCATTATATAGGCTCATTGTTGAGCGATGCTCCTGATGAGAACTGATTGGATTCTAATGGTTGATTTATTGCTGAAAAAAGGGCAAATTATATGATTACATAAATCTTAATAGACTGAACATCTCCTCATCTTTATTCAATAACTATACTAAGTATATGCTTCGCCCCGCGTAACATGCTCAAAAATTTAAAATATGGAAACAAGAAAGGAGTGTTGTCGGTTTTGCTTTTTTTTTTTTTTTCCTTCTTCTTCTCTCTTCCCTAAGCATATAAACTCTAACGGAAGAATCAACTCCAAGTGACCTTCATCTATTAATTCATACTTGAATTTAAACTTTTGTTGTTCATGCACTTTCATCTTCCTAAAAAATTAATTCTTGAAATCTTGCTTCTCCTTCTTCCTTAAGTTCTTCTTTCTTTCTCTCTTTCTCTCTCCTCCTCTTATCTCCTCTCTCTCTGTCTCTTCCTTTTCCCTCCCCTTTGGCTCCCCCATTGCTAGTCGTTTGCATGCCTGCCGCCCGTCATTCGCATGCTCACCACCCGCAGTTTGCATGCTTACCGTATGTTCATCGTGTTATTGCCATCCTTGTGCCACCATTGCTACCATGCAATCCTCTAGCCACCACCGACCGCCCCTCATCTAACTAGAATCTGAAGAAGACGACAATGTGGGGTTGGGCTGCAGGTCTCTCGTTACCATCTCATTTGCTAGCGCCTCAACCAGCTCCACAGCGTGCTCCACAATCGGCACCTCCACCAGTGCCTCATTTGGATCCACTGGCAGATGATAGAGTCTCCCTTTCCACCAGCAGTAGACGAACCCCAGAGCGGCAATTAGGGCTGCACCCATGAAAATCTACAATATCAGTGCCATGTCTCTGTTAGATTCTCGGGTCGAAATACGGGAAAACTCCATTCAATTCTCGATGGAAACGGAGTTTTGCGAATTTTCCCCGGAACTGGAAGATCATTTCGAGATCTTCGAACATGCCATGTAGTTCCCGCCATGCGCATCATATGGCAGGACATGCACTTCTACTACTGCACGTCTTGCAATATTTTCCTCATTTGGATAGAAGATAATATATGCAAACTGAACATTCAAATTTAGGCTTACACTTATGGATATAAACTCATCTATCACATCTGAACTAGCCAATATACAAAGGGTAGCCGAGATAAAGCGAAGGAAGAGATTTTTGCACAAAATTGGTAATTTGGTTCGAGCTACGGAGCATCTATCGAAAACCGCTTTTATTCTTGCATGGCCAGAAAATTCTTCACATTGATTTTGGAATAACCTATCATATCTGTCCATACATGTGATTCCCTCTTCAAAGTTAAGATCCTATCCTATCTTGTTAGGATCTCCTGCATTCACGAAGACTGGGTTCTTCGCGATAGTCAAGGTCAAGGCACATGCTATTAGGCTAGACAATTTCTCCACATTAAGTGCTCGATGGGTGAGTGTGTGTATATGTGCGTTTTGTGGATTTTTGGTTCTTGCTGCTTTTATAGGGTCGAAAAGCGGTAGTCTCATTGTTAAGATCCAATGCTCATTATATTGGCTCATTGTTGAGCGATGCTCCTGATGAGAACTGATTGGATTCTAATGGTTGATTTATTGCTGAAAAAAGGGCAAATAATATGATTACATAAATCTTAATAGACTGAACATCTCCTCATCTTTATTCAATAACTATACTAAGTATATGCTTCGCCTTCGCGTAACATGCTCAAAAATTTAAAATATGGAAACAAGAAAGGAGTGTCGTCAATTTTGCTTTTTTTTCCTTCTTCTTCTCTCTTCCCTGAGCATATAAACTCTGACAGAAGAATCAACTCCGAGTGACCTTCATCTATTAATTCATACTTGAATTTAAACTTTTGTTGTTCATGCACTTTCATCTTCTTAAAAAATTAATTATTGAAATCTTGCTTCTCCTTCTTCCTTAAGTTCTTCTTTCTTTCTCTCTTTCTCTCCCGTCCTCTTATCTCCTCTCTCTCTCTTTGTCTCTTCCTTTTCCCTCCCCCTTGGCTCGCCTGTTGCTACTCATTTGCACGCCTGCCACCCGTCGTTCGCACGCTCGCCGCCCGCGGTTTGCACGCTTACCGTATGTTCGTCGCGTTGCTGCCATCCTTGTGCCACCATTGCTGCTATGCAATCCTCTAGCCACCACCGACCACCCCTCATCTAACTAGAATCTGAAGAAGACGACAATGTGGAGTTGGACTGCAGGTCACTCGTCACCATCTCATCTGCTAGCGCCTCAACCAGCTTCACAGCGTGCTCCACAACTAGCACCTCGACCAGTGCCTCATCCAAATCCACTGGCAGATGACAGCTACAAATAGCAACAAACTGTTGAGTATGCCATGATGATATATGCCCTTATCTTCACAATTTAACATAGGTGGCAATCTCGGCTTCGGTTTTTACAAGAGGGAACACAAGAGCCCAGCTGAACATTTTTTCTTTTGCTTACTTGGTGGTATTCTTCATGCCCTAACCGTAGGTATGATTTATAGTGAATCAATGCCTAGTGACGCTGGCGTTTGCTGGCGTGGAAGCGAACCCGGTGCTGTTCTTAAAGCTGGAACTGAGGCAAACAAACAAGGAGGCTGCCAACACGTTCAGCAGATGGGAAGGAACTACGGATCTCTGCTCTCTCCTAGGAGCTTCTCCCTGTCCACTAGCAGTAGACGAACCCCAAAGTGGCAATCAGGGTTGCACTCATGAAAACTGACAGTATTAGTGCCATGTAGTTCCCGCCATGCGCAGCATATGGCGGGACATGCACTTCTACTTGCACGTCTTGCAATATCTTCCTCATTTGGACAAAAGACAATATTTGCAAACCGAACATTCAAATTTAGGCTTACACTTATGGATATAAACTCATCTATCACATTTGAACTAGCCAATATACAAAGGGTAGCCAAGATAAAGCGAAGGAAGAAATTTTTGCATAAAGTTGGTAATTTGGTTTGAGCTGCGGAGCATCTATTGGAAATCGTTTTATTCTTGCATGGCCAGAAAATTCTTCACATTGATTTTGGAATAACCTGTCATATGTGCTGTCCATACATGTGATTCCCTCTTCAAAGTTAAGATCCTATCCTATCTTGTCAGGATCTCCTGCATTCACGAAGACTGGGTTCTTTGCGATAGCCAAGGTCGCTATTAGGCTAGACAATTTCTCCACGTTAAGTGCTCGGTGGGTGAGTGTGTGTATATGTCCGTTCTGTGGATTTTTGGTTCTTGCTGCTTTTATAGGGTCGAAAAGCAGTAGTCTCATTGTTAAGATCCAATGCTCATTATATTGGCTCATTGTTGAGAGCGATGCTCCTGATGAGAACTGATTGGATTCTAATGGTTGATTTATTGCTGAAAAAAGGGCAAATAATATGATTACATAAATCTTAATAGACTGAACATCTCCTCATCTTTATTCAATAACTATACTAAGTATATGCTTCTGCCTGCAGAACATGCTCAAAAATTTAAAATATGGAAACAAGAAAGGAGTGTCGTCAATTTTGCTTTTTTGTCCTTCTTCTCTCTTCCCTGAGCATATAAACTCTGACAGAAGAATCAACTCCAAGTGACTTTCATCTATTAATTCATACTTGAATTTAAACTTTTGTTGTTCATGCACTTTCATCTTCTTAAAAAATTAATTCTTGAATTCTTGCTTCTCCTTCTTCCTTAAGTTCTTCTTTCTTTCTCTTTTTATCTCCCCTCCTCTTATCTCCTCTCTCTCTTTATCTCTTCCTTTTCCCTCCCCCTTGGCTCACCCGTTGCTAGTCGTTTGCATGCTTGCCGCCTGCAGTTTGCATGCTCGCCGCCCGCGGTTTGCACACTTACCGTATGTTCGTCGTGTTGCTGCCATCCTTGTGCCACCATTGCTGCCATGCAATCCCCTAGCTACCACCAACCACCCCTCATCTAACTAGAATTTGAAGAAGACGACAATGTGGTCACGGATCCCATGAAAGCATTTCACAAGCACTTGGTGTGCGCTACCAAAACAAGGGATTTCAAACCCGATGGGGATTCAGACACAGACCTAACCTCCTAACATGCATACTAGATCACATAGTAGGTTTCACGGAGGATGCGAAACTCGCGCGGACTTGGTTGGCCGCGAGCTCCAGCCCAACGCCTCCCAAAACAAACAAGCCACCACCTACACTTGGGGGAAAGACCTACCTGGTTCAGGGAAAGGCCGCGGTGGACAGGGGCTGATGGACGGACCTCCCACGACGGCCAGCCACTTTCTCAAGTTCCCTCTCCACCTATTCCTCTCTCGGTTGCTCTCCTTCTCTCAACGTCGAGAATTCAGTCCTCCTCGATCATTTTCTCGGACTTCTTTACTTGACTCTCGATGCATTTGATTAGGGCTCGGACAAATGCAGTGGAGGAAATGGGCAATCGCTATTTTTGCCCAAGCCCCCTAGTTCATTATAGATTTAATCACTGCTCAGAAACTCTAATACAGGCGTCCTCTTGGTCTTCTTCGTCTTCAGAAATTTTTTAAATTTTAAAATGTCTTATTTTATAAAAAAAAATCGTTAAAAAATATTTTTTTGATTTTTTAAAAATTAATCTTTAATCCCAAAAAAGGGATACTGGGCTGGGCCCTTGGCCCAACCGAAAACGAACTAAACCTGGACTCCCCAGCTTGGGCCATGGACACGCCTGGGCTTATTAAAAGAGAGCCCGTTTCGAAAAGAAAACTCATCAAGCTCATTTTGTTGAAGCTAAATACACTAAGCCCAAGCACATTTGTGACTAAAGCTAGTCCGATTCCTCTAAAGCCCAAGCCAAACCCAAACTCACCTAACCTCATTAAGCCCAATATTTTTTAGGCCGAAACCTAAGTCCAAAATTAATTAAGGATACTTGAGCCCAAAAACTAAGGATAAAAGCTACCAAAAACCATAAATTATGTCCATTGCCATACACTTACCCCAAATTATTTTTGTGATACCAAAAATTCCAAACTTATAACCATGTTGACAATTATCCCAAAAAAATTTTTGTGATACAAAAAATCTCAAACTTGAATCCATGTGAAGCATTTATCCCAAAAATAAATATCCAATTCTATGTTTTTTTTCAAACAATTCATTTTCCTTTGTATCCAATTAGCTTATTTGGTGGCAAAGCATGCGCCATTATATCAATAAAGAAAAAAATAAAGCCACATATAGTGTCTAAGCAGGAATGCGGTTGGAGAGACAATTAGTTCTTACAAAACAGTTGTTCTATTACTCTATGCTGTCCAAATCAATGTTGTTCATTGCGATAAGAGGTCCGATTTTGGAGGTCAAAAGAAGAACGCCATTAAATAGCACGCAATCCATACGAAATTGACTAGGACCACTCTCTCCGGCAATGAGTTCCGCCATTGTGTCTAAAAACCAAATACAAAATCGGACATCTGGACATGTTTCACACGTCCTATGCCGTGGCGTTGCTTCAGCATTTAATTAAAAAACCAAGGCGACCAATCAATGTATCGCAAACACGACGTATCATCGAAACGACGTAATAAGAACGTTCAAATATGCGACCTGGATGGAAAATCGAGCCTGATCATCATGAGACGTCTAAAGACATCTTCATCGCCGTGTTGCCCGGTCCAAAATCAAACGTGTACAGGTATAAAGGCAAAAACCATCATGCACTCGTGACCGATTCATTGTCTTGAGCGACCGTTTGGGGATCGAGCATGTGAGGAGAAGGGAAAATGGAGGCGCTGCTCTTTTCCTTAACCGACGGCCTTCTCATGTTAGGCTCGTACAGTGGTGTTGTCGTCGCCTGAGATCTGGAGTTTTGGCGGTAGGCATGTAGTACAGAAGTTGGGCGACCAAGTTTTGATCGGAATTATCAAGAGCATGATGCACGATTTCGACCAGGTACGGCGTGATGGAGGAGCAATCTTCGGAAAAACATTTCCCTTAGTTTCTATGGTGTTTGACATGCACGGTATAAAGAAGTTGATTTTTTGGGCGGTAAAGTACCCAAAAAATAAAATTCGTAAATTTATTATATTTGTGTCAATGTAGTTCTTAACATTTCAAATATTCTAATTGAATCTTAAGTTTTTTGAAGATTTGCCAATATAATTAATTCGATCAATTTTGGATGTAAATTACTAACATGAACGTTGACTATTCTTAGTGGCAAGTCTGACAGTGAAGTGGATAACTTTTTTTTAATTTTTCAGAATTTTAATAATTTTTTTTTTTTCAATTGTGCACCGGCAAGGTTTGGGAAAGAGCCCTCCCGATCGACCATGAGCAAGGGCCTTCATCCCCTCGCCAACAATACATGAGGGTGTCGGGCCCTCTCCAAAGATCAAGGATAAAGACTGACACCTTTGCCTAAATTTAGGAAAGGACAAACCTACATTTGGTGCCTTTATTGGCCTAGAGTTGTTAAAGAAAAAAAAAAACAAAGAAACAAAGAAAATACTAAAAAATTGTAAAATTTGTTCACATCAACATTGGTCATGCCACGTGGGATGACCGATATCTATGTTTGCGATTTCAAGTAAGAATTAACTAGATGGACTACATTGGCAAGTTGTTAAAAAGTTTATGATTCAACTAGTATAATCAAAAAGTTTATATTAGAATTGACATAAATGCAATAAGTTTATAACTTATTTGGTACTTTTTCCTATTCATCGGGATATGCAAATCGGTGTTTGTATGACAAGAAAAGGAATTAGGAAGAAGGCGATAACCGACATAAGCAACTGCCCATTATTATAGGAGTCTTGTTTCAGTAAACGAAACGTTCAATTCGAGTTATAACTATTTAGTATTCAGATATCGAGGGTCTAAGGGCCGACACCAGCTTCGTAGCTCCACCAGGCCACCAAACTCGTAACTCTCTTCCCATGCGGTTGTACGGGCCTCCTGCAGCAATTGGTTGAGCTCCTGGTCATATAGCTCAAATGCCCCTCGTGGATGATGGAACACGAGCTGAGGAACATGGAAGTAACGTATAACGAATAGCTACACAAAAGGAATAATTGGATGAGAGGTCCCGGCCCTATGGAGTGTGCCTTCCTCATGCCGCCAGAACGACAACCAATCATGATCGTATAGTTGCCCCCCACCACAGTTGTACAATGGTCACTCACCGTTGCCATCATTAAATCCACCAAATGGGTTGATCGGGTTGAATTTGAATTGATTCGTAAATGGTCCGACCTATATTTAACAAATCTAACCCGTTTTGATCTATATTTATAAAATGTAAATTTAGTGATTTATACCAGACTCAACCTGTATTACTAAAACCCATTAATATTATAGAAAAACCCATGCCCACTTTAAGCTTTATGCTAATTAGATAAAATCTTCAAATTAAATTAAAAAAAAAATTATAAATTATAAAAAGTATAAAAAAAATAATGTAAAAAAACTATAAATTAAAATATTTATAAAGAATTTGACCAATTAAATAAATATTTATAAGACCTACTTAGATTTACACTCTTGGAACTATGTCATATGGTACAAGACCGAATCTCAAACTTGAAAAAGGCAGGAATTGAGACGGGAGTAAATTTCCTACTTCCACTATTACATGTCACAAGCATAAGCATCCATCATTTTTCATCTTCCATTCCATTCACAAGATATAGCAAATTATATCACAAGCACACACATGATCTTTCATGATTTTACTCAAATTAGCTTCAAATTTCAACTCAGAGCTTAAAATCTCTCACTAAACGCCAATTTAGAACACTCCTCCGAACACTCATTCAGCAACAGGCAAAACCCAGATGAGATAAAAATGTGAAATCTTAATGCAGAGGCGAATTCTGCAACCGGAACAAGAAATCACACTGGGCTCGCTAATTGCGCCGAGGAAGAACCCGACAAATGGGATGTTGAAGGAGCGACGGTAGAGACAATGTTAACAATTACTAGCGGTCTTCCTATCTTTGCTGATGAAATGAGAAGAGAACGACTCATCGATAAAAAATGGAAGGCTCCGAACTCGGACTCGAAGCAACACCCCCGACTTACTCATAAACCTGTTTGAGGCTTCGACAACCATGAATCTACCTCATTCCTTAATCAAGCATTTTGGTCCGCCTCAAATGGAGGTCGTGGAGGCGCGGCTCTAAAGCAGGAGGCGAGAGGGACCTGCATTGAGGACAGAGAGACGATGAAGATTGAGATGAGGAAAAAAAAGAAGATCGACATGGAAATGGCTTACTTAAATTAGACCTAAGTGAGGAGAAGAGAGATGTGACAAAGGCGGCGCCAGAGGCGAGTAGTGAAAGTGAGTGATCCGCTTGCATCGCGGAAGCTTTAGGCCAGAGACGAGGATGAGGACTCTCTTGCACTTCTATTAAGTGAGCCACTTAATAGCTTAAATGGGTCTAAATAAATGGGTCGCTTTGACCCATTTAAATTAGACTCATTTTTTGGATTCAGTTTTAGCTGAGTTTTTAAAAATTTCTGACTCATATGAAACCCATATAAATAAAATGTGAGTCCAATTTCGACCTATTTAAATTAGACTCATTTTTTGGATTCAGTTTTAGTCGAGTTTTTAAAAAAACCCATTTATCAAATATAACAACATCACATAAATACCCAACCCACAAAATATGGGTCAAAAAATGTGTCTTCGACCCATTTTGACGAGTCTACCACCTATGAGACACCATTAAATGAAAACTACCTATTTTTGTTGGAAATAATTTTGATAGAAAATATCTTCCTTCATCTCGTAGTTTTCAATAAAAAAAAAAAAAAAAAAATGTACCCTTAAGTATTTAAATCTTGAAACATTATGGAGAAAGCGTATCAACTCGTATATCAAAATACATATTAGTGAAAGTCTAGAGTATTTTGGATTGGACAAAAGTCAAAATGCGTGAACCGCAGATTATCGAGAAAAATCAGAAGCTGACGCCCGAAACTGGATCGCAGACCGATGGGCCCGGCCCGTTTAAAGCCCAAAATAAGCCCGCAAGCAACTTGCGATGAGCCAGTGACGTGGCGACAGATGGAGGCGCAGGAGCCAAAAACGACGACGCACCGTCGTCGTGCCGTCGTTTTCCCCGATCGAACCTCAAAATCCCTCTGCGACTGAGCGCCGGCAGTCCATCGAGTCGACTTCATCGATCTCGAAGAAGAAGGAGGAAGAAGAAGGAGAAGAAGGAGAAGGAGATGGCGTTGTTCGCGAGAGGAGAGCCGCTGGTCGCGAAGCTCGCGGCGCTGGCCAAGTACGTGGTGCTTCCCGGCGCCATGGCGGCCGCCGTCATCTACTCGCCTCCCGACTACGCTTCCTCCTCCAACAAGGAAAGCAAATCCACCAAATAAATCCCCCCCTTCTCTCTTCGCAGGTTCGCGCTCTCGACTCCGCCTTTTCGCGCGTTTTGATTCCTTCTCGAATTGAGCTCCGAATCGAACCTCTGGCATCCGATCGGTGATGTGGATGTTTTTCAGCATGTTTGACTGTGGACCCGTTGGTTGTTATCGCTTCGTGAAATCCCAGATTTTGGAGGAACGGAGCCTGTCGCGGTTGGCAGTTTCTTTTGAGTCCTCCTATTCGGGGGACTGAGGAGCGTAGAATACGCTTAGATGCTTTCTGTTTTCTAAATTAGAAGATAATGCGATGAGTGTTTGGTTGAGGTTTTCAGCATTCGGCATGATGGCTACGGCGTTATAGCATCGGTACTCTATTTCGGCGTGGCAGTAAACAGGTTTTTGATTGATGAATGAAAGTGAGGGAAGACTGTGAGGCTGTAGATGCATGAAATTGGTGGCTTTTATTTGCTTTGAGTCGATGGTTTTCCTTCTAGGTGATCGGGGCTCAGTATTTTGAGCTTTTCCCTGTTTTACTCATGAAATATGTGAACAGCTTCTCTCGTCCCAGTGGAAGTGTGTGATACAATTTAGAGGCTAGTGTAACCTGGCTTGGGTGATTGACATCGGCATATTTTGGGGTCTGTCTTTGGTCCACACGTCCTTGTTGTTTGATGGAAGATATGAACTCCAAAGGCGATTAGGTTGTCTGGGTTGAAGCCTACCACTTTATGAATGTAGGACCACCGTAGAGTCTGATTTCCCATCTATATGTCTGATATTGAATGATATCTTCAGGTTGACAGTGTCTTGGTCATTACCAACTCTTAGGATGTAAATGCCTTGGGTTATATAGTTGATAATTTTGTCCTGTATTTGAGCTCCCTTTTGGTATTTGGAGCTGTTTTATGTGCGGCTTTAGATTTTTGCATTCTTTAGTCTTATGGGTTTGCACCCCCTTGCTGCCCTAATTGATCCTTTTACCTTGAAAAAGAATGTCAAGTGTGGCGACCTATAATAGGAGGATGATTTGTCGTGTGTACATGCTTCTCAAAAAGTTTATCATGTAGCATTAGTTCATCTTACGTAGCCTTAATTGTGGGAAAATCATGCGTCGTGAGTATGTCATAAATGTTGCTTTCTTTGGTTGTCTAGTTTTTAGTAGGCTGGTTATGTTTGAGTTACGTTCTCATGTAAACATTGGCAAGATACTCTAATTTGATTGGGTACCTGTCTCTGTCTGTTCTAACTGCTCTTTTTTAATCATTATCACTGTCTCATGTATGACTTGCACCTAATGGGGATTGTATATCATTTACCCGAACTTTTCTGGGACAATGAAATTTGTGGAAGAGTTCTCACATTTCTAAAGATGGTTTTACTTTCATCCTTTTGCGGATATATGAATTTCTGCAATTAATCGTGATATCCCCTTATATGTTTGTTATTGCAGTAGCCATGCCTTTAATGCTCATTGTATTGGTTCTTGTCCACATTGCTGTATCTTGTAAAAGAACAGCATCTTTCTGCTACAAAACACTGCTGTTGTCCTTTGTTGTTGTATGACTTGTGCAATTACACTGGAATGTTTTTTTTTCTTTTTTTTTGGTCGAAACACCTGAATGGTTAGTCATTATATAATCCTATTCTTTATAATGGATGAAGGTGGATGGAGTGTGCATTCCATGGTTGATCTTTGGAAGATGGAGGTTTGTTTTGTTTCCGGCTGATGGCTCAGCATCTTTTCAATGCCAGGTGGTCCGGGCCATCATGCAGACTTTTGAAGTTCTGGAAAACTTTGCTTCACGTCTCTGTGTAATATGGCACTTAATAATTCAGATGGCTTGCAATCACCTTGAATTGCATGGACATTCCAAAAATCGTGTAGGTATCCATTTCTGGGTTCTTAATCTTTTCTTGTTGCTTGATGTCTTTGTTACGACGTCTTCAATCAGCATATCTGAGTGGCCAAGGTGAAGATAGCAAAGTAACTTTACCATATGTGCCATGATGTGCGTGCTGCATAAGTTTTAGTGTGGTCGTTTATGAAAGCTGAACCTTCTGTCTTCTGTTGTTTGCTTTTTCCACTAGGTTAGGTTGAATGATTCTTACTCAACTTGAAGTTGTGGCTCTCAGCAAAAAATTCCTTGATTGGTCGCTTTACCCCTCACAAAAGAGGGGAGTCCTAGGTGAATATATTCCTTGAAATCGGTCATTCGTTACTTCGCAGGCCATAATTGGATACGATGATGAGTAGATCCAAAGCCTGTTAAAAGAACTAATCTTAAAGACTCCGTTTGACATGAAAAACACAGCATGTTTACACTTCATCCGGTTTAACCCACTCGATCCTCCCCCCTCTCTACTCCTCTAATAGAGAAACAATAGCTGCTTCTGCACTCTTTACGCTCCTCCCTTCGTTTCTCTCTCTGTTCTCGCAATCTTGGTCTCGGCCAGCGCTATCTTTATCGTGAGCTTCTCTCAGGATGACCTGAAATCCATCGGTAAGCTCCTCGATCTCTCTGAGTCATGAATGGAGAAACGTGGGAAGGTTTATGAGTCTCTTGAGGAAAAGATGTGGAGATCCGAGTCGTTCAAGCAGATCTTGAAGCACATCGAAAACAGTTAAAAGAAGGCGACCAACTCTTGGCTTGTTTTGAATAAATTTGTCAATTAGACCCACGAAGAGTTCAAGGGGGTGTATCTAGGATGCAAGATCGAGTAACTCATGGAGGAAGATTCGCATAATGAATTTATTCACGAGGATGTCGTGGATTTACCTAAGTCTGTGGATTGGAGAAAGTAAGGAGCCGTCACTCATGTCAAGAACCAAGGTTCATGTGCGAAGGGCTACTTTTAATGGATGAATGCAATTGTTCCTTGAGATTGGGATTTACTTCGAAACTCAAGATACATCCCCGGGTTAAAAAATTCCAAAATGCAGCATAAATTATGAGTCATTCGGTACTTCCTCATGCTTAGACTGACACGTCTCTAATGAAATCTTAGACGAAATCTAAGCACATCGTAGGTAGCTGCTGGGCATTTTCCATTGTAGCGGCGGTAGAGAGCACAAACTAAATAGTGACTGGAAACTGGACAGCGTCATCTGAGCAAGAGCTGGTTGACCGACAAACCAAACAACAGCGGGTGTAACGGCGGTCTTACTGACTATGCATCGTTTTAATTGGTGGAATAGACAAGGAAGAGGACTACCCTTATATCATGGAGAAAGGAACCTGTGAGATGACCAAGGTATAAACTTGCAAACGCAAAAACATGTATAAGTTGAATGGAGCGACGGTTGGGAATAATCGAAGAAATTAATTCATCTTTGTCTCCATCAACAAGATTAAAAGGCAGTAGCGACAATCGATGGCTACCATGATGTGCCGGGGAACAACGAAGAGAGCCTCCTAAAGGCTCTCGCAAAGCAGGCCACTCAGCGTGGCCATCGAAACATAGGGCAAAGACTTCCAATTTAACGGCAGGGGTTAGTCTGTAGCTTACATCATTTAACCGATTAGACACCCTTAATTTGGTCATGGTATTCCTCAAAATAAGGGTTCATCATTAGTTCAGGGTCCTTTTGAGGTGGGCACATTACAATGACTTCATCACATGAAATCTATTATATTCAAGGGTTTAAAATATAGACGGTCGCCATCGAAATAGATCGTCCCCTTAGGTTCTTTTTTCATAAAACAAGATGTAATGAACTACAAACCTATATAGTCAACGCTGAAGTGATGTGCTCATGGTCCACACAACCCATCATTGAATGTTCACGGACACAGAATATGTTCGGTTGGTGGAGGCAAAATTTTCAATTCAATTATAAACCTACTACACAAATACCAATTCAATTCTAAATTTTCAAATTTTGTCAATGCAGTTCAAATTTTTGCACGACATTCTAATGTAGCCATTCCAATTAGTTGACACCAGAAATCGCTAACGTGACGATCCACAAGTTTTCCACTTCAACATGCCTTGTACAATGGCCGGTAATGATTGAACATCACATCAACAATTTCTAGTGGTAATTAATCGTAAGGATTATATTAACAATTTCCGCAAAAGTTTAGGACTACATTCACAGTATTGGAAAGTGTAGAACTGAAGTGGCAACTATATGATATGTCTATAATTGATTGGGTAGTTATCATTTATAGTGTAGGCTTAGTGAAAGCAAAGTTCTCGACCAAATTTGGTTTATTTGTACATTATAGTTGACTTTGATAGATGCGATGCCTATGCTATAAACATGGAGATTATTAATTTCTTCACACTTGGTAGGGAGTTTTTGATGGACATCGTGGGAGGGAGTTGGATCATGGGGTGACAGCCATTGAATATGGTTCATCTAAGGGCTTGGATTACATCGTAGTGAAGAACTCCTGGGGCCCGTAATGGGGAAGATGGCACTTAGAATGAAGACGAACTCAGGAAAGCCTGATTCTGCATTTGGCAGTTCGGATTCACATTGAATAGAATAGGACAGAATCGGATTATAATCATCAAATATCCTCCAGATTATAAAAAATCCTATAATATGTTTGATGTAATTTAAGATGGAATTGAAAATCAATGAAAATGTTCTGTCCTTGGAAAATAGTATTAGATCTTAGACAGTAATCCGTCATTTCTGCCAAGTTGCCGGCTAGACCGGCTCTGAGTATGTGACGATTCAGACCCTCCAAATCGCCCGAGCCCTCATCCTCAATAGCGTCGATCAATCAGAGGACCCTGCCATTTCCCAAATTTAAAGCCGCTCCTCGGCAAGCAGCCTAGAAAGTCGACCGTAGTTGCATCTCGTGGCTCGACAAGAAATCTCCAAAGTCGGTCATTTTCGTGACCTTCAGGAGCATCACGACCCTCGGCAGGCATGACTTCACAAAGTTCTGGTAGATCCTCGTGAACAGAAAGAGGTGCTTCTTGTGCGTCATGTGGCCCGACTCCATCGCCAAAGAAGGGGGCAGCATTGTCTCAGTGACATCCTAGACGACTTTTGTGTTTGAGCATTACATAATGAGTTATTAGTAGGAGCTAGCTAGGTTAGGTTCATCATCTTACCCAATCACATGAAATTTTACAAACCTTTTAAATAAGAGTCTCACTCGGTTGGTTTTCAACGTACATAAAATAAGATTTGAAAATACTAAAACATGGTACATAGTACCATGTTTGCCTCACAGCATATTTGTTTGTCTTGGTTGAAGCCTGCCACTTTATGAATATAGAACTCCTGTAGAACTTGGTTTGCAATCTATACGTTAGATATCGAATCTTCATACCAACCGTCTGTTGGTCATTACCAACTCCTGGGATGTAAATACCGGGTAATATGGTTGATGGTTTGTCCGTGTAGTTGAGCTCCCTTTTAGTTTTGGGAGCTGTTTTGAATGTGGCTTTAGTCTTTTTAGCTCTTCTTGTATATAGGCTTGCAACCCCTTGCTGGCCTATTATTGACCCTTTTACCTTCCAGAAAGGATGTTAAAAAGGGATATCATTTAGCCCTGATTTGTGTGAGGCAGCCCTTACAGTGTGAGGAGTAAATTGTCGTGCACTCTTACTACTCAAAAAGTTTATCATGTAGCG
Source organism: Eucalyptus erythrocorys (assembly GCA_014182555.1). Taxonomy (NCBI): domain Eukaryota; kingdom Viridiplantae; phylum Streptophyta; class Magnoliopsida; order Myrtales; family Myrtaceae; genus Eucalyptus; species Eucalyptus erythrocorys. Next base: position 29,831,997 of record CM024602.1, read on the forward strand.
TGCTCTATTTTGCAAAATGTTTCTCATGCAGACATTGGTAAGATACTCTAGTCAATGATCCAATCTGAATTGAATAGATCCGCATCGCTCTCTTTTCTAACTTGCTCTTTTTTATGCATTATCATTGTCTCATGTATAACTTGCTCCTAATGGGAACCGTATATGATCTGCCTGTAACTTTATTGGGACTTTGAAACTTGTTGAAACTGTTATGCATAAATTATGACTAATGCAATATTCATTGTACTCAAACTGACATGTCTCGGAATGCGAGTATTTAAAACGAAATCTAGGTTCATCATAAGTAGTTGCTGGCATTTTCAACCGCAACGACAGTAGAGCATAAACCGAATAGAAAACTTTTTAACGTTGTCGGAGGAAAAACTCATTGACTGTGACAAACCATGCAACAATGGGTGTAATTGTAGTCTCATGGACTATGCACCCTCACTCATCGTTTAGTGGAATCCCCAAGGAAGAGGACTGCCATTACATCGTGGATGAAGGTGCTTGTGAGGTGGCCCAAGTATCTACTTGCAAAAAGCAAAAGCTTGAAAAGATGTATAAGTTCAATGAAGCAATAGTTTGGAATAATCAAAGAGAATAATTTATCTCTCCATCCATTGGATTGAATGGAGGTAGTGACAATCAATGGCCACCGTGACATGTTGAGGAATGAGCCTTCGAAAGGTCTTTGTTAAGCAACCTCTCAGCATAGCCATCAAAGCAACAAGTTAAAACTTTCAATTTTATGACGGGATTAATATGTTGCTTATGTTATTTAACCGATTAGTCATACTATTCCTCAAATCTAGGTTAATCATTAGTTTTTGGTTCTTTTGGATTAGGTACATTGCAATCACTATATCACGTGAAATTGATTGTATTTAACAGATTAAAATATAGATTGTTTTGACTGAAATGGCTTATGTCTATCAGGTTCATTTCATTTTTAACAAACTACAAATGTACATAATCAACGCGAAAGTGATGTACTCGTGGTCCGTACCACCAACTATGTAAATCAACATGGACAAATAATTCAACTTGTTACTTACCTGGACGGGGTCTATGGGCAATTAGGAAGGCCCATGGCCTAGGTTGGCGACCTCCATTGCACTTCAGGAGGGGCGCCCGCCTAAGGTCAGCCTGTTGGCCCCAAATCGACCCAATTACCATTTTTTAAATGAAAAAGATGGGCAGGCCTTAACAAGAATTATTAGGAAAGCTTGTTCTATCAGTTGTAGTATGGGCTGGGCTACCTGTAAATCTCATGGGACCTAGCTCAGTCCGATCAGGCCCGATCAATGCAAAGTAATCAATCAAACTCCCTTTAAATTTGGTCTTTTTGTACTTACTTTGACTTTTGCGCTGCCTATAAAATAAATGGCGGAGATACTACTACTTTGTACTTTGAAGTGAGTTTTTGATGGACATTTTGGGATTAGGATCACGGGGTGGCAGCCGTTGGATACTGCTCATCCAAGGGCCTGGATTACATCATAGTGAAGAACTCGTGTGGCCCAAGTGTGCGGAACAGAGCCACATCAGGATGAAGAGGAATACAGGAACGCCTTAGGGTCTACGGGGCATCATTTCAAAATGTTTTCTTTTCCTATCAAAGCCAAGCGAAAGTTAAGACCACGAACAAATTTGTTCAAGTTTTGAATTCTAATTAAGGCCTCATTGAGGAATGCACCAGGCATTTATTAAACATGTTTAACAGGAAAATAAGCATATTTCAAAATATGGATTAACTATATTATGAGAGTGATGACATTTTTTATTGGGTTACTTATAAAGTACGAATGCCCCGAGTTCATGTTTTAATAAAATATCTTTTTAATTATTGAATTCCCCTAGCTTGAGATTTATTTCGATGTAATATTTCTCAACTTCCGATAATTTATTTTCATTAATGAGAAATTAAAACTCTCCCCTACTTATGTCATTTTATTAAGAAATAATATACACTAAAAACATTAAAACTTGACTCGAAAGTGCGATTCAGTTCTCAAGTTATTGAAAAATGCAATTCAATTTTAAAACTTATCCTAAAATTTGGATGGTGGGCAAGTATGTGATAGAGAAGAAAAAACTAGACTATATATATACTATGTTGATTTCATAGTCGGATAGTCAATAAGACCAAGTGTTCATGGTGTCTAAACTCAAATTAAAGTTGAGTGTATTAATAAGAGTGAATATTATAGTCAGAGTACATATAAAGATAAAATTACAGAATTACTTCATAAAATATCAATTATATATTAGTACGTCTTATATACCCAAGAAGTAGGGAAATCACCCGCCTTGAACAAACTAATCTTCATTCATTCTCCTCAAGCGATGTTCCCTTAGTCTCCTTCGTGAACGTGCCGGTCGCCGCCATCCCCATCACGCAAATCCCACCCCATATGATCAGTGTTACTCCCGTCCCCAATGAGGGCATCAACAACCCCACGACGCCGATTATCGCCCCGGCCTTTCCTGCAGCCCCGGCGATCCCGTGGCACGTCGTCCTGAACCGTGCGGGGAAAAGTTCGGCCGGCAAGATGAAGGTGGTGGTGTTGGGCCCGCAGTTGGCGAAGAAGGATGTCAGCGCGAACAGGATGAGCAGCGCTTTGGGGGTGGTGCTCCCAATATCCGTCATACGGCATTCCGATGGAGAAATAAACGATGGCCATGAAGACGAACCCGACAGCTTGGATGATGAGCCGCCCGACGCGGTCAATGAGGAAGAAGGCGACGATGCACCCAGGGATCATGGTGGAGCATGCCACGATGAGCTGTAATCTTGCGACCTTAAAGGCGGCATCAAAGGCGGTGTCTTCGTTGGTGTCTTTGCCGTGCTGCGACTTGAGGTAGATCTTGGATTGGAGGAGGGGGTAGCTGTAGAAGACGATGTCGAGCAGGAACCATGTGGTGGAGCAGGCAAGGAGGTTGCGGCCATGGCGGAGGATGAATTGCTTGGAGAAGAGAAGGTAGGATGACTTGCTCGGCTGTAAGAAATGGCCCTCGGTGTTTAGGCAATGGGACATGTCTAGGACTAGTTCCATGTCCTGGTTAGCTTGGAGGACATTATTCTCCACTAAAGCAGTGTACCTAATAAGACCCAAAAGATATATCGTAAGGATTAACTCTATCTATCTCGTATGAATTTAGATATGAGCCATTATAGAAGTTCTCTTACTATTAAAATGATGCTCATAATTTACAAAACCCATTTGGCACCGTTGTTTTCTTAAGGGAATACCAAATTATTGCTCAATTTTGACATGTCTATGGAAGTTGAGACTAGCAAATATTTCGAAACTAACACGAATAAACATGAGTTTAGATGCATCACCATTTTTAGCAGGGAGAAGTACACTAATAGTGTCATAAGTTGTATACGGCGCTCACTTTGGTGCCAAAAGTTTCTGTCGGATCACTTAAGTGTCAAATTGGAGGAAAACGATCACTTTGGTGCCACCGGCGAAAAATTCCGGCCACCAATGAAAGATTCCGGCCAAAATCTGACGTGGCCTCAAACTCCGGCGAGCCACATCGGCGTACGGAACTAATAAAAAAAATGCCACGTAGATTTCCAACCGATCGGATCGGCGTTGGCACCAAAGTGAGCGTTTTTCAAATTTTTTGGCACTTAAGTGATCCGATGGAAACTTTTGGCACCAAAGTGAGTGCCAAACACAACTTATGGCATCATTAGTATACTTCTCCCCTTTTTAGCATGTTCAACGCAAATCTAGAGTTTTCAAGTGACATGTATTATTTGGCACGACCAACCAAACTTTGGTTTCGTCCTTTCGGTTATCCTACTCGACAGCACCCAGCAACTTATCCTAAGAGATTCTGGGGACAATGTCTCTTGAAGGACCAATACAGATCCCAGCAACCAAAGAAAGTCATGCTTGATCATAGCAGTAAAGCCCATAGACCAAACCACTTTTTCTCAAGAATAAAAAACAATCACTTAACGACTTTGTCGCGACTAATTTTTCGGGGTGTGAACCACCTAGGGTTTGGCTAATGGATTGTTAAGCCTAGACTTAACTCGGGCTCTCCCAAGCCCATGCCAATTCGCGACTTAGGTTTGAATTCTTAACATGTAAATGATTTTTATTAAGGAGTCGCCACTAATCAGTTTTTGGTGGGTCGATTAGAAACCCAAGTAAAGTAATGGGAGATTACTTTACTCCTACGAACCAGAGATTATGGGTACGGGGACTTGGTTACACTAGATTTCTCTAATGTCCTTTCGGTACCATTTTTTTATTTTGAAAAATGTTTAGTAGGCAGCTTGAATCGATTTTAATTTATCTCCCTAACATGTGAGGTGATCATACGGGTGTGCAATCCACCAATTTAACACCCAATAAAACAATGAATAAGGTTAAGGGACTTACCTTGTAGCAACGAAAGTATCTGCATCGTTAGATTAAATTCCACATCAACAATCCTAGATATGGTCTCTAATTAACACGCAAATTTCTTTTTTTGTTTTCACTTTATTTAATGGAATTTAATCTAAATGTAATGCATGCTAATAGCCTAATATGACATGGCAAAATGATCTAAATTATATAACATGAAATGCAATGATAACAACTTAATAACCTAATATGCAAATCTTAATTAAATGGCCCTAGAATGCAAATTAATTAACATGCACCTATTTTTGGATTTTTTTTATCTGCAATTTTGAATTAATAAAAGTCCTAATTAAACTACCTAAGACGAATAATTTTCTAATTCATGTTTAGGATTAATTTAAATTAATCCTATTTTGCCTTAGAAAATCATTTCTTTATTTTTTTTTTTTTTTTAAAAACAAGGAGTGCCAAGTTTTCTAAGAATGAGATTATCTAAATCTAATCCTAACCTATTTAAAAAGAGATTTCTAAAAATATGATCCTAAATATGTGATTATAAAAAAAACTAATTTACTAACCTAAATGGCTTATTTACTAAATCTACATATCTAATTCTACATGCTCATGCAAGATTTTGATTTTTTTTTTTTGATTTTATGATTTTTTATTTTTTTCTAAAAATTGCAATTTATCCTAAAAAGGTGGAAGTAATCTATCCTAAGATATTTGAATGAAATTCCTAACTAAATTAAAATTTTATCCTATTTAAACTAGGAATTAAGTTATCCTAATTTAAATTAAGACATTATTTTAATTTAGTAATTTCTAGCCTAAGATGCAATCTATCTAAAAAATAATCTAAGCTTAAAATTAAACATGCAATTCTATTCTAAAAAAATTGATGATTTTTTGTTTGCTTTTTGCCTTTTTTTTTTTAATTAAAATTTGACATGCAATTCAACTAGCATCCTAGGTGAATTTTGCTTTTTTTTTTTTTTTTTTTTTTCATGACTTGATTAAAATCTCTAATCTAAATATGCAAGACAATTAAACCTAGTTAAAGATTTTTTTGATTTTTTTGTATTTTGTTTTGAAATTAACAGTTTCTAATAATTAAACATGCAACCTAAATTAACTGATTTTTTTTTTTGTTTTTTTAAGATTTACGATAACTAAAATGCTTAGCCTAAACATGCAAATAACCCTAAACATGCAATATTTTAACTCGGGCATTTCACAAGATAAATAGAAACAATCAAGTTCATTCAAAATTACCCAAAAAAGATATCACATATCATTCAAATCAAGGGGTAATATTTCGCTAGTAAAATCGATAAATTGATCTTAAGCCTTAAAGATCAAAATATCAATTTTATTCCCGCATAATTAATTATTTCGTCTAAAGCCTTATAGACGAAATAAAAAACTCGGCGCGGTTGCGAATTAGGGGATAAATTGGAATTTCCAATCACATATCAAGGCCTAATGTTGTTAACAAAAATAAATAACAAGGAAACAATAACAATAAAATAACAATAAAACAATAAAAATAAAATAAAGTAAATAAAAAAGGAAATCTACCTAATTGATTTTTGCTTTTTTTGTTTTCTTTTCTTTTTCAGAAAAAAAAAAAAAAAAAAAAAAAAAAAAGGGAAAAGGGAGGCCGGCCAACGAGGCTTGAGGCGACGGCTAGGGTTCCGGCGGCGGCGGCTGGCTTTGACAGGAGTCCCAGCGAGGTTCTATGGGGACGGCGCGACGGCGGCGCGGCACCGGGGAGGCAGGCGGCGGCAAATCGGCGACAGGGGGCGTCTCGGGCCGAGGACGGGCGTGCGCACGGTTGGCCAGGCAGCGCGTCGGGGGCGGCGCGCGAGCAGGGGGCGTCGGGCGCGCGGATCTGGAGCACGAGGGCAAGCGAGGCGGCGGCGCTTCTAGGTTGACGGTGACTCGGCGAGGGCGTCGGGAGCATCGCGGGGCCTGGATCTGGGCAGCGGGGGTCAGCGACGGCGACAGCTGCTTCTGGGTCAACGGCGACTCGGCGAGGGCGTCGGGGAGCGTCGCAGGGCCTAGATCTGGGCGGCAGGGGGTGCGGCTGAGTCGTCGGGGACTCGAGGCAACACGGCTGGCTCGGCGAGGGCGTCGGATCGGAGTTCTTGGGCGCGGCGGCGACGAGGGGGATTGCAGAGGGCGACGGGGGCGGCGCGAGCAGAGCGGGGGCGGCGGACCGCGTTGGGGCGGCCGGGCTGTCTTGCGAGGGCGTCGACGGAGTTCCTGGGTGCGGCGACGACAAGGGACGGGCGGTGGCCGTGGCATAGACGGCGGAGACGGCGACCGGCAATGGGGCCGGCGAGGGTTCCCCCCCTCGGGAAGACGAACGGTCTCGGGGGCTTCGGCCTCTTTTTCTTTTTTTTTTTTTTTTTTTTTTTTCTCCCCCTCGGCTCACCCTCTTCCGACAACTCTCTCTCTCTCTCTCTCTCTCTCTTTCTCTCTCTCTCTCTTTTTTTCTTTTTTTGACTTTTTTTTTTTTTTTTTTTTTTTTTTTTTTTCGAAAAGCAGCCCCCTCAAATTTGACCGTACGCAACCCTTTTATACACCAAAAAAATGTATCTCAATGGTATATTTTGTTGCCAATTTCGTTCATGCAATATTCCATCGAATATATTATTTCAGCCCGCGCAATAATGATCGAAAAAATTTCCCCTCTTGCGCAAAAATGTATATTACCTAAATCTATACTAATCTTAACAAAATCAAAATAAAATATGCCTAAATTATATGCCATGCATTTTTATTTTTTTATTTTTTAGCAAAGGTGAACCCCCAAAATTAGGTGTCAACACTGCCCCTCTTTGAAGGTGAGCTCGCGAGAGGTTGCCTTCAAAGACAAATTGAGACCTAATTTTGGCCATGCTTAAGCAATTAATGATTTTTTGTTGGAAATTGGATTCCATTTTAAAATGCAATTTATATGATGCATGCAAATGCTAATACAAATGAACCTACCTGGAATAACTTACCTTCGAGGAGGATGAAGTAGTCCGAGGTAGAGGGTGTTACATGTCCAGGACTCGTACCATTCTACGGTCGCCCAGAATAGTAACACGGCTCTGTGAAGATTCCGCTTTCCTAGGGCTCGTACCATTCTACGGTCGCCCAGTACGGCAGAAAAGAATTCCTTTCCCAGGATTCGTTCTATGCTACGGTCACCTGTTAGAGCAATAAGTGTTGTCAAGGACCCGTTCTATGCTATGGTTGCCTTGACGAAGAGATTTTTCAGGATCCGTTCTATGCTACGGTCACCTGAATGGGGAAATTGCTTTTCCAGGACCTATTCTATGCTACGGTTACCTGTTAAAACAATGAATCTTGTCTAGGACCCGTTCTATGCTACGGTCACCTAGACTGAGATTTTGCTTGGCTAGGACCCGAACCATTCTTCGATCGCCCAGCCTTGCGGAAGAAATCATATGACCAGGACCCGAACCATTCTTCGGTCGCCTTAATCAGATTGAATCTGGAGAAAAATCTTTGGGGGACAACTCAATTGAGTGTCAAATATACTTAAAAAGGGAATACCTGTGCAACGACGAGTATTCAAGGTTTAGATAGAGATATACTTACCTGGTACAATCTCTGATCTTCAGGGATACGTCTCCTACAAAACATGGTTATAGGAGTGGCAACATGTGTTTGCAATCATAAACAAGCATCAATTTAATGGATGTTCACGATGATTTCCATCAATCTTGCATCATCTAATTTCCATTCTGAATACATGAGTGTCATGAATGTGTCAAATGAGGGATCCTTTGGTCTGAAAGGACTTTTCTCTCATCCTCATTAAAATGGCTATTTTATCTTGATCTTTAATGCAGGATTCTGTCAATCGCTCTATCTTACCTTCATCATGCCAGACAAGGGTCCAAGCAATCTCGCAAGTGGTACGATCTTACCAATTTGAGAGGTCTTTTAAGAGGGACCATAATGCGGGCTTGGTCAATGGCTTAACAAACGAGACTCTTTGAGTCAAGCTTATTTGAAAAATATTCTGCAATCATCTTTGGGTTTACAAGTCAAGAACCATAGGAAATGAGGCAGAAATTATCTTACTCACACCTCTTCGAGCGACGCTTTCGCACATATGAACCTTTACGTTAATTTAAAGTGCCCTAATCTGAAGAGACTTTACAAGGGACGTAACGTAGGCTCAATTCATGGGTTAAGAAACGAAATGATGATTAGGCTCAAAAAGTGTTTAAAGGGTAAAGTTGAGTAAAACGCTACCTCAACAATCACACAGCTAAATTAAGCTTAAACGCTAACAAAACGACTCAAATGAGCCCATAAATCACTTGCCCAAAGCGCTTACTCAAAGCCGTTTGCAATGCGGAACTTAAGTGCAAATTTGATCGCACCATTACTCTCTCCACCAAACCTTGTTTCAAACGAACTTATAGTCCTTAGACAGCCCTTTCAACGCACTACAAGAATCTCAACTTAGCCCACCGAAAATTAAGCCGAAAATCAATTAAATATGGCTTTGAAGTCATTGGACGCGCGTTGTTCATCACGAGTGAGAAACTTTGAAATTTTTGTTTCTAGTAAACTATAAGCTCAAATTAAATTTTATAAAATCTTACAGCTCCACAACACCCTAAACAATCCTTTTTATGAAATCCATACCTCAACAACTCAAAAATAGGACTTTGCAGCTCGAATCTCACATAATTTTAAATTTAAGCCCTAACCTTGAAAACTAATCCGATTGGAAGAATAAGGGACGCGATTACTTATCCGGTATTGCATAATGAAGTTGAATCGATTTAGTAAGGTGTTCATGGCAAGCACACGGGAAACCCATCCCTCTTTTCCCTTTTCTTTCTTTCCCTTTCTATCTTTCCTCCTCTTTTTTCTGTCTCTTGAGAGTGCATTTTTCCCTCTCCATGTTGCTACCACCTTTTCCTCTTTGAAAGTTGAACACCTACTCTTTTCTTTTTCTTTTTCATTTTTTTTGTGGACCCCATCAATATTTGACTTGGTCAATAGAATGCAATGTTACGATGATATAGTGGTGGGCAGCACATTGGCCGATTCAATATTCGAGCTTCTCTATAAACACTACACCTAGCAAATTCGCCAAATTTGCTTTGGTTTCCAAACTCTCCAACCCAATGGTTCCTTTAACACTTAATGGTCGAGTTAAATCTCCAAAAGCATTCAGTGAATGTTTGCCGTGACATGAACGTCTTTATTAGACTATTAAATCTCGTTCTACACATATTATTTATTGTAATTGCATGACAATGTTGATCTAGATTACTCCATTAGGTCAGAAGAAGCATTATGCTTGGGATTGCTTTGAGTTGTCCCATGAACAGGCCACCTTAGGATGTTTATGATCGTGGTTCACTGCAAAAAGTTTCATGATGGCTGCTCTCTCCCTCGCTAGAACGGAAACCCCTAGGTGAATTATATTCCTTTCACTTTGCCATATCTTAGCTCGCAAGTCATCAGTAGAAACAATCATGAGAAAGCCAACTAAAAAAACAAATCATAAAGACTCAAATGAGAAAAGTAGTACATAATATATAGGCTTCAATCCAACATGCGGTAAGGGCTGACTTACATTGACATATGCAATTGTTCCCTGGGATAGGGATCTAATTATGAACTCAAGATACATCTTATGCTAAAAAAGTCTAAGATGTAGCTTAAATCATGACTAATGCAATACTTCCTTGTACTCAGACTGACATAGCTCCAAATGCAATTATTTAAAACGAAATCTAAGTACAAATTTAAGTACACCATAAGTAGTCGATGGCATTTTCAACCGCAGCAACAATAGAGCATAAACAAAACATAAAACTCTATAACGTTGTCAAAGCAAGAACTCATTGACTGTGACAAACCATACGATAATAGGTGTAATGGCAGTCTCATGGACTATGCATCCTTGCTCATTGTTTGGTGGAATCCCCAAGGAAGAGGACTGCCATTACATCGTGGACGAAGGTACTTGTGAGGTGACCAAGGTATGTACTTGCAAAAAGCAAAAGCTTGAAAAGATGTATAACTTCGATGAAGCAATAGTTGAAAATAATCAAAGAGAATAATTTATCTCTCCATCCATTGGATCGAATGGAGGTAGTAACAATCTATGGCCACCATGACATGCCGAGGAACAACGAAGAGAGCCTCCAAAAGGTGTTTGTTAAGCGGCCTCTCAGCATAGCCATTGAAGTAACAGGCAAAGACTTCCAATTTTATGACAGGATTAATATGTTACTTACGTTATTTAACCGATTAGACACCCTTCATTTAGTCATACTATTCCTCAAATCTAGGTTAATCACCAGTTTTTAGTCCTTTTGAGTTTGGTACATTGCAATCACTATATCACATGATATAGATTATACTTTTTTTTTTGTCAGTCCTACTCTATACCTACTCTACACTCACTCTCAGACTTTTGCCTTGCCTCTTGCAGGGCGTGGGAGTCGAAACCCACTCCTGAAACTTGCGCGTCCCCACCCCATCTCCCCCTGAGAAAGTGGAGGTTTGAACCCCTCACCTCCCCCTTCCATGTTGGAAAGGTGGCCACTGAGGCGAATCCCAGTGGTTGATATAGCTTATACTTAACAGATTAAAATATAGATGGTTTCGACTTGAGTGACTTACGTCTCTTAAGTTCATTCATATATAACAAACTACAAACGTACATAATCAATGCCAAAGCGAGGCACTCATGGTTAGTACCACCGATTATGTCAATCGACATGAACATGTAATTCAACTAGCTGGCCCAGATCGACCCAATTATCATTTTTTTTTTTTAAAATGAAAGAAAAAGATGGGCAGGCCTTAACAAGTGAGTTATCACGAAAGCTTGTTCTATTGGTTGTAGTCTGGGCTGGGCTAGGGTTTTGTCCTTTGAGGCCCAATATTATGGGCTCGACTCTGCCCAACTATGTGAGCCCTATAAATCTCAGTGGACCTAGCCCAGTCCGATTAGGCCCGATCAATGCAAAGTAATCAATCAAAGTCGCTTAAAAATTTGGTCATCTTGTACTTAATAGTCAACTTTGACTTTGCGCTGCCTATACAATAAATGGTGGAGATTACTAACTACTTTATACATTGTCAGGGAGTTTTTGATGGACGCTTTGGGATTGAGTTGGATCATGGGGTGACAGCCATTGGATACTGCTCATCCAAGGGCTTGGATAGTGAAGAACTCGAGGGGCCCAAATGTGGGGAACAGGGCCACATCAGGATGAAGAGGAATACGGGAAAAACTGAGGTTCTATGGGGCATCATTCCACATGGTTTCTTTTCCCATCAAAACCAAGCGAAGGTTAAAACCACAAACAAATCTGTTCAAGTTTTGAATTCCAATTGAGGCCTTATTGAGGAGTGCACCAGGCATTATTTAAACATGTTTAATAGGAAATTAGTCGTATTTCAAAATATCGATTAAGTATATTATGAGGGCAACGACCTTTTTTATTGAGTTACTTATCAAGTACAAGTGCCCCAAGTTCACGTTTTAGTAAAATCTCTTTTTAACTATTGAATTTCCATGGCTCGAGATTTAATTCAACGTAATCTCTCAACTTCTGAGAACTTATTTTTGTTAATGAGAAATTAAAACTCTCCCCTTCTTATGTCATTTTATTAAGAAAAAATATGCACTAGAAGCCCTAAAACTTTGCACAAAAGTGTGATTGAGTCCTAAAACTGTTGAAAAATGCAATTCGGTCTTAAAACTTATCATAAAACTTGGATGGTGGGTAAAGGCGCGCATGACAAAATTTCTATTTCTCTTTTTCTTTGTTTTTCTATTCCCTGGAATAGGTTTGGAATAAAAATCCATTTGGTAACGCAATTTCATTTTTCTATTTATGGAACATATTTTTATTCTAGAAGTACATTTGGAGCAGAAATCAGAAGTTAAATTTTTTAGCTTTTCTATTTCTGAAACAGAAATGAGAAATCAAAATTTTTCTCATCGTTCACTTTTGTCACTTTGCCCGGTTGCCCACTCGCCGCTCGTGGGATGCCGAACACACATTGCCGGTTGCCGATCGCCCGCCACCGATCTCGGCCACCAGCCGCCAATCACTGGCCATCGAGCATCGACCACCAGCCACCGCACTACAGCCGCTCGTCGCCAATCGCCAGTCATTGGTTGCTCATTGCCAATCATTGGATGCTAGAGGTTCATCACCAACACCAACCACCAGATGTTTGTCGCCAACCGTCCGCCACCCGCCACCCACCACCAGCCTCCTGTGTCGGATGTCAAATGCTTCAGACATTGGACACCGGTTGCCAATTGCCGAACTCTAGTGTCGGAGTCCAGACTTTGGACTTCGGCCACTCGTCGCCAATAACTGGATGCCGATTGTTGCTAATTCTAGAAATAGAAATTTTATTCTATTATCAAGCGAATTTTTATTTCAAAAATAGAAATTTTAAATTGTTATCATACGCATTTCTTTACTCAGAAACTCGTCCAGGGAATAGAAATTGAAAAATCAATTTCTGGCCAGAAATTTTGTTATGCGCGTCCTAAGTATGTGGTAGAGAATAAAAAACTAGAGATGTACAGATACTATGTTGATTTTTAGAGTAAGAAAATAAATAATATTGAGTGTTTATGGTGTCTTAACTCTAATTAAAGATGAGTGTATTAATAAGAGTGATTTATTACCGAGTACATATAAAGATAAAATTACAGAATTACTCCATAAACACATCAACTATAAACCTAAGAACTAGGGAAATCACTCGTCTTGAACAAACAAATCTTCATTCATTCTCCTCAAGCGATGTTCCCTTGGTCTCCTTCGTGAACATGCTGGTCGCCAGCATCCCCGCCGTGCAAATCCCACCCCACATGATCAATGTAACTCCCTTCCCCAATGAGGCCACCAAGACGACGCCGATTATTGCCCCAACCTTTCCTGCGGCCCCAGCGATCCCATGGCATGTTGTCCTGAATCGTGCAGGGAAAAGCTCGGCCGGCAAGATGAACGTGGTTGTGTTGGGCCCGCAGTTGGCGAAGAAGGATGTCAGGCCGTACATGATGAACAGCGCGCTCGGGTGGTGTTGCCAATATCTGTCATATGGCAGTCCGATGGAGAAGTAAACGATGGCCATGAGGGCGAACCCAACAGCTTGGATGATGAGCCGCCCGATGCGGTCAATGAGGAAGAAGGCGGCAATAAAGCACCCAGGGATCATGGCGGAGCATGCCATGATGGCCTGTAATCTCGCAACCTTGAAGGCAGCGTCGAAGACATTGTCTGAGGTGTCTTTGTCGTGCTGGGACATGGCGTAGATCTCGGATTGGAGGATGGGGTAGCTGTAGAAGATGATGTCGAGGAGGAACCATGTGGTGGAGCAGGCAAGGAGGTTGCGGCCATGGCGGAGGAAGAATTGCTTGGAGAAGAGAGGGTAGGATGACTGGCTCGGCTGTAAGAAATGGCCCTCAGCAATTTGGCAATGGGGCATGTCTAGGACTCGTTCCATGTCCTCCGTAGCTTGGAGGACATTATTCTCCACTAAAGCGGTGTACCTAATAAGACCCAAAAGACACATCATAACGATTAACTCTGTCTATCTTGTACAGATTTAGATATGAGCCGCCTTAGAGGTTCTCTTATTGTTAAAATAATGCACATGATTTACGAAACCCATTTGGCACAATTGTTTTCTCAAGGGAATGCCAAATGATTGCTCAATTTTGACACATCTATGGAAGTTGAGACTAGTAAATATTTCAAAACTGACACGAGTAAACTTGAGTTTAGATGCATCACCCTTTTTAGCATGTTCAACACAAATCTAAAGTTTTGAAGTGACACGAATTATTTGGCACAACCAGCCAAACTCTGGTTTCATCCTTTCGGTTATCCTATTCGACAGCACCCAGCAATGGATCCTAAGAGATTCTGGGGAAAATGTCTCCAGAAGGACGAACACAAATCCCAGCAACGAAAGAAAGTCATGCTTGATCATAGCAGTAAAGACCATAGACCAAACCACTTTTTCTCAAGAAAATGAAACAATCACTTAGTTAAAAGACTTAAACAATCAATTAAGCAAAGCTAGACACATAATTACCTTGCCGTTTCAGGCATCTTCATCCGCCAATAAAACGTCATCACAGCAGGAATAACACCTAGCATCAATATCAGCCTCCAGGCAATATCAGCTTCTTTTGGTATCAGATTGTTTGATGACGAAGGGTAACTTCGGCCAAATATCTTGCACACTACCATCGTCACAATCGAGCTCGCCAAAATCCCAAACCCTTGCATTGAGAAGACGGCTGCCATGAATGCGCCCCGCACCCTCTTGTTAGCATACTCTGATATGATCGTCGCCGAGAGCGGGTAATCTCCTCCGATCCCTACCCCGAGCACGAACCTGAAAAGAATTAAAGAGTGATGTTCGCAAGTTATGAATACATAAAAATTTTGAACAGAGACTGATTTTACAATGTGACGCGGTGAGTCCTAATGCTACGATCACCTGAAAAAACCTAGACTCCCTAGAATGTAACCTTTTGGAGTGCCTATGGAGAATCCACACCCGATGGAGCCAGCCATGATGAGCATCAAGGCGAGGCCATACAAGCGCTTCCTCCCTGCAAGATCGCCGAGCCTGCCGAAGATGAGTTGACCAATCGCAGTACCAAGGAGAGCAACGGACAGCATGGCTGTTTGGACGGCCTTCGGGATTTGGTTGTGGTGATTGTCGTAGTATATGTGTCCGAGCATACTCATGATCGGTGTGATAGAGAAGAGATGGTAGGCATCAGTGAATAACCCCATTCCTTATCAAGAATAAGACACAGAAATTGGGAATGATATTGACGGAAACAGAACGATGCTTTTTCCGAAAGCGAGATAATCAAATATAAGATATGCAGAATTGTTAACTAAAACGGATTCATGAAATAATACCCATGTTGCGTGCATCAATCACTGGGATTGTGAAGCAAAAAACACGAGTTGATTACCGGCCACGATGACGGCCTTGAAGTGGTAGTACTGTGTCTTGGCGTTGTCAAGTCTATGGAAAAGTCTCAACGACATGGCCGCTCGTAGCTAATTTTTGCTTCTTCGAGAAACAACCTTCGAATGCAACAATCTAATGCTTTTGCTGTGTAATAGTTAGGGTCGGGTTATAAAGATGATAGTGGAGAGAACACAAACTAAAGGAAGTCATTTTTCTTTGCGTAAGCACGGGAAGCAACAAGGGGGTTTCCTTTGCCGATGATGTTTGGGATGCAGTCGAAGAAAATGACCGAGTTGGCGTTTCTTTGCTTCCCTTTTGGCGAGAACAAAAAGGCAAAAGATGATGTGTTAATTGTAGAAGCTATAGGTCAGGTTCATCATCTTCAGCAATCACATAAACGCTGACATTCTTTTTAAATAAGAGTTGCACTCAGTTTGTTTCCACGTTCATAAAATAAGATTTGAAAATGCTGATGCACTGTACCAGGCTGGTACCGCGCGTGCTTCAGGGCAGATTGGCTTGTCTTGGTTGAAGCCTGGCGCTTTATGAATATAGAATTCCTGTAGAATTTGGTTTCCAATCTATATGTTAGATATCAAATCTTCATATCGACCATCTATTGGTCATTACTAACTCCTTGGATGTAAATTTTGGGTAATATAGTTGATGATTTTTCCTGTAGTTGAGCTCCGTTTTAGTTTTGTCAACTGTTTTGAATATGGCCTGAGTTTTTTGAGCTCTTTTTGTATATACTTTTGCACCCCCCTTGCTGGACTATCATTGATCCCTTTACGTTTCAGAAAGGATGTTAAATAAAGAAATCATTTAGTCCTGATCTGTGTGAGGCAGCCTCTATAGTGTGAAGAGTGAATTGTCGTGCACTCTTGCTTCTCAAAAAGTTCATCATGTAGCATGTTCTATTTTTCGACATGTTTCTCACGTAGACATTGGCAAGATACTCCACTCGATGATCTGATCTGATTAGAATGGGTCAGCGTGGCTCTCTTTTCTAACTTGCTCCTTTTATGCAATATCAACTTGTTCCTAGTGGGTACTGATGGTTATTATAACTTTACTGGGACTCTGAAATTTGTTGAAACTCTTATACATCGTCAACTCGTATAGATAATTTTACTTTCATCCTATTCCTTTTATGCGTAAATGAGTTTCTAGTATGACGTGATCCTTTTATGCGTAAATAAGTTTTTCGAATGACGTGATTTACCCGTTATATGTTTGTTATTGCTGTAGCCCTAGGTTAATGCTCATTGTATTGGTTCTTGTCCACATTGCTGTATCTTATAAAAAAATCGCATCTATGGTCTACATGGCACAGCTGTAAGATTCTCATTGGCTGTTGTCAAATACTTTTTACGCAGTCACACCTTAATGGTTGGTCATTACGTAATGCCACCTTTATTTTATGCAACGACTCCTGAAAAAGATGCCCAAGTAAATATGCAGGCTCTTTTCCCGACCGGATATGCTCACTAATTATGCTCATAAAAAGATTCGGATAGTGACTGTTGGTGATGGGTTAGGAATAATTTATACGAGGGCAAGGCGAGGGACGAGTTGACAACAGAAAGAAAAAGAGAGAGGCAAATTAAAATATCAAATGATTGTCAATCAAAATCAAAGTTAATGTAGAATAATTGGCAAATACTTACATGAAAATTTCAGAACGTCAAAGAGGATTACGAGATTTCGGAATTTAAAATGGGTTACAATATTTGATTTCGAATTCATACGTTTTCCTTAATTTCCGGGATGTCATAAATTTTAATTGTGTTTTGTAGATTTTTAGTTACGTCTTGAAAAGTTTCCCCTTTATCAATATATTTTCCTTAATCTTATTATTTGAATTTAGTTATTTGATTATTTCTCAATGGGCGACCTCCCTATAAATAGGCGCCTAAGATATTATAATCCACACTTCATTGTTCAAAATAAACACTATATTTTGGAATTCTTTTCCAAGCATATCTTCCTCTGCCTCAAAATCAAACT
This sequence comes from Eucalyptus erythrocorys, assembly GCA_014182555.1. Taxonomy (NCBI): domain Eukaryota; kingdom Viridiplantae; phylum Streptophyta; class Magnoliopsida; order Myrtales; family Myrtaceae; genus Eucalyptus; species Eucalyptus erythrocorys. The sequence continues at coordinate 29,849,411 of CM024602.1, forward strand.
CCCACTAATATTTTCTATGCTTTGTTTAGTAAAAGGGTGGATGTAGAAAGAACAACCAATGTAGACATCGGCGTGCATAAGAGTCGGCAAAATATTACTGGACCAATGCTTGCTGTGACACAAAGGTTTTCATTAGACTACTGAACCTTGTTTTACATATATCTCATTTCATTTAATCTAGCATGGTCAAGATTACTCCATTAGGCCAAAGGTAGCACAATGCCCGGTATTGATGTGAGTTATAGCATGAAAAAAATTTAATGCCCGGTACTTTTGTGTTTTCAGTTCGCAATCCTTGTCTTTGCCCGCAATTTCTCGATCGTGGGCTACTCTCTAGACAATTTGAAATCAACCGATAAGCTCCTCAATCGCTTCGAGTCGTGGATGGCGAAACACATGAAGGATCTTCTAAGGAAAAGCTTTGGAGATTCGGCGTGTTCAGGGGGAACATGAAGCACATCGAGATCTCACTGATAAGAAGGTGACCACCTCCTGGTTTGGCTTAAAAAGTTTGCCGATTTGACCCGTGAAGAGTTCAAAAGGATATATCTAGAATTGAAGGTCGAGTCACCAAGGAAGGAACATTCCTGTGATGAATTTATTCACGAGGATATCGTGGTTTTATCTAAGCCTGAGGATTAGAGAAAGAAAGGAGCCGTCACTCACGTCAAGAGCCAAGGTTCATCTGGTAAGTGCCTACTTGTGATTGATGAATGCGATTGCTCCTCGAGATTGGGATTTAATTCTGAACCCAAGTTACGTCTCGTGCTCAAAATCTCCGACATGCAGCATAATTGATGACTAGGACGACATGTCTTTATTGCAAAAAGTACACAATTGTACAATAAAATAGATAGAATAAAAAAATAAATTAGATATTAAATTTACACAATTTGGTCGTAGTGACCTATATATACAGGGCAAGTAACGATGAATTCCATGATAAATCAAGTGATACAATGAAAGTTACACATTCAAGTTACGCAAACATTATCAATGCAACCCAAACTTTAATTACAGTTAATAATGCACGCAATATTTTGCCTCGAAATTCCTCCCAAAATAATCTTTCAATCTCACGAAGGAATTATATACAAATCTTGAATTCACAAAATTTAATTGATTGAACACTAATTCTTCTTAGATATAATTCACAAACAAAACTCATGAAATAACCCCCGTCAAGCACTCACTTGGAAACCACGCTTCAATATTTCTTCGTGATCAACTACGTAACCTCATGGCCACGCGCAATAATTTTATATATATAGACCCACTTCTGCAAGGAGTAATTCCGTCTGTTTCTCTCACATTGACCAGGCCAAACTGGTCCTCGCCTGCTAGAATTAAGAAGTAAAGTCCAGCCATGCTTTTTTTTTTTTTTTTTCTTTATCTCCAATTAACTTTCCTTCGCATGACTTCAATTCCGTCTCTGTCACTCTAACACAAGCTGACCGAGTCAAAGTTAAATTTCAAAGTCCACGTTCGACTTTTTAACCTCAAGAGCCGAACCCAAAAGATATTAAGGAAACTAATGTCCAAACTTGGCCTTGGATTCTTTTTTTCGGTATCACAATTCAATTGGGATCAAATTTGTTCAATATTCCAACTCGAGATATATTTTAATAATTTCTACATTTGCTCGATGTTTGAATCAAATCACAATCGCTTCATAAAAAAATTTCGAACTCTGTTACTACTCTCTTATTGTCCTTAATGGACTCAACCACTATAGATATTTTCCAAGTTCAAGCTTCGCTAGAACTTCACCATAATCGATGATCTTATCAAAACACTAACTATGTATGAACCTTTACCGACATAATCTCCTCAATAATAGATAAAATAAAACAATTGTTGCATCCATTTATGTCAAAAGATTGAACACGTACCTTATCAATTTCAGCAATTATAGCAACTGTTGGCTCTACGGACTCCACCTCACTACAAGTACCATCTATGTCGATTACATCGCTAGTACTCATTACCTCAAGAGTTTCTAGTTGCAACTCCATCTCAAGCTGAGCACTGTTCAAATCCATATAAACATTTCACTCTTGGCCAAAAGTACTAGAGACTTGTCAAACGTATCTTCTTTACTAACAACAAGTGAATTTAATTCCGGGCACCACAACTTGTAGCCCCGCTCACCTTGTGCATAGTCTAGGAACATGCACTTTCTTACCCGTCTATCAAGCTTACCATCACTCACTCAAATATTACATGATCAATGAAATATTCTAAAAATAGAATAATCAGCAATGTTATCTAACCACATTTCTTCTGGAGTCCAACATCCAATTGTAGTCAATGGGGATCTATTAATCAAATAGTTCATCGTACTAAGTGTAATTGCCAAGAATCTTCTAGCCATACCAGCATTATAAAGCATTCTACGGGTCGTCTTTAGTAATGTTTTGCTCATTAATTTCGCAACATGTTGAGGTTCATTGGCATTAGTGCTTAGTCTCACTATGCCTTCTATCACGACGTCCCTCAAGTAGGTTGGATCACCTAGGGATTCGGCTAATGAATTATTAAGCCTATGCTTCACTCAGGCTCTCTTAAGCCCATGCTAATTTGCGACTTAGAGTTTAAATTCTTAACATACAAATAATTCTTCAATTATAAGTTGCCACTAATTTAATTTTGGTGAATTGATTAGAAACCTAAGTCAAGTAACGGGAGAATTACTTCACTTTTATGAACCAAGGATTAAATAAGTTCAAGAACTTGATTATGCTAGATTTCTCTAACGCCCTTTCAATATATTTTCTCTTTTATTTCCAAAAAAAAAAGAGTTTTGTAGGCAAGTTGCATTGATTTTAAACTACTTCTAACATATGAGGTGATCATGCGAGAGTATAAATATTATTTAACACTCAATAAAGCAAAGCAGCAAATAAATTGTAAGCATATGGAGGAAATACTTACCTCAAAGCAATGAAAGTATAATTTTAGTTGGAAAATCACATTATCATCCTAAATATGATTTGTAATTAAGACCTAATTTCACAAAAATTATTTTTTTTTCTCTTATTTAATGACAACTGAGCTATATACAATTCACCCAATGAATCTAACATTACATGCAACATATGAATATCCTGATGTCCATTAGATATATTATTCTAACATGACAAGCAAATGACCTATTCTAATGATGGACAAAAATTATCATGGAACTATTTTATTATTATGACTTACAAAGCATATATAGATGCATTTTCTTCAACAAAAATCAATAAAATCGACTCAACAAAAGTCGTGGAAGTACGAATCTAACTACAAATATCAAAGTAGAGTTTGAGAAGACTTAGCTTTAATCTCAAATCTGAGTTCGAATCGACTTTTACTGTTAATCTTTTCCTTCGAATAGACAACGAAATTTAAGGAAATTGTTGGAGAACCGGATCAATTTTCTCCACAAAATGCAAAATCGCTGGCCTCCACCGTCTTTCAGCGAGAAGAAATCCATGGAGTTTTTGCGCTAAAGAGAGAATAAGTGAATTTCTTCTTGAAATCCTCGCTCAAATGAAACAAAATGAGAAAAAAAGAAAGCCTCAGTGGAAAGAATTGCAGAGACAATGAGTGGGCGGTGAGAGAATCAGTGCTAAAAATTGCCTAGCTTCTTGAGTGAACTCTTATTTTGCTTTTCCTTGAATTCTGCTTGATTTTTGCTGAAGCTTGAAGAAAGATGGAGAGGACTGTAGAGAGATAATCTTAGTGAGGGAAAGTAGATATGAAATTTTGACTCCCCCCTTAAAATTTGGAGAGAAAGTTGGTTATATAGTCTCGGGCAAGATCAAATCTTAGCCCTTGGATTAATCCAAAGGCTAGGGCTTGGTCTTCTTAGCTAATTGGTTTGTTCAATTTGTTATGCGCATCCTAATTGAGCACATGCTTATTTCAATGGCTACGATGCATTCTTAATGAACGGATGATGATCAATTGGGTACTAATTGGGGTCTTTTTTTTTGCAATTTTCATAACATGGAGGATTAACTTGCGAATTTCGTAAAATCTGGAACAAAATTGGAAATTTGAAAATTAAGGGTGTGGATGCATTGGCCATAAAGGCCCTGTTTGGTTTGGCTTTGCAAATGGGCTTTGGGACTCTAAAATCCCTTGGCCAAATGCAAACGCGTTTGGTTCCTTCTTTTGCGCGACTTTGGCAAGATGCAGTTGCATCTCCAAAGGAGTCTAAAGAACTTTAGCCCAATGGAGTTATTGAGGTGCATTGGCAAGTTGTATCCTGAGAATGCAAGTTGGTACTGTTCATCTTCTCCAAGCCACCGCCTATTGGAGGTCGACGACCGCCGGCCAAGGGGTCATGCGCGTCGGCAACGCACCAGCGACCGCCGCCTGAGGGTCACTCGACCCTGGCAACCATCACCGGACCTCAGGCGGTCGTCTGAGGACGCGACCTCAAGCAACGGCCGCCGGGGTCGAGCGACCCAGGCAGCCATCGCCTAGGTTCGCGTGACCCAGACGGCCATTGCCTAAGTTCGCCCGACCCCAGGCGGCCGTCGCCTAAGGCCGCGCGACCCAAGCAACAGCCGCCTGAGGTCAGGCAAACCCAGGCGACGGCCGCCTAGGTTCACGCGACTCGCCTGGGTTCGCGCGGCCGTCGCCTAGGGTCGCCCAACCCCAACGACCATCCGAATACTAGATCCGGTCATCCGGCCGCCAGATCCGGCGGTCCGATGGCCGGGCTTCAAAATATATATATATATACTTTTGCTTCTTTAATTTAATAAAATTCCATTACAAATGCAAATTTTACCAAACGGTATTTTGGCCAAAGTTGTTTCACAGTACAAATTTTACCAAACAATATTTGCATTTCGGAAAATCCTGTTCACTCAAAGATATTTGCATTTTCGCAAATGGATTCCCCAAAAGCCGAACCAAATAGGCTCAAAGTGGGCCAGTAGATGGTTTCCAGCCAAAAGATGGCCGGAAAAATTCGCCGTTCAATGCCAGTCAAATCTGGTCAACGTCAGGTTGACCGGGTTGACTATTTGTCTAAATTTTGTTCGAATTTTTTTTTTATTTTACCCAATTTAAACGAAATCAAATATTTCTATATGAATCGAACTAAATGAGATGCAATTGCGCTATCTCAAGTCGACTAATTGTGCATAAAATGTTCAAATTCATTGAATTCCTATTGAAGCGATGCCATAAGCTAAACTAATATTTCCAATTGAACTTCAACTAGCCAAATTGAATCTCAATTACTTCAATTGCACTCTAGTCTAGAATGGGTGAAGTCGAAATACATAAATTGAAGCACCTTAGCTGGGCTTTCTAATCTTTGAACACGCTAAATCGACCAAATTGGAATGCACCCAAGTGAATCTCCCAAAATTGACCCTGTATTTGGACTCATCTTAAGAAAATAAATGAGAAACAATCGTTCGTTTGCAAGTCATGAAGGATCAATTTCGGTCCCCTAATTAGGGCTCAAATGGCAATTCACATTTTGACACGGTAAATCACGAAATTAAATGCGCAAGTAGATTTCATATAGTCCCTAAACCAAATGTCAAAAAGGAACTATACCTAATTATGATTAGAACAAAAGTAATTTTATTTTTGGTTGATTTAGAATCTAAAATTCAAAAATTCAAAAATCAAGGTTCTTTGTCGAATTTTGTGAAATTTCAACACAAAAGTCAAATTGACATTTAAAAAATGCTTTTGTGATTTTTTTGCATTTTTTTTTTATCAAAGATTGGACCAAAAGTCAACCATTTAGTTTTATTTTCCTAAAAGATTGATTTTTTTAGTCAAATCTTTGAATTTTTGAGAAATTGATTTGAAAAAAAATGAAATTAAAGTTAAATGGAATCTTTTTTGGTAAGAAATCAATTTTTAACCCAAGATCGACTTTTGGTCAAAGGGTTAATCAAAAGTCAATCCGAAAGTCAACCATTTGACTTTTCGAGTTTTTCTTAAAAATGAGTTAGAAATTACTTAAAAATGATAATGCAAAAAAAAAAAAAATGATATTTTTTTGCCGAGAAATGGGGTTCCGTCGTGATCAAAAATCCAAATCTCAATTTTTACCATTTAATGTTGCATCGACTAAAAATCAGGTTTCAACAAGGGTGCACTTCATTCCTAATCTTAGTCTAATTCTATATGCACAACTAACATGTTTCTTCCCGTAGGAAGTGCTTGAGAGATCGGGAGGCACGAAGTGCCAGATCATCGGATTTAAAGAAAAAGGACGTATTTCGCTCTTAATCTTAATTCAGCTTAGTGCAAAAACGACGCATCCTTTCTTTTTTAATAGAAATGATTCCGATAGAACAAAGATTCGCCAAACAGACATGATGGAGCAACATAGGTCGAAGTCTTTGGACTCAACATGGAGTGCATCACCCCTACAATTTGAAAAGAAAATGTCTTAAACAATCCATGATTGCATGGAAATAGAATTATGATTGACTGCCGAAACAAGTTCTTGCACTAAACATTGCCGAGAAAGGATCTAGACAGTGATCAGTCGTCAAGCATCGTTGAATGAGCGATTCCTCCAGGAACAAAATATAAAAGGCCTCATGGAGATTCATCCGGGAACTTATTCAACATAGTCAATGAGGAAATAATTGATTTTAATATATTAATTGAGTATATCACAAGAATAATGACCTTTCTTTATTAAGTCAATTGTTAAGTATGAGTGCCCAAATCACTTTTTAACAAAATTCGTTTTTACCTCGACTTTTGAGAACTTATTTTCATTAATGAGAACTTATATTTCTCCCGCTTCTTGCGTCATTTTGTCAATTTATGACAGTCCAATCGTTTTCTCCTTGTCGAATGCTTACGTGAATTTAGTTTGATACATCATATAGAGGTTCTACAAACATTTTTCTAGTTGTAGTCGCAAGAAACTCAGTAATTTCAATGATTGATGTCCAAGCGAGAATGATCAAATGCCGATTACTGTATTAAATTGGACTTTGAATTAGAAGCAAATGGATTCTAATGTGCCTTAAAATCTCAAGGACTTTGTAAAGTGAATTACTCAAATAACATGCAAACAACAAATTGAAAAAATAAAAATCAGGAAATTGTGTCACGCCCCGAACTCCGAGACACATGAAACAACCCACCATGGTCATGTAAATGCGACATTCCCATGTAGTGTCACCGACCCCAAATTAATTTATTAAGCGCATGCGGAACATATTAAGAAACCCCTGACAATTTAAAAAATGGATAGAACAGCAGGAACAAAAATCAATTTAATACAAATCAACATACTGTCATAAAATCAAACAAGGTTTACATGCAGCCAAAATAGATCGGAGTCTACACACTGGGGGTTGGTCCACTAAAAAGATAGAACAGTCCTAAGACTACTAATCGGATTCGATCGTCGATCCCCCATCTTCTTGGCTCTACGACTCCTTGTCCAACTGCACCGGCAGTCCACCTTACTCCGCTGGAATCGTCATCTACGGCCCTGAAATGTTTTTCCCACAATGGGGGGAGACGTTGTCTCAGTAAGTTCACCCCTCCTAAGCCCCTATTAGAAAGAAAATACACCCTAGCATGACCTAGCCACACATCAAGAAGACTTACCTCGCAATAGTCCACGCCTGCAGGTTAGTACAGTTCATATCATTTGATCACGTGCAAATGTGACAATTAAATAAATCAAGGCACAATCACATCATCAACCAATCAACCACTTGGATCGTCTCAGCAATCAATCGGCTCGGCCGATTACGTGTCATCCTAGCAAATCAATCAATGCTCCCAACCACAGCCCTAAAGGTAAACTCAACAATCGGTGGCAATCACGGCCCCACGTGGCACGACCTTCAATAAGGTGGTTCACACGCCGCCTCGATAGGCACAACCTCTAATAGGTGGTTATCACGGCCCCAAATGCACGACCTCTAATAGGTGATTATCACGGCCTCACTAGGCACGACCTCTCATGGGCGGTTCATCACGACCGCAAAGGCACGACCTCTAATAGGTGGTTCATCACGGCCTCACCAAGCACGACCTCTAATAGGTGGTCTATCGCGGCCAAATTCCCAACAATTCCCACACTTGGAATTTCTACACATAACTCCTAATTAAAGCAATCACACTCAATTCGCCACCAATCAAGCATCAAATTTAAATTCTAACAGCACAAAGAAATATCAAACCAAATTCGAGCAACCTAAAACATAAATTTTTCCGTTTTTTTTTTTTAAATAATAATATTTAATTAATTTCGGAATATTTTAATATTATTTTAATCAGCCGAATTTCGAACATTTAAATAAATCTAAATTAAAATCTAATTAAGTCACATCACCACTTAACTTTAATTAACCAATTTTTAACTTAAATTAAACACAATTAAGCTTAATCCAATTTCTTAATCCAACTTATACTAAAATAATCTAATCTATCCACCTAAACATGCTTAAATTAAACTAAACATACTTATGGCATAATTAACCCTCTAATCAAGGATTAGTGAGATAAACTCACCCGATTAGCAAATCGAATGGACCAAAACGACGAGGGCGATGCCGGGATCGACTTTCCCTGCATGCGATCTCGCATCCGGGGCCGGGAAGCCGGCCAAAACGAGCCCAAACAGTGCTACCATACCCATTTTCTGTCTTCACGGTTTGCTGCTGTCTTGGGGCCAAAGGAGGCTGAACGGCGGCAGATCCGGGCGGGGGAACGGCGAAGAAGGGCTGGCGGCTCGCGGCGACAAGGCGGCGGCGACTTACGGTGACCTGAGGTGGGCTGAACCGCGGCTTACAGTGGGTGACGGGGCTGCTTGAAGCTCGGGACGGCGAGACGAAGAGGAGAGGGGTGGAGGCCTGCGCGCGCGCAAGCACGGGCGTCGCGCAAACGGCGGCGGACGACGCGCGAGGCAGCAGCGGGCTCCGGCGACGGCTCCAAGCGACGTGCGGCTCCTCCTCTGCAATCTCTGGGTTTGAAAAGCACCAGCAAGATGAAGAAGAAGCTGGCCGAACAGTAGCAGGAGAGGAGGAAGGAAGGAGGAGGACGCGCGGGCTGACCGACGGCGTGAGGCGGCATGCGACGAGCCGGGCGTGCGGCGGCTCCGGCTAGTCTTCTGCAGCTGCTGGGGTTCACGGCACACAAGGAAGAGGGGGATGGAGGAGGAGCTCGACGGGGAGACGTGAAGAAGAAGGAGACCTCCCCCCCCCTTTTTCTCTCACTTCCTTTTCCCTTTTCCTTTTCCTTTTCCTTTTTCTTTAATCCTTCTAGTGGCCCACCATGACATCACCGATGATGTCACGGTCCACTACCTCCTACAACTTCTCCAATGGGTGCAATTTCCTTCTCCGCCGGGGTCCAACTCTTTGCGCAACAATTTCTTCAATTCCACTCGATTTTCTTCCAATTAAATTAAATTGAAGTCCATAAAAATAATCCAATGTCACCACACTTTAATTCACACCCTCACTTGTCCATAGAACCTTCTTGAGTCTCAATTGCGCGATCAAAGGCGGACCTTAATCTCTCTTAATTCAAATTAAATTAACTCTCATAAAATCAATTGATGTCTCCCTTATCAAATTGATTATTTTCTTTATCCAAGAATCCCTCAAATTCCTCAATTTCAAAACCCTCGGCTTCAACTGAACGAAAACGGCCCTATTTATCCAGTCGAAATTAGGACACGAAAATCTGGATGTCACAAATTGCAAGAGACTTCAGTGAATCTAAATAAATATGGCTTACATTCTTAGATGTCATGCTTAGTCAATAACTGAAATTGAACATAAAGTCCTTAATTAAAATATCAATAAAGCGGTTTGAGAACATACAATGTTTACAAGACACGACTGGAAAGCTTTCATAGTCAAAGACAAAAACTGGAAACAAGAAACCCGATCTAGTTTGAATTTGAAATTCCAACTTAGAATTTGAACCCATTGCAAATGATCTTCTCCTCTTCAAACTCTGCTGGGCTCTTCGGAATTTATAATGCCTTGACTCATGTTGTGTGTTTCTTGCTCGCAGTTTATTGTCTGAGCTAAACTGCTGAGAGATATCAAGAGATATATATACTTTAATTCCTTCGCATCTTTATCGAGCCATTTCGTTATGCATCATGATCTTCTCCCTCGAAAATCTCCAAGCCCCCTTGACTTACGCGTTACTCTGGGGATGGTTTTTAACTGCTTCTAATTCCTTAGTTACTGTTTTTCTCGGTCGATTCTCTGTGATTCAAAGCTTAATTCATGCGCATTATCATGGCCACATGCCATGTATTTCTCTTTTAACGCTATTTGTTGGAAACTCGCGGTTGATGAGTTCATCAAACATTCTATCATTCATACTTGTGAATTGTACAATTATAGCGTTCATGATCAATGAGCTTATTAAGGCATTTCATCAATTAGCTCAGGGTATGTACTATTATGGTATATATGATTGGTATTGAGTCATTTCATCAATGGACTTTGTGGATTGTATTACTATGACATTCATGATTGATGAGCTTATTTAGCATTCCGCCGATGAGTTTTATGAAAGACGTATTTGTCATGATTTATATTGGCCAATAACCTTTGTATATATGGACTCAAGTTTTGGGTCTAGTGTCAATGTTGGAAATTGTGATCCATTTTCTAATTCTAGAAACTACTAGTTTAATGATGAAGTGAAGAACTTGAAGATCTAGCTGCAGCTAGTTAACCAAGCAATCTAGAGAAGCCTAGGGCCAATCCCCAGCTGGTAAGTTTTTAGTCCTACGTGGGAAGCAAGAATACTTGGAGAAGAAAATGAGTTGTCTTCTAGCAGTACTTTGGCGGTGAAAAAGTCAAAATTCTTATGCCTAAAGTCGGAGAATCTCTTCTAAATAGGCAAGGATACGTTATTGTGAGGAACTAAGCTTAAAATTCCATATCAAGATGCTCCTCCATCGATACCTCCATCAAATTATTTTATTCAACTAATAAAATTATCTTCCGTTTATCCCATGACTTTTATATCTTGTATTATACATCTCATCTCTTGTCCATCCTCTACCAAATAAATACTATACACATGTATACTTACACACAAATTCAAACCAAAAACTATCACCATAATGCTTCCGCAATATTCTAAATGATTGTATTTTGTAACCACGAACTATGGAAAGCACTTGCCTTGAACAGACTCATCCTCGTACTCTTTCTCATTATCCTCAAGCGATGTCCCCATTGTCTCCCTCGTGAGCAACATGGTCACCGCCGTCCCCACCACGCAAATCCCACCCAATATGATCAGGATAACTTCTATCCTTGTCCTCGCCTCGTCCCCATTTGGGTCGTCACCACCCTTCGAGATCAGGAAGAACCCCACAGCGCCAAACATTGCCCCGAGCTTCCCCGCAGCCCCAGCGATCCCGTGGCACGTCGACCTGAATCGCGCAGGGAACAGCTCAGCTGGCACAATGAACGTGGTCGTGTTGGGCCCACAATTGGCGAAGAAGAAGGCCATGCCGTACATCACGAAAAGCAAGCGCGTGTTTTGTTTTATATATAGGTATGTGCAGAAGAAGTAAAGGCCGGCCATGAGGACGAATCCAACCGCTTGGATCCTGACTCGCCCAACACGATCGATGAGGAAGACGGCGGCAAAGTAACCGGGGATTGTAAAGTAGCAAGCCACTTTGGCCTGGAGCTTCGCGACCTCGAAGGCAGCCTCAAAGGCACTGTCATCATCGTTTATTGGGAAGATGTGGGATTGGCAGAGGTTGCTGCTGTAAAAGACGATGTCGAGGAGGAACCACAAGGCGGAGCAAGCAAGGAGGTCACGGCCGTGAAGGCAGAAGAACTTCCTGGAAAAGAGAGGGTAGGATGGCGGGCTCGGTGGGATGGGATCTTCCTCGGCAATCTGGCTCAAGGGCACGTCTAGGACTCGCTCCATGTCCCGGGCAGCCTGGAGCACATTTAGCTCCACCAAAGCGGTGTACCTAATTATATCATAAAAAAAATATATATATATATAAAAAGAATACTCTATCCATCTCGTAGAGGTCTAGAAATGTGTCAGCATCTTTAGAAAGTTCTTCAACAATAATTCACGAAACCCATTTCTTGCAAGTGTTTTCTTTGAGGGACCGATCATGGCACAAATTTAACATATGCAAGTCGATACTAGCAAATTTTTCAATAACGACACAAATTCAATTCAAATACATCACTACTTCTAACGTGTTCCACAAAACCGTGAAGGTTCGAAATAACACGGACTCCACGGTCAACACAAATTGTTCAGCACGACTGGGCTAACTCTGTTTTGTCTTTTGGGTCGTTGGCCGAGTAACTTAGTCCATTCAGCAGCACCCAGCAAATGCTCCTAAGAATCTATGGGGACGATGTCTCTAGGAGGACTAACACAATCCCAGCAGCCAAAGAGAGAGACATGCTTGATCATAGACATAAATACCATAGACCAAACAAATCTTTCTCAACAAAATGAAACGATCATTTGATTAATCAATTAAGAAGACAAATTAAGCAAAGAAGGGTAAGTATATACCTTGCAGTCTCAGGCATCATCATCCGCCAGTAATATGTTAATGCGGTTGGAACAACACCCAGTATCAATATCAACCTCCAAGCGATATCAGCGTCATTCGTACTTTTATCACTCTGGCCAAATATGCTGCACACTGCAATCGTAACAACTGAACTCGCCAGAATCCCAATCCCTTGCATCGAGAAGACAGCCGCTATGAATGCACCGCGCTTCCTCTTGTTAGCGAACTCCGCCATGATCGTCGCCGAGAGCGGGTAGTCTCCTCCGATCCCTAACCCGAGCAAGAACCTGAAAATAATTAAAGAGAGATGCTCGTGTGTTGTCAGTACTCAGAAAAATTGAATAGAGACTAATTATTACAATCTGACGTGGCGGCAGGTTCTAGCATTTCGATCACCTGAAAAACCCTAGAGTCGCCAAGACATGGCCCGTTGTTGTGCCCATGGAGAATCCGCATCCGGTTGAGCCGGCGATCATGAGCATCAAGGTAAAGCCATACACACGCCTCCTCCCAACACGATCTCCGAGCCAGCCGAATACAAGTTGACCGATCACGGTGCCGAGTAGAGCGACGGCCAGCATGGCTGCTTCGGTGGCAGGCCGGATTCGGTTGGATTTGTAGTATATATGTCCGAGCATTCTCATGATCGGCGGGATACAGAAGAGGTCATAGGCATCGGTCAATATTCCCATTCCTTTATCGAGCACAAGACGCACGAATTGAGAATCATATTGAGCGAAACAGAACGATGCATTTTCCGTAAGCGGGATTATCAAATTGAAGATGCACATGATAACAAATCGAAGCAGATTCACGAAACAGAACAATTCGTGACGTGAGTACTAATTGTTGGAATTGAGATTTGAAGTACACAAGCTAATTTACCTGCCACGATGATGGCCTTGAAGTGGTAGTACTGTGTCTTGGCAGCGTCGAGCGTGGAGAGAACTCTCAGCGGCATGGTCACTCGTCGCAAAGTTCTGCTTCTTCAAGAAACAACCTTCAAATGCAGCAGTCTAATGCTTTTGTTGCGTAATGGTTGTGATCGGGTTAAAAGATGATGGAGGAGAAGAGACAGAACAATGGAAATCATTGCTTCGTAGCGTACGCCTAAGAAGCAACAAGGCGGTTTCCTTTGACGATGATGTTTTTGAATGCAGTCGAAGCGAACGGATGAGTCGGCCTTCCTTTGACTCTCATTTTGTCAGACCCAATTCGTGTCGTTGGATTGGACTATGACTCCGGGACGTGCCATTTGATTATCTGGCATTTGAGCGTATTATGTAATTTGTTATGAGCTGGAGTCATCAGGGTCAACTTCAATGTCTTCTCCAACCACACAAAGCTCTACAAGTGTATAAAGAGGAGTTAATACTCGCCTTTGTGTTTAACGTTCTTGAATGTTTGGACTTGCTTGTACGTTCTCGCGATGAAGTGACATTTCCTTGCGCGGGCATTTTACGGCGTTCGTTCTAGAATGGGACAAGGATCGTTCCTCCTTTCCCGTAGGCTGAAGCCGCGACCTTCTTGTTGACTGGCAAACTCGTCTCCCTACCTGTCCCTGTTCGAACCAGACTCCCTCTACGCAGGCCGGACAACATATGTTCCAAACCACCGAAGCAGGTCCTCCGTGAAGAATTTCAAGAGTAAAGGTATTTAGAAGAGAGAAGAGTATGAACTGAATACTTCTTCATTTCTGTATTGAATGTCATCGATTATCACAATTGAGAGAGATCTTTTCTTTTTATATCTCTCATACATGAACAGGTTTACAAGTTAGTTGAGTAGTTATAGAAGACTCAACTAACTAACTAACAAGGAAAGCTTTCTAAGTATCTTATTGAACAGTGAAGACTAACATTGAAGACTAAGGGGAAAGAATCAAATTACAGCAGAGTGTACACAGCAATACAGCAGAATGTACAGAATAGGGTGCTAAAGCAGAGTGATACAGCAGGACATCTTAAGCTATACATCAAGGTATGTGATTAATCTTCAAGATCATTCAATAGTATGAACAGCTTCAGTAACTTTCCCCTTTGCACCAGTAATGTTTGCAGCCTTCAGTAGCTTTTCCTTCAGTAGCTTTTCCCTTTGCTTCAGTGAGAGCCTTCAGTAGCTTTTCCTTCAGTAGCTTTTCCTTTTGCTTCAGTGATGTCTACAGCTTCAGCTTTATCTTCAATGTCATCACATTGATATATCTTGACATCCCCCCGCAAATTGGGCAGGGGTGAGTGTCCAATGCCCAATTTGAGACGAAGGGAGGAGTATGTTAGTCGAGATAGGGACTTTGTAAATATATCAGCAACTTGGTTTTTGCTAGAAACATAGTGAACAGATAATGATCCAGAAGCAACCTTCTCTCTAACAAAGTGAAAATCCACCTCAATATGTTTTGTTCTAGCATGGAGTATAGGATTAGCTGTAAGAGATATTGCAGATTTATTGTCACAGAACAGCAAGGTTAGTGAGTATAGTGAAATTCCAATGTCTCTTAGAACAAATGAAACCCAAGTAAGGTCTGCTGTTGTTGAAGCAAGTGACCTGTATTCAGCTTCAGTCGAAGATCGAGAAACAGTTGTCTGTTTCTTGGCAGCCCAAGATATGAGGTTAGAGCCGAGGTAGGTACAATATCCTGTAGTAGATCTTCTAGTTTGTGAGCACCCTGCCCAGTCTGCATCAGAAAAGCCATATAGATGTAGAGAGCTTTGAGAGTGAAGATAAATTCCAAGATGGAGTGTTCCTTTCACATATCGAAGCACTCTTTTTAAATTGAGAAAATCAACCACTGTAGGATGCTGCATTTTCTGACAGAGAGTATTTGTTGCAAAAGCTAAGTCAGGACGAGTTAAGGTAAGATACTGTAGGCCACCCACAAGACTTCTGTACTCTGTTACATTTGGTATAAGTTCAGTGGCTATTTTGCTTGAATCTGGTTTAAGAGACATAGGAGTTGCAACAGGTTTGCAATCAGACATATGTGCTCGAGTAAGCAAATCTGTAGCATATTTTGTCTGACACAAAAACATCTTAGTAGGAGTTCAAATAGCTTCAACTCCAAGAAAGTAATGAATTTGACCAAGATCCTTCATATGGAATTGAATGCTAAGAGAGTGAATGAGTGATTTCAGTAATGTAGCAGAACTTCCAGTAAGAATTATGTCATCGACATATAATAGGAGTAAAACTGTCTCTTGGTACTGATGCATTATGAACAGGGAGGGATCTGTTGAGCTACAGAAAAAACCAGTTTCAAGCAAGAAGTTACTGAATTTCTCATACCAAGCTCGTGGAGCTTGGCGTAGTCCATATAGAGATTTTTGTAGAAGACAGACATGCTGAGAATATTGTGGTTGTATAAAACCAGGAGGTTGTTCCATGAATACAGTTTCATTTAAGGTGCCATGAAGGAAAGCATTCTTGACATCAAGCTAGTAGATAGGCCAATGCTTTACCATAGCTACTGATAGCACAATTCGAATTGTAGAATGTTTAATAACAGGACTGAAAGTTTCTGTGAAATCAAGCCCTTCTTCTTGATGAAATCCCTTGGCCACTAACCGAGCCTTTAATCTATCAAGACTTCCATCTGATTTAAGTTTTGTTTTAAACACCCATCTACAGCCAATAACATTCATGTCTTTAGTTCGAGGAACCAGTAGCCAGGTCTTATTTTGATGTAATGCATCCATTTCCTCCTGCATTGCCTTGTACCACCCTAGATCTTTTAGTGCAGATCTTGTTGATCTTGGTTCTGAAGGAACTGAGTATGTAGTAAAATATGCATAACGAGGATTGGCTTTAACAATTCCAGACTTAGATCTGGTTTGCATAGGATGTGAAGAAAAAGTACCTTGTGAGATTGTTTGAACTGTAGGTACTGCTTGCTCAATACTTGATGTGCTTTCTCCTTCTGATTTTGATCCAAAAATTTGATGAGAAGTATGCTGAGAAATAGAGTCAGCTTGATCACTAGACACTTCATGAGTTGATGTTACTGGCTTTGTAACAGAAGCATCTTGTATAGGCAAATCAATTATGCCAGCTGAAATTGCTGGTTCTGCAACACTTATATGATTTTGTACACTGTTTGTATGATGAGAAACTGCAGTGTCTTCCATCTTGGTGTTGTCAGATGCCAAGAACTTTTCTTGTTCGATCCACAATTTGTATAAATGTGAATATGATGGATAGGTTGTTCCCAATTTCTGAGAAAATGGAAAGAATGATTCATCAAATGTCACATGTCTACTAACATAGATGTGTCCAGTAGTAGGAACTAGACAACGATATCCTTTGTGCTGAGTGTTGTACCCTAGAAAGACACAAGTGAGAGACCTTGGATCAAGTTTATGCTGAGCATAAGGTCGAAGGCAGGGGTAGCATGCACACCCAAACACTCTGAGGTGATTATATCTTGGCTGGCATTTATATAGTTTGTTAAATGGGGACTGCATCTATAGCTTTGGAGTTGGGAGAATATTGATAATATAATTTGCTGTTACAAATGCATCAACCCATAGATTTAATGGGAGTTTTGCATGATACAGCATTGCCAAGCCAAGTTCAACTACATGTCGATGTTTTCTTTCAGATATCCTGTTCTGCTCAGGTGTATAGTGTGACATCCCGATTTTCGTCGGACCTCGAGTATGTGAGACCACATCATTAGCACCACTTGTGGACACCATTTCGCCATCCACGCCAAATTTAAACGTTACGTCTGGTAATGGTCTGATCATCGAATGAGTTATAGTACCGTCGGAGATCTTGCCTACGTAGCATTACTATTGAAACCGAGATTCGTTCTAATTAATTTATCAACAAGCGTGAATCCCGAGCCATCTCGCCAACTAATTGAGTTGAAGACCTTGATTTTTATGCGCACCATCGCCACCATCCTCCCCTTAGACGGCCACACGAGCAGCCCCATGCAGGCCATGCACTCACGTAAGTCTATCCCCTCCATGCAATGTCCGAGAGCCATGTCCATTGGACCGCCATGCACGGCCCTTGCGGCCATGCTTTCCTTTTTCCCCCGTCGAAACCGGTCAACAAAGGAGGAAAATCTTGGCCAACGTGACTTTATTGAGTCAACCAAACAAAGCCACGTAATGAAGACGTTTGCGCTAGCAATAGGGGAAATGCGGACGAAGGCCACGTCTTGCATGTAACAAGCAAAGTGGCGAGCGGTAACGAATCCGGTGGTCAACTAAAGGGAGAATTTGACCGAGAGAAAAGCCACGTCTTGCATGGGGGTCCAGCTGTCTCGGCAAAGGAAGGATCCGCATGCAGGAGGCCACGTCTTTAACAGCTGCCCCTTGCGCGTGCGGCCACCGAATTGCATGAATATTGATCGAATTGGTCAATTAAAAGAGAAAATGGAGCAGCTTCGGAACACAGAGAAATCGTGAGAGAGAGAATAAGCAGCAGGCGAGCGAGCGGGCAAAAGAAAGAGAGAGAGAGCGGCAAGCGAGAGAGAGAAACCGAGAGAGAGAATAGTGAGCGAGAGAGTAAGCAGCGAGAGAAAGAAAGGGATCGTCCCCTTTGCTACTACACACGCACTGCCGACGCCGACGCCGCTCGCACTTGGTTGCCGAGCCGTGTCCGTGACCGTGAGCTTCTTGAGTCTCGTTGTCAACGTTGTAGGACCCAAGGCAAGTGAAAGTTTATCAATCTATGTTTTGCTTGCTGTAATTATCTAGTGAAGTGCTGGTAGATGAGAGAAAATGCAAAATTTTGGAGCTGCATGTTGATTTTAGATGAATGAGATGATACTTGGACTAAGGAACCGAGCAAAAACAGAGTATGTTTTATGGATTTCGGTTTTTGAATTGAAATAAGAACTCAAGGATCTAGCAATGGAAGATTTTTGGAAGTGATAAGGCTGTGTTATAGTGTAATACACTTATATATATTTGATTGTGGATGTTGGAGGTCGAAATTCAAGGGTAGGAACATTTCTCTTTAGACTAGTAAACTGTTTTCGCATGAACAGCATGACCCCCGGTGATTTCTTGATTTTTCTGTAATTTTCTAGCCAAAATTCGACTTCGAGCCCTTAATAAAAGTTGGAGAGCATGTCTGTAGGAGTAACATATCAAAAATTCAGCATAAATGGACGAGATTTGGTCGACGAAATGATTTTTATACAGAAATGCTAAACCTGGGAATTTTACAGAAACTGTAGCAAGAAAGACCGAACTTTTTACTCTTGATATGTATGGAATTAGACTTGGTGTTCTTCATGAAATTTTTTCCTTTAGGTCTCATTGATAACGTGTCAAAATTTCATAATTTTCTGAGTCCATTTAATATTTATTTCCAAATTTCTACCAGAACTGTGCATTGTGAAACCGGGTTGTTCTCATTTCGAATTTCCATTAAGTACCCCAAAAATGAATGTGTTTCGAATGGTTATGTGACATGATGATACTTGCATTGGCATATCATGCAATATTGAGTTGTGATGAGACTCAAGAGATATTTTGTCATCGCATTGAAAAGTGTCTTTTTGGAAATTAAGATATTAATTGTTGCCGTTGGACCTTCGGGTCAACGATGCCCCGGGAGTCGGGATGCCCAAAGGTTCGAATGGGTCGATGCCCTTTGGATGCCTGGTTGTATTATGAATACATGCCCAAAGATTTTCCCCGGGAGTGTCGGGATGCCCGGTTGTATTATGATACATGCCCGGAGGGTGAGGGGTTGTATTATGATGCATGCCTGGAGGTTAGGGGTAACCATGTCTATGGTCCCCAGTGATTCCTCGTGATGTCAGGTGGGGTGCGAGATGCCCAGAGGTTCGAATGAGTCGATGCCCTTTGGATGCCCGGTTGTATTTTAAATACATGCCCGGAGACTTCCAAGATGCCAGGTTGGGTGCGGAATCCCAGAAGGATGCAAACATTGGTCCTCTAGGGGATGAAACCTTTTGAATGATAAAACGGACTATTATATTAAGTGTGAGTGTGGCCTGGTTATGGGACTAAATTGTATGGCATGGAATGGGACGTGTCATTACAGTTTGGCCCTATGATCGGGACTTGTGTGACTGGAGATGATGCATCTTGTTGGTTGGAAATGCACTGGTCATTGCATTGAAGAGTTATATGGTTTGGATGCATACTCATTCATTGATTGTCTACCTTGTTTATCTTGCATGAACCTAGATATTAATGGTACTGCACGACATAGCTTGATGAATCTTTTACTGCTGAGTGGTTGTACTCACCCCATTTGGGGACTAACATTTCAGACTAGACGAGATACCTCTGCCGCCACCGCCACCAGCAGATAGACCCAGTGGTTGGATATGGCTGCAAGGAGGAGGACAGCAAAGGAAGGAACTTTTGGACGCCGACACTGATCGATGGACTTTAAGTATATAACTGTTCGAAGAAATGTCGGTCATCTTTTGAAATATAGCCGAGTATAGAAAGCCTTGGCATTTTGATGTACCAACTAATGATGTCCATCAAGTTATGTACATAAAAGTGTACGGCTTTAACTTATATAAAATGTTTAGTTGGTGTGCATTGTTTTATGAATGTAGGGAAGGGAGTTATTGGATACGCTTCCACCATATAAATTGCGCAGGGACCAATCTAAAAAATATAAGCCCCTAGGATTGATAGACCTTCAGGTCAAGAAAGAGAAAAGTAAGCGAACTGTGGCGACCCCAACGAATCGGGGGCCGTCGAGGGGTGCCACATATAGGGACATGAAACATGTTGCTGAATACCACAATTCTGCAGATGGGATCTGAACTTATTGCTGATAAACTCACCTCCCCCATCACATTGAAACACCTTGATCTTATGACTGAATTGATTTTCTACTATCTTCTGAAACATCGGGAAGACATTATAAAAGTCTGATTTCAGCTTTAATGGATATAGCCAGCTGAATCTAGAGAAATTGTCAATGAAGATGACATAATATTTGAACCTTTGAACAGAATTAACTGGGGAAGGTCCCCATATGTCACAATGAATTTGTTCTAATGGTTCAGTTGCAGTAGAATTCGATATAGGAAAGGGGAGAGCTGTACTTTTAACTAATTGACAGCTCCTACAAAATGATGGTAAGTCTTTATTACACAGGATCAGTTTTTGATTCTTCAATTGCTTCAAGACATTTTGACTTGTGTGTGCTAAACGTTGATGCCACACATCCTCTCCTGTACTCTTTTGCTTCTAAGTGAAGAGAGCCTCAGCAGCACAAGGACTTATTCTGTAAAGTCCTTGAATCTTCCTTCCCAGCATCTTTATTGTGTTGGAGGTGCTGTCATTCATGTATATCCCATTTTTGTCAAATATAAAAGAACAGGGGTAGTCATCTATTAGTTTAAATACTGAGAGTAGATTTTTCTTTATTTCTGGAACAACTAATACATCATTCAATGGTAACACAGTAGTTGCAATGTTTAATGATGCATTTCCAATGTACTTAACAGGTAAGCACACACCATTGCCAATCATTACAGTATCATTATTAACATTCTTAGGATAGTTTTGAAGAATACCAGCATTGGCTGTAATATGGGCTGTTGCTCCAGTGTCTGGATACCCGTCACTGCCACTTCCATCTTCAATATGAAATGCAGATAAGGCTGTAGGTATCTCCTCAGCCTGGTATGAATTATCAAACCTGTACCAGCAATGTAAAGCCCCATGACCAAGTCTTTTGCATATTTGGCACTCTAGTCGACTGTTTTCATTTGGCTTTTCTGTCTATATTTTTCTATTAGGAGCAGAACCTGCAGAACCTGATGGTGGATAGGTCTTGGTATCTGTATACTTTGGTGCTGAGTTGTTATATGGCCTGAATCCCTGGCCAGGAGTAAAAGTAGGTGGGGAATTAAATTGTTTGAATTGCTGATTTCTTTGCTCATAGTTGGTATTGTAGTTTATGTAATTCATGTTTCTTCCAGAATAACCAGGATTTCTATATCTGTTATTTGTTGTTCTGCCTCTTCCATAAAATCTTCCCCCTCGACTACTTCCTCTTGAGTCTTCAAGTCTATCATTTCTACTGAACTCATCAGTAGTTGTACCTTCAACTTTCCTCTGGCTATAGTAAGCCAGATTTGGGTTATACTGATTCAAGGTATAGTTCTGCAACCTGGTTTCAAATCTTTCAAGATGTGAAATCACTTCATCATATTCAGGTTGTGGCTTTAGACAATAAATTGTTGTCTTAAAACTCTCATATTCGATCCTGCACCTTCCAATACACCAAAAAGTTTGGTTATTTCATCCACTGGCTTCCCAATTGCATTCAACTGATCGCATATTGTTTTATATTCTCTCAGGTAAGTTGACAAATTTCGATCACGTTTTTGACAGGACTGTAACTTTCCTCTTAGCTCAAACTCCTTAGCCACTGACTTTTGTGTAAATCGATTAAGCAGAGTCTGCCAAACCTCATTAGCAGTATTTGATCTAATGATTAAACTGAGTATATTTTATGATAGAGAACCACTAATCCAGGAAGAAACCAGCTGATCAGTTTTAACCCAATCATTATACTCAGGATTAAGGATCTCAGTAACCTGACCTTCCTCTTCTTCGATCTGCAGAACTTTAGCAGGTTGTGCTATTTCTCCACTAACAAAACCGAAGAGATCCTGACTCCTTAAAAATCTAAGGATTTGAGCTTGCCAGAGGAGGAAGTTATCCTCTGCTAGTTTGATGTTAACGAAGTTTGAAATGTTAACATGTATAGGGAATGGGTACTTAGGAACTCTGGCTGCCATGCTTCACCCTCAAGATCTCAACAATGTCTATATATACACAATTTCTACTTGTTTCTACTGTGTATATCAACAGATTGCTCTTCTTGACAAGGAAACCTTATTTCAGAGAAAGAGATTTAACTCACAGATCTTGTTCTTGCACAGATCCACGAATCCTTGAAGCAATCTTCAGTTTTTGTTGCAGATTTAGCAACTTATTTCAGTGTTGCCAGGATTACTTCAGGATCGATCCTGCTCTGATACCATGAAGAATTTCAAGAGTAAAGGTATTTAGAAGAGAGATGAGTATGAACTGAATACTTCTTCATTTCTGTATTGAATGTCATCGATTATCACAATTGAGAGAGATCTTTTCTTTTTATATCTCTCATACATGAACAGTTTACAAGTTAGTTGAGTAGTTATAGAAGACTCAACTAACTAACTAACAAGGAAAGCTTTCTAAGTATCTTATTGAACAGTGAAGACTAACATCGAAGACTAAGGGGAAAGAATCAAATTACGGCGAGTGTACACGGAATACAGCGGGAATGTACGAACGGGTGCTAAAGCGAGTGATACAACGGGACATCTTAAGCTATACATCAAGGTATGTGATTAATCTTCAAGATCATTCAATAGTATGAACAGCTTCAGTAACTTTCCCCTTTGCACCAGTAATGTTTGCAGCCTTCAGTAGCTTTTCCTTCAGTAGCTTTTCCCTTTGCTTCAGCGATGTCTACAGCTTCAGCTTTATCTTTAGTGTCATCACATTGATATATCTTGACACTCCGAACGGTTGGCTGCGGGCGTTATTTAGCCTCGGCGTTGGTTCCTCAGCCCTTTTCTAGTTTCCTCCTGGCCGAGCCGTTCGTTGCCAATTCTGCTCCATGGCTCACTTAGATGCCTCAAGACAACCAACGCCCCCCTGATCATCGTCAGCAGGACTGCACCATTGCTGTCGAACCCAGACTGGCTCTGTTCTCCAGCAACCTCGCCGTCTCTTATCCCGATTGACACGGTAGAGAGTAAAGTAAAAATAGATAGATCAATTCGCAGCCCGACTGGCAAATCGCAAGCACGCAAACTTGCGCAATAACAGAGAGAAGACTCTAAAATCCCAAGTTTGGAATGGGAAGTACATAAGCTAAGGGGGACAAGGAACTCTATCATATTAATAATATATTTGTTTCGCGGAAAATTTTATAATAAAGAAAAATATTTTCCAAGAAAGCATTATCTAAAAATATAATTAATTTTCCTTTATTTTGTGATATATAATCGAAAACGATTTCTAATTATTTTTTTTACTTTTCTCTTCTTTTTTTTTTCCTTTTCCTTTTTCTTCTCCATCGCTCTTCTGCTTCCTCTTAGTCCATCCCCCTATGCTTCCTCTGGCGATTCATCCCCAACCAACTCGCAAGGGGCAAGCTCAAGGCCCACCGCTAGAGGCCATGAGCTCACCTGACTAGCGAGGCTCGAGACTTTCTGCCAAAGGAATTATCTTTTTTTATAATAGTAACATAAAAAAAGAATCATTTTAATATCCCGACATAATAGTAGAATTATTGAAAAATTAAGGAAATAGAATAATCGATGGAGAAATCAAGAGAGTGAGTTAATGTTTAATAAATCTTAATGGGATTCCCTATATTTCCATTGACGTGCCCCTCGTTTTCTTTAAACTAATTAATCGGGCAAGTCTCTTCTCATGTGTACGAAGATCACTTTAAGGAAAATCATTAAAAAAAAAAAAGTCTTAAGCATATTGCAATTATGTCATTTTAGTCCTAAAATTTTTTTTAACCTATTAAATCGTAAACCATTTACATTTGTGTCAATTCAATCACTTTGGTCAATTTTGGCCGATCAATACTAACATGGCCTCCAATCATCCTAAATGACCTAATTATAATGACATGTGATTTCTAATTAAATGAGCCTAGCAAAAATACTAAATGCGTGCATCTCAATGATCTAACCCTAATGACGTGCATATGACTTTTTTTTCTTTTTCCTAAAAGAATGCATTTTATCCTAAATAATAAAACTAATTTAACCTATGACACTTTTTGTATTTTTTTTTATGAAATTCGAAATTAGGTAAAATGTGAAAATTGCCTAGCTAGACTAAGATCTTATTCCATCTACATTAGGAATTAGGTTGAGCCAAATTCTAATTTAAACTAAAATATTATCTTAACCTAAATAATCCTAAAATGCAATCTATTTAATAAAATACCCAAACCTATAATAAATTAAGAAAAATATCATCTAAAATTAAACTAAATGGAATTTTACCCTAATATGCAATGACATGCAAAAGATGCCCTAATTTTACATGACATATGCATAATGATTTCTTGTTGTTTTTTCCTTTTTTTAATTTTCGAAATTAATAATTGTCAAATAATTAAACATGCAATCCAAGTTCTAAAAAAAAGAAATAGCAACCTAAATTGATTAATTTGATTTTTGATTTTTTTTTTATTTTTATTTTTAAAAATTCAGAATAAAACTTCTATTCTAAACATACAAGCCCTAAAATAAGAAATAAACCTAATTCTAATCTACATTTTTTATTTTTTTTAAGAAAATTACCTTAGATGACACAACAGCAAATCAGCAATATTGATATCCAAATTGACGAACCATATTTCATGCATGAGATCGGGTTGGCTAATTTCACAAAAATCACGAATCGAATCTCTCATGGAAGATCGGATTGGCAATTTTTTTAAATGATTGCAAATCGGATTTCGGCGCGAAAATCGAACGATAATTACAAATTTCACAAGCTATTTCATATAAGGCAATTTCAATTTTATATTAAGGGATAATTATATTACAAAAGAACAAATAAAGTAAAGCACTAAAATAAATAAAAAATAAGGTAAATAAACAAATAAATAATACTACCTAAGTTTTTCTTTTTCTTTGTTTTTTCACCCACAGCCTTAGTGGGTTACCGCCGGTGGGGAGGGGGGGTCGTGATGGTCGGAGCTCCGGCGCGGGGACTCCGACGAGGGATCCGATGGCTGGTGAGGAGGCCCGCGGGTGCTACAAGTCACGGGGGAACTTCGGCTTCCGGCAGCTCAGGCACGGTGGGCAAACGGTGGGCTTCGTGCGTCGAGGGAGGCTTGTGGGTTGGCTACGCATCGCGGGGTTAGCTGCAGGAACGGTAGAGGACTCCGGGTGCGGGCGTCGCGGGCGGAGGATTCCGAGCGCGGGCGTCACGGGCTGAGGACCGCAGATCCACTTCGGGTCTGGCTCTAGCGGGGGGCGAACGGGACAGTTGGAACCTGGATCGGCAACGGTGGCGTGGAATTAGCGGCTGTGGAGGCGGATCGACGGCGGCTCGGGATCTCCCGGTGTCGGGGCAGCAGCGTTGAGCTGCAGGTGGAGCACGGCAAGGGCGTCGAGCAAGTCTCCTGGAGAAGAAGAACGGGAATTTTTTTTTATTAATTTTTTTCTCCCTCCACTCACGTCACTTCCCTCTCTCTTCTCTCTGCCCTCTCACGTCCCCTCACCTTTTTACTTCTGTGTTTCTTTCTCTTTTTTTTTTTTTTCGCTTTTCAACCAAAAGAAATCCACGACAAAAAAAACCAAAAGAAATCCTAAAAACCCCCAAGATCGAAGCGCTCTCTCTCTTTTTAATTACGCTCTTTTTTTACCGACGGAAAGGAACCCTACACTAATTGTACGCGAAGTATTATATAGGTCTAAAAAATGTAACCTTGCAGTATATATTTTTTCCTTTTTTATTCGCGCATGATACCCCTAAATATATCATTGAAATATACCCCTTTCGTGCAATATTCCCTTTTTTTTTCACATATTTTATCCAAAAAATTCTCTTTTTGCGCAAAAATAGTATAAGTGAAAAATCTTAATGCAATATGTGAAAAATCTTCCCTTCACCGACAGTCTAAAATAAAATAAAATCAAATCAAATAAAAAAATTATCAAAAAATTTAGGTGTCAACAACATTCAAGATTGATGAGCTTATTTAACATTCCGCCAATAAGTTCTATGAAAGACGTATTTGTCATGATTTATATTGGCCAATAACATTCCGCTGATGAGTTTTGGAAATTGCAATCCATTTTCTAATTCTAGAAACTACTAGTTTAATGATGAAGTCAAGAACTTGAAGATCTAGCTGTAGCTAGTTAACCAAGCAATCTACAGAAGCCTAGGGCCAATCCCCAGCTAGTAAGTTTCTAGTCCTACGTGGGAAGCAAGAATACTTGGAGAAGAAAATGAGTTGTCTTCTAGCAGTACTTTGGCGGTGAAAAAATCAAAATTCTTATGCTTAAAGTCAAAAAATCTCTTCTAAATAGGCAAGGACACGTTATCGTGAGGAGCTAAGCTTAAAACTCCATATCAAGATGCTCCTCCATCAACACCTCCATCAAATTATTTTATTCAATTAATAAAATTATTCTCCGTTGATCCCATGACCTATATATCTTGTATTATACATCTCGTCCCTTGTCCATCCTCTGCCAAACAAATACTATACACATGTATACTTGCACACAAATTCAAACCACAAACTATCACCGTAACGCTTCCGCAATATTCTAAATGATTGTATTTTGTAACCACGAACTATGGAAAGCACTTGCCTTGAACAGACTCATCCTCGTACTCTTTCTCATTATCCTCAAGCGATGTCCCCATCGTCTCCCTCGTGAGCAACATGGTCACCGCCGTCCCCACCACGCAAATCCCACCCAATATGATCAGGATAACTTCTATCCTTGTCCTCGCCTCGTCCCCATTTGGGTCGTCACCACCCTTCGAGATCAGGAAGAACCCCACAGCGCCAAACATTGCCCCGAGCTTCCCCGCAGCCCCAGCGATCCCGTGGCACGTCGACCTGAATCGCGCAGGGAACAGCTCAGCTGGCACAATGAACGTGGTCGTGTTGGGCCCACAATTGGCGAAGAAGAAGGCCATGCCGTACATCACGAAAAGCAAGTGCTTGTTGTCTTTTATATATAGGTATGTGCAGAAGAAGTAAAGGCCGGCCATGAGGACGAATCCAACCGCTTGCATCCTGACTCGCCCAACACGATCGATGAGGAAGACGGCGGCAAAGTAATCGGGGATTGTAAAGTAGCAAGCCACTTCGGCCTGGAGCTTCGCGACCTTGAAGGCAGCCTCAAAGGCACTGCCCTCATCCCTTATTCTGAAGATGTGGGATTGGCAGAGGTTGCTGCTGTAAAAGACGATGTCGATGAGGAACCACAAGGCGGAGCAAGCGAGGAGGTCGCGGCCGTGAAGGAAGAAGAACTTCCTGGAAAAGAGAGGGTAGGATGGCGGGCTCGGTGGGACGGGATCTTCCTCGGCAATCTGGCTCAAGGGCACGTCTAGGACTCGCTCCATGTCCCGGGCAGCCTGGAGCACATTTAGCTCCACCAAAGCGGTATACCTAATTATACCATAAAATAAATATATTTATTATCTATATACTGTAAAAGAATACTCTATCCATGTCGTAGAGGTCTAGAAATGTGTCAGCATTTTTAGAAAATTCTTCAACAATAATTCACGAAACCCATTTCTTGCAAGTGTTTTCTAAGAGGGACCGGTCATGGCACAAATTCTGATCATGGCACAAATTTAACATATGCAAGCCGATACTAGCAAATTTTTGAATAACGACATGAATTCAATTCAAATTCATCACTTCTTCTAACGTTTTCCTGAAAACCGTGAAGGTTCGAAATAACACGGACTCCACGGTCGACACGAATTGTTCAGCACGACTGGGCTAACTCTCTTTTGTCTTTTGGGTCGTTGGCCAAGTAACTTAGTCCATTCAGCATCACCCAGCAAATGCTCCTAAGAATCTATGGGGACGATGTCTCTAGGAGGACTAACACAATCCCAGCAACCAAAGAGAGAGACATGCTTGATCATAGACGTAAATACCATAGACCAAACAAATCTTTATCAACGAAATGAAACGATCATTTGATTAATCAATTAAGAAGATAAATTAAGCAAAGAAGGGTAAGTATATACCTTGCAGTCTCAGGCATCATCATCCGCCAGTAATATGTTAATGCGGTTGGAACAACACCCAGCATCAATATCAACCTCCAAGCGATATCAGCGTCATTCGTCCTTTTATCACTCTGGCCAAATATGCTGCACACTGCCATCGTAACAACTGAACTCGCAAGAATCCCAATCCCTTGCATCGAGAAGACGGCCGCTATGAATGCTCCGCGCTTCCTCTTGTTAGCAAACTCCGACATGATCGTCGCCGAGAGCGGGTAGTCTCCTCCGATCCCTAACCCGAGCAAGAACCTGAAAATAATTAAAGAGAGATGCTCGTGTGTTGTCAGTACTCAGAAAAATTGAATAGAGACTAATTATTACAATCTGACGTGGCGGCGGGTTCTAGCACTTCGATCACCTGAAAAACCCTAGAGTCACCAAGACACGCGCTTGTGTTGTGCCCATGGAGAATCCGCACCCGATTGACCCGGCGATCATGAGCATCAAGGAAAAGCCATACACACGCCTCCTCCCAACATGATCGCCGAGCCAGCCGAATACAAGTTGTCCGATCACGGTGCCGAGAAGCGCGACGGCCACCATGGCTGCTTCGGCGGCAGGCTGGATTCGGCTGCTATTGGATTTGTAGTATATATGTCCAAGCATTCTCTTGATCGGCGGGATACAGAAGAGGTCGTAGGCATCGGTGAATATCCCCATTCCTTTATCGAGCACAAGACGCACGAATTCAGAATCTTATTGAGCGAAACAGAACGATGCATTTTCCGTAAGCAGGATTATCAAATTGAAGATGCACACAATAACTAATCGAAACTGATTCACGGAACAGAACAACCCATGACGTGAGTATTAATTGTTGGAATTGAGATGCAAAGTACACAAGCTAATTTACCTGCCACAATGATGGCCTTGAAGTGGTAGTACTGTGTCTTGGCAGCATCGAGTGTAGAAAGAACTCTCAGCGGCATGGTCACTCGTCACAAAGTTCTGCTTCTTCAAGAAACAACCTCCGAATGCAGCAGTATAATGCAACATAATGGTTGTGGTCGGGTTATAAAGATGATGGAGGATAAGATACAGACCAATGGAAATCATTGCTTCACAGCGTACGCCTAAGAAGCAACAAGGCGGTTTCCTTTGACGATGATGTTTTTGGATGCAGTCGAAGCGAACGACTGAGTCAGCCTTCCTTTGCCTCTCATTTTGCGAGGCCCAATTCGTGTCGTTGGATTGGATTATGACTCCGGGACGTGCCATTTGACTATCTGCCGTTTGAGCGTATTATGTAATTTGTTATGAGCTGGAGTTAATCAGGGTCAACTTCAATGTCTTCTCCAAACACAAAGCTCTACGAGTGTTTAAAGAGGAGTTAATACTCGCCTTGTTTTTAACGTTCTTGAATGTTTGGACCTGCTTATACGTTCACGCGGTGAAGTGACATTTCCTTGCGCGAGCATTTTACGGCCTTCGTTTCGGAATGGGACAAGGATCGTCGATCCTCCTTTCCGCGTAGGCTGAAGCCGCGACCTGCTTGTTGACTTCCAAAGTCGTCTCCCCACCTGTCCCTCGCCGTCTCTGATACCGATTGACACGGTAGAGAGTACAGTAAAAACAGATAGATCAATTCGCAGCCCGACTGGCAAATCACAAGCACGCAAACTTGCGCAATAACAGAGAGAAGACTCTAAAATCCCAAGTTTGGAATGGGAAGTACATAAGCTCAGGGGGACAAGAAACTCTATCATATTAATAATATATTTGTTTCGTGAAAAACTTTATAATAAAGAAAAACATTTTCTGAGAAAGTATTATCCAGAAATACAATTAATTTTTATTTGTTTGGTGATATATGATCAAAAACGATTTATAATGTTTGGATTTCATCGGAAAATGATTATTTTTATTATTTTATCTAAGTAAAAAAATCAAAAATTTTAATTGCTTTTTTCTTATTTTTACTTTTCTCTTCTTCTTTTTTTTCCTTTTTCTTCTCCATCGCTCTTCCGCTTCCTCTTACACCATCCCCCTATGCTTCCCCTGGCAATTCATCCCCAGCCAACTCGCAAGGGGCAAGCTCAAGGCTCGCCGCTAGAGGCCGTGAGCTCACTTGACTAGCGAGGCTCGAGACTTTTTGCCAGAGGAATTATATTTTTTAATAATAGTGATAAAAAAAAAAAAGAATCATTTTAATATCCCGACATAATAGTGGAATTATTGAAAATTAAGGAAATAGAATAATCAATGGAGGAATCAAGAGAGTGAGTTAATGTTTAATTAATCTTAATGGGATTCCCTATAATTCCATTGACGTGCCTCTCATTTTCTTTAAACTAATTAATCCGGCAGATTTCTTCTCATGTGTACGTAGATCACTTTAAGGAAAATCATTAAAAAAGTCCTAAGCATATTGCAATTATGTCATTTAAGTCCTAAACTTTCTTTTAATCTATTAAATCGTAAACCATTTACATTTGTGTCAATTCAGTCACTTCGGTCAATTTTGGCCAATTGGTACTGACATGGCCTCCAATCATCCTATATGACATCATAGATACTAATGTGAACAAATTTTTATAATATCCTTTATTTTTTTATTTAATTTTTCTTTTCTTTTTTTCTTTCTCTTTTTTTTTTTTAAATGACTTCCTTTTTCGTCTAGCCAATCACTGCCAACGACCGCTAGAGGCAGGGTCAGTAAGGGACCTCACTGGCCTCGGCGAAGTTTGGCCAAGGCTAGGTGAGACTCGACCTCGCCAATCAAGCCTCGACCGGCCTCTGGCCTCACTAGAGGCTGCAAGGGTGGCCTCGCCCTGGCCACTTGCTAGGCTGGCAATGCTCGCCTTTGCCATATCCAACATCATCAATCCTCACCCGTGGCTAGCGAGGCTCAACCCTTGCCAGCCTACCGAGCGGCTTCGGTGAGGCTTAAGGTTTGCCAAGGCTTGGTTGGTGAGGTTGAGCCTCACCTAGCCATGGCCGAGCTTCCCTACAGTTGACAAGGGAGGGACCCTGCCTCTGGCTGATTGCCGAAGGAGTGATGAAAAAAAGAGAAAGACTAAAATTAAAAAAAAAAAAAAAATCGAAAATTATTTTTAAATATTATTAAAAATTATCTACATCAACACCGATGATTATATGTAGAACAGCCAACATCCATGTTAATGCTAACTAAATTGGCACAAATACAAAATATTTAGAACTCAATTAGCCAAAAAAAAAAATATATATTTATGACTGAAATGGCACAAATGCAATAGGTTTAGGAATATTTTAGTAATTTCTCATAGTGCTACCGAACATGATAGAACTATTTATTATTTGAATATGTTAGCTTAAAGAACTATTTCTCCCATGCATTTGCATCAATATTACGGAAAGGTTATGCTGTTGTCTAGACATGATGCATTCATTTGTGTCAATTTGAGTTAGTTCTTTGTACAAATTTACACTATGTATTTGGTAGTCAAGATAAGATTTAAGATGGGATAAAACTTATTATATTTTTCATTTGGTGCATGCTCGAAATAGGATAAAATCGGATATAAAATGAATATAGCCCGAATAAAATTATACCATGGGGAGGTGGGATAAAAATACATAGGATTTCTTAACTATATTTTAATATAAATAATACATATATTGAAATATAAATAACATTCGAATTCTAACAAGCAATTCAAAATAAATAAAAAACTTAAATTTTATTTTTTAAAAAATATATTATTTTTGTTTATATATTCAAATTTAAATTTATCTTATAATATAAATATATATTTATATTTGTCACATATTTTAGGTATACTAGTAAAATTTACTATTTAATAAAATTTTATTAAAGAATGATGGAGGGGAAAAATAAAAATAAAATAATTTTAAAAGGAGATGAAAAATTATTATACATTACACAAAACAGTTGATAGGATATAACAAAATCTCTAAATTTCATATATTATCCAATCTACTTATCCTGGTTAAAAACCCAATAACCAAATGTAGCTTAAAGATTTTCTGACAAGAAAAACACCAATAGCTACGCCTCCTTCCAAATACATCTTGCTATTGAGGTTTATATGCTCTTTATATAAATATAATCACCCTTCACTCATCAACCTTAACTTTTAGTCTCTCTAATTTTATTTAGAGTGTACGTCCACGCTCCTTGTCAAATTTCACACATCACCCATTTTGTAGGTGAGCAGCATGTTGAAATATCCTTTTTTTTTTCTTTTTAGTCAGTCCTACTCTATTTTCTAATATATGCATATCTCTCCTTATCGACTATATGATGATGCTTATTTCTCATATTATCAATTTGCTCGAGTTTAAGATATTCGATATGCATAATACACTCTCCAACTTGTATTAATTGCTTGACCCCAAAAAAAAAAAAAAAAAAAAAGAATCTTTAAAAAAGAAAACTAGACCTTTAATGGTAAAATGGATTATATGCAAGTACGATGTTAATAGTCTAGTCTTAAAATGCAGATACATGGTACCATATTAAGCCGATGCCTCTATAATTTGGATTGACCTCCAATAATAATTGAACCTTCAAGAAAGCATATGTTATATACCGGATGTAATGTGATTTTTAAAAAATAAAAAATAAAGAGATTTTTTTCATGATGTCTTAGAAAACCTTCATGGGAAATGCCAACGGTCCGACCGGAAGAATAGCCCGCGTTGACCCTGCCGAGTCACAGCCGATGGACCGGTCGCCACGGTGTTGACGCGGTGACTCGCTCACTCGCTCAAAACCGAAGCGACCGACCCGTCCGTCCTCGATCCCTCCTCCCGCGACTCAGAACAGAAGCAGAAGCAGAAGCAGGAGGAGAAGGAGAAGGAGAAGATGCATCTGAGCGAAAACGAGGGAATAGAGGACAACGTCTTCGTCGTCACCGGCGGGCTGGGCTTCGTCGGCGCCGCGCTCTGCAAGGAGCTGGCCCGGCGAGGCGCTCGCGAGGTCCGATCCTTGGACCTCCGCCTCGCCTCCCCCTGGTCGCGCGATCTCCGGGATCATGGGGTCCACTGCATCCGCGGTAGGTTCCGATCGCTTTGCTTCGTAATCGGCCCCAAATTGAATCGCCGGCTCGGTGCTGCCGGGAGTGATTCCCAAGTAGATATCTTGTCTGGATGCGTTGAATAGCTCACTGGTGTCTGACCTTCTGTCGTCGCGCTGATGTCCCAGTAGGCGATCGATTCGTCTTGTTTCGGAGGCGACGTGAAATGCCGCTGGCGATTTGAAATGCAAGGAAAGTGCGGAAATTTCTGTCTAGGAGACCAGTGCAAGTAGATCGATATGGGATGCTCGTTCTTTGGTGCTTTCTTAGACTGAAATGCTGAGTTGCCATGGCTTATAGTGAGTGATTGTAGTTAAAATATCTAACGAGTGTGGACGGACAGGTGCTTTCAGTGGATGTTGTGACTGAACCTCAATCGCCGTGAATTATGAATTTTCGGGTTTAATTGTCCTGAGCTATCAGTGATCTTGATTCGAAAGCTGATTTGGGGTCGAATTTTCTGCATCTACAGGGGATGTTGCGCGCAAAGCTGACGTCGAAAGATCTCTGCGCGGTGCTGACTGTGTTTTCCACCTTGCTTCGTATGGCATGTCTGGCAAAGAGATGTTGCAATTTGGTCGAGTTGATGAGGTGAACATAAATGGCACCTGCCATGTGCTGGAAGCTTGCATTGAGTTGGGGATTCGAAGGCTCGTCTACATTAGCACGTATAATGTTGTGTATGGGGGAAAGGAGATTGTGAATGGCAATGAAAGCTTGCCTTATTTCCCTTTAGACGAGCATGTAGATCATTACGGTCGTAGCAAGTCAATTGCAGAACAATTGGTTTTGAAGAGCAACGGTCGTCCTCTGAAGTAAGTGATACTGAATTCCACATTGTGCAAGACCTTCGTTTAATTGTCTTGTATGTGCTTTTCGCTACTTTTACTGCGGATGTTAAGTCCTTCCAACTTCCTTTGCATGACCTTTGCCAAAGCAATGTAATTCAAGTAAAACAACTAATCGACTTATATACTAGTTATTCTTGGAGGGGATTTTGTGGCCTCTTGGTTTAAGCTAAGTCTTGGCTTTTTGAACACTTGCTAGATCAGTCAATTTTATTCTGGCCAGCTGCTAGATTAGTCAATTGGCTGCATCTCTTGTGCAATCTCAATATAGGTGGTGGCTGTTTTTTAGTGTCTTTCCACTGCATGCCAAACTCCACCATGACAGTTTCTGATATGACTATGCTATACAGGAAAAAGAAGGGGAAAAATCTCTGCACATGTGCTATCCGTCCAGCTGCAATATATGGTCCAGGTGAAGATAGACACCTTCCTAGAATTGTATCACTGGCAAAGTTGGGTCTCCTTGCATTCAAAGTTGGTGAACCCACTGTGAAGACAGATTGGATTTATGTCGATAATCTTGTCCTTGCTCTTATATTAGCAAGCATGGGTCTTTTGGATGACATTCCTGGGACTAAAGGACAACCAGTAGCTGCTGGCCAACCATATTTTGTATCCGATGGTGAGAATCCGACGTTAATCATCTGGATTGTTTTTAGTATATCCTGTGAAGAAAAACAGTGGTGGCTATTGTAGGAGATCTTCCTGATAAGGATTTTTTTTTCTAGCTGTAGTTATGGTTGTGATGGGTTTGGATCTTCGATAATTCTTATAATGCAGAAGAAGATACTGACCCTCTGTACTTGCAGGATCTCCGATTAACACTTTTGAATTCTTGCAACCTATTCTTAGGAGTCTAGATTATGATGTACCCAAGGCTTCCCTGTCTGTTCCTCGTGCTC
Source organism: Eucalyptus erythrocorys (assembly GCA_014182555.1). Taxonomy (NCBI): domain Eukaryota; kingdom Viridiplantae; phylum Streptophyta; class Magnoliopsida; order Myrtales; family Myrtaceae; genus Eucalyptus; species Eucalyptus erythrocorys. The sequence continues at coordinate 29,884,535 of CM024602.1, forward strand.
TTTCTTTGGGCAAGGTTATTGGGGCTGTCTATACCATATTGTATCCATGGTTGAATAGGTGGTGGCTTCCACAGCCTTTCATCCTTCCGGCAGAAGTATATAAGGTAAGTATCTCTATTTTGAGCTCTTCTGCTGGTTGTGAGTGCCTGCTGTGTGCTCAATCTTGTTGGGAGTGGGACTTGGGAGTGAAATGGTCTATAGTTGTTCATATAAAACCTTCACTTCTGCCAATCCTAGACCCTTTTTAGGGGAGAGTCTTCCACTGCAGAGATGTCAACGTGGGAAATTGGACTTTTATCTTTTTATATTAAGCAGTCTCAGAAGGCCTGAAGTTGGAATGCTGGTTGCCTTCAAAGTTAAATCTGTTGATTTCTCAATCTTGTAAGAGTATTTGTTGTTCCTGATCTCCAATCCATGAATCTATTCTCTTATGCCCTGCACTGTAAAAACAAACACATTTGACATGATGGAGAACAGCCATGTAAGGCCAGCATATTATTCAGATATCAGCTATTTCCCGCAAATACTCTTCGTTACTACTGCTAAAAATCTAAGTAAAAGTCCAAAAGATCACTACACGCCACCAAAAGGCCATGCCACGTGATGGGCATGTTGCTAAATTTATTGTCCAGGTCACACAATAAATTTCCTGGCGTCAGAGTCTCACTTCACCAGACTCCGCTTTGTACGGACCTAATGCTGTTATGAAGCTATCGAGTCATACTATAAGACAAAGCTTACTTCCAACCTAGAAGACGGTTGGAGATGGTCGAGTTCCAACAAAAACCTTGGCTAGAATTTAGGAATCATTATTCTTGGCTGACAGTTTGATTTGCAAGCCACGAGTATACCATAGGTTCCTTTTCCTTTGGTGTACTTTTTGGACATAATGTTAAATGAGTCATACTTATGTTATGGGTAGAGTGGTTAGGGCATTTTTTCATTTCTCCTTTCATTTGTGGAGTAATATGTTTGGGTTTGTGCTTTTCGATGTTATCTAGCATGTCAGACATTGATCCATTTTCCCCTTCGATTTCTGGCATCTCTCTCAATCAACAGGTAGGCGTTACCCACTACTTCTCATATCTTAAAGCTAGAGAAGAGCTGGGCTATGTCCCTATGGTGTCCCCTCATCAAGGCGTGGCCTCGACGATTGCATACTTGCAAGAGAGGAAGAGGAAGAGCCTGGATGGCCCTACCATTTACGCATGGTTATTCTGCATAATCGGAATGGCTGCATTATTTGCAGCTGCTTGCTTACCTGAGGTGGGGCCTGTGAGATACTTAAGAGCCCTCAGCCTTTTCTTTTACCGGTCAATGTGGGTGGTCAGGTTGGTACTTGCAGCAGCTGTGGCCGCGCATGTCGGGGAGGCAATATATGCTTGGCGCCTCGCTAAAAGGGTCGACCCTGCTAATGCAAGAGGATGGTTTTGGCAAACTTTTGCACTCGGGATCTTTTCATTGCGTTTTCTGCTGAAGAGAGCTGAGTAGGTCTCGGAAACATGTACTCCTGCCGTACGTTGCATACTATTCATTCTCACTAGGATTTTGCGGAACCCAAAAATGCTAGCACACAGGCAGCATTCTCCTAAGATATACACAGTATATATCATGATTAACAGTGATTAGACTATAACTCGGTGATTAGGGCTGGCAAGCGGTCATCGCATAGGCACATGATTGGGCCCTGGCTGGCCCACAACCGTAAGCTGTCATGAACCAACCTGTCCCATTTCATCAGGACCTTATAAAAGTATTTACTTGCCCGGCCCCTATCCCAGCAGCATCGCTGGTTAAAGATTTCGCAGCTTTCTCGTTTCACCTGAACAGTGGCCTTCTTTTGTGGGATAAGCTCAGCTACGTTTTTGCTTTCAAAGACATGGATCATTCCTGGATAAGCATCATGCACCCCAGCAAATATGTATTAACAACCTGGTCTTCTGTCACAAGATACGTTCTTTAATCTTTTTTAAGAGCCATAAGGGATGCATAAATGATTCATATTGATGAAGAAAGTACATATTCGGGTACACTCCAACACCATGAAGGTTAAAGTTACAGACTGAAGCGTAACGAAACAATAACCTCCTACCTAGAAGTTCTAGCGATAATTGCATTGCGACGAGTTCCTAAGCCATTAAATGAGGGAAATACAGAGGGACTTGTACTAAATCTGGTTTCAAGGACTCACGTCCTTATTAAACTAATCTCCTAAAGGACTTCGAGCTACATGTCCCTAACTTACAACATCAGCAAACATAAGGGGTCAGCAACCTATGCCACCACACTGGACACAGGATCAGTTCAAATTTAGTTTACCGCCATGGCATGCTAGACAGGCCTTGTGAGTTACTGTTGTTGCAGATGCCTGCATTCTGGTTCAGCGGACTCCCAGGCCCACCAGATGATTCACTAAGTGTCCCATGGGATGGTGGGCTACTAGGCCCAACAAGCGGTCCACTGGAGCCAAACTTTCCCGGAACCAAAAAGGACTCAACTTGGTTGGCGGATTTTTCGGCACGACCTTCAGCCATAAAACTGCCTACGACAACCTGCATTAAGCTTGATGTCATCATCGATAATTGACTTTTCTTCTTTTCTTGCTAATAAATTCAAAACAGACAAAAGACACCAAGCATATATGATCAGAGCCACAGCCTCACTCAAATCTGACTCTGCTTTTACTGTAAGAAACTAAACCATATTCATGAGAATGATATCGGTTTCACATTCCAAGATCCGGTACTAATTGTCATCAACTAACACAGAGCAGAGGGACCCATCAATTGACTATAGACTAGCTTAGAGAACAACTTTAGTATTATTATCACTATTCTCTAGAAATGCCCAGCAACAATAGGGATTTGCCCAAATTTTGGTAGAACAAAATTGTAAGTCAGAAATGTTGTATTTTCCTATTCCACCCTTAAAAGCCACATGGATGCTAGGGAATTTCTCAGAATTTGGTACAAGAGAAGTCCTAAGTCCTCCCGTAATTTTTGTTAAATTCCAGCACTATGGTAATTGCTTTAGGCCAACAGAGCAAAGCCACAAGGAGAGGTACTTGGTACAATCTCTATGTGAGACTAAAAGGAACTGATGGAAAGAGTGGAAGTACACCTGAACAGGGGATGCTGCAGTTAGAAGACCCGCCACCCCACCGCCTAAAACACGACCATCTGGGCCAGACAAAGACACACTCAAGCCTCCAGTTCTGCTGCGATGTCCACCACTATCTGATAGAAGAAATGATCCAGAAAGTGACAGTATTTCAAATCGTCCCTGCAAAATTAAACCATAGGTCAATTATGATACATCAATATATAAAAATAAACAAATCACGACTAGGGGTCACTGTAACTTGCTGACGAGTGCTTTGCACCAAAGAAAGAGAAACAGTGCTCAGTTATTAGTGCATTTATCATCTAGTCCTGGATGAAGCCAACCGAGGCACCTCTCAATGCCACTCTCAGTTTCCATCCCCATTATACTCAGTTATTAGCACATTGGTAATATCTACATGTCCAAGTGCCTAAACATTATAGATAAGCTAAGTACTTGATAATCAAAACCTCAGTTGGGCTTTTACATTAAGATCCTCAGAGACAATCTTCATCCTATAACAAGTGCTAACGAATTTCTACTCTTCTTATGTTAAGGCCGAGGAGCAGTGTTACAAACCTCGTAAGTCACAGTACCACCAGATGTGGCAGGTTGGCGAAGTGTCACATTAGATATAGCTCCATTTGCAGACAGTACACAAACAGCCCTTGGACCATTCTGGGAAAATGACATTATTTTTGATGATACATCCTGACAAACCAAAGAGATAGTTGATAAATCATCAGAAAAACCTCAAGTCTCACTAATGTATCTAGATAAAATTAGAAATAAGAAGCACTTGGTGAAAGATAATTGAAACAACATTTCTGATCCAAATACAAGCATAAGCCTATCCATAATGTTGTTATGCTGGATAAAGCACAGTGAAGTTACTATTATAAACTTCGGTTTCTTTTCTCTAATCGATATTAAGTTTAGCAGCATGATCCAAACATTCAGATGAATCCTTCCCAATCATGAACATAGCAGGGTATATTAATACATCAGAGTCCAATTACTGTATTTCCAATAGCTTAACATGACAATCACGAATATCAATTTAGTTAACTTAGTTCACTTTCCTGTTTTGCCAAAGTGTGGAAAATCTCAGATAAAGGACAGTATATCAGAGCTACACATAATTCATAGTTCAGAACAAAATATTTTTCTTTCCGAAGATACATTGAGCTGAATATTAGGATAAAAAATGTTTCATTCAGATTTGAAAAACAGAAACAAAAACCACATTTCCCATTTCTCTTATTCGACACTCCACATGCTCTATTTTTATTTTTACATACACAGTTTGCAACTAGAGATTTTGAAATCCTGAACTTTACACTTTAAATTTAAGAAGCTACAGAAAATAGAGGGTGTGAAGTCTAGATAATTTTTTGACACCAAAAATTGTGAATGGGATTTTGAAACCAGAGGGCAAATTGCAAATGGGATTTCAAAACCAGAGGGCGAAGTATAGACTCTGAAACTAGAAGATGTGAAGCGAAATTAATTAGAAGGATGGTTGCTGTAATCTATTCTATAGATTTCCATTTCTCTAAGTCTATAAAAAAATTAATCATGCACATTAAAGAATGTAATGAAAGGATTACCAATGCCTCTAAAGGTTCTCAAAGCCAAAAGCTCTATTTCCTTCTTTCTTTGGCTCTCAAAAGTCAAACCCACTCTATCCTAAATACGACACTAGAATTGAACCTGAGCGATGCATGGCATGTCACAATATAGATAAAACATAAGCATTATTTCTCTGAAATACATATAAAATATATGAAGAATAAATCATTAAATACATTGTTATTTTCAACTGAAGTCAATATTAGTTTTTTTTTATTCAGTATCGTATCACTTAAAAATAAAAAATAAAAATTGGAATTGCTTCAGTCACATGAGCAAATCCAACTTACTTATACCATTTCACACTTGAAAGACATAGCTATACTTAATTGATTGAATTTTCCTTTACTTTATTAATGGAAGGACCAATTCAAAAAAATAATAATAATAATATAGTTTAGGGATTCAATTAGCCATAAAAAGTTTAGCAACTAGATTAGACAAATTGAAAAAGTTCATGAACTACTGGTGCCTTCATCCCTTAATCAAATTACCATTTCCATTATGGCATTCATAAGGAGTACTTCTTTTGAGGCAATATCTCTTACAAGGATGAAACAATTAACGGAATATGGAAAAGAACGCTCAGAGGAATAGGAGGAAGGACCTCTCCAGCTTTAACAGTGATCACATGTGGCGTAAATCCCATCCCACCAGTTCCTGCAGAGGCGGTAGTATTAGCTACTTTCTCTCCATTATACCACCATGCCAATCAAAATCAAGAGGACATTCACACAATGACTTTCATATGCTTTCGCTAATGAAAAATGATATAACCACTAGTGAAACCAGTTACATAATAATTATCTCCAAGGAAGAAAAGGTAAATAGACAGGGAAGATCAGGGAAGTCCACTCCCTGTCTCATGCAAGATCAAGCAGCAAACTTGTCAAAAAAATGTCTCATTAGGATATTCTTGGCTCATAAAGGATCAAAGAGTATAATTCTTTCATTTTGTTGATAGATTGAACAATTAATAGGTGAATTCTTCAGTAAAGGCAGTTCAACACTTGTTTGAGCAGGGGAGATCTATATCAGCTTTAATCACCAGATGCCTAAAGGTCACCTGGCTATAGACTATGTATTGACTGTCGTGTCATCGCTTGCCACATTGGCGACCCTAATGGCAATGGCACCCAGAAGTGAATGTTCACCAATCCAAACACCAAATAAGTGAGCTTCTTGAAAATCAAAATAGGCAACAAGGATGAAGAAGCACTGTAGTAACCCATCCTATGACATCCAGTTAAGCAGCTGACACCAGTGGAACAAATTTTGGAGATTCTTTTTCTTTTCTTTTTTCTTTTTTGTTTTTCTTTTTTTTTTTTTTTTGCACACGCTATGTTAGCCCACTCCTTATGAGCCGTTAGATAAAGTGGGTGCCACAAAGGTCCCATATAAATCTAACGGTCCGTGCTAGCGGAACTAACCTATGCCAAGAGTACCAATTTCGGCCTTATCCCTCACATTGACAAAATCTGCACCAGATTACCTTCTTGCCCATTGGGGAGTCAATGAGAAATGATAAAAAAGCCCATCTCCTAAAAAGTCCCATTATTAACATAGTAATGCACACGAGTCTACAGTTCTGGCATCATTTTTAGTATGCTGAAATGTAAAATGAATATTTCAAAAAATGGAGAAGCGGAGAAAAAGGGGACACATACATTGTCTGCCGAAGAAAAAGAATTTTTTTCCGGGAAGAAAATAATAAACAAAAGCCTAAGAACTGCGTCCAGGCTATGCAGGAAGGAGAATCAATTAAACTAATACAAAACCGGAGCGAAATCCCACCAAAGTGGCTACTGGCAAAGAGCACTCAGAACACAAGAAGGGCACAATGGTAATTCAAACACCAAAGAATCTAAGCAGGACCGAGCATAACGCTACAGGCAAACTGAAAATAGCAGGACAACCATGTCCGAAATAGCAGAATAGAATACGTCGAGGAGATAACAAAGGCCCCCGTCCGAGGGGAGAGAGGCAAAGACAAATAAAGAATTCCAACATGCAAAACAATATGCAGATAGGCAAAAGCAAGAGATCCAGTCAAAAGCGCCTGCTGCTTTAACATTATAAAAGCCCAAAATTCAAACTTGGATATGTCGGAGAAAGTTACCCGGAGCTTCCGGTCGCCGCTTCTTGTTGCTCGATCCAGGAGGCCTGCCCCTTTTCTTCGTGAGACTAGCCGACCCGGAATCTCCAGATTGAGGAGCAGCAAAAGTCGGGGAGCCACCGTGCGACGGCGGAGCAGGTGGGGACCCGAATCCTCCTCCGCCGGTGGGCGATAGAGCCGCGTGGCCCGCACTCCCAGAGTTGAGAGCCAACGCGATCGACCCTTCCGGCCCGTACTTCCTCGGCCTCCCTCTCTTCTTCTTCGCCGGCTCCCCCACGACGTTCATGTTCAGCCCGTCCGCCCCGCCGCCGATCTCGCCGTTGACGGCGGCCGGAGCGGGCGCCGCGGCCGGCTTGTAGGGGACCGCCCCGTCGCCGCAGCCGAAGGCCAAGCGAAGATTATCCATCACCGGCGGCGACGGGACGGGGGGATGCTGCAGGCTTGCACTGAAGGCGTCTCCCGACATTTCTCCGATTCGTCTCCCCGATTCCTCCCACTAAAACCCCATCAAACCTGCAAGAAAAACCAAAGCATGCACGAGATCGGCGACGGAGAACTCCCAGCAAGGTAAATTCACTGACCTCAAAAACCCTAATCATGGAGTACGAATCGCTGGAAAAGGCCCGAGAAATTTGAAGTAGAATTAGCAAACTCCGTTTCGCGAGACAATGACTCGAAACCAGCCCACAGAATTAACCAAACTAATCGAGATTACAGCGATTTTTACCCCCGAAATTAAGCATAACCCAGCTCCAAATGAGAGCTAATTCCTCGAATTTCCAGCACGAATTTATCGAAGAAAAACCCTAATCACCAGCAAACTAGAGAGAGAGAGAGAGAAATCGGAGACTGAGTCAATTTTCACTCCCACACCGAGTCGAAACAGATATTCCCAGATCATCAACAAAAAACCAGTGTTTAAACCGACGGAAGTAAAACTCGGAGCGGAAGATTCCGGGAGAGAGTAAATTCCCCTTTTTTTCCCGAGAAAAAAAACCGCTTTTTTTCCTGGAAAATCGACCGAGATAAATACGTAGCCGAGGGGGCCCAAAAAAATCGCAAAAAAAAAAAAAAAAAAAAAAAAACTGCCATGCGCTCACCATAAATCGGAGGGAAAAGTTGCAGGGACCCAGAAATTGAGAGAAAAGGCAAGAAGATGGGGATGGGAGATGGAGGTGCAATGCGAGCGGGAGCGAATTTTTTCTTTTTTTTCTTTTTTTTTTCAAAGGGTCCGAGACGAATGCGAGTGAAAATTCGAATTCCAGCTATTAACGAAGGCAATCAATTTATTTCGGACATTTGCTTTTCTTCTTCTTTTTTCCTTTTTTTTTTTTTTTTTACTTTTTTCCCGGTGGGCCGCTTTTTCTTCTCTCGAAATAAAATCTGGTTTGGCAGAAACGTAGAGCCTACCGCAAAGGTACGGCGCGTCAGGATTAGGTTTTTCCATTATGAATTTCCCATTTCATTTTATTTTCGCGATTATATGTATTTTAGCTATCTTTAGTAAAAAAAAAAAAAAAAAAACATGAAATTCCCGTCACGCATGGGAATCATTTCTATTCGGTGGAAAATAAGAATTTACATGTCATAAAATATTGGTGCACAAATCTGCGTATGATTTTCTACATAATGTTTGGAATATATTGGAAAAAATAAAAAGGTAATTTTTTATTCAAATCTGAAGGAAAAGAAACCAGGCCTAACTTTTTTTTTTTTTTTTTGTCGAAAACCAGGACAAACTTAGCTACTGCAAAATAATCTAAGTTTTTTTGGAATATAGTCGATAAAATATAAAGTCTCCCTATAATTCATTTGAAAAAAAAAATTAATGAAGAAAAAGAGGGTTGAAAGGGGTGCGCCTGCAACAGGACAAGGAGGAAATTATTTTGCAGTGAACTTTTTAAGGCTCCTTGATTGTTGACCAGCTCAAATCCCCAGCGGTGTCCTCTGCATACTCGCTAATAACTCAGGCCACGTGTCAATATAAATCTGGACGAGTGGATTTGCAAATGGATTTTGAGAAGCAAAGGAATTTCCAATAACTTATTTAATTATTTATTCTAAAAATTAGGATTAATATCACGAAAAGAAATCTTAAATTATATGCAGCAAAAACACCGATACCCTCCGTTTTTTTACCACACCACCAGCATCCCAAACTTTTTTTCGTGTCGGCAGCATTTTTCTTGAAAATTACAATACTTCGAATAACGTGATTTTTAATTATTAAAAAAAAATCATAAGATAAGAGAAATCTGATTTGGAGGATTTATGGTTGCACCGGCAATTAGGTAAGGGGGTGGTTGGTCCATAAAAGTGATTCGACATTTGTAGAAACTGGGAAACTGCAGACACGCTCTGCATACCAATCTCTTATTGCCATTTTTATTTTTTCATTTTCTTGTCCCTCTCTCATTTTGATTTCCTTTTTTCCTGCTTTTTTTGGATTTTTTCTATTTTCATTTAATTTAAAGATACATGTTTTATGAAAAATAAATGGTTTAAAAATTATTTTTAAAAATGATTGCTTAGATTGTAAAAAATAATTAGTCAATGAAAAATAAGCAAGTGTGAATAATACTTTGTGTAGAATTTTTTATATTGATTAAAATAATTAGTCAAATATTAATTTATATTTAAATATTTTCATCGACGATTGATATATTTTTTATTCATTTATTTTCTATAAGCAATATAAGCAATCATTTTTAACATATATGTCTCAAATTATTTATCTTTTTTATGAAACAAATGCACCCTATCCATCTTTTGCCCGACATCTATAATGGGACCATTTGTTGTTTTTCTTAGGGTTGTAATAGTAACCATGTGCACTTTATATAATGCAATTTCATTTTTTTTATTGAACATATTTTTAGTCCATAAATAGATTTAGAATGAAAATGATTAGTAAAAAATTTTCTACTTCTAGAATTAAAATGAGAAATAAAAACTCTTATTTATTGCTCATCCTTACAACTAGTCGCCTGGGCACCTATTGCCACCTATCGTATGCCACCACCGATCATCATCCGCTACCACCATCCACTGTTGCCGGTCACCCCCGCCATCCACTAATTGACATCCATCCAGTCAACGACAGTTGCCACCACCCAAGAGGGAATAATTGATGTCAAAAATGAAAATTTTGTATCGTTATCAAATACGTATTTTTGCTCAGAAATTTGTTTGGGGATCTATTTTAGGAATAGAGATTGATTTATGGAACATAATAGTTATCATCCGCGCCCTTATACAATGGCAATATGAGTATTTGTCCCTTTATTGAAATAATAAATGTAAATATTTCTATTAAACATTTTTGTCTAGTGTTTTGATGGGTGATTTATCAAATACCTTGTTTTTCTCTTTCATGTACACGATTTATGGTTTAAAACTCCCAATATGATACCTCATTAAACATTTATCCATAATTAAAATTTTTGTCTAGCGAAAAATTCTAAGTCAGTATCCTTATGACATTTTTACCCCAAACAGACTTTCATCTCATAAAAATCTCAAATCAATGGCCAAGCCTAAATCTAACTTCCATTAACATTTCACGTTTTATTAAAAATACATGGCAAATGACTAACGAGTGCGGGACAAATTTGACGTTAGGAATTATAGATTTAACGTGAAAAATCCACATCGACGATGCATCCTAATGGGATAACGCATAGTAGATTTAGACCGGGAGTACTAGTTGTGATGTAAAAGTTTCAAGTAAAAGGTTGTTTGGTAATTATCTTATTTTTTTATCTTTCTATTCTTTTTTAATAGAAAAATAATATAAATTTGTTTGATAATGTCTGCTAATTTTTCAATTATGCATAATAGAAAAATAATCAATGAATAAATTTAGAATAAAAACAAGAAATCTTCTCCGTTCTCAAGAACAGACATGAAAAAACTATTCTTGAATAAAAATTATTTCTATAAACAAAAGATACCAAACAGCCCATAAATATGTCGGGAGGTAATAGTTTGGGATAATATCCTGGGTACTGGATTATAGGATTAAAAAAATATAAGTGAATAAAGAAAATTAGTTTTAAGTTTGCCCCAATATGAAGAGAGAATTTATAGAACACCGACATTAGAAGACGAAAGGAGCAGGACTTTTATTACGTGGATGGCCGAAAAGCGAGCACGATTTTTCAACAGCCGCGCGAGGTCATCTGGAATCTTTTTCATTAACAAGAAATGACAAAAGTATCGGACAAAAATCCACTCGAGGTCACTACTTTTTAGACCTCCATAATTGATCTTTCATCATTATATAATTGAAGACCAAAAAGCAGAGAAAGCAACAACTTAATCCACGATCCATCCCCCACTCCTACCTTGCAATTATCACTCAAAAAAATAATAAAAAATCATAAATTTATCGTGATTATGTCAATTTAATAATAAATCTTTCAATTTAACCAATTAAATTATAAATCTCACAACAATGCATCAATCGAGTCAAAAATCGCTAACGTGAATACCAATCATCATATATGGTGTGATCGGTATAAATATGCATAATTTTTTTAACTTTTTTTAATTGAATTTTAATTTTAATTTTTTTCTTTTTTGTGTTCTTTTTTTTTTTTTAATTTTATTGTGGCGACCCTAATATCTGCAGACTATAACAATCGCTCCACAAGATTAATGTTTTCTTGTTCATTCCTTTCCCCAGTGCATTATTTTGCGGTCCATAGAATCAGAGGCGCAATCAAGTTGCGTTAGATGTTTTTGAGCCTATTAAACGCGGCCGCATCTTTTGCATTTCGATTGTGACAACACGAGCTCAATGGAGCCATCCCCGACGGACGAAAGCTTTCTAGATGAATACGTGAAAGGGATACCGTGAAATCGTTGTTGCATCAAGACATTCGACATGGTCTGGCGGACAAATGTAATCATAACTCAAGAATACACGCGTATAGGCTGAGGAATAAGAGATCTTGCTAGAGCAGAAATAGGCAGACGCGTGTTTTTCTTTATCGAGTATATATTATTTCAAAATTGTAATATGGCAGGCAATTTATTGATTTATTTTTCATTAATAAATTACCTCATCATCATTATGTTAGCCTGTTAGAATGGATTTTGTATAGCTTTTCAAAATGGCCTTTCGAAACCAAAAGCCCTCGAGACAATGTTAGGATCTCTAACAAGACTTCTCAAGGCTAATCTTAAGAAGGCTGAAAGTTCACTACTAATAAGGATCGGCATTGAGATTTTAACATTTGAGAAATGTCGAAACTAGGATTAAATGCTCTTTCTTTTTTTTTTTTTTTTCAAAACTACTCTCACTAATTTTTTGGTTTTCTGATTTTACCCCTTCTTATTATTATACTTCCTTGCACAAGGGTAGTTAACAAGAGTTGCGCAACCTTCGATGGGGGCCAACGAGGCCAATTGGTTAGCGAGGGTTGCCCAAGGTTGTGGAACCTCAAGCGGCCCTCGCCTGGGGTCGCACGACCCTTGTTGAGGCCCCCAAGGTCGGCCAACCTCAATTAACGGTTGCTAGTGCTAAATATGGTTTATCAGCGGCTTGAGCTCTTTGCCAACTCTGACAAAGGGTTTGAGCGTTATTTTAATTTAAATTTAAAAAAAAAAAAAACCAAAGCTTCACGCAAAAGTTTTTTTTTTTGCCAAACATTATTTGAATTTAAAATGTCTTTGTAAAGAGCTTTTACCAAATACAATTTGCATTTCCCAAAAGAGTTCTGACTTTAAACACTTGCATTATACTTAAGGCCCATTTCCAAAATTGAATCAAATCTACTCTTAATCTTATGTTATCAATAAATATTTTCATGACTTTCTAAACTATCGGAGCTTGAAAAGATGTAGATTTGCACATTCTCGTTGCTAACTCGGTCGATAAATCATTCACCGCAAACAATTGCAAGTTCAAATTATTTAAGACGAGCCTAATTTCCTTTAGAAAAGAAATCAACTTCAGTCCCGTCCTAATTCTGACCCGACGTGCTCAAAAAAAAAAAAAAAACTGACCCGATGATTTGATCCCGTTAATTCTCCCATCCAATGTCGCTATTTTCTGACCAAATCAAAAGGAGATGCCGTCGCTAAATACCTGACGCGTCAATTTCACGTGTACATCTCTTTTCCCTCTCTCTTCACGTGTCTGTCTTCTTTCTCTTGTCCCTTCGATGAAGAAGGAGATGAACGGCGAAGAAGAGAGCCTCAGCTGCTCTTCCGGTGAAATCTGTCGGGGAGCAATGCGACTGACATAACGACCATGAAGTCCCGCAACCGTTTCCTTGTCTTCTTCGCCCTGGACCTTCCCCATTTTTTTTCTCCTCTGTTTTTTCTGCGGCCAAGCTGCTCGTCCTCCTCGCCGTGGACATTGGCTGCGCTTCCTCCAAGCGGGCCGAGGCCGAGGCCGGCATCTACGGCCCTTCCCCCTCCGGCTTTACCATCTGCGACACCAACTCCATCGACCAGCCATGGCTCCTGTTTGACAAGAACGACAGGGACGATGAGAATGACGACGCTCCCCGCCCCACTTTGGACCACCATGCCCTCAATGGCAAGCCTCCGGACGAGTCCGGCCTAATATTTAACAGTAATTTTGGAGGGAGGGTTAACTGGATCAAATTTATAGAGTAAAAGTTGATGATTCTTTTATGAAATAAAAAAACTTCTAATGAGACTTGGAACCCAACAAAAATTATTATTTTTAAGCAAATGGGACTATGTATATTTTGTTGAATAAGGTAATTGACAAGTTTATTAAATAATTCTAGGGCCCCAAGGTGTGAACAGTGTGTTGATCTGTGCACCTTACATGTAAGTCAAAGTAAAATTCATGCATGCTCTATCCATGGGAAGGTTCCAATTTACTTATCCAATTTATTAATGTAAGATTCTATATAATTATCCATTAGAAAGGTGAAATATATAAAATTTTCCATTGATTATTGCAGCTATTCCAACTAATTTAATGAATGATTTTTCTCGAATTCCACTTCTAACTGGCGAAAACTATACTGATTGAAAAGATGAAATACTCTAAACTCTCGGGCCCATGGAGCTTCACTTAGCATTCCATGCGAATGAACCCTCTACTCTTAGCGAATTCAATTCTTTTACTTCAATGGAGCGACCTTCTCATTTAAGTTTGACGCTCGTCAGGTCGTACGTCAGTAAATATATTTGGGATGGCCCGATGTTTCAATGTACGCCAACGACGAGATGCTCTCTTTAAATCATTTTGAGCGAGCCTGTCGACATCACCCTCCGCACATGATGCTAGCAGGAGACTGGGAGCAATGCTGCGGTCATCCTACACAAAGACAAAGGCCAAATCTACGCTGCAAATGAACCGGGCTTCACCCAAAAACCCACAACCAATAAGGCCTTGAAACCACTTGAACTGAGCCTTATCCCACGTGGCCAATCAAAGCATGTGCAAAATGGATAGTTCGAACTGAGTGCCGCCCGGATTGATTGATGATTTTAAGAAGTGTCGGTCTAATTCCCGATTTCTAAAAGTAAAACCGGTGTCCTGTTGTCCCATTTTCGATTTCAAGGGAGAATTGGACTAGATCAGACCAACACATAATTTTTTTATTTCTTTAAAAAAATAAAAAAAATGTAAGATAAATACTATCTCGTTTGATATCATTATAAGTTGCGGCACAATGATTATTCACTTGTTATTTCATTCAATATCTCAAAATTTGTCACTATCTCTTGTTATACATGAACAATCTTTAATGGGTTTGCTGTACCATAAAACGTATAGATCTAGAATGTGCACTTGGGTCATTGTTGTTTATAAATCTGGTTTTTAATTTTTAATTATCATAGAAGATATATGAGCACATAGTTAGGGTTCTTTTGCTCGGAATTTTTTTAATAAAAAAGCGCGTGGAGCACAATTCAAATTTCAGAATAGATGGTATCAAGTAGGGAGGAAATAAGAGCGATCGGTTCCATTGGATAAAATTGGAAATTGGTCACCTTTAAGGCGAACCACCAAAGGAAGAAGACGGATGCTAGACGTATCAAGGTTAATATGCTAAATCGGGTAACAAAATTATGTCATGGATATCCATTTGCGTTCAAACGGATCGGCTACCTTAAATGACCACGATGCCCCGGTCATTCGACATCCCTAGCGGTGTCCAGCGGGGCAGAACTCTACAGGCGCTCCCCCAGGCCGACGTGGCGTACTGCTCAAAATACGAAATCGCCCCCGCAGCTCCGAATCTCGGTTTTTGAATTTCAAAACTTGGGTGCCGTTGCGCCTCGCTCGACGATCCCCTTTGGAGAGCCTCCTCCCCTTTCAACGGTTATTTAATCGCCCTGCCATATAACGGACTCCGCCTCCGATTCGTCACGCCATTTCCTCCTCACGCACTCGCAGACAGAGAGAGAGAGAGAGAGAGAGAGAGAGAGAGAATGGAGAGACCGGCGACGGGGGCGGTGTCGGCGATGGAGGCGTTCGAGAAGCTGGAGAAGGTCGGGGAAGGGACGTACGGGAAGGTGTACAGGGCCCGGGAGAAGGCGACGGGCAAGATCGTGGCCCTCAAGAAGACCCGCCTCCACGAGGACGAGGAGGGCGTCCCTCCCACCACCCTCCGCGAGATCTCCATCCTCCGCATGCTCTCCCGCGACCCTCACATCGTCAGGTCCGTTCGCTCCTGATCTCTCGCCCCCCTCTCTTTCCTTCCTCTCTCGGATGGAACTCCGTTTTCGTCCGGCGGAATCGATCCTCGCGCGTCTCGGATCTTCGATCTGCGAATTCGCTGCCTTGATTACGCGACGCCTGTGCTCGTTTTGTTGTTTGTTGCTATGTTGTTCGATCCTGTCGTTGCCGTTTCTAGGGTTTTGTGCGTAATCTGCGTTTTCATAGGGCTTTTGCCTAGGGTTTGAGACTTTTAAGCTAGTCAGTGATTGCAGATGTACCGCGCGCTATAGCAGTGCTATGTGCGGCTTGATTGGTGGTGGGTCAGGGGAGTCTTGGACTCTTCTTCTCTGTTTCTGCCTGGCTTTATTGAGGGGGTTTATGGTTGAATCTCCACAGGTTGATGGATGTCAAGCAAGGTCAGAACAAAGAAGGCAAGACGGTACTTTACCTGGTGTTTGAGTACATGGAAACTGATTTGAAGAAGTACATCCGCGGTTTCCGCAGCTCTGGAGAGAGCATCCCTGTCAACAATGTTAAGGTTGGTGCTTGCATTTGTTTCAAACGTAAAGAGGTTTCTGCAAAATCGTCTTTGGACTTATGGCGAGTTCTGATTTCATCAGAGTTTGATGTACCAACTCTGCAAGGGTGTGGCTTTCTGCCATGGGCATGGGGTCTTGCATAGGTAGGAGAATCTGTCATTTCCATCCAAACGATCATTCTTTTTTGGTCAAAAAAAGGAGTCATTTATCATTCTTGCAATGGATTCTTATTATAGGGACCTTAAGCCTCACAATCTCCTCATGGACAAAAAGACGATGACTCTTAAAATAGCAGATCTTGGACTCGCCAGAGCTTTCACGGTCCCAATCAAAAAATACACTCATGAGGTAAACTGATGACTCCTCTTTTTTTATCTTGACTTCAAGTCACCTCTGCTTTTAGCATTAGCTAATGCGAGTGCTTCTCGTTGTTACAGATACTGACTCTTTGGTATAGAGCTCCTGAAGTTCTTTTGGGGGCTACTCACTATTCAACTGCGGTTGACATGTGGTCTGTTGCCTGTATATTTGGTACCGACTCTCTTCTCCGTTTGTGTGCTTCTTTGGGCAATTTAATGCGTTTGTCTATGAATTGTTTTAGCGATTACTCATTGTTTGTTGATGACTTGAATTGCAGCTGAGTTAGTCACCAAGCAAGCACTCTTCCCTGGAGATTCTGAACTGCAGCAGCTCCTACACATTTTCAGGTTAGCTAGGATATCCATCTCTAGTTGTGCCCCTTGTAAACTGTTTAACATGACTTCCCTTTCTTAGCCAAAAGGGAAAAGAACATTGTTCGTCTCTCATAGGCACATGCTTGTGATTGTGTGCAGACTGTTGGGTACTCCAAATGAAAAGATGTGGCCAGGGGTTAGCAGTTTGATGAACTGGCATGAGTATCCACAGTGGAAACCTCAAAGCCTGTCCACCGCGGTTCCCAATCTGGACAAGGATGGGTTGGATCTGCTTTCTGTAAGTTGACACTAACTTGTGAGTTCAATTAGTGAAATAATCAATGTCAGTTCGCTGATAAACTGGAATTTGATCATTTCTGCAGCAAATGCTGCATTATGAGCCCTCGAGGAGGATTTCTGCAAAGGCGGCCATGGAGCATCCTTACTTCGATGACGTCAACAAGACTTGCCTATGAGACTGCGCAAAGTGTGTAGATTAGGAACTGGGATTTGGAATTTTAGTGAACTGAAAAGATATGTACTGAGAACTAATTGCTTGCCTCAAGCATGACCTTTTGTGCACCATGTGCTTCTGTCAATTAATATCTTTTCGAGGATGATATGGTTAATGCATCCTCACGCTTATATTGATATCTCAATTTGTGTCAATTGATGTTTCAAGCATGTTATACGAACTGACCCTTCTGTTGAAAGATACCAGCTGCAAGTATTTAGTTGTTCCAATTTTTTTGTTCTTTTACTCTCAAAGTAGGAAAAAAAAAAGAAATTCATTTGGTAACATCAGTTAATATTTCTATTTCTGAGAATAGAAAAATGGCAAGAGAATAGATTTGGAACTGAAATAAGAAGTAAAAGAAATAGTTTTTTGTTCCAATAAACAATTTCTAAAAATAAGTAATTTTCTTTCTTTTTTTCTTCTTCTTCCTCTTCTAATCGGTTGGTAGAGACTCATTTACCACTATCACCGTCCATTACTGCCGCCTGATGATCAGCTAGAGGAGAAAGAAGAAGAAAAGAAAAAAAAGAAAAATCTCAAAAAAATTACTAAAAAATTTGAAAAAAAAAATTCTACATCACAAAAAAAAAAAATTTGTGGGCCCAAATGCATTATTGTTCTTTCTTTATTATAGAAATAGAAGTTTTGTACAATTAGCAAACGCAGTATTTTATTAAAAAACTATTATAGGGAATACAAATAGAAAGAAATATTTATGAAAAGAAATTGTTTACGAACAACAAAAATATTACCAAATACACCATTTTTTTTTTTTGGTCGAAAGATAGTGCTGTATCCAAATACACCATTGAACGGCTCATCTTTGAATCGTTATCCCTTTCGGTTGTCTACTTGAGCTCTTGTAGTTGCTCGGACATTGGCTAGAGTGGGTTGAGCTATTCTACACAAATGCCTGACCGCTCGAGCCTATAAGTCTAATTACTTGTTACCTTTCAAAAATTTACAAACCTATACCTCTAATATTTGAAATAAATAACACATATTATGATATGATTTCGGAATCATTAAAATTAATTTGGGGTCAATGATTATTTTGCTATCCTCATAAATCAAGTAAAGCGTAAAAAAAAAAAAAAAAAAGTTGGACAAACTAGTACTGGTTTTTTCTATATTATGCGGATCTACCGTATATGCTAATTGTTTATCTAGTGGACAGCTAAATAGAAAAACTAAGATACACAATTTGTATCTAATATATATATATATATTTTTTTTTGACTTTTCGGGAACCTGCTTTTTCATTTTTTCTATGAGCAACCAATTCTAAAGGGACCAATCACTCGAACTGATTTCTTCCGATCTGATCCGGTCGTTAGTCAATAGACAAATAAGAAATAACGTTCCCAAAACAGCCTAGTATCAAATTCTTTATTTAATAGATACAAATCTTTCACAACAGGATATTTTCTTCTTGTTTTCTTTCCGTATAGGCTTATGAGAAAACTATAAAAGGAAATTCCCCAAACAGGTTTCAAATTAATTAATACATCCAATAGCTATATAATGGGGGCTTAAATTTAATAAATGCCTGAAGATTTCATACTTTCTATTGATTCTAATGATGCTAATGGTGTGTTTGGTAACGATTATGTTTCCGGGAACTGATTCTAAGTAAAAGAACGCGTTTGGTAACTCTATAAAATTTCTGATTCTGAAATAGAATTGTGTTTGATAACGTGTTTATTCGTTTTGTTCCAAATTAATTTCTTTTAATTTTTAAATAATTTTTTTTTTTTTACTTTTATTTTTTTTTTATTTTTATTTCCTTTTTCTCCTATTCTTCTTCTACTTCTTGTGGCTGGTTGCCGAATCGGCGACCTCACTGGAGCGTCGTCGGCTCTCATCGGCCGAGCCTCGCCAACAGTTGGGCGAGGCTCGCCTGGCCACCGGCAAGGCTCGGCGGTGGCTGGGCTTGCTTCCAGCGAGCTCGCTGGACCTCGCCCTGGCCTGGCGAGCCTCCGGTGAGCTTGCCGGACTGGCGGCCAGCGACCGACGACGAACGGCGGTGGCCGCGGGATGGCGGAAGGAAAGAATAATGTTTTATTGTGTTGATTTTTTTTTGATTTTTGGGCGTATTAACTTTTTTTTTATTCGTCAAATCTTGTCCCAAACTGATTCCGGGAATAAATTTATTCTTGGGAAAAAATTTTTACTAAACGCGATTCTCGTCCCAAACTAATTTTGGAAATAAAAAATCAGAATTAGGCACTTTTTGGCATATTACCAAACATGGCCTAAAACATCTAACACGAGAGCCTGGAAATTACTGGGGAAACAAAAATCGCCGCGGCCGTTCGGTTGATCGGCGATCATTCTGCGGTGGGCGGGGATTCGAATCCTCGGGGAGGACATTTTCGGTAATTCCGCCGCGCGAGGTGAGTCCAGGTGTCGAGATGTGCCGAGTCAATTGGCGCTTGTTAGAGAAACTCTAAAATCGCTTACCTCAGCTCGGCTCACCTCAGTCCCCCCCCTCTCTCTCTCTAGCCATGGCGACCGAAATCTCTCTCCCCCTCGCCGGAAATTAGACCGCGATCGGACCTCGCGTCCTGTTCAAACCTCGCCCCTCCGCGCCGGGTTCCGTCGCGGTCGCATTCCGGACCGCCGAGGAAATCCTTTCCGCGGCGCCGCTCGCCTTTTGCCGCTCGTCCCCGCTCCTCCTCCTCCTTTCTCCGGCGCGCGAGGGCTCTGAGTTCTTCGGGCTTCGCCGGCGAGGACGTTCAGGTTCCGGTCGTCGCTTTTCGTGTCTCTCTGTTTCAGTTGTTAATTGCACGAATGTTGTGGGAGGTGAAGGAATTGCCCCGAGTGTGTGAAGAAGAAGATCCTTAGTTTTTGATAAAATGCCTTGTTCATCCGATTTATCTCGTTGTCCGGGCACTTATGGTGCTTTTTTTTTTTTTTTTTGGGGGGGAGGGAGGGAGATTTGAAGCACTGCTTTTTTAGTTCTGTTTGAAGAAACGCGAGAGAGTACATGAATGACTGCTATTAGGAGGTATTATTTTTCCTGATAATGACAAGCCTTAGATGCGTGGTTTGGTTTTAGAATGTTACTGTGTTCATGAGGAGTTTGATTGCTGAGTATACGGGTAAGATGGTGATAGTTGGACATACGTCAGACATCCATGTATGGTTCCTTGCCCAGGAGTGCTAATGGGTAGATTCATTTCGACTTTTATTGTGGACCCGATTAAGCTCCAGCATAAATTTCTCGACTTGTTATCTAATTAAACCTTTATAGTGTACTGTACAATATGTCTTAAACGGAAAGTAGGGTATAACCCTTTGCAAAAGGTGTAATTTGAATGTTGCTTAGAGATGGTAAAGGAAGAATTTGATTTGGTTTGATTTGACTGATATCTGTGTAATTTTTTTATTTATTGTGCTCCTCTTCTTGCAAAATTACTTATTTTTACCCCTTCCTCGTGATAAATTTGAAGTGTCCGTGACATTTAAGTCACCTATTGTGCGCGTAAACCCAAATTTGATTTTTGTTTCTTTGTTGATGAGGTTAGTTTTGTGGCATAATAAGACACCTTACATAATCAAAACAAAGAGATGGATGTCACTGAGAAGCCAGCAGAGAGATTGCCAGATGAGTCTGTTGCCAACCTTGTTGATGCAAGCATAGAACAGCAAGAGCCATCCCTTCTGAGCGAGGATAAAGAGAATAAAAACCATAGCACGAATGGGCAATTGGTTGCTCAGCAGACTGACAATGACAAGACTCTTACATTACCAAGTGATGTTCCCATGAAAGAAAGTCATGAAGTGCCTGAGAAGGCCGATGATGGAGTTTCTGCTGCTAACGGTGCTAAGGAAAATGTTGGTGCTTTAGATGAAAACCAGGAAAATAAGAACGAGGGGATGACGCGTGACCAAGACCGGAATCAGTCAGAAATTTCCCAAAAACTTCATCATGAGGAAGTAGCAACTCCAAAAGCTGAGGAAGTAGTAACTCCAAAGGCTGAGGTGGAGAGCATGAGAAATTCCAACAATTGGTTGATTGATCCCAAGGTAATTCAGGTCAAACCAGAAAGAGCTAATAAACCTACTTGTTTTTAGTCTAAACAAAGAGAGCCGTTTTTATTTACTTCATGAAAATTACAGATGGGGATGGTGGATGAATCTGGGACTGTGGAGGAGCAAGCGGCATTTATGAAGGAACTGGAAAGGTTTCACAAGGACAAGGCCTTGGAATTTAAACCACCTAAGTTTTATGGAGAGCCACTGAATTGTCTGAAGTTAGTACATTACATTTGGTCTTTTCTTGAAGCATAGGTTTGCTTTTCTGTGTGCCTAATAGCTGTATCCCTTTTCTTGGAGTAGGTTATGGAGAGCTGTCATTAAACTTGGTGGCTATGATGTGGTGCGTAAGTTCTCCTGTATTTTGGTGTTTCTGTTTTATGTTGGTACATTCTTTTAAGTTCTCCTGTGTTGAGCTTTGTATTCTGTTTGCCTTTGTCTTTGGATTCTTGTGTGTGAACAATAATACGAGGTTGAAGAAGTGCGAACATGAAGATCAAAATTCTAGTGGGAGGGCTCTTGCATGATTTAGTTAAGAATGGATATGGGTGTGGATGTACAGTCGATCCTTTTGCTAGTGGGACGAAATCATGATTCTGACTAGATCAGCTTTAACAGCGAATGACACACAAAGTGCTCCAGATAGCTATATCTTTTGTATGGCTTGATTATGCTATATTTTTTTCAATGCTTGTAAAATTTTATGGTTTTGTTGTAGATAGGTCTACGTGATCCAGGTATAATGCCCATCCAATAATTGCTTTGTCACTGAAAAGTTGGAGATGTAAATGGCATGGAAAGTAATATAGCTTAGAGTGCTATTACTTCTGCAATACAGAATAACAGAATCTATTTGGAGAAAGGGACTATGAGCTTTGTATAAAATAGGGTATTTTAATTGAAGCCCATTTCAGCGATGCAAACTTCTTTGTTTT
The DNA here is from genome assembly GCA_014182555.1 of Eucalyptus erythrocorys. Classification (NCBI taxonomy): domain Eukaryota; kingdom Viridiplantae; phylum Streptophyta; class Magnoliopsida; order Myrtales; family Myrtaceae; genus Eucalyptus; species Eucalyptus erythrocorys. The sequence continues at coordinate 29,906,747 of CM024602.1, forward strand.
TACACAAGAGAACCTTTTGTTTGCATTCTTTCTTTCGATGGTTGTCGTTTGCCCATAAGGATCGCATATTTATAGGTCTTTTCTTCTTTTTGCATTTAATGTTATCAGAATGTAGTAAAATTACATATCATATAGCATCTTTGAACATTTAGTTCTTCAATGGCTTTCTTCTACTTTGATCAAGTAATGCCAAGATCAAATACGGCTTGATGGTTTCCAATATAAGTTGTTGGCAACAACTGACTTATGTGCTGCCATGGGATGGGTTTTTGTAGGTGACTGGATCCAAATTGTGGCGTATAGTAGGAGAGTCTTTCCATCCCCCAAAGTAAGAGTACCATCTAAACCTTCAATGAACTTTTTCTCAGGAGATCTCATTTAGTCGATAAAATCAGTTTGAGTTCCATTTGCCTCAGGTGCTTTGCATATAAGACTGTTACTAGCAGCATAAGTGCCTTCTGTGCCTTTGCCATTTGATTTTAGTCAGATTTCTTGCTTACACTTCCATGTTCAAACTTGTAGTTTGCATGGCAAGACATATTGTTTCTCATACATTCATGTCCAATTTGATGATATCTCTCTCTCAGGACCTGCACGACAGTCTCTTGGACATTTCGAATTTTCTATGAGAAGGTAATTGCTCTAATCAGTTTTTGGGACTTGTTTGCTTTGCAAGATGGTTTACAAAGGGAAATTAAATGACATGCTTCCAGTCCCATAATAACTGAGTTGTTAGCAGAAACTTCCTATGGTGAACCGTCATTTATTCATTAAAATAAGTGTATATTTTCGGTGGACTCACATGTATGAAAAGCTATCTTTTCTTTCAAGGTGCGAGCGTGCTTTGCATGAAAAGCTAGTCATCATTGTAAAATGGGTATTCTTTTCTAGTGTTCTCCAAGCGCAAATCAATGGCTTTGGTTCTTGTAAGCTCAACTCGTATATTGGATTATTTCATGCCACAGCAAATTCGAGCCAGCTCCTGTTCTTAAATGTTAGTACCAGTTAAATTACTTTCATGTGTGTCTTGATATCAACTTAGTGATTAAAATATTATAATGGACATGAACACTTGTATCCTTGTACGTCCTTAAGAGTGCTGTTTATGTTGAACAACAAAGGACAGTAGACACAATTAAATATCAAGTTGCTATAACCTATCTGATATTCTTAAAAATAGCTAATCGCTTTATACGGCCATGTTTGACTTTGTTGGTTGTTTAAACCTTTGTAAGCACCTAAGTGTCTTCACCCTTTATGGATAAGTTGTCATAGCATCTTTATTCTTCATGATTGCCAGTCTCTACCTTCTGATGTTGTATGGTTATGACAGGCTCTTTTGGAATATGAAAGGCATAAGACACAAACTGGTGCACTCCAATTACCTGCTGCACCCATCCTTCAACCTACAAGCATTGAAAAGGAGGTATATGTTTCATGGTTGATATATGTTCCTCCATTAAATTTTAATCAATCTTGGTGATTGGACTTTTTCGTTTGGTGTACAATTTGTTCTTTCACTTGCGTGGCTAGTAGTTGACATGGGATAGCAAGAGACTTGAGAAAATCTTTATGTTGTTTGAGAAGGCCATATGGCTGATAAAAAGGTCCTAAGATCCAGAGTATTAGTCAGGTGCAATTTTTCAATAGTGGAGATGCTTATGTCTTCTCAAGTTTTAATTAAATGGAAGATATGGAATCTTAGTTCTTAGCAAAATCCAATTCTGCTGAGTCGCCTCTTCTGAATCTTTGGTTAAAATGTTCAAGTGTCCTCTATCAATTCTTGTCCCATATTGTAAATGCCACCTATTTAGTCTAGATTGCCAGGTGATCAGCCTAATTAGCTGGAGCCTGTGTAAGATCGGTTCTCAGTAACTCTAGATCAAGAGGTTCAGCCTGACTGGACTTAAGCCCAATTCTGACGTGGAGTTGTCAAAGTGGCTGGTCAGTTTCATTTCCATAATAATGATTAGGTGGAGAGAGTTATGTTCATGTGTAGTTCACTGGATTAAAATGGGACCAGTTTTGCCTTCTTAACTGCATACTTGCTGGCAATGTAGAAGTCTAGAGATTCTTGTATTGGGCCAAAGTGCAATGTCTTTACTGTCAGAAAGTTAGTTAAACCTTTAGAAAGTGGAATAAATTAATTTGGTGTCATTAGCACTGTAAAACTCTCCGTACTGTGTGACATGCTGAGATGATGATTTTATTGGATTGGGGACTTATAATTGCTCCCTAGACACTGGCATCCCTGCTTTTCCTGTAGTCCCCCTTCTCTTAATCTTGAGTTATTGCTTGGACACTATTGACTTCTTGCTTTTAAAGCAGAAGGCTGATTTGAAGAACACTGGTTAGCTGGAAATCTCTTCTGACGGCAATCATCTTCTTTTTCTCCTCTCTTATTCTGAAATTTCACACACAGGCAAACCAATCTTCAGGATCAAATAGGGCACGTAGGGGTGCTGCATCACGTGCTATGAAGGGTTGGCAATCTCAGCGCTATCTTGAATATGGCGAGGTTTGCCAACCTTTGCTATAGCTTACAGCAATTATTTCCTGCTTTCTTTAGAATCCAGCGCAGAAAGATACTTATTGGTTGTTACTCTTTATTAATGTCCTTTTATAGGACAAAAACTCTGCGCCTACAACTAAGCGTGAAAGGAATCTAAAAAGCATAGGTATACTTTCCTTGATATCTTTCCTTTTGAACATTTATCATCATGCGAGTGTCATTATTATGATGTGTATCCCATATTAAGCAAGATATGTCTCCCTGAAGATCTCTCCTTTGAAATATATATGTGATGCCAGCATATGTTCATATTATCTATCGCGTGTGGAGACAGGTTTACCTAGAGAGAAGACAGCTAGTACTTTGGAGCACGGGGAGAGAGCTGTTCATCACGAGGCAGATAAGCAGTTTCGTTTACTTTCTCTAATTTTCTATTTCGTTCCTTTTTAACAATCCTCCTTTGCATTGTGTGCAATATTGGTCTGATGAGGCTTGTTATACTTTTTGACCTCGAAAGGAGCCTTTAATGCTGATAGGTTCCTTAGGAGATAGAGGAGGAATGGAACTGATTGAGCTGAAGACCTCCTGATATGTCTGGTTTCTAAAAGCTTTTAATGATTTCCTTTCGCTAGGATAATGACGAGTGTCGTTGATGTTGGACCTCCTGCTGATTGGGTGAAGATCAGTGTTCGGGAAGCTGTATGCTTTTTCTTTCTCAGAGGCTTGTGCTAACTCTAGATTTATAGTTCAGCTGAGACCAGTTCAATATAATATTGAATGCCTCTCTTCTGTTTACAGAAAGATTGCTTTGAAGTATATGCTCTGGTCCCTGGCCTTTTGCGTGAAGAAGTAAGAACTCCAGGAACTCTTGTCTGATCAACCTTTTAGTTTGCCAAATTATTCTTTAGTCTTGCACTGGAACTAAGTTGGGTTTATTCAGCAATATCATATGAAAAGGTTGGTCGAGATAAGTGATAGTCACAATTACTGAGACAAGGGCACATAAAAGGAAGCAACTATTCTTCACTGTGTCTTGTGTTACATCATGTTTTCATTTCTTGCTCTTGTTTATAGTGATATAAGAGTAAGTTATAGAATAGCACTTAATGAGGTACCTCGTAAATTTCCTGTTATCCCTTAGAATGGGACATCCGTTTTGTTTTGAACATGCTCACCCTTGCAATTCTCTAGATGAGGCTGAATTGTGAACTTTAAGCAGATGTATGTTTTTGTGCTTGATCTTTTCATTTTGTCTACTCAGGTGCGAGTTCAGTCAGATCCAGCTGGACGTCTAGTTATAACAGGTCAACCAGAACAGCTCGAGAATCCTTGGGGCATCACTCCCTTTAAGAAGGTGTTTTCTTGAATTCTTAAAGTTGAGACTAACTAAGATAAATCAGATAATGAGTGCCCTACAAGTTCTCAATTTTTCATTTTTGAAGAATATATTTCGGGCGAGGGTGTTCTTGTTTGGCCTTTTACCTGACATCACTGGGGATCTAGCTCCTTAGACCAATGGATTCGAACTATGCGAGGCACCGATATGTCCATGTCAAATTACAAATTATTTAATAGATGCAATACTGACAGGCAGTAGAATTTTTACATTTTTTGTGGGATACAGAAAAAACATTCACGCCATAGAATTGTCTAGAATTACCTTCAGAGGATTTAAATTTCAGAAACTAATGGAATTGTGATTTTCAGGTTGTGAGCTTACCATCGAGAATCGACCCACTGCAGACATCAGCTGTTGTTAGCCTTCATGGCAGACTCTTTGTACGCGTACCTTTCGAACAAGGATCGGCATTAACTTAATATATGAATATTTAAGTCCTGTCATTTGTTATTGCTTGGAGGCTGTCTCAGAGCAGATTTGAGTATGAATGTCAGTTTTGCAATCACATTTGACTCTCCTCAGTCTTCAGAAGGGAAGAAAAATGAGGATCCTGTTAATTATCTGAAAATGTACCACGTGTTACGTGCAAGCTATGTCTATTTGAATTTCACGTCCTGCAGCTAGTAAAGATGCCATGAACTAATTGGGGGTTCCTGAACTGTTATGCTCCACCGCTTAGGGCTTGTAAGTCCTCTGGAGATCCGCTTCTGATGTTTGGAATGATTTCTGTGACTGTTAAGGAGAAATCTCACGGCATATGTTCTAGCATATTTAATAAGAAAATATTCGATTTTCATAGCAAAGTTTTTGTGAATTGGAAATTTTATTATGTCTGTATTTGGTCGCTCAACAAGTGCCTCGGTGGCACTTTTTAAACAGAATCCAGATGTAGCCTCATGCGTGACGTAGGGAAAAATGAGCATATTTGACCTCTAAGGGTGCGTTTGTTTGTATTTCTATTCAAAAATTATTTCAGAAAATAAAAATAGAGAAAAGTATTTACATTCGGAGAACAATTTTTGAACAGGAACGCGTTTGGTAAATTTGTTTCAGAAATAGAAAAATAATAGAAATACGTTTGGCAAACTTATATAATTTTTTTTGTTTCTTTTAATTTTTTAAATATTTTTATATTTTTTATTTTATTTTCTTATTTTTCCTTTTTTTCTTTTTCCTTCCTTTTGGTCGGCGGCCTCGCCCGCCACGGCGAGGCTCGTCGGCCCCAGGCGAGGCTCGACCTCGCCTTGGTTGGGTGAGCTCGAGCTTGATCGGTTCGGCGAGGCCGAGCTCGAGCCTCGCCTAGCCATGGTGAGGCTCGGCCTTGTCAAGCGACCACCAAGCGACGTCGACTTGGCGGTGGTCCGGCAACGCTCGGCCTTGCTAGGGGCTGCGATGCCGGTCACTAGTCATGGGCGAGGTCGACGACCGACCAAAGAAAAAGAAAAGAAAAGAAGAAAAAAAAAAGGAGAAGAAAAAGAGGAGAAAAAAAATTTGTTCTTAAAAATTGTTCCAAAAATAAGAAATATGTTTTTTTTTTTTTTTTTTTTAATTTCTTGTTTCTGTTTTAAATGTATTCTTAAATAAAAAAATAGATTTAGAACAAAAACGAAAATAAACGCATTTCTTTTTTTTTTTTTTTTGTTCCTCGAAACAAAAAAAAAAAAGGGAATTGTGTTTATAAAAAAAAAAAAGTACAAACAAAGAGGCCCTAAATTTGCGTTTCCTTTTCTTGATTGGGTCATCAAAATCGTGGTGTGTGCAATCAGGTTTTTGAATTCAATCAATCACCTCCATGCGCAACTCCAGGAAATCGAAGTTGACTTGGGCATTGGCTGACGATAAATTGACTATTTTACGGCCTCGGCCGGCAAGTCTAGTGGCCCACCGATGAACGTGGTCGGGAAGAACTCGAAAAGACTTACCACGTCGTGCGAGTAGCAGGAGAAGCTCCTCGGGCGTGTTTGACCTTTGCACCTTTTGTCCTTCACGTGGAAGAATCTCTAATCCATGTGCGCCCGTAATCAATGTACATGATGACATGTCAATGTCTCTTCCGGCGTGATCTCAAATCCATATGGGGATCTGACCATCGATGAAGCTAGTCAGGGTCACCGATCGTGGTTTAGCTGGCTTCTGGACTTCTGTCATGATGTCATCTTTTGGTATATATGTTCACAATGATATCCTACAAAATCAGATTGGATCTGGACGCAAGTACAGCCTGCAGCACATGGTCACGATCGAATAGGATACCCACCTAGGTCAAATCGATCTGACTTTGTTAAGTGTCCCCATCAGGAACGATTCTTGCAGGCCAAGGCTAATCTAGCTATTGCCAAGCTTCCGAACTTATTAGGACTTCAATGTATGTTAAAAGTGAGTGGTTTCAAAATCAATTTAAATTCTATCCAAAATTTGGAATATATTCTATCAAAATCGGTTCTATAATTTTTTGAACTTGAAACCACCGTACATAACCTCTAATTTGAAAATCCTATCAATAAGTATTAGTGTCAATTTCATGATCAATTCAAAAACCAAATAATTTCTTTTTTTGTTTCATTTTTAACTAAGTAAATGAAAGTAAATGCAATGACAAAAATCATAGTTGGTCAAAAGCAATAGTCAATAAAAGATAAATACATAATATAAAAAATAATAAAAAATTCAAAACTGATAACATAAAAATGAAACAAATCAATACTGACACAGAATGAACTTTTTCATGGCATGCTCACAATAATTGGATGGGAGCTACATTCATGATGCAATAGTCATCCAACCAAGTGAAGGTCGAGCTTCCCTTTCCTTGAGCTGGATGATGAAGATATCATTGTGCTTGGCATGTATTTCAGAATTTTATATTTGTTGAAGTATATACTAACTATAGTCCTCATATTATCCTCGAATAGCCTATCTGTTTTGTACAATCATACCCTATACGCCCAACTTCTAAAACATTCGACTAGGGATGGTGATCTTCATTAAATATAAAGAGGCAGTAGGTAAACGAAACCGTGGGACACTGGATATAAAGAAAAAGAAAACAATATAAAATGTCGAGTTGGTGGGTATTGGTTTGTTATCAATATGTCCTGTTATTAGCAGAGGAGAGGCGGATGAGACTTGAAAGGTATGTTTGTCATTGTAAAAAGAGAATTCACGAGTAACTCAAGTTGAATTCATTGGTTCTCGATCTGGTTTTTTGGCTTCCGATTCCTGATTTGATTTTTATCCGAAATCAGGAATTAAACTGCATAGTACTGATTCCACCTTTTTTTTTTTTTTTTGGTAATCGTAGAAATCTAGAACTGTACCGTTTCTTATAGTAAGTTCCTGATTTTACCTAGATTCATGCTCCTCCCTAGGCTGTAAATTACTAGCTCCACTTGGTGATAATACGACGGAAGTGAAGTCTCGTGATTACATGAAACAAAACGCCATAGCTCATGAGCTTTGCATAACACGTGCCCCAAACTGCTCCAGCTAGAAAACTTGAAAATTCACCTAGAAGACGACAAATCTTTAGGATCCGTTGACGAGTAAAATTAGCTGAGAGATGGTGCTCGATGGGATCCATCGTGCCATCAACATCATGCCTTTAACTACGCACTTTTGGCTGAGAACAGCAGCAATTAAAGTAGTTTGTTTAATGAAGGTGGACAGAGGACCCTCACGCCATGTACATTGCACTTACACATGGGCAAAAATCCAGTCGAAGGTCGGCCATGTGCCAGACCAAGAGCGTCCGCTTCGTGGCAAACTCACTTCGTATACCAAGTAATAAAATAGGCTATTACCTAATAAAATGCGTAACTTCACTGAAGAATGTAACATATGATTGGTGTTCTTCTGCAATTTGGGTACTGGCGATCGTCGTCAGCTAACAATGGACAAGATCCCTTTGAGTCAAGACCGTAGATCGGTGGATTAGTTTGGCTACCCTTTTTTTTGGCCTGAGCCTTCAAGCTTTGGTTTGCCTATGATCTGATTTGAATCCGTTAATGTTACTTCAATTTTGAACCGCAGGCTGCAATGTTATTATTATCCATATATGTAGCAAGAATATAACTTCACTGTGCAATTTTCTGAAATCCTCTCATCAGAATTCAGATGATAGGTCCTATAACAGCGTAGATCCTCGGCCTTTTTCGGGGGCCATCAGAACAGAGCAATTTCATTCACATGGTGAAGCACGACATTCAAAAGTAACCAACTTGGAGGTCCCATTACATGTGTACAAACAAACGAACAAAAGGAAAACGATAGATCAGCTCTTAAAAAAAAAAAAAAAAAAAAAAAATCTGAGAATGCCATCATCTGGTCCCCCAAGTAAAGATCTGATCACTTGGAGCAAATCAAAAGACGATCCCCCTGCCTCGCTACAAACTACTACATGAAAGAGACTGGAATAACAGCAATAACACATGAGACAGCGTTCTGTGTAGGACACGGCCACGGATCGAAAATCTGGGTGGGCACGGCATGTTCATGGGGTTAATTCAAGAAACGATTTTAGTGTGCAATTCAGGCACGAGGGTAGTGAGCTGGCTCGCCCCACTGGTCAATTTCCATGCTTCAACAGATATCACAAGAAACAGTCCCATGTGGGGTTTAATAATCCAAAGTCCTTTTCTATTACTGAATTTGCAGCCAATCGTTTCCTCTTGGTTGCACGCGCATATTCCCATATTCGAACACTTGGGCCATGTTGTCTCCATCTAAGATCCGACTTTTGTGACGTCTCTGCTGGATCTGTTATACTTCATGTGACTCTTTACAAGCTGCCCAGCAGAAATGGCAGACATTAGGGAAAGCTCTCCTGCAAGAACTGCACCAGCGACAATGGTGGCCAGGCGCCTCGCATTAGCTCCCGGTGACTCTGCACTTGCACCCTTGACACTAAGCAGATTCAGGCAGGCAGACTGTGAAGCCAGCTGAGTTCCGCCTCCAACCGTGCCCACCTTGTGAAGAGAAATTCAGTTTAAGGGAAGATCCACAAATAATGGAATGAGACCATAACACTCTGATTGCATCAATTATAGTCCATGGGGTTAACCCTTTTTGATTTGACACCATTTCTAGTCTCTAACAAACACATTAACACTGATAAAACGTGCATTATTGTCTCTTGAAGTTTAACATTTTGACACTGATCGCTTTTCTTTTCTGCATTTGTAACTTCCTCTATATTCTCTCATTCCATATCCTTTTCCAATTCACAATGACCTCATTCTTTTTAGTTATGGGGGAAAAAACATGACTGAAGTAGTTTGCAAGGAAAAGGAGAAGTCATTTACCTCAATAGAAGGCATGGTAACAGACATATGAAGATCCCTTCCTTCATTGACAGCTTCCATCATGGTAATGCAATGAGAACTCTCAACATTCTGTGCTGGATCCTGGCCAGTTGCTATAAATATAGCAGACACAATGTTGCTCGCATGGGCATTAAATCCACCAAGAGAACCAGCAACAGCAGATCCTGTAAGATTCTTCAGCATGTTGAGCTCAACTAGTGAGTGTACACTGGTTTTCAAAACCTTCTTCACCACCTCTTCCTTAATAATTGCCTCACAAACAACTGATTTTCCCCGTCCTTCAATCCAATTCACAGCAGCAGGCTTTTTATCGGAGCAAAAGTTTCCTGATGCAAAATAATGAAGTTAATGGCTATGAAGAAAGCCGATCTAAAAGTGATACTTGATTTTTAGTAGTTAACATTTCCTAGAACTACCAACCTTTCCACAGAGAAATAATTAGGAAAAATCTAAAGCAGTTATCAAACGAATATATGAACTGGCTCTTGGCAGACAAACACTTGGAAATCTTAAAGGGAAGATGAACACTGGTAATAAATAACAGATCTGTCAGCTGTCAAAACGATCTGAGAAGTAGGTGTGATATTATTAACATATATGCCCACCTTTCCATAGATCAAGAAGTAAATAACAACTCCATAATCCTTGCAAGGACCCAAGTCTTTGGTATTCATCGCACAAAGTATTTCCTTTCAGTCTAAAACATTGAGATGGACTCATTTATATGATCATCAAGAAATCTTGAATTTGACTGCATGGAGACATCTAGAAAGAGAGTTTCGAGAGAAAAGTAGAAATGGCCCTTAAAGATGCGGAATGTTAAAAAAATTATTACTGCCATAATGAAAATAGTTCACCACTTCTCATGGCATATTAGTGTGTCCTAGATAGATAGATATATGTGTATACACACACGCGCACACACACACACACATAATGGAGACTGAAATTTGTTTGATCATCTGTATTCCATGGGCGCACATATTATAATCATGATGTTGCATGGGACATAAATAGACGTGTTGGATGTTGTAAGCTCTCCACCAGCTGCACATGAAAAGCTCACACCTCCGGATCAGCGGAGCTAATCATATGTGTGTGTGTGTGTGTGTGTGTGTGTGTGTGTGTGTGTGTGTGTGTGTGACTAACCAATCCAATTTACTATGTCCAACAGCCAATGAGAAACTCAAGGGCGAGATTCTATTTAACTAACATAGTAGGAACCAAGTGAAACTTTACCAGAAATGCCAATTATATCCATGTCTGGGAAATCGCTTTGAAGGAAATCCAGCACATTTTGCACCCCTTTCGACACCATGTTCATCCCCATAGCATCACCTGTACTGCAGGTGAATCTCATGTAAAGATTCTTTCCAGCAATCGAGCATTTTATACTCTGGAGCCTGGCGAATCTACTTGATCTGCAAAACCAAGAAACGGTTTCATCATCGTTAAAAGGTAATCCTCAGAAAGGGTGGAGGTGACCACCCTTTTTCTGGAAGAGCAATTTCAGGGGAGAAAAGGCTAAAAGTCCTTTTCCAGGTAAAATGATAGCTCATGTTGATCTAAAGCCTCTCTTTTTTTCCCACCTTTCTAGGTTATCAAACTACACAAATGCTGACAAAGAGTTCCTGGCACGATTTGGAATTATATCACTTGACATTCTGAATGTTTCAAACCCTCCGTCCTCATCACTCAAAAGGACGAGCATTCATCATCAACTAAATCCATCAACATCAGAAAAATCACAACATAGGAACCGGTCAGAATCAACGATAATTGGAGAACGCGCAGAAAATCAAGGGGAAGAAGGTAACGAACACATTATCCGCATAACTCCACGCAACAAAATAAAACACGAGACAAAACCTTAAACCCAAGATAAAATTAATAAATAAAAAATAAAAAGGTATCTAGAAAAATACAAAAAACTCCACGGAGCACTGACCTGTTGAACACCATAGCCAAGGTCTCGAAATTGTCCGGATCCTCCAAGAAGAACTTCAGCTCCGACGCCCGCTTCGCGGAACCGAACCGCACGACCGGCGCTCTCGTCATGCCGTCCTTTAACAAGACGCTCGTGGCGCCGCCGGATGCGTAGATCGCCTTGCAACCCCTGTTCGTGCTCGCCACCAAGCAACCCTCGGTGGTCGCCATGGGCACGGAATACTCCAACCCGTCGAGCAACAGCGGACCGGCGATCCCCACCGGAATCTGCACGTACCCGACCGGCATTTCGCAGCACTGACCCAGGATCGACTCGTAGTCGAACCCTTCGAGGGGCAAGCCCTTCAGCGACCTCCCGGTCATCCGCTGCAGCGCCTCGCGCCGGATGTTAGCGGCTCTCTTGCAGTCCCCGAGCATGGACTCGAGCGAGTACGACGGGACTTTACCGTCCGTGACGGACTTCACGACCTCCTCGTCCTCGGCGGACGACAGGGCGGAGTCGATAGGTTCGGGCTCGGCCAGCTTCGGAGGAGGGCACGCAATGGCGGCGCAGGGAGGGCCGTCGTCCTCCGGGAGGAAGCCGTCGCCGCCGTCGCCGGCGACCTCGTCGTCGAGCACGTCCCACGCGTCGTGGGAGGCGCGGGAGATGAAGGACTGGACGAAGCCGATGCCGAAGAAGCCGAGGAGGTAGATGAAGGAGGCGATGAGGGAGACGATGGCGGCGATCTCGGGGAGGGTGACGACGTGGAGCGGGACGGAGCTGCGGATCTTGTCGCGCCACCGGTGGAGGAGGTAGTACGCGACGGAGAAGAAGAGCGTGAAGAAGACGGCGTTCGTGAGGTACAGCGGCAGCGGGAGCGCGTCCGACGCCTTGGGCGACGACGGCGAGGGCTCGCGCTCGCGCTCGCGCTCGCGGCGATCGACGCCCGGGGCCGGCAGCCGGAGGCTCTTCTGGCGGCGGCGGGGGTCACCGCCGGCCGCGGGGCGGGGGCTTCGGCTGCCGCCGGCGGGCGTCCATCGCGGTGTCGCCGGCGAGGCGGCGGGCGGAGGGGGAGGAGAGATCGGCCTTCCGAATGACCTTCCTTCGAAAACTCTCGCGTGGAGATAGAGAGAGGGAGAGAGAGAGAGAAGGGCTACGCTATACAATGAATATGAGCTGGAGAAAGCGGGCGACAGCGGGGAGGGGGAAGGTTTCGGAAGGTCTTTTTCGAGCGACAGGGAAGTTGGAGACGACGACACGTGCGACGCCCTGTCTCCCCCCTCGTGCGCTCGTGCCGCGGGGCGGGGGGGTTGGGGGGGCGTGGGCGAGCGCGGCTCTTGCCCCTGCGCCCCGCCTCGTTTTTTACGAGTCTCGCCCCCGGAAGAGATGTGAAGAGAGCATCGAATTTTTATCGATAATTCCGCGAGATTGGGAGGAAAGCATCATCCGAGAACTCGATTCAACCAATCATCTTTTTGTCTTTTGTTGACTTGAGCAATTCGATTCGTCTCGAACTCTTCGCACTTTCGAAGCATTTGGCGCCATCAAGAACCAGCTTCTCAATAAATTCGACCATGAGATGGACATCGATTTTTGTTTTTTTAATTTTTAACTGCGGAGAATCTTTTTACCCTCCTATAAAATAATGATATAAACTTCGAGATCTTTTATCTTACCATACTTATTTATGAGAGATTTATATTGATCAGACGATGAGAATACTATATTTAAAGTAGGTGAATATAATTGGTTTTTCTCTTGTGTCTAATTCGATTTCAATTACTGTCGTTGTATTATAATGGACTTCACTATGGTGTGACTTGACTTCTATCTTAATTACTCAAATGCATTGATTTTGTTTCTTTTATTTTTGTGATCAATGCACTTTAGTCAAAACTACATAATTTCAAACAAATTACTCGTGTTGTGCATGACCGGAGGTTCTAGACATTATGTCATCATCGCATGGCCATTACGCAGTAACATTTTGCTAGAAGACAAGCTTTTACGAAAATGAAAAAATAAATTCCTTATTAATTGATGGGTGTCTAGGTACATTCATTGAGACACTCGATGACAACTTGATGACAATATTTGAAACGTAATTATGTCGGTCAATTTCTTCCGATCATTGAGAACCTAATATCATTGTACTCCTTACTTCGCCACATGGATGGCTGCTTCGTTAAGATCAGCTAAAAGAACTTTACCGCATGACTAAGGAAATAATATAGGCATTTGTCACTTCTTTTTTGTCTTTTTTAGTTTTAGTTTTAATCTTTCTAAAAGAACTTTACTGCATGACCAAGGAAACAGTAAAGGCATTTGTCACTTTATTTTGTCATTTTTAGTTTTAGTTTAAATCTTTCTAAAAGAACTTTACTGCATGACTAAGGAAACAATAAAGGTATTTGTCACTTCTTTTTTGTCATTTTTACTTTAAGTTTTAATATTTTTCAAAAGATTTCTTGCATCTTGCCCAGTCAATTCGGCTTTCAGTCAAGTTGCGTTGAAGATTTTGCTTGCTCAGATTGTTTTCTAAATTCTATTTAATTAATTTCTGATTCTTTTAAAGAGACCACGAGTCCCCCACCATGTTTTTTTTTTTTTTTTGGCCTTCGCGTGATTGACGTGTAATTAGCTTGATGGCATCTGTTCTGCCGTTAATCCTGTGATTAATTTTATTTTATTATTATAGTCCGCCAATCATCATCGCGGGAAATGCACGTTGGCCCCGTCTCCACATGACGTGATTACGGACAAGAGCCGACCCGGCAACTCCAGCGTACTCTCTGTCCATTTACCCAATAAAATATTTATTGCGTAATATTATGTGGATCTCCTAACATTTAATTGCGTTTGGATTTTGGTAAATATTTCTCCATGATATGGAAAGTTAAGGGCTTAAATTAAATATTTAGGAATAGTTTAAGGACCATATTAAGCTAAACATCATGCCAAATGCTAGGGACTAAAGAGATAAATGATTTATAAACTTTGGTTCAATGTGCAATATAATTTCAAAACTTTTAATTTTGCTTAATATACTCCATGAACTTTCTTAAAATATGCAACATAATCTCTCAACTTTTAATACATATTCAATTTACTTATTGAGCTATATGAAAATGTACAATCTTGTCAATGAACTTAAATTATTAGAAGGGTAATATTTAACATTTTTATATAAAAAATCCGGAATCGTATTAAACAATTTAAAATTTCAAGGACGATGTTGCATATTGAATTAATGTTTATAGACCGCATTAAATAAATTAAAATTTGATAAATCACACTACACTTTGAGTCAAGTTTTATAAACTATTTGTGTCGTTTTCCTATTAGATTCTCCCTAATAGCTTCATCCGCCATTAATATAATGGTTGATAAAAGGGCGGGTACTTAACATTGTCAAATTAACTAACCATTGGGGTTGCCCCATTGGCTAGCCGGAGGTTCGATTCCCCATGTTCTTGAAATTAGGGGACAGGGGATGGATATGTTTAGTTTTTGGGTATAGAAAATTTAGGAGTGAGTTGAAATTTAGTCCAAGATAGAAAAAAATAAAAAAATCCTTAAATTAAGGACGGATGAGAGTCTACTTTCCTCCATATATTGCCCAACCTAAGAAAAGACGAGGGAAGGGCAATATGGTGATATTTCTGGCCCCAGCGGGTGAAACAGTAGGTGGTCATTGGGCATCGTTGATTTTGGACCACATTTCTTCGTTTTTGTAGGAAACAGCTAAGCCATTGCCTGAGGCGATGTGCATACCGCATTTTATTTTAGTAATTTTTTCAAAAAACAACGATCAATTATCGTAGGATGCCATAATGGTCGTACTATAAATAATAAATATAAGGTCATTTGTGATTACTTGGACACTTTTTTTTTTTCAAAAAATATACTATTTATAACCACACCAGATGTAAAATATAATAAACGTGATGTTATGATGAGTAAATTATCCGTAAGTTTCATTTTTGATGAAGAGTAATATTTTGAATTATTTTTGTGATAAATCATTAGCTTCACGTAAACAGTAAGAGTGAAAAAGAGCGGTAATTTAAGTTTTGACTTCTAAGAGAAGAGACGTGCCGTCCTTCAATTGGCAGTCTCGCATGAAAGGACCGAAGCGGCCGACTGCGAAAGTCAAACTTTCCGTCGGGAACGAGTTTTGGGGGGGACCACGTACGGCCCACATGCGACGCTGTACGTAGTGGCCGCGCGTGATGTCGTGCGTTTTGCGAGTCGTAGAAATCAGTCAATTTTTTCCCTTCCAAATCTTCCATAAAAGATCACCCTTTCGTGCTTCTTCCAAGCTACTCTTTCTCAGCCTCTTTTAAGCTACTCATGGCTTATGATGAGGCCTCGAGACCAGCGACCGCACGGGGGCCGCCATCCTGTGTGGCCGAGGTGTGTTGAACGCCAAGAAAATGGAGAGGGGCACGGATACGTGGGAAAAGATCCTCCTCCCATCCCCTGCTGGTGCGATGGTTCGGGAATCGCTTTGATATAATGGTAAGTATAATCTGAATTGGGTAATGCAAGATCAATTTATATAATAGTGGCCTTTAATTTTTGCAATCGAGAGCCTATCCCATTGAGTCTAAGATCAAGAGTTGGATCGACTTTGTGAGTCTAGTATTGTTTTAGAATTAACGTGAGACCCACCGATTCTTTTTTTTGTTTTATTTTTTTCTATTTTTTTTTTAAAGGACAAATATATTCTTTTAAATTATGTATCCATAGACAATGAGGTACTAAGCAATTAAATAGTGAATATTGATACAAATCAAACAAAAATATAAGAGAAGACAACAACATAAATCCAAAGCCAACAAACCTTAAAAGACAAACATGTAAGCATAATGTTGGAAAATAGAGAGGAGTAGAAGAGGAAGAAGAATAAATGTATTGGGGGATCAATACGTAATCTTGTTTATTGTAACCATAAAAATTAATAATTTGAGAAAACGATAGCGATAGTAATTGGCAATAAGGCATGACTAATCAAATCATCTTAAGACCCATTAAGATCTGTGAACGGTGCTAAGTAACTTCACAAACTTTACCGCATTGTTGACATCTAAATTTTCGCCCAAAAATCATTTTCGAAAAAATAGGAACTTATTCTTCCACAAAAATATTTCTTGTCAAATTCTTGCATACGGATTACCTAGGCATTTAGTATAGTTTTTAAATGCACTTATTTTCCTAAAATAAAAAAATAAAAAATTAAATATTAAAGAAAAAAAGAGAAAAAAAGTTGGAGCTGATGATATGAATGTGGTTACCCAAGTCTTGGGGATCAGATTGGAATTAAAATAGCTAGCCGGGGACAAAATGCAATTTT
Source organism: Eucalyptus erythrocorys (assembly GCA_014182555.1). NCBI lineage: Eukaryota > Viridiplantae > Streptophyta > Magnoliopsida > Myrtales > Myrtaceae > Eucalyptus > Eucalyptus erythrocorys. The sequence continues at coordinate 29,923,262 of CM024602.1, forward strand.
CAAAAGTTGAGGGATCAATTCGCAAATCTTACAAAGTTTTGCTCAAGCCCTTAAATCATCATATTGGCCCCTAATTAAGTTGAAATTGAACTTGGGTCAAGTCAAATTAATCAAATCAGGCCAAAAGAATGAAATTGCATTGAATTGGGCATTCTCGGGCAAGAAAATGGCTAACTTTGAGGGACTTTCTTGCAAAATTGGGTAGGGACAATTATGAAGATTAGTCAAGATCTTAAATTATTATATATAAGTTTGCTAATTGATTAAAAATCGCAGACCGGCTACCAAAACCCAGTTCACGATTCGGTCTCAATTTGGAGCCGCTGAGTAAGCAAATTTGTGACCCCGTCATATCCTCCTTAGCCACCTTATCAGCATGATCTCTACACATGATAGAAGAACATAATTAGGAATGTGAGTGGACGAAAATTGGACACGAATAAGCTACTGAAGGTACTTGAAAATTGCAGCAAAATCCGCACACTCAACAGCTACAAAAGTTTGAAAATTTTGGCTAAGTCGGAAAGTAGGTGAACTAATTTAGTCCGTAGGCTTGGTAGGTAGGGCAAAGATTGACAAAAAAATGGCTTAATTCAGTGGATAAGATCTATGAAGTAAGTTCTTTTAGGGGATGAAAGATAGGGGTTGAAAGGGAGGAGAGGAAGCTCACGGTCGTTGTCAAAATATACCCTCACAAGCGACTCAGGAAAAGGAAAAATCCAGAAAATTCAAGACTGACCCCTAGAGAGAAAAATGAAATTTTCACATACTTTCAATCAAAATTAGCCAAAACCTTTAATTAGAGTTTGAAACTTCACTCAAAGATCAACCATAGGTCGCTTGTGCCAAATGGATATCGGGAAGGTCTCCTAAAGCCCCCGAAAAAATATCCTCTTGGTGGGCCAAGAAAGTTTGAAATTTTTTTTTCAGGTGTTAAGCCTAGTTGGTCACGAGCAAAGGAAATCAAGTGTTTTTGAGAAAAGTAAGAGACAAATGAGAAAAATCATGACTTGTAACCCAAAATTAGAATACATATAGTTTGGTTTGGTGTTAATTTGGCCATCAAAAAACGTCTTAAAGTCTGATTTTAGAGACCAACAAAAACCTTCGTTATCAATTCTTTCTTTACAGATCTCATTTTCCAATTTGAATGAGCCAACTTCCTTGTGTTTCTAGAGGATAATTTCTTGGTTCCTCGACTGAGAACCACTTGCAAAAGAAAGTACAAAGTAAGATAAGAATCCTAGATGTATTTTTCATCAATTTTGCACATATTCTAACAATGAAAAATTAAGAGGAAAACCAGTACTAGAAAACTGATTTTTGAAGCCGGAATTTTTCTGGGTATTGGAAGTCTCTTCAAGAGCCTTGCATGTTTGATTTTCTACGCCCCTTTTTATGCATTCATGAGTTTGATAAATGTTATATGGGAGTATAAATGATACTTATGTCAACCCAGTTTAGTCTATACATCTTTATGTGAACCATGAGATCGTCTACAACTTGAGCCAAAAGCCATGCCAATCCACATTGAGACATGGTTGGTCAATGTAGATCAAGCATGCATGTTTCTTAGAGAGTTCGTTTCGATGTGTTCAATTGATCATTTTTTGTGATTTTTGTTGTATTTGAAAGTCATGTCACCTATTTTTATTCAGATGAAATGATATTTCCTATGGATCCCGCATATGATGAGTGTCGGGGTTTGAATCTGGGCATGCAACATGTTTGTTTGACCTAGGTTCAAACCTAGATTTGCAAAAATAGCTTAAATTTGGACATTCGAGGTCGATTTTAGCTTGGTTCTTGTATGTTTTAGGTTATGATTTCTTTCTCATATTATTCTGGGAAAATTTCAAAAAAAAACTCGAAGTGCCCTTATTTTCTTAAATAAGGACTAAAAGTTGATTTTGTTTCAAATAAGAATATGAAGTGGTCTTAGATATTTTAAATAAGGGCCTGAAGTGGCTTTGGTTATTTTAAATAAAGACCTGGTGTTGTCGATCGCCGGCCGGTTAAATTTTCCGATTGGTCAGGGGTATTTTCGTTATTTGCCATTTTCCCTTATTTTCTTCATTTTTTCTTTCCTTTTTTTTGGAGGGGGGGTTCTTCTTCTTCCTCCTCGTTGGTGGCCAATCGGCCATCGGTGATGCCCACAAATGGCTATGTGAGGGTTGCCCTCGTCGACGAGGGCCACCCATGTTGGCCACAAGCAAGGTGACCCTCGCCTAGGGGCATTTGCGAGGTCAGCTTTCGTTGGCCTTAAGCAAAGCTGACCCTCGCCAGATTTGACGAAGGTGGCCTCGCTTGCCCCAGACGAGGGCTCAACCACCCTCGTCGGTGGCCGGCAACCTCGCCAGTGGGCGACGACCCTTGTCGGCCCTTTCCAACGGCCAATCTAGAGAGGGTCGACCTCGCCGAGGGCTAACGAGGGCCGACCTCACGGATGGCCCTTGGGCGAGAGTCGCGTCTCTTGTGGTTGATGTGGGTAGCCCTCACCCAGTCCTCTATGGAACCAAAAAAATGGGGGAGGGGGGGATGGCAAATGACGAAAATATCCTTTATCGTGGGAAAGTCAAATTCTTATTTAAAACGGACATAGTTACTCCAAGTCCTAATTTGAAACAATATCCACTTTAGGCCCTTATTTGAGAAAGTGATGTCATTTCAGATCTTTATTTGAAACAAGGTCCACTTCATATCATTATTTGAAAATTTAAGGTTACTTCGGGTCCTTTTTTGGAATTTTTCCTATTATTCTTTGCATGTAATAATATAATTTGATATTTTATATCTACATGAGATTGCTTATGGGTTGAGATAAAAGGCCACGAACATGATCCAAAGAAGTTGCTTTGGGATGATTTGATGCGCATCAAATATTCGATAAAATGCTTGAACCAAGTTGCGATTTTGAGATGACTGATTTGAGCTCGAATATTATGATATTCATGTATTGAGTTATTCCATATTAGTGTAAATCAAGCATATATCGGTTGAGGGAATTATTTTTAAATAAAAAAAATTTAAAACAAAAAAATATGAAAATTTCAAAAAAATAAAAATAACAATAAAAATGTTGGATGGTATCAAATTAGGACATAAATGACATCTATGAAATTTTCCTAATTGAATGCTATTTTGGTATTTTATAATCATTTTTGTAACTAATCCATTTTGCGTAGATTAAAATTATCTAGAGTAATTTCATACATTTAGAGTAATTTCATGTATGTTTAAATTCCCATTTCGCTCATGGGGGTCCTGTCCGGTAGCGTGATAATAAAGTCATGTAATATTATTTGCTCAACTTTTATTGGGTTTTCTTTTTTTGCATTTTCTTTCAAGTCATTTCAATTTCTTAGATGTTTAATTAATGTACCGCTTTTTGATAATTTGAGTATAAATTTATTTTATTTTAGTTTATTTTCTAAATTAGGTTAGGATTAGTCTAGACATTAAGGAAAACGACCCCACAAAAACATTTGCATGGACACTTTGCAGCTTTGATAAGGACTAATTTGTAATCAAACATTGTGTGGCCATTTAGATAAACGACCTTCCTAGTTAGTGGTGTCGCAAGGGCGCTAATTGAAACATTAACGTAAATAAGTCTTCATTCCTATAAATCTTTGGTTGCTTTTGAATCGAGACAACATTCTTGCATCTCAATTAGTTTCTAGCTGATCTTAATAAACTAATGGTGACTCCTAGAAATATTTAGATTGTTAAGAACTACAATACAAAATCCAATATCACGTGATGTTGGACTTGAGAGAGTCCGCGCCTAACTCAGGGCCGTTGGCCTGCCACCTTGGGCTATACCCCTAAACCTCTTCCTTTTCCTCTGACTGCAAAAGAGAGGTTGCGACACTCTCAATATACAACACTTCGAACTTGTTGGTATCAACACCATATAAACATTACTTTGTCAAATACTTACTGAAATAGGCATACTTAGAAAAAAACTTGAAGAGAGGAGATATGGGTGTTTTTTTTTTTTTTTGGTAAAAAAAATGTTGAAGATTTTGAAATCTTGATAGAGTTTTAGAATTTATGTATAGAAGCAGTGCGTGAATCATGAATTAAATATATACAAGAATGTTGAAGATACATTAATTAAATGGATACGATAATTTAGGAGATACATGAATTGTGAATTTAGTAGATAATAAATCCAAGAGATACACAAATTAATGACATACATGAACAAAAATAACGTGTATTTTTTTTGCCTGATTTATTAATCCACCATAAATACAACAAATAAACAAGGAATATACAGCTTTATATCTTGCTTGATTTATTAACCCACCATAAATACAACACATAAAACATGGATTATAGAGCTTTATATCTTGTCCATTCATTAATGATTGCTTCAAATGAGTAAAGAGAATCGATCGCTAAGTTCAAACGAGTAGAGAGAAGCCCAAGAAACTACCCTTGAAGATATGAAAATGGAAGATTTCACTAATAATTTGAGATGATGAAGAGAGTAAGAGGGAGACTCTAAAAGAGGAAAATGACGGAAGAAGAGGAGGGCAACTTATAGTTATATACTTAAAGTTTGGAACAAAAAAAAAAAAAAAAAAAAACTATAGGGTTAGTTCGGATCAATCTCAAAACCCCACGAACGAGGACTAATCCGTGCAGTCTAGATTTTGGCTGCTCTTAGGCTAGGGACCAGCCCAATCCCCTTGTGAGGGGATCTGGACGGCTCGGTAGTTCTTTGGAACCGCGGGAAAGGATCGTCGTTACTGCGCAGACCATGTCGAGGGTGTTGCGCGAGTACTCCGCTAACGACTGCCGAACTTTACTGACGTCGTCGGCATTTTCCATCGTCCTTTTGTTCGCGTGGATCGTTCTCAACCAAGTAGGGTGCAGCCCATTTTTTTTCGTGTTCATTCTCCCGCTTCACAGCGAACGAACCCGGACATCTCGGAGAGACAGAGAGAGGGAAGGGTCAGTGGAAAATGGAGAAGGAGAGGGTGTGCGTGACAGGGGCGGGAGGATTCGTCGCCTCGTGGGTCGTCAAGCTTCTCCTCTCCAAGGACTACGCATCGTTCATGGAACCGTTCGACAACTTGGTCTCTACCTCTACCTCTGTCCGTCTCTTTCTCTTCAATTTCTTTCCCTATTTATTCCTTTTCTGTTCCTGGTCTTGTACTGGTGCTTTGCCTTTATCCACTATGGATGACGAGGAACATTCACTTAATCATTTCGCGTTCCACTGTCTGATCACCCTTGCGAACCAATGTGGAGTTCTTCAATTGGGACACGAGATGTAATCACTAATTGTGGCTACTGCCTGCCATACTTGACGGTTAGTTTGCTAGAGCTAGTTTTCTGAGTAGGAGCAACATCCATCAGTCCATGGCATTTGGGTCAACACGTACCTGTCGTAACAGCTCTGTGTTGTGCTTGCGTGATGTTCCACGCTTCGAATAGAAACGCACCTAGTTGCGTTTTTTTTTTTTTTTTTTTTTCCATTTGTAACGCATCTTCCCACTTTCGGGCTTGGATCGTTCGTGTTTACCGATGAGTGTGAAATGTTGAGAAAACTCCTACTAGGCTTTAAAGTTGACAAAATTTTCTTATTCTTGTTCTTATTCTGAAAATAGTAGACTTCTGAAGTGACTCTTGTTAAAGTTTATTCATTCCTGAAGTTTTTCCCTTCCTGATGTAATCTAGACTAAAGCTAAGTCCATAATGAAGATATAATCAAATTTAGGATTATTGATCTTACGACGAAGATTCAGTATGAATGTTATAGAGATTTATCTTTAATATATGACTTTCTGGCGAAAAATCTCACTTACTCTTTATAAAGATATTGATGGAATCAATCACAAGTTGATAAAATCAATCTTGAAGACAAGTTCCTTTTTAGAAAGCGTCTACTTATGAAAACCTAGATTCTGATTATATGGGCGATCAGAATCAACGTATTTTCATCTCAATTTTCAAACGGTTACAAGATTTCCTTAATCAATTTTGTCCAATGGATTGATTGGATGAAATTTCTCTTGAGAATGCCAACGGCTAGTAAGGCGTAAAGGAGTATTTAAAGAGGTCATTTAGTCTATTTGAGATAGTGTGTGAAAATTGAAATTCCAAAGTCTGAAGCCTTTCCAACCACTTGTTCTTCAACGACAATAATTACAGATTGTATTCAAGAGAAAAAATTGAGTGACTTAGTTAGAGAAAAAGAAATCTTCCATTGAGTGTTTGCACTCGAAACATTGCACTTCTCTGTTGATACTTTAGTGAATTTCAGTCAGAGGGCTATCGGTATGGGAGAGTGAATATAGACTCGATCTAAGTCAAACCACTATTTTGTGTGCAATTTTCTCTTAACTCTATTTTTTTTTTTTGGTAAAGTTAAGAATTCTCTTAACTCTATTTAGGTTTATTCGTTGCAATTTTCTTTTAAAATTTCTCAAAATTCTAATCCATCTCTATTTGAGTTTAAATTTTCCTTAGAAGTCTGGTGGCGCTTTTAGTCAAACTCTGACTTATTCATAGACTTTGCTTGCAACATAATATATATTTTGTATTTAATTTTAAATTTTTTTAACACCTATTCACCCTGCAGGTGGCAGTACTAACATTTTCACTTTCTTGTCCTTTCCACACATATAATTAACTTGTCACAGATAGAACTGCTTGGCCCTGCTGTCACGGGAACACTTTTAATGTTCTCAAGGCATGTTGCAAAGCAAAAGTGAAGCGAGTTGTTTATGTATCATCCATCTCTGCAATTGTAATGAATCCGATGTGGCCAAAGAAGCAAGTGAAGGATGAAACTTGTTGGTCGGACAAGGAATGCTGCATTACTACCGAGGGATCTTGTAACTGACTCTAGAACTTACGGGATTTAATCTCATGATCTATTGGCAATACAACAAGTGAATTTTGTGTAAAGACTTCCTTGGTATCTTAATTCACTAATTTCTTTTGAACAATCATTTTCCTTTATAAGTGGGAATGCAATATTAGAATATTCAAGTATAATAATTCGTTTGAAAATTTTAAAATTGTAATCAGATCCAGGTGGATGCTTCGCATGCATTATTTTCCTGGAGAAGTAGTATTTCTTCCTGCTTCACGATCATGTTGATTCTGTAATGTTGTTGGAATCACTTGCTTGGTAAAGTGCATTTTCTGTAAAGGTAATTACCGATTGTCCCCCGATTTTTTACCTTGTTTCATTTCACTCCCACAAGTTTGATTTGGGTCATACTGCCCCCACAAATGTCTCAAGATCACCCCTCAAATGCCTTGATGGTCTCAATTTAACGGGTTCGAGTAGATGACTTGCATTTGAGATATCTCTGAGGTCAATTTCGCCACATAAACTGTCAATTCTTTTAGTGAAGGGATACATCATGTGCAATTCAGGATCATGCTATTTGCCTGGAGTGGAATTGAAAGGAACGAGTCAAAATTGACATCTGGTGGGAAAATTGTGCTCAGAACACTTACAGCTGCATGTCACGTGATCAAAATACTAACATGTTTGCATTGGTGGTCAAGCTTTAGCTTCATCTGATACAATAAATAAATAGATAAATTAAACTTCACGAGGTAATCTGACACAAATCAAATTTTGGTGGCAATGGGTAGAAAATCAGGGGAAATCTTTTGTGGACGTAAGATCTTGAGAACAATATACATTGTTCCTGTAGTTTGCTTTTTTTAGGGACATTTTACTTTGTTTCCCCTTAAGTTTCATGCTTTCCTCCATCTATCACCTCTATAAAATTACAATTTGGAGTATATCTTCTATGAAATGACTTCTTAAGTTTTCTTTATATCTGCCATAGTTTGCCATGAACATTTGAGCACAACTAGGGGTACTTTTGATAATTTCCAGTTGTAAGGACTGATGACGTATCCTTTTCTTTTATTATTTGTAGAAATTCTCAGTTCGAGTGATTCATCAATATGCTTTCCCTCTAATTTTACCCTGTTGTCATGCGAATTTGAGGTATAAGTCTAAGGCACATGCATTTATAGCTGCATTAACAGCTATTCTGCTTAAGCCATTGAACTGGTATAGCCTGTCAAAGAGGGAAGCAGAAAGTGCTGCTGTCAAGTTTGCAAATGAAAATGGACTTGATATGGTAAGTATTCGCCCCGCTCTTGTTTTTGGGCCTCCACGGTGAACGCAAGCAGCTTGGCCCTCGTAAAGCTTATAGAAGGCACTTATATGAGGCTCGTTGATGGTAATTACTTCTGTGAAGCATATGCTATGCTCTTACAACTGTTGAAATGATGTTGAATCATCTTTGGAACCTGTAGGCATTTGCGTGTATGAGCATGAATATGTCTGATGTGTACCCATAGTGTGTGTTTTTTCTATAAAATTAGTAATATACATAAAGTTATCTTGAATTATCTGATAATTCTATATCACCAGTTTTATTACATTCAAGGTGCCTTTGTATAAGTTTCCTATGAGTAGTTTGTGACAAGTGACCAAAGAAAATTCTACTTTGCAATAACTATGGTGGTGGCTTGCCGAGCATAGTTGGGGTAATTTGAGGCTAGAAATTCTAAAGAAACCGGGTAGCACCATTTCATTTGCATGCTTTGGTTTTGAAGATTTCTGATCTCGATCTTGCAATGAAGATCAAGGAAGCGTGGATTGATGAGCTTTTTCTTATTTGTACATGTTTCAAATAGAGTTTTATCTAATGAAACTCATCATGCACTTCTCATTTGCCATTTCGTGCCCGAATGCTTCTATAGTGGGCTTATAAGAGCCATTCCATGCAGTCAAGAAGAACTGGTCTGATTTGCTTCGAAAATGAGAACTTTAAAGAACAAAGCTATAACAGAAAAAGGCCTCAGCCTCTTGATTTTCTTGTCTCTTTCTGTTTCTGAAAGATGTTTTTTGGTGTATGCTGATGATGAACATTTTCGTCTCGTGTCTGTGAAATTTTCCGTAAAGGTTGTTAGAGGCATGTTGCAGCTTTTCATGACAAAAACTTTGAAAATACGCATGAGAAACTGTTATATAGGATGATGGCCAACCTGACGGCATGATCCACAGATGGAAATGATTCCATGCCAAACAAGCTCAGGAATATAGTGGATGTGCGTGATGTAGCTGCAGCTGTATTTCTGGGATATGAAAATCCCGAGGCAGAAGGGCGTTACATATGCACGGCACATGCTATCAAGACTCGCGATTTGATGGTCAAGCTAAGGAGTTTATACCCAAAATACAGTTATCCACAAAAGTAAGTTGCCCAGTTCTATAATTTCAGAATCAATATGCTACTACCTTATTAATTGATTATGACATTACCTATCCATCAGATGCTGCATCCTCATTTTACATTACGAACCATATCTGGTGGGAAACTTACACGATTTCTTATAACTTCGAGATTGTCTTTGTTACACAAACTCTGTAAGCAAGGTACAAACACAAACAAACAAGTGAGAAATGAATGCACAAAATAAACCTGTCATAGGGAATTCAAGTAGTTCGGCCAGGTATACCTGCTCCAAGAGAGGAGATCGATGGGATATTCCCCTATAATTAATAAGAGGAGATTGCAATTGCTTCAACACATAGTTTGCAAGTGTTTCCCCGACCCAGGTATACCTTACACACTCACATTCCATCATGGCTCCTTGATCTCTCTTGTAGGCTTTTTTTACTTTTTTGGTCTGATTTGAGTTAGTCTTGACGTCTGTACCTCAGTGACATCTGCCGAATAGCTGCCTTTCCTTGCTCCATCATTCCGAACATCCACTCCTTAAATTAGAATGTCTGACTCACGTTCTCAGCCACTCCGAATCATGTAGCTCACTTCGATGTCCATGAACTTCAATCTTGACTCAATTCTTAATCGAATTGCGTCTACACTAAAGCTTCATACACCTTAGTGAGAAGTCTGAACTTCTACCTCATTGATTGTCGTCTATATGAGGCCCCTTCGAAGGGTGCTCAATCGCCACAAATGTCTATCGAGCCTACGCTATGCGTGGACTCCCTCAAGGAAAAACTTGGGTCTTCACATCGGCTCTCAGCATGCTATCTGTAATCCATTGGCGTTGACCTCATTAAACTCGGTTTTGTCATGATGTCTCTGGCTCCTTCTGAACACCATATCAGCTTGTTGTTCCGAGCATTGATTATCCAACTGAGTCCCTTAACCACACTATCTCTACTACTTCTTCCTTTGTCGTTATATGTCTGGCAGCAGTCGTTGATGAAACTATTGTGTCCTGCAACGGCTTCCTCAAGTTCATAGCACAACCCACAGAAGCAAAGACATACACCTCAGAAATTGGCCATCCACCAAGATACGCCCATGACCCAGGTCTACACACCAAGGTACTCTCACCCTACCTGAATTATCTTCTCTGAAACACAAATTCACATTTGTTGTCCCCAATAAAACCAGGAGGAACTTCATAGCTTTACAGTTCCTGCGTGGATTAGCTTCATGCATTCTCCCAATGACGTGAAAATTTTGGCTTAATATACACCAACAATCAGTAGTACCAACATGTGAAGTGTGGTACAAATGCTCCACCTTGAGCTCAATCTCCGTGATGGCTTACATGGTTGATAACATGTAGCAAAGGAGCTGCTCTGACTAGCTCAAAATTGAAGCATTTCGACACTTCGGTGACGTAACTTCCCCAAGTCACTCGAACACCTCAACCTTGGTCTCTCTCTGCATCTCCATAAACTTCCTTCAGAGTTCACCCAAATCATCCATCTCCACATTTGCATTTGCATTCAACCGTAGCTCCAGCTCATCCACCTCCGCTGACTGCTTCCACTTAGTTCTCACCTCAGAATTTCTGTCAGTTGCTAGGGAATCTGGAAACAAAGTAGAAACCATCATTTCTCTAATACTCACCTTATCTCTAGGCTCTCATAAAGCTCCACTTGTTTCAGAACACTGTCCAAATCTCTCTCTACAATTGATCCCTCACCCCTCTCATGAAACGGAGCAGATTTGTGGAAGGAAACATTTATGCTGTGCGCACGGCTGAGGACTGTGCATCACTTTGCCGTTGACTCTAATGTGCTTCCACTTCCATGAGCATAAGCGGGGGAATTGAACACTCTTCCGATGTAGTCAGCGGGCTCACTTGACCACATTTCTTAGGAGTTTTATATCCAATTATTGGTGATGGTGATCTACTCACTAAATCACAAGCGGTATATGCCGCCCCAGCCCAGAAATTTTCCAAATCTGCTATTGGAGAGTAAAGAGCGAGTTTTCTCCCATATGATTATGTTCATCTATTTTGTGACTTCGATTTGATATGGTGTGTTGGTAACAATGCGGCGCTTTGGCATGCCTTTCTGTGTGCAAAACTGGCTTGACTCCTCTGAACACGGCTTCAACCTTTGGTAGTTTCCTCCCTGTTTGCTCGTTGATCGTTGCCTTCATATGGTGAACTGACCAAGGATTTCGCTCTCGTGCTTGAGAAATTAGGCCTAGAATTGTGGAAAAATTATCCAGAGGACAAAGACCTGGCACCACCCTTCGACAGACTGTACTTAGGTTCTGGGATTTGCTGCACTGAATTGCACCTGTGCTACTTGTTGAGCTTGCAATGTTCGCAAAAAGCCAGCTTCCCCGTCTTTTGGCCTCACATAAGACCTTTCTCACTCAGTATTTTCATGCCTCTGTTTGGTATGTGCTCCAATCACCTGGTGCCATAAATGTGTCACCTCTTGATTCTTAGATCCTGACTATCACCAAGCCCATCACTCTCCATCTCTGAAGAAAGTATGGTTCTTCGTCTCTTTTTCCTCTCACCATGGTAAGCACAACTTTCGAGACTACGCTTGGAGTGGAGAACCGGTATCCAATATCATTTAAGGGTACTCAACGAGATAAGGTTTCTCTTCAACTCCAACACATGCCTTACCTCAATCAGCATCCTCAACACACCATCATGCATCTCGATCTAAACTGTTCCTATCCCCACATACCAAAAAAAGCTCCATCCCCAATAAGTACTTTTCCGCCATTTATAAATGGATAGCTAGTAAACCAAAACCAATAACTATAAGATGTCATGTGATAAGAACATCCAGATTCATCACGCACTCATCACCTGATCAAATTGTGGTGACCGCTAACATAAACATGGCATCTATAGAGCTATCACCTGCTATAGACGCCACACTGCTCTCCATAGACTCCACAGCAGCTCCCGCACCCTTCTTCTTCAAGTAGTCTCTTCTATGCCCTAACTCACGACCATCGACAGTTCCTTCATTATACCTCGATTTCCAATGGCTGTTCCTAGGTAACCTCCCATCTACCCGACTCAAGACAATGATAGTTTTATGAAACTTGTCTTCGTGGGCCTTAGCGAATGTACTCCTCATCCCTTGTTCATCTGCCTAGGCTTCCTCCATGGCTTGCCTTCGTCTATTTCTATCCTCTAATGCCAAATCTAAACTGTCTTCAACCGCACGCACTTCTTAAAAGTGGCTCAGATTAAAACTATTTTGACCAGTAAATTCCTCCAACTCGAATTCCGAAGAATCCAAAGCGAAATTGTAGATAGATTTACCCAAAACAATTGGTGTCAACAATAACCCAAAGCTCTGATATCAAATTGTTATGCAAATGGCAAAACTGTGGAACAAACACAAACAATGGAATGAAATAAATGCAAAAAATAAACCCAACGCCAGGAATTTATGTGGTTTAGTGGGGTGGCTACTTCATGGGGAGAGATCCATGGGATGTTGTCTCATAATCAACTATGGAGATGACAACTGCTCGAGACACACTCGAGTGTTTCCCAAACCTCAAACATTCTTGAAAAGCCTCTTAAACTCAAATTAAAGAGATATAGTGTTTATCTTACGTACTCACATTCCTTGATCGCATCGTGAGCTTTATCCTGATTTAGGCTTGACGTCCATCCAAAATTATGTTGAAACCCACTTTTAATATAAATCCCTTGCATGTTCAGATGTTATCTTGAAGCGCGATGGACGTACAATTTCTTTCAGAATTCTCACTGGCCAAGTCGAACGTCAGGCCTTTTGGTCAGATGGTTGAACTTTGAAGTCCTCTTTCGTTGCCTAGCTGAGACAAGGTTGGACGTCACCGGACGTCCAATCCTATGCCCCGGAGGTCTGTGAGCATCGGTCCGAACACACACTAACTGCCAATCATTGCTCCTAAATTCCAGACGTCCCTTCCTTAACTAAGGACGTCCGACTCCTGTCTTCATGCAGTCTGAACCATCTCGATTGCTTCGGGTGTTCTCGAATACCGATCTCAAGTTGCTTCCAAATTGAATTGGGTCTAAATTGCGACCCGCATTCAACGGTCTTCAATTGCTTTAAGAATATTGAAAATTTTGTTGAGTTGAATTAATTTTCTATATGATTCCGATTGAGGTCAGTTTGCAATTTACTCATGGGAACAAACTACATGGTGAATAACGTGACTGTTGATCTACATATAACACGGCAATGCTAGCTTTTCTTTCATTTTACCATGCATAGTTGATATATGACCAGTTCAAAACATTGCAGAATTGCAGTAATCTAATAGATAAACTTAAGAAGTGAAATGATCTTTAGTGCAAAAGCTGAATGATAGGAAAAGCGAGTGGTCTTAATAATGTCTGATTTGTGCAATGTTGCCCGATAACTTGCGAGTTGGCCAACTTTGTCTCTCTTTCTGTTGTTTATGTAATCTTGTCTTACTTTGTTACTTGCTTTTAGTTTCAGTGAAACTGATGAAGAAGATAGGCTGAGCTCGGCAAAACTGCAGAGGCTAGGCTGGTCTTACAGGCCACTTGAGGAAACTTTGGTTGATTCGATTGAAAGCTACCAAATGGCTGGATTGTTGAACAGCAAATAATTCAGGTTTTAATGATTTTACATGCTTGTCAACCAAAAATCACTTTCTTTTCATATCTTCACCATGCATGATGCGGTAGCAATTGTTCGTTTTTTCTGCAGAGGATGCTAGTATGTGGTTTGCCGCTTATTTGGAGTCCCTGGCACGGTGGAGACAGTTTCTTTCGGAAAATAACATTTGCTGATGATATGATGATTCAGCATTAGCATTATGCATTGCATTGGCGCTGTTTATCTCATGTGGAGCCATGCTTTTTTAAAGACTTGTTAATAATGCCCTTCTCAAAAATTAATCCCAAATTAATCTATACTGTCTGACGATGTCTGTTTTGTTGTGCCCTTCCTTTTCATATGTGGCCGTCTTTTAATCACCTTTCTATTGATAATTTGGCACATGCGGTTCTGCAAGTGCTAAAGTGCATGATAATTGCAAATTTTAGACTTGTTAGAAAGAATTGAATTTGTCATGCCTGAATAAAAAGAAGACAATCTTGCGGTGGCGCAACATCGATTGTGAAGCTTAGGCCTGTATCAAGGGCCCCGGGGCAACATCCCTTTCACGTACATGTTCGTATGAACCAGGCATCAGTCATGACCTTACAGCACCTTGGACCGTTTATCTCGGAGATAGAAGGCTTTGCCCGTAATCAGATGATTTTTATGTAATTCCGTACTTGGACTTGAGACTATGCACATAATGGTTATTCTGATAGTCGGACCCATCCTTGTTGGTCTTGTTGCGACCTATATTGGAGCATATGTTGCAAACATCGAGCAACCATTGCATTGAACCAATGAACTCCACTCTGACTGATCTTCTGGAATTAAAAGGTTCCTCTAAGGACTTATCTGAAAGTAGGGGTGTCAAAAACCGGACCAAACCAAACCGAATCGAAAAATTCGGTTTTTTTGGTTCGGTTCGATTTTCATTAAAAACTGAAACTTTTTTAATTGGTTCAGTTTTTATCGGTTCGGTTAACCGAACCAAACCAATAAAATCTAAAATTTTTCCTTTATTTTTTATTTTTATTTTGTTTTTTAAAAAAATCGTTTTAAAATTTTTTTCATTTCTTTTTCTTCTTCTTCTTAAAAGAAAGAAAAGGAAAAAAGAAAAAAAGAAAAAAGAAAGAAAAGGAAAAAATAAAAGAAAAAGAATAGAAAATAATTTAAAAAAATCAATTTTAAAAAAATTAAAAGATTTACGAAAGGGGTGTATGTAGGGAAAAACAAATACAAAAGTAAAAACCAAACCGAACTAAACCAGGGATTTCGGTTCGGTTTGATTTCGGTTCGTTGGATTCGGTTCGGTTCAATTTTTCAAAAACCGAACCGAACCGAACCGTTTACACCCCTATCAAAAGTAAACTAGAAAAACTCCTCCAATTATTATGGTGAGTGAAGGACCAGAATCCCATGACCCATATGATGATATTGGATCATTAACTATTAGGATTCGGAGCACAACCATAAAGATATAAGAAAGAAAGAAAATTTGAGACTCAAGATTTTATCTTTATTCACCCTTAAAATTAGGGTACATCAAGCAGATGATTCCACCATAACTGGCACATTGCACTTCTCTATTACATCCCTCAATTATAAGAGAGAGAAATTATATCCAATAGCCATTCAAAGGCTACCTGAACTATCAATAAAATATGGGTTTAAACTATAAAAGTCCTCTAATGGCTTGAGAGCGCTAGCCCCTTGACCTTGATGGGGTGACCTCCGAACCCCTTTTCTCTCATTTGAGATTGGGACCCTTCTACCTTCTTGTCAATTTGGAGTATGAATCATACCCCAATATTAACATTTGAATCAAGAGGTGAACCCCAAGAACAACAAATTTGTCATGCTACTTCTTCCAAGCTAATTCTCACTTTGGATGATTTCTTTTATCGTAAGTGGCAAATCAGTTACCTTAGTTCTCTATTTGGATAATCACTAAGGCTACATTTGGTCGTCTGAATAAAAGTCAGAATAAGATATGTGTTTAGTAGTTGTCCGGGATAGGATAAGGTCAAATATGAGGGGATATAGCTCGAATAAAATAATCCAAGGGGGTGGGATAGAATCAGATAGAACTTCTCTTACTTGTAAAATAAAAGTTGTTTTCCAAAAACCCTATTCTGTCCTTTTCCTTCTCCTTCATTCACCCACGCGCTCCACACACACACATCAAGACTCATGCATTATGGCTAGATATAGGGATTAAATAAGTGTTGTTACAGGTGTTGAGAACAGTTTGAGTGTGGATTTCTTTTTGATATTTAGGCATGATG
This sequence comes from Eucalyptus erythrocorys, assembly GCA_014182555.1. Lineage (NCBI taxonomy): Eukaryota > Viridiplantae > Streptophyta > Magnoliopsida > Myrtales > Myrtaceae > Eucalyptus > Eucalyptus erythrocorys. Next base: position 29,939,423 of record CM024602.1, read on the forward strand.
TGATGCAGGTTTCTCCACATCATACATGTATTGTAATGTATGTCTTGGTACATTGGTGCTTTGTCTTCATTGGTGATTGGCATCTCAAAGCTTTGGGGTTTCTTTCGAGTTGAAAAAATAAGATAAAGGTTTGAGGGTTTTGCATGGTTTTTTTTTTTTGGTTTCACATTAAATTCACGACAAGTTCAATGGTTATTTTTTAACTATTAATATGGCTTTGAGAATGATGTCAATCATTCTACAGAAATATTTGGGGTTGCATAGTGAAAGAGAAGAAGATGACAAAATTGAGAAATTGGGGCTACTTGCTTATTAGTTTTTATTGTATCATGGTACAAATTATTTTACAACTGCTCACCATTCTTTATTGACTGAGTTGCTTTACCAATGTCTAATTTGCCCATATTTTTCGTCTTGCTTGTTCTATCAAATGCATGATGTTTAATTTTAGTAAGCAAGTTCATTGCATGTTCTTAAATTGTTTTTTTTTTTTTTAATATCAAAGCATGTTCTTAAATTGTTGATTGAGTAAGTATTGGCAGTTCATTTCTTCTTTATCGAGGGAGGTTATAGATAATCATGAATTAACTTTAGTTCATTTCCTTTGTGTTTATGTATTTTCAATAATAATCGTATTCCGTAAGATTCCGTTAAAATATGTTGATTTGAACAAGATATTGTTTTGGATGATTTTGCTATTATTTAACTTCTCAACTTGTATTTGCTTAATGGTTAGTCTTTTTATCCTTATTGGAAATGGATCACAATGATAGAGATGACTGGAGATGAACTTAAAGATGTTAGTTTTGTGTATGACATATATGATTGTGGTGTCCGCTGAAAGGCACTATCATAAGCATAAATTGAAGGATCGCACATCTATTAGAAGTCAAGCTCGTTTAGATCACCTTGACCTCCTCATCAATAGCAACAACTTAAATTATGTGGAATAACTTAAGAAGGATAGACGTACATTTACTCTGCCATGTGAGTTGGCATATACAATTAGTAGATTAAAAGAAGATGGACTTGTAACTATAGAAGAATAAGTGGCAACTTTCCTATATATACTTGCCCATCATGTGAAAAATCAGGTCATCAAGTTTGGATTAACGAGATCTGGGGAGACAATAAGTAGGTGTTTTAACTTAATTTTAAGTGCAGTGATAAGAGTGCATAGTGTGCTTCTTGTCTCACCTACGAAAGATGGAAATGGTTTAAGATATGTTTGCTATACTACTAAATGGATTATTTTAAAACCTTAGAGTTAAGGTTCTTTCATTAATTTCATGTTTCTAGGGTTGCTTAGGAGCATTAGATGGCACATACATTAGGGTATGTGTTTCGGAGGTTGATAAACCAATGTAAAGAAAAGAAAGGGTGAGGTAGTGGCCAATGTTTTAGGAGTTTGCTCACATAAGATGAAATTCACTTATGTTTTACCTGGATGGGAAGGCTCAACAGTGGATTCAAGAGTTCTTCAAGATGCTTCAATTACACCCAGTGGTCTGAACATTCCCATTGGTAACATAAGCCTTAATTAATATGTTGTGTAAGTTTTGAAAATTTTAAGATAACTAATAATGTCATCATTTATTATTACATAATTATTATCCTATAGATGCTAGATACACAAATGAGGAGGGCTTTCTCGCTCTTTATAGAAGTACTCAATATCACCTATCCAAGTGGACTGAAGGTTGTATGCCAAAGTTCCATTTGAAGAACTTCAACATGAAGCATTCTCAAACTAGAAATGCTATAGAAAGATGCTTCAATCTACTTAAGTTACGGCGAGCTATTCTTAGAAGTCCATCTTTTTATCCAATTAGGATGCAAGGTCAAATAATCATAACTTGTTGCCTTATATACAATTTGATAAGAAGAGAAATGGTTATTAATTCAATTGAAATATAGTTAGAGATGAAGTTGCTAATGCAATTGAAGATGCAAAAATAATTTATGTTGTTGAGCCGTCGGATCATTGGACAGCATGGAGACAAAACTTGACAATACAAGTGTTTAATGAGTGGAATGCAAGTCGAGGAGCTGGAAGAGTTGTATAATTTGACATTATAAAAGAAATCGTTTGTTTACCATTGTTATAAGATTGTGTTGTAAGATGTTTTCTTCCATTTCTGTTAGACCTGTGTAATATGGTGCTGACTTGTCATTATTGAGACACACATTCCTTATGTAATATTTGAATTATGGTTTTATCATTTGAAATTTTTAATACTACTATCATTAAATTTTATCGCATTATCCTTTATCATTAAATTTTTTAAAATTGAAAGAAGATGTTTAGGATTGGAAGGTAGTGATTTCGGTCAAACTCAATGTAGGGGAATAAAGAGAGACCGATGTGTATGGACAATAGATGAAAAAAAAAAAAAAATGCACTTTTAGATGGTCGTGAATAACTAGTTGTGCGAGGAATGAAAGCTGATAACAGCTTTAAGAGTGGTTACATGATTATGTTAGAGAAGTTGTTTGAAGAAAAGTTACATGATTATGTTAGAGTGGTTACATGATTATGGTTACATGATTATGTTAGATTTGAAGATGAAAATCTTGAATAAGTTATATAATCAAATATATGACTTGAAGGATCAAAGTGGCTTTAGTTGGGATCATGAAAATCATTTTGTTGAGTTCATCTAGAGGATAATTGGTAAAAATATTGCAAGGTTTATGTCACTTCTTCTCACTTTTTTCTATACTACTTGTTTATTTTTGAATTAATATCACAAAAAACCCAAATAGGTATATATATGACAAATTTACCCAAAACTAATTTTTTGACCACAAAAAACCCTAAATTGGTACATTATAATTTATTTAGTGCTCTTTTCTTTACATAAGTTTTTCTTTACTTCAACATAAGAAAAAGTATTCTAGTGACAAATTTACAATCCATTAGTTTCCAAGACCGAGGGAGTAGAGAAATGAGAAGCTACCATTGCTAGTAGACAACGGATTTTTCGAGACCAAGAAAGTAGACACAATTGTGACCTTAACGAGGTCAAACTTGCGTAAAAGACCATGAACATACTTGACTTAACATGTCAGAGCAGTGATGGGCCTCAATGTTAAAGAAATAGCGAAGTGGTCCAAGATCCTTCATAACAAATTCCAATGAGAGTCGAGTAATCAAAACTCGTAATAGATCAGGAGTATCACCAGTGACATGGATATCATTAACACACAACGAAAGATACAAATGGCCTTGAGAAGAAGCATACACAAATAAAGGATTGGCTACTTGCCATGCAACCCAAAAATAATAAAAAGCTATTGAAGCGATGAAATCATACACACAAAGCTTGTTTTTTAAACCATAGATTTTTTTTTTTGGTCAGTCCTACTCTATACCTAGTCTACACTCATTCTCAGACTTTTGCCCTGCCTTTTGCAGGGCATGGGCATCGAAACCCACTCCTGAAACTTGCGCGTCTCCACCCCATCCCTCCTTGAGAAGGTGGGGGTTTGAACCCCATAGATGACTTTATGAAGACAACACACATGATTCAGGAACTCAAGATAAGAGAAATCATTAGGTTGGCGCATGTAAACTTCCTCATAAAGGATGCCATGCAAGAAGGCTCTTTTAACAAGAAGTTGTTGTATGACCCATCTTAATGAAATTGTAATAGAGAGAACAATCTGAATTGTGATGGGTTTAACAACCAGGATAAAGGTTTTGTCACAATCCAGTTTGGCATGTTACTTAAATACTAGTGCAATGAGGTGAGTTTTGAAGCATTCCATAATTCCATTGAATTTTGGGTTGATATAAAAAAACTCATTTATACCCAACTAAATTTTGAGAATGATAAAGTGATACAAGATCCCATGTGTGATTGGTGACCGAGACATTAAATTTATCTATAATGGCCGCTTTCCAGCGTGGGTAAAAAATGACCTTAGAGTAGCAAGTTGATGTCTCTTTGTGAAAAGAGTGAGAGAAATTAAAAAAATTATGGGTTTAGAAATTTCAGATTTGGCACAAATTTGCATAGTATGAGTGGGAAGAGAACAAATAAAAGTTGATAAGTTGGATAGAAATGTAGAGAGGATCTGTAGGTCAACTATAAGAGGAATTTGATTAGAAAAAGAGTCAGCACAAGACATAGTGAGTTTGGGGTGGGGGGAGGGGAATTAGAAGCATGTTGGGTATGCCAAGAGGAGGAGAGAGGTAGGTTAAGAGATCGTGATACAGAAGAGAAGAGAGACAGACAAGGAGCTTGAGGGCCAAAGGAAATAAAAGGAAGAATAGATTAATTGGAAGAAACAAAAAGCAGAGTTAATCCAAAATAGTATGCTATGAGACTAAGAGTTGAAGGATTTTTTTCAAAAAAGCAAACTTTTCATCATCAAACCAAACTTGACAACTGATAAAAATATGATCACTTGACCGATCAAAGCAATAATAGCCTTTGTGAGTTGATGTGTACCCAATAAATACACATGGCACAATGAGGTGTCAATTTATTGGAGAAATGAGACGGAAAAAAAAAAAATAACAAGCACACCCAAATAAACAGTGAAAAGGAGAAATATTAGAGAGGCCAAGAGTGGGAAGCCAATTAATAGTAAACAACAAGGAGAAAAGTGTCACGGCCCGAGTAGAGGCAAGACCCAAGAGGGTTCTAAACAAAGGCCGTGACTGATCCATGAGAAAGCGACCCTCGACACTTAGAGTATTCTCGAGTCTTGTAGAATACTCCTGGGGTAACGGTATTTATACGATATTGTATTTGTACGCATACGATATAAATGCGAGTAGCTGGTAGCTGGCAGCTGGCAGCTGGGAATAAATGTGGGTAGATGGTAGTTGAGGAGATCCAATCTCCACCGTTAGATCTAGAGGAGATCTACGGATGCGGTTCACCTTGTACTTGTATATAAAGGGGTCTCCTCCCTTCTTGTATATTCATTCACAACTCATATATGAAAAATGAGAGCTTCTCTCACTAGAGTTTCTCTCTCTACGGTGCTTGTGAGTCAAGTGTTCAAAGGCTGCTTGGGAGCAAGTCTTAAGGCCGCACGGGTCAGCCTCCGAGTGATCGAGAGTTGATCGATCGGCCCGTGACAAAAGCATCAATTTAATATAAATGAGACATATGAGCATGGATTAATAAGGTTTGGGACATTTCAACTAAGTGTCTAATTTTACATTCTAATAGATCATTTTTAGATGGGATGCCTGAATAGGAAAAATGTTGAATAATATCATTCTCAAGTGAGTATGTTTAGAATGAATTACCGGTATATTCACCTCCTCCATTAGTTTGTAAAAGTTTAATTTAAGCATCAAACAGATTTTTGATAAAACAAGGGAAGCGATGAAAGTTTGTTAGCACTTGTTGTTCTTGGAAATGACCCAAGTGGACTGAGAGGTAGTTATCAAACAACAACACAAAATATTTGAAGCCAAAATTAGATAAAATTGGATTTGTTTGTACATCAAAACGAATTACAACTAAAGAAAAAGATGCACAATAACTAACAAACTCAAAAGGCAATCAATAAGATTTGCCCACAAGACAAGACTCACACAATATCAACTTAGAATTGACATTGCAAACACTACTCAAAATTTGTTTATTAGAATGGCTAAGACAAGCATGCTAGTGAATGAATGAAGTAGAGGAAGCCATAATAGAGTGCAAGTGAGATAACACCAATGAGTTGGGAATCTAATAAAGACCATGAGAAGAATAGCTTGGACAAGAATCTTCCTAGTTAATCGGTCCTTCAAAGAAAAGGACGTACCATTAAAATCAATAGCATAATAATTTTTATGGGAGAATTAATTAATTGAGAGGAGATTACAAGCAAGATTAGGGACATTATACATAGAAGATAACAACAAATATGGAGAGCTAATATGTCAAAAAGCTTTAACAACTTACTTAATAGGCTATAAACGACGATGACTAATTAAGACTTTCGTCAAATTATAAAAAAAGTCTAGGATTTAGGATTTATCAAGATCACTGGTTATGTGTGATGACCTTTGCTATTAAAATACAAATACCATCAGAGGTCTGACCACTTGAGAGAGTTGAGAAGGAGTCCAATAAATCATTGACAATATATGCATGGGTAAATTGTCATCGACATAATGGCACAGTGTGCCTAGCTTGTAGCAAATCTGATAAGTAAGGTGAGGCCTTAATCAACAAAATGCCTCCTTGGATGAATAGAGGAACCCAGGCCCACGAACCATGATGCGACCCACTAAAGAAAGTGGAGGAACAATCGGCATAGTGGGCTAATAAGCACTGTGAACTAAAGTAATTATAAGAGGATTACCTACTCATTTGATTACACGAGAACCATGCCCCTTGTTCACAACCAAACCTTAGAACTAAGTCCACCTCGAGACCCTTGAAACAGCTACTAGGTAAAGTGGCATGACCGATTCGACCAAAAAAAAAAAAAAGTGGCATGATTGATGAAAACATGATGAATATAAGATGAAGATGAGGCATTCGATTTTCAAAGAAATCATTCTTCTTGGATGAGGAGACATGACTACAAATCGCCTATGGAAAGAATTTTAAAGCTACTAGTGATTATGGTGACAAAGGGATCGTAGTGAGATCGGAGCCCGTTGAAGGCTTGAATCACCCAGTCCTTATTAAAGATAAAGCAATTGATTGCAGGCTTATGCCAAAGCTAATTAGACATGGGATTGGTTTCTTCATGGCGTTTCGACAATCAAGTTTTAATTTAATTTCCTTGGCCATGAGCAATCAATAAAGCGTCGTCTTACAGCAAGCCAAATCTCCCAAGACGTTTGAAGATTGTGAACTTCATGGAAAATCTTGACTGTCAAATTGATCAATTTATGAATGAATTGGTTTGTCTTTACCAAGGTAAATTAGGAGATAATGACAACCACAGTGACATTCTGATCAATGAAAGCATCGATAGACATTGAAAAGACCTATCCACATAGCCCAATGCATCATTGTAGATTAAAATAGGTTCAAATTGAGACAAGACTTGTGATGTTAGGAAGAACAAGAGATGATGATATTGATTGAATTACTGTAGTTTGAGCAACAACATAAATTCAAACAATAGAGAAGAGGGAAAAAGAGGTTAAAGTGGACGCAATGCTATCGAGATACGATGGGAAATTGGGATTAACGGATAGAGAAGATGATAGGAAAGGAAACGTTAGGAAAGAAAATTGAAGATATAATGGATATTATTGAGATAGCAATTGAAGCAAAACAAGTGTTGAGTTGGGTTAGAGATGTTAAAGAATTTGACGTGTTTTCTATTATCATATCATGTTAATCTTTAAAGTTAGAGTAAAAATAACGACAAAGTATTTATGTTCGCTCAATCTAGTTAAAGTCATGCGATATGTGTTTGTGAGAGTGATTAATTACAATCGGGATATAAATAGAAATATAATAAAAGAAGATCTCATAATACATATAAATTACGCATTAATACAATTATCGATCACGTTACTGAGTTACGAGATGCGTGTGAATGATGGGGATTCTAAGGCTAGCAGCCACGGCCATTCACAGCAACCCAACAATAGACATCCTCTTATCTACTGTCCTTCCTTCCTTCCGGTTCCTCCGTGCGCAGGCTCCACGTTGATTCCTCTGAACTTACAACAGACAGCAAAAGAGAAAGGAAACATCCGCTGTCATTTTCTGTAATTACATCCGTTTGCTCATCTCCATGTCTAATTCCCAATCCGCGGCCGCTCAAAACCCAAAATCAATGCAATTTCATCCCAGATCCCAACAAGAAGAAGAAGGGCAGAAACAAGACGAAAGAGCAGAAGAAAACAATAAGTGGTGGCGGGCCCCCCGCACGCAGAGTTTCCTTAATCGGATTGCAATTTCAAGTGGGCGCGCGCCGGGCCCCACCGGACCCCCGATTCCTCAACCACTTGACCCGGCATGACCCGAAACTTCCTGTCCGAAATCGAATCAGTGGGGAGTCGGAACGTGACCTCCTCCTCTTCCTTGTCTCTCTCTCTCTCTCTCTCCTCTGCTCTTGTCGTCCCTTGGAAGGCCATTGAACTTTTCCAGGCATCGCCTTCCTTAACTCGTTCCTAGCAATTGCTCGAGTCTCCTGATTTGGGTTTTCTTGCCAGCGAAGGAAAAGAGATTATTTAATTAGCAGACGCAGGTAATGATGATGCATGGTAATGAACGTCCATGTCACGGACCTGCATCATGCCGTTTCCTGGAGGGTCCCTTTCGACGCGCTTGGGCAAATTGCGTGGATAGCTCAAATGTCAAATCAGCCTTATCCAACCCCCAAGACTTATAATAATTGCCCGATGTATCTTATGGAGAAAAGCATAAATGTGAGTTTTAGGTGAAATGCATAGAGATCGACTCGTTAGTAAAGAGCGATGGTAAGATGTTTTTTCTCAATTTAGATCTTCAAGATGAGTGGGGGAAATATTTTACTTTAATAAGACATGACCCAATATTTTTTTTTTTTTTTTTTTTTCGTTTCTGATGATATCATAATTTTGAAAGGATAAATTGGGCCGGTTCATCTTTTGATAGAAAGACCCTCTTATTTTGTCTTATCTTGAGTTTTTTCCAAAAAACCGAGAAGATTATGTCCTCATCTGCAAGAAGGTTTCTCTATGGTTTATGGCTGTGGTTTCTCTTTTCATATTGGGCAGTTACCCCCTTTTTTACGCTCTTTTATTCTTTAAAGTCAAACGATTGTCCAATAGATTTTATAAGCATTACTTTTTGTTATCTTGTCTTGAAGTTCAAGATTCAAACTGTTGCTTATTTTTTTTTTCTCTCTCTCAAATAATGTAGATGTTGGTGCTCAATCTAATCCAGCGGAGTCAGTCGGGTCTCCAATCAAGGAGCTAACCTGCACCCCAAAATAACTAGTTGAGGCGTCCGAATTTATGATCTCGAATTGGCCGTCGGATGCTAAAGTCAGTCAAGGGAAAATTGAAGTGAATAAGTAGAGTTAGCACTTCAAAGATTTGATATGGCTTATTCGTACTGCACGAAGGATATGTAGACACACGACATTTAAGACAAGATCCGTTACCTACATCTATGTGTTTCTCCTTTTCCCATTATGAAAGAGACTTTAGATTTATGAAAAAGCTCTGGCTATGTGTTCTTCTAGCAACGCGAATGCAGCATATAATAGGTAAAAGGTAACTTACATAGCTTTTCCAAAGAGAAAATAGATACAATGCAAACATGAACTTTTTGTAACCTACAAATTTTTACTAAAGGGGAAAGTTAAATTGATCATTATTGATTGGACATGATCAAGAGACAAAGTAGTCAATTGAATCCCACGAATAGAATCAGTGGATTGATCACCAAAAGATGATCAGTTCGCATAAGATCCAATTAAAAACACACTTAAGACTCTGCAACATAGAGATCTCATTGGAGTAAAGAGAATCATATCTTGGATCCAGCTGGGGAGACAACAATAATGTCCAGTAGAAGGTCAACGGGGGAAGAATCCAACGTTTCGATTGCGGGCCACGATCTCTGTCGGTCTCCTCTCGACTCTGCAGCCGCCAGAAGTGTTTCAGAAATAATTTTTCTGGGGCATTCTAATTTTCTAGGACCGTTTCCTTATATTTTTCCCCAAAGGGACCCCTATGCTTTTCTTCTTTTTTTTTTTTTTTTTGAAATTCAAAATCGTATATTTTTCTCTTATCACCGCTAATATGGAATCTGCAATCTTAGTCATACTTAAAATTCAATTTTTTTTGGGAAAACTTTTGAATTTATATATGGAAGATAATTGATTGCTTGCCAATTAACTTAATTATCATAAATCATGATTTGTCCTTATATAGTCGTGTGCATCCTCGTGTATTATGAACAGATGGGCTTTTATGGAACTTTCCTTTTGTGAAAGAGTTTGGATTGCAGTGGCCATCGGATCGCTTAATTAAAAGTAGAGCAAAATCATAGGTTGTGATAAAAAGTGTCTTCGGAGCGCTCATTTAAGATATTTTGTGAGAAGATGTTCGATTTTTAAAGTCCTCATCTCACATATCATATGAAAAATTGATGAATTAATAATTAAAACTTTCACATCTTAAGGAAATTCTACAATAGAAAATCTTAATTCGACATACACTAGTTTACTTAGCTCTGTAGACAGGTCTGGTTTCTTTAGATGTCCATTTTTAGTTTAAAACGTTTTTTAATATATCAATGTGTAAATCAATTTGAGTATAGACAATGTTACTAACTAAGAAAATGAACTCTTCTCTTGCCAAAATTTAATCTGTGAATTTGTCGCAAAACAGCCACAAAAGAACATTTTTATTTATTTGTTCATTTCTGTGAGCAATACAAATGATCATTTTTTAGGAATATATTTTCTAAATTATTCATTTTTCGTTAAATAAATACACTTAAATTAAATCACTATCTTAAGAGTACTCGTTAACAAGATCTTTTTATTTTATTTAAATTTGATCTGATGCGAAAAGTACGTCGTACATGCCCTTGTGAAGTATATATTTAGGCTATGATGTATATACTAATATGGAAATTCAGATAAATTATGGGTAAGTTGGTGTGTTTTGAATTTTCTGTTCAGTTGATTATCCACGAAAGGACAGAAGAGTGGGAAACGGGAAGGAGGAGGAGGAAGAGGAGGAGGAGAAGACAAGAGAGGCTGTTTCGGTTGGCTTTGCGGTTTCTTCGTTTTCTCGCTCGCCTTCATTGTTCATGTCCTTTCACTTCTACAGCTTTTTTCCGTTCGTGCGTGTGTGCTTTTCCCACGTAATTCGTGCCAATTTCTCAGACATTCCCTCCTCTGCCGTCCATCTTCTTCACCGCCCACATACCATAACCACCATCAACAAAAAGCTACATCTCTCTCTCTCTCTCTCTTTCTCTCTTTCTCTCTCTCCTTACGCCATCTAATTCTATGATCGCTTAACGTTCTACTACAGTTGTTTCTCTGCTTTCAGTATCATTGCTTCACAAAATTCCTTTTGATTTCCACTCTTCCTCTTTCTTCTATTCCGATCGTTGCCTTCTCTTCTTAGGACATACGTCTGTCTGTTCCGTGCGATCCATGCCTCGTTGCTTCTTGATCCCTGCTATTTCACCCTTTATCAGCATACCCTTTTGTCCATTCCTCCAAATTCACTCTGTTTTTCTCATTATATGACAATAATATTCTGTAATCTGCATTCTCTTGGCCATATCAACACTTGATTTTGTCAAAGTTATCATCTTTCTTGTTGTGTCTTCGTTGGGTGGTGGTTGTTTTGTGTGTGCGTGTGTCCGCGCCTTTTTTTTTTACGATTTATGGATTATCAAAGGAGTTCAAGTTCTGGATTTCAATTCGCGAATCCTGCTTTTGGAGACACCACGTACACCAAGGTGTTTGTTGGGGGTTTGGCTTGGGAGACGCAGAGCGAGACACTGAGGCGACACTTCGAGCAGTTTGGTCCAATTCTCGAGGCGGTTGTGATCACTGATAAGACCACGGGACGATCAAAAGGATACGGTTTTGTGAGTACTTGTTCTTCGTTCATTTGTTGCTCTTCCTTCTATGTTGGCAGGGGATGATTTAATGCTTACGCATTGATATCCAAGATACTTATTCAGACTTGGTCTCTTCTGCAATTATCTTTTTGACAGGATACGAATTTGACTAGGAAAAGAATTGTTGCTGCAATTTAACCATGGAATCTAGTATATTCGAATAGGATGGTTACATCTTTTGATGGAATAAGCCGTTAATTAGATGATGAGATAGCCATACATTTCCCTGACTAATTAGCTTTTCAGAATTCTGGGCTACTCCACGCAGGCAATGAGTTTTGTTGTAGTAGGTTGCTGCCTAGTGATCTTGTCTAAGTGCTTCTTCTTCTTCTTCTTCTTCTTTGCTGGTAAATTCATTTGCACGTTTTCATGTGGAGAGTGTAGGTAACTTTCCAGGAGGCTGAGGCTGCTGGGAGAGCCTGTGCAGACCCCACTCCAATAATTGATGGCAGGCGCGCAAATTGCAATTTGGCTTCACTTGGACGAGCCCGCCCGTCTCCTTCCGTTGGTAACGCATCTCCCTAGGCTTCCTGGTCTGCAATATTGCTTTCTGTAATGGTCTGATGTATGATTATTCTCATTGGTTTTCTTTCGGCAAGTCTCTTTCTGTTACAATGATGTAATGAAAATTTGAAGGTACAATAAGTAGTGAAGTTATTTTTTAGCTAGAAGTTTTAGGGAAGATTTGTTTTTCCTCAATGTGTGACTTCTGTGCTTGATTTGTATGAATTTCTGTTTTTGTCTGTTGACAACTTTGTACCTTGCTCACTGTCCTCGAGATGCTTTGAAGTGTATTAAACGGACATTTGTCACTAATTTATCAGAAAAAACAAAGTCACTGATTATGTATTTTAAGTATGACTAAGATTCTAGATTCTATATTTATGTGGAAACCTTTTAAAAAAACCATTTGTTGCTTTGTTATTATGAGTAGGCACAGCTGTGCTATTTCCTTTTATTAACTTCCTGTAGATTGTATTATAATTTTAATACAATGTCTATGCTAGTCCATCAATGTATCAATTGTGTGTAGTGCTATATGTTTCCGTCTCTTGTAGGAAACCAGAGATCAGCACCACTGTATGGAGGAGGCATGCAAACCTACCAGGGAGCTTATACGGGGAATTTCGGCTACCAGCAACCTGTTTACTACAGCTACCAACATGGATATACTTATCCTGCTTATAGGTATATTATTTTTACAGATTATTCACTTGTTTGAACTTTAAATTTCACTTGAGTTCCATCTGGGTCCTGCGCTTGAATTGTCATGAGTCTTTAGAAGGTCAAAATAGGCATCGATAGCATTCTGTCTTTCCAGTGTTATTGTGAAAGCTGAATGATTGTAACCGGAGTTGTTACTCTCTCTTTTTTCTATATAAGCCCTTTTTTTTCCACAAAAATGGCGATCTTCATTTCATGCCTGTTTTTATTTAGTCTGTGTGATTGAAAGTTGAGTTGGCATTGTTAGGTAAACATGGAATATTCTAATGTATTCGATAAAAGACCAAAAATCTGATCTCTCACTTTATTTGGGTAGACTCACTCACTTTCTACAACCCTTTTCTCCATCTACTCTGGCACTTCTTGCATTTATCTGCCACTGAAGGAAATGTTGGTGCAGCTCTTTCTGCTGGAAAGCACCTGGCATTGATTTCTAGGACCTTTTAGAGTTATCTGGAATGAATGTTTTAATTCCCTGGAACAAGCACTGGTTGTCATGGCCCCGTATCCCTAGTGTAATGCTGATAATGTTTGCTCCTATCAGTGTTTTGCAAGATTGGATATCTATATTCCAGATTTCAGTCTCCTTGGCTCTTAACCCAAACAGAATAGGCTCTCTTCATCAACAGCGCACAAGAATAATTGTTTATAACTATACACACGAAGTATGATTGTCTTGGCAAACTGAAACCTTTCAAACTGCAGTGACGTGACAACTTATTAGGTTGGACTGTAGTAAACGTGCCTAGGTACTTCCCTTGATGTGTAATATTCTTTCTTAATATCCACAATGATGCTTGACTTTTGCTTTTCTCACTAGAACTCTTTTGCTCCAAGATTTTTCTAGTTTTAACAGATTACGCTTTTTGTTTTACTATGTAGATATTCAGCACATGGCCCTGAGTATGTCTACACACAGGTACCAGACTCAAAACCGTTCCTTACAGAGATTGTAAATAACAGTTTTACTTTGATTAGGTTTGACAAAAGGGAGAGGGTTCTCTGCGTTTATTGTTTCACTCACATGTTATCCATGTGCATAATTCATTCTAGTAGGGCGTCTATAGTCCATATATGGGTCAGCAATACCTCCAGACGTACGGAATGCAAGCGGCAATTTATCCCTACAGCCAGGTGGGTCAGAACATTTCCAGTAGTCGTGGGTTCATTACTGCCCCGCAGTACTCAGTGCCAAGCCATCAGATCATGCAGCTCGGTGGCCCCACTGCTGATGCCATGACAAACTCACAAATACCCACAATACACACATTGTATCATAGCGGTAAAGACTTGTAATTTGGATCTTAGGAGACATATATCCATTGTGTTTTCTTGTTTATACAGGCCTTGTGAAATGCAGAATAAGTCAGTAGTGTAATCTCCTGCATGGTTTGGTTTGTGTGGACTCCTAAAACTCCACCTGAACAATTGATTGATGGTTCTGTTCTAACCTGCACTTCATTTACTTGCTTTCATTGACAGGCGTAGCTACAGCTCTTGCAGCACGACCACAAATAATCATTCCCAGCGCACCTCCTAAATTTATTCAGAGTAGCAGTTCAGACGGTACATCTGGGTGAGGAAGAAAAGACCCGGGTGCGCTTTTCCTTTCCCCAAGTTAAGGCTTACATAGGACATTATTCATATGCCTGACTTTAATCCAATGTCTATCTAATGCTTGGTTGCTGTCAATCCACAGGTTTTCTTCAGGGTGCGGGGACTAAGAGCAGTCAAGCTGCTACATCAGTGGCGGGCTTCTGCCTTATGCCTTCCAAAGTCTATAATTTCATGTTCTTTAGGTACGATCAGATCCTGTCTATCGTGTTGATGTTTGTCAACAAAAGCATCGCATTTGCCAATGAGGCTATAGTTAGCGGGAGTTCCAACTAGGAGTGTAATCACACAGGCCATTGGCAATTCTCTGTGGCCACCTATTAGATCTTCTGTGATTTGCTGCGAATTGGTTGATTGCGTCTAGAGGGAATCGTTATCAACATCTATCTGTCCAAAAAGTGAACCCATATTTCTGCATCCTACTCTGCTTTGCATTGATTCTTCCTCCCAATTTTCTGCAACCTGCAGGTTGTCATACTTAGTCCTCACGCGGGAGTCAAATGTCGGAACTGCTCCTGATTTTGGAGCAGCATGGGAGACCGTAATGGCTCTTCTTCGTTTTTGCAGATCCCAAACTCTTTGCTCGTGCTGGGTATCTGTCGCGAGCATTCATATTCATTTTGGTGGGTTGTCCGTGGTCACTGGAGGAGGTTTTCTAGTGGTAGCCATGGAATCTACTTGTAGGAATCAAGATATGGTTCTTTGTCCTAGGACAGTCACTGCATTTGGTGTGTACATGGTACATTGTATATACATTTTTCTGAGTAGGGTGCATATTAGAACTAGGAGTTCCAGTTGGAGATATGAGCTTTGTAATCAGATGAACCTCTGAGAAACATAAGATGCACAATTTCCCCCTTTTTTCTTTAGGAATTATGACGCTACAAATATATATATATATATATATATATATATATATATATATATATGAATTTTCGTCGAGTACTACAATTTAAATTTGTCTCGATATAAGGCTCCTATTTAGTAAACTATCCTGTCATGTGATTTTGCTGATGTGGCTAGTTAGCTTAGCAGAAGTTAAGCCCATTTGTTAACATGGCTTGCTTGTTAAGCAAAATTCTATTAACATGACATCATATCAAGAGGTCATGTTGGATGTCAATGTAATTAGTGAACAGTTTGTTTACTCACTATAATATCCAATTTGGCATTTTTATCTGATTATTAAAGGAGTTCTTACATTGAACCATATTAAAAAATTTGAGGTGCTTAGTTAAATTAAAAATAAGTTGGACTCGATTGTAGAGTAGGGAAAAAAATTTAAGTACTTACGACTGTTATCACCCTTTTTATCTACTGTATCATAGGAAAAAAAATACATTTTGCTCCGTTTTTCTCGATGTGGCTCTCAAACTAGAAATCTATGTCATTAAATTCTTTAACTTTTGGAAATCTTTTTCAATTATATCCATCTAGCTCTAAGTTTAGCAATTCCAATTTGATGCATTGATTAGTCCAGCCAAAATTCTAATAAGAATGTGAAGAACGGTCACAAATTGCTTAATCATTGTTTGGATTATCTTGCCCCAAACTAATTTTTCCATGATGGCACGGATTTTTTTAACTAAAAGAATGGATTTTGTTAATGAATGTCTAAATGCTAGTTTCCTATGTTATGTATAATGATTACATCAAAAATTGAAATGTCCATAATCAAGTGTGCATAACTCGTGCGTTCAATGGGCAGGCCAACTAGATCAGACTGAAGTTTAGGGAGAAGATGCCCAAAATTTAAACATTTCCCTCCATTTTTCTTCCATAGAAATTTCAAAATCTCACTTTTTGCACGTTCGATTTCGGTCCCCTCCTCTTCCTCCCTTTCCAAACGAAGCCCTAGGGGCCAATGGGCCGGGCCGGGCCGGGCCTTATGATTGTGGGCAGTGGGTACTTGTTCAAGCCCTGCCCGAAGCTTTTGGGCCCTTGTGGAAGAAAAGCCTGCCCACAGACACTGCCGGTGCGGATTAAACTGCTCGGCAAACCTGGTGCGTTGTATCATCCTCAGAGAGCTAGCTTTGTAATGAGTCAGTTTATACAGACCACCGTTTGAGGACACCGTCACGGCGTCCCTGACGAGGCTTGGGTTTGCCATTGAGGTACATGGAGCTAGATGAGGTGGTGGAAATAAAATGAAATCGAGTTCAAAACTTCCTAGCGGGTACTAAATAATGGTGTTTCTGTCGAATATGGTAAAATCCCGAGCAGGCGTAGTTCATGCCTAGTGTTTGGTAATGGGATGGGAAATGTCCCTTGAATAAAGCAAATCTTTGCTGAGGCAAATGTCGTGAAGCCTGAGATCCAAACAAATTCCGTATAAATTCCACCTAAAACATGTAATCTACCCACAATAATATATTACTAAATTTTTAGAACTTAGAATTTACTGCATATATCTTGGAACTTGTAATCGATCCCGTCACAATCAACTGACCACAGCTTATATTTAAACACATGAATAATATTAAACTTTAACAAAATAAAAATGTTAATCATAAAATAGAAATTTAGATTAGTGATTTCAAATTATACACTTATCATTGTCTATAGTGAAATATCACAAGATTACACAAATGCATAGACCAATAAATAAATAAAAACGTGTTTTAAGATTTAGGTTCTAGGTTCTACTTATTTAGATTCTGGAATTTATCTGTCGAAATAGGTTCCTTAATTTTTTGAGTTTAGAATCTATTATACATACCTTAGAATCTGAAACCAAACAAGTTTTTGTCGGTTCGGTCGTTCGGTTCTTCAGCTTCAGATTTTACCCTAAAATCATATCACCCCTGATCCAAAAACCAATACTTCCCATGGCCCCATGCAGGGAAGATTTGCTTTGTTCATGCTTCGACTAAGGAGGTGATGACTGATGTCAGGGGCAGAGATGAGGAAAGGTCAAGGGAAACCCTATTTGTTGCAAAGAGAGCTGATGAGTGGCGCCACATTCCGTTTGGGGGATTTTGATCTACACATTATGCACGAGTTGCAGCCTGTTGGATCGGAAATGGTCCCTTTTGAGCTTAGATTCCCGACACCTGTCTGTTGCAATCCCAAAAGAAGTGGCAGATGAGGGGTGTGGATTCTATACTCAATTTCTCTAGTGAGAGTACGTAGGATACGAAGCAGAAGACACCATGTTCAATAACTCAAGTGAGAGTAAGAAGGGTAAGAAAAATAAGAAGAATCGATTAGGTATACCCCAATAAGTACATTAAAACAAGGTGCTCTGCCATTATTAAAGGGTACACAAGATATCGGGCATTAAGGTATCTAAAAACTTGATGGATCTAGTAGAAGGTGAACGAGTCAAATAAAATAAAAGAAAGGGGAACAATTGACTAGAATCGGAGTGACAAATATCCTTGGTAGGATTAGTATCTTAGTGTGAACTGTGAAAAGACCGAAAGAATCGCTAATAGAAGCAGCCATCATTAAAGTGGAAAACGAATGACATGCTCATACCACTTGAATAAGAGGACATAAATATCTTTTGGAAGATTTGTGATGTGCTTTTTGGAATGAATGGAAGTCTATTCCAATAAAAAGCTTGAACTTGAGTTAAATGAATGAAATTCAAGGACCGTGGCAAAGCTATTTTCTTCATTATTTTTAAAAAGGTGAAATATTAATTCATTAATTGTGAGCCAAAATTCACTTTTAATGATTTATATCTAATTAATTTCAGGATCCGTTTTCCTTTTTTTATAAGAAAGCCGAAATGACATATATAGACATTCCATATGATGACATAGGGAAGGAAAGACGTAATCGAGTTTGAACCCGCACAAATCAGAACCCGACCCGTTTTGGCAAATCGGACCCGCTCCTACGTAAACCTCTTCCCTCCTCAAACCTCTCTCCCGCTCAATATGGAGACCACGGCCACCGCATCGCCCGCCGAAGACCCTCCCCGTCCCTCCGCCGAGCCGGCGCCTGCAAATGTACCCGAACCTCCGTCCACCTCCGCCCCCGCCGCCGCCACCACCACCGCCGCCGCGGCCGCCCCTCCTCCCGTCAAACCAGAACCACCGGCATCCTCCGAGCCTCTCAAACCAACCGCCGCCGCCGCCACCGCCGCTCCTCCGCCTCCTCCGACGGAGCCGCCCGTCGCCGACGCCGAGGTCATCTACATCCCTAGCTACTCCAGTAAGTCTCCGAAACCCTAAAAATGGTCGTGATTTTTTCGTCCCCCACTTTAAGTAATCTTCCGGTGCGACGATTGAGCGCGTGCAATGCGAATTGTCAGGGTGGTTCTCGTGGAGCGACGTGCACGAGTGCGAGGTCCGGTTCCTCCCCGAGTTCTTCGATGGGAAATCGCCGTCGAAGAACCCTAAGGTTTACGTGTACTACCGGAACTCCATGGTCAGGCTCTACAGGCGAAATCCTTCGAGGA
Source organism: Eucalyptus erythrocorys (assembly GCA_014182555.1). NCBI lineage: Eukaryota > Viridiplantae > Streptophyta > Magnoliopsida > Myrtales > Myrtaceae > Eucalyptus > Eucalyptus erythrocorys. The sequence continues at coordinate 29,958,236 of CM024602.1, forward strand.
AGATCACGTTCACCGATGTGAGGAAGACGTTGATCGGTGACGTCGGGTCGATTCGTAGGGTTTTTGATTTCTTGGAGACCTGGGGGCTGGTCAATTACTCGGGCTCCGCCTCGGGCAAGCCGTTGAAATGGGACGATAAGGAGACCAGTAAGACTGCCACCGGCGGAGGCGGTGGTAATGGAGGAGGTAATGCGGTTGACTCTGCTGGGTTGAATAGGGAGGCGTCGAGGAGGTTGTGCAATAGCTGCAAGTCTGTGTGCATTATTGCTTGCTTTGCTTGTGAAAAGGTGATGTTTTTCTTCCTTCTTTGGGGTAGAAGATGTTTACTTTCTTTTTTTTTTTTCCATTGAAGAATTCTTTGTACTTATCTTGCTTGTTTTTAGGGGTTTCTTTGATATCTCAAAGATGTGGTGATTGTTATGAGAGCAAATCTCATCCAATCATCATGAATCTTTTGAGTTTTCGTGTGTGATGATATTTTGTGTAGGAGTTGCAATAAAATGGACATGATTATGTCCGAGTTGTGACAAGGGATCAGTTCCCCAATGGAACATTGAAGGCTCCTGTTTTTAGATACAACTGTTGAAAAATCGTGATTTGATATCAACAAAAAACATTTGTCTAGGTCACTTCGTTTCATTTTGTCCAAGTTACTTCTCTTTTTGTCCAAGTTTCTTCTTTTCTTTGTCTAACTCACTTTCCTGTCTTCTTTGTGAGTTTCGAGAATACCCCTATTCATGGGTCCGAGATCCACGTCTATGAATTGAAAGATCTGAATGATCAACGCTGCATAGTTGTTAGAATCAATAGGTCTTCAAATTGTTCATTTGAAAAAATGGAAACCATGATTATTGGATGATCATGATACTTCCCAAAAATCGAAATTATTGATCAGTGGGGGAACAATTTCACCATTCTTTGCTTTTGTAGCATGTTTATGTGATATTTTTTTATTAGTGCTAACATGAGAACTTTTGCTGATTTGACAAAATTAAGATGTTATTGTGATATAGATTCTCTCTTTTGGAAAGTAAAGAGTCTTTTTATTGTCGCTCAAAGGTTAGTGTCATGCACGTCGAGCACTTTCTGGCTTCATTATAAAGAAGGAAATGATGTGAACCGCACTGCACCTCACTCGTTAAGTTTTCAAATACCCCCAACATGATTACTCAACATATAGTGGAGCTTTCAGCTTATATTCTATATGTTTGGTTTTAGACTTACTATGTTATAGGAGTATATTTACTTCATTTGCATTCAGCTTTGTCTCTATAGTATGGATTATATAGCCATCAAGGAGAAGATGACTGATGAGCTGTAAGATTATTGATGATGACTATTACATTTACACCTACTTGTTACATGCAGTATGATTTGACTCTCTGTGCAAGATGCTATGTTAGAGGAAATTATAGGGTTGGCGTTAGTTCTTCTGATTTTAGGCGTGTTGAGATCAATGAAGATATGAAGGCAGATTGGACAGAGAAAGAGACTTTGCATCTCCTTGAGGCCTTAATGCATTATGGTGATGACTGGAAGAGGGTTGCCCACCATGTTGGCGGCAGAACTGAGAAAGAATGTGTCACTAAATTTATTAAACTTCCTTTTGCCGAGGAATTCATTAGTGATCCTTACTCTGGAGACATTGATGGGAGGAATAATACTGTGAAGGACAATAATGATGTTGAATTTGGAATTGAAAGCTCTACAATGTCAGCACCCAGTAAAAGAATGCGTCTCACACCTCTGGCCGATGCAAGTAATCCGATTATGGCACAGGTACCAAACTCTGTTTTTCCCTAATGTTGAAAGTTCTTTTTTTAATCCTGTGTGTTTGTGTTTTTGCTGTTTAGAAGACCTCTCTATTAGCATAGATAAAAGGGCAATGGTTTGGAAAGTTTGTAGGATTTCTGTCTTTGGCAGATGTTAGATATTGCTTTCCGTTATCGTAAGACTATGTGTGATGCATATCTTATATATGATGTTAAACTTCCTAAGATAGAACTTAGGACACTATTTGCTTACATGTTTGACTGCTGTGAAGGTCGTGGAGCTACACTTTGTATCTTTGGCTTTTTCCACCATTTTTGCATGAAAGACTGGGCTTTTTGAAAACCATAATCTTTATTAGTAGATTTTAACAATATAGTTGGCAAGATTTTTATTATTAGTTATGGTTCTAGTGAATGAATTAACTTCTTCCTTACTTATCAAATTAAGAGAATCTTCTACATAATTGAATCGAATTATCTAAGTCAATGCTTATTAGTTTTTATCCACTTAATTGAGGCTATCAAACAGCCTCTTAATTTTCATCACTTAATGAGGTTATCAAATATGCCCTCATATTGCTTGATGAGAGGTTGAACTCCATGGTGTCATTGCTGTCCTAATTTCGTTTTTGACGATCAAATCATCTCTGTAGGCTGCTTTTTTGTCAGCTTTGGCTGGTGTGGAAGTTGCAGAAGCTGCTGCTCAAGCTGCTGTGACAACCCTCTCTGAGGTGGAGTATGGAGTAAACAGAGGTAATTTTGGATCTTTTTGCTGGTGATACATCAAGATGTATTCATAACTTCCCAATGATAATCCTTAAATATTAAGCAATGTATATAAATCAAGTAGCATTAAGCTGTCTTTACGATGATCCATAGGCAGCATGAGTGAATTTCACGTCCACAGTTTTCTGCTAAAAAACCAGGACTATTGTCTCAATCTTGTCCTTTTACAATGCCATTTTTCATATGAAAAATTGCTTGGTTACCTCTTGTTGTGTAATAGATATTTCAAAAGGACTATTATTAGCTGAAATTTGCATGTCATTGATGTATTTTGTCTAAGGAAAATCTCTTGAGGCCATGGCGGTTTGAATGTGAGGCCTCCTGCTTGAAGTCCAAGACATCTACTTCTTTATGAAGCAAATGGAGGCAGTCACAAGCTTACATGCAGGAGCAAGAAAAAACGAAGTCAAAGATGTTTATTAACTTGTGAAGCCATCTAACGTAAAATGCAATGAAATTAGGCTTTGACGGCAACTGGGAACGGAGCAATCTGTAGTTGGTCTTGGAGTCCTACAAAGATATGTTGTGTTTTTTTTATATATTCATTAGGAAAAGCGTGTGTTAGCTCATAAATTCTAGAATAAAGCTCAAGTGTCTAGAGAGAGAGAAACACTTATGGTATCGAAAGACCTCTACTGTTTCTGTATAAACTATTTAGGAAGGTGCACGCCATTTAGACAGTTTGTTGTCTCTTGGAGGAAAGCTGCAACACAAGTTTTGCACTTTGTGAAGAGAGAAATTTATCTTTGAGGATAGTATTTGACACCTTAGACATTTTTCTTTTCTACATATCTAATTGTAATTCTCGAGATTGTCACAACACTTCTTAGGCTATGTGACTTCATTTTAGTCATTTTGATAAATGAAATGTCCCCCATAATACCGGTTGTTGCAGACCTTTTAGGTTAGATTTCTAGTGTGCAATTTTTAGAAATTCTGAATTTGACCTTCTAGGTTAGATTTCTAATTCGTGACCGTATTTCAGAAGCTGAAGTTTCTGCCAATGGAGAGACGACCCTGAATGCGTTAGAAGGAGCTCTTATGGATGCAAACTCAGTGCTTGAGAAGGAAGAGCTTGATCTGGAGAGAGCTGTATCAGACATTGTGGAGGTGCAGGTGTGTCTTTTGTTCTTCGTAAAATGTCTAGAGATAATTGTGCTAGTGTCTATTTTGATCTTTACAAAATGGAATAGATCCAAATATATAAAGGATCCACCATGCTCTCATATCAATAAAATCTGTCAATTTTTTTGGCAGCTACGGGTCTATTTGGTAACCATTCTGTTACCGGGAATAACTTTAACTTAGAAATATTTTTTTTTTTTTTTAATTTTGTTTTGTAAACGAGTTTATGAGCATTTGAAAGCGTTTAATAACTATAAAAAATTTTTATTCTTGGGATAGAAATGTATTTGGTAAGATCTCTAATTCTTTTGTGATTTAGAGTTTCTTTTAATTTTTACTAATTTGATTATATTTCTCTTTTTTTTATTTTTTTATTTTATTTTTTCCCTTTTCTTCTTCCCTTTCTTCCTTTCGCCGGTGACCTTGTTGGGGCATCGCCGGCCCCCCAACGAGGCCGAGCCTCCTCGATGGTTGGGCAAGGCTCAGCCTCACTTTGCCTCGCTTTGGTTGGGTGAGCTCAGCCTTTCTAGATCTTGAACTCAGCCTTTCCAGATGTTGGTGAGGCTGAGTCTTGCCCAATTGTCAGGGAGGCTCAGCCTCGACGGGGGCCGGCAACACTCTGACAAGGTTGTTGGCCCTCATCTGACCAATGGCAAACCTTAGCTGAGCCGACGAACAGCCAAAAGAAGAAGGAGAAGAAAAAAAGGAAAAAAGAAAAGAGAATGGACTTGATTTTTCAGTTGTTACCGGAAATAAAGGAGCAACTCTTTTCTACTTTTTGATTCTGTTATAAATTTATTCTTAGAACAAAAAAGTTACCAAAATGAATTTTTTTTTTTTTTTGTTCTAAGAAACAAATGAATAAAGTTAGGCACTATTTGGCCAATTATCAAACAGGCTCTAGATGTCTACCTTGGACTATGGATTGAATTGACCTGCTTGGTTTGTCAGATAAAATGGTAGAAAAGAAATCGTCTCAGGGAGTTGCTTGAATCCCCCCTTTTTTTGGCCCTTTGGTCATTTGTCTTGCCTTGAAATATGATTATGGCGTCCATCTGCTGGTGTAAATAAAAACTAGTCTTGTTCTTTTAAAGACTACGGTGTTTTCAAAGCAGGCATCTGCTACCTTGTCTTCATTCTGTTGAACCTTTTTACCCGTTACTTGATCTGCACTTTTGCAGCAGGTGCCAGGCATCTTTGTTTGCTTGCTTCCAACTGCTCTCCCCACCACCTTTATTGTAGAATACATAATGACAATTTTGACTGAGGTTGGTGTTGATTCATTAACAATTACACTTTCGTACACTGATGTCAACAGTTGAAGGAAATTCATGATAAGATAGTTCGCTTTGAGGAGCTGGATCTACTGATGGAGAAAGAGAGGCAACAGTTGGAGCAAATGAAGAGTACACTCTTCGTCGACCAGCTTTCCCTGTTATTACATAAAAATGCTGCATCTAAAAATGGAGAGGGTGCAAGGGAGATGCTTAAAACTGGTTGATAGTGTACTTCATCCTATGACGGGCTCTGTTGTAATGTTACGAAGCACTCTAATTGTAAAGGCGATGGTCGCTATTTCATGAATGCCCTTTAATCCTTGTGCAAAAATGTTTCTTTTTCGGTTCTCAATTGCTGCATATTTTTTGTTCAAGAACTTTTTGGCAAAATACACAAGCTTTTGCAGCTTGGGTAACCGCAGAGACAGAGAGAAGGGGGGGAGGGGGGGGGGGGGGGGAGCGGGGTCTGATTATGCCATTGGTGGATCCAGTGGATTTAAAATGGTTAGAAGTGGGCAATAAATTGATGGCGTTACAATCCAAATCAACTACGGCTCTTCAAGCACGAACTATTCCCGCTTTCATCTTCTTTCAGTTTCAAATAAATCTGAAGGAGTTGACTGCCTGCACTTGTCGCATCAGATAAGAAATCAGTTTATGAATCTATGACGAGGTGTGAGATGTAGACAGGATTATAAGGTACTTCTTGGGTCAAATGAATTACCTGTTCTATCTTTGATCTGTACACTTCAGACTTGTCTTCCACAAACTACAAGAACACGAAGCATACATATAATTCGGCACCCTGGGTTCCACTAAAAGGATGAATCACAAAGATAGCAAATCCGATTCCATTGAGATCTAACACAGGCATACCTGTCCAGTCACTGTATACAGCCTGTTGTACCAACCATTGAATGCCATCCCGATTGCCGAATATATATGTCTCTGACTCTCCCCGGGATTTTGAAGCGAGTACTCAATGTAATAGAATCCTGATCAAACCATTCTTTCAGGCAGCTGATATCTACTTACGGATAAATTCAGATTACAGCAATCACTCGAAGTCTAGGAGTGAAGGCCACAATACGAACGCAGATGGACTCTGATTTTTTCTTTTTTGTGCGAGAAAGGGTTGTTCTGTTTAGCCAGGGAAGATTATGGTTGAGAGACTACCATTGGCATCTTGGCAATCGATGAGTTTAGCCGCCACACCAGGAGGCCTCTGCCAGCTTCTGTCTAAACCGTTTACCTACAACAGCTAGCAGGCAATTAGGAGCATTTAAGCGAAAAAAGTAGTGAATGAATGAGCTTTCAGTAATTGGAAGAAGATGTTTACCAGACTCTCGGCAAAAGCGTCGACTTTGCCAAAAGATCCCATTTTTGTGAAGTCCGGGCCGATGCCAGTGATAGCTACACTGACTAAGCGAAACAAGTTGCAATTCAACGAATCATCAGGATTCTAAGTAGTGAAGATATGAACCGAAGGATGATGAGAGATGAAATCTACTCGGAAGCAGAGTAAAATATTACTGTTTGAGGTTGAATCTTCTTTGGGATAAAAAGCAGTAACAGATTTGAATCCATTAGGCTCACCCTTACCCACCAGCCAATCTGAATAAAACATGATTTAGTACTTCAAACTATCATCACCTCAAAGACCATTCATCTCATCCATTAGAAAGAGTCCAAGCAGAAAAGTAAAGCAAGCAATGCTGTAGTGGTGAAGATTTTATGCAAGAAGATCATCCAATTCTGACTCTCCAACACATTGCATCTTGATATTGAGACAGAAGAAACTAGGAAAATGCCTTTATTATGATCCGTATCAGCAAAATTAGTACTCTATCATTCATGACTCAGATCGTGCATTGAAAATTAAAACTTGGCGGGTTTGCTGCCATTGATATCCATTTCATTCCCTTCAGCAAGGGCTTCAACTTTCAGGATACTAATACACCAAACAATAAAAAGGTGAAATGAACGATAACAGATCACAGAATTAGATGAGAAATTTTGGAAAAAAAAGGGGGGATTTCCTTTTGATGTGAAAAAAGCTATGAGAAAGTATGCAATTTGGTGTTCAAATTAACGGGTCATGTCATTTCACCTTGAGGAATCGATATCTTGAACTTGTTCACATCATCCACATAAACTTGCGAATCCTCTTTTACACCTGCAACTCCCACTGGGTCCAGATAAGGACCTCAAATCCAACCACACATCCCAAACATGTGCTAAATCGAAAATGAAAAAAACACAGCACCAGTCTCAGCCAATGCATCTGAGGCAAGACCCTGAAGCGAAAGTGCAGCAAAACCCAGCTGCAACACAATCTCTCTCCTCTTAGCTCCACACTGCTCTTGCATGAGCAAACTGGAACTAACCCAAAGACAACAACGATTCAAATAAAGAAAAATGAAACTGTTCATCGATAAAATTGCCTGCCAAAGCAGCAGAAGTGCAGAAATTACGGTGCTTGAAGTTGCCCATTGCCTAAGCAACACTGCAAACAAGATCTTCTTCCTGCTTGATGGCCTGGAGAAAAAACCCAATAAAGGGAGCTTCAATCGGTTATCTCTCGTTTCTATGAAATAATAGCACGCTGAAATGATGGAATTGGACAGTGGAGTTGGGTGGTGCTGATGACCTTTCTTGTTGGATGAAGAGCGAAGGAGTCGCGGGGACAGATGGTCGAGGGAAGAACAAGAAGCGACGTACGCCATGAATTCGTTCCCCTTCAGATTGCAATGCTCTTTTTCTCCTTTCATGTTCCACTTAGCTACGGTACAAGTCTACAATCTTGAACTTCCGTGCTGTAATACGTCGTCGTCTTCTTCGTGACGTGATAAATATCCTGCAAAATAAGGAAATTGTGAAAAAAAATAAGTTTTATCATCATCGTCATCATTCATGTCTTCTTGGACAGTCCGATAAATTTCGATCAAACCATTGTAAATAGTTTCCCCACTTTGCTAAAACCAGAATAATTGAATAAGAGTGGACCATTCCTATACCTCTGGCTTTGAAAACTAATCGTGAATAGTAAATTAACTAGTTTTTGAAACATAAGTTTAGGATGTGACGTTAATGCCACGAAAAATTTAAGAATGATACAGTTATGATAAGTTTATTTTTAACTAATCTCAAATTAAAATATCTATAACGAATTTCCTTTTTTTTTTTTTTTTAGTGACCCAGGAAACCCCGTACGATCGGGTTGGAGGTAAATTGCGGGGAACACGTGCTTGTCACCACACACGTGCCACCAGGTAAGTCGCCAAACCTTTCTGCAATGAGCTTCGAACACTAAACCTCCTCGATGGAAGTCTAACGCCTATCCAACTGAGCCACCACGGCGGGTGGTATTTACTTTTTGTTAGTTTCTATTAACTTACTGAATTAAATGACACGTAGGATTGATGAGTATATCAATTGGGAATTTCACGAGATTTCCCTTCTTTTTGTTATAGGTGTACCAATTTCTATTTTTGTGATCTTAATCCAATTTAAAGGAAATTAACGAAAAGTAAATTTCTCACAAAAGAACTATTTTAAAGTTTTTAATGGTAAAAAAAAAATTAAGATAAATTTATCATAAATTTATTAATTTGAGATTTTTCATAATATTAATTTTATTAAAAATAAAGCGGGAAGGAAGAGAAATGTAAATAAGCTATCACGACACACGCCACAGACGAGGCTATTCGTTTCGCCAACCGCCACTGTTATAATATATACACTTGTCCGAGCACAAACAAGGAACGTAATTGACCCGAGTTCACTGGACATCGTCGAAACTCGACCTCCGCTCAACTCGCATATTAAGTGCGCGAAATCGTCACCTTGGTCGAGCTCGATTCAGCTTGATTCATTTACAACTAACGGCTAAGTAAAAAGCTCAAGTTCGATAAACTTGAGTTCACACGATTTTAAGTATTTTGCGTTTACTTTTATCGTTGTTAACCTTTTGTTAAACAATAATGAAAGCTCGATTATGGGCTCAATCTTTGACTGAACAAGATACTCAAATAACCCGAACTCAAGCTCAACTTGAAATTAGGCAAGTCGATCTCGAAGTAGTCATCGAGCTGAATCCGAACCATTCACGAGCAGCGACTTGATTTCACCCCGAGCACAAACTAGTTGAGATGCACTTACCATTTCAGATGGATCAAATGCACTAATCAAAGGTATCGATAGATACTTAGTCATCTACACCTGAGTTAAATACTCTCCTGCATAACAGATGAATTGAGATGCAAAGCATCACCATGTTGGAAGGATCCAATGATGTTGCATTAAAATGCCCATACAACACTCCAAAATCAATACAATTTTCGGCTAACAGATTATTGGGAAGCAAAACACAGCACAGCCTGCCTAGAAGTCAAGAAACCGCAAAGGCGGAAAACAAGAAAAAAACATGACTGGCTTATAAATTAGAAAATAAAACAAAACTTCAACCTCTTAACTTCTAAGACTAATCTCATCCTCGCATGCAGTAAAGTAGCACGAGAAGGAGGATTTCTCCTTTTTTATTGCTTCTCGTCACACAGTATCCACCCAGCAAGTCGATGATAGGTCAAGAAAAACGAGTGGGGGACGCATGCAAAGTTCAACAAGTTCTAACTGTGTGGTGTGCTCAGAGGGAGTTGATGCCGTTGGATGAAGGTGTGGACAGGACAGAGAGGACTTCAGTTACAGATGCCATGGAACTCAAAGCTGCTTTAAGAACTTCCGGCGAACACCCCGGTTTCACGATGGTGCGGACCTGGAAAAGAGAAGTTGTGCATCAACCAGACTGGAAAAGGAGCGCTGCTTAATAACATGAGTACAAAAATGCTACACAAGTTGCCCTGCAACACTAAAGCATACATGAGCATTGAAACCTGAAAAGAATGGAACGGCATGCTGGAGAACAGAGCAATCAAAACGGACATAAGTGGCAATTTTTATAAAAGGTAGAATTGGTACTCTTTAGTTCAGTCAAGGAACGGCATCTCTCTGGCCTTAAATGGCAAACCAAACACGAGAATGACAATGATTCACCCTGTTCCCAAGTTATCTTTTACTCACATCCAAAGGAATTGAAATGTCATTCTGAGTACTACCATGAAATTTTGCATCCCCGTCCTAATTTGGCCTGTGTTACACCTACTACGATAGATGCTCCATAAGGACTCATTTCATCATCTCCCCCCCCAACCCAAAAAAAAAAAAAAAAAAAAGAAAAAGAAAAACAATAAACATCGCAAACTCACTCATTTAATAACATACTCCAATTAAAAGTCTATTGATATTGAAATCCCATGCAAAGATAGAGATTGAGCTACAAGACTTTACAGAAGAAGGAACATAGGATATGGTTGAAGATCAGCACCTTGTCAAGATATTCCTGAAGCAACTTGATGCGGCCCATGTAGTCTTGGTCTTCCACACACAAAGTTACAGGCTTGGCATCAGCACCAGGACCATCGAACTGAAGAGGTCCTGGATTTCTGTAGAGATCATCCAACAAGAATTTGACTGCATTCTGTTGCAGCAGCCTACACAGCACAACCCAGAACAGATTCATGCTATCGCCAATATGTTGTACACACTTCTTTCACAAACAGGGTAAAATTGTCATACAAAGAGGGTATATATTATCATGTGTGTAAAAAAAAAAAAACAAAAGGGAAAGATCATTCCAGGAAATCATACTCCATGAACTTACTCATATGCTTTGCCTTTCAAATCTACAGTGGCTGGATGGATGGCAGGTTTACCAATAAAGGAGGAATTGGGATTTTGGGCCCAGCGCTTGACAGTCATCATTGCCTAAAGACAACAAGCAGTTGAAGAAGTCAACGATACAAACTTCCCAGTAGAAGTCCAAATTGGACAAGATTCGGAGAGGCAATATGCAATTTCTGAGAACAGAAAAAGTCGTACTGTTATGGGAGCAGCTCCACAGCGCCACTTATTCACTGGATTCTTTAGATTAGTTACAGTGGCCATGTATCCATTCAAACCAGCAGCCAATATATGGTAGCAAATGTGCCCCAAAACCTGAATAGAAATAAAATCTTAGTCATGGAAAAGGCACTACTGAATGCAGCGACACAACTGATGGTAAGGAACATACATAGGCATAATCACAGTCGAACTTCGACGGTAAGGATCCCCTAGCTTGATAACCAAAAAAGTGGCATATTGCATTGAACTTTTTCCCCTTGTACGTTCCTTCTTTCTGTAAGCACCAATTACAATGACAGAAGATTAGAAAAGGCCAGTTAAACAGAAAGTTTAACAGAAAATAAATAAATAAATAAATAAAAAAACCAAGGACTTAATGGAGGTTCAGATGCAAGTATTTTTTCATTGGCTGAAGAGATAAAAAGAAACGGTGCTCATGGAAACTAGGTCAGCATTTGATATGCTCTAAGGATGCTGAATAGTGAACCCATGTGTTGAACCATGGTGAAACATGCAGCAGCAAGTACAAGAACCAGCAGCAGAATAGTTTACCAGCAGGATCATACTTTTGAGAAAAGATTTAATCACATAATTTTTATCTAACAGCATTTTTCACAACCAAGATGGATGATCCTCCCCAACTAAGCCAAATATAGAGAAAAAAATGGATTGTCTCGTCCTTGCTAGAAGAAATCAATAATAGAGTAAAAATTCATGTTCATCAAAAGATAGGAAAACGACCATGAACATGCCAAAACATATCAAGGTAACTGTGGCATACCAGCCGCTTGTTCATTTCTGCCTCCACGAGATGAGCTAAAAGTTTCTCTGTCTCAATCTAGGTAATTAGAAAAAAGATTTCTCCCATTAGTCTCAAATGTATAATGCTTTAACCTTCAAATCAATCTCAATTCGGTGACCTATCCAGTACCTGGGATAACTGTGCAGAGTCATCTGATTCAGGATGAAGGAGTAGCTGGCAAAACGACAGATCAAGACTTAGAATGGCTTGATTGTTTTTGAAACTGATAATAAAGCATGAACCTGAAAAACATAATTCCAACCTGCTTCTTGATAAATGGTGGTAAAAATTCAAAAAGTGCTGACGCCCAAGGAGAAAGTTGAGAGGAAATTTTGTCCACGGAGACACCTTGCCTGAGCAATCCATGAATTTCCTGCAAAGATCAAACAATTAGTGCTTCCGTATGACAGCAAATGGGAGGAAGGAAAAAAAAAAGCATTCCCCAATGCACACAACAATTAAAAAAAGAACAAAAAAAATTCCGGTATAACTGCAAAGGCTGATGCATTACCTTCAAAAGAGAATAGACTTCAGGAATACTTTCAATAAGCCCTTCCGGTATTAGGATAACACCATGGTTCTTATCTATTAAAACACAAACTGAGTCAGTAGGTGAATTCAGAAACATAAGTGCATTTCTAGAGATGTCTAAAAAACCTTGTTCTGCCCTAGCTTGAACAGCATCGCATAACTGCTTTGTCAGGTCAAATAGAGTAAGCTTTGACGCAGCAACTTCTTCCCCGAGAATCACCTACACATAACAGGATAGAGAGGCAAACACAGAGATTCATGACATCCTTCATCAACAGCAACGCTAGACCAGTGATTACTGAATTAGGAGAGCCAAAAATAGGTACCATATTAGGATGAGACTGTAAAGTGCATTCCAGGGCCACATGTGATGCCTTCCGTCCCATGAGCCGAATGAAATAATAGTACTGAGAATAGAAGGAAAAGCAAAAAAATTTAAAAGGAGATCGCAAGATGCTTAGAAAAACAATTGCAATTTTTAAAGACAAAATTATGGCCAGAATAAATATGTAACAACAAAGTGCAATGAATACTGACTAGAGATGCCTGTGGGCCGGATGTGCTACAACAGATATGCCATAGCATCTCTTTGATATAACAATGATAATTAGAGCAAAACATACTTTAAACTTGACAATATTTGAATTTCAAGGTAGCTTATCTACTGCAAGTCTTAAAGCTGCAATTCTTACCTTCTCTGCGGAAAGAGCATCCGTGCAGACATTGCTGATGAGCTGGGAATTTACCTGGATAAACAAAAGGTGAAGTAATTCTCAGAAAGCATTGTCAGCCAGGAAATCATTCTTCTCATGGCACTATCCAGATGCATTTTCAAGGCCATCTGTGCCCTCAGAATTTAAATTGGCTAACTGTACAGTTCCTTTCATACTGAGTCAAGCACATCACTTGCCTTCGCAAGATTGTGCAATTCAAGCTAATTTATCAATGGGACCAAGTACAGATTTACAATATTAAGATGCCTCCAGTTAGAAGCAGGTAATACTCAAATTTTTATTTCACCAAACTCATTAAAATTTTCTGTAAATTGAAAAATGGATGGGGATCATGAATCAAATACGTCATATTACATAAAATCTTGTTGCAAATTGCTTCAAAATTAGTCACTGGAACATATGATAGTTAAACTTTAACTAATAAAATCCAATGAATATTGAAGTGTTGTTTCTTCTGTCTAACCGATAATTCCATAATCTTTGAAACCCTTAAGACAATAAAGATATGAACTCGAATGTATATCAGTAACATGAAAATTTACCATGTTTGTTTAGGCCTAAAAAAGCACTTTTAACTACTGTTACCTTCCCTCCCAAAAATTAAAATTGAGTATATTACATTGAGCTCTAAAAAACTATGAAAATATAATGTATGAATCTCCATGTCAATATTTGCTAATGTTAAAGAGTTTCAGGTGCTGTGTAAAATAAAAGCCATATTGCAAGAGCCACGAAATATAAAAAAAGTTCAAAGCAAAAGGCTAAAAGCCTTTTCAAACAGACCCAATCACAGAATCAAGATGGTCCATTTAGTACCTTGCAGATAGTATCAAAACCAACGTCAGTCTCCACAAATGGGTTCTTGAGATCTCCATTTAAGGTAACCGGAACACCAACAACCTACATCATCCAAACTAATTATTAGTATGACAGATGCCTTAAGAAATTCAAGATTAGATGGACAAAACTGAACTATTAACACTAACAAACACACGTTGAGAGATGCAACCATGCTGACAAACACAGAGGCAGCACATGACACGTGTGGATATGTCTGCACATATCCATGCTCTTGCGTGTGTGTTTGTCACTGCTCACATGTGCATCCATGTTGCATGCGCGAGCGCGCTTGTGTGTGTGTGTGTGAGAGAGAGAGAGAGAGAAGAGGCTACTGCATTGTGCTGCTACATTAAAACTTCCACCAAATTCGATATAATCAGAGTACCTTTGTTGAGCATTTGGCTTCAGCAAATGTCTCTGCAAGCTGAGCTGCATCAGTGTTTGATGTGACCCCTTCAAAAGCATTAAACATCTATAATTAGACCTCAAATTTTCAGAGGTAAGAAATCAATCATTGAAGGCACCATATGTTCAGTTACCTCCAATAATAACAAGACCATCTAATTTCAAGTTCTTGCATGTTGTCAGTGCAGCATTGACTTGCTCGGTTGTTCTTATTTGGTCCTTCGTACGGCCCAACAAATCATAACCACCTTGACAAGCATAGCAACGTTAGAAACACTGGACACTTTAATATCCATCAGATGATGATGTCCTCTAGAATGTACCTTGATTCTTGTAGGTTGAGAGAATTTCATCTGTGATCTCTAGAGTCTTCTGGGCAAACAAACCTTCAGAGCCACCTGTTGACAGATATGACAAAACAATTACCTTGTAACTGATTTCAACAGATCAAACAAGCAATAGTTGCAGCCTTTGCTGGCTAGGCTTTATTGAAATCAGATTACTACTTCATAAAGCATAGATCAGACAAAATACAACATAAGCATTTTTAAAAAATTTGTGAAAGTGAAAAGAAGTCTCAGAGGCGATGAGGATGGCATACAATCATACATTGCATAGTGGATTTAGATCATTAAGAGCTGAGAATGTTTGGACATGTTATTCCCTAAATAGGTAATATGTATAACTCTTATTAAAAACAGTCTCAATTGTTTGCGATAGTTCAATATATACCTGAATGAGATCCTCAAATGATGAGAGCAAGTCATTTCTATTTTCTTTTGATAACTCCCAAGTTACAAGATTTTAATTTATATTCATTCTGATTGTTGATGGCATAAACTTTTCTCAATCCTTAGTCAAAGAAGAATAATTTAATTAATTTTGATAAAACCTCAAGAACATATCGTAAAAATTGTATCCATTCATAAAACATCTATTACGAATTACGATATCATTTACATTAGATTAAATTGCCCAATCCTTCCAAAGAAGAAACCCGATTAGATCCATCATCCACCCTTGAACTCATTAGTTTGACCAGAACTTCTTTTTACATACCAATACAGAGGACTTCCATCTTCTCAGGTAAGCATTACAGAAAACACTACATACAATTCAACAATGTCAATACCTTAGGTTAAAAAGCCAAACATGGTCATTTTTCCTTGTTATGCTGGCAATTTTAACACTATTTGAACATGTATCTGTGGATTAGCTAATCCATAGAAGCTCAGGTGCAAAATACGACTTACCCAAAAAACCAAGTAGGACACTGCTAGGGTTGTGGATTTTGAGAGCACTGTAGAGACCCCATATGACATTATGTCCTCCAGGAGACTGTCTCCCACAGAAGACTATTCCAACCCTATCAAAGTTTGAAACATGTGCCAATCAAGTTAAAGAAAGGAAAACACATCACAGCACCAACATAGTCCACTGTTCCGACGGAAAATAATTACATGAGAATGTGCAGTCAAATATACATATAATTCTTGTAAAGGAAGCAAAATCTATGTGATTGCTAGAAAATCAGCCATGCAGTTTTTTGGTCGAATCGTACTATAGCTATAGGGAGGGATGATCAAGTGGACCACACAAGAGGACCGAATAAAATTAATACAAAGCAAAAACATACACAAGGAGGGTCAAACTGGTTAGTGGAATGACACAGGATAAAACTATGTTTCTAAATGTTATAACAAATCTTCATGATTATATGACATGAACCAAACTATTGCATATATGAAATGAAATAAAAACAATATCAAGGGTATCATACTCGGATGTATAGAACAGTAAACTGAAACATTTCCCAGAAATCACAACGCTTGCATTTTTATGCAACAAAATGACGTCCACGAGAATTGAGTTGAGTACCTCTTAGCAGGATGCTCGGTGATGATCTGAGCATCAGCAACCTTGGCAGTTGCCCGAAGGAAATGAGCCAAAGGCTGACCGTAGGTGTGTGGAAAGCTTCGACTGATGGTGTGAGAACCAGCTGGATCAGCAGCAGTGGTAGCATCGCCAAATTCTACACGAACGGTCGTCCCCTACACAACAGCTTTGCGTCAAAATACAAACATTTTATAATTTCAAAGCTCAACGACCGAACATGACCAGTGTTTGACTGAGTCCACACACTGTCTTAAGTAACAAAAACTTGTGCATTCACTTAATTCCTATCAGCCAATTAAAAACTAGGTACTTGCACCGTCAGCATAATTCTCTTTTTTTTTCCTTTTTTGCAGGATGCAGGCAATACGCAATAAAGCTAGAAACGCACGTCCGAAATCAAGATACGTTCGAGGAAAACAGTAAAGCCGCTTCTCAACCCCCATGATCTCCACTGCAATTCACTCATATTCGACGATAGAACTCCAACAGACGACACTAACAACTAACACGAGGAGCCGGCGACAGATTGCACCGAAACGAGTACGAACGAGAACTCGATCGGCCCGCAATCATTTCCAAAGGACTCCGCACAGTCCGCTCCAGATCAGATCCGCATAAAACCGAGGCGCACAACCACCACCACCACTCTGATCCACCCGCGATCGCAGGCAGCAACCGGGGCGAGCCACTCGGAAGCGACGCAACTCAATCCGAAACTCCGATCCGGTCGGAACCGGGGACCGCTCTCGGCCCCGACGGCCGGGGACAACCAAAAAAAGAGGAGGAGGACGAGCCGAGCGCGAGCGTCGCGAAACGCGAGAACGAGAGGAGGGAGGGACCTGGAGGCAAGGAGGGAGCTCGGGCTGGTAGAGAGATCGGTGCTTCTGGAGGTCGGAGAGCTCTCTAGGAATGCCGTAGTCCGACTCCATTTCCGATCCGGCGGGGAGCTCCGGCGAGAGAGAAAGCTCTAGAGAGAGAGAGAGAGAGAGAGAGGGAGAGGGAGTAGTTGAGAGAGAAAGTGAAGCAGAAAGATGGCGGAGGAGTGCCCGTTGGAGTGACGGGTTTTTATGTGATGGTTTTTAGGGTGTGGGGACGGACGGACGGACGGACGGAGCGGGTGGGGGATTTTAGGACACCGCGGACCTCGGCTTCGGGCGTTACTACCAACGAGCGAGCGAAAGCGGCAGGCGTGATATTTTTCTATTTATTTTTTTTTCTTCTTCTTTCTTTTCGGGGCCGGGGAAGGGCCGGAAAAGAAAAAAAAGAGGGACCGAGAGAGAAATTAGGGAGACATCGAGGGGCAAAATGGAAAAAAGGAAGAAGAATGGGGATCCGATTGTAATACGGGGGTTCGGCCGCGGTCCGGTCCGTACGCAACTACCTAACCTAACTTCCCTTCTTCTTCTGCTGTCCTCACTGCGCGGGGGGCTCTGTTTTTTTTTTCTCTCTATTTCTTTTCGTGGATTTATTTCTATTTTCCTATTCGGCAATTTTTTTTTTTGGTCGAATCCTATTCGGCAATTGGAAAAATATCTTCTTATTGTCTTTTATCTTAGCATCTTTTTTTTTTGGGGAAATTCTTTATTTTCCTAACGAAATTCGGAAAAGGAAGAAAAATGTTCCTAATTTCTAATACTTATGAAAATCATCCCAAATGATTATACATGTCGTTATTTTTATGTCTTGAAAATTTCCAACATTAGATCTCGGATGAAATCTAAATATCAAATTGTCGTGGAAATTGCTTCAATTCTGATATAATTGGTAACTTGTAGCAAAAGGTGAGGATTTAGAAATGAGTGAATAAGCATTAGTAATAGGCATAGCAGCCTAACATGAAAAATTTTATTAGTAATTTTTCATCAAGATTGGTGATTCAATATAAGAATCAATTTATTAAGAGTTTCAATAAGTTATGAAAGTAAAATTTTGGCAAGTGATGAAAATCCAGATTTATATTGCATTTTTAATTGAATTTCCTTATCTTTTAGATTTGGATACTATGTTATCAGGATGATGTTTATTTTTCTTGGTATGACATGATAGATGTTGGTATTATTGCATCTCTTGAGGTAACCTTTATATTGCAAGTTGATATTGAGATTTATTAATTTGTTGCCAAAAGTTGGTGGCTCCCTTTCCCTTTTCTTGCTTTTCTTTGATTCTCTTTCCTTCTCAACCATCCCTACATCGGTAACTTGCAACAAAGATGGTAATTTTCAAACTACCAAATAAAAGTAGTAACACAACAAAAACCTGAATTCAATCAGAAACTTCAAGCCGAACAAATTAAAGAGAATATGGGCTATAGAAAAAATAAATTCGAAGCAGACAAAATAGTTATCAGCTGACTCAAATAAAAGCCGGTAGTTTTATGTTGGTAATTTTGTATAACTTTAGGATTAATATCACAAAAAATTTCAAATTAGTACACATATAGTAAATTTATTTCAAATTAATTTTAATTACAAAAAATTCAAAACTAATATATTCGTGGAAAATTTACTCCATTAGTTTTCATTAAATTTTATCGTCAAATTACTGAGTTGAATGACATGTGATTATTAATGTATATTAAGTTAGGGGTATTAGCCTCCATTTGTTATGGATGTAACAATTGTAATTTTTTTATGGTATTAATTCAATTTATTGAAAATTCATAAAAGGTAAATTTGTTATATATGCATTAATCTAGAGTTTTTGGCCAAAAATTAATTTAAATTAAATATATTTTAAATATATCAATTTAAGATTTTTTATAATATTAATCCTACACTTTAACACGACGGCAAGGCCCGTAAATGACGAAACGATCGGGTGAATATCAGTAGTAGGTGTTGCTTTTCAGATGGGGACAGTGCAACTTCGGAAAGAAAGCATCTGGACCGGGGGATATTCTTTGCGAAAAGGGGTGGGTGACCTGGATATTCGGATAGACAGTACCCAACCAACTGGTGGGTCTCCAAGTCAAACTCGCACACCTAACACTCCACCACCAAACTCATCCCTCTCCTGAACCGGAAGTCTCTTAAGCGCGGGACGTCGCCGCATTTCAGCCCCTCTCCACCGGCGGTTGCCACCTACCACCGCCACTAGCGGCGATGGTGGCACGCCTCCAAGTTCAGTAATGGTTCGGTCTCCCGTTGGATAGGAAGGACTGCCAAGGGGACATAAATTAATTTGAGTTTTTCCTCTTTCTTTGACTTAGCCCAGAACTGTTTTTCCTTTTCTCTGCTCGAATCAAATACAAAGTGATGGATTCCCTTCAATTATTCTTTCTTTTTCTTCGGCGAATATCTAAAGAAAATCAAATAGGTCTTCTTTTTTGCTTTCCCTTCTTACATTGTTATCATCGAGAGCCCCTTTTTATCCTTATCTCTATCCGAACTAAATAGAGTCGGCAATCTCATATTGAGATCTCTGCATTTTAAAATAGGATCAAGCTGGGTTTGACCAGAGGGTGGAGAGTTAGATGGAACAATCGGGATTAAAAATTACAATCCTCAAACTTCTTTATATCAAAACACTTATCCGATGACTCATTTTATATATAATCGTACAACGGATGCTTTCTAATATAAATTACTGAAAAATTACAGTGTAAAATACTAAGATTAGAAAAGAAATCAAACAAACAAAAAGAAAACCTAGATCCACGAGGTGACTGCCCCGAAAACTCTAGGACAATAGGGATGCCCTCCTCGATGGTGGGCGACACCAACACCGCAACCCCATGGAGGCAGTCGTCTCCATCGCAATGGTCACTTAAGACGAATGGAAAGAAACAAAAAAAATAAGAATTCATTTTTTTCGTTATAAATAATTCATCCGAAGACAGTGAAAGCAAAAAAGTTTTATTTGTTTTGTATAAGAGCATTATCTATTTATAACTACTCCTACCGGTTTTCCAAATTAATCTTGAAATTAATCTCACGAATACATATAATTCAAAAGAATATTTGAGTGATTCATACACCGCATCTCTTTCTTTTATCTAAGATTCTATCAAATTGATATGTTTCGTAATTGATTCTCCATCTCACGCGCACCCGTGAGAGATACAAAGGCGACCACCGCACACCGTTCAGGGAGAGATAGAGAGACAGAGAGAGTGAGAGATGGCCACCCAATAAATAAAACAAGGTCATAGTTAGATATCATTGTAGCAACAAAATATGATCTTTCCCACATGCAGAAGCCTCAAATCTAAGTTCGGATGTCCTCGAACAGCCATATGACAAGAAAATGTTTAAGGACACACAGGAAGGCGCTGAACCAAATCATGAACCCACTTAGGCAAAGCAACTGCTATGATCATACGGGCTAATCACGGGTGTGGTTCTGGGGGGATTTACATAAAAAAGCTCAGATCTACTCAAAAAGTCCTCATCTCCTAGCCAATTATTCCACTATCTTACACCATTTTAGACCACGGAACGAGAAACAAAGGCGAACCCCGATGCGGGAAATCAGTCGAGAGTCGCAAAGAAGAGGATCAGCCTATGCCAAAACTCGGGGCAGCAAAAATCCCGCCTTCATCTTCGTCCTTGATGCTTTGTATTTCCTGCTCTTGTCGAGGGATTGTTCCCCACAGGATCCAAACATCTCACTTCCTGCTCCTCTTGGAGCCACCAGAGGTTTCGGAATTCCCTTCCCTGCGTTTTCCCGAAGCACTGCTTCCAGTGCCAACAGGAGCGGCAGGGGCAGGGTAAAGAGGCATGTGATACATAGGAACCAAAACAGGGAACCCAGCGGCAGGGGTTCTGCAACACAACAGTAAGAATTGGTATTAGCCAACATGCAAAAAGAAGACAGCAGCAGAAACTTATATGCTAATTTTTTTATATATTTCTCTCCAATTTTCCTTCCCGAAGGAGGAGATGAAATTTCTAGGAACTGCTGGCAGGCGTCTAAACCAAATAGACCTATAACCGACCAAGACCATACTACATAACAAACGAAAGAACCAAAATCTCGAAACTTGACTTCAAAGATTTAATGACCACCAGCACAAAATCTTCCTAATTCAGAACAAACGTGTTGGTGAATAACATGCTAGGACCCACAGTAAGATATCATCAGTACTTAGTTCAGCTGAATTCAAATAAACCATCTTATCAAAACATATTTGACAAAACCTTGAGATTGAAAAGCTCAGTCACTAATTTCAAGGTTCAAGACACATACCCGAGAGCACGGCAGACTCCTGCTTGGCCACACTAGCACCACATGCACTGTTCTGCAAACTAAAATGCAGAGCTTGGTTTTCAGCCATAACGCACTGAAGTAACCTCCCAAGTCTCCTACATTCCCCCTCAAGGTATTTGCTCTTCACCTCCAGATCTTGACATACGCTTTCTTCCTCTCTCTCGACCTAACAGCAGCATCCTTGTTCCTCAGCTGCCTGAAATACATCAAACGACCTTCCGTTGGGACAGCTTCGATAATATCATACATGCTGACTAATGAACAAATTAGCAATTTCTATCCCTACATATTTATCCCTCACAGAAATTCTCGGATGGTCCTATTCACACTTCGGAAATCATATGGAAGCCTTTAAGAGATATGTCGACAATCACTCCTCACCATACGCCTAAATCGATTGAAAGAAATCATGAAGCACTCCACCTTGGCAAGGCCTCGATGCCCACAGTTCCGTGAGCAAACATCCCTATTTAGATTCAACACCACCAACATAAAATACAATATTTCACAAAATTACAGAATGTTGACTTCAATGGCAAAACTCTCTAGCGACTAATTCCATGTGCAAAAAGCACAGCCACAAATCCTAAAATTCAACCAGCTTCTTCTCCAGAAAGACGAATTAACAAAGATCCCGCAGAATCCGACATAAAAGCTACCAATCGAAAGATTCGGCAGCACCAATCAATCAACGTACCTCCGGATCTTCTTAGAAGCAGGATCATAGGCTTCACCGCCACCGTCAGCCCCGTCGACCTTCGCAGCCTCGACCCCGCCGTCATCCGACGATCCCGGCGACGAGGGCGATCCCGGCACCTCCTTGTCGCCGGAAACGTCGACTATCTCCGCGGACCCATCTCCGGGGGAGTCAACGAGCACGTCGGCGAGGAACTGATCGCAGAACTCCTGGCTCGAATCAGCCCTAATCCCGCCACCCACAGCTCCGCCGTCCTCGTCGTCCTTCATCAGGATGTTCTCGATCTCGTCGAACCACGAGAGTCCCGAGTCTGGGGACGACGACGACGACGTTCGCCGAGGAGCAAGCGCCCATGACGTCGCCGGCCTCCGGGAGGTCGCCGAAGAAGCCGTCGAGGTCGATGTGGGCCATCACGTCCTCATCCATATGAAACTCCAGATCCTCCATCAGAACACTAGAGAAAAAAAAAAAAAAAAAAAAAAACAAAACCAAAAAAAAAAGGGAAAAAGAAGATGAAGGCGACGATGGGAGATCTCTACAGAAGCATCTGATTTGAAGGAATTTTAGGGTTTTTCAGGCGGAATTTCGATTGGTCGTCGTCGGACGATGATCGAACGCCACAGAGGACGGAGGACGGGGAGAGTTTTCTTATATATCATAGGAACCCGACTGTTTCGGGACTGCGATGCCATCATCGGACCAATTAGGTCTCGACGCGTGGAAAGTCGTCGACTCGGCTGCCGCCACGTCAGAAACCCCTCCTCTTCGTGGAAATTTGCTCGCTGCTTCCGAGGACTTTCTGGGGTGTATGCGGTTTCCCCCCGCATTAAGTTTTGGGACTTCTCCGAAAAAAAAAAAAAAAAAAAAAAAAAGTTTTGGGACTCGACGATTTTGTTCATATAATTTAGAGAATCGGTCCACTCTAAATATCTATATAATGTATATATGAATTAAATTTATTTTTTCCAATTATCCTACCCATCGGAAATTACTATCGTCTTGTCCCAAAACCTATATTTCAATTTATACCCATCTAAATTGCGGAATTAGATCTAAGTCACAGTTTACTAAGTTAGAGGCAAGAGTCTCATAGTCGAGCTCATGTAATGCCAAGCTGAAGCTCAACTTGATTAGGCAAATTCGAGGAACTTGATGAGTATCAAAATTTCTACTCGAGGTGGACTTAATGAAAAATCTTTACACATATACATACAATTATATATATATATATATATATAAAAAGTTGGAAGATATTCCCTCGTTGGAGGTGCAGTAACTAAGGGCGCGATGATTGCCCACAATTTCTTCAGAAATTGTTTTTCTATTTCGAAACAATTCGGAATAGAAATCTGTTTAGAAAATTATTCCATTTTTCTATTTCGAAATAGATTTTTGTTCCGAAATAGATATGGACTAGAAATCGAAATAGAAAATATTTATTTTTTTTATTTTTGGAATAGAAATGAGAAATAAAAAAATTTTCATCGTTCATCGCCGCCGTCGCCGCCGGCCGCCTCGTCGCCGGCCGCCGGTTGGCGCCGCCGCGCCGATCGCCGGACGCCGCCGCCCGGCCACTGCGGCCGCCGCCCTCCACAGTCACCGACGGCGGCACCGTCCGAAAGAAAGAAATTTTGTGTCGTTATCAAACGAATTTCTATTTTTAGAGTAGAAAAATTTTGTATCGTAAATAAAAACGGTTATTTTTACTTAAAACTCATCCGTAACTAAAAATAGAAAAATCTATTTCGTTCCATAAACTATTTCGAAATGAAATGATTTCATGCGCGCCCTAAGTTTATGTACCCTGCCGTTATGCTCCACAAGTTAGGCAAGAGTTAATACCTAAAATATTAAAAAGGTTAATATGATAAAAGATCTAAATCGATAAATTTATGATAAATTTACTCTAAAACTTCAAATTAGTATACCTATGATAAATTTACCCTGTATTAATTTCTGTTAAATTTTATTGTCGAATTACGAGTCAAATGACATGTACAGTTTGTCGTTTTTTCGTGAATGAAAACCTACAATGTAAATTTATTAAAAATATATCGCTTGGAATGTTTTATGATCATGGATTAATTAGTTTGGGATTTTTTATGATCAAAAAATTAATTCAAGATGAATTTGTCTTAGGTAGATTAATTTGTGGTCTTTTGTGGTGTTAGCCCATGTTAAATTACACATTAGCAAGGAAAATTATTACCTGCAATATTCTCGGAATCTTTGATGTTACGCAAGGGGTTCAAATGGGCAGAGCGGGAGAAATTATTTAGAGGTTTCAAACAGTCACGTCAATTATTAACGTTGGATGCATTTATAAATCATGTCCAATAACAGGATGACGTGTGTCTATTAAGTTGGAATAAAAAGGTAAAAGACCAAATTCCCCATTCTTCTTCCTCCATCTTTCGAGCAGCAGGAAGGTGGACCTTTGACGACCATGGACGTCCCTCGTCCATGACCCTCGTCACCTTCGTCGACATTGTTATAATTATGATTAACGGATCAATGAAAGTCAACAAATTAAGATACGTCTTTTCTGTTAATATATCTATTGAATTTATGAATTTCTTAGATTTTTTCTTTTTTTTGCTCAGTCCTACTCTATACCTACTCTACACTCACTCTCAGACTTTTGCCCTACCTCTTGCAGGGCGTGGGCGTGGAAACCCACTCCTGAAATTTGCGTCCCCACCCCATCCCTCCTAGATTCACTTATATTTTTAATTCATATACGTATCTCTGGATTCATGAATCTCTTAGATTCACGTATCTCTTAATTTATGATTTTCTTGAATATATGCCTCTATTTAATATTTTTCTCTTCTGTACATGAACTTTAAAGCTTTATAAATAGATAAGAGCATAGAGTTTTATTAGAAAGTTTTTTGATAGAACAATTTGAGACAACAATTCCAAAAGAAATTTGAAATATTACTCTACTCTTTTAATTTTTCTGGGTGTGTTGGTTCAATTGAACGATTCAACCGAGTCATGTTTATATAGTGCTAATCCAAATAAATTCGAAGTTTTGTAAATTGGGAGGCATAGTTCGTGAATCTGCGAAATACCATTGGCAAGAACTAATCGTTTTACGGAGATTCGGATATCCGTATCTTACCTCC
Organism: Eucalyptus erythrocorys; assembly: GCA_014182555.1. Lineage (NCBI taxonomy): Eukaryota > Viridiplantae > Streptophyta > Magnoliopsida > Myrtales > Myrtaceae > Eucalyptus > Eucalyptus erythrocorys. Next base: position 29,983,401 of record CM024602.1, read on the forward strand.
AATTTCATGTTATTTTTCTAGTGATATATTAGTTTCTTCTTCTCAAAAATTTATAAGTTTACATAAAAATAATGATATTATAAAATTATTATCGTCTTCTTTACATTGATCTTCTGATTATAACAAACAGTTTGCTTTCTCTAGATTATATTTCAACAGGCATCCCTCATCCATGGCCAAACGGGCTATCGTCACTTGCGACCATGGCTCCATATCTAGCCGAATTTCTAGATCGACCTCTTCCGGCGCTGCTCAATGCCAACGACAGCCATGGACAAGGACACGATGCCTAAACGTGTTTGGCCATGGATGGCCAGATCTAAATGTGTTTGCCCTACGCAGACAAAGGTGATGATGACCATGGACGAAGACACGATGCCAGATCTAGAGGTTGGAAAAACGAATAGAAAAAGATGAAGTTGGAGGGGAGGAGAGGACCGACTGCAAGCAATGCCGGAAAGGGTCCTCCATCATCCATGGCCGAAAGCTTTTTGCTTTTCCATGCCTCGCGAGCAGCCTCATCCACCGATCCAGCGACCGTGGATTGTCCATGGTCGTGAGTTTTGAAGACGGACTCCAAATCTCATCCATGGACGAACGATGTCGACAATGGAAGCTTCTTTGCTTCGTTGGAATTGCAAATCTCTCATCAGCACTGCCTGAATTCTTCTATCATCAGGCTAGGATGAGAACGAAGGGTGGAGGAGGAAGAAGGGAGAATTTGGTCTTTTACTTTTTTATATTCCAACTCAATAGACACATGTCATCTTATTGTTGGATATGACTAAAAAATGCACCCTATGTTAGCAATTGACGTGTCAATTTGAAACCACTAATATTTCCTTGCAAAGTAGGGTCCAAGAGATGCCCAAGTCCAAAAAGACTATTCCTAAGACCTTATTTATTTCGTCAAAAATGAATGATTTAAATTAAAAAATTTCTAAAAGTGATTGCTTATATCCTTTACAATAATCAATTATTGAAATTATAAATTTATGTTTAATATTTTTATGGATAATTAAAGTATTTTTCGTTCATTCGTTTTTATAAACAATACCAACAATTATCTTTGGAAAAATATTTTTCAAATCATGTATTTTCCGTAAAGCGAACACATTCTAGAAGAAGAAAAAATCTTTTCCAAAACTGATGTAAGCTCGACCTTAAAAAAGAATAGGCTCGATCAAACTTATTCTGTTCGACACGGACTGATTCAAGCTTTAGCCTCCATTTTCTTTTCTTTTTGCACAAATATTATTATTCATTATCATATTTCAGAACTTTAACATTAATTTACTTGAATTTCTTTACGAGAAATGAATTTTGCTTATCTCAACTTTAACATGGCATAATTCTCTATGGCACATATTTAAAGTATGATTGCTAATTTCATATATTTATGAATACATTAAGGTTAATTAAAATAAAATGAATCACCCTTTAAATTCTGATTTTCTTTCTCTATTTTCAAGTATGATCTTTATTGTTTAGTTTTACACATTTTCGAGCCAGTCCCAACAAACTCGAACCCAAGAGTGGACCATTCCTATACCTCTGGTTTTAAAAACTAATCGTGAATAGTAAATTAACTAGTTTTTGAAACATAAGTTTAGGATGTGATGTTAATGCCACGAAAAATACAAGAATGATACAATTATGATGAGTTTATTTTTAACTAATCTCAAATTAAAATACCTATAACGAATTTACTTTTTCTTAGTTTCTATTAAATTACTGAATTAAATGACACGTAGGATTGATGAGTATATCAATTGGGAATTTCCCAGGATTTCCCTTCTTTTTGTTAGAGGTGTACCAATTTCTTTTTTTGTGATCTTAATCCAATTTAAAGGAAATTAACAAAGTGTAAATTTCTCACCAATGAACAATTTAAAAGTTTTTAATGGTAAAAAACTTAAGATAATTTATCTTAAATTTATTAATTTGAGATTTTTCATAATATTAATCCTTATTAGAAATAATGAAGCGGGAAGGAAGAGAAATGTAAATAAGCTATCACAACACACGCCACAGACGAGGCTATTCGTTTCGCCAACTGCCACTGTTATAATATATACACTTGTCCGAGCACAAACAAGCAACGTAATTGAGCCGAGTTCACTGGAGAAGCAGCAGGACCCGCAAGGTGGCCTGGGACGAGGTAGAGGAGGTGAGCCAGGCGAAGGCGCATCTCAGGCTCCGGCTGGAGAAGCAGCAGGACCCGCTCGAGTCGTTCTGCGAGCAGAATCCCGACACCGACGAGTGCCGCGTCCATTTCGACTGAAGGATCGGAAGATCCAGGCGGCGTCTCCTCTGCTTCGACGATCGCTTCGCTGCTCCCGAGAACTGTACATGGATGCGTCGCGCCGGCGACGTGTAGTTCTTTTGACTGTATGCATTACGGTAGGAAAAAGCTCCGACTGCTTTTGTGTACAAACAGGTGTCGTTCATGCATCTCAGAAACATTGCCTAATCATGAACAGCAAATTTCGAACATTGTTCCTCCCCCGTAAGGGAATTCCATAGCCAATCTCAATGTATCAATAAGTTGGCGGCATCGATGCCGGTTAATCCCAAAGAAAATCCGACACGCCGAAACCTTCGAATGTACAGGACCGGCTGATCAAAATTATCCGTACGTTAACAGATGCAACTACGATAAAGTACAATACATGCCAACGATCTTAACTGAGATGCGGGAAATCATGACGCTGAAACAAAAAAGTTCCAAGGACCCAAAAGGAAAAGAATAATGGACCAGTATCATCTTTCTACTCTGTTCTATTTGGTCTTTCACTCTTCATCGGCCATAGCTTCGCCTACGTTGACGGTAAAATTGTACTCTTGGTCACAACCCAGGTACGAGTCGCACATGAAGTAGAGGCTGTACGTCTTCTTCCCAGCTTCTGAAGGAGCAGTGAATTCGAGCTTGACCTTGGACTTCCTTTGAAGAGACACCCTCTTGATGGCAAGCAACTGGTTGGTCTTCGTGTCGCCAACCACAAGCCACCACCCCTCTTCCTTGGCCTTGGGATACCTAGGGGCATCAACCGGGCCCACCTCAGTTCTCCCCTCCATATCCCTTTCGAGCGTCACTTGTAGCGTCATGTCGTCCCCGGCGCTGACACTCTCGTTATTGAGTACCTCGTAGGTGAGGTCAATGTTGGGGAAACGGTTGCAAAACCGTGCAATGTCCAGCAGCTGAGAGTCCGACATCTGCAGTAGCTCTTGCCTCTCCCCATCCTCCATTTCCAGCAGATCAAACACGGTCTCTACACTCCTCCCAGGGTTCTCCTGGCATTTCTTGGCCAGATCCTTGGTGAAATGCGGGAGCTGTAGAAGCATCGAATCACGCTCCCACATGCCCTGTGTCACCATCTGGCTTACTTCCATTGCGAGAAGCGCAAGGCTCAGCCACCCGCTACTTGATATAACATCCACCATCGCCTGAAGCAACCTGCTAGCAGAAAGGAGGACCTCCCGTTGATCTAATGCCAAATTGCCACCCACAGGCTGCCTCGAGAAGTGAGCCTGAAGCAAAGCATTGGCCTTCACATGCGGGTCCGTGGCTTTGGGATTTTCAAAGGAAAACCTCTGGTGGTTTATAAGCCTCCGAACAGCATCCTCCTCTCCCGGTCGAATGGGAAGTTGTGCATATTCTGAAGCAGATGAAAGAATCTCCAGAAGACCCTTCATCTTTGTTTTAGAAGTCAAGGATGTACTGAACCGCTCTATAGTAGTATAACTGATGTAGTAGTATGATGCAATCATACCAAGATTTAAAGGAGAAAGGTCCATATCATCCTCAACAAGGACACATTTACTAGCTTCCAGGTCGCTCAAAGTATTCTCCACAAGCTCCGAGAGGTGATCGGACAGATGCCTATGGCTCACCCCCTGGAGATTGTAGTAATTTGGGTTTTGTGTCAGCCTCCTGTACATGAAAGTCCAAGTCAGGTAATCCACGGCATCCTGCTTGTTCTCAATAATTCCAGCAACAACTTCTGCGTTCAGATTATCATGCAGGAAGTGCTGCAAATGGCTCTCCACAGGAAAAGCCTCATACAAGAATTTCTTGTAGTACTCCTTGCGAGGCGCGTGACAAAGGATGACACATTTTCCAGAATTATCTATCAATGGCCGGCTAGCACGACCCATCATCTGCAAAAGATCTGTGACAGGGTAATCTGTGTGCGCATTCTCCCGCCCATCATAGTATTGTGTTCCCATGACAACTACCAAGTATGCTGATAAGGGCACCCCCCAACACATGGAACTGCTCATGACACAGACCTGAATACGACCAGCTTCGAAGAGCTGTGTGACCACCTGTTGGTCAAGACTAGACAACCCCTCATGCAAATAGCCAACCCCATGTCGCAAGGTGGTCCTCAACGTTTCTTCACTAACGTTGTCGATAAAAGTCTCCACATCTTCAAAGGAGCTTAGTAAAAATGCAGGATTCTCCCCACCATCTGCACCCGAATAAGTCATTAAGTCCACTGCAGTAAGTCGGACATGCTTTCTCGTGGGAACAAACACAAGAGCAGGCTTCCCATTCTTAGCATGCTGTACGATTGCTGTGTATGTCGGTTTCGTCATTGCTTGCATCCTTGCCTCAAAATTAGCAATGTCCACTCCTTGTATGTGAATCTCCAAGGGAGCAGGGCGGACATTGGGCGGGAAGTTGAAAAGACCATGGGAAGTGGCACCAATCCATTCACCAAGATCCTTTGCATTCGCAAGTGAAGTAGACAGAGCCACAATCCGAATCTTGTTCTCCACCTCACTTGCTATATATCTCATCCTGGAGACAACCACTTCCAATACTGGACCACCTTGACCACCGATCAAGTGGAGTTCGTCAATTATAAAAAGACTAACCTGTTGAACATGCTTCCGCTGCTTCCATCTACGAGATAAGGCATCCCACTTCTCCGGAGTGCTGATGATAATCTGGCCCTTCTCAAGCAATTTCAAGTCTGTTGCAGTTTCCCCACTCAGTTCAACCACTTTCATCCCAAGACCCTCCCTCCCAAACTTCCTATTCCAATCTCGGAAGCGTTCCTTGGCCAGAGCTTCCATAGGAGCAATATAAACAACACGCATGATACTATCAGGTCCTTTCTGGTGATTTCTCAAGATAGCAAACTCTGCACATATGGTCTTTCCACTCCCAGTTGGAGCAGCAACAAGGACATTGTCGTCTGTGTTGTAGAGCACGGTGAAGACCTGAGTTTGAACAGGATTGAAATTCTTGAAGTCCTTATACAAGGCTTCATACGACGGGTTTCTTAAAGCAGTCACAGGCAGTGGTTGCAAGTCAAGTAACTCTGTTGGTGGAGGATACTTTTCCGGTAAAATAAGATGCCGGAAGGAAACAGGCAAAACAGTTTGTGACCCAAGCCACCTATCTGACACAACACGAATGAAGTATTGAGGCGGCAATGGTTCATAGATTGGAACAGTGAAATTCAGGGTGTGGTCTTCATCAATGTACTGCTTCTTCAGCAAAAAGTATTCATGATGAAGAATGTATTCGCCATCGTTGTCCTCCACAATCACCCAAAATGGTTCCACGTACCCATGAACTTTGTCTTCCCACTGAAAGTCTGGTGTGATTATGAGTTCAACCCTCAAGACAGATCGAGTAATTGGCAGAACATGTGCTGCAAGGTTCAATTTTGGGAATTGGTGGATGAACTTATGCAACATTCTTCCCTGCTTTGGTGCACGAATTAGCTCTCCTAACTCCTGCGAAGAAAGGTCATAGTACCTTTCCCAAGCTAAATCCTTCTTCTCCAACTTTGAAAGAATTTCATTAGGAATCCCAGTAAATTGACGAAGAGGTGTTTGGACACTCCACATCCTCCTGTTGACCATTTTGCAGAGGTTCAGAGCCTTCTCAGCCAACTGTGCCCATCCCCTTTTAAGGACAATCTCAAAAAGAGATCGCATAAGACGTCCAGCACTCTAACCAAAAATAAATAAATAAATAAATTAGTTAAGATTCAAATGATGTACAGTACGCAAGACATAATCAAGATGATGGAAATTAAAGGAAAATGTACCTGAGTTATGAAAACCATATCTGAAGTTAACGAAAGCCCTTCAAGCTTTAGCTGAGAAATATATGCTTGAAGCAAGACATTGATCTTGGCACTAGGCTCCTCCAGACTTTCTTTCACAGGTATGGGAACTCGATCCAAAAGCTTCGCCAGCTCCATCTTCTCATCTTGTCTCACTGTCACATACTTAAATTCTTCACTCAGTGAGAACAACCGACATAACTCGATATCCCCCATTGTCGGCTTCAAGTGTTCATTGTATGTGGATATTGTCCCATGCGTTATGTAATAGTAACTAGCTATGCGACCCAAGTCAGTAACCTGAAATATCCGCTTTTCCTGTCATACTTAACCAAATTATTCTTATCCAGGATGCTAGCAGCAGTATGAATCTGCACGACAAACAGAAAATACAATATGTATAAGTGAAACGAGAGACTAAATGTCCATGTTCGCCACACCTCCCTAAAAACATAAATAAACAGCATATCTGGCTTACAATGAACGGAGGGAGAAAACAACATAAAAACCAGTAAAATGGAAAATCAGATGCCACACAGGAGAGGCACATTCTAACAAATCAAGTTCTCGGTCTATGCACAGATATATAGAAGCATATGTACCACCCTGATTCATTGTAAGCAAAACAGGAGTAACAATCCCCACTATACGCCACTTTAGAACCATTAACCTCACTTGACGCTACAGGTCACCTCTTTATAAATACCCCAATAGTCAAGCAGAAAGAATCAGAGTTCCGGCAAGTCCATGCAGATTGAATGATAAGTGGTATTCCAAAATTTATACGCAGTTCCATAGCATGTCGTTGAAGTGACACTAAATTAATATTATCGAGTATTCACAGTAAAATGAGATCTGGCTTCATTCACTCAAAACACATAGTCTACCCTGAAAAAACTTTTTGTTCCAGAAGAAAAGTGGAGCAGAAAAGATAAAATTGGAGAGATCCCCCCATCACTCCGTCTTCCTCTTCACATGTTAGTCAATTCTCCATTAGAGCCACTATTCCTTCTATTCACATGTATTTCATCAAATAAACTTTTCATCTAACAGAAGAAAGAGTGAGAACTGAAAGAAAACAACCAGATCAAACAGTTTTTTGTCCTGAAGACATCTGACAGCACATTCTATGTTGTTGTGAACTATTGCAAAACCAACACAAAAAGAACTAGCATAATTAAACTGAATGAGAAAAGAGTTCACACAAGACAAAAAGAAAAAAAAAATACCAGAAAGGACGAACATCTAAAACTCGAAAGTTTGTTATACAATGAAATAAGAAGTGGAAAAGACACGATGTCTACTATATTTGAGAATGTATCCATATTAGATAATCTCAAACATTGAAATCATGATGATACTTACCAAATCAGCCCTTCTCTCCTCCAGCGTAATGTCATTAGTGAGAACATCTGGTGCTAGACCATATAGTGTAGGATTCCGTAGCATACGGATATACAAGTATGTGTAGCCAATCCAGTTGCATGCTTCTCTAGCATTCTGAACAGTCCCAAGAACAATTTCAGCATTCAACTGATCGGCTAATTTCGAGACAAACTGACTTTCTATAGGTAGCTGCTGATTCATCAAAGACAGATAGTATTTTAGTTCACTATGGCCAGTGATGATTATTCCTTCACCACAGGTGTCGTACTGAGGTCGTCCTGCTCGACCCAGCATCTGCATAACATCCAGGGGACTCAATTCGGTCCATGCTCCCTTTTCTGGATTGTATATCTGTGTTCCCTTGATGATCACAGTGTGCGCAGGTAAGTTGACACCCCAAGCTAGAGTTGCTGTTGAAACCAAGACCTGCACATGACCATCAGCGAAGAGATCCTCAACAAGTTGCCTATCTGCCCTGGCCATGCCAGCATGATGAATGGCAAAACCGTAAGGCAGGAGGTCCTTAAGATCATTGCTCTTGACAATGTCAGTGTGACTTTGTAGAATTTCACGGCTCACACCATCCTCTTTCAAGAATCTACCAAGAGTATCATTAGCGAGGGCAGAATCTCTTATAGCTCGTGCAGTTTTGGCTGTTTCCTTCCTAGAGTGGACAAAAATAAGAACTTGATGCTTTCCAGCCGCAGCTATTACCTTTTCGTAGCACACATCATTCATCAACTGAAACCTCTGCAGTGGCTTTCTGACTGTTATTCCGATATACTGCTGCGAAAGAGGGACAGGTCTGTAACTATTATCAAAATAAAATAGTCCCTTGTTAACATCTACGTGCAAGAACAACGCAACATCCTCATAATTGGGCAATGTAGCTGACAATCCTACCAATCGAATGTGCTCTTTCGTGGTTTCAATTTGTCTAACAGTTCTAGCAACTATGCTCTCAAGTACAGGTCCTCTATTGTCATGGAGGAGATGAATCTCATCAATGATCAGAAGCTTCACAAGCTGCGTGTAGGTACGATCTCCTGATTTTCGGGTAATAATATCCCACTTCTCGGGGGTTGTGACGATGATTTGAGTCTCTTCGATTTGCTGACGGGTCAATGACTGGTCACCACTCAACTCCCTCACCTTGACATCATACTCTTGCAAACGGTTGGACAGATTACCAACAATTTCAGCAACAAGTGCCTTCATAGGTGCCACATATACAATCTTGTAGTTGCTGTGGTTAAATGATCCATCTGGATCCCTGTTCAAAGCAATCTGCTGAAGCATGGTCAGCACGGCTACATTAGTTTTCCCAGCTCCAGTAGGAGCACACAAGAGGATGTTCTCTGCACTAAAAAGAGCAGTCTCGTAGACTTTGCTTTGAACACGGTTCAGCTGTTGCATCCCTTTGAAAGCAGGTTGTGCCCAATCGGGCAAGGAAGATATTTTGACAAGCTTCTCATTGGGATCTGGTTTAGTTTTCAAAACTGGCACATGAACTTCCTCATATCCTTTGCTCTGATGCTTGAAGGAGCCAACAGGAAGATCGGTCCTTGTATTTGCCATTAAAAGGCCACCTTGCTCGAAAGCGAGGCTCTCAAGATCAAGCAACTGACGCTGTCCCTTTAACCAACTACCTTCCACATCCCTATCAACCACGCCTCTCCGACCTGTATCTTCGTCTCCAGCACTCTCATCCTTCAAACGACGAGCCTCTTCCCTAATACTCTTCTCCAAATTCTTTTGCCTCTCTTTTGCAGTCGCTCTTGTGGCATGCAACTGTTCCACTATTGCAGCCAGCTCCGGTCCCAAGCCCATCATTTCTTCTTCAATCTTCTTACGGTCATCTTGGTCTTCAGCCCTAGCCAAACGAGTGCACCAGACAATCTTCAACCTATTCCGCAATAAAAACTTAATGAGGCTGAACTTATCAAACTGAAGATGCAACAATAGCTTAGTCTCAACCTCCCTAGCATCCCCTTCAGCAAGTATCTTCAGCACCTCCTCTGCAAGCTTCTGACACTGCTGGGGATCAATCTGCTGTTCGTAAGCCTGAGAGATCTTTCTTTGAAGCCAATAAGCATCAATGTCCTGAACATTCAAGCTCATGCCCTCGCTAGCTTCCCGCATATCATCATCATCTATCCCGGCACCCATCTGCATAGCTGAAGAATTGTTTGGTTCTGCAACATCTTCGTCCTCCTCTTCATCCTCCTGGACCATATCGAGATCACTCTCCTCCTCGTCATCTTCATTCTCTTCAAACTCAACTGCAACACCCACATCATCATCAAGTGCCTCATCCCCATTAGCCACAGCAGACCCAGCCGCATCACTCGCATCTTGGAAATCAGTAATAAGCCTCCCAATCGAAACAAGCTGATCAAAAACAGGGTTTGGAATAGGGTTCAACAACTTCTCAATCTCCTTCTTCTTATCAGGATTCTTGAACGTGTCATTCTTCAACACGGCCAAAATTTCATCCGCCGCGCCACTAACTATATTCAACGGCTGCCCGCCCAACTGCTGCTGAATAACACTGAGCATCGCCTCGTACGCAGCCCTGGTCTCCTTCGTCTTGGGCTGGTAAACCCCTTCCTCCGTGGAGGTCAACACGCTCTCCTCTCGGAGCCTACGCCTCTTGGCCTGCCTAGGGGCGGCCTCCGAGACCAAGTCCCGCTCCTTTTTCTTCCTCTTCGCCTTCTGGAGCTTCTCGTCGAGCTCCTGGGGCCTGCCCCGGTACGCCCGGTCGCCGAAGCTCCTCGGGTCGATCTTCCCCCACAGGGACTCGGGCTCGCCAGTGGGCTCGTGGGTGTCGCGGGGCCGCGTGTCGGTCGTCAGGACCAGGCTCGAGTTGGCCCTGTACTCGTACTGCTTGAACCGGGCGTGCGCCTCGGCACCTCCTCCCAGATGCGCCATGGCTCAAAATGGCTCGGGGAAAACAATCACGCCCCGCCCTCCAAAAACCCTAGTTCCACGTAAAACAGAGAGCTTTCAGGTCCTCAGGAACGACCGATAAACGAAACTCGCCCCAATCAATGGAAACCCACCGCCCCCCTAGGGTTTCGACTAAACACGATTCAATACGGAAACGCCATGGAGATTGCAGGAACGAGGAAGTACTTACCGGAAATGAATGTCGATTTCGAGATGCAGACCGAGAGGGAGAGCTCGCTCGCTCTTCTTCCGGCGAATCCCCGTCGGCGAGTGAACGGGAAAATCGACGAGATGGGAATGAGTTTCTGAAGTGGAGAGAGGCTGGATTTATACGCGGGCGCCGGCGAAATAATGACGAAGCAGCACCGCCATTGCTCGCTGCACTGAAACCTGAAGAGAGGAACGAGGGCTCCAGAAGAGGGCCTAAAAAGCAAGGCGGTCTTTTTCCGTCTCTCCGGCCTAATTGTCTTCGTGGACCGGACCGGATCGGTCCATTACCGAGCCGTGCGTTCTAGCTTTTTTAAACCGGTCCCTTTTTTTTTTTCGTTTACCTATTTTCCTTTAATTTCTCTTTCTATATCTTTATAATGTTACTATGAGCATTATAACCATTCTTTTTCTCTATTTTTTTTTTTTTTGTATTTTGGGGAATAGGTATTGAATAGAAATCTATTTGGTAATGTAATTTCCTTTTTCTATTTTTGTACAAATTTTTAGTATAGAAAAATTTGGAATAGAAATAAGAAATAAGAAAAGATTTTGAACAAAAATGAGAAGTAAATTTTTTTACTTTTCTATTTTTAAAATATAATAAAAAATAAAAACTTTATTCATCACTTGCCCTTGCTATTGGCTAACTACCCACCATCCCACTCGCCTTTGCTACTAGCTCGTCACTGCTACTAGCTATCGTCACCCCTATTATTGCTCGTAAGAGAAAAATTTTGTGACGTTATCAAATGCACATTTTAACTTAGAAACTCGTTTAAAAATGTGGTTATCATTCACGTCCTTATAATCAAGAAGTGGCTTTGGTCTGTTTTTTTTTTTTTTTTTTTTTTTTGTTATAATGGTTGCACAAAATTCATGTTAGTGATTTCCATCTCTAATTTAATTTGTATATTCATTTCAATTTGGGATTATAAACAATATAATATTAATTTTTTTATCTCTTTCTCAATAGTTAACACGATATTTGTGCTTTCCCTATTACCTACTTCCCTTTTATTGAACATATAAATCTTAACTAAATAATCTTGTATAGTATGTGATTAAGTTCAATATCGATTGGAAATTGATTTCCTAAAACTAACTCAGATCGCATTTTTTTCCCTTTCCTTATTGCAATTCTTTTTCATATTTTGCGCACAAATGAGTCTTCACTTTTTGGCTAGTCAATATTGAAAGAAGACCTTGGCCTATATCGGGCTAAAACAAGAATTCCAGCTTGATCACCAAGTAAACAAAACAATCACTAGCCAAGCATTTAGACAATGCTCAGAAACTTCAACAAGAGGAACAGTCAAAGTTCGAAACTCGGCAAAGAAACAACTGAATAGACAAAGAATTGGAATCACCGAAAACCCTCACCTTCAAAATCAACATAGATGGAGCCTCTCTTGAAGGCACAACTGAAGGAGCTATTTCGAGGGTCCCCTGAGAGGAAACGGAGCTCTGCTAGATGAATTTGCTAATGAAAGTTCCAGCTTCGTCGACGCTTCAGACGGAGACTTTGGCTTTTGACCGAAGCTTTTAGGGGTGTGCATGGTCCGGGCGGGCGGTTCCCGACCTAGAACCGGGAACCACCCGCTAAGGACCGGTTCCGAAAAATTGGAACCGGGATCCACCCGTTTGTTGTATGGATCTACCCGGGAACCGGACCACCGGTCCGGTCCGGTTTCCGAGTGGATCCATGGGACCGATCTTGACGCAAAATAATTTTGATTTTCAACATAGAACGGTCGGGTCTATGAATTGGGAAGGAGGGGAGGAGGTCTATGGTTGGGTTTTCAACATAGAACGGTCGCGAAACAATTTTCCGTGGCTGTGGCGGGTGGCGGCCGACACAAGGGGGCAAATAGTAGTGGCGGAGGAGCCGCGCGCGACGGCGTCAATGCTCGGGAGGAATCGAAATGGTGATAGGATTAGGAGGAACCGAGGAAGAGACAAAGAGAGAGATAATCGAAGACGAAGGGAGTGAAGAGATGGGATCTAATTTAGGATTTCTTTTAGTATTTTTTTTTTTTAATACTAAAAAGGTTCCGGCTCTGTCCGGTGGGCGGATCCGCCATGGAATCGGAACCGGACCGGTACCCACCGGTTCCCTCAAGAACCGCCGGTTCCGGGCGGTTCCGGTCCGGTTCCGGGCGGTCCGGGCGGTTCCCGGGTATTTTGCACACCCCTAGAAGCTTTGCAGTGATTTCAGTCGAGGAGAGAGAAAGATGGTGATGAAGTTGTGGACTGTGTAGAGTTACTAGACACGGTGCGAAGGAAGGCACACGTGCGTTGGGAGCTAGAAATCTTAATAGAAGAGGCCCAGTTCCTTTTGGACCAATTGGCAAATCTTTTCTTGACCCATTATTGTCGTTCCGCAAACCAAGAAGCAGAATTGGTCACAAAGGCCCAACGTTTGAATACCTTTCCATCTTTTTGGTTAGCCCGTCCTCTATGGTCTCTACGGGACTTGTTATTGTCTAGACGTCCCCGCATCAAGCTTCTCGTTTAAGAACTCGAGTTTGAATAATCTCGAGGTTTATTTTAAAAAACAAATAAATTTCATTTGGCCATGTGAACCAACCTTTTCTTATTGAATTTGATATGTATTCTTTTGCTGAACGGATCATGTTAGACATCTTTATGGAAAGTTTTTATGTTTTTCTCCTTGACTTTCTTATTTTTCGCCATGGTTAAAATATATGTCAAGGTGCTTAATCAGGTAAATCATAAGAGGTCATAGAATTCGTTTGCTTGAAGAAAAATTGTATCCAGGAAATTATTTTCTGACTTTTTGGTGTTGGATAAATGAAAACTAATCAATTTACCAAAACCGTTTTCCATGGACTAAAAGTAACAAATTTTTATATGAGCGAAAAGGATGCAAGAAGAATTTTTTTTTCTTAAACTACCAAACAAATGAAAAATTAACCATTTTTCTTGAAAATAAATTTCATGGAAAAAAATTCTTTTATCTTGAAGTTTTAACTAAAACAAACATACTCTTAATTACGTAAATCATGTTACAATTTTAGCCAAAATATATATATACACACCAATTTACAATTAAAAGCTTATGATATACATATTAGATGATAAAATTCGATTAATCTTTCTTAATTGAAAAAAGTATAATGTTAATGAGTACCCTTGAGACATCATTATATCGTTTATACAATACAGAAATCTCGAGATGACAAGAGAATGCAACGAGAGCAAAGTAAAGTGTCTTGTGGTGAGCTTACGAAGGAATATTCTCTCAGTTCCAACTTTAGCTATATTTAACATATGATAATGTGGAATAGCACGAAACATTAATTACATATAAACAAGTATAGTTAATTGAAAATTTCTCAATTGTTTACTTAACAAGTAAGCCTTAAATAGATTAATTGCAATAATTATTTAACAGATTTCATCATCAAATTTTATTTCGTGCCATCGAGAAAAAAATTATATTCTAAAATCTGCAAAACCATAATTAAATGACCTTATAATTATTTTATGAAAAAATTCTAAATAAAAACCTGAAATGTCATCATTTTTTCAAATAAAGTCCTGAAGTAAGTATTATATCAAATAGGGGCTTGAAGTGATCATCAAAATTTTAAATAAGGGCTTGACCACATCGATCGCTAGTCGACAAGTGGAAAGTCGTTGACTCCGCTCCCGCTATGTCACGAGAATCTTTGCCTCCTCCGCTTCGCGGAAATTTCCTTGCTGCTTCCGAGGACTCTTTGGGATGTGTGCAATTTTCTTCCGCGTTAAGTTTTGGGACTTATCCAACCCAAAAGAAAAAAAAAGTTTTGGGACTTGACGCTTTTAATTTATATAATTTGGAGAATTGGTCCGCTCTAAATCTCTTTATAATGTATATATGAATTAAATTTCTTTTTATAATTATCCTACCCATCGGAAATTACTACCGTCTTGTCCCGAAATCTATACTCCAATTTATACACTTCCAAATTGTGGAATACAACGTAAATCGCAGTTTAATAAGTTGAAGGTGAGAGTATAATCAATTCTAGTCGAGTCAATGCAATGCCAAGTTGAAGCTCAACTCAACTAAGCAAATTCGAGGCTCCGAATCCAATTTGAACTTGACAAATATCAAAATTTCTGCTCAAAGTCAACTTAGGCTCCATTCGTTTCGCGGAAAATAATTTCCGGGAAACGTTTTTCGGATTTTCCGATGTTCGTTTTATAGAAAATGAATTCCTTGGGGAAAATGTTTTCCATCTAAAGAAAAAAGTATTCTAAAGTAAGGGAAAATGTTTTCCACTTTTGAAAAGTGGAAAACATTTTCCCTCACTTGATCTCTCTTACCTTACACCTATACAAATCTTCACTTTCTCCTCTCAATTCTTCTTCCTTTTTTTTTTTTATTCGAATTATTTTTTAGTTTTCTTCGTCTTTTTTAATTTGAACTATTTTTAGGCTTCTTTCGTTTCGCGGAAAATAATTTTCGAGAAAACGTTTTTCGGATTTTCCGATGTTCGTTTCATGAAAAATAAATTCCTTGGGGAAAATGTTTTCCATCCAAGGAAAAAAAGTCTTCTAAAGTGAGGGAAAATATTTTCCACTTTTGAAAAGTGGAAAACATTTTCCTCACTTGATCTCTCTTACCTCACACCTATACAAATCTTCACTTTCTCAACTCATTTCTTCTTCCTTTTTTTTTTTTTATACAAATTATTTTTTAGTTTTCTTTCTCTTTTTATTTTGAATTATTTTTAATTTCATTTTTCTTTTTTTCTTTTATATTTTCTTTTTCTTTTATTTGTTTCCTATCTTCTTCTTTCTTGGCTAGTCGTCGAATCAAAGTGAAACTCAAACTCATCGATCTTAAACTCGCGCTCCTCGATCTGGTGAACCTCGAGCTTGGCACTCACGCTCGTCAATTTGGTGAGCGGAAAATATTTTCCTTACCGAACACCAGAAAATATTTTCCGAAACACTTTCAGATTTTAGCAAACACTAAAAATATTGTCATTTTCCTTAAAAATGACTTCTGGGAAAATATTTTCCGGAGATGGCTCATTTTCCGCGAAACAAACGGACCCTTAATTTCCTCCTTTTTTTTTTTTTTTTCTTTTCCTTTTTTCTTTTATGTTTTCCTTTTTTTTTTTTTTCTTTTATTTGTTTCCTATCTTCTTCTTTCTTGGTTAGTCGTCGAACCAGGTGAACCTCAAACTCATCGATCTTAAACTCGCACTCGTCGATCTGGCGAGCTTCAAGTTTGGCACTCGCACTCGTCAATTTGGTGAGTGGAAAATATTTTCCTTACCGAACATCGGAAAACATTTTCCGAAACACTTTCGTGTTTTAGCCGAACACTGTAAAAATATTATCATTTTCCTGGAAAATGATTTCTGGGAAAACATTTTCCGGAAATGGCCAATTTTCCGCGAAACGAACGGACCCTTAAATAGAAAATCTTTACACATACACATATACATACAATTATATATATATATATATATATATATATATATATATATATAATGAAAAGTTGGAAGATATTCCCTTGTTGGAGGTGCAGCGACTAAGTTTATGTACCTTGCCGTTATGCTTCACAAGTTAGGCAAGAGTTAATACCTAAATACTTAAAAAAAGGTTAATATCATTAAAGATCCAAAATTGGCAAATTTGTGTAAATTCACTCTAAAACCTCAAATAAATACATCTATAATAAATTTACCATACATTAATTTCCGTTAAATTTTATTGTCAAATTACCATATCAAATGACATGTTGAGTTTTGTAGTTTTTTGTGAATGAAAACTTATGAAATAAATTTGTTAAAAATATATCAGCTTAGAATGTTTGGTAGTCATAAGTCAACTAGTTTGAGATTTTCATAATCAAAAAATTAATTTGAAATAAATTTGTCTTAGATTGACTAGTTTATGGTCTTTTGTGGTGTTAGCCCATTTTAAATTACACATTAGTAAGGAAAATTATTACATTCAATATTAGCATTGATGTTACGCAAGGGGTGCAAATGGGAAGAGCGGGGGAAATTATTTAGAAGTTTCAAACCGTCACATCAATTATTATTATTATTTTTTTGGTGACCTAGGGAACCCCGCACGGCCGGATGCCGAGTAAACCACCGGGCGACACGTGCTAGCCACCACACACGTGCCACTGGTAAGTCACCCCGCGACGCGCCGGGTTTGAACCCTTCCACTTCGTGAGGGGGAGGAGGCCCAAAGCCAACTGCGCCACCCAGGTAGGTGGTACCGTCACATCAATTATTGAACTTACATGCATCAATTATTGGCGTCCCATGCATTTATAAATCACGTCCGATAATAAGACGACGTGTGTCTACTAAGTTGGAATGAAAAAGTAAAAGACCAAATTCTTTATTCTTCCTCTTCCATCTCTCGAGCAGCAGGAAGGTGACCTTTGACGACCATGGACGTCCCTCGTCCATGACCCTCATCACCTTCGTCGGCGTCCCTGTCCATGGCTAAACGAGCCATCGTCACTCGCGACCATGGCTCTAGATCTAGCCAAATTTCTAGATCGACCTTTTCCGGCATTGCTCGATGCTGACGACAGCCACGGACTAGCGACACAATGCCTGAACGTGTTTGGCCATGGAAGGCCAGATCTAAATGTGTTTGCCCAATGTCAACGAAGGTGATGATGACCATAAACGAGGACACGATGCCAGATCTGGAGGTTGGAAAGAAAAAATAGAAAAAGATGAAGGTGGAGGGGAGGAGAGGACCGACTGCGAGCAATGCCGGAAAGGGTCCTCCATCGTCCAAGGCTGAAAGCTTTGCTTTTCCATGCCTCGCGAGGAGCCTCATCCACCGATCCAGCGACCGCAGATTGTCCATGGTCGTGAGTTTTGAAGAGGGACTCCAAATCTCATCCATGGACGAACGATGTCGACAATGGAAGCTTCTTTGCTTTGTTGGAATTGCAAATCTCTCATCAGCACTGCCTGAATTCTTCCATCATCGGGCTAGGATGAGAACGGTGGATGAGAAGTGAGAACTAAAAAATGCACCCTATGTTAGCAATTGACGAGAAAATATTCAGTGGTTAGCAACTGCCACGTCATCGGCTGACCTGGCGTATATACTCCATTGAAAAAGCGACATCTGTCCGGTGATTTGGAATATGTAGGAATTGAAAGATTAAAACCGAAAGGGCTCGGACGCTTTTTTCTCTCTCCTCTGGCGAGCCACTGACACAAGAAATAATAAATGCATTGTCCCCGCTCAAAACCCTCTTTCTCATCTTTTCAATTTTTCAAGTGTTGTATGCCCCGGCGCTTTATCTCCCCCTATTCCCCTTTCTCTCTCTCATCTTTTCAATTTTTCAAGCTATGACTTCGTCACCAGCTCTCTCCCTCCTCTTTTCAGAGAAAATGTTTGCCGGTTTCCCACCGATCAACAACGAGATGACATTTTTCTTCGTCCATCTTCTCCAGAAAATTTTGTTAATGCAGATCAAGCGACAGGCGTAACCTCGGATGATCAGCACCCAGAAAGTGGGAGATTATCCGCAATCTCCAAAAACAATTTGATTGGAAGCTTTAGGTTGCTGACTTGAGCTGTCAAAGCAGGCATTCCTGGGATCGCAAACGCTGCACGCGGAGGAGAAGCAGGCCTCTTCGGGCTCCCCTCAACGTCGGAGAGCGTCACCCGCCGAGCAAGACCCCCGGACATGGAAGGCTCAGAGGCGAGTGTCCTGGAGAAGCTAGTACTGTACGTGGCCAGCACGGTGCTCAGCTGCGTCATCATATTCGCTGAACTCCGTCACCTCGACCCAAAGCGAGAGGCCTCCAAGATGGCCCTTGAGCACAAGAAGGAAATCGCCAAGCACCTTTTCTGTTTAGTTGAGGGGAATTTCTCCGAGGCCAAGGCAACCCAGCTCGCTTTCTTTTGTTTAATTTAAAGAGACCATGTTGTAAATGATTATGCTGTTCAGCGACGGATGAATCGACTGTTTCTAACTTAATACTATGAACCCGAAACTTCTTTCAACAATGTGTTTGGCGAACTGCTATTTGCTTTAGCGAAATTGAATGTTTTAAGTCCCTAGTCTCGAATGTGCAGAAATGTCATGTTTCTCAATAGTTTCTTTCCCTTCTCACGCTTTGAGGGCCAAAGAGAGGCAAAACTCTGCAGAAAACACAGCTTGTGTATAGATAAGAAATAACAAAAAATGTCTATTTTCATTACACAATTTAGTGAATCTCTGTTTACATTTGTAAAATTTTTTAGGAGTTCGTTTGGATGGCCAAATCGAGATCCAGCAAAAATTCTTTGTCCTCTGTTTCTTTGGCAGATCCAAAAAAGCAAATGCATCCTGTCCTCAAGCTTCAATCTATCTCCTCAGCAGCGAGATGATTTTAAAAACATGCTCTTTGCGATGCAGTCGTCTACTGTGCAGCACCTGCCACCTAGGTAGCACGGACACGTTCTCCGTGCTTACTTGTCCGACACGTGTCGGAGCGTGTCGGACACGTCGACAAGCTCGGACACGGTCGGACACGCGGTCAACGCGCGTCGGAAATCTGACACGTGGTCAACCTTTGCCCGACACGTTTCGACACGCGTGTCCGGGAGGGACCAGACCGCGAACGACGGCGAGAGACGGCCGAGCATAGACTGAGGCGAGGAAGGGGGTCGGGCGAGGAGCGGCGAGCGACGAGGAAGGGGGTCGTGCGTGCGGCGAGGTGCGGCGAGGGGCGAGGAAGGGGGTCGGGCGAGGAGCGGTGAGCGGCGAGGAAGAGGAAGAGGGTCGTGCGTGCGGCGAGGAGGGAGGAGGAGAAGAGGAAAGGTCGCGTGCGGCGAGGAAGAGAGCTAGGGTTTCGAGAAAAGAATGGGACTCGATGGGTTAGTATTTTGGGGGAGGGAAAGTGACGGACAGGTGGGGGGGAAATAAATGATGGTGGGAGGGAAAGAATAAAAAATTAATTTTGGGGTGGGGGAATCGACGGGTTGTCAGGTGGTGGGGGGGAGGGAAAAGATTGGGCTGTCAGCTGATGGGGAGGGAAAAAAAGTGAAAAATTTGGGGGAGAAAGAGACGAGGAAGTTTGGGCACAGGTTTGGGGGTTTTTTGAAAAATAAAAGTAAATTTGAGGGAAGGGGGATTTCGAAAAATAAATGTAAAGTTGGGATAATGAAATAAAAAAAGTATAAGATTTATTAATATTATTAGTATAAATTTATTGTAAATTATTTATTTATTTATTTATTTGTGAATTTGAATCAAATTAATTAAAAATAAAAATATTTATTTAATATTTAACGTGTCGAAACGTGTCGAAATTCTCTACTTTTTGAGAAATGACGTGTCGCGTGTCGTGTCGTGTCGTGTCGCGTGTCGTGTCGCAGTGTCCGTGCTACCTAGCCTGCCACCACCGCCACCGCCGACTTTAGCACCTTTTGCAATCCTAATCACCATAAGACCCTCCCCTATCAGCAAAAAGTGAGCTCTCAATCCACTCCACAACGTGCGCTCGTGAAGGGCATTGTACCCCATAATGATCCTGTAGAATATTATTCACATAAACAACTAATCAGTCAAGAAGAAACGGATTCATATATGACTGTAAAACACCAATATCAATAAATATAGCGGAATTAAAGCGTACCTGTTTGAGCCATCGCTTCAAGTGAAGAAAATATATCAGTCTGATAATCAGGGATCTATTGGAATGCCAGATCTTCCTCTCTATGACCTATTTCAGTATAGCAGCTTTCAATGGGAGTAAAGCAACTGATAGGTATAACATATCCTATTTATAGGCTAGAAAGGGGACCTAACAAACCCTATTCAACAGCGTGTCAACTGGGCCCTTTCCATTACGGGCTTGAGTTAAACACAATTGCCTACACTTTGCTGCTCAACTAGACCCGTTATCAACAGATGCCAATACCCAATTCAATAAGATCACTGTAGGGTTCAACACATATTGGAATATCCATTAACCCGATTATTTAAAATAGGAAATCAATTAATTAATATAAGCCCATATTATAGGAAATTTCCAACATTCTCCCACTTGGGCTATACATTAATTAACTTATTTTATTTTGAAAAAGATTTTATGTTGAAAACGACACTATCGGGTTAATAACTAAAAATTTTGTTTTATGTGGCCATAACTTTAAAAAATAATATTCCAATAATGACATCTCAAAACCAATCCAATCTTATATAACCTCAGTATAGGACTATGGAGATCAATGTGTTAAGAAAATACCACAACACATGATCTTCCATAATCACATATAATAAGCATTATATTTTCATGGATCATGGGCCTAGTAGTGTAGTAAGAAATAATGCCAACATGTGATCAAAATATTCACTATTTCTTATCGGTCCTCAATGCAATTTCTCAACGACATGAAACTGCATTAGCGCAATTTCTAAACAACATGAAATTGCACGACTATGTCACAATCCAATATGAGATCTCATAATCAGTGATATCTAGTCATCTTTAAACCAAAATTTGTTTAAAGATACTGTTTAATATTTTCATTTCTCAGTCAATAGGAGAAAGGATAACAATAGAATCAATAATAACAATTATTGGAAATAAATGCTATAATAGATATCATAAAAGCATTATTAGTCTGCATATATCTATAATATCCAGAAATACAGAATTATATAACTCCCACTAACAAAAGAAATCAAAAGAATCTAAGACACCCATATTCTTTACATGTTCTTTAAACAAAATGGGTCGTAAGCCTTTTGTTAGAGGATCAGTCAACACGGACTCAGTTATAATATTCTCAATCATAATGTCTCTCTTTTTGACAAAGTCCTTAACAGTATAAAATTCCATTGTTGTTACTTATAGCAAAAGTAATTGTTTGTCACACATAATGCAATAAGATCAATTATGGGCAATAATTATTTTAACAAAAATAATTAGTACATTATAAACTCCCCTTTGGGCAGAGTGTATAATGCAACATTATTTTTCACAGCATGAAGTTTATAAAATAACAATAAGGAGAATTATATATAATTGTCAATGATCCATCCGCTTTGGGTAGATAAATCATTTAAATTATACATCTCCATGAAATCAATATATAGAGATGATAAATGAGAATTACATATAATCTTTAAGGATCAATCCCCTTTGGGCAGACAAATCCTTTAAATTATACATCTCCATTATCTCAACATAGAGGGGAATTACACATAACTCTAAAAAACTTTATCCCTTTTAGGCAGATAAACCTTTTGAGTCACACATCCCCATCATTCATCTCTAATATATCAATATAGAGGGGAATTACACATAACTTTCAAAAAATTTATCACCTTTGGGCAGATAAATCTTTTTGAGTTATACATCCCCATCTTTTAATTTTGGAATTTATCTTCATGCAATTTTCAAATTAATATACACAATAACCCCCTTTGGGCAGGTGATTCTATATACTAATTTTTATCGATAAGGAACTCCAAAAAAATTTATGCCCAAAATTCATCTAACAAGTATGAAACACTTTACAACATGTGCTTCCAAGGATCATATTGCACTTTTTCAAACAACAATTTTTGCCACAATTTTATAATTATTATTTTTTATTATTTTCTAGCTTCGTTGTGAAAAACCCATTGTCCTATAATATAGTGAAGCCCCTAAACGTTCAAAGCTTAAGCATGGATACCTTTGCAAATTAAAAGAGGAAAGCTAATAACAGGAGCTAGGCTTTCTTAAAATTCAAGATTGCAAACGCAACAGAAAAATCCAAAAAATCAGCCACGTATTAAACCCCCGAATATCCCTTCAATTCCAGATGCATCCTCCCCTATTCCCTCCCATCTATTCGCACGATCGGCCAAAAAACCACACAGCCGTCGAAAGCGTCGAGTAGCAAAAAAAAAAAAAAACGCTAACATGAAACGTGATCTACCTCGTCCCTAGGAAGCGAACACGGAATGCAGCAAAGCGACCCGCGATTCCTAGCCCCATGCAATCCTCCCCAATGCCGCATGAGGAAGAAGCATTCGCTTGGAATGCGAGCCCGTCACTCACTGTGGGCCGCAAAACTGCCCTCGAAAGGAGCAGGAAAGGAACAGGAGAACGAGAGGCGAGGAATGTGCGAAGATATGACTACACGAGGAGATCAAATCTACTGAGCTACTAGCTGAAAAATTTCCGCATCTAGAAAACAGGAGAGACAGAGAGAATAAATTACACAAAGAAAGAACAAGAAAATCTTCCATATTCAAGCTTCAAATTTCAGATCTAAGCCTTCCATGGTCGAATTTTGGATTTCCAATGTTTAAGCCCAAAAAGTTTATCTTAATGCAACAAAAGGACGCTAAAACATTTACACAACAATATTCATGCAACGATTTACATCGAACATCAATCAATTGCAAGTAATTTGAAAATTCAAGAACTTTTTCATGTATAAACCCTTGAATTTAAAATTTAAAATTTTCTCTCAATTCTCAACGAAATCATGCAAATTATATATGGTTGGAAAGATCTCGACATGTAGAACAAAAGCCGTATAGTTTTGGGATCGATCGAGCAAAAAATCCATATGAAAGAATAACGACAATATTCGGCTCAAAATAGTAAGTTTCGAATTTGTCCATAAAAAATAAAAATTTGGGTTATACAATCATAAATGATTAGCTCTGATACCACATGTAGAATATTATTCACATAAACAACTAATCAGTCAAGAAGAAACGGATTCATATATGACTGTAAAACACCAATATCAATAAATACAGCGGAATTAAAGCGTACATGTTTGAGCCATCGCTTCAAGTGAAGAAAATAGATCAGTCAGATAATCAGGGATCTATTGGAATGCCAGATCTTCCTCTCTATGACCTATTTCAGTATAGCAGCTTTCAATGGGAGTAAAGCAACTGATAGGTATAACCTATCCTATTTATAGGCTAGAGAGGGGACCTAGCAAACCCTATTCAACAGCGTGTCAACTGGACTCTTCCCATTACAAGCTTGAGTTAAACACAATTGCCTACACTTTGCTGCTCAACTAGACCCGTTATCAACAGATGCCAATACCCAATTTAATAAGATCACTGTAGGGTTCAACATATATTGGAATATCCATTAACCCGATTATTTAAAATAGGAAATCAATTAATTAATGTAAGCCCATATTATAGGAAATTTCCAACAGATCCCTCCGTCGCCTTCTCGCGCCGCCTCGAACGCCCCACGCGGGTGGTCGCCTCAGTCTAGGAGCACGAATTCCGCCACTTGGCGATTTCCTTCTTGTGCTCGAGGGCCATCTTGAAGGCCTCTCGCTTTGGGTCGAGGTGACGGAGCTTGGCAAATATGATGATGCAGCTGAGCGCTGTGCTGGCCGCATACAGCACCAGCTTCTCCAGGACACTCGCCTCCGAGCCTTCCATGTCTAGGGGCCTTGCTCAATGGGTGACGCTCTCCGACGTTGAGGGGAGCTCGAAGAGGCCTGCTTCTCCTCCACGTGCAACGTTTGCGATCCCAAGAATGCCGGCTTTGACAGCTCAAGTCAGCAACCTAAAGCTTCCAACCAAATTCTTTTTGGAGACTGCGGATAATCTCCCACTTTCTAGGTGCTGATCATCCGAGGTTATGCCTGTCGCTTGATCTGCATTAACAAAATTTTCTAGAGAAGATGGACAAAGAAAAATGTCATCTTGTTGTTGATCGGTGGGAAACCAGCAAACATTTTCTCTGAAAAGAGGAGGGAGAGAGCTGGTGACGAAGCCATAGCTTGAAAAATTGAAAAGATGAGAGAGAGAAAGGGGAACGGGGGGAGATAAAGCGCCGAGGCATACAACCCTTGAAAATTTGAAAAGATGAGAAAGAGGGTTTTGAGCGGGGACAATGCATTTATTATTTCTTGTGTCAGTGACTCACCAGAGGAGAGAGAAAAAAGCGTCCGAGCCCTTTCAGTTTTAATCTTTCAATTCCTACATATTCCAAATCATCGGACAGATGTCGCTTTTTCAATGGAGTATATACGCCAGGTCAGCCGATGACGTGGCAGTTGCTAACGATTGAATATTTTCTCGCAATTGACGTGTCAATTTGAAAGCACTGAATATTTCCTTGCAAAGTGGGGTGTAGGAGATGCCCAAGCCCAAAAAGACTAATCCTAACGCCTCATTTATTTCATAAATAAATGATTTAAATTAAAAATTTATGATTGCTTATATTCTTCAAAATAATTGATTATTGAAATTGTTTTTAGGGAAAATTTCAATTAAGGGCCTCAAGTGGAACCGTTTTCTCAAAAAATGACCCAAAATGAACATTATCTCAAACAAGAACCTAAAGTGACCAACTTAGTTTCAAATAAGAGCCTTAACTTAAAAGCCAACCAAATTTTATTAGCATCTAGGGGTATTTTCGTCTAAAGACTTTTTTTTCCTTTCTTTTTTTTTTTAAATTTATTTTCTCCTTCTCTTTCTTTTCTTCATCATCATCGTGCCTTCACTTTTTTTCACTCTTTAGATCGCACTCTCCAAAGTCCATCTCTATCTTCCTTGCTGAATTAGCCATCAACACCCTCAACCTCATCTATCATTGCCCTCACCAGCAATTCCAGTACCTTTGTTGAAAGATGGAGGTCAATCCAAGCCCTAGATCGAGCATGAGTGGACCAAGATGTGACGCTCAGCTCGATTCGATCCCCACATCGTGTGGTCGTGGTCAAGCATGAAGCATGATGAGGTGTAAGCCATTAGCTTGCTGCCCTCGTTGTCGTCGATGCTTGAATTCAAATCAATACTCACGTAGGCTATGATCGATCTTAGCGAGGAGAAGCTAGATTGAAGTGTGTAACCCAAATTTATTAGAGGTTTTTGAGGAATCTCTGTAATACTCGTGTGCATTGATTTGTTCAGTGAAATACTTGATTTTGGAAATTTCTAAGTGATTTTGCACTTTTTTCATCTTGTTATTCTCTCTCAAATTTGAGTAGATAATAATTCTGAGTTAGAGAGGCAAATTTGTTTGAACATGTGTAAACTAAAGTCATTCATTTTTTAGATTGAGTGCCGTCTTATTCGAATTGCCACCAAAGGAGAGTATCTTCAATCACGAGTCAGAATGATTCGATAGCCTTTGAAAATAACCAGCATGTATGACACAATTGGACCCTCTCAAAAAGCCACATATTCCACCTCAATGCAAACTGCGTCTATGAATGTTATGAATAATCCAACCCGAACCCAATAAAACATTCCCAAGAAACTACGAGTGAAAGTTGTTGTGGCATAGGGAATTTCATTGGCGCGGAGAGTATGAAACTGTTACTTTAATTGCCATAATAAGTTTTTACAAGCAAATTGAATAAAATCAAAACCTACTTATGGATATTTCTTGATTTTCAAGTTCATTATTGTTATCGGAGAAGGTGAGTGGTGGCGAATAACTTAAAAACCGGCTTATGGTGAAATCGATGAGTTCTTGGGTGAGGATGCAAAATTGCATAATGTAGAGCATGCGCTTTGAAGTTTGCTCATAGGGAGGCGGCACGCAATTTTGGAGTTTTGCAAAATTGCATAACTTCTCGAATATCTTTTCGTTTTCTTCTTTTCCTAGATTGTTCAAATTGTATTGCACCTGTGCAAGCTTGTGTGTGAGGAGTCTGATGCATTTGTCAAGAAAGAGATGAGCAAGATGAAAAAGGAAAGGAAAGAAAAACAAAAAGGAAAAAGGAAAAAAAAAAAGTCTTTAAACGAAAATACCCCTAGCTGCAAATAAGATTTGACTGGTTATTAAGTTGAAACCCTTATTCAAGACTAAATCGGTTACTTCGGGCCCTTATTTGATACAATGTCCATTTTAGGCCTTTTTTTTTAGAAAACGGTTCCACTTCAGATCCTTAATTGAAATTTTCTCTTGTTTTTATTACTGGTAGCAATTTACGTTTTAATATTTTTGTGAATAATGAAAATATTTCTCGTTCGCTCAGTTTTATAAACAATACCAACAATTATCTTTAGAAAAATATTTTTCAAATCATGTATTTTCTGTAAAGCGAACACATTATAGAAGAAGAAGAAAAAATCTTTTTCAAAACTGATGTAAGCTCAACCCGAAAAAAGAATAGGCTCTGATCAAACTTATTCCATTCGACCCGGACTAATTCAAGCTTTAGCCTCCATTTTCTTTCCTTTTTTGCAAAAAGATTATTATTCATTATCATATTTCAAAACTTCAACATTGATCCACTTGAATTTCTTTATAAGAAACGAATTTTGCTTATCTCAACTTTAACATGGCATAATTCTCTATGGCACATATTTAAAGTATGATAGCTAATTTCATATATTTATGAATACATTAAGGTTAATTAAAATAAAATGAATCACCCTTGAAATTCCGATTTCCTTTCTCTATTTTCAGGTATGATCTTTATTGTTTAGTTTTACACATTTTCGAGCCAATCCTGGCAAACTCGAACCCAAGCATCATGGGCTTGAAGTCCGCCCGACCAACGCAAATGAAATATTCACGACCCATCCGAACGGAAAAAATATTGGGTAGAGCTCTAATTCCGACGTAGGCCCTGTTTGGTTCAGCATTTGAAATGCTCTTTGGGGCTCTAAAGGGGTTTGGCCAAATGCTATGGTATTTGGTTCGAGTTTTTGGACTTTGGGGAAATGCGGTTGCATCTCTAAAGGGCTTCAAAGGGCTTTGGGGGAATGGAAGAATAGAGGTCCATTAGGAAGTTGCATTTTCGAAATGCAACTTCCAGTATTATTTATCTCTCCGATGGAGAAGCCGATCGGAGGCTGACAACCGCTGGCCAAGGAGTTGCGCGAACCACTTGAATAAAAATAAAAATAAAAATAAAAATAAAAATGTTTATATTTTTATATATCTATTTTTTATATAAAAATATATATTTTATATAAAATATATTTTATATAAAAATATAAACATATATTTTATGTTTATTTTTATATATAAAAAATATAAAAATATCTATTTTTATATTTTATGTTTTATAAATATATATTTTATATTTTATATAAAATATATTTTATGTTTATTTTATATTTAAAATATAAAAATATTTTTTATATTTTATGATTAATAAATATATATTTATAAATATATATAATACATATATTTATAAAATATATATTTATATATTTTTTATATAAATATAAACATATCTATTTGTTATATATTTTATGTTTATATTTTTTATATTTTAAATTTTTTATATAAAAATATGTTTATATAAAAAAATAAACATATTTTTGCTTTTTAAATTTAATAAAAGTTATATACAAATGCAAATTTTACCAAATAGTATTTTGGCCAAAGTTGTTTCTCAATGTAAATTTTACCAAACGACATTTGCATTTCGGAAAACCCCTTCACCCAAAAGTATTTGCATTTCTACAAATGCATTCCCCAAAAGCCGAACCAAATGGGCCCTTAGTCAAAAATCCCCTTCCATTCCCCTCTTCTTTTTTTTAACCTTTACCTTTTCTTCTTCTTCCCTTTCACTCCGACGGGACAATAAAAGTTAATTACAAATGCAATCCCTTTCCCCCTAATTCTTTTCAATCCCTTTCGGCAAGATCGAGCCCCACCCGATGCCGACAAGCTCGATCTCGCCTATGGCCGATCGCCGACCATCGTTGTGGTTGGTAGTAGGCCAAAAGGAGAGAAAAAAAAAAAAGAAAAGAAAAAAAGATATAAAAATAAAAATTATATTTTAAAAAATTAAAAATTCTATTTTTTAAAATATTTTAAAAAGAATTATAAAAATTTTCCATTAAATTTGTGTTGCATAAAAATTGTTAAAAAAAAATTGTATTACATAAAAATGTTTTAACAATATATAGGTTTTAACAATACGGGTCGAGATCGGGTATGGGTCGGATACGGGTCGGGTCGGGTGTGGATCACTAGATTTACACTATAAGAATATGGGTTAAAACGGGTTAAATGGGTCAAATATGGGTCGACCCATTTTTGACCCGACCCATACCCCACCCGACCCACCCATTTGCCACCTCTAATCACCACCGCCTCATCACTGTCTCAGTCCAACACCTTGCCGTCGTTTCAGTCCTCCGTTGTCGAGCTCAAGCTCAGCTGGCAAACTTGGGCCTCCGATTTTGGATAAAAAAAGTCGAGCGAGCCTCAGACTTGTAATCTAGAGCTCAGCTCGACCTCGACTTTGAGTTAATTCAAGCTTTACCAGGGTTGGCTTAGGTAACAAACAAGGCAGACGAGGAGGTGGCGAGGGCGTGGTTTGTCGATGCGGCATAAGACCTAACCTCCTGGCCGATGCAGGCGCAAGAAGAGCTGGACAGGAGACGGCAGCACTAGAGGTCGAAGAAAGAGCAGGCGAAGATGGAGGCAAAGATGCCGAAGGCGGCAGCGGCAGCGGCAGCAGCAGGTCTGAGATCGTGCTCGAGGTTGGAGAGTGACTAAAAGAAAAGAAGAAGAATGAATGAATGAAGGAAAAACGAAGAGAGAGGCAAAAGACAGTGAGAGAGAAGAGGGGTTATGGCGCGGTAGACCCGGGCGACACGTGTCGCCTAGTGAGTGGACCAGTATTTTGACAAGTTAATATTTTTCTCATGTGAAGGAGACATGATAGGCTGCAACGAATGTTCACGAGCACACTTAATCTCAGCCGCTCAATACGTAAGCCCCACAACTTTTGGAGGGCTAAGATTGAGTTGCTGATATTCCACATAAAGCAGCTCGACTGAAATGAAATTGGTCGAGAAAGCCAAACCGGTAGACCGATCTGAGACGAGTCGTGATGGCGTCTTTCGCTTCTGTGTTCGCTGTCGGCGGGCCAGCAAGGGGCGCGATCCCGCCGCCGCTGCCGCCGCCGTCGCGCTGGCTGGGATCCGGCCGCTCCTCTTGCCCGCGCGTCGTCTCGCTTCCCGCCGCCGCGCGGGGGGGTGGCGTCGGCGGGAAGGCCGGGGCGCTCGCAGTGAGGGCGATGGCGCCGGCGAAGGCGAAGTACAAGGGCACGCACATGAGGGAGAAGCGGCTGGCGGAGATGATAGAGGAGAAGGTGAGGGAGGCGAGGGAGGTGTGCCAAGGGGACGCGAGGTCCGACGAGTGCAAGGTGGCGTGGGACGAGGTGGAGGAGGTGAGCCAGGCGAAGGCCGACCTCAGGCTCCGGCTGGAGAAGCAGCAGGACCCGCTCGAGTCGTTCTGCGAGCAGAATCCCGACACCGAAGAGTGCCGCGTCCATTTCGACTGAAGGATCGGAAGATCCAGCCGGTGTCTCCTCTGCTTCGACGATCGCTTCGCTGCTCCGAGAACTGTACATGGATGCCTTCGCGCCGGCGATGTGTAGTTCTTTTGATTGTATGCATTCCGGTAGGAATAAGCTCCGACTGCTTTTGTGTGCGACAGGTGTTGTTCATGCATCTGAGAAACATTGCCTAATGATAAATAGCAACTTCCGAACATTGTTCCTCCCCTGTAAGGGAATTTCATAGCCAATCTCAATGTATCAATAAGTTGGCGGCATCGATGCCGGTTAATCCCAAAGAAAATCCGACACGCTGAATCCTTCGAATGTACAGGACCGGCTGATCAAAATTATCCGTACGTTAACAGATGCAACTACGATAAAGTACAATACATGCCAACGATCTTAACCGAGACGCGGGAAATCATGACGCTGAAACGAAAAAGTTCCAAGGACCCAAAAGGAAAATAATAACGGACCAGTGCAGTGTATCATCTTTCTACTCTGTTCTATTTGGTCTTTCACTCTTCATCGGCCATAGCTTCGCCTACGTTGACGGTAAAAATGTACTCTTGGTCACAACCCAGGTACGAGTCGCACATGAAGTAGAGGCTGTACGTCTTCTTTCCAGCTTCTGAAGGAGCAGTGAATTCGAGCTTGACCTTGGACTTCCTTTGAAAAGAAACCCTCTTGATGGCAAGCAACTGGTTGGTCTTCATGTCGCCAACCACAAGCCACCACCCTTCCTCCTTGGCCTTGGGATACCTAGGGGCATCAACCGAGCCCACCTCAGTTCTCCCCTCCATATCCCTTTCGAGCGTCACTTGTAGCGTCATGTCGTCCCCGGCGCTCACACTCTCGATATTGAGTACCTCGTAGGTGAGGTCAATGTTGGGGAAACGGTTGCAAAACCTTGCAATGTCCAGCCTCTGAGTGTCCGACATCTGCAGTAGCTCTTGCCTCTCCCCATCCTCCATTTCCAGCAGATCAAACACGGTCTCTACACTCCTCCCAGGGTTCTCCTGGCATTTCTTGGCCAGATCCTTGGTGAAATGCGGGAGCTGTAGAAGCATCGAATCACGCTCCCACATGCCCTGTGTCACCATCTGGCTTACTTCCATCGCAAGAAGCGCAAGGCTCAGCCACCCGCTACTTGACATAACATCCACCATCGCCTGAAGCAACCTGCTAG
The DNA here is from genome assembly GCA_014182555.1 of Eucalyptus erythrocorys. Lineage (NCBI taxonomy): Eukaryota > Viridiplantae > Streptophyta > Magnoliopsida > Myrtales > Myrtaceae > Eucalyptus > Eucalyptus erythrocorys. Next base: position 30,014,466 of record CM024602.1, read on the forward strand.
CAGAAAGGAGGACCTCCAGTTGATCTAATGCCAAATTGCCACCCACAGGCTGCCTCGAGAAGTGAGCCTGAAGCAAAGCATTGGCCTTCACATGTGGGTCCGTGGCTTTCGGATTTTCAAAGGAAAACCTCTGGTGGTTTATAAGCCTCCGAACAGCATCCTCCTCTCCTGGTCGAATGGGAAGTTGTGCATATTCTGAAGCAGATGAAAGAATCTCCAGAAGACCCTTCATCTTTGTTTTAGAAGTCAAGGAAGTACTGAACCGCTCTATAGTAGTATAACTGATACAGTAGTATGATGCAATCATACCAAGATTTAAAGGAGAAAGGTCCATATCATCCTCAACAAGGACACATTTACTAGCTTCCAGGTCGCTCAAAGTATTCTCCACAAGCTCCGAGAGGTGATCGGACAGATGCCTATGGCTCACCCCCTGGAGATTGTAGTAATTCAGGTTTTGTGTCAGCCTCCTGTACATGAAAGTCCAAGTCAGGTAATCCACGGCATCCTGCTTGTTCTCAATAATTCCAGCAACAACTTCTGCGTTCAGATTATCATGCAGGAAGTGCTGCAAATGGCTCTCCACAGGGAAAGCCTCATACAAGAATTTCTTGTAGTACTCCTTGCGAGGCGCGTGGCAAAGGATAACACATTTTCCAGAATTATCTATCAATGGCCGGCTAGCACAACCCATCATCTGCAAAAGATCTGTGACAGGGTAATCTGTGTGCGCATTCTCCCGCCCATCATAGTATTGTGTTCCCATGACAACTACCAAGTATGCTGATAAGGGCACCCCCCAACACATGGAACTGCTCATGACACAGACCTGAATACGACCGGCTTCAAAGAGCTGTGTCACCACCTGTTGGTCAAGACTAGACAACCCCTCATGCAAATAGCCAACCCCATGCCGCAAGGTGGTCCTCAACGTTTCTTCACTAACGTTGTCGATAAAAGTCTCCACATCTTCAAAGGAGCTTAGTAAAAATGCAGGATTCTCCCCACCATCTGCACCCGAATAAGTCATTAAGTCCACTGCAGTAAGTCGGACATGCTTTCTCGTGGGAACAAACACAAGAGCAAGCTTCCCATTCTTAGCATGCTGTACAATTGCTGTGTATGTCGGTTTCGTCATTGCTTGCATCCTTGCCTCAAAATTAGCAATGTCCACTCCTTGTATGTGAATTTCCAAGGGAGCAGGGCGGACATTGGGTGGGAAGTTGAAAAGACCATGGGAAGTGGCACCAATCCATTCACCAAGATCCTTTGCATTCGCAAGTGAAGTAGACAGAGCCACAATCCGAATCTTGTTCTCCACCTCACTTGCTATATATCTCATCCTCGAGACAACCACTTCCACTACTGGACCACCTTGACCACCAATCAAGTGGAGTTCGTCAATTATAAAAAGACTAACCTGTTGAACATGCTTCCGCTGCTTCCATCTGCGAGATAAGGCATCCCACTTCTCCGGAGTGCTGATGATAATCTGGCCCTTCTCAAGCAATTTCAAGTCTGTTGCAGTTTCCCCACTCAGTTCAACCACTTTCATCCCAAGACCCTCCCTCCCAAACTTCCTATTCCAATCTCGGAAGCGTTCCTTGGCCAGAGCTTCCATAGGAGCAATATAAACAACACGCACGATACTATCAGGTCCTTTCTGGTGATTTCTCAAGATAGCAAACTCTGCACATATGGTCTTTCCACTCCCAGTTTGAGCAGCAACAAGGACATTGTCGTCTGTGTTGTAGAGCACAGTGAAGACCTGAGTTTGAACAGGATTGAAATTCTTGAAGTCCTTATACAACGCTTCATACGACGGGTTTCTTAAAGCAGTCACAGGTAGTGGCTGCAAGTCAAGTAACTCTGTTGGTGGAGGATACTTTTCCGGTAAAATAAGATGCCGGAAGGAAACAGGCAAAACAGTTTGCGACCCAAGCCACCTATCTGACACAACAAGAATGAGATACTGAGGAGGCAATGGTTCATAGATTGGAACAGTGAAATTCAGGGTGTGGTCTTCATCAATGTACTGCTTCTTCAGCAAAAAGTATTCATGATGAAGAATGTATTCGCCATCGTTGTCCTCCACAATCACCCAAAATGGTTCCACATACCCATGAACTTTGTCCTCCCACTGAAAGTCTGGTGTGATTGTGAGTTCAACCCTCAAGACAGATCGAGTAATTGGCAGAACATGTGCTGCAAGGTTCAATTTTGGGAATTGGTGGATGAACTTATGCAACATTCTTCCCTGCTTTGGTGCACGAATTAGCTCTCCTAACTCCTGCGAAGAGAGGTCATAGTACCTTTCCCAAGCTAAATCCTTCTTCTCCAACTTTGAAAGAATTTCATTAGGAATCCCAATAAATTGACGAAGAGGTGTTTGGACACTCCACATCCTCCTGTTGACCATTTTGCAGAGGTTCAGAGCCTTCTCAGCCAACTGTGCCCATCCCCTTTTCAGGACAATCTCAAAAAGAGCTCGCATAAGACGTCCAGCACTCTAACCAAAAATAAATAAATAAATAAATTAGTTAAGATTCAAATGATGTACAATACCCAAGATATAATCAAGATGATGGAAATTAAAGGAAAATGTACCTGAGTTATGAAAACCATATCTGAAGTTAACGAAAGCCCTTCAAGCTTTAGCTGAGAAATATATGCTTGAAGCAAGACATTGATCTTGGCACTAGGCTCCTCCAGACTTTCTTTCACAGGTATGGGAACTCGATCCAAAAGCTTCGCCAGCTCCATCTTCTCATCTTGTCTCACTGTCACATACTTAAATTCTTCACTCAGTGAGAACAACCGACATAACTCAATATCCCCCATTGTCGGCTTCAAGTGTTCATTGTATGTGGATATTGTCCCATGCGTTATGTAATAGTAACTAGCTATGCGACCCAAGTCAGTAACCTGGAAATATCCGCTTTTCCTGTCATACTTAACCAAATTATTCTTATCCAGGATGCTAGCAGCAGTATGAATCTGCACGACAAACAGAAAATACAATATGTATAAGTGAAACGAGAGATTAAATGTCCATGTTCGCCACACCTCCCCAAAAACATAAATAAACAGCATATCTAGCTTACAATGAACAAAGCGAGAAAAGAACATAAAAACCAGTAAAATGGAAAATCAGATGCCACACAGGAGAGGCACATTCTAACAAATCAAGTTCTTGATCGATGCACAGATATTTAGAAGCATATGTACCACCCTGATTCATTGTAAGCAAAACAGGAGTAACAATCCCCACTATACGCCACTTTAGAACCATTAACCTCACTTGACGCTACAGATCACCTCTTTATAAATACCCCAATATTCAAGCAGAAAGAATCAGAGTTCCGGCAAGCCCATGTAGATTGAATGATAAGTGGTATTCCAAAATTTATACACAGTTCCATAGCATGTCGTTGAAGTGACACTAAATTAATATTATCGAGTATTCACAGTAAAATGAGATCTGGCTTCATTCACTCAAAACACATAGTCTACTCTGAAAAAACTTTTTGTTCCTGAAGAAAAGTGGAACAGAAAAGATAAAACTGGAGAGATTCCCCCATCATTCCATCTTCCTCTTCACATGATAGTCAATTCTCCATTAGAGCCACTATTCCTTCTATTCACATGTATTTCATCAAATAAACTTTTCATCTAACAGAAGAAAGAGTGAGAACTGAAAGAAAACAACCAGATCAAACAGTTTTTTGTCCTGAAGACATCTGACAGCACATTCTATGTTGTTGTGAACTATTGCAAAACCAACACCAAAAGAACTAGCATAATTAAACTGAATGAGAAAAGAGCTCACACAAGACAAAAAGAAAAAAAAAATACCAGAAAGGACGAACATCTAAAACTCGAAAGTTTGTTACACAATGAAATAAGAAGTGGAAAAGACACGATGTCTACTATATTTGAAAATGTATCCATATTAGATAATCTCAAACATTGAAATCATGATGATACTTACCAAATCAGCCCTTCTCTCCTCCAGTGTAATATCATTAGTGAGAACATCTGGTGCTAGACCATATAGTGTAGGATTCCGTAGCATACGGATATACAAGTATGTGTAGCCAATCCAGTTGCATGCTTCTCTAGCATTCTGAACAGTCCCAAGAACAATTTCAGCATTCAACTGATCGGCTAATTTCGAGACAAACTGACTTTCTATAGGTAGCTGCTGATTCATCAAAGACAGATAGTATTTTAGTTCACTATGGCCAGTGATGATTATTCCTTCACCACAGGTGTCGTACTGAGGTCGTCCTGCTCGACCCAGCATCTGCATAACATCCAGGGAACTCAATTCGGTCCATGCTCCCTTTTCTGGATTGTATATCTGTGTTCCCTTGATGATCACAGTGTGCGCAGGTAAGTTGACACCCCAAGCAAGAGTTGCTGTTGAAACCAAGACCTGCACATGACCATCAGCGAAGAGATCCTCAACAAGTTGCCTATCTGCCCTCGCCATGCCAGCATGATGAATGGCAAAACCGTAAGGCAGGAGGTCCTTAAGATCATTGCTCTTGACAATGTCAGTGTGACTTTGTAGAATTTCACGGCTCACACCATCCTCTTTCAAGAATCTACCAAGAGTATCATTAGCGAGGGCAGAATCTCTTGTAGCTCAAGCAGTTTTGGCTGTTTCCTTCCTAGAGTGGACAAAAATAAGAACTTGATGCTTTCCAGCCACAGCTATCACCTTTTCGTAGCACACATCATTCATCAACTGAAACCTCTGCAGTGGCTTTCAGACTGTTATTCCGATATACTGCTGCGAAAGAGGGACAGGTCTGTAACTACTATCAAAATAAAATAGTCCCTTGTTAACATCTACGTGCAAGAACAACGCAACATCCTCACAATTGGGCAATGTAGCTGACAATCCCACCAATCGAATGTGCTCTTTCGTGGTTTCAATTTGTCTAACAGTTCTAGCAACAATGCTCTCAAGTACGGGTCCTCTATTATCATGGAGGAGATGAATCTCATCAATGATCAGAAGCTTCACAAGCTGCATGTAGGTACGATCTCCTGATTTTCGGGTAATAATATCCCACTTCTCGGGGGTTGTGACGATGATTTGAGTCTCTTCAATTTGCTGACGGGTCAATGACTGGTCACCACTCAACTCCCTCACCTTGACATCATACTCTTGCAAACGGTTGGACAGATTACCAACAATTTCAGCAACAAGTGCCTTCATAGGTGCCACATATACAATCTTGTAGTTGCTGTGGTTAAATGATCCATCTGGATCCCTGTTCAAAGCAATTTGCTGAAGCATGGTCAGCATGGCTACATTAGTTTTCCCAGCTCCAGTAGGAGCACACAAGAGGATGTTCTCTGCACTAAAAAGAGCAGTCTCGTAGACTTTGCTTTGAACACGGTTCAGCTGTTACATCCCTTTGAAAGCAGGTTGTGCCCAATCGGGCAAGGAAGATATTTTGACAAGCTTCTCATTGGGATCTGGTTTAGTTTTCAAAACTGGCACGTGAACTTCCTCATATCCTCTGCGCTGATGGTTGAAGTAGCCAACAGGAAGATCGGTCCTTATATTTGCCATTAAAAGGCCACCTTGCTCGAAAGCGAGGCTCTCAAGATCAAGCAACTGACGCTGTCCCTTTAACCAACTACCTTCTGCATCCCTATCAACCACACCTCTCCGACCTGTATCTTCATCTCCAGCACTCTCATCCTTCGAACGATGAGCCTCTTCCCTAATACTCTTCTCCAAATTCTTTTGCCTCTCTTTTGCAGTCGCTCTTGTGGCATGCAACTGTTCCACTATCGCAGCCAGCTCCGGTCCCAAACCCATCATTTCTTCTTCAATCTTCTTACAGTCATCTTGGTCTTCAGCCCTAGCCAAACGAGTGCACCAGACAATCTTCAACCTATTCCGCAATAAAAACTTAATGAGGCTGAACTTATCAAACTGAAGATGCAACAATAGCTTAGTCTCAACTTCCCTGGCATCCCCTTCAGCAAGTATCTTCAGCACCTCCTCTGCAAGCTTCTGACACTGCTGGGGATCAATCCGCTGTTCATAAGCCTGAGAGATCTTTCTTTGAAGCCAATAAGCATCAATGTCCTGAACATTCAAGCTCATGCCCTCGCTAGCTTCCCGCATATCATCATCATCTATCCTGGCACCCATCTGCATAGCTGAAGAATTGTTTGGTTCTGCAACATCTTCGTCCTCCTCTTCATCCTCCTGGACCATATCGAGATCACTCTCCTCCTCGTCATCTTCATTCTCTTCAAACTCAACTGCCACACCCACATCATCATCAAGTGCCTCATCCCCATTAGCCACAGCAGACCCAGCCGCATCACTCGCATCTTGGAAATCAGTAATAAGCCTCCCAATTGAAACAAGCTGATCAAAAACAGGGTTTGGAATAGGATTCAACAACTTCTCAATCTCCTTCTTCTTATCAGGATTCTTGAATGTATCATTCTTCAACACGGCCAAAATTTCATCCGCCACGCCACTAACTATATTCAACGGCTGCCCGCCCAACTGCTGCTGAATAACACTGAGCATCGCCTCGTACGCAGCCCTGGTCTCCTTCGTCTTGGGCTGGTAAACCCCTTCCTCCGTGGAGGTCAACACGCTCTCCTCTCGGAGCCTACGCCTCTTGGCCTGCCTAGGGGCGGCCTCCGAGACCAAGTCCCGCTCCTTTTTCTTCCCCTTCGCCTTCTGGAGCTTCTCGTCGAGCTCCTGGGGCCTGCCCTGGTACGCCCGGTCGCCGAAGCTCCTCGGGTCGATCTTCCCCCACAGGGACTCGGGCTCGCCAGTGGGCTCGTGGGTGTCGCGGGGCCGCGTGTCGGTCGTCAGGACCAGGCTCGAGTTGGCCCTGTACTCGTACTGCTTGAACCGGGCGTGCGCCTCGGCACCTCCTCCCAGATGCGCCATGGCTCAAAACGGCTAGGGGAAAACAATCAGCCGCCCCGCCTCCAAAAACCCTAGTTCCACGTAAAACAGAGAGAGTTTTCAAGTCCTCAGGAACGACCGACAAACGAAGCTCGCCCCAATCAATGGAAACCCGCCGCCACCCCCCTAGGGTTTCGACTAAACGCGATTCAATACGGAAACGCCATGGAGATTGCAGGAACGAGGAAGCACTTACCGGAAATGAATGTCCATTTCGAGATGCAGACCGAGAGGGAGAGCTCGCTCGCTCTTCTTCCGGCGAATCCCCGTCGGCGAGGGAACGGGAAAATCGACGAGATGGGAATGAGTTTTTGAAGTGGAGAGAGGCTCGATTTATACGCGGGCGCCGGCGAAATAATAACGACGCAGCACCGCCATTGCTCACTGCACTGAAACCTGAAGAGAGGAACGAGAGCTCCAGAACAGGGCCTAAAACGCAAGGCGGTCTTTTTCCGTCGCTCCGGCCTAATTGTCTTCGTGGACCGGACCGGATCGGTCTATTACCGATCCGTGCGTTCTAGCTTTTTTAGACCGGTCCTTTTTTTTCGTTTACCTATTTTTCCTTTGATTTCTCTTTCTATATCTCTCTAATGTTAAGATGAGCGTTATAACCAATTTATTTCTCTATTTTTTTTTTTCTATTTTGGGGAATAGATCTGGACCATAAATCTATTTGGTAATGTAATTTCTTTTTCTATTTTTTGAACAAATTTTTAGTCCAAAAAGGATTTGGAACAAAAATAAGAAGTAAAAATTTTTTTACTTTTCTATTTTTTAAACAAAAATAAAAATTAAAAACTCTATTCATCAATTGCCCTTGCTATTAGCCGACTGCCCACCATCCCACCCGCCTTCGCTACTAGCTCGTTGCTTGTTACTAGCTACCACCACCCTACTAGTTACCACCACCCCTACCATTACTCATAAGAGAAAAATTTTGTGGCGTTATCAAATGCATATTTTAGCTTAGGGACTCGTCCAAAAAAGTGGTTATCATTCACGTCCTTATAATCAACAAGTGCCTTTGGTCTTTTTTTTTTTTTTTTGTTATAATGATGGCACGAAATTCATGTTAGTGATTTCCATCTCTAATTTAATTTGTATATTCATTTCAATTTGGGATTATAAACAATATAATATTAATTTTTTATCTCTTTCTCAGCGAGTTAACAGGGATATTTTGTTCTTTCCCTATTACCTACTTCCCTTTTATTGAACATATAAATCTTAACTAAATAATCTTGTATAGTATGTGATTAAGTCTAATATCGATTTAAATTCATTTCCTAAAACTAACTCATATCGCATTTTTTTTTCTCTTTCCTTATTGCAATTCTTTTTCATATTTTGGGCACAAATGAGTCTTCACTTTTTGGCTAGTCGATATTGAAAGAAGACCTTGGCCTATATCGGGCTAAAACAAGAATTCCAGCTTGATCGCCAAGTAAACAAAACAATCATTAGCCAAGCATTTAGACAATGCTCCGAAACTTCAACGAGAGGAACAGTCAAAGTTTGAAACTTGGCAAAGAAAAAACTGAATAGACAAAGAATTGGATCCGCCGAAAACCCTTACCTTCAAAATCAACATAGATGGAGCTTCTCTTGAAGGCACAACTGAAGGAGCTATTTCTAGGGTCCCCTGAGAGGAAACGGAGCTCTGCTAGATGAATTTGCTAATGAAAGTTCCAGCTTCGTCGACGCTTCAGACGGAGACTTTGGCTTCGACCGAAGCTTTGCAGTGATTTCAGTCGAGGAGAGAGAAAGATGGTGATGAAGTTGTGGACTGTGTAGAGTTACTAGGACACGGTGCGAAGGAAGGCACACGTGCGTTGGGGAGCTAGAAATCTTAATAGAAGAGGCCCAGCTCCTTTTGGACCAATTAGCAAATCTTTTCTCGACCCATTATTGTCGTTTCTCAAACCAAGTAGCAGAATGGGTCACAAAGGCCCAACGTTTGAATACCTTTTCATCTTTTTGGTTAGCCCGTCCTTTATGTTCTTTACGGGACTTGTTATGTCTAGACGTCCCAGCATCAAGCTTCTCGTTTAAGAACCCTTGGGTTTAAATAATCTCGAGGTTTATTTCCAAAAAAAAAAAAATTTCATTTGGCCCATGTGAACCAACCTTTTCTTATTGAATTTGATATGTATTCTTTTACTAAACGGATCATGTTAGACATCTTTATGGGAAAATTTTCTGTTTTTCTTCTTGTCTTTCTCAGTTTTCACTATGGTTAAAATATATGTCGGGGTGCTTAATTGGGTAAATCACAAGAGGTCTTAGAATTCGTTTGCTTGACGAAAAATTGTTTCCGGGAAATTATTTTATGACTTTTCGGTCTTTGAATGAATGAAAACTAATCAAATTACCAAAACCATTTTCCTCTCCCAAGCCCTCACCGGTTGTGGGTGACGTGACCCTCGCTCAGCCTCTCTAGAAATTGTCAGTGGCCAAAAAAAAAAAAAAAGAAAGAAAAAACTCAAAAAGGCAAAAGATGAAAATGCCATTGACTAACTAGAAAGTCAAGCCCTTCTTTGCCCTTATTTGAGTACACGAGGGCACTTCAAAATTTTATTTAAATAAAGGCCTATTTCATGTAATTATTTGATAGAGTAAGAGCACTTCATACCCTTATTCGGAACTTTCCCCTATTTTATTGATTGGAAAATAGGTCGCAACAACTGTACCTCTTGATTTGAAGGGTGAAAAATACAAAACAAATGCATTGGATTGACTCGGCGAACTCATCCCCACATCAATTAGATGGATTGCCACATGAAAGGAACACCAGCGCTGACACGACCAACTGACCAAATTGACAAAATGACCAAACCGAAGGAGACCAAAACTGCACAACAATAGTTTGGGGATCGAATTAGACTTGATCAAAAAGAAGTGCGAGGACGAACTTCAGCAAAATAAAAGTTAAAGAGGACTAAACTGAACATTACATAAAAGTATGAGGACCACTTTTAAATTGTCGCAAAATCAAAATCGGGAGCCAGTGAGCGCTAGCGCGTTTGCGTCGTGCTCTTCCACACCACAAAACACCGTCAGCAAAATCCTTCACGCGCAACATCGAAGCGAAGCATCGATCGCCGACGAACCTACATGGCCATGCTTCCATCCCCTGTGTCGCCTTCTTCTCCGTCTTCCTCCTTAGCTCTGGCATCGCCTCTGCGCCGACTGCCGGCGCGTCTAGCTCCTCCGAGGCGGCGGCGGAGGCGGCTCCCCAAGTCCGCTTCCGTCTGCAAAGCGTCGTGGCAAGAGGTAATTTACCTGATCTCGCGAATTTTTAGAAAGAGGACGGAAATAGCGTCGATCGCTCACTTTTTGTTGTCCGTCGGCGACGCCGGCTGTCGAAGCTCGCCGGCGTTCTGGTGTTCTCGGCGATCCCGTTCACGGCGGTGAAGGCGATCGCCAACAGTCCGTTGGGGGAGTCGCTGCAGAGACGGATGGAGGAGAGGAAGAAGTTCGCGGTCGAGAACTCGTCGAGGTTCCGGGCGCTCGCTGAGAAGGCAAGAAAAGAGAGGTAATCCACCACGGTAAGCCGGTGATTTCCCCTGTTTTCAGTTGTTGTTCGTGGAAGGTTGCCATATAGATGCCGAGATCTTTGTCCTCGATTTTGGACGGATTTGATTGACTATGGAGATGTTGGAACTGTCGTTGGAAATTTTCGAACTGTTGATTTCTTTACATGGTTGCATTTATTGGCATCCGGTTTTGGACTTCACCAACGATAGAAAGTGAACCAGTTAGCATCAAGCGCGTAGATAAGTATCCTTCATGAAAATGGAAAGCATGAGCAGTAGAGAAACATCTTGAAACATGTGCTTAGCAATTTCGATATCTCTACAGTTCAACTGTCTTTCGTGTTTTGGAGCTGGCATATTGAGCTCGGGTTGTTTGCTTTCTTACCTCTTTAGAATCAATCGCTAGAACAATTTAAGAGCAATTCCTCTCTTTTATGGATCCCATTACCGGCAAATAGACCAAGGAAATCATCAGAACGAGGAAGCCGTGATATTATAGTTTGCTGAAATCATAGAGAGAGTTAATGCTTTCCCCTACTGTAACATGGCTCCTGCTGTGCTCCTCCCACAACAAATGCATCTCTTGGCACGGTTCAAAATATGATTTAGTACACATCTTGAAGACTTGCTTCTATGGGATTAAGCTTTTCGTAGTTGAAAATTGATGCACGTGAGAGAAAGCTTGTATTTGTCCAGCTTTCCTATGTAAATGATTGGAGAAATATCAGTAATAGCACAGAATTATCAGATTGTTGATTGTTATTTTGGATGTTTCACATGTGGTATCTTTATTAACCCTTTTCCTGGGCAACTTGTTTAATTGCCTAAAGGAGATACCATTTTACTTTATTCAAGCTCGCGGTCATGTAGTAAGCATGAGCTTCATCGCTTTCTTATGTGTCCTTTGTATTTCTAAATTTCAGCCAGTGAAAAAGGACTTAATTATAGAAGGCAATCAGAGAAAGTCAAATCAAGAGTGCAACTATGTGATTATTTGAGTGGGCTAGGGCTAATTACATCTTGAAAAGAATTCTCAACCTTCCTTATGTTCTTAATTACATTTAAACATGCAATTCTTTCTCCATGACTGTAAGACCTACATTACAGTTCAGAAAGATCACTTGCCATATTTGGTGCTTTGAGGTTATTCTTCTATGCATCTTCCAATTGGTTTGTCCTTGGCCGGATCTAAGAGTTTTGGGTTCGTTTCATAGCTTCCCTTCTCCACTTGCCTATTTAGAATTTGTAAATGAGGTGCATTTACAGAAACATCGGGTAATAGTGGTGTTGTTTTGTACATTATTGTCATAAAAAATAAACCTTCTTAGACTGAGGCAACTTTTCTGGGCTTACATCTTTCTATTTCATTTGCTGACTTAAAGTTGATTGAAATGAGTATTAATATGATCTCTGACTTTTGAATCTCTACCCTGAACTTGCTTATAAGTCAAAATGGACGGGTTACATTCTACTAGTTTCTGTTTGTGCAAACTAAGTCAGGAGTATATTCTTTTTCTATGCAACAGTGCATGGTACGGAGAAGATCGTCCTCAGTGGCTTGGGCCAATCCCATATGATTATCCAGCATATCTTACTGGTGAATATCCTGGCGATTATGGGTTTGACATTGCAGGTCTTGCCAGGGATCCCACTGCTTTTGAGAAGTACTTCAAGTATGTTACATGATTTTTTCTGTGTCTTTCTTCTCTGATGCCTCTTCATCAGTATTTCTCATGTCTGTCAGGTGGTACTTATGATATATCTAGACTTCACTTTTGAAAAGTAACCTTGCTATCTCTGTACTGTGGAAAACACGAGCCATTATCTCATGAGTAGTGTTTACAGTATCTTCGCGAGGTCAATCAACTATCTCAAATGTATGAATTGTGATTTTTTTTGTTAGCTTCTTTGCACCCCATGACTGCAATTTCAAAGCTCAAGATAAAGCATGCTATCTTGTCATCCATCATGCCCAAATGAGATGGATGGATTTAAGATATCATTTGGATTTATTGTTCCTTTAGTGATGCGTTATTTTGTATGCAGCTTCGAGATACTGCATGCACGCTGGGCTATGCTTGCAGCACTTGGTGCTCTTGTTCCTGAAGTATTAGACATGGTGGGAGCTTTTCATTTTGTAGAACCTGTCTGGTGGCGAGTTGGCTACTCAAAGCTGAAGGTCTGCATCTTCTCTTGGCATATTTCTACTGTCTATAATATATCCATATTTTTGCTGCTAGGTTCATGGACTTAGCTCCCACCTATAGTCTTGCTTGGTAGAAGCTTAATGAAAAATTAGTGTCTTATTTTGATGGCCTACTGACTCTGGATAGAGCTCCACCGATTATTCTTTCCATTAAGATAAAAGTATGAACTACCCTCCCCACCTGCCCCCAGCTCTTCTCTAATGCAAATGAAGCTAAGCTGAATTCTTACTTCTTTTTTTGAAGTTCTGCAATCCCCAGCCCCTAGTCTGTGGGATATGATTGGGAACAGTTTACTTTCCCTTGTTTAGAATTTGTGGACATTCCTACCTCTGGGTTTTTTTTGGGCCATGAGTGAGAATGGTATAATATATGAAAGGTTAGTTACATGTTTAGGTTCTTGTTTTATTTATCTTTATTTGCTGGCATTGACAGAAAAAGATGATGTAACGTGTCAGCGAAAGTCATTATGCTATTGCTAATTAACTGCTGCTCCACTTTGCTAGCTTGAGAATCTTCCCTGCTTTTCCTTGCATACTATGGGTGAGTTTGGTTCAACTTTGCAAATGGATTTTGGGTGTAATGCAAATGCCGAAAGCCAAACTCTTTGGGGAAATGCCAATTGTGTTTAGTAAAAACTCTTTACACATGGTCTTTGAGTTCAATTAATTTTTGGAAAAAAAAAAATTATGTAATGGCTTTGGAGTATTTATTATGTTTCTTTTATTAAATAGGGACCCAAACCCTTCACTGAAGCCGAGGAAGGGCTAGGGCCATTGGTGAGCTAGATCTGGTATTGGCAACTATCGGCCGAGGTCGCTTGAGAGGTCGGGTGACCCTCAACAAGGGACGCACCACCTTGGTGACCGCTACCTAGGTCGCAAGGGTCACATGAGACCTAGGCTGCCCTCGCCCGAGGTCACGAGACCCAAGCGGTGGTTGCTCGAGGTCATGCAACCTCTAGCAGAGTTGCTTGGGTCATGTGACCCTCACCACCCCTTTGTCATGCACTTGCTGACCCTTTGCCAGCCAGATCTGGCCTCATCGGCACTTCGCTGACTGCCCTCGCACAAAGAAGATGAACAGTTGCTAGGAGGGGCAAAACCGGAAAACCAAAAAATTAGTAAGGGTGGCTTTGCAAGAAAAAAATATTTTGATCCTAGTTACAGCTTTCCGCAAATGCTACTTCGCAAGGCTGGTTGGGAGTAGCATTCTTTCAACATTTCCAATGCTGGCATTTGACCGAAAGCTATTTCAAAATGCTTGCACTTCAGCATTTCTCCAAGGGACTTTGGAGGCTAAAAGTCCCTTGGAAAAGTTGAATCAAATGTACCCTATGTAAACCTCATGATAGAAACTTAAGATGGAAAGACTTCTGAATCCTTTTCACTTATTTCAGTAAGCTTAGTAGTTTTGTACATGTTTATTGCTGTAATGTCCATGGTACAATGCTTTGGTTTATTATATTGTCTCAATCTAATTTATAGATTGCTGTAATCAATGTGTCGTAGATTTTCTAGCAAATAAGTGGAACGTAGTCATTCTCCTATAAACTTATCTTAATTTCTCTTTGATAAAATGTGCTCGCAGCTTATGACTTACATAGATCCTCACATTTTCATTATAACAGGGCGATACACTGGACTACTTGGGGATACCTGGATTCCATTTAGCTGGAAGCCAGGGGGTGATAGTGATCGCTATATGCCAGGCCCTTTTAATGGTAAGAACCATATCTAGCCTTTTCTTTTTTAGCTGCAAGTTGTTCTCTTACCCCAGTACTTTTCTTCTTATCTTGCAATTCTTATGTGTATTTCTTCTGCGTATATTCTTTATACAGTCATTTGGCATAACAAACCTTAGTTGGATAAATTGAAGAGTCGAAATTTGTCACGCACTTTGACGACGTATCTTATGTGATGGATATACTACGTGGAAGTGATGACACGGCGTAACCAACTAATCACCATTACTTGCGTGCTATGAATCTCATCCTATTTGGTGCCTTTATGTACATGTCTTCTTTTATTGATTGATTACACCACGTGTCACTATCCTGTGGTATATCCGACATATAAAAATAACTTTTCCATGCATTTCTGTTAAAAAGAAAGAAAAAAGATTGGTTATGCCTTTGTAGGAAAGTTGCTACTTTATGGTAGAATAAATTTCTTTCACTCAACTGAGGAGATTCTTTGTTGCATCCTTGTCCAGCATAAAGCATTCTTTTCTTTCAGGGCATATGTGTGTGTGTGTGATATGGGGGTTTGGAAGGGGGAAGTAAAGCAACATGTAACTTGATCTTATAAGCATTCATTGCCAATCTTTGGCTTACAATCTAACAATCTGTGCCACATTTGTAGGGCTTTCAAAGAACTTATAACTGTTAGACGTCAACTGTTTTGCATATTTATCAGTGTATACAATAATCTTAAACGGTAAGAGATATTCTAATATGAGTTTGTGGGGTAGCATTTATACCTTATTTGTTAGAATCGTTAACTCGTTAACTCAAGTCATTTTTTTTTTTTTTTTTTGTATTTTAAGACTCATCGAACTATGTGAAGAATTCAAAGCTTTTACATTTTGAAGGCTCCTACTGCTTGTCTTCATAGGTTGGACCAGAATATGCGAGGTATTGTGGCATTGAAGCTTTGGAGCCTCTTGGAATTTACTTGCCCGGCGATATTAATTATCCTGGGGGAGCCCTTTTTGACCCCTTGAACTTGTCCAAGGACCCTGCGACTTTTGAGGAGCTGAAGGTAAAAGAAATAAAGAACGGGCGCTTGGCTATGGTTGCCTGGTTAGGGTTTTACGTCCAAGCAGCTTTGACAGGTAAAGGCCCCATACAGAACTTACTCGAGCATATCTCAGATCCATTACACAACAATCTTTTCTCGGTGCTTAAATGGATATAAAGCATTAGTCCAGACATGTATATATCTCGAGATGGTATGAGGTTATTATCTACCGCCTCATGTATAGAAATGACGAGATGAGGTTTTCAATTTTACTCATGCTAGCGAGTAAAAGTTTGTTCTCTCTTTGTGGCTATTGTGAGCACTGAGTCATCAAAGTCGCTGACGGAGGAGATGGCGATATCTTAGGCAAGAAATGGCTCTAGATTTTTCCTACGTAGAGCAATCCGGTAATCGTGAGTTTCTCTTACCCCATGCAAATCCCGATATCTTCTTTATATGTCGTCGCATATTAGAATAGTGCGAGGTTATCCCAGGCAACGTTGAAACAGGTAGATGTCCGACTTAAAGTTTGCGCGTTTCGGTTCTTCGTCCACGGTCCAACTGAATATAACAGGTCACATCCAACACATGGGAAACCATGTTAGTTCTTGAATGTTTCAGTAGCAGTACGACAGTCTAGGCTGTGAGTCCCACGCCACGCGGCATCCACATTCGACCGCATCCCTAGGGGATCGACGTTTCGCGGACTGTCACGCCCTATAGGCTACGTTTTTCTACGTTTTTCCTAGGGTAGGACTTCCAGATACTGTTTGAAGTGACCTTAGTGCGGCGCTACTGTGGAAGCAATGGAAAACAGCCACGCTCTTGTACTATGTTCGGATTCCATCATTCCCTCATCGTCTGTTCAATCGAGAAGCTCCTGTCGGTGGAGGAGTATCGTGACGGGATAATAATTTAGGGAGAATCCGCAAAGATTGTTAGTACATGGGCCCAGGATATATAAGCTCGCACCGTTCCACAGTCCCTCGACCGAAACATCACCTCAACCCGCGTACCCAGCCATCCGGTTTCCCTCTTTCTCGATCCCATGTCGACGTACTCCAGGACCACACTCCCTATAAGTCGTATCTGCGATGCCGATCTTTCGGCTCGTTAATCATCCTCGTCGCTCTGTAATCTCTCATTAATAATCTGACATACGAGACGGGAGACACCAGATGGCTGTTGCCGCCAACCTCATCTTGGTCTCACTTCTAATGTTCGGCATCACGATGGGCCGAATGAATCGCAACACGACTAGTACTCTCCAGTGAGAATGAGATACTTCACACTTTGACTAGCCCCAGATCGCACAATCAAAATAGAAATGAAGTGCCTCGCTTTGTCCTTTGCGCGGTGAATGTCCGCTGGGGATAAGAATGAAATCGAATGAATGGGTTCGCACTTCGATCCAAACACGAAAATTCTTGGCACCGGCGGATAATAAAAGAAAGAGGGGAAGAAACGGGTGTCCTCCTCATAATGTGACTTCTGTTTCGTCCTTATGCTTTTGGTAAAGTCCAGGTAAAGGTCCAATCGGAAGAATTTAAGGCTTGCGGAACAGAGGAAAAGATCGAAGACCAGTTGCGGTCGCGAAAGTGGCGGGCTTTTATCGCGGTCCTGGCAGGGGCATTTGACGAGGCTTTTTTTTTTTTTTTTTTTGGCCACGATTGACTTCGTTGTCTCCCGTACACACGCTCGCCGCGCATCGCGAAGGTAAGAGCGACATCTGTCTGAAGCCCACCGAGGGGAAGACGATGCTACCCCCCCTTGCTTTTCGTGTGTTTGGTCAAGCTTGTCCGACATCGAATTTGTCCATATTCAATCGATGTGGCCATAGAATAGGACCAAAGGGTAATGTGGATAAAATATGTGGATGCGCACTTGGACATTGGTTCGAGCAATATAAATTATATGGACGCGTGATGTGGATAAAATTTAGTTAATATAGAATGTCCAATTGAAAAAAAGGTCGTTCTCATTGCACTACAATGTGTCCCACAACCTTATCAGTTGAATTACATAGTGTATGGCATCAGGATGACTTGATTAGATGAATTAATGATACATGAACACGTGTTCTGTTAAACCCTCTTATATTTTCATTTTTCGCCATAAAGGAAAGGGGTGTTGTAATTCATATTTTGAAATACAAACATGATTAATATTTGTGCAACTAATGAAGAGTTTCCCCTTCAAAAAGTTTAATGTCTTGTGAGATTCCTCTTGCATCTTTGTTTTTTTTTTTTTTTTTTTTTTTTTTGAGGTGCTTAAATTGATGAGCAATGTTAATTGGTAGAGTATATCCATTTGAAACGGCACAAATTAAGAACGGAATCTATTTAAGTACGTATTATCTATCTATATTGCGAAATATATCCCGAAATACTTGCAACTTCAAACTTTATGATAATTTGGTCATTGCATAAATCTCCGTAAATACTGAATTTAAATTAATTTTCGCCAATCCTACGACACAATATTTTCCTTCGTAAAGTAACCGGAGTTTGCCCTTTTTCCTATGTCTCTAGAAGCTCATAAAAAAAAAAAAAAAAAATCAAGAACTAACGGACTTATCATTCCAAATGCACCGTATGTTCGCGCACCTACCATTGAATTTACAAGGGAAATGCGTGATCGAGCAGCTTCGCCGAAATCAGCAAAAGGTGAGTCACATTTAAACCTCAAGTCCTCGTCCAAATCATGATTGGCGATCGCGCGCATCACATGTTGAACGAGCCGAACGGAGGAAGCAGCTGGGGATTTGCGATTGCATCCGAAGAAAGAAAGCCCCCTTTTAGGCCCTTCAGCATTGCCGGCTCGGTCGGTCAAGACGTCGCATCGAACATGACGCCGGTGATGACGCCCGTAGATGAGCGCACGTCGACGATGACGCCCGCTCGATGAACAAATTAATCCGCTCTTCTTTCCGAACGAGGTAACTCTTATTGACCATTCGAAAGTTCATCATTTCTGGTTGAAAATTTCGAAAAATCCCCCCTTGAATTGGCTTCAATTCTCAAGACGTCGAGTAGAGTAGACCTTATTTCAAATAATTTTCTTAGCATACGACTTTGTTCCGCGTGATCCTCCTGCTCGGTGACGAGAACATTGGTGAGACGGCAACTAAGAGCAAGTCACGTGCGCATCTTGATCGGAGTCTTGTGGCTTCTTGAGAACGATAAATTATGAGATTTGATCCAATTACTTGTGAATCACACAACAAAGCGTGGTCACGTCAAGTTTGCATCAATCCGTGATATTTTAACGGGATAATATCAAAAAAATCATAAATATATTGCACATGTATCGATTCAGTTCTAAAATTTTTGATTATACCAATTAAATTATAAATATTTTTATATTTCACGAACTAAGTCGATCAGATTAATTTTGGGCAAAATTCACCATTGCGGAATCCACCCATTTTATGTAGTACGATTAGCGCGATGTTGACATTTTATAATAAAATTTAATAATTTTGAATTTTTTATAATTTATTTTTACTATTCTTTTTTTTTATGTACTTTTTTTTTTCACTTAGGGCCAACAAAGGTCACTTGGTAAAGCAATGGCATTGTAGGCCTTGCCTTAATCCAATGAGGACGTCCCAACCCTCATTTGTAGTCGGTAAGAGTTGGTTAGTGACCTTTGCCGGCCCTCAATAAAAAATGTGAAAAGAAAAAGGAAAAAATTGAAAAATTATTAAAAATTCCAAAATATTCTAAAAATATTATTTTAAAATGTCTATATCATAACCGATTGTGTCACGTAAAATAATTACTACAATTTTCAGTCAAAAATTAGTCGTATTGACTCAATTGACAAAATATAAAAAGATTTAAACTTGATTAGCACAATTACAATATTTATAATTAAATTGACATAAATGTAATAGGACTTTTTGGGCAATGTCACATATTTTCAACACATCCCTTTCCATGCATACATCAATTGTCATTGGATAAAGGTAGAAATCTTAGAATGAGAAACTCTTCCCCTTCTTTCCTCTTTTGATGTATTATTTAGGAAAAATTTCAAATAAAGGTTTGAAGTGCATTCATTTTCTCAAAAAAGAGTCTAAAATATATTTTGTCTTGAACAAATACTTGAGATACAAATAATGATCTGAAATGAATCTTATTTCAAATAAGAATTTGAAATGACCATATCGATCTCAAATAATGATCTAACTCACAAACTAATAAGGGCATTTTCTTCATTTACATTTTTTATTTTTTTCTTTTTCTATATTAATTTTTAAAATAAGTTTTAAAAAAAATGAAAGGCGAGGAAACTAACGAAGGCTTTGTAGGCCCCCGCCACCACTACCCCACCATCGTCGAGAAGGGTCGGTAATGGTGGGGAATGGCCAGCCAAGGGTCAAAAAGGGTGGTGGCCCTCACTCAAATCGGGCAAGAGTCAACCACGAATGACGATCCTCAACCATATGTGGGCAAGGTCCAACGACCTCACCGACCCTTCTCGAGGATTTTTTTCTTTTGGGGGCGGGGAGCAAGGGCAAGGGCTTAGCCCTTGCTTGATTTACTTTTGTATGTGTGTGTTTCTTTTCTAATTAATTAATTTTTAATATAATTTAAATAAATTTTTAAAAATGCAAATTATATTGAATAAAAATGCCCTTAGCCAACCGTGAGAGTGAAGTCCTAAGTTGAAACTTTCTTGACTACTTCACATACTTATTTGAAATTAACATAACCACTCCAGCCTATTATTTGAGAAAATGATGGCATTTCAAATTTATAATTTTTCTTATTATTTACTAGGGAGTTTGGGCTAATTGCACATGATTGCAGTGTTGAATCTCATATTTTTCGGACTAAAATGCCCTCGGAATGGACACAAAATGTACATGTGATGGTGTGGTGTGTTTGCCGTTCGATCGAAATTTTGGCTGCAACGGCCAGGACTCACTTGGAACAAAGTTGCCCTCTACGGAATTAATATGAACCAATGTCACCTCTAGTATACTTGAAAAACTGGCCTAAATTCAAAGGGATGTTTGGAATTTTCCCCCATTTCAAAAACTTCATGTTTTGTATGAAGACGATGAAATGGACAATCAAAGATGATGACGGTAAAAGCGTATCGGGGTGAAAATACTTGTCCTATAATACCAAACATCTAAGATTTAATTTCTAATTGTAATGAATTTTTTTTTTATATTACCTACTTAAATTTTCCGATTATAGCTCGAATTTTTGGCTTCCCTTAGGTGACTTCCTTATAAAATGGCCAAGAAATCATGACTAAGGCTGAGTTTGGCAACTCTTTAAGCTAAAGTGATTTTTACATTTAGGCAAAGGATCCAACTCAGACGATTTCCACTCAGACCAAATAGCGCTTTTCATGATCACAATGCACAACACACATTAGAAACAGGACTTTGTGAAGTAGAAAATAAAATTATAAAAGAGAGAGAGAAGTGCCATTGGATTGGAGAAGCGCAAATGGTGCACTCGCCACACGATCTTGGGCGACTCGATGTCGAGGTCATGCAATCTTTGGTGACACGACCCTAGTATAGTGCCGGTCGGAGGCCAAATCTTGTTGCGACTGTGCTACCATGGCAATGCGACACTAGGGTCGCAAGGCCCACTAGAGATCTAGCTCCCCTATCCCTCCCCCGCATCTGTCGTCTCTTTTGTCGTCCCTCGGCCGAATATTGCAAGCAGGTTGTTTGCGTTCTTCAACTCAAAGGAGTCCCTTGGTCAGGTATTGCAAGTGCAACTCGTTGGTGTCCTTGGCTCGAATGGCCGCGCGACCCTCAACAAAACATCGCCAGTGTCGAACCTTGGCGAAGCTTTATTGGCATTGCTTGACCTCGCGTCGAAGCTCCACTGGCCCGTCACAATAATCTAGGGTGAATCTAGAATCCTGATACTTTAAGGAGCACACGATTGGAAGAACCCAAAAAAAAAAAAAAAATTAAACCCCTTAAGTCGTCTTCCAAAGTGCTCAAAATCTGAAATGAGGGGTACCTATCTCGACCTTCGGGTTATATCAATCCAAGACTTCTACTCAAAGTATCAGAATAAGGATACATTTGGTTAGACTTTTTGAGAAAATCATTAAAAAAATATAAAGACCTTTAAGTCAGAGGAATTTTTTAAAATTTAAATTGCGTATGATAAATTATAATCGCGTTTTCAGACGATGCAGAACGCGTTTTCAGATGGCATAGAACGAGTTTTCACACGAGCGTTCCGCAACGTACGATGGATGAATGAAGACGGACAGATTTCCATCGCTGACTTTGGACCCTACCGATCCAATCGCCGTGCGTCAAGCGTCCGCCATCTCACGGCACCCGCCAAGGAAGGGAACCACGTAGTTCCGCGTCGAAGAAAACGGGGCGGTCCGGTCCAAACCCAGGACCCGGCCCGAATCTTCGTCCTTTCCGTTGGGCCCACATTGTGGAAAAAAAAAAAGGAACTCACGAAAATAACGGGAAATAAAAAAATAAAAAAACAAAAATAAAAAGAGGAGGGGAGAGAAAAGGACGTGTACAAAACGGTGTGTCGTGCGCGCATTCCGTCAAAGGAAAAAGATGACACTGACTTGCCTTTCGTACGACGGCAGCTCCCGCCCCACGCGCGCGCGGACAGGCGCGTCGCTCCCGATGCGACAGGCCGTACCATGTTTAGGTGCCCTCCCACTTTCGACGACGGACCGCATTCAATTCAACGACGATAAAACTAAAAGGGTGGAGAGAAAATAAAAAGAATAAAATTAAAAAAAGAAAAGCGACGAGCACTTATAATTATTACTGATCATGGAATGATTTTTACAAAGGTATTATCGTGATGTTGTACGGTACGTCTTTTGGGTAACCCGAGGAGTGCCGCGATACACGCAAGATAATCATAAAATATTGTAAGGTCTTATTCGTCTATATGTTGCGATTTTTCTATTTCAGAATTTTAAAAAAAAAGCATTATTGAGTAGGAAAATCAAAAGTTAACTTTGAAAGTAAATTCAATTAGCCGTTAACTTTGAAAGTAGATCCAATTAGCTGTGCATGTCATATGCAGGATACACGTTTGTACAAATGGGCATGGCCCGCACAAAATGAGTTGATGAGATGTACCTTTAAGTTGTATTAAAAAGTCTCGTATAAGATATTTTGTGTAAAATGTGTTAATATTTCTTAATTAGCTAATAATTCGTTTGTTTGGGATTATAAGTGAATGTAGGATTAACATGAAATGCTAACGGGTTCAAATTTGAGTTTCCTTTTAACGATTGTTTTGATTAAAATATTGAATTTTTGTGCTCTTAACATGTAATTTACCCTATCGCTTCATGTGATATGAGCCGATTTTGCCATGGCAATAATGTATCGCGAGCCACCTTCCTACTTGCACAATTTTTTACCAAAAAAGTTTCGATACCTCTTTCTCTTATTGTTATTTGGCGATTTTTTATTATTTTATTTCATCGCATTATTATAACAATGTGTTTTTATTATGTGTAAGGAGAAAAGGTCTTATGGAGGGGGTTGGGAATTATGGTGGCATCATGTTTATGGAGTCAACTTCTCCGATGAGTTGACGTGGGACAATATGAAGATAAAACACACTAGAAACAATTGTTCTATATGCTTATCCAGAGAACTTTTCAAATGCCGACTTATCGGTTTAGTACCCCGATCGAGAGACACTACGCAAAAAGGTCTTATGGATGGGGTGTATGTAATAGTGGCCTCATGTTTATGAAGTCAAATGAATTTAATCTTCTCCGATGAGTTGATGTGGAACAATATGAAGATAATACACATTGAAAACAATTGTTCTATATTGCTCAATCAGAGAACTTTTTAATTGCCGACTTGTCGACCTAATACCCCGGTCAATACGAAAAGATCTTAGGGAGGGAGGTATGTGTGATAGTGGCCTCATGTTTACGGAGTCAAAGTAAACTTAATATTCTCCCATGGGTTGACAGTGGATAATATGCAGATAAAGCACATCGAAAACAATTGTTTTATCTTGCTTAGCTAGGGAACTTTTCAGGCTTGCATCTCTCGTAGAAGTACGAATTACACTTGCACATAGTTTCTTATGAGAAGAAATTGTTGGTTTTTAGGTTTTCTTCATATCTTTACTGCAAAATAAATAAACAAGAGAAATAGAATTTTATTGAGCATGACGTGATACAAAATGAATCAATGGAGTGAGGCGAGGCGGGCATTCAAGCCCCACCTAACCTTAGCCCTACCCCGATCCTAACCTCTTGTCCCGGTAAAGAATATCTATCACGTTTGAGGCGGTGTGCCGACACTATGATGTACGGATTTTTTAGGTCCCGGCACCATCCATAGGGCATTGATTTTGATTACGTGTCCATTATATCTGGCTTCTCTATGGAAATTGATTAATAAAATTGACTCACGACGATGATGAAACAGTTGGAGCCCACTTGGACGTGCGTACGATCCACTTCCTTGTGCTCGTCCCTAGATTAATAAAACCCATGGAGGGACCGCTGGCGCTCTGCTGGCCTTTGATTCCCGCGACCAAGAACAGCGCGAGCTCGTAATGGCCTAGGACACGTGGCAAGGCCGTCGCCGTTGATCCCGGAGAAATTCTAGTCCGAACTCCGATGACGTTAGCCCACTTCATTTCGTCCGTCACTCGACGAGCACTCACGTGATCTTAAGTGCTGATACGGATTGGGCTTGCGCGTATGGTGTACGTACCAATACTTGCAAATGTACGAACGAAATACGAGCACAACGAGATGTAAACGGCACTTTGTCAAATCACAATATCAAGTAATTGACCTAATTACGATATCGTAACAAATCTAAGGAGGTTTTTAATACAATAATTCTCGCACCAATCGAATTTAGTGTTGAGAAACCGATCGAATACCACGGAAGACAATATACAAAAGTTCAAATCTATGCATAATTGCATGATTTCAAGTGGGATATGTAACGGGAACCATCCAAACTAGGAAGAGATCACCCATAATTTTTTATTCCAACGGTTCTTAGGTATTTTAGGTTCGTCAAGAAAAAAATTCTTATTTTTAGCGACATGATAAAATCTCATAACAGATTGTAAAAAATTATTTGATAGATGGTTCAAGTATTAATGCTCTGTTTGTCTTATAAAAATGGCTGATTGGGAATATATTTTTCTAAAAATAATCCCTTCCATTACTCATAATAATTAGTCAATGAAGATATTATTATTAACAAAAACAACTTATGGATTTTTTTATCCATATTCATTCACTTCCGTAAACAATTACTTTGAAGAAAATGTCTTTCAAATTAGTTATTTTTCGCGAAGCAAATTAAAATTTAATGTGCTCATTTTTTGAATTGAATTGTAGTCACTTTTTTCGGTTGATTCGTGCTTCGCATCTCTCGTGCTTTTTATATATTTTTTTGGGAACTGTTTCATTCAGCATCCTTATAGCAAACTATTGGAATATACCCTCTTTCTTCTCTTTTTTTTTCTTCCTTTTTCGTGCTCCTTTTTTTTTTTTTTTTTGGGTGGGAGGATATGTTCTTTATGCCTACCACGTTGATAACACGACAATAATGGAAAGTGTTGGATTCGATAAAAGCCAAATTGGATCCCATCCTCGTTCCGTCCGGCTTAGCGGGACCGAGAAAACTAGCATATGCTCGCACGCGCGCACGGAATATATATAATTTATATGATTTTATCGAGAATAAAATCGGTGGTGTATGTATATCTTTACACACTACATATATGTTATTGTATATTATGAAAATTCACAATTTTTTATATTTAAAAAATATTACATTTTTGCCCACGAATAATATACATTTAACTCTAAATAAAACATTACGGGTAGTTAATGAAGAAAAAGATGGAATTAGTTTCCCAAGAAGTAGGAACTACTCTTCTTTTATATGCTATAGTGAAGATAACCGTTTGACCGACGAATGAATTTTTTTTTTTCGAAGTATCTTGGGTGCTTATAGACTTTGACTCTTTTTTTTTTTTTTTTATCATGTTATTAGTTTATTGACCTTATAATGATTCCATTATGAGTCCGATCCATAGCTTTAAAGTAATATAACTCTTATAGGAAACTGAACTAGTTGCTCATATAAATTAGTCCCAAACACATTGGACATGGTTTAGTCGTATTCTTATTTCCCAATTTTTAATGTTATAATTTCTATTGATATAGAGGGATTTTACAATAAAAACGAAGGAGCTTATTCTCTTGTCCATCTACTAGCAATAAGAAGAAAAAATCAACTACAACAGAACCTTCCCATGAATTTTAAAATCTGTACATAACATTTCGTGCTACTCTGCCTAACTACAGTGTATTTTACGTGGGAAAACTTTAAGGTTGCTAACATATTAGTAGAGTTGAAGTAATCAGTTTGCCAATCTCAGATTTTCGAATTGCAGGTGGTACACAGTAATAATTATTTAGACTAAACATTTTGTAACAAGCATGAAACTCTCATAGAAACGCCAAAAAGTGATTATCGGTGCCAATCGCCCTTCACATCATTGATATACTATATCCTTTGATTCGGTGAGCATTGAAGAATTGGCTATTTATTGCTTTTCCCTCTTGAAGTGCATATAAGAAATGCGGGGTTTTTTAAATGCAAAAAAAAAATAAATTGCCGCCCAAAAAATAAAAAAAAATGAAAAATCAATAACGTTATAAACAAAATTTCATCAATAAATGAAAATGACTTACCCTTTCCGAAATCCAAAAATGTCATCACATTCGCATAATTATCACATCTCGACACCATGGTAAATCGATGGAAAAATGCTCGTCAATTTATTTATCCAAAATTCTTATCCCCATGCATTTCCGTTTACTATGGCTTTTATCTTAGGAAAAATAGACGTCCTTCGTCCGACTATATGACAACAAATGCTGTAGGACTTCGGTTAATAAATTCCAAAAAAGAAAAATGAAAAAAGGACAGGCACATAAATATAAGCCGGACCAGATGCATAGCATTTGGAGGGACCGTACCCGAATACAGCTGGTTCCCTCTCTTCCTTTTGTCCGGACGATAAGGCCATAACCATCGTCCCTTCACCCCCGCCTACCTTTAAGTCATTTTACCAAAAGAAAAGTCCCCCCCACGTGCTGTAAGGCCACTTTCGTCGTTTCTCGCTTTACCCCGTCCCTTAATTTCTGCAAAATTTCATTCAGACCGTGGAGGAAGAAGTCTTTGTCTGGACCGGATCCGTGGGACCGAACGAGCACGGGCCGCCGATCACGTGAGATTCACGTGTGGATCCAGAGTCGGGGCAGTACTTGCCCCGACGGGGCCTCGTTTGAGTGGAAATGTAAATAGAGGGAGTTTTCCGAGTTTAGGTGAACAAGGAGCATCGTGATTAGGAGTGTCGAAGAGGATAATCTTAAATACTCTCATGGTTAGGAGTGTCGAAGGTTCGGTTCAGTTCGATATGTTAAGAAACTCGAATGAAAACGAATTATTTAAATGTGCATTAACTCTGAATCGAACTTCGTCTCAAAATGAGGATTTTATTCGATTGATTAAAAAGATGTTTGATGGAAAATGAGAGTAATTGTGCAAATTGTAATATTAAAAAAAAAATGGATGATTTTCAGTTCAGTTCGGAGCCGAAAAAAAGAAGAAGAAGAAATGGTTATTTTTAATTATCCGATTTGAAAGTGTACGGAAACTTAGTTTTGTTCTGATTGATTCTGATTTCGGTTATGTTTTTCTTATTTGGGTATGATCCCCTACTCACAACAAGACACGATCATTTATTTTCTTTAGAAAACTCAATATCACTTTAGACTCTTTTATCAACTAGGTTAGGGTCTTTGGGGGAGTTAATAGTCTGCCGTGCACCTTGCGGCTCAAATTCATTTTCATTTGAAGGGTCGCGACATGTCAAGTACATCGGACTTTTCATGTGCCGCATGCTTTATAGAAAAGTTACGACAAAAATGAACAAGGGTTGCGAAGGGTACAAGAGGAATTGGTCCCTCCTGAAAGATCGTACCAAATAATTTATGGGGACTCATTAGTCAAAATTTATATTATTCGTTGTTTATTGAATTATGAAAAAAGCTTATACAAATTTAGGTTTTGTAATTCATAATTTTTTAAGTTTTAAAGCGCTACTTGACATAAAAAAGAATCCGAAGTCAACTACAGATGAGCGGGATGTAATAGAAAAGTCACGAGTACTTACGTGTTATTTATTCATCTAAAAAAGGAATTTAATTAACCAATTCATTAAATGGGGATAAGAATCCAGATATTACTCCAATATTCAGAGAGATCTCGAGACTTGATTGAGGTTCTTTTTTTTTTTTTTTTTTTTTAAATCTCGAATTATTGACTAACGAGCAAAATCTTAAATGATGTTGCATTTGTCTCCTTTTTCATCTTTATTTTTTCAGAATTGCAACATGAAATTTTTTTTTTTATTGATTATTCCATAGATATTTTCCTCATGTTTCGATGCTCATCATGAATTTACTGATTATCTATTGTTTTGATTGATTTCTTCAGTTTCCTTTACAAGCGATGGGCGTGCTCCTTTTCTAGTACCATATGAATGGAAAGCTTTCTTCAAAAATATAATAATAGTTCTGTAAATCACATACAAAATTCTTAGAATTACATTTATATGGTTTTTGAAATTCAACTGATTCGAACTTTTTCATTTTTTATACTTAAAAATGTAGCCTTTATCAATTGTCCAAACAGAAAATTGAACCAAAAAGCGTAAATTGATCGATAGAGGGATATTGCACAAATATATAGAGTGTTTATCACCCGTTATCAATCAACGAGGGAAAAAATTTCAACACTTCTTTACGTGTAAGCTGAATTAGAAGCGTTATGTAGAATTCAGCCAACGAAGGTCGACTCACATTTGTGAAATGGACAGCACCAGCTTTGAATGTGTGAAAGCCAAATTGTAAATATAAAGTCACAAAGATGTCGGCTTTCGCGACTCTAATATCTCTCCTCACCTGGCGTTTGGAAGTATGAAACCGTGCCTTGTCCATTCCGAGTACGGTGATCTCCCTTTTTTTCTCCGTGTAAAGTCACACATTCACATTTCTTAGCTGCCAAAAAATAAAAGGGCGTAGAAAATAGAAAAAATTGAAATGAAGTCAAAATTTCACTATCGGTGGCGTGAAATCTTGACTGTTTTCACTTATCCGATGCCATAAATTCTTGAGTTTTTCCAGAATAAATACGACTTTTTGTCATTTATAGCTGCTCCTGTGTTTTTTTTTTTTTTTTATATTTATTTCCGGTGGTCCAATAAAAAAATCTGAGATCAAGTCCAGGAGAAGAGGAGAGATCATGAATGGACTTTGTGAAAGGGCGAAAAGTGGGAGGACAAATGTCCATCATTTGAGAGGAGAGAGGGAAAAACAAAGATGATAAATTCGAAAAATATTCATCTACTAATACATCAAGATAAAAATAACTCACTTTTCAAATAATTCGAAATAGGATAAATTGTTCATTATTTAAGAGGAGAGGGGGGAGAAAGATGCCTATGCGAAAATTATTTATCTACTGATACGCCGGGATAAAAGTAACTCACTTTTTCAAATGACCCGAAAAAGTATGAATTTTTATTCGCGGTACAAAATCTAGTGAAACAATATTAAATAAATATTGTTCGGTGTAACTAAGCATACTAAGCATTGATTTTTCTAAAAATACGTTTAAATAAATTAAAACAAATAAATTGATTTTACTGGTTATAAATGAAAACAAAATAAATATGACAAAACCATGCCTAAGTACTTAAATTGGTTTCAGGTATTTGGCAAAAATAAAGAGAATAAAATGTGAGAAAAAAATCTTTCCATTAGGCTCCAATCGGCCATTATTTCGTCCTTAATTTCTGGGGAAATCCAAAATAAACCTCAAAAAAATGAAGATAGAAGACAAATTGGGAGAGTACTGTGTAGTAATGTTAAAATAATGAACGACTTGTTCTTTGTCCAAACAACTTTGGGACTTTTCTTTCGAGTCTTCCAATCAAAGATGTGTCATGGTTATCCCTTCCACCTCTTTCACTTTTCCATGTCCATTCCCTTTATTTTTTATTTTTTTTTATTTTTTTATCCTAACTTTGTTTCTAAGGTAAACATGGCGGGTTTTCGATAAAATTGAAAAAAAAATAAGGACACAGTCGTAACAACCGTGGGTGCAGAAAATTAAAAGATAAATCTGGAGGATAATAGCTGAGAAGATATAAATATAATTTTTGGGCTTTCCGCAATTGAGTGAATCATTTAAATATCTCTCCAAGACAACATAATTTATTAGATATATCTTACAATATATGAAATTGTGGATAGTGTGGGTACGTCTTACAAATCCAAAGAATCGATAATAATCTAAATCTCACTAGATATATGTAGTTGAACGAAATAAATAACCTCTTCTTTACTAAATTCGGTGTAGATTTGGACTTAACAAATATTTTAAATTAAATTCCTATTTCATTATTAGACATGCTAAATCTCATTGAATTCTTTGATTTTTAACACTTCAGGGGGTTTTTGAATAAACTTGACATTCGATTTTTTTTTTTTTTTTTTTATGTAGGCACGAAAAGTAAAAATTAAAAACATAGGAATAAAGAAATGATTTCCATCTTATCACTTGTTAAAACTGGAAAGTAAATGTAAGGAAGGTGAAGAGAGTTGAAATGATCTTGCGTGAAAAGGGAGGGAAAAATAAAGGGGGCAATGAATATTTATCCCAGGTTACCATTGCATCCAGTCACCATCTTATGTTTACTTTTACTTTTTGGGTTAAGTGGGCAGAATGTAACAACTTTCCACTTTTGTCCACATTGGTCGTCCTGCTTGTTTCACTAAACGCATCATTTGTCATTTATGAGATCACGAGTTTGATTCACATTGTTAGCGAATCTTTCAACTGTTTATGCCACGTTATTTAATTGTATCATGCCTTATGTGAAAGACTTTTTAATTGTCAATTTTAGACTTTTGAATTGAAAGTAACGTAAAACGATTATTGCCGAATTAAAACATCATTTCATGTGTAAAATCTCAATAGCAATGTCAAAAAAAAAATCGCTGGAACCGATAAGCACTTTCCTTTTTTTGGGTTCATACGGAAATCGTGATAATTGAAAATTATAGCCATTTCGTTTTCTTCACGAGATTAACCACAGCAATTCCTTTGCTTCTTCCGAACAAAGAAACATATTCTCATTCCAACTTTGCATCATCACGAACCGCGTTGCAAGAATTCCACCTCTTTCAAGCACAGTATTAAGCAGATGTTTTTTTTTTTTGGGTCAAATATTCAATTGTTTAATCACTGCTTTTCCACACTGATTTTCATTTTAACTTAGTATTATGAATTTCCCACTTCTAAAAAGTGGGTATCAAAACTATCACAATTATCCAAAATTCATAATTTTTTTAGCATGCGGAATAAAAATCAAAAGCGGACTCAACTTAACCTGAAACTCTCGACATTAATTTAGCACGCGACCGCAAAATATGAAAACGCTAAAGATCCCCAAAAATCTTCATATTTGATTTTCAACACGTGCAAGTAAAAATACAAAAGAAAAATTACTTTTTCACAGCTCGACTCAGCTCGAACCCACGATGTAAATTCAGCATGTCAGGACGAGATGCCTTACCTCGATTAAAAAAAAAAAAAAAGGAAGCAAAATCTTATCGTCCGGACCACTAACCTTAAAATAACATAATCAGACCGCCGAACGATTTTAAAATAAGCCGCGGGATGATAATGCATTAACCCAATTCCTAAATATTCCAAAAAAGAAAAAAGAAGAAGAAGAAGGAGGGCCCCACCGGCTCCTCGCTTGCGTAAAAGTCGTAGCCTCGGGGAAAACCTAATAATGCATTAATTATCTTTTAGGATTACGAAACCCCGTCAACTAAAATATTAATCCGGGCAGCGAGCAGCTGCAGCTGCCCCCACCTATGCCCAGCCAATGAGGCGACGCGCCCCCCCTGTCCAGTACGCCGGTACAGGCCCGGCTCGTACGGCACACCGGAAAGAGAGAGAGAGCGCGGGGCTTGAATTTTTACGCAAAGGGTAATCGTCAAGATCCTCTTTTTTTTTTTTTTTGTTGCTTTTTTTCCTGCCCTTTTCATCCCTTCGCCATTTCTCGTTTTCCCATTTTTTTTTCTTTTTCTTTTTCATTGCTGTTGTATGCGTTTAAGAAAAGGCAAAGTTGGTAATTACTGCATGGGGCGAGAAGGGAGGAAGGAAGGAAGGAAGGAATTCGAGGAGAGAGAAAGAGGGGCGCCTTTGCGAGCGTGAGAAGGCTCTTGGATTCTTCGTCGCGTCCCCTCGGTCGGCACAGGTTCGGAGCCCCCGTCGTTGCTTGGATTTACGGTTCCTGCCACCCCCCCTTCCCTTCCCTTCGCACAGACGCACGCACGCACACGCTCACGCACACACACACACACACCGTAAAAGAAGTTTGTTGGAAGGGAGGTGAGAGAGAGAGGAGAGAGAGAGAGAGGCACGGGAAAAGGTGAAGGGAAGGGCAGGGGAGGGGAGGGAAGGGAAGGAGGGAGGAAGGGATAAAAAGAAAAGGAGAAAGCCAAAAGGAAAGTTGCTGCTGGTGCTGTTTGCTGTGGATGTTGGTGGTGGTTCATCCTTCAAAGTTGAGATTTTTTTCTTTCTTCTGAGCGTCTTGCGGATTGGTCCTCTGTCAGTCAAGTATCGGGAAATTTCA
Organism: Eucalyptus erythrocorys; assembly: GCA_014182555.1. NCBI lineage: Eukaryota > Viridiplantae > Streptophyta > Magnoliopsida > Myrtales > Myrtaceae > Eucalyptus > Eucalyptus erythrocorys. The sequence continues at coordinate 30,046,665 of CM024602.1, forward strand.
GGGGGGGGATTGTCTCTTCTGGGTTCTGATCCATTCTCTCTGGCGTTGTTCGTCTGCTTTTTGTTCTCTTCTTTCCCCCTTTGAGAAGCAAGAGGCTTGAAGGGTTATGCTCCAGATTTGAGTTTCGTGTGGATTTTTAGATCTGAGCCCAAGCGGCGAGTTGTCTTGTGCTGAGCAAGATGTGGAACTGGTCGTCTCTGTGATTGCTTTTGAGGTATGTATTGTTTTTGTCTTCAAATTTCCACTGTTCATCTGCTTCCGGGGATTGTTCAAGGCATGACCTTTGTGTGAAAGGATGAATCTGTGCTCAATATTTACGTATGCCTGAAACAAAGACGCTCAAATCTGATTGAATTTGGTATAGTACGGAGATGGACTTGAAAGTTCTGACGTCTCTATATTGGGTCTGTTTTGAAGACCAGATTCAGCGTCTCTCTCTCGTGTTTGTGATGTGAATTTCCATGTATGGAGAGGTATACCATGATGAAAAGTCAGTAAGGAAATTTTCTTGTTGGGTCCAGGTCGGTGGGATAAAAAAAGATTCAATTTTCCAGAGCTATGGAGGAGGTGGGAGCTCAAGTAGCAGCTCCTATGTACGTCCATAGTGCTCTTTCTAGCAGATACTGTGAAGCCCCTCCTATGGCAAAGAAGCGTGATTATCTTTATCATCAATATCAGCCTGAGCAAATGCAACAGCAGATTCCCCAGATTCAAGATCTCAGAGACAATTGGAACCCCAGTTCCTGGAATTGGGACAACGTTAGGTTTGTGGCGAAGCCACTGGAATCAGCGATTTTACGGCCTGGCGTGGCGACAGCCGAGCACAAAAATAAAGAGAGGGCTAATGGGTTGGAAAAGAATGGTGCTGGAGATGAAGCTGATGAGAACTTGAGGTTGAATCTGGGCGGTGGTTTGAAATATGTGGAGGAGCCGGTGTCGAGGCCCCCCAAAAGGGTGCGGTCTGGGTCACCGGGTGGTAACTACCCAATGTGTCAGGTGGACGACTGTGAAGAAGATCTTTCGAATGCCAAGGACTATCATCGGCGCCATAAGGTTTGCGAGCTCCATAGCAAGTCTGCTAAAGCCCCGGTGGGGAAGCAGATGCAGAGGTTTTGCCAACAGTGTAGCAGGTTGAACATTTAATTGATCCCTTTGTCATGCATTTGTAGTTTCTGCTCGATATGTGTTAATGAAATAGTTCCATTATTTCTTGTGGGTGTTTGATTTTATGTCGATGGTGATCATAACTAATTTATGTGTCAGTGAAAATGGATGGCATTCCTGCTTGAGCATGTAGTTGTGAAGCCTAATGATAAAATAGTTCGTATGTTTTATCTGTAGCATTACATGCACTACTTGTTTGTGGCAATTTTGCTCTATTTGTTGCTGGAAGTTGGGTTGATGCAATCTCATTTTCCCTGCCGGGGTATAATGCAAGTAATGTGGAAAATATTTTCTAAACAGGTTCCACCCTCTGTCCGAATTTGATGAGGGAAAGAGAAGTTGTAGACGCAGGCTTGCTGGTCACAATCGCAGGAGAAGGAAAACACAAGCAGAGGATGTTAATTCGAGGCCTTTAGTCCAGGGAAATCAAGAGAGCACTGCTCATGAAAACCTAGATATTGTCAACTTGTTAGCTTCTTTAGCTCGCCTTCAAGGTAATTTGGCAGTTTAGCAGCTTGTATCATTCAAACCTATGTTTCTCATTTTAATATGAAGTTGCTTGTGTTGTAGGGAAAACTGATGAGAGAAGCATCAATAATACTTTGGTTCCAGACAAAGAGCACATTGTGAAGATTCTTAGCAAGATGAACTCCTTGACTTTGCCGAGGGACCTTGCTGCTAGGCTTTCCACTTTCAAAAACTTGAATGGGGCAATGATGGGGCAAACATCTTCAAAGCATCAGGATGGATCAAACCATGATATGTCCTCACCGTCTACTATGGACTTGCTTCAAGTGCTTTCAGCCACTCTTTCTTCATCTGCTCCAAATGCACTTTCAGCTCTATCTCAAGGAAGCAGCCAAAGTAGTGATTCTGACAGAACTAAGATGAAAAGCCCTGACCTGTCTACTGGTGCTGTCATGCAAAAGGGTACTGTTGACTTAGCTTCAGTTGGAGGAGAGAGGAGCAGTTCCAGCTACCAATCTCCAGTTGAAGATTCGGATTGCCAAATCCAAGAAATGCGGCCTAATCTACCGTTGCAATTATTTAGCTCATCACCCGAGGATGACGGCCCACCGAAATTAGCGACTTCTAGGAAGTACTACTCTTCTGACAGCAGTAATCCTACTGAAGAGCGATCACCATTGTCTTCTCCTCTGATGGTGCAGAAGCTGTTTCCCATGCGGACCTTGAAAGAAGCTATTGAATCTGAGAAGATGTCAACCAGCAGGGAGATAAATGGGAGTGTTGAGCTTACTCGGAATTGTGTTCGTACGTTGCCTCTTGAGCTCTTTAGGGATTCTGATAAAGGACCTGACTGTGGCCCATCTCAAAGTTCTCCATATCAGACTGGTTATACGTCTTCATCTGGGTCTGATCATTCACCATCTAGCTTAACTTTGGATTCCCAGGTAGCTTAGTTCCATCAGTCATTTCTCTCAATGGTGGCCTGCAAGCATCACGCTGATCTTTATTTGGTTTCTTTTGTTTTTAAGCTGGATCGGACAGGCCGGATAATGTTTAAGCTATTTGACAAGGACCCCAGTCATTTCCCCGGGACATTGTGGTCACAGGTACTGCATTTGCAGCTCGCTTAAAGTTGGTATACTTTGTATAATTGACACACACCACAATGGTCTAAGACTCTTGGCCAGTGTGAAATCTATTGTCTGATTGCCAAATTACCTGTTTCAGATCTTCAATTGGCTTTCTAACAGTCCTTTGGAAATGGAGAGCTACATAAGACCTGGTTGTGTGGTTCTTTCTGTCTATATGTCAATGTCGTCTGCTGCCTGGGAGCAAGTGAGTGAATTTTGTTTAAGGTGATTACTGCATTTTATGTAGCTATTGTCTAACTCTCTAATAATTTGCAGCTCGAAGTAAACCTGCTCCAGCACCTTCAGAGTTTGGTTCAAAATTCAGATACCGACTTTTGGAGAAGTGGAAGATTTTTAGTGCATACAGGCAAAAAGTTAGCATCACATAATGACGGTGAGTAAAGGAAGAGCGGATCTTATTGCTTTCATTCTTACTCTTTGCTTCAATATCTGTATGATCTTAGGACTTTGGAAAGAGTTACTAAATGTGGTATATATGATAAGTGATGGAGATGGAAATTTTGTGTCAGTGGGCCTTTTTGTTACAACTGCCTTCAATTTTAATAATTCCTGATCGTTGTTGTTTGTAAATTTCAGGAAAGCTTCACCTATGTAGATCCTGGAGAACTTGTTCTCCGGAATTGGTGTCAGTGTCTCCTTTGGCCATTGTGGGGGGGCAAGAGACTTCACTTTTATTGCGGGGAAGGAATCTTGATACTCCTGGGACAAAGTGAGTTGGATCTGTTTTGTAACTGAGCTTCTCTTATATAACCATTTCCTACATTGTGCTAGATATTTGCATCCAACTTGTGCAGGATTCATTTGACCTACAAGGGTGGATATATATCGAAAGAAGTCACTCAAGTGATTAGTCAGGGATCCCTCAGTGACATAACTGTGGGGGCTTTCAAAATTGATGCCGGGCTGACTAATGCTTTTGGTCGCTGTTTCATTGAGGTAGTACTTCACCCATTAGATTTATGCCCCTTATTCGGGGCTTATTTTGTTTTGTTGTAATTTGAGGGAATTTTGTTTGGTGGGTAGATGTTTCTGCACTTCAACATGTTATTGTCTAAGTCAGCTTAGTTCATTGGTTTCTGATATTCATAGTGTCTTTCACATCGATTTTACCAACAGGTTGAAAATGGTTTCAAAGGCAACAGTTTTCCTTTGATCGTAGCTGATGTTAAAATATGCAAGGAATTGAGATCGCTTGAGTGTGAACTGGAGGAAGAGCCAAGGTCGAGGGATGGCAGTCCAGATGAGGGAAATCAAGATTCTGGTTGTCGGGTCAGCTCGAGAGCTGAAATCCTGCATTTCTTGAACGAACTTGGATGGCTATTTCAAAGGAATACATCCTCTTCGATGCTTACGGATCCTGACTATTCTCTCCGCCGCTACAAATATTTGTTCACTTTTGCAGTTGAGAGGGACTGTTGTGCCCTGGTCAAGACACTTCTTGATATATCGGTATCAGAGTACATAGATGCGGATGGTCAATCTAGTGAGCCAGTGAAGGTCTTGTTGGAAATTCAACTCTTGAATTGGGCAGTAAGAAGAAAGTGCAGGAAAATGGTTGACATGCTTCTGCAGTACCATATAAGTACCAGCAAGGGCTCTGGCAAAACATACATTTTCACTCCAGATATGGAGGGACCTGGTAGTATTACACCTTTACATGTGGCTGCTTGTACATCGGGCTCAGTTGAGATAGTTGATGCCCTGACAAATGATCCACAAGAGGTATTAAAATTCGACTTGGTCATATTTTAGTGGCATGAAAAGTTGTATTATAATGTAACCATGTGGGGCAACGACAATCTATAACGTACATATCCTTTTTCGAGACAGCATGCAGTTTCTTATTAATATGTGATGCTGAATATTTAGGTATTAATTGCTTATTTTGAATTTTTTTGTTTACATGGAGTAAGGTATATGTAGTAAGGTATATTTAGTAAGGTCTAATGAAGTAGACATATGTTAAGTATAGGTGTACGCACACTAGCGCACACTCAGGTGATTGCTAGATCTTTACATCGGTCCTAACACTTTTATTATTTTCGTCTCTTTCTAGATTGGATTAAATGACTGGAACTCCCTTCTGGATGCAAATGGGCAGTCGCCATATTCCTATGCTGTGATGAGGAATAATCACTCCTACAATGAGCTTGTGTCCTGTAAACTTGCTGACAGGAAGAACAGTCAAATTTCTGTGATAATCGGAAGTGAAATGGAGGACTTGCAGCCGTCAGTTGCGCAAGAGTCTGGCCAATCTGCCCAGTCTCAGTCGAGTGTGGGCTCGTGCACGAGATGTGCGGTCGCGGCAGCAAAATATGGTAGGCGATTTCCGGCCTCACATGGGCTGCTTCATCAGCCCTATATCCATTCAATGCTTGTTGTTGCAGCTGTCTGCGTCTGTGTTTGCCTCTTCTACAGAAATATACAGAAGGTTGGTTGTGGTGATACTGCCTTCAATTGGAAAAAATTGGATTATGGTCCTATTTAGGGAGTACATCTACTAACATATAAGATGAAGCAAAAGGAAGCTAATGTAAATATGAAGGCAGACTAGAGTGCATTTGTATCTGGAGAGGAACTGCTTCAAGATGACTATGCAAGTGAAAGGTTTCAAATACCCATCAAGAAATTTAGCAGGGTTTGGCATATCTGAATTTGCATATCCCTCTTTTTAATAAGCGGCGATGTGAAAAGTACCAAGTTTTCTCTGACCTAGTAGTTCTGGAGAATACCTGGACACAGGAACTGGTTAAAATCTGTGTACCGCAGCATGAGAGCAATTCGGGAATGAGATGGGAGGAAAGATGTTGGGCGAATTACAACTAAATATATGTGGCAAGCCGGAGAAGATGTGCTTTGCCATAATGCTGAAATCGAGTGAGGATGTCTGCAAAACGGGGATGAGCTAGAATATTCTTTATCATAGAGGAAGTACTAATGTGGTAAGTTATATGTTTGTTATCAGTGTTCTGTTCCTTTTTGGGTTTTTGGTTTCTGATTTCTTTGAGTCATGGGTGCTAAATGAGCGATACCAACTCTGGATGAGTAACTGAGTTTGTTTTAACTGTAAAGTTGATCGCAACTCCGTAGGGCTGTTGAGATTATTGTATTATTTTATTAGTTGAAAATATTTGTTCGGGTATATCTTGCAATTTGCCGTATTTCCTCCTGGCTTTTTTGGTCTTCACCGAATCTCAATGGCTCTGGACTTCATTTGGGCGCTCGGTTCGGATGTTTGGTGCTTCTGCATCTTTGCTTCTTCATTTACAGTTGAGAATGAGACGTGAAACGGTCGTTGGGACTTTGGACTGCACGTATCTGCATTGTTAACTGCAGTGAACTTTCAATAATCGTACTTCATTTTAGTTTGGAAAATTGCCTCTGTTCTGGCATGCTGAGGCAACGAAGTTTGGAGCCAAAGTCCGGGACGTCCTTGTCCTTTTATAGATCGGTCGCATGGTGCCAAAAGTCGGGTGTTTGTGTGTTGTGGATTCTAATCCACCTCGCTTCCGAGTTTTGAAAGCTTGTGTTACACCTAGACATTTGGGTGGGTTCGTGGATAGGAACCCTACGGCGAATTGTTTTCTTGATTGGTTCTGGAGATGCTGGATTTGTTGGTGTAATATGCTTAATCATGCACCGGATCCATTGGCATGTCTCAAGCTTTTCGAATTGACAATGCGAAATTCTCTGCTTTCTTTTCGATTGAGCTTTGTGTGAGTGATTTTGGGGGGAATATTCGATTCGCTTTATTGTTGTTTTGGGCATTTGTGTGAGCAAATGTTCAAACTCACCAAATGGGACGAGCATTTACTCAGAGATCTGCAAATATCTATTTAATCATCATTTTTGGCAGCCATTGTATACACCATATTGGTACGGGAAGATTACCAAAAAATTCATGAACTTATTGCAAATATATTACTTTAGTCCCAAGTCATTTTTTTAACCAATTGAGTCTTAAATATTTTGTATTTGTGCTAATTTAATATGTTTGGTCAATTATGGCTGGAAATCGTTAATATGGATTTTAGCTGTTTTACGTGATACGATTGCTGTGAATAATTTTTTAATAAATATTTTAATTTTTTTGATTTATTTGTTTTCTTTTTCTTCATTTCTTCCTTTAGTTGGTCATAAACCTTGACGATCAGCCAAAGGCAAGAGCCAATGAGGTTGACCTCATCAATGGCTAACAGAGGCCGACCTCAGTAATGAGGCTAGTTTCGACTTCGTCTCTAGTGGTTGCTGAGGTCCACGTCAATGTTGATTATGTTATGTAAGTTGATTAGCATAAATGTTTAAGTGATTTTTGGCCAAATTTGGCGAGGTCGACTCAATTTGCAAAATCTGAAAAAGTTTAGGAGAAAATTGATATAATTGAAAAATTTATAACCGAATTGATACAATTATAGTAAATTTTAAGATTTTTTTGTTACTTTTGCCTTTAACGAGAGTTGCCTTTGAAATCGATTGTCCAATTAATTGGCATGTCATCAAGAATCATCTCATTTTTTAATAATATTTTATTTTTGAAATGTTTTATTAATTTTTGTTAAATCTTTTTTTCCTTTTTTTCCCTCTCTCTCCTTCCTCCTCCTCTCCTCCTTCTTCCCCGGGCTCCGGCGATCGGCTAGAGGGGAGGGCTGGCCGGTCGCCGGACTAAGGTGGCCGGCGGGGCGAGCTCTCACCAGAACCGGTGAGGGGGGCCACGCCGTTGACGGGTTTGGCGAGGCGAGCCCTCGCCAGATTCGGCGAGGGAGGCTCACCAACGGTCTAGGAACTGATCTAGAGGAAGAAGACCTTGGAGTCGCCGATGGAGGCGGCGGGGATGAGGCGGGAGTCAAGGAGGCCGAGGATGCTGTCGCAGATCTTGGAGAGCTCGGCCTCGATCTTGGCATGGTAGTCGCGAATCGCGTCTGGCAAGGCCCTCCTTGTCGGATTTGGCAAGGGCTCCCCTCTTGTTTGTTGGGTGAGGCGAGCGCTCGCCAGATCCGGCGAGGAGGGCCTTGCCAACGCGATGGCGAGCCCCCTCGCCGGACGAGGCAAGCCCTCGCCGGACTCGGTGACGGCGAGGGCTCGCCCGCCGGGCCGCCTCGGTTTGGCGACCCGGCCAGCCCTCCCCTTTGGCCGGTCGCCGGAGCTAAGGGAAGAAGGAGGAGAGGAGGAGGAAGGAGGGAGAAGGGAAAAAAAAAAAGGAAAAAAATTAATAAAATATTTTTAAAAATAAAATATTATTAGAAAAATGTCGCTAGTGTCAGCCAGCTCTCACGTCGGCGCCCGGCCAATTTTTTGGCCGGATAATAATTATAAAAGATTTAGGATTCAATTGGTAAAAAAATAAGTTTAGGACTAAATTGACACAATTGCAATAGGTGTAGGATTTTTTTGGTAATTCTCCCAGTAATTGCCTCTCTTGAATGTCTCCTCCTCCTTAATGTATGGTTGGTTCCTACCCCCCTCAACTTAATGAGGTTTCTTGCATTTACTTTAGTTTTGTCTTTCATTTAAGGTGATTATACTAATTTTAGCTTTCTTTAATTAATTTGATTGTTATTATGTGTTAATATTGTAATTAGCAATTCTTATTCTTTTTCGCCATCATCATATTTTTTACTCATCACTAAACGCTAGAGGTTTCGCATTCCATTAAAGCCAAAATAAGTTAACCCCACCAATCTATTCCTTTAATTTCTGTTAATTTTCATTTGATTTTGTTACTTTTTTACAAAGTAGCATTTGTTTTTCATTCTATTCATTTCACTGTTAGCAATGCTGTATTTGGGAGATTGGGGAAAATGGCAGTGATGAAAATTTAAGTGGAAAAAGCTTGAATATTTTAAATTTTCCGCGAGATGAGAAAAAGGAAGGAAATCTTAAAATTATACAATATCTTTTCCAATTTCGTTCACCTAAGGGCTCCCAAACAGAGCCTTAGCGTGCGATATCTATAGAACGGATAAGCTTTCATTTAAGAAGAGAGAGAGAGAGAGAGTATCCAAATTTTGGACGGAGGGGTCGCCAAATCAAATTTCATGTTGCAAGTTCTTTTTAATAAAATTCTAAGTCCACGATGACGTTATTATTGAATAAATTCCCTGATTCTTCTTTCTTGATCTTGTGATCCTCTCATATAGGTTTGGATAAGAACTCTTTGTTCTTATTCAATCAACTAGAAAAATGTAAAGAGATTATAAAAAAAGAGAAAAGATAAATGGGAAGAGAGATTATGATAATGTCGAAGGCCATATGTCAGCCTCCTATAAGTCCACTTCAACACACGGGTGTACATATATTATATTAAATTCTCACGCTTGAACTTGCAAAGATGCTTCCACAAATATAAAGTCCAAAAGCAAATGGCGCACATAACATATTTTCAAAGCACACGATGAACCCTAGGGCAAATTGACAAACCTGTCGCTATGGTAATAAAGGATCAGATGCAGGAACAAGCTGAATCCATTCCTAGACAGGAAAGACAGCTTGAGAGTTCTTCTTCATCCACTTCTCGTTTGGTCTCTTCATCCACTTCTCGTTTGGTCTCTTCATCCTCTTCTTCAACTGTCGAGCTCGGGTTGACATTGGCAAGTTGCTGAGCCACATCGCTCATTGACGGCTTGTTCGCACCGCTTTGGTCCAAGCAGCTCACTGCAATTTTAGCTACGGTTCGTATTTTCTCTATTTCACCTTCACTAGCACCCTCAAAGTTTATGACATCGGAGAGTGTGTCCCCCTTCACGGAAGAGATGAAACGATGGATGGTATTGATCGGCTTTCCAGACTCAGTGACATAAAGTTTCTTTCTTGTGAGCAACTCCACAAGGACAACTCCAAAGCTGTATACATCACTTTGAGTTGTTGGCATACCAGTGACTAAATAATCCGGTTCGATGTAGCCCAACGAGTCTTTTTTCTGAGTGGCTATGATATGTCTATGCTCTGGTGATATGAGTACTGAAGTTCCAAAATCGGATATTTTCACTGAGTTTTTCTTATCTAGAAGCATGTTCGCCGACTTGATGTTGCCATGAACGATTGGGGGTTTTGCATTGGAGTGCATATAATCAAGTGCATGAGCAGCTTGGGTAGCTATTCTAAAGCGGTCTTCCCATGATTTTAAGATGGTCGACGAATTCTGATGGATGTGTTGGAAAAGGGTGCCATTCGGAATGTATTCATATACCAGCAATGGTATTCCAGTCTCCAAACATATGCCTTTGAGCTTCACAATATTTTTGTGGCTTCTTCTCATCAGAAATTCAATTTCATCTTGGAAATCCTGCCTTATTATAGACTCGTGCTCATCTTTAGGCTTCTTCACCACGACCACAGTGTCCCCTGCTATTGTCCCTCCATAAACAGAACTAGAATGGTCGTCGTTGAGCTTATTATTGTCATTATAGTTGTTGGTTGCTTTTGCCAGCTCTGCCTCCGTGAAGATTTGAACTTTGCGCTGTTTCAAGAGCTCTCCTCCATTTCGTCTGAAGTTGATCTTTTTGAGTCTCAACCTCATCGTGATCGAGACAGAAGCAGTAATAGTCATGCCGAAGATGGACACGGCGATTGCTGCCGAAGAGTATGTGTTGCCAGATTAGCAATTCAAGCATGTAATCCTTATACAATCCACATAATTCATTCAAAGAAATAAATTTCGAACACAACCCATTTACTTTTTTTTTCCTGCGTAATATCCATCGATCACTATCGATTTGGAAGGTTAGTCAATATTTTAAAATATAATTACCCAATTAAATGTTAATGGAAATGGTTTATGTAACAAATGGGTTACACATGTATGGTCCAACAATCCTTACAAAAGTTCTTATTACAAAATGACACGTGTCATCATAAACTGAACAAGTAATCAAAATGATCAATTTTAACCAAAGTCTTCTATTACTCCTCCAAATATCTGTCTTGATTATAATGAAGACGCTTAGTATAGAACAAAAGAGAATGAGAAAGCATTCACCTCACATTGTTTTAGGTCTTTCCATTTACAAATGGTATGGAGACTCAGTGGAATTTTATAACCAATTATGTACGTTATCACTATCATGATTAAATGTTTTTCCATCCATTTTATTGGAGAAAACTCTAATGACGGGGTTATAGACATATACATCACCCATATTCGCATATATATATGTATGTATGTATGTATGTATGTATGTACGTACGTATGTATGATTCATAGCCCACCAAGGGAAAGCATGATTGAAAAGATTTTCTCTAACCAAAGATGAAAAACATTTTCTTTTCATAGATTTTATCTTTTTCTCAAAGAAAAAAAACTAATCCACTTATTAGATGACCATTTGGTATTTTTTTTTTTCGTTTTAATAATTTTCATTAAGAAGAAAGGCCTCATGGTGGATTTTACAAAAAGGGTGGCGTCATGGGTTGCTTGTGTCTCCCAAACAAGTTCCAACCTTCTCGCATTATAAGGAGAAGAGATTGTTCTTAAGGTATTATTATTATTATTATTATTATTATTATTATTATTATTATTTCATATTTTTGTAACAAACATATGTTTCTTCTTTTAATTGCACACGGGGTGGGTTTGCGGAAAAAATTTGCCCCATTCAAGGTGGTGCCCCCCGGAACACAGAGTCCTCACGCCCCATGCCCACCCTATCCCGCGCCCACAAACATTCACGTTCAGATCCATTCCTTTTTTGTTGCTATCATTATCCAAACTTTCCACATTAAAATAAATATTTTCTAGTGTGCGTATATATATAATTTCATTAGCTTTATTTAAAATGAGAAAATATTTTTTATAACCTGAAAAAGACTAATACATCCACTATAAAGTCTCAATTAAAATATGAATTATTATATTGTGCCATCTCAGCATAATAAGATAATGTTGAGATGGCAGGGTATAATAATCCAACCGCATTGCCTTCTTCGACAACCACCTTGATATGCTATTGCTTAATATCGTGCTCCTTTTTACTTTTCCTTTTACTAGTTCAAATTCGCTCACTTTCGCTAGAGATTTTAGGGGTTTTTTCCCTCTTTGAAATCTGCTGGTCTAGTTGTTCTTTTTGGCTCAAGATTTGCAGGTTTGGTCCGAGGAGGGATTTTTACTTGGATCTTGCAGTGTATCTTCCCACGAACGTAGTTTCAAACTGCAAGCTTCAGATAAACGGGAAAAAAAGGCTAGAAGGGAGGTAAAAGAAAAACAAAAGAAAGTTGTGAACGGGGTTAGCCTGGGACTGAATAGGAACGCGTGGTAGCATGGGGCTCACTGCTTGTGCTTACCAGGAATTTACATAGGCTAATAATCCTTAAAACAAATATGTAAAACCTACTGCAAAATCTATAAGTTAATAGAATATGAACCATTCAATAAATGAAGGAGGGATATATTTGGAATTACCTCCACCAGCTATGGCGCCACGATCAACTTGGCAACCGCCTTTATTGGGCTTCTTTCTGTACTTCTTTCCAAATGAGCAACGGATGGCTACATTATGCAAAAGACAAATTGAACCATTATCTTGATTAGTGGCAAAAACAAATTAAATAGGTTGGTGCAGGGATTACTAGTCAGGTAATGCTATCCCATTCAGGTCTTGGTTGTATTATTGCGACATGTATCCACTCTCTCTTAAGATATCTCTTCTTTCTCTACTCTCTATCTCTCTCATGGTCGAATTTAAGCTCAACAATGGCATTGTTTGTTGCCATCAACAGAGATTGACGCTGCCTTGAACTTTTGCGATGATGCATGAAACCCTATGTTGCAAGAGGGAGGTGAGGTTTCATTGTTGCCATAATAGATATGGTCATTGGGGACGACGACTTGGCCTAGGAAGGAGGACATTGATCTTGACATGTGTACATGCATTTATTAATATAATTCACTATTCTATGAGCGTAATGGATGTACTAATATGCATATATATCACTAAATATGATGGGGTCGACAGATTTGTCCATTTAGATGCATTTTAGTATCCGTACCATGTTCAATGAATATATATATTGGTCCTAAGGGGAAGGGGGCATTGATCTTGACATTCAACGTGAGGATAGAATTGCTACAGATGATTTTGACCATGATGTTAACAGGTGGTGGCAATTGCCTTTCACTTATCCTAGTAGGCAAAAAGTTGAAACTTCGAGAGATATATTTTCTCTATATCTGGATTTACTCAATCGAATCTATCTTAATTGTTGATCATGTGACTCACATGATTAAAGCTAGACATAGACTTGGGTCCAGGCAAAATTCAGCAAATTTTATATAGACCTCCTATTAAAATTATACCGATGAGAAAACACACTTTTAGTCTTTTCCCATTGTCACTAATTATAGCCCTCGTGACCATGGCATCACCATCCCCACCACTGTCGAGCCACGGCCTTGTTGTATCCTCATTAGTCTCCTCTGCTCATGGAAGAGACTAATCAAGCAAATCTCATCTCCTTCATTGCAGAGAAGATGGTACCGGGGACTTGTCACTGCCAGGATGAGGTACAAGCCAGACTCATGAAGGAAGAGAGAGAGAGAGAGAGAGAGAGAGAGAGAGTCATCTTTGTTGCTTGCAGTGGTGGTGGCACTTAATGTCATCTCCAAAGTCGAGTTGCTGTTGCCAGTGTAGGAGAGGGAGGGTGTATCATTATATACATATACATATATATATATATCGAGAGAGAGAGAGAGAGAGAGAGAGAGAGAGAGAGAGAGACCGCTGCAGTGGTGCAACAATGCGTGAAGGCCGATGGTGGGCTCGTCTAAGGTAGTGGGCAGATGATGGTGGCAGCTGGAGAGTGGAGGATTAGGTTGAGGGGAGAGAGAGGGAGAGAAAGGGAAAGAGTAGCGCAAATTAAATAGCAGTTAAGGGCGTGTAAGATAAAATTTCAACTTTTTTATTTCTCTGTTTTTTTTTTGTTCCCTAATAGATTTTGAATAGAAAACCGTTTGGTAACGCAATTTGATTTTTCTATTTTTGAAACAGATTTTTATTCCAGAAATAGATTTGAAGAAGAAATTAGAAATTAAAATTTTTAACTTCTCAATTTCTGATCATAAATCAATTTATGTTTCAAAAATTTTGTCATGCACATCCTAAGTAAATAGATAAAACTAGATGAAATCATTACTACTTCTCTATTCAGCTCTACGATGGTGATTCATTAATTAGTTATCCACATAATTCATTCGAGTGCGATGATGCATGAGGAGTCGTATATGTATTAATTACCTGTACACCCATTATAGGGATTCCCCTCGTACCCATCATTGCAAGCACAGCGATAACCCAGTTCATTCCCGAAGTCCGTACAGTTCGCGTGGGGACCACAGGCATACCTCGAACTGCTCCGCTCGACCGTATCGCATCCCACGCCCAATTCGACCATCCAGTCCAGAACAAGGCCCGAGTTGTTGCCCACATCCTGGAAGCTCGGGAGAGTCAAGTTTAAGGTTTTGAATGACCTGTTGTCCACCACGAAGGCCCGTACACAGTGGCCAAGTTGTGAGGCCGACGCCGTTGGGTCGACGGAGGAGACGTTAATTTTGAGCGTCTTGAGCCCCTCTGGGATGGATGCTTGACAGCAACCTCGACCGGAGCAAGTGGTCTCGTTGGCGAAGTTGACTTTGTCGCTGCAGTAGGAGACGCAACCGCTCCCGAACGTCCCTTCTTTATTGGCCACGACCCCGAGGGCGTTGCAGCCAACGACGGTGAGATTGTTGTGGGTTTCTGAGACTCTGTACCGAGGATTTGGAGGTAGATCGATGGCCGCAGGACTGCTTCTGTTTGGTAGGCTGCCATTCTGATGGTAGCACTCGTATGCTTCGGGGAGGCTGACGACCATGGTCGAGTCCCCGACCGAGATTTTGCGTATCGTAAGATTCCCCAACTTAAGTTGAAAACCGCTCCCTCCGGTGTTGGTGCAACTGAGCAAAAAATCTGTGGACCTCATACAATTGGGTTCGAGCCCGAATGGATAAGGTACGGTCACGCCCCCACACTGGCGTGTGCAGTCTTTGCGCACGGCGGCGCTGCCTTGTTGAAACCACCAGGCCACAGCCACCGTTAGAAGCCAATGCCCTATCTTCATTTCGAAAAAAACTCTCTAAAACTCTCTCTCACGTAATTTTTGTCCGTTTTGGGACCTTTGTGCTTCTGTCCGCGTTTATAGAGTGGAAGCCGTTCTCACCGACCCATTATATACACATTGACGAATTGGTGAAATTTAAGTACAACAATGGAGGGCAGCAGGGGCAAATTGTGTCAATAGAACAAATTGGAGGGACCCGATTGCATATATCAACAAATGCAAGACAGAATTAAAAAAAAAAAAAAAAAAAAACAATCGACAAAGGTTTTACACATAAAGGGTAATGCGCCCTTAGTCCTTGTCCTAGTGAAAGGGATGGTCACAGCATATGAAGATGAATACATGATTGTGATGTTGAGGCTACTTAGCAAACTTTGCTCTATCTTGTATCAAAGAAGAAACCAGCATACATAGTAATGAGAAATTCTAAATGCCTAAAGAACTCCTAGTATAACTTTTTTTACCAAGTGATATGACAAATTTTAATTGAGCATTCAAATAAGTGAGATCTATTCTTTGAATGCCTGCCTTGTCAGAAGCCTAAAAGAAATTGTCACATTATTTATTGTAAAAATTTTAGGGTGGCCGTTACATTTTAAAAGGACATTCACGTATCGGCCACAAGTTCCACTATAGGAGAATTGCCAACTGGCTTGAAAGGTTAATGAAACTCAAGGTGACACTAAGAATAAGATGGCCCTAGAATTATGATGGGATTTAAACATTTTGTTAGAGTTATGTTTAAGATGGCCTTACAATTCTAAATACAAAGGGAAAAAAGCTAAGAAAATTTTCGTATAGTTCTTTTTTTGGCCATCATGGGTATAAGATCGCAAATAAATAAAATCTATACAAGACCAAAAAATCAAATAGAGCTTTTGATCATAATCATTTTACAGTTTCTCAGGATGCAAGATTTTAAGTTCAATTGGAAGATTGATACCAGAGAAAATAATGAAGTTTATCTATGACCCGGAATCGGAACAGAATTTTAATACAATTTCTTTATAAATATAGCATTACTCTTATAGAAATAGTGAAGAAGAAGTAAAACGAACATTAGGAATTATCACCAATGGGGAAAAGGCTTACTTCCTAGTAATTTTAGAACTCTTGAGCCTTACTAGTCAAATGTTTGAATTTGCCCAGGTGCTTCTTGACCTCGAGAAATCTTAATTCGTTTCTTGTTTAAGTTCGATTGTACCATGACATAGGATTGTCCTGATTGTACTCTCATTATATCTTGGTGAGTTGATGGTGATGGGCCTATCCAAATTAGGAGTAGCTCAAATGGAATATAACGTCACGCATGTGGAACTCTTATGGTAATTCTCTGAGGTAGTCACCAATAGTGGTCACCCTTTCCTCCCATTATACCTATCAAATAATATTATCATAGTAATGCTATTGTGACGTACAATTATAAATTTATTGGCATAATTATCCTTGCAAGATGAGAAATGCTATACTGGAAAAAATGTGGAATAATTATAGGATATACAACTAGTGTAAACAAACAAATTTATTTGTGGTTGATTAATTATAGGAAAAAAATTATTTTACATGAGCGGGCGCATACACCATTGACTTGAAAGAGTGTGTAGCTATAATCCTTAAATTAAGGATGAAAAAGGCTGCCTATGTAAAATTTCTTTTATAATGGCGTGTGTATGATCTATTTTTCCAAAAAATATATAGAGAGGTATGCTTGCTAGATGATGTAGTATGTAAATGCTGGTTAATTAAATTAAGGCACACTTCGTTGGTCTCATGCTTTCAGTAATTAATCGACCACAAGAATGTATGATGCCACATTATTTTGTGATTTAATTTGTGATAAATAAATTGTTGACACATTTTTTAATGGCTTCGATTTTTTTTTTTTGGGAAAAACAGTAAGTTTACCATGGTCTCCGAACACACTGACTTGAATTCTGACACTCCCTCTCAATTTTCTCTTGCCTGTTATTCCTACTTTTCTCATATCCTGTTAGTCTTTCTACTCATTAATTATCTAGTAGGAAAATAATCACGTGCCAACTACATACAAAATTGCTTGTATAGAGAATTTTGTAGTTGTGGTGTTCTTTTTGGATTTTCATTGTGAGTGCACAGTTGGAAAGAGAAGCGCTAGACATTGCCCTAAAGAAACATATGAAATCTCGTTAGTGAGTTCTTAAGCGTAATGGTGAAGTATACTTTATGGAAAAAGATTTAATTTATAAATATTAATTACACCTATTACCATAAAATTAAGTGTCTAAAATTATCAATGTAGATGTCTTTTTCTATTTGATTACTTACTAAGTGTCATAAGAGTACCCCTTCTTAATATGTGAAAGTTTATAGAATTTAGCAATTTAACTCTCTAAACTATTAGTAAATACAATGTGTTGTAATTAAGATCACTTATAGGAGAAGACTCTTCTTAGGCCGTGAACAAACAATGATTTTATTTTAGTTTTGATTGTATTCGTCTTAAATTAAATGGTAATCGACTTGCTATCACGACCCTAAAACTTTGAATACAATCCAAAACAAAATATTACATTTTTTTAATATAAAGAATCCAGACTATTTGCCTTAAACAAATGTCGTGATGTACGCAATTCACCTATTGCCATGTGTCACGGGCCGAAAGAGTATCAACCCAAGAGGTTCCCGAGGATGATCGCGACTTGCCCGTGGACTTCTCGCTCTCGCTCGGATTTCTACCAAGTCTTCTCCCGAAGGTTCCAAGGGCGGACGACACCGTCACTTCACCCGATTCTAGAAACCCCTTATTTATGTCGATGGTTGATTGCTTCCGTTATTTATGTCGGTAGACGGTAGTTGATATTTATGTCGGTTGTTGAGGCGGTACAATCTCGCTCGTCGGATGAAAAGTAGATCAACTATTGCAAGCCGAGACCCTCAACTATAAAAAGGGTGTCCTCCTTCATTTGTAATCATCCAATATTTCAAAGAATTCAAGCTCACTTTCCTTCCGCAGCCTCTCTCTCTAAACTTTCTCTCTCTAAAAGATCCCCACAGTCTGTGCAAGCGAGTTGAGCGGTTGATCGAGTAAGGCTTGGCTTGGGTGATCCAAAGTTGCCCAGTCGCCGCACGGTTCGATCCCAAATCAATCGGCCCGTGACACATGCATCTAGTAAATTTCTATCTACATGGAGGTGGGTAAAGTTATTTTGAATGTGAAAAGAAATCTATTATATACAAATAAACATTCAATTAATAATTCGAGGTTTTAAAAACGGCATGAGAACAAATTCTTTTGTTCGTCTAGTCATCTTTCGGGCGGTCATTTTTCATATTATCCATTGCGCAGCTCTATCGAGACCGAACTAAAGCAACGTGTTTCACCACAAGGGGGAACATAGAAAACCACCCTTCTGGCGCGCTTCTTTTGCTGCTCCGTACACTTCCCACTCCACTACCCCATTCACCTGCAATTTCACATTACTCCATAGCCACATTTCTCTGTCCTCGACCTTTGAAGATAGACCTTTTCCTTTCCAGTTGGCCTGACCCCGCACCCACAAACATTAACAACATGCTCCGTATTTTGGGAGGAGCCCAGTGGATCTCTAACGTCGATTTATGTGGGCTCCACATGAGATGGGCGCCATCTAACTGCTGAAAGTTCATTTGGATTTTGTGCATCCGGTCCGGGCAAGTGTGGCCTGGATGCGGATAAAAACCTCCGGGCCCAACGCCAGGCGACTGACCGCATGATGTCTCGTACGGGAAGACTTGGTGACTGTGCACGAAGACTTACGAGTCGTCTCGAAGTCTTTTGCGGAACCAGACAAAATGCGATAGAAAAACTAAAGAAAAGGGAGATCGTGGGACTCCCAAGAAAATAATTATGATTATCTAAATAAAGAATTATTTTTTGTTCTTTAGAAAATATTATTTTCAGGTTAATATTACGAAAAATTCTAAACTTATATATTTATAATAAATTTATAAAAAAATTAACATTTTGATTACGAAATACTTCAAATTAATACATATGTGACAAATTCATCATAATATAATTTTTTAATTACTAAAAATCTCAAATTATGACATTTATGACAAATTTACTCTCAATTAATTTCCGTTAAATTAGATTAATATAAAAAAATCACAAGTTAGTATACTTATGACAAATAGGAGGTAAAGTCCTAAATTTATACACTTTTCGAACTGCCACGTTATTCAACTTAGCAATTTGATGGTAAATTTAATGGAAACTAAGGAAATGTAAATTTGTCACATGTATACCTTGTTTGGGCCAAATTTGTTATATGTGTATTAGTTTGGAGTTTTTCCATGATATTAATCTTTTTCTAAAAAAAGTTACATTTTACATCTCAAATAACAAAGATAATGGTGTACTAGTGTTTGAAAAAAAGTAGTCCCCTTATATGTATATGAACAATATCATATACTCACTGCGAAGCCTCAACATGTATCCATAATCATATTTTTGGTCATCTAATATGTATTAAAATCATAAAAAAAAATCTTGCAATAATCTCAAGGATTTTGTAATGATATACGGTAGTTTTTGGTTAAATGAGATAAGCATTTTTTTTTTTTTGAATACTAGTTCCATGAATGTAGTTAAATACATCAAACTTAATTTTCACCCCATCCCTAAAAAATTATTACCTCCCCCTTCCATGACATTCAAAAGTCCATTTGAATACTAGTTCCATGAATGTAGTTAAATACATCATTAATTAATAAAAAGACTAGTAGTGTAGTCATAACTAGGGGTTATTATTAAAAAAAACACATTATTATTATTATTGTTATTGTTATTGTTATTGTTATTGTTATTGTTATTATAGGATGCAAAATAAGATCTCTCTTAACCTTTAACCACCTAATTTATGGGTAGTGTTGAATGTTATTCTAATCTATCAGTGGGGTAATCGGGCAAAATTGCTTTGGATGTGTTTTCTTATCAACAAATTTCTTTTTATGTGCTTAGGACCATTGGATTAGATACACCACGGCTGTTGATCATGTAGACCACACAAGTGAGTCTCACATGATCAATGGCTACAATTGCATTGAGTTGATGTATGAATCCAGGCAAGTGATTCTTTATTTATTGCAATATACTTTCAATGGTCATAGTTCGTTTTGGTTGGAAAATTGCCTCTATTTAAAGGTTTTGAGACAATGAACTTTGGAGTCATGTCCTTTTATATGCATTATTTCAATATTTAGCGACCAAATACAGTTAGGAGTGACTGTAAGATAGAATACTCTCCCTTTTCCTAGAATATTTTTCTTGATATTATGAATCGGTTGCATACTGATATGGTGAAAAGTGATCACCGTGTCCATGTGATGCAAATTCTAGTCAACCTTGTGTTTGAGTTTTGAAAACCTCATGCCACCTTGTTATGGAAAATATTGGATTTATAAGTATCGGTTGCACATATAATGGTAAAATTATTATTAAAAATAATTAATATTTATTTTTGTTTGGTTACTTAATAAGTGTCATAAGGTGACACCTTCTTAATATTTATTGTTTGGTTACTTAATAATTAATATTTATTCTTGTTTAGTTACATATAATGACGGTGCAATCTAGTCTCTACCTATTAGTGTTACTGTGTGTAGCCATTAAGATCATTCATAGGAGAAGACCCTTCTTTTAATTTTGATTGAAATCATCTTATATTAAAAAGGGTAATTAACTTGCTATCACAAGCTGAAAATCTTGACATGTAGTCCAAAACAAATTATTAGCTTCTCTTTTTGACAATACAAAGTATTTAAACTTTTCGACTTAAATGAATGTCAATATTGCAAACAACTCGCCTGTTCGCATGGATTTAGTAAAGTTCTAAATGTGAGTAGTTGTGACGGAATCTACCACATTTAAATTCCACATTTAATCACTTAGTCAATAATTCGAGGTTTTAAAGCAAAATGATTTGACTAAGGTGAAAGTTATCACCAAATTATTTTGGTCAAAGTCTAAAACAACCATTCTTTGTATCAGATGGAAAATTCATTTCACCCTAAAGTAAAATGTGTTACCCAACGAGAATTAAACATAGGGAAGTACCTTGTATTAACTCGTGATGAGACCTTTTCGCTTTTATGCTAGCTTTAGAGTCGGTTGGCCCAACCTTATCCCAAGAAAAAGATTAAGTAACATGTCGGCTTCACGTGAAACTGACATCATCTAATAATTGAGATTCACTGAGATCTTGTGCATTCCGTTCATGCAAGTGTGACTTGGATCCGCACTAAAACCACCGGGCCCAATGCCTGATGACCACCATGGGACACTTGGTGATGGTGCACGAGACTGGCAACGCTCTCTTGATGCATCAAGGCTTCAAGTCGTCTCAAAGTCTTTCGAATAACAAGACAGCATGCTGGAGAAAAAAGATGTCGTGGGGTTCACCCCAATCCATCCGGAGGATGACGTTTCTCAGTGACGAAAGCGACAATACGCGAAATGAGGATGTCAGGTGGGTGAGAAAATTGAAAGATGCTTTTGCTCGGTTTGGTCGGACAACGACCATTCTTTATAGCCATGGAGGACCGGAGGAGCGCAGGGTTCCACGAAGTGTGTTTCTCAGTCCTCTAAAACCTAAAACCTACTGCATTTTGTTGATGATCTCTCCGTCTCAGACCAAGATGATGAGGTATAACAACAGTGGAACCCAAAAATAGATAAGTGATGTTGTTCGCGATGCCGTGGATGCCTCTTCCTATTTTAGTACCTTCGTTTTAATGAGCTCTTATCATATAAGATTGTTCTTAATTTAATTATAATACTTTCATACATTTTAAGTCTTTCGAATCTTGAAAACAGAAAATGTCGAATTCAAACACTACAGATATATGTCTATAAGAGAGAAAAAGAATTAACAATTATCTTTACAGAGAATTATTATTGATTTTACTCCGAGAACCATTATTTTCTAAGATTAGTCACTTTTTACATTTCGGATTTCGGAGATAATGACATTCTAGTATTTTGAAAAAAGTAGTCCTCCAATATATATGTTAAAAAAAATTGTATTCTCCGTGGAGTCTAGACATGTACCCATAACCATATTTATGGTCACATGAAGATGTATTAAAATCATCAAAAATAAAAAATCTTGTGGTAATCTTGAGAGTTTTCTCATAATATATGGCAATATTTGGTAAAATGAGATTAGCATCCAAAAGCACATTTGTAGTTCCAAACCAATGTAAAGAGCAATTGACTTCGAATTGTGCGCTGAGCATGCTGATGAAGACTAAATAATGAAGGGCAAATACAAAAAGCAGGTAGTTTGCTGAAAAATTGTCCAAAGTTCTAAACCTATTATGTGATGGCCAATTTAATTTTAAATCTTTTACTTGTGTCAATTTAGTCCAAAAACTTTTGATAATTTATCAATTTAGTCATAAACCTTTAACAATTTACCAATTTACTCATTCCAGTCCAATTTTGATTAGAAATTACTAACGTGGACTTTTTTTGCTATTTTTCTTAGTTTTTTTAATTTTCTTTTCTTTTTTTCTTTGTTGACCTCAAGTGAGGGCGTCCTTCACTAGCCCAAGCGTGGGCATCCCTCATCCGACCTTGCTTGAGTCTAGTGAAGGGATAAAAAATTCGTAAAATTTAAAAAAATTATAAAAATTGTTCACGTTAGCGCCGGTTAGCATCAACCATGCTAAGTAGCATAATTGGCACTGATTAGATTGTCACATCATGTGGTATTAAGATCACTTGTTGCCACAGCACCAATAACTAGATATCCACATCTTTGACGTAGACATCGTCATTAGCTAATATTTTAGGTCCGTTGATATTGTTCACGGAAAACCCATATTGGGACGTGTTGTATTCTTTTATCCATTAGATCACACTATGGACAATACTTAATCCTTTGTTACGAACATCTACACGTACCATAATAAATATTATACTAAGGATTGTTTGTAAATCATCAAAATCATTTGGAGATGTTTCTTTAACAACGTACATTTTCACTCCAAATATGGTGGGACCTGGGAGTATTACACCTTTACATGTGGCTGCTTGTACATCGGGCTTAGTTGAGATAGTTAATGCCCTGACAAATGATCCACAACGGTATTAAAATTGGACTCGATCATTTTTTTTTTTTTTTTGGGGTGAAAGTAAGTAATTGTATTGAGCTTTACCAACTATACAAAATGAAATCTCGGCACCAAAACTTGCACTCAGAATGACATGACGTCAAGGCAAGTGGAAGGGTGTCGAGACGAAAAATAGCAAGCAACAAACGGTATCAGCCACACAACACAACGGCCAACACCAGCAACCAAAACAAAAAACAAAAGGCAACAGAGGGATCAAAACGGACGCAGCCAGATCACCCCAAGCACCAAACAAAAACAAAAAGCACAGTTCAAGCGTGCCTTTTGTTTGGTGGAACAGCCATCCCCAAGGATTGAAGTCGCTGAAATAGCAGCTACATGGAAAGCAGCTTCATGGCTTCGGTCAAGAATCCCCTGTAGAGAAAACAATTGGATTGATGCCCTAGGCACACTTGGAGTCTCCTGTTCCTTGCGATACTGTCGACATTCCTGAAAGTTAGAGCCTTATCTCGGACAACCTTAAGGAGATGGTTCTTTAGGGCCGGGATCGTAGGATTTAGCTCTCAAAACAAAATATCATTCCCATTCTTCCATATAATGTGACAGAGGGCTCCAAGGGAGAAACGGGCAATGCATTTAAAGAATTCTTTACCCAGAGTTGAGTCATAGCCCATTGAAGATTATTCGCCCAAGACCTGTTGTGCCAAGGTAAATTGCACCTGATGGCCCAAAAAAAAGCAAGGCCGGCGGTGACGCGGCACCCAAAGAACAAATGGTCGATGGAGTCTGGAATTTTATTGCAAAAAGCACACAAGCCACTATCAATTCTACCATACGACAATAATAGTGCTTGGGTGGGGAGTCTATACTTGGTAATAAGCCAGAGATTGAATTGGTAGCGGGGTGAGATGGAAGAACTCCAAATGAAGGTGTGCCAAGAGACATGATCCTTCTTCTGCCTAATGGCCTCCCAAGCCGAAGCGATAGTGAAACTCCCAGACGAACACTCCTTCCATCGGAAACGGTCCGCATTCTGAGAGAGGATGGGGAGAGCAAGCTGCCACAAATCCAGAAAATCCTTTAAAGGCTGACCAGTGGGGGAATAAAGATCCGCAATGGTTGCCTGCCATGGAATCCCGGAGCTGTAGATGAAAGAGTCTGAAAAGATTAGATTTAACAGCTCCCTAGGGTGCCGGTAGTTGAACCAGAGGGAAATTGAGCGACCATTCCTTATACTCCACTAGAAGTAGTTGTGGTAAAGCCTCCTAAGTTGGAGGATCTTCTTCCAAGCCCATAAATAGTTGGTCGGTTTGCTTTGCAACCTAGAAATTTTTTTCTTTTTAAAAGGTGGAATGGATCCATGTCGCGACCTAAATTTTCGGGGTGAACCACATAAAGTTTAGGCTAATGGACTACTAAGTTTTAAACTTAGCTCGAGCTCTCCCAAGCTCATACCAATTCGTGACTTAGGTTTAAGTTTTTAACATACAAGTAGATTTTATCTAGGAGTCGCCACTAATTAATTTATGATAGGTCAATTAGACACCTAAGTAAAATAATGGGAGAATTATTTACTACGAACTAGAGATTTTGGGTATGGGGACTTGGTTACACTAGACTTCTTTAATGCCATTTTGGTACCATTTCCTTTTATTTTCAAAAATATTTTTTGTAAGCAATTTGGATTGATTTTAAATCTATTTTCCTAACATGTGAGGTGATCATGTGGGTGCGTAAATCACCAATTTAATACCTAAAAAAGCAAGGAATAAATTACGGATTTACCTTGTAGAAACGAAAGCATCCGTAAGGTTAATTCATAATTCACATAAAAAGCCCTAGGGTTTTTTTATTAACACGCAATCACTCAAATTTTTTTTTTTATAAATTTTCTATTGTTTAATTTATTCTAATCTATATGCAATGCAATATAAACAAATGACCTAATTCTAATGACGGGCAATTTTTAACTAAATGAACTTATAGACAATCACTAAATAACATGCATTTCATGAACCTAATTCTAGATGACATGCACATAATATTTTTTGTGTTTTCTTAATAAGTATGCAATGTATCCTAAATAATTGAATTAATTTATTCTAAGATGATTTTTTGTTTTTTTCATGAAATTCAAAATTAGAAAATTGCAAAAAAAAGTCTATCGAGATTGTGATATCATCCAATTTATATTAGGAATTAGGTTAAGCCAAACCCTAATTTAAACTAGAATGTTATCATAATTTAGAAATCCCTAATGCAATCTACCTAAAAAAAAATCTAAACTTATGATAAATTAGAAAATATTATCTAGAATTAAACCACGTGCAATTTTATCCTAATATGTAATGACATGCAAAGAATGCCATAATTCTAATTTTTTCCTTTTTTTTCTCCTTTTGTTTATTTTTTATGAAAATTCGAAATTAAATTGGCAAATAGTTAAACACGCAATTTAAATTAACGAAAACCTAACATCCAAAATTTATTTTTTGGTATTTTTTATTTTTTAAAATTCAATATAATAAATTTCCTACCCTAAATATGCAAAAACCCTAAAACAAGAAATAAACCTAATCTAACTCACATTTTTTTGGGTTTTTTTTTTTTTTTTTTACAAAAGCAAAATCAACTTAAACCACACGACGGCAAATCAAAGCAAGATAAGATTGATATCCAAAAATTAACGAACCATATCTTGTGCATGAGATCGGATTGACCAATTTTAAATAAATTGCGAATTGAATTTCAAGCGTGAGATTGGATTGGCAATTTTTCAAGTGATTGCGATTCAAATTTCGGACGTGAAAATCATACTGTCAATCCCAAATTTCAGAGGCAATTTCATGTTGGGAAATCTCAATCTTACATTAAGGAATAATTATACTAAAAAAAGAAAAAATAAAGTAAAATAAAATAAAATAAAAGTAAGTAGGAAAACTACCTAATGTGATTTTTTTTTATTTCCCCCTTTTTTTTTTTTTTGCTTTTGCCTTGCAAACAATGTTGGCAGCTGTGGTGGGTCGGTGGGGGTTGGGTTGCTAGTGTTCGGAGCTTTGGTGAGGATTGGTGGCGGGTGGATTGGCGGTGAGCGGTCCGGTGGCGCAGAGGGTCGCAAGTGGTGTTGCGGGTCGTCGAGCCGTGTGACCGAGCACAAACATCGAATAGCGACTCCAAAAAAAACAGGGCCCGAGTAGGCAACAGGGAACTTGGCAACAGGAGCGGCGTCTCAGGCAGGCATCGGGTTGCTGGTCGGAGCGACACTATCGGCAGCGAGGTAGCTTCGCTCATAGGAGGCTCAAAGTAGATTTGCTGGGGCGTTGGAGCATATCTGTTGGGTGTCGGAGTAGAGGAGGACCCAACAGCATGGGGGCTCGGTGAGAGGCGAAGCTTCGAACTTGTGGGAGTCTCGGCGACTCGACAAGGGGCTCGACGAACACGGGATTTTCAAGTCGAAGGTGAGGTGGAGCAGAAGTGGGTCGACGCTGGGTGGTCGAGGATGCGGGGCGGCTCGGCGAGCGTTGCGGGTGAGACCGGTGGAGCAAAGAGGGCTCATGGGTCATCGGTGGAGCAGCGGTTCCAATGGTGGTTGGTGCGGACGCGGGCGGCGCGGTTGGGGGTCCCCTCTAAAGAAGATGAACAGTCACACGCTTTTTTTTTTTTTCCTTTTCCCCTACTGATTGACGTCCCTCACCTATGAAGCATCGACACTCACCAAGAGTTTTCGTGTCGTGTCGGATACTTGACACGTGTCCGACACTCTTCAACACTCTTGGAGTCGGACACTCTCTGACACTTGGTCAACACGTGTCGGAAAAACTGACATTTGGTCAACTTTCCCAACATTCTCCGATACTTGAGTCGGAATTTCGACATACAAATTTCCGACACGTGATTCCGATATCAAGGTTCATTTTAAAAATTTTCAATAAATGAGAGGTTAAAATGTACATGTATGAAAAATAAAAATTTTCAATAAACCGACACCTGGTCAACTTTTGGCGAGGGCGAGCCTCACTTGAGGACGACGAGGTCGCCCCTCGCCGGATCCTAGTGAGGGCAACTCGCCCGAGGTTGGGGAGGCCGACCCTCGCCGGTTGTGGCCTCTAGCCGATCGCCCAGTCTTCGGCGACTGGCCAGCGGAAGAAAAGGAAAAAAAGAAAAGAAAATACAAAAATTAATTAAAAAATCGAATAAAATATTTAAAATAATAAATTTTGTTTACATCAAGACCGGGCAAACCACGTAGGATGATCGGTGTCCATGTCAGCAAATTTTGGCCAATTGACCGAATGGACTCAATTGGCAAAATATTGAAATGTTTAGGACTAAATTAGCAAAGTTGAAAGGTTTATGACTCAATTGGTAAAAGTAAAATAGGTTTAGGACTTTTTGAACAATTTTCCCTATCTTATTCATATGATATGCTGAATACTTCGGTATTAGTTACTTATTTGGAGTTGTTTTATTATTTGCAGTGTGGTTTATGAAGTAGACAAATGTTATGTACAGGCGCACGCCATGAGCATGCGGTCATGTGATTGCTAGATCTTTCTATCGGTCCTAACACTTATCATCATCATCATCATCATTAATCTCTTTCTAGATTGGATTAAACGGCTGGAGCTCCCTTCTATATTCCAATGGGCAGTTGCCGTATTCCTATATTGTGATGGGGAATAATCACTCCTACAATGAGCTTGTGTCGTGTAAACTTGCTGACAGGAGGAACAGGCAAATTTCTGTGATGATTGGAAGTGAAAATGAAGGAATGGCAGCCGTCAGTTGCACAAGAGTCTGGCTAGCGTGCCCAATCTCAGTTGGTGCGATCGCGGCAACAAAATATGGTAGGAGATTCCCGGCCTCGCATGGGCTGCTTCATCGGCCCTACATCCATTCGATGCTTGTTGTCGCCGCTGTCTGTGCATGTGTTTGCCTCTTCTAAAGAAACTTACAGAAGGTTGGTTGTAATGCTCCCTTCAATTGGGAACATTTGGATTATGGTGCTATTTAGGGAGTACATCTACTAACAAATAAGAGGAAGCAACAGGAAGCCAATGTAAATACGAAGGTAGACTACAGTGCCTTTTTATCGGGAGAAGAATTGCTTCGAGATGACTATGCAAGTGCAAGGTTTTAAATACCCATCAAGAAATTAGGCTTTGGCATATCTGAATTTGCATATAAGCTGCGATGTGAGAAGTACCGATTTTTCTCTGACCTAGTGGTTCTGGAGAATACTTGTGTTGTAATAGATTCTTGATGCTTTGATGTGTAATGACGATCACTGTTCTTAAGGTATTATTTGCCCCCATTATTGTAACTGTCGGGTTTAGAATAAATATACCTCAAGAATATACACCAAAGCCAAGCAATTACTCAATTTCTCTTTTGGAATTTCACCTTGAATATGTTGTTAAAGTTGTGTGTATGAAAAGAAAGAAAAAAGAGTTTTGAAAAAATAGTATTTATGAACGGTTGTGGTTGTTATAAATAATATGTGAATTCATCTCTATTCACATACAACCAAACAACATAATTATTGGAAATAAGTACCTTATTCTCAACTATAATCACTCTTCATGTCAAAAATAACTTCATTTCATAATTATGGATAACCTCCTTTTAGGACCAAGAAGTCACCTTTTTTCATTACTAAGAGCGACATATTCTTTTGATCAAAAGTCACGTCTTCTCTTAATCAAGAGACACTATTTTTACTATAACAAACTATTTCAATAACTTGGACATAGGAAGCAATTAAAATCTTTGTATATCGCAGCATGAGAGTAATTCAGGAATGAGATAAGAGGAAAGATGTCGGTGAATTATGACTGAATATATGTGGTGAGCGGGAGAAGATGCACTTTGCCATGGGAAGAAACTAATGCCGAAATTGAGGGAGGATGTCTGCAAAACAGGGATGAGCTGGAAAATTCTTTATCATAGAGGAAGTACTAATGTGGTAAGTCATTTGTTTGTTATTACTATTATGTTGTTCTGACTATAACAAAGACAATCAAATGCTACTAATGTGTTTATTGATTGAATAGTACAAGGTGATATGCACACAAGCCACATTGCATATGATGTCATAACAACACTAGGTGATTCTTATATGACGACGACTACTTTACTCCTATGGATGAGCAGTTTCAGGTTCTCTATATGTTTCACTCAGAACTTGAAACCTATCTATTGGAATAGGTTTCCAATTTTTTTGAATTTGGAACCTACCCTGCATACCTAGGAACTTGGAACCTATCTATTACAAGCTCTAGAGTCTACCTGGCTTTCATATGTATTCTTAATTGAACAATTATAGTGAACCATCACATCTAATCACTACCATTTGCTACAATCCATTGATCACAACTCATATTTAAACACATAAGATGATCAAATATTAACAAAATATAAATCTTAGTTATGGATATTGCTAGAAATGAAAGCTTAGACTTTTGATTTTGGATTATACATCATGGAATGCCGTAGGATCATGCGAAGACATAGAATAAGAAAAACACAAAGAGTTGTTTCAGGTTCCATGTTTGGCCTATCGGAATAGGTTCTTCAATTTTCGGAATATAAAATCTATTATGCATATGCTAGAATGTAGAATTGAATTAGTTCCTATTGGTCTGGTTCTCAAGTTCTCAATTCTACCCTGGAACCATGCTCAACCCTATATGATATCTAGGGATTGCCATCGATATTTAACATGAAAAGGGTATTGAACATCGAGATGTCTACAAAATGAAAATATCTTTAGATAAGGTGAACACCTAGAAAAACCTTGATCGAGGGTGAATAAGCCGAGGAGAACGAGGATGTTCATGATGGTTGGAAGGTACAAAGAGAGGGTGAATAGTTGGATGGACCTTGGTGATGGTGAACAAGCCTAGAATGAGGATGTTTGATAAAGCTTGAAAGACCTTGAAGATGAACAACTTGATATAATTGAAATTGCCAATATGCTTGGAAGAATCAGAAGAAAAATCAGCATCGTTATTGGGTGCGGCGGATTGTTATCGGGAGCAACTTATTATGGGCAAGAGCATTTGCCGATATTAGAAAGGTGGAAGATTGTGATGATATCGATGAACTATGTGAGTTCAGTGAAGACTAGGTACTACAATGAGGGTTTTGATAGGGAGGAGAGTAAGTAAAAGATGACAATGTATTCATGATGACCGGGAGGTATCATGGTTAATTTATCATCAAGATGACGTCTTTAGAAGTTGAGATATTCAAGAGGATCATTGGATGATTGATTGCAAGTCATTCCACATTGTTTGTCAATGGAGAACATCCAAATGACTTGGTAAAAATTTGCATGTTTAGATTATGGGTAATGGATGGTGCTAGGGTTGCCTAGCAAGCGGTGGCCCTTGGCCCTATTGCGTGAAAGCCAATGACCCCACCAAATTTTGGGGAAGGTCGCGACCTTGCCTTAGATTTGGACAAGCACTTGTAGGCCCTCATTGCTAATTAGCCAGGGTCACCGAACCTTGACTAGGGCTCGGCAATCCCGGTCGACCCTTCTCTCATCGTCGTTAGCCCTTCTAGGCAATAGTGGGGAGGCAGTGGCAAGGGCTTACAAAGCCCTCGTTGAATGTGTTCTGCAAGTTATTTTAATTTAGTTTTAAATTTAATTTAATTAATATATATTAAAATTCAAATAAGAGGAAAAATGATGTCGTTTTAGCTTTTCTTTACTGACTCAGCTTTCCAACAAACCACCTAGGCAACTTATATTATTAAAAAATAGCCATGTTGGATTTCCGACACTTTTTACCAGAGTTAACACTTAAATGTTTCATTTTTTTTTAAAGAAAGTAACACTTAAGTGTGCTTTTTGGAACTTTTGGCACTTAACTATCTCCCGGTGCTAAGTTTTGATACTTGCGACGTACTTCCGTCGATCAAAATTTAAATATAGAAAAATACCTTGGATTTGCGGAGACACCTTTACCTCTTTATGTTGGCTCTAGACCCAGCTGACCTCGCCTCGGACTCAAGAAAAATAATAATAACACTCTTTCTACATAAATGAGGCTAGTCGATCGTTCTCATATAAGACCGACATCATCTAACAACCAAAATTCATTGAGATCTTATGACCTAGTTCATGCAATTGCGGCTTGGATCCACACTAAAACCACTGGGCTCAATGCCTAGTGGCGGCGACGCGAGAATCTCTCTCAATACATGGAGAGTCATACGAATCGTCTCGAAGTCTTTCGAAGAACAAGACAAATGCCAGAGAAAGAGCATCCAGAAAAAGATGTCGGGTTTCAGCGTGATCTACGCGGAGGATGACGTTTCTCAATGACGATATGTCTGCTACGCGAGATGGTCATCACTCGACCATCCTCTATCGCCATGGACGATCAGGAGAGCAGTATAGGGGCTCCACAGAGTGTGTTTCTCGGTCTTCTTAAACTTGACCGAGAAGATAGTGATGAACCATAAAAACAGCGGCGCCCAAAAGTAGATAATGATGTTTTTTTTTTTTTTTTTTTTTTTGCATTTCCGCAGATTTTGTATTCCTATTTTAGTATATTTATTTCAATGAAGTCGTGTCACATGACATCAGCGTTTAATTTAATTATACTACTTTCATATGTTGTAAGTCGCATGAATCTTGAAAAACTGAAAATGTTGAATTCATATATTACAAATGTACGTCTATACTAGAAGGAAGTATCAACCATTATCTCTGTGGAGAATTACATTTTGGTTTAGGGAACTATTAATTTTTGATAGATGTCACTTTTTATTTCTTGAATTATAGAGATGATGATATTCTGGTGTTTAAAAAAAGCAATCATCCTATTTGTATAGGAACAAATATCGCATACTTTCCGTGTGGTCTAGACATGTACTCATGACCATTTTTATGATCATATAAAGATATATTAAAATCATCAAAATAATAATAACGTTGCAATAACATCGCAATAACGTCAAGAATTTTCTAATAGTGTACTGCAGTATTTGGTTAAGTAAGATTAGCATCCAAAAGTACATCTGCAATTGTAATTCCAAACAAATATAAAAACAGTTGGCTTGGAATTGTGCATTGGATATGCTGATTTTGACTATAAATCAAAGGCAAATATAAGAAGTAGCTAACTTGTTGAGAGTAATAATTGGTAGCACAAATGATGATGATAATTTTCATCATGAAACATGCTCGACTTACATAGAAATCGGCCATTGATTGACATATATTTTCATGTGCCAACAGATGAATATAGTTGCCAGAGTCCCTAATACGTGTTTTATCCTCATCATAACTTTTTTTTACAATGTTTGGTCAAGTTCGTAATGTTTTTATTTTTGACTGGGTCCTTTAAGTATATGTATTTTTGTTAATTGTATTTGGCCATATATTTGAGAAATTGACGAAAGTGCTCATAACATGGCATCAATTTGCAGTTTATTGCCATTCTAGCATCACATGTGATGTTAGATATGTCGTCAAGAACCTTAAACAATGTGGAATAACAAATATTTTTTAAAAATTCAGAGAATGGGAGAGTCGATCAAGCGCGATGAGGGTCTTGCATCTATGGTCAGGCTTCAGCAAATGCAGCGTGGCCTAGTGTTTCCAAAAAAATTGTGGAGTTTATGGAATCTATAATGGTAGTTGTGTGGCTTACTTTGTAATAGTAGTCAAGGAAAATTAAAAAAGTTAGACTCATTGATTTTGCTTCATCATTTACCAGCCATACTTGATTCCAACCAAATAACATTAGAAAAATCAAAGTATATTTCTATCACTATTGCTCTTGATTTTAACCCTCTAAAGCAGCGCAATTGCTCCTTTAGCTTGAACCAAAGATATATTCAGGGCCATTCCTTGTCCAACCAGTAGGTGCAATTGACAAAAGCAGCGTTGGATCCCAAAGTGTGGGCCCCAGACATCATCCATTATCCCCTCTCTTTACTAATGATTCCTTGACTTGGAAGCCACAGCAACGACTTACATGGCCAACTCATAGCTCTATGATTTGGGCTTCAATAATAGCTCAATCCGATCGAGGAGGTTCGCTTTTATTAGGAGCTTGATTCATGTTGCGATTGATCGTAGGAATATCCAAATTGAGTTTAAAATGATTAAAATCGTGAACAGAGATCTTTTTTTTTTTTTTAATCCTCTACCGATGAAATAAATTAGTTTCAATGGATTGATCATATGTACAAACTTGACATCATATTTAGATCTTTGTATACAAACTATTATTTTGATATGCGGTAGATAGAATTAAAGACAAATTAGATCACTAATCCCAAACCTAACAACTATACCCCCAACTTTTGTGGGAAATCTAAAGTAAAAATTTTATGAACAAGAGACTCTATACAAGCTGTCTCTATGTCTCTTAAATATCCATCACTTTCGAATGAAATATCATGAAAGAGATGTTTTGTTATGACGTGCCTCTCGAAGGTGGACAATAGCATGTCGTTTTACTGAAGCAGCTTTTTTGAAATTTCACCAACATGTTTTGACCTCAGAACACAAATTTTGCATGATGGACCTATGTTTTTTTTTTTTTTTTTTTTTGAATCATTTTGTGATCTTAATTTGCAAATTCAACCTTTCTATTCAATGAGATCTCTCACAAACTTACTTTATTTTCAAGTAATGAGTCATGTGGATTGTGAAATTCTAAATAAATACAAAGAAATTGACATTTGTATTGGTTCATATTCCTAAGATCTAAGGGACAAATTTTAAATGAATGCCCAAAATTATGCTTCTCATGCTTTTGATGAGTATAATAGAGTATTTGGACTATTCAATTTAAACAAATGTCACAGAACATACGCAGCTCACCTGTTCAAATGTATTTAGTAAAGTAACGCCGGTCGCACAAGAAAAATTAAATATAAAAAAGTACCTGGGATTAATTTGAGGGGAAACTTTTATCTTTTTATGCTTGCTGCAGACAGAGCTGGCCTACCCCTGGACTGAAGAAAAGAAAAAAAGGTAAGAACATGCTTCGCATGTGAGCAAGCTTAGTCGATCAGCAACCGTGATTTATTTGGGCTCCATATGACTTACCTTATCCGACAATTGAAATTCATCGAGATCTTGTGCACCTGATTCATGCAAGTGCGGCTCGGATCCGCACTAAAACCACCAGGCCCAACGCCTGGCGACCAACGGGGGGGACTTGGTGACAGTGACACGGCTCGCGATGCTCTCTCGACGCATGAAGACTTCAAGTCGTCTCAAAGTCTTTCGGAGAACAGGACAACATGCCAGAGAAAAAGCATACAGAAGAGACGAGATGTTGCGGGGTTCTCTTTGTCATCCATCCGGAGGATGACGAAATGAAACTAATGCGAATTGAGGACGTCACACGGGAGATTCCACAGCGAGGAAACGTGTATCACGCGAGCCGGTCCTCGCTCGGTTCATTGTCTATAGCCATGGACGAGCAATATGAGTACAGTAGGGGTCCACCCAAAGCGTTTCTCATTCTCGTTGCATGTGAATTCGAAAAAGCAAGGAAACGCCACATTAAAAGGAGAAAATGACAATGCCGCATGTGCTTCGAGCTGATTGGACCTCTCCACCTATTTTCTTCTGTATGAGGTCATCAAGTTCACTGTCCATGATAATAGAAATAGACCAGGCAATTGGCCCATACCGTTGCTTGAGCGGTAAACAGTGCTCTTTTTCTTTCGAAATGAAATGTTGACAACATAGCATAGACCTAAAAAGATTACTTTCTTCTCATATTAGAATCACTTGAACGTAATAGCAATGGGACCATTATGATATGCACTTGATATATTAAGACCTAGTGAATATGATTTATTAGATCATATAAATTTCATGTGACTATCACTTTATGTGGAAGCAATAACATCGCATCGAGTAAATATGAACTTTGAAAGGATCTCGGTAGGGGAAAAAACATAATCCCACCCTTCATCAAAATGTATATGATATGACAACGACGAAAAGAAAAGTAGGGGGTGGGGGGGGGGGAGGGGGAAGGGTTAGAGGGGTAACGGTGGGCACCAAAACAGATTCGTCGTTATCAACAAACTCCGAGGACGGGCCAATCAAAGCTCTGGACAGCCAAGCGAGAAAGCAGTGCATCCATACAAAACAGTAATTGGGATTTTTCTGCATACTCTGTGGTCCTTTTTATTCAAAAGAGACTTGTTTACATTATTGAGTTGAAGAGGACCGTCCAAAATCTTGCCCTTTGGCGTTAAAACAAAATCTTGCGCCATTTTGCGTGCCAAATCCTTGTATCCCCTATTGTCCACCACTAAATATTTTTGTTCCTTGTAAAGATCTATGGAATTTTATTGATGATCTCTCGGTCTCATAGCAGGATGATCAAGTACAACAACACTGGTATCCAAAGAATATAATGATGATTTTTGCAACATTGTGGATACGTCTCCCTATTTTCATGTCAATGAGCTCTTGTCACATGAAATTTTTTGTTAATTTAATTATGCTACTTTTATAGGTTTTAAGTTATTATAATCTTTGAATGTTGAAAATGTTGAATTAATGATTCTATCTGTAGAACTATTAGTTTCTAAAAGAAGTCACTTTTTACCTCTCGAAGGATAAATATAATGACCTTCGGATGCCTTACAACAAAGTAACCCTCTTCTATGAATATTAGAAAATATCAGGTACTCTTCATGTAGACATGACATATACCCATAATCATATTTATTGTCATGTAAAGATGTATTACGATCATAAAAAGAAAAACTTGCACTAATTTTTAGAATTTTTTTATTAATGAATTGCAATATTTATTTTAAAAAGATTGGCATCCCATAATACACTTGTAGTTATAGTTCCAAGCAAATATAAAAAGCAATTGACTTCGGATTTTTTGCTCGGTATGGGGCAAATACAAAAAAGCAGACGATATGCTGTAAGAGTTATAATTGGGAACAAATATGATAATGGTAATTATCTTCATAAAATATGCTCGACTTACATAGAAATTGGCCACTAATAGACATTCTTTTTGTTTTTGTTTTTTGTTTTTTTTGTTGTGCCAGCAAATGGATGTAGCTACCAAATCTTTGATATGTGTTTTCTCCTCAGATTAATCTTTGGCATGATAGTATAACTGTTGGATTAGAACTTTTATACAACGTCTAATCAAGCTTGTAATTTTTTTTTATTGGGTCCTTCAAGTACATTTTTTTTTTTTTAATATCTGTATCGATTCATCTACCAAAAATATTTGCGAAAGTGCTGCCCATATGGTACTAAGTTACAGTTAATTGCTATCATAGCACCACATGTGATATTAGATGTGCTTATCGAAAACCTCAAATAATATGAAATGTTAAATATTTTTTGAATCCTAGGAAGGAGCAAAACGTGAGGAATTTGCCACATGTGCAGTAAAAATTGGAATAGTTAGCGCTCAAAAGATGAAGGGAATATATATATATATATTTTTTTTTTTTTTGAGAAGAGAGAGAGAGAAGGAGAATAAATGGTTGGGATTGGAGCCCCTAAATGCAACATGTTTGGCGCAGTTCAGCTGCGGGAACCACAAGCCCAAATGTTCCGTCGCGTCGGTGGCCGCGGCCACCGAGGTCGCCTCATGCGCAGGCTTTGAAACCAACCTTTCGTCGTTGCAGGAGAAATTGGCATGTGGCGTTTCCTTTGCTTCAGGGACAGCACGAGCTCGCGTTCTCTCGGGGCCATGAAGAAGAGCCCAATACCGACCCCTTACTGGGCTTTGCTGGGCCAGCCCATGTCTTGTTTCTAGGCCCACTCTCAGTGGGAGTTAGCCTATATAGCCGATGGGGTTTTGTTATTTGATCCAACCCCTAATCCAAACTACCATCAAGGCTTGAACTCAACTGCCACATTTTGGTGTCGAATTGTCCTGGTATGAAATTGTGATATGCCTCAGCACATCCAACAATTTGGTCACACGATGAGACCCATCTGATTTAAGCGATGGAATGAACAGCATGTACGTGCACTCGGTCTCCAAAATAAAGTTCATGGAATTCCAGAAGACAGTCGTGGGTTATGCTTCCATTGCAACCTGTGCAAATATCTCAGTTTTCGGTTAAGATGTTGGACCAGCTTGTGTTCGTGGGTTCCTTGGAGGGATAAGTCCCATTGGGGTAGGTCGCTGGATGCATTCTTTTTGAATTGCATAAAGACTAGGTTATCACAATCAGTCGAATTGCAATAGTTGTGATGCAGAGAAGCATTATTCTGACTTTAATTTCAATATAATGCAAGGCATTGTGGTGAATTGGTACGTAAGGAAGCCTTAGAAATGCAGCAAAGATGCATTATCCAAAGGTAAACTACAAGAAATATTTTTGTTTTCAATATTTTGATAAGATTTTTTTATTATATTTTTTTGGGTTATTCCTGCAAGTCAACTAAAGTATGGTTTTGAGGCTAGTTCTTTGCACAATCGTTTGAGATATTATATAGGAACCCGGTCAATGACTAAAATATTAATTTAGTTTGAGCCATTAATTTGTAAAGTTATGGTAGATAGCACGAAAAAGTACTAATTATTTCTATCACCTTTTAACTACTGAGATTCGCCCCAGTGGCCACCCTTCCAACATGGAAAGGGGAGGTGAGGGGTTCAAACCCCCACCTTCTCGGGGAGGGATGGGGTGGGAACGCGCAAGTTTCGGGAATGGGTTTCGACTCCCACGCTCTGCAAGAGGCAGGGCAAAAGTCTGAGAGTGAGTGTAGATAGGGTAGGACTGACCAAAAAAAAAAAATTTCTATCGCCTTTTTAGGACAAAAAATAAAAAATAAAATTCTATTGCCTTTAATATAGGTTATATATTCCTTGCTAGCTAGTGTATGTTATTGCAGTTTATTAGTAACAAACTTACAAAACAATTAAGTTCTTGCATCCTAAAAATAGAACAAGTTTTTTCTGATATAAAGTTATGATCAAGTAAATTCCTTGATACTTCTTTATTGATCTTATGATCCCTTCATATAGGTTTGGATGAGAACATTTTGTTCTTGATGAATTAACTAATATAGTGTTTTTCATCCCTTTATCATATTTATAAGTAATCATATCAAGGTTGGAAGATGTGGTATTTTCTGAGTTTCATCTTTCCCACTTTCACTTCGATTTAACATCTCAATTGATTAAATGAACTAAAAAATAAAGAGAAAGTAAAGCAAATTGAGATTTTATTTTTGTTTTACCATCATATCAAATTAAGATCATATTACAAAAAAGGAAGAAAGAGTGGAAATAGGCACTTTTACTGCCCTATTATAATCCTTTTGGCCAACAATTCTATTATCTTTTCATGGAAATGAAAATTATATTAAGATTGATTGCAATATAATTAGTGAAAAGGAAAGGCTGAAAATGAATGGAGATTTTTACTTGCCATAAAAGTGAACTGGAATTATAATAAGAAAAAAAGAAAGATAAAAAGGAGCGAGTAGATTATTTTTTTGACCTATTATTATATGTAAGTAAGAAAAAAGACAATAAAGAAAAGATAGTGGGAAAGAGAGATTATGTTAATGTAAAAGTGGCCATATGTCAGCCTTTTATAAGTTTACCTCAGTGCACAACTATACATGTATGATATTAGATTGTGACTCTCAAACTTGCACAAATGCTTGCACAACTATTAGTCCAAAACAAATGGCAAACATTACATATATTCAGAATACACAATCAACTCTTGGATTTCTTATAGACAATTAATAGACATGTTACCATAGTAATAAGGTATCCGATGCTGGAAGCTACTGAATCCATTCCCAGATCAGAAAAGAGAGCCTGTCGTCCCATGTTGGCTCATCTCGGAAGTAATTGAAGTCGCATGGGAGTAGGGGTTTTCTTCAAGCACCTCGCCTTCAGTCTCTTCATTGTTCCCTTCAACTGTTGAGCTGTTGAGCTCGCGGTTAATCCTAGTGAGTTGCTCGGCCACTTCCCTCATTGCCGGCCTCCTCGCACCACTTTGATCCAAGCACTTCACTGCAATCACAGCAACCATTTCTACTCCCTCCATTACATCTTCACTAGCGTCCTTGAAATTTATGACATCGGAGAATGTCTTATCCTTCACGGAAGAGATGAAATAATGGATGATATTTATTGACTCTCCAGCCTTAGTAATGAAACTTGTTGGCTTCTTTCCCGTGAGCAACTCCACAAGAACAACTCCAAAACTATATACATCACTCTTAATTGTTATCATACTAGTAGTTAAATATTCTGGATTGATGTAGCCCAGTGTGCCTTGTATTTCATTGGCTAAGACATGACTACGCTCTGGTGATATAAGTATCGAAGTTCCAAAATCAGATACTTTTACCGAGTAATTTTGATCAAGAAGTATGTTCACTGACTTGATATCACCATGAATGATTGAGGGTTCCACATAGGAATGCATATAATCGAGTGCAAGAGCTACTTCGGTGGCTATTCTAAGCCGGTTTTTCCATGATTTCAAAATGGTTGACGCATTCTGATGGATGTGTTGGAAGAGGGTACCGTTCAAAATGTATTCATAAACTAGCAATGGTATCCTAGTCTCCAAACATATGCCATGGAGCTTCACCACGTTTTTGTGGTTTATTTGCATCACAATTTCAAGTTCATGCTGGAAATTCCCCTTTACTAGAGACTTGTGCATGTCTTTAGGCTTCTTGACTGCAAACACGGTGTTCCCTATACACGGAACCAAAACCACCCTCGCCCAACTTATTGCTAACATCATAGTTGTTGGTTGCTTTTGCTAACTCTACCTCCGTAAAGATTTGAACTCTGTGGTGTTTCAAGAGCACTCCTCCATTTCGTTTGAAGTTTTTCTCTTTGCTTCTCCTCTTCCACGTGTGAAAGGCTAAAGCACTGACAATTAAGAAGGAGAGGGCTACAATAATCGCTGCCAAAGAATACATGTAACTAGATTAATGGTTCAAGCATGTGCTTCTTATACAGTCCACATAATTCTTAAAAGAATTTAATTTCAAACGCACAACCCATTTAATTCTTTTTTACATAATCCACATCTATTACCATTACTTTGGATACCTTTCAAAATATAACAAGGATTATACATGTTTTGTATCATGTAACAATCCTTATGAAAGTCATTATTTAAAATTTGACATGCGTTATTATAAACCGAATAAGTCATCAATTGAACTCAATTCAAGTACATATTGAAAGCATCTTCTATTACTCCTGCCAATATCTTTCCTTGATTATGATGAAGGTTTGTAATACAAAAAAAGAAAAAGAAAAA
This sequence comes from Eucalyptus erythrocorys, assembly GCA_014182555.1. Lineage (NCBI taxonomy): Eukaryota > Viridiplantae > Streptophyta > Magnoliopsida > Myrtales > Myrtaceae > Eucalyptus > Eucalyptus erythrocorys. The sequence continues at coordinate 30,086,915 of CM024602.1, forward strand.
AGAAAAACAAGGAAGCATTCACCTCCCTCCACTAATGCAGGAACATAAATATCGCCCAAATTCATATTTAGTTAAAATTTACATGTGGATAATATATATAATATATAACTTGCCAATTAAAAACTTGATTGAAGGATATATACTCTAACTAGAGACAAAAGAAAAGATAACCATATTTATATACCTATTAATTATTTCTCTAAAACTAATTTCAACCACCTTGAAATGGAAAATTGCCACAACTCTGTGACCTGTGTTGGGGGCAACACTATGGAATTAATTTCTGCCAGAAAAAACTAACTTAATGGTTGGCGACTTTAACATTTTTCTTAAGATAGCTACCACACCTATATTCCCAATATTTTTTTGTGTCATGAAAAAATATATACCCTCTTGCCATTCCATTTAGGATATATTTACATAAATTTAACATATTTATATCATAATGAACAAATTTCAAAATTTTAGTGGCACAAGAAAAAGATCAAAATATTTGTCCCAATGGAGATAATTTAAAATCTTTTCTGACATTAACCCTTTCCCTTATTTTTGCTATTTCTATGGGAAAGAATGGCTCCTTGAATGAATTTCGAGCAGAATGTGTCGCCTCATGGGCTGGTTTTCTAGATCCAAACAAGGTCCTACCTTCACAAATCAGTCGATGCGGGACAATGTGAAGATAAAATACACAGTAAACAACCGTGCCACCTTGCTGACCGAAAGTATAATTTGCATCTTCTTTAAAAGCAAGGCTTGTCAGGAGAAGCGATTGTCCTTTGAATTTTAATAATAATAATATTATTATTCCTATAAAAATAATTACAAGTAAATTAAACGAAATAAGATATATGTTTTTTCTTAAGAGTGTACAAGAGGTAGAGCTAATGCTATCTCAACTGATGTCCTGCCCAATGCCTTGCGGGGCTTTTTTTTTTTTTTTTTTTACAAGGTAGTATATACAAGTGAAAGGTTTCATTTTTTATTTTTATTTTATTTTACAAGGTAGTATTTGTTGGAGAAAATTCCTTTACTATTTTGAAGCTAATAAAACATTTCCAAAAGTCTAGTTTGAAGATTTCCAGACTCAAGTGTTATAGTTTGAAGAACTTTAGACTTTACTGTCAAAGTCTGAAGACCGCCAGACTCAAGATTCAAAGTCTGCCCTCATTGACAGTTTCCAGACTGAAGAATAAAGACTTATCCAGATGCCGGATTATCTTCAAGGATTCGCTTTAGTTGGTTTATGGAAGATCTTATGGCTGGATATGGCATCTACTTGATTGATTATTCTTATTGAAATTTACTCCGATATGAAGATCTTTTAAAAGGCGAGTAAATTTGGAAGGTTTTACTTATGGAAACCAAAGATCCTGATTGTATGGTCGAATAGAATTGATGGGCTTTCATTACAAATCATCTAACGACTCAAGATCACCTTAATTGATTCTGTCCAACGGGTAGATTGGAAGAATTCCTTTAGAAAGTACCAACAGTCTTGAAGGCATGAAGGAGTATTTAAGGCAGACTCTCCAGTTGTTTGAAGTAGTGCGTGAAAGAAAAATTTCAAAGTCTGAAGCTTTCTAGTTCCTTGTTCTTTCATTCATTGAGTTTAAAGTTGTACAAAAGAGAGATAGTCTTCGTAAGACTTTGGGAGAGATCAGTAGAGACTCTTCACTAAGAAAGTCGAAGATCACAAGTTGTAAAATCTCTTTTGATTCATAGTGGAATCTAGCCAGTGGGTTGTCAGCGCGGGAGAGTGGACATAGGCTTAATTTAAACCGAACCACTATAAACCTTGTGTTCTAATTCTCTTTCCTTGAACTCCTTACTTTTATTCGTAGCTTTATATAATTGCTTAAAGCTGATTACGTCTTTAGTCTATTATCTTCTAAAGGCAATTTACTTTTACTAAGACTTGCGAAAATTTTTAGTTACACCCAGTCACCTCCCTCTAGGTGTTTGCACTAGCCTTTTCAATTGGTATCAGAGCCTGTGTGTTTATTTATTGAAGTGTTTTTACTTCTTAAACTAAAGATTGATTGAAGGCCAAAGCAACACCAGACCTCCATACTTTGATGGGAATGAATACAATGTTTGGAAAAACAAGATGAAGGCATTTCTGAGATCGAAAAATCCTTTGGAATGGGATGTGGTAAAGAAATGGATTATTTCTAAAGGCACATCAACCTCAGGGAAGGAAGTTGCAAACGCTGGAAAACTGACACAAGCAGAGATAATCAAGAGACAAGCTCTTGATGCTAAAGTAATCTATTCCTTATATTATGCTTTATCTCCTAGTGAGTATAACAAAATTTCATCTTGTGAAACAACCAAAGAAGTCTGGGACAAGTTGCACGTTACCTATGAAGGAACCGATTGAGTTAAAGAAACAAAAATCAATATCCCACTCGGATAGTATGAAGCCTTCAAGATGAAGCCAGGAGAATCCATCGCTGACATGTTCAGTCGTTTCACAGAGATTGTAAACGGTCTAGCATATCAAGGACAACCAATCTCAGGACCAATGAAGGTCAATAAATTATTGCGTGGACTTTCCAAAGACTGGAATCACGTGAAGACCTCTATAAAAGAAACCCAGAGGATCATGCCTCTTTTAGAAGACTAATTGGTTGGCACACTTCAATCATATGAAGTAGAGCAAATCAATAAGGAAGAAGATCCCAAAGATAAGAAGTCAATTGCCTTAAAATCTAATGATGATTCTGATGATACAAACTTAGAAGATGACTTGGACAATGAAGAGATATCACTCATGATAAGGAAGTTAAAGAAGTTGAACAGGTTAGGAAAAATGTTTAACTGGAAGAATCAGAGCACTCAAAGATTTCAGAAGAAATCAACTGAGGAAAATGAGACCAACAAAGATGTGATTTGCTTCAAATGCAAGAAAAAAGGGGCACATCAGACCCAACTACCCTCTGTTGAAGAAAAAGAAAGGAAAAATAGAGAAATTCAAAAATGCTTTCAAAGCAGAGACATGGAGCGATACTAAATGCGAGGAAAGTGATGAAGAATATGGCATATATATCTAATGGCAAATTCAGAATCAGACTTAGACTCTGAAACAAACTTAGACTCATACTCAGACTTAGACAAAAAAGTCGAGGTAAGCAATTTAAAGATTCTTGCTGAAGTCTCAAAGTATATATTTGAACTCTGTCTTAATCTCAAAAGATCTCTTAAAAGGATTTCCGAGCTGAAGAGGGAGAATTCTAAACTAAAGCAATAGGAAACTTCTTAGAAAGAAAAGTTTGAAAATCTAGACAAAAGTTTTATTAATTTGAAAGAAAATACTTTTTTTGAAAGAAGACATTTCAAATATCACAAAAAGGTTTTCAAAAGGATTTGAGAAGTTGGAAAAGATTCTTTCGGTACAAAGACTTTATTTTAACAAATCTGCTTTGAGAATGACACTAGAAACCATTCATTTAATTGATTTTCCAAAAGTAAAGGAAAGAATCAAACAAAGACCTAGAAAAATGTTTTACAGGAATTATTTTCAAAAAGTTTTTGTAAAATTTGTTGGCCGAAGTGCTCTCAAATGTTCAAAGTGTAATAGCTCAGAACATTTTGAGAAGGAATGTCCCAAGGTTTGGAGACCTGTTAAGAGAGATTGGGCAAAGACTGTTTTTTGTACTAACTCCCTTGGACCCAAGAAAATGTGGATACCAAAGAAAGCTTGAGTTCTTTTTATGATTGCAGGTCATTATCAAGAAAAAAATCAAATAGTATTTGGATAGGGGTAGCTCGAGAAATATGACAGGAGATTCAAGTTGTTTTATAAAGCTCGTCCAAATAAATAGTGGAAAAGTTTCCATTGGTGGAAACAATAAAGGAAGAATTGTTGGATGTGGAACTGTGAAGATTAGAAGTCTCACAATCAATAATGTCTCTTTGGTGGAAGGTTTGAATTACAATCTACTTAGCATTAGTCAACTGTGTGACATTGGATTCAAAATTAATTTCCAAAAAGGCATTTGTTCGGGAACTAGTAAAGATTTCTCTCAATTTTTCACTGGACAAAGACATGAGAATATTTGTCTTCTGAATATAAAACTAGAAAGTTCTCAGTGTCTAATATCCATTCAAGATGAAGCAAACCTTTGGCATCGAAAACTTGGCCATGTTAACATGAAGCAGATTACCAAAATTTCCTCCAAAAAACTTGTTCGTGGACTGCCTAACCTGACTTATCAAAAGTCTGAATTATGCACACCATGAGTTTTGGGAAAACAGGTTAGAAGCTCTTTAAACCTATAAATCAAGTTTCTACTAATCGAGTTTTGCAACTTCTACATATGGATCTCTTTGGACCAACCAGAACTCAAAGCATTGGTGAAAAAAGATACCGCATGGTAATTGTGGATGATTACTCTTTCTTTACTTGGGTATACTTCCTGGCAAGTAAGTTTGAAGTATTCTCTTACTTTTCAAAATTTGCCAAGAAGGTTCAGAATGAAAAAATGATATGTTATTTCAAGCATACGGACAGACCATGGAGGTAAGTTCGAGAATCAAGACTTTGCAAAATTCTTTGATGAATATGATTTTCAGCATGTTTTCTCTTCTCAATATACTCCAGAGCAGAATGGGGTTGTGGAAAGAAAGAATAAATCTTTGTAGGAGATGGCAAGAACCCTTTTAATTGAGAGTAATATTTCCTCTCGATTTTGGGCTGAAGTAGTCTCTATAGCTTGCTATATTATTAACAGAGTATTCAACAAGAAGATTTAATTTGTGGAAGAATCTATGAAAATCAAGTTTCAAGACTATATGCAAAATCAGTTGGATCAGACCCAACTTGAAGAATCTGAACCTGCTTTAGATGTTATAAAGACTACTTCCCCTGAAATGGTTCAGACTTCTAAAGATCAACAACAAGATGAACCAGAAGATTCAACTAAAGCAGAGGATTAGCAGACTCACAAACCAACTAGCAACTGGAAGCATAAGTCAAGTCATCGCAAGGAGCTCATCATTGGTAACATTGATGAAGGAATTCGCACAAGATCCAAAAGGCGAGAAGAGTCTAGTGCTTTAGCACTCGTTTATGAGATTGAACCCAAAAGTATAAAAGAAGCCTTGGCTGATGAAAGCTGGATTGAAGCTATACAAGAAGAGTTCAGACAGTTAAGCATCAATGATGTTTGAGAACTGATTCCTAAACTTAAAGATAAATCTATTATTGGAACTAAATGGGTTTTCAGGAACAAGGTGGGCGAGAAAGTAAAAGTGGTGAGGAACAAAGCAAAAATCATGGCCAAATGATATATGCAAGAAGAAGGGATAAATTATGACGAGACCTATGCACCAGTAGCAAGGTTAGAAGCAATTAGATTATTACTTGCTTTTGCTTACTATAAAAATTTCAAGTTATGTCAAATAGATATAAAAAGTTCATTTCTAAATGGATTTATTCAAGAAGAAGTCTATGTGGAACAATCACCTGGTTTTGAAGATTCAAGAAAGCCAGACTCAATCTACAAACTGAAAAAGGCCCTATATGGATTGAAGCAAGCATCTCAAGCATGGTATGAAAGGTTAAATAAATTCCTAACTCAAAATGGTTTTGTTAAAGGAAAGGTAGTACTTTGTTCATTAAAAGGGAAGGTAAAGATTTTATATCTGTTCAAATTTATGTTGATGATATATTTGGATCACCTAATGAAAATCTTCGTAAGAAATTTTCTAGATGCATGTAGGATGAATTCGAGATGATCATGATGGGTGAGTTGACTTTCTTTCTGAGATTACAAGTTAAACAATCAAATGAAGGTATTTTCATTCACCAAGAGAAGTATGTGAAAGATTTCATCAAGAAGTTTGGATTGGAGAACTGCAAAAAGACAGAGACATCTATGTCAAGTTCTTCAAAGCTAGATAAAAATGAAGAAGGAAAGAATGTAGACCAGAAGCTTTACATGAGCATTATTGGTTCACTTCTTTACCTTACGGCATCTAGACTTGACATTTTGTTTAGTGTTTATATCCGTGCTACATTTCAATTAAATCCCAAAGAATCTCATTTAAGTGTCGCAACTACTCTAAAGCTAGGTCTGTGGTATCCCAAAGAAGGAGACTTTACTATTCTTGGATATTTAGACGCAAATTTAGTAGGATGCAAAGTTGATAGAAAGAGTAATTCTGGTACATATCAACTGCTGGGCAACAAGCTGATATCTTGATTTTCAAGAAAACAGAGCACTATAACTCTTTCAATTGCTGAAGCAGAATATGTGGCTCTTGGGAGTTGTTGCTCTCAAATCTTGTGGATAAGGCAACAACTAAGAGACTTTGGAATTGAAGAATCGTGCACCGAGATCAAATGTGACAACACCAGCGCCATTGATCTCACAAAGAATCCAATTTTTCATTCAAGGGTAAAACATATAGAGATCTGACACCACTTTATTAGAGAGCATGTTTAAAATGGAGAAGTTATGATTCAGTTCATTGACTTGAAGAATCAGTTGGCAGACATATTTACAAAGCCACTGGAGAAAAGCTTATTTGAGTTTATTCGTGCTAGACTGAACATCATATCTTCTACTAGGTAAAGTTTAAAGGTGTTCAGACTTAGAATGTCCAGAAGTTACTACTGTAAGTTAATGCTATCTAAATGCATGTGTTTTTATCTTAGGATGAAATTTTTGAAAAGGTACGTTGATTTTTCGAATCGCTACTTGCCTAATTTATTTTTAGAAATTATCTTTTTCAAGTTTTGAATTTATGGCAGTTTTTAATTTTCAAAAAAGGCAGCTTTTACTTTTTCTTTTGTGACGATTCAAATACCTTGTTTCACTTGCTTTATATACCGCCGATTTTCTTCTTCTCCGTCTACACTCACAAACCTTAGAATACAAAATTCTACTTTCTCTCACTTTCTCTCTAGTTTAATCCAAAAAGCTTTCACCTTTTTCACGAGCGAGTTCGAGAAATCCTCCAAGAAAGTGACAATGTCTTCCCAAAGAAAGTCTTCTAGAATCGTGAGTTGAGGACCATAGCATATGTGAGGATCCTACGCACTTTAATCTAACTGAGGAAGAAGATTCTCCTCAGCAGCAGTAACAGCAGCAACAACAACATTCTCAACCGCATCACTCTTCTCAGCATAGGACTAAAGATCCTCCACAGCAACAGGCAGAAGAAGAAATTGTGGAAGATGTGGAACCTGTAAGAACGCTGAAACCCAAATTTCTGTTTAAACTTTATTCTAAGTTAAAAGAGGGTGGTACTGCGATGTCTTTCATCGATGAGTTCTTGAGAGAGAGAGAGGTTACAAGAACGAAACTTTGTTCTTACAATCCACAAAAGGATGGGCATTGCGCCTGAAAGTTTGGCAGTAAGGACATTTGCCAACTTCCCAAGTGATCCACGATTCGGTACTTTCAATCAGCTTAAAGGGAAGGATGATGATGAAAGGATGTTCACAAATTTTCAGCCTAGGATGGGCATTGCTGTAAGTGTTCGTGGAGAGGGAGTGAGTTTATTTTGTTCCAAAGACCACAAGAAGATCTACTTGAAACTACTGAAGAGAGAGGTTATGAACCCTAGAAGTGTGGATTTCGATTTTCTTGATTCTTTGAAAGTGAAACTGAGGGAGAAGTTTGCACTCCTTCAACTCAAACGTTTTTGCTCTGAGATGACTATCGTCGACCCAGAATTGATAGCTTATTTATATTCAAATTTATATTTTTTAGATGCGAATAGATTTTCTTTTATAGTTAGGGACAAAGAATTTATGGTTGATGTGGACACATTGGCGGTTGTGATTGGTGTGGAAAGAGGGAGTTTCCAACTAATCAGTGTGTCTGTTGGTCATGCAACTTTGGAACTTGTTCGGGATAGATTTGCTGAGGGCAGGATTTCTTACTCTAGAATGACTGTCTCCAATATCTTACTTCACAAGATTGTGATCAATTGCATCAGACCCAAATTAACGTCAAAGACTAATGTCTCTCACTCTGAAGCAAAGTTGATGTACGCCATCAACATTGGTTATAAGTTCTCACTGTCTCACACTATCCTTATGCACATGTATGGGACAGTTGTGAAGGACAAGGGGCAACTTCCTTACTCTGTGCTTATCACTCAACTCTTCAAACACTTCATCTTCCTGCTACTCCGTGTTCCATTTCTCCAATGGTGATTGGATTGAAAATGGTTTCAAAGATGCATCTGAAAGAGCTAAATAAGGTTTTGGAGTGCATGAAGGAGAAGTCCCCTGTAAAGGCAAAACAAGACTCTACAGCAAGAAAAAGAAAAGGCAAGGAGCCCATGAGCGCACTTATCAAGAAGAGGAGAGCCCTTATCTTGCAAGATGAAGAAGATGAGGATGATATCACTCTCTCCGCCTTTACCAAGAAATTTACGGAGTTTTGTTAGCTTTTAGGAGTCAGAGGATAGAGAAACCAGAGAAAGAGAAGAGACAGAGAAGAGAAGTGAAGAAAGAGAAGAAAGAAGAATAGAGGAAGAAGAAAGAAGAAGAGAAGAAAGAGGAAGAGAAGAAGAGGAAGAAGAAGGTCAAGATGACTTTTTTGAGCCAACATTTGCTGTATCCTTGTCAAGTGACTAGGAGAAGACAAGGAGTGGAACTACAGGAGAAGAAAGAGGAAAACATCACTTGGGTGCTGAAGCAGAGCAAGAACAAGAAGAAGAATTCTTTTCTCCACCCGAAGGCACAGAAACAGGGGGAGCTGCTGACAAAAGAGGTACTTCTTCACTTGTTTTTACTAGTGATGTTAGTAGATCTTCAGCAGATCCAGATGATGTCTATGCCTCTTAATACCCTGAAGCAGATATTGAGGCATCCACTCCTAGTCCTCGTGATCAAATTGCTGATTTTCCCTCACATCTCAAGATTCTTGGAACTGATTCAGCTGGACCTAGTGCTACAATAGAACCAACAACAAACTTTTCAAGACTGCTGGATATCATTTTGGATTTGAAGAAACAACAATATGGATTGGAGTTTGAGATAAAGGACCTCAAGAAAACTTTCTAGTCCACTTCAGTTTCTCTGCAAGAACAGCTACAAGCCTTGAAGCTTCAAATGCAAGACACTGCAAAGGGTGATGATTTGGAGCAGCTGAAGGAGACTCGAAGGAAGCTTGAGGAGACTATCAAGTCTATAGGGGAGTTTCAGCTCGTTCACATCTCCAAACAGCCATGATTTTTACCCAACTCCTGTTATAGTAATTCTCCACTTTTTGCTGTCGCCAAAAAAGGGGAGAGTTTGTGTAGATTTGACTTGACTTATCATTTTGGCAACTTTTTGCTTGGTTTGATTTTGATGACTTTTTGGTTTGGACTTTGATTTTTTTTTTTTTTAGGTTTGGTTTTGGACTGGTATATTTTGGACTTTTGACTACTGTTTGACTTTGAATCTTTTTGACAACTGCAATAACTAAGCTTGTGATACTGATTGTGGATGGATAGTTATCTTATCTTACAAGATCAACATGTTTTTTGTGGTTGCAGAATCGATGATATCCAGGTCCTAATCAACTTATTTTTATAAGATATCATGTATTACTTAAGAGTTGTTTTACAGGTCAAAAGTTTTCAAATATGCAGGAAAGTTTTGTCACCATCAAAAAAGGGGGAGATTGTTGGAGAAAATTCATTTACTGTTTTGAAGTTGACAAAATATTTCCAAAAGTTTAGTTTGAAGATTTCCAAACTCAAGTCTTATAGTTTGAAAAACTCTAGACTTTACTGTCAAAGTTTGAAGACCGCTAGACTCAAGATTCAAAGTCTGCCCTCTCTAACAGTTTTCAGATCGAAGAATGAAGACTTATCCAGATATCGGATTATCTTCAATGATTCGATTCGGTTGGTTTATGGAAGACCTTATGGCTGGATATAGCATTTACTTGATTGATTATTCTTATTGGAATTTACTCTGATATGAATATCTTTTGAAAGGCGAGCAAACTTGGAAGGTTCCATTTATGGAAATCAAAGATCTTGATTGTATGGGCGAACGAGATTGATGGGCTTTCATCACAAATCACCCAACAACTCGAGATCACCTTAATTGATTCTTTCCAACGGATAGATTGGAAGAATTCCTTTGGAAAATGCCAACAGTCGTGAAGGCATGAAAGAGTATTTAAGGCAAATTCTCCAGTTGTTTGAAGTAGTGCGTGAAAGAAAAATTTCAAAGTCTGAAACTTTCTAGTTCCTTGTTCTTTCATTCATCGAGCTCAAAGTTGTATACAAAAGAGAGATATTCTTCATGAGACTTTGCGAGAGACCAGTAGAGACTCTTCACTGAGAAAGTCGAAGATCATAAGTTGTAAAATCTCTTTTGATTTATAGTGGAATCCAGCTAGTGGGCTGTTAGCGCGGGAGAGTGGATGTAGGCTTGATCTAAGCCAAACCACTATAAACCTTGTGTTCTAATTATCTTTCCTTGAACTCCTTACTTTTATTCGTAACTTTATATAATTGCTTAAAGCTGATTACGTCCTTAGTCTATTATCTTCTAAATGCAATTTACTTTTACTAAGACTTACGAAAATTTTTAGTTACACCTATTCACCCCCCTCTATGTGTTTGCACTAGCCCTTTCAGTATTTACAAGTGAGCAGTTTCAGGTTTTATCAAGGTATCTTCTAGAACCTAGAACCTATTTGTTGGAATAGGTTCCCAAAATATTTGGGGACCTGGAATCTACCCAAAAAACTAGAATCTACCTCGTTATAGATTCTAAAATCGATTCCAGGGTCCACTTAGATTTCAACTGTACTCTTAATTGAACAACTGTAAGTAATGAGCACCATTTACTACAAACTACTGATCACCACTCATATCTAGACACATATTAACAAAGTAAAAGTCTCAGTTATGAATATTGCCGGAAATGTAAACTTAGACTAGTAATTTCAGATTACACACTTATTATTGGACACCATAGAATGTCGTAAGATCGCATAAAAACATAGAACAAGAAAAACAAAAAGACTTGCTTTAGGTTGTAGATCCTTGGTTCCACCTGAAACCTGGAACTTTCCGGTTAGAACAGGTTCTCCAATTTTTTGAATTTGGAATTTACTATGTATATGCTAGAACTTGGAATCGGACTGATTCCACCGATACGATTCTCAGGTTTTTGATTCTATTCTAAAACCATACATACCCCTAATGGCGTCGATGGGGCATAGATTGCATGTGTCTCATGCCTATCCTACAAACCCCACTACGACAAGCTTATACGCATGGATCCATGTCTTTTTTTTTTTTTTTAGCTTATTATCGAAACTTTGACATTTAATGTTATATTTGCTTGGCTTCAATAACTTTGAATGCGTAAGATAGATCAGAAAATGTCTTTTTATACTCCTGGAAAAACTAATTCATCACCGCCAAATCTCAATTACAATATGGATTATTATACCATACTCTGCCAGCCTCATCTCAAATTGCATTAGCAGTATAATTTTTTTTTTTTTTGTTTCTCTCTTTAGTCTCTTTTAATAGATACTCTTTTGATAGATAATCAATTGAAGATCTTGAGAACCATTCATGGGACAATACCTAGATTTTTACCCAAATCGAAACTCAACCAAGACATGCAAGTCTGAATAATAATTGTAAAAGGATTTGTTTAAAAATGAAAATAAAAAAAGCCCCAATCCAATCAATGGGTGTGATCGTTGAAGGTGCGTTGAGTATCTTGAATTTTGAATTTTGGTAATCTAACTGAGCTTCATCAATCTTGAAGGTTGTTTTTATTGGCAAGTTCACCAAGAAATGGCGTTTGGCCTTCTTGTCCATCTTAGTGCTTAAGGGCCATTATTGCTACAGCAACTCACAAAAGGAGAAAGAAATTTTCGAAATTTATACCATTATTAGGGCTTTTTTCCTCTTGAAATTAAAAATTCTAGTTGGTCGTTTTGGCGCAAGATTTGTAGGTTTGGTTGGAGTAGGAATTTTCACTTTGAGGTGCTTTGTATACTCCCACAAATGAAGATTCAAAGTGGTAGCTTCAGAAAAGAAGGGCCAAAAAGAAAAAAAAGACAAAAAAAAAGGAGGAATAAGAAAAACAAAGGACATATGTAATCTACGTTAGCTGGGACTGAGTAGAGACAAATGGTGGCTTGTTTGTGTTAGGGAAATCTCTTATGATGTTTTGAAGATGACAAAATAAATCAAAGGCTACTAACGTGTTTAATGGTTGAGTAACAGACTATGTAGATGATAGAATATGTAAATGATATCATCAAGGTTTATATTTGGTAGAATCAGAAGATAGACTCTATGCTGAAGCTGAACTTATTCAGACTATGTCCAAACCTTAAAGGTAAATATGTTCGGAAGCAGAATATGTTCAGACTTACGTTCATATTGTAAAGTCTATTTCAAACGGAAAACACTCAGACTCTACTTCAGACAGAAGATACTAAGACTTTACTTCCGACATAACACTCTCATACTTTACATCCAGAATGAGACACAAGTCCAGAACGTGAAAATGTCCAGAATGAGACACAAATTCATAATGTAGCATTTTTAGAATGAAGCATGTTCAAAACAAAACAACTTGACAGAACATAACACAAGCCCCGAACATATAGCGGCTAATGATCTGGTTTGGATTCTACACCAAGATAAATTTGATTGACTCAATCTAATTGATTGACAATTGGATTTTGAAGACAAGAACTTTCTATACAAAGAAGCTCTACTTATAGAAACCAAGATTCTGTTTGTATGGGTGATCAAAATCAATTTGGGATTTACTTCATCACTTAACGGATATTAAATCTTCTAGATACAGACCTATCCAATGGGTAAATTGGAAAATGATCCTCTAGATACTGTCCAACGGCTAGTTTGGAAATGGAGGAGTATTTAAGGAGATGAAGGACCGATAAGCAAGCAAGAGACGGAGTGTAGAATTTATAATTCCAAAGTCCGAGCGAACTTTGATCATACACTAGTCTCTCGTGAGTTTAAACGTTTGTGATTGTGAGAGAAATATCAAAAGAGTAATTTAGTGAGATAGTGTGATCCACCACTAAGTGTTTGCACTCGAAGTTATAATCTCTTGTTGATCACATAGTGGAATCTAGCCAGAAGGCTGTTAGCGTGTGATAGTGGACGTAAGCTTGATCTAAGCCAAACCACTATAAATTTCGTGTGTAACATTCTCTTCCCTTAACTCTTCTTATTTAAGTCTGTTGCATACTTACAAGTTATTTCAGAAGTCTGTTCCATCACATAACAAATTTTGAACATTTTCTAGAAGTTTGGTGGCTTGTTTATTAACTCTAATCCTTATTCAGACTTTGCTCGAAATTTATTTTATTCCACATTCATTTGCCAATATTTATTTTAAACACCTATTCACTCCGCTCTAGGTGTTTGTACTAGCACTTTCAGTTTGCTCACTGCTTGTGCTACCAGGGATTACACCGGCTAAGTGTGATATATTAATAATACATAAAAGAATGTCAAACTTACTACAAATTCAATAATGAATTGATAAGAGTATGGACCATCTAGTGAATGATGAGGGGTTATATATGAAAGTACCTGGAACAAGTAGTATCCAAGGAGAAATTTGGCAAATGGCTTCACCATCACCCTGCATTCCAAATGGACAATAGCATGTGTAGTTCCCATCTGTATTCTGGCACTTTCCACGGCATCTATTTAGGCTTGAGTCCTTGCATTCATCGATGTCTACATTATGTAGAAGAGAAATTGAACCGTTATCTCGTTTGTGGTAAAAACTAATTGAACAAGTTTGTGCATGGATTATAAGATAAATAATGCTATCTCATTTAGGTTTCAGTTATAGTAATGTGACATGTGTCCACTCCCTTTCAAGATGTCTTTTCTTTCTCTACTCTTAGTCTCATTCCATGTCGAATCTAAGCTCAACAATGGCATTGTTCTTTGCCATCGATTGAGATCGATACTGTCTCGAACTCTATATACAAGATCCGTTGAGGGCACACGAGCTAGGATAGGATCATGTGTACAAAACCTATGGAAATTAAGCTTTTGCAATAATGCATGAATACCTACGTTGCAAAAGCCAAGCGGGGGGTCGTATACAGTCACTAGGGACGACGACTAAGCCTAGGAAGGAGGAGGTCGATCTTTACATGCATATATAAAATTGTAAATATAGCTTTTATTCTACGAGAAAGGTGGATATGCTAATATGCATATATATCACTAAATATGATGGACTCGTCAGATCTAACTTTAGATGCGCTATAATATACATACCATGTTGAACATGTGTATATAGGAGAGCAGGCACAAAGGTTTGAGAGAGAAGGCAAATTCATTGCTGTAACATGGGAATAGAGTTGCTAGAAATGTTGATGATGATGTTCGTAGGGTCGGGATAGTGACCTCGACTTATTCTATTAGGCAAAACGTTGGAATCCTAGGAGAAACACATGCCCAAGTTCAAATTTATTCAATTGGGCCTATCATAATCATTGAGGAAAAATTACCACAAAAGTCTAAAACTTATTACAATAATGCTAATTCAGTTCTCAACCATTTTTTTTTTTTGGTCAATTGAGTCACGAACCTTTTACATTTATGATAATTCAGTCTATTTAGCCAATTTTAGTTAGAAATCATTGACATAAACGCTAGCTACCCTATGTGGCCCAATTGGCATTCATGTGGACAATTTTAAATAATATTTTAATATTTTTCAAAATTTTCAAATATTTTCCTTTTCTTTCTCTTTTTCCCCCCTTCCTTCCTCCTCTAGCTGGTCACTAGAGGCTCGACCTTGCCCTTGTTGGCTAAGGTTGGCCTCGCCTAGTGATGTTGTGACTAGCTAAAGGAAGAAGGGAGGGAAGAAAAAAAAAAAGAAAGAGAAAAAAAGGAAAAAAAAGAATAAATAAATAATTTGATAAATTATTAAAATATTTAAAATGTTCATGTTAGTGTCAGCCCCATCATATATGACGGTCACTATCTATGTTAGTGATTTCCAATTAAATTTAGCCAAGTTGATTGAATTGACACAAATACAAAAATTTATGACTTAATTGGCAAAAAAATGAGGGCTAGGACTAAATTGATGCAATTGCAATATGTTTATAACTATTTTAGTAATTCCTTCCAGTTGTTGATTCCTCATGCTCAACGCTAAATATAAACTCAAATCTTGGCAAGATTGCCTAAACTTACATAGCCCTCTCATTAAAATTAGGGATAAGAGCATTAGAAGTGCTAAAATTTGTCACGAAAGTACAATTGAGTTTTAAAACATTCAAAACTTTCAAAAATTTAATTAAGTTTTAAAACTTATCACAAAAATGTAATCGTGTTCTAAATTTTTTAAAAAGTGTAATCAACGAATTGACTTAATTAGACTAATTTGATAAGTGGAAGAGACTAGCATGCAAATCTCATCTCCTTCATTGCAGAGGAATCATTGCGGATGAGACATTTGGGTGACTTGTCAACTTTGAGATGAGGTACGAGGCAGACTTGTGGAGAGATCTCCTATAAAGATTGAGAGGCTACAAAATTTACGGCAATAAGAAAGGATGAGACAAAAACTCTTTGCATGTGTAGAAATAAAGAATAACCAAGCCTGTACAACTGAATCCCAAGCTTTTGTTTGGTTCATTTTAATTAGGTTTTTTTATTTACTACTTTATTTAATGTGGTTCTTGAACCTTGACTGTTAAAAGGGAATTTCCTAGATTAGAAGCAAACCACAATAACACTTCCTTCTAGGTATGCCTGAAATCGGTTTTTCAATATATGCCATCTGAATATAATAAACATAGACAAAAGTTTGGTACAAAAACAGAGTGTGACAGGATTATTGATAATGCAAAAGCATTTTCCAGTACAGACATAAATGGATAGCCGGCAACACTCTACAGTGGATTGCTGAGACCTAAGATCCACATTGGTTGGGAATGGGAACTTATAACTCCCCGCATAGGGGCCACTGATGGAAATTGGCAAAATTCCTTAAATTTCTCTTTTCCCATTGTCACTAACTACAGCCATCATATATACATGTCAAATTTCTCTTTTCCCCGAAATGAAATTGGTAAAATTCCTTAAATTTTATATAGGTCTCCTATTAAAATTATACCAATGAGAAAACACACTTTTCTCTCTTTTCGCATTGTCACTAACTTCAGCCATCGTGACCGTGGCATCACCATCCCCCCCACTGTGGAGCCACGGCCTTGTCATATCCTCATTAGTCTCCTCTCTTCATGGAAGAGACTAATCAAGCAAATCTCATCTCCTTCATTGCAGAGAAGATGGTACCGGGGACTTGTCACTGCAAGATGAGGTACAAGATAAAGGAAGGAAGAGAGAGAGAGAGAGAGAGAGAGATAAATGAAGGAAGAGAGAGAGAGAGAGAGAGAGAGAGAGAGAGAGAGAGAGAGTCAGTCGTCATCTTTGTTGCTTGCAATGGTGGTACTGGGGACTTGTCAATGCCGAGATGAGGTACAAGCCAAACTCATAAAGGGAGAGAGAGAGAGAGAGAGAGAGACAGTCATCATCTTTGTTGCTTATAGTGGTGGTGTTGGGGACTTATCACTGCCAAGATTAGGTACTAGCCAGATTCATGAATGAAGGAAGGAAGGAAGAGAGAGAGAGAGAGAGAGAGAGAGAGAGAGAGAGAGAGAGAGAGAGAGAGAGAGAGAGAGAGAGAGATGTCATCTTTGTTGCTTGCAGTGGTAGTGGCACTTAATGTCATCTCTAAAGTGGAGGTGCCGTTGCCGGTGGAGGAGAGGGAAAAGTGTGTATGAGAGAGAGAGAGAGAGGCGGTTGTGGTGGTCCAACGGCTGGCTCACCTAAAGTGGTGGGCGGATGACGGTGGCGGCGACAATGGTGTGAGTTGCAAGACAGAGAGTGGAGGAAGAGGTTGTAGCACAAATCGAACGGTGGCTAATTAAATGGGGTAAAACTAGATGGAATTAGTAGGTAGATACAATACTTCTCCATCAGGCTCTTGCATGTTATTTAAGGAATTACCCACACAATTCATTCGAGTGCGATAATGAATGAGGAGTTGGGTTCGTTGAATTACCTTTACACCCTTGGGGGTTAATGGTCTCAGGCATCATCTCATCCCTTTCTTCGTCATATCCAATGGAACATCTTACGCACTGAAAAATAAAGGATGAATTGAAGCTCGATAAATGAAATCTCTACGTATAAGGTAAGAGATCGTCTTAGCACTTAACCTAGTACCAATCAAATAACCTGAGTTCAAGGCAATAATTATGCATGGACAAGTTCTTCTTTACTAACACGATATGCCAATAAAAACATTAACCATATTGCAAGTTCATCCACTCATAAGCAAGCATAAAATATGACCCAATATTTCATGATGCACTAGTATCATCTATTGGTTTGGTACCATCATTTATAAGAGTATACTTAGGCAAGTCCATACTTGTCATGCATTTCACCATGGACATAAGTGAATTCATACATGTCGTGCATTTCTCCACCACTATGCATATCTTCCATACTTGTCACGACTCTCACCACCATTCATAAGTGAGTTTGAATTCATATATATATATATGAGTTCATATGGGTCATGGAGCTCACCAACACTAACATAGGTGACTTCATACTTGTCATTAGTCAAGACCTACCTTGACTCATGGGACATCCCTTTACATGGGGTATACACCAACTCTTGGGTGGATGGAATCATAATTACCTCTTTGCTATGCCACATAGCCCAATTATCACTGGCATCTTCTACATCAGCGAAGATAAATATGCCACTATATGATCACATGATGATGGTCAACACAAGTTTACTCAAGCTAACTCATGCTACACAAGCCAACTCATATTGGAAATTGTAGGACTCTCAAGTACCATCAACCTTGTAGAGAATTGTCTTATATGATAGAACATTTAGCTAACTCTAGAGTCTTTCACACATACTCATACGAGGGTACCGATTATGGCAAAGGTTTTCCTTACATGGCATCATGGGCATACACATCCTTATAACATATCAATTGTCATGCTATTATATGTCATTTCCTATACAATTAATGACGACCAATCAATTACATGCACTTTAACACATACCACTGCATGTATTCCAACACCTATACCCTCTTCTTATTCATCAGCCATCGGCATCCATTTCATAACAACATTTTCATGCATATTCTTACTTCACTCTTTCAATAATCACATACGTTGATAATAATAACCATACTTTTACCTCTTACCTTTACTCATACAAGCACATTCAATACTCAACAATTAACATGCTCGACAAGTGAATTTGGATAACAAAGGATGGTTCTAGATAAGTAGGATTGAATGTAAGGAAAATGATTCTAATCGGGTGAGTTTGGACTTGATAACATATAAATGAATAGATTAAGGATTAAGTGTAGACTTAAATCTTCCACTTTTGTGTCCACAAACTCTTATTTGATTAAGAAAATAGAAAATCAAACTGGAGTGTCACTCCAGGATGATGATATTGAATCAGTCTTCTCCCTAGAAGATGAACCCACTGATCACACTATATGTGCCATTCAGACATGGGCAAAAACCAGTGATACCAAGAATCAGTTTGAAGAATTTGAAGAAGGATTTTTCTTCCGTTTTTCGGAAAAGCCCAAATCTCCCACAATTCAAGATTTTTGTGCATATACTCCATTTATTCTCCCATATTTACCCCGTTAAAATATATCTATCCAAATATGACAAACCCATCTCTGTCATTGCCCTTATTGACACTGGAGCAAGTGCTTCTATTTTTGATACAAATATACTTCCAAAATTTTTAAATGCTGGACCTCATATAATTGGTATTTTGACTCTGCTTCTGGAGATACTTTTGCTACAAAAGTTTGAAGCAAACCTATCACTATATAGTTCTTTCCCTAGTGTTATACCACTATCAAAATCCTTGGCTCTAGTTCACCAAACAAACATATCTTCATCGGATGGGATATCCTCACATGAATTCATAAACTCAGAATCTTGTCCAACGAATTACGGTTCAAGGAATAGTTTAAGGAATTTGTAGACATTCAACGATTCTTCACTATTCAGATGAGCATTTTAGACCCTGTTGTGCAAACCATTCTTCAAGCATGTGCATAATCTCATTCAGATTTTGTATGAAAATGCCCTAATCTTTTGTGGAAAAATCTTGCCTTTTTCATCCATCTTCCTTTCAAGAAAAACGGGGATGTCAATTCCATCAAAGCTAGTTACTTTGAAATGAATCTAGAACATTTGTTTTTAGCACAAAAAGAATGCTCGATCTGACCCGCCAATGGTTAATTGAGTCTTCAAATTCTCAATGAGCTTATGAAGCATTTTATGTCGACAAGCAAGCGGAGTAGAACAAAGGAAAGATGAGACTAGTCATTAATTACTAGCCTCTCAATCAATTCCTGCAAGATGATAAATTTCCTCTGCCACATCGGAATTCTTTGTTTTTCCAGGCTTACTCAAGCCAAAGAATACTCCAAGTTTGATCTTAAAGCTAGATTTTGGCAACTAGGAAGATATGTACAAAACTGGATGTTGTGTCCCAAACTAGCATTTCTAGTGGATGGTGCTTCCTTTTTATCTCAAAACAACTCTTCACTGTTTTAGAATTCCATGTGTAGAATCTTCTAGCCTATCATGGCCAATGCTTAGATTTATATTGATGATATCCTTCTCTATAGTCCAAATGAGGATTCTCATTATAAATTACTAGCCCAGTTTGCAGAGCTAGTCCCAAAAGCTTAGGATTATGTCATCCTAGAAAAAGATTATCATAGCCTAGAAAGAAATTGAATTTCTTGGGATGCACCAAAGATGGGACGCATTATCCTTGTCCTCATATTGCTAAAGAATAACAAAAGTTCCTTGATGATTTTCTCTTACACAAACTAGTCTAACAATTCATTAGGATAATTAATTATCTTAGGGATTTTGTTTCAAAAATCATAGAGTTTGTGAGTCCACTACAACAAATGCTCAAGAAAGATGCTCTTTCGTGAGGGTCATAACAAACTTAGTCTGTACATAGACTTAAATAAATTGTATAGCATCCTCCTCATTGCAAATCCTTTACACTAGAATTTTTTTTTTTTTTTTTTTTTTTTTTTTGCAAATAGATGTCAGTAATGAATATTGGACTTGCTGTTTTTTTTTTTTTTTTTGAAGAAATTGATGGAAAGCAACGAGTTTGTTGACATAAGAGTGGAAGATTCATACAAGCGAAAATACATTACCATTTTATTATTCAAAAAATTCCTAGTAGTAAAATATGGCATCAAGAAATTTGAATTCTATCTTATAAGACATCATTTCTTCATGGAGATGGACATGTTCTCATTTTCTCAAATGTTGAAGTTTAAGCTAAAGCAAATCCCACACCTAGCTTCTTAGATGGGTAGAATGGTTCTCAAAGTATACCTTTGAAACCAAACATATTGCAGGAAAAAAGAATATTGTTAATTTCCTTTCTTGATCAAAATAATTTGTGGCTTCCACAGCCATAAATATGTATGTGGTAAAGAATCCAAGAGGTTGTTTCAAAACTCGAGAAATAAAGCTCAAATGGCCTTCATATTTGTACCCACTATAAATCCTTGGGCTCATTTGAGACAATGTTCTTTTTGAAAATCTTGAAAGCCTTATGTGGCAATACCATTTCCATATTTTCAATGATTATCGTGGGTTTTCTCTTCGCCTAGATGGACTGCACTCAAAACATCCATTTATTCATCCTCTTACTTTCTTCCCATAAAAGAAATTCCTAGAAAAACTCAAATGGTTTTATTGGCATTTGTTTAGTCTCTATACCATTACCATTGAGTTTCCGATTGCCAAGATGCCTCTTATCATCAGTAGGGACATCCAAGGAGAAGCCAAATATAAATATTTTGGTTAAATGCTTAGTTGCTTTAAATCATTGGGTGCATGAAAAAATATTTTCCAGGCACAATTTAGAGCATGTAGGCGAGACCCAAAGCTTTATATAGTTTTTTTTATTCTTCAAGCCATGGTTATTTGTCCAACCCAGTGGAAATATGTGCAAAAATCTAGTTGATGTTGGTATATTCACATATAAACCCCAGCTTGTTCTAAATGAGGTTTTTACAACTCTTCATTATAAAAATCTCAGCTTACCCTCGACAATTTTGGGAGTTGGAGATGATATTATGCCAACACAATCAAGTCATTCCACGAAAGGCATGGCCAACAAAAACTGATAATATTTCTTGGGATCAATGTGAGAACTACCACATAACCAGACCAATGATCGATGCTTGCCTAAGAAGATATTATAGAATGGACATACCAAAGAATTTTGTGTGACAAACATCTTCACACGGTCCAGCATCATTGCAAAAACGCATTTGGTAATTACATAAAATTTCTAATTTTGGAATAGAAAAAGAATAGAAATGCGTTTGGTAACCACATAAAATTTCTATTCTAAATTTTTTCAATTACCTTTTTAGATAAGTGTAAATTTGATATTAAATTCTCATGAGCCACTCACCAATATAATTGTCTTCTTATGAATGTATAAATCATATTATACTTTATTATTTTTTCAATTTCAAAAGAATTATTATACTTTATTATTTTTTCAATTTCAGAATTCTATTCCATTCTAAAATTCTATCAAGTCATAGAAATTCTATTGATTAGTTATATTTATACTAAGTAATAAAAATATTAACTAATCAAATTTTTAATATAGTAAATAATAAACTATAGTATAATATAAATATAAATACTAAATAATAAATCAAAATACAAAATTAAATATGTATTTTATATATAGCAAAATTTTAATTCCTACTTCAAATCATTTTTTTAATTTTTAAATAATTTTATTATTCTTTTCCTTTCTTTCTCCTCCTCTTCTTCTTCTTTAAGGTGGCTAGCCTTGGGATGATCGGCGATCGGCCGGACAAAGGCTGGCGACCTCACCAGAGCGTTGTTGGTCCTCGGCGAGACCATGCCTTGTCGGTCGAGCCTCACCGGCAGCTGGGCGAGGCTCGGCCGAGCCTTTGCTTCAGGGCAAGGTTGAGCTTGCCTAGCCGTTGACGGGCTTGACCTCGCCGGCCACTGCGAGGTCGAGCCCTACCGGTGGCTAGGCGAGCTCGGTCTCCTTGGCCAAATGAGGCTTGCTAATGGCCAGGGGAAGCTTAGGCGAGGCCTGCCTAGCCACTGATGAGGCTCGGCCTCGCCGATGGTTGGGCGAGTCTCCGGCAAGCTTGCCAAGCCTCGCCGAACCTTTCCTTGGCCTGGGGAGCCTCCGGCAATCGGCAGCATGGGGTGGCGACGATCGACGGGGGGGCGGCAGATGACAATGGCGATGGTGGTAGCACTTGAAGAACAAGAGAGAGGGAAGAAGAACAAGAAGAAAGATGAGGAAAAAGAAAAAAAATAGGTAGATTTAATTCTAGAATTGTTCCCAGGAACAAATAATCAACTTTTTTCTATTTCTCGATTTTGTTCCAAATTTATTTTTGGGAACAAAAAAATAGAAATTTGTTCCCAGGAAGAAAAATTTTACCAAATGCATTTCTGCTCCAAATCTACTCCCGGGAATAAAAGAACGAAAACAAGCACTGTTTGGTAAGTTGCCAAACAGGCCCTAAATTAATTGTAAAGTTAATTGCAACTCCTTAGGGCTGTTGAGATTATTGTATTATTTTATTAGTTGCAAATATTTGTTCAGGTATTATCGTGACCTATCCCTCGATATGGAGGGAAACAAAGGTTTAGGGGTATTGCCTAAAAGACGGATCTAATAACCCATGATTTAGACGTGGACTTTCCCAAGCCCATACCTCGTGCGACGTTGGGCTTTCAAATTAATGCTATGAAAATTTTCTAAAAAAAGAGTCGCCATTAGTTTATTATAGGTCAACTAGAAACCAAGTGAAGTATGGGGCTGCATTTTACTTCCTATATAACCAGAGAATCTAGGATCATGGATTTGATCATACTAATTTTTAGAAATATTTTTTTAATTTTTTTCGTAATTTTCCATTTTAATTCTTCTAATTTTTTTATACTTTTTTATATTTTCGAATTTTGATTAAAAATAATTTATATATTCTGAAAGTAGGGACTTGGGTTGGGCCTTAGGGCCCTGTCAGAAAACGGACTGACCTCTGATACGTCGTGGGTTTGGGTGATCCATACGAATCAGGCTTTCAACAAGCTCCTTTTTAAAATGATCTAGGCCCACCTTCCAAAATAATTATACTAGGCCCAAGCTGGACTAAATATCAAAATCAGCCCATATTTGCCAAGCTTCAACTTGAGTCCAACGCCCACTAAAACCCTATTGCTAGAGTTCAGCCCAAAATCTCTATTCCCCTCCCTCATTCATTCCGTCCTCCACGCTCCTCTCCACTGTTCCCCTCTCTCACGTTCAGGTCCTCATCTCCTAACGAGGAAAACCAACGGACGAGGAGTTTGAGAAGCCTCAGACGGAGCTCAAGACTAAGAAGCTAGAACACGAGCAAAACACTTCATGGTGAATATAAAAAAAATCCTTCGCCCAACTTTCATCATCGATTACCCCATCTAGGCATCATTGTCGTTTACCACCCATTTGAGATTTCGCAAAATATGGTCACAAAGTGATCGGAGCAAACAATGTGGTAAGACGTGCTTTGCCATAATGCCGAAATCGAGGGAGGATGTCTGCAAAACGGGGATGAGCTAGAATATTCTTTATCATAGAGGAAGTACTAATGTGGTAAGTTATATGTTTGTTATTACTGTTCTGTTCCTTTTTGGGTTTTTGGTTTCTGATTTCTTTGACTCATGGGTGCTACACGAGCGATACCAACTCTGGATGAGTAACTGAGTTTGTTTTAACTGTAAAGTTGATCGCAACTCCTTAGGCTGTTGAGATTATTGTATTATTTTATTAGTTGAAAATATTTGTTCGGGTATATCCTGCAATTTGCCGTATTTCCTCCTGGCTTTTTTGGCCTTCACCGAATCTCAATGGCTCTGGACTTCGTTTGGGCGCTCGGTTCGGATGTTTGGTGCTTCTGTATCTTTGCTTCTTCATTTACAGTTGAGAATGAGACGGGAAACGGTCGTTGGGACTTTGGACGGCACGTATCTGCATTCTTAATTGCACTGGACTTTCCATAGTCGTACTTCATTTTAGTTTGGAAAATTGCCTCTGTTCTGGCATGCTGAGGCAACGAAGTTTGGAGCCAGTCCTTTAGTTGTGAAATGTCTGACAGTGTTTGAAGATTAGATGTGATTAGGGCTGCCCTGGAAGATGGATATTCCGGGATGTCCCTGTCCATTTTATAGATCGGTCGCATACTAATTTGGTGCCAAAAGTGGGTGTTTGTGTGCTGTGGATTCTAATCCACCTCGCTTCCGAGTTTTGAAAGCTTGTGTCACACCTAGACATTTGGGTGGGTTCATGGATAGGAACCCTACGGCGAATTGTTTTCTTGATTGGTTCAGGAGATGCTGGATTTGTTGGTGTAATATGCCTAATCATGTACCGAATCCATTGGCATATCTCAAGCTTTTGGAATTGACAATGCGAAGTTCTCTGCTTGCTTTTCGATTGAGCTTTGTGCGAGTGATTTTGAGGGGAATATTCGATTCGCTTTATTGTTGTTTTGGGCTATATGAGCAAATGTTCAAACTCACCAAATGGGACGAGCATTTACTCAGAGATCTGCAAATATCTATTTAATTATCATTGTAGGCAGCCATTGTATACACTATTTTGGTATGGGAAAATTACCGAAAAACTCATGAACTTATTGCAAATATGTTACTTCAGTCTCAAGTCATTTTTTTAACCAATTGAGTCTTAAATATTTTGTATTTGTGCTAATTTAATCTGTTTGGTCAATTTTGGCCGGAAATCGTTAATATGAATTCTAGCTGTTTTACGTGACGCGGTTGGTGTTGATATGAATAATTTTTTAACAATTTTTTTTTTTTAATTTTTTTGATTTATTTATTTTCTTTTTCTTCGTTTCTTCCTTTAGTTGGTCATAAACCTTGACGAACAGCCAAAGGCAAGGGCCAATGAGGTTGACCTCATCAATGGCTAGCAGAGGCCGACCTCAGTAATTAGGCCAGTTTCGGCTTTGTCTCTAGTGGTTGCTGAGGTCCACGTCAGTGTTGATTATGTCATGTAAGTTGATTAACATAAATGTTAGTGATTTTTGGTCAAATTTGGTGCGGTTGACTCAATTCGCAAAATCTAAAAAAGGTTTAGGAAGAAATTGATATAATTGAAAGGTTTAGAATTTTTTTTTTGGCATAAAAAGGTTTAGAATTGAATTGATACAATTGTAGTAAATTTTAAGATTCTTTTGGTTACTTTTGCCTTTAACGAGAGTTGCCTCTGAAATCGATTATCAATTAATTGGGCATGTCATCAAGAATCATCTCACTTTTTCCATGTATTTTCACAAGTAATTGCCTCTCTTGAATGTCTCGTCCTAACCACTGGGATTCGCCCCAGTGGCCACCCTTCCAATATGGAAAGGGGAGGTGAGGGGTTCAAACCCCCACCTTCTTAGGGAGGGATGGGGTGGGGACGTGCAAGTTTCGGGAGTGGGTTTCGTCGCCATTTAAGAGGCGGGCAAAAAGTGAGTGAGTGTAGAATAGGTATAGAAAAATGTCTCGTCCTCCTTAATGTATGGTCGGTTCCTCCCCCCCTCAACTTAATGAGGTTTCTTGCATTTACTTTAGTTTTGTCTTTCATTTAAGGTGATTATCCTAATTTTAGCTTTCTTTAATTAATTTGATTGTTAGTTATGTGTTAATATTGTAATTAGCAATTCTTATTCTTTTTTGCCATCATCATATTTTTCACTCATAACTGAACGTTGGAGGTTTCGCACTCCATTAAGCCAAAATAAGTTATCCCCACTAATCTATTCCTTTAATTTCTGTTAATTTTCATTCGATTTTGTTACTTTTTTACGAAGTACCATTTGTTTTTCATTCTATTCATTTCACTGCTAGTAATGCTGTGTTTGGGAGATTGGGGAAAATGGCAGTGATGAAAAGTTAAGTGGAAAAGGCTTGAATATTTTAAATTTTCCGCGAGATGAGAAAAAGGAAGGAAATCTTAAAATTATACAATATTTTTTCCAATTTCGTTCACCTAAGGGCTCCCAAACGGAGCCTTAGCGTGCGATATCTGTAGAACGGAGAAGCTTTCATTTAAGAAGGAAGAGAGAGAGAGAGAGAGAGAGAGAGAGAGAGAGAGAGAATCCAAATTTTGGACAGAGGGGTCGCCAAATCGAATTTCATGTTGCGAGTTTTTTTTAATAAAATTCTAAGCCCACGATGAAGTTATTATCAAATAAATTTCTTGATTATTTTTTCTTGATCTTGTGATCCTCTCATATAGGTTTGGATAAGAACTCTTTGTCCTTATTCAATCAACTAGAAGAATGTAAAGAGATTATGAAAAAAGAAGAAAAGATAAACAGGAAGAGAGATTACGATAATGTTGAAGGCCATATGTCAGCCTCCTATAAGTCCACTTCAACACACGGCTTTACATATATTATATTAAATTCTCACGCTTGAACTTGCAAAGATGCTTCCACAAATATAAAGTCCCAAAGCAAATGGCACACATAACATATATTCAAAGCACATGATGAACCTAGAAGTCCCTACGGGCAAATTGACAGACATGTCGCTATGGTAATAAAGGATCAGATGCAGGAAGAAGCTGGATCCATTCCCAAACAGGAAAGACAGCTTGAGAGTTCTTCTTCATCCACTTGTCGTTCGGGCTTTTCATCCTCTTCTTCACCTGTCGAGCTCGGGTTGACACTGGGGAGTTCCCGAACCACATCGCTCATTGCCAGCCTGTTCGCACCGCTTTGGTCCAAGCAGCTCACTGCAATCTTAGCTAAGCTTCGTATTTTCTTCATTTCACCTTCAGTAGCACCCACAAAGTTTTTGACATCGAAGAATGTGTCGTCCTTCTCGGAAGAGATGAACCAATGGATGGTATTGGCCGACTCATTAGACTTGGGGACATAAAGTTTCTTTCCTGTGAGTAACTCCACCAGGACAACTCCAAAGCTGTATACATCGCTCTTAGTTGTTAGCATACCAGTGACTAAATATTCCGGATCGATGTAACCCAATGAGTCTTTTTTTTGAGTGGCTACGATATGTCTATACTCTGGTGATATGAGTACCGAAGTTCCAAAATCGGATATTTTCACCGAGTTTTTTTCATCCATAAGCATGTTTGCCGACTTGATGTTGCCATGAATGATTGAGGTGGTGGAGTGCATATAATCAAGTGCATGAGCAGCTTGGGCAGCTATTCTAAAGCGGTCTTCCCAATTTAAGGTGGTCGATGTATTCTGATGGATGTATTGGAAAAGGGTGCCATTCGGAATGTATTCGTATACCAGCAATGGTATTCCAGTCTCCAAACATATGCCTTTGAGCTTCACCATATTTTTTTGGCTGCTTTCCATAAGAGATGCAAGGTCATCTTGGAAATCCTGCCTTACTATAGACTTGTGCTCATCTTGAGGCTTCTTGACCACGACCACCTTGTCCCCTGCTATTGTCCCTTTATGGACGGAACTGGAATGGTCGTTGTTGAGCTTATTACTGTCATTATAGTTGTTGGTTGCTTTTGCCAGCTCTGCCTCCGTGAAGATTCGAACTTTGTGCTGTTTCAAGAGCTCTCCTCTATTTCGTCTGAAGTTGATCTTTCTAAGTCTCAACTTCATCGTGAATGCGGTAGAAGCAGTAATAGTCATGCCGAAGACGGACACGGCGATTGCTGCCAAAGAGTATGTGTTGCCAGATTAGTAATTCAAGCATGTAATCCTTATACAATCCACATAATTCATTTAAAGAAATAAATTTTGAACACACAACCCATTTACTTTTTTTTCCTCCGTAATATCCATCGATCACTATCAATTTGGAAGGTTAGTCAATATTTTAAAATATAATCACCCAATTAAATGTTAACGGAAATGGTTTGTGTAACAAATGGGTTACACATGTATGGTCCAACAATCCTTACAAAAGCACTTATTAAAAAATGACACGTGTCATCATAAACTGAACAAGTAATCAAAATGATCAATTTTAACCAAAGTCTTCTATTACTCCTCCAAATATCTGCCTTGATTATAATGAAGACGCTTAGTAATAAAACAAAAGAAAATGAGAAAGCATTCACCTCACATTGTTTTTGCTCTTTCCATTTACAAATGGTATGAAGACTCGGTGGAATTTTATAACCAATTATGCACATTATCACTATGATGATTAAATGTTTTTCCATCCATTTTATGAGAGAAAACTCTAGTAACGGGGTTACGGACATGTACATCACCCATATTCACATATATATGTATATGTATGTATATACGTATGATTCATAACCCACCAAGGGAAAGCGTGATTGAAAAGATTTTCTCTAACCAAAGATGAAAAACATTTTCTTTTCATAGATTTTATCTTTTTCTCAAAAAAAAAAAAAAAAACTAATCCACTTATTAGATGACCATTTGACATTTTTTTTTTGCCGTTTTTATAATTTTCATTAAAAAGAAAGGCCTCATGGTGGAATTTACAAAAAGGGTGGCGTCATGGGTTGCTTGTGTCTCCCAAACAAGTTCCAACCTTCTCGCATTATAAGGAGAAGAGATTGTTCTTGAGGTATTATTATTATTATTATTATTTCATATTTTTGTAACAAATATAAGTCTCTTCTTTAAATTGTACACGGGATGGGTTTGCGGAAAAAATTTGCCCCATTCAAGGTGGTGCCCCCCGACCGACCAAAAAAAAAGAAGAAAAAGAAAAAAAGGTGGTGCCCCCCGGAACACAGAGTTCTCACGCCCCATGGCCACCCTATCCCGCGCCCACAAACATTCACGTTCAGATCCATTCCTTTTTTGTTGCTATCATTATCCATATATATTGAAATTATATTTATTTAAAATGAGAAAATATTTTTTATAACCTGAAAAAGACTAATACATCCACTATAAAGCCTCAATAAAAATATGAATTATTATATCGTGCCATCTCAGCATGATAAGATAATGTTGAGATGACACGGTATAATAATCGAACCGCATTGCCTTCTTCGACAATCACCTTGATATGCTATTGCTTAATATCGTGCTCCTTTTTACTTTTCCTTTTACTAGTTCAAATTCGCTCACTTTCGCTAGAGATTTTAGTTGTTTTTTCCCTCTTTGAAATCTGCTGGTCTAGTTGTTCTTTTTGGCTCAAGATTTGCAGGTTTGGTCGGAGGAGGGATTTTCACTTGGATCTTGCAGTGTATCTTCCCACGGACGTAGTTTCAAAGTGCAAGCTTCAGATAAACGGGAAAAAAGGCAAGAAGGGAGGTAAAAGAAAAACAAAAGAAAGTTGTAAACGGGGTTAGCCTGGGACCGAATAGGAACGCGTGGTAGCATGGGGCTCACTGCTTGTGCTTACCAGGAATTTACATAGGCTAATAATCCTTAAAACAAATATGTCAAACCTACTGCAACATCTATAAGTTAACAGAATATGAACCATCCAATGAATAAAGGAGGGATATATTTGGAATTACCTCCACCAGCTATGGCGCCAGGAGCAATTTGGCAACCGCCTTTATTGTTCTTCTTTCCTTTGTACTTCTTTCCAAGTGGGCAATGGATGGCTACATTATGCAAAAGACAAATTGAACCGTTTATCTCAATTAATGGCAAAAACAAATTGAATAGGTTGGTGTAGGGATTATTAGTCAGGTAATGCTATCCCATTCAGGTCTTGGTTGTATTATTGCGACATGTATCCACTCTCTCCTAAGATATCTCTTCTTTCTCTACTCTCTATCTCTCTCCTAGTTGAATTTAAGCTCAACAATGGCATTGTTTGTTGCCATCAACGGAGATTGACGCTGCCTTGAACTTTTGCGATGATGCATGAAACCTTATGTTGCAAGAGGGAGGTGAGGTTTCATTGTTGCCATAATAGATATGGTCATTGGGGATGACGACTTGACCTAGGAAGGAGGACATTGATCTTGACATGTGTAAATGCATCTATGTGTGAAATGGATGTACTAATATGCATATATATCACTAAATATGATGGGGTCGACAGATTTGTCCATTTAGATGCATTTTAGTATTCGTACCATGTTCAATGAATATATATAGGTCCTAAGGGGAAGGGGGACATTGATCTTGACATTGCAACATGAGGATAGAATTGCTACAGATGATTTTGACCATGATGTTAACAGGTGGTGGCAAATGCCTTTCACTTATTCTAGTAGGCATAAAGTTGGAACTTCAAGAGATATTTTCTCTATATTTGGATTTACTCGATCGAATCTATCATAATTATTGATCAAGTGAGTCACATGATCAAAGCTACACATAGACTTGAGTTTAGGCAAAATTCCTCAAATTTTATAAAGACCTCCTATTAAAATTATACCAATGAGAAAACATACTTTTCTCTCTTTTCCCGTTGTCACTAACTACAGCCATTGTGACCATGGCATCACCATCCCTACCACTGTCGAGCCACGGCCTTGCCGTATCCTCATTAGTCTCCTCTGTTCATGGAAGAGACTAATCAAGTAAATCTCATCTCCTTCATTGCAGAGAAGATGGTACCGGGGACTTGTCACTGCAAGATGAGGTACAAGCCAGACTCACAAAGGAAGGAAGAGAGAGAGAGAGAGAGAGAGAGAGAGTCGTCATCTTTGTTGCTTGCAAGAGAGAGAGAGAGAGAGAGAGAGAGAGAGAGAGAGAGAGAGAGAGGCGGCTGTGGTGGTCCAATGGCTGGCTCGCCTAAAGTGGTGGGCGGATGACGGTGGCAGCGGAATGGCGTGAGTTGCAAGACGGAGAGTGGAGGAAGAGGTTGCAGAGCAAATCGAACGGCGGCTAATTAAATGGGGTAAAACTAGATGGACTTAGTAGGCAGATACAATACTTCTCCATCAGGCTCTTGCATGTTGATTAAGGAATTACCTACACAATTCATTCGAGTGCGATAATGAATGAGGAGTTGGGTTCGTTGAATTACCTTTACACCCTTTGAAGGGATTATAGGGGTTCCCATTGTACCCATCCCTGCAAACGCAACGATAACCCTGTCCATTCCCGAAGTCTCTACAATCCGTGTTTTTACCACAGGCGTAGCTCGACGGTTTTTTCCTGGCCTTTTCGCAAATGACGTCCGATTCGACCATCCATTCCAGAACAAGGTCCGTGTTGTTACCCACATCCTGGAACGTCGGGAGAGTCAAGTTTGAGATATTGAATGACCCGTTGTTCACCATGAAGGCCCGTGCACAGCGGTCGTGTTCCGAGTTCGACACGTTTTGGTCGATGAAGGAGACTGTAATATTGAGCGTCTGGGGCCCCGTTGGGATGGATGCTTGACAGCAACCTTGACCGGAGCAAGTAGTCTCGTTGGCGAAGTTGACACTGCCGTTGCAGTAGGAGACGCAACCGCTCCAGACCGTCCCTCCTCCATCGGCCACGGACGCAATGGCGTTGCAGCCGACGACGGTGAGCTTGTTCTGGGTTCCTGAGAATCTGAACCGAGGATTTGGAGATAGATCGATGGGAGTGCTTTTATTTACTGGCGTGCCACTCTGATTGTAGCACTCGTATGCTTCGGGGAGGCGGACGACCATGGTCGAGTCCCCGACCGAGATTTTGCTTATTGTAAGATTCCTCCACTGGAGTTTAATACCGCTCCCTTCGATGTTGGTGCAATTAAGCACAAAATCTGGGGACCTCGCACAATTGGTATCGAGCCCGAACGGAAAAGGTACGTCCACGTCCCCACACCGGTGGTCGCACATTCCGGGCATGGGGGGAGCGCCGCCTTGTTGCAACCACCAGGCCACAGCCACTACTAGAAGCCAATGCACTCCCTTCATTTCGAAAAAAATCTCTCAAACGCTCTCTCGCGTATTTTTGTTGTACTTCTGTCCGTGTTTATAAAGTGGAAGCTGCTCTCACCACCCCATTATATATACATCGACGGCTTTGGTGAAATTAAGTACAACAGTGAAGGGCAGAATGGAAAATTGGGTTAATAGAACAAGTTGGAGGGACCCGATTGCATATAACAACAAATGCAAGACAGAATTTAAAAAGAAAATAATACACAAAGGTTTTACACATAAAGGGTAGTGCGCCCTTAATCCTTGTCCTAGAGAAAGGGATGGTCACAGTATATGAAAATGAATGCATGATGGTGATGTTGACGATGCTTAGCAAACTTTGCTCGATCTTGTGTCTAAGAAGAAACAAGCACACATAGTAATGAGAAATTTGGGAAAATTATTAAAAAGAAAATCCTAAATTTATTGCTTTCATGCCAATTCTGTCATAACCTTTTAATAATTTGTCAATATAATCCTTCGGGCTATATCGGAAAACGTTGATGTGGTGGCTTAGTCAGCATCACCTGTCTTACGTTGCGTGGCTAGTGCTAATGTATCAAATTTTTGAAATTTTTGAAATTTTTTTTCTTTTTCGATTTCTTTCCTTCGTTTCCGCTGATGGTTGGAGACTAGCCACAGGCAAAAGTAGAGGAGGGCTTGGTGAGGGTCCCCTGTAGGACCTTGCCTAGTGGTCAGTGAGAGTTGCCAGGGTCCTTACTAGCCTTGGTTGGTTGCAATAAAGAAAAAGAGAAAAGAAAAGAAAAGAATAACAAAATTCAATTTTTTTAAAAAAATTGCGAAAATTATCTACATCAACTCTAGCTGTGCCATGTAGGATTGTTGGTATCTAGTCAGTGAATACAATTGGCTAGATGGATTATATATTAGCAAATTGTCAAAGTGCTTAGGACTAAGTTTGGCCAAATTAAAAAGTTTATGACTAAATCGGAACAAATACGATAGATTTAAGAATTTTTTTTGTAATTTTCCCGAAAAATTCTAAATCCATAAAGAACTTGTACTAGAACTTTTTTACCAAGTGATATGACAAGTTTCAATTGAGCACTTAAATAAGTGAGATCTATTCTTTGAATGTTTGGCTTGTTAGATGCCAAAAAGAAATTAATATATCATCTATTATAAAAGTTTTAGAGAGCCACTAGCTCAGCGGCCGTTATGTTTTAAAATGAGGGTCACATATCGGCCACAGATTCCACTATAGGAGATTGGCCAGGCGGCTTGAAAAGTTAACCAAACTCAAGGCGATGCTAAGATGGCCCTAGAATAATGATAAGATTTAAACAGTTTATAAGAGTTATGTTTAAGATGGCCTTACAATTCTAAACTTGTACAGAAGGAAAATAGCAAAGAAATTTTTTTATAGTTTGTTTTTGTGGCGAGATCACAAATATACAAAAAAAATCAAATTTATCTTTTGATCATATTCATTGTTCAGTTTCTCATAAGATAAGATTTTAAGTTCAATCGGAAGATTGATACTAGAGAAAATGATGAAATCAATCCATCACAGAGTTGTAACAAACGTTTCATACTTCTAAGTATCTAAATTGTGATTATTTCCTTTTTTTTTTTTTTCGATTTTTACTTGTTTTTGTTGGGGCCAACAGTTTCAAAAAAAATAATTATAAACACAGAACTTGGTGGGATTTTCCTTCAAGAAATATCCCACTAAGCGAGATTACCAATTTCCTGAGGAGACCGGACAAACAAGTCTCCCGATTTCCTTGGAAAATTAGGGCGTGTATGATGAAAAAAAATTTCTATTCCAGATATAGTTTTTTTATTCCAGAAATTTCTAGAATAGAAATCCGTTTGATAAAATTATTTTACTTTTCTATTTCTAAAATAGATTATTGTTCCAGAAATATGTTTGGATTATAAATCAAAAATAAAATTTTTCTAATTTTCTATTTCTAAAAGAAATGAGAAATAAAAAAATTTTTTATCGTTCACACCGCGGCGCCGCCGTCTCGCCGCCTCCGCCACCGCCGCGGTCCGCCGCGCCGCCGCCGCCGTTGGTCGCTACCGTCCGAAAACAAGAAATTTTGTGTCGTTATCAAACGAATTTCTATTTTTAGAGTAGAAATTTTGTGTTGTTATCAAACGGTTATTTTTGCTTAAAAACTCGTCCAGAATTAGAAATAGAAAAATCTATTTCTGTTCCAGAAACTATTTCTGAAACAGAAATGATTTCATGCACACCCTTACGTGATGGAGACCTCCCACCGCATATTCTCACGGGAGCATGACAGCCTCCATTATTAATGGTGGCCTCCCACTGCATATTTCAATTCATAAATTTGGTTAAATAAAAAAATCTTGAATTTGGCAATCAAGATATAATTACCAAATCGGTTTTAAATTTCTTGTATGAATTTTAATTTAATTCTTAATTTTTCAATTTTGTGGATGAAATTTTAAACATTTGCGTGTTAAATTCTAATGTAATCATTTCATTTAATTGCTGCAGGAAATTACTGAAATGGTATCTAGTTATCATTGGCCATCGCACCATATAAACACATAAAATGCTGTTAATGAGTTCTTGGGAGTGATAGTGAAGTATACTCTATGGAAAAGGGTTTGATTTATAAATATTAAATACACGTACTACAAAAAAAAAAAAAAAACCCAGTGTCAAAAAGTCATCGGTATATATTTTTTTATCGGATTGCTTAATACTGTCGTAAGGATGACGTCTCCAAATTAAACATTAACCATTCAGTCTATAATTCGAGGTTCTAAATCAAAATGACTTGACTAAGACAGAAGTAATCAACAAATTTTCTGATAATGGAGTACACTTTCGGGCAGTCATTTTTTATATTATCCTTTGGCCCCTCCTTTCGAGACCTATAATTTCACGACAAAAGTGAAACGTAGAGAACTACCTATCATTAGGCTGTGAGGACCCAGTTGGCCCGACCCTGCACCCGAACATTAATAATATGCTCCGTATGTCGATGAGCCTAGTAGATCTCCAACGTTGATTTATGTGGGCTCGACATAAGATCGACGTCATCTAACAGCTGGAATTCATCCGGATTTTGTGCTCCGGTTCATGCAAGTGTGGCCTGGATCCGCACTACAACCTCCGGGCCAGGCCACCACATGACATCACGGGAAGACTTGGCGACGGTGCATGAAGACTTGCAAGTCTTTCAAAGAACACGACAAAATACGAGAGTAAAAGAAAAGAAAGACAGTGGGATTCCTTAAAAAAAAAAAAGTTAAAGAATTATTTTGAAAACGGAATTGGGGAATTTTTATATATTTCAATGTACATTGATGGAGAATACGAGAGCTTATTTATAAATTTTATTAGACAACCATGTGACGCCTCAAGTACGCATGCATTACGTGTGTTCCTTCCATTTATACTCATTAATATCTCACAACATACCATATGAAAAAGTCGCATGAGTTTAATACACATGCTTCTTCTTGATACTTCCTGATTATGAGCCCAATAGTACTACTACTCCTCTAATAATTCACAAGCAAGCCACCATTCGACACAAGGGTTGATGGTCTCAGGCATCACCTCATCCCTTCCTCCGGTCATATCCCAAAGGGACCATTCTACACATTGAAAAATAAGGGATGAGCCGAAACTCAGTAAATAAAATCCTTACATATAAGAGAGGAGATCGTCTTAGCACTTAACATGGCACCGATCAAATAGCACTGAGTCTAGAACAATAATTATGTGTGGACAAGTTCTTCTTTACTAACATGGTAAGCCAATAAAAGAATTTGTCTAACATGATAAGCCAATAAAATCATTGACCATAATGTAAGTTCCTCCACTCATAAGCAAACATATGACCTAATATTTCATGATACATCAATATCCCTTATTAATTTAATATCATATACAGGAGTAGACTTAGACAAGTTTACACTTGTCATGCACTTCGCCGGTCACAAGTAAATTAGTACATGTCGTGCATTTCATCATCGTTTGAGGAGACCATTGCCTTTCCAGTTGGCGTGACCCGTTAACCAAACATCAACAGTACGCTCCGCATGAAGTTGAGTTCAATGGATCTCTAACGTTGATTTATGTGGGCTCCACGTGAGACCGTCATAATCTAGCAGCTGAAATTCATTGGGATTTTGTGCATACGATCCATGCAAGTGTGGCCTGGATGGGGACTGAAACCTCTCCGGGCCCAGCGCCTGGTGAGGTGACCACGTGATATCTCGTACGGGAAGATTGGTGATGGTGGCAGCACACGAAGACTTACAAGTCGTCTCGAAGTCTTTCGAAGGACACCACAAAATGCGAGAGAAAAAGTAAAGAAAAGAGAATGTGGGATTCTCAAGAAAATAAACCTGATTATCTCTACACAGAATTATCATTTTTTCTTAACTTCGAGAACCATTAATTTCTAAAAGAAGTTATTTTTCACATCATGAATAATAGAGATAATGTTGTTCTATTGTTTGAAAAAAATCGTCCCCTTCTTTCTATATTAAGAATTATTGGGTGCTCTCTGAGTAGATTCAACACATACCAGTAATCATAGTTAGTCATACAAAGATGTATTAAAATTATCAAAACCATAATAATGCTATAATCTCAAGAATTTTCTTGATGTTATGTAGTAGTGTTTGATTATATGAGATAAACATTCAAAAGTTCATTTGTAATGGTAATTCCAAACAAAGGGAAAAATATAAAGAATGGACTTGGTTGATTGTTATTAAAGTATAGTAAAATACATCATTAATTAATAGAAATATTAATCTTCCTAAACCTTAGTAGACTTTTAAAAGGCTTAAGAAAGAAACAAGGGGGAAGAACCCTGAGGGTGAGACTCTCCGCCGTCTTTCGTATTCCCACTCACCCGAGAAGAAAATGTTAGGTGAGAACTTGACGTTTGGAGTGTTTGGACACTGGAACATAAAAATATGAAAAAAAGAAATTGGTTGATGGTTAAATACAACATTAATTAATAGAAAAGATTAATAGTCGAGTCATAAGACAATGTAAAGCACAACTTTATTATTATTATTGTATTATAGGATCCAAAATAGGATCTCTCTCCCCTTTTTCATAGAATCTTCCTCCCTTTAACCACCTATTTTACAGGAAACATTAAATGTTATTTCAATTTTGGGATAACTTTCTTCTCTAGCAAAATTACTTAAGAAACGTATTTCTTACTAGCAAAACTTTTTAACGCACCCGATCGTTAGACTAGATTTATCATAGCCATTGATCATGTAGGTTGCACAAGTGAGTCCTGCTGTTGACACCTAAATTTTTGGGTTAATTTTGCTAAAAAATAAAAAAAATAATAAAAAATCACATGGCATGTAGTTTAGGAAAATTTTATTTCTTGTTAAGATTTTTTTTTTATATATTTGGGAAATATACATTCGGATATGCATTTTGCGCAAGGAGGGAAATTTTTGATCGAGATATTCCAAAATATTACGCGAGGCGAAATGATATATTCAATGGAATTTCACGCGAACAAAATTGGCAATGAAATATACCAAAAAGATACCTTCTTTTGGTGTATAAAAGGGAGTCGCGTATGGTGGACAAAAGAGGAGGCCACGCATTGAACATACGGCCAAAGTTGAGAGCATAGAGAGAAGAAATCGTGAGGGATCGGTCATGATCCACAATTCTAGGCACGAATACAGAGAAAAATAGAGACACACTTGAGAAGAAAAGCGTTCGACCAGCATCACATGGTTGATCCCCTTGTGGCCACGACCTTGCTGTCCCTGTGGTTAAATTTCACATCGTATGCCGCCATGAGACGGTGACCCATGGCCGCGTCTCCTTGTTGACGATGAAGCTGCCGAACCTAACCCCGACGACGGCGCTGTTGCTATTTATCAACCATCGTTTCTACTGCTCCACGATTGACCGCCGTGGCTAACCTCTTTCATGACGACGAGTACAGTCGCAAATCTGACAAGTCTCGGCAGCGTCACGACAGCGTGTCTCGTGGTACTCCATCACTCGAGAGAGTTGGTTAATCCTTCGATCTTGGAACACCACGTGCTGTTCTGCTTTTGTTTTTTTTTTCTCTCAACGTGCTTGTCCACTTTCCCATGTTATTGCATGGTGCATGAAGCCTGGCAACTTGCTGCCACCAAGTTCAAAAGACCCAGCATCATCCTGATTATCCTTGCCGAGCAACGACGTGAACTGGTTACGTCACCATGTGCATTGTTGAGCATCCTCGAGCCATATTAATCCTGAGTTACCACTGTTGAACGCTGCGAGCCATTGTCGAGCGTCATCATAAGCCATCGCCGGTGCCACCGTTCGAAGTCCCAAATTTGGAAGTCAATATTGGGAATAGGTGTTTTCGACCCAAGCAGCAACATTGTAATGATCTCATCAATTCTAGTGAGTCCCTTCACGAGTTCGGGTGCGGTCATTACACCACGTCGAGCAGCCAAGTCCATGAACCGTCACGAGCGCACCACGGCCGACGAGAAGAAACAGAAGTCGGAAGAGAACATGGCTGAAGAAGAAGACCGAGGAAGAACAGACTAAGCCGAGTACTATCGGGAGCCCCTCCACGACGCCGAAGAGAGCTGCTCCCTGTCGTTGTGCGGATGAGCGACACCGTCCTTTGACCCGGCATCGAGACGGTTTGCTATTTCATCGATCTCTATCTCGGCATTCTTGCATGACCAGACCGGTTTTGCCGCAGAGCTATCTTCCCCCACGTGGGCTATAATAAGTTATATTTTTATTTTCTTCTCTTTGAATGATTCACTCGAGTTTTGTTGCAGCTATTCTACTTGATTTTCACGGACCGTAAGGGTAGACAAGTCAAAAATTTGACTGTGGAGCTATGAAAGTTAAAATTGAATATTCAAAGAATATTGTCACCAGAGTGACCAAAATTTGATCAAAAAGCTTGGGGATTTCTAAAGTTATTGTGTGCATTCAGCAAGCTATGCCGCACGCCCATCGTTTGTGATCCTGGGCTGATTGTTTGGTCCAAATTTGGAAAAAACATCATTGAATTAGGTAAGATGCACATCTCCAGTATATTTGGATATTTTCTTGCCTAATATATGTCTATTTATATCTAGTGCTCATATCCATGAGTGATAGACATAACTTTCAATTAGGATTTATTGCCTAATCCGCAACCGCACGTCGATTTTTATTCCATCTATAAGGCTTTAGATGAATGATTAATCACGCGGGAATAAAAATTGATATCTTGATCTTTAAGGCTTACGATCAATTTATTGATTTTATTAGCGGAACAATCAAGCCTGATTAGATGTCGTTTCCAAATTTGAACGATTAATAATATCTTTGATGGGTGTGGATGATTTGGTGCTTATCTTTTTATTGTTATGTTTATCTCGAAAATACAAAAAATTGCATTGGCATTCCATATAGATTAGGATAAAATTGCATAATAGAATATGTTTTCTTAAATGCATGTAGTTCTAGGTTAGATAATATTTTTAGGATTGCATGTCGAGATAATTTTCTAGAATAAGATAGGATTGGTCTATTTCCTAACTTAAGTTAGATAATACCTCACTTTAGTTAGATTTTGACTTTTAGCAATTTTAATTACGAATTTTCATTAAAAAAATACAAAAAAATCATCCACATGTCATATAGAATTAGGTCATTTGATTAATTTAGATTGCATATTTTATAGTTGCATTTCTTTAATTTCGAATTTCATAGAAAATACAAAAAAATTTAGAATAAATCCATTTCATGTTTAAGGATAGAATGCATGCCTATTCATGTCATATAGTTTAGATCATATTGCCATGTCATGTAATTTAGATCATGTTGCCATGTCATATTAGATTACTAGCGTGCATTGCATATAGATTAAGTTCCCATTAAACAAAGTGAAAACAAAAAATTGTGTGTTAATTAAAAATCATATTTAGGGTTGATGATGTGAATTCTGATCTAACAACGCAGATGCTTTTGTTGCTATGAGGTAAGTCCTGCAATTTATTCATTACTTTATTGGGTGTTAAATTGGTGGTTTGCGTACCTGCATGATCACCTCACATGTTAGGGAGATAATTAAAATCAATTCGAGCTGCCTACTAAACATTTTTTTCAAAATAAAAGAATGGTACCGAAAGGGCGTTAGATGAATCTAGCGTAACCAAGTCCCCGTATCTAGGATCTCTGGTTCATAGGAGTAAAGTAAATCTCTCATTACTTTACTTGGGTTTCTAATCGACCCACCAAAAACTGTTTAGTGGCGACTCCTTAATAAAAATCATTCGCATGTTAAGAATTCAAACCTAAGTCGCAAATTGGTGTGGGCTTGTGAGAACCCGAGTTAAGTCTAGACTTAACAATCCATTAGCCAAACCCTAGGTGGTTCACACTCGAAAAATTGGTCGCGACACCTGCATGATCAATTGTTGCAATTGCATTGGATTGATGGACCAGTTAAGAGATTATTTATGTACCACAATCTTTGAATTAGAAAATTGGCTTTATTCAAAGGTGATGAGGCAATGGACCTAGGAGTTATGTCGTCTTGTATGCAATATCTCAGTGTTAAGTTATTAATAAAATTAGGATTGCTTATAAGATGGAATACTCTCCCTTTTCTTAGAATTTTCTTTTTAATATCATGGATCGATCTTTTTACTATTGTAATGTAACAAGTTAATCACAATATCCAAGTGATATGAATTTTTGGTCAACCTTGTCCTTTGAGTTTTGAAAAATCAATGCCACCTCGTTTTGGAAAAGGATTTGATTCTTAAATATTAATAGCACATATAACAATGAAATCAATATTAAAAATTTAATAACATATGTACTTTTGGGTTACTTAACAAGTTTCACCTTCTTAATATAGAAAACTAATTGTAGTGCACGAAGGTGCAATCTAAATCTCTAAACTATTAGTGGTATTCTATGTAGTAGTTAAGATTGCTTATAGGGGAAGAACCTACATAGGCGGTAAATAGAATAGTGATCGTATTTTAATTTTCATTAAAATTATATTGTTTTAAAAGGTAATTGTCTTGCCATTACAACTCCAAAAGTCTTGACATGTGGTCCAAACAAGTTATTATTATTTTTTACAATAAAAGTATTTAATTTGTTTGACTTAAACAAATATCACATGCAATTCATTTTTTTTTATTGATCCATGCAATTCATTTGTTGACATGCATCTAGTAAAGATCCTTCATAGTATGTCTGGCAAGATTTATTCTGAATGTGAGGTGTTGTGAATGTATTTGTTGCATACGAATTAAATGTTTAATCAGTCAGCCAATATTTCGAAATTGCAAAACAAAAATCCGAGTGAAAGTTACTATCAAATGGTTCTGATTATGGAGTCCTTTCGAACAGTCATTTTTTATATTTGCTGCAAAATCCATTACCTCTCTCTCTCGTGACCAAATTAAAGTAACCATGTGTTACACGACATAAATTAAATATAGAAAAGCACCATGGATTAACATGCGTCAGACCATCACCTTTTTGTGCTGGCTTCGAACCCAGTTGGCCTGGCTATGGACCCAAGGAAAAAAAAAAAAAAAAAGAAAGAAATTCAACAACATGCTTCGTACGTAAATGAGCCTAGTCAATCTCTGGCGTTAATTTATACGG
Source organism: Eucalyptus erythrocorys (assembly GCA_014182555.1). NCBI lineage: Eukaryota > Viridiplantae > Streptophyta > Magnoliopsida > Myrtales > Myrtaceae > Eucalyptus > Eucalyptus erythrocorys. The sequence goes on from CM024602.1 coordinate 30,128,515, forward strand.
GCCCCATTTAATGCCGACCTCATCTAACGGTCAAAATTCATCAAGATCTTGTGCACCCGGCTCATGCAAGTGTGCCTTGGATCCGTACCAAAACCTCCGGGCCCAACGCCTAGTGACCAATAGGGGAGACTCGGTGCGTGAAGACCTCAAGTCGTCTCGAAGACTTTCGGACAACAAGACAGCATGCCAGTGAAAAAAGCATACGGAAGAGACGAGATGTTGTGGGGTTCACTGTGATCTTCCTCGATGACTAAATGCGTCTTATGCGAATCGAGGACGTCACCCGGGAGATTCACAGTGACGAAACGTGTATCACGCGAATTGGTCGTCGCTCGGTCCATTGTCTATAGCCATGGAGGAGCAGTAGGAGTACGGCAGCGGTTCCCCCAAAGCGTTTCCCATTCTCGTTGCAGGTGAATTGAAAAAGCAAGGAAACGCCACATCAAACGGAGAAAATGCACGTGTTTCGAGCAGATTTGATCTCTCCACCTATTTTTCTTCTATATGAGGTCATCTAGTTCACTGTACATGATAATGGAAGGGCCAATAGGCACATACTATTGCCTAATGAGCAGTATACAGGATGGCGTATATGTACGAAGGTTACTTTACTCCCCAGATTAGAATCGCTTGAACAAAATAGCAACGAGAAAATTATTATATACCCTCGGTAAATTGAAGCCTAGTGAATATAATATGTTGAATTATATGAATCTCATATGAGATTTATGCACTTAACCTGCTACTTTGGGTGCACGCAATAACGTTGCATTGCAATAAGTATGGATTTTAAATGGATCACAATATGGGGAAAAAACATAATCCCACCCTCATCCAAAATAGATATAATGTCGCAATAATTGGGTTTTTTGGAGGGGCTAAAATAGATTTAAGGGAACGTGGTTGTTGATAGATTTTAGGGAACGTTGTTATTAACAAACTCCAAGGATGGGCCAATAGACACTCAAAGGTGCCGGGATGATAGCATTTCTAACTATCCGAACTGCATTTCTCAGAAGATCTAACCAGGTTAGAGAAGAAGAGGTGTTTAGAGAGACATTGAGATTTTTCACAAATACTCAATTTATTTCAAGGGACACATTACATCATCTTTGCCTTCTATGGGCATTAAGAGGTCACAACCAAACAAGGACCATGCTCACGGGGCCAGAAACAGACAGAGGTTTCAAAAAATCCGATCGGAAATATGATAAAAGCTAAATTGAAGTTATGCAAGAGGAATTACATCAATTCAAAATTTAATGATATTTGAGAACTAATTGGTTGACCCAAAGATCAGACTGTAATAGGAATCAAATGGGTATTCAGGAACAAATTTGATGGAACAGGTAATGTTGTACATAACAAGGCAAGACTAGTTGCCAAAAGGTATATATAGGAGAAAGGTATTGATTTTGATTAAACTTATACTCTTGTTGCTAGATTAGAAGCAATACGTTTATTGTCAGCTTATGCCAGTTTTCATAATTTCATACTACATCAAATGAATGTCAAAAGTGCATTTTAAAATTGTTATATCAAAGAAATTGTATACATTGAGCAACCACTAGGTTTTGAAGAAACAGGTAGACTTGTTGATGTTTATCGACTCAAGAAGGTGCTCTATGGATTAAAGCAAGTACCAAGAGCCTGGTATGAAAAATTAAGTAATTTCTTGATAGGTCATGAATTTGAAAAAGTTAAGATAGACACTACCCTTTTTTATCAAGAGAAAAGCTAAAGATCTACTTATCGTTCAAATATATGTTGATATAATCGTTGGAGCTAGTGATGGCATGCTATGCAAGGATTTTGCAAAAATAATGAAAAGTGAATTTGAGATGAACCTAATTGATGAATTAAATTTCTTTCCAGACTCCAAATCAAGCAATCTTCTGAAGGCACCTTTATACATCGAGAAGTATATAAGAAAAATAGTAAAGAAATTTAGTCTGAAAGGATGTAAGAAAATCAAGACACTCATGTCATGCTCTATCAAATTAGATAGAGATGAGAAAGGTAAGTCTGTTAACCCTAAACTACATAGGAGTATGATAGGTTCACTTCTACAACTAATAGCATATAAATTCGATATTTTATTTAGTACTTGTGAATGTGCTCAATTTTAATTAGATCCAAAAGAATCGCATTTATTAGCGGTAAAATGAATTATTCGATACATTAGATCCACACAAAAATTAGGGATATGGTATCTCAAAAATATAAATTTTATGTTGCTTGGATATTTGGATGCTAACTTTGCATGTTGTAAAGTAGATATAAAAAGTACGTTAGGTACTTATCAACTGCTAAGGAATATGCTGATCTCTTGGTTTTCAAGGAAACAAAATTCAATTGCTCTCTCAACCATTGAGGCTAAATATATTGCCCTTGAAAGCTGTTGTGTTCAACTCATTTGGATGAAGCAACAATGAAGTGATTTTCAAAAAATAAAATAAAAAATGGGGAATGTATTCTTATCATGTGCGATAACATTAGTGCTATAAATCTAACAAGAAATCCAATCTTACATTCAAGAACCAAACACATCGAGATAAGACATCACTTTGTTAAAGATCATGTTAACAATTGTGTTATCTATAAATAATTTGTAGTATCAAAATAGCAACTAGCGGATAATTTCACCAAATTGTTGGACAAGCTAGCCTTTCGAATATATATGTGGTGAACTAGGAATATGCAATACTTTGGAATGACAACATTCGGGTAATGTTTCAATTATATCAATTAATATCAAATACAGAAGAAATAATAAATACACATGTACTATATTAATTCAAAAATTTATCATTATAAGTACTGCGCTTGTTACCATTCTGACCATCTAGAGATGATACGACTGTTGTAACAAACTCTGCATGCTCGAATTTTAACTGCCTATTTAATCAGTAGATTTCAAATAGAAAAAAATCTCTAGATAAGAAAAATCACCGTTGATGAAACAATGGCTATTTTTTGTGCAATATGCCGCTTCTATTTATAGAGGGTGAGTATTCACATTTTCACTCACCACTCATACTTACTCTCTCATACTCTTTTTATAATATCTGCTCAAACCTCTTGTCCCTTCTACACACAAATACCTTTTCGCTCAAACCCATGGTACACAAAACTCACCCCTCTTCCAAGGAAGCAAGGAAATTTTCACAAACCATTGGCCGATTATCCAAAATCTCTAAAGAGGAGATCGCCTAATAGGAAGAATTGCTGGAAGCCACTCAAAGTCAAAGTGTGACCCAAGCTAGTGGATCAAGCATTGTTAGTACCCCACCGCCCACTACTACTGAAGAAGAAACCCCTGTTGGAAAAACCCGTGAATTGTGACTGCCTGTAGAGAAGGACATAGGTGCTACATCATCTATGGCACCACTAACTACAGTCGTTCCATTGCTATCAGCTCTTACCCAAATACTTCTAGGAGATGTATTGAAAGGCCTAGCCGCTCCTATGGAAACCCATAGACTAGAACTAAAGAAACTTCTCAAATTTGAAACCACTGGATCGCAAACCCTATAGCTTGAACAAGTATTGATTGTTCAAGAAAAACCAGTTGCTGAGCCATCGCATTCAGCTACTCTTAGCTATTTCAACCTTCACCTAAAAAATCGTCAACCATAGAGGAAGATACCTCAGAACCTACTGCTCCCAAAGATAAAGGAAAACAAATTGTTGAGGAAGTAGAAATCATCACTAAGCTAGTGACTTCACAGCCTGAAGGAAGCGAAGTCACAAAAGAATCAAGAGAAGCCCTAGGAGATAGGCGTTGTGAAGATGATGACGGCAACCAGGTATTTCAAAATTTTGGACCCACTCTTGGTTTTGAAAAAGACTCCAATTTCAAATCCAATTTCTTTCTTTCACTAGAACATGAACATGCAAAACATCACTTCTACAATCGAGGCATCATCCATCATCGTTGTGTTGATTTTGATTTCTTAGAAAATCATGGGATTTTTCTGTTTGAGTTATTTGAAGCCCTTCGACTCAAATACTTCTGCTTCATGAAAGAGGAAGTTCATCTTGAACTTGTGGCAATGTTTACTCAAATTTGCATTTTCCAAACCATGACTCTTTTGTCTTTACTTTTCATAGACAAAATCATGTTATGTCTCTTGATGAACTAGCTGAAATCATCCAAATAAAGTACAATATTTTCAAGCACATTCCCATACAACCTGATGAGGCCTATGATACTTAATTTTTATTCGATGTGTCGAAAAAGTTAAAAAATCGAGATTTAGGTTTCTGATCATAATAGAGCTCGTTTCTCAAAAAGTGTTATTTTTCATTTTTTGTTGTTGCATTGTCGCTTTTAAACAATTTTCAATTCATTTTCGAGAAAAACCTAAAAGTCAGTTGGTTGACTTTTGGATTGATTTTTTCATGCAAATTGCTTGTTGTCAAGTCTATTTTCCATTTTTCCTAATCTAGACTAGAATTTGGACTTATGATCAAATTCGGATTCCTATTCTAACCCCTATTAAGACAGACCTTTACTATTGTTGTACCATTTTTTCTGTAAGGATTCTTGACTTGGTCCCTCAATAAAGTTTGTTTGTTGTCATGTTGGCTAGGTTGTGTGAAAATCTTGTTATTTTTAGGCTTCATATGGCAGATTAAATCTTGGTAGTAATAATTGAGTGTCCTACTATTTTGACAATTTCCTGATGCGTTGTTGTTTGTTATTTGATTTTATAAATCATACTTAGCTCATTTAAGAAAGCCCTCTTCATGAAAGATATTTCATATCTTGTCATGCATGCTAGGAAATTTTCCCATAGTTAGATCATCAATGGTATCACTCAATTTTGATGATTTGCTGTGATTGATATGAAATTTCCTATTGTGAATTTTAGTTGTGATTGCTTAGCTAAGCCTTTTAGGTTAACTTTTGTATAGCATTAGGGTACCATCTTCATGAAAATTGTTTCAAATCCTTTAATCTTTATTGTCAAATGAATTCTAATGAAAGGATTTTAGTACATGTGATGTTTCCAAAAGTAAACCTTTTAAAATTTATTTTTTAATACTTGATTTGACTTAGGAAAAATCATGGTTTGGACTGTATTAAAATGCCTGTGATAGTTGTGAGTGCATTTATACTAGCCCCGGACTAGCCTTGGTAATTAAATGCATTCCATAGCCTAAGATATTCCATAGTCTAAAATGTTTTCAGATCTCTTTGAACTTCGATTTGACGTTGTGAGAGTCATGATTTGGCCCATATTTAAAATCCCTATGATACCTGTGAGTGTATTTATGAGAGCCTAAGTTAGTATTGGCAATTAAATGCGTTTCATAATTGAGATATCATCTTGTCTCAAAAATCATTATTTTCCATTAGCAATGATTTCAAGCTCATCTTTGAGATATCACATATACCTCAGCATGCATATAATCACAGTCATTCATTTAGAAACGCTTGTGGTTGGTGATAGGTGCATGCCTTTGTAATAAGTGACTCGCCGACGATTTACTTCAAGTTGACATGTTCAAGCTTTCTATGCCAAAGAATGGCTTCATCTTGAATTGATATCAAGCATTGAGAACTGTCAGACTTTATATCCAGCAAATAAATGTTTCTATGTCTTCGTCCAGTAAAGGATTGTGAGAGATCTTTGCTTGTTCCAGAACAAGTATCTTCTTGAAAGTTGATCTTGTATCCAGTGTCACGTAGTTGACTAATACTCAATTGAATATAGTTCAACCCTTCAACCAGAGAAACATTGTTGATTGTGAGGTTTCCTATCTTCACGATTCCTCGACCAACAATTTTTCCTTTGTTGTTGCCACCGAAAGAAACATTTCCTCGTTTTACATGAGAGAGTTTTGTGAAACAATTTGAGTCTCCCGTCATGTGTCTTGAACAGCCACTATCCAAATACCACTTGATTTTCTTCTTGATAGTGACTTGCATTTAAATGAAAAACTCAAGTCTTCTTTGGTACCTAAACTTTCTTGGGTCCATCATTGTTAGTACCATAAACAGTCTTTTCCCAACTCTTCTTAACAGGTCTCCAAACTTTGAGACATTCCTTCTCAAAATGTTCTACGCTTTTATATTTTGAACATGTAAGGGCATTTCTACCAACAGGCTTTACAAAAGCCTTTTGAAAATGATCCTTATAAAAAGATTTTGTTGGCCTATTCTTGATTCTTTCTTTTACCTTTGGAAAATCAATCAAAGGAACGATTTCATGTGTCATTCCTAGACCAGATTTATTAAAATAAGGTCTTTGAATAGAAATAATTTTATCCAACTTTTCAGAACCCATTGAAAATTTCTTTGTAACTTTCAACAAATCTTCTTTTAAGCAAGCATTTTCTTTTGAAAGTACATGTCGCGACCAATTTTTAGGGTATGAACCACCTAGGGTTTGGCTAATGGATTGTTAAGCCTAGACTTAACTCAGGCTCTCCCAAGCCCATACCAATTCGCGACTTAGGTTTGAATTCTTAACATGCAAATGATTTTTATTAAGGAGTCGCCACTAATCAGTTTTTGGTGGGTCAATTAGAAACCCAAGTAAAGTAATGGGAGATTATTTTACTTCTGCGAACAATAGATTATGGGTACGGGGACTTGGTTACACTAGATTTCTCTAATGCCCTTTCGGTACCATTCTTTTATTTTGAAAAATGTTTAGCGAGGCAGCTTCAATTGATTTTAATTTATCTCCCTAACATGTGAGGTGATCATGCGGGTGCGCAATCCACCAATTTAACACCCAATAAAACAATGAATAAGGTTAAGGGACTTATCTTGTAGCAACGAAAGCATCTGTATCGTTAGATTAAATTCCACGTCAACAATTCTAGATATGGTCTCTAATTAACATGCAAATTTCTTTTTTTGTTTTCACTTTATTTAATGGAATTTAATCTAAATGTAATGCATGCTAATAGCCTAATATGACATGGCAAAATGATCTAAATTATATAACATGAAATGCAATAATAGCAACTTAATGACCTAATATGCAAATCTTAATTAAATGGCCCTAGAATGCAAATTAATTAACATGCACCTATTTTTGGATTTTCTTTTATCTGCAATTTTGAATTAATAAAAGTCCTAATTAAACTACCTAAAACGAATAATTTTCTAATTCATGTTTAGGATTAATTTAAATTAACCCTATTTTGCCTTAGAAAATCATTTCTTTATTTTTTGTTTTTTTTTTAAAGAATGCCAAGTTTTCTAAGAATGAGATTATCTAAATCTAATCCTAACCTATTTAAAAAATATTTCTAAAAAAAAAAAATGATCCTAAAAATGTGATTATAAAAAAAACCTAATTTGCTAGCATAAATGTCTTATTTACTAAATCTGTATTTCTAATTCTACATGCTCATGCAAGATTTTTTGATTTTTTTTTCTTTTTGATTTTATGATTTTTTTATTTTTTTCTAAAAAATTGCAATTTATCCTAAAAAGGTGGAATTAATCTATCCTAAGATATTTGAATGAAATTCCTAACTAAATTAAAATTTTATCCTATTTAAACTAGGAATTAGGTTATCCTAATTTAAATTAAGACATTATTTTAATTTAGTAATTTCTAGCCTAAGATGCAATCTATCTAAAAAATGATCTAAGCTTAAAATTAAACATGCAATTCTATTCTAAAAATTGATGATTTTTTTGTTTGCTTTTTTTGCTTTTTTTAATTAAAATTTAACATGCAATTCAACTAGCATCCAAAGTGAATTTTGCTTTTTTTTTTTTTCCTCATGACTTAATTAAAATCCCTAATCTAAATATGCAAGACAACTAAACCTAGTTAAAGATTTTTTGATTTTTTATTTTTGTTTTGAAATTAACAATTTCTAATAATTAAACATGCAACCTAAATTAACTGATTTTTTTGTTGTTTTTTTAAGATTTACGATGACTAAAATGCTTAGCCTAAACATGCAAATAACCCTAAACATGTAATATTCTAACTCAGGCATTTCACAAGATAAATAGAAACAATCAAGTTCATTCAAAATTACCCAGAAAAGATATCACATATCATTCAAATCAAGGGGTAATATTTCGCTAGTAAAATCGATAAATTGATCTTAAGCCTTAAAGATCAAAATATCAATTTTATTCCCACGTGATTAATTATTTCGTCTAAAGCCTTATAGACGAAAATAAAAAAATCGGCGCGGTTGCGAATTAGGGGATAAATTGGAATTTCCAATCACTTATTAGGGCCTAATGTTGTTAACAAAAGTAAATAACAATAAAATAACAATAAAACAATAAAAATAAAATAAAGTAAATAAAAGAAAGGAAATCTACCTAATTGCTTTTTTGCTTTTTTTTTTTTTTTTTTTTTTTTTTTTTTCTTCCTTTTTCTATTTCGTAAAAAAAAAAAGAAAAAAAAAAAGAGGGCCGGCGAGGGGACGGCTAGGGTTCCGGCGGTTTGGGGCTGCGCGACGACGCGTGGTGGCGGCGCGGCACCGGGGGCAGGGCGGCGGCAAATCGGCGACGGGGGCGTCTCGGGCCGAGTAGGGGGAGCCTTCGGGTCTCCTGGCGGGCGTCGGGCGTCTAGATGCGGGCGCGGGGCGGTGCGTGAGCGAAGCGGGTGGAGGAGGCGTCGGCGTCGCGAGGAGGGCGCGGGGCGGCGGATCTGGACTCGGCGGCGGCGGCGGCCTCGCGAGCGAAGCCGGGGCCTTGGGCGCGAACCGTGGCACGGGTGGATCGTCGGATCGGAGGCGTGGCGGCTCGGCGCGTGCGAGACGGAGGCGAGCGGTGGGGCTAGGTCGTGACGGCGGGGCGCGGGCTGGGTCGCGAGTTGGCGGCGGCGGCGAGACGGGTTGGCGCGACCTTCGAGCGCGGGACGACGGCGAGGGCGGCGGTGCTAGCGTGGGCGACGGCGCCAATGACGGCGTCCGGCGAGGAATTCCCCCTTGGGGAAGACGAGCGGGCGCCGAGGAGAGAGGGGGCTTCGGCCCCTTTTTTATTTTAATTTTTATTTTTTAAAAAAATTTCTCCCTCTCTCTCTCTGCTCCCTTTCCCTCGCTCCCTTTTCTTTTGTCTTTTTTTTTTTTCTTTCAAAATTTCTGAACGAAAAGTCAGCCCCTTAGCTCGACCGTACGCACCTGCTTTTATACACCCAAAAATTGTATCCTCGCGGTATATTTTATTACCAATTTCGCTCGCGCGATACCTCTGAATATATCATAGAAATATTTTTGCATATTCTATCCAAAAATTCCCCTTTTTCGCGAAACGCACCTCCCATCACATATTACCTAAATCTATAATAATCTTAACAAAAATATAACAAAATATAATAAAATGAAATAAAATCTGCCTAAACTATATGCCATGCATTTTTTATTTTTTATTTATTTTTTAGCAAAAATCAAACCCAAAAATTTATGTGTCAACAGCTGCCCCTCTTTGAAGGTGAGCTCGCGAGAGGTTGCCTTCAAAGACAAATTGAACCTAAATTTTGGTTATGCTTATGCAATAAATGATTTTTGTTGGAAAATGAATTCCATTTTTTAATGCAATTTGTATGCAAATGCTAATGCAAATGAATGATGCGAAAGGAAATTACGTACCTATAGTTGCTCACCAATCAGTGTGGTAGAGCATCTTGAGGTACATAATAAATACCTATTTGCTTCACAAGTATCCAATTACTCGGGTTTCTTGAAAAGCCTAACGGGTAATAAATTGAGTGTTCACATCCAAAGTGAAATGTTCAAATCAAGACATCCGGTCCAAACCGAGATGTCAAGAGTTTTGGGCTCGAAATACCTAGATCGACTAAGGTATGACGAGAAAGATTAAAAACATTCACATCCAGTGAAATGTTTAAATCGAGACATTCGAGATCCAGGGCCGAGATGTCAAGAGTTTTGGGCTCGAAATACTTAGATCCGGACTAAAGTGTAATGAGAAAGATGAAAAGTTTAAATCAAGACACCCGGATCTGAGGCGAGGTGTCGAGAGTTTTGGACTCGAAATACCTAGATCCAGACTTAGGTATAACAAGAAAAATCTTAAATCAAGACACCCAGATCTTGACTGAGATGTCGAGAGTTTTGGACTCGAAATACCTAGATCCAGACTAAGGTATAACGAGAAAAATCTTAAATCAAGACACCTAGATCCTGACTGAGATGTCGAGAGTTTTGGACTCGAAATACCTAGATCCAAACTAAGGTATAACGAGAAAAATCTTAAATCAAGACACCCAGATCCTGACTGAGATGTCGAGAGTTTTGGACTCGAAATACCTATATCCAAACTAAGGTATAACGAGAAAGATGAAAAACATTCACATCCTGAGTGAAATGTTTTAAATCGAGACATCCAGATCTAGACTGAGATGTCAAATGATCTTACCTTTAATGAGGATAGTTGGTGTTACATGTCTAGGACTCGTACCATTCTACGGTCGCCTAGACTGAGGTTTCGCTTGGCTAGGACCTGAACCATTCTTCGGTCGCCCAGCCTTGGGACAGAAATCATCGACCCGGGACCCGAACCATTCTTCGGTCGCCTTAATCGGATTGAATCTTGGAGAGAAATCTTTGGAGGACAACTCAATTGAGTGTCAAATATACTTAAAAGGGAATACTTGTGCAATGACAAATATTCAAGGTATGGATAGAGATATACTTACCTGGTAAAATCTCTGATCTTTAGGGATACGTCTCCTACAAAACATGGTTATAGGAGAGGTAACATGCGTTTGCAATCATAAATATGCATCAATTTAACGGATGCTCATGATAATTTCCATTAATCATGCATCATCTAATTTCCATTCTGAACACATGAGTGTCATGAATGTGTCAAATATGGGATCCTTTGGTCTGAAAGGACTTTTCTCTCATCCTCATTAAAATGGTTATTTTATCCCGACCTTTGATGCAGGATTCTGTCAATCACTCTATCTTACCTTCATCATGCCAAACAAGGGTCCAAGCAATCTCGCAAGTGGTACGATCTTACCAATGCGAGAGGTCTTTTAAGAGGGACCATAATGTGGGCTTGGTTAATGGCTTAACAAATGGGACTCTTTGAGTCAAGCTTATTTGAAAAATATTCTGCATTCATCTTGGGGTTTACAAGTCAAGAAACATAAGAAATGAGGCAGAAATTATCTTACTCACACTCCTTCGAGCGATGCTTTCGAACATATGAACCTTTACGTTAATTTAAGTGCCATAATCTGAAGAGACTTTGCAAGGGACGTAATGTAGGCTTGGTTCATGGGTTAAGAAACGAAAGGATGATTAGGCTAAAAAAAGTGTTTAAAGGGTAAAGTTGGTGATTATCATGACATTTCTACCAATTTTCTTCTTCAATGTCGAAGATTTTCTTTTGTACTCATTGATTGCAACAACATTTGAGCTTTTTTCTTTTCTTTTTTGTACCGCCTTGTTCGGGGTATGGTTAAGCATATCAGGCGTTTTTTCTTTTTCTTTTCTTCTGGGCATCGGCCTTGCTTTTACCAGGCACACTGCTTTTTTATGCCCCACTTTTGCACTTTTTTTTTCTTTTTTTTTATTTATCAGAACCTTCATTTTTTGTGGGCATCCTAGTTCATGCCACTTGAATTTATCTTGTCCCAGTGTGGGGGATGATCACCAACTGGGTTTAATATGAAATGAATTCATAAGCTCAAGTGGGCTATGCAATGGATAAAAGTGTATAGGATAGAGAAATGACTGCTCTTCATCATCTTAAGGCACTTCAATTATCGTACAAGTTACACTACGAAAGCAATACCCGAAGATTGACGCAAGTGTAAATAAGAAAATTCCTACCCTTGATTTCAAATTTGTCCCAATGTGGGATGATCCTTGACAGCGGTAATTTTAAACACACTCTTCATGTGTGTGAGCTCAAAGGAGCTAAACAATGGATATATACCGTAGCGTTTTGGGTAGAGGAAGTAACGCCTCTCATCACTTTGGATAACGTACCCTTTGCGAGACCGCATTTTCCTTGTGGGCATGGAATTTTCACACAACTCATTGGGGGTTAGTGTATGAAATAATGTATGGAATAAGGCTTGCCTTTCATCATCCCAAGATATCCCATTTGACACACTTAATTCATCTCACCCAATTCATTAGGAAGAACATGCAAAATTTGCAACAAATTTGAATAAATGAATTTGCAACTCATTGAGGCAATTTGTTCATCACAAAAATGCTTGCAGTTCAAAGCAAATTCAATTAGAGTGGAAAATTTACGGCCGTCCTTTTCTGCTAAGATTAAGGTACCTCCGGAAAATTCATCACATATGGTCCATTGTAATTTGGAGTAAACTTGCCCCTAGGATTTAGAATTGGATTGGACCACTTCCACATCTTTATATGCTATAAGATTATCCCTGAAACAGGAAGTAGATAAATTAGAAAAACAAACAGAGTAATCTGTATTTTTTTTGAAAGATTTTTTTGAAAGACTTTTTGAAAGACTTTTGAAAAGGATTTTTATAAACATTTTGACACGAGGAAGCATAATGAAGTCCATGCCTTAGAATTCTCCTTGGATTTTTTTTTTTTTTTTTATCGGCTGGATATCATCAACGGGCTGGTTTGGTGTACCTCATCATGCCCTCAAAATAAAACTTGTAATTTTATTGATATTCATCAATCAATTACATTTATTGAATGGAAAATGCAAATCCAAGTCCTAAAAAGAAATCAAAGACAATCGCTAGATAGCGATAATTATTCCTAGAAAGCAATAAAAATTCCCACACGGGGAATGTGAGAAAGCGATAAATGAGTTACTCTTGTGGGCCAGGGGCCCATTTCATCGGGAGATCCTTCGTCGATGGCTCCTATGACGACGTCATCAAACAAGCTTGTAACTCCTTCCAGCATATCTTCAGGGTCCTCGGTCTTCGGGGGCGTCAGATCATTCATGCCACCCCATCCGTTTGGGACAATGCTGCGAGGATCAATGTAGAAGCTTGGAGGGGCTGAATACTTCACCAGGTAGTCAAACTTGCTGCTCGGCTGCCCCAGGGTGTCTATTACTTCCGCCTTATCCTGCATCATTATTGGAGGACTAGAGAATGTCTCGTGAATGCCTGGGGGCAATGGGTTTTGCCTTCCTTGCCTTTGGTTAGGTACCGGGCTCTGTCCTTCCTATCTTTGTCCTCCAGGATTTTGTCCCCCTCTTCCAGCGGCATGGGACCTCTGAAGGGCTTCATTGGGACTTTGAATACCCTGACCATTCCTTCCAAGGCCACTATCAGGAACAAAATCATTCCCATCCATGACCCCTTCCATCATAAAGGCAGCGTTTGAAACTTCAGGAGTGGGTGGTAGTGAGTCTCGAGATGCATCGTTTGGTTCCAGGATAGCATTAACCATACCCTCATGTTCCGGTAGCGGATTCTTCTGGACATTCGGTCGAGCGGTTTGGAATGAAAAGACCTTCGTGTCCATGAGGTTTTGGATCTTGTACTTGAGGGTGAAACACTCATAAGTTGAATGCCCCAATTCCCCACTATGGTAATCACACTTCTTTGTTGGATCATAACTACGAAGGGTTTCGCGGTTAGGGCGCTTTGGTTCACTAGTAAGCAAACCTTTCTTTCTTAAGGTTGCCAACACTTGGGATGGAGATCCAGGGAGAGGAGTGAACTCCCTTCTATCGTTTGCAAATGATTGACGACCAGCAAGTTGCTGCTGCCTTGCATTGATCTGGACGATTGGGCCACGGTTGGTGCTTTCTTGGCTATAAGCCATATTCACGTCTTCAACAGCTTCTTTCTCCTTTTTGGCGAGAGAATCTCTTACTTGACGGTTCGATAAACCATCATTCCCTTATCCCCATCTCGACTTGTTCTCCCACAGGAATCAGCTGGTTGAAACTCTCGACATAGGTGCTTGCCATCCGATTACGAAACTCAGATGGGAGGGTCTTTATGAACAATTTCATCAACTCCTTGTCAGTAGGCTTAGGAGTGATTTGAGCAGCTAGATTTCGCCATCTCACGGCGTACTCCTTGAATGACTCGCTTTTCTTTTTCTCCATCCTCTCAAGATCTTCTCGGGAAGGTGCGATGTCCATGTTGAACTTGTATTGCTTAAGAAATGCATCAGCCACGTCATTCCAAGTCTCAAGAAGGTTCACATTCTTCATAACATACCAGTTTAGCGCGGGCCCGGTTAAACTTGCATGAAACGATTGGATCATGAGGGGCTCATTTTTGACGTGCTGGGCCATGCGTACATGGTACATCTGCAAATGAGATTTTGGGCAAGATGTACCATTGTACTTTTCAAACTCTGGCATCTTGAACTTGCTAGGCATCTTGACCTTTTCATAAATCGAGAGGTCGAAGGGGAGTGGGCTCTGTGACTCCTGCCGGTTGTTTTATTTTCTCTTCGAGTTTCGCGAAGCGTCATCCTGCTCCATCTTGGGAACGTTGTTAGGCTTTTCCACATTGATCGAGATTGATTCTTCTTCCAAATCAGTCATGTTGTCATTACCCAATTGGGTCTTGTCGTCCGCCGGGGCAATAATGCAGGGAAGAACAGGTGGAGGAGTCGGATTGACTTGAAGGGATTTGATTTGAGCTATTATAAGCTCCATAGTGGCAGCTAACTGATGGAGTTGATCTTCCATGTTGGACATACGATCACGCATTTCATTTTGGTCGGTCATTCTTGCTCTTAATTGTGTAATAATGGACGAATGATCCGTTATCACCTAATTTGAATGAATGAAGATATGTCAGCATGAGGAGCAGATAAAGAACCAATCAATGACAATGATCTAATCAATTTTTTGATTTCATGAAAAGCTTGTGCAAGAATGAAATTTCCTAAAGAAAGCTAGAAAAATAGACACCCTAGCAAGATTAAATTTCCTAGACATGAATTGAAAACAAATTCTCTTTTTTTTTTTATTTATTTATTTTCCAAATGACTCATTGCATGACAATTTCCTCATTTCATTCCTAATTGACAAATGAATTAAATCAAATGACTAACCTAGATTATCATGGACCGACCGAAAGCACGACAAAATAAATTGCAAGGTATAGGGATAGAAGACTTACTTCACCAAGGAAAATCAACGGCAATCACATAGACATGCGCATGAGATGTGACGTTCGATTTCTAACTAGGAAGGCTAAATAAGGTGGAGCTAAAAGGGTGGGATGACTTAGTTGCAGCCTCACATACTAAGTCAAGCCCTTCTAACTCCGGCTCAGTCAAGAATGATACCCCAATGCGACGCAGCCTCGTGACGCAGCCTCGCGGGCAGAGGTAAACATTCTTGACACCAAGAAAGAAGCTTTCGGGATTGAGTTGGCAACCTCCATTACGCGGCCTCGCGGTCGAAGTCGTATCCAAATCAATACCATCCTAAATATCCTAGTGCGGCCCAAGTCCGGCGGCAGGTTGTGTGTTCAATAGTGTAGTGCTAAATGCAAAGCATGCACAACAGTTTATATCAAGTAACACTTCATACATAAAAATAAACCATTCATTCCTACACCTCCCTGCAAAACAAAGGTCAGCAAACACTTCCCATTATACCTCCCAATCTGCAAAAAAATTTAACACCTTAAATGTTAGGGACGTACCTGGGATCCTTGCTGCCAAACAAAAACATTTTTCAAAAGAAAAGAAAAATTGGCCTAAGTCCGCTAAGAGTTTTAACTCAAGTCTCCAGTGGAGTCGCCAAGCTGTCGCGACCAATTTTTAGGGTATGAACCACCTAGGGTTTGGCTAATGGATTGTTAAGCCTAGACTTAACTCGGGCTCTCCCAAGCCCATACCAATTCGCGACTTAGGTTTGAATTCTTAACATGCAAATGATTTTTATTAAAGAGTCGCCACTAATCAGTTTTTGGTGGGTCAATTAGAAACCCAAGTAAAGTAATGGGAGATTACTTTACTCCTGCGAACTAGAGATTATGGGTACGGGGACTTGGTTACACTAGATTTCTCTAATGCTCTTTCGGTACCATTCTTTTATTTTGAAAAATGTTTAGCAGGTAGCTTCAATTGATTTTAATTTATCTCCCTAACATGTGAGGTGATCATGCGGGTGCGCAATCCACCCATTTAACACCCAATAAAACAATGAATAAGGTTAAGGGACTTACCTTGTAGCAACGAAAGCATCTGCATCGTTAGATTAAATTCCACATCAACAATCCTAGATATGGTCTCTAATTAACACGTAAATTTCTTTTTTTGTTTTCACTTTATTTAATGGAATTTAATCTAAATGTAATGCATGCCAATAGCCTAATATGACATGGCAAAATGATCTAAATTATATAACATGAAATGCAATAATAGCAACTTAATGACCTAATATGCAAATCTTAATTAAATGGCCATAGAATGCAAATTAATTAACATGCACCTATTTTTGGATTTTCTTTTATCTGCAATTTTGAATTAATAAAAGTCCTAATTAAACTACCTAAAACGAATAATTTTCTAATTCATGTTTAGGATTAATTTAAATTAACCCTATTTTGCCTTAGAAAATCATTTCTTTATTTTTTGTTTTTTTGTTTTAAAAAAAAGAATGCCAAGTTTTCTAAGAATGAGATTATCTAAATCTAATCCTAACCTATTTAAAAAAATATTTCTAAAAAAAAAAAATGATCCTAAAAATGTGATTATAAAAAAACCTAATTTGCTAGCCTAAATGTCTTATTTACTAAATCTATATTCCTAATTCTACATGCTCATGCAAGATTTTTTGATTTTTTTTTTTTTTTTGATTTTATGATTTTTTTATTTTTTTCTAAAAGTTGCAATTTATCCTAAAAGGTGGAATTAATCTATCCTAAGATATTTGAATGAAATTCCTAACTAAATTAAAATTTTATCCTATTTAAACTAGGAATTAGGTTATCCTAATTTAAATTAAGACATTGTTTTAATTTAGTAATTTCTAGCCTAAGATGCAATCTATCTAAAAAATGATCTAAGCTTAAAATTAAACATGCAATTTTATTCTAAAAATTGATGATTTTTTTGTTTGCATTTTTTGCTTTTTTTAATTAAAATTTAACATGCAATTCAACTAGCATCCTAAGTGAATTTTACTCTTTTTTTTTTTTTTTTTTTTTTCTTTTTCCTCATGACTTAATTAAAATCCCTAATCTAAATATGCAAGACAACTAAACCTAGTTAAAGATTTTTTGATTTTTTTTTATTTTTGTTTTGAAATTAACAATTTCTAATAATTAAACATGCAACCTAAATTAACTGATTTTTTTCTTTTTTTTTTTAAGATTTACGATGACTAAAATGCTTAGCCTAAACATGCAAATAACCCTAAACATGCAATATTCTAACTTAGGCATTTCACAAGATAAATAGAAACAATCAAGTTCATTCAAAATTACCCAGAAAAGATATCACATATCATTCAAATCAAGGGGTAATATTTCGCTAGTAAAATCGATAAATTGATCTTAAGCCTTAAAGATCAAAATATTAATTTTATTCCCACATGATTAATTATTTCGTCTAAAGCCTTATAGACGAAAATAAAAAAATCGGCGCGGTTGCGAATTAGGGGATAAATTGGAATTTCCAATTACTTATCGGGGCCTAATGTTGTTAACAAAAGTAAATAACAATAAAACAATAACAATAAAATAACAATAAAACAATAAAAATAAAATAAAGTAAATAAAAGAAAGGAAATCTACCTAATTGCTTTTTTGCTTTTTTTTTTTTTTTTTTTTTTTTTCTTCCTTTTTCTATTTCGTAAAAGAAAAAAAAAAAAAAAAAAAAGAGGGCCGGCGAGGGGACGGCTAGGGTTCCGGCGGGCCGGGACTCGCGCGACAGCGGCGTGGCGGTGGCGCGGCACCGGGAGGCAGGCGGCAGGCAAATCGGCGATGGGGGCGTCTCGGGCCGAGCGGGGAGAGCCCGGGTCTCTGGCGGGGGCGTCTCGGATCCGGCGCGGGGCGGCGCGTGAGTGAAGCGGGTGGAGGAGGGCGTCGAGCGTCGCGAGGAGGGCGCGGGGCAGCGGATCTGGACTCGGCGGCGGCGGCCTCGCGAGCGGAGTGGGGGCCTCGGGCGCGAACGTGGCACGGGTGGATCGTCGGATCGGAGGTGTGGCGGCTCGAGCGCACGCAGACGGAGGCAGGCGGTGGGGCTAGGCCGCGACGGCAGGGGGCGCGGCTGGGTCGCGAGCTGGTAGCGGCAGGCGAGACGGGTTGGCGCGACCTTCGAGCGCCGGGAACGACGACGGCGAGGGTCGGCGGCGCTTGCGTGGGCTAACGGCGCCAACGACGGCGTCCGGCGAGGAATTCCCCCCCTCGGGGAAGACGAGCGGGCGCCGAGGGAGAGAGGGGGCTTCGGCCCCTTTTTTTATTTATTTTTTATTTATTTTTTAAAATTTCTCCATCTCTCTCTCTGCTCCCTTTCCCTCGGCTCCCTTTTCTTTTGTCTTTTTTTTTTTTCTTTCAAAATTTCTTAACGAAAAGTCAGCCCCTTAGCTCGACCGTACGCACCTACTTTTATACACCCAAAAATTGTATCCTCGTGGTATATTTTTTTACCAATTTCGCTCGCGCGCGATACCTCTGAATATATCATAGAAATATTTTTGCATATTCTATCAAAAATTCCCCTTTTTGCGCAGAAACGCACCTCCCATCACATATTACCTAAATCTATAATAATCTTAACAAAAATATAACAAAATATAACAAAATGAAATAAAATCTGCCTAAACTATATGCCATGCATTTTTTATTTTTTATTTTTTAGCAAAAATCAAACCCAAAAATTTAGGTGTCAACAGTACAATCTCATTTTCTTTTAAAATAACAAGACACTTGTCTAGACTTTCAACTTTTTCAACCAAAGTCTTTTCTTGTTGTTTCAATTTTGAATTTTCCCTTTTTAGTTCAGAGATCCTTTTAAGTGAGCCTTTAAGACTGAGACAAAGTTCATCAATGTAATTTGATAATTTGGTAGGAATTTTTAAATTTCTAACCTTGATACTTGCTTGTTTGAGTCTCGAGTCGAATCTAAGCTTGAGTGCGAGTCGAGCTTGAGTCTCGAGTGCGAGTGCGAGTTAGCCATAAGACAGATATTGGCATACTCTTCATCACTCTCCTCACATTCGGTGTCATTCTATGTTTCAGCTTTGAGTGCTTTCTTGAACCTTTCTGGTTTTCCTTTCTTTTTCTTTAATAAGGGACAGTTGGGTCTGATGTGTCCCTTTTTTTTGCATTCAAAGCAAACAACCTCCTTATTGGTATCTTCTTCTTCATTTGATTTCTTTTGAAATCTCTGATTGTTTTGTCTCTGTCCATTGAACCTTCTGCCTTTTCTATTTAGCCTTCTGAACTTTCTAATTAGAAGTGTCAATTCCTCATCATCCAAGTCTTCTTCAGAATCTGTAGCATCAGAATCATCATTAGATTTTGAAGCAATTGACTTCTTATCTTTGGTGTCAAATTCCTCATTTAATTGCTCGACTTCATATGATTGAAGTGTGCCGACCAACTCATCTACCGAAAGAGGCATGATCCTTTGTGTTTCTCTTATGGATGTCTTTACATGATTCCAATCTTTGGAGAGTCCTCTCAATAGTTTATTGACCTTCATAGGTCTTGAAATTGGCTGTCTTTGGTATACCAAGCCATTTACAATTTCTGTAAATCGACTGAACATATCCGTAATGGATTCTCCTAACTTCATTTTGAAGGCTTCATATTGTCCAAGAAGGATATTGATTTTGGTTTCTTTGACTCGATCTGTTCCTTCATAACTGACGTGCAATCTATCCCAAACTTCTTTAGCTGTTTCACATGATGAAATTCAATTATACTCAGTAGGAGATAATGCACAATATAGAGAGTAAATAGCTTTTGCATCAAGGGCTTGTCTCTTTGAAATATCGGCTTGTGACAATCCCACTCCATCAGGTAATTCTTTCCCTGAGGTTGATGTAGCTGTAGGAACAATTCCTTTCTCCACTACATCCCATTCCTGTGGATCTTTAGATCGTAAGAATGCCTTCATCTTGTTTTTCCATACGTTGTATTCCTTTCCATCGAAGTAGGGAGGTTTGGTATTACTTTGCCCTTCAATTAAACCTGGAGTCAAAATACTAGCCATAGATCTTTTGCTTTAGAAATAATAACACTTCCAATAAATAAGCAACCTGCTTTGATACCAATTGATATAGGCTAGTGAATCCACCTAGAGGGGGGTGAATAGGTGATTACGGAATTCTTTGGGAATCTTTTACTGAAAAATACTTTAATATGAAAAATATATCAAAAATAAATAGATCATGCATTCATAAAGTAAATAGAGTAGGGTAAGAGAGAATTGACACAAGGATTATAGTGGTTTGGCTTATTGCAAGCCTACGTCCACTCTCCATGCTGGCAGCCAACTGGTTGTAATCACTATGTAGCAAATGAGAGTTGTTACAATTCATGAACTAGACTTCTTCAGCAGAAAGTCTCTCCTACAGCTTCTTGCTGTTTCGCACTATAAGTGACTTTCTTTGATACACAACTTGAGCATGAGAGATTTTAGACAACAAGAGATTTCAGAGGTTCTAACATCGAAATTTTTCTATCAATTCTCTCCTTACTTTCGAACAACTCCGATCCACCTTAAATAGCCTTCATGCCTCCATACCCGTTGGCACTTTCCAAGAATTCATCCAATCAACCCGTTGGACTGAATCGATTTAAGTGATCTTCACGTCGTCAAAAATATAAGTAGACAATAGCTCGTCAATCCTGCTCGCCCATACAATCAGGAGCTTGAGTTTCCAAAATTAGATCATTCCAAAAATTCGCTTGATCTTCAATGGATAAAATCCGAGGAATAAATCTTCTGAGCTCACAATCACAGGCAAAGATATTCCATGGATAAGCTAGGGGATATAATATCCAAATCTTACTTTTCTTAACCATAAAAATAACTTGCCGTCAGCCTGGCAAAATCGCAACCTGTCTTCAGACTTAGATTTGGGTCTGGAGATCTTCAAACTGTAACTGGGTCTGACTATCTTCAGACGGAAAAACTTCAGATCAAACTTTGGGTCTGACTATCTTCAGACGAAAAACGCTTGGGTCTTGAACTCTTCAGACTTAACCGACTGAGTCTTGGATTTTTTAGACTTTACCGACGAGGTTGTTTTGTTAACTTCAAAACTTCAAGGGATTTTTCTTCAACATAATGATGTATGAATGTATAAGGTTTTATATTGAAGTGCTGGATGTTTAATTTTAAATACTTATTTACAAGTTTTAGTACGACACTGCATACACAACTGCGGTCCAAAACCTCGATTGCTCAATTTAGAACATTAAAAGGATTTATGGGTGGAATACACGAGTGAACACTCGTGGTAATCTATTCTTCCATAAATTTGCTTGTCCCGACTGATAAAAGTAACACTGAATGACAATAGTAACGGTGAATAAACTGCTTTTATCCTTGGGGATGGGGAACTTGAGCATTTACCATCCTTACCTTAGGCGTCAAAACTTCACAGTCCTCATGTGATGTGTGATTTGTACTTGCCATGAGTTTCAATTGGTAAGACATTGTCCCTATTTTGGTTGAAGTTGAGGCCATTGTGATGTGTGATTTGTACCTTGAGCATTTACCATCATTTCCTCGAACCCTCTTTGCTTCGCCTATTTTGGTTGAAGGAGAGGTTGCGGCCCGGCTTCATTGGTTTATGCGTGTTTTGCTTCTAACTTGTTGGTGTCGAGCCTTTCCTGGTGGTTTTCTTTGAGTTTGGATCCAAATCCGTGATCTAAGAATGGGTAATGTCTTCTTCTCGATATGCGCCCACCACATATTTGAGGGAAACGCCCGAACCAAAAGTGATCGTTCTAGTCTCGGATTCTGAATTGTTCCAAGGATATGCAAATGTGTTTTGTCCTGTACAACATTTTTACTGATGGCCAAATACATTTCCTTAGCCAGATTTCATCTTTACAAAGTTCGAATAGGCCTAGATTTTCAGCCATCGTTTTGCCTTGTGCTCAGCTATTTCCTGTGATTGTTCCTGGGGCTTATCGTGTGGCTGCGAGCGCAAGCCCCAAGTGATCGTGGGTAGAAACTGATAGTTGTCCAAAGGTCGGAAGTCGTTTCTCGGATTGGTTTGGGGAGTCTTCGGTCATGAGCGCTCGATGGTGGAATCTGTATATGCGATATACTGATGAATTAGTCTAACAAGCTTTGATTGTTGAACTCCTCGTGCGGTCGTCTTGCATTTTGGTGTGTTATGTCCTGGTTTGTCCTGGGGCAGGGGCATAGGGAGGAGACATTGAAGGGCTTAGGAAAATAGTGGAGAAAACGGAAAAAAATAGGAAGTGAGCTTGAGCTTAGTGTTGGTAAATCTGGGTTGGGCCTAGGTTTATTGAATTTGGACTCGGTTCAGGTCATGAACAGATTGGGCTTCAATCATTGAGCCCACTTCTTTTAATTTAGCTGGTATCACCAGCCCCAGCCTGAGTCCATATTTTTGGATTAAGAATTAATTTACAAAAAAATTATTCTTTTTAAAGTTAGGGAAAAGCTTAAATATTAGTTTTTGAATATTTTTTTATTAAAATGTGTGGAATTTCTTAAAAAAATTTATGCTCAAAATTGAACAAGCCCCTCTCGAGCTTTAGATTAGGGATTGGATATTCACGAAATAATTGTCAACTTGTTGTATGCACATTTTTTTTTTTTTTTCTGATTGCACCCTTTTGATACATGGATTCTTGTTTCCTTAGCCTAGTTAGGAATTGAATCCTAGGACGTATGATTGGTATAATATAGGTATCGAGAGGGCACTAGCCGATTAATTAGTGTAATTAAGTTTTCGATCCTAGATTCCCCTGGTTTGTAGTAATAAAGTAATTCTCCCATTAGTTTAGTTAGGTACATAATCGGCCCACAATGAACTAATTAGTTGTGACTTCCAAATAAAAATAATCTTAAGTGTTAGTTCCAAATTGGTATAAATTTGGAAGAGCCCACGCTAAGTTTAGACTTAATAATCTAATGACCAGCCCTAAGTGGCTCATGTGAGGTTAGGTCGTGATAACTATCATATCAGAACTTTTGCACAATATACAATTAAGTCTCTAATTTTTTTGGACAAGGCCTTTAAGTTTATTTGTTTTTATTTGCATTGGCCCATCTATTTAAAATATTGACAAAAGCTCTACAAGATGGCGTTAAGTTGCAGTTAATTGCCATTCTAGCACCACAAGTGCTATCATAATTTTTTTTTTTTTTTTTTTTTTTGAAAATTCAGAGATGCATTATTCGAATATATACTATAAGAAAAACTATCAGAAAAAAGCATCCAGCTGAAACAAACTTGGGATGTCTTTGCATTAGACTAGAATTTTAGCTTTAGCACGGGACCAACAAAATCTGGTGACTACTTTAATATTTCCCCCATAATTCCATAAAAAGAAAAATTATCCTTTCTTGTAATACTCCGGAGAAAACAAATGCCAGGTTCAAATTACCCTTGAGACCAATTAAAAATACAGATTTTATATTTTTGTCAATTTAGTTCATCACTATTTGGTAGAACATAATTGTGATTGGTTCTTTACACAGTCATCTGAGATATTTTGTAAAATCATGGTCAATTACTAAAAACTAAATTGTCCAAGCCTTTAATTTGTAAAATTTAGACAGAAAATAAAAAATTTCTATTGAAGATGGTAGAGATTAGGTTTTCCTTGCTATTGTTATTCATCACGGTTTTCAATTCACTTATATAATTCAAGTTCTTTCATCTTAAATGGTGGATAGTCGATCTTGCTGTTAATGTTGTAAAAGTCATTTATTTTATCTTTCTCAAAAAAAAAAAAAAAAAAAAAAAAAAAAAAAGAAGTTCTATGATATGTTATTATGAAGTAAATTCCCTAATTCTTCCTCGATCTTATGGTCCTCTCAAATATGTTGGTATAAGAAGTTTTCGTCCTTATTGAATTAACTAAAATAATGTAGATCTCAGAGTCCAATAGGTTTGACTATCCCCCTCTTTCATAATTATTAGTAATGATATCATGGCTGGAATATGGGGCATTGTTTGAGTTTTGAATCGATTTGTCTTTCTCCCACTCAATCCAAATTCCACATCTAACCTCAAATTAGATTAAATGAACTATAAATTAAGAGAAAGTAAAGTGAGTAGAGATTTTATTTTTTTTCCATCAAGTAAAATTAAGATCAAATTATGAAAAAGATAGGGAAAAAAAAAAGAGTGAAGGTACATATTGTTCTAGCCTATTTTTGTCTTTTTGGCCAACAATTATTATCTTTTTCTGGAAATGAAAATCATAGTAAGATTAATTGCGATATAACTAGGGAAAATCAAAGACTGAAAGTGAATTGCCATAAGAGTGAATTGGGATTAGATTAAGGGGGAAAAGATATAAAGGAGTGAGTGAAATTTTTTCCTCACCTATTATTATAATATGAAGGGAGAAATGAAAAACAAGAAAAGATAAAGGGAAAGAGAGATTATTATAATGTTAAATGGCCATAAGATAAGACTACTTCAATGCACAGCTTCACATATATTATATTAGATTCTCACACTTAAACCAGCACAAATGCTTGCATAAATATAAGTCCAAAGCAAACGGCAAAATAGCATATATTTAAAGCACAAAATCAACCCTAGAAATTCTTAATGGGCAATTACTAACACCGTAGGAATAAAATATCAGATGCAGGAAAATACTGAATCCACTCCCGGACAGCAAAGACAGCTTGATGTCCCCTGCGCTGAAAGCTTGGTGAAGTGACCGATTTCTACATCCAACTTGGATTTGTTCTCTTCAATGTTTTCTTCTACCGTTGGGCTTGGGTTAATTATGGCGAGTTGCTGAGCCCCTTCCGTCATCGTTGTTTTGGTCGCTGTTTCATTGAGGTAGTACTTCTCCCATTAGATTTATGCCCCTTATTCGGGGCTTATTTTTTTTTGTTGTAATTTGAGGAATGTTCTTTGGTGGGTGGATGTTTCTGCACTTCGACATGTTATCGTCTAAGTCAGCTTAGTGAAATGGGCTAGTGAATCCATCTAGAGGGGGGTGAATAGGTGTTTAAAATAAACCTTGACAAATATATGCGGAATAAAATAAACTTTAAGCAAAATAAAGGAGTTAAGGGAAAGGGATAAGAACACAAGAGGTTTATAGTGGTTCGGCTTAATCCAAGCCTACGTCCACTCTCCCACGCTAACAGCCTTCTGCTGGATTCCACTATGCAATCAATAAGAGATTACAACTTTGAGTGCAAATACTTAGTAGTAGATCACACTATCTTACTAAGTCACTCTTTTGGTATTTCTCTCAAGATCACAAACGTTTAAGCTCACGAGAGACAAGTGTATGATCGAAGTTGCTCAGACTTTGGAATTTTAAATTCTACGCTTCGTCTCTTACTTGCTCATCGGTCCTTGATCTCCTTAAATACTCCTCCACTTCCAAACTAGCCGTTGGACAGTATCTTGAGGATCGTCTTCCAATCAACCCATTGGACAAATCTGTATCTAGAAGATTTGGTAGCCGTTGAGTGACAAAAGTAGAATCCCAAATTGATTCCGATCGCCCATACAAATAGAATCTTGGTTTCCATAAGTAAAGCTTTCTTCGTATAGAAAGGTCTTGTCTTCATGATCCAATCGTCAATCAATTAGATTGAGTTAATCAAATTATCTTGATGTACAATCCAAATCAGATCACTAACTGTTATTCATCCTAGAATAAACCAAGGCTTTGAAGAATTGAAGATAAACTTGAATCTGTCTTCGTCTTCATTCTTCATCGCGTTCGGTCTGGAAATCTTCGGACCGTAACTATGGTTCTGACTGTCTTCGACTTTGATTTGGGTCTTGACGGTCTTCGGACTGAAACTAAGTCTTGACAGTCTTCAGACGGAAACTGGGTCTTGGACCTTTCAGACCGAACTTTGGGTCTGAACCTTTTTTGTGCGATAGACTTTACAATCTGATTCTTTCAAGCATAGACTTTGATAATATCATTTACATGTTCCATCATCTGCATAGTCTATTACTCAATAATCAAACACGTTAGTAGCATTTGATTTATTTTGTCATCTTCAAAACATCATAAGGGATTTCCCTAACACTTAGTTCATTGGTTTCTGATATTCATAGTTTCTCTCACATCGATTTTACCAACAGATTGAAAATGGTTTCAAAGGCAACAGTTTTCCTTTGATCGTAACTGATGCTAAAATATGCAAGGAACTGAGATCGCTTGAGCGTGAACTGGAGGAAGAGCCAAGATCGAGGGATGGCAGTCCAGATGAGGGAAATCAAGATTCTGGTTGTCGGGTCAGCTCGAGAGCTGAAATGCTGCATTTCTTGAACGAACTTGGATGGCTATTTCAAAGGAATACAACCTCTTCGATGCTCATGGATCCTGACTATTATCTCCGCCGCTACAAATATTTGTTCACTTTTGCAGTTGAGAGGGACTGTTGTGCCCTGGTCAAGACACTTCTTGATATATCGGTATCAGGGTACATAGATGCGGATGGTCAATCTAGTGAGCCCGTGAAGGTTTTGTTGGAAATTCGACTCTTGAATGGTCGACATGCTTGTATTGGGCAGTTAGAAGAAAGTGCAGGAAAATGGTCAACATGCTTCTGCAGTACCATATAAGTACCAGCAAGGGCTCTGGCAAAACATACATTTTCACTCCAGATATGGAGGGACCTGGTAATATTATACCTTTTACATGTGGCTGCTTGTACACCGGGCTCAGTTGAGATAGTTGATGCCCTGACAAATGATCCACAAGAGGTATTAAAATTCGACTTGGTCATATTTTAGTGGCATGAAAAATTGCATTATAATGTAACCATGTGGGGCAACGCCAATCTATAACGTACATATCCTTTTTCGAGACAGCATGCAGTTTCTTATTCATATGTGATGCTGAATACTTAGGTATTAATTGCTTTTTTTGAATTTTTTTTTTATATGGAGAAAGGTATATGTAGTAAGGTCTATGAAGTAGACATATGTTAAGTATAGGTGTACGCACATTAGCGCACACTCATGTGATTGCTAGATCTTTACATCGGTCCTAACACTTTCATTATTTTCATCTCTTTCTAGATTGGATTAAATGGCTGGAACCCCCTTCTGGATGCAAATGGGCAGTTGCCGTATTCCTATGCTGTGATGAGGAATAATCACTCCTACAATGAGCTTGTGTCCTGTAAACTTGCTGACAGGAAGAACAGTCAAATTTCTGTGATGATCGGAAGTGAAATGGAGGACTTGCAGCCATCAGTTGTGCAAGAGTCGGGCCAATCTGCCCAGTCTCAGTTGAGTGTGGGCTCGTGCACGAGATGTGCGGTCGCAGCAGCAAAATATGGTAGAAGATTTCCGGCCTCATATGGGCTGGTTCATCGGCCCTATATCCATTCAATGCTTGTTGTTGCAGCTGTCTGCGTCTGTGTTTGCCTCTTCTACAGAAATATACAGAAGGTTGGTTGTGGTGATACTCCCTTCAATTGGAAAAAATTGGATTATGGTGCTATTTAGGGAGTGCATCTACTAACATATAAGATGAAGCAAAAGGAAGCTAATGTAAATATGAAGGCAGACTAGAGTGCATTTGTATCTGGAGAGGAACTGCTTCAAGATGACTATGCAAGTGAAAGGTTTCAAATACCCATCAAGAATCTTAGTAGGGTTTGGCATATCTGAATTTGCATATCCCTCTTTTTAATAAGCTGTGATGTGAAAAGTACCAAGTTTTCTCTGACCTAGTAGTTCTGGAGAATACCTGGACATAGGAACTGGTTAAAATCTGTGTACCGCAGCATGAGAACAATTCGGGAATGAGATGGGAGGAAAGATGTTGGGCGAATTACAACTAAATATATGTGGCGAGCTGGAGAAGATGTGCTTTGCCATAATGCCGAAATCAAGGGAGGATGTCTGCAAAACGGCGATGAGCTTGAATATTCTTTATCATAGGGGAAGTACTCATGTGGTAAGTTATATGTTTGTTATTACTGTTCTGTTCCTTTATGGGTTTTTGGTTTCTGATTTCTTTGACTCATGGGTGCTAAACGAGCGTTGCCAACTCTGGATGAGTAACTGAGTTTGTTTTAACTGTAAAGTTGATCGCAACTCCTTAGGGCTGTTGAGACTATTGTATTATTTTATTAGTTGAAAATATTTGTTCGGGTATGTCTTGCAATTTGCCGTATTTCCTCCTGGCTTTTTTGGTCTTCACCGAATCTCAATGGCTCTGGACTTCGTTTGGGCGCTCGGTTCGGATGTTTGGTGCTTCAGTATTTTTGCTTCTTCATTTACAGTTGAGAATGAGACACGAAATGGTCGTTGGGACTTTGGACGGCACGTATCTGCATTCTTGACTGCACTGGACTTTCAATAATCGTACTTCATTTTAGTTTGGAAAATTGCCTCTGTTCTGGCATGCTGAGGGAACGAAGTTTGGACAGTGTTTGAAGATTAGATGTGATTAGGGCTGCCCTGGAAGATGGATATTCCGGGATGTCATTGTCCATTTTATAGATCGGTCGCATACTAATATGGTGCCAAAAGTCGGTGTTTGTGTGTTGTGGATTCTAATCCACCTCGCTTCCGAGTTTTGAAAGCTTGTATCACATCTAGACATTTGGGTGGGTTCATGGATAGGAACCGTACGGCGAATTGTTTTCTTGATTGGTTCTGGAGATGCTGGATTTGTTGGTGTAATATGCCTAATCATGCACCGAATCCATTGGCATGTCTCAAGCTTTTGGAATTGACAATGCGAAGTTCTCTGCTCTCTTTTCGATTGAGCTTTGTGTGAGTGATTTTGAGGGGAATATTCGATTCGCTTTATCGTTGTTTTGGGCTATGAGCAAATGTTCAAACTCACCAAATGGGACGAGCATTTACTTGAGATCTGCAAATATCTATTTAATCATCATTGTAGGCAGCCATAGTATACACCATTTTGGTATGGGAAAATTACCAAAAAACTCATGAAGTTATTGCAAATATATTACTTTAGTCCCAAGTCATTTTTTTAACCAATTGAATCTTAAATATTTTGTATTTGTGCTAATTTAATCTGTTTGGTCAATTTTGGCCGGAAATCGTTAATATGGATTCTAGCTGTTTTACGCGACGTAGTTGGTGTTAATATGAATAATTTTTTAATAAATATTTTAAATTTTTTTGATTTATTTATTTTCTTTTTCTTCGTTTCTTCCTTTAGTTGGTCATAAACCTTGACGATCAGCCAAAGGCAAGGGCTAATGAGGTTGACCTCATCAATGGCTAGCGAGGCTGACCTTAGTAATTAAGCCAGTTTCGACTTTGTCGCTAGTGGTTGCTGAGGTCTACGTCAGCTTGATTATGTCATGTAAGTTGATTAGCAGAAATGTTAAGTGATTTTTGGCCAAATTTGGTGGGGTTGACTCAATTCGCAAAATCTTAAAAAGTTTAGGAAAAAATTGATATAATTAAAAGGTTTAGAACTGAATTGATACAATTGTAATAAATTTTAAGATTTTTTTGTTACTTTTGCTTTTAAGGAGAGTTGCCTCTGAAATCGATTGTTAATTAATTGGCATGTCATCAAGAATCATCACACTTTTTCCATGTATTTTCACAAGTAATTGCCCCTAATGAAAGTCTCCTCCTCCTTAATGTATGGTCGGTTCCTACCCCCCTCAACTTAATGAGGTTTCTTGCATTTACTTTAGTTTTGTCTTTCATTTAAGGTGATTATACTAATTTTAGCTTTCTTTAATTAATTTGATTGTTAGTTATGTGTTAATATTGTAATTAGCAATTCTTATTCTTTTTCACCATCATCATATTTTCACTCATCACCGAACGTGGAGGTTTCGCACTCCATTAAGCCAAAATAAGTTATCCCCTCTAATCTATTCCTTTAATTCTGTTAATTTTCATTTGATTTTGTTACTTTTTTACAAAGTACCGTTTGTTTTTCATTCTATTCATTTCAATGTTAGTAATGCTGTGTTTGGGAGATTGGGGAAAATGGCAGTGATGAAAATTTAAGTGGAAAAAGCTTGAACATTTTAAATTTTCCACGAGATGAGGAAAAGGCAGGAAATCTTAAAATTATACAATATTTTTTCCAATTTCGTTCACCTAAGGGCTCCCAAACAGAGCCTTAGCGTGCGATATCTATAGAACGGATAAGCTTTCATTTAAGAAGAGAGAGAGAGAGAGAGAGAGAGAGAGAGAGAGAGAGAGTATCCAAATTTTGGACGGAGAGGTCGCCAAATCAAATTTCATGTTGCCAGTTTCTTTTAATAAAATTCTAAGCCCACGATGAAGTTATTATCAAATAAATTCCCTGATTCTTCTTTCTTGATCTTGTGATCCTCTCATCTATGATATAGGTTTGGAAGAACTCTTTGTTCTTATTCAATCAACTAGAATAATGTCAAGAGATTATGAAAAAAGAAGAAAAAATAAATGGGAAGAGAGATTATGATAATGTCGAAGGCCATACATCAGCCTCCTATAAGTCCACTTCAACACACGGCTTTACATATATTATATTAAATTCTCACGCTTGAACTTGCAAAGATGCTTCCACAAATATAAAGTCCAAAAGCAAATGGCACACGTAACATATATTCAAAGCACACGATCAACCCTAGAAGTCCTTACGGGCAAATTGACAAACATGTCGCTATGGTAATTAAGGATCAGATGCAGGAAGAAGCTGAATCCAGTCCCAGACAGGAAAGACAGCTTGAGAGTTCTTCTTCATCCACTACTCGTTCGGTCTCTTCATCCTCTTCTTCAACTGTCGAGCTCGGGTTGACACTGGTGAGTTGCTGAGCCACATCGCTCATTTCCGGCCTGTTCGCACCGCTTTGGTCCAGGCAGCTAACTGCAATTTCAGCTACGGTTCGTATTTTCTCTATTTCACCGTCACTAGCACCCTCAAAGTTCATGACATCGGAGAGTGTGTCGCCCTTCACGGAAGAGATGAAATGATGGATAGTATTGATCGGTTTTCCAGACTCGGTGACATAAAGTTTCTTTCTTGTGAGCAACTCCACAAGGACAACTCCAAAACTGTATACATCACTCTGAGTTGTTAGCATACCAGTAACTAAATATTCCGGATCGATGTAGCCCAACGAGTCTTTTTTTTGAGTGGCTACGATATGTTTATGCTCTGGTGATATGAGTACTGAAGTTCCAAAATCGGATATTTTCACCGAGTTTTTTTTATCCAAAAGCATGTTCGCCGACTTGATGTTGCCATGAACGATTGGGGGTTTTGCACTGGAGTGCATATAATCAAGTGCATGAGCAGCTTGGGTAGCTATTCTAAAGCGGTCTTCCCATGATTTTAAGATGGTCGACGGATTTTGATGGATGTGTTGGAAAAGGGTGCCATTTGGAATGTATTCATATACCAGCAATGGTATTTCAGTCTCCAAACATATGCCTTTGAGCTTCACCATATTTTTGTGGCTTCTTCTCATCAGAAATTCAAGTTCATCTTGGAAATCCCGCCTTATTATAGACTTGTGCTCATCTTCAGGCTTCTTGACCACGACCATGGTGTCCCCTGCTATTATCCCTCTATAAACAGAACTGGAATGGTCGTCATTGAGCTTATTACTGTCATTATAGTTGTTGGTTGCTTTTGCCAACTCTGCCTCCGTGAAGATTTGAACTTTGCGCTATTTCAAGAGCTCTCCTCCATTTCGTCTGAAGTTGATCTTTCTGAGTCTCCACTTCATCGTGATCGAGACAGAAGCAGTAACAGTCATGCCGAAGACAGACACGGCGATTGCTGCCGAAGAGTATGTGTTGCCAGATTAGTAATTCAAGCATGTTATCTCATACAACCCACATAATTCATTTAAAGAGATAAATTTTGAACACACAATCATTTACTTTTTTTTCCTGCGCAATATCCATCGATCACTATCGATTTGGAAGGTTAGTCAATATTTTAAAATATAATCACCCAATTAAATGTTAACAGAAATGGTTTATGTAACAAATGGGTTACACATGTATGGTCCAATAATCCTTACAAAAGTTCTTATTAAAAATGACACGTGTCATCATAAACTGAACAAGTAATCAAAATGATCAATTCTAACCAAAGTTTTCTATTACTCCTCCAAATATCTGTCTTGATTATAATGGAGACGCTTAGTAATAAAACAAAAGAGAATGAGAAAGCATTCACCTCACATTGTCTTAGCTCTGTCCATTTACAAATGGTATGAAGATGCAGTGGAATTTGGTAACAAATTATGCACGTCATCACTATCATGATTAAATGTTTATACATCCATTTAATTGGAGGAAACTCTAACTGACGGATTATGGACATATACATCACCCATATTTGCATATGTATGTATGTATGTATGTATGTATGTATGTATGTATGTATGTATGTATGTTTGTATGTATGTATGATTCATAACCCGTCAATTGAAAGCATGATTGAAAAGATTTTCTCTAACCAAAGATGAAAAACATTTTCTTTTCATAGAATTTATCTTTTTCTCAAAAAAAAAAAAAAAAAAAACTAATCCACTTATTATATGACCATTTGACATTTTTTTTGTTTTTATAATTTTCATTAAAAAGAAAGGCCACGTGATGGATTTTACAAAAAGGGTGGTGACATGGGTTGCTTGTGTCTCCCAAACAAGTTCCAACCTTCACGCATTATAAAGAGGAGATTGTTCTTGAGGTAGTGGTATTGATGATGATGATGATGATGATGATAGTAGTAGTAATAATAATGATGATGATGATGATGATGATGATAGTAGTAGTAATAATGATGATGATGATGATGATGATGATGATGATGATGATGATGATGTAATGCTTACATTGTCCCATGACTATACCATTGGTTAATATAGTGCTCCTTTTGACTTTTCCTTTTACTAGTTCAAATTCGCTAACTTTCGCTAGAGATTTTAGGATTTTTTCCCTCTTGAAATCTGCTGGTCTAGTTGTTCTTTTTGGCTCAAGACTTGCAGGTTTGGTCGGATGAGGGATTTTCACTTGGATCTTGCAGTGTATCCTCCCACGAACGGAGTTTCAAAGTGCAAGCTTCAGATAAACTGGAAAAAAAAAGGCTAGGAGGGAGGTAAAAGAAAAACAAAATAGAGATGTAAACGGGGTTAGCCTGGGACTGAATAGGAACACGTGGTAGCATGTTGCTCACTGCTTGTATTTACCAGGAATTTACATAGGCTAAGTACTGTATAGTAATCCTTAAAACAAATACATCAAACCTACTGCAAAATCAAATATAAATTAATATAATATGAGCCATCCAGTTAATGAAGGGGGGTATATATGGAATTACCTGCACCAGCTATGCCGCGAGGAGGAATTTGGCAACGGCCATTATTATTGCGCTTCTTTCCATATGGGCAATGGCATTTGTAGCTCCCATCCATATTCTGGCACCTCTCTTTCCCTTTACATGGGTATTTTTCTGGGTCCTTGCACTCATTGATGTCTACATTACGCAAAAGATAAATCGAACCATTATCTCGATTAATGGCAAAAACAATTTGAATAGGTTGGTGCACAAATTATTAATCGGGCAATCCTATCCCTTTCAGGTCTTGGTTGTATTATTGCGTCATGCATCCACTCTCTCTAAAGATGTCTCTTCTTTCTCTACTCTGTGTCTCTCTCCTGGTCCAATTCGAGCTTAACAATGGCATTGTTCCTTGCCATAAATAGAGATCGATGCTCCCTTAAACTTTTGCAATGAAGCATGAAACCCTATGTTGCAAGAGGGAGGTGAGGTTTCATTGTTGCCATAATAGATATGGTCATTGGGGACGACATCTTGGCCTAGGAAGGAGGACATTGATCTCAACATGCGTACATGCATTTATTAATATAAGTTACTATTCTATGAGTGAGATGGATGTACTAATACGCAAATATATCACTAAATATGATGGGGTCATCAGAGTTGTCCATTTAGATGCATTTTAGTACTCCGTACCATGTTCAATGAATATATATATATATATATATATATATATATATATATATATAATATAGGTCCTTAGGGGAAGGGGTCATTGACCTTGACATTGTAAGGTGACGATAGAATTGCTACGGATGATTTTGACCATGATGTTAACAGGTGGTGGCAACTGCCTTTCACTTATTCTAGTAGGCAAAAAGTTGGAACTTCAAGAGAGATATTTTCTCTATATCTGGATATACTCGATCAAATCTATCATGATTCTTGATCATGTGACTCACATGATCAAAGCTAGACATAGACCCAAGTCCACGCAAAATTCCTCAAATTTTATATGGACTTCCTATTAAAATTATACCAATGAGAAAACACACTTTTCTCTCTTGTCCCATTGTCACTAACTACAGCCATCGTGACCATGGCATCACCATCCCCACCACTGTCGAGCCACGGCCTTGTCGCATCCTCATCAGTCTCCTCCGTTCATGGAAGGGACTAAGCAAGCAAATCTCATCTCCTTCATTGCCGAGAAGATGGTACCCGGGACTTGTCATTGCCAAGATGGGGTACAAGCCAGACTCATGAAGGAAGAGAGAGAGAGAGAGAGTCGTCATCTTTGTTGCTTGCAGTGGTGGTAGCACTTAATGTCATCTCCAAAGTCGAGTTGCTGTTGCCGGTGTAGAAGAGGGAGGGTGTATCAGTACAGAGAGAGAGAGAGAGAGAGAGAGAGAGAGAGAGAGGGCTGCGGTGGTCCAACAGCGTGTCAAGGCCGATGGTGGCTTCGCCTAATAGTGGGCTGATGATGGTGGCAGCGACACTGGTGCGAGGTGCTAGCCGGAGGATGGAGGAATAGGTTGAGGAGGGAGGGGGAGAGGGAGAGTAGCGCGAATTAAGCGGCGGCTAATTAAATGGGTAAAAGTAGATGGAATCAGTACTACTACTCTATCTGGCTCTAGGATGGTGATTAATTAATTGGTTATCCACACAATTCATTCGAGTGTGATAATGCATGAGGAGTCATAAATGTATTAATTACCTGTACACCCCTTATAGGGATTCCCCTCGTACCCATAGTTGCAAGCGCAGCGATAACCCAATTCATCCCCAGAGTTCTTACATGCCGCGTAGGGACCACAGGCATAGCTCGACCTGTTCCGCTCGGCCGTGTCGCATGTTACGTTCGATTCGACCATCCAGTCTAGAACAAGGCCCGGGGTGTTGCCCACATCATCAAAGCTCGGAAGAGTCAAGTTTGAGATATTGAATGAGTTGTTGTCCGCCACGAAGGCCCGTGCACAGTGGCCGAATTGCAAGGCCGACGGGTTTGGGTTGAGGGAGGAGATGCTAATATTGAGCGTCTTGAACCCCTTTGGGATGGATGCTTGACAGCAACCTCGACCGGAGCAAGTGGTCTCGTTGGCGACGTTGTTGCCGCAGTAGGAGATGCACCCGCCCCCCAACGTCCCTGTACTGTTGGCCACGACCGCCTTGGTGTCGCAGCCGAGGACGTTGAGTTTGTTCAGGGTTTCCGAGAATCTGTACCGAGGATGTGGAGACAGATCGATGACCACAGAATTGCTTTTGTTTACTATCGCGCCAGTCTGATTGTAGCACTCGTATGCTTCGGGGAGGCTGACGACCATGGTCGAGCCCCCGGGCGAGATTTTGCGTATGGTAAGACTCCCCAACATTAGTCGAAGACCGCTCCCTTCGGTGTTGGTGCAATTGAGCAAAAAATCTGTGGACCTCGCACAATTGGTTTGGAGCCCGAATGGATAAGGTACGAACATGTGCCCACACTGGTGTTCGCACGCGGCGGCAGCTCCGTCTTGTCGAAACCGCCAG
This sequence comes from Eucalyptus erythrocorys, assembly GCA_014182555.1. Taxonomy (NCBI): domain Eukaryota; kingdom Viridiplantae; phylum Streptophyta; class Magnoliopsida; order Myrtales; family Myrtaceae; genus Eucalyptus; species Eucalyptus erythrocorys. The sequence goes on from CM024602.1 coordinate 30,164,394, forward strand.
GCCACAACCACCGTTAGAAGCCAATGCACTCCCTTCATTTCGGGGGAAAAGAAAAACTCTCAAACTCTCTCTCACGTAATTTTTATCTGTTTTGGGACCTTTGTGCTTTTGTCCGTGTTTATAGAGTGGAAGCCGTTCTCTCCAACCCATTATATACAACAATGGAGGGCAGAAGGGCAAATTGTGTCAATCGAACAAATTGGAGTTCGACCAAAAAAAAAAAAAAAAAAACAAATTGGAGGGACCCGATTGCATATATCAACAAATGCAAGAAAGAATTGAAAAAAAAAAAATGTACAAAGGTTTTACACATAAAGGGTGATGCCCCCTTAATCCTTGTCCTAGTGAAAGGGATGGTCACAATATATGAAAATGAATACATGATGGTGATTTTGAGGCTGCTTAGCAAACTTTGCTCTTTCTTGTATCTAAGAAAAAACAAGTACACATAGCAATGAGAAATTTGAGAAAATTACCAAAACTATTCTAATATTGTGCTTTTGTCAATTCAATCATAAACATTTTAATTGTGCTAATTTAGTTCTACACATTTTGATAATTTGCCAATGTAGTCCTTCCAGCCATATCGAAAAAAGTTGACATGATGGCCTAGTCAATGCCAACTTGTCTATGTGACGTTCCAATGCGATGTGGATAAAATTTTACATTTTTGAACTTTTTCTTTTTTTATTCTTTATTTTTCTATTTTTCTTTTCCTTGTCGTTGATGGCTGGAGACTAACCATAGGCAAAGGTTGGAGAGGGCTTGGTGAGGGTTGCTTGCACTAGCCATTGATGAGGGTTGCCTCCCCCTCTGCAATCGACAAGGGTTTGTGTGACTTTGCCTAGTGGTCAGTGAGGGTCGTTGGGCCTTCACTAGCTCTAGCCAGATCGTAATAAAGAACAAAAAAGAAAATAACAAAATTCAATTTTTGAAAAATTATAAAAATTGTCCATATCGGCATGGTGGTGCCATGTCGGATGGTTGGCATCTAGTTAGTGATTTTCACAATAATTAGATGGACTATATTAGCAAATTAATATGGTCAAATTAAAAAGTTTAGACTGAATTGACACGAGTGTGATATATTTAGGATATTTTTGGTAATTTTCCTTGAGAAATTCTAAATCCATAAAGAACCCCTACTAATTTTCTTTTACTAAGTGATATGACAAGTTTCAATTGAGGGCTTAAATAAGTGAGATCTATTTTTTGAATGTCTAGCTTATTAGGTACCAAAAAGAAATTATTATATTATTTATTATAAAAATTTTAGAGCGCTCGTAGCATAATGGTGGCTGTTATGTCTTAAAATGACGGTCACATATCGGCCATAGATTCCACTATGGGAGAATGGCCAGGTGACTTATAAGGTTAACCAAACTCAAGGTGACACTAACATGGCCCTAGAATTATGATGATATTTAAACGGTTTATTAGAGTTATGTTTAAGATGGCCTTACAATTCTAAACTCGTACAAAAGGAAAATAGCAAAGAAAAATTTTGTATAGTTCATGTTTGTGGCAATATCAGGGGTATAAGATCACAAGTAAATCAAATATATACAAGACTAAAAAATTAAATAGAGCGTTTGATCATTTTGATTGAGATTTTTCGTTGTTTTCATTGTGGCCAAATGTTTCAAAAGAAATAATTATAAATACGGAACTCGATGGGATTTTCTATCAAGAAAGATCCCATTAAGCGAGATTATCAATTTCCAGAGGAGACCGGACAAACGGGTCTCCCGATTTCCTTTAAAAATTACGTGATGGATACAGCAACGGTGCTTTCATTTTCTCAATCAAGAGACGCAAGCGTCACGGGTTAACCCATCTAGCATTCAACATGTCGCTTCACTGGGCCGTGACACAAGCGTGACAACCTCCATTATTTTCATGAAATAATGGAGACCTCCCATTGCACATTTCAATTCATGAATTTGGCAATGAGACAAATAATTACCAAATCGAACATAAATTTATTATACGAATGTCAATTTAGTTCTTAACTTTTTAATTTTGCCAATGATGCTTTAAACATTTGCGCATGAAATTTTGATGTAGTCCTTTTGGCTAATTGCTAACGTGGCGTCTAGTCATCACTGGCCATTCAACATGGCACCCTAATATAGACAACTTTACATGAGATGACATCCTAAGTTTTAAGCTTTTTGAACACAATAATGTATGGTGCCACATTATTTTGTGATCTAATTTGTGATAAATATATTATTGACATGATTTTCAATGGCTTAAAAACAGTAAATTTACCATGGTCTCAGTGCACAATGACGAATTCTGACACTCCCTCTCAAATTTTCTCTTGCCTGTTATTCCTATGATTCTCATATTCTGTCAGTCTTTCTACTCATTCATTATCAAGTAGGAATATAATCACGAGTCAACTACATATAAAATTGCTTGTATAGACAGAATCTTGTAGTCGGTGGTGTTCTAATTAGATATTTATCGTGAGTACACAGTTGGGAAGAAGATGCGTTAGACACTGCCCCATATGAACACATGAAATCTTGTCAATGAGTTCTGAAGAGTCGTGGTGAAGTATTCTATATGGAAAGGGTTTTGATTTTTAAATATAAATACAACTATTACAAAAAAATAATTAGTGTTAAAAGTTATTGGTATATTGATCGGATTGCTTAATACATGTCACACGGACGATGCCCCTAAATCAAACGTTCAAACATTCAATCAATAATTCAAGGTTTTAAAGCAAAATGATTCGACCAGGACAAAAGTAAGCAACAAATTTTCCGATCATGAAATCCACTTTCGGGCAGTCATTTTTAGTATTGTCCTTTTGCCCCGTCCGATCGAGACCAATCCAAAGTAACGTCTTTCACGACAAAAGTGAAACATAGGAACTACCTTTCATTAGCCTGTGAGGACCCAGTTGGCCCGACCCTGCACCCGAACATAAATAATATGCTCCGTACGTAGATGAGCGTAGTAGGTATCCAACGTTGATTTATGTGGGCTCGACATAAGATCGATATCATCTAACCGTGGAAATTCATCGGGATTTTGTGTTCTGGTTCATGCAAGTGAGGCCAGGTTCCGCACTACAACCTCTGGGCCAGGCAACCGCATGATATCACGGGAAGACTTGGCGACGGTGCACGGAGACTTACAAGTCTTGAAGTCTTTCGAAGAACACGACAAAATACGAGAGTAAAAGTGAAGAAAAGAGAGACAGTGGGATTCCTTAAAAAAAAGAAATTGTTAAAGAATTATGTGGATAATAGAATTGGATAATTTTTATATATTTCTATGTACATTGAAGAAGAATACATGAGCTTATTTATAGATTTTATTAGGTGATTATGTGAGACCTTAGGTACATCACACGCTATATGTGTCATTTCCATTTATACTCATAATTATTATTACGCATGCAAAAGCACTGCAAAATACATCACAACATACCATATAAGAAAGTCGCACGAGTTTAATACATATGCTTATTCTTCATACAAATATTAGTACTTATCATCACAACATTAAATAAATTATATAGCATCTTCCTCACTGCAAATCCTTTCCACAAGAAAAAGAATTTTGCAAACGGATGTTGGTGATGAATATTGGGTTGCTATTCTTCTTGAAGAAAATGATGGAAAGCGAAGAGTTTTTGGACACATGAGTGGAAGATTCACACTAGCGGAAATGCATTATTATTTCTTATTCAAATAAATACCGGCAGTAAAATATGGCATCAAGAAGTTTGAATTTCATCTTATAAGACATCATTTCCTCATGGAGATGGACATGTCCTCATTGTCTCAAATGCTGAAGTTTAAGCAAACACAGATCCCACACCTAGCTTCTCAAATGGGTAGAATGGTTCTCTAGGTATACCTTTGAAACCAAACATATTGCAGGAAAAAAGAATATACTTGCTAATTTCCTTTCTTGATCAAAAGAATCTGTGGCTTCCACATCCATAATTATGTATGTGGTAAGGAATCCAAAAGGCTGTTTCAAGACTCGAGAAACAAAGCTCAAATGGCCTTCATATTTGTACCCACCACAAAACCCTGGGCTCATCCAAGACAATATTCTCTTTGAAAATCTTGAAAGACTTATGTGGCAACACCATTTCCATATTTTCAACAATTATGGTGGCCTTTTCCTTCGCCCATACTGATTGCACTCAAAATATCTATTTAGTCATCCTTTACTTTCTTCCTGTAAAAGGAATTCCTAGAAAAACTCAAATGGTTTTATTGGCATTTGTTTAATCTCTATACCATTGCCATCGAGTTTTCAATAGCCAGGATGCCTCTTATCATCAGCATGATCATCCAAGCACGACTATTGGGTGTGTGAAAAAATATTTTCCAAGCACGACTTAAAGCATGTAGGCGAGACCTAGAGCTTTACACAATTTTTTTTTTTTTTTTTATTCTTCAAGCCATGGTTATTTGTCCAACCTAGTGGAAATATGTGCAAAACTTCAGTGGATGTTGATGTATTCACATATAAATGCCATCTGGTTCTAAATGAGAATTTTACAACTCTTCCTTGTAGAATCTCATCTTACCCTCAACAATATCAAGAATTGGAGATGATATTATGCCAACGCAATCAAGCCATTCCACTAGAGGCATGGCTAGTAGAAATTGATAATATTTCTTGGGATAATTGTGATGACTACCATATAACCCGACCGATGATTGATGCTTGCCTAAGAAGATATTACAGAATGGACATACCAGACAATTTTGCGTCACAAAAATCTTCACACTGTCCAACAACATCGCAAGATCCATGGGGAGGAACATTGTCGCAAGATTCTTTTGATCATAATGAATTGTAGCTTGCACTTAGTCTAGGCCTTGATAAAGAAAAAGTCCATCACTCAAGCTTGGGAATTTATCCCAACCTGGCATTCCATCAAGCTCCACTGATATTCTAATAAACTCTCATAAGTTATCCAAAAGACATAGGTCATCAAAATTTAATGTAGAGGCTACACCAAAAATTAAACAATAGTATCCTAAGAAAAGTGTTTTTAGTAATCCCATTGACATCCTGTCAAGCTCTCATCAGCCCCTAGAGTCTACAAATATTGACCATCTTAAAGCTCCATAAGTTGAAAGACTCATTGGGGAATACAGAAGGCGGAAGGTGGATATAATTCGGATAGTTCGAACAATGATGAGCCAATTTGTAAGTACAACTTGTGAATAAATTGAAAGAAACATGTGGAAAATCCTAGTAGACAAGAACTCTAAAGCACCATGTGAAGAAGTGGAAAAAATTGTCCTAAGTATTGTTCACGGAACTGTTCATGTACTATTTGGCACTATTCACGTACTGTTTGACATTGTTCATGTATAGTAGTGCGCTATAGCAAGAGCGAAAAATGCATGATAAGAGTCTATCAGGAGCAGAGGTCTTCATCTATCAGTATAAGAGCTGACATGTACATATTATTGGCCCTTGTTGACACTTAAAATTTTGACTATTTTTATAAAATATTTCATTATCATTTAGTATTCAATTTATCCTTAATAAAAAATGAAAATGAAAAGATGAAAATGAAAATAAAAGGGGGATAAGAAATAATTGATAAGATAGAATATTTTGATTGCGGAACGGGATTTTCAAAGATTTTAAAGTCGGTTAATGGTTTATCTTTAATGGTTGAATTGATTATCTCGAAAAATTTAGCGATTGGGTCGACTTGTTGAGCAAATATCTCACCTGCAAAATCAAATTCGTTGTTGTTGAGCGAATATCTCACCTGCAAAATTTGAGTGTTTCCTCTATAAATAGAGGATCAAAGGCTTCACGCCAGGGGGCTTCGATGGGGTGAAAAGGAAAAATGCAGAAGTGAAAAGTCTTCAAGAGGAAGCCGTCTAGGGTCGAAAGAAAGAAAATTCAAAAGTGAAAAAGTCAGAAAAGGTGAAGAGAAAGGAAACCGTCTTTGGGGGAGGCTTCTCGGTCAAAGGAAGAAAAAAGGAGAAAAGTGAAAAAGGAGAAAAATTCTGCAAAAGAGTGGAGAGAGAAGTGACGCGAGGGAGGCGTGAGTGGACTCCTCAGTAGAAAAAGAAAGAAAATAAAGAAAAAAGCGGAGCACTGTGGATCGTCTTCTTTGCTTCGCCCCGCAGCCGATCGTCCGTGAAGCCCCTGCGCCGGACGCCACTGCTCGTTCTGCCCGGACGCCAGAGCTTTCGCCTCACCCACAAGCTTCGCCACTGCGCGCCTTATCCACGGCGACCACCCGACGCCTCATCTCCGTCCTGCCCACCGCTCGTCCACGCCGATCCGAGCCCATCTCTACCGATCGTGTTGGCGCCCATGCCTCACCTACTCCACCCCCCGAGTGCTCGACGCCGTGCTCGTGCCCGACGTCTGGAGGCCGCGAATGCCCGTGATGCCGCGGCAGCCTCGGACCGGATCTGACGCCATCCCCGCTCCGCCCGTGAAACCACCGCTGCTTCGCCGTTGCTCCCTCTCCAGCGGATCTCCGATCGGACGCCCCTGTGGAGCCTCAGTCCAGTGACCGCACCTCAGAACGCCCGCAGCACACCTCACCGCTCCACTCGCCGTTCGCCGACGCTCGTCGCGCCCACCAGCCTCCGTCTGCACGTCCGAAGCCCCGACGTTGCTGCCTCTGTTCTAATCCTCGATTCCGCTCGCGTCGACCGCTGCGTCTCAGACTGCTCGCAAGCCTATTCGTCGCGCCCACCAGCCTTCGCCTCCGCATCCCAGCTTGCCCAGAGACCGCGAAGCCCTCGTCCATCGACGCCTCAGAGCTTGACGTGCTGCTCTGTCTCCACCTCTGTTTCGATGACCCGAGACACCAGCCCCTGAGATCTCCGCCTCCGCGAGCCCAGCGTCGCCTGAAGCCGAAGCCCACTGTGGACTGCGCCCTCACATCGCCGCCGCTCCTGATTCGAGCCTGCTGCAGTGTCCACAACCCATCTGTTGCCTCCCCTGTTTTTGTTGCAGGTCCGGTTGCTATCCAAGCCTTGCCGGAGTTCCGACGAACCCCTGTTCCGAACGGCGACCCATCATCAAACCACCATCATAGCTCGGTCACTGTGATTTCTTCACCATACCTCAAGGCGGCAGTGAGTTAGACTAGGTGAATTTTTAGATTAAATTTAATTAGAATATTCGGGCTCATAGATTTTTATTTTAACTTGATTTGTTCTGATTTATTTTCATCATTGTCCAATTAGGAAATTTGTCATATTAAGTCATGATAATAAAAAATATTGAGCCGCGAGACGTCGGTTTAGATTTTTGATTATTTCGACTTTTTATAGCAAAATTCATGAATTACTTTGCATCATTGATTCATATTAAAATAATATGCCATTGATTTACATGGATGGATTTTCATTTTGGCGTGTTATTGTTATTTGCTCATCACATATCATGCATCATATTAGATATTTAGGTCTATACACATTTCATATTTGAAGCAATGCATTTTAGTTTTCCTTTAATAAAACCAAAACAAAAAAAAATGTTATTTAGGTTATATAGATTTCATAATGTGCACATTACATGTTACATTTTAATTAGTGGGTTATATAATAATGTTTTAACATTCTCATCATGTAGTATTTTTAAAAATAAAAAAGGAAAACACAAAAGTTATTTACTTGGTTAATTAATAGGTTAGTTCATAATTAATCCCATTTCATGTCATCATTATTTAGTGTAGGTTGCATACATTAACAAATCATAAAAAAAAATCATAAAAGAACATGCATATAGAATCATTATGTCATTCATCCAATATCTTTAGGATTATGTAAATAAGATTGCATACATATAGTAATAGTTCTAGTCATGCCATATGAATTGCATCTCACATATCATTAAAGTAAAATTCATGCATATCATAGGATTACATTTAATTAGATATTATGTCATTTAGAAAATCATGTTTAGGGCACGCATTTCCATTAGCATTTTTGTAAGGTTATAGTTTATAATTTCTTATGAATCTGTCATTTTGGTTTATTGAATGTTATTTCATTGACCGTGCACCCGCTTGACTACCATTTGTATGTTAGTAGCTTAGGTTAAAATTGATCAATACTGCCTACAAAATATTTTTTAATAAAAAGGTACTGAAAGGGCATTAGATTTTTCTAGCGTAACCATGTCCCAGGACTTAATGAATCTCTGATTTGCAAAAGTAAAGTACCATATTTTACTTGGGTTTCTAACCAACCTAATTGGTTAGTGGCGGCTCCAATTTGAGTATAATTGCATGTTTAAATGAGATGATTTCTAGTATCAAGTCGCGATTGGTAGGACTTGGGAGGGTCCGTGCCAAGTCTTCGGACTTAGTAATCCAATAGCCTTCTTTGAATAAATCACCCTCAGGAAGGTCACGACAGCCCTTGTCGGCCATAAGAAGTTTGTAGAAGTAGTTGGAGACCTCTAATACCTAGGTGTTCGTCTTATGCTTATATAAGGCAATGTTTGTATGGCTAAAGGGGATGTGGTTTGCTATGAATCCATAAAGCTCTTTCCTATCTTCCTTTTTGGCTGGTATGATTATCTAAAATAGGAATGTTTCGATCAATCCTGGTAGTATGGTCTGCATTTGCCATAATGTCGAAACTATGCATCAGAATATTGCTACCTTAAAATTTTCTATGATATGAGTCAAAAATGAAGAAAGGAATTTGGTGGCTAATCGGTAGTTCTTATTTTGAGGTCGGAAGGGTCGTGCATATGGGATGGCACACCTACTGCAAGTTCTATTTTTGTTTTCCTTGGCTCATATCATAGGCCCATTGATAACTCTATAATAATAGAGTTATTTTACCAATTTAAGGCAACAATATGGTATTTTATAAAGTAATATTCGTTAGAAAATATTTGAATTTCCTTCAATTTACCCAAATCTTCATTGTTTATATTGAATAATGAGATATGGAGAAAATAAGGAAAAAAGGGCAAAAATAAGAAAAGGAAAATTCTGTGATTTAGGAATTAAAATAAAAAAGAATTGGAAAACAAATCAAGGATTCTACGATTTATTCCCTGATTTTATGCAAAAAAGAGAAAAAGAAATAAGCAATTGCCTTCTATTAGGATTCTTGAATGTATCCAATGAAGAGGATGGGGGAACAGCTAGGTTTTAGTTTTTAGATCGTTTTTCATTATTATAGAGAGTTTTTGAAGTATTTTAAAAAAAAAAAAAAGTGACAACAAAATTCTTGCTCTTTAATTTAAGATGCTGGGTTTAATTTATATTTTTGCATTTGCTTCTGTTATGTTTTAATTTTCCTTTGTCAAGGTTACGATATAGCCTGATTATGATGATATGAATTTCATGATTTTTATGCGTGCAAGTAATTTCATTCATGTGAGTTATATATTATTATGCTTAATACCTTTAAGTGACTGACTAACATTTGAATGATCTATATGCATGTTTAAGCTTGAGAAGTGATAATATGCAGTTGCTTCTTATAATATATAATCATGAATTAAACATGGATAAAAATATACCGCGTTATTTATGCACCTTTCAGTGATAAAGAGATCCAAAAGACTCATTATAGGCAGAGAATATTATTAGATTTTAATGTATTTATGTTTATTACATTTCACATAGAGATATAGCAAATTAATAAACCAAGTATGTTTGCTATACCTAGAGATAGGATAGTAAATGGATTAGGAAATTTTGCTATTACTTGTCTGATATTGTTCTTGTATATGTAATAATATGAAACTCATATCTTATGGTTATGGTGAAATCATATTCTAACATGTTTATTTAATTGATTTACTACATTTAGTTCCAACATTTTGTTTTTAAGATTTTTAGTTTTAATTTATTCTCAATTCTATTTTGATTTGTGAGATAAATTTTAGAATTAATTTATTTTTATATTTAATTGGTTTGTCATTTATCAATCTATTTGGGGCAATATTTTTTCCTATCATTATATTATTTGTTCGATACCCATATACCAGAAAATGGGCCTATGATATGTTATCATTTCTTAACTATATATGTCTATAATAGAGAAAAAGAATTAACAATTATCTTTGCAAAAAATTATTATTTTTCCACTTTGAGAATTATTATTTTCTAAGATAAATCACTTTTTACGTCTTAGATTATGGAGATAATGACATTCTAGTGTTTAGAATAAGTAGTCCTCCTATATATATGTGTGTTACAAAAATATCATATTCTCCATGTGGTCTAGACAAGGACCCATGATATATTTATGGTCATATGAAGATGTATTAAAATCATAAAAAAAATCCAATCTTGAGAATTTTTGATAATACATGGCAATATTTGGTAAAATGAGATTAATATCCAAAAGTACATTCATAGTTCCAAAACAATATAAAGAGCAATTGACTTTGAATTGTGCACTAAGTATGCCCATTAAGACTAAAAATGAATGGCAAATATGAAAAGTAGTCGACTTGAGGGAAATTTGCCCAAAAAGTTTTAAAACTATTATACAACGGCCAATTTAGTCATAAATCTTTCAATTATACCAATTTAGTCTTAAACATTTTAATTGTGCTGATTTAATCCGAAAATTTTGATGATTTGCTAATTAGTCTTAAAATTTTTAATGATTTGCCAATTTAGTCATTCTTGCCCATTTTGATTCAAAATCGTTGGCATGAACAATTTTTGCAATTTTCTTATTTTTTTAATTTTTTTTTTTTTCTCTACTAACCTCAGGTAAGGGATGCGTAGGCCTACACAGGTGAGGGTTGTCCTTGCCTGGGTTGATGAGGGCAAGGGTGGCCCATGCTTGCCCAAGTGAGGGTAGCCCTTGCCAGACTAGGTGCGAGCATCCCTAATCCAAGGCCAGTGAGGGTGCCTCTCGCCTAGAGGGCAAAAGGGAAGAATAAAAAGAAGAAAGTCCATAAAACTAACAAAAAATTATGAAAATTGTCCACATCATAGCCGACCATGTTATTTAGACACTCAATGTTAACTAAATTGCCACATCAGTAATCTTTTGCCAAAATTAGCAGAAATGACTAAATTGGCAAATTATTTAAAATTTAAGGACTAATTGACAAATCATCAAAATGTATATGGCTAAATTAGCATAATTGAAAAGTTTATGACTAAATTAATAAGTTGTCAAAATGTTGAGAACTAAATTGGTACAATTGAAAGGTTTATGATCGAATTAGCCATTGGACATTAAGTTTAGAACCTTTTGAACAATTTTTCCGTCGACTTGCCCTAAGAGTCATAATTGGCATTGCATATGATGATAATAATTTTCATTTAAAAATATCCTCATTTTAAATTATAATCGGCTTAATTTGACATCTTCTTTTTACTTGCCAATAGATGACCAAAGGCAACCTTAAAGATTGACGTTTCGAAAACCGAAGCCAAACTCATGTTCGCTCTGAATGAAGGCAGAAGTTTTTCACTTCCCCACATTATCCTCTTCCACATGTACAGGACAGAGGTAAAGGATAAATGATAGTTGCCTTATTCATCTCTTGTCACCAGGTTGTTTAGGCATTTCAAATACAAATTCCTGCACCCCTATGCCTGACCAAATTAAGTCTTATGCTTGTGGGATACAAGATGGTGATGAAGATGAAACTTCAGGAGTTGAACAAAGCATTATAAGGTTTGAAGGAGAAGACCCCTTCAAGAGATTTGGCTACTGTTGCTGCAAAAAGAAAGGGCAAAGAGCCCATGGCTGTACCTGAGAAAAGAAGAAGGAAATTCATCCTACAAGATGAGGATGAAGTTGAAATAGACGATGCCATGACTCTTTCTGCTCTTACAAGATTGAGGAGCACTGTTAGTTTGAGAGATGACAGTCAAGAGAGAGCAAGAAGAGAGAAAGAGGCAGAGAGGATGAGAAGAGAAGCAGAAGTGAGAGAAGAAGAAGAAAGAACGAGAAGAGAAGAAGAGCAGAGGAAAAGAGAAGAAGAAAGAAAGAGAAGAGAAGAAGCAGAGGAGAGACAGAGAAGAGAAGAAGAAGAACAAAAAAGACAAGAAGAGGAGATCAAAAGAGAAGAGGAGGAAAGGATAAGGAGAGATGAAGAAGAGAGAAAGGCTCAAGAAGACTTTGCAGAAACATTTGAGCCATTTTCTGCTCAAGCTTATTCTGGAAAAGAGACTGAACTACATCACTCTGTGGGAGAAGAGATGGAAATTGGCGAAGAATACTCAACTCCACCCATTGGCAACAAGACAGGGGGAGCTGCTGCTGAGCAAGATACATTATCGCCACTTCATACAAGTGATATTAGTAGGTCAGGTGCTGATGCGGAAGACATTTATGCATCACACTTTCCTGAGCTTGAAGAATCCTCTCCAATTGAAGGACAAAGAGCTAAGAACGAACCACCTAGCTTTTAGACTCAAAGAACAGAGTCTGTAGGTCCAACTTCAGGTAATGTTAATTCAACATAATTTTTCAAACTGTTGGATATCATGTTGGACCTCAAACAACAGGTTTATGGGATTGACTACGAGTTAGGAGACTTGAAACAAGCAATGCTGGCTACTTCCTCCACAATGCAAGACCAAATCACTACCTTCAAACATCAAGTGGAATCCAATGCGAAGGGTACTAAATTGGAATCAGTAAAGGAAGCTCTATCCAGCCTTGAGAAGACGGTGAACTCACTCAGTGAATATCAGCTTGCTCACATCCCTAAGCAGCCCTGATTTTCATCAACTCTACTCTTGATTCCTCTACCTCCTTTTGATGGGACAAAAATGGGGAGAGTTTATGCAGATTTGCTATTTTTTTCGTTTATTTTTGGACAATTTATATTTTGTTTATGACTTTATACTTTTGGGTGTTTGAATGTTTGAACTTATGACTTATGCAATGATTTTATGAGTGGATTTGTGGATTTGTGAACTTGCAGGATTATCTTTACTTGTGAGGATATTTATTTGTGGATTAACATTTTTCTGTGGTTGCAGAAGTGATATGAATTATTCCTCCAAATTTGTATAATTTTTTCTTTGCAGGTTAAGAGTTTTACAAATCTGCCGAGGTGTTTTGTCACCATCAAAAAGGAGGAGATTGTTGAAGAAAAATCCCTCAAGTGTTTTGAATCTAACAAAACATCATTGTTAGTTAAGTCTAAAGAATCCAAGATTCAGTCGCTTAAGTCTGAAGAGTTCAAGACACAAGCGTTTCCGTCTGAAGGTTACCAAACCCAGAAGTTACGGTCTAAAGATCTCCAGACTTTATCAAAGTCTGAAGTCAGTCAGACTCAGTTTTAAGATTTTGACCAAGCTGACAGCGGTTTATTCCAACGGTTTAGGATTTCAAGATTTGGATATTATCTTCCTTAATATGTTATAATCCTCGGAAGATCTCTGGCTGAATCTAAACTCGAAGATTTTTTTGATTTAATCCGTTGAGGAACAAGCAAGATTTGGAAGGTTCCATTTTTGGAAACTCAAGATCCTGATTGTATGGGCGAGTAGGATTGATGAGCTATCTTTCGCTTATATTCGACAACGTGAAGATCACCTTAATTGATTCATTCCAACGGGTAGATTGAATGAACTCTTTTGGAAAGTGCTAACGGCTATAGAGGCACGAAGGAGTATTTAAGGTGAAGTCGTAGTTGTCCGAGTATGAGAGTGAGCCGATAGAAAAATTCAAAGTTTGAACCTCTGAAACTCCTTGATTCTCAGAATCTCTTGAGCTCTATGTGTACAAATGAAAGATACTTACAGTGTGATTTTGCGAGAGTTGTAGCAAAGACTTTCTGCAAAAGAAGTCTAGATCGAAAGTTGTAAAATTCTCTTTTGCTACAGAGTAAATACAGCCAGTTGGCTGTCAGCGTGGAGAGTGGATGTAGGCTTACAATAAGCCGAACCACTATAAACTTTAGTGTCAAAAATTCTCTTGCCCTACTCTCTTTATTTTACTGCTATGTGATTTAATTATCTCTGATTTTTAATTTAAGCCGAGGGATTTGGGTTAAAGTTTGAAAAGAATTTTATAAACACCTATTCACCCCACTCTAGGTATATTTACTAGCCTTTATCACCTTTTACTTGTGCCAGTTTAGTCTAAAAACTTTTGATGATTTGTCAATTTAGTTTTAAACCTTTTAACGATTTGCCAATTTGGTCTTAAACCTTTTAACAATTTAGCAATTTAGTCATTCCAGTCAATTTAATCGGAAATCACTGACGTAGACAATTTTCGCAATTTTTCTTAGTTTTTTGAATCTTTTTCTTTTTCTCTCTGCCGACCTTAGGTTAGGGCATCCCTCACTAGCCCAAGCATGGGCATCCCTCATTCAACCTTGCTTGAGTCTAGTGGAGCGAAAAAAAAAAAAAAAGTTTGTAAAATTTAAAAAAATTATAAAAATTGTCTACATTAGTGCTGGTTAATGTCGGCCAGGCTAAGTAGCATCATTGTTGTTGATTAGATTGCCACATCATGTGACATTAAGATCACTTGTTGCCATCTCAATATCCACATCTTTGACGTAGACATCATCCTTAGCTGATATTTTAGGTCCGTTAGTATCGTTCACGGAAAACCCGTATCAAGACGTGTTGTATTGTTTTATCCACTAGATCACACTATGGATATTACCTAATCCTTTGTTACGAACATCTACATGTACTATAGTAAACATTATAGTGAGGATAGTTTATAAATTATCATAATCATGGAGATGTTTTTTTTTAATAACATACATTTTCACTCCAAATATGGTGGGACCTGGGGGTATTACACCTTTACATGTGGCTGCTTGTACATCGGGCTCAGCTGAGATAGTTGATGCCCTGACAAATGATCCACAACAAGTGTTGAAATTGGACTCGATCATCTTTTTGTGGCATGCAAAATCGTACTACAACCTAACCATGTAGGGCAACGCCGAATCTATAACGTACCTTTCCCTTTTCGAGATAGCATGCAGTATCTTATTCATATGAGATGCTGAACACTTCGGTATTAGTTGATTATTTTGAGTTGTTTTATTATTTGCAGTGTGGTTTATGAAGTAGACAAATGTTATGTACAGGTGCTCATGTGATTGCTAGACCTTTATATCGGTCCTAACATTTATTATTATTATTATTATTATTATTATTATTATTATTATTATTACTACTTTTTAATCTTTCCAGATCGGATTAAGCGGCTGGAACTCCCTTCTGGATTCCAGTGGACAGTCGCCGTATTCCTATATTGTGATGAGGAATAATCACTCCTACAATGAACTTGTGTCTTGTAAACTTGTTGACAAAAGGAATAGTCAAATTTCTGTGATGATTGGAAGTGAAAATGAAGGAATCGCAGCCGTCAGTTGCATGGCCTGCGTGCCCAGTCTCAGTTGAGTGCAGGCTCGTGCTCGAGATGTGCGGTCGCGGAAACAAAATATGGTAGGAGATTTCCAGCCTCGCATGGGCTGCTTCATCGGCCCTATATCCATTCGATGCTGCTTGCTGCCGCTGTTCTCTGTCTCTGTTTGCCTCTTCTAAAGAAACTGACAGAAGGTTGGTTGTAATGCTTCCTTCAATATGAACATTTGGATTGTGGTGCTACTTAGGGAGTACATCTACTAACAAATAAGAGGAAGCAAAAGGAAGCCAATGTAAATACGAAGGCAGACTAGCGTGCATTCGTATCTGGAGAGGAACTGCTTCGAGATGACTATGCAAGCGCAAGGTTTTAAATACCCATTAAGAAATTAAGCTTTGGCATATCTGAATTTGCATACCCCTCTTTTTAATAAGCTACGATATGAGAAGTACCGAGTTTTCTCTGACCTAGTGGTTCTGGAGAATACTTGTGTTGGGCAAATTTGATTGGAGAGAAATAGTAATAGATTCTTGATGCTTTGATGCATGATAACGATCACTGTCTTTCAGGTATTATTTGCGCTCACTATTGTTACTATTGTGTTTATAACAAATATATCTCCAAGATATATACAAAAGCCGTAGAGAAATGAGTTTAGTAATTACTCAATTTCTCTCTAGGAATTTCACTTTGAATATGTTGTTAAAGTTATGTGTATGAAAAGAGAGAAAAAGTAGTTCCAAAAAAATAGTATTTATGAACAGTTGTGGTTGTTATAAATAATATGCGAATTGATCTCTATTCACATACAACCAAATATATATATATATATATATATATATATATATATTGAAAATAAGTACCTTATCCTCAGCTATTATTACTCTTTATGTCAAGAATAATTTCCTTTTATAATTATCAATAACCCCCTTTTAGGACTAAGAAATCACCTCTTTTCATGATTAAGAGTGACGTATTCTTTTGATAAAAAAATCATGTATTCTCTTAATCAAGAGACACTTTTTAATGATAACAAACTATTTTAACAACTTGGACATAGGAAGCAATTAAAATCTTTATGTATCGCAGCATGAGAGTAATTTGGGAATGAGATGGGAGGAAAGATGTTGGTGAATTACAACTAAATATATGTCGCAAGTGGGAGAAGATGCACTTTGCCATGGGAAGAAACTAATGCCGAAGTCAAGGGAGAATGTCTACAAAACGGGATGAACTAGAAAATTCTTTATCATAGGGGAAGTACTAATATGGTAAACCATATGTTTGTTATTACTATTTTGTTCCCTTTGGGTTTTTGGTTTCTGATTTCTTTGACTCATTGGTGCTAAATGGGCAATAGCGACTTTGTACCGGTAACTGAGTTTGTTTTAATTGTAAATTTGATCACAGCTCCCTAGGGTTGTTGAGATTGTATTATTATATTAGTTGCAAATATTTGTTTGGGTATTGTCATGACCTACCCCTTGTTGTGGAGAGAAACATAGGTTTTGGGGTATTACCTTAAAGACAGGCCTAAGAGCCTATGATTTAGAAGTGGGTTATCCCAAACCTATACCTTGCCCGAAGTCGGGTTTTTAAATTGATGACATGAAAATTTTCTAAAAAAAGAGTCGCTGTTAGTCTATTAAGGTCAATTAGAAACCAACTAAAGTATGGGAGTGTATTTCATTTCTTACGCAATCAGAAAATTTAGGGTTAGGGACTTGATAATACTAATTACTCTCTCGGTACTTGATCTTTTCATTCTAAAAATATTTTTTTTTTGTCAAGTAGTTTTAATTGATTCTAAATCTTTCTACTAACATGTGAGGCAATCATGCGGGTACGCAATCATTAATATAACAATAAGTCATTAAGAAAATTATTAAGTAAATTACATGGGATAGCAAAAACCTAATACTAAGAAAAAGATAAATGCTAATCCTAATTAGACTAAATGGAAGCTAAAATCAGTGTAAGCACACAATTAAGCGCAATTGTCTTTAAGAACAATTGAAACCTAAGGTAGGGCTCTAATAAATTGTTCAATTTTTTAGCACAATTTTAAGTCAAGAGGCTTCTATTTTTTTAAACGAAAATTACCTAAAAAGACTATTTAAAAATTCTTTCGAGGAATTCTAAGAAATTTTTTGAATTTTTTTTTGTAATTTTTCAATTTTAATTCTTCTAATTTTTATACTTTTTTTATATTTTTGAATTTTTAAGAAAAATAATTTTCATAATCCGAAAATAGGGACTCGGGCTAGGCCCTAGGGCCTGGTTAGAAAATGGACTGCCGTCTAATACTTCGTGGCTTTGGGCGATCCATACGAACCAAGCTTTCAATAAGTTCTGTTTCAAAATGACTTAAGCCCACCTTCTAAAATAATTATACTAGGCCCAAGCTTGACTAAATATCAAAATCGGCCATATTTGCCAAGCTTTAACTTGAGTCCAACGCCGGCTGATCCTATTGCTAGAGTTCAGCCCAAAACCTCTATTCCCCTTCCCCATTCATTCTGTCCTCCACGCTCCTCTCCACTGTTCCCCTCTCTCACGTTCAGGTCCTCATCTCCTAACGAGGCAAACCAACGGACGAGGAGTTTGAGAAGCCTCAAACAAAGCTTAAGATTGAGAAGCTAGAACACGAGCAAAACGCTTCACAATGAAGGTAAAAATATCCTTCGTGCAACTTCCATCATCAGCTACCATATCCAGGCGTCGTTGTCATCCACCACCCATTCGAGATTTCACAAAATATGGTCACTAAGTGATCAGGGCAAACAATGGCATTTAAAGGAACTCAATAGACAAAATGGTATGGACTCATTTTGGATAGAGAAGACGGTGGGCAGAAACATGTAGGTTAGCCACGAATCACACTAAAACTTTAACACACCAGTTCGCCAAATGAATGCTAATATGTAGAATAGAACATGGCATGCTTGGATTTACTGGTACACTAGCCAAAATAAGAGAGATGCTCATGACGTCGTTTTAAACATTTCAACAAACAGCTAGTCAGCTCAGATTGAGAGGAAAATATTGACCGCTTTTAGAACCCGAACTCAAGTTTGTACTCAAAAGAAATCATCACGAGACAACCGAAAATCAACGACACCTTGCTCAAACCCAGCAGGCATATGGGCTTAAGGAGACCGAGTCTTGGCTTTGCTTGGATCAAAACAGCGTGGAGTAACAGGGATTCACGTAAACAAGCATTTAATCGTGGAGTTCAATTATAAGAATTATTGTGGCCCGCATGATTTTATTAATTAATGATTTAATGAATATTTAATGCTAACATGTATTTAGTTACAAGAAGTTACAACTCTAATGAAATGGTATAATCCTCAATCAGAAGTTACTGTCATCCTTTGGATAGGTGCGACTCTCATGGAAGTTAAAAGGAGCTTTGATAGAAGTCACATATTGATAATATGTATAAATAAGAGTTAGGTCCTCTCTCCAACATAACGTGAAAAGAACGTTGTATTTTATCCTACATTGGACAAAATACTTTAAGGAAAAGTGGGTTAAGGGAGAGAAATCCGATTTTGTTCATCTTTTTAGTTTTTCCGTGACCAATACATTTAAAATTTTGCTATGGATAAAAGGTACTTTTTCATCCCTCCCATTGTGAAAACCATGAAGATCACATATCTTGTGCTATGTATTTTTCGCATTATAGAATTACATTATTGCTTACAGTTGGTACCAGAGCGTGATTTAGGATCTCATGATTTTTTCTGATTATTGAAATATTATGATTTATGGATGAAGATTCGTTGAAGGATGATGATCTTTTTCATGTTATTGATGTTGTCGAAATGATTCTATAGGAGGAAATCCAAATGATGAAAGGTTTGATGGAAAACAAGGCCAAAAATGGAGAAATAGGCGAAAAATGAAGAAAAACAATGACCAAGTGTGAAGGGGAGAAAGATGCGTGGCTAACATGCACCCCTACCCGTCCCTACGCGTGCACTAGAGGGCGAGCCAGTGCCCATGTGGGAACCAAGTGCTCGCAAATCTGTTGTGTGCCTTGTACACGCTTGTGCGACAATAAAGGCACATGCTGTGCAGGTGCCTGCTACCCCCATAATTACAATTCCGCCCCTATGCTATTATTTACAATTTTGCCCCTCTCTTCATTGAACAATTATGGTTCTGCCCTCCTTTATGGTTATTTATGTTTCTACCCTCTATGCTAGATAGCTATGATTTTGTCCTGTTGTTTATTTATCATTTTGCCCCTGGAAATTAAATTTGTAGTGCTACCCCTTTGGAATTATGATTTTACAATTTTACCCTTATGCTTTAATTATGGTTTTTTCTTTGGGTGCAATTTGGCGAATATTTGTGCTTTACAATATATATATTTTAAAAAAGTTAAGAATGGTTTGTTAGTCACAAAAGTGGCCAAACCTTAAGATCTTTGAATTTTTTTGGTATTGTAAATTGCTTTATTGAATTACCTGTGATTGATTGATGCTATGATTGAAATCGATATATTAATATCCTTATTGATGTCATGGATATAGTGAAGTTTATTTATTATAAGAACTTAAGAATTAATCCAGAGGTTAATCAATTTTTTATAATTTATGGACATAATAGTTGTTAATTAATATTTCTTGTTAAATTTGTTTTTATATCCAGAGATAATAGATAAATTTTAATGAGACATATTTATAATTACCAAATTACAGTTATTATGGTTTAATGAATGTTTGTATATCATAGGATTGCCCAAAGGAATACTATGAAGTACATGCATTGTTTAGTTTAAATCTTATTATGTGATATTCTCAAAACATTAATGTATGAGTATACTCTTGCATGTTTGCAGTATCTGTATTTGTTTTACTTCATTCACACGCTTCGTCCGTTTCTTTATTTAACGGATTAAATTTCTTTGATTGAAGTGAATAATTCTAGTTTCACTTAGGTGTCCTGGACCTTTTAGCACTCCAAATTAAGAAACCAGCTGCTACTACTAATGAGAGTAACGATGATGAAAAGACTTTCCATAAAACTTGGGAAAGATTGAACATAATAAGCGGAATGTTTGTATGAATGATAATAGCAAACAACTTAAAGACTACTATTCTCAAAATTGACGGTGCTAAGGGATTTATGAAATTTGTGAAAGATCGTTCTCAGACTGCTAATAAGTCACTTACTGATACATTAATGAGCACTTTGACTACAATAACGTGCATAAGCATGTTCTTGAGATGGCGAACTTAGTAGCAAAGTTAAGGATCTTGGTAATGAACGTGGATGAGTACTTTTTAGTAAAATCCATACTCAACTACTTGCCTCATGAGCAATATGGGCTATTTTAAATGAATTACAACACTATAAAGGATAAATGGAATGTAAATGAATTGGCCAGTATGCTCGTTCAAGAGGAAACAGGGATACATAATCAAAATGCTTCATTCATCTCCTAAGTCATCAAGAAACTAAAAATAATTCTAAAAGGAAAGGTGTAAGGAGCAAGAAGAAATGATTACACATCCTAAATGAATCTTCAAAGGTTTCTTAAATACACAAGAAGGAACACAATCTTATTAAGTGTCAATTTTGTAATAAAGGTGGACACTTGAAGAAAGATTGA
Source organism: Eucalyptus erythrocorys (assembly GCA_014182555.1). NCBI lineage: Eukaryota > Viridiplantae > Streptophyta > Magnoliopsida > Myrtales > Myrtaceae > Eucalyptus > Eucalyptus erythrocorys. The sequence continues at coordinate 30,185,337 of CM024602.1, forward strand.
CCAAAGTAAGTTTGGTTTGAAAAGAAAGAAAAGCCTTATACTTTAGTATGCTTCGAATCAAACTTTACTGAAATTTCTCATAATATTTGGTGGATAGATTTTAGTGCTGCCATTCATGTGTCAAATATGATTCAAGGATTTCTTAGGATTCAAATTATAAAAACAAATGAAAGCTATGTGATCATGTACCCACGTTTTCGCAATTTAGTTTCTTTGTCAAAACTTAATGTAAAGGGATTTTCTTCTAAGTTTGGTCATAGATTTTTTAGATTATTTAAGAATGACAATCTTATTAGAACTAGAACTTTATGTGATGGTCTCTACAAGTTTAAAAACTTGATAACGCTTTGTTGAGACCTTAATGATCTCGCGTCATAATATTAACACTAAACAAAGTTTAGTGGGTGAGAATTTTGTTTACTTGTGATATAAACATTTGGGTCATATATTCAAGGAAAGAATGCAAAGATTAGTTAAGAATGAAATCCTTCCGAACTTGGATTTTGTTGACCTTGAAATGTGTATTGATTGTATTAAACATAAACAAACAAAACAAACTAAAAAAGGTGCCACAAGAAGCATAATGCTTTTTGAAATTATATACACTAACACATATAGTCCTTTTGATATTCCATCTTGTGGTGGAGAAAGCTATTTCATCACATTTATCGATATTTTTTCACGTTATGGTTACATTTATTTATTGCATGATAAATCTCAATCGGTATATGTACTTGAGGTGTATATTAAAGAGGTTGAGAGGTAATCAGATAAAATATGAAAATAATAAGATCGGATAGAGGTGATGAATATAATGGAAAGTATGATGAATCGGAACAATATATGGGTCCATTTACTAAATTCCTTAAAAGATATGGCATTTGTATTCAATACATGATGTCATTGTTAGGTACACCACAACAAAATGATGTAGCGGAAATGCATAATTGTACTTTAATGGAAATGGTTAGGCGTATAAAGAGCCATTCATCTTTACCTTTATCTTTGTAGATATATGCATTAAAGAGTTTTATGTACTTATTAAACAAGGTTCCTAATAAGGCAGTTTCAAAGACTTTCTTTGGACTGTGGTGGGAAGGAAACCCAGTTTACGATATTTACATATTTGGGGTTGTCAAACAGTAAGTAAGAATTTACAATTCACATGAAAAAATGGGATCCAAGAATAACTAGTGGTTATTTCACTGGTTATATAGAGAAATCTAAAGGGTATAAATTTTATTATCCTAATCATAGTACGAGAATTGTTGAATTTGGAAAGGCTAGGTTCATTGAAAATGGTGACATTAATGGAAGTGAAATAATGCGTGATGCTTGCATTTAAGAAGTTTATGTCCAAAACTTTTAATGTTGTTGTTTATGATATTATAGTTTAACCTACTAATAATCAAGAACAACAAATAAATGATCAAACACTCTGTAATGAAGATGTTAATATTGAACCTACAGTAATTGAGCCACAAGAAAAAATATTAAGAAGATCTTAATGAGAAAGGAGGTCGGCCATTTTTGATGATTATGTGATTTATCTATAATAGTTAGAAGTTGACTTAGGAATTGGAAATGATCTAGATTTATTTTCTCAAGCCATAAAATGTAAATATTCCAATGAATGGTTTAATATCTTGGAAGAAGAGTTAAAATCTATGCATCAAAATCAAGTATAAGACTTTGTTGAATTACCTAAAGGATGTAAAAAGGTCGGGTGTAAATGGGTCTCTAAGACCAAGTGTGACTCAAAAAGTGATATCGAATGGTATAAGACTGGATTTGTTGCTAAAGATTTTACTCATAAAGGAGGCATTGACTATAAGGAGATATTTTCACTAGTCTCCAAGAAAAATCACTTAGAATCATTATGACTTTGGTGACTCGTTATGGTTTAGAGTTACACCAAACGGATATTAAAATCGCATTTCTTAATGAGAATTTAGAAGAAGAGGTTTACATGGATCAATCCGAGGGTTTTCAATTAAAGGAAAAGAGCACATGGTGTGTTAATTAAAGAAATCACTATATGGACTTAAACAAGCTTCCTAACAATAGTATCTTAAGTTTAATGAGACCATAACTTCATATGGATTTAAGAAAAATATTGTTGATCGATGTATATATATGAATGTCAGTGGGAGTAAGTTTATTTTTCTAATTCTATATATTGATGATATCTTGAAGTTTATTTTTCTAGTTCTATATATTGATGATATCTTGTTTGCTACTAATGATCTTGATTTGTTACATGAAACCAATAAGTTTCTAAGAATTTTGAAATGAAGAATATGGGAAATGCAACATATGTGATAGGAATATAAATATTTTGTGATAAATTACAAGGATTATTAGGGTTATCTCAAAAAGCTTACATTGAGAAAATTTTAGAGAGATTCAATATGGATAAATGTTCAGCAAAAGCAGCTCCAATTCAAAAGTGTGACAAATTTAGCCTTATGCAATGTTCAAAAAGTGAATTATAACGAGAACAAATGAAAAATATTGCTTATGCATTTGTTGTTAGGAGGTTAAAATATGCTCAAACTTGCACCAGACTAGACATTAGTTTTGAGATCGGAATGCTAGGCAAATATCAAAGTCATCATGGATTGGATATTAGAAAGTTGCAAAGAAAATTCTCATAAACTTGCAAGGAACAAAGAATCATATGTTCACTCATAAAAGATCCGTTCATCTTGAGATGATTGGATATTCAGATGCAGACTTAGCCAAATGTGCTAGTATAAGAAAATCAAAGTTTAGTTAATTGTTTCTTCTGACTGGAGGAGCAATATCATGAGAAAGTGCAAAATAGTAGTTATTGTTGCATTCGCTATGGAGGTTGAATTTGTGGCATGCTTTAAGGCCACTATCCATGGATTATGGCTATGGAGCTTTATTTTAGGGCTTGTGATTGTCGACAGTATTGTTGTGTCGCTAAAACTTGATAAAAGCTGGTAAACACACCTAGAGGGGGTGAATAGGTATTTATAAATTTCTTTTGAAACCATTAACCCAAATCCCTCAACTTGAAATAAAATCAGATTAAATACACTTAAGTAAATTAAATCACGCAGCAATAAAGTAAAGAGAATAAGGTAAGAAGATTTAAACATAGAGGTTTCTAGAGGTTCGGCTTAATGTAAGCCTATGTCCACTCTCCATGCTGACATCCCACTGGCTGGTTTCACTATGTAGCAAATGAGATCTGTACAGCTTTTGATCTAGACTTCTTCAGTAGAAAGTCTTGGCTATAGCTCTCACAAATTCTCATTGTATGTATCTCTCCTTTGTACACAACTAAGGCTCAAAAAATTTGAGAACAAGGAGTTTCAGAGGTTCAGACTTCGAATTTTTTTATCAGTTCACACACTTCGAACAACAATGACTTCACCTTAAATATTCCTCCGTGCCTTCATAGCCGTTAGCACTTTCCCAACGAGTTCATCCAATCTACCCGTTGGAATGAATCAATTAAGGTGATCTTCAAGCTGTCAAATATATGTGGAAGATAGCTCGTCAATCTTGTTCAACAATACAATCAGGATCTTGAGTTTCCATAAGTGGAACCTTCCAAATCTTGCTTCTTCTTCGACGGATATTCTAATCAAGATAAATCCATAATCTTCGAGCTTAGTTTCAGCCAGAGATCTTCCAGGAAATAGAACGAATCATAGAAGATATTATCCAATCTTTGAATTGCCAAACCGTTGGATTAAAACGCTGTCAACTTGGGCAGACTCGTAAAATTGAGTCTAACAATCTTTAGACTTTGATAGATGAGTCTAGAGATCTTCAGACCGAAACACTTGGGTCTTGAACTCTTCAGACTTAAGCAATTGAGTCTTGGATTCTTCAGACCTAACTGACAAGGATGTTTTGTTAGCTTCAAAACACTTAAGGGATTTTTCTTAAACAATCTCCCCCTTTTTGATGGTAACAAAACATCTTGGCAGATTTGAAAAACTCTTGACCTGCAAAGAAAACTTATACATACTTTGAGGAATATTTTATATTACTTCTGCAACCACAAAAAATGTGAGTCCAAAAAATAATTATCCTCACAAGTATAAAATAATCCTGCAAGTTCACAAATCTAAACCCAATAATTAAAACATCAGTTCAAACACCCACCAGTCCAAAGTCTTAACAAAACATAACATAAGATGTCCAAACAAAATGTTCAAACTGAAAAACGAAATAAGTTATGAATCCAAGAACGAACGAGAAGATCAAATCTGCATAACTCTCCCTCTTTTTGTCACATCAAAAGGAGGTAGAGGAATCAGTGAAAGAGATGATAAAAGTCAAGGTTGTTTGGGGATGCGAACAAGTTGAAATTCACCCAGCGAGTTAACTTTCTTCTCGAGGCTGGAAAAGGCTTCCTTTAATGATTCCAAATCAGCACCCTTCACGTTAGATTCAACTTGAAATTTCAGGGCATTAATTTGGTCCTGCATAGAAACAGAAGTAGCCAAGAGTGCTTGTTTTAAATCCCGTAACTCATAATCCATCCCATAGACCTGCTTCTTAAGATCCACCACGATATCTAACAGCTTTGAAAAATCAGCTGAATTGACATTTCCAGTGCTAGGACCTACAGACTCTGTTATCTTAGTCTGGAAGCTTGGGGGTTCATTTTCAGCCCTTCGACCTTCTATGGGAGAAGATACTTCAACCTCTGGAAAGTGTGATTCAAAGACATCTTCTGCATCTGCATCAGACCGACTAATATCACTAGTATGAAATGACGATGATGTACCTTTTGTTTCAGCTACTCCCCTTGTCTTGTGGCTAGTAGGTGGAGTGGAGTATTTTTTGCCATGTTTTGCCTCTTTTCCTGCAGAGTGATGTTGTGCAGTCTTTCCTCCAGATTGTGGTACAATAGATGATGGCTCAAGGAATTCTTCAGATTCCTCTTGAGCTTTTCTTTCTTGTTCTTCTCTCCTCCTCCTTTCTTGTTCTTCTCTTCTGATCTTCTCTTCTTCTTCTGCTCTTGCTTCTTCTTCTCTTCTTCTCTCTGTCTCTTCCTCTTCTCTCCTTGCTTGCCCTTCTCTGCTTTCTCGAAAACTAACAAAGCTTTTCAATCCTCTAAGAGCTGCAAGTGTCATGGCGTCATCAACTTCTTCATCATCCTCATCTTGTAGGATGATTTTTCTTCTTTTTTTCTCTGGAGCAGCCATGGTCTCTTTGCCTTTTCTTTTAGCAGCAGCAGCAGCAGCAGTAGATTCTTTCGAGGGAGTCTTCTCCTTTAATCCCTCCAAAGCTTTGTTTAGTTCCTTTAGCTTCATTTTCATTACCATCTTGTAACTGACAAGCATGAGAGTAGAGTTGGTCAGGCAAAGGGGAGTAGGAATTTGGATTTTGAAGTGCCTGAACAACCTAGTGACTAGAGAGGAGTAAGGCAATTGACCCTTGTCCTTCACCACAGTCCTGTACATGTGGAACATGATAGTGTGTGGAAGGGAGAATCCTCTTCCTTGATTCATAGAGAACATGAGCTTTGCCTCTATTTTTGAGACATCAGTTTTCGACGTTGCCTTGGGCCCGAGACAATTGATGACAATCTTATGGAGCAATACATTGGAGGTATTCATCTTAGTGTAGGATATCTTGCCTTCCAGGCTTCTATCTCGAACAATCTCCAAAGTGGCATGTGCTATGGATACCCTAATTGGTTGGAAACTCCTTTCCACCTCGATTATATTAGCAAGAGTGTCGACATCCACAACATATTCTCTATCCTTGAAAGTGAATGATAGTCTATTCGCATCTAAAAATGACAGATTTGAATAGGAGGTCGTCAATTCAAGATATCCAATTGTCGAATCGGTGCAGAAACTCTCAAGCTATAAACGAGAAAACTTTTCTCTCAAATTAATCTTGATTGAATCAAGAAAATCAAAGTCTACATTTCTGGGGTTCATGACCCATCTCTTCAGCAGTTTCGAGTAAATTCGCTTGTGTTCCTTAGAGAGAAACAAGCTTCCCTCTGGACAGATAGTGTTAACTGCAACTCCCATCCTTGGTTGGAACTGTGTGAACAGCCTCTCGTCATCATCCAAAGGCTGATTTATGGTTCCAAACTGCGGATCGCTCGGTATGTTCTCGAAAATACTTTGCGCAAGTCCTTCTTTAACAACTCCCAATTTCTCCATCTCATGCAAAGAGATGGTTTCATTCCGATAACTTCTCTCTTTTAGAAAACTATCAATCAAGTTTAAATCCGTTCCTCCATCTTTCAACTTCTTGTAAAGCGAGTAAGCAAGTTTTGGTCTAAGTGTTCTTACCGGTTCAGCCTCTTCAATAACTTCTTCTTCGAAACGTTGTTGACTTGCTTTTTCTATTTGCGGAGAGTCTTCTTCTTCTGTGAGGTCCACTCTGGTAGGACCCTCAAATCTCTTTTGTTGTCCCTTTTTGGCAAGCCTTGATGATTTCCTTGAAGACATGTTTAACTTGAGGGCGAATAAGCAAGTTGTCCATAAAAAGTTTGGATTTTTATGGAGTAAACAATTGGAACAGAGACGCAAGTGGAGGTTTTTTAACTTTTAGGGTTTCGATAAGGAGTGAAAGAGGCATCTGTTGAAAAGTAAGAGATGAAGACGACGATTCAGAGGTATAAATAGTAGGAATAAAAAGATACTTGAACCGTCGCAAAGGAAAGTAAATATTGCCAAAATTAAAGAAAAAAACTGCCAATTTTTGAAAAAGAAAACTGTCATAAATGTGTCGAATTCGAATAAAAGGCAAATCTCAAAATTTCAAAAGCAATTATAAATTAAATACGGCATAAAGGGAATTAATAAATATAAATATAAAATAACACGCATTCGGACTTTACGTCGAGTCTAAGTGTTTCAAGATTTTACTTCAAAGTCTGAATACTTTCAGATCTTACCTTTGAGTCTGAATATCTCAAGATTTTACCTTAGAGTTTGAACATCTTCAGACTTTATGATATTCAATCTTGAGCGAATAGATTCAATTTGACTTTTCTCTAAAAGCTTTGTAAATATGTCCGCTAGTTGGTTCTTTGAGTCAAAGAACTGAATCACTACTTCACCATTTTGAACATGATCTCTAATAAAATGATGCTTGATTTCAATGTGCTTTGCTCTTGAATGAAGTGTTGGATTCTTTGTAAGGTTGATGGCACTAGTGTTGTCGCATTTGATTTCTGTGCAAGATTATTCTACTCCAAAGTCTTTTAATTATTGTTGCATCCACAATATTTGAGAACAGCAACTCCCAAGGGCTATATACTCTACTTCTACTGTTGAAAGAGCTACGGTACTCTGTTTTTGTGAGAACCAAGATACTAACCCGTTTCCCAATAATTGACATGTACCTGATGTGCTTTTCCTATCCACTTTGCAGTCAGCCAAATCAGCATCAGAATATCCAAGGAGAGTAAAGTCTTTTTCTTTGGAATACCATAGACCTAGCTTAGATGTAGTTACAACATATTTGATAATATGCTTCACAGCGGTCATGTGAGATTCTTTAGGATTCAATTGAAATATAGCACAAATACAAACACTAAACAAAATATTAGGCCTAGATGCAGTAAGGTAAAGAAGTGAACCAATTATGCTCATGTATAGCTTATGGTCTATACTTTTTCCTTCTTCATCTTTGTTCAGCTTTAATGAATTTGACATTGGGATTTCTATCTTCTTGCAATTCTCCATGCCATATTTCTTGATGAGATCTCTTGCATATTTTTCTTGATGAATAAATGTTCTTTCTTTTGATTGTTTAACGTGAAGTCCCAAAAAGAAGTTTAACTCACCCATCATGCTCATTTCAAATTCATCCTGCATACATTTAGAAAATTTCTTGCAAAGATTTTCATTAGGAGAGCCAAAAATTATGTCATCAACATAAATTTGAACAAATATAAAATCATTTCCTTCTCTTTTAATGAATAAGGTAGTGTCTACTTTATCTTTAGCAAAACCATTTTGAATTAAAAAATTACTTAACCTTTCATACCATGCTCGGGGTGCTTGTTTTAATCCATACAATGCCTTCTTTAGCTTGAAGACAAAGTTTAGTTTTCTTGGATCTTCAAATCTCGGTGGTTGTTCTACATAAACTTCTTCTTGGATAATTCCATTTAGAAATGCACTTTTCACGTCCATTTGGAATAACCTGAAATTTTTAAAGCAAGCAAAAGCAGGAAGTAATCTTATCGCTTCTAACCTTGCTACTAGAGCATAGGTTTCATCATAGTCGATTCCTTCTTCTTGTGTGTAACATTTGGCCACGAGTCTTGCTTTGTTTCTCACCACCTTTCCTTGTTGATCCAGCTTGTTCCTGAAAGCCTATTTAGTTCTAATAATTGACTTACCTTTTGGTTTAGGAACAAGTTTCCAAACATTATTGATTCTGAATTGATTCATTTCTTCTTGCATAGCTTTAATCCAGCTTTCATCAATCAAAGCTTCCTCTATTGTCTTGGGCTCAATTTCTGAAACAAGTGCTAGAGCACTAGACTCTTTACGCCTTTTGAATCTAGTACGAATCCCTTCATCAATGTTACCAATGATGAGATCTGTAGGATGACTAGAGTTATGCTTCTAATTGCTAACTGGTTTTTCACTTGACTAAGTCTCTGTTTCAGTTGGTGCTACTGATTTAGTCTGCTGTAGAGCATTAGAAGTTTGACTTTCTTTGGGGGAATTTGTAGGAGCTTGCACAGATTCATAATCTTCTGGTTGAATCTGATTGTGATGATTCTGTATCGAGTCTTCAAACTTCACATTCAAGGATTCTTCCACAACCGAGTTCTTTTGTTGAATATTCTATAAGCTTTGCTTGACGTTGAGTAACCAAGGAAAATTCCTTCATCTGATTTTTCTTCAAACTTACCGCCGATCATTTGCATTCTTTAAAATAAAGCATTTGCAACCAAATACATGAAAATAAGAGATAATAGGTTTCTTTCCTTTGAACAATTCATAAGGAGTTTTCTCCAAAATAGGTCTTAGAAAAATTATGTTAATAATGTAACAAGCAAATGGGTTGCTTCAGCCCAAAAACGAGGAGAAATATTACTTTCAATCAAAAGAGTTCTTATTATTTCTTGCAAAGAACGATTTTTCCTTTTCACAACTCCATTTTGTTGTGGAGTATATGGAGATGAAAAATTATGCTGAATGCCAAAATCATCACAAAAATGAGCAAAATCTTGATTTTCAAATTCACCTCCATAATCAGTACGAATACTTGTTATAGCATAACCTTTTTCATTTTGAAATTTCTTAGTGAACTTAGTGAAATAAGATAATGCTTCAGATTTGGTTGAAAGAAAGAATACCCAAGTAAAACGAGAGTAGTCATCTACTATTACCAAACAATACATTTTTTCCTCTAATGCTTTGTGTTCTCGTTGGTCCAAACAAATACATGTGCAATAGCTGTAAAACACGTTTAGTAAATACCTGATTTATTGATTTGAAAGAGTTTCTAACCTGTTTTCCAAGCACGCAGGATGTGCATAGATCATGTTTTTGATACTTCAAGTTAGGTAGTCCTCGGACTAGCTCCTTAGATGAAACTTTTGCAATTTGTTTCATGTTGATATGTCCAAGCTTTCTATGCCAGAGAATAGTTTCATCTTGAATAGATATCAAATATTGTGAACTATCAGATTTTATATCCAGTAAGTAGATATTTCTATGTCTTCGTCCAGTGAATCATTATGAGAGATCTTTATTTATTCCAGAACATGTATCTTATTGAAAGTTGATCTTGTATCTAGTGTCACACAGCTGACTAATATTGAGAATATTTTAATTTAAACCTTCAACTTAAGAGACATTGTTGATTGTGGGATTTCCTATCTTCACGATTCCACAACCAACAATTTTTCTTTTGTTATTGCCACCAAAAGAAACATTTCCTCCTTTCACTTGTAAGAGATTTGTGAAACAAGTTGAATCTCCTACCATGTGTCTTGAGCAGCCACTACCTAAATACCACTTGATTTTCTTCTTGATAGTGACCTGCAGTTAAATGAAGAACTCAAATTTTTTTTGGTACCCATATTTTCTTGGATCCAACATTGTTAGTACCATACACAGTCTTTGCCCAATTTCTCTTAACAGGTTTCCAAACTTTGGGATAATCCTTCTCAAAATGTTCTAAGCTATTACACTTTAAGCATTTAAGAGCACTTCTCCCAACAGGTTTTACAAAAACCCTTTGAAAATGATTCTTGTAAAAAGACTTTGTAGGTCTATTTTTAATTTTTTTCTTTACTTTTGGAAATTCAATCAAGGGAATAGTTTCCGATGTCATTCCTAGGCCTGACTTATTAACATATGGTCTTTGAACTGAAAGAATTTTATCTAATTTTTCAGATCCCATTGAAAATTTTTTAGTAACTTTCAAAATATCTTCTTTTAAGCAAGCATTTTCTTTTGAAAGAGCAATTTCATTTTCTTTTGAATCAGCAAGACATTTGTCTAAGTTTTCAACTTTTTCAATCAAAATCTTTTCTAGTTGTTTTAGTTTGGAATTATCCTTTTTCAATTCAGAAATTCTTTTAAGAGAAACTTTAAGGCTAAGACAAAGTTCGTCTATATAATTCGAGACTTTGGTAGGAATTTTTAAATTTCTAACCTTGACATCACTATCTGAGTCTGAGTCTGAATCGGAGTCTAAGTTCGCTATGAGACAGATGTTGGCATCCTCTTCATCACTTCCTTCACATTCTATGTTATTCCATGTTTCAGCTTTGAGTGCCTTCTTGAATTTTTCTGGTTTTCCTTTCTTTTTCTTCAGTATGGGACAGTTGGGTCTAATGTGTTTCTTTGTTACATTCAAAGCAAACAACATCCTTGTTAGTTTCATCTTCTTCATTTGATTTCTTTTGAAATCTTTGATTGCTTTGTCTCTTCCCATTGAACCTTCTTCCTTTTCTATTTAATTTTCTGAACTTTCTAATCAAGAGTGTTAATTCTTCGTCATCCAAGTCTTCTTCAGAATCTGTATCATCAGAATCATCGTTAGATTTTAAAGAAATTGACTTCTTACCTTTGGTGTATATGTCCTCATTGAATTGCTTAACTTCATATGATTGAAGTGTCCCGACTAGTGCATCTACAGAAAGAGGCATGATCTTTTGTGTTTCTCTTATGGAAGTCTTTACGTGATTCCATTCTTTGTAAAGTCCTCTCAGCAGCTTATTAACTTTCATTAGTCCTGAGATAGGCTCACCTTGATATGCTAAGCCATTTACAATTTCTGTAAAACGACTAACCATGTCAGTTATGGATTCTCTTGGCTTCATCTTGAAGGCTTCATATTGTCCAAGAAGGATATTGATCTTGGTTTTTTTAATTCAATTAGTTCCTTTATAAGTAACATGCAACCTGTCTCAGACTTCTTTAGCTATTTCATAAGATGAGATTCTATTATACTTGTAGGAGATAAAGCATAATACAGAGAATAAATAGCTTTAGCATCAAGGGCTTTTCTCTTGGTTATGTCGGTTTGTGACAGTGCCACTCCATCTGCTATTTCTTTCCCTGTGGATGATGTAGCTTTAAGAATAATTCCTTTCTCTACTACATCCTATTCCAGAGAATCTTTTCATCTTAGGAATGCCTTCATCTTGTTCTTTCATACGTTATATTCATTTCCATCAAAGTAAGGTGGTTTGGTTTTGCTTTGACCTACAATCAAACCTGGAGCCAAGATACTAGTCATAGATCTTTAGCTTAGGAAGTAGTAACACTTACAACAAATAAGCACACAAGCTCTGATATCAATTGATAAAAGCTACTAAACACACCTAGAGGGGGGTGAATAGGTGTTTATAAATTTCTTTTGAAACCTTTAACCCAAATCCCTCGACTTGAAATAAAATCAGAGTAAATACACTTAAGTAAATTAAATCATGCAGCAATAAAGTAGAGAGAATAAAGTAAAAAAAGTTTGAACACAGAGATTTATAATGGTTCGGCTTAATGTAAGTTTACGTCCACTCTCCACGCTGACATCCCAATGGCTGGTTTCACTATGTAGCAAATGAAATTTGTACAGCTTTTGATTTAGACTTCTTCAATAGAAAGTCTTGGCTATAGCTCTCGCAAATCCTCACTATATGTATCTCTCATTTGTACATAACTGAGGCTCAAGAAATTTGAGAACGGGAGTTTCAGAGGTTCAGACTTCGAATTTTTCTATCAGCGCACACACTTCGAACAACAATGACTCCACCTTAAATATTCCTCCGTGCCTTCATAGCCGTTAGCACTTTCCAAACGAGTTCATCCAATCTACCCGTTGGAATGAATCAATTAAGGTGATCTTCAAGCTGTCGAATATATGTGGAAGATAGCTCGTCAATTCTGTTCACCCATACAATCAGGATTTTGAGTTTCCATAAATGGAACCTTCCAAATCTTGCTTGTTCTTCAACGAATATTCTAATCGAGATAAATCCATAATCTTCGAGCTTAGTTTCAGCCAGAGATCTTCCACAAAATAGAACGAATCATAGAAGATATTATCCAATCTCTGAATTACCAAACCGTTGGATTAAAACGCTATCAACTTGGGCATACTCGTAAAATTGAGTCTAATAGTTTTCAGACTTTGATAAATGAGTCTAGAGATCTTCAGACCAAAACATTTGGGTCTTGAACTCTTTAGACTTAAGCGATTGAGTCTTGGATTCTTCAGACCTAACTGACGAAGATGTTTTGCTAGCTTCAAAACACTTAAGGGATTTTTCTTCAACAAAACTATATTGTGATAATTATGTGGTGGTTTTCTTCTCTAAGAACGACAAGTATACTAAGAGTGCTAAGCATATGGAAATCAAATATTTATCCATTAAAGAAGAAGTTTAGAAACAGAGAGTGTCAATTGAGCATATTAGCACCAAGTTTATGATGACAAATCTCTTAACAAAAGGACTGCTGCCTAAAACATTTAATGAACAAGTTGAAAGGATGGGTATTATAGGACATCATTAATGATTGTAAGGGTGCTAAGCATATTAAAATCAAATACTTATATATTAAAGAAGAAGTTCAGAAACAGAGAATATCAATTGAGCACGTTACCACCAATCTTATGATAGCAAATCCCTTAATAAAGGGACCGATGCCCAAAACATTTATTGAACATGTTGAAAGGATGATCAATATAGGACGTTATTGTTGATTGTATTACGTTGCATTAAGTTTATGTATTTGACACTTTGACCTAAATTATGTATTTTTGATCTTTCCTATTTTCTATTTAGTATAAATTATAAAAATAGATGAATATTAAATAGGATAGTCTCTAATAGAGCAGTGTGGTTGGACCATTCCATATTTCTCATTTATGGAATATGTGAAGTAGATAGCTATGTTATAGTACGTGGAAGGGACTATGTCAATTAACGACATACAACCACCTCACTCACATTAGTTTTTTTTATAAATAAATTGTGATTATTATGTGATAGCCAATTTAAGAAAATTTTTAGCATTATGTTATTGTGCACATTATGGTCTTTATTAAACCATGAAAAGAATGTCACATGGGCAAAGTGGGAGAATATAAGAATTATTGTGACCCATATGATTTTATTAATTAATGGTTAAATGAATATATGATGCTACAATGTATTTGGCTATGAGAAGTTACAACTCTAATAAAATGGTACAATCCTTAATGAGAAGTCAACGTTTTTTTTTTTTTTTTTTTTTTTTTGCCAAAAGGGTTCGATTCTCATGGAAGTTAAAAGGCGTTTTGATGGAAGGTACTTATTGATAGCATGTATGAATAAAAGTCTGGTTCTCTCTCCATCCATGAAATGAAAAGAACATTGTATTTTATCCTCCATCAGATAGAATATATTAAGGAAAAGTGGGTTAAGGAAAAGAAATCACATTTCGCTCATCTCTTCAATTTTTCCACAACAAATACATTTAGGATTTTGCTTTGGATAAATGTACGTCTTCATCCCTCTCATTGTGAAAATCGTGAAGATCATAGATCTCATGTTTTGTATTTTCTGCGTTATAGCATTACGTTATTGCTTACATCCTTACACGACTTGGAGACATGGCAAGCGGTCGAGCTTGTGACAAATTGGGCTATGGTCTGCTAACTTGGTATCCTCGAGTTCAGATCCTTAAGCAGAGGAGGTTCGAACCAAGTAAAGAAGCTCAGCAGCGATGCAAAGATTGGAAGTGAAAGATCATGTGCTCAAGGGCATCGTTCAGAGTTCGTCAGAGAGGGTTTGGGCGTGGCTGATTTGTTAGAGAACTCCTTCTTGCTCTCGAGTTTCATTCTCTCTGCCGTGCTCTCTCTTGCACTCAGACCTCTCTGTCCTATCCAGCCCTCGAGATGAAGGAAAAAACTAGTAAAATCCCTCTTTTCTTGAGCTCACTCACTTCCTCTGGTAACCCCTTTTTCTTGGACTTTGCTCTCTCAAGCTCGGCGCCAAACAAGCAAAAAGACAGAGCTCCCCTTTGAATCTGCCCCCCTCTCTGTCCTTCCCTCAAGCTCTCTCTCAAGCTCCCTCTCCATTCCTTTTTAAGGGCCATCAGTGCGCACCCATTCAACGCTAGCTATTGTGGCCAGCTTGCCCCCTCGACCGACTGTGCTGCCTCAACGTCATGCGCGACGTCTTCCACGGTTTTGTCTCTTGTACACCCCATCCTTCTCTGTCCTTTTTGTCGTTCCGTAGCCAACGTCCAGGAGAGGGGAAAGGAGGAGGAGAGAGGTTAGGTTGGGAAAGAAAAGAAAAGGAATGGGCTTAGCCAGCCTAGCTGGGGAGAAGGAAAGGGAAAAAAAGAAGGGCCTAGGCTCAGCTGTCTCTAGCTCGGCCCTGCTGCTTTTTAGTATTAATTTTTTTCAACACTTTTAGTTTTTTTTTTTTAAAATTTTTTAAAAATAATTGATACTAATAATGCAAGTGTTCCTAATGTTTATACGTGATGCAATTTAATGAAAATTAATTTTTGTTTGGGAGTTAGAAATTAGATCATCATTTTCTATGCAATTTAAAACTTAAATGAGTAGGCAAAATTTAGGCGTCAACATGTATATCTTGTAATATATTGTATTTCCTCTTGGCTTGTTTAGTCATCACTGAATCTTGATGGCTCCCAACTTTGTTTGGGCGCTCGGTTTGGATGTTTGGTGCTTCTGTATCTTTGCTTATTCATTTGTAGTCGAGAGCAAGACACGAAATGGTCATTGGGAATTTGGACAGCACGTATCTGCATTCTTTATTTCACTGGACTTTCATAATCACACTTCATTTCAGTATGGAAAATTGCCTCTGTTGCAGCTGATGTTGCTAGTTAAAATCACCTAGAGGGGTGAATAGGTGATAATATAAAATCTTGACTTAAATTAAGCAGAATAGAATAAATCAAGATCACCGTCTGCACAACGTCCAAATTTTGGAACAAGGTTCAGAATCTGCAATGCTATAGAATGAACTTTTAAGAACAACTTACAAGTGTGCAATAAATTTAAAAGATAATAATAAGAGAGTAAGGATAAGAGAAATTGCATACGAGATTTTATAGTGGTTTGGCTTAAATTAAGTCTATATCCACTTTCCATGCTAACGGCATACTAGCTAGATTCCATTATATGATCAACATGAGATTGCAACTTTGAGTGCAAACACTCAAGTGGTAGATCTCACTATTTCACTAAGTCACTTTTTTAGTACTTCTCTCACGATCATAATTGATTAAGCTCTCTAAAGACAAGTATATGGTCGAAGTTCGCTCACACTTTGAAATTATAGATTCTAAGCCTTGTCTTTTACTTGCTCCTCGGTCTCTTGATCTCCTTATATACTTCTCCACTTTCAAACTAGCCATTGGATAGCTTCCAGAGGATCGTCTTCCATTTTTGGTCGATGGACAGAATTGTATTAAGAAGATATGGTGGCCGGTGAGTGACAAGGATAAAATCTTCACTTGATTTTGATCGCCCATATAATTAGAGTTTTGGTTTCCATAAGTGGTGCTTCTTTAGTTTGGAAAGAACTTGTCCTCAGGATTGATTTCCAAATCAACTTGATTCAGTCAATCTTTTACAAAGATGTGAAATCCAACTAGATTTGCTAGCCGTTATAGAATGTGAGATAATTTCATCTGGGATCTATTTTGTTCTGGATGATCACACAAATTTCATTCTGTATCAATTAAGTATCTACGAGCTGAAGTTGTCAGGATGGAAATATAATGGGTTCTTCTTCTCCAAATAAGAATATGTACATGACCGAGTTCTGTCTATGTCCGACTGAGTTCTGTCTAAAAGCTGCGGAATGTCTACCTAAAATGTAGATTCTTTAAGACAAACAAAGTTTAGTGGAAAGATTTGTCAACTTCAAAACTTTTTGGAGTTTTCTCTAGCACTAGCATCTTGAGGCAATGAAGTTTGGAGTCATGTCCTTAAATTGTGAAATGTTTGATAGTGTTTGAAGATTAGACGTGATTAGGGCTGCTCGGGAAGATGGAGATTCCGGGACGTCGTTATTCATTTTATAGATTGGTCGCGTACTAATATGGCGCAAAGAGTCGATTACAATGTTTGTGTTTTGTGGATTCTAATTGACCTCACGTCTGAGTTTTGAAAGATTGTGTCGCACCTAGACATTTGGGTGGGTTCGTGGATAGGAACTTTACAGCGAAATGATTTTCTTGATTAGTTTCTGAGATGCTGGATTTGTCAGTGTAATATGCCTAGTCATGCACCGAATCCATTGGCACGTCTCAAGCTTTCCAAATTGACAATGCGAAGTTCTTTACTTTCTTTTTGACTTAGCTCTATGAGAGTGATTTTGAGGGGAATGTTCAATTTGCTTTATTGTTGTTTTGGGCTACGAGGAAAAGGTGGTCATTGTTAAGTACAGAATGTTTCTTATATCTTTTCTCAGCTATTTGCATCAAACTCACCAAATAGGATGAGCATTTACCCAATCACTTTTTTCTTTTTTCTTTTTTTTTCCGTCAAAAAGAAATTTTCATTCTTTACCAAACTAATACATAAAAAGGAATCTCAAAAGTCACAATAACAAAACAAACTCATATTTCCAAAATAAACGAAAAAACCATAAATTAAGGTGTTTCATCGAAGCATGGTTGGCAAAGATTGTCACAAGCCCATCCTTCAAGAATAGATTTGTAACTGGATCTAAGCGAAAAGATCGGTGACCAATCACCAAATCATATAGTACTATTAGTAATAAGCACATGCCGAGATCTCCATCTGCAATTATGGCTTTGCCGTTTGGTGGTGTGCACCTAGGTTCGGTGTTCCCAACACTATCATGTATGTAGACAATATAAACATGTTGAAAAATCTCAAATTTGACACTTGTGAGAGTGAGTCCTATAACTAATGCGAAGTGCCAAAACTTTGAGTGAAAAAATGTTGAATGAGCACAGATTGCTGTGAACATCATTGAAACTGTAGGCATAGTACTTATTCATTAAAACTCCAAAATCTAGAATTAGATCAAAGAAAAAACTCCCAGATATAAGATCAGGAGAGCAAAACTCTCGGATCTAAAACTAAATCAGGAGAATTAGGAATGAAAGAAAAGGGGAAAAAAAAAAAAAGGAATTAGGAGGGAAAGGAGAGATCTAGGTTAAATCCCTCCCTCCAGAAGTGGAAGAGACGAAAAAAAGGTTTAGAGAGAGAGAGAGAGAGAGAGATTAAGGCTTTTTTGAGGGTCAAATTTATCAAATAGGATGAGCATTTACTCAAAGAGATATGCAAATATCTATTTACTCGTCATTGTGGGCAACCATTGTATATGACAATCCTTGTCATCATTTTGGTATGAGAAAATTATAGAAAAATCATAAACCCATTGTAATTATGTTATTCAGTTATAAACTTTTTTTTTAGCCAATTGAGTCCTAAACTTTTTATATTTGTATCAATTTAATCCATCTGACTAATTTTGATCGAAAGTTGCTGACATGGACATCGATTGTCTTATATAATGCGGCTAGTGTTGATGTGGAAAATTTTCAATAATATTTTAATATTTTCTATTTATTTATTTATATTATTTTTCATTTTCATTTTCTTCCCTTCTTCCTCTAATTGGTCGTAGAACTTCGGCGACTACCCAAAGGCGAGGTTGACTTCGCCTCTAGATGATTGAGGTCCACGAGAGTGTTGGGCTATGCCACGTAAGATGATTGCCCTCGTCTCTAGCCGATTTTCGGTTCAATTAAGCGGATTGACTCCATTAGCAAAATTTGAAAATATTTAAAATAAAATTGGTATAATTGAAATGTTTAGAACTGAATTAACACAATTATAATAAATTTTAAGGCTTTTTTGGGTACTTTTCTCTTCAACAATTGTTGCCTCCAAAATCAATTGTCAATTGATCATCATGTCACGAAGAACCATTTCACAATTTTCATGTATTTTTCACAATTAATTGCCTCTCTTAAAATGTCTCTTCCTCCTTAATGTATGGTCGGACCCACCCACTTAATTAGGTTCCTTGCATTTACTTTTGATTTGTCTTTTGTTTGTGGTGATTATACTAATTTTAGCTTTCTTTAATTAATTTGACTGTTAGTTATGCGTTAATATTTTAATTAGCAATTGTTATTTTTTTTCGCCAATATCATATTTGTCACTAATCACTGAATGCCGGAGGTTTGGCACTCCATTCATGAAATAAAAGCCAAAATAAATTATTCCCACTAATTGTTCTCTTTAATTTCTGTTAATTTTCATTCGAATTTTTTTACTTTTTCTACAATGTACTATTTGTTTTTCATTCTATTCATGTCGTTGTTCGTAATGCTATGTTTGGGAGATTTGGAGATTGGGGAAAATGGCGGTGATGAACATTTGAGTGGAATACAGCTTAAATAATTTAAATTTTTCACAAGATGACAAAAATGAGGGAAAATTTAAATTTATATGTATTTTGGTCCGATTTCGAAGAAGTTTTCATTTAAGAAAAGAGGAGAGTACCCAAATTTTAGAAGGAGGGGTCACCGGGTCAAATTTCGTGTTGAAATTATTTTTTTATTAATATTCTAAGCCCACGATAAAGTTATTATCAAGTAAGGTCCCTGATTCTTCTTTTTTGATCTTGTGATCCTCTCATACAGGTTTGGATAAGAACCCTTTGTTCTTATTCAATCAACTAGAATAACATAAAAAGATTATGAAAAAAGAGGAGAAGATAAATGGGAAGTGAGATTATGATAATATTGAAGGCCATATGTTAGCCTCCTATAAGTCCACTTCAACGCACGGCTTTACATATATCATATTAGATTCTCACGCTAACTTGCAAAGATGCTTCCACAAATATAAAGTCCAAAAGAAAATGGCACACATAAAATATATTCCAAGCACACAATCAACCCTAGAAGTCCTTACAGGCAAATTGACAGACATGTCGCTATGGTAATAAAGGATCAGATGCAGGAAGAGGCTGAATCCATTCCCAGGCAGGAAAGACAGCTTGAGGGTTCTTCTGGATCCACTTCCAGTTCGGGCTTTTCATTCTTTTCTTCAATTGTCGGGCTCGGGTTGATATTGTCGAGTTGCTTAGCCACATGGCTCATTGCCGGCCTGTTCGAACCGCTTTGGTCCAAGCACTCCACTGCAATCTTAGCTATAGCCTGCACTTTATTCATTTCATCTTCACTAGCGCCCTCAATTATGACATCGGAGAGTGTGCCGCCCTTCACAGAAGAGATGAAACAATGGATAGTATTGATTGACTCTTCAAACTCAGTAGCATAAAGTTTCTTTCCCGTGAGTAACTCCACCAGGACAACTCCAAAGCTGTATACATCGCTCTGAGGTGTTAGTATACCGGTGATTAAATATTCCGGATCGATGTAGGCCGACGAGTCTTTTTTCTGAGTGGCTACAATATGTCTATGCTTCGGTGATATGAGTGCTGAAGTTCCAAAATCGGATATCTTCACCGAGTTGTTTTGATCCAAAAGTATGTTCGCTGACTTGATGTTGCCATGAAAGATCGGGGTTCGTATTTTGGAGTGCATATAATCGAGTGCAAGAGCAGCTTGGGTGGCTATTATGAAGCGTTTTTTCCACGAGATGGTTGACTCGTTTTGATGGATGAGTTGGAAGAGGGTGCCATTCGGAATGTATTCATAAACCAGTGATGGTATTTTGGTCTCCAAGCAGATGCCTTTGAGCTTCACCACATTTTTGCAGCTTATGTTCATAAGATTTTCAAGCTCATTCTGGAAATCCTTGTTTAGTAGAGACCTGTCCACATCTTTAGGCTTCTTGACCACGACCACGGTGTCGCGCACGACCTCGGTGCCATTGTGCTCCTCTAATGTCCCTTTATAGACGGAACCAAAACCATCATTGCGGAGCGTTTTGCGGTTGGTTGCTTTCGCCAGTTTCGACTCTGTAAAGATTGGAACTTTGCTGTTTTTCATGAGCTCTCCTCCATTTTTTCTGAAGTTGATCTTTCTGAGTCTCCACCTCATTGTGACGGAGACTGAAGCAGTAATAGTTATGCCGAAGAAGGACACAGCCATCACTGCGAAAGAATATATGTTACTAGATTAAAGATTCAAGCATGTAATCCTTATATGATCCCCTCACTTCATTCAAAGAATCACTTTTGAACAAAACCCATTTAACCTCTTTTTACATAATCCCCCTCTATCACGGTCAGTCAGATCTGGATGGTTAGTTACTATTTCAAGATATAATCACCCAATTAAACAGCGACAAGAATGGTTTTTTTTTTTTTTTTTAACAAATGGGTTCAATAATATTTCTGGTGCAAGAAATTTATTAAAGTCCTTATTTTAAAACTCGACATGTGTCATTACATGATGAAAAGTTTTTTTCCGTCTATTTTCTTGGAGGAAACTCTAACCGATGGGGTTGCGATGATATGTATCACCCAAACTCGCGTATGAATTATGTGTATGATTTGTGACCCATCAATTAAAAGCATGATCAAAAGAGATGTCCTCTGAAAGAGATGAAAAACGTTTATTATTCACAAATTGATTATTTTTCTAAGACTAATTTTAACTAGGGATGCGCATGAGGCTGGAGGGCGCGTTCATTGCCGCAGAATTAATTTTTTCCTCAGAAAGAACTAATCCACTTACTAGATGACCATTTGACATTTTTCTGGTCTCTCTCTCTCTCTCTCTCTCTCTCTCTCTCGTTTATATCATTATTAGAAAGAAAGGCCTCATGGGTGGATCCTAATAAGAAACAGTGGCATCATGGGTTGCTTTTGTAGTAGAGTCAAATAAGTTCCCACCTTCACGCATTAGTCAACGTGGGATAATGTGAAGATGAAGTGCCTGGAAAACGATTGTACCCCAATGCTTACCACTATCCGACCTTGCATTTTCTATAAAAGCAAGACATTTATGGAGAAGAGATTGTTCTTCGGGTTTCATTATTATTATTTCAGTTTTTGTAACAAATATTGCAAGTAAAATGAAAGATAAATATGTATATTTTTCTTCAAATGGTACACGGGATGGATCGCCAATTGGGGCAGCGGCACCCCACCCCAACTATTGTCTTGCCTACTGCCCTACGGGCCATTTTTTGTGAGGGAAATTTGCCCCATTCAAGGTGATGTCTCGCGGGGCATAGATCCCCGCGGCCACAGTCATCCTTAATTTTAAGAACTCCGCTCTTGCAAGCATTTTACGTGTAGATCCATTCCTTTTTTTTTTTTTTTTTTTTTTTTTTTTTTTTTGGGTAAAGTGGATCCATTCCTTTTTTGCAGTTATTATTATCCAAAATTTTCACATTAGAAATATATATTTTCTAATGTGTGTGTATATATTATTTCATTAGTTTCATATATGTAAAATCAGATAATATATATTTATGACTTGACAAAAACTAATATATCTACCACAAAATCTCAATTAATAGAAAGATTTTTACCTCGTGCTCTATCAGTGTAATCTCAAATTACATGAGCGATGTACTAGGATCTGCCATGTGTCCAATAGCTTCACTTCTGTTCACTTTCAAAAACTCTATTTGTCTGTTTATACTCCTTTTCTTTCTTTCTTAATCTTTTTCCGTTTCTTTCTTCTAACGAATAATTAATGGAAATTTTGTGAAGCATTCACCGTAGGATACCTGAAGGGAACAATTTTTACCCAGATCTAAATGAACCCAGATCTGTAAATCTGAATAATAATTATTGTAAAAGGATCTGGCAAAAAGATAAAAAGAAAATAGCTGCAATCCAATCCATGGGTGTTATCGTTGAAGGTGAGTTGAGTTTCAAAAATAATTCAATAGAATATTAACCATCTAGTAAATGATGAGGGATATATATGGAATCACCTGGAATAGCTATGCCCAAAGGAGAAACTTTGCAACTTTTCTTAGCGTTGCCCCTTTTTCCAAGTCGGCACCGGCATTTGTAGCTCCCGGGCGTATTCTTGCACTTTCCATGACATGGGTATTCTTTTGGGTACATGCACTCATTGATATCTACATCATGTAGGAGAGAAATCGAACCATTATCTCAGTTAAAGGAAAAAAACAATTTGAACGAGCCATTGCATGGATTTTTAGTTGGGTGTCCATTCGGGTTTCGGTTATAGTACTGTGAGGTGCATCCACTCTCCCTTAATATATCTCCCTTTTCTACTCTTGTTGCTAAGGCATAGATATAATTTCCATCATAATTATATAAACCTTAGACTTCTGCTATATATGATAATATCTTTTATAATTGTAATGCTAAAACTTGTGACCCTAAAACTTGAAATGCTGATACTAATAGTGGAAGATTGCCTAGTATGGCACTGTAGTTTTTCCCTTTCCTGATGTTGGGAAGGCTTTTCCATGTAAAAAATTCTCATTTATTTTCTTCTCTTCATATATTCATGTTCCTAAAGAGGAGATCAACGCTGGCTCGAACTTTTGCAATGATGTGTGAACCCTATGTTGCAAGAGAGAAGCGCAGTTTTATTGTTGCCATATTAGATATGGTCATTGGGGATGACAACTAATCCTAGGAAGGAGGGCATTGATCTTGACATGCATACATACTTTTATTAATATGAGCCGCTATTCTATGAGTGAGGTGGATGTGCTAAAAATATGCATATGTATCATTAAATATAATGCAGTCATTAGATTTGTCTATGTAGATGTAATAGGCCCCAGTGGGAGAAAGGGGATGGGGGATAGAGGTTTGAGGGAGAGGGCAAGACTGCCATTGTAACGTGGGGATAGAGTTGTCAGAAATGATGTTGACCATGATGTTGGTAGGGTGGCGGCGTCAGCTTGGACTTATTCTATTTGGCAAAAGTTGGAACCTCGAGAGAAGTATTTTCTCTATATCTAAATTTACTCGATCACGTCTATCAAAGCTATTGATCAAGTGAAGTAAGGCACCAGACGTAGAACACGGTCTTGGCAAAATTCCACAAACTTTATATAGACCTCTCATTAAAATTGTACTAATGGGAAAACATACTCTCTTTTTCCACTACCACTTTCCACTCAACCTGCCATCCCCTCCACCGCCACCACTGCTCAGCCACTCCACTAACGTTACAGCCATTGTGAGCATTGAATCACCATCCCAACCACCGCCGAGCCATGGCCTCGTCAAATCCTCATGAGGTCTCCTCCGTTCATGGAAGAGACTAGCAAGCAAATCTCATCTCCTTCATTGCGGAGGAGACGATACCGAGGACTTGTCAATGCCGAGATGAGATACAAGCCAGACTCATGAAGAAAGAGTGACAGAAAGAGAGAGAGAGAGAGAGAGAGAGAGAGAGAGAGAGAGAGAGAGAGAGAGTTGTCATCTTTGTTGCTTGCAGTGGTGGTGGCACTTGATGTCATCTCCAAAGTGGAGTTGCTGTTGCCGGTGTAGGAGAGGGAGTGTGTACCAGTACACACAGAAGGGGGAAGGGCGGAGGGGAAGGGCTGCGGTGGTCCAACAGCGCATGAAGGCCGATGGTGGGCTTGTCTAAGGTAGTGGGCCGATGATGGTGGCAGCGGCACTGGTGTGAGGTGCTAGCCGGAGGGTGGAGGAATAGGTTGAGGAGGGAGGGAGGGAGAGAGTAGCACGAATTAAGCGGCGGCTAATTAAATGGGTAAAACTAGATGGAATCAGTACTACTTCTCTATCTGGCTTTAGGATGATGATTAATTAATTAGTTATCCACACAATTCATTCGAGTGCGATAATGCATGAGGAGTCGTATATGTATTAATTACCTGTACACCCTTTATAGGGATTCCCCTCGTACCCATTGTTGCAAGCGCAGCGATAACCCAGCTCATTCCCGAAGTCCTTACATTCCGCGGAGCGACCACAGGCATAGCTCGACTTGTTCCGCTCGGCCATATCGCATCTCACGCCCGATTCGACCATCCAGTCTAGAACAAGGTCCGAGGTGTTGCCCACATCCTCAAACCTCGGAAGAGTCAAGTTTGAGACATCGAATGACCTGTTGTCCACCACGAAGGCCCGTGCACAGTGGCCGAATAGCGAGGCCGACGCGTTTCGGTTGAGGGAGGAGATGCTAATGTTGAGCGTCTTGAACCCCTTTGGGATGGATGCCTGACAGCAGCCTCGACCGGAGCAAGTGGTCACGTTGGCGACGTCAACATTGTTGCCACAGTAGGAGATGCACCCGCTCCCGAACGTCCCTTCACTGTCAGCCACGACCGCCATGGTGTCGCAGCCGAGGACGGTGAGTTTGTTTAGGGTTTCCGAGAATCTGTACCGAGGATCTGGAGATAGATCGATGACCTGAGGATTGCTTTTGTTTGCGAGCGTGCCATCCTGATTGTAGCACTCGTATGCTTCGGGGAGGCTGACGACCATGGTCGAGCCCCCGGGCGAGATTTTGCGTATGGTAAGATTCCCCAGCATTAGTCGAAAACCGCTCCCTTCGGTGTTGGTGCAATTGAGCAAAAAATCTTTGGACCTCACACAATTGGTTTCGAGCCCGAATGGATAAGGTACTTTCACGTCCCCACACCGATGTTCGCACACAGCGGCAGCTCCATCTTGTCGAAACCACCAGGCCACAGCCACTGTTAGAAGCCAATGCACTACCTTCATTCCGAAAAAACTCTTTCAAATTCTCTCTCACGTAATTTCTATCTGTTTTGGGACCTTTGCGCTTCTGTCCGTGTTTATAGAGTGGAAGCCGTTCTCTCCAACCCATTATATACAACAACGGAGGGCAGAAGGGCAAATTGTGTCAATAGAACAAATTGGAGGGACCCGATTGCATATATCAACAAATGCAAGAAAGAATTGAAAAAAAAAAAATTGTACAAAGGTTTTACACATAAAGGGTAATGCGCCCTTAATCCTTGTCCTTGTGAAAGGGACGGTCACAATATATGAAAATGAATACATGATGGTGATTTTGAGGCTGCTTAGCAAACTTTGCTCTTTCTTGTATCCAAGAAAAAACAAGTACACAGAGCAATGAGAAATTCGAGAAAATTACCAAGACCATTATAAATTTATTGTGCTTGTGTTAATTCAGTTCTAAACATTTAAATTGTACTAATTTAGTTCTATACCTTTTGATAATTTGCCAATGTAGTCATTCCAATCATATCCAAAAACATTGACATGGTGGCCCAGTCAACGCCGATTGTGCTATGTGACATTGCCGTGCTAACGTGGACAAATTTTTGTTATTCTTAAATTTTCTATTTTTTATTTTATTTTCATTGATGGTCAGAGACTAGGAACAAGCAAAGGTTGGAGAGGGCTTGGTGAGGGTTGCTTGCACTGGCCACCGATGAGGGTTGCCTCCCCGTGGTCAACAAGGGCTTGCATGACTTTGCCCAGTGATTTGTGAGGGTCGTCGGGCCTTCACTAGCCTTAGCCGGCTACAATAAAGAAAAAGAAAATAAAATAAAAAATAACAAAATTCAATTTTATTGAAAAATTGCAAAAATTGCTATATTGGCATTAGTGGTGCCATGTCGGACAGTTGGCATCCGTTAGCAATTTTTGGCTATAATTGGCCGGATATATTATATTGGCAAATTAATTTGACCAAATTAAAAAGTTTATGACTGAATAGACATAAGTGTGATAGATTTAGGATATTTTTGGTAATTTTTCCTAAGAAATTCTAAATTCATAAAGAACTACTAAAATTTTTTTACTAAGTGATATGACAAGTTTCAACTGAGGGCTTAAATAAGTGAGATCTATTATTTGAATGTCTAGCTTGTTAAGTACCAAAAAGAAATTATAATATTATTTATTGTAAAAATTTTAGAGCGCTACGAGTATAACGGTGGCTGTTATGTCTTAAAATCATGGTCGCATATCGGCCATAGATTCCACTATGGGAGAATGGCCAGGCGACTTATAAGGTTAACCAAACTCAAGGTGAC
Source organism: Eucalyptus erythrocorys (assembly GCA_014182555.1). Classification (NCBI taxonomy): domain Eukaryota; kingdom Viridiplantae; phylum Streptophyta; class Magnoliopsida; order Myrtales; family Myrtaceae; genus Eucalyptus; species Eucalyptus erythrocorys. The sequence continues at coordinate 30,211,746 of CM024602.1, forward strand.
ACTAATATGGCCCTAGAATTATGATGAGATTTAAACGGTTTATTAGAGTTATGTTTAAGATGGCCTTACAATTCTAAACTCGTACAAAAGGATCGCAAAGAAAACTTTTGTATAGTTCATGTTTGTGGCCATACAGGGGCATAAGATCACAAGTAAATCAAATATATACAAGACCAAAAAATTAAATAGAGCGTTTGATCATATTCATTGAGATTTTTTCGTTGTTTTCATTGTGGTCATCTGTTTCAAAAGAAATAATTATAAATATAGAACTCAATGGGATTTTCCATCAAGAAATATCCCATTAAGCGAGATTATTAATTTCCTGAGGAGACCGAACAAACGGGTCTCCTGATTTCCTTGAAAAATTACGTGATGGAGACAGCAACGGTGCTTTCATATTCTCAATCAAGTGACGCAAGTGTCACGGGTTGATTCATCTCGCATTCAACGTGTCGCTTCATCGGGCTGTGACACAATCATGACAACCTCCCTTATTTTCATGAAATGATGGAGACCTCCCATTGCACATTTCAATTCATGAATTTAGTTTCGATCAAAAATAAATAAATATATATCATGAATTTGGCAATGAGATAGATAATTGCCATATCTATCATAAATTTATTATATGAATCTCAATACGGTTCTTAACTTTTCGATTTTGCTGATGACGCTTTAAACATTTGCGCGCGAAATTTTAATATAATCCTTTCGACTAATTGTTGATGTGGCGTCCAGTCATCACCGGTCATTCAATGTGGCACTCTGATATAGACAACTTTACATGAGATGACATCCTAAGTTTTAAGTTGTTTGAACACAATAATTTATGATCCCCCGTCATTTTGTTATCTAATTTGTGATAAATAAATTATTAGCATGATTTTCAATGGCTTAAAAACAGTAAGTTTACCATGGTCTCAGTGCACAATGACTTGAATTCCGACACTCCCTCTCAAATTTTCTCTTGCTTGTTATTCCTATGATTCTCATATTCTGTTCGTCTTTCTACTCATTCATTATCCAGTAGGAATATAATCACGGGTCAACTAAATATAAAATTGCTTGTATAGACAGAATTTTGTAGTCTTTGGTGTTCTAATTAGATTTTTATCGTGAGTACATAGTTGGGAAGAAGATGCATTAGCCATTGCACCATATGAACACATGAAATCTTGCAAATGAGTTCTTAAGAGTCGTGGTGAAGTACTCTATATGGAAAAGGTTTTGATTTATAAACATTAAATACAACTATTACAAAAAAATAATCAATGTTAAAAGTTATTGGTAGATTTGTCGGATTACTTAATACATGTCACACGTACGACGCCTCTAAATCAAACATTCAATCAATTCAATCAATAATTCAAGGTTTTAAAGCAAAATGATTTGACTAGGACAAAAGTAACCAACAAATTTTCCGATCATGGAATCCACTTTCGGGCAATCATTTCTTATATTATCCTTGCCCCGCTCCGATCGAGATCAATCCAAAGCAACGTGTTTCACAACAAAAGTGAATCATAGAGAACTACCTTTCATTAGCCTGTGAGGACCCAGTTGGCCTGACCCTGCACCCTAACATAAATAATACGCTCCATATGTAGATCAGCCTAGAAGATATCCAACGTTGATTTATCTGGGCTTGACATAAGATTGACATCATCTAACGGCTGAATATCATCGGGATTTTGTGCTCCGGTTCATGCAAGTGAGGCCAGGTTCCGCACTACAACCTTTGGGCCAGGCGGCTGCATGATAGATATCACGGGAAGACTTGGTGACAGTGCACCGAGACTTACAAGTCTTGAAGTCTTTCGAAGAACACGACAAAATATAAGAGTAAAAGTAAAGGAAAGAGAGACAGTGAGATTCCTTAAAAAAAAAAATAATAATAAAGAATCATGTGGATAATAGAATTGGAGAATTTTTATATATTTCTATATACATTGAAGAGGAATACGTGAGCTTATTTATAGATTTTATTGGATGATTATGTGACGTCCCAGGTACATCACATGCTACATGTGTCCTTTTCATTTATACTCATAATCATAATTACACATGCGGAAATACCACAAAATACATCATAACATACCATATGAGAAAGTCACACTAGTTTAATATATATGCTTCTTCTTCTTCATACAAATACTAGTACTTATTATCACAACATATTGTCCCGAGACTTGTCGGTTATGGGCCCATTAGTACTACTACTCCTATACTAATCCAAAAGCAAGCCACCACCCGAATTGGGGGTTAGTGGTCTCAGGCATCATCCCTTTCTTCATCATATCCCAAAGGGAACATCCTACACACTGAAAAATAAAGGATGAACCGAAGCTCGATAAATGAAATCTCTACGTATAAGGTAGAAGATCATCTTAGTAGTTAACCTAGTACCAATCAAATAATATGAGTTCAAGACAATAATTGTTCGTGGACAAGTTCTTCTTTACTAACACAATATGCCAATAAAACCATTAATCACATTGCAAGTTCATCCACTCATAAGCAAGCAAAAAATATGACCCAATATTTCATGATGCACTAGTATCACCTATTGGTTTAGTACCACCATTTATAAGAGTATACTTAGGCAGGTCCATACTTGTCATGCATTTCACCACGCACATAAGTGAATTCATACATGTTGTGCATTTCTCCACCACTATGCATATCTTCCATGCTTGTCACGACTCTTACCACCATTCATAAGTGAGTTTGAATTCATACATATATGAGTCATATGGGTCATGAAGCTCACCAACACTAACACAGGTGACTTCATACTTGTCATTACATTAGTCAAGGCCCATCTCGACTCATGGGACATCCCTTTACACGGGGTATACACCAAGTCTTGGGGGGACGGAATCATAATTACCTCTTTGCTATACCACATAGCCCAATTATCACGAGCATCTTCTACATCGGCAAAGATAAATATGCCAATATATGATCGCATGATGATGGTCAACACAAGTTTACTCAAACCAACTTAGGCTACACAAGCCAACTCATATTGTAAATTATAGGACTTTCAAGTCCCCTCAACCTTGTAGAGAATCGTCTTATATGATAGAACATCTAGCTAACTCAGAGTCTTTCACACATACTCATACAAAGGTACCGATTGTGGCAAAGGTTTTCCTTACATGGCATCATGGGCATACACATCCTTATAACATATCAATTGTCATGCTATCATATGTCATTTCTTATGCAATTAATGATGACCAATCAATTACATAAACTTTAGCAATCGGCATCCATTTCATAACACATTTTCGTGCATATCCTTACTTCACTCTTTCAATAATCACATACGTCGATAATGATAACCATACTTTTACCTCTTACCTTTACTCATAGAAAGCACATTCAATACTCAACAATCAACATGCTCGGCAAGTGAATTTGGATAACAAATGATGGTTCTAGACCACTAGGATTGAATGGAAGGAAAATGATTCTGATTGGTTGAGTTTGGACTTAATAACATATAAATGAATAGACTTAAGGATTAAGTCTAGACTTAAATCTTCCACTTTTGTGTCCACAAACTCTCATTTGATTCAGAAAATAGAAAATCAAACTGGAGTGTCACTCCAGGATGATGATGTTGAATCAATCTTCTCCCAAGAAGATGAACCCACCAATCACACTATGTGTGCCATTCAGACATGGGCACAAACCAGTGATACCAAGAATCAGTCTGAAGCATCTGAAGAAGGATTTTTCTGCCGTTTTTTTCGAGAAAGCCCTAATCTCCCACAATTCAAGATTTTTGTGCATAGACTCCCTTTATTCTCCTTTATTTACCCTGTTAAAATATATCCATCCAAATATGACAAACCATCTCTGTCATTGCTTTTATTGACACTGGAGCAAGTGCTTCTATTTTTTATACAAATATACTTCCAAAAAAATACTGGACCTCATAGAATTGGTATTTTAACTATGCTTCTAGAGATACATTTGCTACAAAAGTTCGAAGCAACCCCATCACTATATAGTTCTTTACCTAGTGTTATACCACTACCAAAATCCTTGGCTCTAGTTCACCAAACAAACATAGCTTCATCGGCTGGGATATCCTCACATAAATTCCTAAACTCAGAAATTTTGTCCAACGGATTACGGTTCAAGAATAGTTTAAGGAATTTGTAGACATCCCGCGATTCTTCACTATTCAGATGAGCATTTTAGACGCTATCGTGCAAACCATTCTTCAAGCATGTGTAGAATCTCATTCAGATTTTGTTTGAAAATGCCCTAAACTTTTGTGGAAAAATCTTGCCTTTTTCATCCATCTTCCTTTCAAGAAAAATGGGGATGTCAATTCCATCAAAGCTAGTCACTTTGAAATGAGTCCAGAACATTTGTTTTTAGCACAAAAAGAATGCTCGATTTGATCTGTCAATGGTTAATTAAGTCTTCAGGTCCCAATGAACTTATGAAGCATTTTATGTCGACAAGCATGCAGAGTAGACAAAGGAAAGATGAGATTGGTCATTAATCACCAGCCTCTCAATCAATTCCTGCAAGATGATAAATTTCCTCTGCCACATCAAAATTATTTGTTTTTCCAGGCTTACTCAAGCCAAAGAATACTCCAAATTTGATCTTAAATCTAGATTTTGGCAACTAGGAAGATAGGTACAAAACTGAATGTTATATCCCAAACCAGCATTTCTAGCGGATGGTGCTTCCTTTTTATCTCAAAACAGCTCCTTCACTGTTTCAGAATTCCATGTATAGAATCTTCTAGCCTATCATGGCCAATGCTCAAATTTATATTGATGATATCCTTCTCTATAGTCCAGATGAGGATTCTCATTATAAATTACTAGCCCTGTTTGCAGAGCTAGTCCCAAAAGCATGGGATTATGTCATCCCAGAGAAAGATTATCATAGCCTAGAAAGAAATTGAATTTCTTGGGATGCACCGAAGATGGGATGCATTATTCTGGTCCTCATATTGCTGAAGAATAAAAAAAGTTCCTTGATGATTTTTTCTTTCACAAATTGGTCTAACAATTCCTTAGGATAATGAATTATCTTAGGGATTTTGTTCCACAAATCACAGAGTTTGTGAATCCACTACAACAAATGCTCAAGAAATGTGCTCTTTCGTGGGGGTCATAACAAACTTAGGCTGTACACAAACCTAAATAAATTCTATAGCATCTTCCTCATTGCAAATCCTTTACACAAGAAAAAGAATTTTGCAAATAGATGTTAGTAATCAATATTGGACCGTTGTTCTTCTTGAAGAAATTGATGGAAAGCAACGAGTTTGTGGACACAAGAGTGGAAGATTCACACAACCGAAAATGCATTACCATTTTATATTCAAAGAAATCCTAGTAGTAAAATATGGCATAAAGAAATTTTAATTCCATCTTATAAAGCATCATTTCTTCATGGACATGGACATGTCCTCATTTTCTCAATTGTTTAAGTTTAAGCAAAAGCAGATCCCACACCTAGCTTCTTAGATGGGTAGAATGGTTCTCAAAGTATACCTTTGAAGTCAAACGTATTGCAGGAAAAAAGAATATACTTGCTAATTTCCTTTCTTGATCAAAAGAATTTGTGACTTCCACATCCATAAAATGTATGTGGTAAGGAATCCAAGAGGCTATTTCAAGACTCAAGAAATAAAGCTCAAATGGCCTTCATATCTGTACCCACTTTAAATCCCTAGGCTCATTTAAGACGATATTCTTTTGAAAATCTTGAAAGCCTTATGTGGCAATACCATTTCCATATTTTCAACGATTATGGTGGTCTTTTCCTTTGCCCAGACGGACTGCACTCAAAATATCAATTTATTCATCCTCTTACTTTCTTCACATAAAAGAAATTCCTAGAAAAACTCAAATGGTTTTATTGGCATTTGTTTAGTCTCTATACCATTGCCATTGAGTTTCCGATTGCTAGGATGCCTCTTATGATCAATAGGATCATCCAAGGAGAAGCCAAATATAAATATTTCGGTTAAATGCTTAGTTGGTTTAAATCATTGGGTGCATGAAAAAAATATTTTCCAGGCACAACTTAAAGCATGTAGGTGAGACCCAGAGCTTTATATAGTTTTTTTATACTTCAAGCCATGGTTATTTGTCCAACCCAGTGGAAATATGTGAAAAAATCTAGCTGATGTTGGTGAATTTACATATAAACCCCAACATGTTCTAAATGAGGTTTTTACAACTTTTCATTATAAAAATCTCAGCTTACCCTCAACAATTTTGGGAGTTGGAGATGATAGTATGCCGGCGTAATCAAGTCATTCCACTAGAGGCATGGCTAGCAAAAACTGATAATATTTCTTGGGATCAGTGTGATAACTACCACATGACTAGACCAATGATTGATGCTTGCCTAAGAAGATATTACAGAATGAACATACCAGAGAATTTTGTGTGAAAAACATCTTCACCCGGTCCAGCATCATCGTGAGATCCATGGGGACGACCATTGTCATAAGATCCTTTTGATTATAATGAATTGCAACTTGCACTCAATCTAGGCCTTGATAAAGCAAAAGTCCATCACTCCAGCTTGGGAATCTATCCCAACTTGGCATTCCATCAAGCTCCACTGATATTCCAACAAACTCTCATCAGTCATCCAAAAGACATATCCAAAAGACATAGGTCATCAGAATTGAATGCAGAGGCTACACCAAAAATTAAAGAAGTGGAGAAGCTCCTCGAAGGATTCAAACAACAATATCCTAAGTATTTGAAAAGAAGACATTGATAGTTTGGGGAACATTGAGAATTTGGGGAATAGCTAGGTTTTATTTTTTAGATCATTTTTCATTATTCTAGAGAGTTTTTGAAGTATTTTGGAAAGAAGACAAAAGTGTTGACAAAATTCTTGTTCTTTGATTTAAGATGCTTGGTTTAATTTATATTTTTGTATTTGCTTCTATTATGTTCTAATTTTCCTTTGTTAGGGCTATTATGTAGCTTGATCATGATAATATGAAGTTCATGATTTTTATACGTGCAAGTGATTTCATTCATGCTAGTTATGTATTATTGTGCTAAATACTTTTAAGTGATTCTCCATCATTTGAATGATCTAATGTATATGTTTGAGCCTGAGAAGTGATAATATGCAATTGCTCCTTATAATATATAATCATGAGTTAAACATGGATAGAGATATAATACGTTATTTGTGTAGCTTTTGGTGATAAAACGATCCAAAAGACTCATTATAAGTTAAGGATATTCATAGATTTTAATGTATTTATGTTTATTCAAATTCAAATAGAGATATAGTAAATTAATAAACTGAGTAGGTTTGCTATATCTAGAGATATGATAGTAAATGAATTAGGAAATTTCGCTATTACTTGTTTGATATCGTTCTTGTACGTGTAATAATCTGAAATTCATATTTCGTGATTATAGTGAAATCAGATATTCTAACATATTTATTGGATTGATTTACTACATTTAGTTCCAAAATTTTGTTTTTAAGAATTTTAGTTTTAATTTATTCTCAAGTCTATTTTATCTGTTATATAAATTTTAGAATTAATTTATTTTTAATATTTAATTGGTTCGTCGTTTATCAATCTCTCTAGGATGATTTTTTTCTTATCATAATATTACTCGTTTGACACCTATATACTAGAAAATGGGCCTGTTATCCGTTATCATTTCTTAACCATGTATGTCTATTATAGAGAAAAAGAATTAACAATTATCTTTGCAAAAAATTATTATTTTTTCCACTCTGAGAATTATTATTTTCTATGATAAATCACTTTTTACATCTTAGATTATGTAGATAATGACATTCTAGTGTTTAGAATAAGTAGTCTTCCTATATATATATGTGTGTGTGTGTGTGTGTTAGAAAAATATCATATTCTCCATGTGGTCTAGACAAGTACCCGTGATATATTTATTGTCATATGAAGATGTATTTAAATCATAAAATAAAAAAAATCCAATCTTGAGAAGTTTCTGATAATACATGGCAATATTTGGTAAAATGAGATTAATATCGAAAAGTACATTTGTTGTTCCAAAACAATATAAAGATCAATTGACTTCGAATTGTGCGCTGGGTATGCTCACTAAGACTAACAATGAATGGCAAATATGAAAAGTAGTCAACTTGAGGGAAATTTGCCCAAAAAGTTTTAAAACTATTATACAAAGGCTAATTTAGTCTTAAATCTTTTAATAATGCTAATTTAGTCTTAAATATTTTAATTGTGCCAATTTAGTCTTAAACTTTTTAATGATTCAACAATTTTGCCATTCCCGCCTATTTTGATTCGAAATTGTTGGCGTGAACAATTTTTGCAATTTTCTTAGTTTTTAAAATTTTTAATTTTCCTCTCTACTAACCTTAGGTAAGGGATGCCTAGGCTTGGGTAGGTGAGGGTCGCCCTTGCCTGGGCCGACAAGGGCAAGGGTGGCCTATGCTCACCTAGGTGGGGGCAACCCTCGCTAGACTAGGTGTGGGCATCCCTCATCTAAGGCCAGTGAGGGTGCCCTTCGCCTAGAGGGCAAAAGGGACGAATAAAACGAAAAAAAGTGCATAAAACTAAAGAAAAAGTGCATAAAGCTAACAAAAAATTATAAAAATTGTCCACTTCATAGTCAACCATGTTATTTAGACACTTGATGTTAACTAGACCACTACATCAGCGATCTTTTGCCAAAATTAGCTGAAATGACTAAATTGACAAATCATTTAAAATTGAAGAACTAATTGACAAATCATCAAATGTTTATGGCTAAATTAGCACAATTTAAAGGTTTATGACTAAATTGATAAGTTGTCAAAAGGTTTGAACTAAATTGATATAATTGAAAGGTTTATAACTGAATTCGTTGTTTTACATTAAGTTTAGAACCTTTTGAAAAATTTTCCGTCAACTTACCATAAGAGTGATATTTGGCATCGCATATGATAATAATAATTTTTGTATAAAAATATCCTCATTTTAAATGGTAATCGGCTCTATTTGACATCTTCTTTTTATGTGCCAACACATAATTATAGCTACCCAAGTCCTCCGTATGGATTCTATCCTCACAATATTCTTTGGCTTGAAAGTGTAACTATTAAATTAGAACTTTTGCGTGAAATTCAATTCATGGTATGTTTATTTTAGAAAAAAATTGTGATAAAAGAAAACGCTTTCTGAATTATCATGTTTTCTTTAAGTGTAAATAGTTTTCCATTGACTAATCATTTTTAGCCAATCAAACGTTTGAATGTTCAAAAAATAATCAGCAATTTTTTTTTTACTCAAATAAACACAACTTAAGTCTGTAATTTTTTTTTTTTTCAATTGGGTCCTTTAAATATATGCTCTATTATTTGTATTGGCCAATCTATTTATAAATTTGAAGAAAGCGCTCGTAACATGGCATTAACTTGCAAAGAATTGCCGTTTTAGCATCACATGTGGTATTGGACGTGGTGATGGCTGTGGTCATCACTTAGATTTTATATGCACACGCAACAGATGTGAGGGTGCATTTGGAAACACTTTGAGGAAAAATCTTAGGAAAAATGTAAACGATTTTAGGTGAAAGTGTATTTAAAAATACATTAGGAAGTAACTTTGACTTAAATGCTTGACACTTGTGGTCATCAATCTCAGGCGGCAGCACCTAAGTTGTACAATCTCAGGTGACGAGTATGGGAAGGCCACATGCAGATGGTGCTTCGGTCAATCATCCAAGCCATTATTGTGACTTCGGTTTCAAGATAATACGTGGTATGTAAGGAAGCTATAGAAACAGAGCAAAGATGCATTACTCAAAAGGAAAAGTACAAGAAAACCTCAAAGCAAAAAGAAATGATGGGATAAATTTATCATAAGCATACCGATTTGGAGTTTTTGATAAATTTTCTGCTCATTAATTATGAGGTTAACATCACAAAAATTCCAAACTAGTACACTTGTAATAAATTTTATCCAAAATTAATTTTTTGAATGTCAAAAATCCTAAACTAGTACATTTGTAACAAATTTACTCAAAACTAATTTTTTTACCGCAAACATCTCAAATTGGTACATTTATGATAAATTTACTTTATGCTAATTTTCGTCAAATTAGATTAATACTACAAAAAACTATAACTGGGTACACTTGTGACAAAGCATGCTAAAATCCCATACCGATACACCCGTCAATTGTCACGTCTAACTCAAAAATTTGACCATAAAATTTAACAAAAACTTAAAAAATGGTAAATTTATCATAGGTGTATCTGTTTAAAATTTTTTATAGTAAAAAAATTAACTTGAGATAAAATTATCATATGTGTATTGGCTGGTTTTTTCATCATATTAATCCTTGATTATATAGTTGGAAAATAAGCACGTGTTGACTACATATAAAATTGCTTGTATAGAGAAAAATTTGCACTTGTGTTCTTATAGGATTTTCATTGTGAGTACCCAGTGCGAGAAAAGATGCGTAAGACATTGCCCTAAATTAAAATATCAAATCTTGTTATTGAGTTCCTTAGAGCAATGGTGAAGTATAATGTATGGAAAAGGATTTGGTTTATAAATATTAATCACACCTATCACAATAAAAAATGGTGTCTAAAATTATCACTATACATCTTTTTCTATTCGATTACTTAATAAGTGTCATGAGGGTGGCACCTTCTTGATATGTGAAAGTTCATACAATTTTATCATATGCTGGTGCAATGTAAATCTCTAAATTATTAGTAAATACTGTGTGTAGTAATTTAGAGCACTTATAGCAGAAATTAATTAGAAAGAGTGAATAGAACAACAATTTTATTATAGAACAACAATTTTTATTATAATTTTGATTGAATCATCATAGATTGAAAGGTATTTGGCTTGACCATCACAACCTCAAAAACTTTGAACTTAGTTCAAAAAAATATATTGGCTATTTTTTTTTTCCACCACAATAACTATGCTACTTAAACAAATGTCACAAATGCACGCAAATCGCTTCTTCACATATATTAGCAAATCTCCATCCCCTAAAAGGTTAGCTAGGTTACTTTAAATTTGAAATGCCGGGATGGAATTTATCGTATACAAATTACATATATAATTATTCAACCAATAAATCAAGGTTTTAAAACAAAATAATTTGATTAATATGAAAGTTGTCAAAGACTTATTTTGATCGTTGAGTCATCTTTTAGAGTCATTTTGTATAATATCCGTTGCGCCCTTCTATCGAGACCAAACTGAAGTAACGTGTTCCACAACAAAAGTTAAACATAGAAACTACTTTTATTAATCTGCTTTTATTTTTTTATGCTAGCTTCGGACCCAGGTGGCCTGAAACGGCACCCAAGCAAACCTTAATAACACTTTTCGCATATAAATAAGCCTAGTGGATCTTTGGCGTCTATTTATGTGGGCTCCATGTGAAACCAACATAATTGAACGGCTGAAACTTATTGAGATCTTGTGCATTCAGTTCATGGAAGTGTGGCCTAGATGCGCACTAAAACCTCCAGGCCCAGCGCCTGGTGATCTAATAATATCCCGTATAGGGACATTAGGCCCTGTTTGGTAACTTTTTCAGCAGTACTGCAGATTCGATTTTTATTCCCAGAATCGGTTTGGGACGAGAATCGTGTTTGGTAAAATTTTTATTCCGGGACAAATACGTTCCCGAATCGGTTTGGGACGAGATTTAAGAATAAAAAAAAAAATTGATTCTAAGGTCCGAGAATTAAAAAAAAAAAAAAAAAATCAACACGTTAAAATTCTCTTCTTCCCTTTCGGCATCTCGCGACCACCGCCCGCCGCCGGTCGCCCGGTCGCCGGCCGCCGGTCCAGCAAGCTCGCCGAAGGCGAGCCCGACCACCGGTGGGCTCACCGGAGGCGATCCCACCACCGGCGAGGTCGAGCCTCGCCAGTGGCCAGACGAGCTGGCGAGGCCGAGCCTCGCTGGTGGCCAGGCAGGCCTCGCCCAGCCCAGCGGCCGGCGAGGCTCGGCCGATGAGGGCTGGCCTTGCCGAGGGCGGCGACGCTCCGTGAGGTCGCCGACCGGAGGAAGAAGAAGGATAATAGGAGAAAAGGGGAAAAAAAGGAAAAAGGAAAAAATAAAAGGAAAAAAAGGAAAAAGGAAAAAAAGTAAAAAAAAAAAAGTAAAAAGAAAAAATTATTTAAAAATTAAAAGAAATTAATTTAAAATAGAATCAATCTACACGTTATCAAACGTAATTCTATTCCAGAATCGAGAAATTTTGAACAGTTATCAAACACGTTTTTTACTCGAATCGGTTCCGGGAATAGAATCAAAAATAATTAATTCTTGTCGAATCGGTTCCTGAACAGAATCGTTGCCAAACGCGCCCTTAGTGACGGTGACAAGAGAGTGGCAACACCATATCGGTGCAAGAACACGATAAAATGCGAGGGACAAAATAAACAAAAGAGAGATTATGGGATTCTTTGTGGAATTATCTAGTTCACTTCGGGATTCTAAAAGAAGTCACCTCTCACATCTCAGATTACCGAGATAATTACATTCCAATTTCTTTTTTGAAATATAGTCCTCTTATATGCATATTAATAAATATAATATACTCTCTGTGTACACTTGACATGTACTCATAAGTATATTTTGGGTCATACAAAGATATATTAAAATCATCAAAAATCATAATCTCGCAATGATCTCAAGAATTTTCAAATAGTAGTATCTGGTTAATTGAGATAAGCATCGAACAGTACATTTGTGATAGTAGTTCCAAACGAAGGAAAAAATATTGAAAATCACACTCGGTAGACGGTCATTAAAGTATAGTCAAATACATCATCAATCAATAGAAAGTTTAATAGTCTAGTCATGGGAAAATGTAAAGGATTACTTTATTATTATTACATTATATGATCCAAAATAGGATCCCTTGAATCTTTAACCACCTAATTTATGGGAAACCTATCATGGGATAATTATATTCTCAAGCAAAACTACTTTCCAAACGTGTTATATCATCGACAAATTTTTTTCATGCACCTAGGACAATTGGACCAGATCCATTATAGCCATTGGTCATGCAGACCCCAAATGAGTCCCACATGATCAATAGTTGCAATTACAATGGCTCAATGGAACAAGTTTAGGCAAGAGATTCTTTATTTACTATAATGCACTTTCAATGGTCACAGTTCGTTTTAGTAAAAAAAAATTGCTCTATTTAAAGGTTCTAAGGCAATGACCACAGGAGTCATGTCATTTTGTATGCAGTATCTTAGTGTTTAGTGTTAATATGGTTAGGACTGCCTGTAAGATGGAATACTCTCCCTTCTCCTAGAATTTTCTGGTTTATATCTTGGATCAATCACATGTTGATATGATGTCAAAAGTCATCACAATGTCCAAGTGACACGAATTATAGTCAACCTTGTGTTTCGCTTTTGAAAAATCAAAGCCACCTCATTATGTAAAAGGATTCGATTTATAAATATTAATTACACATATAACGATAAGAACCAGTAATGAAAATTAGTAATCTATATACTTTTTGGTTACTTAACAGATGTCATGAGATGACACCTTCTTAATATCTATAAATTTATATAATATGCAATCTATAAATCTTTAAATTTTTAGTGGTACTTTATGTTGTAATTAAGACAACTTATAGGAGAAGACCCTACTTTGGCAATGAATAGAATAACGATTGTATCTTAATTTTGATTAGTATCACCTAATTTTAAAAGAGTACTTGACTTGCTATTGTACCCCAAAAATCTTGACATTGTAATCCAAAATAGAATATTTGTTTTTTTTTTTTTTTTTTAATTACAAAGTATCCAGATTGTTCGACTTAAACAAATGTCATGAATACATATAGTTTGCCTATTCACATACATCTAGTAAAGCTCGTCCATAATGCGACTGAGGAGGCTGATTTTAAACCTGATATGTTATGTTGGAATTTATCGTATGCATGTTTAATCACTCAAGCCAATAATTTGAGAATCGTGATTCAAAATAATTGACTGAAAGGTGTCACCAAATGATTTGGATCATGGAGTCCTTTTGAGTAGTCCTTTATATATTAGATGTAGAGTCCACTATGCCTCTCTCGAGATAAAACTAAAGTAACATGCCGTTACGCAACAAAATTAAATATAGAAAAGTGCCTTGAATTTTTTTTTTTTTTTTGGTCGAATGTACCTTGGATTAATATGTGGGATGACCTTTACCTTTTTATGCTGGCTTCGGAACCAGTTGGCTCGGCCCTCAACCCAAGAAAGAATTTAATAAACATGCTCCCCACATAAATGAGCTTGGTTGATCTCTGACGTTGATTTATGTGGATTCCATATAAGATTGACCTCATCAACAGTTGAAACTCATCGAGATATTGTGCATCTCGGATCCGCACTAAAATCACCGAATCCAATTCCTGGTGACCACGGGTTGAGTTGATGACGGTGACATGAGGCTCGCAGCGTTCTCTCTCGGTGCAAGCTTAGAGTCTTTCGAAGAACAAGACAAAATGACAGACAAAAAAGCATATCCGGGAGAGAAGTCGTGGGGGTATAGTGTGATCCATCCAGAGAAAAAGCATTCTCAATGATGAAACGTCGATTACGCGAATTGAGAACGTCAGGAGGGAGATTTCCCATTGACAAAATGTGGATTACGCGAGCCATGGAGGAGCAGTAGGAGAACAGGGCTTCCTCAATGTGTTCCTCAGTCTTCCTACTAATTTACAGGATTTTGTTGATGATCTCTTGGTCCCAAAGCAAGGTCATCAAGTACAACAAGGGCGGCGCCCAAAAATAGATAATAATGATTTTTGCAATATCGTGGTTATGTCTTCCTATTTTTATTGCAATCAGCTCTTGTCATATAACATCGTTTGTAAGTTAATTGTGCTACTTCTATGGGTTTTAAGTTGTTCTAATCTTCGAAGATAGAAAATGTTGAATTAATAATTACCTCTACAGAGAATTATTATTGGACTCTGGAAACTATTATTTCCTAAACAAAAGTCACTTTTTACATCTTGGACTGCAAATATAATGACATTTAGGTGTTTCAAAAAAATTAGTTCTCTTCTATGAATATTATAAAATATCGTATGTCATGTAGACTCGACATGTACCCAATCCATAATCATATTTAAGGCCTATTTGATAACATGCCAAATAGTATCTGGTTCTATTATATTGTTCATCATAATAAAAAATAAATAGAAACCCATTTTGTAACTTTTTTACTTTTGGGAATAAACTTGGAACGTAATCAAGAAATGAAAAAAAAAAAGTTTATTCTTGGTTTTTGGGAACAATTTCAAAATCAAGCCTTCTTTTTTTTTTTTTTTCTTTTCTTTTTTTTTTTTTTCTTTCTTTTGTTGTTGTTGTTATTCTTTTTCTTCATCCTCCTCCTCCTTTAGCAGAAGAAGAAAAGGAAAAAGAAAAGAAAAAGAAGGAAAAAAAATAGGAAAATGTAATAAAATTATTTAAAAATTAAAAGAAATTTTAAGTCACAAAAGAATTTGAAGATCGTATCAAATGCATTTCTATTCTGAAAATAGAAATTTTTAACAGTTATTAAATGCCTTCAAATGCTTAGAAACTCGTTTAGAGAACAAAATTTAAAAAAAAACCATTTATGAGTAGAAATTATTCTCGGGAGCACAATAATTTTTACACACCCTTATAGTCTATGTAAAGATGTATTAAAATCATCAATAAAAAAAAAAAAATCTTGGCAATAATTTCGAGATTTTCCATTAACATATGGAAGTATTTGGTTAAATAAGATTAGCATCCAAAAGTATATTTGTAATTGTAGGTCCAAACAAATAATTTCAAGAATTTATTTCCTGGCCATGAAAAGGTTTGTGACACCGACATCATAGGATAGTTGAAATTCACTGGAATCTTGTGCATTCAATTGATGGAAGTATTACTAACCAAAACAAAAAAATTCATGGAAGTGTGGCCTGGATGCATACTAAAACCTCGGCGTGGCGCCAAGTGACCGAACAATTTCTTGCAGGAGGAAGATTTGGTGACAGTGACAAGAGACCCGTGATGCCTTACCGTTGCAAGAACACGACAAAATGCAAGAGAAAAAGTAAATAAAAGAGAGATTGTGGGATTCTCTATGAAATTATCATTTTTTTTGGCACTTTGGCAAATATTATTTTCTACAAGGAGCCACCTCTCACATCTCTATATTACCGAGATAATTACATTCCTTTTTTTTTTTTTTGGAAAAATAGTCCTCTTATAAGTATATTAACAACTATAATATACTCTCTGTGTAGACTTGATATATACTTATAACCATATTTAGGATCATACAAAAATGTATTAGAATCATCAAGAACCATAATCTTGCAATAATCTCAAGAATTTTTTGTAAGATCTAATTAAGTGAGATAAGCATCCAAAAGCACATTTGTAATGGTAGTTCCAAACAAAGGGGAAAAATTGAAAACGGGACTTGGTTGATGGTTATTGATATATAGTTAAATACATTATTAATTAATAGAAAGTTCAATGGTATAGTCATGGGACAATGTAAAGCATTACATTATTATTATTATGATGACGATGACGACAATAATAATGGTGATGATGATGATGAAAACTACCTAATTTATGGGGAAATGTTAAATGTTATTCGAATCTATTGACGTGATAACTCTATTTTCCAGCAAAACTACTTACTGTTGGGAAAATCACCTTTGTGGTAATTGTTGGGAAAATTCCTTATGCTGTTCTGACTATAACAAAGACAATCAAATGCTACTAATGTGTTTATTGATTGAATAGTTCCAAGTGATATGCACAAAAGCCACATTGCATATGATGTCATAACAACATCGGTGATTCTTATATGATGACTACTTTACTCCTAAGGGTGAGCAGTTTCAGGTCCTGTATATGTTTCACTCGGAACTTGAAACCTATCTATTGGAACAGGTTTCTATTTTTTTTTTTTTTTTTTTTTTTTTTTGAATTTGGAACCTATCTTGCATACCTACGAACTTGGAACCTATCTATTACAAGCTCTAGAGTCTACCTGGCTTTCATATGTATTCTTAATTGAGCAATTACAGTGAATCATCACATTTAATGACTATCATTTGCTACAATCCATTGATCACAACTCATGTTTAAACACACAAAGATGATCAAATATTAACAAAATAAGAATCTTAGTTATGGATATTGCTAGAAATGAAAGCTCAAACTTTTGATTTCGGATTATACATCATGGAATGCCCTAGGATTGTGCGAAGACATATTATAAGAAAAATACAAAGAGTTGTTTCAGGTTCCATGTTTGGCCCATCAGAATAGGTTCTTCAATTTTCAGAATATAAAATCTATTATGCATATGCTAGAATCTAGAACTAAATTAGTTCCTACTGGTTTGGTTCTCAAGTTCTCAATTCTACCCTAGAACCATGCTCAACCCTATTTGATATCTAGGGATTGCCATTGACATTTAACTTGAAAAGGGTATTGAACATCGAGATGTCTACAAAATGAAAATATCTTCAAATAAGGTGAACACTTGGAAAAACCTTGATTGAGGGTGAATAAGCTAAGACGAACGAGGATGTTCATGATGGTTGGAGGGCACAAATAGAGGGTGAACAGTTGGATGGACCTTGGTGATGGTGAACAAGCCTACAATGAGGATGTTTGATAAAGCTTGAAAGACCTTGAAGATGAACAACTTGATATAATTGAAATTACCAATATGCTTGGAAGAATCATAAGAAAAATCAGCATCGTTATCAGGTGCAGCGGATTGTTATTGGGAGCAACTTATTATGGGCAAGAGCAATTGCCAGTATTAGAGAGGTGGAAGAATGTGATGATATCGATGAACTATGTGAGTTCAACAAAGACTAGGTACTACAATGAGGATTTTGATAGGCAGGAGAGTAAATCAAAGATCACAATTTTTTCATGATGACCGGAAGGTATCATGGTTAATTTATCATCAAGATGACATCTTTAGAAGTTGAGATATTCAAGAGGATCATTGGATGATTGATTGCAAGTCATCCCACATTGTTTGTCAATGAACAACATCCAAATGACTTGGTAAAAATTTGCCTGTTCAGATTATGGGTAATGGATGGTGCTGAAAGGGCTAGTAAATACACCTAAAGAGGGGTGAATATGTGTAAATAAAAGTTTTCTTAAAAGACTTAATCAATTGAATTACCTTTGAATTAAAACTCAGGATGTAAATGACTTTAAACAAAGCTATGAAGCAATTGAATAAGGCAGCAATTAAAATAAAGAGATTAGGGTAAGAGAATTCGAACACAAAGGTTTATAGTAGTTCGATTTAATCCAAGCCTACATCCACTCTCCCGTGCTAACAGCCCTCAAGACTGGATTTCACTATGAATCAAAAGAGATGATACAGCTAGTAATCTTGAATTCCTCAATTGAGAGTCTCAGCTAATCTCTTCACAACGTCTCACTATGTGTTTCTCTCTTTTGTACACAATTTTAGCTCAATGAATGAAAGAGCAAGAAATTATAGAGATTCAGACTTTGAAGTTCTTCTTTCACCCACTCCTCAAATAACGAAAGAATCAGCCTTATATGCTCCTTCATGCCTTCATAAACACTGGCACTTTCTGAAGGAATTCCTCCAATCTACCCGTTGGACAAAATCAATTAAGGTGATCTTCAAGTTGTTGATTGATTGGTGATGAAAGCCCGTCAATCTTGTTCACTCATACAATTAAGATCTTGAGTTTTCATAAGTAGAACCTTCCAAGTTTGCTTGCCTTTAAAAAAGATATTCAAATTGGACTAGATTCCAATAAGAATAACCAAACATCTTGAAGCTATATCCAGCCATAAAATCTTCCAAAAGCAGTACGGAGAGAATCTTCAAAGAAAAGTTCTTATCTGGATAAGTCTTCTTCCTTCGGTCTCGGAGACTGCCAACTTGTGCGAGACTTTAAATCTTGAGTCTGGCAGCTTTCAGACTTTAACGCTTCCATACTTTAACGCTTTAGTCTGAAAGTCTTCAAATTAGACTGATGAGAACGTTTTGTCAACTTCAAAACAATAAGAGAGTTTTCTCCAACAGGTGCTAGGGTTGCCCGGCGAGCGGTGGCCCTTAGCCATCTTTGGGCGAAAGCCAATGACTCTCGCCAAATTTGGGAGAAGGTTGCGGCCACATCTTAGATCCGGGCAAGGGTTTGCAAACCCTCATTGTTGATCGCCCGAGGTCACCGGCCCATAACCAGGGCCTAGCAACCCCGTTGACCCTTCCCCCATCGTCATCGGCCCTTTCGGCGACATTAGGGAGGCAAAGAAAGAAGGGCTTACACAACCGTTGTTGAACGCGTTTTGCAATTTTTTTAATTTAGTTTTAAATTTAATTAAATTAATATTTATATTAAAATTCAAATAAGAGTTAAAATGATGTCCTTTTAGCTTTTCTTTACTAACTCAGCTTTCCAACAAACCACCTAGGCAACTTATATTACTAAAAATAAGCCATGTTGGATTTCTGACACTTTTTACTAGAGTTAGCACTTAAATGTTTCATTTTTCAAAGAAAGTGGTACTTATGTGTGCTTTTTGGAACTTTTGGCATTTAGCTATCTCCCAGTGCTGAGTTTTGGTATTTGAGCAATACTTCTGTCTAACAAAATTAAATATAAAAAAATACCTTGGATTTGGGAAGACACCTTTACCTCTTTATGTTGGCTTCGAACCCAGCTGACCTCGCCTCGGACTCAAGAAAAAGTAATAATAAAATTCTTTGTACATAAATGAGGCTAGTCGATCGTGGACGTTGATTTATGTTATTCTCATAAGACTGACATCATCTAACAATCAAATTCATTGAGATCTTGTAACCTAGTTCATGCAATTGTGGCTTGGATCCACACTAAAAGCACTGGGCTCAATGCCTAGTGATGGCGACGCGAGAATTTCTCTCGGTACATGGAGAGTCACACGAATCGTCTCGAAGTCTTTCGAAGAACAAGACAAATGCTAGAGAAAGAGCATCCAGAAAAAGATGTCGGTCATCACTCGACCCTCCTCTATCGCTATGGACAACCAGGAGAGCAGTACAGGGGCTCCACAAAGTGTGTTTCTCGGTCTTCGTAAACTTGACCGAGAATATAATGATGAACTATAACAACAGCGGCGACCAAATGTAGATAATTAGGTTTTTTTAGCATTTCCGCAGATTTGTATTCCTATTTTAGTATATTTATTTCAATGAAGTCGTGTCACATGACATCGCCATTTAATTTAATTATATTACTTTCATATGTTGTAAGTCGCTTGAATCTTGAAAAACTGAAAATGTTGAATTCATATGACACAGATGTATGTCTATACTAGAAGTATCAACCATTATCTCTGTGGAGAATTACATTTTCATTTAGGGAACTATTAATTTCATAGATGTCACTTTTTATTTCTTGAATTATAGAGATGATGGAATTCTGGTGTTTAAAAAAAAAACAATCATCTTATTTGTATATTAACAAATATCACATACTTTCCGTGTGGTCTAGATATGTACTCATCACCATTTTTATGATCATATAAAGATATATTAAAATCATCAAAATAATAATAACGTTGCAATAACATTGCAATAACGTCAAGAATTTTCTAATAGTGTACCGCAATATTTGGTAAAATAAGATTAGCATCCAAAAGTACATTTGCAATTGTAATTCCAAACAAATATAAAAACAGTTGACTTGAAATTGTGCATTGGATATGCTGATTTTGACTATAAATCAAAGGCAAATATAAGAAGTAGCTGACTTGCTATGAGAGTAATAATTGGTAGCACAAATGATGATAATAATTTTCATCATGAAACATGCTCGATTTACATAGAAATCGGCTGATTGACATGTATTTTCATGTGCCAACAGATGAATATAATTGCCAGAGTCCCTAATACGTGTTTTATCCTCATCATAACTTTTTTTTACAATGTTCTGTCAAGCTCGTAATGTTTTTATTTTTGACCGGGTCCTTTAAATATATGCATTTTTGTTACTTGTATTTGGCCATATATTTGAGAAATTGACAAAGTGTTCATAACATGGCATTGATTTGCAGTTTATTGCCATTCAGAAAATGAGTGATGTTAGATATCTCATCAAAAACCTTAAACAATGTGGAATAACAAATATTTTTTAAAAATTCAGAAAATGGGAGAGTCGATCAAGTGCAATTAGGGTCTTGCATCTCTCGTCAGGCTTCAGCAAATGCAGCGTGGCCTAGTGTTTTCAAAAAAATTATGGAGTTTATGGAATCTACAATGGTAGCTATGTGGCATACTTTGTAATAGTAGTCAAGGAAATTATAAAAAGTTAGACTCATTGATTTTGCTTCATCATTTACCGGCCATACTTGATTCCAACCAAATAACATTAGAAAAATCAAATTAGATTTCTATCACTATTGCTCTTGATTTTAACCCTCTAAAGCAGAGCAATTGCTCCTTTAGCTTGAACCAAAGATATAATCAGGGCCATTCCTTATCTAACCAGCAGATGCAATTGACAAAAGCAGCGTTGGATCGCGATGTGTGGGCCCCAGACATCATCCATTATCCCCTCTCTTTACTAATGATTCCTTGACAAGACCGTCTGTGCTGTCTTGATGTTGGCCTTGACTTGGAGGCCACAGCAACGACTTACATGGCCAACTCATAGCTCTATGATTTGGGCTTCAATAATTGCTCAATCCGATCGGGGAGGTTTGCTTTTATTAGGAGCCTGATTCATTGCAATTGGTGATAGGGAATATCCAAACTGAGTTTGAAATGATTAAAATCGTGAATAAAGATTTTTTTTTTTTTGAAATAAATTAGTTTCGTTACCATGAAATAAATTAGTTTCAATGGATTGATCATCTATACAAACTTGACATCATATTTAGATCTTTGTATACAAACTATTATTTTGATATTCAGTAGATAGAATTAAAGACAAATTAGATCACTAATCCCAAACCTAACAACTATACCCCCAACTTTTGTGGGAAATCTAAAGTAACAATTATATGAACAAGAGACTCTATACAAGCTGTCTCTATGTCTCTTAAATATCCATCACTTTCGAATGAAATACCATGAAAAAGATGTTTTGTTATGACGTGCCTCTCGAAGGTGGACAATAGCATGTTGTTTTACTGAAGTAGCTTTTCTGAAATTCCACCAATGTATTCTGACCTTAGAACACAAATTTTGCATGATGGATCTATGGTTTTTTTTAAAATCATTTTGTGATCTTAATTTGCAAATTCAACCTTTCTATTCTATGCGATCTCCCACAAACTTATGTTATTTTCAAGTAATGAGTAACGTGGATTGTGAAATTCCAAATAAATACAAGAAATTGACATTTGTATTGGTTCCTAAGATCTAAGGGACAAATTTTAAATGAATGCCGAAAATTATGCTTCTCATGCTTTTGATGAGTATAATAAAGTATTTGGACTGTTCTACTTAAACAAATGTCACGAATATACGCAGTTCACTTGTTCAAATGTATTTAGTAAAATTTCTCCACAATGTGGTTAGTGATACTTATTTTGAAGGCACGACGTTATGATGAGATCTACCACATATAAATTGAACGTTTAATAATTCACCCAATAATTCAAGATTGCAAAACAAAATGATTTGATTGGAAGTTATCACCAAATGGTTTTTATTATATGGAGGCCCCGGTCACACAACAAAAATTAAATATAGAAAAGTATCTGGGATTAATCTAAAGGGAGACTTTTATCTTTTTATGCTTGCTGCAGACAGAGTTGGCCCACCCCTGGACCGAAGGAAAAAAAAAGGTAAGAACATGCTTTGCATGTGAGCGAGCTTAGTCGATCAGCAACGTTGATTTATTTGGGCTCAATATGACTTCCCTTATCTGACAATTGAAATTCATCGAGATCTTGTGCACCTGATTCATGCAAGTGCGGCTCGGATCCGCACTAAAACCACTGGGCCCAACGCCTGGCGACCAACAGGGGAGACTTGGTGACAGTGACACGGCTCACAATGCTCTCTCGACGCATGAAGACTTCAAGTCGTCTCGAAGCCTTTCGGAGAACAGGACAACATGCCAGAGAAAAAGCATACAGAAGAGACGAGACGTTGTGGGGTTCTCTCTGTCATCCATCCGGAGGATGAAAAAATGAAACTAACGCGAATTGAGGACGTCACACGGGAGATTCCACAGCGAGGAAACGTGTACAACGTCGCCTAATGTTTCAAGCAAATTTGTGGAATTTTCAAAATCTGTAATAATAATTGTGTGGCATACTCCGTAGTAGTCAAGGAAAATTAAAAAGAGTTGGACCCATTGATTTTTGTTTTCATCATTTACCGGCCATGCCTGATCCCAACCAAACAACATTAGAAAAATCAAAATAGAATTCCTATCACCGTTCCACTTGATTTTAACTCTCTAAAACAGACTAATTGTGCCTCTAACTTGAAATAAAGATATATTCAAGGCCATTCCTTGTCTAAACAGCAGATGTGATTGACAAAAGCAGCATTGGATTCCAAATCGTGGGCCCTAGACACCATCCATTATCCCCTCTCTTTACTGAGGGATCCTTGACAAGACCGTCCGTGCAATCTTGATGTTGGCCTTGACTTGGAAAACAAAGCAATGACTTACATGGCCAACTCACATCTCTGTGATTCGAGCTTCAGTAATTGCTCAATCCGATTGTGGAGGTTCGCTTTTAGTAGGAGCCTGATTCATGTTGCGATTGATTTTAGGAATTTCAATCTGCATTTAAAATGATTAAAATCAGGAACAAAGACTTTTTTTTTTCTCAATCCTCTACCCATGAAATAAATCAGTTTGAATGGATTAATCATCTATACAAACTCAACATCGTATTTAGATCTTTGTGCACAAACTATTATTTTCATTTATGGTAAATAGAATTAAAAGACAAATTAGATCAATTGATCAATGCATTTAATTTGCTCAGTGTTAATGCACTAATCCCAAACCCAATAACTATAACCCCCAAGCTTTTATGAGAAATCTAAAGTAGCAATTATATGAACAAGATACTTTATGCAAGCTGTCTCTATGTCTCTTAAATATCAACTACTTTTGAATGAAATACCTTGAAAAAGTTGTATTGTTGTGGTGTGCCTCTCAAAGGTGGACAATAGCATGTCTTTTTACTGAAGCAGCCTTTATGAGATTCCACCAATGTGTTCTGAGGTAAGAACATAAATTTTTATGATGGACCTATGTTGTTTTGAATTATTTTGTGATCCCAGTTTGCAAATTGAACCTTTCTATTTAGTGCGATTTTTCACAAATTTATGTTATTTTCAAGTAACGAGTCATGTAGACTGTGAAATTCTAAACAAATATAAAAAATTAATTCATATGTATTGGATGATATTCTTGAGATCTTACACTTTTTACAGAAATGAATTTAAATAAATGCCCAAAATTATACTTCTCATGCTTTTGATGAGTATAATAGAGTATTTGGACTGTTCGACTTAAACAAATATCACAAACATTCATAGTCCACCCGTTCGAATATATTTAGTAAAGCTTTTTCAAAATGGGGTTAGTGAGACTTATTTTAAAGGTACGGCGTTATGATAAAATTTACTGCATATAAATTAAATATTTAATCATTCAGCCAATAATGCAAGATTCCGAAATAAAATGATTTGACTGGAAATAATCACCAAATGGTTTTGATCAGAGAGGCCTTTCGAACTGCCTTTTTCTTGTATCGGATAGGAAGTCCATCACGCCCCTCTCTTTTCACCAAAGTAAAGTAACACCTGTCACACAACAAAAATTAAGTATAGAAAAGTACTTGGAATAAATCCAAGGGCAGATGTTTATCTTTTTGTGCTCGCTGCAGACACAATTGGCCCACCCTTGGACCGAAGAAAAAAGAAGTTAAGAACATGATTCGCATGTGAGCGAGCCTAGTCGCCTAGTCGGTCACCACCGTTGATTTATTTGGGCTCCTTTTGACTGACCTCATCCGGCAATTGAAATTCATCGAGATCTTGTGGACTCGGTTCATGCAAGTGCGGCTCGGATCCGCACTAAAACCGCTGGGCCCAACGCCTGGCGACCAAGGGGAGAACTTGGTGACAGTGACACGGCTCACGCTGCTCTCTCGACGCATGAAGACTTCAAGTCGTCTCGAAGTCTTTCAGAGAACAGGACAACATGCCAGAGAAAAAGCATACAGAAGAGACGAGACGTTGTGGGGTTCTCTCTGTCATCCATCCAGAGGATGACGAAATGAAACTAACGCGAATTGAGGACGTCACACGGGAGATTCCACAGCGAGGAAACGTGCATCACGCGAGCCAGTCGTCGCTCGTTCATTGTCTATAGCCATTGACGAGCAATAGGAGTACAGTAGGGGTCCACCCAAAGCGTTTCTCATTCTCATTGCATGTGAATTCGAAAAAGCAAGGAAACGCCACATTAAAAGGAGAAAATGACAACGCCGCATGTGCTTTGAGCTGATTTGACCTCTCCACCTATTTTCTTCTATATGAGGTCATCAGGTTCACTGTCCATGATAATAGACCAACCAATTGACCCATACCGTTGCTTGATGAGCGGTATACAGTCTTCTTCTTCTTTCGAAATGAAACGTTGACAACATAGCATAGACTTAAAAAGGTTACTTTCTTTTAAAAAGGTTACTTTCTTTTCAGATTAGAATCACTTGAACATCATAGCAATGAGACCATTATTATATGTACTCAATATATTAAGATCTAGTGAACACGATTTGTTAGATCATATAAATTTCATATGAAATTCAGGCACTTAATCTGCCACTTTATCTGGAAGCAATAACATTGCATCAAGTAAATATGAACTTTAAATGGATCTCGGTAGGGGAAAAAACATAATCCCACCCATCATCAAAATGTATATGATATGGCAACGATAAAAAGAAAAGTAGGGGGGAGGCGGAAGGGCTAGAGGGGTAATGGTGGGCACTAAAACAGATCTCAGGAAACGTTATCAACAAACTCCAAGGACGGGCCAATCAAATCTCTTGACAGCCGAGCGAGAAAGTAGTGCATCCATACAAAACAGTAATTCGGATTTTTCTGCATACTCCGTGCTCCTTTTTATTCAAAAGAGACTTGTTTACATTATTGAGTTGAAGAGGACTGTCCAAAATCTTGCCCTCTGGCGTTAAAACAAAACCTTGCGCCATTTTGCGTGCCAAATCCGTATATCCCCTATGGTCCACCACTAAATATTCTTGTTCCCCATGATGATCTATGGGATTTTATTGATGATCTCTTGGTCGCATAGCAGGATGATCAAGTACAACAACAACACTGGTACCCAAAGAATGTAATGATGATTTTTGCAACACCGTGGATATGTCTCCCTATTTTCATTTCAACGAGCTCTTGTCACATGACATTTTTTGTTAATTAAATTATGCTGCTTTTATAGATTTTAAGTTATTATAATTTTTGAATGTTGAAAATGTTGAATTTATGATTGTATCTGTGGAACTATTAGTTTCTTAAAAAAAGTCACTTTTTACCTCTTGAAGTACAAATATAATGACTTTCGGATTCCTTACAACAAAGTAACCCTCTTCTATGAATATTAGGAAATAACGGGTACTCTTTATGTAGACTTGACATATACTAATAATCATATTTATTGTAATGTAAAGATGTATTAAAATCATAAAAAAAAAAAAACTTGCACTAAATTTTAGATTTTTTTATAATGAATTGTAATATTTATTTAAAAAGGATTGGCATCCCAAAATAAATTTGTAATTGTAGTTCCAAGCATATATAAAAAGCAATTGACTTTGAATTTTGTGCTCAGTATGGGCAAATAAAAAAAAAAAGAGAGATTTATAATAGGGAACAAATATAATAATGGTAATTATCTTCATAAAATATGCTCAACTTACATAGAAATATAAAAAGCAGTTGACTTTGAATTTTGTGCTTGGTATGGGTAAATAAAAAAAAAAAAAAGCAGACAATATGCTGTAAGAGATATAATTGGGAACAAATATGATAATGGTAATTATCTTCATGAAATATGCTCGACTTACGTAGAAATTGGCTACTAATAGACATTCTTTTTGTTTTGTATTTATTATTATTATTTTTTTTTTTTGGTGCCAGCAAATAGATCTACCAAGTCTCCAACATGTGTTTTCTCCTCAGATTAATCTTTGGCATGATAGTATAACTGTTGAATCAAAACTTTTACACAACATCTAATCAAGCCTGTAATTTTTTTTTTTAAATATTGGGTCCTTCAAATATATATATAATATTTGTATCGGTTCATCTATCCAAAAAATTTACAAAAGTGCTGCCAATATGACACTAAGTTATAGTTAATTGTTATTGTAGCACCACATGTGATATTAGATGTGGTCATTGAAAACCTTAAATAATAGGAAAAGTAGGAGCAAAATGTGAGGAGTTTGCCACATGCGCAGTGAAAATCGGAATAGTTACGGCTCAAAAGATGAAGGGAAATATTTATATATTTATTTTTTTCTGAGAAGAGAGAGAGGGGGAGAGAGAGGGAGAGAGAGAGAGAAGGAGAAGAAATGGGTAGGATTGGAGCTCTTAAATGCAACACGTTTGGCGCAGCTCAGCTCCGGAACTCCAACCCCAAATGTCCCGTCGCGTCGGTGGCCGCAGCCACCGAGGTCGCCTCATGCGCGGGCTTTGAAACCAACCTTTCGTCGTTGCAGGAGAAATCGGCACGTGGCATTTTTTTTGCTCCGGGACAGCACGAGCTCGCGTTCTCTCGGGGCCAAGGGGAAGAACCCAATACCGACCCGCTTACTGGGCTTTGCTGGGCCAGCCCATGTCTTGTTTTTAGGCCCACCCTCAGTGGGAGTTAGCCTATGTAGACGATGCGGTTTTGTTAGTTGATCCAACCCCTAATCCAAACTACCATCAAGGCTTGAACTCAACTGCCACATTTTGGTGTCGAATTGTCCTGATATGAAATCGTGATATGCTCGGCACATCCAACAATCTGGTCGCACGACGAGACCCATCTGATTTAAGGGATGGAATGAACAACAGATATGTGCACTCGGTCTCCAAAATAAAGTTCATGGAATTCCAGAAGACAGTCGTGGGTTATGCTTCCCCTGCAACCTGTGCAAATATCTCAGTTTTCGGTTAAGATGTTAGACCAGCTTGTGTTCGTGGGTTCCTTGGAAGGACAAGTCCCATTGGGGTAGCTCGCTGGATGCATTCTTTTTGAATTGCATAAAGACTAGGTTATCACAATCAGTCGAACTGCAATAGTTGTGATGCAGAGAAGCATTATTCTAACTTTAATTTCAATATAATGCAAGGCATTGTGGTGAATTGGTATGTAAGGAAGCCTTAGAAATACAGCAAAGATGCATTATCCAAAGGTAAACTACAAAAAATATTTTTGTTTTCAATATTTTGATAAGAGTTTTTTTTTTGGGGGTTATTCCTGCAAGTCAACTAAAGTATGGTTTTGAGGCTAGTTCTTTGCACTATCGTTTGAGATATTATATAGGAACCCGGTCAATGACTAAAATATTAATTTAGTCTGAGCCATTAATTTGTAAAGTTCTGGTGGATAGCACGAAAAAATACTAATTATTTCTATCGCCTTTTTAGGACAAAAAATAAAATAAAGTAAAATTCTATCGCCTTTAATATAGGTTATATATTACTTGCTAGCTAGTGTATTTTATTGCAGTTTATTAGTAACAAACTTACAAAACAATTAAGTTCTTTCATCCTAAAAATAGAACAAGGTTTTTCTGATATAAAGTTATGATCAAGTAAATTCCCTGATACTTCTTTATTGATCTTATGATCCCTTCATACAGGTTTGGATAAGAACATTTTGTTCTTGATGAATTAACCAATATAGTGTTTTTCATCCCTTTATCATATTTATAAGTAATCATATCAAGGTCGGAAGATGTGGTTTTTTCTGAAGTTCATCCTTCCCACTTTCACTTCGATTAAACATCTAAATTGATTAAATGAACTAAAAAATAAGGAGAAAGTAAAGCAAATTGAGATTTTGTTTTTGTTTTACCATCATATCAAATTAAGATCATATTACAAAAAAGGAAGAAAGAGTGGAAATAGGCACTTTTACTGGTCTATTATAATCCTTTTGGCCAACAATTCTATTATCTTTTCATGGAAATGAAAATTATATTAAGATTGATTGCAATATAATTAGTGAAAAGGAAAGGCTGAAAGTGAATGGAGATTTTTACTTGCCATAAAAGTGAACTAAAATTATAATAAGAAAAAAAGAAAGATAAAAAGGAGCGAGTAGATTATTTTTTTGACCTATTATTATGTGTAAGTAAGAAAAAAGACAACGAAGAAAAGATAGTGGGAAAGATTATGTTAATGTAAAAGTGGCCATATGTCAGCCTTTTATAAGTTTACCTCAGTGCACAACTATAAATATATGATATTAGATTGTGACTCTCAAACTTGCACAAATGCTTGCACAACTATTAGTCCAAAACAAATGGCAAA
This sequence comes from Eucalyptus erythrocorys, assembly GCA_014182555.1. NCBI lineage: Eukaryota > Viridiplantae > Streptophyta > Magnoliopsida > Myrtales > Myrtaceae > Eucalyptus > Eucalyptus erythrocorys. The sequence goes on from CM024602.1 coordinate 30,241,346, forward strand.
CATTACATATATTCAGAATACACAATCAACTCTTGGATTTCTTATAGACAATTAATAGACATGTTACCATAGTAATAAGGTATCCGATGCTGGAAGCTACTGAATCCATTCCCAGATCAGAAAAGAGAGCCTGTCGTCCCATGTTGGCTCATCTCGGAAGTAATTGAAGTCGCATGGGAGTAGGGGGTTTTTTCAAGCGCCTTGCCTTCAGTCTCGTCATTGTTTCCTTCAACTGTTGAGCTGTTGAGCTCGCGGTTAATCCTAGTGAGTTGCTCGGCCACTTCCCTCATTGTCGGCCTCCTCGCACCACTTTGATCCAAGCACTTCACTGCAATCACAGCAACCATTTCTTTCTCTCCATTACATCTTCACTAGCGTCCTCGAAATTTATGACATCGGAGAATGTCTTATCCTTCACGGAAGAGATGAAATAATGGATGATATTGACTGACTCTCCAGACTTAGTAATGAGACTTGTTGGCTTCTTCCCTGTGAGCAACTCCACGAGAACAACTCCAAAGCTATATACGTCACTTTTAATTGTTATGATACCAGTGGTTAAATATTCTAGATCGATGTAGCCCAGCGTGCCTTGTATTTCATTGGCTAAGACATAACTACGCTCAGGTGATATAAGTACCGAAGTTCCAAAATTAGATACTTTTACCGAGTAATTTTGATCCAGAAGTATGTTCACTGACTTGATATCACCATGAATGATCGGCGGTTCTGCGCAAGAATGCATATAACCGAGTGCAAGAGCTGCTTTGGTGGCTATTTTGAGTCGGTTTCTCCATGATTTCAAAATGGTTGACGCATTTTGATGGATGTGTTGGAAGAGGGTACCGTTCAAAATGTATTCATAAACCAGCAATGGTATCCTAGTCTCCAAACATATGCCATGGAGCTTCACCATGTTTTTGTGGGTTATTTGCATCAAATTTCAAGTTCATGTTGGAAATCCCCCTTTATTAGAGACTTGTGCATGTCTTTAGGCTTCTTGACCGCAAACACAGTGTTCCCTGCTATTCTTCCCCTATAGACGGAACCAAAACTGCCCTAGCCCAACTTATTGCTAGCATCATAGTTGTTGGTTGCTTTTGCTAGCTCTACCTCTGTAAAGATTCGAACTCTGTGGTGTTTCAAGAACACTCCTCCATTTCGTCTGAAGTTTTTCTCTTTGCGTCTCCTCCTCCACATGTGATAGGCTAAAGCACTGACAATTAAGAAGGAGAAGGCCAGAATAATCGCTGCCAAATAATACATGTAACTAGATTAATGATTCAAGCATGTAATCCTTATACGGTCCACATACTTCTTAAAAGAATTTAATTTCAAACGCGCAACCCATTTAATTCTTTTTTACATAATCCACGTCTGTTACCATTGCTTTGGATACCTTTCAAAATATAACAAGGATTATACATGTTATGTATTGTGTAACAATCCTTATGAAAGTCCTTATTTAAAATTTGACATGCATTATTATAAACCGAATAGGTAATAAATTGAACACAATTCAAGTACATATTACTAGCAACTTCTATTACTCCTCCCAACGTCTTTCCTTGATCGTGATGAAGGTTTGTAATAAAACAAAAAAGAACGAAGAAGCATTCACCTCCCTCCACTAATGCAGAAACATAAATATCGCCCAAATTTATATTTAGTTAAAATTTACATGAGGATAATATATATAATATAACCCGCCAATAAAAAACTTGATTGAATAATATATACTTTAACTAGAGATAAAAGAAAATATAACCATATTTATATATCTATTAATTATTTCTCTAAAACTAATTTCAGCCACCTTGAAGTGGAAAATTGCCACAACTCCGTGTCCTGTGTGGTGGGCACCGCCATGGAATTAATTTCTGCCAGAAAAAAACTAATCCACTTACTGGTTGGCTACTTCAACATTTTTCTTAAGATAGCTACCACACCTATATTCCCAATATTTTTTTTTCTTTTGTCATGAAAAAATGTACACCCTCTTGCAATTCCATTTAGGATATATTTACATAAATTTAACATATTTATATCATTGAACAAATTTCAAAATTTTAATGACACAAGAAAAAGATCGAAATATTTGTCACATTGAAGATAATTTACAATCTTTTATGACATTAACCGTTTTCCTTATTTTTGCTATTTCAATAGGAAAGAATGGCTCCTTGAGACCACCGAGGTGGTGGCTCACTGGATAGGCGTTCCTTTCGCTAAACCCCGCGAAACCCCGCAAGCAAGGGGGAGGCTGGCGTGAGACATTGGTGACTTACCCGATGGCATGTGTGTGGTGGCTAGCACGTGTCGCCCCCGGTGGTTTATCTCCCGGCAGCCCGGCCGCCGGCCGTGCGGGGTCCCCCGGGTCATAAAAAAAAAAAAAAATGGCTCCTTGAGTGAATTTCATACAGAACGTGTTGCCTCATGGGCTGGTTTTCTAGATCCAAACAAGCTCCCACCTTCATAAATTAGTCGATGTGGGAAAATGTGAAGATGAAATACACAGTAAAAAACTGTGCCACATTACTGACCGAAAGTATAATTTGCATCTTCTTTAAAAGCAAGGCTTGTCGGAGAAGCGACTGTCCTTTGAATTTTAATAATAATAATAATAATATTATTATTATTCCTGTAAAAATAATTACAAGTAAATTAAATGAAATAAGATATATGTTTTTTTCTTAAAAGTGTACAAGAGGCAGAGCTAATGCTGTCTCGACTGATGTCATGCCAATGCCTTGCGGGGCTTTTTTTTTTTTTTTTTTTAAAGGTACTATTTACAAGTGAGCAGTTTCATTTTCTATATTTTACAAGGTAATAATTACAAGTGAGCGGTTTCAGGTTCTGTTAAGGTATCTTCTGGAACCTAGAACCTATCCGTCGGAATAGATTCCCAAAATATTAGGGAACCTGGAACCTACCCAAGAAACTAGAATCTACCTTGTCATAGGTTCTAAAATCGATTTTAGGGTCCACTCAGATTTCAACTGTACTCTTAATTGAACAATTATAAGTAATAAGCATCATTTGCTACAATCTACTGATCATTCATATTTAGATACATGGAGATTATGAAATATCAACAAAGTAAAAGTCTCAGTTATGAGTATTGTCAAAAATGAAAGCTTAGACTAGTGATTTCAAATTATACACTTATATTGGACACCATGGAATGCCGTAGGATCACATAAAAATACAGAACAAGAGAAATAGATAGACTTGCTCCAAGTTGTAGGTTCTTGATTCCATTAGAAACTTGGAACTTTCCTCTTGGAACAGGTTCTCCAATTTTTTGAACTTGGGACCTATTATGTATGTGCTAGAACTTGGAATAGGACCGATTCCATCAATATGATTCTCAAGTTTTGATTCTATTCTAAAATCATACTTTCCCCTATTGGCGTCGGCGGGGCACAGATTGCTTGTGTCTCGTGCCCATCCCACAAAACCCCACTACGGCAAGCTTTTACGCATGGATCGATTTCTTTTTTTTTTTTTTAGCTTATTATCGACACTTTGACATTTAATATTATATTTGCTTAACTTCAATAGCTTTAAATACGTAAGATAGAGGGAAAAGTACCAAAAAAGTCCTAAACCTATTGCATTGGTACCAATTCAGTCCTAAACTTTTCAATTGGACTAATTCAGTCCTAAACCTTTTAATATTGGTACCAATTCAGTCCATCCGGCCAATTTTTGCCGGGCGGTGCTGACGTGGACGTCGGCTGGTGACCGACGCCGACGTGGCAATTTTTATGATTTTTTTATGATTTTTTCGATTTTTTTATTAATTTTTATTGATTTTCTATTAATTTTTTTCTGCCTCCTTCTTCTTCCTGGGTGGTCAGCGAGCCTCCGGCGAGGCTCGCCGCCACCGGGCGAGGGCCACGAAGCCCTCGCTTGCCGCCGGCGAGGGTCGCGACCCTCGCCCGGCCTCTCCCGTGCCGCCGGCGAGGCGGCCGCTGGATCTCGGGCGAGGCCGCCCGCCCACGGCCGGCAAGGCCGGGGCGGAGGCGAAGGCCGCGAAGCCCTTGCCAACCGCCGGCGAGGGTCGCGGCCCTCGCTTGGCCTCGCCTAGGGCCGCGGGCGAGGCGGCTTAGCCTGCATCGCCTCGGGCGGCGGCCGGGAGAGGCCGGCGAGGGCCGCGACCCTCGCCGGCGGCAGCGAGGGCTTCGGGGCCTCGCCTAGTGGCCGGTGAGCCTCGCCGGAGGCTCGCCGCCACCCCAGAAGAAGAAGACATAAAAGGAAAAAGAAAAAGAAAACAAAAAAGAAAAATTAATAAAAAATCAATAAAAATTAATAAAAAATTAGAAAAAATAATAAAAAAATCATAAAAATTGCCACGTCGCATCCGGTCACCGCTTGACGTCCACGCGTCTGCCGGCCGACGAAAATTGGCCGGATGGACTGAATTGGTACCAATATTAAAAGGTTTAGGACCGAATTGGTCCAATTGAAAAGTTTAGGACTGAATTGGTACAAATGCAATAGGTTTAGGACTTTTTTGGTACTTTTCCCGTAAGATAGATCAGCTCCCGAAAAACTAGTACATCCACCGCCAAATCTCAATTAAAATATGGATTATTATACTTACTCTGCCAGTTTCATCTCAAATTGCATTAGCAGTATAAATTTTTTTTTTTTTTTGATTCTCTCTTTTAGTCTCTTTTAATAGATACTCTTTTGATAGATAATCAATTGAAGATCTTGAGAACCATTCATGGGATAATACCTAAAATTTTACCCAAATTGAAACTCAACCAAGACATGCAAGTCTGAATAATAATTACTGTAAAAGGATTTGTTAAAAAAATGGAAAAAAAAAAAAAAAAAAAAGCCCCAATCCAATCAAAGGGTGTGATCGTTGAAGGTGAGTTGAGTATCTTGAATTTTGGTAATCCAATTGAGCGTCATCAATCTTGAAGGTTGTCCTTATTGGCAAGTTCACGAAGAAATGGCGTTTGACCTTCTTGTCCATCTAGTGCTTAAGGGCCATTATCGCTACAGCAGCTCACAAGAGAAGAAAGAAATTTTTGGAATTTATACCATTATTAGGGCTTTTTTCCTCTTGAAATCAGAAAATCTAGTTGTTCGTTTTGGCGCAAGATTTGTAGGTTTGGCTGGAGTAGGAATTTTCACTTATTGGTGCTTTGTATACTCCCACAAACGAAGATTCAAAGTGGTAGCTTCAGAATAAAAAGGGCCAAAAAAAAAAAAAAAAAAAAAAAAGAAGACGAAAAAGGAGGAATAAGAAAAACAAAGGACAGTTGTAGTCTACGTTAGCCTGGGACCGAGCAGAGACAAATGGCAGCTTGTTTGCTCACTGCTTGTGCTACCAGGGATTATACCGGCTAAGTGTGATATATTAATAGTACATAAAAAAAAAAATGTCAAACTTACTGCAAATTCAATAATGAATTGATAGAATATGAACCATCTAGTGAATGATGAGGGGATATATATGAAATTACCTGGAACAAGTGGTATCCAAGGAGAAATTTGGCAAATGACTTTACCATCACCCCCACATTCCAAATGGGCAATTGCATGTGTAGCTCTCAAGTGTATTCTTGCACTTTCCAGGGCATGGGTTTAGTAGTGGGTCCTAGCATTCATTGATGTCTACATTATGTGGAAGAAAAATTGAATTGTTATCTCGTTTATGATAAAGACTAATTGAACAAGTCTGTGCATGGATTATAAGATAAATAATGCTATTCCATTTAGGTTTCGATTAAAGTACTGTGACATGTGTCCACTCCTTTTCAAGATGTCTTTTCTTTCTCTACTCTAAGTCTCTCGCTGTGTCCAATTTGAGCTCAACAATGGCATTGTTCTTTGCCATCGACTAAGATCGACACTGTGTCGAACTCTATACACAAGATCCGTTGAGGGCGCACGAGCTAGGATAGGATCTTGTGTACAGAACCTGCGGAAATTGAGCTTCTGCAATAATGCATGATTACCTACTTTGCAAAAGCCAAGCGGGCGGTTGTATACGGTCACTAGGGAGGACGACTGAGCCTAGGAAGGAGGAGGTCGATCCTTACATGCATATATAAAATTATAAATATAGCTTTTATTCTATGAGTAAGGTGGATATGCTAATATTTATATATATATATATATATAGACACACACACACATCACTAAATATGGTGGACTCGTCAGATCTAACACTTTAGATGCATTATAATATACGTACCATGTTGAAAATATGTACATAGGAGAGCAGGCACAAAGGTTTGAGAGAGAAGGCAAATTCGTTGCTATAACATGGGAATAGAGTTGCTAGAAATGTTGATGATGATGTTCGCAGGGTGGTGACAGTGACCTTGACTTATTCTATTAGGAAAAACATTGGAATCCTAGGAGAAACACATGCCCAAGTTCAAATTTATTCAATTAGGCCTATCATAATCATTGAGGAAAAATTACCCAAAAAGTCTAAAACTTATTACAACTATGCCAATTTAGTTCTCAATCATTTTTTTTTTTTTGTTAATTGAGTCATGAACTTTTCACATTTACGACAATTCAGTCTATCTAGTCAATTTTAGTCAAAAATCATTAACATGAATGCCAACTGTCCTATGTGGTGCAATTGGCGTTAATGTGGACAATTTTAAATAATGTTATAATATTTTTCAAAATTTTCAAATATTTTTCTTTTATTTCTCTTTCTTTTTTACCCCCTTCGTTCCTCCTCTAGCTGGTCACTAGAGGCTCGACCTTGTCATTGTTGGCTGAGGTCGACCTTGCCTAGCGATGTTGAGACCGGCTAGAGGAAGAAGGAGGGGAGAAAAAAAAAAGAAAGAGAGAAAAAGGAAAAAGAAAAGAATAAATAAATAATTTGAAAAATTATTAAAATATTTAGAATGTTTACATTAGCATCGGCCGCATCATGTATAACGTTTAGTGTCCATGTAATCGATTTCCAATTAAATTTGATCGATTGATTGAATTGGCACAATGACAAAAATTTATGACTTTGGCCAAAAAAAAAAAAATGAGGGCTAAGACTAAATTAACATAATTGTAATAGATTTATGACTATTTTAATAATTCTTCCCAGTTGTTGATTCCTCATGCTCAACGCTAGATATAAACTCAGATCTAGGCAAGATTGCCTAAACTCACATATACCTATCATTAAAATTAGGGATAAATAAATTAGAAGTTTTAAAATTTGTCAGGAAAGTACAATTGAGTTCTAAAACTTCTAAAATTTTTAATTAAGTCTTAAAACTTATCACAAAAGTGTAATTGAGTTCTACACTTTTTAAAAGTATTAAGACCCGATTGCACTTTTGTCACAAGTTTTACGACTTAATTGAACTTTTTGAAAATTTTAGGACTTAATTGTATTTTTGTGACAAGTTTTAGGAATTCTAATATACTTATTCCTTAAAATTATATGTGGTAGTTCACGTCAAATAATGAGAAAAAACACTCTCTCTTCCCCGTCACTTTTTCCCTGAACTCACCATCCGCCCCACAACCAACGAGGCCCACTCATGCCCCTAACGTTATCGTCATAGTGACTATTGCATCGCCATCCCCGCACGATCTAGCCATGGCCTCGTTGGCTTCTTGTCGAGATTGTACTTAGGTGAGTTAAGGCCAATTCTCCACCACCACGCACCATTGCCTCGTCACTCTTTATGAAATGTTGCTGCAGTTTTGTCTTCTCTGTAGGAGACCTATATATAGATATGGTCTCCTCCGTTAATGGAAGAGACTAGCACACAGATCTCATCTCCTTCGCTGCGTAGGAGACGTTCGGGAGACTTGTCAACTCTGAGATGACGTACAAAGCAGACTCGCGAAGAGAGAGAGAGAGAGAGAGAGAGACTGCTGTGGTGGTCGGACGCCCACGAATGCTGACGCTAGGCTCGCCTAAGGTGTTGGGCGAATGACATGGCGGTGGCAATGTCGAGAGGTGCTAGCCGGAGGGTGGAGGTAGTGGTTGAGGAGAGAGAGAGAGGGCGGCACAAATTAAACGGCAGCTCATTATATGGGTAAACTAGATAGAATCAATGCGTAAATACAGTACTCTTGTATCTAGCTCTTGCACGGTGATTAATAATTAGTTATCCACGCAGTTCATTCGAGGGTGATAATTCATGAGTCTTATATGTTCATTACCTTGACACCCGTGGAAGCGATCATAGGGATTCCCCAGGTACCCAGCCTCGCAAAAGCAACGATAACCCGATCCATCTCCAAAGTCACTACAGAACGTGTTGTTACCACAGGCATAACTTGACTGGTTCAACGCGGCCTGTGTGCAAGTCACGTTCCAGCCGACCATCCAGTCCAGAACAAGGTCCGCCCTCTTGCCTATATCATTGAAGCTCGAAAGTGTCCTGTTGGAGAAATCGAATGCCTCATTGTCCACCACGAAGGCCACTCCACAGGGGTTGAATTGCGAGACCAACTCGTGATTGTTGAAGGACGAGATTCTAATGTGGACAATCGTGAGCCCCTTCGGAAAGGATGCTTGACAGCAACCGAGACCGGAGCAAGTTGTCTCGTTGGCAAAGTCGATGGGGTCGCTGCAGTAGGTGGTGCAGCCGGCCTGGAACCTCCCATCTTGGCTGGACATGATCGCGTAGGTGTTGCAGCCGAGGACTGTGAGGGTGTTCTGGGTGTATGACAATCTGCATTGTGGATATGAAGTTAGATTGATGAACAGATTCTCGCTGCTCTTTGTTGACAAGCCATCCTTGTCGCAGCAGTCGTATATTTCGGGGAGGTTGATGACCATGGTCGAGTTCCCGACTGAGATATTGCGTATCGGAATATTCCCCAACGGTAGTTGTTCACGGTTCCCTGAAGTAGTACCATTGAGCGAAAACTCTTTGGATCTCGCACACTGGCGTTTGAGCCCGAACGGATAAGGTACGGACACGCCCCCGCACGCTTGTGCACATTCTCCGACCACGGTGGGAGCGCCGCCTTGTCGCAACCACCGGGCCACGGCTAGAAGCCGATGCACTACCTTCATTTCCAAAAAAACTCTCGCAAACTCTCTCTCTCTCTCTCTCTCTCTCTCTCTCTCTCTCTCTCTCTCTACACCCTCCACCCCCTTCCTTTATGGGACCTTTGTGCTTCTGTCCTCGTTCACGGACTGGGATTCAGGTATGAGCCCGAGCCATTCACCCCAACCAATTATATATTCACATGGACAAATAGGTGAAATTAAGTACAGTAATGGAGGGCGGAATGGCTAATTGTGTCAATAGAACAAATTAAAGGACCCGATTGCATATATGAAGCAATGCAAGACAGAATAATAATAATAATAAAAAAGGGCATACATGAAGGGCAATGCCCCCTAAATCGTTTTCCTAGTAAAAACGGTGGCCACAATATATGAAAATGAATACACGAGGCTGCTTCGCAAATTTTCTCCATCTTGTATTTAAGAAGATACAAGCATATATAACAATGAAAAATTCTATATGTACAAAGAAATTCTATGAGAATGTTTTCACCAAATGATATGACAAACTTCAATTGAGTGTTTAAATAAGTGTTCAAATAAGTAAATTCATTATTTGAATGACCGGCTTGTTTAAGAAATGGTCGCATCATTTACTTTAAAAATTTAATATGATTTATCAATATATATAGCATTACTTGTCTACAAATAGTTTTATCAAGAAATTCAAGAACATGTAAAATAAACAATAGGAATTATCATCATTTTGAGTAAATTTATTTTATGGTGATTTATGACATCTCAAACCACATTGGTCACGAGTTCAAAACTTCCCAATTGCTTTTGGCCTTGAGAATCTTAATTTGTTTATTGTGTATGTTTAATTGTGCCATGACGTAGGACTATCCTGGTTATACTTTCACTACATCATGGTGGGCCGAGTGGGCCTACTTAAATAAGCAACAGCTTAAACAAAACGTCATGTTATGTGTGTGGAGGAACTCTTAGTGGAAGTTAGCCACTAACAGACATTCTTTTGATTACTTACTAACTGTCATAAGAGTACCCCTTCTTAATATGTGAAAGTTTATAGAATTCAACAATCTAAATCTCTAAACTATTAGTAAATACAATGTGGTGTAATTAAGATCACTTATAGGAGAAGACTCTTCTTAGGCCGTGAACGTAACAACGATCTTATTTTAGTTTTGATTGTATTTGTCTTAAATTAAATGGTAATCGACTTGCTATCACGACCTAGAAACTTTGAATACGATAAACAAAATATTACCTTTTTTTTTTTTTTAATATAAAGAATCCAAACTATTTGCCTTAAACAAATTTCACGATGTACGCAATTCGCTTATTTCGAAATTTCTATTTACATGGAGGTTGGTAAAGTTATTTTGAATGTGAGAAGAAATCTATTATATTCAAATTAACATTTAATTAATAATTCAAGGTTTTAAAACGACATGAGAACAAATTATTTTGTTCGTCCAGTCCTCTTTCGGGCGGTCATTTTTCATATTATCCATTGCGCAGCTCTATCGAGACCGAACTAAAGCAACGTGTTACACCACAAGGCTGAAACATAGAAAACCACCTTGTTCTCGACCTTTGAAGATACCATTTCCTTTCCAGTTGGCCTGACCCCGTACCCGCAAACATTAACAACATGCTCTGTATTTTGGGATGAGCCCAGTGGATCTCCAACGTCGATTGATGTGGGCTCCACATGAAATGGACGCCATCTGACTGCTGAAAGTTCATTTGGATTTTGTGCATCCGGTCCGGGCAAGTGTGGCCCGGATGCTAATAAAAACCTGCGGGCCCAACGCCAGGTGACTGACCGCATGATGTCTCGTACGGGAAGACTTGGTGACCGTGCACGAAGACCTACGAGTCGTCTCGAAGTCTTTTGCAGAACAAGACAAAAATGCGATAGAAAAACTAAAGAAAAGGGAGATCGTGGGATTCCCAAGAAAATAATTATGATTACCTAAACCTAAACAAAGAATTATCTTTTTCTTCCAAAAATGTTATTTTCAGGTTAATATTATGAAAAATTCTAAGTTGATATATTTATGATAAATTTATAAAAAATTAAAATTTTAATTATGAAATACTTTAAATTGATACATATGTGACAAATTCACAATAATATAATTTTTTAACCACTAAATATCCCAAATTATTATATTTATAATAAATTTACTCTCATTTAATTTATGTTAAATTAGATTAATACCACAAAAAACTATAAATTGGTATATTTATGACAAATAGAAGGTAAAACCCTAAATTTATACATCTGTCGACTACCATGTCATTTAACTCAACAACTTGACGGTAAAATTTAATGGAAACCAATGAAATGTAAACTTGTCACATGTGTATCTGTTTGGGCCAAATTTGTCATATGTGTATCAGTTTGAAGTTTTTCCATGATATTAATCTTTTTCTAAAAAAAGTTACTTTTCGCATCTCGAATAACAAAGATAATGGTATACTAGTGTTTGAAAAAAAAAGTAGTCCCCTTATATGTATATGAACAAATATCGTATACTCACTGCAAAGCCTCAACATGTATCCATAATCATATTTTTGGTCAAATAATATGTATTAAAATCATAAAAAAATCTTTCAATAATCTCAAGTATTTTGTAATGATATACGGTAGTGTTTGGTTAAATGAGATGAGCTTTTTTTTTTTTTTTTTTTTTTTTTTTGTCGGTCCCACTCTATTCCTACTCTACACTTATTCTCAGACTTTTGTTCTGCTTCTTGTAACACATGGGAGTCGAAACCCACTCTTGAAACTTACTCGTCCCCACCCCCATCCCCCCTGAGAAGGTCATTCAAAAGTACATTTGAATACTAGTTCTATAAATGTAGTTAAATACATCATTAATTCATAAAAAGACTAATAGTGTAGTCACAGGACAATGTAAAGCATAACTTTATTATTATTATCATATTATAGGATGCAAAATAAGATCTCTCTTAAGCTTTAACCACCTAATTTATGGGTAGTGTTGAATGTTATTTTAATCCACCAGTGGGGTAATCAGGCAAAATTGCTTTGAACGTGTTTTCTTATCAACAAATTTCTTTTCATGTGCCTAGGACCATTGAATCAGATACATTACGGCTATTGATCATGTAGACCGCACAAGTGAGTCCCACATGATTAATGGCTACAATTGCATTGAGTTGATGTATGAATCCAAGCAAGTGATTCTTTATTTACTGCAATGGACTTTCAATGGTCATAGTTCATTTTGGTTGGAAAATTGCCTCTATTTGAAGGTTATGAGATGATGAACTTTGGAGTCATGTCCTTTTATATGCATTATTTCAATATTTAGCAACCCAATATGAAGAAATTAAAGAAGACACAATTTAACGAGGTTTAGTAATGTGTCTACGTCCTCGAGTAATCCTCTCTCAGAGTTTTCTTTTTGTCATATTGCCTTTCAGAGAGGGACTGTGATTTTATTGATGAAGTATAGGAAAGGAAGACAATGAAAAAATAAGGCAACCCAAAATTACAGAAATCAAAACGATTCTACATAATTTCTTCCTATATCAAAAACATATCTAAATAATTTCTTCCCAAATAGAAGGGCCAGCGCCAGACTAAACATTAGTTTTGCTGTCGGAATGTTGGGCAAATATCAAAGTCCTCCTGGATTGGATATTAGAAAGCTGCAAAGAAAATTCTTATATACTTGTAAGGAACAAAGAATCATATGTTCACTTATAAAAGATCCGATCATCTTGAGACGATTGGATATTTAGATGCAAACTTAGCCAAATGTGTTGATACAAGAAAATCGACGTTTAATTACTTGTTTCTTCTGACCGGAGGAGCAATATTATGGAAAAGTGCGAAATAGTTAGTTATTTATACATCCGCTATGGAGGTTGGGTTTATGGCATGCTTTGAGGCCACTATCCATGGATTATGGCTGTGGAACTTTATTTCAAGGCTTGTGATTATTAACAGTATTGTCAGGCCGTTAAAACTATATTGTGATAATTATGCAGTAGTTTTCTTCTCTAAGAATGGCAAGTTTTCTAAAAGTGCTAAGCTTATAGAAATCAAATACTTGTTTGTTAAAGAAGAAGTTTAGAAATAGAGAGTGCCGATTGAACATATTGGCACCAACTTTATAATGGCGGATCTCTTAACAAAAGGATTGCCACCTAAAACATTTAATGAACAAGTTGAAAGAATGGGCATTATAAGACATCATTAATGATTGTAAAGGTTTATAACTAAATTAATATAATTACAATAAATTTTAAGACTGTACTTTTCCCATCAACAATTGTGGCCTCCAAAATCAATTGTCAATTAATCAGCATGGCACGAAGAACCATTTCACAATTTTCATATATTTTCACAATTAATTGCCTCTCTTAAAATGTTTCCTTCTCCTTAATGTATCGTTGGACCAACCCAATTTATTAGGTTTCTTGCATTTACTTTTGTTTGTGGTGATTATACTAATTTTAGCTTTCTTTAATTAATTTGATTGTTAATTATGTGTTAATATTTTAATTAGCAATTATTTATTTTTCGTCAATATCATATTTGTCACCGATCACTAAATGCCGGAGGTTTGGCACTCCATTCATGAAATAAAAGCCAAAATAAATTATTCCCACTAATTGTTTTCTTTAATTTTTGTTAATTTTCATTCAAATTTCTTTGCTTTTTCTACAAGGTATTATTTGTTTTTCATTCTATTCATGTCGCTGTTAGTAATGCTGTGTTTGGGAGATGTGGAGATTGGGGAAAATGGCGGTGATGAACATTTGAGTGGAATAAAGCTTAAATAATTTAAATTTTTCACAAGATGACAAAAATGAGGGAAAATTTAAATTTATATGTATTTTCCTTCGATTTCGAAGAAGTTTTCATTTAAGAAGAGAGAGAGAGAGTACCCAAATTTTGGAAGGAGGGGTCACCGGTTCAAATTTCGGGTTGAAATGATTTTTTTATTAATATTCTAAGCCCACGATAAAGTTATTATCAAGTAAGTTCCTTGATTCTTCTTTTTTGATCTTGTGATCCTCTCATACAGGTTTGGATAAGAACTCTTTGTTCTTATTCAATCTACTAGAATAACATAAAAAGATTATGAAAAAAGAGGAAAAGATAAACGGGAAGTGAGATTATGATAATGTTGAAGGCCATATGTTAGCCTCCTATAAGTCCACTTCAACGCACGGCTTTACATATATCATATTGGATTCTCGTGCTTGAACTTGCAAAGATGCTTCCACAAATATAAAGTCCAAAAGAAAATGGCACACATAACATAAATTCCAAGCATACAATCAACCCTAGAAGTCCTTATAGGCAAATTGACAAACATGTCGCTGTGGTAATAAAGGATCAGATGCGGGAGGAAGCTGAATCCATTCCCAGACAGGAAAGACGGCTTGAGAGTTCTTCTGCATCCACTTCCCGTTCGGGCTCTTCATTCTCTTCTTCAACTGTCGAGCTCGAGTTGATACTGGCGAGTTGCTGAGCCACATGGCTCATTGTCGGCCTATTTGCACCGCTTTGGTCCAAGCACTTCATTGCAATCTTAGCTACAGTTCGTACTCTCTCCATTTCATCTTCACTAGCGCCCTCAAAGTTTATGACATCGGAGAGTGCGTCACCCTTCACAGAAGAGATAAAACAATGGATAATATTGATCGACTTTTCGGACTTAGTAACATAAAGTTTCTTTCCCGTGAGTAACTCCACCAGGACAACTCCAAAGCTGTATACATCGCTCTGAGGTGTTAGCATACCGGTGACTAAATATTCCGGATCGATGTAGGCCAACGAGTCTTTTTTCTGAGTGGCTATGATATGTCTATGCTTTGGTGATATGAGTACTGAAGTTCCAAAATCGGATATTTTCACCAAGCTGTTTTGATCCAAAAGTATGTTCGCTGACTTGATGTTGCCATGAAAGATTGGGTATTGTATTTTGGAGTGCATATAATCAAGTGCAAGAGCAGCTTGGGCAGCTATTTTGAAGCGTTTTTCCCACGAGATGGTTGACTCGTTTTGATGGATGAGTTGGAAGAGGGTGCCTTTCGGAATGTATTCATAAACCAGCGATGGTATTTTGGTCTCCAAACATATGCCTTTGAGCTTCACCACATTTTTGCAGCTTATGTTCATAAGAATTTCAAGCTCATGCTGGAAATCCTTGTTTAGTAGAGTTCTGTCCACATCTTTAGGCTTCTTGACCACGACTACGGTGTCCCGCACGACCATGGTGCCATTGTGCTCCTCTAGTGTCCCTTTATAGACGGAACCAAAACCATCATTGCGGAGCTTTTTGCGATTGGTTGCTTTCGCCAGTTTCGACTCTGTGAAGATGAGAACTTTGCCCTTTTTCATGAGCTCTCCTCCATTTTTTCTGAAGTTGATCTTTCTGAGTCTCCACCTCATTGTGACGGAGACTGAAGCAGTAATAGTTATGCCGAAGAAGGACACAGCCATCACTGCCAAAGAATATGTGTTACTAGATTAAAGATTCAAGCATGTAATCCTTATATGATCCCCTCACTTTATTCAAAGAATCACTTTTGAACAAAACCCATTTAACTTCTTTTTACATAATCCCCATCTATCACGGTCAGATTTGGATGGTTAGTTACTATTTCAAGATATAATCACCCAATTAAACAGCGACAAGAATGGTTTATTTATTTATTTATTTTTTTGTAATAAATGGGTTCAATATTATTTTTGGTGCAAGAAATCTATTAAAGTCCTTATTTTAAAACTCGACATGTGTCATTACATGATGAAAAGTTTTTTCCCTCTATCTTGTTGGAGGAAACTCTAACCGATAGGGTTGCGATCATATGTATCACCCAAACTCGCGTATGAATTATGTGTATAATTTATGACCCATCAATTCAAAGCATGAGGACTGACCAAAAAAAAAAAATTAAAAACATTATGGAAAGAGATGTCCTCTAATAGAGATGAAAAACGTTTATTCTTCGCAAATTGATTATATTTCTAAGATTAATTTTAACTAGGGATGGACACGAGGTTGGAGGGCGCGTTCATTGCTGTAAAATTAATTTTTTCCTCAGAAAGAATTAATCCACTTACTAGATGACCATTTGACATTTTTCTGGTCTCTCTCTCTTTCTCTCATATCATTATTAGAAAGAAAAGCCTCATGGGTGGATCCTAACAAAAAACAGTGGCATCATGGGTTGCTTTTGTAGTAGAGTCAAATAAGTTCCAACCTTCACGCGTTAGTCAACATGGGATAATGTGAAGATGAAGTGGCTGGAAAACGATTGTACCCCAAGGCTTACCACTATCCGACCTTGCATTTTCTATAAAAGCAAGACATTTATGGAGAAGAGATTGTTCTTCGGGTTTCGTTATTATTACTTCAGTTTTTGTAACAAATATTGCAAGTAAAATGAAAGATAAATATGTATATTTTTCTTCAAATAGTACACGGGATGGATCGCCAATTGGGGCAGCGGCGGCCCACGCCACCCCGACTATTTTCTTGTCTAATGCCTCACTGGCCATTTTTTGTGAGGGAAATTTGCCCCATTCAAGGTGATGTCTCACGGGGCATAAATCCCCGCGGCGACAGTCATCCTTAATTTTAAGAACTCCGCTCTTGCAAGCTTTTTACGTGTAGATCCATACCTTTTTTGCAGTTATTATTATCCAAAATTATCACATTTAAAAATATATTCTCTAATGTGTGTGTATGTATTATTTCATTAGTTTTATATATGTAAAATCAGATAATATATATTTATGACCTGACAAAAACTAATATATCTACCACAAAATCTCAATTAAAACAAAGATTTTTACCTCGTGCTCTACCACCGTAATCTCAAATTACATGAGCGATGTACTAGGATTTGCCATGTGTCCAATTTTCACTTCTGTTCCCTTTCAAAAACTCTATTTATCTGTTTGTACTCCTTTTCTTTCTTAATCTTTTTCCGTTTCTTTCTTCTAACGAATAATTAATGGAAATTTTGTGAACCATTCACCGTAGGATACCTAAAGGGAACAATTTTTACCCAGATCTAAATGAACCCAGATCTGTAAATCTGAATAATAATTATTGTAAAAGGATATGGCAAAAAGATAAAAAGAAAATAGCTGCAATCCAATCCATGGGTGTGATCGTTGAAGGTGAGTTGAGTTTCAAAAATAAATCAATAGAAGATTAACCATCTAGTGAATGATGAGGGATATATATATATGGAATCACCTGGAATAGCTATGCCCAAAGGAGAAACTTTGCAACTTTTTCTAGCGTTGCCCCTTTTTCCAAGTCGGCACCAGCATTTGTAGCTCCCGGGAATATTCTTGCACTTTCCATGACATGGATATTCTTTTGGGTCCATGCACTCATTGATGTCTACATCATGTAGGAGAGAAATTGAATCATTATCTCAGTTAAAGGAAAAAAAACAATTTGAACAAGCCGTTGCATGGATTTTAGTTGGGTAATGCTCTCCATTTGGGTTTCGGTTATAGTATTGTGAGGTGCATCCACTCCCCCTTAATATATCTCTTCTTTTTCTACTCTCAGTCTCTCTCTGCGTCGAATCCGAGCTCAACAATGGAGTTATTTCTTACCATCAACGGAGTGATAGAGTTGTGAAGTCTAATGGAGGGAAAAAATGTTCAAATGCAAAGACAATTTGTTATGAGTAGGCACTTTCCAGTACGTTACCCATCTTGTAATATTAAAATAGACAATAGGACTTTTATTGTTGCTAAGGCATAGATGTAATTTCCATCATAATTATATATACCTTAGACTTTTAGTATATATAGGATAATATCTTTTATAATTGTAATGCTAAAATTTGTAACCCTAAAACTTGAAATGTTGATACTGATAGTGGAAGATTGCCTAGTATGGCACTGTGTTTTTTCCCTTTCTTGATGTTGGGAGGGGTTTTCCATGTAAAAAATTCTCGTTTATTTTCTTCTCTTCATATATTTCCGTTCCTAACAAGGAGATCGATGCTAGCTCGAACTTTTGCAATGATGTGTGGACCCTATGTTGCAAGAGAGAAGCACGGTTTTATTGTTGCATATTAGATATAGTCATTGGGGATGACGACTAATCCTAGGAAGGAGGGCATTGATCTTGACATGCATACATACTTTTATTAAAATGAGCCACTATTCTATGGGTGACATGGATGCGCTAATAATATGCATATGTATCACTAAATATAATGTGGTTGTTAGATTTGTCTATGTAGATGTTATAGGCTCTAGTGAGAGAAAGGGATTGGGGACAGAGGTTTGAGGGAGAGGGCAAGACTATCATTGTAATGTGGGGATAGAGTTGTTAGAAATGACATTGACCATGATGTTGGTAGGGTGGCAGCGTCAACTTGGACTTATTCTATTTGGCAAAAAGTTGGAACCTTAAGAGAAGTATTTTCTCTATATTTTTGGTCAAGTGAAGTAAGGCACCAGACATAGAATGCGGTCTTGGCAAAATTCCACAAGCTTTATATAGACCTCCCATTAAAATTGTACTAATGAGAAAACATACTCTCTTTTCCCACTATCACTTTTCACTCAACCTGCCATCCCTTCCACCACCACCACTACTCAGCCACACCACTAACGTTATAGCCATTGTGACCATTGCATCACCATCCCCACCACTGCCGAGCCTTGGCCTCATTAAATCCTCATTAGGTCTCCTTCGTTCATGGAAGAAACTAGCAAGCAAATCTCATCTCCTATATTGCGGAGGAGACGATACCAAGGACTTGTTAATGTCGAGACTCATGAAGGAAGAGAGAGAGAGAGAGAGAGAGAGAGAGAGAGAGAGAGAGAGAGAGAGAGAGAGAGAGAGAGAGAGAGAGAGAGAGAGAGAGAGAGAGAGAGAGTTGTCATCTTTGTTTCTTGCAGTGGTGCTGGCACTTGATGTTATCTCAGAGTTGCTGTTGCCAGTGTAGGAGAGGAGTGTGTAACAGTACACACAGAAGGGGGGCTCTAACAACGCATGAAGGCCGATGGTGGGCTTGCCTAAGGTAGTGGGCCGATGATGGCGTTGGAGAAAATTCCTTTATTGTTCTGAAGTTGACAAAACTTCTCCAAAGTCTATTTTGAAGACTTCCGAACTCTAGCGTCAAAGTTTGAAGACCGCCAAACTTTAGGTTCAAAGTCTGCCCACATTGATAAATTCTAGACTGAAGAATGAAGACTTATTCAGACATAAGATCATCTTTATTTCTTCAAGAATTCAATTCGTATGACTTATGGAAGGCATTCTGGTTGGATACACCATCTACATAATTGACTATCTTTATTGGAATCAATTTCGATATTCGAGATATTTTGAAAGGCAAGTAAACTTGGAAAGTTCTACTTATGGAAACCAAGATCTTGATTGTATGGGCAAACATAATTGACAGGTTTTCATCTTAATCATTGAACGACTCGAGATTTCCTTGATTGATTTTGTCCAACGGTTTAATTGGAAGAATTCCTTGAAAAGTACCAACGGTTGAGAAGGCATGAAAGAGTATTTAAGGCGGACTCTTTAATTGTTCGATAGAGAGCATGAAAGAAAATTTTCAAAGTGTGAAGCTTTCTAGTTCCTTGCTATTTTATTCACTGAGCTCAAATTTGTACTCAAAAGAGAGAAAAACTTAGAGTGACACTTCATGAAAGAGAAGCAGACTCTTCACCATGAAGTTGAGATCATTAATTTGTTTCATAGTGGAATTCAACCAGTAGGCTGTCGGCGTGGGAGAGTGGACGTAAGCTTGATCTAAGCCGAATCACTATAAATCTTGTGTTCTTATTCTCTTCACTGAATTCCTTTATTTTGTTCGCAGTTTTATCTCATTGTTTAAGTTTGAACTTGTTCATAGTCTATCATTTTCTAAAAGCAAATTATTTCTACCGAACTTTGTGAAAATTTTTATTCACACTTATTCACCTCCCTCTAGGTATTGTTATTAGCCATTTTAGATGGTGGCAGTGGCACTGGTGTGAGGTGCTAGGCGGAGGGTGGAGGAATAGGTTGAGGAGGGAGGGAGGGAGGGAGGGAGTAGCGCGAATTAAGTGGCGGCTAATTAAATGGGTAAAACTAGATGGAATCAGTACTACTTTTCTATCTGGCTTTAGGATGATGATTAATTAATTAGTTATCCACACAATTCATTCAAGTGCGATAATGCATGAGGAGTCGTATATGTATTAATTACCTGTACACCCTTTATAGGGATTCCCCTCGTACCCATTGTTGCAAGCGCAGCGATAACCCAGTTCATTCCCAAAGTCCTTACATTCCGCGGAGCGACCACAGGCGTAGCTCGACTTGTTCCGCTCGGCCATATCGCATCTCACGCCCGATTCGACCATCCAGTCTAGAACAAGGTCCGAGGTGTTGCCCACATCCTCAAACCTCGGAAGAGTCAAGTTTGAGACATCGAATGACCTGTTGTCCACCACGAAGGCCCGTGCACAGTGGCCGAATAGCGAGGCCGACGCGTTTCGGTTGAGGGAGGAGATGCTAATGTTGAGCGTCTTGAACCCCTTCGGGATGGATGCCTGACAGCAGCCTCGACCGGAGCAAGTGGTCACGTTGGCGACGTCAACATTGTTGCCACAGTAGGAGATGCACCCGCTCCCGAACGTCCCTTCACTGTCAGCCACGACCGCCATGGTGTCGCAGCCGAGGACGGTGAGTTTGTTTAGGGTTTCCGAGAATCTGTACCGAGGATCTGGAGATAGATCGATGACCTGAGGATTGCTTTTGTTTGCTAGCGTGCCATCCTGATTGTAGCACTCGTATGCTTCGGGGAGGCTGACGACCATGGTCGAGCCCCCGGGCGAGATTTTTCGTATGGTAAGATTCCCCAGCATTAGTCGAAAACCGCTCCCTTCGGTGTTGGTGCAATTGAGCAAAAAATCATTGGACCTCGCACAAGTGGTTTCGAGCCCGAATGGATAAGGTACTTTCACGTTCCCACACTGTTGTTCGCACACGGCGGCAGCTCCATCTTGTCGAAACCACCAGACCACAGCCACCGTTAGAACCCAATGCACTACCTTCATTCCGAAAAAACTCTTTCAAATTCTCTCTCACGTAATTTTTATCTGTTTTGGGACCTTTGTGATACTGTCCGTGTTCATAGAGTGGAAGCCGTTCTCTCCAACCCATTATATACAACAATGGAGGGCAGAAGGGCAAATTGTGTCAATAGACAAATTGGAGGGACCTGATTGCAAATATCAACAAATGCAAGAAAGAATTGAAAAAATAAAAAATGTACAAAGGTTTTACACATATAGGGTAATGCGCCCTTAATCCTTGTCCTAGTGAAAGGGATGGTCACAATATATGAAAATGAATACATGATGGTGATTTTGAGGCTGCTTAGCAAACTTTGCTCTTTCTTGTATCGAAGAAAAAACAAGTACATATAGTAATGAGAAATTTGGGAAAATTACCAAGGCTATTTTAAATTTATTGTGCTTGTGTCAATTCAGTCCTAAACATTTCAATTATGTTAATTTAGTTCTATACCTTTTGAGAATTTGCCAATATAGTCCTTCCAATCATACCGAAAAATGTTGACATGGTGGCCCAATCAACACAGACTATGCTACGTGATGTTGCTAGTGCTGATGTAAACAAATTTTTAATTTTTTTTGAAATTTTTCTTTTTTTATTCTTAATTTTTATATTTTTTCTTTCCTTTTCGTTAATGGCTGGAGACTAGCCACAGGCAAAGGTTGGAGAGGGTTTGGTGGGGGTTGCCTACATTGGCCACCAATGAGGGTCGCCTCCCCCCTGGTCGACAAGGGCTTGCACGACTTTGCCTAGTAATATGTGAGGGTCATCAGGCCTTCACTAGCCCTAGCCAGCCGCAATAAAGAAAAAGCAAAAAAAAGAAAAGAACAATAAAATTCAAATTTTTTGAAAAATTGCAAAAAATGTCCATATCAATATTGGCGGTGCTATGTCAAACAGTTGGCATCTAGTTAGCAATTTTTTACTATAATTGGTCGGACGGATTATATTGGCAAATTAATTTGGCCAAATTAAAAAGTTTAAGACTGAATAGATACAAGTGTGATAACTTTAGGTTATTTTTGGTAATTTTTCCTAAGAAATTCTAATCCATAAAGAATTACTAAATTTCTTTTACTAAGTGATATGAGAAGTTTCATCTGAGATTTGGACTTAAATAAGTGAGATCTATTGTTTGAATGTCTAGCTTCTTAGGTAACAAGAAGAAATTATTATATTATCTATTATAAAAATTTTAGACGAGCATAACGGCGGCTATTATGTCTTAAAATGATGGTCACATATCGGCCATAGATTCCACTATGGGAGAATGGCCGGGCGACTTATAAGGTTAACCAAACTCAAGGTGACACTAATATGGCCCTAGAATTATGATGAGATTTATTAGAGTTATGTTTAAGATGGCCTTACAATTCTAAACTCGTACAAAAGGAAAATCGCAAAGAAAAATTTTGTATAGTTCATGTTTGTGGCCATAGCAGGGGTGTAAGATCACAAGTAAATCAAACATATACAAGACCAAAAAATTAAATAGAGCGTTTGATCATATTCATTGAGATTTTTCGTTGTTTTCATTGTGGCCATCTGTTTCAAAAGAAATAATTATAAATACAGAACTCAATGGGATTTTCCATCAAGAAATATCCATTTAAGCAAGATTATCAATTTCCTGAGGAGACCGAGCAAACGGGTCTCCCGATTTCCTTGAAAAATTACGTGATGGAGACAGCAACGGTGCTTTCATATTCTCA
Source organism: Eucalyptus erythrocorys (assembly GCA_014182555.1). NCBI lineage: Eukaryota > Viridiplantae > Streptophyta > Magnoliopsida > Myrtales > Myrtaceae > Eucalyptus > Eucalyptus erythrocorys. The sequence continues at coordinate 30,264,157 of CM024602.1, forward strand.
ATCAAGAGACGCAAGTGTCACAGATTGATTCATCTAGCATTTAACGTGTCGCTTCATCGGGCTGTGACACAAGCATGACAACCTCCATTATTTTCATGAAATGATGGAGACCTCCCATCACATATTTCAAAAAAAAAAAAAAAAAAAAAAATATATATATATATATATATATATATATATATATATATATTCATGAATGTGGCAATGAGATAATAATTACCAAATCAATCATAAATCTATTGTACGAATGTCATTTTAGTTATTAATTTTTTAATTTTACCCATGAAACTTCAAACATTTATGCACGAAATTCTAATATAGTCCTTTCAACTAATTGCTGATGTGGCGTCCAGTCATCACCAGCCGTTCAACATGGCACTCTGATATAGATAACTTTACATGAGATGACATCCTAGGTTTTAAATTGTTTGAACACAATAATGTATGATGCCACATCATTTTGTTATCTAATTTGTGATAAATAAATTATTGACCTGATTTTCAATGGCTTAAAAACAGTAACTTTACCATGGTCTCAGTGCACAATAACTTGAATTCCAACACTCCCTCTCAAATTTTCTCTTGCCTGTTATTCCTATGATTCTCATATTCTGTCCGTCTTTTAACTCATTCATTATCCAGTAGGAATATAATCACGGGTCAACTACATAAAAAATTGCTTGTATAGACAGAATTTTGTAGTCGGTGGTGTTCTAATTAGATTTTTATCGTGAGTACACAGTCGGGAAGAAGATGAGTTGGACACTGCCCCATATGAACACATGAAATCTTGTCAATGAGTTCTTAAGAGTCGTGGTGAAGTATTCTATATGGAAAAGTTTTGATGGTGAAGTATTCTATATGGAAAAGGTTTCGATTTATAAATATTAAATACAACTATTACAAAAAAATAATTAGTGTTAAAAGTTGTTGGTATATTTGTCGTATTGCTTAATACATGTCACACGGACGACGCTTGTAAATCAAACATTCAATCATTCAATCAATAATTCAAGGTTTTAAAGCAAAATGATTCAACTAGGACAAAAGTAACCAAAAAATTTTCTGATCATGGAATCCACCTTCGGGCAGTCATTTTTTTTATTATCCTTTGCCCCCTCCGATCGAGACCCCAAAGCAACGTGTTTCACGACAAAAGTGAAACATAGAGAACTACCTTTCATTAGCCTATGAGGACCCAGGTGGCCCGACCCTACATCTAGGCATGGATACTCTCCGGGAATTTTCGTGTCGTGTCCGACACTTCGACACGTGTCTAATATGTTTTGTTACGCTCCGACACGCAATCAACGCGTGTCGCAAAATCCAATACATGGTCAACTGCCTCCGATACACTCCGATGCACGAGTCGGAAATTCTGACACGTGACCCCGACACGCACGGGGTTATTTTTACAAATTTCAAATACTTCTGGGGTCTAAATATAAATAAATAAATAAATAAATAAAGCTAAAATGAATAGTGAAACGTGGATTACTTGTTTTTTCTTCCAAAATTTATGGATTATTACAATGAAATGTAGTTGAATTTGTCAAATTAAAACAATGAATGATATTAACAAATGTAGTATTAATGTTTTTAGTATAGATTAATTCAAGGCTCTTTTTATTATTATTATTTAGTTATTTATAAATAATATTTATTTAATATATAATGTGTCGGAATGTGTCGGAATTTTCTACTTTTTGAGAAATAACGTTTTTGTGTGTCATGTCGTGTCGTGTTGCATGTTGTGTCGGGCCGAACACAATTTTTTATATTATTCTTTGCCCCCTCCGATCGAGACCAATCCAAAGCAACGTGTTTCACGACAAAATTGAAACATAGAGAACTACCTTTCATTAGCCTGTGAGGACCCAGTTGGCTCGACCTTGCCCCCGAACATAAATAATATGCTCCGTAGTAGATATCCAACGTCGATTTATGTGGGCTTGACATAAGATCGACATCATCTTACGGCTGAAATTCAGCGGGATTTTGTGCTTCGGTTCATGGAAGTGAGGCCAGGTTCCGCACTACAGCCTCTGGGCCAGGCGGCCGCATGATATCACGGGAAGACTTGGTGACAGTGCACCAAGACTTGCAAGTCTTGAAGTCTTTCGAAGAACACGACAAAATATGAGAGTAAAAGTAAAGAAAGGAGAGACAGTGGGATTACTTTTAAAAAAAAAAGTAAAATAATCATGTGGATAATAGAATTGGAAATTTTATATATTTCTATGTACATTGAAGAAGAATACGTAAGATTTTATTAGATGATTACGTGACGCCCCAGGTATATCACATGCTACATGTGTCCTTTTCATTTGTACTCATAATCATAATTACGCATGCGGAAGTACCACAATATGAGAAAGTCGCACTAATTTAATATATATGCTTCTTCTTCTTCATACACATAGTAGTATGTATTATCACAACATATAGTCCCGAGACTTGTAGGTTATGGCCCCACTAGTACTACTATTCCTATACTAATCTGCAAGCAAGCCACCACCCAACTTGGGGGTTAATGGTCTCAGGCATCATCTCATCCTTTCTTCGTCATATCCTAAAGGGAACAATGTACACACTAAAAAATAAAGGATGAATCGAAGCTCGATAAATGATATCCTTATGTATTAGGTAGGAGATCGTCTTAGCACTTAACCTAGTACCAATCAAATAACATGAGTTCAAGACAATAATTATGCGTGGTCAAGTTCTTTTTCTTTACTAACACGATAAATGAAATCCCTATGTATTAGGTAGGAGATCTTCTTAGCACTTAACCTAGTACCAATCAAATAACATGAGTTCAAGACGATAATTATGCGTGGACAAGTTCTTTTTCTTTACTAACACGATATGCCAATAAAATGATTAACCATATTGCAAGTTCATCCACTCATAAGCAAGTATCACCTATTGGTTTAGTACCACCATTTATGAGAGTATACTTAGGCTTGTCTTGCATTTCACCATGCACATAAGTGAATTCATACATGTCATGCATTTCTCCACCACTATGCATATCTTCCATAATTGTCACGACTCTCACCACCATTCATAAGTGAGTCTGAATTCATACATATATGAATTCATATGGGTCATGAAGCTCAACAACGCTAACATAGGTGACTTCATACTTGTCATTAGTCAAGACCCATCTCGACTCATGGGACATCTCTTTACACAGGGTATACACCAACTCTTGGGGGGTCGGAATCATAATTACCTCTTTGCTATACCACACAACCCAATTATTGCGAGCATCTTCTACATCGGCGAAAATGAATGATGGTCAATGCAAGTTTACTCAAGCCAACTCATATTGTAAATTATAGGACTTTCAATCCCCTCAAACTTGTAGAGAATCATCTTATATGATAGAACATCTAGCTAACTCCAAAGTCTTTCACGCATACTCATACAAGGGTGCCAATTGTGACAAAGGTTTTCCTTACATGGCATCATGGGCATACACATCCTTATAACATATCAATTGTCATGCTATTATATGTCATTTCTTATGCAATTAATGATGACCAATCAATTACATGCACTTTAACACATACCATTGCATGTATTCCAACACCTATACCCTCTTCTTATTCATCAGCAATCGGCATCCATTTCATTACATGTTTTTCATGCATATCCTTACTTCACTCTTTCAATAATCACATACGTCGACAATGATAACCATACTTTTACCTCTTGCCTTTACTCATACAAGCACATTCAATACTCAACAATCAACATGCTCATCAAGTGAATTTGGATAACAAATGATGGTTCTAGACTAGTAGGATTGAATGTAAGGAAAATGATTATGATTGGGTGAGTTTGGACTTAATAACATATAAATGAATAGACTTAAATCTTCCACTTTTGTGTCCATAAACTCTCATTTGATTTAGAAAATAGAAAATCAAACTGGAATATTACTCCAGGATGATGATGTTGAATCAGTCTTCCCCCAAGAAGATGAACCCACCAATCACACTGTGTGCCATTCAGACATGGGCAAAAACCAGTGATACCAAGAATCAGTTTGAAGTATTTGAAGAAGGCTTTTTTTTCCATATTTCAAAAAAGCCCAAATCTCCCACAATTCAAGATTTTTGTGTATATACTCCCTTTATTTTCTCCTATATTCACCCCCATTAAAATATATCTATCCAAATATGACAAACCTATCTCTATCATTGCTCTTATTGACACTGGAGCAAGTGCTCCTATTTTTGATACAAATATACTTCTAGAAAAATATTGAACCTCCTAGAATTGGTATTTTAACTCTGCTTCTAGAGATACTTTTGCTACAAAAGTTCGAAGCAAACCTATCACTATATAGTTCTTTCCCTAGTGTTAAACCACTACCAAAATCCTTGGCTCTAGTTCACCAGACAAACATATCTTCATCGGCTAGGATATCCTCAAATGAATTCCTAAACTTAGAATTTTGTCCAGCGGATTACGGTTCAAGGAATAGTTTAAGGAATTTGTAGACATCCAACGATTCTTCACTATTCAGATGAGCATTTTAGACCCTATCGTGCAAACCATTCTTCAACCATGTGTAGAATCTCATTTAGATTTTGTTCAAAAATGCCATAATCTTTTGTGGAAAAATCTTGCCTTTTTCATCTATCTTCCTTTCAAGAAAAGCGAGGATGTCAATTCCATCAAAGCTAGTCACTTTGAAATGAATCTAGAACATTTGTTTTTAGCACAAAAAGAATGCTTAATTTGACCCACCAACGGTTAATTGAGTCTTCAGATTCTCAATCAGCTTATGAAGTATTTTATGTCAACAAGCATGCGGAGCAGAACAAAGGAAAGATGAGACTAGTCATTAATTATCAGCCTCTCAATCAATTCCTACAAGATGATAAATTTCCTCCGCCACATTGGAATTATTTGTTTTTCCAAGCTTACTCAAGCCAAATAATACTCTAAGTTTGATCTTAAAGTTGGATTTTAGCAATTGAGAAGATAGGTATGAAACTGGATGTTGTATCCTAAACCAGCAATTCTAGTGCATGATGCTTCATTTTTTATCTCAAAATAGCTCCTTCACTGTTTCAAAATTCCATGTATAGAATCTTCTAGCCTATCATGGCCAATGCTCAAATTTATATTGATGTTATCCTTCTCTATAGTCCAGATGAAGATTCTCATTATAAATTAATTGCCCAATTCGCAGAGCTAGTCCTGAAAGCATGGGATTATGTCATCCTAGAATAAGATTATCATAGCCTTGAAAGAAATTGAATTTCTTGCGATGCACCAAAGATGGGATGCATTATCCTGGTCCTCATATTGCTGAAGAATAACAAAAGTTCCTTGATGATTTTCTCTTCCACAAATTGGTCTAGCAATTCCTTAGGATAATTAATTATCTTAGGATATTTGTTCAAAAAATCACAGAGTTTGTGAGTCCATTACAACAAATGCTCAAGATAGATGCTCTTTCGTGGGGGTCATAAAAAACTTAGTCTGTACACGGACCTAAATAAATTCTACATCATCTTCCTCATTTCAAATCCTTTACACAAGAAAAAGAATTTTGCAAATAGATGTAAGTAATGAATATTGGAATGCTATTCTTCTTGAAGAAATTGATGGAAATAAAAGAGTTTGTGGACACAAGACTGGAACATTCACACAAGCAAAAATGCATCACCATTTTATATTCAAAGAAATCCTAGTAGTTAAATATGGCATCAAGAAATTTAAATTCCATCTTATAAGACATCATTTCTTCATGGAGATGGACATGTTCTCATTTTCTCAAATGCTGAAGTTTAAGCAAAAGCAGATCCCACACCTAGCTTCTTAGATGGGTAGAATGATTCTCAAAGTATACCTTTGAAATCAAATATATTGTAGGAAAAAAGAATATACTTGTTAATTTCCTTTCTTGATCAAAAGAATTTGTGGCTTGTGGCTTCCACATCCATAAATATGTATGTAGTAAGGAATCCAAGAGACTTTTCAAGACTCGAGAAATAAAGCTCAAATGGCCTTCATATTTGTAGCCACTATAAATCCCTTGGCTCATTTAAAGTTCAATTCACTCTAAGGTAAAATGTGTTACCCAATAAAAATTGAACATAGAAAAGTACGTTGTATTAGTGATGAGACCTTTTCGCTTTTATGCTAGCTTTGGCCCGACCCTGCCCGAAGAAAAGATTTAATTAAGATGCTTCACAGGTCAACTTCACAAGAAAATGATATCATCAATTATTGGGAACTTGTGCACCCCATTCATGCAAGTGTGGCTTGGGTCTGCACTAAAGCCACCGGCCCAAACGCCTGGTGATTACCAGGGGAGAGTTGGTGATGGAGACATGAGAGAGCGTTAGACTCGCAACGCTCTCTCGATGCATGAAGACTTCAAGTCGTCTCGAATTCTTTCAAAGAACAAGACAACATGCCAGTGAAAAAGCATACAGGAAAGACGTCGTGGGGTTCTTTGATCTATCCAAAAGATGACCTTTCTCAATGACGAAATGGACATCACGAGAAATGATGACGTCAGGTGAGAGAGACAATTGAAAGATGCCCTCGCTTGGTTTGGTCGGAGCGACAACCATTCTTTATAGCCATGGAGGAGCGGAGGAGTATAGGGTTCCTTAGGGTTCCTCAGGGTTCCCGGCGAAGGCGTTCCTACCAGCCCAAGCGCGGGCATCCCTCGTTCAAGACTGGCAAAGGAAAAAAAAAAAAAACAGAAAAAAAGTTCATAAAATTAAAAATTAAAAAATTATCTATGTTAGCATTGGCCATATCACGTAAGACAACTGGTGCCGACTAAACCTCCATATTAGTTATTTTAGGTCAAAATTGGTTGAAATGACTAAATTATCAAATTGTAAAAAAAGTTTAGGATTAAATTAACAAATCATCATTTTGATTAAATTAGCATAATCGAAAGGTCTAGGGTTAAATCGATAAGTTGTGAAAAAGTTTATGACTAAATTGACACAATTGAAAGGTTTAGCATCGAATTGGCCACTGTATAATAGGTTTAGGATCTTTTGAATAATTTTCATGATTTGTTGTAAGAGTCATAATTGGCATTACATATGATAATAATAATTTTCATCATAAAATTGCTCGCCTTAAATAAAAATCGCCTTAGTTTCACATGTTCTTTTTATGTGCCAATAGATTATTATAGCTACCAAAGGCCTCTGTACGTGTATCTTCGTATTATTCTTTGGCTTGAAAGCATAACTATTAAATTAGAATTTTTGTTAGATGTTCAATTAAGGGTGTGTCTTTCTAAAAAAATTTGCAATAAAAAAAATGCTTTCTAAAAAAATCATTTTTCAGAAAAATATTTTTCTCTTTTCTGGGTTAAGAAATTCCTTTTTCTAAATTTAAGTATGCATATTATCTTTGACCGTAAATGATTTTCTGTTGACTAATCATTTTCAGCCAACCAAACCTTTGAAAGTTTAGAAAACTAATTCGCTAAAAATTCATTCACTCAAATAAATACAACCTAAGTCTGTAATTTTTTTTTGGATTGGAACTTTAAGGGTGCATTTAGTTCAGCTTTGCCAAGGGCCTTTGAGTATAATAGAAGTGCTAAAAACTAAAACTATTTGGGGAAATGCAAATTATGTTTGATAAAAACCCTTTGCAATTGGACTTTTAGTTCAAGTTGTGTTTGGTAAAAAAAAAAAAATTGTAATAGGCTTTGGGTATATTTTACATATATATTTATATATTTTTTAGTTAAAAAAGACCCAAATCTTGCGTTGATCCGGCGAAGGGCAAGGCTGTCAATGAGCCAGATCTGGCATTGACGACCGTTGGTTGAGGTCGCCAAAGGTCACACGACCTCAAGTGACCCTTGGTGCCTGGGTCTCGCGATCTCAAGTGAGCGCTACCTAGGCAAGGTCTCATGTGACCCCAAGTGATCTTCTTGCCTAGGTTGCGCGACCCTCGTTGAGGGTCGCTTGAGGTCATGCGACCTCAGGTGGCCCTAACCTGGGTGGGGCAGCCCTCACCTAGGTCACGCGACTCTCGCTGGTGATCGTTTGTCCTTGGATGACCTTAATCAAGGGTCATTACTTCCAAATCTAGCTTGTTAGCGGCCGTAGCCCTTCTTTGGACAGGCGAAGGGTTTATGTCATTTTTTAATTAAAAAAAATATAACAAGTGAAAAAATTGAAAATTTGAAGAATTGATGAGGGTAGTTTTGGAAGAAAAAAACTAGTTCTGGCATTTAGCCAAATGCTGAAAGCCCAATGTTAGTCCCTATGAGCATTGGGCTTTCAACTTTCCCAAGGCTAGCATTCAGCCGAAAGCCCATTTGGAAAACTTATTAAACACCTTTACATTTCCACGAGGGACAATAGAGGCCGTAAGCCCATTGGGAAAGTTGCACCAAATGCACCTTACATATATGTTCTTTTATTTGCATTGATCAATCTATTTTAAAATTTGAAGAAAGCGCTTGTCATGGCATTAACTTGCAGAGATTTGCCATTTTTTTTATAATATCATATGTGGTGGACATGGCGACGGCAGTGACTGTCCCTCATTTTTATACGTGCACGCGCGCGACAAATTTAAGGGCACATTTGGAAATACTTTGATGAAAAACTGTTGGGAAATTGCAAAAGATTCTAAATGAAAGTTAGGACCGTCAAATGAGTGGGTCGGGTCAGGTTTAGGTTTAGTCGAAAATGGTTCGATCCATATTTACCCATTTAATCTATTTTGACTCATTTTCATATAATGTAAATTTGACGATCCATACCCGACCCGACCCATATTATTGAGACACATTAATATTTAACTTACTTGAATAAAAACTTCACATCAAATTTAAAAAGTAAATTAAACAAAAAAATTAGTAAATGAAAAACCTTAAATTGAAATACTTTTGAAAAATTCTTGGTAAGAAAAAGTTTGATTAGTTAATGATTGACATAAAAATAATATTTGTTTATAACAAATCTTCTAAGATTTGAGAATGCGTAACTTCTTAATTGTGATTTACCAAATTAAAAATTACATTACAATGTTTAGAATTTCTATTTCAATATTGATTGAATTTTGATCTAGACAATATCAAGCTTCCTCTAAAAGTACTTCTACGGTATGTATATGGATATCTATCTATAAAAATTATTTTTTTAAAATCAAAACTTTAATTATTTTTAAAATTTTGAATTTTGAATTTTTATTTATTTATTTTTTCTTTCTTCTTCTTCCCCCCCTTGTTCCTTCGCCGATGGTAATCAGCCCAAGCTTGTCGGCCGAGCTCCATCACGGCCGACGAGCCGGAGCTTAGCCAAGGCTGGCGAGCTCACAACTTGTCAAATTCGGTGAACTCGAGATTCGTCATGATCAACAAGCTCGTGGCTCGCTAGATCCAAGCGAGCCCAAGCTCAACCAAGGTTGGCGAACCTAGGTCCATTGCGGCCGACAAGCTTGCTGCTCGCCAAATTTGGCGAGCCCGAGCTCGCCCAAGGCCGGCGAGCTTGCGACTTGTGGCTCGCCAAATCCAAGTGAGCTCGGCCTCACTAAAGAGCCTCGCCCGGCTGATCGCCCTATCGCCGTGCTAGCCACCGATTAAGGGAGGGGAAGTAAAAAAAAAAAAAATGAATGAAAAAAGAAAAAAAAAGAAAAAGAAAAGAAAAGAAAATTGAAATATATAAAAATAATTCTAATTTTGATTTTTTAAAAAATTATAAAGTTGAAGGGGGACTTGGGTTTTTTTTTTTTTTTTTTTTTTTTTTTTGATCGGTCATACTCTATTCCTACTTTAACACTCACTCTTAGACTTTTGCATTGCCTCTTGCGGGGTGTGGGAGTCGAAACCCACTCCCGAAACTTACTCGTCCCCACCCCATTCCAAGAGAGAATTGGGTTGGAAATGGGTTTTTAAGTCTAATCCATTTAAGACCCATTTAATTAATCTCTTTGAAATGTAAAAACTCATAAATGACCCATTTTAAGATATAAATGACCCATATTTGGCCCATTTATGGAAATGGTTTTTAAGTCCAATCCATTTAAGACACATTTAACTAATCTCTTTAAAATGTAAATGACCATTTCAAGATATAAGTAACCCATATATGACCTATTTATGATTTAAATGGGTCAAATATGGATCTAAGGCCCATTTTGACATCTATAATGAAAGTGTATATTAAAATACATTGGGAGATCACTTTGACTTAAATGCAATTTAAAAAAAAAAAAAAACAAACTACACTTTGCAAATGATTTTGCTATTTATTTTTAATAAAAAATGCTCCTACCATTTGCTATTGAAACTTAGCCAGTGGCCAACCATGCACCACCCAGGTGACGTCACCTAAGGTTGGCAACCATAGGTGTCAAGCAACTTAGGCCTCGCTTGAGGTCATGTGACCTTAGGTGAGGCCGATCAGTGCTAGACTAGCTTGTTAGTGGCCTGAATCTTTGTTGGTGAGATCGCGTGAGATTGGAACATTTTTGGAATTATGAAAGTTGAGCGAGGGCAAAATTAGAAGAAAAAAAATTGTATTTGCATTCTCGAAGTGCTCAAAGTTAAAAGCACTTTGGCCTTTAGAAATGCAATTGCATTTTCTTGAAACTTTTCAAAAAATTTGCTGAGTGGTATTTGCATTTATCCAAGGAGCTTTGGGCTCCAAAGGTCTTGGCAAAGCACTTTCTAGACACTCCCTAAGTGAAGCCTCTAGAAACGTGAGGAGTATGGGAAGGCCACTTGTGGATGGTGTTTCCGTCATCCATCCAGGCCATTATTGTGACTTCGATTTCAAAATAATACGTGGTATGTAGCAAAGCTGTAGAAACAAAGCAACGATGCATTACTCAAAAGGTAAACTCCCAGTGGCTGCCTTTCTCATATGAGAATGGAGAGATGGGGGTTTAAATTCCCACTTTTTCAGGGGATTAGGGTGGAGATAATTTAACTTTAGACGTGGGTTTCAACTCCTACACATTGTAACAAGACAGGACAAAAGTCTGAGAGTGAGAGTTAAAATAAGAATATGACCGACAAAAAAAAAAAAAAAAAAAAAAAGTTAAACCTGGTAGCAAAAGGCAACAACCTGAAACACACTTGCCATGTCTTTGCACATAACTAGAAGTTTGGCCTTGACACGGGGACATCTTTTGATTGCTTTAGTATTTTTCCAATAATTCTATAATAAATTTAGGCTTTTGATCTTTTGTTGAGAGTTGGCTTGTCAAACGTGTGGATCAGATTGAGTTGAAAAATGGTTCAATTCAAATTAACCCATTTATATGAAATGCAAATTTAATGATTCATATTTGACTTAACTCACAATTCATTTTAAGTAATTTTTCTCCTTAAATTGTTACCTTTGAGAAATGGGCAGCTTAATAGATTGGGTTAGTGAGGTAGTAAGGAGGCTTAGGGAGTGGGTTATGGAGGGAGTGTGAAGATGGTGGTGAAAGTGTGGCCTTGGCCATCCATAAATTATGAAACGGGTTTGGCCTTTGATTTTGGTTAAATATTAATGAGTTGGACTTGATGAAAGTCCATCCTGAGCCTCAGCTCATGCTCTTGCGACTTAAAAAGTCATCCCAGATGACCAACCCATACAGTTGTCTATTACATGGCCTGCATTTTCCAAATGCAATTTGATACCTGTGAGATTTGGCACGTACAGTGCTCAAACTGCTACTACATTGCTGCAAAAACTGAACATTACAGAAAAACACAATAAGTGCCAACAATTATGTACATTACTCATTTTAATGTCAAAAGTTTTTTTCGAATTGCTTAAGTGTCACTTTTTAAAAAAAAAAATAATCACGTATGTGTTAACTCTGATATCAAATGCTAAAGATCGGACATGGTAATATTTTAATTTTTACTAGCGTGGCTCGCTGAAGGTTTGAATCAGCATAAAAAGCCCAAAACAACGTCGTCCAATAAGTTTCGCCTGCCTGCACAACCCAAAACGATGTTGTTCAGCTAGAAAAATCAATTGGGGGATGGGATTTCTCTTTGGCTTCGTGTCTGGGCAACTCATGAAGACCACCTCAAAGTACACCGTCAACGGAGCTGATTCGTTGAAAAACTTGGCCGCAAATCGGAGGTTTGGCTGGATTTATTCTCGGCCACGCACGGTGAGGAGTTCGAATCGCGGTTGGTGTTGCCTCCTTCGCCAGTCAAGTCCCTTGAGGTAGTTTCTGGAGCCGTTTTGTTCCAATCTACCCAGCAATTGCAATCAGCAACTTTCCCTTCACTAGGTATGCCCAAGCTCCTCTAGTTTTCCTCTGTATTGTCAAATCGGCGGATTGGGGCTCGCTGGCCCCTATTCACCCGCGTTTCGGGCCTGCTCATGCCTTTCTTTGTGTATTCCTAGTGTATTTTCTGGTTATGGTTGGTTCTGGTCTGAGTTTGCGCCTCGAATGCTTTCTGGCTCTCCCCTCAACTATTGTACCTTAGGTGTTCAATGAAATGTCTGGGAGAGGTTCGTGCGCCTGTTCTTGGTTTTCCGTCCAATCTGGGCGTTTATCGATTGTTGGACGTGTTTTGTGGCTTTCTAATTTGATATCGCATCAGCGCCTCTCGAATTTTGTCAAGTCTGGTTCGTCCGGAGCTATTCTCTCTGCGCCAGCCCCCTCCCCCGGCCTCTCTCTCCATTTCTTCGATCGAGCTCTGTAAAATTAGATGAAATCAAGCGATCTCGACTGAGCAACACTCCTCTCACAAATCTGAACCATGTTGTTCCTTGCCCTTCTCTCCAACCCGTCAACAAATCTGACATCCATTTCTTCGATCGAGCTCTGTAACATTAGATGAAATCAAGCGATCTCGACTAAGCAACACTCCTCTCACGAATCCGAACCATGTCGTTCGTTGCCCTGTCTCTCCAACCCGTCAACAAATCTGACATCCTCCTCAAGACCTGCAAGTGGTTCCCGCCTATCCGCGCCCTCGTCACTCTCTCCGCCTCCCGCTACACCTGCTCCTCCTACGCCAAGCCCTCCGCCGCCCCCTCCTCCTCCTCCCCCAATCCGACCCCTCTTCCACCTTCAACTTCATCGGTGGTGACCCCCTTGTCGCCTCCAGTAGCCTTGCGAAGGCCATAGAAGCCTTGGTTTCCCCTAAAATCGCCCCTGGTGAGAAGGAGGTGGCTTGGTATTGTTTGCTGGGGTTGTGGCGTAGCTCGTAGGTCTTGGTGGTGATGGGCGAACGTCGATCAAGCTGTGGTCAAGTAGTCCGTGTACATGAACAGTGCGAAGCAGCGACGGCGCAGAAGGGAGAAAAGAGAAGAGAAAAAAAGAAAAAAAATAACAGAGGGAGAGAAGAAATGTACACATGAAATGCCGCGTAGACCTTTTTTTCTTTTTTCTTTTTAAATAAAAAATGCCAACTCATGTTAAAATTTTAATTATAAATACCACTTACTTAATTTGACCGGAATTTTTTGTTGAAGACATTTAAACAATAGTTTATTCTCAAATATAACACTTAAATAATTTGACGAAAATTTTTATCATTAAAGTACCACACAATATCATTAAAGTACCACACAACTTTTAACATTTTTAGTATCTTTCTTCTTGCGTATTGGAGTTGAAATATTTAAAAAGATATTTGAATGTAAATTAATCACTATCACATAAATCATCTAGGAAAATGTTCAGGGAAAGTGTTCAGATAACCAGTAACTTCATTAACTTGGAAGGCCAAACAGGAAAAAAGAAAAAAAAAAAAAAAAGATGCAGATGCTATAAATTCTATGAAAGACACATAGGCAGAAATCTAGAATCATCTAGTAACAGGGAACTGCCCATGCCCTTCTTATCTCCACCAATCTAATAATGTTTGCATCTCTCCAGATTATAGCGACGAACACCACCAGAATTGATCACCAGGTGACACAGAATACAACATAATTTATTATGTAAATAGGCAGCGACACAACTCAATGAAATTCAAATAGTATGAACATCAGAACAAGGTGTAGTATAGTAATGAGAAAACAACATATTATGAAGAAAAATTTGGGAGAAAGACACTAATAGTGTCATAAGTTGTATACATTACTCATATTAGTACCAAAAGTTTTCGTCGGCTTACTTAAGTATCAAAATAGGAGAAAAACGATTTCTTAAGTGCCTTCAATGAGAAATTTCGATTAAAGAAATTACGTGGCATTTATAATTAAAAATTTTATCTGAGGTGTCAATTTTTTAACACTGAAGCGATCACTTTTTCATTAAAATTAGTACTAAAATGATCACTTTTTAATAACGATTAATACTAAAGTGATCATTTTATTATGATGACTAGCACTAAATTGATCAATTTTTAACTAATTACATAGCGTCATTTAGGGATAACTATGCTGACTAGGCATGCCAAAGAGCCATGTAAGGTTGAGAAATTATTAAAATATTGCTACGTTGGATTTCCGGCGATTCATATCAGACTTGACACTTAAGTGATCGTTTTTCAAAAAAAGTAACACTTAAGTAATCTAAAAAAAAGACTTTTGGTATTAAAATGAGTGTTGTACACAATTTATGACACTTCTAGTATCCTTCTCTTGAAAAATTTTATGAGAAAACGAAGAGTGTGTGGTAATATTAAGATAGTTTGACATAGGAAAAATGAGATTGGATTCAAGCCAAAATGCTACCATTTACAGATAATAATTAAGCAAAAAAAATTAGAAAACAAAATAAAAACCCTTCGTGTGATATTCCCCCTTTTTTGTTTGTGCGGGCAACAATTTGCATCGGGATTTTATCATATCCCTCATCTGCGTCTCTCCCCATTATCATTTGATCATCTGCTCATAATACCGTTAAATCGCTACCTCATTTTCTTGATTTTTTAACTGTCTTCCCTAATAGATAGGGTGATACCTCATTTTCTTGATTTTTTAACTGTCTTCCCTAATAGATAGGGTGATATTGATGACTATTAATTCGATAACCGACTTTTGATTGGATGACAAATCCACGACTCGACCATACCTTGGATCCTCGCATTGATGGCTGCAGCCTCCGGCCCTCTCTCGTGTGAAAATGATCTGGCCCGGGGTATCGAAGAGAGTGCGAGACCAGAACGATCCAAAAACACTTCCATCCAATGGACTAGATTTCGTAACGTGAAGCAGCATGACAGAACATGAACATAAAACAAGACGATCGCAAAGGCACGGTCAGTGGAATGGTCTATACTGGCCGGGAAAAGAGTAAAGAAAAAGCAGAGTCTAACGTGGGGTAATGCGCACTTGCTTTCCGGCCCAACAAAATCCACCCAGACATACGAAGAGGAAAGGGAGTTACAACTCACAATTCTAATGAAACTCCACACTCACCATTTGAACATAACTCGATTCGGATTGACATTTATCAATAGGACAGACTTGAAACATTTCAAAGTTGCTCCCGAGCTTGAATTCGGCATGGGCACTCCCTGTCTCATTTCCCTCTGCCTCAGCCCTCAACGCTTCCACTGTTCAAAGAACCAAACCCCTAAATTCAGACAAAAAAATCTCAGAAAAATAGAACCCCGCTTACCGATGAAGCACAGGGCAAGCAAGGACCAGGCCAAACATGAACCACGGAGAAACAAACTGGAACCCAAAGTGGGATCGATTCAGAAAGAAAACCCCCCAATGATCCGACAAGAGAGTCCGTGACACTGAGGAAATCATTGCAATCGCAAGTAATCTGTGGGCACATCAGCGTAGGTGTCGAAGCGATTGCAGGCACTAGAAATGAAAACGCAGAACAGGTAGAGAATGAAAGTAAAGAGAGAGACCTAATTTGGCGAAGTCGGCAAAGTACTTGTCGACGTTGTCATTAGGGCTGTCAAAAGAGCTACACCGAAGCCAATACGAACTGAAAATTTCGCATGGGGTCCCCTCCGATTGAGGTAAAAGTTTTAAATTTCAATCTTGTTAGCGTTTTGGTTTGTTTCGGGTTACATCGCAAACCTGAAAGTGAAGCTAAAAGACCGATCGTCGTGAGGAAAAGTGAAACTGTGACTGTGAGGGAGGACATTTTAAGTCGAAGAACCCATTATCGATCGTCGTAACTTCAAACTCTAAGCTACCCCATCGTCGTCAACGTCAAACCCTACCTATCCCATCGTCTTCTCCCCTCAAAGGATCCGTGATTCAAACCCTAGCTACCCCATCTTCCTGCGATTGCTCTCAAGGTTTGATGGATTCTTCCTTCTTGTCTTTCATATAATGTTTTAGCTTTGATTTCCCGTTAGTCCTTGCGAATGGTCAAATTCAAGGACTGTCTTCTTCTTCTTTCATTTGATTTCTTGTTAGTCCTTTCCTTCCTTCGTTTGAGAACTGCATCTTCTTCTCCTCCTCTGTTTAAGCAAAAATGGCTGTTGATCATGTTATCAGAATTGTTGCTGGGTAAAGAGAATTAACGGTATTTGGTCTATTTCTTGTTGCATCAGTTGTCCGACGATGATGACAGTCCACTGATTATTCCGGTCAAGCGCAAAGCCCTCCTAGTCCCCTTTCGACTCTTTCTGTGAGTTCCTCTTTTTATTCAGAACATTTTCAACTTACTTTAATGGCTCATTCCAAAATAAGAATCCTTGTTTATCAATACCTTGCGCGGGTTAACAGATACAACCTAGGGGGTTAGTAGGTTGTGTCAAGATTTTGAAAGACTTTCGTGGAAGATAATGAGATGTTACTCAATAGCACCGGAACCGCATTAGAGAGTTATGTGCAAGCGGTGCTAATGAATGGATGCTGACAATGGTAAGTGAGAAATATAGAGCACACAACAATTTATAGTAGTTCAGATTTATTTCTGAACACACGTCCACTCTCCTGGAGACAACCTCAACACGAGCTGAAAGCCACCAGTAATCTTCAAGATAAGTTACAATCAGTAAGTGTAGCTCCTATCAATCGATAGATCACAATATTAGGACTTAAACACGGCTATCTCTCTCGTACACTTGCCCTTATCACGATTAATAGACAGCTTGAACCCTACACAGAAATTTTCAAATGAATGGTAACAATTATAATTGCAGAAGAGGATAACGAAGAACAGTGTCGGTATTCTCCTTTTTCCATCCAAATCGCCTCCTAGCTTCTTTGATCCTTCTTATATAGACATCTTCAACCAATTTGTTGGAGACTCCATTGAGAAGCAAAGAACCATTTAAGAGTCGTTAGGAACTGTTGTCGAAGTCAGGATTGCCCATACAATCTTTCCATTAGATAGCAGCTGGTTTCCCAAAACGGGGTTTGCTAGAACTATCACTTTGCTAATCCTTTGATTATTTCATCACAGGTTGTCAGCTGCTTTCTCATTGTTGCCACCCAAAAATACCCTTGCAAACATGTGCTGGTCACGAGGGATAAAAAATTTTAAAATCGCTTTCGTGGCTATATATATGGGCCATAATCCACATTAGCTCAGCCCATAAGGCCGTGCATGACAACGCTTCTTGGGGGAAGTAGTTTTTTTTTTTTTTTTTTTTTTTTTTTTTTTTCAGAAATGCTTCTTTTCTATTTCTATTCTGGGGAATAATTTCTGTGTAAAAACCCGTATGATAACTATACAAAATTTTTACTCTAGAAATAGAAAAATAATAGAAATGCGTTTGATAAAAAAATAATTTCTTTTTTATATTTATTTGTTTTTTATTTTTGCCAGCCGATCGCTGCTGGGCCGCCGCCGTCCGATCCGCCGCCCGCCACCGCACGTTGCCGATCATCGCCACACGGCCGCCGACCGCGCCGATCGCCGTCGCACAACCCATCGGCCGCGTCGATGGCCGTGCGATGGCAGGCGGCGGCGATCACCAGCGGCGACCGGTAGCAGTCGGCCAACGGCGGTGGACAGCGAGTGGCCGGCGGCCGGGGGTGGCGATCGACCGGCGTCAACAAGAGATGAATAAAAGAAAAAAAAATTCACTTATTTTTGCAACTTATTCCCGGGAATAAGAAGGAACTTTTTTTTACTTCTCATTTCTATTCCAAAACCATTCCGAGGCTAACTTTTTGTTCCCGGGCACAAAAAACCAATTTGTTGTTATCAAACAGGTTTCTATTCTTTTTTTGTTCCGGGGAAGAAAAGAATAGAAATTCTTGGGCTAGGGAAGTTTACCATACACAGCCTAAGTGGTTATGAAAATAAAAGATAGTCGAGGACTTTGAGAAACCTTAGGTTGAATTTCCACATAAATACAAACAAAGACAGATAATTCTATGATGAAGCAGTTGGTTGCCATGTGTCGAAACCAAAAGTCATCGATGAATATACAACATTGATGATGGAAATAGATGGGAACAGTTAAAAGGGCACCAAACTCAAGAGAAGCAATTAATACTTACTAGACAAGTCACGAGAACGTTGTCGAACAAGTCATAAATTAAGTACGGATAAGGCGATTCAACATAGAATGTGGAGCGACTCTTGTTGAGGAAGTAATTGACCATTAACAATTACTAGATGGGCCTATAAATACTGCAAGTAATCCAATAAAGAATCCCTTGAACAACACACAAAATTACTTTGCTTTTATTCTTACTTAGTTTAGCCTAGCTGAAGTTTAAGATTCCCATTATAGATTCAATTCCGGCAAGTGTCTATTTACCAAGCAATGTTGTTGATTAGATTCCAGTGCTAACCTATTGTTCAATGTCGTCGATTAGATTCCAACATTGTGTCCTCTTTCTCATCTAGGAGCAATGTTCGCTAGGTGTTGTTGCTGTTGTCCAGCATCGTCGATTAGATTTCGATGTTGTGTTTTCATACGCATCTATGAGTAGTGTGTGCTAAGTGTTGTTATCATTATCTAGCGTTGTCGATTAGATTATGATGTTGTGTCCTCATATCCATCTAGAAACAGTGTCTATTAGGTGTTGTCCTTATTTCCAACGCCATTGATTAGATTCCAATGTTGTTTCCTCAAATTTAGTAGAGAGCAGTGCTTTCTAGGCATCCTGTCAATATCTAGTGTTGCCAAAGCATTTTCAATATTGTATAAACCACTTTAATTTTATTGAGCTTTCATTATTATGTTAAAGTGAATTTAACTGACATTATTGATTAGGTTTCAATAGTGACTATCGTTGATAATAAGCTCATGTTAAGTCGGTGACTTCCTTGAATTCGAGACTATAAGGTGTAAAGTCTCATTTGCATTTGACCATCTTTGTCCAAAGCTGATACAAAACCTGAGATTCCTTTAATAAAAATCAAAATATAACATTTGATGAAGAAATATATCGTTGTGGGATACGAGACTGGCAAAACACTGGTTTTTCTCAATTCTTTTACTGTGATTTCTCAGTCCGCATTGACAACTATGTCTTCTTTGTTCATCGGTCATCTTCAAATGAACATGTTACCACATCACTAAAATCTCAATGTTAGCACAATCTAATGCTCATTGTTAGCACGCACTTAATAATATTAGTCTGTTGATGCTGTCCATGGTTAATCCGCAAGAAATGACTTGTGATTGTCTATCCAATTATCCTTTTGAGTATTTTAGTCTCCATAGACATTATGTGGACCAAAGATTGACCTTGGTATCTCCAAGTCTCGATGAACCCTCATCATATTGAAACTCGTTTTCTACTTGTCAAGATTTTTGTTCCGGTCTTCACTGAATTCATAGAGTTCATCGAGATTATCATAGTCCATCTTGATATTATCATTAAAATCTACACTTACCATAGTAGATATTGGTATTAAGGATAATGTTGGAATCATCAAAATCTTATAGGGATGTTTTCCCAACAATCTTGCCCCTTTTTATATGATGACGAAACTACTCTACAAATGCGGTAATAGATAATTTGTAAGAGATATTTGCAAGTATATAAATAAATATGCTCAAAGTTTTATATGAACTTCACTTGATTTCATAAGAGCAGATTTCAGCGTCTCGAGATATTTTCTAGGAATAACTCTGATGATGATTATAGAAGTTTGAAGATAGCAAGCAATGACACACTCTTCTGTTTAGAAAGAATTTCACGATAATATAGACGAGACGACGGGCAAAAACAAATTATCAGGAAATTTATTTATAGCAGGTCAGATTCTCCCCTTGTATAGTTCAACTATTGGTTCAGTAGCAGCTGTTGAGGATTTGCATTGATCGTATCAGCGAATAACACGTAAATATCCAAGAAGTTATCATCATATGCACCATATCCATATCCATATGGCATAGATCATATTTTCAAGTAACAGTGACTATCATTGAATATTGGCAAATATCATAAATGAATGATGTAAGCACCATATCCACATCGCATGGCAAATTCATCCCCTTTTTGTCTTCAGCGAAAAACATGTGCACAAAAGTAACAAAACCATACTTTTATTCCAACTAGAGAGCGTCACACAATCATCACAAAAGAATATATTATCAAACTTAGATGAAAAAGAAAGAGAACAGTTTAAGCTTTCTAAGGTCGCTTCTTGTGCTGGGAAGAGAATATGGATTTGGTAGCGACGGAGCGTTCAAGGAACTGGCTTAGATGATGATGATAATTCAGAGATTGAATGGCCTACTCTATCTTCAATATAGAATACCCAAAAGCATTGACAAAGGCTTTGGTTTCCTTCATTTCCTCTTAAAGTTGTGGATCAGTTTTGACATCCCTAGATTAACTTATTAACCCTCACGGTTTTGCCTTTTGGCATGTAGGTGGGACTCTTTTTGGAAGTCACTCATCTTAGGAGTGCTCTCACTTAAGCATGCTTAACTTTAGAGTTCCAAAGATAAGTATTGTTGTCACGTCAATATGCACTTTCATGAGTTAATCCCAATTTTCACATATACGCACACACATCCCAAAATTGCAATCCCCCTGTTCTATGCACAGCTCAATCTATTTCTACCCCTTTTACCATCCTAGAAGCTTGCCAGGAGTCACTCATTGTCCATGCCCTTTGGCCCTCATCAAATCAAGTCATTATAGGCTTACCGGTTTTCGCTTGGTTCGTCCTCAAATCGCACACTTAATGGAGGAGGTCCCATTCTAATACCATATTATGATGTCCCTGTATTAATTATGTCCCTGTATTAACTCATTGATATATTGTTCACTTTGACTCGTCCCATACCGAGTCTCATAGCTTTTTGCTTTGGTGTACAGGTGGGTAGCTTCTCAAAAGGTCATCCATCTTAAGGGTGCTCCTACCTGAATATGCTTAATTTTGGAGTTTGAAAGCTAAATATTGCCGTTACATCAAAAGGCGTCTCTATGAGTTAATTCCAGTTTAAATGTGTGTGTATCTCGAAATCGTTCTCCTCTTATTTGGTGTATAATTCAATTCATTCCTAGCTCCTTTGCCATTTTAGAAGCCTGCCAAGAGTCGCCCCTTATCTAGACCCTCTAGCCCAATCAATCACTTACCCTTGGGGTCTTTATATTTGTAGGTTCATCCTCCACAATGTGCTTAAGCAGTAGTAGCTCCCCTTGAGATTGTGACCTTTCAGACTTGGAAAAGGGGTGAGTAGTGGGTTGCTTTTGGACTAGCACAGGCACTTTTGCTTTCTTTTTCATTTATTTCTAAATCTCGGCTTCTTCCTTGAGCTTTCCTTCAATACTTGTGAGGCAGCCTCATCATCACCATGTTCAATTGAGACAATCTCATTTCGCGTGTTTACCCATCATTTGAGTGTCATTCTTAGCATGATCTTCTAGAGGGTCTCCTTGCCATTTTCAGCATTCATCATTCTCTCGCTCTTGAGATTGTCAGAAATGTTGATGTCTTTCATGCGCATAATGAGAGTGACGTGGGCTCCATAGGATAACTTTCCAACTTTTTTTTTTTCAAAATGCAATACATGTGCAAAATAATCTGATATGGAATAGAAAAGCTAACCCCTTTTAAGATGGCTTAGAGAAGTCGTGCCTAGGGGTGAGCACCGGTCCAGGATCAACCCTGGACCGACCCTAGACTGGCCCAACCCTGCCGATCCTGGTTCGGTTCCTAGGAAGACTAAGTCGATCATTGGTCCTAGGGTTTTTGGACCAGCACTGTATAGGTTGATCCTCGGTCTTGAGAGTTTAGAGTCGGTTCAACCCAAACCAACCCTAACTCTATATATATAATATAATATAATATAATATAATATAATATAATATAATATAATATATTATAACTAATATATTATTTATAATTTTTTTATAAAGAGAAAATCTTAAAATAAATGGCGTCAACAATATTAAACAATTTTTTAGTGAGGAGTTCAAGTAATTTTACATTATTCTTTAATAACTTATATTTTTAATATTTTTTATGGCGTCAATAGTCATAATTTACAAAGGAATAAAATGTTTTTGTTGTTGAAGAAAAATCCCTTGGAGTTTTGAAGTTGACAAAACAGCCTCAACAAAGTGTGGTCTAAGGACTCCAAGACTCGCCGGCTACGTCCGAAGTTGTCAAGGTCTAAAGGTTTTCAAAGACAATCAAACCCAGAATTTCGGTCCGAAGTTTTTCCGTCGAAGTCGGTCAAGACTCGGTTTCCATCCGAAGACCTTCAAGACTCGCTTTTAGTCCGATGACCCTCAAGACCCAAATCTAAGTCTCGAAGACAGGTTCGCGATTTTTACAGGCTGGCGACATTATTCCTATGACTACGGAAAGATAGATATTGGATTTCGTATTTCCTAATCTTAACCATGGAATATCTCTGGCTATGATCAAGAGCTTGGAAGATTTGATTCTTTGGATTTTATCCGTTGAAGATCAAGATTATTTTTGGAAGAATCTAATTTTGGGAACTCAAGATGCTGATTGTATGGGTGAACAGGATTGATGAGCTGCTGTCTACTTACATTTTCGAGACAAAGGAGATCACTTAAATTGATTCAGTCCAACGGGTTGATTGGATGAATGTTTTGGTAAGTGCCAACGGGTATGATGGCACGGAGACTATTTAAGGTGGATCGACGTTGCTTGGAAACAAGGAGAGACTGGTAGAAATATCTTGATGTTAGAATCTCCAAAATCACTTGTTCTCTAAAGTCTTTCATATTCAAATTGTGTATCAAGGAGAGTGAAATATAGTGCGAAAACAGCAGAAGGCTGTAGGAGAGACTGTCAATTGAAGAAGTCTAATCCGTCTACTGTAAAGGCACTCTTTTGCTACATAGTGATTATAACCAGTTGGCTGCCAGCGTGGAGAGTGGACGTAGTCTTGGTCTAAGCCGAACCACTATAATCCTTGTGTCAATTCTCTCTTACCCTACTCTATTTACTTTGCGAATACGTAATCTGTTTATTATTAATATATCTTTGATATCAACGTATTGCATCACAAAAGATTCCAAAAGAATTCCACAACAATCTAATCACCCCCCTCTAGGTTGATTCACAAGCCCATTTCATTTGTGAGGAGTCCTCACGATGTCCAAAAGGGCATAAATAGCTAGCTCTTTACGGCATCCTCCTCTAGTACTCGTTCTCTTTTGTCTTGCTTGTCCTCTTAGTCTTTAATTTACCAACATTGAAAGAAGTAACTTCTCCACTCGCCACTCAACATTTGCCTCACTCACTTTGGGTCACTCGTGCCATTTGCCATTCGATACTCACTTGGCTTGTTGCTCTCCACTCGACACTCGATGCTCACTTTATTTGACGCTCACCCCACTCGACTCTCACCACTTGTCTTTTTTAGTTGACCTCGCTTGTCATCGAACCCATTAGGTCGGTTCAATCCTCCGTTACCATTTCAAGGAGTACAAAAATGAAATAAAAAAATGATTGGTTAGTTCCGGGTTGACCTTGGAACCGGACCAAATCTATTGGATTAGTCTGGTCCTCAATCGCTTTTTCAAGGAGTACAAAAAATGAAATAAAAAATTATCGGTTGATCTCAGTGTTGAAGAAAAATCCCTTGGAGTTTTGAAGTTGACAAAACAGCCTCAATAGTACGGTCTAAAGACTCCAAGACTCAGTCGGTTACGTCTGAAGTTTTCAAGATCTAAAGGTTTTCAAAGACAGTCAAACCCAGAAGTTTGGTCTGAAGTTTTTCCGTCTGAAGTCAGTCAAGACTCAGTTTTTCGTCTGAAGACCTTCAAGACTCAGTTTCAGTCTGATGACCCTCAAGACCCAAATCTAAGTTTGAAGACAGTTCGCGATTTTTACAGGCTGGCCACAGGTTATTCTTATGGCTAAGGAAAGTAAGATATTGGATTTCGTATTTCCTAATTTTAACCATGGAATATTTCTGGCTGTGATGAAGAGCTTGGAAGATTTACTTTTCGGATTTTATCCATTGAAGATCAAGATTATTTTTGGAAGAATCTAATTTTGGGAACTCAAGATCCTGATTGTATGGGCGAACAAGATTGACGAGCTACTGTCTACTTACGTTTTCGGGACAAGGAGATCACTTAAATTGATTCAGTCCAACTGGTCGATTGGATGAATTTTTGGTAAGTGCCAACGGGTATGAAGGCACGAAGGCTATTTAAGGTGGATCGACGTTGCTTGGAAACAAGGAGAGACTGGGTAGAAAAATCTCGATGGTAGAATCTCCAAAATCACTTGTTCTCTAAAAATCTTTCATATTCAAATTGTGTATCGAAGAGAGTGAGATATAGTGCGAAAACAGGAGAAAGTTGTAGAAGAGACTGTCTATTGAAGAAGTCTAGTCCGTTTACTGTAACGGCTCTTGTTTGCTACATAGTGATTACAGCCAGTTGGCTGCCAGCGTGGAGAGTGGACGTAGGCTTGGACTAAGCCGAGCCATTATAATCCTTGTGTCAATTCTCTCTTACCCTACTGTATTTACTTTATGAATACGTAATCTATTTATTATTGATATATCTTTGATATCAACGTATTCCACCGCAAAAGATTACAAAAGAATTCCGCAACAACCTATTCACCCCTCTCTAGGTTGATTCACTAGCCTATTTCAATTGGCATCAGAGCAGGTTGCTTGTTTATTAGAAGTGTTATTACTTCTGAAGCTAAAGATCTATGGCTAGTGTTTTGGCTCCAGGGTTAATTGAAGGTCAAAGCAATACCAGACCTCCCAACTTCGATGGCAAGGATTACAACGTATGAAAAAACAAGATGAAGGCATTCCTAAGATTCAAGGATCCTATGGAGTGGGATGTAGTGGAGTGGGATGTAGTGGAGAACGGAATTATTCCAAAAGCTACATCAAGCACAGGAAAAGAAATAGCTGATGGAGCAGGATTACCACAAGCAGAAATTTTTAAGAGACATGCTCTTGACACAAAGGCTATTTATTCTCTATATTGTGCATTATCTCCTAATGAATATAATAGAATTTCATCTTGTGAAACAGCCAAAGAAGTTTGGGACAGATTACATGTCACCTATGAAGGAACAGATCGAGTCAAAGAAATCAAGATCAATATCCTTCTTGGTCAATATGAAGCCTTCAAAATGAAGCCAGGAGAAACCATCACGGATATGTTCAGTCGATTTACAGAAATTGTAAACGGCTTGGCATACCAAGGATAGCCAATCTCAGGACCTATGAAGGTCAATAAATTGTTGAGAGGACTCTCCAAAGATTAGAATCACGTCAAAACATCTATAAGAGAAACACAAAGGATCATGCCTCTTTCAGTAGATGAATTGGTCAGCACACTTCAATCCTATGAAGTCGAGCAATTCAATGAGAAATTTGACACAAAAGGTAAGAAGTCAATTGCTTTAAAATCTAATGATGATTTTGATGCTACAGATTCAGAAGAAGACTTGGATGATGAAGAATTGACAGTTCTGATTAGAAAATTCAGAAGGTTGAATAGAAAAGGTAGAAGGTTCAATGGAAAGAAACAAAACAATCAAAGATTCCAAAGGAGATCAAATGAAGAAGAAGATACCAACAAAGAAGTTGTTTGCTTTGAATGCAAGAAAAGGGACACATCGACCCAACTCCGTCCCTTATTGAAGAAAAAGAAGGGGAAACCTGAAAAGTTCAAGAAAGCACTCAAAGCTGAGACGTGGGGTGACACTGAACGTGAGGAGAGTAATGAAGAATATGCAAACATATGTCTTATGGCAAACTCAGACTCAGACCCAGACTTAGACTCAGACTCAGACTCAGATTCAGACTCAGACTCAAACAGCGGTACCAAGGTTACCTTCAAGAAGAAAGTCAAGTGGTATTTGGACAATGGATGTTCAAGACACATGACAGGAGACTCAAGCTGTTTTACAAAATTCTCTCATATAAAAGGAGGAAATGTCTCTTTTGGTGGTAACAACAAGGGAAAGATTGTTGGTCAAGGAACCGTGATGATTGGAAATCTCACAATCAACAATGTCTCTCTTGTTGAAGGATTGAACTACAATCTACTGAGTATTAGTCAATTATGCGATTCTGATACAAAATCAATTTTAAGAAGATACATGTTCGGATCAAGCAAGGATCTTTCATAGTCCTTTACTGGTCGAAGACATGGGAATATCTATTTGCTAGATATAAGGTCTGACAGTCCTCAATGCTTGATATCAATTCAAGATAAAGTCATCTTCTAGCATAGGAAGCTTGGACATGTCAATTTGAAGCAAATTGCAAAAGTGTCATCCAAAAAGCTTGTTCGAAGACTTCCTAACCTCAAGTATAAAAAGCATGAATTATGCACTCCCTGTGTACTTGGTAAATAGGTTAGAAATTCCTTTAAATCTATAAATCAAGTATCCACTAATCGTGTTTTGCAGCTATTACACATGGATTTATTCGGGCCAACAAGAGTTCAAAGTATTGGAGGTAAAAGATATTGCTTGGTTATAGTTGATGATTATTCTCGTTTTACTTGGGTTTTCTTTCTTGCAAATAAATCTGATGCATTGATTCATTTCACTAAGTTTGCGAAGAAAATTCAAATTGAAAAAGGATATGTGATTTCAAGTATTAAAACTGACCATGATGGAGAATTTGAAAATCATGATTTTGCCAAATATTGTGATGACAATGGTATTCAACATAATTTTTCATCCCCATACACTCCACAACAAAATAGAGTTGTAGAAAGGAAAAATCGTTCTTTGCAAGAAATGGCAAGAACTCTTTTAACCGAAAGTAATATGTCACCTCATTTTTGGGCTGAAGCTACTTCTACTACTTGTTATATTATAAATAGAATTTTTCTAAGACCTATATTGGAAAAGACACCGTATGAACTACTCAAAGGTAAGAAACCAATTGTTTCATATTTTCATGTATTCGGTTGCAAATGTTTTATCCTAAAAAATTCCAGTGATCGAATTGGTAAGTTTGAAGAAAAATCAGATGAAGGAATTTTCCTTGGCTACTCCATGACAAGCAAAGCTTTCAGAGTCTTCAACAAACGTACTCAAACTGTGGAAGAATCCATGAATGTGAAGTTTGAAGACTCGTTACAAAATTAGACTCAACCTGAAGATTTTGAGTCTGGCCAAGTGTCTACAAATTCTCATGAAGAAAATCAAGCCTCACACACTGAGCCTCAAACAAATTCAGAAATTCCAACTGAAGAAGAGCTTCACCAAACTGACAAACCAACTACAAACTGGAAGCAAAAGTCAAGTCATCCCCCAGACCTCATCATTGGCAATATTGATGAAGGAGTTCATACTAGATCTAAAAGACGAGAAGCTTCTAGTGCTCTTGCACTAATTTCTGAGATCGAACCAAAAAATATATAAGATACATTGAAAGATGAAAGCTGGATCGAAGCAATGCAAGAAGAACTAAATCAATTCAAAATCAACAACGTTTGGGAACTAGTTCCTAAACCAAAAGGAAAATCAATCATTGGCACCAAATGGGTTTTTAGGAACAAGCTTGATCAACAAGGAAAAGTGGTAAGGAATAAAGCAAGACTTGTAGCAAAAGGCTACACACAAGAAGAAGGCATCGACTATGACGAAACCTATGCTCCTGTGGCAAGGTTAGAAGCTATAATATTACTTCTTGCTTTTGCTTGCTTTAAAAATTTCAGGTTATTCCAAATGAACGTGAAAAGTGCATTCCTAAATAGAGTCATCCAAGAAGAAGTCTATGTGGAACAACCATCAGGACTTGAAGATCCTAAAAGACCAAACCTTGTTTTCAAGCTGAAGAAAGCCTTATATGGTTTAAAACAAGCACCCCGAGCATGGTATGAAAGGTTAAGCAATTTTTTAATTCAAAATGGCTTCTCTAAAGGTAAAGTAGATACTATCTTATTTATAAAGAGAGAAGGCAATGATTTCATACTTGTTCAAATTTATGTTGATAACATTATTTTTGCTTCTTCTAATGAGAAACTTTGCAAGAATTTTTCAAAGTGTATGCAGAACTAATTTGAGATGAGCATGATGGGAGAACTAAACTTCTTTTTGGGACTTCAAGTCAAACAATCAAGTGAAGGAACTTTCATCCATCAAGAGAAGTATGCAAAAGACCTTATCAAGAAGTTTGGAATGGAGAACCCAAGAGAACAGAAACTCCTATGTCAAGCTCATCAAAGCTGGATAAAGACGAACAAGGGAAGAGTGTAGACCAAAAGCTATACAGAAGTATAA
This sequence comes from Eucalyptus erythrocorys, assembly GCA_014182555.1. Taxonomy (NCBI): domain Eukaryota; kingdom Viridiplantae; phylum Streptophyta; class Magnoliopsida; order Myrtales; family Myrtaceae; genus Eucalyptus; species Eucalyptus erythrocorys. Next base: position 30,292,687 of record CM024602.1, read on the forward strand.
TCGGGTCACTTCTTTACCTTACAGCTTCTAGACCTGATATCTTGTTTAGTGTCTGCATTCGTGCTAGATTTCAATCTGATCCTAAAGAATCTCATATGTCTGCTGTTAAGCGTATCATTAAATATGTTGCGACTATATCTAAGCTAGGTCTGTGGTATTCTAAGAAAGGAGATTTTACTCTCCTTGGATATTCGATGCCGACCTTGCTTTGGTTGTAGAGTGGATAGAAAAAGCACTACGGTACATGTCAATTATTGGGAAATAAGATGGTGTCTTGGTTCTCAAGAAAACAGGGTACCGTGGCTCTCTCAACCACTGAAACAGAGTACATTGCTCTTGGAAGTTGCTGCTCTCAAATTCTTTGGATACAACAGCAATTAAGAGACTTTGGAGTTGATGAAACACATACTGAAATCAAATCTGACAACACCAGCACAATCAACCTCACAAAGAATCCAATACTTCATTCAAGAGCAAAGCACATTGAAATCAAGCATCATTTCATTCGAGATCATGTTCAAAGTGGAGATGTTGTGATTCAGCATGTAGATTCAAAGAATCAATTAGCAGATATATTTACAAAACCCCTGGAGAAGGCTCACTTTAAATCAATTCGTTCAAGACTGGGTATTGTGAATTTTGAAGATAATCAGACTCAAGATTAAAGTCTGAAGGTGGTTCAGACTCATCGCTAAGTCTTAAAGTGGTTCAGACTCATCGCTAAGTCTGGAGGTGGTTCAGACTCAACGCTAGGTCTGAAGACGGCTCAGATTCAAAGCAAGGTCTGAAAGTGTTTCAGACTCTACATAAAGTCTGATTGTGCTCAGACGCGAAGGTAAAGTCTGAAAGGGGTTCAGACTCAAAGGTAAAGTCTGAACATCCGTCGATTCTGTATTTTTAATCTCTTTACGAATTTTCGTATTCTCTTTTCAACGTATTTTTGGTAATTACTTTTCGGTATTTCAAAATCTCTTTTTGCTCTTTTTCTGACACGCATTAATGACAGTTTATATTTTCAAAAAGGGCAGTTTTATTTTTACAGTTTATTTTTGGCAGTTCTTTACTTTTACTTTTTGGCGACGATTCATATTCCGGTGATTTCTCTCTCACTATTTATACTCTCGAACCGTCACTTTTACTCTCAGCTACTCCTTTGCGATTCATCCTCATAATCTTTCACTCTCAAAACCCTAAAAATTTCCTTTTGCCGTTTCCGTTTTATCTCTTTTTTCACCACAAAGTTTCCATTTTTCCTCACGTTCAAGTTGAAACTTTGCTTGCTCTCCAAGAATGTCGTCTCGCAAGTCCTCCAGAATCGCCAGCAGGGGACCACAGAGATAGCAAGAGGGTCCTACAAGGGTGGACTTAACGGAAGAAGATTCACCTCAACGAGAAGCAAAGAGTCAACATTCTGAGGAAATTGTTACCGAAGCAGAACCGGTAAGAACTCTTAAGCCAAATGTTGCTTACGATCTCTATAAAAGGCTTAAGGATGGAAAGGTCAGCCTTAAGACGATCGAGGAATATTTGAAGGAAAGGGGGTTTAGGAGTGAGTATGCATTTTTGATGGAGATGGAGAAGCTGAATGTCGTTGATAAAGGTACTGCACAGAGGACGCTAGAAAATATCTCTAGTAATCCACTTGAGAATGCTCCTGCTGAGACTTTAGATGATGATAAGAGACTTTTCTCTCATTTTGAACCTCGTTTTGGTGTGGCTGCTAATACTGTTTGTCCTCCGAGAAGCTTATTTCGGTCGAGGGAGCATGAACTAGTTTATGTGAAGTTGTTAAAGAGGGGTGTGGTCAATCCAAGGAGTGTGGATTTTGACTTCCTAGATTCGATAAAGATTAATTTAAGAGGGAAGTTTGCTAGGTTGCAACTGGAGAATTTCTGCACGGATATGACTGAGGCCCACTCTAAATTGGCGGCTTACTTTTACTCGAATCTATCCTTTTTGGATGCAAATCATTTGTCCTTTTCTTTCATGGACAAAGATTATGTTGTTGATATTGACTTGTTGGCTGACATTATTGGTGTGGAAAGAAGGAGTTTCCAGCCAATCAAAGTCTTAACAGCCTATGCAACCTTGGATATTGTACGAAACAGAACTGTTGAAGGCAAGATATCCTACACTAGGATAAATGCCACCAATGTTTTGTTGCATAAAGTTGTCATCAACTGCATCCGGCCAAAATCGACCTCGAAGACTAATGTTTCCAAAACAAAGGCAAAGCTGATGTTTGCCATCAACCAGGGCAGACCTTTCTCACTTCCACATGTCATTCTTTTCCATATGTATAGAACTGTGGTAAAGGATAAGGGTCTGCGCTTATTCATCAATCATCACCAAACTGTTTAGGCATTTTGATATTCAAGTTCCTGCATCTTTATGCCTAACAAAGTTGAATTCAATGCTTGTTGGTGAGAAAATGGTGATGAAGATGAAATTTCCAGAACCGATCAGACTGAAAGGTTGAGGAGGGAAACACCTTCAAGGGAAATCCCCACTGCTTCATCGAAAAGGAAGGGCAAAGAGCCCATGGCTGAAAAGAACAGAAGAAAAATCATCCTGCAAGACGAGGAGAATGAAGAAGATGCCATGACCTTGTCCACTTTCTCTAGATTGAGGAGCCCTGCAATCCTGAGAACAGAGGCTGAGGAGAGAGCAAGAAAAGAAGCAGAGGAAAAGGAAGAAGAGAAACAGAGGAAAGAGAAGGAAGAAAAAGAGAGGAGAAGAGGAGGAAAGGAAGAGAAGAGAAGAGGAAAAGAAAAGAAGAGAAAAAGAGGAGAGAAAAAGAGAAGAAGAAAGAAGAAGAGAAGATGAGAGAAGAAGAGCAGAAGAACAGAGAAGAGAAGAAGAGAGACAGAGGAAAGCTGAAGAAGAAGAAAGAAGAAGGAAGGCTGAGGAAGAAAGCAAAATGCAGGAGGATATGGCTGCTGCATTTGAGCCATCTTTTGCTGGGAAAGAGACCGAGAAACATCCACGTGCTGATATGGATGTTGGCGATGAATTTTCCACTCCACCCACTAGCATTCAGTCAGGGGGAGTTGCTGCAGAACAAGGAACGATATCGCCACTACACTTTAGTGATGTGAGTAGGTCTGGTGCTGACCCTGAGGAGGTTTATGCATCTCACTTCCCGAGCATGAAGAATCCTCACCGATTGAGAAGGAAAGGGCTGAAAGGGAAGCTCCTAGTTTTCAAACCCATTCTGCTGGTCCAAGTGGAAGCAATGTCAATTCCACAGCCTTCACACAGCTGTTGGATATTATGCTGGACTTGAAAAAGCAGGTTTTTGGGATGGACTTCGAGATGAGAGATTTGAAAAAGGCGCTGCTAAGTACTTCAGTGAACATGCAGGAACAGATCAATGCACTAAGAGCACAAATGGAATCGAATTAGACTAGTGCAGAATTAGCTTCAATGAAGGAAAATCTTGCCAAACTTGAGAAGTCAGTACAGGAGCTTAGCAAGTTTCAACTTGTTCGTTTCCCTGCAGGCCCCTATATATTTTCAAAACTTTATCACATTCACTCTACCTCTTTGATGGGACAAAATGGGGGAGAGTTGCGCAGATTTGGTTGCAGGTTTTGAAGATTTGAAGTTTTTGAAGCTTTGAGAAAGCTTTGAGAGTTTTTATTTTTATTTATTTTGAAGTTTATTTTTATTTAGACTGTTTTCGTTTTTCGATTGGGTTGTTTGAGCTTCTATGACCTTATGCTGATTTGATGATTTGAATCTAGACTTGTGAATTTGATTGCAGGATTATTATATTTGTGAGGATAATTGTTATTGGACTAACACTCTGTTTTGCAGATATAATTCTCAAAATATATGAGTTTTTCCTTGCAGGCTTTTAAATTCACAAATCTGTCGAGGGTTTTGTCACCATCAAAAAGGGGGAGATTGTTGAAGAAAAATCCCTTGGAGTTTTGAAGTTGACAAAACAGCCTCAACAGTACGGTCTAAAGACTCCAAGACTCAGTCGGTTACGTCTGAAGTTTTCAAGGTCTAAAGGTTTTCAAAGACAGTCAGACCCAAAAGTTCGGTCTGAAGTTTTTCCGTCTGAAGTCAGTCAAGACTCAGTTTTTCGTCTGAAGACCTTCAAGACTCAGTTTCAGTGTGATGACCCTCAAGACCCAAATCTAAGTCTAAAGACAGTTCGCGATTTTTACAGGCTGGCCACAGGTTATTCTTATGGCTAAGGAAAGTACGATATTGGATTTCGTATTTCCTAATTTTAACCATGGAATATCTCTGGCTGTGATCAAGAGCTTAGAAGATTTACTCTCCGGATTTTATCCGTTGAAGATCAAGATTATTTTTGGAAGAATCTAATTTTGGGAACTCAAGATCCTGATTGTATGGGCGAACAAGATTGACGAGCTACTGTCTACTTACGTTTTTGGGACAAGGAGATCACTTAAATTGATTCAGTCCAACGGGTTGATTGGATGAATTTTTGGTAAATGCCAACGGGTATGAAGGCACGGAGGCTATTTAAGGTAGATCAACGTTGTTTGGAAACAAGGAAAGACTGGGTAGAAAAATCTCGATGTTAGAATCTCCAAAATCACTTGTTCTCTAAAAATCTTTCCTATTCAAATTATGTATCGAAGATAGTGAGATATAGTGCGAAAACAGGAGAAAGCTGTAGAAGATACTGTCTATTGAAGAAGTCTAGTCCGTTTACTGTAACGGCTCTCGTTTGCTACATAGTGATTACAGCGAGTTGGCTGCCAGCGTGGAGAGTAGACGTAGGGTTGGACTAAGCCGAACCACTATAATCCTTGTGTCAATTCTCTCTTACCCTACTCTATTTACTTTATGAATACGTAATCTATTTATTATTGATATATCTTTGATATCAACGTATTCCACCGCAAAAGATTACAAAAGAATTCCGCAACAACCTATTCACCCCCCTCTAGGTTGATTCACTAGCCTATTTCACTTAGGTTGACTCTGGAACGGGACCAAATCCATTGGGTCGGTCCGATCCTTGGTCCCAAAAATTAAGTACTAGCACTATACGAATTAGTCCTAGGGTTAGGAGGTGGACTAACCCAACCCAAACCATACTCACCCCTAACCGCCACTGCCCATCACCAGAGGTAGCGACGGTGGAGGAGTTGCCTTTTTTTTCTTTTAATTTAAAAAAAATAAATTTGAGTTTTTAAATCTAATTTTTTTTAAATTGAATAAAAAATATTTTTAAAAATCCATGTGGAAAATAAAAATTATTTAAAATGTCACATCTGCGTCATGTCAGCATATTCCGTTAGTAAGTTTGACGGTGTTAACTTTAGGACTCAATTAAACTAATTTGACAAGTTTTAGACTTGATTGCACTTTTTGCAAGTTTTATGACTCAATTGCATTTTTGTAACAAGTTTTAGGACTTCTATTGCACTTATCCCAACGGTTTATAAGAGTTATGTTTAATATGGCCTTACAATTCTAAACTTGTAAAAAAGGAAAATAGCAAAAAATTTTGTATAGTTCGTTTTTGTGGCCATATCACAAATATACCAAAAAATCAAATTTATCTTTTGATCATATTCATTTACAGTTTCTCATAATATAAGATTTTAAATTCAATCAGAAGATTGACACTAGAGAAAGTAATGAAATTAATCCATGGCAAAGAGTCGACAAATGTTTTTTTTTTTTTTTTTGGGTGAAAAAGTCGACAAACGTTTCATACTTCTAAGTATCAAAATTGTGATGTTTCCTTTATTTTCGATTTTTACTTGGCCAACAGTTTCCAAAGAAATAGTTACAAATAGAAAACTTGGTGAGATTTTCCATCAAGAAATATCCCATTAAGCGAGATTACCAATTTCTTGAGGAGACCGGACAAAGAGGTCTCCCAATTTCCTTGGAAAATTATGTGATGGAGACAACAATGGTGCTTTCATATTCTCAATCGAGAGACGCAAGCATGACGGCCTCCATTATTTTCACGGAATAATAGAGACCTCCCACTGCATATTTCAATTCATGAATTTGATTAAATGAAAAAAAAAAAAGAATTTGGCAATCAAGATATAATTACTGAGTCAGTTCTAAATCTATTGTATGAATATCAATTTAGTTCTTAATTTTTTAATTTTGCCAATAAAATTTTAAACATTTGTGTGCTAAATTCTAATGTAGTCCTTCTGTTTAATTGCTATAATAAATTGCTGAAACAGCATCTAGTTATCATTGGCTTTCTTAACGTGACACCATATAAACACATGGAAATCTTGTTAATGAGTTCTTAAGAGTAATGGTGAAGTATACTCTATGGAAAAGGGTTTGATTTATAAATATTAAATACGCCTACTATGAAAAAAATCAGTGTCAAAAGTTATTGGTATATATTTTTCTATATGATTGCTTAATAGGTGTCGGAAGGATGACATCTCCAAATTAAATATTCAATCGTTCAGTCAATAATTCGAGGTTTTAAAGCAAAATGACTTAACTAAGACAAAAGTAATCAACAAATTTTCTGATCACAGAGTCCACTTTCGAGCAGTCATTTTTTATATCATCCTTTGCCCCCTCCTTTCGAGGCCAATCCAAAGTAACGTGTTTTGTGACAAAAGTGAAACATAGAGAACTACCTTTCACTAGCTTGTGAGGACCCAGTCAGCCCGACCCTGCACCCAAACATTAATAATATGCTCCGTATGTAGATGAGCCTAGTAGATCTCCAACGTTAATTTATGTGGGCTCGACATAATATCAACATCATCTAACGGCTGAATTCATTGGGATTTTGTGCTCCGGTTCATGCAAGTCTGACCTGGATCCGCACTACAACATCCGGGCCGGGTGACCGCACGATATCACGGGAAGATTTGGCAACGGTTCACGACGACTTACAAGTCTTGAAGTCTTTCGAAGCGACAAAATACGAGAGTAAAAGTAAGGAAAAGAGAAACAGTGGGATTCCTTTTTTTTGGTCGGTGGGATTCCTTTAAAAAATAGTTAAAGAATTATGTTGTGGAATTGGAGAATTTTTATATATTTTTATGTACTTTAAAGAAGAGTACGTGAGCTTATTATAGATTTTATTAGGTGACAATGTGATGCCTCAGCTACGTCACGCGCTACACATGTCCTTTCCATTTATACTCATTAATACATCACAATGTATCATATGAGAAAGTCGCATGAATTTAATACAAATGCTTCTTCTTTATACAAATGCCAGTACTTATTATCACAATATATAGTCCCAAGACCAGTAGGTTATAGGCCCACTAGTACTAGGACTCCTCTACTAATCCACAAGCGAGCCACCATCCAACTTAAGGATTGATGGTCTCGGGCATCACCTCATCCCTTCCTCCATCATATCTCAAAATGACCATTATACACACTAAAAATTAAGGGGTGAGCCAAAGCTCTGATGAGTGAAATCTATAGGTGTATAGTAAGAGATCATTGTAGTACTTAACCTGGCACCAATCAATAATACGAGTTCAAGGCAATAATTATGCGTGGAAAAGTTCTTCTTTACCAACACGATATGTCGATAAAACCATTAACTATAATGCAAGTTCATTCACTCATAAGTAAGTATATAACCTAATATTTCATGATGCATCAGTATCATCTATTGATTTAGTACCATACATAGGAGTACACTTAGACAAGTTTATACATCAGTATCACCTATTGATTCAGTACCATACATAGGAGTACACTTAGACAAGTTTATACTGGTCATTCGCTTCACGGCAAAAACAAGTGAATTCATACGTATTGGGCATTTCATCACCACTGTACATCGTTGGAGGAGACCTTTGCCTTTCCAGTTGGCCTGATCAGGCAACCAAACAGTAACAACATGCTCTGCATGAGATTTGTTCAGTGGATCTCCAACGTTGATTTATGTGGGCGACACATGAGACTGTCGAAATCTAGTTGCTGAAATTCATTGGGACTTCGTGCATCCGGTTCATGCAAGTGTGGCCTGGATGCAGACTAAAACATCCAGGCCTAATGCGTGGCGAGGTGACCACTTGATGTCTTGTACGGGAAGACTTGGTGATGGTGACGGCGATGGCGCACGAAGACTTACAAGTCGTCTCAAAGTCTTTTGAAGGACACCACAAAATGCGAGAGAAGAAGTAAAGAAAAGAGATTGCGGGATTCCGAAGGAAATAATCCTGATAATCTCTACCTAAAATTATATTTTCTTCTTAGCTCAGGGAACCATTAATTTCTAAAAGATGTTATTTTTCACATCGTGAATAATGGAGATAATCACGTTCTAATTTTTAAATAACGTAGTCCCCTTCTTTGAATATTAAGAATTATTGGGTGCTCTCTAAGTAGATTCCACATATACCCATAATCATAGTTATGGTCATACAAAGATCTATTAAAATCATAAAAACCATAATCGTGCAATAATCTCAATAATTCTCTGATGATATGCAATAGTGTTTGATTATATGAGATAAACATCCAAAAGTTCATTTGTAATAGTAGTTCCAAAGGGAAAAATATGAAAAACGGACATGATTTATTTTTATTAGAGTATAGTTAAATACATCATTAATTCATAGAAAGATTGATAGTCCTAAATCTGAGCAAGTCTTTAAAAAGCTTAAGAAATAAATAAGGGGAAGAACCCCTCAGGGTGAGACTCTCCATTGTCTTCCATTTTCCTACTTACCCGGGAAGAAAAAGTTGAGTGAGAACTTGGGGTTCGGGGTGTCCAGCACTTAGACATAAAAATATGAAAAAAGAAACTTGGTTGATGGTTATGAAAAGTATAATTAAATACATCATTAATTAATAGAAAGATTAACAGTCCAATCATAAGACAACGTAAAGCATAACTTTATTATTACTATAGTATTAACCCCCTATTTACAGGGAACATTAAATGTTATTTCAATGACGGGATAACTTTCTTCTCTAGCAAAATTACTTAAGAACCATATATATTTACCGGCAAAATTTTTTAATGTACTTAAGACCATTGGACTAGATTCATCATAGCTGTTAATCATTTAGGCCACATGAGTCCTCATGATCAATTGTTGCAATTGCATTGGGTTGATGGACCAGTCAAGAGATTATTTATCTACTGCAATCTTTTAATTAGAAAATGCCTCTATTTAAAGGTGGTGATGCAATGGGTGCCTCTATTTAAAGGTGATGAAGCAATGGGCCTAGGAGTTATGTCCTTTTGTATGCAATATTTCAGTGTTAAGTGATTAATAAAATTATGATTGCTTGTAAGATGAATAACTCTCCCTTTTCCTAAAATTTTCTTTTTAATATCATGAATAGGTCGCTTTATTAATATAATGTAACAATTCAATATTAATGTCCAAATGATACGAATTTTTGGTTAACCTTGTGTTTTGAAAAATCAATGCCATCTCGATATGGAAAAGGATTTGATTCTTAAATATTAATAGCACATATAACAATAGAAATCAATATTAAAAATCTATTAACATATGCACTTTTGGGTTACTTGACAAGTTTCACCTTCTTAATATAGAAAACTAATTATAGTGCATGAAGGTGTAATCTAAATCTCTAAACTATTAGTGGTACTCTATGTAGTAGTTAAGATTGCATATAAGGGAAGAGCCTACATAGGCAGTAAATGGAATAGCGATCATATTTTAATTTTCATTAAAATCATCTTACTTTTAAAGGTCATTATCTTGCTATTACAACCCAAAAGTCTTATTAGTTTTTTTTTTTTTTTTTTCAGTAAAAAGTATTCAATTTGTTTGACTTAAACAAATGTCACACACAATTTACCTTTTTTTTTTTTTTGTGGGTGTAATTTACTTGTTAATATGTACCTAATAAAGTCCTTTTTTTTTTTTTTTTTTTTTGTGACCCAGGGAACCCCGCACGGCCGGTATCCGAAGGCAAACCACTGAGGGTGACACGTGCTAGTCACTACACTCGCATCACCGGATAAGTCACCCAGAATGCGACACCTGGGAGTCGAACTCCTCCCCTTGTATTAAGGGGAGAAGCTCGCCGCCAGCAGCGCCACCCAGGTGGGTGGTACCTACCTAATAAAGTCCTTTGTACTATGTTTGACAAGATTTATTCTAAATGTACCGTGTTGTGATTTTTTTTTTTGTGCATAAAATTAAATGTTTAATCAATGAGCTGATATTTCAAAATTGTAAAACAAAAATCCAACTAAAAGTTACCATCAAATGGTTTTGATCATAGAGTCCTTTTGAACAGTCTTTTTTTATATTAGCGGAAAATTTCACTACGCTTCTCTCTCTTGACTAAATTAATCATGTGTTACGCGACGTAAATTAAATATAGAAAAGCACCTTGGATTTACATGTGTCAAATCTTCACCATTTTGTGCTGGCCTCGGACCCAGTTGGCCCGGCTCCGGACCCAAGGGAAAAAAAAAAGGTCCGACAACATGCTTCGTACGTAAATGAGCCTAGTCAATCTCTGGCGTCAATTTATATGGGCCCCATATACGACCGACCTCATCTAACGGTTAAAATTCATCAGGATCCTGTGCACCCGGTTCATGTGAGTGCGACTTGGATCCGCACTAAAACCACTGGGCCCAATGCCTGGTGACGAACAGGGGAGAGTCGGTGCATGAAGACTTCAAGTCGTCTCGAAGTCTTTCGGAGAACTAGACAACACGCCGAAGAAAAAAGCATCTAGAAGAGACAAGACGCTGTGGGGTTCGTTGTGATCTTTCCCGATGACGAAATGCCTCTTAGGGCCTATTTGTTATTTTTTTTATATTTATATAAACAAAATTTCTTTTTTTTTTTTTTTGGCTCTAGGGAATAAAAAAAGAAGAGAAATATGTTTGTTTGCGTTTTTGTTTCAAATCAAATTTTTATTATTAGGAATACATTTGGAACGCAGACAAAAAAAAAAAAAAAAACATATTTCTTATTTCTGAAATAAATTTTAAGAACAACTTTTCTCTCTCCTCTCTTTCTTTTCTCTTTTCTCTTTTTCTTTTTTTTTTTTTGTTTTCTTTGGTCGATTGCCGGCCCCGATGAGGCCGAATGTCGTCGGCCCCTAGCGAGGCTCGACCTCGCCATGGCCGGGCGAGCTCGAGCTCGTGTAGATCAAGGCAAGGCCGAGCCTCGCCTAGCCGGGGCGAGGCTTGGCCTCGCCCGGCCCACACCGAGGCTCGACCTCGTTAGTGGTCGGGCGATCTCGGCCTCGCCGGATCTAGGTGAGCTCGAGCTAGCCCGGCCATGGCGAGGCCGAGCCTCGCCTAGCCTCGTCGCACCATCGCCAGGCGACGGTGACATAGGGGTAATCGGGTTAAGGTCCAGACCTAGACCCTATACCCGATCCTGTTATAACCGGTTCCATTTTTTTGGACCCTGTACCCGATCCACCCTGTTTTTCCGGTCCGGGAACCGGATTAACCCTATTTATATTGAAACCTGTTTTGCATAAAAATTGTTGTACAGCAACCTCATAACCTATTTTGCATCTTTTAGTTTGTAGATCATACCAAAACCGAAAGTATAAGTACAACAGAGAAAAACATTACAGTCCCATTGGGATAAACATCCGGTTGTAGTTGAATCTGACATCATCCGGAGACAGCTTACAACCTTCAAGCAGGTTCACAATATCAGTCTTCAAGGTGTGCCTTGACATTTCAAATAACTTTGCATAAACAGGACCTGAGGGAGGGAGCACCCAGTATTAGTAGAATGAACCAAAAACCAATCGGAAGCATGCGTACGTCCAAAGTCCGATGACCCGTTGCACGGATGAGAGGAGCAATGAGCTTAAACATTCAACATCCATTTTCTCCCAGAGATTCAGAGACAACGTGACAGAAAGAAGAAATTGATTTTCAATAAACAAGCCAAATCTAGGAAAGGCCCGATGCGTCCGCACTACCCTCATTAATCCAATATTTTCCCTTCTAAAGACCAAGGAACCAAAACCACCACCAATTTCAATGCGAAAACTCGTCGAACCGATCAATACAAATCCAAGGAGGCCATTATCAAACCGCTGTCCAGATAGATTAAAAGGCAAAATGGAAATCGGACGAACATAACTTTGACCACTCCATCTCATTGCTTCTAAGAAAGCTAACAATTTGCTCGAATGTGCTCTGTTTCTAATTCCTTTCTCCATTCAAAACTAAACACGCCCGCACTTGCCACTCGTCGCAATGGAGGCATAAACCCTAATGCTGACACAAGAGTAGAGAAGGCAGAATCAACCATGACGGCAAATGATCGAGACATAATCGAAGATAAAGAGCACGTGAAGCGACCAGTGTTTAAAGGTCGAAGGAATGGATCGGCAGACGAGTCCTCCAGCTTGGCTGGTTGCTCCGGCTCCGTCGAGAAAGGCCATGGCGCGTCCCGGAGGAGCGACGGGAGGACTCGAGCGATGGCGCCCCTACTTCGGAGAGCGAAGGTGGACCAAATTGTGCTCTGGAGCTGGTTCATGCTCAACGCTTAAGGGGAAAAGGCTGTGAAGTTTGCGAGTGTTTGAGATAAAGATAGAAACATGGAACGAATTATGGTTTTTTTGTGTTGGCTTACAAATCGGTTCTCAAACCGGTTTCGAACCGGTCTGGTCGATCCGGTTCCCGGGTGGGTAATCCCTCGGAATCAGTTCCTGGACCGGTTCAAACCGGTTTTGACTTTTGGGAACCGATTCCCGGACTGGTTTCAATCGGAACCGATTCTCGACCCTGTTTTCCGGGTGGGCCGGTTCGGGAACCGAGTTTACCCAGTCTAGTTGCGCACCCCTACGGTGAGGCTTGGTCTCGTCGGGGGCCGACGAGCCTCACCGTGATTGGGCGAGGCCGTCGTCTCTCGTCGGCGGGGCCGGGCGACCGGTCAAGAGGAAGGAAAAAGAAAAAAAAAAAAGGAAATAGAAAATAGAAAATATGAAAAATAAGGAAAAAATAGAAAAAAATATTTAAAAAATTAAAAGAAATAAAAAATTTATACAAATTTACCAAATATGTTTATATTCTTTTTATATTTCTGAAACATATTTACCAAACGCGTTTTTTTGTTTAAAAATTATTTCTTGGAACAGAAATACTTTTTCTATTTCTATTTTTATAACAAATTTTAAATAGAAACACAAACAAACGCATTTTTACTTGACGAAAAGTTTGAAACCGGTAGAAAATGAAGAGAGGCCTCTCATCTCTGGCTGCCTTCCTTTGCCTTCCTTCGTAAATTTCAGGATTTCACCCCTACACGCGAATCGAGGACGTCGGACGGGAGATTCACAGCCTCGAAATGTGCATCACGCGAGTTGGTCGTCACCGATCCGGTGTCTATAGCCACGGAGGAGCAGAGTAGTAGGAGTACGGCAGCGGTTCCCACAAAGCGTTTCTTATTCTCGTCGCACGTGAACTCGAGAAGGCAAGAAAACGCCACATTAAATGGAGCAATGGCAACACCGCATGTATTTCGAGCAGATTTTGACCTCGCCACCTCCTTTCTTTTGCACGAGGTCAAGTTCACCGTACACTGTAATAGATGGGCCAGTTGGCACATACTATTACTTAATGAGCGATGTACAGTTTTTTTATTTATTAATATCCTGAAATTTTTCAAATTAACACATTCGTAACAAATTTATCAAAATTATTTTTTATCATGAAAATTTTTAAATCAATACATATGTGACAAATTTATTCAAACTGATCATAAAAATATAAATTAGTACATTTATGATTAATTTACCTCAAACTAATTTATTTGATTGCAAAAATCTTAAACTGATAAATTTATGACAAATATACTCTCCGCTAAATTAGATTAATACCACAAAACAATCACTAAAATTATAAATTGTGACAAACGAAGCGTAAAATCTCAAATTGATATGCTAGTCAACTGTCACGTGTCATTTAATTTAATAATTTGACGATAAAATTTAACGAAAATTAAAATAGGGTAAATTTATCACAAGTATACCAATTTATGATAAGTTTGTCAAAACTATACCAGTTTAGGGTTTTTGGTAGTAAAAAAAATAGTTCGGGCTAAATTTTTCACATTTGTACCAATTTGATTTTTTTTAAAGTATTAACCAAATATTTTTTTTTTTGAAAAGAAATGTTGACAATATGGCATAGACGTACAAGGGCTACTTTTCTTCCCATATTAGAATCGCCGAAACGAAGTAACAGAAAATTATTATATGCACTCCCTATATTAAGGCCCAATGAATATATTGTTGGATCATATGAATCTCACTCAACCTACTGCTTTGGTTGTAAGCAATAATGCCGCATTATGTTGAAGAAAAATCGCTTGGAGTTTTGAAGTTGACAAAACAGCCTCAACAGTGTGGTCTAAGAATTCCAAGACTCAGTCGGCTACGTCTGAAGTTGTCAAAGTCTAAAGGTTTTCAAAGACAGTCGGACCCAGAATTTCGGTGGTCCGAAGTTTTTCCGTCCGAAGTCGGTCAAGACTCGGTTTCCGTCGAAGACCTTCAAGACTCGGTTTCGATCCGACGACCCTCGAGACCCAAATCTAAGTCTGAAGATAGTCCGCGATTTTTTTACAGGCTGGCTACAGGTTATTCTTATGGCTACAGATATTCGATTTCGTATTTTCTAAATCCTAACCATGGAATATCTCTGGTTGTGATCAAGAGCTTGGAAGATTTGATTCTTCGGATTCTATTCGTTGAAGATCAAGTTTATTTTTGGAAGAATCTAATTTTGGGAACTCAAGATCCTGATTGTATGGGCGAACGGGATTGACGAGCTACTTGTCTACTTATGTTTTCGGGACAAGGAGATCACTTAAATTGATTCAGTCCAATGGGTTGATTGGATGAATTTTTGGAATGTGCCAACGGGTATGATGGCACGGAGATTATTTAAGTTGGATCGACGTTGCTTGGAAAAAAAGAAGAGACCAGTAGAGAAATCTTGATGTTAGAATCTCCAAAATCACTTGTTCTCTAAAATCTTTCATGTTTACACTGTGTAACAAAGAGAGTGAGATATAGAGCAAAGACAAAGCGAGAAGGCTGTAGGAGAGACTGTCAATTGAAGAAGTCTAATCCGTTTACGTAAAGGCACTCTTTTGCTACATAGTGATTACAGGCGTTTGCTGCCCGCCGCGTGGAGAGTGGACGTGGGCTTGGTCTAAGCCGAACCACTATAATCCTTGTGTCAATTTTCTCTCTCTACTCTATTTACTTTGTGAATACGTAATCTGTTTATTATTGATATATCCTTGATATTAACGTATTGCATTGAAAAAGATTCCAAAAGAATTCCGCAACAACCTATTCAGCCCCCTCTAGGTTGCTTCATTAGCCCATTTCAATTGGTATCAGAGCAGGTTGCTTATTTGTTAGAAGTGTTATTACTTCTGAAGCTAAAGATCTATGGCTAGTGTTTTGGCTCCAGAGTTAATTGAAGGTCAGAGTAATACCAGACCTCCCTACTTCGATGGCAAGGATTATAACGTGTGGAAAAACAAGATGAAGGCGTTCCTAAGATCTAAAGATCCTATGGAATGGGATGTAGTGGAGAACGGGATTATTCCTAAAGCTACATCAAGCATAGGAAAAGAAATAGCTGATGGAGCAGGGTTACCACAAGCAGAAATCTCTAAGAGACATGCTCTTGATGCAAAGGCTATTTACTCTCTCTATTGTGCATTATCTCCTACTGAGTATAATAGAATTTCATCCTGTGATACAGCCAAAGAAGTTAGGGACAGATTACATGTTACTTATGAAGGAACAGATCGAGTCAAAGAAACCAAGATCAACATCCTTCTTGGTCAATATGAAGCCTTCAAAATGAAGCCAGGAGAAACCATCTCGGATATGTTTAGTCGATTTACAGAAATTGTAAACGGCTTGGCATACCAAGGACAGCCAATCTCAGGACCTATGAAGGTCAATAAATTGTTGAGAGGGCTCTCCAAAGATTGGAATCACGTAAAGACATCTATCAGAGAAACACAAAGGATTATGCCTCTTTCAGTTGACGAATTGGTCGGCACACTTCAATCCTATGAAGTCGAGCAATTCAATGAGGAATTTGACACAAAAGGTAAGAAGTCAATTGCTTTAAAATCTAATGATGATTCGATGTTACTGATTCGAAGAAGACCTGGATGATGAAGAATTGACACTTCTGATTAGAAAGTTTAGAAGGTTGAATAGAAAAAGTAGAAGATTCAACGGTAAGAAACAAAACAATCAAAGATTTCAAAGGAGATCAAATGAAGAAGAAGATACCAGCAAAGAAGTTGTTTGCTTTGAATGCAAGAAAAAGGGACACATCGGACCTAACCGTCCCTTACTGAAGAAAAAGAAATGAAAACCTGAAAAGTTCAAGAAAGCACTAAAAGCTGAAACATGGAGTGATACTGAATGTGAGGATAGTGATGAAGAATATGCAAATATATGTCTTATGGCGGACTCGGACTCGGAGATCGACTCGAGACGCGAGATTCGAGATCTCGAGACTCGAGACTCAAATTCGAGACTCGAGACTCAAACAATGGTATCAAGGTTAGAAATTTAAAAATTCCTGTCAAAGTATCAAAATACATTGATGAACTTTGTCTCGAGTCTTAAAGGCTCTCTTAAAAGATCGCTGAATTAAAAAGGGAGAATTCCAAAATGAAACAACAAGAAAAGATTTTACTTGAAAAAGTTGAAAGTTTGGACAAGTCTCTTGCTGCTTCAAAAGAAAATGGAAATGAACTTTCAAAAGAGAATGCTTGCTTGAAAGAAGATTTATTGAAAGTCTCAAAGAACTTTTCAATAGGTTCTGAAAAGTTGGACAAAATTTTTTCTATCTAGAAACCTTACTTTAATAAATCCGGTATAGGAATGACACAAGAAACTGTTCCTTTGATCAATTTCCCAAAAGTAAAGGAAAGAATAAGGAATAGGCCAACAAAAACTTTTTATAAAAATCATTTCCAAAAGGTTTTTGTAAAGCTGTTGGTAGACATGCTCTTACTTGTTCAAGATGTAAAAGTGTAGATCATTTTGAAAAGGAATGTCCCAAAGTTTGGAGACCTGTTAAGAAGAGCTGGGCAAAGACTGTTTATACTACTAACAATGATGGACTCAAGAAGATCTAGGTACCAAAGAAGACATGAGTTTTTCTCTTAAATGCAGGTTACCCTCAAGAAGAAAGTCAAGTGGTATTTGGACAGTGGATGTTCAAGACACATGACAGGAGATTCAAGTTGTTTTACAAAATTTTCTCATATAAAAGGAGGAAATGTCTCCTTTGGTGGTAACAACAAAGGTAAGATTGTTGGACAAGGAACCGTGATGATTGGAAATCTCACAATCAACAACGTCTCTCTTGTTGAGGGATTGAACTACAATCTACTGAGTATTAGTCAATTATGCGATTCTAGATACAAAATAAATTTCCAAGAAGACACATGTTCTAGAACAAGCAAGGATCTTTCATAGTCCTTCACTGGTCGAAGACATGGGAATATCTATTTGCTAGAAATAAAGTCTAACAGTCCTCAATGCTTGATATCAATTCAAGATGAAGTCATCCTTTGGCATAGGAAGCTTGGACATGTCAATCTGAAGCAAATTGCAAAAGTATCATTCAAAAAGCTTGTTCGAGGACTTCCTAACCTCAAGTATCAAAAGCATGAATTATGCACTCCCTGTGTACTTGGTAAACAGGTTAGAAGTTCTTTTAAATCTATAAATTAAGTATCCACTAATAGTGTTTTGCAGCTATTACACATGGATTTATTTGGACCAACTAGAGTTCAAAGCATTGGAGGTAAAAGATATTGCTTGGTTATAGTTGATGATTATTCTCGTTTTACTTGGGTTTTCTTTCTTACAAATAAATCTGATGCATTGATTCATTTTACTAAGTTTGCAAAGAAAATTCAAATTGAAAAAGGATATGCAATTTCGAGTATTAAAACTGACCATGGTGGAGAATTTGAAAATCATGATTTTGTCAAATATTGTGATGACAATGGTATTCAACATAATTTTTCATGTCCATACACTCCACAACAAAATGGAGTTGTAGAAAGAAAAATCGTTCTTTGCAAGAAATGGCAAGAACTCTTTTAATCGAAAGCAATATTTCACCTCATTTTTGGGCTGAAGCTACTTCTACTTGCTTCTTATATTATAAATAGAATCTTTCTAAGACCTATATTAGAAAAGACCCCTTATGAATTATTCAAAGGTAAGAAGCCAATTGTTTCATATTTTCATGTATTCGGTTGCAAATGTTTTATTCTAAAGAATTCCAGTGATCGAATTGGTAAGTTTGAAGAAAAATTAGATGAGGGAATTTTCCTTGGCTACTCCATGACAAGCAAAGCTTACATAGTCTTCAACAAAAGTACTCAAACTGTGGAAGAATCCATGAATGTGAAGTTTGAAGATTCGTTACAAAATCGGACTCAACCTGAAGATTTAGAGTCGAGCAAGTGTCTACAAATTCTCATGAAGAAAATCAAGCCTCAGACACTGAGTCTCAAATAAATTCAGAAATTCCAACTGAAGAAGAGCTTCACCAAATTGACAAATCAACTACAAATTGGAAGCAAAAGTCAAGTCATCCCCCAGACCTCATCATTGGCAATATTGATGAAGGAGTTCGTACTAGATCTAAAAGACGAGAAGCTTCCGGTGCTCTTGCACTAATTTCTGAGATTGAACCAAAAATATAGAAGATGCATTGAAAGATGAAAGCTGGATCGAAGCAATGCAAGAAGAACTAAACCAATTCAAAATCAATAACGTTTGGGAGCTAGTTCCTAAACCAAAAGGAAAATCAATCATTGGTACCAAATGGGTTTTCAGGAACAAGCTTGATCAACAAGGAAAAGTGGTAAGGAATAAAGCAAGACTTGTAGCAAAAGGCTACACACAAGAAGAAGGCATTGACTATGACGAAACCTATGCTCTTGTGGCAAGATTAGAAGCTATAAGATTACTCATTGCTTTTGCTTGCTTTAAAAATTTCAGGTTATTCCAAATGGACGTGAAAAGCGCATTCCTAAATGGAGTCATTCAAGAAGAAGTCTATGTGGAACAACCACCAGGATTTGAAGATCCTAAAAGACCAAATCTTGTTTTCAAGCTGAAAAAAGCCTTATATGGTTTAAAACAAGCACCTCGAGCATGGTATGAAAGGTTAAGCAATTTTTTAATTCAAAATGGCTTCTCTAAAGGTAAAGTAGATACTACACTATTTATAAAAAGAGAAGGCAAGGATTTCATATTTGTTCAGATTTATGTTGATGACATTATTTTTGGTTCTTCTAATGAGAGACTTTGCAAGAATTTTTCAAAGTGTATGCAGAACGAATTTGAAATGAGCATGATGGGAGAACTAAACTTCTTTTGGGACTTCAAGTCAATCAATCAAGTGAAGGAACATTCATCCATCAAGAGAAGTATGCAAAAGATCTTATCAAGAAGTTTGGAATGGAGAATTGCAAGAAAACAGAAACTTCTATGTCAAGCTCATCAAAGCTGGATAAAGACGAACAAGGGAAGAGTGTAGACCAAAAGCTATACAGAAGTATAATCGGGTCACTTCTTTATCTTACAGCTTCTAGACCTGACATCTTGTTTAGTGTTTGCATCTGTGCTAGATTTCAATCTGATCCTAAAGAATCTCAGATGACTGCTGTAAAGCGTATCATTAAATATGTTGCAACTACATCTAAGCTAGGTGTATGGTATTCTAAAAAGGAGATTTTACCCTTCTTGGATATTCGATGCCGACCTCGCTGGTTGTAGAGTGGATAGAAAAAGCACTACGGGTACATGTCAATTATTGGGAAATAGGATGGTGTCTTGGTTCTCAAGAAAACAGAGTGCTTGTGGCTTTTTCAACCGCCGAAGCGAGTACATTGCTCTTGGAAGTTGCTGCTCTCAAATTCTATGGATGCAACAACAATTGAGAGACTTTGGAGTTGATGAAAGACAGACGGAAATCAAATGTGACAATACCAGCGCAATCAACCTCACAAAGAATCCAATACTTCATTCAAGAGCAAAGCACATTGAAATCAAACATCATTTCATTCGAGATCATGTTCAAAGTGGAGATGTTGTGATTCAGCATGTAGATTCAAAGAATCAATTGGCGGATATTTTCACAAAACCCCTAGAGAAGGCTCACTTTGAATTAATTCGTTCAAGATTGGGAATCGCAAACTTTGAAGATAATCGACTCAAGATTAAAGTCTCGAAGGTGGTTCGGACTCATCGCTAGGTCCGAAGACGGCTCAGATTCAAAGCAAGGTCTGAAAGCGCTACAGACTCTACGTAAAGTCTGATTGTGCTCAGACGCAAAGGTAAGGTCTGAAAAGGGTTGAGACTCAAAGGTAAAATCTGAACATCCGTCAGACTGTGTACTATTTTATCTCTTTACGAATTTCTTTTTCGTATTCTCTCTTTAACACATTTTTTTTTTTGGTAATTACTTTTCAGTATTTCAAAATCTCTTTTCGCTCTTTTTCTAACATGCATTAATGGCAGTTTATATTTTCAAAAAGGCAGTTTTCTTTTTTACGGTTTATTTTTGGCGGTTCTTTTCTTTCACTTTTTGGCGACGTTTCATATTCCGGTGATTTTTCTCTCACTATTTATACTCTCGAACCGTCACTTTTACTCTCAGCTATTCCATTACGATTCATTTTCATACTCCTTCACTCTCAAAACCCTAAAAATCTCCCTTTGCCATTTCCATTTCGTCCCTTTTTCGCCTTAAAGTTTCCATTTTTCCTCTCGTTCAAGTTGAAATCTTGCTTGCTCTGCGAAAATGTCGTCTCGCAAGTCCTCCCGAGTTGCAAGCGGGGACCACAGCGACAACAAGAGGGTCCTACAAGGGTGGACCTAACAGAGGAAGATTCGCCTCAACGAGAAGCGGGCGTCGACATTCTGAGGAAGTTGTTACCGAAGCAGAACCGGTAAGAACTCTTAAGCCACATACTGCTTACGATCTCTATAAAAGGCTCAAGGAGGGGAAGGTAAGCCTTAAGACGATCGAGGAGTATTTGAGAGAGAGAGGATATAAGAGCGAATATTTATTTTTGATGGAGATGGAAAAACTGAAGGTTGTTGGTGAAGGCACTGCACAGAGGACGCTGGAAAATATCTCGAGTGATCCACTTGAGAATGCTCCCGCTGAAACTTTAGATGATGATGAGAGACTTTTCTCTCATTTTGAACCTCGTTTTGGTGTGGCTGCTATCTTGTTTGTCCTCCTGGAAGTCTATTTCGGTCGAAGGAACATGAACGAGTTTATGCGAAGCTGTTAAAAAGGGGAGTGGTCAATCCAAGGAGTGTGGATTTTGACTTCCTAGATTCAATAAGGATTAATTTGAGAGGGAAGTTTGCTAGGCTGCAATTGGAAAATTTCTGGATGGATATGACGTGGCCCACTCGAATTGACGGCTTACTTTTACTCGAATCTATCCTTTATGGATGCAAATCATTTGTCCTTTTCTTTCATCGACAAAGATTATGTTGTTGATGTTGACTTGCTTTGGCGACATCATTGGTGTGGAAAGAAGGAGTTTCCAGCCAATCAAAGTCTCAACAGCCTATGCAACTTTGGATATTGTACGAGACAGATC
Organism: Eucalyptus erythrocorys; assembly: GCA_014182555.1. Taxonomy (NCBI): domain Eukaryota; kingdom Viridiplantae; phylum Streptophyta; class Magnoliopsida; order Myrtales; family Myrtaceae; genus Eucalyptus; species Eucalyptus erythrocorys. The sequence goes on from CM024602.1 coordinate 30,314,304, forward strand.
TGTTGAAGGCAAGATATTCTACACTATGATGAATGCCACCAATGTTTTGTTGCATAAAGTTGTCATCAACTGCATCTGGCCAAAAACGACCTCGAAGACCGATGTTTCCAAAACAGAGGCAAAGCTGCTGTTTGCCATCAACCAGGGCAGACCTTTCTCACTTCCACATGTCATACTTTTCCATATGTATAGGACAGTGGTGAAGGATAAGGGTCAGCTGCCTTATTCATTAATCATCACCAAATTGTTTAGGCATTTTGATATTCAAGTCCCTGCATCTTTGTGCCTAACAAAGTTGAATTTGATGCTCGTTGGAGAAAAGATGGTGATGAAGATGAAATTTTCAAACCGACTAAGACTGGAAAGGTTGAGGAGGGAAACACCTTCAAGAGAGATCCCCACTTTGCTTCATCAAATAGGAAGGGCAAAGAGCCCATGGCTGAAAAGAAAAGAAGAAAGATCATCCCGCAAGACGAGGAGGATGAAGAAGATGCCATGACTTTGTCCACTCTCTCTAGGATGAGGAGCCCCATAATCCGGAGAACGAGAGGCTGAAGAGAGCGAGAAAAGAAGCGAGAGGAAAGGAAGCGAGAGAAACGAGAGAAAGAGAAGGAAGAGAAAGAAAGGAGAAGGGAAGAGGAGAGAAAGAGAAAAGAAGAGGAAAGGAAAAGAAAAGGCGAGGAAGAGAAGAAGAGGAGAGAAAAGAGAAGAAGAAGAGAAGAAAAGAGAAAAAGAAAGAAGAAGAAAGAAGAGAAGAAGAGAGACAGAGGAAAGTTGAAGAAGAAGAAAGAAGAAGAGAAGAAGAGAGACAAAGGAAAGCTAAAGAAGAAGAAAGAAGAAGGAAGGCTGAGGAAGAAAGCAAAATGCAGGAGGATATGGCTGCTGCATTTGAGCGATCTTTGCTAGGGAAGAGACCGAGAAACATCCTTGTGCTGATATGGATGTTGGCGATGATTTTTCCACTCCACCCACCGGCATTCATTCGGGGGAGTTGCTGCGGAACAAGGAACAATTTCGCCACTACATTTTAGTAATGTGAGTAGGTCAGTGCTGACCCCGAGGAGGTTTATGCATCACACTTCCCGAGCATGAAGAATCCTCACCTGCTGAGAAAGAAAGGGCTGAGAGGGAAGCTCTTAGTTTTCAAACCTATTCTGCTGGTTCAAGTGGAACCAATACTAATTCCACAGCATTCTCACAGCTGTTGGATGTTATGTTGGACTTGAAGAAACAGGTTTTTGGGATGGACTTTGAAATGAGAGACTTGAAGAAGGCACTGCTGAGTACTTCAGTGAACATGCAAGAACAGATCAATGCACTGCGAGCTCAAGTGGAGTCAAATCAAACCGGTGCGGAATGGTTTCGGTGAAGGAAAATCTTGCCAAACTTGACAAGTCGATCCGGGAGCTTAGCAAGTTTCAACTTGTTCGTTTCCCTGCAGGCCCCTAAAAAATTTTCAAAACTTTATCTCAATTTTACTCTACCTCTTTGATGGGACAAAAAGGGGGAGAGTTGCGCAGATTTGATTGCAAGTTTTGAAGATTTGAAGTTTTTGAAGCTGAAGCTTGGAGATTTTTTTTTTTATTTTACTTGATTTTGATTTTGATTTAGACTATTTTATTTTGGATTTCGATTGGGTTGTTTGAACTTCTATGACCTTATGCTGATGTGATGATCTGGATTTAGACTTGTGAATTTGATTGCAGGATTACTATATCTTGAGAGGATAATTGTTATTGGACTAACACTTTGTTTTGCAGATATAGTATATATGAGTTTTCCCTGCAGGTTTTTAATTCACAAATCTGTCGAGGGTTTTGTCACCATCAAAAAGGGGGAGATTGTTGAAGAAAAATCTCTTGGAGTTTTGAAGTTGACAAAACAGCCTCAATAGTGTGGTCTAAGGATCCCAAGACTCGCCGGCTACGTCTAAAGTTGTCAAAGTCTAAAGGTTTTCAAAGACAGTCGGACCCGAATTTCGGTCTAAAGTTTTTCCGTCGAAGTCAGTCAAGACTCAGTTTCCGTCTGAAGACCTTCAAGACTCGGTTTCAGTCTGACGACCCTCGAGACCCAAATCTAAGTCTGAAGATAGTCCGCGATTTTTTTACAGGCTGGCTACAGGTTATTCTTATAGCTACAGATATTGGATTTCGTATTTCCTAAATCCTAACCATGGAATATCTCTGGCTGTGATCAAGAGCTTGGAAGATTTGATTCTTCGGATTCTATCCGTTGAAGATCAAGTTTATTTTTGGAAGAATCTAATTTTGGGAACTCAAGATCCTGATTGTATGGGCGAACGGGATTGACGAGCTACCGTCTACTTACGTTTTCGGGACAAGGAGATCACTTAAATTGATTCAGTCCAACGGGTTGATTGGATGAATTTTTGGAATGTGCCAATGAGTATGATGGCACGGAGATTATTTAAGTTGGATCGATGTTGCTTGGAAAAAAAGGAGAGACCGGTAGAGAAATCTTGATGTTAGAATCTTCAAAATCACTTGTTCTCTAAAATCTTTCATGTTTACACTGTGTAACAAAGAGAGTGAGATATAGAGCAAATACAGCAGAAGGCTGTAGGAGAGACTGTCAATTGAAGAAGTCTAATCCGTCTACTGTCAAGGCACTCTTTTGCTATATAGTGATTACAGCCGTTTGGCTGCCAGCGTGGAGAGTGGACGTGGGCTTGGTCTAAGCCGAACCACTATAATCCTTGTGTCAATTTTCTCTCTCTACTCTATTTACTTTGTGAATACGTAATCTGTTTATTATTGATATATCCTTGATATTAACGTATTGCATTGAAAAAGATTCCAAAAGAATTCCGCAACAACCTATTTACCCCCCTCTAGGTTGATTCACTAGCCCATTTCACATTACAGTAGGTAATGGATCGCAATAGGGGAAAAAACATAATCCCACCCTTAACCAAAATGGATATAATATGGCAACGATTAAAAAGGGGGGGACTAAAACAGATCTCTTAACAGCCATGTGCAAAAGCAGTGCATCCATGCAAAACGGTAGTTGGAATTTTTCCACATACTCTGTGCTCCGTTTTATTTAAAAGAGACTTGTTTGCCTTATTGAGTTGAAGACGACTGTCCAAAGTCTTGCCCTCCGACGTTATAACGAAATCTTATGCATTTTGAGTATCAAATCCTCGTATCCGCTATGGTCCACCACTAAGTATTCTTGTTCCCCATAATAATCTACAGGATTTTATTGGTGATCGCTCAGCCTCACAGCAGAATAATCAGGTACAACAATAACGGTGACACCCAAAGAAATATAATGATGATTTTCCCAACACCTGAAATACGTCCCCATGTTTCTATGTCAACAGGCTCTTGTCACATGCCATCGTTTGTTAATTTAATTATCTTCCTTTATAGGTTTTTGAAGATTGAAAATGTTGAATCAATGATTATCTCTATAGAAAATTATCATTTCAGTCTGAAAACTGTTAGTTTCTAAAAGAAGTCACTTTTTACGTCTTGAATTACAAATATCGGGGGCTTTAGAAAAAGGTAGCCCTCTTTAATGAATATTGGAAAAATTGGGTACTCTTCACATGGACCGGACGTATACCCATAACCATATTTATTGTCACGTAAAGATGTATTAAAATCAAAAAAAAAAAAAACTCACACTAATCTTTATAATTTTTTAATAATAAATTGCAGTATTTGATTAAATAAGATTGGCATCCCAGAATACAATTGTAATTGTTGTTCCAAGCATACATAAAAAACAGTTGACTTCAAAATTTTTGTGCTAGGTATGTTGATGATGACTATCAATCAAGGGCAAATAAGAAAAGCAGTCGATATTATGCTGTAAGAGTTTTAATTGTGAACAAATAATAAAATATGCTTGACTTTCATATAAATTGGTCATTAATTGACATTCCCTTTTTTTTTTTTTTTGTGCCAACAGATGGATGTAGCTACCAAGTCTCTAGCATATGTTTTCTCCTTAGATTAATCTTTGGCATGATAGTGTAACTATTGGATTACAACTTATACACAATGATCTAATCAACCCTATGATTTTTTTTATTGGGTCCCTTAAGTATATGTGTTTCTTTTATATCAGTCCATCTATTTAAAAATTTTGCGAAAGTGCTGCCAATATGGCACTAAGTAGTAGTTAATTGCTATCGTAGCACCACATATGATATTAGATGTGGCTCTCAAAAACCTTAAACAACATGAAAATTTAAATATTTTTAATCTTAGGAATGATCAAAACGTGAGGAGTTTGCCACATGTGGAAGGCGTTTCTATCATCCATGAAGCGAATTATTTTGACTTTAGTTTCAATATAATGCAAGGCACTGTGGTGACTTGGTATGTGAGGAAGCCTTAGAAATATAACAAAGATGCATTTCCCGAACGTAGTTTACAAGAAATACTTTTGTTTTAAATATTTTGATAGGTTTTTTTTTTTTTTTTTTTTTTTGAGTGACACCTGCAAATCAATTGAAAATATAGTTTATATTTTTTGCAATGTTGTTTGAGATATTATATAGGACCCCCGTCAATGATTAAAGTATTAATTTAGTCCAAGCCATTAATTTGTAAAGTTTTGGTATATAGTACGGAAAAATACTAGTTATTTCTATCTTCTTTTTAGAACCAAAAAATAAATAAATAAATTCTGTTGCATTTAATATAGGTTATATATTCCTTGGTAGCTAGTGTTTTTCATCACGATTTATCGTTACGAAATTTACAAAACAATTTAAGTTCTTTCATCTTAAAAATAAAACAAGTTTGTTCTGAAATAAATTTATTATCAAGTAAAATCTCTGATACTTTATTAATCTTGTGATCCTCTCATATAGGTTTGGATAAGAACTTTTTATTCTTGATGAAATGGCTAATATAGTGTTTTCATCACTTTATCATGCTTATAAGTAATCATATCTAGGTTGGAAGATATGGTATTTTTTGAGTTTTAAATCGGTTTGTCTTTCCCACTTCCACTACGATTTAACATATAAATTGATTAAATGAACCAGAAATAAAGAGAAAGTAAAGAAAATCGAGATTTTCTTTCTGTTTTGTCATCATATAAAATTGAGATCCAATTACAAAAAAGGTGAAAGAGTGAAAGTAGATACTTTTTCTGGCCTATTATAATCCTTTGGCCAACAATTCTTTTATCTTTTCACAGAAATGAAATTTATATTAAGAAATTGCAATATAATTGGGGAAAAGTAAAGACTGAAAGTGAATGGAGATTTCTACTTGCTATAAAAGTGAACTAGAATTACAATAAAAAAAAAAAAAAGATAAAAAGGAGCGAGTAGATTATTTTTCTTAGCTATTATTATCATATGTAAGGAAAAAAAAAGACAACGAAGATTCTTTACAGGCAAGATTTTTTCATGCTCGAACAACCTACTCCTCTCTTTAAATTGTATTTTAAACCTCAACATTTACAAAACGAGATTCTTTACAGGCAAGATTTTTTCATGTTCTTATGACCATTGGACCAGATCCTTCATAGCAATTGATTATGTAGACCACACAGGTGAGTCTCACATGATTAATGCCTACAATTGCATTGAATTGATAGACCAACTCCAGGCAAGAGATTCCTTATTTACACTATACCTTGAATGCTAATAGTTTATTTTAGTTGAAAAATTACCTCTATTTAAAGGTTCTAAGGCAACTAACCTAGGAGTCATGTCTTTTTCCAGCAATATTAATGTTTTATCCATTAATGCGGTAGGATGGGAAAAGTACCAAAAAAGTTATAAAGCTATTACATTCGTACTAATTCAGTCATAAACCTTTTTAATTTAATCAATTTAGACCTAAATATTTTTACATTCGTACTAATTCAATCAATTTGGCCAATTTAGGCTAGAAGTTACTAACGTGAATGTCGGTCATCCTATGCGGCAATGCTGGTGTTGGCGTGAACATTTTTAAATAATGTTTTAATAGATTTTCGTTTTTTCACTTAGTGTTGGTAAATCTTGGTGGGCCTTAGGTCAATTGAATTTGGACTCGGTTCAAGTTGTAAACAGATTGGGCTTGAATCATTGAGCCCACTTCTTTTAGTCTAGTTGGTATCAGTAGCCTAGACCCACGGGGCCCAGGTCAGATCCACATTTGGGCTGGGCCTTAGTGCCCAGCCCGAGTCCCTATTTTCCGAACTAAAAAAATAATTTAGAAAAAAATAAAAAATTCTGAAGAAAACTTATTATTATTTTTTTAAAATTAGGAAAAAGCTTTAAATTAGTTTTTGAATAGTTTTCTCTTAAAATTTGTGAAAGTGCTTAAAAAAAGATATTATGCTCAAAATTGAACAAACCCTCAAAGCTGTACAATAGGGATTGAATATTCATGGAAAGAAATGTTGGCTTGTTGTTTGCACATTTTGATTGCTCCAATTGCGTTCTTTTGATGCATGGATTAGCCTAGTTAGGAATTGAATCCTGGGACTCACGATTGGTATAAAATGCAGGGCACTAGATGATTAATTAGTGTAATACCCTAGATTCTCTTCTATGTAGATGTAAAGTATTTCTTCCATTGCTTTACTTGGGTATCTAATCGATTCATTATAAATTGATTAGTGACAACTCTTAAATAGAAATAATTTTGCATGTTAGTTGCAAATTGGTATGAGCTCGGAGAGCCCAAGTTAAGTCTAGACTTCTCTTAGTCAAATTTTATGTGGTTCACTTGAGGTTAAGTTGCGACAACTATTGGATAAGAACTTTTGCAAAACGTTATTTATTTATTTATTTTACTGGGCCTTTAAGTTTATTTGCTTTTATTTTTATTGGCCCATCTATTTGAAATATTGACGGAATCGCTGTAACATGGCATTAAGTTGCAGTTAATTGCCATTCTAGCATCACAAGTGCTATCAGATATGGCAATTAAAAGCATTAGATAATATGAAAAAAAATCTTTTAAAAAAAAAATTAAAGACGCATTACTCGAAGGTCAACTACAAGAAAAAAATCAGAAAAAGGCATCTAACACACTTGAGATGTGTTTGCGTTCGGATTAGAATTGTAGCCTTAGCACTGGACCACCAAAATTTGGTGACTACTTTAATATTTCTCCCATAATTCCATAATTTTTATTTTGTTTATTTTCAATCTCTTGTTGAGAGATGCTTTCTTGAAATACTCCGGAGAAAACAAATGCCAGGATCAAGTTACCCTTGAAAACAAATTAAAAGTACATATATTTTCTTTTTGTCAATTTTGTTCATGACTATTCAGCAGATTGCGACTGGTTCTTTACGTTGTCATTATGAGATATTATTTATAATCATGGTCAATTACTAAAAAATAAATTTTCTAAGCTTTTTTTCTTTTTTTTTTTTTTTTTTTTTTGCTTGAAAAGTTGTCTAGGCCTTTAATTTGTAAAATTTAGGCAGCAATAAAAAAAAAAGTTCCATTGATGATAAAAGATGTTAGGTATTCCTTGCTAGTTAGTGTCTTTCATCACGGTTTTTAAGTATAAATCTTATAGCACAATTCAAGTTCTTTCATCTTAAAGGGCAGATTGTATGTCTTGCTATTAATGTTATAAAAGTCATTCCTTTATCTTTCTCAAAAAAAAAAAAAAAAAAAAAAGAAAGGAAAAAAAGAAAAAAGAATTCGCTCTACAATAAAGTTATTGTCAAGTAAATTCCCTTTTCTCGATCTTATTATCCTCTCACAGGTTTGTATAAGATCCTTCTGATCTTGTTGAATTAACTAAGATAGTGTAGATTTAAGAGTCCAATAGGTTTGACTATCACCCTTTATCATATTTATGATAAATCTTATCATGGTTGGGATATGTGGCATTTTTTAAGCTCAATCTGTTTGTCTTTCCCACTCTCACTCCAAATTTAACATTTAACCTCAAATTAGATTAAATGAACTATAAATTAAGAGAAAATAAAGTAAATTGAGGTTTTTTTTTTTTTTTTTTTTTTTCATCATGTCAAATTAAGATCAAATTATGAAAAAGATAAAAATGAGTTAAGATACATATTTTTCTGGCCTATTTTTGTCTTTTTGGCCAACAATTATTATCTTTTTTTTCTTTTGAAATGAAAATTACATTAAGATTAATTGGAATATAATTAGGGAAAAGCAAAGATTAAAAGTGAATGGAGATTTTTACTTGCCAGAAGAGTGAATTGGGATAAGATTACGAAACAAAAAAAGTATAAATGAGTGAGTCGAGTTTGTCTTGACCTATTATTATTACGTGAAGGTAAAAATGAAAACAAGAACAGATAAAGGGAAAGAAAGAATACTATGATGTCAAAATGGCAATAAGATAAGTCTACTTCAATGCACAACTTTAAATATATTATATTAGATTCTCACACTTAAACAAGCAAAAATGCTTGCATAAACATAATTCCACAGCAAATGGCAACATAACACATATTCAAAGCACACAATCAACCCTAAAAGTCCTTATGGGCAATTACTACACATGTTATTGTAGGAATAAAGGATCAAAAGCAGGAAGATGTTGAATCTCCCAGACAGGAAAGGCAGCTTGACGTCGCATGTTGGCTTGCCTCGTCAGCCATTGGAACCTCAGCGGAGGCACTGATTTCCACCTCTGCTTTGCGTTCGGTCTCTTTAGGGTGTCCTTCATCCGTCGAGCTCGGGTCAATCGGGCTGAGTTCCTGAGCCACGTCGCTCATTGCCGGCCTCTTCTCACTGCTTTGGACCAAGCACCTCACAGCAATCTTAGCAACGCGTCCTACTCTCTCCTTTTCATCTTTACTAGCGGCCTCAAAGTTTTTGACATCGGAGAGGGTCCCTTCCTTCACGGAAGAGATGAAATGAGGGATTATATTGATTGACTCTCCAGACTTATTAATGACAGAACTTGTAGGCTTCTTTTCAGTGAGCAACTCCACAAGGACAACTCCAAAACTGTATACATCACTCTTGATTGTCAGCTTGCCGCTGGTTGAATATTCTGGATCGGTGTAGTCCAAGGTGCCTTTTGTTTCGGTGGCTCCGATATGACTATGCTCTGGTGATATAAGTACCGAAGTTTCGAAATCAGATATTTTCACCGAGTGTTTTTCATCTAGAAGTATGTTCGCTGACTTGATGTTTCCATGGATGATTGTGCGGGAATGCATATGCTTAAGTGCAAGAGCAATTTCAACAACTATTCTGAGTCGATTTTCCCATGATTTCAAGATGGGTGACACTTCCAGATGGATGTATTGGAAGAGGGTATTCGAAATGTATTCATAAACCAACAATGGTATTCTAGTCTCCAAGCACATGCCTTCGAGCTTCACCACATTTTTGTGGTTTATCTGTGCCACGATTTTAAGTTTATGCTGGAAATTTCCCTTCATTAGAGACTTGTGCACATCCTTAGGCTTCTTGATAGCGACCAAGGTGCCCCCTTTTATTCTCCCTCTATAAACAGAACTGAAACTGCCCTCATCGAGCTTATTGCTATCATCATAGTTCTCAGTTGCTTTTGCTAGCTCTGCCTCCTTAAAGATTTGAACTCCTTGTTGTTTCAAATCCCTTCCTCCATTTCGTCTGAAGTATCCCTTCCTCCATTTCGTCTGAAGTTTATCTTTCTGATTCTCCACTTCCACGTGAACGAGGCTGAAGCACCAACATATATGCAGACGACGGGTGCAAGGATCACTGCCAAAGAATATATGTTACTAGGAATGGCCTCATGGGTGAATTTTAAAAGAAAGGAGTGGCCTCGGAGATAGCTTTTATAGGGTCAAACAAATTCCAGTCTTAACAAATTGGCCTGTGTGAGACAATGTGAAGATGAAATATTTAAAATATAATTATTCCACATACTCTAAAGAATTTACCGAGCTTGCATCTTCTATAAAAGCAAGATTGATAAGGAGAATATATTGTTTTTAGGGTTTTATTATTATTCAAATATTTAAAACAAATTATTGTCACAAAATTAAAGAAATAAATAAAAAATACACGTATATATAAATATATATTCTTCTTTAAAGTGTATGTGGGCTGGATTTCCCAGGTTTTTCGCGCACATACATATATAATTTCAGTAGCTTTAATATGAAAAATAAATGAGAAAACAACTTTTTATACCCTGAGAAAAACTAATACTTTCACTGCTTTTAGGGCCAATATTTTTTGTCTCATTTGGGCCTTTGCGTCCATTAGTCTCAAGAGTCACTAAAGCTCTTCTCGTACTACTTTTTTGGCCAATACATTCACAGTTCAGATTTTAACAAAGCTCAAGCGCATTGCCTTCTTCAAAAATCACCTTCGTATGTCATTGGTTAATTCTATGCCCCATTTTTCTTTTGTCCTTTTTCTTTTTCTAGTCGGAATTTGTGCTCACCTCCGCTATAAATTTTAGGGTTTTTCGTTGTGAAATATGCAGGTCTAGCTGTTCTTTTTGGCCCAAGATTTGCAGGTTTGGTTGGAGGAGGAACTTTCATTTAGATCTGCTGCATATCCTCCTAAGCGTGTAGTTTCAAAGCGTTAGCTTCAAAAGAAACGAAAAAAAAAAAAAAAAAGAAAGAAAAGGCGGAGGGGGGAAGTTTTTTTTTTTTTTTTTTTTTAATAAGGGATCAGTGCGTAAGAAGGTTGAAATTTTGTCAATAAAGTGTAATTTAGTTCTAGAATTTTCAAAAAGTGTAATTAAGTCCTAAAATTTGTCACAAAAGTGCAATTGAATCCTAAAAATTTCAAAAAATGCAATTAACTTTTAACTCAAGTCCTTCTTTTGATAGTACTTTTTGAAAGTTTTATGATTCAATTGTATTTTTTTGAAAATTTTGGGACTCAATCAACTTTCGTGACAAGTTTTAAGACTTCAAATGTATTTATCCACAAGAAGAAAAAAAAAGAAAAGATGTGAAAAGCTCTAGCCTGGGACAAAATAGGGACACTTGGCAGCTTTTGGTTCACTACTTTTATTATCGGGGATTACATTAGCTAAGTATATTGTAATAATAATTAAAAAGATATATGTTAAGCCTACTGCAAAATCATGAATGGATTGATAGAATATGAACCATTAGGCGAATGGTGAGGAGATATATATATATATATATATATATATATATATATATATATATGATATTACCTCCAATAGCTATGGCGGGACGAGCGTTTTGGCCTTTGCCGTCGCCATTTACTGTAGATCAGTAATCCTTGATGTCTACATTATGCAGAAGACAAATTTAACCTTTATCTCGGTCAATGGTAAAAACAAATTGAACAAATTGGTGCATGGATGATTAAATGGGTTAATCAGATGGAATCAAAGCATAAATACAGTAGTCCCCTATCTGGCTCTTGCGTGGTGATTAATTAATATTACCCACACAGTTCATTCGAGGACCATAATGCATGAGTTTGATATGTTCATTACCTTGACACCCGTGGATGCCATCGTAGGGATTCCCCTCGTACCCAGCCTTGCAAAAGCAACGATAACCCGGTCCATTCCCGAAGTCCTGACATTCTGTGTTATTACCACAGGCATAGCTTGACTGGTTCAACATGGCCTGTTTGCAAGTCACGTCCCATTTGATCATCCAGTCCAGAACAAGGTTCGCCCTCTTGCCCAATTCATTGAAGCTCCGGAGTGTCCTTTCGGAGATATTGAATGCCCTTCTATCCACCACGAAGGCCACTCCACAGGGGTTGAATCCTGAGACCAACTTATGTCCGTCGATGGAGGAGATTTTAATGCGAAGAGTCTTGAGCCCCTTCGGAAGGGATGCTCGACAGCAACCGTGACCGGAGCAAGTGGTCTCCTTGGCTAAGTCGACCGGCTCGCTGCAATAGGAGATGCAGCCGCTCCGGAACATCTCATCTTGGTCGGATATGAGCGCGTAGGTGTCGCAGCCGAGGACAGTAAGGTTGTTCTGGGTGTCCGACAATGTGTACTGTGGATGTGAAGTTAGATTGATGAACAGATTACCAGTTCTGTTTGTTGAGGTGCCATCCTTGTCGTAGCAGTCGTATAATTCGGGGAGGTTGACAACCATGGTCGAGTCCTTGACTGAGATCTTGCGTATCGGAATATTCCCCAACTGTAGTTGCTCGCGGCTCCCTGAGGTATTACAATAGAGCGTAAACTCTTCGGAACTCGCACACTGGGGTTTGAGCCCGAACGGATAAGGTACGGACACGCCCCCGCACGCATGTCCACAGTCTCCGGCCACGGTGGGAGCGCCGCCTTGTCGCAACCACCAAGCCACAGCCACCAGTAGAAGCCGATGCACTACCTTCATTTCCAAAAAGCTCTCGCAAACTCTCCCTCCCTCTCCCTCTCTCTCTCTCTCTCTCTCTCTCTCTCTCTCTGTGTCCTCGTTCACGGAGTGGGACTCAAGTATGAGCCCGAGCCGTTCACCCCAACCCATTATATATTCACGTGGACAAATAGGTGAAATTAAGTACAGTAATGGAGTGAAGGGCTAATTGTGTCAATAGAACAAATTAAAGGACCCGATTGCATATATGAAGAAATGCAAGACAGAATAATAATAATAATAATAATAATAATAATAATAATAATAATAATAATAAAAAGGGCATATATGAAGGGTAATGCCCACTAAATCGTTTTCCTAGTAAAAACGGTGGCCACAATATATGAAAATGAATACATGAGGCTGCTTCGCAAACTTTCTCCATCTTGCATTTAAGAAGAAACAAGCATATATAACAATGAGAAACTCTATATGTACAGAGAAATTCTATGAGAATATTCACTAAATGATTTGACAAATTTCAATTGAGCATTTAAATAAGTGTTCAAATAAGTGAATTCATTCTTTGAATGGCCGGCTTGTTTAAGAAATGGCCACATCATTTTATGTAAAATTTTAATATGATTTATCAATACATATAGCATTACTTGTCTACAAATAGTTTTATCAAGAAATTCAAGACCACGTAAAATGAACAATAGGAATTATCACCATTTCGAGTAAAGTTTATTTTATGGTAGTTTCAGACATCTCACGCCACATTGGTCGCAAGTTTGAAACTTCCCAATTGCTTTTGGCCTTGAGAAATCTTAATTTGTTTGTTGCATATGTTTGACTGTGCCATGACATAGAATTATCCTAATTAATTTCACTATATCATGGGGAAATGAGTGGGCCTGCTTAAATAAATAGTAGCTTAAACAAAACGTCATGTTATGTGTGTGGAGGAACTCTTATGATAATGTTTAGTGGGAGTTAGTTACCAGTGCTTGTTGCAATCTCTTTCCATTTTATCAATTGAATATACTATAAGAGTAATGCTATTACAATGTACAATGGTACGTTTTATTTGCACAAGTATCCCTGTTGTCAATATACATAATTGCAAGCTGCGAAAAGCTATATCAGAAAAAAGATAAGAGTAATTTTAGCATATGCAACCGGTGTAAATAAAATTTTACAAGAAGGACCGCATGCACCATTGATTTGAAAGATTGGTAGTAATAACTTTAAATAAAAAATTAATGAGACTGCTTATATATGAAACTTCTTTTATGCTCGATGTATAATAAGATATAGGGAACTATACTTGCTAGATGATGTATTATGTGCTTGCCGAATAATTCAATAAAGGCATGCTTTGTGCTGGGTCTCATGCTTTTAGCAATAAATCGACTACCAGAATGTATGATGCTGCATTATTTTGCGATGTAGTTTGTCATAAATAAATTGTTGACCTGGTTTTTAATAATTTAAATTTTTCAGAAAAATTGGTAAATTTAACAAGGTCCGAGAACATAGTCAATTATTTAAGTTCTGACACTCTCAATTTTCTCTTGCTTGTTATAACCATTATTCTCATATTCTTGTCAGTTATTCCACTCATAAATTATCTAGTTGGAAAATAAGCACTTGTCAACTACATATAAAATTGCTTGTATAGAGAAAATTCTGTAGTTGTAGTGTTCTTACTGGATTTTATTTTATTATTATTAATTTTTATTTTGAGTACACAGTGGGATAAAAGACGCGCAAGACATTGCCCTAAATTAACATAGGAAATCTTGCTAATGAGTTCTTAAGAGCATAGGTGAAGTATACTATTTGGAAAAGGATTTGATTGATAAATATCAATTACACCTATTACGATAAAAATTAGTTTCTAATATTACCAATGTACATCTTCTTCTCTTCAATTACTTAATAAGTGTCATAAAAGTGACCCTTTCTTAATATGTGAAAGTTTATATAATTGTTTTGCATGCTGGTGTGATCTGAATCTCTAGATTATTAGTAAATATTATGTGTAGTAGTTAAGACCGCTTAAGGAAGAAAACCCATCTCAGGCAATGAATAAAACAGTGATTTTATAATTTTTGTTTGACTCCTCTTAAATCAAACGGTAATTGACTTGCCATCAAAATCCAAAAAATCTTGAACGTTGGTTGAAAACTGGTGAGGTTGTTCTAAATGTGAGACTTTATGGCGGAACATATTGATGGGAGAACAGTAATAATTCAAACAATATCGAAACAACGCAGCGGAATAAAATAATCTCCCCTCTTGTGTAAACCTAATAGGAATTGATATAGTAGAATAAAATAAATACTAAGCACGCGAACGCAAAATGATTTTTTTACGTGGAAAAACCTTATTGATGTGAGGAGATCAAAAATCACGGGACCGGAGTCCGCCCGAAATTCTTCACTATCAACGAAATTGGGTGAACAATGTTCTTCTCTAGCAAATACTAGAGGTACATAGCAGTAAAGATCTCAAGAACATAATTTTTGGCAATACATATGAATTTCACAAAATATCAAGGATAAATCTGACAAAAAACGCAAGTTTTGATAAATTCACAAAAAACCTGATGTAGGCAGCTTCAAACAAAAATCAAACCGTTCAAATTCGAGAAGATTGCGCCATGAACATGCTGACAAAATTTTAGCTCAATCGGACCACGAATCGACCTCCGATGCCAGCTTGATGTAAATCAGATATTGCCTCAACCCTTAGATCTTATGTTTTTTTTTTTTTCTCTTGTTACTATTTTCTTTTGCGGTTATCACTTTATATAGATAGTGAGAAACCCTATTTCCTCATATAACTTACCATATGGGCTCAAGTCCTTTTTGGGCTTGCAACTCGTTGGGTAACATAGCTAACCAATCTCCCTCTCACGACAATGTGAAGGGATTCATCATCCCTGCTATCAATTGGCAATGTTCAAACTTCTCTCTTGGTAAAGTCTTCGTCATCATATCAGAGCCATTATAATCTGTATGAATTTTCTCAAGTTCTAACAATTTTTCATCTAAAACATCCCTTATCCAATGATATCTAACATCAATATGTTTCGATCTAGAATGAAAAGATGAATTCTTACCAAGATGAATTGCACTTTGATTATCACAAAATAGCACATACCTCTTTTGCTTAAACCCAAGTCCTTCTAAGAACTTCTTCATCTATAGCATCTCTTTACTAGTTTCAGTCGCTGCAATAAATTCAGCTTTAGTTGTAGAAAGTGCAACACACTTCTGCAATCTTAACTTCCATGACACAACTCCACCCGCAAAAGAAATCCAATAACCAGAAGTAGATTTACAAGTATCAATATCTCCTGTCAAGTCAGAATCTGTGTATCCAACTAACTAAAGTTTACCGGTCCTGAAATTGAGTTTCAAATTTGAAGTTCCACGAAGATACCTCATAATCCACTTCACTGCATTCCAGTGCTCTCTGCCTAGATTTGACAAGTAGCGACTAACAACGCCAATTGCGTGCGCCAAGTCTGGGCGTATACATACCATCGCATACATTAAGCTTCCTATAGCTGAGGCATATGGAACACTTTCCATATCTTTCTTCTTTTTATCAGTCGTAGGACTTTGCTTCATATTTAACTTAAAATGTGCAGCAAGAGGAGTACTAACCACTTTAGCCTTGTCCATGTAAAATTTCTGAATGATCTTCTCGATATATTTCTCTTGCGATAAAAACAACTTCTTAACATCTCTATCTTGGGTAATTCTAATGCCAAGAATTTGCTTCGCCAAGCCCAAGTCTTTCATGGCAAAAGACTTGCTCAGTTGTTTCTTCAATAACTCAATTTTTGAAACATTCCTGCCAATAATCAACATACTATCAACATAAAGCAAGAGAATAATAAAGTCATTATTAGAAAATTTTTGGACAAATACACAGTTATCCAAGAAAGTCTTCTTATAGTCTTGTTCTGTCATAACTGACGCAAACTTTTTATACCACTGCCTTAGTGCTTGTTTTAGGCCATAGAGACTTTTCTTCAATTTGCATACATATGTTGAAGAAAAATCCCTCAAAGTGTTTTGATGCTAACAAAACATCCTCGTTGATTAAGTTTGAAGAATCCAATACTCAGTTGCTTAAGTCTGAAGAGATTAAGACCCAGGAGTTTCGGTTTGAAGATCTTCAGACTCTATCAAAGTCTGAAGACTATTAGACTCAATTTTGCGAGTCTGCCCAAGTTGACAGCATTTTAATCCAATGGTTTTGGAATTCAAAGATTGGATAATATCTTCCTTAATTCGTTCTAATTCATGGAAGATCTCTGGCTGTAACTAAGCCCAAAGATTTCTGGATTTATCTCAAATTAATTCATTGAAGAGCAAGCAAGATTTGGAAGGTTCCACTTTTGGAAACTCAAGATCCTGATTGTATGGGCGAACATGATTGACGAGATATCTTCCACATATATTTGATAGCTTGAAAATCACCTTAATTGATTCATTCCAACGGGTAAATTGAATGAACTCTTTTGGAAAGTGCTAACGGTTATGGAGGCACGAAGAAGTATTTAAGGTGGAGTTGTTGTTGTTTGAATAGAGTGCATTGATAGAAAAATTCGAAGTTTGAACCTCTGAAACTCCTTGTTCTCAAACTTCATGAGCCTTAGTTGTGTGCAAAGGAGAGATACATACAGTGAGGAATAGCGAGGGCTATAGCAAGATTTTCTACTGAAGAAGTCTAGACCATAAGCTGTACATTTTTCATTTGCTACATAGTGAATTCATCCAGTGGGCTATTAGCGTGGAGAGTGGATGTAGGCTTACAATAAGCCGAACCACTATAAACTTCAGTGTCAAAATCTCCTTACCTTATTCTCTTTACTTTATTGCTGCGTGATTTAATTTACTCTGATTTTGTTTCAAGTCGAGGGATTTTGGTTAATGAGTTCAAAAGAAATTTATAATCACCTATTCACCCCTCCTCTGTGTACTTACTAGCATTTATCAATTGGTATCAGAACCTGTGTGCTTAATTGTTGGAGGTGTTTATACTTCCTAAGCTAAAGATCTATAATTAGTATTTTGGCTCCAGGTTTGATTGAAGGCCAAAGCAACACCAAACCTCCTTACTTCGATGGAAAGGAATACAATGTGTGGAAAAACAAGATGAAGGCATTTATGAGATTAAAAGATCCTCTAGAATGGGATGTAGTAGAAAAAGGAATTACTTCTAAGGCTACATCATCCACAAGAAAAGAAATAGCAAATGGAGAAGGACTGTCACAAATGGAAATAACGAAGAGACAAGCCCTCGATGCTAAAGCTATTTATTCTCTGTATTGTGCTTTATCTCCTACTGAGTATAACAGAATTTCATCTTGTGAAACAGCCAAAGAAGTTTGGGATAGGTTGCATGTCACTTATGAAGGAACGGATCGAGTTAAAGAAACTAAGATCAATATCCTTCTTGGGCAATATGAAGCCTTCAACATGAAACCAGGAGAATCCATCATGGATATGTTCAATCGGATTATAGAAATTGTAAATGGCTTAGCATACCAAGGACAGCCAATCTCAGGATTAATGAAGTTCAATAAGCTGTTGAGAGGACTCTCCAAAGATTGGAATCACATAAAGACTTCCATAAGAGAAACACAAAGGATCATGCCTCTTTCTGTAGACGAATTGGTTAGAAAACTTCAATCATATGAAGTCGAGCAATTCAATGAGGACATCGACACCAAAGGTAAGAAGTCAATTGCTTTAAAATCTAATGATGATTCTGATGATGCAGATTCAGAAAAAGAATTGGATGACGAAGAATTAGCACTTATGATAAGAAAGTTCAGAAAATTAAATAGAAAATGAAGAAGGTTCAATGGAATGAGACAAAGCAATCAAAGATTTCAAAAGAAATCAAATGAAGAAGAAGAAATCAACAAGGATGTTGAATGTAAGAAAAAGGGACACATCAGACCCAACTGTCCCTTGTTGAAGAAAAAGAAAGGAAAACCGGAAAGATTCAAGAAGGCACTCAAAGCTGAAACATGGAGTGACACAGAATGTGAAGACAGTGATGAAGAGTATGCCAACATTTGTCTAATGGCAAAGTCAGACTTAGACTCAGATTCAAACTCAGACTCAGACAGTAATGTCAAGGTTAGAAATCAAAAATTCCTACTAAAGTCTCAAATTATATTGATGAATTTTGTCTTAGCCTTAAAACTTCTCTTAAAAGGATTTTTGAATTGAAAAATGAGAACTCTAAAGTAAAACAACAGGAAAATATTTTGATTGAAAAAGTTGAAAACTTGAACAAATCTCTTTGCTGATTCAAAAGAAAATGAAATTGCTTTTTCAAAAGAAAATACTTGCTTGAAAGAAGACATTTTGAGAGTTACTAAAAAGTTTTCAATGGGATCTGAGAAGTTAGACAATATTCTTTCAATCCAAAGACCATATTTTAACAAGTCTGGTCTAGGAATGACATCGGAAACAATTCCCTTGATTGATTTTCCAAAGGTAAAGGAAAGAATCAAAAATAGACCTTCAAAGTCTTTTTACAAGAATTATTTTCAAAAGGTTTTTGTAGAGCTTGTTGGGAGAAATGCTCTTAAGTACTCAAAGTATAACAGCTTAGGACATTTTGAGAAGGATTGTCCCAAAGATTGGAAACCTATTAAAAGAAACTGAGTAAAGACTGTTTATGGTACTAACAATGTTGGACCCAAAAAAGTCTGAGTACCAAAGAAAGCTTGAGTTCTTTATTTAACAGCAGGTCACTATCAAGAAGAAAATTAAGTGGTATTTGAATAGTGGCTGCTCAAGACACATGACAGGAGATTCAACTTGCTTCACAAATCTCTTACAAGTGAAAGGAGGAAATGTTTCCTTTGGTGGTAACAACAAAGGAAAAATTGTTGGTTGTGGAACCGTGAAGATAGGAAATCTCACAATCAATAATGTCTCTTTAGTTGAATGTTTAAATTATAATCTTCTCAGTATTAGTCAGTTGTGTGACACTAGATACAAGATCAACTTTTAAGAAAATACATGTTCTGAAACAAGCAAAGATCTCTCACAATCATTCACTGAATGAAGACATAGAAATATCTACCTGCTGGATATAAAGTCTGATAGTTCACACTGCTTGATATCTATTCAAGATGAAGCCATTCTCTAGCATAGAAAACTTGGACATATCAACATGAAGCAAATTGCAAAAGTTTCATCCAAGAAGCTAGTCCGAGGACTACCTAACCTGAAGTATCAAAAACATGATCTATGCACACCCCGCGTGCTTGGAAAACAGGTTGGAGACTCTTTCAAATCAATAAATCAGGTATCTACTAAACGTGTTTTATAGCTTTTGCACATGGATTTGTTCGGACCAACAAGAACATAAAGCATTGGAGGTAAAAGGTATTGTTTGGTAATAGTAGATGACTATTCTCGTTTTACCTGGGTATTCTTGCTTTCAACTAAATCTAAAGCATTGTTTTATTTCACTAAGTTTGATAAGAAAGTTCAAAATGAAAAAGGTTATGCTATAACTAGTATTCGAGCTGATCATGGAGGAGAATTTGAAAATCAAGACTTTGCTAAATTCTGTGATGACTCTGGCATTCGGCATAATTTTTCATCTCTATACATTCCACAACAAAATGGAGTTATAGAAAGGAAAAATTGCTTTTTGCAAGAAATGGCAAGAACTTTTTTAATTAAAAGTAATAGTTCTCCTCGTTTTTGGGCTGAAGCAACTTCAACTGCTTGTTACATTATAAACAAAATTTTTCTAAGACCTATTTTGGGGAAAACTCCTTATGAATTGTTCAAATAAAAGAAACCTAATGTCTCTTATTCTCATGTATTTGGTTATAAATGCTTTATTTTAAAGAATGCAAGTGATCGAACTGGTAAGTTTGAAGAAAAATCAGATGAATGAATTTTCCTTAGTTATTCAATGACAAGTAAAGCCTTCAGAGTATTCAACAAAAGGACTCAGACTATTGAAGAATCCTTGAATGTAAATTTTGAGGACTCAACTCAAAATCATGCTAATTAAACTCAACCCGAAGATCATGAATCTGCAAGTGTCTACAAATTCCCCCCCAAAAAAATCAAATCTCGATGTTTAACAGCAAGCTAAATCGGTAGCTCTAACTGAAATAGAGACTCAGCAAAGTGACAAATCAATCACAAATTGGAAGCATAAATCTAGTCACCCTACAGATCTCATCATTGGTAGCATTGATGAAGGAATTCGTACAAGATCCAAAAGGCGTGAAGAGTTTAGTGCTCTAGCACTTGTTTCTGAAATCGAGCCTAAGACAATAGAAGAAGCCTTGACTGATGAAATTTGGATTGAAGCTATGCAAGAAGAATTGAATCAATTCAGAATCAACAATGTTTGGGAACTTGTTCCTACACCAAGAGGTAAGTCAATTATTGGAATCAAATGAGTTTTCAGGAACAAGCTGGATCAACAAGGAAAGGTGGTGAGAAACAAAGCAAGACTCGTGCCTAAAGGCTACACACAAGAAGAAGGAATCGATTATGATGAAACATATGCTCCAGTGGCAAGGTTAGAAGCAATAAAATAACTTTTTGCTTTTGCTTGCTTTAAAGATTTCAAGTTATTCCAAATGAACGTGAAAAGTGATTTTCTAAATGGAATTATCTAAGAAGAAGTCTATGTAGAACAACCACCAGGTTTTGAAGATTCAAGAAAACCAAACATTGTCTTCAAGCTAAAGAAAGCATTGTATGGTTTAAAACAAGTACCCCGAGCATGGTATGAAAGGTTAAGTAACTTTTTAATTCAAAATGGTTTTACTAAAGGTAAGGTAGACACTACCTTATTCATTAAAATAGAAGGAAAGGTTTTCATACTTGTTCAAATTTATGTTGATGACATAATCTTTGGCTCTCCTAATGAAAAATTATGCAAGAATTTTTCTAGATGTATGCAGGATGAATTTGAAATGAGCATGATGGGTGAGCTAAACTTCTTTTTGGGACTTCAAGTCAAACAATCAAAAGAATGAACTTTTATTCACCAAGAAAGATATGCAAGAGATCTCATCAATAAATTTGGCATGGAGAATTGCAAGAAGACAGAAACTCCTTTGTCAAATTCATTAAAGCTGGACAAAGATGAAGAAGGAAAAAGTGTAGACCAGAAGCTATACAGGAGAATACTTGGTTCACTTCTTTACCTTATTGCATCTAAGCCTGATATTCTGTTTAGCGTATGTATTTGTGCTAGATTTCAATCTAATCCTAAAGAATCTCACATGACTGCTGTGAAGCATATTATCAAATATGTTGCAACTACATCTAAGCTAGGTCTATGGTATTCTAAAGAAGGAGATTTTACTCTCCTTGGATATTCTGATGCCGACTTGGCTGGTTGTAAAGTGGATATGAAAAGCATTTCAGGTACATGTCAATTATTGGGAAATATGTTAGTATCTTAGTTCTCAAGAAAACAGAGTACTGTAACTCTTTCCACAACTGAAGCAAAGTATATAGCTCTCGGAAGTTGCTGTTCTCAAATCTTGTGGATGCAACAACAATTGAAGGATTTTGGAGTTGAAGAATCTTGTACAGAGATCAAATGAGACAACACAAGTGCCATCAACCTTACAAAGAATCTAGTATTTCATTCAAGAGCAAAACACATTGAAATCAAACATAATTTTATCAGAGATCATGTTCAAAATGGTGAAGTAATGATCCAGTTCATTGATTTGAAGAACCAACTGGCGGACATTTTCACAAAGCCTTTAGAGAAAAGTCATTTTGAATCTATTCGCTCAAGACTGAACGTTGTAAAGTCTAAAGATGTTCAGACTCTAAGGTAGAGTCTTGGGATACTCAGACTCAAAGGTAAGATCTGAAAGTATTCAGACGTTGAGGTAAAGTCTTGAAACACTCAGACTCTGACATAAAGTTTGAATGCGGGCTTTTTCATTTTTATCAATTTCCTTTATATCGTAATAGATTTATAATTGCTTTTGAGATTTCAAAATCTGCTCTTTATTCGAAATCTGAAATAATTATGGCAGTTTTCTTTTTCAAAAACTGGCAGTTGTTTATTTTCTTTAATTTTGGCAGTTTTTACTTTCCCTTGTGACGATTTAGTATCTCTTTTTTATTTTATTCTTACTATTTATACTCTTGAATCGTCATCTTCATCTCTTACTTTTTCAAAAGACGCCTCTTTTACTCCTCTTTGAAACCCTAAAGCTTAAAAAACCTCCACTTGCGTCCCTGTTCGATTTGTTTACTCTGCAAAAATCCAAACCTTTTTGCAGACAACTTGCATTTTCACTCTCGAGTCAAACACGTCTTCACGAAAATCATCGAGGCTCGCTGGAAAAGGACAACAAAGGAGATCCAAGGGTCCTACGAGAGTGGACCTCACAGGAGAAGATGACTCCCCACAAATAGCAAGTCAACAACCGTTTCAAGAAGAAATTATTGAAGAAGCAGAACCGATAAAGACTCTCAGGCCCAAACTTGCTTACTCCTTGTACAAAAAGTTGAAGGATGGAGGAATGGAGTTAAATTTGATTGATAGTTTCCTGAAAGAGAGAGGATACTAGAATGAGACCATATTCTTGTGAGAAATGGAAAAACTGAGAGTTGTCGATGAAGGACTGGCGCAATGTACATTTGAGAATATACTGAGTGATTCACGGTATGGAACCGCTAATCAGCCTATGGACGATGACGAGAGGCTGTTTACACAGTTTCAACCATGGATGGGAGTTGCGGTTAATACCATCTGTCTTGAAGGAAGTTTGTTTCGCTCTAAGGAACAAGAGTGAATTTACTCAAAATTATTGAAGAGAGGAGTTATGAATCCAAGGAGTGTTGATTTTGGCTTCCTTGATTCAATCAAAATAAATCTGAGGGAAAAGTTTTCACGGTTGCAGCTTGAGAAGTTCTGCACCAATTCGACAATCGGACATCCAAAGTTAACGGCTTACTTCTACTCAAATTTGTCATTTTTAGATGCAAATAGGTTGTCTTTTACTTTCATGGACAAAGAATATGTTGTGGACATCGATACTCTTGCTGATTTAGTTGGGGTGGAAAGAGGGTGTTTCCAAACGATTAGGGTATCCACAGCACATGCCACATTGGAGATTGTCTGAGATAGAAGTTTAGAAAGCAAATTATCCTATACTAGGATGAATGCCTCGAATATCCTGCTTCACAAGATTGTCATAAATTGTCTCAGGCCCAAGGCAACGTCAAAGAATGATGTTTCAAAAACTGAGGCCAAGCTGATGTTTGCTTTGAATCAAGGCAGAAGTTTCTCCCTTCCACACACTATCCTATTCCATATATATAGGACTGTTGTAAAGGATAAGGGACAATTGCCTTATTCCTCTCTAGTCACCAGGTTGTTCAGGCATTTCAAAATCCAAATTCTAGCCCCACTTTGCCTGACCAACTCTACTCTCATATTTGTTGGATACAAGATGGTGATGAAGATGAAGCTCTAGGAATTGAACAAAGCTTTGGAAGAATTGAAGGAGAAGACATCCTCAAAAGAGTTAGCTGCTACTACTGCTAAGAGAAAGGGCAAAGAGCCCATGGCTGTTCCAGAGAAAAGAAGAAGAAAATTCATCCTACAAGATGAGGATGATGAAGAAGTAGATGATGCCATGACTCTTTCAGCTCTTAGAGGATTGAAGAGCTTTGTCAGTTTAAGAGAGAGCAAGGACAGAGGAAGAGACAAAGTGATTGAGAAGAGAAGCAGAGGCAAGAGCAAAACAAGAGAGAAGAGAAGAAGAAGAAGAGAGAACGAGAAGAGAAGAACATAGAAGAGGAAGAGGAAAGGATGAGGAGAGATGAAGAGAAAAGCAAGGCACACAAGGACTTTGAAGAAGTCTTTGAGCCATCCTCTGCGATACCAGATTCTAGAGAAAAGATTGCACCACATCACTCTGGAGAAGAAGAGACAGAACTTGGCAAAGAATACTCCACTCCACCCACTGGCCAAAAGACAGGGGGAGTATCTACAGAAAAAGGTACACAAGCGTCATTTCGTACCAGTAATGTAAGTTGGTTTGGTGCTGATGCAGAAGACATCTATGCATCACACTATCCAGAGGCTGAAGTATCCTCTCCTGAAGGTCGAAGAGCTGAGAATGAACTACCCAGCTTCCAAACTCAAAGAACAGAGTCTGCAGGTCGTAGTACAGGTAATGTCAATTCAGCAGATTTTTCCAAGCTATTGGATATTATGCTGGATCTCAAGAGGCAAGTTTACGGGATGGATTATGAGCTGAGGGATTTGAAACAAGAACTCCTGGCTACTTCCTCATCTATGCAAGACCAAATCACTACCCTAAAACTTCAAGCGGAATCTACCGCAAAGGGTATTGAATTGGAATCCTTGAAGGAAGCTTTTTCCAGCCTCGAGAAAACGGTCCACTCGCTGAGTGAATTTCAGCTTGTTCGCATTCCCAAGCAACTTTGACTTTCATCAGCTCTTTTGTTGATTCCTCTGCCTCCTTTTGATGGGACAAAAAGGGGGAGAGTTATGCAGATTTGATCTCGTTGATCTCGTTCGTTCGTTTTTTGGAGTTCATTCGGTTTTTGGACTCTTTTTGAACTGTTATGTTTGTTTGGACATTTTGTTTGAACTGTTTTGACTTTGGACTATTGGATGTTTGGACTTATGGCTGATGCAGCTTTAATGGTTGGATTTGTGATTTGTGAATTATTTGCAGGATTATCTTATACTTGTGAGGATAATTATATTATGGATTAATATTTTTTTGTGGTTGCAGAAGTAGTATAAAATATTCCTCAGATTATGTATGAGTTTTCTTTATAGGTCAAGAGTTTTACAAATCTGCCAAGGTGTTTTGTCACCATCAAAAAGGGGGGAGATTGTTGAAGAAAAATCCCTCAAAGTGTTTTGATGCTAACAAAACATCATTGTCAGTTAAGTCTGAAGAATCCAAGACTCAGTCGCTTAAGTATGAAGAGATCAAGACCCACGAGTTTCAGTCTGAAGATCTCTAGACTCTATCAAAGTCCGAAGACTGTGAGACTCAATTTTGCGAGTCTGCCTACAGCGTTTTAATCCAACGGTTTTGGAATTCAAATATTAGATAATATCTTCCTTAATTCATTCTAATTCATGGAAGATCTCTGGCTGAAACTAAGCTCAAAGATTTCTGGATTTATCTCAAATTAATCCGTTGAAGAGCAAGCAAGATTTGGAAGGTTCCACTTTTGGAAACTCAAGATCCTAATTGTATGGGCAAACAGGATTAATGAGATATCTTCCACATATATTTGACAGCTCGAAAACCACCTTAATTGATTCATTCCAATGGGTATATTGGATGATCTCTTTTGGAAAGTGCTAATGATTATGGAAGCATGAAGGAGTATTTAAGGTGGAGTTGTTGTTGTTTGAATAGAGTGCGTTGATAGAAAAATTCGAAGTCTGAACCTTTGAAACTCCTTGTTCTCAAACTTCTTGAGCCTTAGTTGTGTGCAAATGAGAGATATATACAGTGAGGAATAGCGAGAGCTACAACAAGATTTTCTATTGAAGAAGTCTAGATCATAAGCTGTACATTTCTCATTTGCTACATAGTGAATTCAGCAAGTGGACTGTCAGCGTGGAGAGTGGACGTAGGCTTATAATAAGCCAAACCATTATAAACTTCGGTGTCAGAATCTCCTTACCTTATTCTCTTTACTTTATTGCTGCGTGATTTAATTTACTCTGATTTTGTTTCAAGTTGAGGGATTTGGGTTAATGATTTCAAAAAAAAAAAAAATTATAAACACCTATTCACCCCCTCTAGGTGTACTTACTAGCATTTATCAACATAATCCTCTTTCCCTTTCACTTTAAAACCCTTAGGTTGTTCCATGTATATCTCTTCCTCCAAGTCACCATGTAGAAAGGCTGTTTTGACATCCATTTGCTCAATCTCCAAATCTAGGGAAGCTGCCAAGCCTAGTACCACATGGATAGAAGACATTTTTACTACTGGAGAAAACATATCATCAAAATCAATACCCTTTCTCTGACCAAATCCCTTAACAACCAATCTAGCTTTATACCGTGGTTGTGAGGAATGTTCATCTTTCTTCAACCTATATAGCCACTTGTTCTTCAAAGCTCTTTTACCTATAGGTAACTTCACCAACTTAAAAGTATGATTTTCATAAAGTGACTGCATCTCATCTCGCATAGCATCAAACCAATTGCTTTTGTGCTCATCTTCTGTTACTTCTGCATAGCACTCCGGTTCACCTGTATCAGTCAATAATACATACTCATCTTCAGAATACCTGGTGGAAGGTCGTCGCTCTCTAATGGATCTCCGTACTAAAACATCCAGTGGAACATCTAATTGAGCCTCTGGTTAAGGAATATTATAATCTGTTTCAACATGTTTAGGAACATGTGTGTTCTTTGGAACATTGACTTCTTACTACTCTTCATCAACCTATGTAGGAATATTTGTAAGAGAAACTGGATCCAAATCAACCAAATTATCACTAACCTGTGGTGCTGAAGTCATCTCTGTTTTCTCAATATCCTCTATTGTTTGATCTTCCATAAACATAACGTCTCTACTTCTTACAATTTTCTTTTCAACCAGATCACAAAATTTGTAGCCATGCATATCCTGTCCATAACCAATAAATATGCATTGTCGTGTTTTCACATCAAGTTTAGACCTCTCATCTTTGGGAATATGCACAAATGCTTTGCACCCAAAGACACGCAAATAATCATAAGAAACATCTTTACCTGTCCAAACTCTATCAGGAACATCAAACTCTAAATGAACGCATGGAGTAAGATTTAATACATGCACATCTGTACTTAAAGCCTCACCCCAAAAGGATCCAGGTAGCTTTGATTGTGAAAGTAAGCATCTTACTCTTTCAACCAGTGTTCTGTTTATTCTCTCAGCTAAGCCATTTAACAGAGGCGTCTTGGGAGGTGTCTTTTGATGTCGAATACCTTGTTGTCTGCAGTATTCATCAAAAGGTCCAATATACTCTCCCCCGCTATCAGTTCTGATGCATTTCAATTTCTTTCAAATCTGTTTCTCAACTGAAGCCTGAAATTGCTTAAAAGCATCTAACACTTGATCATTAGTTTTCAAGGTATGAATCCAAATTTTCCTTGAAAAATAATCTATGAAGGTAACAAAATAAAGAGATCCACCAAGTGATTTTGTTTTCATAGGACCACAAACATCATAATGCACTAAATCCAGTATACCTAACTTTCTTGAAGGAGAGTAGCTTTTAAATGCAACTTTGTTCTGTTTTCCTGCTAAACAATGAGCACACTTTTTTAGCGCTGAACTTTTCAATTCTGAAAGGAGCTTCTTCTTGGCCAATATTGACAAACCCTTCTTACTAATGTGACTGAGCCTCTTATGCCATAACTTAGCTGCATCTTCGCTGTCTACTGCATTAATTTTGTCTGTGGACAACTTTGCTTGCATAATGTACAACAAAGAATATTTTTCACCTCTAGCTACAACAAAAGAACCTTTGGTGAGCTTCCATTGACCATTACTAAAGGTACTGCAATACCCCTCATCATCCAACTTGCCTGTAGAAATCAAATTTAAGTGGATATCAGGTATATGTTTAACATTATTCAATACTAACCTTGTGCCTTTGTTGATTTCTAGGCACACATCACTGATGCCTATAGCTTGAGCTAGCCTATTGTTTCCCATCTTCACAAATCCGAAGTCACCTGACCTATATGATGTAAAGAAATCCCTACAAGACGTAGCATGAACGGATGCATCACTATCAATTACCCAACTAGTCTCATGAGATACAAAATTCACCACATCAGCATAAAAAATAATGAGAAAGTCTTCTTTAAGTGCAGCAACACGATTGTCATCACTGTCATTATCACTTTTCTTCTCTTTACCTTTCTCCTTTTGTTTCTCCCTATTTAACTGGCGACAAAACCTCTGAATATGTCCCTTCTGATGATAATAATGACACTTAACATTAGCAAATTTATTATACTTACCTCTGCTTTTATCTCGACTTTTATCTCTATTTCTCAGATCTCGAGACTCACTTTTTCCCCTTTTCTTAACAACCAAGGCATCAGAATGTGAAGAGGACGATCCTTATGTCTTCCTTCTCATCTCTTCATTCAAAATACTACTCTTGGCCAAATCCATGGTAATCGTACCATCCAGGGCAGAATTAAACAAAGATGTACGGAACATCTCCCATGAGTCCGGCAAAGTACCAAGCAACCATAGTGCTTGTATCTCATTATTAAACTTGATTCCCATTGTAGCCAACTAATTTATAATTCCTTGAAAAAAATTTAAATGATCAGTCAAACGAGTACCATCTTGATATCTTAGAGCCATAATCTGTTTTATAAAAAATAACTTATTATTCCCAATCTTTCGAGCATATAACTGTTCGAGCTTATCCCATAAACTGCGTGCATGTGTTTCCTCAATAATATGGTTTAGAACATTATCATCCACCCACTGCCTAATATAACCACACACTTGACGATGAAATATAGACCATTCAGCTTCAGTTTTATTCTTTGGTTTCTCTTTAGCAAATACGGGCAAATAAAAATCTTTCACATATAAAAGGTCTTCCATATTCCCTTTCGAAATATGATAATTTGAACCATTCAGCGTAACCATTCTACTTGTATTTGTTTCTATTGTTTAACACAAGGCAGAAAAAGCAAGCAATAACCAGATGCTCTGATACCACTCCTGGTGGGAGAACAGTAATAATTCGAACAATATCGAATTAACGCAGCGGAATAAAATAATCTCCCTTTTTGTGTAAAACCTAACAGGAATTGATATGGTAGAATAAAATAAATACCAAGTGTGCGAACACAAGACGATTTTTTTTACGTAGAAAACCTCCTTGGTGTGAGGAGATCAAAAACCATGCGACCGGACTCCAACCGAAATTCTTCACTATCAACGAAATTGGGTGAACAATGTTCTTCTCTAGCAAATACTAGAGGTACATAGCAGCAAAGACCTCAAGAACATAATTCTTGGCAATACACATGAATTTCACAAGAGATCAATGATAAATCTAACAAAAAACGTAGGTTTTCATCAATCCACGAAAAACCTGATGTAGGCAGCTTCAAACGAAAATCAAACCGTTTAGATTCGAGAAAATTGCGCCACGAACATGCTGACAAAATTTCAGCTCAATCGGACCACAAATCGACCTCCAATGCCAGCTTGATGTAAATAAGATATTGCATCAACCCTTAGATTTTCTGCTCTATTTTTTTTCTCTTGTTACTATTTCCTTTTGCGGTTATCACTTTATATAGATAGTGAGAAATCCTATTCCCTCATATAACTTACCATATGGCCTCAAGCCCTTTTTGGGCTTGCAACTTATTGGGTCTCCTCCACATAGGAGCGAACCTAGCTAACACATATCGCATTTATATTAAATATTTAATCATTCAATCAATAATTTTAAAATTTTAAAACAAAGTGATTAGACGAGGAAAATCGTAAACAAACTATTTTGATCATTCAATCCCACTTTGGGCAGTCATTTTTTATATTATCTGTTGTGCACCTCTATCGAGATGTTCCACGATAAAAGTGAAACGTAGGAAATCACCTTTTTATCAACCTTTGAGGAGACTTTTTCTTTCGGTTGGCCCACCCTGCATCCAAACATTAACAGCATGCTTTGCATGATGATGAGGCCGGTGGATCTCCAACGTTTCATCCACATGAACTCCACATGAGACGACGTCATCTAACTGCAGAAACTCATTGGGATTTTGTGCATCCGGTTCATGCAAGAGTGGCCTAGATTGCACAATGAAAATGAGTCCGGTGAATCTACAACGTCGATTTATATGGACTCCAAGTAAGGTGACGTCATTTAACTACAGAAACTCATTGAGATTTTGTGGGGATAAAAACACTACAAGTGTCATAACTTGGCATAAAGGGATATTTAAGTACCATAACTTTCGAAATGTATACTTGAATGCCACATTTGAAGAAAAGTGGCATACCTGAGTGCCACCTATGGTGAAGCTAGCCGAAAATCATACGTGGCATTTAAATATTAATATTTCTTGTCGAGGTGGCTCACCGGAGAGTTGAGTCAGCTCTAATTCACCCAAAACGACGTTGTTTCGGGTGTTGACCAAAATAAAGCCCTTCAATCAGCCAAAACAACGTCGTTCTAGCATAATTTTCATTTTAATATAATATAAAAATTTATTAAATTAAACTTAAAACAAAATAATAATAATTTATATTTATTTTAAAAAAAATGGAGGAGGAGGGGGGCAGCCGGCGGTTGAGGGCTGAGCCCTAGCCGCCGCCGCCACCTCCCCGCCGTCGCCGAAAGGTGGGGGAGGTTCGACCAGGGCCGCCAAGCCCCGGTCGAGGGCCAGCAGCCCTAGCCGATCGGCGGCGAGGGCCTGCGTGCTCTCGCCCCGAAGGGGCAAGGGTCCCGGCCGACCCTCCCCTTCCTCCTCCTTCCCCTTGCCCCCTTTTTTCCTCCTCCTCAGCTGCCTGCCTCCCCTCCTCTTCCTTCCCCCTCGCCGAATCCGGGTGGCCCTCGCCCACCAGTTCGGCAAGGTCGGCGACCCTCGCTTGACCAGGCCAAGGGCCGCCGTCCGTTAGGGGTATCCTTAGCGGGCGATGGCCGTTGGCCCGACCGGGCGAGGGCCGTCAACCCTCACCAGATCTGGGCGAGGGCCGCGAGCCTTGCCCCAGATCGAGGCGAGGGCTTGTGAGCCCTCACCGTCAATCGGCTAGGGTTGCCCGCCCTTGGCCAAGGCCCGACGACCCCGGCCGACCCTCCCCTCTCCGTCGCCGACCCTTCCCGACGACGGCGGGGGGGCGGCGGCAATGCACCCTCAACCACCTCCCCCTTTTTTTTTTTTAATTTTTGAAATATTAAAATTATTATTTTTAAATATTTTAACTAAATTTAATTTTAAAATTAATTTTATTAATTTTATATTATTTTTTTACCACGTCAACCCAAAATGACGCCGTTTTTACATTATTTAGCCACATCAGCGTACAAAATGGCATCGTTTTGCACTCGCTTAACTAGAAAAATGCCACGTATGCAATTTGGCCAGAGTTTGGTCGGATTGGCATTTAAGTGATACACTTTACTCCGATTTTGGCACTTAAGTGTACGTTTCGAATGTTATGGCACTTAAGTGTCCATTTCTGCAAAGTTATGGCACTCTAGGGGTCCGCACCTCAGATTTTGTGCATCCGGTTTATGCAAGTGTGGCCTAG
Organism: Eucalyptus erythrocorys; assembly: GCA_014182555.1. Lineage (NCBI taxonomy): Eukaryota > Viridiplantae > Streptophyta > Magnoliopsida > Myrtales > Myrtaceae > Eucalyptus > Eucalyptus erythrocorys. Next base: position 30,345,883 of record CM024602.1, read on the forward strand.
ATTGCGCACTAAAACCTCCAGGCCCGATGGTTGGTAACCGCATGATTCCTCCGTGGGAAGACCAAGCAATGACGGTATGGAAAGACTTAATGAGTCATCTCAAAATCATTAAAAAAAAAAAAAAAAAAAAAAAACAACAACAACAACAACAAAATGCGATAGAAAAAGTAAAGAAAAGAGATATTTTAGGCTTCCCAAGAAAATAATCAAGATTGTCTCTACATTGAATTATCTCTTCTCTACTCCGGAACCATTATTTTCTAAAAAAGTGTTACTTTTTCACGTATCGATTGGCTGAGATATTGACATTCTATTGTTCGAAAAGCAATCCCCTTATAAGTACATTAACAAATATTGTGTACTCTCTAGGTAGACTTGATGTGTACCGGTAACCATATTTAGGGTCATAAAAAGATGTATTAAAATCATCAAAAATAATAATCTTGCAATAATCTCAAGACTTCTTTCACGATATGCGGTAGTATTTGATTAAATGAGATGAGCCTCCAAAAGTACATTTGTAACGGTAGTTCCAAACAAAACTAAAAAAGTTGAAAAGGTGACTTGGTTTATAGTTATTAAAGTATAGTTGAATACATCATTAATTAATAAAAAGATTAATAATCTAGTCACGGGACAATGCAAAGCATAACTTTATTGTATTATTGGATCCAAAATAGGATCACTCTTAACCTTTAATTGCCTAATTTATGGGGAAACATTAAATGTTATTTCAATCTTGAGATAATTTTGTTCTTATGCAAAACTACTTATGAAATGTGTTTCTTTACCAGCAAATTTTTTGATGCACCTAAGATCACTAAATTAGACCCATTGTAGTCGTTGATAATGTAGACCACACAATTGAGTTCCCATGATCAATGGCTGCAACTACATTGGGTCAATGGACCAAGCAAGAGATCCTTTGTTCACCACAATATTTAGTTGGAAAATTGCCTCCATTTAAAGTTATGAGGCAATGAACCTAGGAGTCATGTCCTTTTGTATCCAATATTTCAATGTTTAACGATTGATATTTTTAGAACTGCTTGTAAGATGGAGTATTCTCCCTTTTTCTAGAAGATTCTTGTCAATCACAAAATCCATGTCATATGAGTTTTAGTCAACTTTGTGTTTGAGTTTTGAAAAATTAATGCCACTTTGTAATGGAAAAGGATTTTATTTATACATAGTCATCACGCATATAACAATAAAAATCAGTACTAAAAATTATTAATATATATACTTTTTGGTTACTTAACTGGTGTCATCATTCTTACTATTTGAAAATTTGTATAATTGTAGTGCAGGATGGTGCATTCTAAAATTTCTAAACTATTAGTGGTACTACGTATAGCAATTAAAATCACCAATAGGAAAAGGTCCTATTAAGGTAGTGAATAGAATAACAATCGTATTTTAATTTTGATTAAAATCATCTTATTTTAAAAGGGTAACTCATTTGCTATCGCAACCCAAAAAATCTTGACGCCCAGTCCAAAACATGTTAATAAATTTTTTTATTTATTATTATAGTTCAAAGTATCCGAACTGTTTGACGTAAAAGAATCTTGCGAGCACATGCAATCCATACCATTCGACTTAAAAGAATTTTGCGTGCACATGCAATTTGCTTGTTCACATGCATCTAGTAAAGCTCTTTCACAATGTGGCTGGCGAGACTAATTTTGAATATGAGATGTTGCGACAGAATGAATTATATATAAATTAAATGTTTGATCACTTAGCTAATAATTCAAGATTGTAAAACAAAAAATTTGATCGAAAGTTATCACACTATATATATATATATATATATATATATATGTATGTATGTATGTATACATGTATGTCTATATTATCATAGAGTCCTTTCGAGTCATTTTTATATTATATGCAAAGCCCATCACACCCCTCTCTCTTGACCAAACTGAAGTAACCCCCGTTACCCACAAAAATTAAATATAGAAAAGTACCTTGGATTTTGGGGGGAGACCTTTACTTTTAAGCTTCGTTTGGTTCAGCATTTGTAATGAGCTTTGGGACTCTAAAGTCTCTTGGTTAGATGCAAATGTGTTTGGTTCGTGTTTATGCTCAACTTTTGGGAAATATAATTGCATCTCTAAATGAGTTTAAGGGCCTTTAGCCCAAAGTTGGTCTAGAGGTACTTTGAGAAGTTGCATTCTTGGAAAGCAAGCTGTCCTTGGTTATTGTTCATCTTCTCTAAAGACTGTCACATGAAAAAGCCAATCAGAGGCCAACGATTGCCGACCAAGGGGTTGTGTGCACCAACGACTGCCACCTGGGGGTCGCTCGACCCTAGTGACCATCGCTGAACTTCAAGCGATGCCTGGGTCGCGCAACACAAGCAACTACTAGCCTAAATCACGCGACCCAGGCGGCCCCTTGAGGTTGAGAGACCCCAGGCAACGGTTGCTTGGGTCGGGCAACCCTAGGTGATTGGGTTGGCATGGCGCAGGCATCACCGCCTGAGGCCGTGTGAACTCAGGCGGCGATGCATGGGTTGAACCTAGATGCGTGACTCGGGCGACGGTCACTTGGGGTTGCGCAACCTAGGAGGCCATCGCCTGAGGTGGGCGACCTAAGGCGAGGCTATCCAGTGGCAAAATTTGGCTACTGGTGGCTAAACTTGAAAAAAAAAAGAATTGGAAAAATCTTTTTATTTTTATTTTTTAATTTAGTAAAAATTCTTTACAAATGCAATTTTTATCAAACAGCTTTTAAGCCAAAGTTGTTTCCCAGTGCACTTTAAAATTACAATTCACCTAATGTTATTTGCATTTTGGAAAATCCCTTTAACCAAAAGGTATTTATATTTTCCCACATATATTCCCCCAAAGAGTGTTTCTCGGTCTTCTTAAACTTGACCGAGAAGATAATGATGAACTTTAACAACAACGGCCCCCAAAAGAAGAGAATGCTGTTTCTCGCATTTCCGCAGATTTGTATTCCTATTTTAGTATATTTATTTCAATGAAGCCGTGTCACATGATATTGCCATTGAATTTAGTTATACTACTTTAATATGTTTTAAGTCGTTTGAATTTTGAAAAACTGAAATTGTTGAATTCGTGTAGTAGACATACTTAGAAGAAAGCATCAACCATTATCTCCGCCAAGAATTGCTTTTTTCGTCCAGGGAACTATTAATTTATAACAGAAGTCACTTTCTATTTCTTGAATTATAGAGATAATGACATTCTAGTGTTTAAAAAAAGCATGTCTCCTAATTGTATAGTTACAAATATCGTATACTCTCCGTGTAGTCTAGACATGTACTCTAACCATTTTTATGATCATATAAATATGTATTAAAATTATAAAAAATAAAATAAAATAACGTTGCAATAATGTCAAGAATTTTCTAATAGTGTACCACAATATTTGGTTAAATAAAATTAACATCCAAAAGTACATTTTTAATTATAGTTCCAAACAAATATAAAAGCAGTCGACTTGAAATTGTGTGTTGGATATGCTGATTTTGACTATAAATCAAAGGCAATTATAAGAGGTAGTTGACTTGCCGTAAGAGTAATAATTGGCAACGCAAATGATGATAATAATTTTTATCATGAAACATGCTCGACTTACATAGAATCGGCCATTAACTGATATGTATTTTCATGTGCCAACATATGAATATAGCTACCAAAGTCTCTAATTTGTGTTTTATCCTCATCAGAACTTTTTTTACAATGTTCAGTTAAGCTCGTAATATTTTTATTTTTGACTAGGTTCTTTAAGTATATGTGTTTTTGTTACTTGCATTTGGCCATCTACTTGAAAAATTGACGAAAGTGCGCATAACATGGCATCAATTTGCAATTTATTGCCATTCTAGCATCACATGTGGTGTTAGATCTATCATCAAATACTTTAAACAATACGAAATAATAAACATTTTTGAAAAACTCGAAAAACGGGAGTCACCCATGATGATCTTGCATCTCTAACAGGCTGCAACGAATATAACATCGCCTAATGTTTCAAGAAAATTTGTGGAATTTTTAAAATCTGTAATAATAGTTTTTTTTTTGGTCGAAAAAATCTGTAATAATAGTTGTATGGCATTCTTCGTAGTAGTCAAGAAAAATTAAAAAGAGTTGGACCCATTTGATTTTTGTTTTCATCATTTACCAGCTATGCCTGATCCCAACCAAACAACATTAGAAAAATCAAAATAGAATTTCTATCACCGTTCCTCTTGAGTTTAACTCTTTAAAGCAGACTAATTGCGCCTCTGGCTTGAAATAAAGATATATTCAGGGTCATTCCCTGTCCAACCAGCATATGCGATTGACAAAAGCAGTGTTGGATTCCAAATCGTGGGCCCCAGACATCATCCATTGTCCGCTCTCTTTACTGAGGGATCGGATTCCAAATCGTGGGCCCCATACATCATCCATTGTCCCCTCTCTTTACTGCGGGATCCTTGACAAGACCATCCGTGCAATCTTGTTGGCCATGGCCAACTCTCATCTCTGTGATTCGAGCCTCAATAATTGCTCAATCCGATCGTGGAGGTTCGCTTTTAGTAAGAGCCTGATTCACGTTGCGATTGATTATAGAAATTCCCAATCTGAGTTTAAAATAATTAAAATTAGGAACAAAGACCTGTTTTTTCTTAATCCTCTGCCTGAGAAATAAATTAGTTTGAATGGATTAATTATCTATACAAACTCAACATCGTATTTAGATCTTTCTGCACAAACTATTATTTTGATTTATGGTAGATAGAATTAAAAGACAAATTAAAACAATTGGTCAATGCATTCAATTTGCTCAGTGTTAATGCACCAATCCCAAACCCAATAACTATTAACCCCAACCCCCACCCCCCCCGGCCGGCTTTTATGGGAAATCTATGAACAAGTGACTTTATGTAAGCTGTCTCTACGTCTCTTAAATATCAACCACTTTTGAATGAAATACCATGAAAAAGTTGTATTGTTGTGGTGTGCCTCTCGAAGGTCTTTTTACTAAACCAGCCTTTATGAGATTCCACCAATGTATTCTGAGGTAAGAACATAAATTTTGCATGATGGACCTATGTTTTTTTGAATTATTTTGTGATCTCAATTTGCAAATTGAACATTTCTATTCAGTGCGATCTTTCACAAATTTATGTTATTTTCAAGTAACGAGTCATGTGGACTATGAAATTCTAAACAAATATAAGAAATTAATTCATTTGTATTGGATGATATTCTTGAGATCTAACACTTTTTACATAAATAAATTTTAAATGAATGCCCAAAATCATGCTTTTCACGATTTTGATGAGTATGATAGAGTATTTGGATTGTTCGACTTAAACAAACATCGCAAACATTCATAGTCCACCCATTCAAATATATTTAGTAAAGCTTTTTCATAATGTGGTTAGTGAGACTTAGATTGAAGGTACGACATTATGATAAAATTTACCGTATATAAATTAAATGTTTAATCATTCAGCCAACAATGCAAGATTCCAAAACAAAATAATTTGATTGGAAGTGATCATCAAATGGTTTTGATCGTAGAGGCCTTTCGAACTGCCTTTTTCTTATATCGGATGTGAAGTCCATCACGTCCCTCTCTTTTGACCAAAGTAAAGTAATACCTGTCACACAACAAAAATTAAGTATAGAAAAGTACTTGGGATTAATCTAAGGGGAGACGTTTATCTTTTTGTGCTCGCTGCAGACACAATTGGCCCACCGCTGGACCGACGAAAAAAAAAAAAAGTTAAGAACATGATTCGCATGTGAGAGAGCCTAGTCGGTCACCAACGTTGATTTATTTGGGCTCCATATGACTTATCTCGTCTGACAATTGAAATTCATCGAGATCTTGTGGACACGGTTCATGCAAGTGCGGCTCGGATCCACACTAAAACCACTGGGCCCAACGCCTGGCGACTAACAGGGGAGACTTGGTGACAGTGACACGGCTCACACTGTTCTCTCGACGCATGAAGACTTCAAGTCGTCTCGAAGTCTTTCGGAGAACAGGACAACATGCCAGAGAAAACACATACAGAAGAGACGAGACGTTGTGGGGTTCTCTCTGTCATCCATCTGGAGGATGAGCAAATGAAACTAGCGCGACACGGAAGATTCCGCAGCGAGGAAACGTGTATCACGCGAGCCGTTCGTCTCTCGGTTCATTGTCTATAGCCATTGACGAGCAATAGCAATACAGCAGGGGTCCACCCAAAGCATTTCTCATTCTCATTGCATATAAATTCGAAAAAGCAAGGAAACACCACATTAAAACAACGCCGCATGTGCTTCGAGCTGATTTGACTTCTCCACATTAAGACCTAGTGAAGATGATTTGTTAGATCATATAAATTTCATATGAAATTTAGGCACTTAACCTGTCACTTTGTCCGGAAGCAATAACATCACATCAAGTAAATATGAACTTTAAAAGGATCTTGGTAGGGGAAAAACATAATCCCACCCTTCATCAAAATGTATATGAAATGGCAACAATAAAAAGAAACGTAGGGGGAGGGGGAAGGGGTAGAGGGGTAATGGTGGGCACTAAAACAGATTTCAGGAAACGTCGTTATCAACAAACTCCAAGGACGGGCCAATCAAATCTCTTGACAGCCAAGCGAGAAAGTAGTGCATCCATACAAAATAGTAATTCGGATTTTTCTGCACTCTGTGCTCCAAGGACGGGCCAATCAAATCTCTTGACAGCCAAGCGAGAAAGTAGTGCATCCATACAAAACAGTAATTCGGATTTTTTTTTTTTTTTTTTTTTTTGGTAAAGACAGTAATTCGGATTTTTCTGCATACTTGTGCTCCTTTTTATTCAAAAGAGACTTGTTTACATTATTGAGTTGAAGAGGACTGTCCAAAATCTTGCGTGTTAAAACAAAATCTTGCGCCATTTTGCGTGCCAAATCCTTGTATCCCCTATTGTCCACCACTAAATATTCTTGTTCCCCATAATGATCTATGAGATTTTATTGATGATCTCTCAATCTTATAGCAGGATGATCAAGCACCACAACAACACTGGTACCCAAAGAATATAATGACGATTTTTGCAATACCGTGGATACGTCTCCCCATTTTCATCTCAATGAGCTCTTGTTGCATGACATTTTTTGTTAATTTAATTATGCTGCTTTTATGGGTTTTAAGTTATTATAATCTTGGAATGTTGAAAATGTTGAATTAGTGATTCTATCTGTAGAACCATTAGTTTATAAAAAAAAGACACTTTTTACCTCTCGAAGTACAAATATAATGACCTTTGGATGCCTTACAACAAAGTAACCCTCTTCTATGAATATTAGAAAATATCGGGCACTCTTCATGTAGACTTGACATATACCCATCATCATATTTATTGTCATGTAAAGATGTATTAAAATCATAAAAAGAAAAACTTGCACTAATTTTCAGAATTTTTTTTATTAATGAATTGAAATATTTATTTAAAAAAGATTGGCATTCCAGAATACATTTGTAATTGTAGTTCCAAGCAAATATAAAAAGTAGTCAACTTCGAATTTTGTGCTTAGTATGGACACATAAAAAATAAAAGAAAAAGCAGACAATATGCTGTAAGAGTTATGATTGGGAACAAATATGATAATGGTAATTATCTTCATAAAATATGCTTGACTTACATAGAAATATAAAAAGCAGTTGACTTCAAATTTTGTGCTCGGCATGGGCACATAAAAAAAGCATACGATATGCTGTAAGAGCTATGATTGGGAACAAATATGATAATAGTAATTATCTTCATAAAATATGCTTGACTTACATAGAAATTGGCCAGTAATAGACATTATTTTTGTTTTTTTTGTTTTTGTTTTTTTTGTTTTTTTTTTTTTTTTTTTTTTTTTTTGTTTTTTCCGGTTAATACCTTAAAAACTTAAAACTGGTACACTTGTGATAAATTTACCCAAAACTATTTTTTTGATCATCAAAAACCCCAAACAGTATTCATGTGACAAATCTATCCTCCGTTAGCTTCCGTTTAATTTTGGCGTTAACCTTGCTGACGTGGTTGTTGACGTGGCAAACCATGTGGAAATTCATAAGTTTAATACCATTAAATCCCCAAACCGGTATATTTGTGACAAATTTATTCCAAACTGGTATATTTATAACAAATTTATCCCAAACTGGTATATTTACGATAAATTTACTCTAAATTAATTTTTTCGATCATAAAAAACCTAAATTGGTACACGTGCAACACATTTATCCTCTTTCAATTATCCCAAATTTGACCAAGTTATGATGTCCAATCAATTTTATTTTATGGATTACTCTAACATTGCCTCCATATCATTAATACTTGATTTCTTTTTTTCCTTTGATTGGAATCATTATTAGAAAACTATTCAAAGACTACCAAATGTGCACTTCATTCTTGTGCTGAGAGGATGCCCATTAACTAAAAGATGGACAGATTGCTTGCGCATATATACAAAAGAAGTGCTATTAATAATGAGCCAAAAGCAATATACTTTTCATCAGAATAGGCATAGAGAGAGAGAGAGAAAGAGTCCCTTCCAGCATACAAGCCACATGCAATCGACCAAATTCATCATCAAAATGCAAATAACATCAACTACACAAAATAAAGAGAATGAAACTAAAGCCACAGATGAATATATCTTTGAAATAGCTTTACAAAATAACCTTCACACTAGACTTGAACAAGCTTTAAAAAGTAGCCTTTACGCCAGACACCAACCAACCAACTAGCCAAAAAAGGCAAATCCACACCAAATGATAGAGGTCCAAAAGCATGTTCTATATTAAAATACTATCCAAAAAAAAAAAAAAAAAAAAACTTTACAAATCAAGCTTTATAGTGCAAGCTTTACAAAACAAGCTTTATAGGACAAGCTTTACACCCAAAATCCAACTCTCCCTACAGGTTCATTGCCCTGCTTCACTTTGAGATTGTTCAGTTTGAGGAGGTCCAGAAACTTGGGTTGAAAGATCCACCGTATGATTTGCACCACCTTGACAAATTTCTTGAACTATGTTACTCCCAGGCATCTGAAAATTGGGGGAAAAACATAATCTTATTATGCTAATCATAGTGGATTAAAAAATGCTTAACAAAATAAAATCTTCACTCTCAAATATGAGTTTCTAGTGGCTTCAGATACATAAAATCCATATCTTTGTAAAACCTATAAGAAGACAAACCATATTAACATTTTACTTTGGTATTATCAAAAACCATATGAAATCTACTTGTATTCTCCTCACCATTCTCTTCTCAGAATTGACAATATTTGATTGTCCCATTATAGATCTAGTTGAGGTACTTTCACTTTGTTTGTTCGCCGCCCCTCCTTCAATAGTTAGTTGCTTTGGATGCTTCCTTGGCCTACCTCTTTTGCCCTATATAATAGACATATATAAGGTATTCTAAGGGAAAATTTATCACGTTTATGTTTAAATTTCCTTACAGGTAGTTTAATCTGGATAGGTGCTGGAGGTTAGGGACATGTTGTCTTGTTGTGTCCAGTACCATGACAATTGGAACATTTCATGGTAATACTAGATTTTGATATTTTAGTAGGATTAGTGTTGGTGACCCTTAGCTTCCTCATTCTTTTGCTTTTTTCATCCTTTTTCTTCTCACCAGTGGTTCTCTTCCTATTGTTCTTGGGCCTCCCAGGAAGCTTTCTGAATGGCGGAGGCAATAAAGGCTCTTCATTGGTCGTTGACCACATTTTCTTTCCATTCAAGGTGGGTAATGCAAATTGATAGCAATGCTCGTACGCAACCTTCTTGAAACAATTAGCTACATAATCATTTAAGTTACACTTCATGAAGTTGATGCATGAGATAGCATAGTTGCATGGTATCCCCGATATATCCCACTGTCTGCAAGTACATGTCTTCTTATTCGGATCAACCATAAAAGTATCATCATTCACTTCAACTTCGAATCTGGAAGCTGTAGATGGCTTTGGAATGCAAAACCTAGACTTCATCTTTTCCTCCTCAATCTTCAATCTGATTCTTGGACAAAACTCATCTCTTGAACCAACCATCAATTGGATTTCTCATACATTCTTACCATAAGTAATTTTCTTATGCCCTTTAACATATCAACAATGGGAAATTCCCTTTCTTTGCATATATATGCGTTGAACGTCTCGCTCAAATTGTGCATGAACAGACTCTTCCTTCTTTTCTTTTACTGCCATATTGAAATCAGCCTCGTATGTCAAATATGTAGCTCTCCAAAAGCAATTCCTAAATGTTTCTCCCTTGTATAATTTTTTCTAGTTGGCATAAATGTGCCGAGCACAATTCATATGCTCTGCTCGTGGAGAGAGTTTAGAAACTGCATTGAGCAGGCCCTGCAACACGTTATTTGGCATGCAAATAAGTTAGTCTACAAACAACAAATACTTTTATTAGTAAAGCTTGTGCGCAATCTTACCTTCTGTTGATCGCTCATGAAGGTCTAGGCAAGACCTTGTCCCACATTCAAGTCTTTCACTAGTAGCTCGAGGAACCAAGTCTAAGATTCTTCAGTCTCAGCTTCAACAACAGCCCATGCAATTGGAAACATTTGGTTGTTTCCATCTCTACCAATAGCACAAAGTAACATCCCCCTAACTAAAGTCTTCGTAAAGCATCCATCCAATCCAATTACTTGTCTACAGCCTACTAGAAAACCCTCTTTCAATTCTTTGAAGCACACATAGAATCTTTTGAATGTATTATATCGTCCAACTTCCAAGTCAAATGTGCTATTAGGACTACATCGAATCAACTCAGCCTTATAAGAATGCAACAACTTGTATTGCTCAACAAATGGACCTCTGATGATCTCAACAGCTCTAGTAATCGCTCTATAACAAATCCTCCTATTTAGTGTCAATGCCCACATCTCCATTACATCTGCTTGCATTTGTGATGTTGTATGCTTCAAGTCAGCTCTAATTTTAGGCAAAAACTGCTCCGCAAGCCATATATACAATGCATTCTTATTTCTCATGCTCCTAGGGCAAGTATGTTCTTTTCCAACAGTTTTTATGATGAAGGTCTTCTCACTCTGCATTCAACTAGCATAAACTCTCCATTCACAGCCACTCTCACACCAACCATCCATTTTTTTCGCTTCACTCTTCTTCCATCCAATGTTAAATCTGTTTATGATTGCATAAAGTTGCACAGCTTTCTTGAATTGAGCACGTGAGGCAAATCTCATTCCTACTTTAAATTGTATGTCTTTATGATCAGATTTGAGGTCATATCTAATGATTTTTTTTATCTTCTTTGGTCACAGACTTCTTCATCTCCTCAGAGTTGGGAGGGCTCAAATTCTCATCTCCTTCTTCTAGATCAGTGTCTCCATCATTTTCACCCCCATCCTCATTTTCAGGACTGTTAAGGGCAACTGTATTAGTAATAGCAGCAGCAGCATCAACCTCTCTTCTTATTTGCCTAGCAAGAAGGAAATCCTCGTTACCACCACCAAGAATATAGTCATCATCACTTAAAGATAATGTACCGGGATCTTGCTCTGGTTCACTATCTCTATAGCTATCACTCTCACTATTATGACCACTAGTAGAAGAACCACTATCATCACCAAGAGCAACTCCTTCAATATATACTTCAATAACACCAAAACTTGATCATAGACCCACCAATTCTAACACTTGATCATCACCAAAAATCTGCACAAGACCACTTCTCAAGGAATCCCCAGGAGTCGCGTACCACAACTTTTTAACTGAGTATCCTAGATCAAGAACAGCCTTAACAATTGCATTACAGTTCACTACCATCAACTTACAATGATGGAGATATTCTACATGGTAGCCTGTATACTGTGTGATGTCTCCAAACTCCATAACTCCACCTAGGTGAAGTGCAATTGTAAATTCGTTAAACATCTGCAAGGGAATAACAAACAAACCAATTAGTTTATAAAAACCTCTCACAAATAACTAGCAAAGATGGGATGATCAAGTTTGACACGAGATGAGAAAATCGAATTCACTAAACAAGATGCTTGAAAGCCTTGATAGGAAATATGAGGCACCTACATCTAGAAAAAGACCCAGAGCTATTTCAGTCATAGCAAAAATCTGCAATGAGCTTAACCAAACTATGCTGATAAAACTCTGGAAATCTTGATATGATGTTAAAGGAACAAGAAACTGGACAATCACAACTGCCAACTACTTGCTTACATTAGGCACTCAGATTGACACATATATGCAGTACCAGTTAGATACTCTAGGTTATGTAACAAATTACAAAATAAGTGTCAAAAATTACTGAGAATATAATTATTTTATGTTTCACAAGCAAACATCAGCTTTACGAATTGCCAATTGACATCTACCTCACCTTATTTACTAAGCAAACAAGAATTTCAATCTCGTTAAGTGGAGTTAACTGAGCTCAAGTCACTATTCCAAATAATATATGGGTACATATAAGTGTGTGCACAATAAATTTATGAAAGCCTTGCATTAACTTTTGTGGAATCTAGTCCACCTAGATATGTATATTATCCACGTACTAAAGTTGGCGTAATATTATAATATTCAAATGTATGTGCTCTTTAGGGAGTAAGCATATTTATGAAATCTCATGAGACATGTAGAATCACACTCAAAGTACACCTGAAATCAGTGACAAACATAAGTGATTTTGGTTCCGGCATTTCAACAAGCATGTGATGTGCGAGTCAATCATACCATTCACATGCAAGTTTCATGTTAAAATTTTGACACACTTAAGATTCAAGGTAGGAAAGACTACGTAATGCTAATAAGGACATAAACTAACACAAATGACCAGCAAAGCAAGAGTAATATGTAATTGTACAAACATGTTGCGGACAAGCAGTAAATCATATGGGGCTGAGACATATAAACATAAAACCAAGCTTGTCACAAACCAAAAACGAGCGAAGCAACCACAATTAGAAGAATATGGCTGAAAGATCCAACAAAAATGACAGAGAGGAGGTTTTCAGAAACATAGAGCTCGAACATGACGTGGAATAGAGAGCTCTTGTTTTCCTGCCTTGATAACATGAAACCTATGACTTATAAACTCAAGACCATGACCAAGCAAGGAGGAAGTGGCGATGGGAAGAAGAGCGTTTGTTGAGGAAGAAGAGCATTTGTCGAGGAAGATGAACATAACTGAATTTGTTGTTAGTTTTTTTTTTTTGTTATCACGAAGAGAGAAGAGAGAACGTGAGGTACTTGAAGAAACAATAGTCGTGGGCCTAAGAAATGAGAATTTATTATTATTTGTGAGATAATTTATTGTTTTTCCCTTCACTGTTATAAAGTTATTATTATTTTATTTTGAAAAAATTAAGTTATTTCCACGCAAGCAACCACGTCATCAAAGTTAACGGAGGGTAGATTTGTCACATGTGTACCAGTTTGGGATTTTTGGCAGTGAAAAAAATAGTTTAGGATAAATTTGTCACAGGTGTATCAGTTTGGAATTTTTTAGGGTATTAACCTTTTTTTTTTGTGCCAACAAATGGATGTAGCTATCAAGTCTCCAATATGCGTTTTCTCCACAACTTAATCTTTGGCATGATAGTATAACTATTGGACCAGAACTTTTACACAATGTCTAATCAAGCCTGTAATTTTTTTTTTTATTGGGTCCTTCAAGTATATATATATTTTTTAATATTTGTGTCGGTTCATCTATCTAAAAAATTTATGAAAGTGCTACAATATGGCATTAAGTTATAGTTAATTGCTATCGTAGCACCACATATGATATTAGACATGGTTATTAAAAATCTTAAATAATATGAAAAGTTAAATATTTTTTGAATCCAAGGAAGAAGCAAAATGTGAGGAGTTTGCCACACGTGCAGTGAAAATTGGAATAGTCAAGGCTCAAAAGATGAAGGGAAATATTTATTTATTTTTTGAAGAGAGAGAGAGAGAGAAAGAAGGAGAAGAAATGGGTGGGATTGGAGTCCTCACATGCAACACTTTTGGCGCATCCCAGCTGTGGGAACTCCAACCCCAAATGTCGCGCCACGTCTGTGGCCGCAGCCACCGAGGTCGCCTCATGCGTAGGCTTTGAAACCAACCTTTCGTCGTTGCAGGAGAAATCGGCACGTAGCGTTTTCTTTGCTCCGGTACAGCACGAGCTCGCGTTCTCTCGTGGCCATGAAGAAGAGCCCAATACCGACCCGCTTACTGGGCTTTTCTGGGCCAGCCCATGTCTTGTTTTTAGGCCCACCCTCAGTGGGAGTTAGCCTATATAGACAATGCAGTTTTGTTAGTTGATCCAACCCCTAATCCAAACTATCATCAAGGCTTGAACTCAACTGCCACATTTTAGTGTTGAATTGTCCTGATATGAAATCGTGATATGCTCGGCACATCCAACAATCTAGTCACATGAGACCCATCTGATTTAAGGGACGGAATGTACAGGATGTACGTGCACTTGGTCCCCAAAATAAAGTTCATGAAATTTCGGAAGACAGTCATGGGTTATGCTTCCACTGCAACCTGTACAGACGTCTTAGTTCTTTGGTTAAGATGTTAGACCATCTTGTGTTTGTGGGTTCCCTAGAGGGATAAGGGCCGTGGGGGTAGCTCGTTGTATGCGTTCTTTCCAAATAGTGATGGACTAGATTATCACAATTAGTCGAATTGTAACAGTTGCAATGTACAGAAGCATTATTCTAACTTCCTTTTCAATATAATGCGAGGTATTGTGGTGACTTGGTATGTAAGGAAGCCTTAGAAATACAGCAAAGATGCATTACTCAAAGGTAAACTACAAGAACTACTTTTGTTTTCAATCTTTTGATAAGAGATTTTTTTTTGGTTACGCCTGCAAATCAATTAAAGTATAGTGTGAGGCTACTTCTTTGCACTGTGGTTTGAGATATTATACAGGACCCGTCAATGACTAAAATATTAATCTAGTATGAGCCATGAATTTGTAAAGTTTTGGTAGATAGTACGAAAAAGTACTAGTTATCACTATGGCCTTTTTAGAACCAAAAAATAAAATAAAAATTCTATCAACTTTAATATAGGTTGTATATTCCTTGCTAGCTAGTGTTTTTCATCGCAGTTTATTAGTACCAAACTTAGAAAACAATTAAGTTCTTTCGTCCTAAAAATAAAACGAGTTTGTTCTAATATAAAGTTATTATCAAGTAAATTCCCTAATACTTCTTTATTGATCTTGTGATCCTCTCATATAGGTTTGGATAAGAACATTTTGTTCTTGTTGAATTGACTAATATAGTATTTTTCATCCCTTTATCATATTTATAAGTAATCATATCAAGATTGGAAGATGTGGTATTTTCTAATTTTTTAATTAGTTTGTCTTTCCCACTTTCACTCTGATTTAACACTAAACTGATTAATGATCTAAAAAATAAAGATAAAGTAAAGCAAATTGAGATTTTATTTTTGTTTTGCCATCATATCAAATTAAGATCATATTACAAAAAAGGAAGAAAAATTGAAAAAAGAGACTTTTCTAGCCTATTAGAATCCTTTTGGCCGACGATTCTATAATCTTTTTGTGGAAATGAAAATTATATTAACATTAATTGCAATATAATTAGGGAAAAGAAATGACTGGAAGTGAATGGAGATTCTAACTTGTCATAAAAGTGGACTGGGTTTATAATAAGAAAAAAAGAAGATAAAAAGCAGTGAATAGATTATTATTCTGACCTAATATTATCATATGCAAGGAAAAAGAGACAACGAAGAAAAGATAAAGGGGAAGAGAGATTATGATAATGCGAAAATGACCATATGTCAGCCTTCTATAAGTCTACCTCAGTGCACTATAATGTTAGACTGTGACAATTAAACTTGCACAAATGCTTCCACAATTATAAGTCCAAAACAAATGGCAAACTTAACATATATATGTAGGGAAAAGTACCAAAAAAGTCCTAAACCTTTTGCATTGGTACCAATTCAGTCCTAAACTTTTCAATTGGACCAATTTAGTCCTAAACCTTTTGCGTTTGGTACCGATTTAGTTCATCCGGCCATTCTCTAACGGAAAAGGCTTATGTGGACTCCAAGTCAGCGTCGGCCGGCGTTGCCGCGCGCCGACATGGACGCCGGAGTGCGAAACTACATCGTTTCGCTTAAAAAATTTTTTAAAAAATTTAAAAATTAAAAAAAAAAAAAAAAAGTGGACTTTTAAACACCCAAAACGCAGCATTTCCTTTACCCTAAAATTCAAGATGCTCTACCCACGATCTTCACCCAAGGTACGCCCAAACCCTATTCTGATCTCCCCCCAAAATTCTTAGCAACTTGCTCTAGATTCAATCTCATCTTTCCAATTTCTTGAAGCCAAGTTGTTCTTCCACCAATCGCCTTCATTAATCAAGCCCCTTTCGGCTAAGGGCTTCATCCATCACAATCCCAGACTCACCCATCTTTATGGGCGAACACCCGATTCGCCCACAACCCAGTTGAGACCCGACTCATCGTCACGACCCGACTCATCCGTCACAATCCGAGTAGGCATTGTGGTCCCGGTTTGATTGTTTTGTCGGCAGCGTTGAGCGACAACTTGACGTGGCATCCTGAAGTTAGCAGAGAACGTGAAAAGTATGTTGTCGTGGTCCCCAATTGAGTGTGTTGTCCTCTTTTTATTTTATATAATCAATTTGCCTTGATTTCTCCACGTATGTCGTTGTTGGTTGGAAGAGAGAAATTCATCGCATTTACTGTCAAGTACCTGTGTGTAGTAGCGAATATAACACTCAAGTCTGGCCAAATCAATTTCTAATAAAGCACAATATGAAGAGAAAGCTTCTTCATGCTCGTGTCTGGCCAAATTCTTCTCGTGTATAATCATATGGTTGCTGGATTCTTGTGTTTTTATGCACAATATGAAGAGAAAACCTTTGTTTCCGTGCACTTTTTCCTATTCTTGTACAAGCTTTTTATTACTTGAGGCATGCACAATCACAATTAAATAATTGACTTGAGCGTACATGTATTCGGTTTCTCGATTCATTGAGGATCTCTTTTATGGAGTAGCCATAGATTTATTAGCTAGGGCACTTGCAAACCCCATTGTCAATTGTGTCCAAATGATGATTATTTTACCAAACGAGTAAAGGTTCATGGTGGTTTTGTCAACAAAAGAAAAATAAAGAAAGAGAGGTTCATAGTCTGGCTTTGAGTTCTAACGTTTGATAACAAAGAGAGAGATTGCAATTCCACATATTGTAAAAGTTAGTTTTATTGATCAAGTCCACACTGTTGATTGTACTCTAATCTTTTGGAATCCATTAACACTTTTGCTTTGGAAGTTTTGGTTTTGAATCTTTGGATGTTTTTTATTTTGAATTTTTAGATGTTGATCACCTCTGAATCTGAGTAGATGATCACTACTTTTTCTTCTAGAAACATGATGTATAGAGTGCTACATAGTATGGGACTTACAAGTTCTATGTGTTGCCTTGCTTATAACATACATTACTTTTTTTCTTTTCTTTTTTCGTGTAGGGTCAAGATGAGCGAAAAATCAGCATGTATCTGCCTTTTCCATGGTGGAACTTTATCTCGTCACCCAATGCTTGAATACGTTGGAGGCAAGTTTGACTTGGTAAAAGTTGATATTAGTTCAACAAGCTACGAAAGCTTCATTAGAGACATCGAGAATGGGGTAAATAGTACATTTGAAAAGCTTTATTTTAAGATTCCTGGAAAGTCACTAGAAGAGGGGTTGACATACATATGGAATGAGAATAGAGTAGTTGATTTAGTTTTTAGTTATTTGCATCATGGATTAATTGAGGTATATGGAGAAAATTTTACGACCAATGAGGCGGCTGAGGGTGATGGTCAAGGTGCCGATGTGGGTGTGGATGAGGGTATTGGTTAGAGGGTCGGTGAGGATGCTGGTCAAGGGGTTAGTGAGGGAGCTGGCACTAGTGTTGGTTTAAGTAATGAGACCCTGATTGAGCACGAGAGTGGTTTAGATCCTGATGATTTAGTTGATGAAGATGATTGTATCGTGGATGATGACGATGAGGCAGACTTCCTTGTCGATGTAAGATTCTTGACTAATAATGATGATTATGATATCTAGAAGCAAGGAGGAACATGACAAAGTTCCATGGGAAGGCCATAAATGATTTCATTATAGGGGAATCATCCACGGGGTTGGTGCCATCCCAAGGATTAGATGTGAATAATGTTACTAATGCTGGAGCTGGTTATGAAACAAAGTACTATGAAACAGATGGAAATGAGAGTTTGGAGTCTAATGAAGGAGAAGAAGATGATGATTTTACTAGGAGGAGAAGTAGGTTTCCAAAGCATGATCCTAATTGTGCTGTGCCTATGTTTATTGTGTCTATGGAATTTGAAAGTAGTAGGCAATTCAAGGATGCTCTAGTAAAGTATTCAGTGGCTGAGCGTAGAGAGATAAAATTTTTAAAGAATGACAAGAAATTTGTCAGAGCAAAATGTGCACATGAAAATTGTCCTTGGAAGATTTCTGGATCTATCGATAGTCATACCGGATCATTTCATGTAAAGACTTATCATTCAGAACATACCTATAGCATAAGTTTCAAGAATCGGAGGGTGACGGGTTCTTGGTTGGCCAAACACTATCTTCCTACAATAAGAGCAATGCCAACTATCAAGACTATTGCTTTCAAGGAGCTTATCAAGGTGCAATTGGGCATAGATGTGAGTATAATACAATGCAAGAAAGCTAAGTTGTTGGCTTATCAAGTATTGATGGGAAACTATAAGGAGGAATATGCAAAGTTGTGGGATTATGCAAAGGAGCTTAGGGAGAGAAATGCTGGGAGTACTATTACATTGAAGGTTGAAAAGTCTGATATGCAATCTAAGGCGTTATTTGAGAGGATGTACATATGTTTTGCTGCTTGTAAGAAAGGATTCATTGATGGATGTAGGAAAGTTGTGGGATTAGATGGTTGCTTCTTAAAAGGAATTTGTCAAGGCCAAATCTTATGTGCTGTTGGAAGAGATACAAACGATCAGATGTTCCCAATTGCTTGGGCGGTTGTCCGAGTCGAGAGTAGCGACACCTGGACGTGGTTCTTGACAAATTTGATGTATGACCTCAACATTTCATCATCATATGGACAAGGTTGGGTCATAATCAGTGATAAACAAAAAGTAAGTTCCTTATTATTTTTTTGTTATGCCACTATAGTCACGCTTGTAATATATGTTTCATATTACAATCATCTTTTGCAGGGCCTTGTACAAGCTGTGGCTCATTTGTTGCCTGCAGCTGAGCATAGAATGTGTGCGAGACACATCTATGCCAATTGGGGCAAAAAGTATAAAGGGATACAAATGCAAAGATTGTTTTAGAAGTGTGCTAAAAGTAGTTCGATGATAGAGTTTGATGAACACTCTCAAGCATTGAAGAAAATTAGTCCTGCCGCATATCATGACTTAGTTCAAACAGAGCCAAAGCACTGGTCTAGAGCCTTTTTTACAACTGATGTAAAATGTGACATCGTTGACAACAATTTATGCGAGGCATTCAATGGAAGAATTATACATGCTAGGTGTAAGTCCATTTACAGTATGTTGGAGGAAATTCGAATAATAATAATGACAAGGACGCATACACAGAGGGATGCATGTGCTAGATGGAGAAAGGACTGTGGTCCAAGAATTGTAAGAAAGTTAGAAGAAAATAGAGCCGGTGTGACATATTGCCAAGTGATCTGGAACGGTGAAACTAGATATGAGGTAATGGATAAGGGTGAGAAATATGTGGTGGATGTGTTTAAGAGAGATTGTTCTTGTCGAAGATGGCAGCTTACTGGCATCCCTTGTCCTCATGCCATTTCTACTTTAAATCATAGGCAAGATGATGCATATGATTATCTTGATGAATGTTACAAGTAGGCTAAGTTTTTAGATGCATATAAAAATATGATGATGCCAATTCGAGGGCAGAAATTTTGGAAACAGACTCATAAAGAGCCACCTGAACCACTTCCAGCCAAGGTCAAACCCGGTAGACGTAAACTGAAAAGATCGAGGGAGGAAGGTGAGGTGGCACTTGGAACTAGGATGTCGAGGATCGGAATGAAAATGACATGTCAAACTTGCTTGAAGACAGGACACAACAGTTTGACATGTCCAGCTAAGAAGACTGGGTCTACATCATCACAAACACGATTTTCAAGGCAAAACAATTTGGTTAGTATCTCCATTTTCATTGTGTTATGCTTGTTTTGTCAATAAAGCTTTAAGCAAATATACTTTTTGTAGGTACAGAGATGTACAGGTAAAGTGACAAGTGGTAGTGGTGGCGGCCCTACCGGTGTGAATCCTACGTTCAAAGGTGCAAAAGCCAAAAGTTGCTCAAAGAGGCAGAAGTGACGAGATGTGGGGGTGGATTTAGTAGTGATATGTTTTAGTTGTAACTTTTTGTGAAGATAGGTCAAGTGAAGATTTTCTTTTAATGTAAATTTGTGATCGGCACACTCTCGGTTCTTGCCTTTTGAAGACAAAGAACGCCCATGTTGCACTATCTTCTAGACTTGATTGAGTTCAACTAAGACAGTAATACTTCAAAGCAGCAGCAAATATTCACATTTTGATGCCATGAATTGTTAATGAATATCATCTCTTGTTTCAATATACTTGTTGTAAGTTCTAGGCATGAGTTTTGCATTGGTGTTTTTTTTTCCCTTTGTACTTCCTTAATAACCATACAACAACTTGGATAATGATGTCCCATATGTGACAGGTTGTTTGAACCTTTAATAAGAAATTGTCTTCTTTTACTTTTTGGTAGCCATTTGGACATAAGATTGTGTGTATGTTGTTTGTTTGTTTGGTAGCCATTTGGACATAAGATTTTGTGTATGCTGTTTGCTTATTATTTTGTGGTTATTCGTTCACGAAGTAGTGAAGTTGTGTTGCTTTTTTTTTTTTTTTTTTTTCCTCAAAATGTACTCCATTAATCATAATAGCAGGTCGTGACACCAAGAATGATATGTCTTTGGTGTTGAGATTGAGAAACAAATTGCATATGACACAAGAGGGTGCAAACAACTTTCACTTTGTTCATGTTCATGTTCCAACATGTGGACAAATACAAAATATATTGCAAAAATGTACAAAAATATATTATATAAAAAGATCAGCATTAACACCAAGCTCAGTACATCATTCATCTTCAAATTTCCAAATAGCATGTTTCCTAGAATTACTATAAAGACCCACGACGCAATCAACATGGCCTTCAATGTCGACACTTGTTTTTCTTCAACATTGCTCCGGTGAAATTTTGTTGACACACTTCTTGTTGATGGACACGTTTCTATATCAACCCAAATAAAAAAAACCGCAACTTTCTCCGATTTTATATTTCGGACAGCCGTGATATCTTCTTCCTCGATTCTTCTTCATCTTTGCTGTTTTATCCTGTAAAAAAGTTAAACAACAGCACCTTAGCATATGTCTACATGGCTTAACCTCAATAGCAACAACATAACTCATTCCATCTTGAAATCAGTCTCAACAACAAGAAATCAGGTCCTAAATGCACCTCATAATGCTGACCTAAAATTCCTGTCCCTATTAGGATGCAACAAGCTTACCAAAAGAAAATGCAAATAAGAACTTCAAAAATTTGTTTCATGCTTCTAAGACAAATGCTTAACAGACTACATCAGAGCATATATATTCATGCTTGGCCAAAGCCAATGAAAACACAATGCACCCAGGTAAATAAGAACGAGATGAATACAGAGGTTAAACGAGCGTCCCACACCCAAAAGGTGCCCCACATAGGTCTTCCCCAAAACCCCCCAATAACTAAGGTAAACAACGTAAAAAAAGCACCAATTTCTATACCGGTTTCGGAAGAGCGAAGAAAAAGGGGATGTTTTGTTAATAGGAACAAGAAAGTGTTTATAGCCGTAGCGATATAAAGAAGAATACTCATCCGAGCCACAGGAACATGTACATATGGAATACAAGAATTTCCACCTTGTTGAAGATCTAGTGGTGCTAAGAGTAATTTTCCTCCCAAATTGTATGCATTATATGGATCTCGATTTCCCAAAAACTAAGCAAATGTTAGCATCGACTACAAAGTTTAGGCAAATGAGATTTCAACTCCAATTAAGCCAATAGTTCTTGGGGGGAGATTAGAATCCGCAAACATAGCATGCAAGCAACATCACCATTTTAGCCATCCGCAAACTATGGTACCATATTTGGAACATGAAGACCCCCCTCTAAAATTAGGATTTTTCTCTGGAGTATATGTCAAAATGCTCTTCCCACAACAGAAAATCTTACCTCGGCCAGCATGCCTAATCTGTGATCAAGAAGCAGAATCAGTGGAACATCTATCCTTGCTTTGTCCATGGACGAACTCAATTTGGTCAGATCCTGAAGTAAAAATCCAAATTTCGCATCAAAACCTTTCGCGAATTAAGGTTTGGCTCCAACACATAATTGAACAGCCAGGAAATTCACTGACTTTCAAAGAAATTGCAACCCTTTTGTGATTCATTTCAAAAGCAAGGAATGACTTTGTATTTCGAAGGTTAAACCCCAAATTCGAGAAACACTAATTGACTCAGCACAAGCATTACTCAGCAATTTCAGCAAGTGGAACAAGCAAAGTTCGAAACTTCACATGGGAACGACTTAATTGACTCAAAGATTGGATCCCACCGAAGCCTCTTACCTTTAAAAATCAACATCGACGAAGCATTTATGGAAGGAGCAACGGTAGGGGCCATCTTTGGAGTTCTTCGAGACGCTTCGGGAACCCTTCTCGACAGTTTCGCAAAGAAGATTCCAGCTTTAACAGCGATCCAGACGAAGTACTTTAAAATGTGGGCAGAGTGTCGGTAGAGCATGGGCAGAGAATTTGGGCTTCAACCCTTCTCGACGGTTTTGCTGAGAATTTTGGGGGTAGATCAGAATAAGGTTTGGGTGTACTTTGGGCGAAGATCGTGGGCAGAGCATCGGCAGAACGTGGGCAAAGTGTCTTCAATTTTAGGGTAAAGGAAATGCTGTGTTTTTGGGTGTTTAAAAGTCCACTTTTTTTTTTTTTTTTTCAATTTAAAAAAAAAAAAAATTTAAGCGAAACGACGTAGTTTCGCACTCCGGCGTCCATGTCAGCGTCAGCAACGCCGGCCGGCGCTGACTTGGAGTCCACATAAGCCTTTTCCGATAGAAAATGGCCAGATGAACTAAATCGGTACCAAACGCAAAAGGTTTAGGACTAAATTGGTCCAATTAAAAAGTTTAGGACTGAATTGATACCAATGCAAAAGGTTTAGGACTTTTTTGGTACTTTTCCCTATATATGTATGTATGTATTTATGTATGTATGTATGTATGTATAGAATATACAATCAACCCTAGAAATCCTTATGGACAATTAATAGACATGTGGTTATAGTAACAAAGGATCGGATGTTGGAACCTGCTAAATAGAGAACAGAGCTGTCGTCCCATGTTAGCTCATCCTCGAAGCAGTTGAAGTCGCATGGGAGTAGAGGTTCATCCACCACGCTCTCGGTCTTTTCATTATTTTCTTCAACTGTTGAGCTGTCAAGCTTGTGGTTAGTCCTGGCGAGTTGCTCAGTCACTTCCCTCATTGCCGGCCCCCTCGCACCACTTGGGTCCAAGCACTTCACTGCAATCTTAGTAACCATTCCTACTCTCTCCATTTCATCTTTAGTAGCGGGCTCAAAGCTTATGACATCAGAGAGAATCTTATCCTTCATGGAAGAGATGAAATAATGGACAATATTGATTAACCTTCCGACTACGTTTAGTCGTCTGGATTTCTAATCGGGATAAGGCTGGGTAGGATAGGATATAAAATCCGATGATTTTTTTATATTCAGTCCATTGTTTGGTGAATTGCAACATTAAAGTCGGATATTTATTTATTTTTTTTTTTGTGACCCAGGGAACCCTGCACGGCTGGATGCCGGGAGTAAACCACTGGGGGCGACACGTGCTAGCCACCACACACGTGCCACCAGGTAAGTCACCTTGCGACGCGCTGGAGTTTTGAACCCCTCCCCTTCGTGAGGGGGAGGAGGCCTAAAGCCAACTGCGCCACCCAGGTGGGTGGTTAAAGTCGGATATGTTTATATCATATTATGTATGTATGTATGTATGTATGTATGTATGTATGTATTTTATATAAACGGCATATAATTATAAATGAACTTAAATGTTCATAAATGGAGATAGTGAAAATATCTCGTAACACTATTCTTTAATTTAATTTAATTTATTTTATATTTTATTTTTCCTCTTTTTTATATTATTTTCATTATTATTTCTTTTTTCCCCTTTCATCATTCTTTAATAAAATTTTATCAAGTAGTAAACTGTACTAACATACCTAAAATACAAAAATACCTAAAATATATAATAAATATAAATATTTAATTTATAGATTGAATGTTTATTATAAGATAGAATTAAAGTTGAATATATAAATTAAAATAAGATTAATTAAAAATATTTTGATTTTTTATTTTTAATTTCTTAAATTAGAATTCAAATATTATTTATATTGAAATGTAATTTCAATTTTGTTAATTTAATAAGTTTGTTATTCAATAAAAATAACTTTCCTATTATAGACATTAAAAATCCTATTCACTTTTATCACATCTCTCCCATGAGATAATTTTATCTTGTCTATGTCCCCCCTTATATCTGACTTTAATCTGTTCTGAATGAGCACCAAACGTAGAATAAAATAAATCATGTCCTATCCCGAATTTTATCCTAACTACCAAATATGGCTTCTGAGCTTAGTAATAGAATTTGTGGCCTTCTTTTTGGCGAGCAACTTGACGAGGACAACTCCAAAGCTATATACATCACTTTTAATTATTAGTATACCGGTGGTTAAATATTTTGGATTGATGTAGCCCAACGTGCCTTGTATTTCATTAGCTTTGACATGACTACGCTTTAGTAATATAAGTACCAAAGTTCCAAAATCAAATATTATTATAGAGTAATTTTGATCCAAAAGCATGTTTGTGGACTTTATGTTTCCGTGAATGATTGGGGGTTTTGCACAAGAATGCATATACTCGAGTGCAAGAGCAGCTTTGATGGCTATTCTAAGCCGATTTTTCCATGATCTTAAGATGGTCGACGCATTCTGATGGATGTTTTGGAATAGGGTACCATTTAAAATGTATTCATAAACTAGCAAGGGTATTCTAGTCTCCAAACATATGCCATGGAGCTTTACCTCATTTTTTCTTTTTTATTTGCATCACAATTTGAATTTCATGTTGGAAATCCCCCTTGATTAGAGACCTGTGCACATCTTTAGGCTTCTCCACCGCGACCAGGTTGTTCTCTACTATTTTGGCTTTAGAGGCTGAATCGAAACCACCCTCGCCAAGTATATTGCTAGCATCGTAATTGTTGGTTGATTTTGCCAACTCGGCCTCTGTAAAGATTTGAACTCTTTGGTGTTTCAAGAGCTCTCCTTTATTTCGGTTGACATTTTTCTTTTTGATTCTCCTTCTCTGTGACTTGTCAAAGACTAAAGTACCAACAGCCATGAAGAAGAAGGCCTCAATAATCGCTGCCAAAGTATATATTTCACTAGGTTAATGATTCGAGCATGTAATCTTTATCCCATCCATAGAGTTCATAAAAGAAATTAATTTCAAATGGACTACCCATTTCATCTATTATTACATAATCCACGTCCATTACCATCTATTTGGATGACTGGTCCGTCTTTCAAAATAGAACTACCCAATTTAACGGTGATAAAAGTGGTTTCTAAAACTAATGACTACACATTATGTATCATGTAACAATCCTTATGTGAGTCCTTATTAAAATTTGATGTGCATCATTACAAAACTGAAAAAGTAATCAATTGAACTCAGTTCAAGTGCACATTACTAGCGTCTTCTATTACTCCTCCCAATGTCTTTCCTTGATTATAATAAAGAAGGTTTGTAATAAAGAAAAAAAGAGCGAGGAAGCATTTACCTCCAATAAACGGTATGAAAACTCAGTAAATTTTTAAATTGTCTAGGTTCGAACATAGATATCGCTCAAATTTGTATCTAGTTAATATATAATATGCCAATTAATAACATGATCAAAGTATATATACTCTAGCTAGAGATGAAAGAAAGCATAACCATTTTCATTTACATATTAATTATGTCTCTAAAACTAATTTTAACCACCTTGAAATGAAAAATTGCCCCGCCGCCTCCCATGCCCTGTGTGGGGACACCACCATGGAATTAATTTCTCTCTGATGGGCGTCAAATATTTTTCTTATACTAATAAGAATGAATGGCTTCAGGACTGGATTTCATACAAAATGAGTGGGCTGATGGGCCGGTTTTATAGAGCCCAACAAGCTCCTATCTTCAAATATTAATCAACGTGGGATAATGTGAAGGCTGGCGAAGTCGTCATGATACGTGTGTGGTGGCTAGCACGTGTCGCTTTCAATAGTTTACCTCCGGGGGCCAGGGTTCCCTGAGTCACCAAATATATATATATATATAGAAAACAATTGTGCCACATTGCTTACCTAAATGCCTTTTCAAACTTGCATCTTCTTTAAAAGCAAGACTCGTTCAAACCCAAAAAAGAAAAAAAGAAAAAAAGAAAAAAAGAAGAAGCAAGACTTGTAAGGAGAAGTGATTATCCTTCATATCCTTATCACCATCATCATCATCATCATTATAAATAATGTAAAAGAAATAAAGAAACATATTTATTCTTAAAAGTGTAGATGCGGCAGTGTTAATGCTATCCTGGTAAGAGATTCCTCATGCCCCGTGCCCATCCCAACGGAAGGGCAGTGGGTGAGAGATTTACGCACTGAGAGTCCGAGCAAATCAGTGAAATTGCCAAGCGGTATCTTCATTCACGCCATCCCAAGATTCTCTCTTGCCTTTTACAATCAGGATCGACACATATAAGTAAGAAGAGACGATCGTAAAGTGGGGGCTTTATAGAATCCAAGGCCGCGCAATTGGCATACACGGCCAGAGAATGAAAGAGAGGAGAGGTCAGAGACGATGGCCACAATGTGAGAGGAGGAAACAAAAATTTTGAGTGAGAGAATAGAGGGAGGAAGTGCAGCACGTCCAAGAGAAGAAAAGAATAGAGGAGAATGCATACACTAGTGAGAAGAACAATGACCTAGAGACATCTCGCCTCTCTTCTGGGCAAACTTCAAGCAGCGTTTGGTGTCCAGCTCCTGTCCACGCCACATCGCCTGCTGCTGCTCTTGCACGGTTCGGTTTGTCTTGCTGCCACGATTCCAACTTTGGTGAGGTCGTCCAGTTCCATCACGTCCGATAAACCAACGACTCCTGCTGTTACTGCACTGCGCGATCCCCCGAGCCTCCAGCCCTAGGCTAACAACTTCAGCAAGCCCGAAGTGTTAGCAATGCCGCGTCTTCCTGCTGCACTGATTCCTCTCTAGGCCGGTGGTCCCTCCACGACTGGACACTTCTCTGTTTTGCAGGTTCTTTCCAGAGTTCCTTGGCCGAGTTGGCTAGCCGTTGATCACAGTGTAAAGCTTGCCGACCACCTCGCCGTGAGTCCCTCATCCTTCGCCATGAGCATCACCATCGGCCACACTGAGTCCACCACCGCCCTATGTTGGAGCCAAACCGTCCGTCAGTCCAAGTTTGGAAACTCAATATTCGAATAGAGAATTTTCAAATCCAATATTTGAGTATTCGATTTTATCACCTCTTTTGAATTATCGTTATCCAATGTGCATATCTCTAAGGTTTAGAGTATCCTTTGAATTAGGAACAATTTTCTAATCCACAACGCGTGTATGGTCAATAATTCGATCTTATGCCTAAGATACAATTCGTGATCATATACAAAATCGGCCAATCCAATCTCATACTTGAATAACTGACCAAAAAAAAAAAAAAAAAAATCTCATACTTGAATAGGATTCGTCGATTTTATTCACTTCCAACTTTGAATGGAAGGATGCGGATGCTATCTTTAGTTGATTTGGTTCTATCTTTTCCCTGTTTGATTTGATTTGATTTTATTCTCATCCAAAGAAATTAGCAAAAAAAAAAAAATATATATATATATATATATATATATATATCAGATAGGATTAAGGTAGATTTTCAAAAATCTTCTAGAAAGACTTGCGCGCTTAGATCATATAATGTGTAAAACTAAGGTAGATCTTTATAGGTAACATTGCATTATTAATAGGATCGCATGTTAGGATAGACTTTATCTAGTTATGATAATATTTCAATTTAAATTAGGATTTGACCTAATATTTTTTAAATTGAGTTGGATAATATCTTAATCTAAGTAATTCGTTTTAATTTTTATTTAGTTACAAATTTTCATGGAAAATACAACAAATGTCATGTGCCTACATATAAAATTAGGTTCATAAAAATGGGCATCATTTAGTAATTGCTTGCCAAGTTCATTTAATTAAATTTCATGTCATGTAGACTAATTTAATTAGAATCGCATGTCACACTAGGATAGTTGCATATCAATTTTGACAATCATTATAAATTATTTGTTAGGCCATTTAATTAAATTGCACTCCATAGAAATTGCATGTCTAGGTTCATTTAGTTAGGAAATTGCGTGCCATGTTAAAATAGTACTTTAATTGTCTTTAGAATTAGGACATTTTGATAAGTCATATGTCACATGTTATGTTAGAATAATAGTTTGTATTGCATATAGTTTAACTTTCATTAAATAAGAAAAAACCCTAAAAAAGATTTGAGTGAAAATATGTGTTGATTAGAAATCATATTTAGGTTGAAAATGTGATTTTCTAATTAATTTTGCAAATGCTTATGTTACTTTGAGATAAGTAAATTCCTTCCTTGCCCTTGTAATTTATTCATTGCTTTGATTGTTGGATGTTTCATTTACTGGTTGCGCACCCTCGCATGACCACCTTACATGTCAGTGGGTAGCTTAAAATTAATTCAAGCGGTCTGAAAAAATATCTTTGAAAATAAATGAGAAAGTTGCCGAAATAGTATTAGAGCATCGAATCCATAATTTTTAATTTGTAGGAGTAAAGTAAATTTTCCGATACTTTACTTGGTTTTTTTAATTGACTCACAAAAAGTAAATTAGTGGCGACTCCTAATTGAAAATCATTTGCACGTTTATGAACTTGAATCTTAAATTATGAATTGGTATGAGCTTGAGAAAGCTCAAATTAAGTTTAGAGTTAGATGGTGCATTGTTTGGGAAGATCGCCACAATGTGATAAGTTAGTCATTGTGTCCAAGTGAGACGAATTCTGGTCGACCTTGTGTTTGAGTTTTGAAAAATTAATGCAACCTTGTTATGGAAAAGGATTTGATTAATAAATAGCAATTACACATAAAAAAACAAAATAAAAAAAATTATTAACATATATACATTTTGGTTACTTAGCAAGTGTCAAGAGTGACACCTTATTAATATTTGAAAATTTATAAAATCGTGGCGCATGAAGGTGCAATCTCAAAGTCTTGTTTGGTAATTGGCCAATTCTAGGTTATTTATGTTCTCTAGTTCCCTAGAACAAAAAGATAACATAAATCCGTTCGGTTATATCAGCTAATTTTTCTACTATTGAGAACAAATTTGTTTTCAGAAATAGATTTGGAACATAATAGGAAGTAGGAAAAAGTTAATTTTTTGTTTTCAAGGAACAATTCTAGAATTAAGTCGATTTCTTTTTTCTTTTTGTCTTTTCTTTTCTTCGTCTTTTCTTTTCCTCTTTTTCTTTTATTCTTCTTCTTCCTCTAATTGATCACCGAAGCCTCTCTAGCTCTCAGTGAGGCTTGGCCTCACCATATGAATGGACCTAAGCTTAGAACCAAGGAAGACGGAGTCAGTTTTCTGCAGGTATGCCTTCCCACAGTGAGCGACTTCTCTCATTCAAGCCCTTCAGAGATAGCCTTTTAGCAAGGAACACTCTGACCTTTAGTTCAAAGTCTAGAGACACCCTAAATGTAAGACATTATGATGGAATTTGTTGCATACTATAAATAGAAGCAATAGCTTGCCAGTGAAATCTTCGATGACACACAATGTAAAGTTATCAACAAGAAACTTGGAGTTGATCGAAGAAGTCATCAATATTGATAGCAAGCAATTGACAAGAGAATAACCACTGGTTGGTACTATCCTAATTTCGCATGACCCCTAGGAAATTATTTCCTTTTTAGTAACCATTGGTAACTTCTATTTGTAATTTTCATTTGTAATCTCCGTTGGTAACCATTTATTGTAGGCTTTAGATAGCCACATGGAGGTCCCTTGCATAATACCCACAAAACTTGTTATCTTTCAGTTACCTTTTAACTTTTGCACTATAGCTATGGCCGCAGTTCTCAAATATTGTATTGTCGATTAAATTCCAGTGTTGTATCTTTATATCCTCATATTTCATTGCCGATCAAATTTCGGCAAAATTTGTGTACTTTTAGTTTCATTTGAAGTGAAATTATCAGTTTTCTTATGTTCCTATCATATTTCTTGCCCGGAGTTATCACAAAATCTACCTCCTCTCATAAAAAATCGAAGAACAACTTTCGATGAAAGTTGTTTTATTACGAAATGAATTTTAGTGGAACAGTTCCACAGTGTTTCTCAGTCCTCTTAGCTAATCTATGGGATTTTGTGGATCATCACAAAATGATGATGTTTTTTGCAATACCGTGGATGTGCATTCCTATGTTTATGTTGATGAGTTCTTGTCAAGTGTTGACACCTAATTTTGGCAAATCTAGGGAAATAAAATAAAAATAAAAATCGCATCATAAACAAAGAAAAGGAAAAAATGAGGAAGATCAATCTAATTGATTATGCATGAAAATTGAAAATTCTGGTGAATATTCAGATTTTGGTAAATGCAGAAGCAATTAGAAAATTAGGTGATTGAAAGGTAAGGATTTTGATAAAATGGAAGCAATCGACGCAAGATCAAGCTGATTACGAAATCACGCTCCAATACACAGCCAAATCAATGCAACATAAGATGGAAACTCGGAAAATACCATAAAAAATGGCCGTCTGGAATCACTATAAAAAGAGCCACAATTTTCGTGGCTAATGAGGGAGAAAATTCGAAGGAAAAAAAAAAATTGGAGAAAAACGTGAGGGCTTTCCTTTGTTCGTTTTGGGAGAGAAGAAAAGAAAAGGCAACAAAAAAGAGAAAAAGAAGAAAAGTGAGAAAGGGGAAGGGACTGGTCGGTAGATAAGGAGAGAGAAAGGTGAGGGGGGACATGAGATAGAGAGAGAGAGAGAGAGAGAGAGAGAGAAAAAAAAAAAAATAGAAAATAGAAAAAGAAAAAGAAAAGGGCTGCATCATCATCTTTCTCGCGACGTTCCTTCTACCCAGTTCGTTTGACCACCACTACCGTCGGCCACCGTGACTCTGAGCTACACCACCTACCATCGCTGCTGCCGGTCCGCTACTTCCCTTTGCTTGAGCCAAGTCAAGCCTCCACAGCCCGGTCCGTTGCTTTCCTCCGTCGAATCGACGCTGCTGCTGGTCACCTCCACTCCGAGCCTTCTTGTCGCGACGTCGCTGCTGCCTTGGTTCTGTCGGCGCCTCCTCTGCTGCTGTGAGTGACCCCTGCACACTGCTCCGACACCCAGCAGACCTGCTCTGACGCCTATAGATCTGCTCCGAGCTCCTGCTTTTACCCCGCTCGCCATCTCCGAGCATCACTGCTGCTACAATTGGACGCCAGAAGCCAGAGCACCCGTCGAAGTTCCAGTCCTCACCGAGCCCCCTGCTGCTGATTGTCCTGCTCGCCGACTCCTTGCCCTTACCACACGACGACCCCAATGCTACTCCTGGTTTGCTTGTTGCCCACCACCTCTACCGTCGCTGATCTACAACGCCAGAAGCCCCGACGCTCCTACTTCGATGCCCAGTAGATCTACCCCAACCCC
The DNA here is from genome assembly GCA_014182555.1 of Eucalyptus erythrocorys. NCBI lineage: Eukaryota > Viridiplantae > Streptophyta > Magnoliopsida > Myrtales > Myrtaceae > Eucalyptus > Eucalyptus erythrocorys. The sequence continues at coordinate 30,377,891 of CM024602.1, forward strand.
GACGCCAATAGCCGATCGACGTGCCTCCACCAGAGCTGGACCCGCGAAGTTGTCATTGTCCCATCTCGCGGGAACCCTCACCCACGAGCCCGCGTCCCTACACCACCGGCGCACCTCCGCTCCGAGCTCCTCGCCGGTGTGCCTGCTGTACCCTCGCCAGAGTCCATCACCAGCAACTCCCTCACCAAAGCTCCGAACCGGCCAAGCCTTTTTTTTAAAAAAAAAAAAAAAAAAAAAAAATGAACTAGGTATATTTGCTTTATTTTACTAGGTAAGTTTATCTTATTTTTTTATTTTATTGCTTGTTTTCTTATTTGAAATATTTCTCAATACATAATTGGAAATTTCGGCATACCATCTGATTCGCTAGCGCCTGGATTTTTTATTTCATCTATAAGGCTTTAGATGAAATAATTAATCAAACGGGAATAAAATTGATATTTTGATCTTTAAGACTTAAGATCAATTTGTCTATTTTATTAGTGAAATATTATCCCTTGATCCGAATGATGTGTGATATTTTTGATGATTTTGAATGGTCTGTCTTATCTTGATTGCTTTATTTATCTTGAAATATGTTTGAGTTAGAATATTGCATGCTTTAGGGTTATTTGCATATTTAGATTAAGCATTTTATTTATCATAAATTGTCGAAATAAAAGAAATAAAAAAAACCAAAATTTAGGATCTTAGATTTTTGTTTCATTAGCTTAAATTGCATGTTTAATTATTTGATTTTTTAATTTCAAAATTAATTAATTAAAAAAACAAAAATCATCATGTATATGTCATGTAGAATTAGGGCATCCTTTGTATGTCATTGCACATTAGATAAAATTGCATATTAAGTTTAGATTGATTTAGATAGACTGCATCTTAGGTTATAGCTTACTAAATTAAGATAATATATTGGTTTAAATTAGGGTTTAGCCTGACCTAATCCTTAATATAAGTTGTATAGAATCTTAATTTAGCTAGATAATTTTCATATTTTTCTAATTTCGACTTTTATAAAATAAAAAATAAAAAAAATGTCTTAGGATAAATTAATTATTCTCTAAGATAGATTGCACATTTATTAAGAAAACACAAAAAATATTATGTCCATGCCATTTAGAATTAGAAATGCATGCCATTCAGTGATTGTTACTAGGTCCATTTAATTAGGAATTGCATGTCATTAGAATTAGGTCATTTAGTTATATTGCATTGCATAAAGCATGATTCTCATTAATTAAATGAAAACAAAAAAAGAAATTGCGTGTTAATTAGAAATCATATCTAGGATTGTCAATGTGAATTCTAATTTAACATTGCATATGCTTTTGTTGCTACGAGGTAAGTCCTGCAATTTATTCACTGCTTTATCTAGGTGTTAAATTGGCGGTTTGCACATCTGCATAATCACCTCACATGTTAGGGAGGTAAATTAAAATCAACTCAAGCTACTTGCAAAACATTTTTTCAAAATAAAAAAGAAAGGTACCGAAAAGGTGTTAGAGAAATCTAGTATAATCAAGTCCTCGAATTCATAAATCTCTAGTTCGTAGGAATAAAGTAAATTTCCCGTTACTTTACTTGGGTTTCTAATCGACCCACTGAAATTCTATTAATGGTGGCTTCTAATTGAAAATCATTGTCATGTTAAAAACTTAAACCTAAGTCACGAATTGGGATGGGCTTGGGAGAGCCCAAGCTAAGTTTAGGCTTAGTAATCCATTAGCCAAATCTTAGGTGATTCATCCGAAAATTTGGCCGCGACAGCTTGACAACTTCGCTAGGGACTTGTGTTAAAACACTTAGTGGACTTAGGCCAATTTTTTTTTTTCTTTTTTGAAAAATGTTTTTGTTTGGTAGTGAGGACTCCAAGTATGTCATTAACATTTGAGGTGTTAAATGTTCTTACAAGATGGGAGGTATAAGGGGTGTAGTCTTTGCTAACCATTATCTTGCTAATTGGAGTTGGAAATGTGTGGTTTATTTTCATGTTGAAGTGTTCCTTAATATAAATTGTTGTGCATATTTTGCATTTACACTACATTTTTGCAGACACAATTTGCTGCCGGACCTGGGCCGCACTAGGTCACTTAGGATGATATTGAGTTGGATATGACTTCGATCGCGATGCTGCATAGTAGAGATTGCTCAACTCAATCCCGAAAGTTTTTTTCTTGAAGTCAAGAATGCTTATCTTTGCCCACGAGGCTGTGCCGCATTGGGGTATCATCCTTGACTAAGCCGAAATTAGGAGAACTTGACTTAATATGCGAGGCCGCAACTAAGTCATTCCACCCTTTTAACTCCACCTTGTTTAGTCTTCCTAGTTAGAAATCGAACCTCACATTTTATGTGCTTGTCTATGTGATTGTTTTAATTGTCTAGTAAAGTAAGCTATCTATCTTTTACTCTTGCGATTTACTTTATTATGAATTTGGTCGGTCCATGACATTAGGTTGGTCAAGTTCTGATCTATAAACAATAGGAAGATCCGACATTTGATTCGTGCCTGCACCAAAGGTTGAACTCAAATCATAGTGGGATCGTCTAGGCCATGATGGCAAAGTTATGTGGAAAGCGAACTTGGTCACCTTGTTCCCCTCCTCGACATCAATGTCCAGAGTGGCGTCATGCAAACACTTGCTCATTTGTGGAGCCCCCCAATGTCAACGTTCATATTTGGTAATAAGCACAAGCTTACTCCGACTCTGGAAGAATACATCATCGCCATAGGAAAACCCTTGGAACTAAAATTAATAAATTCACCCTTTGGATTAGAACCATAATCGATTTTGTCTGACTTTCTTAGGATGGATAAGAATCTGATAAAAAGAGTGCTGAAAGATAATTATCTTACATGTTCTTTTTCCCTCCTAGATCAAAGTTTTGATGATGCAAACACTCTTTTAAAAAGTAAGATCTTTCTTTTAGCCTTTTTCGGATTTATTGTTTTTCCTCTTCGTAAAGGCACCATTAATCCTTCTATTGCATGGGAGGTCAAACAAGTGTGTGCTAGGATTAGTTTTGTCAACTCTATTCTAGCCGAAACATTTTTGTCACTTACTCAGTTTAAGGAAGATGAATATAAGACATTTCGTGCACCAATTGAACTCTTACAAATCTAGTTTTTTTTTTTCTTATATGAGTAAGATCGATAGTCTCATGAATATTATTAATATCACTGATTCCCATCATCCTATTGAGGCATTTAAAAATCATTAGGATCAAACTCCAAAAAACTTTCTTATTCAAAATGGGTCAAATTGTTGAAAAATCCAAATACAAAGATTTTCCTATGGCATGCTAAATGGTTCCAAGTCTCCAAGGCACATCTCTCTCATGGCAATGATGAGTCAAACCCGCTATTGGAGATCACCGGTGCCACTTCCTACTATCCACTCTAGGTGGCCTGTCAATATCGAGTTGTGCAGGATCTACCAACCCCTCTCAAGCTGGGTTTGTTCCAATCCAATTCACTACCAAGGAGGGTGATCACAAAAGGGAACTTCGCTGTATCGAACAAACTTGGCTCACATGTCGAGAACAAAAGTTGAGCTTACCTGAGGATGAGCTTGAAGGGAAAGAAATGACTTACTATTGTTGAAGAAAAATCCCTTAGAGTTTTGAAGTTGACAAAACAGCCTCAACAGTACGGTTTAAATACTCCAATACTCAGTCAATTACGTCTAAAGTTTTCAAGGTCTAAAGGTTTTCAAAGATAGTCAGACCCAGAAGTTCGGTCTGAAGTTTTTCCGTCTGAAGTCAGTTAAGACACAGTTTCAGTCTGAAGACCTTCAAGACTCAATTTCAGTCTAACGACCTTCAAGACCCAAATCTAAGTCTGAAGACAGTTCGCGATTTTTACAAAGGCCACGGGTTATTCTTATGGCTAAGGAAAGTAAGATATTGGATTTCATATTTCTTAAATCTTAACCATGGAATATCTCTGACTGTGATCGAGAGCTTGGAAGATTTATTCTTCGGATTTTATCTGTTGAAGATCAAGTTTATTCTTGGAAGAATATAATTTTGGGAACTCAAGATCCTGATTGTATGGGCGAACAGGATTGACGAGCTACTGTCTACTTACGTTTTCGGCGACAAGGAAATCACTTAAATTGATTCAGTCCAACGGGTTGATTGGATGAATTTTTGGTAAGTGTCAACGGGTATGAAGGCACGGAGGCTATTTAAGGTGGATCAATGTTACTTGGAAATAAGGAGAGACTGGGTAGAAAAATCTCGATGTTAGAATCTCCAAAATCACTTGTTCTCTAAAATCTTTCATGTTTAAATTATGTATCGAAGAGAGTGAGATATAGTGCGAAAGCAGCAGGAAGCTGTAGGAGAGACCGTCTCTTTTGAAGAAGTCTAGTCCGTATACCGTAATGTGCTCTCGTTTGCTACATAGTGATTACGCCGGTTGGCTGCCGGCGTGGAGAGTGGACGTAGGCTTGGACTAAGTCGAACCACTATAATCCTTGTGCCAATTTTCTCTTACCCTACACTATTTACTTTATGAATACGTGCTTTATTTATTTTTTATATATCTTTGATATCAACGTATTCTACCGCAAAAGATTTCAAAAGAATTCCGCAACAACCTATTCACCCCCCTCTAAGTTGATTCACTAGCCTATTTCAATTGGTATCAGAGCAGGTTGCTTATTCATTAGAAGTGTTATTACTTCTGAAGCTAAAGATCTATGGCTAGTGTTTTGGCTCCAGGATTAATTGAAGGGCAAAGCAATACCAGCCTCCCTACTTCGATGGCAAGGATTACAACATATGGAAAAACAAGATGAAGGCATTCCTAAGATCCAAGGATCCTATGGAGTGGGATGTAGTGGAGAATGGAATTACTCCTAAAGCTGTATCTATTACGGGAAAGAATTACCGATGGAGTGGGAACAACGCACACCGATGTCTCAAAGAGACAAGCCCTTGATGCAAAGGCTATCTACTCTCTATATTGTGCATTATCTCCTACTGAATATAACAGAATTTCATCTTGTGAAACAGCCAAAGAAGTTTGGGACAGATTGCACGTCACCTATGAAGGAACAGATCGAGTCAAAGAAACCAAGATCAATATCCTTCTTGGTCAATATGAAGCCATCAAAATGAAGCCAGGAGAAACCATCACGGATATGTTCAGTCGATTTACAGAAATTGTAAACGACTTGGCATACCAAGGACAGCCAATCTCAAGACCTATGAAGGTCAATAAATTGTTGAGAGGGCTCTCCAAAGATTGGAATCACGTCAAAACATCTATAAGAGAAACACAAAGGAGCATGCCTCTTTCAGTAGATGAATTGGTCGGCACACTTCAATCCTATGAAGTCGAGCAATTCAATGAGGAATTTGACACAAAAGGTAAGAAGTCAATTGCTTTAAAATCTAATGATGATTCTGATGTTACAGATTCAGAAGAAGACTTGGATGATGAAGAATTGGCACTTCTAATTAGAAAATTCAGAAGGCTGAATAGAAAAGGTAGAAGGTTCAATGGAGAGAAACAAAATAATCAAAGATTTCAAAGGAGATCAAATGAAGAAGAAGATACCAGCAAAGAAGTTGTTTGCTTTGAATGCAAGAAAAAGGGACACATCAGACCCAACTGTCCCTTATTGAAGAAAAAGAAAGGGAAACCCGAAAAGTTCAAGAAAGCACTCAAAGCTGAGATGTGGAGTGACACTGAATGTGAGGAGAGTGATGAAGAATATGCAAACATATGTCTTATGGCAAACTCAGACTCAGACTCAGGCTCTGACTCAAACTCAGACTCAAACAGTGGTATCAAGGTTACCTTCAAGAAGAAAGTCAAGTGGTATTTGGACAGTGGATGTTCAAGACACATGACAGGAGACTCAAGTTGTTTTACAAAACTCTCTCATATAAAAGGAGAAAATGTTTCTTTTGGTGGTAACAACAAGGGAAAGATTGTTGGTCAAGGAACTGTGATGATTGGAAATCTCACAATCAACAATGTCTCTCTTGTTGAATGATTGAACTACAATCTATTGAGTATTAGTCAATTATGCGATTCTGGATACAAAATCAACTTTCAATAAGATACATGTTCTGGAACAAGCAAGGATCTCTCACAATCCTTTACTTGGATGAAAACATGGAAATATTTATTTGCTAGACGTAAGGTCGACAGTCCTCAATGCTTGATATCGATTCAAGATGAAGTCATTCTCGGCATAGGAAGCTTGGACATGTCAACCTGAAGCAAATTGCGAAGTGTCATCCAAAAGCTTGTTCGAGGACTTCCTAACCTCAAGTATCAAAAGCATGAATTATGCACTCTCTGTGTACTTGGAAAACAGGTTAGAAATTCCTTTAAATCTATAAATCAAGTATCCACTAATCGTGTTTTGTAGCTATTACACATGGATTTATTCGGGCTAACAAGAGTTCAAAGTATTGGAGGTAAAAGATATCACTTGGTTATAGTTGATGATTTTTCTCGTTTTACATGGGTTTTCTTTCTTGCAAATAAATCTGATGCATTGATTCATTTTACTAAGTTTGCAAAGAAAATTCAAATTGAAAAAGGTTATGCAATTTCAAGTATTAAAACTGACCATGGTGGAGAATTTGAAAATCATGATTTTTCTAAATACTGTGATGACAATGGTATTCAACATAATTTTTTATCCCCATATACTCCACAACAAAATGGAGTTGTAAAAAGGAAAAATCGTTCTTTGCAAGAAATGGCAAGAACTCTTTTGATCGAAAGTAATATTTCACCTCATTTTTGGGCTGAAGCTACTTATACTGCTTGTTATATTATAAATAGAATTTTTCTAAGACCTATATTGGAAAAGACACCTTATGAACTGCTCAAAGGTAAGAAACCAATTGTTTCATATTTTCATGTATTCGGTTGCAAATGTTTTATCCTAAAGAATTCCAGTGATCGAATTGGTAAGTTTGAAGAAAAATCAGATGAAGGAATTTTCCTTGGCTACTCCATGACAAGCAAAGCCTTCGAGTCTTCAACAAACGTACTCAAACTGTGGAAGAATCCATGAATGTGAAGTTTGAAGACTCAGTACAAAATCAGACTCAACCTAAAGATTTTGAGTCTGGCCAAGTGTCTACAAATTCTCTTGAAGAAAATCAAGCCCTAGACACTGAGCCTCACACAAATTCAGAAATTCCAACTGAAGAAGAGCTTCACCAAACTGACAAACCAACTACAAGTTGGAAGCAAAAGTCAAGTCATCCTCCAGACCTCATCATTGGCAATATTGATGAAGGAGTTCGTACAAGATCTAAAAGACGTGAAACTTCTAGTGCTCTTGCACTCATTTCTGAGATCGAACTAAAAAACATAGAAGATGCATTGAAAGATGAAAGCTGGATCGAAGCAATGCAAGAAGAACTGAATCAATTCAAAATCAACAACGTTTGGGAGCTAGTTCCTAAACCAAAAGGTAAATCAATCGTTGGTACCAAATGGGTTTTCAGGAACAAGCTTGATCAACAAGGAAAAGTGGTAAGGAATAAAGCAAGACTTGTGACAAAAGGCTACACACAAGAAGAAGGCCTCGACTATGATGAAACCTATGCTCCGGTGGCAAGGTTAGAAGCTATAAGATTACTTCTTGCTTTTCCTTGCTTTAAAAATTTCAGGTTATTCCAAATGGACGTAAAAAGTGCATTTCTAAATGGAATTATTCAAGAAGAAGTCTATGTGGAACAACCACCAGGATTTGAAGATCCTAAAAGACCAAACCTTTTATTCAAGTTGAAGAAAGCCTTATATGGTTTAAAACAAGCACTCCGAGCATGGTATGAAAGGTTAAGCAACTTTTTAATACAAAATGGCTTCTCTAAAGGTAAAGTAGATACTACCTTATTTACAAAAAGAGAAGGTAAGAATTTCATACTTGTTCAAATTTATGTTGATGACATTATTTTTAGTTCTTCTAATGAGAAACTTTGCAAGAATTTTTCAAAGTGTATGCAGAATGAATTTGAGATGAGCATGATGGGAGAACTAAACTTCTTTTTGGGACTTCAAGTCAAACAATCAAGTAAAGGAACCTTCATCCATCAAGAGAAGTATGCAAAAGACCTTATCAATAAGTTTGGAATGGAGAATTGCAAGAAAACAGAAACTCCTATGTCAAGCTCATCAAAGCTGGACAAAGATGAAGAAGGAAAGAGTGTAGACCAAAAACTATACGAAGTATAATCGGGTCACTTCTTTACCTTACAGCTTCTAGACCTGACATTTTGTTTAGTGTTTGCATATGTGCTAGATTTCAATCTAACCCTAAAGAATCTCATATGACTGCTGTTAAGCGTATCATTAAATATGTTGCAACTACATCTAAGCTAGGTCTGTGGCATTCTAAGCTAGGTCTGTGGTATTCTAAGCAAGGAGATTTTACTCTCCTAGGATATTGTGATGCTGACCTTGCTGGTTGTAGAGTGGATAGAAAAAGCACTACAGGTACATGTCAATTATTGAGAAACAGGATGGTGTCTTGGTTCTCAAGAAAACAAGGTACCATGGCTCTTTCAACCGCTGAAGCAGAGTACATAGCTCTTGGAAGTTGCTGCTCTCAAATTCTATGGATGCAACAGCAATTAAGAGACTTTGGAGTTGATGAAACACATACGGAAATCAAATGTGACAACACAAGCGCAATCAACCTCACAAAGAATCCTATACTTCATTCAAGAGCAAAGCACATTGAAATCAAGCATAATTTTATTTGAGATCATGTTCAAAATGGAGATATGGTGATTCAGCATGTAGATTCAAAGAATCAATTAGCAGATATATTCACAAAGCCCCTAGAGAAGGCTCACTTTGAATCAATTCGCTCAAGACTGAGTATCGTGGAATTTGAAGATGATCAGACTCAAAATTAAAGTCTGAAGGTGGTTCAGACTCTTCGCTAAGTCTGAAGGTGGTTCAGACTCAACGCTAGGTCTAAAGGCGGCTTAGACTCAAAGCAAGGTCTGAAAGTGTTTTAGACTCTACATAAAGTCTAATTGTGCTCAGACGCAAAGGTAAAGTCTGAAAAAGGGTTCAGACTCAGAGGTACAGTCTGAACAACTGTCAGACTCTGGTTGTTTATTCTCTTTACGTATTTTAACTCTCTCTTTATTTTACTTTTGGTAATTATTTTTCGATATTTCAAATTCAATATCTCAAAATTTCTTTTTACTCTTTTTCTAACACGTAATTATGGCAGTTTATATTTTCAAAAAAGGCAGTTTTCTTTTTCGATATTACGGTTTATTTTTTTTGGCAGTTTTTACCTTTACTTTTTGACGACGATTCGTATTCCCGTGTTATCTCTCTCACTATTTATACACTCGAACCATCACTTTTCACTCTCAGCTACTCCTTTACGATTCATCCTCACACTATTTCGCTTTCAAAACCCTAAAAAGATCTCATTGACCGTTTCTGTTCCATCCATTTCTCATCACAAAGTTTCCATTTTTCCTCGCGTTCAAGTTGAATCTTTGCTTGCTCTCCAAGGATGTCGTCTCGCAAATCTTCTAGAATTGCCAGTAGGGGACCACAGAGACAGCAAGAGGGTCCTACTCGAGTGGATCTAACGGAAGAAGATTCGCCTCAACAAGAAGCTGAGAGTCAACACTTTGAGGAAGTGGTTATGGAGGCAGAACCGGTAAGAACACTCAAACTTAATGTGGCTTACGATCTCTATAAAAGGCTTAAGGATGGAAAGGTTAGCCTTAAGATGATCGAGGAATATTTGAAGGAAAGAGGGTTTAAGAGTGAGTATATGTTTTTGATAGAGATGGAAAAGCTGAATGTTGTTGATAAAGGTACGGCACAGAAGACACTGGAGAATATTTCGAGTAATCCACTTGAAAATACTCCTGCTGAGACCCTAGATGATGATGAGAGACTGTTCTCTCACTTTGAACCTCGTTTTGGTGTGGCTGCTAATACTGTTTGTCCTTCGGGAAGTCTATTTTGGTCAAGGGAGCATGAGCAAGTTTATGTGAAGCTGTTGAAGAGGGGAGTGGTCAATCCGAGGAGTGTGGATTTTGACTTCCTAGATTCGATAAAGATTAATTTAAGAGGGAAGTTTGCTAGATTACAACTGGAGAATTTCTGCACGGATATGACTGTGGCCCACTCTGAACAGGCGGCTTACTTTTACTCGAATCTATCTTTTTCGGATGCAAATCATTTGTCCTTTTCTTTCTTGGACAAAGACTATATTGTTGATGTTGACTTGCTGGCTGACATTATTGGTGTGGAAAGAAGGAGTTTCCAGCTAATCAAAGTCTCAACAGCTTATGCAACCTTGGAGATTGTACGAGACAGAACTGTTGAAGGCAAGATATCCTACACTAGGATGAATGCCACGAATGTTTTGTTGCATAAAATAGTCATCAACTGCATTCGACCAAAGACGACCTCGAAAACTGATGTTTCCAAAATAGAGGCAAAGCTGATGTTTGCCATCAACTAGGGCAGACCCTTCTCTCTCCCGCATGTCATTCTTTTCCATATGTATAGAACTGTGGTAAAGGATAAGGGTCAGCTGCCTTATTCATCCATCATCACCAAACTTTTTAGGCATTTCGATATTAAAGTCCCTGCATATTTATGCCTAACTAAGTTGAATTCGATGCTTGTTGGTAAGAAAATGGTGATGAAGATGAAATTTCCAAAACTGAATGCAGCACTGGAAAGGTTGAGGAGGGAAACACCTTCAAAAGAGATCCCCACTGCTTCGTCGAAAAGAAAGGGCAAAGAGCCCATGGCTAAAAAGAAAAGAAGGAAAATCATCCTGCAAGATAAGGAGGATGAAGAAGATGCCATGACTCTGTCCACTCTCTCTAGGATGAGGAGCCCCGCTATTTTGAGAACGAGGCAAGAGAGAAGGAGAAGAGAAGCGAGAGGAGAAGGAAGCGAGAGAGAGAGGAAAAGAGAAGAGGAAAGAAAGAGAAGAGAGGAAGAAAGAAAGAGAAGAGAAGAAGAGAGAAAAAGAAGAAAAGAAGAGGAGAGAAGAAGAGAAGAGGAACAGAGAGAAGAAGAAGAGAGGCAGAGGAAAGCTGAAGAAGAAAGAAGAAGGGAAGAAGAAGAGGAAGAACTGAGAAGAGAAGAAGAAGAAATGAGGAAGAAGGATGAGGAAGAAAGCAAATAGCAAGAGGATATGGCTACAGGATTAGAGCCATCTTTTGCTGGGGAAGAGACCGAGAAACATCCAAGTGTTAATATGGATGCTGGCGATGAATTTTCTACTCCACCCACTGGCATTCACACAGGGGGAGTTGCTGCAGAACAGGAGACAATATCGCCACTACACTTTAGCGATGTGAGTAGGTCTGGTGCTGACCCTGAGGAGGTTTATGCATCCCACTTCCCTGAACATGAAGAATCCTCACCTGTCGAGAAGAAAAGGGCTGAAAGGGAAGCTCCTAGTTTCCAAACTCATTCTGTTGGTTCAAGTGGAAGCAATGCCAATTCCACAGCCTTTACACAGCTGTTGGATATCATGTTGGATCTGAAAAAGCAGGTTTTTGGGATGGACTTCGAAATGAGAGATTTGAAAAAGGCACTGTTGAGTACTTCAGTGAACATGCGGAACAGATCAATGCACCGAGAGCACAAATGGAATCGAATCGAGACTAGTGCGAAATTAGCTTCGGTGAAGGAAAACCTTGCCAAACTCGAGAAGTCGGTCTAGGAGCTTAGCAAGTTTCAACTTGTTCGTTTCCTTGCAGGCCCCTAAATCTTTTCAAAACTTTATCACATTCACTCTACCTCTTTGATGGGACAAAAAGGGGGAGAGTTGCGCAGATTTGATTGCAGGTTTTGAAGATTTGAAGTTTTTGAAGCTTTGAGAAAGCTTTGAGAGTTTTTATTTTTGAAGTTATTGGTTTTTTATTTTGAAGTTTTAGACTGTTTTCGTTTTGGATTTCGATTGGGTTGTTTACTTGAACTTCTATGACTTTATGCTGATTTGATGATTTGGATCTAGACTTGTGAATTTGATTGTAGAATTATTATATTTGTAAGGATAATTGTTATTAGACTAACACTCTGTTTTACAAATATAATCCTCAAAATATATATGAGTATTTCCTTGCAGGTTTTTAAATTCGCAAATCTGTCGAGGGTTTTGTCACCATCAAAAAGGGGGAGATTGTTGAAGAAAAATCCCTTGGAGTTTTGAAGTTGACAAAACAGCCTCAACAGTACAGTCTAAAGACTCCAAGACTCAGTCAGTTACGTCTGAAGTTTTCACGGTCTAAAGGTTTTTAAAGACAGTCAGACCTAGAAGTTCGGTCTAAAGTTTTTTCATCTGAAGTCAGTCAAGACACAGTTTCAGTCTAAAGACCTTCAAGACTCAATTTCAGTCTAACGACCTTCAAGACCCAAATTTAAGTCTGAAGACAGTTCGCGATTTTTACAGGCTGGCCACAGGTTATTCTTATGGCTAAGGAAAGTAAGATATTGGATTTCATATTTCCTAAATCTTAACCATAGAATATCTCTGGCTGTGATCGAGAGCTTGGAAGATTTACTCTTCGGATTTTATCCGTTGAAGATCAAATTTATTCTTGGAAGAATCTAATTTTGGGAACTCAAGATCCTGATTGTATGGGCGAACAGGATTGATGAGCTACTGTCTACTTACGTTTTCGGCGACAAGGAGATCATTTAAATTGATTCAATCCAACGGGTTGATTGGATGAATTTTTGGTAAGTGCCAATGGGTATGAAGGCACAGAGGCTATTTAAGGTGGATCGATGTTGCTTGGAAATAAGGAGAGACTGGATAGAAAAATCTCGATGTTAGAATCTCCAAAATCACTTGTTCTCTAAAATCTTTCATGTTCAAATTGTGTATCGAAGAGAGTGAGATATAGTGCGAAAGCAGCAGGAAGCTATAGGAGAGACTGTCTACTGAAGAAGCCTAGTCCGTATACTGTAACAGCTCTCATTTGCTACATAGTGATTACAGCCAGTTGGCTGCCAGCGTGGAGAGTGGACGTAGGCTTGGACTAAGCCGAACCACTATAATCCTTGTGTCAATTTTCTCTTACCCTACTCTATTTACTTTATGAATACGTGCTTTATTTATTTTTGATATATCTTTAATATCAACGTATTCTACCGCAAAATATTTTAAAAGAATTCCGCAACAACCTATTCACCCCCCTCTAGGTTGATTCACTAGCCTATTTCAACTATGCCACGGCTCGATACATCCGTCAACACAAGATTCTGACCAAGTATCTTCCAAAAGTGCCAGATGTGATTGAAAAGCCCACTCGGCAATCGGAGCTCAATCGTCACAAGAGGAAGATTGAAGAACTCGAGAAGCAAACCAAGAAGGACGCTAAGGAGAAGAGGCAATTACGTCGAGCGTTGGCTTCCCGTTTGTTTATAGATCGGGCCAAATAAAGTGGCTTGAATTTATTTGGTCATTTTACTTTAGCTTAATGTTTAGGATGTTGAGTCATTTTACTTGATTAGTTTATTTGTCTAGGGCTTTTTAAGTTTCTTTACATTGTCAATGTCGAACAATTTCATTAATGAATAAAAACAATTAGACTTTCACCATGGACCAGCATGTTTTATATGAGATGCTTATGTGGCTTATTATCCTAGGTGACAACAGATCCACCACGCTCGCCTATTGTTACACAATCAAGAGCTAAAATGGTCTACCAAAATGAAATGCGCAATCATATGTCCACCATGGAGAATCAACTTCGATAGTTAGCTGACTCTATGCAGCTTATAATAGCTCAACTTCATTCTCTCCAGGTCAATCCGAATACTCCACCCGCTCTCCTTGAGATAGTAGTCCCGAGGCAGGCAAACTGATAAAGGCTAGTAAATACACCTAGAGGTGGAGTGAATATGTGTTTATAAAGTTCTTTTCAATTCTTTGCCCGAAATCTCCTTTGGTATGAGAATCACGTTGGAATTAAATAACTCATACATTCATAAAGTAAATAGAGTAGGGTAAGAGAAAATAGACACAAGGATTATAGTGGTTTGGCTTATTGTAAGCCTACATCCACTCTCCACGCTGGCAGTCAACTGGCTGTAATCACTATGTAGCAAATGAGAGCTTTTACAAATCATCAGCAAGACTTCTTTAGTAGAAAGTCTTTTCTACAGCTTCTAGCTGTTTCGCACTATAAGCAACCCTCTTTGATACACAATTTTGAGCACAAGAGATTTTGAAAACAAGGGATTTCAGAGGTTCTAACTTCGAAATTTTTCTATCGGTTCTCTCATCTATTCGAACAACTTTGACCCACCTTAAATATCTTTCGTGCCACAATAGCCGTTGGCACTTTCCAAACATTCATCCAATCAACCCGTTGGACTGAATCCATTTAAATGATCTTCACGTTGTCGAATATATAAGTAGAAAATAGCTCGTCAATCCTGCTCGCCCATACAATCAGGATCTTGAGTTTCCAAAATTAGATCCTTCCAAAAATTCGCTTGATCTTCAACGGATAAAATTCGAAGAATAAATCTTCCAAGCTCACAATCACAACCAGAGATATTCCATGGATAACTTAGGGAATATAATATCAAAATCTTAATTTCCTTAACCATAAAAATAACTCCGCCGTCGCCTTGGCAAAATCGCAAACTGTCTTCAGACTTTGATTTGGGTCTGGAGATCCTTAGACCGTAACTCTAGGTCTGACTATCTTCAGACGGAAAACTTCAGATCGTAACTTTGGGTTTGACTGTCTTCAGACGGAAACACTTGGGTCTTGAACTCTTCAGACTTAACTGACTGAGTCTTGGAATCTTCAGACTTTACTGACGAGGCCGCTTTGTTAACTTCAAAACATACAATGGATTTTTCTTCTACAATCTCCCCCCTTTTGATGGTGACAAAACACCTCGGCAGATTTGCAAATTTATAACCTGCAAAGAGAACTCATGTATATTTTGAGGATTACTTCTGCAAAACAGAAAATGTTAGTCCAATAACAATTATCCTCACAAATATAATGATCCAGCAAATTCACAAGTCTAAGAATCCAAACATCAAATCAGCATAAAGTCATGGAGATTCAAATAAACATCCCAAACCAAATCCAAATAAAAAATAATGAAAATAGTCTAAGCAAATGAAATAAAAGTAACGAAATAAAAGTTCAAAATAAGTTCAAATCTGCAAAACTCTCCCCTTTTTGTCCCATCAAAGGAGGTAGAGTGGATAAGAGAGGGTTCGCAAAAGATTTAGGGCTCTCCAGGGATGCGAACAAGCTGAAATTTGCTAAGCGTCTGTACTGTCTTCTCGAGATTGGCAAGAGCTTCCTTCACTGAAATCAACTCTGCACTCTTCTGATTTGATTCCACTTGAACTCTAAGTGCGTTGATTTGATCTTGCATATTCACAGAAGTACTCAGTATCGCCTTCTTTAGATCCCTCAGCTCATAATCCATTCAAAAAACCTGCTTCTTTAGGTCCAGCATAACATCCAACAGTTGTGTGAAAGCTGTTGAGTTAATATTACCTCCACTAGGACCAGCAGAGTCAGTTCTTGGAGTTTGGAAACTTGAAGCATCCTTCTCAGCCCTTTCCTTTTCGGATGGAGAGGATTCTTCATGTTCTGGGAAATGAGATGCATAAACATCCTCAGCATCTGCACTAGACCTTCTCACATCACTATAATGTAATGGCGATATCGTTCCATGTTCTGCAGCAACTCCCCCTGTGTTGATGCCAGTGGGTGGAGTCGAATATTCCTCGCCAAAATCCATGTCAGCACTGTGATGTTTCTCGGTCTCTTCCCCAGATTGAGCAAATGATGGCTCAAATCCTTCAACCATATCCTCCTGTGCTTTGCTCTCCTCTTCATCCTTCATCCTTCTTTCTTTCTCTTCTCTTCTCACCTCTTATTCTTCTCTTCTTCTTTCTTCCTCTTCTTCTTTCCTCTGTCTTTCCTCTTCTTCTCTCTATTTTTCTTCTTCTTTCTTTTTCCTTTTCTTTCCTCACTCTCTCTACTTCTTTCTCCTCTGCTTCTTTCCTTGCCCTCTCTCCTTCAACCTTTCCAGTGCAGTGTTTAGCTCTAGAATCTTCATCTTCATCACCATCTTGTAACCAGCAAGCATCAGACTTAAATTGGTCAGGCATAAGGGTGCAGGGATCTGAATTTCGAAATGCCTGAACAATTGGGTGATGACAGACGAATAAGGCAGTTGGCCCTTATCCTTAACCACAATTCGGTACATGTGGAAAAGAATAACATGAGGGAGTGAAAAGGGCCTGCCTTGGTTGAGGGCAAACATCAGCTTGGCTTCAGTCTTGGAGACATCGGTTTTTGAGGTTGTCTTGGGCCTGAAACAGTTGATGATGATTTTGTGCAGCAACATGGTTGAGGCATTCATCCTTGTATAGGATATTTTGCCTTCCACTTTTCTATCACGCACAATTTCCAGGGTTGCGAAGGCTGTAGACACTTTTATTGGTTGGAAACTCCTTCTTTCCACCCCAATAACATTAGCCAGTGTGTCAACATCAACAATGTACTCTTTGTCCATATAAGTAAAGGACAATCTATTCGCATCCAAAAACGACAAATTCGAATAAAAATATGCCGTAAGTTCAGGATAGGCATTTGTCGTGTCTGTTCAGAATTTCTCCAACTGCAACCTAGCAAACTTCTCTCTAAGATTTATCTCCAGCGAATCAAGGAAGTCGAAGTCCACACTCCTCAGATTTACAACACCTCTCTTCAACAACTTGGTGTATATTCGTTCATGCTCTTTAGACCGAAAAAGACTACCCGAAGGACAAACTGAGTTTACAGCCACACCCATTCACGGCTGAAAATGAGAGAAAAGTTTCTCATCATTGTCTAAAGTCTGGCTTGTAGTACTGTAAAGCGGATCACTCGAAATATTTTCAAGCGTTCTTTGAGTAGTTCCTTCTTCAACAATTTTTAACTCCTCCATCTCCCGCAAGAAGATATACTCACTCTTATATCCTCTTTCTTTTAGAAAGTCCTCGATTGTCTTTAGGCTTGTTCCCCCAACCTTTAGCCTTTTATAAAGATCAAACGCAAGCTTTGGTTTTAGGGTTCTTACCGGCTCTGCTTCGGTGATCTCTTCCTCAAAATGCTGACTTTGGGTCTCCCTTTGTGGAGATTCTTCGCTTATGAGGTCCACCCTTGTAGGACCCTCTTGCTGTCTTTGTGGTCCCCTACCAGCGATTCTTGAAGACTTTCGAGACGACATTCTTGGATCGCAAGCAAAAGTTCAACTTGTTCGCAAGCGAAAGATGGAATTTTTGTCGAGTAAGGTAATGAAACAGGAACGGTAATTGAGCATTTTAGGGTTTTGAAAGCGAGAGTAAAACGAGATGGATTTCAAAAGTGTTGTAGTGGATGAAGATGACGATTCGAAAGTATAAATAGTAGGAAAAATAAAATCGAGATACTGAACCGTCACCCAAAAGGAAAAATAAAAATTGCCAATTTTGTAAAAGTAAACTGCAATTTTGAAAAAAGTAAACTGCCATAATTATATGTCAGACTTCAAATAAAAAGAGATTTTGAAATTTCAAAAAGCAATTAACAATAACAATTTAATGCATAGAATAGAAATACGTAAAAACACTTTAAGTCAGAGTTTGAGAGTGTTCAGACTTTACCTTAGAGTCTGAACTCTTTCAGACCTTACCTTTGAGTCTGAGTGCCATCAGGCCTTACGTTGAGTCTGAACACCTTCAGACCTTGCGTTAAGTTTGAACTTTTCAAGACTCTATTTTTGAGTCTGAATCTCTTCAAGTCTTGCGATATTCAGTCTTGAGCGGATAGATTCAAAGTGAGCCTTCTCTAGGGGCTTTGTGAATATATCTGCCAATTGATTCTTTGAATCAATGAACTGAATCACAACTTCACCATTTTGAACATGATCTCTAATGAAATGATGCTTGATTTCAATGTGCTTGGCTCTTGAATGAAGTATAGGATTCTTTGTGATGTTGATTGCGATTGTATTGTCCCATTTGATTTTTGTGTTCGATTCCTCAACTCCAAATTCTCAATTGTTATTGCATCCATAGAATTTGAGAACAACAACTTCCAAGAGCTATGTACTCTGCTTCACTAGTTGAAAGAGCTATGGTACCCTGTTTTCTTGAGAACCAAGATACCAATCTGTTTCCCAATAGTTGACAAGTACCTGTAGTGCTTTTTCTATCCACTCTATAGCCAGCAAGGTCAGCATCAGAATATCCAAGGAGGGTAAAGTCTCCTTCTTTGGAATACCACAGACCTAGCTTAGATGTAGTTGCAACATATTTAATGATACACTTCACAGCAGTCATGTGAGATTCTTTAGGATCATATTGAAATCTAGCACAGATACAAACACTAAATAAAATATCAGGTCTAGATGCTGTAAGGTAAAGAAGTGAACCAATTATACTCCTGTATAGCTTTTGGTCTACACTCTTTCCTTCTTCATCTTTATCCAGCTTTGATGAAATTGACATAGGAGTTTCTATTTTTTTTGCAATTCTCCATTCCAAACTTCTTGATGAGGTCTTTTGCATACTTTTCTTGGTGGATAAAAGTTCCTTCTCTTTATTGTTTGACTTGAAGTCCCAAAAAGAAGTTTAATTCTCCCATCATGCTCATTTCAAATTCGTTCTGCATACAACTTGAAAAATTCTTGCAAAGATTTTCATTAGAAAAACCAAATATTATATTATCAACATAAATTTGAATAAGTATGAAATATTTACTCTTTTAATAAATAGGGTAGTGTCTACTTTACCTTTTGAGAAACCACTTTGAATTAAGAAATTACTTAACCTTTCATACCAAGCTCGAGGTGCTTGTTTTAAACCATACAAAGCTTTCTTCAGCTTGGAAACAAAGTTTGGTTTTCTTGGATCTTCAAATCCTGGTGGTTGTTCCACATAGACTTCTTCTTGAATAATTCCATTTAGGAATGCACTTTTCACGTCCATTTGGAATAACCTGAAATTTTTAGAGCAAGCAAAAGCAAGAAGTAATCTTATAGCTTCTAACCTTGCTACGGGAGCATAGGTTTCATCATAGTCGATTCCTTCTTCTTGTGTGTAGCCTTTTGCAACAAGTCTTGCTTTGTTCCTTACCACTTTTCCTTGTTGATCAAGCTTGTTCCTGAAAACCCATTTGGTTCCAATAATTGATTTACCTTTTGGTTTCGGAACAAGTTCCCAAACATTGTTGATTTTGAATTGATTCAATTCTTCTTGCATAGCTTCAATCCAGCTTTCATCTTTCAATGCATCATCCATAGTCTTGGGTTCAATCTCGGAAACAAGTGCTAGAGCACTAGATTCTTCATACCTTTTAGATCTTGTACGAACTCCTTCATGAATGTTGCCAATGATGAGTTTAGCGAGGTGACTGGATTTATGCTTCCAATTTGTAATTGCTTTGTCACTTTGATAAGATTCTGTCTCTGTTGAAGCTACTGAATTTGTTTGCTGCTGAGTGTCTGAAATTTGATTTTCTTCAAGAGAATTCGTAGACGCTTGGCTAGACTCATATTCTTCAGGTTGAGTCTGAATTTGAACTGAATCTTCAAACTTCACATTCATGGATTCTTCCACAGTCTGAGTACATTTGTTGAAAACTCTGAATGCTTTACTTGTCATAGAGTAGCCAAGAAAAATCCTCCATCTGATTTTTCTTCAAACTTACCAATTCGATCACTAGAATTCTTTAAGATATAACATTTACAACCAAATATATGAAAATAAGAGACAATAGGTTTCTTACCTTTGAACAGTTCATAAAGTGTTTTCTCTAAAATTGGTCTTAGAAAAACTCTGTTTATAATGTAGCAAGCAGTTAAAGTAGCTTCAGCCCAAAAAAGAGGAGAAATATTACTTTCAATCAAAAGAGTTCTTGCTATTTCTTGCAAATAACGATTTTTCCTTTCTACAACTCCATTTTGTTGTGGAGTGTAAGGGGATGAAAAATTATGTTGAATACCATAGTAATCACAATATTTAGCAAAATCATGATTCTCAAATTCACCTCCATGATCAGTTCGAATACTTGAAATTGCATATCCTTTCTCAATTTGAATTTTCTTTGCAAATTTAGTAAAATAGGATAAAGCTTTAGATTTATTTGTAAGAAAGAATACCCAAGTAAAACGTGAATAATCATCTACTATTACCAAATAATATCTTTTACCTCCAATACTTTGAGTTCTTGTTGGACCGAACAAATCCATGTGTAATAGCTGCAAAAAATGTTTAGTGGATACTTGATTTATAGATTTATAAGAATTTCTAACCTGTTTTCCAAGTACACAAGGAGTGCATAATTCATGCTTTTGATATTTCAGGTCAGGAAGTCCTCCAACAAGCTTTTTAGATGAGACTTTCGCAATTTGCTTCAAGTTGACATGTCCAAGCTTTCTATGCCAAAGAATGGCTTCATCTTGGATTGATATCAAGCATTGAGAGCTGTCTGACTTTATATCCAGCAAATAAATATTTCCATGTCTTCGTCCAGTAAAAGATTATGAGAGGTCTTTGCTTGTTCCAGAACAAGTATTTTCTTGAAAGCTAATCTTGTATCCAGTGTCTAGTTGACTAATACTCAAAAGATTATAGTTCAATCCTACAACCAAAGAAACATTGTTGATTGTGAGGTTTCCTATCTTCACGGTTCCTCAACCAACAATTTTTCCTTTGTTGTTGCCACCGAAGGAAACATTTCCTCCTTTTACATGAGAGAGCTTTGTGAAACAATTTGAGTCTCCGGTCATGTGTCTTGAGCAGCCACTATCCATATACCACTTGATTTTCTTCTTGATAGTGACTTGCATTTAAATAACACACTCAAGTTTTCTTTGGTACCCAAACCTTCTTGGGTCCATCATTGTTAGTACCATAAACAGTCTTTGCCCAACTCTTTTTAACAGGTCTCCAAACTTTGGGACAATCCTTTTCAAAATGTTCTAATTTCAAAATGTTCTAAACTTTTGCACTTTGAACATTTAAGAGCATTTCTTCCAACAGACTTTACAAAGACTTTTTGAAAATGATCCTTGTAAAGAGATTTTGTAGGCCTATTCTTGATCCTTTCTTTTACCTTTGGAAAATCAATCAACTAAATGGTTTCATGTGTCATTCCTAGACCAGATTTATTAAAGTAAGGTTTAAATAGAGAGAATTTTATCCAACTTTTCTGAACCCATTGAAAATTTCTTTGTGACTTTCAGCAAATCATCCTTCAAGCAAGTATTTTCTTTTGAAAGCACAATTTCATTTTCTTTTGAAACAGCAAGACTTTTATCTAGATATTCAATTTTTTCAACCAAAGTCTTTTCTTGTTGTTTCGATTTGGAGTTCTCCCTTTTTAGTTCAGAGATCCTTATAAGAGAGCTTTTAAGACTAAGGCAAAGTTCATCAATGTAATTCGACACTTTGGTAGGAATTTTTGAATTTCTAACCTTAACATCACTGTTTGAATCTGAGTCTGAGTCTGAGCTTGAGTATGAGTCTGAATCAGCCATAAGACAAATATTTGCATACTCTTCTTCACTTTCTTCACACTCGGTGTCGCTTCATGTTTCAGCTTTAAGCGCTTTCTTGAACTTTTCTGGTTTTCCTTTCTTTCTCTTTAATAGGGGACAATTGGGCCTAATGTGTCCCTTCTTCTTGCATTCAAAACAAACAACGTCTTTATTGGCGTCTTCTTCTTCATTTGACTTATTTTGAAATCTTTGATTGTTTTGTCTCTTTCCATTGAATTTTGTTCCTTTTCTATTTAACCTTCTAAACTTTCTAATCAGAAGTGCCAATTCCTCATCATCCAAGTCTTCTTCTGAACCTGTAGCATTAGAATCATCATTAGATTTTAAAGCAATTGACTTCTTACTTTTGATGTCAAAGTCCTCATTGAATTGTTCGACTTCATATGATTGAAGTGTGCCGACCAACTCATCTACCGAAAGAGGCATAATCCTTTGTGTTTCTCTTATGGATGTCTTGACGTGATTCCAATCTTTGGAGAGTCCTCTCAATAATTTATTGACCTTCATTGGTCCTGAGATTGGTTGTCCTTGGTATGCTAAGCCATTTACTATTTCTATAAATCGACTGAACATATCCGTGATGGATTCTCCTAGCTTCATTTTGAAGGCTTCATATTGTCCAAGAAGGATATTGATCTTGGTTTCTTTGACTCGATCTGTTCCTTCATAAGTGACGTGTAACCTGTCCCAAACTTCTTTGGCTATTTCACAAGATGAAATTCTATTATACTCAGTAGGAGATAATACACAATATAGAGAATAAATAGCTTTTGCATCAAGGGCTTGTCTCTTTGATATTTCAGTTTGAGGCAATCCCACTCCATCAGCTAATTATTTTCCTGTGTTTGATGCAGCTTTAGGAATAATTCCTTTCTCCACTACATCCCATTCCATAGGATCTTTTGATCTTAGGAATGCCTTCATCTTGTTTTTCCAAACATTGTATTCCTTTCCATCGAAGTAAGGAGGTCTGGTATTGCTTTGGCCTTCAATCAAACTTGGAGCCAAAATACTAGCCATAGATCTTTAGCTTTAGAAATAATAAACACTTCCAATAAATAAGCAACCTTGCTCTGATACCAATTGATAAAGGCTAGTAAATACATATAGAGGGGGTGAATAGGTGTTTATAAAGTTCTTTTCAATTCTTTGCCCGAAATCTCTTTTGGTATGAGAATCACGTTGGAATTAAATAACTCATACATTCATAAAGTAAATAGAGTAGGGTAAGAGAAAATAGACACAAGGATTATAGTGGTTCGGCTTATTGTAAGCCTACGTCCACTCTCCACGCTGGCAGCCAACTGGCTGTAATCACTATGTAGCAAATGAGAGCTTTTACAAATCACCAGCAAGACTTCTTCAGTATAAAGTCTCTTCTACAGCTTCTATCTGTTTCGCACTATAAGCAACTCTCTTTGATACACAATTTTGAGCACAAGAGATTTTGAGAACAAGGGATTTCAGAGGTTCTAATTTCGAAATTTTTCTATTGGTTCTCTCATCTATTCGAACAACTTCGACCCACCTTAAATATCCTTCGTGCCACAATAGCCGTTGGCACTTTCCAAACATTCATCCAATCAACCCGTTGGACTGAATCCATTTAAGTGATCTTCACGTTGTCGAATATATAAGTAGAAAATAGCTCGTCAATCCTGCTCGCCCATACAATCAGGATCATGAGTTTCCAAAATTAGATCCTTCCAAAAATTCGCTTGATCTTCAACGGATAAAATCCGAAGAATAAATCTTCCGAGCTCACAATCACAGCCAGAGATATTCCATAGATAAGTTAGGGAATATAATATCCAAATCTTAATTTCCTTAACCATAAAAATAACCTGCTGTTAGCCTGGCAAAATCGCAAACTGTCTTCAGACTTTGATTTGGGTCTGGAGATCCTCAGACTGTAACTCTAGGTCTGACTGTCTTCAGATGGAAAACTTCAGACCGTACTTTGGGTCTGACTGTCTTCAGACGAACACACTTGGGTCTTGAACTCCTTAGGCTTAACCGACTGAGGCTTAGAATCTTCAGACTTTACTGACGAGGCTGTTTTGTTAACTTCAAAACATACAAGGGATTTTTCTTCAACACAAACATGGCCCAAATGAGTGATGATGACATGCTTGAGCTGGAAGATGACCTGTTGCTGGCCCTTGTTGGAAAAACCAAGCTTGATAGCGTTCCCAAGACAAAGCAGGATGAGCACTTTGTGAAACTGGAAGAGAGAGTGAAACAACTGCAGGAGTCACAGAGCTCACTCCTGTTTGACCTCTCGGTTTATGAGAAGGTCAAAATGCCAAGCTGCTAGAATTCGAAAAGTACAATGGTACTTCTTGCCCAAAATCCCACTTGCAAATGTATCACGTACGCATGGCCTAGCATTTAAAAAATGAGCCCCTCATGATTTAATCGTTTCATGCAAGTTTGACTAGGCCCGCGCTGAACTAGTACGTAATGAAGAATGTGAACCTCCTCGACACCTAGAACGAAGTGGCTCACACGTTCCTCAAGCAGTATAAGTTTAATATGGACATCGCACATTCCCGAGAAGACCTGGAGCAGATGGAAAAGAAGATGAGCGAGTCATTTAAGGAATACGCTGCGAGGTGGCAAAATCTAGCGGCTCAAATCATTCATGAGCCTACTAACAAGTAGTTGATGAAGTTGTTTGTCAAGACTCTCCCATCTGAGTTCTGTAACCGAATGGCTAGCATGTACGTCAAGAGCTTCAATCAGCTTATTCCTGTGGGAGAACAAATCGAGATGGGGATAGGAGAAGGATGGTTTGCTGAGCCATCAAATAAAAGATTATCTATCAAGAAGGAAAAAGAAGCTGCAGTGGATGTGAATGTGACTTGTAGCCAAGAAAGTACCAATCGTGCCCCGGCTATCCAAGCGATTCCGAGACAACAACAAACCGTTGGCCGTCAATCATTCGCCCAAATAAGCAACAGGAGGTAGTTCTCTCCTCTCCCTGGATCTCCATTTTCACTTGCCTGCGCAACCCAAAAAGGCATCGTTCAACAAGAAAAATTAATTTCTTGCTGAAAGACCCAAGGAATGGGGATGCAGAGTGGGGAAAAGGAGCACATTAAGAGATCGAAAGGGAATTTCTCTTTGGCTTCTTGTTTGGGCAATTCATCAAGACCCCCTCAAAGTACGCTGTCAATGGAGCTGATCCATTGAAAAACCTGGCTGCAAACCGGAGGCTTGGCTGGATCTATTTTCGGCCACGCATGGTAAGGAGTTTAAATCGCGGGTGGTGTCAATTCCTTTGCCAGCCAAGTCCCTCGAGACAGTTTCGGAGCCATTTTGTTTTGATCTACCAAGCAATTGCATTCAATAACTTTCCCTTCACTAGGTAAGGCCAAGCTCCTTTGTTTTCCTTTGTTTTATCAAGCCAACGAACTAGGGCTTGTTGGCCCCTGTTCGCAAGCATTTCAGGCCTGCTCATACCTTTCTTTGTGTATTCATAGTGTTATTTTGTGGTTATAGTTGGTTTTGGTCTAAGTTCGCACCTTAAATGCTTTCTTGGCCGGTCGCTGGCCATGGCGATGGCCCGTGACCGGCCATCAACGAGCCTCGAGCTCGTCGACGAGCACGATGTTTACCGCTCACTAGATTGGTGAGCGTAAGCATTGAGCTTGAGGCTCACTAGATCGACGAGCTTGAGCTTGAGATAGGCAAGCTTGAGGTTCGCCTCGCAACGGCCGACGACTAGCCAAGAAAGAAGGTTGCAAACAAAGAAAATAAAAAGGAAAAAGAAGAAAAAGAAAAAAGAAGAAAAGAAATAGAAAAGAAATTTTGAGAAAATAGTTTGGACTAGAAATTTTGATAACAATACCAAACGCAATTCTATTCTATAAATATAAATTTTGGATAGTTACCAAATATCTTAATGTGCTTAGAAACTGTTGAAGAAAAATCCCTTGTATGTTTTGAAGTTAACAAAACAGCCTCGTCAGTAAAGTCTGAAGATTCCAAGACTTAGTCGGTTAAGTCTGAAGAGTTCAAGACCCAAGCGGTTCTGTCTAAAGACAGTCAGACCCAAAGTTACGGTCTGAAGTTTTTTGTTTGAAGACAATCAGACCCAGAGTTACGGTCTGAAGATCTCCAGACACAAATCAAAGTCTGAAGACAGTTTGCGATTTTCCTAGGCTGACAGCAGGTTATCTTTATGGTTAAGGAAATTAAGATTTGAATATTATATTCCCTAACTTATCCATGGAATATCTCTGGCTGTGATTGTGAGCTCGGAAGATTTTTTCTTCGGATTTTATCCGTTGGGGATCAAGCGAATTTTGAAAGGATCTAATTTTGGAAACTCAAGATCCTGATTGTATGGGCGAGCAGGATTGACGAGCTATTTTCTATTTATATATTCGACAACGTGAAGATCACTTAAATTGATTCAGTCCAACGGGCAGATTGGATGAATTCTTGGAAAGTGTTAACGGCTATTGTGGCACGAATGATATTTAAGGTGGGTCGGAGTTGTTCGAAAGTATGAGAGAACCGATAAAAAAATTTCGAAGTTAGAACCTCTGAAATCTCTTGTTCTCAAAATCTCTTGCGCTCAAATTGTGTATCAAAGAGAGTCGCTTATAGTGCGAAACAGCTAGAAGCTGTAGAAGAGACTTTCTACTGAAGAAGTCTAGTTCGTGAATTGTAAAAGCTCTCATTTGCTATATAGTGATTACAGCCAGTTGGAGGCCAGCATGGAGAGTGGACGTAGGCTTACAATAAGCCGAACCACTATAATCCTTGTGTCAATTTTCTCTTACCCTACTCTATTTACTTTATGGATGCATGAGTTATTTAATTCCAACGTGATTCTCATACCAAAGGAGATTTCGGGCAAAGAATTGAAAAAAATTTTATAAACACCTATTCACCCCACTTTAGGTGTATTTACTAGCCTTTATCAATTGGTATAAGAGCAGGGTTGCTTATTTATTGGAAGTGTTTATTATTTCTAAAGCTAAAGATCTATGGCTAGTATTTTGGCACCAAGTTTGATTGAAGGCCAAAGCAATACCAGACCTTCTTACGTCGATGGAAAGGAATACAATGTTTGGAAAAACAAGATGAAGGCATTCCTAAGATCCAAAGATCCTCAGGAATGAGATGTAGTAGATAAAGGAATTATTCCTAAAGATGCATCAACCACAGGTAAAGAATTAGTTGATGGAGTGGGATTGCCACAAACCGAAATATCAAAGAGACAAGCCCTTGATGCAAAAGCTATCTATTCTCTATATTGTGTATTATCTCCTACTGAGTATAATAGAATTTCATCTTGTGAAACAGCTAAAGAAGATTGGGACAGATTGTACGTCACTTATGAAGGAACATATCGAGTCAAAGAAACCAAGATCAATATCCTTCTTGGACAATATGAAGCCTTCAAAATGAAGCCAGGAGAATCCATCACGAATATGTTCAGTCGATTTATAGAAATTGTAAATGGCTTAGCATACCAAGGACAGCCAATCTTAGGACCAATGAAGGTCAATAAACTATTGAGAGGACTCTCCAAAGATTGGAATCACGTCAAGACATCCATAAGAGAAACACAAAGGATTATGCATCTTTCTGTAGATGAGTTGGTCGGCACACTTCAATCTTATGAAGTCAAGCAATTCAATGAGGACTTTGACACCAAGGGTAAGAAGTCAATTGCTTTAAAATCTAATGATGATTATGATGCTACAGATTCAGAAAAAGACTTGGATGATGAGGAATTGGCACTTCCGATTAGAAAGTTTAGAAGGTTAAATAGAAAAGGAAGAAGGTTGAATGGAAAGAGACAAAATAATCAAAGATTTCAAAAGAAGTCATTTGTAGAAGAAGACACCAATAAGGACGTTGTTTCCTTTGAATGCAAGAAAAAGGGACACATCAAACCCAACTGTCCCTTATTAAACAAAAAGAAAGGAAAACCAGAAAAGTTCAAGGAAGCACTCAAAGCTAAAACATGGAGCGACACCGAATGTGAAGAAAGTGAAGAAGAGTATGCAAATATTTGTCTTATGACTAACTCAGACTCAGACTTAGACTCAAGCTCAAACTCAGACTCGGACTCAGACTCAAACTGCAATGTTAAGGTTAGAAATTCAAAAATTCCTACCAAAGTGTCGAATTACATTGATGAACTTTGCCCTAGTCTTAAAAGCTCTCTTAAAAAGATTTCTGAACTAAAAAGGGAGAACTCCAAATTGAAACAACAAGAAAAGACTTTGATTGAAACAATTGAATATCTAGATAAAAGTCTTGCTATTTCAAAAGAAAATGAAATTGTGCTTTCAAAAGAAAATGCCTGCTTGAAAGAAGATTTGTTGAAAGTCACACAAAAATTTTCAATGGGTTCAGAAAAATTGGATAAAATTCTTTCTATTCAAAGACCTTACTTTAATAAATCTAGTCTAGGAATGACATATGAAACCATTCCTTTGATTGATTTTCCAAAGGTAAAAGAAAGGATCAAGAAGAGGCCTACAAAATCTTTTTACAATGATCATTTTCAAAAAGTCTTTGTAAAGCCTGTTGGAAGAAATGCTCTTAAATGTTCAAAGTGCAAAAGTTTAGAACATTTTGAGAAGGATTGTCCCAAAGTTTGGAGACCTGTTAAGAAGAGTTGGGCAAAGACTGTTTATGGTACTAACAATGATGGACCCAAGAAGGTTTGTGTACCAAAGAAAACTTGAGTTTTTCATTTAAATGCAAGTCACTATCAAGAAGAAAATCAAGTGGTATTTGGATAGTGGCTGTACAAGACACATGACGGGAGATTCAAATTATTTCATAAAACTCTCTCATGTAAAAGGAGGAAATGTCTCCTTTGGTGGCAACAACAAAGGAAAAATTGTTGGTTGAGGAACCGTGAAAATTGGAAACCTCACAATAAACAATGTTTCTTTGGTTGAAGGATTGAACTATAATCTTTTGAGTATTAGTCAACTATGTGATACTGGATACAAGATCAACTTTCAAGAAGATACTTGTTTTGGAACAAGCAAAGACCTCTCACAATCTTTTAGTGGACGAAAACATGGAAACATTTATTTGCTGGATATAAAGTCAGACAGCTCTCAATGCTTGATATCAATCCAAGATGAAGCCACTCTTTGGCATAGAAAGCTTGGACATGTCAACTTGAAGCAAATTGCAAAAGCTGCAAATTGCAAAAGTTTCATCCAAAAAGCTTATTAGAGGACTTTCTAACCTGAAGTATCAAAAGCATGAATTATGCACCCCTTGTGTACTTGGAAAACAGGTTAAAAATTCTTATAAATCTATAAATCAGGTATCCACTAAACGTGTTTTGCAGCTATTACACATGGATTTGTTCGGTCTAACAAGAACTCAAAGCATTAGAGGTAAAAGATATTGTTTGGTAATAGTAGATGATTATTCACGTTTTACTTGGGTATTCTTTCTTGCAAATAAATCTGAAGTTTTATCTTATTTTACTAAATTTGCAAAGAAAATTCAAATTGAGAAAGGATATGCAATTTCAAGTATTCAAACTAATCATGGTGGTGAATTTGAGAATCATGATTTTGCTAAATATTGTGATAATTATGGTATTCAACATAACTTTTCATCCCCTTACACTCCACAACAAAATGGAGTTGTAGAGAGGAAAAATCGTTCTTTGCAAGAAATGGCAAGAACTCTTTTGATTGAAAGTAATATTTCTCCTCATTTTTGGGCTGAAGCTACTTCAACTGCTTGCTACATTATAAACAGAGTTTTTCTAACACTTATTTTAGAGAAAACACCTTATGAATTGTTCAAAGATAAGAAACCTATTGTCTCTTATTTTCATGTATTTGGTTGTAAATGCTTTATCTTAAAGAATTCTAGTGATCAAATTGGTAAGTTTGACGAAAAATCAGATGAAGGAATTTTCCTTGGCTATTCATTGACAAGTAAAGCCTTCAGAGTTTTCAACAAACGTACTCAGACTATAGAAGAATCCATGAATGTGAAGTTTGAAGATTCAGTTCAAAATTAGACTCAACCTGACGAGTATGAGTCTGGCCAAGCGTCTACGAATTCTCTTGAAGAAAATCAAATTTCAGACACTCAGCCGCAAGCCAATTCAGCAACTTCAACAGAAACAAAATATTATTAAAGTGACAAACCAAATACAAATTAGAAGCATAAATCTAGTCACCCTGCTGAACTCATCATTGGCAACATTGATGAAGGAGTTCGTACAAGATTTAAAAGGCGTGAAGAATCTAGTGCTCTAGCACTTGTTTCTGAGATTGAACCCAAGACTGTAGAAGATGTATTGAAAGATGAAAGATGGATTGAAGCTATGCAAGAAGAATTGAATCAATTCAAAATTAACAATGTTTGGGAACTTGTTCCTAAACCAAAAGGTAAATCAATTATTGGCACTAAATGGGTTTTCAAGAACAAGCTTGATCAACAAGGAAAAGTGGTGAGGAACAAAGCAAGACTTGTGGCAAAAGGTTACACACAAGAAGAAGGAATGATGAAACCTATGCTCCGGTAGCGAGGTTAGAAGTTATAAGATTACTTCTTGCTTTTGCTTGATTTAAAATTTTCAGGTTATTCCAAATGGACGTGAAAAGTGCATTCCTAAATGGAATTATTTAAGAAGAAGTCTACGTGGAACAACCGCCGGGATTTGAAGATCCAAGAAAACCAAACTTAGTTTTCAAGCTGAAGAAAGCTTTGTATGGCTTAAAACAAGCACCTCGAGCTTGGTATGAAAGGTTAAGTAATTTCTTAAAACAAAGTGGTTTCTCTAAAGGTAAAGTAGATACTACCTTATTTATTAAAAGAGAAGGTAAAGATTTCATACTTTTTCAAATTTATGTTGATGATATAATATTTGGTTCTTCTAATGAAAATCTTTGCAAGAATTTTTCGAGCTGTATGCAGAACGAATTTGAAATGAGCATGATGGGTGAATTGAACTTCGTTTTGGGACTTCAAGTTAAACAATTAAGAGAAGGAACCTTTATCCACCAAGAAAAGTATGCAAAAGACCTCATCAAGAAGTTTGGAATGGAGAATTGCAAGAAAACAGAAACTCCTATGTCAAGTTCATCAAAGCTGGATAAAGATGAAGAAGGAAAGAGTGTAGACCAAAAGTACAGGAGTATAATCAATTCACTTCTTTACCTTACAGCATCTAGACTTGGTATTTTATTTAGTGTTTGTATCTGTGCTAGATTTCAATATGATCCTAAAGAATCTCACATGACTGCTGTGAAGTGTATCATTAAATATGTTGCAACTATATCTAAGCTAGGTCTGTGGTATTCCAAAGAAGGAGACTTTATTCTCCTTGGATATTCTGATACTGACTTTGCTGGCTGTAGAGTGGATAGAAAAAGCACTACAAGTACTTGTCAACTATTGGGAAATAGGTTGGTATCTTGGTTTTCAAGAAAACAAGGCACCGTAGCTCTCTCAATCGCTGAAGCAGAGTACATAGCTCTTGGGAGTTGCTGTTCTCAAATTCTATGGATGCAACAACAATTGAGAGATTTTGGAGTTGAGGAATCGTGCACAGAAATTAAATGCGACAACACAAGCGCAATCAACCTCACAAAGAAATCAATACTTCATTCAAGAGCAAAGCATATTGAAATCAAGCATCATTTCATTAGAGATCATGTTCAAAATGGTGAAGTGGTGATTCAGTTCATTGATTCAAAGAACCAATTGGTAGACATATTCACAAAGCCCCTAAAAAATGCTCACTTTGAATCAATCCGCTCAAGACTAAATATCGCAAGACTTGAAGAGATTCAGACTCAAAAATAGAGTCTTGAAAAGTTCAGGCTCAACATAAAGTCTGAAGGTGTTCAGACTGAACGTAAGGTCTGATGGTGCTCAGACTCAAAGGTAAGGTCTGAAAGAGTTCAGACTCTGAGGTAAAGTCACACTCTCAGACTCTGACTTAAAGTCCATTTACGTATTTTAATATTTCGTATTCTATGCATTAAATTTTTGTTAATTGTTTTTTGAAATTTCGAAATCTCTTTTTATTTGATGTCTGACATATATTTATGGCAGTTTACTTTTTCAAAATTGCAGTTTACTTTTTCAAAATTGGTAGTTTTTATCTTTTCTTTTTTGGCGACGGTTCAGTATCTCCTTTTTATCTTTTCTTACTATTTATACTTTCGAATCGTCATCTTCATCCGCTACAACTTTTTTAAAATCCTTCTCTTTTACTCTCGCTTTCGAAACCCTAAAAAGCTCCATTATCGTCATTGTTCCATTACTTTACTCGGCAAAAATCCATCTTTTGTTTGCGAACAAGTTGAGCTTTTGCTTGAGATTCAAGAATGTCGTCTCGAAAATCTTCAAGACTCGCTAGTAGGAGACCACAAAGGCAGCAAGAGGGTCTTACAAGGGTGGACCTCATAGGCGAAGAATCTCCACAAAGGGAGACTCAAAGTCAGCATTTTGAGGAAGAGATTACTGAAGCAACGCCGGTAAGAGCCCTAAGACCAAAACTTGCGTTTGATCTCTATAATAGGCTGAAGGTTGGAGGAACAAGCCTAAAGATGATAGAGGATTTTCTGAAAGAAAGAGGATATAAGAGTGAATATCTTCTTGCAAGAGATAGAGGGCTTAGGAATTGTAGAAAAAGGGACTGCTCAAAGAACTCTTGAAAATATTTTGAGTGATCCGCTTTATAGTACTGCAAACCAGACATTGGACGATGATTAGAGACTTTTCTCTCAATTCTAGCCACGAATGGATGTGGCTGTGAACTCAGTTTGTCCTCAAGGTAGTCTTTTTCAGTCTAGAGAACATGAACGGATGTACACCAAGTTGCTGAAGAGAGGTGTTGTAAATCTGAGGAGTGTGGACTTTGATTTCCTTGATTCACTGAAGGTAAATCTTAGAGAGAAATTTATGAGGCTGCAATTGAAGAAGTTTTGCACAGACACGACAAATGCCTACCCTGAACTTACGGCATATTTTTATTCAAATTTGTCTTTTCTGGATGCAAATAGGTTGTCCTTTACTTATATGGACAAAGAGTATATTGTTGATGTTGACACACTGGCTGATGTTATTGGGGTGGAAAGAAGGAGTTTCCAACCGATAAAAGTGTCCACAGCCTACGCAACTCTTGAAATTGTGCGTGATAGAAAAGTGGAAGGCAAAATATCGTACACAAGGATGAATGCCTCAAATGTGTTGCTGCACAAGATCATCATCAACTGTCTTAGGCCCAAGACAACCTCAAAAACCGATGTCTCCAAAACTGAAGCCAAGCTGATGTTTGCTCTCAATCAAGATAGGCCCTTTTCACTCCCTCATGTTATCCTATTCCACATGTACTGAACTATGGTTAAGGATAAGAGTCAATTGCCTTACTCGTCTATCATCACCAAGTTGTTAAGGCATTTCAAAATTCAGATCCCTACACCTTTATGCCTGACCAATTTAAGTTTGATGCTTGTTGGTGTTGAAGAAAAATCCCTTGGAGTTTTGAAGTTGACAAAACAGTCTCAACAGTGTGGTCTAAGGACTCCAAGACTCAGTCGGCTACGTCTGAAGTTGTCAAGATCTAAAGGTTTTCAAAGACAGTCAGACCCAGAATTTTGGTCTGAAGTTTTTCCGTCTGAAGTCAGTCAAGACTCAGTTTCCGTCTGAAGACCTTCAAGACTCGGTTTCATCGATGACCCTCAAGACCCAAATCTAAGTCGAAGACGGTTCGCGATTTTTACGGGCTGGCGACAGTTATTCTTATGGCTACGGAAAGAAAGATATTGGATTTCGTATTTCCTAATCTTAACCATGGAATATCTCGGCTGTGATCAAGAGCTTGGAAGATTTGATTCTTCGGATTTTATCCGTTGAAGATCAATATTATTTTTGGAAGAATCTAATTTTGGGAACTCAAGATCCCGATTGTATGGGCGAACGGGATTGATGAGCTGCTGTCTACTTACGTTTTGGAACAAGGAGAACACTTAAATTGATTCAGTCAACGGGTTGATTGGATGAATGTTTTGGTAAGTGCCAACGGGTATGATGGCACGGAGACTATTTAAGGTGGATCGACGTTGCTTGGAAACAAGGAGAGACTGGTAGAAAAATCTTGATGTTAGAATCTCCAAAATCACTTGTTCTCTAAAATCTTTCATATTCAAGTTGTGTATCAAAGAGAGTGAGATATAGTGCGAAAGCGTGAGGAAGGCTGTAGGAGAGACTGTCAATTGAAGAAGTCTAATCCGTCTACTGTAAAGGCACTCTTTTGCTAT
The DNA here is from genome assembly GCA_014182555.1 of Eucalyptus erythrocorys. NCBI lineage: Eukaryota > Viridiplantae > Streptophyta > Magnoliopsida > Myrtales > Myrtaceae > Eucalyptus > Eucalyptus erythrocorys. Next base: position 30,411,737 of record CM024602.1, read on the forward strand.
ATAGTGATTACAGCCAGTTGGCTGCCAGCATGGAGAGTGGACGTAGGCTTGGTCTAAGCCGAACCACTATAATCCTTGTGTCAATTCTCTCTTACCCTACTCTATTTACTTTGTGAATACGTAATCTGTTTATTATTGATATATCTTTGATATCAACATATTGCATCGCAAAAGATTCCAAAAGAATTCCGCAACAACCTATTCACCTCCCTCTAGGTTGATTCACTAGCCCATTTCAATTGGTATCAGAGCAGGTTGCTTATTTGTTGGAAGTGTTATTACTTCTAAAGCTAAAGATCTATGGCTAGTGTTTTGGCTCCAAGGTTAATTGAAGGGCAGAGCAATACCAGACCCCCCTACTTCGATGGCAGGGATTACAACGTATGGGAAAACAAGATGAAGGCGTTCCTAAGATCTAAAGATCCTATGGAATGGGATGTAGTGGAGAACGGGATTATTCCTAAAGCTACATCAAGCACAGGAAAAGAAATAGCTGATGGAGCAAGATTACCACAAGCAGAAATTTCTAAGAGACATGCTCTTGATGCAAAGGCTATTTACTCTCTCTATTGTGCATTATCTCCTACTGAGTATAATAGAATTTCATCTTGTGATACAGCCAAAGAAGTTTGGGACAGATTGCACGTCACCTATGAAGGAACAGATCGAGTCAAAGAAACCAAGATCAACATCCTTCTTGGTCAATATGAAGCCTTCAAAATGAAGCCAGGAGAAACCATCACGGATATGTTTAGTCGATTTATAGAAATTGTAAACGGCTTGGCATATCAAGGAGAGCCAATCTCAGGACCTATGAAAGTCAATAAATTATTGAGAGGGCTCTCCAAAGATTGGAATCATGTCAAAACATCTATAAGAGAAACACAGAGGATCATGCCTCTTTCAGTGGATGAATTGGTCGGCACACTTCAATCCTATGAAGTTGAGCAATTCAATGAGGAATTTGACACAAAAGGTAAGAAGTCAATTACTTTAAAATCTAATGATGATTATGATGTTACAGATTCAGAAGAAGACTTGGATGATGAAGAATTGGCACTTCGATTAGAAAGTTCGAAGGTTGAATAGAAAAGGTAGAAGATTCAACGATAAGAAACAAAACAATCAAAGATTTCAAAGGAGATCAAATGAAGAAGAAGATACCAGCAAAGAAGTTGTTTGCTTTGAATGCAAGAAAAAGGGACACATCAGACGTAATTGTCCCTTATTGAAGAAAAAGAAAGGAAAACCTGAAAAGTTCAAGAAAGCACTCAAAGCTGAAACGTGGAGTGACACTGAATGTGAGGAGAGTGATGAAGAATATGCAAATATATGTCTTATGGCAGACTCAGACTCGGTTCGACTCGGACTCGGACTCGGGTCGGACTCGGACTCGGACTCGGATTCGGACTCGAGACTCAAACTCGAGATTCGAGACTCGAGACTCAAACAATGGTATCAAGGTTAGAAATCTAAAAATTCCTACCAAAGTATCAAAATATATTGATGAACTTTGTCTCAGTCTTAAAAGCTCTCTTAAAAGGATTTACGAACTGAAAAGGAGAATTCCAAACTGAAACAACAAGAAAAATTTTACTTGAAAAAGTTGAAAATCTAGACAAGTCCCTTGTTTGTTTCGAAAAAAAATGAGAATGATCTTACAAAAGAGAATGTTTGCTTGAAAGAAGACTTATTGAAAGTCTTAAAGAAATTTTCAATAGGTTCTGAAAAGCTGAAAAGTTGGATAAGTTTCTTTCTATCCAAAGACCTTACTTTAATAAATCCGGTTTAGGAATGACACAAGAAACCATTCCTTTGATCGATTTCCCAAAAGTAAAGGAAAGAATTAGGAATAGGCCAACAAAAACTTTTTATAAAAATCATTTCCAAAAGGTTTTTGTAAAGCCTTTTGGTAGACATGCTCTTACTTGTTTAAGATGTAAAAGTGTAGATCATTTTGAAAAGGAATGTCCCAAAGTTTGGAGACTTGTTAAGAAGAGCTGGGCAAAGACTGTTTATACTACTAACAATGATGGACCCAAGAAGATCTGGGTACCAAAGAAGACATGAGTCTTTCTTTTAATTGCAGGTTACCTTCAAGAAGAAAGTCAAGTGGTATTTGGATAGCGGATGTTCAAGACACATGACAGGAGACTCAAGTTGTTTTACAAAATTCTCTCATATAAAAGGAGGAAATGTCTCTTTTGGTGGTAAGAACAAGGGTAAGATTGTTGGTCAAGGAACTGTGATGATTGGAAATCTCACAATCAACAATGTCTCTCTTGTTGAAGGATTGAACTACAATCTATTGAGTATTAGTCAATTATGCGATTCGGATACAAAATCAATTTTCAAGAAGATACATGTTACGGATCAAGCAAGGATCTTTCACAGTCCTTTCTGCGGGTCGAAGACATGGGAATATCGATTTGCTAGATATAAGGTCTGACAGTCCTCAATGCTTGATATCAATTCAAGATGAAGTCATCCTCTGGCATAGAAAGCTTGGACATGTCAATCTGAAGCAAATTGCAAAAGTATCATCCAAAAAGCTTGTTCGAGGACTTCCTAACCTTAAGTATCAAAAGCATGAATTATGCACTCCCTGTGTACTTGGTAAACAGGTTAGAAATTCCTTTAAATCTATAAATCAAGTATCCACTAATCGTGTTTTGCAGATATTACACATGGATTTATTCGGGCCAACAAGAGTATAAAGTATTGGAGGTAAAAGATATTACTTGGTTATAGTTGATGATTATTCTCGTTTTACTTGGGTTTTCTTTCTTGCAAATAAATCTGATGCATTGATTCATTTTACTAAGTTTGCAAAGAAGATTCAAATTGAAAAAGGATATGCAATTTCTAGTATTAAAACTGACCATGGTGGAGAATTTGAAAATCATGATTTTGCCAAATATTGTGATGACAATGGTATTCAACATAATTTTTCATCCCCATACACTCCACAACAAAATGGAGTTGTAGAAAGGAAAAATCGTTCTTTGTAGGAAATGGCAAGAACTCTCTTAATTGAAAGTAATATATCACTTCATTTTTGGGCTGAAGCCACTTCTACTGCTTGTTATATTATAAATAGAATTTTCCTAAGACCTATATTGGAAAAGACACCTTATGAACTTCTCAAAGGTAAGAAACCAATTGTTTCATACTTTCATGTATTCGGTTGCAAATGTTTTATCCTAAAGAATTCAAGTGATCGAATTGGTAAGTTTGAAGAAAAATCAGATGAAGGAATTTTCCTTGGCTACTACATGACAAGCAAAGCTTTCAGAGTCTTCAACAAACGCACTCAAACTGTGGAAGAATCCATGAATGTGAAGTTCGAAGATTCATTACAAAATCAGACTCAACCTGAAGATTTAGAGTCTGGGCAAATGTCTACAAATTCTCATGAAGAAAATCAAGCCTCGACACCGAGCCTCAAACAAATTCAGAAATTCCAACTGAAGAAAAGCTTCACCAAATTGACAAATCAACTACAAATTGGAAGCAAAAGTCAAGTCATCCCCGGACCTCATCATTGGCAATATTGATGAAGGAGTTCGTACTAGGTCTAAAAGACGAGAAGCTTCTAGTGCTCTTGCACTAATTTCTGAGATCGAACTAAAAAATATAGAAGATGCATTGAAAGATGAAAGCTGGATCGAAGCAATGCAAGAAGAACTAAACCAATTCAAAATCAACAACGTTTGGGAGCTAGTTCCTAAACCAAAAGGAAAATCAATCATTGGCACCAAATTTTCAGGAACAAGCTTGATCAACAAGGAAAAGTGGTAAGGAATAAAGCAAGACTTGTAGCAAAAGGCTACACACAAGAAGAAGGCACGACTATGACGAAACTTATGCTCCTGTGACAAGGTTAGAAGCTATAAGATTACTTCTTGCTTTTGCTTGCTTTAAAAATTTCAGGTTATTCCAAATGGACGTGAAAAGTGCATTCCTAAATGGAGTCATTCAAGAAGAAGTCTATGTGAAACAACTACCAGGATTTGAAAATCCTAAAAGACCAAACCTTGTTTTCAAGTTAAAGAAAGCCTTATATGGTTTAAAACAAGCACCCCGAGCATGGTATGAAAGGTTAAGCAATTTTTTAATTCAAAATGACTTCTCTAAAGGTAAAGTAGATACTACCTTATTTATAAAGTGAGAAGGCAAGGATTTCATACTTGTTCAAATTTATGTTGATGACATTATTTTTTGTTCTTCTAATGAAAAACTTTGCAAGAATTTTTCAAAGTGTATGCAGAATGAATTTGAGATGAGCATGATGGGAGAACTAAACTTCTTTTTGGGACTTCAAGTCAATCAATCAAGTGAAGGGACCTTCATCCATCAAGAGAAGTATGCAAAAGACCTTATCAAGAAGTTTGGAATGGAGAACTGCAAGAAAACAGAAACTCCTATGTCAAGCTCATCAAAGCTAGATAAAGACGAACAAGGGAAAAGTATAGAACAAAAGCTATACAGAAGTATAATCGAGTCACTTCTTTACCTTACAGCTTCTAGACCTGATATCTTGTTTAGTGTCTGCATCTGTGCTAGATTTCAATCTAATCCTAAAGAATCTCATATGTCTGTTGTAAAGCGTATCATTAAATATATTGTAACTACATCTAAGCTAGGTCTATGGTATTCTAAGAAAGGAGATTTTACTCTTCTTGGATATTCTAATGCTGACCTCGCTGGTTGTAGAGTGGATAGAAAAAGCACTACAGGTACATGTCAATTATTGGGAAACAAGATGGTGTCTTGGTTCTCAAGAAAACAGGGTACGTGGCTCTTTCAACCGCTGAAGCAGAGTACATTGCTCTCGGAAGTTGCTGCTCTCAAATTCTATGGATGCAACAGCAATTGAGAGACTTTGGAGTTGATGAAACACATATGGAAATCAAATGTGACAATACCAGCGCAATCAACCTCACAAAGAATCCAATACTTCATTCAAGAGCAAAGCACATTGAAATCAAACATCATTTCATTTGAGATCATGTTCAAAGTGGAGATGTTGTGATTTAGCATGTAGATTCAAAGAATCAATTGGCGGATATATTCACAAAACCCCTAGAGAAGGCTCACTTTGAATCAATTTTTTCAAGACTGGGAATTGTGAATTTTGAAGATATTCGGACTCATCGCTAAAGTCTCGAAGGTGGTTCGACTCATCGCTAAAGTCGAAGGTGGTTCGACTCATCGCTAAAGTCTCGAAGGTGGTTCGGACTCATCGCTAAGTCTCGGAAGTGGTTCAGACTCAACACTAGGTCTGAAGACGGCTCAGACTCAAAGTAAGGTCTGAAAGCGTTTCAAACTCTACGTAAAGTCTGATTGTGCTCAGATGCAAAGGTAAGGTCTGAAAAGGGTTCAGACTCAAAGGTAAAGTCTGAACATCCGTCAGACTCTGTATTATTTTATCTCTTTACGAATTTCTTTTTCGTATTCTCTCTTTAACATATTTTTGGTAATTACTTTTTAGTATTTCAAAATCCCTTTTCGCTCTTTTTCTGACATGCATTAATGGTAGCTTATATTTTCAAAAAAGGGCAGTTTTCTTTTTACGGTTTATTTTTGGCAGTTCTTTTCTTTCACTTTTTGGCGACGATTCGTATTCCGGTGATTTTTCTCTCACTATTTATACTCTCGAACCATCACTTTTACTCTTAGCTACTCCATTGCGATTCATCTTCATACTCTTTCACTCTCAAAACCCTAAAAATCTCCTTTTGCCGTTTCCGTTTCGTCCCTTTTTCGCCTCAAAGTTTCCATTTTTCCTCACGTACAAGTTGAAACTTTGCTTACTCTACAAGAATTTCGTCTCGCAAGTCCTCCAGAATTGCAAGTAGGGGACCACAGAGACAGCAAGAGGGTCCTACAAGGGTGGACCTAACGGAGGAAGACTCGCCTCAACGAGAAGCAGAGAGTCAACATTCTGAGGAAGTTGTTACCGAAGCAGAACCGGTAAGAACTCTTAAGCCAAATGTTGCTTACGATCTCTATAAAAGGCTCAAGGATGGGAAGGTTAGCCTTAAGACGATCAAGGAGTATTTGAAGGAGAGGGGATTTAGGAGTGAGTATGCGTTTTTGAAGGAGATGGAAAAGCTGAAGGTTGTAGGTGAAGGCACTGCACAGATGACGCTGGAAAATATCTCGAGTGATCCACTTGAGAATGCTCCTGCTGAAACTTTAGATGATGATGAGAGACTTTTCTCTCATTTTGAACCTCGTTTTGGTGTGGCTGCTAATGCTATTTGTTCTCCGGGGAGCTTATTTCGGTCGAGGGAGCATGAACGAGTTTATACAAAGCTGTTAAAAAGGGGTGTGGTCAATCCAAGGAGTGTGGATTTTGACTTCCTAGATTCAATAAGGATTAATTTAAGAGGGAAGTTTGCTAGGTTGCAATTGGAAAATTTCTACACGGATATGACTGTGGCCCACTCTGAATTAGCGGCTTACTTGTACTCGAATCTATCCTTTTTAGATGCAAATCATTTGTCCTTTTCTTTCATGGACAAAGATTATGTTGTTGATGTTGACTTGCTGGCTGACATCATTGAGGTGGAAAGAAGGAGTTTCCAGCCAATCAAAGTCTCAACAGCCTATGCAACATTGGATATTGTACGAGACAGATCTGTTGAAGGCAAGATATCCTACACTAGGATGAATGCCACCAATGTTTTGTTGCATAAAGTTGTCATCAACGCATCCGGCCAAAATCGACCTCGAAGACCGATGTTTCCAAAGCGAGGCAAAGTTGATGTTTGCCATCAACCGGGCGAGACCTTTCTCACTTCCACATGTCATACTTTTCCATATGTATAGGACAGTGGTGAAGGATAAGGGTCACTGCCTTATTCATCAATCATCACCAAATTGTTTAGGCATTTTGATATTCAAGTCCCTGCATCTTTGTGCCTAACAAAGTTGAATTCAATGCTCGTTAGTGAGAAGATGGTGATGAAGATGAAATTTCCAGAACTGACTGCAGCACTGGAAAGGTTGAGGAGGGAAATATCTTCAAGGGAGATCCCCACTGCTTCTTCGAAAAGGAAGGGCAAAGAGCCCATGGCTGAAAAGAAAAGAAGAAAGATCATCCTGCAAGACAAGGAGGATAAAGAAGATGCTATGACTTTGTCCACTCTCTCTAGGTTGAGGAGCCCTGTAATCCTGAGAACAGAGGCTGAAGAGAGAGCGAGAAAAGAAGCAGAGGAGAAGGAAGCAGAGAAACAGAGGAAAGAGAAGGAAGAGAAAGAAAGGAGAAAAGAAGAGGAAAGGAAGAGAAGCGAAGAGGAGAGAAAGAGAAGAGAAGAGGAGAGGAAGAGAAAAGAAGAGGAAAGACAGAGAAGGGAAGAGGAAAGAAGAAGAAGAGAAGAAGAAAGAAGAAGAGAAGAAGAGAGACAGAGGAAAGCTGAAGAAGAAGAAAGAAGAAGGAAGGCTGAGGAAGAAAGCAAAATGCGGGAGGATATGGCTGCTGCATTTGAGCCATCTTTTGCTTTGGGGAAGGGACCGAGAAACATCCTCGTGCTGATGTGGATGTTGGCGATGAATTTTCCACTCCACCCACTAGCATTCATTCAGGGGGAGTTGCTGCAGAACAAGGAACAATATCGCCACTACATTTTAGTGATGTAAGTAGGTTTGGTGCTGACCACCGAGGAGGTCTTTGCATCACATTTCCCGAGCATGAAGAATCCTCACTGCTTTGAGAAGGAAAGGGCTGAAAGGGAAGCTCCGAGTTTTCAAACCCATTCTCTGGTCCAAGTGGAAGCAATGCCAATTCCACAGCATTTTTACAGCTGTTGGATGTTATCTTTGGACTTAAAAGGCAGGTTTTGGGATGGACTTCGAAATGAGAGACTTGAAAAAGGCACTTCTTGAGTACTTCGGTGAACATGCAAGAACAGATCAATGCACTGAGAGCACAAGTGCAGTCAAATCAAACAAGTGCAGAATTGGCTTCAGCGAAGGAAAATTTTGCCAAACTTGACAAGTCAGTCCAGGAGCTTAGCAAGTTTCAGCTTGTTCGTTTCCCTACAGGCCCCTAAAAATTTTCAAAACTTATATCTCAATTTCACTCTACCTCTTTGATGGGACAAAAAGGGGGAGAGTTACGCAGATTTGATTGCAGGTTTTGAAGATTTGATTGAAGTTTTTGAAGCTGAGGAAGCTCGGAGAATTTTTATTTTGAGTTTTTATTTTGAAGTTTAATTTCATTTTATTTAGACTGTTTTTATTTCGAATTTCGATTGGGCTGTTTGAACTTCTATGACCTTATGCTGATGTGATGATTTGGATTTAGACTTGTGAATTTGATTGCAGGATTACTATATTTTGTGAGGATAATTGTTATTGGACTAACACTCTGTTTTGCAGATATAATCCTCAAAATATATATGAGTTTTTCTTTGCAGGTTTTTAATTCACAAATCTGTCGAGAGTTTTGTCACCATCAAAAAGGGGGAGATTGTTGAAGAAAAATCCCTTGGAGTTTTGAAGTTGACAAAACAGCCTCAACAGTGTGGTCTAAGGACTCCAAGACTCAGTCGGCTACGTCTGAAGTTGTCAAGATCCAAAGGTTTTCAAAGACAGTCGGACCCAGAATTTTGGTCTGAAGTTTTTCCGTCGAAGTCGATCAAGACTCGGTTTCCGTCGAAGACCTTCAAGACTCGGTTTCGATCGATAACCCTCAAGACCCAAATCTAAGTCGAAGACAGTTCGCGATTTTTACAGGCTAGCGACAGGTTATTCTTATGGCTACAGAAAGAAAGATATTGGATTTCGTATTTTCTAATCTTAACCATGGAATATCTCTAGCTGTGATCAAGAGCTTGGAAGATTTAATTCTTCGGATTTTATCCGTTGAAGATCAAGATTATTTTTGGAAGAATCTAATTTTGGGAACTCAAGATCCCGATTGTATGGGCGAACGGGGATTGATGAGCTGCTTGTCTACTTACGTTTTCGGGACAAGGAGATCACTTAAATTGATTCAGTCCAACGGGTTGATTGGATGAATGTTTTGGTAGGTGCCAACGGGTATGATGGCACGGAGACTATTTAAGGTGGATCGACGTTGCTTGGAAACAAGGAGAGACTGGTAGAAAAATCTTAATGTTAGAATCTCCAAAATCACTTGTTCTCTAAAATCTTTCATATTCAAATTGCGTATCAAAGAGAGTGAGATATAGTGCGAAAGTAGCAGAAGGCTGTAGGAGAGACTGTCAATTGAAGAAGTCTAATCCGTCTACTGTAAAGGCACTCTTTTGCTACATAGTGATTACAGCCCGGTTGGCTGCCCGGCGTGGAGAGTGGACGTAAGCTTGGTCTAAGCCGAACCACTATAATCCTTGTGTCAATTCTCTCTTACCCTACTCTATTTACTTTGTGAATACGTAATATGTTTATTATTGATATATCTTTGATATCAACGTATTGCATCGCAAAAGATTCCAAAAGAATTCCGCAACAACCTATTCACCCCCCTCTAGGTTGATTCACTAGCCCATTTCAGTTGGTTACAAGATGGTGATGAGAATGAAGATTCCAAAGCTAAACACTACACTGGAAGGGTTGAAGGTGAAGACACCCTCAAAGGAGATTGCCACTGCTTCTACCAAGAGAAAGGGCAAAGAGCCTATGGCTGTCACTGAGAAAAAGCGAAGGAAAGTCATCCTGTAGGATAAGGAGGATGAAGAAGATTTTGATGACACCATGACTCTGTCTGCTCTCTCAAAGTTGAGGAGTACAGTTAGCTTGAGAACTGATGCTGGAGAGAGGGCAAGGAGAGAAGCAAAGGAAAAAGAAGAAGTTGAGAGAGTGAGGAAAGAAGAGGAAGAACAGAGGAAGAAAGAAGAGGAAAGAAAGAAGAAAGAAGAAGAAGAAGAAAGATAGAGGAGAGAAGAGGAACAGAGAGAAGAAGAGGAGAGACAGAGGAAAGAATAAGAAAAAGCACGAAGAAGAGAAGAAGAATAGGTGAGAAGAGGAGGAAGAGAGAAGAAAGAAAGATGAAAAGGAGAGCAAAGCTCAGGAGGATATGGCTGCAGGATTTGAGCCATCATTTGCTCACTCTGGGAAAGAGACCAAAATGCATCAAAGTGTTGAAATGGAGTTTGGCGAAGAATATTCGACTCCACCCACTAGCAACAAAACAGGGGGAGTTGCTACCAATCAGGGAACAATATCGCCATTACATTATAGTGATGTGAGTAGGTCAGGTGCTGATGCTGAGAATATCTATGCATCTCATTTCCCAAAAATTGAAGAATCCTCTCCATCGGGAAGGGAAAGGGCTGAAAGGGATGCGCCAAGTTTTCAAACTCCAAGAACTGACTCTGCTGGTCCAAGTATAGGTAATGCTAACTCAACAGCATTTTCACAACTGTTGGATGTTATGCTGGATCTTAAGAAGCAGGTTTTTGGAATGGACTATGAGCTAAGGGATCTTAAGAAGGCGATGCTTAGTACTTCCGTGACCATGCAAGATCAAATCAATGCACTTAGAGGTCAAGTGGAATCAAATGAGAAGGGTGCTGAGTTGATTTCAGTGAAGGAAGCTCTTGCAAATCTTGAGAAGACCGTGCAGACGCTCAGCAAATTTCATCTTGTTCGCATCCCTGAAGAGCCTTGAATCTTTTTCAAATCCACTCTTAACCACTCTACCTCCTTTGATAGGACAAAAAGGGGGAGAGTTTTGCAGATTTGAACTCGTTATTATTTTCAACTTTTATTTTGTTTCATTTGTTTAGACAGATTTCATTTATGACTTTGAATTTTTGGTTTGGATTTGATTTGGGTTGTCTATTTGAACCTCTATGACTTTATGCTGATTTGATGTTTGGATCCTTAGACTTGTGAATTTGCAGGATCATTATATTTGTGAGGATAATTGTTATTGGACTAACATTTTTCTGTTTTGCAGAAGTAATCCTCAAAATATACATGAGCTTTTTTTGTAGGTTATAAATTTGCAAATCTGCCGAGGTGTTTTGTCACCATCAAAAATGGGGAGATTGTTAAAGAAAAATCCATTGTATATTTTGAAGTTAACAAAACAGCCTCATCAGTAAAGTCTGAAGATTCCAAAATTCAGTGAGTTAAGTCTGAAGAGTTCAAGACCCAAGCGGTTCCGTCTGAAGACAGTCAGACCCAAAGTTACGGTATGAAGTTTTCCGTCTGAAGACAGTCAGACCCAGAGTTACGGTTTGAAGATCTCCAGACCTAAATCAATGTCTGAAGACAGTTTGCGATTTTCCTAGGCTAACAGCAGGTTATCTTTATGGTTAAGGAAATTAAGATTTGAATATTATATTCCCTAACTTATCCATGGAATATCTCTGGCTGTGATTGTGAGCTCGGAAGATTTTTTCTTCGGATTTTATCCGTTGAAGATCAAGCGAATTTTGGAAGGATCTAATTTTGGAAACTCAAGATCTTGATTGTATGGGCGAGCAGGATTGACGAGCTATTTTCTACTTATATATTCGACAACGTGAAGATCACTTAAATTGATTCAGTCCAACGGGTTGATTGGATGAATTCTTGGAAAGTACTAACGGCTATTGTGGCACGAAGGATATCTAAGGTAGGTCGGAGTTATTCGAAAGTATGAGAGAACCGATAAAAAATTTTCAAAGTTAGAACCTCTGAAATCTCTTGTTCTCAAAATCTCTTGTGCTCAAATTATGTATCAAAGAGAATCGCTTATAGTGCGAAACAGCTGTAAGCTGTAAAAGAGACTTTCTACTGAAGAAGTTTAGTTCGTGAATTGTAAAAGCTCTCATTTGTTACATAATGATTACAGTCAGTTGGCTGCCAGCGTGGAGAGTGGACGTAGGCTTACAATAAGCCGAACCACTATAATCCTTGTGTTAATTTTCTATTACCCTACTCTATTTACTTTATGGATGCATGAGTTATTTAATTCCAACGTGATTCTCATACCAAAGGAGATTTCGGGCAAAGAATTGAAAAGAATTTTATAAACAACTATTCACCCCCCTTTATGTGTATTTACTAGCCTTTATCAGAAACTATACCCAGATACATAATAAAAAAATATTCAAAAATTGTTCTTGAAAATAGAATAATTATCAAATGCACTTGAACTGTGCGAAGCAATAATGGTACAAAAGGGAGAGAAGAGAAGAGGAAAAACAAAAAAAGAAAAAGAAGAAGAAGAAAAAAAAAATGTAAAGGGAGAAGAGAAGAAATGTACACATGGAAATGCCACATGAACCTTCTTTTCTTAAAAAAAAAAAAAAAAAAAAAAAAAAAAAAAAAAGCCAACTTATATTGAAATTTTAATTGTAAATTCCACCTATTTATATTTGACCGAAATTTCTTATCCGAAGCACTTAAATAATCGTTTTTTCTTAGATTTAACATTTAAGTGATTTGGCAAAAATATTTTACGGTAAAATAAGTGTGGCACAACTTTTGACGCTTTTAATGTTCTTTTCGTTATATATTAGAATTGAAATTTTCAAAAAGATATCCCAATGAAATTAATCAATATCACATAAATCATCTAATAAAACATTCAGATAACCAGTAACTTCATTAACTCGGTAGGCCAAGCAGGGATTAAAAAAAAGATGCGGATGCTATAAGTTCTATGAAAGATACAGAGCCAGAAGTCCAGAGAACCATCTAGAACAGGGAAGTGCCCATGCCCTTCTTGTCTCCACCAATCTCAAAATGCTTGCATCTCTCCAGATTATAGCCGCCCGCAAACACCGCCAGAATTGATCGCCAGGTGACACAGAATACAACATAATTTATTGTGTTAATGGGCAGCGACGCAACTCAATGAAAGACAAACAGTATGAACACCAGAACAAGATTTCGTACAGGAACGCGAAAACAGCATGTCATGAGGAGAGATTTTATCAGAAAACGAAGAGTGTGTAGGAAAAATGAGATTGGATTCAAGCCAAAATTCTACCATTTACAGATAATAATTAAGCAAAAAGAACTAGAAAAGAAAATAAACACTCTTCGTGTGATATTCCTTTTTTTTTTTTGAGCGGGCAACAATATGCATCGGGATTATATCATACTCCTCATCAGGGTCTCTCCCCATCATCATTTGATCATCTGCTCATAACATCCGTTCAACCGCTACCTCGTTTTCTTAATTTTTAACTGTCTTCCCTAATAAATAGAGTGATATCGATGACTATTAATTCAATAACCAGCTTTTAATCAGATGAACAAATCCATGGCTCGACCATACCTTCGCTCCTTGCATTGATGGTTGCAGCCCCCAAGGCCTCTCTCGAGTGAAAATGATCTGGCCCGGGGTATAGAAGAGTGTGAGTCCGGAACGATCCAAAAACACTTCCATCTAATGGGCTAGATTTCGGGACATGAAGCCGCATAACAGAACAATACATGAAGTAATACCATCGCATAGGCAGAGTCAGTGAAATGGTCTATACCGGCCGGGACAAGAGTAAAATAAAGCAGAGTCTAACGTGGGGTTCTGCGCAATTGCTTTCCGGTCCAACAAAATCGACCCGGACATAGGAAGAGGAAAGGAAAGGGAGTTACAACTCACAATTCTAATTAAACTCCACACTCACCATTCGAACATAACTCAGATTCAGAACAACATTTATCAATAGGACAGAGAAACATTTCAAAGGTTCTTTCGAGCTTGAATTCGGCTTGGGCACTCCCTGTCTCATTTTCCTCTCCCTCAGCCCTCAATGCTTCCACTGTTCAAAGAACCAAACCCCTAAATTCAGACAAAAAATCTCCAAAAAAATAGAACCCCGCTTACCGATGAAGCACAAGGCAAGCAAGGACCAGGCCAAACATGAACCTCGGAGAAACAAACTGGAACCCACAATCGGATGGATTCAGAAAGAAAACCCCCAAATGACCCGACAAGAGTCTCTGAGACTGAGCAAATCATAACAATCGCTAGTAATCTGTGGGCACAGCAATGCAGGTATCGAAGCGATCGCAAGCACTAGGAATGAAAACGCAGAACAGGTAGAGGGTGAAAGTAAATAGAGAGACCTAATTTGGCAAAGTCGGCGTACTACTTGTCGTTATGGCTGTTAAAAGAGCTAGACCCAAGCCGACCCGAACTGGAAATTTTGGATCTTTTTGGTTCGGTCCCCTCTAATTCAAGTACAAATTTTAAGGAATAAGTATATTAAAAATCCTTAAACTTACCACGAAAGTACAATTGAGCCCTAAAACTTTCAAAATGTGCAATTGAGTCTTAAAACTTGTCACGAAAATGCAATTAAATCCTAACACTTTCAAAATGTGCGATCAAATCCTAAAACTTATTATTAAAGTGCGATTAAGTTCTATAACTTTCAAAAAGTATTATAAGTGGAATGACTTGATTTGTCTAATTTAACAAGTTTTGGTACTTTATTACACTTTTTGAGAGTTTTAGGATTTAATTAAATTTTTGTAACAAGTTTTAGGTTTTTGCACTTTTTGAAAATTTTAAGATTAAATTGCACTTTTGTGATAAGTTTTAAGACTTCCAATGCACTTATCTCTATATTACATTAAATTCTCACGCTTGAACTTGCAAAGATGCTTCCACAAACATAAAGTCCAAAAGCCAATGACACACATAACATATATTCAAAGCATACAATCAATCCTAGAAGTCCTTACGAGCAAATTGACAGACAAGTCGCTCCGGTAATAAAGGATCAGATGCATGCTGAATCCATTCCCAAACAGGAAAGACAGCTTGAGAGTTTGTCTGCATCCACTTCAGGTTCGGTTCTTTCATCCTCTTCTTCAACTGTCGAGCTCGGGTTGATATTGGCGAGTTGCTGAGCCACATCGCTCATTGTCGGCCTATTCGCTCTGCTTTGGTCCAAGCATTTCACTGCAATCTTAGCTGTGGTTCGTAGTCCCTCTACTTCATCTTCACTGGCGCCCTCAAAGTCTATGACATCGGAGAGCGTGTCACCCTTCACGGAAGAGATGAAACGATGGATAGTATTGATTGACTTTTCAGACTCCGTGACATGAAGTTTCTTTCCGGTGAGCAACTCCATAAGTACAACTCCAAAGATATATACATCGCTCTGAATTGTTAGCATACCGGTGACTAAATATTCCGGATCGATGTAGTGCAGGGAGTCTTTCTTTTTTGAATGGCTACGATATGTTTATGCTCTGGTGATATAAGTACCGAAGTTCCAAAATCGGATATTTTCACCGAGTTGTTTTGACCCATAAGTATGTTTGCTAACTTGATATTGCCATGAAAGATTGGGGGTTGTGTGGTGGAGTGCATATGATCGAGTGCAAGAGCAGCTTCAGCAGCTATTTTGAAGCGTTGTTCCCATGTCAACTCGTTCTGTTGGATGAGTTCGAAGTGGGTGCCATTTGGAATGTATTCATAAACCAGCGATGGTATTCTAGTCTCCAAGCATATCCCTTTGAGCTTCACCACATTTTTGCAGCTTATATTCATCAATATTTTAAGCTCACGCTGGAAATCCTTGTTTAATAGAGACTTGTCCATATCTTTAGGCTTCTTGACCACGACCACGGTGTCCCACATGACCATAGTGCCGTCGTGCTCCTCTAGTGTCCCTTTATGGATGGAACCAAAACCGTCATTACAGAGCTTTTTACGGTCATCATAGTTGTTGGTTACTTTTGCTAGTTTTGACTCCGTGAAGATTGGAACTTTGCGATTTTTCATGAGCTCTCCTCCATTTTGTTTGAAGTTGATCTTTCTCAGTCTCAACCTCATCGTGATCGAGACTGGAGCAGAAACGGCTATGCCGAAAATGGACGCAGTCATCACTGCCAAAGAATATATGTTACTAGATTATGATTCAAGCACTTAATCCTTATATGATCCACACACCTTATTCAAAGAAATCAATTTCGAACAAAACCCATTCAACCTCTATTTATATAATCCCCATTTATCACTATTAGAAAGGATTAATCCACTTATTAGATGACCATTTGACATTTTTCGTGGTCTCTTTTTTTTTTTTTTTTTTTTTCCATTTTTATTAGAAAGAAAGGCCTCATGGGTGGATCCTAATAAAAAAACAGAGTGGCATTAAAGGTGTGCAAAAGAACCAGGACCGACCCGGACCACCCGAAACAGGATCGAAACCGCCCAGAACCGGTGGTTCTAAAGGGAACCGATCCAGTTCCCGATTCCAATTTATGAAAACCAATGGGCACCGATTCGGTTCCTGGTTCCATGGGTGGATCCGCCCACGTGGACCGGACTAATTATATTATAATAAAATATTAATTTTTAATATTAAAAAATGAAATTAGCAAATCTAAAATTTAGGGCTCCAATCACCATCTTATCTCAATTCACTACTCTCCTACTCTACTCATCTCTCTTAGTTCAAATCTCCCCCAGCTCCTTCTTCCCCTCTAATTCACCTCCAAATCTATTCATCTCCCTTCGAGTCCCTTCAAGTCCTAGTTCGAACTAGGCGAAATAGTGAGTCAATTCTCTTTTCCCCCCTCGAACTCGAGCTCTCTATCCACGTTGTCACCATCCTTGTTGCCACCTCCACATTCACTATCACTATCGTCCTCTTTGTTGTTAGGATCGTCCCACTTCTACCTCCCCTCTTCCTCCTCTTCCTCCTCAGGCTTCTCTCCATTGTTGTCAGTTTTAGGGACAAGGGTGAGGTCTAGGTCTCAGAACGGCTCGTCATCCCCATTGTCCTTCTCATTGTCAGTCTTGAGGGAGGAGTGGGAGACGGCGGAGGTGGTGGAGAATATGGTGGTGGTGGCCGGGACAGAAGCGGCGTGAGGGTCACAACCACCGCCACCGCGGCACTAGTACTTGAGGAGAATAAAACTACCATTGTCGAGAGAGCTAGAATAAGCAGATGTGGGGAGAGTGAAAAGGGGAAGGCGCGGAGGTTGGACCGGTTCTATGGACCCACCCGAGAACCGGACCAGCGGTCTGGTCCGATTCTTGGGTGAATCCATGCAATGAGCGAATGGTTCTCGGTTCCAATTTTTCTGAACTGGTTCTTAGCGGGCAATTCCTGGTTTTAGATCGAGAACTACCCACCCGGACCATGCACACCCCTAAGTAGCATCACGGTTGCTTTTGTAGTGGATTCAAATAAGTTCCAACCTTTCTACATTAGTCAACGGGGGATAATGGAAGATGAAGTGCCTGAAAACTATCGTACCCCATTGCTCGCCAGTTTCCCCACCTTGCATCTTCTATAAAAGCAAGGCATTGGTGGAGAAGAGACTGTTCTCGGGGTTTCATCATCATCGTTTCAGTTTTTGTAACAAATATTGCAAATAAAATAAAAGATTGTATATTTTTCTACACATAGTAAATGGGATAGATTGCCAATGGGGACAGCCGCGCCCCGGTTATTGTCTCGCCTGATGCCTTACGGGCCATTTTTTTGTGAGGAAAATTTGCCTTATTCAAGGTGGTGTCCCGCGGGCCACCAATCCTCACCCCCACAGTCATCCTTAATTTTAAGAATCCTCACTCCTGCAAGCTTTTACGTATAGACCCATTCCTTTTTTGCAGGTATTATTATTCAAAATTTTCACATTTAAATATATATTTTCTAATATGTGTACCTATATAATTTTCATTAGCTTTATTAATGTAAAATTGGATAATATAGTATTTATAACATGACAAAAATTAATTCATCTCCACCACAAAATCTCAATTAAAACAAGGATTTTTACGCCGGGCTCTATTAGCGTAATCTCAAATTACACGCGCAATGTACTAGGATCTGCCACGTATTCAATAATTTCACTTTTGTTCACTCTCAAACAGGCTATTTGTCAGTTTGTACTCCTTTTCTTTTATTCTCTCTCTTTTTCTGTTTGTCTCTCCAGGCGAATAATTAATTAAAATTTTGTGAACCATTCACTGTAAGGTACCTAAAGGGAACAATTTTTACCCAAATCTAAATCAACCAAGATCTGCAAATTTGAATAATAATTACTGTAAAAGGATCTAGCAAAAAGAAAAATAGAAAATAGCCCCAATGCAATCCATGGGTGTAATCGTTGAAGGTGAGTTGAGGGGATATACATGGAATTACCTGGAATGGCTATGCCCAAAGGAGAAACTTTGCAACGCTCTTTACCCTTGCCCCTCTTTCCAAGTCAGCACTGGCATTTGTAGCTCCCGAGTGTATTCTTGCACTTTCCGTGACATGGGTATTTTTTTGGCTCCTTGCATTCATCGATGTCTGCATCATGCAAGAGAGAAATTGAACAGCTACTACGCGGGCAGAGGTAAACATTCTTGACACCAAGAAAGAAACTTTCGGGATTGAGTTGGGCAACCTCTATTACGCGGCCTCACGATCGAAGTCGTATCCAACTCAATACCATCCTAAATATCCTAGTGTGGCCCAGGTCCGGCGGCAGGTTGTGTGTGCAATAGTGTAGTGTAAAATACAAAGCAGGCACAACAGTTTAAATCACACAACATTTCAATAATTTGAATTTAAAACGTACATCCCCAACTCCAGCCTGCAAGACAAAGGTTAGCAATCACTACTCCCCTTATACCTCCAATCTGCAAGAATATTTAACACCTTAAATGTTAGGGACGTACCTGGGATCCTTGTTGCAAAACAAAAATATTTTTCAAAAAAGAAAAATTGGCCTAAGTCCACTAAGAGTTTCAACTCAAGTCCTCAGTGGAGTCACCAAGCTGTCGCGACCAAATTTTCAGGTGTGCACCACCTAAGGTTTGGCTAATGGATTGTTAAGCCTAGACTTAACTTGGGCTCTCCCAAGCCCATACCAATTCGCGACTTTAGGTTCAAGTTTTTAACATGCAATTATTTTCAAATTGGGAGTCGCCACTAATCTATTTTTCGGTGGGTCGATTAGAAACCCAAGTAAAGTAATGGGAGATTTACTTTACTCCTGCGAACCAGAGATTCTAGATACGGGGACTTGATTACGCTAGATTACTCTAACGCCCTTTCGGTATCATTTCTTTTTATTTTGAAAAAATGTTTGGCAAGCAGCTTGAATTGATTTTAATTATCTCCCTAACATGTGAGGTGATCATGCGGGTGCATAAACCACCAATTTAACACCCAAGAAAAACAATAAATAGATTGCAAAACTTACCTCATAGCAACGAAAGCATCTGCATTGATAGATCAGAATTCACATCATCAACCCTAGATATGATTTCTAATCAACACGCAATTTCTTTTTGTTTTCACTTTGTTTAATGAAAATTATGCTTTATGCAATGTAATATAACTAAATGACCTAATTTTAATATCGTGCAATTTCTAATTAAATTAATCTTGCAACAATCATTAAATGAAGCGCACATGATTTTTATTTTTCTTAATAAGCATGCAATCTACCCTAATATGCAATGACGTGCAAAAATGCCCTAATTCTAATTTTTTTTCTTTTTTTTATGAAATTCGAAATTAAAATTGCCACATATTAAACATGCAATTCAAACTAGTGGAACAAAAATCTAATCTCCTAAATTTATGCTTTTGGTATTTTTATTTAAGAAATTCGAAATAAATTTCTAGACATGCAAAATAACCTAAAACAAGTAATATCATAACATGCATCTAATCTAACTCAAATATATGTTTTTTTTGGGTTTTTCTTTTACGAGCGCAACCAAATAAAGCATTAAGGACAACATGGCACCAAATCAAGCAAGACATCAAAGATATTATCAATTGTTCAAATTTGGAAACGTTATCCCACTAATAAAATCAATAAATTGATCTTAAGCCTTAAATATCAAGATATCAATTTTATTCCCACATGATTAATTATTCCATCTAAAACCTTATAGATGGAATAAAAATTCGTACGGTTGCGAATTGGACAATAAATCATAATTGCCAATAATTCAAATATGCACATAAGATATTGAAAAGCACGTATTAGGCAATAAAATATCCAAATCAAATTTAGATAAGATAATTACCTAATTTCGCAAATAATGTTACCAAATTAGAACTCAATGGGGTCGACTCAAGGATGACCAGTAATGGTTGGTGAGCGAGATTCGGCGCAATGGTGCTTCTCGATAAAGGATGGCCACGATGGGAGTGTGGTGTGGTAGCTCTCACTTGTAAAATCCACGCCTCGAGAAAATTCGCATGCTTGACGAAAGTCGACAAATCTACGGGAAAGAAGAATCGTGGATTGGAGTAGCATTAGATTTGCTGGGCTTGGTGGTGACCAAAAGCCCACTGAGACTTCACTGCAGGGGGCACTTGTGAATTTGCTGGATGATGCCAAAGGTCACACGAAGTCACGATCTTTGCGGGTCAACCTGCAAATAATTCACCGAAGAATTCAAAGAATTTGAGCTGGGTCCGGTGACACATCAACCGGAGCCATGCACGATGAAACACGATGTTGCAAGCGCTGCAAGAGGTGAAAGAAAAAAAAAAAAAAAAAAAACTCGGTTAGAGTGGGTGACGCTCGATGGCTTCGGGGCACAACAAAATTATCGACGTTGGCTCGAATGGATGGCAACTTGTCGTTGGACGTGGCACGAATCAAAGCAGCAACGGGTCGTCACGGGATCAAGGTTAACTCTTCATTGGCATGCACGGGGTAGGACCAGGAGTGTCAAGGCTTCGCTTGAATGCAGGAATTGCCAGGGCGGTGACTGAATTCAGTCAAGGAAGACCTACACAAGCCAAAAATCACCACTTCGCTTCGTCCCTTTGGGTATCGAGCTCCATTGTTTTGATATTTTGCTGACCTACAAAGAGAAAAATAAGCAAGAAACTTTTTCTTTTTTATGTTTCCTCCCAGTGGAGGCGTGTAAATTCCAGAGAAAAGTCTCCCTCTCCTTTTTTAATACATCTTCCAATGTGGCCGCGTCCCCCTGCTCTTTCTGACTTTACATACGTCTTGTGTTCTGTGAAGCTTGTTCTCTCAATTTGGCCGCTTCCTTGATAGAGCTACAGGATCGTGATGTCAAAGCAGCAACTTGAGTAGGGCTTCACGGAGTTGTTGTCGACGAGGAGGCGCGGCAATGGTCACCATCTCATGGTGCATGCGATGTGAAGCTCAGTCGTGGGGTTAACAAGGTTGCGGCCACGAGGGGGATCGGCCACGTGATGCTTGGCCGAATGCTCCTCTCTTTTCTTTGAGCTCTCAATGTGGCCGTATATCAATCTGTGTGGCCTCTCCTTTACTCGACGGAAGAGACCCCCTTTTATACACCAAAAAATTGTATCTCAATGGTATATTTCCTTGCCAATTTTGTTCGCTTAAAATTCCATTGAATATATTATTTCATCCCGCGCAATATTTTAGAATATTTGATTAAAAAATTTCCCCTTTTGCGCAAAGATACATATTTCAGTGTATATTTCCTAAGCCCATAAAAATCTCAACAAAATAAGACAAAATATAACAAAATCAAAAAATAAAATCTACCTAAACTATATGCCATGCATTTTTTATTATTTTTATTTTCTAGCAAAAATGAGCCTCAAAATTAAGTGTCAACAGGTCTTAACCGTTTGTAGAAAAGACTAGCAAGCAAATCTCATCTCCTTCATTGCTGAGGAGATGGTACTGGGGACTTGTCACTGCCAAGATGAGGTACAAGCCAGGTTCATGAAGGAGAAGAGAGAGAGAGACGTCATCTTTGTTGCTTGCGGGGGTGGGGGCACTTAATGTCATCTCCAATATGGAGGTGCTGATGCCGGTGGAGGAGAGGAAAGGTGTATCAATAGAGAGAGAGAGAGAGGGGCTGTGGCGGTTTGACAGTACGTGAAGGCCTAAGGTGGTAGCCTGGTAGGCGGATGACAGCGGCACTGGCACTGGCACTGGCACTGGCACTAGTGTGATGTGCAAGGCAGAGAGTGGAGGAAGAGGTTGAGGAGGGAGACAGGGTAGTGCAAATCAAACAGCGGCTAATTAACTGGGGTAAAAGTAGATGGAACCTACTTCCCTATCTGGTTCTTGCACGGTTTATTAAGGCCCTATTTAGTAACGTGCCAAACAGTGACTGATTCTGATTTTTTGTTCCCAGAATCAATTTGGGACGAGAATCGCGTTTAGTAAAATTTTTGTTTCTGGGAACAAATTTCTTCCCGGAATCAGTTTGGGATAAGATTTGAGAATAAAAAAAAAGTTGATTCTACGTTCGAAAATCAAAAAAGAATCAACACAATAAAATTCTTATACTAATTATTATTATACTATAATACTAATATAATAGTAATTATATTAGTATACTAATAATAATAATATATCAATATACTAATATAATAATTATAATTATATAGTATAATATTATAATAAATATTAATTATAATTAATAATATACTAATAATAATTAATAATGAATATATAATATATTAGTATATCAATTATTAGTATAGTAATAGTATATAGTAATATAGTATACTATTACTAATAAGTATGTTATATGAATTATAATAAGTATGTTAAAGTATATTACTAATAAGTAATAATATTAATAGTATAAGTAATAGGAGAAAAAGGAAAAAAAGAAAAGAAAAAAGGAAAAAAGGAGAAAAGGAAAAAAAAGTAAAGAAAAAAAGTAAAAAAAAGTAAAAAATTATTTAAAAATTAAAAGAAATTAATTTGGAATACAATCATTGAACACGTTATCAAACGCAATTCTATTCCGAATAAAAAATTTTGGACAGTTACCAAACGCGTTCTTTTACTCAAAATAAGTTCTTGGGAACAAAATCAAAAATAATCATTTCTTGTCAGAATAAGTTCTTGAGAACAGAATCGTTACTAAACGCGTCCTAATTATTAGACTTTATTAATATCACAATTTTTGAGTTATTATCAAAATATTAATATGTTACGGGTCATAAGTTCTTGATTGAGTTAATCTTACAATAATTTTTAATTATTAATTAATTACTTTTTTGTGACCTAAAATAATTTGCTATTCTCACAATAAATCAAGCATAATCACATAAGCATTGCTGTTAATTAATCATTCACGCAATTCATTCGAGTGCGATAATGCATGAAGAGTCTTGTATGTTGAATTACCTTTACACCCTCCGAAGGGACTATTGGGATTCCCATTGTACCCAGACTTGCAAACGCAACGATAGCCAGATCCACTCTCGAAGTCCATACAATCCGCGTTGTTACCACAGGCAAAGCTCGACAGGTTTGACCTGGCCTTTTGGCAAATGACATCCACTTCGACCTTCCAGTCCAGAACAAGGCCCGAGTTGTTCCCCACATCCTGGAATCTCGGGCGAGTCAAGTTTGAGATATTGAATAACCTGTTGTCCACCACGAAGGCCCGTGCACAGCGGCCGCGTTGCGAGTCCGACACGTTTTGGTCGATGGAGGAGACGCTAATGATGAGGGTCTTGAGCCCCTCTGGGATGGATGCTTGAGAGCAACCTTGACCGGAGCAAGTGGTCTTGTTGGCGAAAACAACATTGCCGCTGCAGTAGGAAACGCAACCGCTCCTAAACGTCCCTTCTCTATTGGCCACGACCGCGAGGGCGTTGCAGCCGACGACGAGGAACTTGTTTTCGGTTTTTGAGAATCTGTACCAAGGATTTAGAGATAGATCGATGGCCAGAGGACTGCTTTTATTTGCTCGCGTGCCATTCTGATCGTAGCACTCGTATGCTTCGGGGAGACTGGCGATCATGGTCGAGTCCCCGACCGAGATTTTGCGTATCGTGAGATTCCCCCACTGTAGTTGAATACCGCTCCCTTCGATGTTGGTGCAATTAAGCAAAAAAACTGGGGACCTCGCACAATTGGTATCGAGCCCGAACGGAAAAGGTATGTCCACCTCCCCACAGCGGTGTTCGCACATTCCGGGCACGGGGGGAGCACTGCCTTGTCGCAACCGCCAGGCCACAGCTACCATTAGAAGCCAATGCACTCCCTTCATTTCGGGGGAAAAGAAAACTCTCAAACTCTCTCTCGCGTATTTTTGTTGTGCTTCCGTCCGTGTTTATTGAGTGGAAGCCGTTCTCACGGACCCATTGTATACACATCGACGAATTGGTGAAATTAAGTATAATAATGAAGGACAGAAGGGAAAGTTGTGTCTATAGAAATTGGAGGGACCCGATTGCATATGACAACAAATGCAAGACAGAATTTAAAAAGAAAACAATAGACAATGGTTTTACACATAAAGGGTAACGCACCCCTAATCCTTGTCCTAGAGAAAGGGATGGTCACAGTATACAATGACTGCATGATGGTGATGTTGAGGCTGCTTAGCAAACTTTCCTCCATCTTGTATCTAAGAAGAAACAAGCACACATGGTAATGAGAAATTTGGGAAAATTATTTAATAAAAAATCCTAAACTTATTGCGTTCATGCTGATTATGTCATAACATTTTGATAATTTGTCAATATAATCATTCCGGTTATATCGGAAAACGTTGATGTGGTGGCTTAATCAGCGTCGGTTGTCTTACGTTACGTGACCAGTACTGACGTAGACAAATTTTTAGAAGTTTTCTAATTTTTATTTTCTTTTTCAGTTTCTTTCCTTCATTTTCGCTGATGGTTAGAGACTAGCCACAGGCAAAGGTAGAGGAGGGCTTGGTGAGGGTCCCCTGCAAGACCTTGCCTAGTGGTCAGTGAGGGTCGCTGGGTCCTTACTAGTCTTGATTGGTTGCAATAAAGAAAAAGAAAACAAAAGAAAAAAAAATTCAATTTAAAAAAAAAATTACGACCATTATCTATGTCAACTCTAACCGTGCCATATAGGACGGTTGGTGTCTAGTCAGTGATTTTTGGCTACAATTGACTAGATGGATTATATTAGCAAATTGTCAAAGTGCTTAGGACTAAATTTGGTCAAATTAAAAAGTTCATGACTAAATCGGAACAAATACAATATATTTAAGATTGTTTTAGTAATTTTCCCTAAAAATTCTAAATCCATAAAGAATTCATACTAGGACTTTTTTACCAAGTGATATGACAAGTTTCAATTGAGCGCTTAAATAAGTGAGATCTATTCTTTGAATGTCTGGCTTGTTAGATGCCAAAAAGAAATTATTATATCATCTATTATAAAGGTTTTAGAGCGCCACTAGCTTGGCGGCCATTACGTTTTAAAATGAGGGTCACATATCGGCCACAGATTTCACTGTAGGAGATTGGCCAGGCGGCTTGAAAAGTTAAACCAAACTCAAGGTGATGCTAAGATGGCCCTAGAATAATGATAAGATTTAAACAGTTTATAAGATTTATGTTTAAGATGGCCTTACAATTGACTTAAACAAATATCACATGCAATTCTTTTTTTTTTTTTTGGGGGGGGGTGTGGTTGGGGTTTCACCGTCTCAATATTTTCCAGTTCCATGCACCTGGTCTTATTTCGACAGGCAATTTGTCTTATAACAAATGCTGGCCCTCATGCCAGAGAATCTGTTCGGCCAGTCGACGACGAAAGGAGTTGTTAAGGAGCACATGGAATGATGAAGAAAATAGGTGGAATTATTCTCTCATGTTGATCATAACTCTCGTGGAAAAGTTTATTTTAAATTCTTTCAGGCAGATGACACCGGTCTTGCAAACTGGGAGAGCAGCAACATCAACATGGTACTTAGCAGCAAGAACTAAAATTGCGAATTGGGATGGTTTTTAACATCAGCACTAGACCAGCAACACATATACAATTATAGTTTCTCGAATAGGACTAACGCGAGGACATCGTTCGCTAACAATTTCTAGTATTCCCTGCCTGACATGGAGATGAGCGCAAAAGGAAGAAGGAAAAAAACTCTTTAATCCTGACTCGCTTTGATTTCGCATTCATTACTCTCTCCCACAGTCCAACTCTCCATGCCGTGATCTTGCAGAGGCAAGGACTGGCTCCATGGCCAGATCGGACTGGCAAAATTCAACAGCTGATGGTCCTTCAGGCTTGCGAGCGCTTTGTTTCTTCTGGTTTCATCTTTCTTGTTGCTGTCCATGTTAGCCGGCGAGAAGAACTCTATTAGTCTCCCTGCGTCGAACCCATTCAGGTTGTCATGAGTTCTGACACCGTCGTGAAGATTTGCCCCTTTAGAGTTTCCTCTTCTTAAGGAGATGATCTCCCATTCAATTTTGTCGGATGAAGATCTCCTCCCATTGAAGTTGAACTCATTATCTACCGAGACCCATTTCGAGTTCTCTTGATTAGTATCGTCGTGTGCATAGCTCCACTTATAGCTTTTGGTGTTGTTGTCCATGTTCAATTCGATTGAATGAAGATCGCTTTCTGCGGATTCATTTCCTTCGCACTCCTCTCCATCAGCTTCTTTATTCTCTCAGAATAATTCGTTTTCAGCGCATTCAAGATTGATCTTGTTGCTCAAGAATGCCTCGAGCTCCTTGGCTTTCTCTGATTTCGGAGAATTCTCACCTTTACTCATTTTGGATCTCATGTAGGCATCGAGCTCAGCCCTCAGCTTTTCGACGGCGGCATTCTTCTCTTCAAAATGGTACTTGGCCTCTGAAAGTTTCGTCTGCACTCTCTCCTCGCGCAAAACATCCGCTAGCTGAAGCATTTCCCTCTCCTTCTCCACCTCTTCAAGAACTTTGGCGGATTCTCTCTTCAATTCTTCCACTTGCGCCCGGTCCTCTCCAATTCCTCTCAGTAACTCGTAGCAGACCTGCTCCAATATTTCCTCAGCCCTCTTCTCACTCTCGAGCTCTTTCATCGCCTTGGAAAGAGATGACTTCATGCCAGCCAGTTCTTGGCCAAGCTTCTTGTTTAGTCTCTCCGTTTGTCTTCTCAATTTCTTTTCCACATCCACTTCCTCAGCCATATGTGAAATGGCAGTGCGAATTCGTTCCCGCTCCTTTCTTCTCCAAGACGCCTTTTCTTCTGCAAAATGCTTCATGAGGAAATCAATCTGGTGAGAATGAGACGTCTCTTCATGGATCAACTGCTCAACCTGGATGATGGAACGATCGAGCTCGACTCCTAAGGCTGAGACGAGGGCTATAGTCGGTTTATGTTGCTTCTCAAGACCACCGACCCGAAAAAGAGCAATATGTGTCATAGATGCTTGCCAAATGTCCCTCGCATCAGCTGTCGGTGCACAATATATTTCAACACCTGCAAAATAAAGAAGACTGGATTTTCTCGATCCTTCCTGCATCAAGTTTAGCTAACATCGTTCCTGTGCTAATTGCAGTTTCTGTATCGAAATTATGGCTCGTGGAAGCCCAGCCTCAATAGGAGGTACGAAGGTTTTGCAATCCAACAAGGCATTGACAGACAACAATCCATGGAATCACATTCTAATATGGATTGTGATGGTTAAACTTCCGAACATTACCCCAACATTGGCTCCAACGACATCAATGCAGGTAATGAAAGTTAGCCTGATCAGATAGATTGGACACCAATTTGACAGCCTAATACAGGCTTTAAAACTTATAACCAAGAATTCCAGGGTGGGAGAAATATCATTATCATATCCAACTGCGACACGAAATCTATGCTAAAGTAAGAACATAAATATGAACATGGTTACTAGGCAAAATCAGATCACCAGCTGCGTCATGCAGCAAAGTTTCAGAAGAATGTGTGCAATTGTTGGCATGGGTGTCTATTTTTTAATTCTATACTTTCCTTCAAGTCCACATGGTCACGAAGAGCAGATATATGCCATTCAATGGAGATGAAAGAGACTGGGAGATGAATTCTAGTTTGACCCGGTCAAGGAAAAAACAAGCTGCAAACATGCAGAATAGCTAACCTTTAGCATACATTGCTGTCCTCAGAAGGGGCATTCTATTTTCCCAGCAAACGGCCGCACCGATTTTCCCAATCAGCGTATCAAACAACGGAATGGTCGGCCCATCACCAAATCCCCAGATGACATGCTCCAGAGCCGTGGGTATGACTTTACAATGCTTCCCAAGGTAGCGACCTTGAGGATCAAAAAACAGGATCGTGCAATACAATGTATATCCATCTCTCTCTATTACCCCCATCGCTAGGAAAACTTTATATTTTCCAGCCATCGCTGCTAACCAATCAACTTCAGGGCCTGCATAAGCATCAATCTTGGAACATATGCGGAAGGCATGAGAAGAGCCGTGTGGTAGGATGGCACAAACGAGAGCGACATATTGAACAATCGCATGATATACAAAGTAGCCATTTGAAGAAGCTCGGAAACTAAAAATCTTTCTAAACACGGAATATGAGTATCCAGGTTGCTCCAAGTTCATCACCTTACAGATAAAACAAGAGACTCTGCTTCAACACTGCGAATCTTGGAAGTCGACCCACTTTCTGCACTTAGCTACAGAGCTCAAAGAGAGGGCCAACATCGGAAACTAAGAATCATCGCATCTGGGTGAGAACGAACTACCTTAAAAAACCCAAAAGAGAACCAACGCCCGCTAACCATAAAAACATGGCGGTAGCGCTAGTACCTGGAACTTGCGGAACTCCTCCCTGCCCTTCGCTGTGTGATTGCCGATGATGACGCCGAAGGTAGAGCCGTGGGGGTAACCGCCGACTAAGGCTTCAGGGAAGACGACCAACTAAGACCCGTGCGAAGCCACCTCAGCCAGCAGCCTCTCCGCCTTATATGCCATCGCATCCCACAGAAGAAGCAAAGATAAAAGGCGTCAAATTTACATCTCAGTTTCTCAACCATTTGCCAGGTGATGAAAAGGTTAACGCTTAAGTATCATAAATCCGTATCAATCAAAAACAAGCCCTCGATTCATCTGCCCCGAGAGGGCTCAATAACAAGAACCAAGACCTCATAAACTCATGACTTTCATCAAATCTCTGAAAGGACAAGTCAGCGACCAAACTCCCAAAATTTCACAAGAAATGCCCAACTTCTCAGCACTAAAAGTTCTGCAAGCAAATGAAGCTAGCGACGAAAGCATTATATAAGAAGGGGGTTTTGAAGGGCGAGGATGGGTTACCGTAGGACAAGAATGAGCAGCGAGAGGGTCGGAGAAGGTGAAGGAGCGAAGGGTCATCTTCACGATCTCCGAAACAGCGACGTCGCGAATGCCCAGCACGTCATCGTCAAGAACTCGTAATTGGCCTGGAAGGCATCCCGCCAGAACTTGGCAATCTACTGCTCTTGCTCTGCGTGTACACATGCCACGAATCTCATAACTGGCCTAGAGAGCATTGACGCTGCTCTGTAGGTGGTTGCAGAAATGGGATCTTCCAAATCTCGGCTGCCCAAGCAAATTAATGTGTGAAGGAAAGCGGCGCTGGAACAGAGATGGAGCGAGCAACGGAGCAAAGAGCAAGCGCCAAAGCAGAGATGGAGGAAGCGACAGGACCAGCGAGCGAGCGAGTGCCGGGCGACGGCGAGGAACGCCCGCTTGATAAACGCAATGCCGGAGAAGCAACAACGAGCGCAGAGTAGCAAACGAGAGCAAAACCAGATATTCAAAATTTGAAAGCTTCGCTCGCTTGGAATGCTTGGAATGGCTTTTCTTCTTCTCGGGAGGAAAAATCGAGGGAAGAGGAAAAAGAACATGTGTTCAGACCTGTATTTTCTTCTGCAGTGAGCCGAGCCAAGTTGAGCTGGCCCCTCCATTTTCCAGCGGGTCCCACGTGAAACGTGTAGATACCTGAGTGGTATGTGCGCACCAGGTCAATGGATGATATGGCGCACACATACCACTGAATATTTTCTCACAAGACAACATGCCAGTGAAAAAAGCATACGGAAGAGACGAGAAGTTGTGGGGTTCGATCTTCCTCGATGACTAAATGCATCTTACGCGAATTGAGGATGTCACCCGGGAGATTCACAGTGACGAAACGTGTATCACGCAAATTGGTCGTTGCTCGGTCCATTTTCTATAGCCATGGAGGAGCAATAGGAGTATGGCAGTGGTTTCCCCAAAGCATTTCCGTTCCCGTTGCAAGTGAATTCGAAAAAGCAAGGAAACACCACATCAAATGGAGAAAATGCACCTTTCAAGCGGATTTGACCTCTCCACCTATTTTTCTTCTATATGAGGTCATCAAGTTTACTGTACATGATAATGGAAGGGCCAATAGGCACGTACTGTGAGAAAATATTAGCTGCAGCTCTGACTCCAGCGTGGCATAGTCAGAGTCCATTCACCGGACGACACGTGTCGTCCGGTGCCACACTGGAATTAGGCTCCTTTTAGAAAATGGGGAAAGTCGGTTCCCTCTCCTTTGGTTGACAGAGAGAGAAAGGACAGAATAATAAATGCACGAACTCCCGCTTAAAGAAGCCCCTCTCCTCTTTTCAATTTTCAAGGGCTATTTCTCTCTCTTCTCACGTTCTTTCCTTCTCCTTCCTTTGTCTTCCTCCTCAACAGCGACGACCCAAGTGAGAAGCTCGCTCAGAACTAGCAGCAACGAACCCCGCCATCAAGGAACGCGATGGCGACCCTAAGTGAAAGCATGAGGTGCGATTCGACCTAGTAGAGATCTCCCTCCGAAGACTGTGACTGCTTCTCCTTCCTCCGTCTTCCTCCCTCATCGGTGAAGACCTAGGCGAGAAGCTCACTTAGAACTAGCAGCAATGGACCCCGACCATCAAGGAATGCAATGGCGACCCTGAGCGGAAGCACGAGGTGGGATTCGACCTGGCAGAGATCTCCCTCCGAGGACTGCGACCCTGTCTTCTTGCCCGCTGATCTGTTATGTTCCGCGAGGGGTTAATAAATTGTTGTCTTCCTTTTACATTTTGGTTGCAATTGATTCTCTATCTCTCTCTCTCTCTATGCGTCTCTGGGTAGGCCACACTCTCCACCACCTTTGCCCATAAATTGCAACACTTCACTTACAAGTCCCACATTTACGCGTCCCCTGTTCCTCCCTTCCCTCCCACCTCCCTCCATACTTTCATAACTTCACTCCTTACCTGCTTTACCCTTCTCTCTCTCTCTCTCTCTCTCTCTCTCTCTCTCTCTCTCTCTCTCTCTCTCTCTCTCTGTTAGTCGGAGCGACGTTGACATGCATAACAATGGAAGCTGCCGACAAGGCCACGGAGAAAGCAATGGCCAATTCCCTCTTGCGTGAAGTGAACCCCATCATGTATAGGATGATGTGAGAGAGATAGCGGATGCTATGGCGATCGAGGAGGTTGTCGGTGGCAGCATTCAAGAAGGGTTCTCTCGTTACTCGTGGAGGTATGCAGACAAGCCCTCGAGAGATGGGAAATCGTCAACCTAGCCTTCCTTCTGTTTCATGGAGCACTATTCGACTCTCTACATTCTTCTTTTCTCGTCTGTAACCGAGGTCTGAAATCGATCATGGGGATCTCGATGAAAAAATAAAACTAGGAATTAAGTCCTTTGGATCTGGAAGAGAACACGTGTAGCTAAGTCCCTAAGTTCGAAAAAATGTGTTGTTTTCTGAAACAATCATCAATAATAATGTTGCAATTTGTTGTTGCTGTTTGTTTATTTTTTGCAGATTTCTAGCTTTATGTTACACAAAGTATAGAATGCTCTTCCGTGTTGGTATATTTTTTAAAAACTTTTGTCACTTGTTGAACCCGTTTATAATTTACCAACATTGTTTGTCTAACTTACCAACTTAACTTTTCTAAAAACTTTTCTAGCTTGATGTTCATTTGCTCACTTTGAACTTATTGACTTCTCTTATAATTTACCAACATTGTTCGTCTAACTTACCAACCTTTTAGAATTTGTCATATATAGTTGCCCTTTCAATATGCTTTGTTTTTGTTTCATCTATTATGGCATTGTTTGCCATTTTGTCGTCTCCAGTGATGAGCTTACGGGGCTTGTTCAGTTATTCTCACGGCATTATCAACCTAAAAGAATTATGCACAAGCAAAGAACATCGCTGTGGGCAACACCATCATTTGTTCGAACCATGCTAGTCGGTATTTTCCTATTGCTTGGAGTTCGCACATCAATCTAAGAAAAGCAACTTCAGTCTACCTAGATACAATAATCAAATCGATATTTTCTGGCCAAATAGAAGTATATTGTAAATCATTATAGCAAACACAATCCAAGAATCTTTGATATCATAATAAGCAGCAACTTCTGGCATCAAGGCAAGTATTCTCTAGAACAGAGCAAGAATCATTCACCCACAAAACCTTGATCTTAAAATTAAGTAGAAACAAGGAAGCAATGAGAGAGTTATAATCTCTAACGCCAGCCAAAGCCTGATTCACTGAATGATCACAAATGGGTCAATGGATTTAAGCAATTCATTTACAAGCACAGCAGGCCTATTTGAAATTCAGTGATGACAACTGATTTTGTAGAGGGCTTCGCACGTTTGTTCAATGAGAAAAAAGAAAGGAAAACAAAGAAAAAGATGGGGTTCACTTCATGCGTGAGGGAATCGGCCATTTCTTTCTCCGTGGCCTTGTTGGCAGTTTCCATTGTTATGCATCTCAACGTTGCTCCGACCAACAGAGAGAGAGAGAGAGAGAGAGAGAGAGAGAGAGAGAAGGGTAAAGCAGGTTAGGAGGGGAGGAAGTTATGAAAGTATGGAGGGAGGCGGGAGGGAAGGGAGGAACAGGAGACGCGTAAATGCGAGACTTGTAAGTGAAGTGTTGCAATTTATGGGCAAAGGTGGTGGAGAGTGTGGCCTACCCAGAGACGCGCAGAGAGAGAAAGAGAGAGAGAATCAGTTGCAACTAAAATGGAAAAGGAAGACAACAATCTATTAACCCCTCGTGGAACATAACAGATCAGCGGGCAGGAAGACGGGGTCGCAGTCCTTGGAAGGAGATCTCTGCCAGGTCGAATCCCACCTTGTGCTTCCACTCAGGGTCGCCATCGCGTTCCTTGATGGTCGGGGTCCATTGCTGCTGGTTCTGAGCGAGCTTCTCGCCTGGGTCGTCGCCGATGAGGGAGAAGACAGAGGAAGGAGAAGCACTCGTAGTCTTCGAAGGGAGATCTCTGCTAGGTCGAATCACACCTCGTGCTTCTGCTTAGGGTCGCCATCACATTCCTTGATGGCAGGGTCCGTTGCTGCTAGTTCTGAGTGAGCTTCTTGCTTGGGTCGTCGCCGTTGAGGGGGAAGACGAAGGAAGGAGAAGGAAAGAATGTGAGAAGAGAGAGAAATAGCCCTTGAAAATTAAAAAGAGGAGAGGGGTTTCTTTAAGCGGGAGTTTGCGCTTTTACTATTCTGTCCTTTCTCTCTCTATCAACCAGAGAAGAGAGAACCAACTTTCCCCATTTTCTAAAGGGAGCCTGATTCCAACGTGGCACCCGGGCGACACGTGTCGCTTGATGAATGGACTCTGACTATGCCACGCTGGAGTCAGAGCTGTAGTTAATATTTTCTCACATACTATTGCCTAATGAGCAGTATATAGCATGGTGTAGATGTACAGAGGTTACTTTACTCCCCAGACTAGAATCTCTTGAACAAAATAGCAACGAGAAAATTATTATATACCCTCAGTATATTGAAGCCTAGTGAATATAATATGTTGAATCGTATGAATCTCATATGAGATTTATGCACTCAACTTGTTGCTTTGGGTGCATGCAATAACGTTGCATTGCAATAAGTATAGACTTCAAATGGATCATGGTAAGGGAAAAAGACATAATCCCACCCTCTTCCAAAATGGATTTAGGCTGCGTTTGGAAAGACTTTTGGGGAAAGTCTTTAGGAAAATGCAAAGACCTTTGAGTTAAAGGTATTTTCCAAAATGCAAACTGTGTTTGGTAAATTGTAGTTTGAAAGCCACTTGTGAAGTACCTTTGAGCAAAATGGTGTTTGGAAGACAAATGACTTTTATGATTAAAAAATTATCAAAAGAAAAATAAAAAAATTTGACTAGTGTGGGTCATAAATACAGACATTATGTACTTAAAATTTTAGTTAAATTCACATCAAAATAATTTATAACTTATAACCTAAAATAAAATTCAAGTTTAGACTTTTTTTAATGAACTTTGAGTAAAAGTCAAAGTTTTCTTTGGTCATTTTCCCAAGTGCCACACCATGCGCGCTCCACCGGACTCAACCTACCCTCGCCGGCGATCCCAACCTCACCGCCCCCATGCCGCCGCCGCCGCTGCCGCCGACCTCCGAGCTCCCGTGGCACGCGGCCGCCGACGCCCCGCTGCGTCAAGCTCCTCCCCCGTCCCCTCCTCGAGCTCCTCCTCTCCTTCCCGCTGCGCCGTCGACCCCGTCATCGTCCACCTCCACCGCGGCCTCGGCTGCGGTGCCGCCTCTACCTCCGGTGGTCGCGCGACCACGATCGGCCATCGCCGAGGCCACGCCTAAGGTCGGGGGACCTCGGCGAGGGCCGCGCCCGGGTCACGCGACCTCGGCGAGGGCCGCGCCTAGGTCGCGCGACCTCGCCGGTGGTCGCGCGACCTCGAGCAGCTGTCGCCGGGGCCACACGACGTTCGCCTGAGGTCG
Source organism: Eucalyptus erythrocorys (assembly GCA_014182555.1). Lineage (NCBI taxonomy): Eukaryota > Viridiplantae > Streptophyta > Magnoliopsida > Myrtales > Myrtaceae > Eucalyptus > Eucalyptus erythrocorys. The sequence continues at coordinate 30,446,120 of CM024602.1, forward strand.
CGGCGACTCAGATCTGAGCCGTGAGGACCCAGATCTGGCCGCGCTTGGGTCGCGCGACCTCGGCGAGGCTCACATCGCGCGACCTCGCCGGTGGTCGCGCGACCCCGAGCAGCTGCCGCCGGGGCCACGCGGCCCTCACCGATGGTCGCGCGACCTCGAGCAGCTGTTGCCGGGGCACTCGACGGAGAAGATGAATAGTTGCGTCTCCAGGGCAAAAACAGGAAAAAGGAAAAGTTTGTAAGGGCAATTTCAGGATATAAAAAAATAAAAATAATAAAAAGAAGAAGGAACAGTGCCCGTGGGCATGCCGAGAAAGCCGAAAGCCCAAGGCAGGTGAAGACCTGCCTTGGGCTTTCATCCTTCACAAGGCTGGCATTTGGAGAATGGAGCTTTAAATTTTTTTGCCAAACACTCTCACATTAGCCCAAGTATCTTTGGGGGCTCAAAGGCCCTTGGCAAAGCTGTTGCCAAACGGAGCTTTAATATCGCAACAATTGGGTTTTTTGGAGGGGCTAAAACAAATTTCAAGGAACGTGGTTATCGATAGATTTCAGGGAACATAGTTATTAACAAACTCCAAGGATGGGCCAATAGACACTCAAAGGTGCCGGGATGATAGAATTTCTAACTATCCGAGCTGCATTTGTCAAAGGATCTAACCAGGTTAGAGAAGAAGAGGTGTTTAGAGAGACATTGAGATTTTTTTACAAATACTCATTTTATTTCAAGGAACTTTGCCCAACACATTACATCATCTTTGTCTTCTATGGGCATTAAGAGGTCACAACCAAACAAGGACCATGCTCATGGAGCCAAAAACAGACAAAGGTTTTAAAAAATCCGATCAAAAATATGATAAAAGCTGGATTAAAGCTATGTAGGAGGAATTACATCAATTCAAAATTTAATGATATTTGAGAACTAGTTGGTAGACCCAAAGATCAATAGGAATCAAATGGGTATTCAGGAACAAACTTGATGGAACAGGTAATGTTGTACGTAACAAGGCAAGACTAGTTGCCAAAGGGTACATATAGGAGAAAGGTATTGATTTTGATTAAACTTATACTCTTGTTGCTATATTAGAAGCAATACGTTTATTGTCAGCTTATGCCAGTTTTCATAATTTCATACTACATCAAATGAATGTCAAAAGTGCATTTTAAAATTGTTATATCAAAGAAATTGTGTACATTGAGCAACCACTATGTTTTGAAGAAACAGGTAGACTTGTTGATGTTTATAGACTCAAGAATGTGTTATATGGATTAAAGCAAGTACCAAGAGCCTAATATGAAAAATTAAGTAATTTCCTGATAGATCATGAATTTAAAAAAGTTTAGATAGACACTACCATTTTTTATCAAGAGAAAAGCTAAAGATCCACTTATCGTTCAAATATACGTTGATATAATCGTTGGAGCTAGTGATGGCATGCTATGCAAGGATTTTGCAAAAATGATGAAAAGTGAATTTGAGATGAACCTAATTGATGAATTAAATCTTTCCAGACTCCAAATCAAGCAATCTTCTGAAGGCACCTTTATACATCAAGAGAAGTATACAAGAAAAATAGTAAAGAAATTTAGTCTGAAAGGATGTAAGAAAATCAAGACACTCATGTTATGCTCTATTATATTAGATAGAGATGAAAAAAAGGTAAGTCTATTAACCCTAAACTATATAGGAGTATGATAGGTTCACTTCTATATCTAATAGTATATAGATCTGATATTTTATTAAGTATTTGTTGATGTGCTCAATTTTAATTATATCCAAAAGAATCGCATTTATTAGCAGTAAAATGAATTATTCGATACATTAGATCCACACAAAAATTAGGGATCTGGTATCTCAAAAATATAGATTTTATGTTGCTTGGATATTCAGATGCTAACTTTGCAGGTTGTAAAGTAGATAGAAAAAGTATATAAGGTACTTGTCAACTGCTAAGGAACATGCTGATCTCTTGATTTTCAAGGAAACAAAATTCAATTGCTCTCTCAACCATTGAGGCTGAATATATTGCCCTTGAAAGCTGTTGTGTTCAACTCATTTGGATGAAGCAACAATGAAGTGATTTTAAAAAAGATGGGGAATGTATTCCTATCATGTGTGATAACATTAGTGCTATAAATCTAACCAGAAATCCAATCCTACATTCAAGAACCAAACACATCGAGATAAGACATCACTTTGTTAAAGATCATGTTAACAATGGTGATATCTGTAAATAATTTGTAGTATCAAAATAGCAACTAGCGGATAATTTCACCAAATTGTTGGACAAGCTAGCCTTTCGAATATATATGTGGTGAACTAGGAATATGCAATGCTTTGGAATGACAACATTCAGGTAATGTGTCAATTATATCAAATAATGTCAGATACAGAACAAATAATAAATACACATCTACTATATTAATTCAAAAATTTATCATTACAAGTTCTGCGCTTGTTACCATTCTGACCATCTAGAGATGATATGACTGTTGTAGCAAACTTTGTATACTTGAATTTTAATTGCCTATCTAATCGGTAGATTTCAAATACAAAAAATCTCGGGAAAAGTGCCTAAAAAGTACTAAATCTTTTGTGTTTGTGCTAAAAAAGTCATAAAACTTTTTTGGGTGCCAATTTAGTCATAAACATTTTTACTTAGTGCCGATTTAGTCATTTCCAGCCAATTTTCGCCAAATTTTGCTAACTGAATACCGACTAGCTAACGTGGCCTAAAAGGTGCTGACGTTGACAATTTTTAATAATATTTTAATTTTTTTAATTTCTTTTTTCTTTTTTCTTTTTGTCTTCTCTCCTCCTCCCTCCGGCCGCTGGTCGGCGGGCCTCGTCGGCCATGGGCGGGCGCATCTCCCCTCGGCGTTGGAGCCACACGCAGAGGATCCCGTTTGTGTCACTTCTAGAGAGAGAGAGAGAGAGAGACAGAGAGAGAGAGAGAGATTGCGAGCTACGCACCTTGCGATGATGATGACGACAATGACGCCATGGGACAAATTTTTGACAAGCTCCAAGGTACACCGACCCGCCATCTCTCTTCCTTTCTCTCTCTCTTGCTCGCTCGCTATCCGATTCCTCGTCGTTTCGGGGAATCGGACCTTGCCAAACACCCTTGCCAGATCCGGCGAGGGCAAGCATCACCAGCCCGACCGGGGCTGCCTCGTGCTGGATTTGGCGAGGGTTGAGCCTCGCCCATGGCCGGCGAGGCTCGACCTCACCGAATCGCAGCTTGGGCGGCGGCAGCAAGGCTCGCCAGCCGTCGCCTGGCCAGTCACCATGGTCCAGCCAATGGTCGGATGGAGGAGGAGAGAAGAAAAATAGAAAAACGAATAAAAGAATAAAAGAATAAAGATAAAGAATAAGAATAAAAATTCAAAAATTCAAAAATATTAAAATATTATTAAAAATTATCCACTTTAGCACCGATTAGGCTACGTCGCCGATCGGCATCCAAATCAGCAAAATTTGGCCAAAATTGGCCGGAAAGGACTGAATCGGCACTAAGTAAAAAGGTTTAGAACTAAATTGCCACCAAAAAAAGGTTTATGACTTTTTTGGTACAAACATAAAAGGTTTAGGACTTTTTTAGCACTTTTCCCAAAAATCTCTAGATAAGGAAAATCACCGTTGATGAAACAATAGCTATTTTTCGTGCAATACGCCACTTCTATTTATAGAGGGTGAGTATTCACATTTTCACTCACCACTCATACTTACCCTCTCATACTTATTTTATAATATCTGCTTAAACCGCTTGTCCCTTCTACACACAAATACCTTTTCGCTCAAACCCATGGCACCCAAAACTCGCCCCTCTTCCAAGGAAGTAAGGAAATTTTCACAAACCATTGACCGATTGTCCAAAATCTCTAAAGAGGAGATCACCCAATAGGAAGAATTGCTGGAAGCCACTCAAAGTCAAAGTGTGACCCAAGCTAGTGGATCAAGCACTATTAGTACCCCACTACCCATAGCTACAGAAGAAGAAATCCCTGTTGGAAAAACTCGCGAATTGCAACTGCCTATAGAGAAGGACATAGGTGCTACATCATCTATGGCACCATTAACTACAATCGTTCCATCACTATCAGCTCTTACCCAAATAGTTCTAGGAGATGTATTGAAAGGCCTAGCCAATCCTGTGGAAACCCTTAGACCAGAACTGAAGAAACTTCTCAAATTTGAAACCATGGGATTGCAAACCCTACATCTTGAACAAGTATTGATTTTTTAAGAAAAACAAGCTGCTGAACCATCGCATTTAGCTACTCAATCTTTTCAGTCCTCTTAGCTGTTTTGACCTTCACCTTAAAAATCCTCAACCATAGAGGAAGATACCTTAGAACCTACTGCTCCCAAAGATAAAGGAAAACAAATTGTTGAAGAAGTAGGAATCATCACTAAGCTAGTTACTTCACAGTTTGAAGGAAGCGAGTCACAAAAGAATCGAGAGAAGCCCCAGGAGGCAAGCATTGCGAAGATGATGTCAACGACCAGGTATTTCAAAATTTTGAACCCACTCTTGATTTTGAAAAAGACTCCAATTTCAAATCCAAACATGCAAAACATCACTTCTACGATCGAGGCATCGTCCATCATCGTTGTGTTGATTTTGATTTCTTAGAAAATCACGGCATTTTTCCGTTTGAGTTATTTGAAGCCCTTTGACTCAAATACTTTTGCTTCATGAAAGAGGAAGTTCATCTTGAACTCGTGGCAATGTTTACTCAAATTTGCATTTTCCAAACCATGACTCTTTTGTCTTTACTTTTCATAGACAAAATCATGTTATGTCTCTTGATGAACTAGTTGAAATCATCCAAACAAAGTACAATATTTTCAAGCACATCCCCATACAACCTGATGAGGCCTATGATACTTAATTTTTATTCGATATGTCGAAAAAGTTAAGAAATCGAGATTTAGGTTTTTAATCACAATAGAGCTCGTTTCTCAACCAAAAAGTGTTATTTGCCATTTTTTTTTGTTGCATTGTTGCTTTTAAACAATTTTCAATTCATTTTCAAGAAAAACCTGAAAAGTCAATCGGTTGACTTTTGGATTGATTTTTTCATGCAAATTGCTTGTCGTCAAGTCTATTTTCCATCTAGACTAGAATTTGGACTTATGATCAAATTCAGATTCCTATTTTTACCCCTATTAAGACAGACATTTACTATTGTTGTACCATTTTCTCTGTAAGGATTCTTGACTTGGTCCCTCAATAAAGTTTGTTTGTTGTCATGTTGGCTAGGTTGTATGAAAATCTTGTTATTTTTAGACTTCATATGGCAGATTAAATCTTGATAGTAATAATTGAGTGTCCTGCTATTTTGACAATTTCCTGATGCATTATTGTTTGTTATCTGATTTTTATAAATCATACTTAGCTCATTTCAAAAAACTCTCTTCATGAAAGCTATTTCATATCTTGTCATGCATGCTAGGAAATTTTCCCATAATTAGATCATCAATGGGTATCACTCAATTTTGATGATTTGCTGTGATTGATATGAAATTTCCTGTTGTGAATTTTAGTTGTGACTGCTTAGCTAGGCCTTTTAGGTTAACTTTTGTATAGCATTAGGGTACCATCTTCATGAAAATTGTTTCAAAACCTTTAATCTTTATTGTCAAATGAATTCTAATGAAAGGATTTTAGTACATGTGATGTTTCCAAAAGTAAACCATTTAAAATTTATTTTTTAATACTTGATTTGACTTAGGAAAAATCATGGTTTGGACTGTATTTATAATGCATGTGATAATTGTGAGTGCATTTATACTAGCCTCGGACTAGCCTTGGTAATTAAATGCATTCCATTGCCTAAGATATTCCTTAGTGTAAAATGTTTTCAAATCTCTTTGAACTTCAATTTGACGTTGTGAGAGTAACGATTTCGCCCATATTTAAAATCCCTACAATACTTGTGAGTGTATTTATGCGAGCCTCAAGTTAGTATTGACAATTAAATGTGTTTCATAATTGAGATATCATCTTGTCTCAAAAATCATTATTTTCCATTATCAATGATTTCAAGCTCATCTTTGAGATACCACATATACCTCAACATGCATATAATCACATCATTCATTTAGAAACGCTTGTGGTTGGTGATAGGTGCATGCCTTTGTAATAAGTGATTCGCCGACGATTTACTCTCTTGATTGATTGTTTATGAGATAAGGTTGAAACTATCTATATGTGTGTTTAATTCATGCTCGCACATGTGATTGCTAGACGTATGTTAGGTGCAATATATGATACCAAAGGAAAATCTTGGGAAAATACTTATAATGCCTTTAAAGGAACTTACAAGTATTATTGGCTGTGCAAGAACACAAATAGTCAATAATTGCTATAAGTCATAAAATGAATTGGGTAAGTTTCTAAAGGGACCCATGCATGAATTGCAAAGGCTGACCCTAGGGCCCAAACTTGATTGATCTTAAACTTTGTTTTGTAATCATGTGATCTTGACCTCATACTGTGATTTTGGTTGTTTTGATGTATATGATCGTTTCTTTCTATTGTATGTACTTAGCTATACTCCTTAGATTAGGTTTAGATTAGGATCCTAAAGATAGGAAGAACACGAAGACAGTGGAAGGTTGATGTCCATTCCAATCATTATTTTATACTATTCATCCCCGACATATGTCTCGATTTTCCTTTCTTTCCTCCTAGATTTATAGCTTTCCCTTTGATGTTTACTTACCGTTTCACATTTTCAATACAATTGATTGCCTTCTTTCATCTTTCTTAGAAATAGAATAGTACGAAAATGACTAATCACGCATGATTATTTAGTTTAGGTTAAACGACCCCGAAATAGTAAAAAAGACATGCATGGCCACCTTAGGTAACACGACATACTTTTAGGTTCTGAAAGGGCACTAGTAGAAATATTAGCGTAACTCAAATTTCCAAACCTAGATATTTGATTTTGTAGAAATCAAGGAAAAACTCCTGACCCTCAATTGGGTTTTCTAGCTGACCCCCCAAAAATGAGGTTAGTGCGACTCCTATATTATTTTTAGGTTGTTTTAGATAACTAGATCGTATAAATGAATCCTTCACAAGGGGTATGGGTCTTGATAATACTCACCATGATTTAGCATACTTATTGTGGTAGTATCCGAAAGGATGAAGTGATGCTATCATTATGGGCGAAGCATACTATTGAGAAGACTATCTTAGTAAATATACCCTTAATCCGATATCCACACCCGATCTCCTTTTTTAAGGTGCGTCATCCGTGTGAGTATGGATCATAACACTCCACTGTCACGCTGAGTATAAGCTTGGGAGAAATTGCGATCATGTATGAGAGAGCTCACAAGAGGTTCGATCCGAAAAACAAGGTGACGATGTTTCTCGGAACGCGATTTGTGAGGGAATTGTCATGGTCAAGTACCCCTAAATTCGACCTTTCCTGAGGTTGGGTTGTGACACGCTTGGCGACTCTATCGAGGACTAGTTACTAATTTAAGAGGACTTGAAGCCATTAAAAATGGTTGTCGTATTAACTAACGTGTCTTATGTAGAATCGCCTATATGTCAAAGTCACGCGGAAAATGAGGTTAGTCGCTAACTAGATATTAAATGATTTTGCAAGTGGTAGTTATAAGAGGTGGAATGTTTGTAAACCCTTTATTTTGCAGGAGTAATGATGTATGAATGTATGAGATTTTAACCACCGCCCTCAGCGGCGCAGCTGGCTCGGGTTCTCTCCCCCTAACGCAAGGGGAGGGGTTCGAATCCCAGAGGCGTCGTTAGGGATTCTTACTTGGAATACTGTGGTGGTGGGTCCTGCAGTCGCTCCTCCAGGGTTTATTCCCTCTGTACCCCGGGCCTGTCGGGCTGTCCACGTTGGTCAGAGTGCCGGGTTCCCTGGGTTACCAAAAAAAAAAATATGAGATTTTATATTGAAGTGCTGGATGTTTAATTTTAAATACTTATTTACAAGTTTTAGTACGACACCGCATACACAACTGCAGTCCAAAACCTCGATTGCTCAATTTAGAACCTTAAAAGGATTTATGGGTGGAATCCACGGGTGAACGCTCGTGGTAATCTATCATTCCATAAATTTGCTTGTCCCGACTAATAAAAGTAACATTGAATGGCGATAGTAACGGTGAATAAACTACTTTTATCCTTGGGGATGGGGACCTTGAGCCTTTACCATCCTCACCTTAGGCGTCAAAACTTCACAGTCCTCATGCGATGTGCGATTTGTACTTGCCATGAGTTTTGATTGGTAAGACATTGTTCCTATTTTGGTTGAAGTCGAGGCCATCATCGCCAAGCCAGGTAGGGACCCTACAGTTAAACGCTCATTCCCTTGAACCCTCTTTGCTCCGTCCTATTTTGGTTGAAAGAGAGGCCGCAGCCCGGCTTCCCTGGTTTATGCGTGTTTTGCTTCTAACTTGTTGGTGTCGCGCCTTTCCTAGTGGTTTTCTTTGAGTTTGGATCCGAATCCGTGATCTAAGAATGGGTAATGTCTTCTTCTCAATATGTGCCCACCACATACTCGAGGGAAATGCCCGAACCAAAACCGGTCGTTTTAGTCTCGGATTCCAAATTGTTCCAAGGATCTGCATATGTGTTTTGTCCTATGCAACATTTTTACTGATGGCCAAATACATTTCTTTAGCCAGATTTCATCTCTAAAATGTTCGAATAACCCTGGATTTTCGGCCATCGTTTTGCCTCGTGCTTAGCTATTCCCTATGATTGTTCCTGGGGCTTATTGTGTGGTTGCAAGCACGAGCCCCAAGTGATCGTGGGTAGAAACTGATAGTTGTCCAGAGGTCGGAAGTCGTTTCCCGGTTTGGTTTGGGGAGTCTTCGGTCATGAGCGCTCAATGGTGGAATCTGTATATGTGATGTACTGATGAATTAGTCTAACGAGCTTTGATTGTTGAACTCCTCGTGCGGTGGTCTTGCATTTTGGTGTGTCCTGTCTGGGTTTGTCCTAGGTAGGAGAATAGGGAGGACGTGTTGAAGGGCTTAGGGAAATAGAGGAGAAAACGAAAAAAATAGGAAGTGGGCTTGAGCTTAGTGTTGGTAAATCTGGGTTGGGCCTAGGTTAATTGAATTTGGACTTGGTTCAGGTCGTAAACACATTGGGCTTCAATCATTGAGCCCACTTCTTTTAATCTAGTTGGTATCACTAGCCCCAGCTTGAGTCCATATTTTCGGATTGCGGATTAATTAACAAAAAAAAAAATTTAAAAATATTCTTTTTAAAGTTAGGGAAAAGCTTAAATATTAGTTTTGAATATTTTTTTTTTAAATTAAAATGTGTGCAAGTCCTTAAAAATATTATGCTCAAAATTGAACGAGCCCCTCAAGGCTTTAGAATAGGGATTGAATATTCACGGAAACAATTGTTGGCTTGTTGTATGCATATATCTTTTTTTCCAATTGCACCCTTTTGGTGCATGGATTCTTGTTTCCTTAGCCTGGTTAGGAATTGAATCCTAGGACGTATGATTGGTATAAGATAGGTACCGAAAGTGCACTAGCTGATTAATTAGTGTAATTAAGTTTTCAATTCAAAATTCTCTGGTTCGTAGCAATAAAGTAATTCTCCCATTAGTTGTGAGTTCCAAATACAAATAATCTTACATGTTAGTTCCAAATTTGTATAAGTTTGGAAGAGCTCAAGCTAGTTTAAACTTAATAATCTATTGACCGGCCCTAAGAGGTCGCAATAACTATTAGATCAGAACTTTTGCACAATGTACAATTAAGTCTCTAATTTTATTTTGGATGAGGCCTTTAAGTTTATTTGTTTTTATTAGCATAGGCCCATCTATATAAAATATTGACGAAAGCTCTACAATATGGCATTAAGTTGCAGGTAATTGCCGTCCTAGCACCACAAGTGCTATCATATGAATAATATGAAAAAAATATATATATATTTTTTTTTTTAAAATTCAAATATGCATTATTCGAAGGTAAACTACAAGAAAAACTATCAGAAAAAAGCATCCGGCTAAAACATACTTGGGATGTCTTTGCATTCGACTAGAATTTTAGCTTTAGCACAGGACCAACAAAGACTACTTTAATATTTCCCCCATAATTCCATTATAAAAAAAAAAAAATTATCCTTTCTTGGAATACTCCGGAGAAAACAAAAAAAAAACAAAAAAACAAAAAAAAAACAAATGCCAGGTTCAAATTGCCCTTGAAAACCAATTAAAAATACAGATTTTATCTTTTTGTCGATTTAGTTCATCACTATTTGGTGGAACATAAATGTGATTGGTTCTTTACACAGTCATCTGAGGTATTTTGTAAAATTATGGTCAATTACTAAAAACTAAATTGTCTAAGCCTTTAATTCGTAAAATTTAGACAGAAAATAAAAAGGTTCTATTGAAGATAACAGAGATTAGGTCTTCCTTGGTATTGTTATTCATCACGGTTTTTAATTCACTTATATAATTCAAGTTCTTTCATCTTAAATGGTGGATTGTCGATCTTGCTATTAATGTTATAAAAGTCATTTGTTTTATCTTTCTCAAAAAACAAAAAAACAAAAATATGTTCTACGATATTGTTATTATGAAGTAAATTTCCTAATACTTCCTTTCGATCTTATGATCCTCTCACGTAGGTTTGTATAAGAAGTTTTCATCCTTATTGAATTAACTAAGATAATGTCGATCTCAGAGTCCAATAGGTTTGACTATCCCCCTTTTTCATAATTATTAGTAATGATATCTTGGCTGGAACATGTGGCATTGTTTGAGTTTTGAATCGATTTGTCTTTCCCACTGTCAATCCAAATTCAACATCTAACCACAAATTAGATTAAATGAACTATAAATCAAGAGAAAGTAAAGTGAATAGAGATTTTATTTTTTTCCATCAAGTAAAATTAAGATCAAATTATGAAGAAGAAGAAGAAGAAGAAGAAGAAGAAGAAGAAGAGTGAAGGTACATATTGTTCTAGCCTATTTTTGTCTTTTTGGCCAACAATTATTGTCTTTTTTCTGGAAATGAAAATCATAGTAAGATTAATTGCAATATAACTAGGGAAAATCAAAGACTGGAAGTGAATGGAAATTTTTACTTGCCATAAGAGTGAATTGAGATTAGATTAAGGGGGGAAAAGATATAAAGGAGTGAGTGAAATTTTTTCCTCACCTATTATTATTATAGGAATGAAAAATAAGAAAAGATAAAGGGAAAGAGAGATTATTATAATGTCAAAATGGCCATAAGATAAGTCTACTTCAATGCTTAGCTTCACATATATTATATTAGATTCTCACACTTAAACCAGCACAAATGCTTGCACAAATATAAGTCCAAAGCAAACGGCAAAATAGCATATATTTAAAGCACAAAACCAACCCTAGAAATTCTTATAGGCAATTACTACATGCCGCAGGAATAAAATATCAGATGCAGGAAAATACTGAATCCACTCCCGGACAGCTAAGACAGCTTGACGTCCCCTCCGCTGAAAGCTTGGTGAAGTGATGGATTTCTACATCCAACTTGGATTTGTTCTCTTCAATGTTTTCTTCAACTGTCGGGCTTGGGTTAATTATGGTGAGTTGCTGAGCCACTTCCGTCATCGTTGACCTCTTCGCACTAGTTTGGTTCAAGCACTTCACTGCAATCTCAGCAACCCTTTCTACTCTCTTGATTTCATCTTCACTAGCAGCCTCGTAGTTTATAACAGTAGAGAGTGTCTCGTCCTTCACGGAAGAGATGAAATGAGGGATAATATTGATTGGCTCTCCAGACTTTGGGATAGAACTCGTAGGCTTCTTTTCGGTGAGCAACTCCACAAGGACAACTCCAAAACTGTATACATCACTCTTAATTGTCAACTTACCAGTGGTTAAATATTCTGGATCAATGTAGCCTAATGTGCCCTCTATTTCAGTGGCTATGGTATGACTATGCTCTGGTGATATAAGTACTGAAGTTCCAAAATCAGATAATTTCACCGAGTAATTTTGATCCAAAAGTATGTTCATCGACTTGACATTGCCGTGAATGATTGGCGGTTCTGTGCAGGAATGCATACACTCAAGTGCAAGAGCAACTTCGGTCGCTATTCTGAGTCGATTTTTCCACGATTTTAAGATGGTTGATGCATTCTGATGGATGTGCTGGAAGAGGGTACCATTTGAAATGTATTCATAAACCAGCAATGGTACTCTAGTCTCCAAGCATATGCCTTTGAGCTTCACCACATTTTTGTGGTTCATTTGCGTCACAAATTTAATTTTGTGCTTGAAATCTCCCTTCACTAGAGACTTGTGCACATCTTTAGGCTTCTTGACTGCGACCATGGTGTCTACTTCTATTATCCCTCGATAGACAGAACCAAAACCACCCTCCCCGAGCTTATTGCTGTCATTATAATTGTTAGTTGCTTTTGCCAACTCTGCCTCTGTAAAGATTTGAACTCCATATTGTTTCAAGAGCTTTCCTCCATTTCGTTTGAAGTTTATCTTTCTGATTCTCCACTTCCACGTGACCGAAACTGAAACACCAATAGTAATGCACAAGACGGGCACAATAACAGCTGCCAAAGAAAACATCTTCCTAAATTACTGATTCAAGCATGTAACATTATACGGCCCACACAGTTCATTGGAAAATTAATTTTAAACTCACAATCCATTTAATCATTTTCTATATAATCCGCAACTGTCATCATCGATTCGTATGGTTAGTCAATCTTTCACTATATGAATGCCTCATTTAACGGTGATAAGAATAATTTCTTTGACAAATGGGTTGTATCATATAACAATCCTTATAAAAGATATTATTAAAAATTTTACATGTATCATTATAAAGAAAGCAAGTAATGGACTGAACTCAATTTAAATATATATTACAAGCGTCTTCTATAACTCCTATAAACGTCTTTCCTTGTTTATAATGAAGAAGGTTTGTAATAAAAGATCATGTGAAAGCATTTACCTTCCATTCCCATTGTTCTAAATCTTTCCATCTACGAATGGTATCAAAACTTGGGGGAATTTTTCAACCAAATTTTCACCTTACAATTATCATGATTAAACTTCTTTGGTCCATTCTATTGGTGGAAACTCTGACCGACGGGTTACGTACAATCAAAAGCATGATTGAAAGACTTTTCCTCTAACTAGATATGAAAGAATATGTAGCCATTTAAAATTTACACATTGACTGTTACTCTAAAAGTAGTTTTAACTAGGAACGGGCACGGGGAGGGCTTGGGACGAGGATCACGTCCATCATCCCCACCCCTTAAAATGAAATGCCGTCGTCGCATGCGAGGAACTACCATAGTATCTTCTTTTTTTTTTTTTTTCTTTTTTTTTCCCTCAAAATGATTTTGGAGAATTGACAAAAATGTTCTAAACATATTACATTTGTCCCAACTTAATCCTTGCTATATCTTTTTTACATTTTACCAATTGAGTCTATTTGACCAAATTTAGATGGTGGCTGTCCTAAGTGGCACAACTAATATTGAGATTGTTAATTTTTAAGTAATATTTTAATAATTTTTTGAATGTTTTATATATTTATATTCTTCTTTTCTTTTTTTTTTTCTTTTTTTACTTGCAAAGCCCTCAACGGCATCACCTAATTTGGGTGAGCAAGGCCATTGCGGCCCTTGACTATGGCCAATGAGGGTCGGCTCTCATTGGCCCTATGTTTAGAGAAAAATAAAAAAAAAAAAAAGAAAAAAATTACTAAAAGATTATTTAAAAATATCCATATTAGTATTGATCGTGCCATGTAAAAAAAAATTTCATATATGTTAGCAATTTCTAGTCAAAATTAGCTTAATAGACTTAGTTGGTAAAACGTGAAAATGATTAAGATTGAAAATTCAATTAACATAGTCAAAAAGTTTAAGATTAGATTGGCATAAGTGAAATATCTTTTAAGACATTTGTTGTAATTTTCTCAAAAAAGATCTAAACCACTTTCTAGATGACCATTTGACATTTTTTCTTATTTTTATAAAAAGTAATGGCCTCATGGGTGGATTTTACAAAGAAAGACTGGCCTCACGAAAGATGAAGTATATGGAAAACAGATAAGGATACAAATGGTTCATGAACTTTTAATTTATTCAATGTAATCCTTAGACTTTTCATACGTGTTTAATATAGTCATTGAACTATATTAAAATATTCAAATTAGTCATTTCATAAATTCAAGATCAAGGATGATATCAAACATTTTCATATAGTTTGGAGATTAAATTTAATATGTACCAAAACTTCAAGAACTATATTAAATAAATTAAAGGTTTTAAATATTAGGCTAAAATTTAAGGACCACATTAAACAAATTAATAAATCATGAACCATATTACACATTAAGCCAATGTTCAGCAACCATTTGTATCACTTTTCCTATGGAAAACAGTTGTGCCACATTATTTAGCTCAAGATTTTACCAAGCTTGCATCTTCCATAAAAGCATTACCGATAAGGAAAGAGATTTTTATAGGGTTATCATACCGCATTTTTATAACAAATAATTGTCATAAAATTAAATGAATCACTAAATTATATACATATATGTATACGGACACATATATTCTTCTTCAAGGTGTACATGGAGCAATATTAGCCCCGCCCCATGCCTTGCGGGGGAGTTTTTGGGAGGGATATTTACCTTGTTATGGGGCACAAATTCCTCGTGTCTAGAGCCCTTTTTTCCCCCAAACTTTAAGGTTCCGATCTATTCCTTTTTTGCAGCTATTATTATTCAAATTTTTTACACAAACATAAATAATTTCAATAGCTTTAAATATGTAAAATAAATGAGAAAATACAATTTTATACCCCTGGAAAAAAAAAAAAAAAAAAAAAAAACTGATACGTTCGCCTCAAAATCTCTCTCTTTTTTTTTTTTAAGTTCGGATCCTCAAAATCCAAATTTTTTTTTTAGCAGACTCAAAATCCAAATTAAAACATGCATTATTATACCGTGCTCTGCCACCACCGAAATGTCAAATTACAAAGGCAATTTATAGGATCTGTCACGTCTCCCATTGCATCACTTCTGTTTTACCCTCAAATACACTATTTCTCTATTTCTACGAGAGCCATTAATGCTCCAGCAACTCACAAGAGAAGCCGACTCACTAAGCTCTTCTCATGCTGCTTTTTTGGCCAATATTTTGACAGTTCAGATTTTTTTTATTTTTTTGGTAAATGACAGTTCAGATTTTAGCGAAGCTCAACCGCATTGCCTTCTTCAACAAACACCTTCACATGTCATTAGTTAATTTTGTGCTCCATTTTTCTATTTTCCTTTCCTTTTTCAAATTTGCGCTCCCTTTCACTAGAAGTTTTAAGGTGTTTTCTTTTGTTCTTTTTCTAATCCAAACCGTCCCGGAAAAGAGGGCAAGAAGGGAATTTAAAAAAAAAAAAAAAAAAAAGAGAGAAAGAGAATAAATAAAAATAAAAAAAAGATGTAAACAATTTTAGTCTTGAATGATGCATTTGGTTCAGCATTTCCAATGGGTTTTCATGAGGAAAAACAAGGTTGTTTGGCAAGCATGTTCAAAGGATTTTCAGTCAAATACTGGATTTAAAATAGTTGAAAACCCAATGTTGATAAGGACCAACTTTAGGCTTTTAGTATTTAGTCAAATGCTGAAACTACCTTCTTCTTCTTCTTCTTCTTCTTCTTTTTTTCAAAACTACTATCATAAATGTTTTAGTTTTTCGATTTTACTTTTTGTTGTTCCAAAACTACCCTTACCTTCACTAGAGTCAGCAAAGAGTTTAATATTTTTTAATAAAAAAGAAAAATGAAATCCAAAAGCCCTTTTATATAAAAAGATTTTTTTTTGGTAAAGAAAAAAAAACCCTTTTATATAAAAAGATTTGCTAAACACTCTTTATGCCAAAATAACTTTGTAAAGAATTTTTTATCAAACGCAATTTGCATTTCCCTAAAACCCTTTTAAGTAAAAAATATTTTCATTTCCCCAATGTCCATTTCCATGCTAAACCAAATGCAGCCACAATAGGAACATCTAGCAGCTTGTGGCTTACTGCTTGTGTTACGGGGGATTACAACAGTTAAAGTACAATATAATAATCCTTAAAACATATACGTCAAACCTACCGTAAAATCAAGAATGGATTGATAGAATATAATACCGTCAGGTGAACTATAAGAAGATATGTATGGAATTACCTAGAATATCTTTGTGGGGACGCTTATTTTGGCGGGGACTGCCTTCACCGTTGCTGCGTATTTCAAATGGATCATCGCATGTGTAGTTCCCGGATTGATTTTGGCACTTTCCACGACATGGGTATTTCTGTGGATCTTCGCACTCGTTGATGTCTACATTAAGCAAAACACAAATTGAAACTTTATCTCGGTTAATTGCAAAAATAGATTGAATAAGTTGGTGCATATAGACCTATTAAAAGAGTGGATTAGATCATAAATGATATGACCCAAATTGACTTTAACTTATTCATGCTTCATTTATTCACAATATAAATGTATCAATCTATACTTAACCCGACACATATCCAATCCATACATGACTCGATTTATATTATTAAAACACTTCCATATTTAATCAAATCATGAAAAATGTACTCTTTTTTTTAATATATATACAATTAAAACCCTTTCACACAATTACACATTTAACGGACAAATTTTATAAAAAAATTTAAAAGATTGAGGCTTCATTTATTTCATGAAAAACATGATATTTCTGAAAATGATAATATTTTTTGGTATTTGGTTGAACCTTGAAAATGTTTTATGCTCGGTATGGAAGTCTAATTTGATTTTCCTTGCACTTCTTTTAATTATTTTTATTTTTGAAATAGAATGTTTAAGCATTTTTCTTTTTTCTTTTTTCTTTTCTCTTTTTTTCATTTTCTTCAATCTTCTTCTTCATCTAGTCGTCGACCACTATGGTCGTGGCTGGCAATAGGCAAGCTTAAGCCTCACCAGACTCGGCAAGGCTAAGCATGCCTCAATGTTGATGAGCTCGAGTCTCGCCAAATCGACAAGGCTCGAACCTTGGCCTCGCTTGAGCTCACCCCAACATTGGCGAGATCGCATTTCGTTAGATCAATGAGGCTTGAGCTCGCCTGAGGTTGACAAGGCATTGGCCTTGCTCAATTAGCGAGCTTGAGGCTCGCCAATGCAATTGGGTGATTGGGCAAGGGCTGCGAACCTTGCCTGCTATAAGCGAGGGCTTCATGAACCTCACCCAATGGCCGGCGAGAATCAACCACTACACTATAGGGGAAAATGTAAAAGAAAGAAAGAAAAAGAAAAAAAGAATAGAAAAAATTATAAAAATATATAAAATATTTAGAAATTAAAATTTAAAAAAAATGCTCAAGAGGATGATATTTCATTAATAGGCTGACTTAACTAATAATTTTTTTAAGTTAAATATGTTACAAATGCATTTAAAGACAAACCCATTTACAATTCATGTATCATTAGGCTTAGCTACAACCTAAAGTTATTAACAATCTATTTATTAAAACTTAACTAATTCATGACCCATCTCATTCAGTATGGATTCAATTTTGACACCTCTAGTGCATGGATTATTATACGGGCAATGCCATGCCGTTCAGAATTTGGCCATAGTATCGTGACACATGTCACTTTCTTTAAAGATATCTCTCTCTGTGTCTATCTCCTTCCCCCCACCCCGAAAAGCCCCCGGCGGGGGGAATCTGAGCTCAACAATGCCGTCGATCTTCGCCATCGACGGAGATCATCGCTGCCTCGAACTCCATGTACGAGACCCCATTGAGGGCACACGAGCTCGGAAAGGATCCTGCAACAGCACTCGCAGAAATCGAGGTTTTGCAACGATGCATGGACCCCACATTGCAAGAGCGAGGCGAGGGGCTGCTGTTTCCATGTTATTTACCTAGGTAGGAAGGAGAAGATTGATCTTTACAAGCGTGAGTGGGGTGGGTGTGCTAATATGTATACCTATCACTAAATACGATGGGCTCATTGGGTCTTTCTATTTAGATGCATTTTAGTACGTATACCAAGTTCAGTGAATATAGGGCAGCGGCACAGAGTTTGAAGGGAGAAGGGAAGATTGTTGTCAAAATGTGGGAATAGAGTTGCTAAAAATGATGTTGACACTAACATCCATAAGGTGGTGGCAATAGCCTTGACTTATTTTATTAGGTAAAATGTTGGAATATTGGGAGAAACACATGTCCAAATTTAAATTTATTTGATCGGACCTATCATAATTATTGATCACGTGAATCTCGCATTCTACATACTTAATGCTAGATATGGATTTAGGTCTCAGCAAGACTATTGAAACTTACCTGGACCTCCTATAAAATTATATGCGGTGGTAGTACACACCAAATAACGAGAAAAACACTCTTTCTTCCCACCATTACTTTCCACTGAACTCACCACCCACTCCACCACCACCAACAAGGCCCAGCCGTGCAACTGACATTATTGTCATGGTGACGATTCTATCGTCATCTCCGCCAGCTTCGAGCCATGGGCTCGTCGTCTCCTTGTTGAGATTGATATTCCGGGGAGTCAAGGCCGCTTCCCCACCACCACTGCGATGTCCCTCTTTATGAAATGCTGCTGCAGTTTTCTCTTCTTCGTAGGAGACCTATAGATATGGCCTTCTTCGTAACGGAAGAAACTAGCAAGCAAACCTCATCTCCTTCATTGCGGAGGAGACGTTCGGGGGGACTTGTCAATGCTGAGATGAGGTTCAAGACAGACTCGTGGGGGGAAAGAGAGAGAGAGTCGTCATAGTCGTTGCTTGGAGCGGTGGCGGCATTTTGTTGTCATCTCACAAGTGAAGTAGCTGTTGCCGTGGAGGAGAGGGAGTGTGTTTCGGTATGGTGTAGAAATAGAGAGAGAGAGAGAGAGAGAGAGAGAGAGAGAGAGAGACGGCTGTGGAGGTCCGACGCGCATATGGCGGCGGCAATGTCGTGAGGTGCAAGCGGGAGAGTGGAGGCAGAGGTTGAGTAGAGAGAGAAGGGTGGCACAAATCAAACGGCGCCTAATCAAATGGGTAAGCTAGATGGAAACAATGCATAGATACCGTACTCCCCTATCTAGTTATTGCACGTTGATTAATTAATTAGTTATCCACACAGTTCATTCAAAAGCGATAATGCATGAGTCTTATATGTTAATTACCTTGACACCCGTGGAAGCGATTATAGGGATTCCCCTCGTACCCAGCCTTGCAAAAGCAACGATAACCCGGTCCATTTGCGTAGTCGGAGCAGTCAGTGTTGTTGCCACATGCATAGCTCGACCGGTTCGACATTGCCTGTCTGCAAGTCTTGTCCCATCCGACCATCCAGTCCAGAACAAGGTCCGCCCTCTTGCCCAAATCATTGAAGCTCGGGAGTGTCCTGTTGGAGATATCGAATGCCTTTCTGTCCACCACGAAGGCCACTCCACAGGGGTTGAATCGCGAGACCAACGCGTGTCCGTCGATGGAGGAGATTTTAATGCGGAGAGTCTTGAGCCCCTTCGGAATGGATGCTTGACAGCAACCGTGACCGGAGCAAGTGGTCTCCTTGGCTAAGTCAACGGGGTCGCTGCAATAGGAGATGCAGCCGCTCCGGAACATCCCATGTTGGTCGGATATGAGTGCGTAGGTGTCGCAGCCGAGGACTGTGAGGTTATTCCGGGTGTCCGACAATCTGTACTGTGGATGTGAAGTTAGATTGATGAACAGATCACCGCTTCTGTTTGCTGACTGGCCCTCCTTGTTGTAGCAGTCGTATAGTTCGGGGAGGCGGACGACCATGGTGGAGTCCCCGACTGAGATCTTGCGTATCGGAATATCCCCCAACTGTAGTTGCTCACGGCTCCCAGAGGTATTGCAATGGAGCGAAAACTCTTCGGAACTCGCACACTGGGGTTTGAGCCCGAACGGATAAGGTACGGACACGCCCCCACATGCGTGTGCACAGTCTCCGGCCACGGTGGGAGTGCGGCCTTGTCGCAACCACCAGGCCACAGCCACCAGTAGAAGCCGATGCACTACCTTCATTCCCAAAAAACTCCGATACTCCTCTCTCTCTCCCTCCCCTTTTTGGGACCTTTGCGCTTCTGTCCTACGTTCACAGAGTGGGATTCAAGCATGAGCGGTTCACCCCAAGCCATTATATATTCACGTGGACCAATAGGGGAAATTAAGTACAGTAATGGAGCCATTATATATTCACGTGGACAAATAGGGAAAATTAAGTACAGTTATGGTGGGTGGAAGGGCTAATTATGTCGATAGTACAAATTGAAGGAATCGATTGCATATATGAAGAAATGCAAGATATAATAATAATAATAATAATAATAATAATAATAATAATAATAATAATAATAATAATAATAATAATAAAAGGTAGTACTGATACGGATACGCGACACGCAACATGACATGACGCAATATCCCGACTCGTTATTTATCAAAACTAGAAAATTTTGACACGTTAAGACATATTAAATGAATATTTTTATTGTTGTTTTATTAATTTGATTTAATTTATAAATAAATAAATACACTAGAATGAATTTACACTAATAACATTAATAAATCTATTCATAGGAAATTGGAAAGACATATTTATAGGAAATATATACTCATGTTTGGCGATATGTTTCTAACTTTAACAAAAGTAGAGACTAGAGTCAACTTGTTTAAATAAATCTATGATCTTCTACAGTAACCAGAATTTATCATTATTCAATATTTAGTCCTTTTATTTCCTGAAATCACTTTTTAGCCTCATCCATTTATGTCACTCGCGGCTTCACCTCCGCTCCCTTGCCCTCACCTCCACCCTCCATTGCCTTCTTCAATGGTTCTCTCTCCCTTCACACTTATAGGCGCGCTTTAGAAACCCGTCATGCCTCTCACAA
Source organism: Eucalyptus erythrocorys (assembly GCA_014182555.1). Classification (NCBI taxonomy): domain Eukaryota; kingdom Viridiplantae; phylum Streptophyta; class Magnoliopsida; order Myrtales; family Myrtaceae; genus Eucalyptus; species Eucalyptus erythrocorys. The sequence goes on from CM024602.1 coordinate 30,467,072, forward strand.
TTTTGGATGCACGTGTTCGGAAAAGTTGATCACATATTAGATTTTTCAACACGTGTTAACTCCCTAATGGAGCATGTTTGACTATGTTGAAGCATGTTGAATATGTGTTAGGGCGTCCAACAAGAGATGAAAGCTCTTGGAACGTATCCGTACTACATAGATAAAAGGCATACATGAAGGGCAACGCCCCCAAATCGTTTTCCTAGTAAAAACGGTGGTCAAAATTTATGAAAAAGAGTAGATGAGGCCACTTCGCAAACTTCCATCTAGATACAAGCATATATAACAATGAGAAATTCTATATGTATAAAGAAATTTTATGAGAACATTTGCACTAAATGGTATGACAAATTTCAATTAAGCATTCAAATAAGTGTTTGAATAAGCAGGATCATTTCTTTGAATGGCCGTCATGTATAAGAAACCAATAAGAAATTGCCACATTATTTACTATTACATTTTTGTATGATTTGTCAATACATATAACATTACTTGTCTAGAAATAGCATTATCAAGAAATTCTAGAAGAAGTAACATGAACAACAGGAATTATCACAATTTCGAGCGAAGCTTATTTTATGTTATTTTTGGACCTCTCAAGCCACATTATTCACAGGTTCGAAACATTCTTGTTGCTTGTTGACCTCAAGAAATCATAATTTATTTGTTGCATATTTTTGATTGTGTCATGATAGAGGATTATCCCGATTATACTCTCGCTACATCGTGGTAAGCCAACGGTGATGAGTTCACTAAAATTAGTAGTAGCTTAAATGGAACATTATATTACGTGTGTGGAACTCTAATGATAACACTTATGATAACAATTAGTGGGAGTTAATTACCGGTACTGGTTGCCATTTCCATCCATTTTACCTATCACATAATACTATATTAGTAACACTATTATGGCGTACAATAATATATTTTATTTGCATCAGTATCCTTGTTGTGAAGATACATAATTGCGAGATGTGAGAAGCTATATCAGAAAAAATATAGAGCTATTGAAGCATATGCAGCCATTGTAAATAAAATTTTACAAGTATGACTACACTTATCATTGATTTGAAAGATTGGTAGTTCTATGTAGCATCAATATGGACAAACGACACGTGATACAACACGTCAACACATCATTTCTCAAAAAATAAAAAATTCTGACACGTTAAGACACATTATATATTAAATAAATATTTTTATATATACATAAAAAATTATCATTTTTATGATTATTTCAATCAAATTAATTTAATTCAAATTCATAAATAAATAATAAAAAATCAAGAATGAATTTATGCTAATAACATTAATAAATCTATTCATAGAAATTGAAAAGACATAGTTATTAGAAATGCACATCCATGTTTTGGGACATGTTTCTAGCTTTAACAAAAGTAGAGACTAGAGTCAACTTATTTAAATAAATTTATGATCTTCTATGGTGACTAGAATTTATTATTATTCAACATTCAATCCTTTTATTTTCTGAAATCATTTTTTAACCCCACCATTTATTTCACTTTCCCATTTCTTCCCCAACATCACTTGTCACTTCCTTCCTTGAAATCACCCACCACCATTCCCTCCCTCCAAAAAAGAAAAGAAAAAGGAAAAAATCCCGCCAAGTAGGACAGACTACTTCTTCCTAAAACTTGAAGAGGAACCTTAGAAACCTTAACCTTAACTGCCGCCTCCTCCTCCTAGGTTTCTTCTCTTTGCACGGCATCCCCATTTTTAATTTTTCCCTCTTCTTCCTTGCAAACCCAAACCTTAGCCACCTCCTCCTCTTCCTAGGCTTCTCCTCCTTGCAAGCATGCCCATTTTTAATTTTTTTTTTTTCTGCTCTTCTTCCTAAAACTAAAAGAGCAACCTTGGAAACCCAAAAACGTTGGCCGCCTCCTCCTCCTCCTCCTCCTTGCATGACCCTCTTCCTCTCAATCTTTGCTCTCTCTAGGTTGCCTCATCGCAGTTGCTTGCCACCTCACCTCTGGCCCTCCCTCTTTTGTAGTTGTAACCTCGCCTCCAACCCTTCATCATGACATCGTAGTCGTAGTCCTTTCGTTCGCTTCAATCCCTACTCTTCCTCTAGCCTTCCCTTGCAAACGCAGCCTCGTCATCACTCACGGCCTCACCTCTGCTCCCTCACCCTTGCCTCCACCCTTCATCGCCTTCTTCAATGATTCCCTTTCCCTTTGCACTTGTAGACTTGCCCTAGAAACCCGTTTCTAAAGACGGTTGTTGAAGCGCGTCGAGAAAAATTGACCATGTGTTGGATTTTTTGACACATAATGACCACGTGTTGAACACATGTCGGGATATCCTACATAATATGGAAGCACCCTGAATGTTTTTGTGCTTCATAGGTTAAAATATTTGAATCAAAGATAAATGAGATTGCTTTGTGAACTTTCTTTTACACTAACAATGTCTGAAAAGTTTAGTGAACTATAGTTGCTAGATGATGTCCTACTTGATTGCTGGATAATTAAATGAAGGCACACTTTGTGTTGGGTCTCATGTGTTCAGGAATAAATCGACTAGAAGAATGAATGATGCTGCATTATTTTGTGATCTAGTTTGTCAAAAAAAAAAAAAATTGTGAACATGGCTGTTAACAATTTAATTTTTTCAGAAAAACGGTAACTTTAACATTATATGAGAACGCAAGTCAATTATTTAAATTCTGACACTCTCTAAATGTTCTCTTGGTTGTTATTCCTATTCTTCTTGTATTCTGTTGATTTTTCCACTCATTAATTATCTATTTGGAAAATAAGCACGTGTCCATTATTTATAAAATTGCTCGTATAGAGAAAACTCTTTAGTTGTGGTGTTCTTATTGGATTTTTATTGTGAGTACACAGTGAGAGAAAAGACACATAAGCCATTGCTCTAAATAAACATATGAAATCCTGTTAATGAGCTCTTATTTGCAAAGGTGGAGTATACTGTATGGAAAAGGATTTGACTTATAAATATTAATTGCACCTATCATGGCAAAAGTTAGCATCTAAAATTATCAATATACATCTTTTTCGGCCCTCTTACTTAATCAATGTCATAAGTGTGATCCCTTTTTAATATTTGAAAGTTTATATAACTATATCGTATGCTAGTGCGATCTAAATATCTAAATTGTTAATAAATATTGTGTAGTAATTAAGATCACTTATAGGAGAAAACCCATCTTAGGCAATGAATAGGGCAATGATTAAATTTTATTTTTGATTGTGTCATCTTAGATTAAATGGTAATTGATTTGCCATCATAACCTCAAAAGTTTGTTAAGATATATACCTTTTTTTCAATACAAAGATTTTGAACTATACAACTTACAAAAATGCTGTGAATATACACAATTCATCTATTCAAATGTATCTAGTAAAGCTTTATTTACGAGGAGGCTAATGAGATTATTATAAATATAAGACACTGTGATAGAATGTATTATATATAAATTAAAATTTTAATCATTCAATGAATAATTTGAGGTTCTTAAAGCGAATGATACGACTAAGATGAAAGCTGTACAACAAATAATCATTGAATCTTCTTTCGGGCAGTCATTTTTTATATTATTCATTGCGCATCTCCATCGACAAACTAAAGTAACATGTTTCACGACAACAATGAAACATAGAAAACTTCCTTTGTATCGATTAACGTTTGAGAATTGGTCCTAGATAAGACCTTAAACTGTCTTGCCTTGGTCCTGACGTAAAAATAGGCCCCTGGGGGTGCCCTAAGGGAGGGTCCCCAGGTACTACTGTCAAAAGGAGACTCCCCCAAATACCCGTAAAGACATTAAAATTTACTGGGGGTAGAGGTAGCTCTTACGCCTCGATAAATATAGTGGCTAGGGAAACTCCCCGTAAAATAGGTCCTATGGTCCTAACGTAAAACAGGCTCCTGGGGAGTGCCCTAAGGGAGGGTCCCCAGGTACTAACTGTCAAAAGAGGACTCCCCCAAGTATCCTTGGAGACAATAAAATTGATTGGGGGTAGAGGGAGCTCCCACGCATCGATAAATATAGTGGTTGGGGAACTCCCCATAAGATTTATCCTAAGCATGATGTTAAAAGGCTTCCCAGCAATGTAAGAAAACCTGTCAGGGGTGAGGTCCCCAATTACTGACCTTCTTGCCTTTCTAGTTAGCTTGACCCTGCAACCAAAACAGTAACGACATGCTCCGCATAAAGATGAGTTCAGTGGATCTCCAACGTTAATTTACGTGGGCTCCACGGGAACTGTCGTAATTAGCAGCTGAAATTCATTGGGATTTTGTACATCCGGTTCATGATGACTTGTACGGGAAGCCATGGTGATGGTGACGGCTCACGAAAACTTACAAGTTGTCTTAAAGTCTTTCGAAGGACACCATAAAATGCGAGAGAAAAAATAAAGAGAAGAGTCTGTGGGATTCTCGAGAAAATAATCATGATTTTCTCATTAGAATTATCTTCTTTAAAAAAAAAAACAAAACACTGGGAACCATTATTTTCTAAAAGATGTTATTTTTATAAATCCTACATAATGGAGATAATGACGTTCTATTGTTTGAAAAAGTAATGCCCTTCTATGTATATTAACAATTATTGGGTGCCTTTCGGGGGAAGAACTTTTCTGATGATATGCAGACTGCAGTAACCATGCAATAATCTCAGAAATTTTCTGATGACATGAAGTAGTGTTTGATAATATGTACCCACGATTATAGTTAGAGCTATACAGATGTATTAAAATTATCAAAACCACAATCGTGCAATAATCTTAAGAATTTTCTGATGGCATGTGGTAATGTTTAATTATATGAGATAAATATCCAAAAGTACATTTGTAATAGTGGTTTCAAATAAAGGGAAAAATATGGAAAAGGGATTTGGCTGATGGTTATTAAATTTTAGTTAAATACATCATTAATTAATAGAAAGATTAATAATCCTATGCCTAAACAAGTCTTTAAAAGGCTCGAAGAAGAAATAGGAGGAAAAATCCTCGAGGGATGGGACTTTCTACTATCCTCCGCATTGGGAGGAAAAGCTTGGGTGGGAACTTAGGGTATGAGCGTCTGAAAACTGGGATGTTAAAATATAAAAAAAGGGACTTTGTTTATGGTTATTAAAGTATAGTTAAATTCATCATTAATTAATAGAAAGATCAATAATCTATTCATAGGACAATGCAAAGCGTAACTTTATTAGTATTGTATTATAGGATCCAAAATAGGATCTCTATCTCATTTAAAAAAAAAAAAATGGGTCATAGAATTTTCCGCCCTTTAACCACCTATTTTACAGGGAAATATTAAATGTTATTTCAATCTCATGATAACTTTCTTCTCTAGCAAAACTATTTAAGAAACATATTTCTTTACCGGCAAAACGTTTTCATGCACCTAAGACCATTGGATTAGATTCATCATAATCATTGATTGTGCATGTGGCACATGTGAAACTTGCATGATCAATCGTTGTAATTGCATTGGATTGATGGACCAATCAAGAGATTATTTATATACTGCAATGTTTTAATTAGAAAGTTGCCTCTATTTAAAGGTTACAAGGCAATGGACCTATGAGTTAGTGCTTTTGTATGCAATATTTCAGTGTTAAGTGACTAATAAAATTAGCACTGCCTTATATGATGGAATACTATCCCTTTTTCTAGAATTTTCTTTTTAATATCATTATCAGTCAATTTACTAATATGATGTAACAAGTCAATCACAATGTCCAAGTGATATAAATTATTTATCAACTTGTGTTTGAGTTTTGAAAAATCAATGCCACTTCGTTATGGGAAAGGATTTGATTTCTAAATATTAATAGCCCATATAACAACAAAAATAAATGTTAAAAATTTAGTAACATATGTACTTTTGGGTTACTTAACAAGTTTCACCTTCTTAATTTAGGAAACTAATTGCAATGCATGAAGGTGCAATATAAACGTCTAAACTATTAATGGTACTCTATGTAGTAGTTAAGATTGCTTATAGAGGAAGACCCTACATAGACAGTAAATATAATATTTTAATTTTCATTAAAATCATCTTATTTGAAAAATTAATTGACTCGCTGTTATAACTTTAAAAGTCTTGACATGTGGTCCAAAACAAGTTATTAGTTTTTATTTTTTATTTTCAGTAATAAGTATTCAGTTTGTGTGACTTTAAAAAATGTCACACACAATTCACTTGTTAACATGCATCCAGTAAAGGTCCTTCACGATGTGTCTGGCGAGATTTATTCTGAACGTGTAGTGTTGTGATTGTATTTAATGCATACAAATTAAATATTTATTCAGTTGACCAATAATTCGAGATTGTAAAACAAAAATCTAATCGAAAGTTATCACCAAGTTGGTCCTGAGCAGGACCTTAAAAGGCTCTGACAACCTGGAAAGACAGGTCTTGAGCTAACGCAAGGAAAACCTGCCTAGGGTGGGAGTCCCGGTCGAACCTTGGGTACAGCCTGGGGGTGGGCTGGAAAAATGTTTGCCCCCCACTGTCAGACCGGTCACAACCCCTCTACGGGGTAAGGCTGACACGTTTGATCCCCGTGAAGCCTTTCCTCGCTTTAAACGCAGTGAGCCGGATTCAGAGAAATGATGGCGCCAGAGGAAACTCTAGGTGACTTGATCATAGAGTCCTTTCGATCAGTCGTTTTTTTAATATTAGCTGCAAAACCCAGTACGGCTCTCTGTTGATCAAGCTAAAGTAACCATGTGTTACACGACATAAATTAAATATAGAAAAGCACCTTGGATTAATGTGTGTCAGACTTTCACCATTTTGTGCTGGCTTCGGACCCAATTGGCCCGGCTCACATGCTTCATACATAAATGAGCCTAGACAATTTCCGTCGTTAATTTATATGGGCCCCATTAAGTCCGACCTCATCTAACGGTTGCAATTCATCAGGATCTTGTGCATCCGGTTCATGCGAGGGCGACTTGGATCCGCACTAAAACCACCGGGCCCAACGCCCGGCGACCGCCAGGGTAGACTCGGCGCATGAAGACTTTTCAAGTCGTCTCGAAGTCTTTCGAAGAACAAGACAACACGCCAGAGAAAAATGCATTTAAAAGAGACCGAGACGCCGTTGGGTTCACTGTGATATTTCTCATCGGCGAAATGCGTCCTACGCGAATCGAGGACGTCCGACAGGAAATTCCCAGCCCCGAAATGTGTGTCACGTGAGCTGGTCGTCGCTCAGTCCATTGAATATTGCCGTGGACGAGCAATAGGAGTACGGTAGTGGTTCCCCCGAAGCGGGACGACGGTTGAATGTAAATTTGAAATGGCAAGGAAATGCCACATTATTTTTTACGCCACACTAAATGGAGAAATGACAACACGCCCGTGTTTTGAGCGGATTTGTTCTATCCACCTATCTTTATCTTTTTGTATTTGAGATAAGGGTGAGCATCGATCGAGGTTCTCAAAACCCTAACTTAAATGGCATGATACTAAACGGCATCTAATGGCATCAATGGTCGTCGCTTAGTCCATTGAATATTGCCATGGACGAGCAGTAGGAGTATAGTAGTGGTTCCCCTGAAGTGGGACGACGGTTGCATGTAAATTTGAAATGGCAAGGAAATGCCACATTATTTTCTACGCCACACTAAATGGAGAAATGACAACACGCCTGTGTTTCGAGCGAATTTGTCCTATCCACCTATCTTTATCTTTTTTTATTTGAGATAAGGGTGAGCATCGATTGAGGTTCTCAAAACCCTAACTTAAATGGCATGGTACTAAACGACATTAAATGGCATCAATGGTCGTCGCTTAGTCCATTGAATATTGCCGTGGACGAGCAGTATGAGTACAATAGTGGTTCCCCCGAAGTGGGACGACGGTTGCATGTAAATTTGAAATGGCAAGGAAATGCCACATTATTTTCTACGCCACACTAAATGGAGAAATGACAATACGCCCGTGTTTCGAGTGAATTTGTCCTATCCACCTATCTTTATCTTTTTTTATTTGAGATAAGGGTGAGCATCGATCGAGGTTCTCAAAACCCTAACTTAAATGGCATGGTACTAAACGACATTAAATGGCATCAATGGTCGTCGCTTAGTCCATTGAATATTGCCATGGACGAGCAGTAGGAGTACAGTAGCGGCTCCCCCGAAGCGGGACGACGGTTGCATGTAAATTTGAAATGGCAAGGAAATGCCACATTATTTTCCACGCCACACTAAATGGAGAAATGACAACACGCCCGTGTTTCGAGCGGATTTGTCCTATCCACCTATCTTTATCTTTTTTTATTTGAGATAAGGGTGAGCATCGATCGAGGTTCTCAAAACCCTAACTTAAATGGCATGGTACTAAACGACATTAAATGGCATCAATAGGTGTCATCCTCCTCCAATACTTTAATTTTCCTTTATTATTTATCCTCTTCAATTTTTACTTTAAAGAAACAATTTTTTGCACGTTAGTAATCTCGTCTTGCTCGCTGCGCAACGCTCACCCTATTTGGTGCTTGCTGCTCAACGCTCTCACTGCTCAACACCCATGCCGCTCTCTTTTCTTTGCTGGCCTCACTCATCGTCGAGTAAATTAGAAGGAAATAAAACCCTAATTATAAACTCTCTTTGCTCATGAGCAATGCTCGCCATTCGCTACTTGCCTCATGACTCGCTCTGTCTCGTGGCTCCCCCTATTGATGGATGAAATAATAGGTTGTTTTTTTAGGGAATATAAAAAAATAAAAAAAATTGGTTGGTCCCGAGTTGACTTTGGAATTGGATTGAACCCATAGATTTGGTCCAATCCTTGGTCCGAAGCTCAGTCAGGTCGGTTTTTAGTCTAAAAAATTGGGGATCAACACAGTACGAGTTGGTTCAGGATTAGGTGTTGGACCGGCCCAACTCGAACCATGATCACCCATAATATAAGGTCATCAAGTTCACTATACATGATATTAGACGGGCCAGTTGGGACGTATTGTTACTTAATGAGCGGTATACAATCTTTTTCTTTTTTTATGTTGACAACTTGGCATAGACGTACAAAGATTACTTTGCTTCTCATATTAGAATTGCTTGAACGCAATAGCAATGGGAAAATTATTATATGCACTTAGTACATTAAGGGCATACGATCTGTTGGATATATGAATCTTAGTTCATCGAATTGCAGTGAAGGATCTCGCATCGCATTTTAGCGAACCTCGTTATCGACAAACTCCAGGGATGGGCCAATCAAATCTCTTGATAGCCAAGTGAGAAAGCAGTGCATCCATTCAAAACAGTAGTTGTGATTTTTCCATATACTCCGTGCTCATTTTTATTTGAAAGAGACTTGTTTACCTTATTTAGTTTAAGACAACCGTCCAAATTCTTGCCCTCTGGCGTTAAAACAAAATATTGCGCCATTTTGTGTACCAAATCCTCGTATCCTCTACGGTCCGCCACTCAATATTCTTGTTCCTCATAATGATCTATGGGATTTTATTGATGATCTCTCGGTTTCATAGCAAGATGATCAAGTACAATGACAACAATGGCACCCAAAAAATATAATGATGATTTTCACAATGCCGTGAATATGTCTCCCTATTTTTTATTTCAACGAGCTCTTGTCACATAACATCGTTTGTTAATTTAACTGTCGCGACCTAATTTTTCCGGGTGCACCACCTAGAGTTTAGGCTAATGGACTACTAAGCTTTAAACTTAGCTCGGACCCTCCCAAGCCCATACCAATTCGTGACTTTAGGTTCAAGTTTTTTAAAACATGCGCGGATGGATTTCAATTAGGAGTCGCCACTAATCATTTTGCGGTAGGCTGATTAGACACCTAAGTAAAATAACGGGAGGATTATTTTACTCCTAAGAACCAGAGACTAAGGGTACGGGGACTTGGTTACATTAGACTTATCTAATGCCCTTTCGGTACCATTTCTTTTTATTTTTTGAAAATGTTTTTATGCAGGCAGCTTGGATTTATTTTAACTTAATTTCTATCATGCAAATGTGGTGACCACACGGGTGCTCATCCATTATTAAACATTTAAAATAAATAAATAAATAAATTGCATCACACAAGGTAAGCAATTACATTTCTTTTGGGTTTTTCTTGAAATTAAGATTTTATCACATGACATGCATTTTAACTAAATGACTTATTTCCTAATATGCAAATTCTAATTAAATGACCATATTATGCAAACTAGTTATTATGCACCTCATGACCTAACTTCACTAATGAATAAATTCTGATTAAATGATCCTATTATGCAAACTAGTTAACATGCACTTAGTATTTTTGTATTTTTTTTTATTGAAATTCAGAATTAATAAAAACCTTGACTAAACTATCTAAAAGGGATAATTTTCTAATTTATTCTAGGAATTAATTTGACTTAAACTTTATAAAGCTATTTTTTGAAAAATGAGATAATTAAATGTGCTAAGATTATCTAAAAAAAAGAAAACTAATTTAGGTACAACCCTAACTTAATTCTAAAAATGCAACCCTAAAAATATAATCCTAAGAAAATTTTAATTTACTAAACCTACATGTCTGATTTACTAACCTATGTGCTCATGATTTACTAAACCTAAAAATGCAATTTAATTTATTAAACCTAAGAAAATTTTAATTTACTAAACCCACGGGGCTAATGCAAGATTTTGATTTTTTTTTTTTAGTTTTTTTTTTTTAGTGTTTTTCCAAGATAAACAATTATCAAATAAGCATTATGTCTAAATAATCCAGATATTCAGCCAATAAAGAATTAAAATAATCAAAAAAATAACCCGTTGTCTCACGGGCCAAATTAACGATTATTTTTAATCCTAAATATCACAACAAATCAAAATAATTAAAAATCTGGTCCGAAATCTTACGGACCAAATTAAATAATTATTGTGATTTAACAATTAAAATTTCACCAAAAAAGCCCAAAAATTAATATAATTAAAAAAATAATCCGATGTCTCTCGAATTAAATTAATAATTACAATAATTCTGGACGAAATCCTAACGGATAATGCCTACAAAAATGCACAAATATTAACATCCATTATTTCAAATTAAATACCTAAACTAAATATGCTATAAAATATAATAAACAGAGAAATAACATGAAAAATAAAAAAATAAAACATAAAAATAAGTCACCTAATGGAAAAAGCAGCAGCGTTAACACGAGGGAGGCAATTGACGGATCTAGGCGCGGGGCTTGGGTAGCAAAGGTGCGGCGAATCGAGCGGCGCTCCGGCGCGGTGGCGGGTGCAGTGTGGGCTGTTGGTGCGTCACGGGCGTTCGCGACCTCCAGGCGTCGAGCGCGAGCACGATGTCAAGCGCTGGGGGTGGAGCAGGTGAGGCACGGGCACGAGCACGATCGGTAGAGATGGGCTCGGATCGGCGTGGATGAGCAGATGGAGCGGTGAGCGGCGAGGGCGTTGAGATTGGTTCGGGATCACAGACCGGTGGACAGAGGTGCGCGACGGTAGCGCCGGCGTCAAGTGGGGTGAAGCGCGGAGTTGCGCGGACCAACGGAGGTGGTGGTAGGCAAGCGGGGGCAGCTGGGTGTCGCTCGGCGTCCAGCGCGGGGGTGGTTCACGGATCGTTGGCGAAGTGGCGGTGGACGGCAAAGAAGGAGCTGCACGAAGGAGAAGAACAGTGCACTTTTTTCTTTTTTTCTTTTTCTTTTTTTTTTTCTCTCACCTCACGTCTACCTCACGTCTTCTCTTTCTCTCTCTGCTGTGCCCTTTCTGCAGACGTGACTTTTCCTTCTTTTTTTGACTTTTTTCTCTTCCCCTTTTCCGAATTCTCTTGTTTCTCTCACGCTTTCTTCAAAAAATTTTGTACGAATTCTTTCTTGCACGAATTTCTCTCCGAATTCGCTGGAATTTTTTTTGAAAAAATCTCCACGAATTCTCCCTCGGAAATTCTCTCTCATAAATTTCGAAAATCCCCCCCTATTACGAAAAAATGAATTTCTTTTATAGTGATTCTAAACAGCCACTTATATGGCATTTCTCGAATTTCCATCTCCAATCGTATTAAATCAAATCTGTAAATTAAAGCATAATTTCGTAATTAGTCCGATCTTGCTCAGATTTCTTCCATTCTGCAAAAATTATTGCCTGTTATTCACATGATTTTTAAATTGCTTCTGCATTTGACAAAAAATCCGAATATCCATCATAATTTCAATTTTCCTTGCACAATTCAATCAAATCAATCTCCCCATTTTTTCCATTTTTTCATTTATTTGTCCAAAATGCAAATTTTATTTTTCTAAAATTAAGTGTCAACATTAACTATGCTGCTTTTATAGGTAATAAATTATTAGAATCTTCGAATGTTGAAAATGTTGAATTAATGAATATATCCGTAGAACTATTAGCTTCTGAAAGAAGTCACATTTTACCCCTCGAATTACAAATATAATGACCTTTGGGTGCCTTACAACAAAGTAGCCCTCTTCTATGAATATTACAAAATATTGGATACTCTTCATGTAGACTCGACATGTACCCATAATCATATTTATTGTCATGTAAAGATGTATTAAAATCATAAAAGAAAAACTTGCACTAATTTTTAGAATTTTTTGATAATGAATTGCAATATTTATTTAAATAAGAGTGGCATCCTAGAATACATTTGTAATTGTAGTTCCAAGCAAATATAAAAAGCAGTTGACTTTGAATTTTGTGCTCTGTATGGGCAAATAAAAAAAAAAAAAAAACTGACAATATGCTGTAAGAATTATAATTGGGAACAAATATGATAATGGTAATTTTCTTCATAAAATATGCTCGACTTATATAGAAATCAGCCATTAATTGACATTGTATTTGTTTATTATTATTTTTTTGGTGCTAGATAATGGATGTAGCTACCAGGTCTACAACATGTGTTTTCTCCTTAGATTAATCTTTGGCATGAGAGTGTAACCATTGGATTAGAACTTTTACGCAATGTTCAATCAAACTTGTGATTTTTCTTTTTTTTTTATTGTGTCCTTCAATATATATACTTGTATCAGTCCATCTATCTAAAAAATTTACAAAGGTGCTGCCATTATGGCACTAACTTACAATTAATTGCTATCGTAGCACCACATACGATATTAGATGTGGCTATTGAAAACCTTAAACAATATGAAAATTTAAATATTTTTCGAATCCTAGGAAGGAGCAAAATGTGAGGAGTTTGCCACGTGCTGTGAAAATCGGAACAGTTATGGCCCAAAAATGCAGGAAAAAAAATGTGTATATATGTATTCATAATATAAATGTGTGTGTATGTCTAATGTTGTTTTTGAAGAGAGAGAGAGAGAGAGAGAGAGAGAGAGTGGGAAGGGGAAGAAATGGGTGGGATTGAAGCCCTTAAATGCAACAGGTGTGGCACAGCTCAGCTGCGGGAACTCCAACCCAGACGTCCCCCCGCGCCGGTGGCCGCAGCCACCTTGGTCACCTTATGCGCAGGCTTTAAAACCAACCCACCGCCCTTCCCCTCTCCTTTCGGTCAACTTCCCCATTCCAATATATTTTCTTCTTTTCTTTTTCCTTTCGTCGTCGCAGGAGAAATCGGCACGTGGCGTTTTCTTTGCTTCGGGAGCAGCACGAGCTCGCGTTCTATCGGGGCCATCAAGAAGAGCCCAACACCGTCCCGCATACTGGGCTTTGCTGGGCCAGCCCATGCCTTGTTTCTAGGCCCACTCTCGGTGGGAGATAGCCCACATAACCGATGCGGTTTTGTTAGTTGATCTAACCCCTCATCCAAAGTACCATCAAGGCTTGAACTTAGCTGCCACACATTGGTATCGAATTGTCCTGATATAAAATCGCGATACGCTCGGTGCATCCTACAATCCGGTCACACGAGACCCATCTGATTTAAGGAATGGAATGCATAGGATGTACGTGCAATCGGTCCCCAAAATAAAGTCCATGGAATTCCGGAAGACTCATCGATTATGCTTCCACCGCAACCTGGGTAGACATCTTAGTTTTTCAGTTAAGATGTTAGACCAGCTTGTGTTCGTGGGTTCCCAAAAGGGATAAGCGCCGTGGGGATAGCTCGCTGGATGCGTTCTTTCCAAATTGCAAAAAGACTAGGTTGTCGTCGTCAGCCGAACTGCAACAATTGCGATACGAAGAAGCATTATTCTGACTTCATTTTCATTATAATACGAGGCACTGTGGTCACTTGGTATGTAAGGAAGCCTTAGAAATATAGCAAAGATGCATTACTCAAAAGTAAACTACAAGAAATACTTTTGTTTTCAATCTTTTGATAAGTGATTTTTTATTTTCCCTTTTGATTACACTTGTAGATAAATTAAAATATAGTTTGAGACTTCTTTGCAATGTTAGTGGAGATATTATATAGGACCCTGGTTAATAACTAAAATATTAATTTAGTCTGAGCCATTAATTTCTAAAGTTTCGATAGAGAGTACGAAAAAGTACTGCTTATTTCTAGGGAAAATTCTAATTGAGAGCCTGAAGTGGAGTTATTTTTTCAAAAGATGACCTAAAATGAATTATATTTTAAATAAGGGTTTGAAGTGATCAAGTTAATTTCAAATAAGGGTCTAGGCTTACTGGATGGCCATTTCCAGTGACTTGAACAAGTGTAATTTGGTCAAAATCTGCAATTAGATAAAAAATTAAAGAAAATCCCCAAATAATTTTCAATTTTTCATGTTTTCTTCATTCCTCTCCTCCGCTGCTCTCACCTGATCCTCGGCTGCGCTGCTCCCAGTCTCCGCTGCTCGCCTGATCTCCTTAGCCATGCCACTCGGGTTTTTGCCGCTCGCCTGATCCTCATCACTCCTTGCCCGCTCCTCGAGAGCTTCAGTCCGCCGTTCGCCATTCGCCGTCAGCTCTTCTTCCCCAGATTCATCATCCACAATCTTTAAGTCTTCCACGAGTTTCAGGTCGGTCATTTGCAAGCTTCACTCACTTTCAATCGAGGTCACTGTCGTTCATATTGGCGCAATCCGTTTAAGGGAAAGCTATCATAGCTTGTCGCAACAACACGTCGCTTAGGTATGGGCATGTCGTGGAACATCACATTAACGACGTTGAGGCTCTCTTCCCAAACCCGAATATCTTTTCCAATTATAGTCACAAAGCCTGCTTCTCTTGCGCGAGCAATTATTCTTGTGAGAGACCCGAGTTCCGATCCTCTCTTCGATGCTCCTCGGTCTATTCATGCCACTGCAATCCCAAAAGAAAGGAATTTCCATCCCCCCTGATGCCCTTCCCCGAAAAATTGATCCAAGCTGGCTAGGAGGGTTTTCTCAGGGTAAATTTGGGATTGCCTCGCACCAGCGTTGCTGTAGCAAAAGCTTTTGTTCTGTCTACTCACTTTGAACTTCAGTGGCTGGCCTTTCTCGTTGTGATCTATGAACTCTTTGTTCATGCGAAAGACGCCCTCGTTGGTGAATTTAACAGTAAGATTGGTGACTTCTAATATTTTGGAGCTGTGACGAAAAATGCTTGAGTTGCTGGTTTTGGACATTGCAGAAAACGAGGTCCAAATTCTTCTTCTTTATCGATTTTTATTGCATCCTTAAGTTAGTAATTTGACTTTGTTATTGTCGGTGAGCTAGATATAAACTTCTCTGGTTAATGCTTTCGTGGTAATCTGCAGGAGGCGGATAGATTCTTCACTGGGCTTCCTATATCTTCTGATGGAAAAGAGACTACTTTGTCTAATAAATTTTGCAGAGTCACTGGAAGATTTGCAGCTCAAGCTGGGCACGTCATGAGATATCACATCAACATCGACTGTTTTCTAAGTGAAGGCAAAGAGCGGGAAGTTGCTCTTGCAGGGGGAAGTGAACACCTGCAGAAGCTGGAGGAAGAGCTTAGAGGGAAGAAATTCTTCTGCAGAGATGGTTGGACAATCTACTTAGGGTCTTCGAGGAGATTTTCAGTCTCAAAGTGGTTGAAGGTGAGAGGTTTCCATTTCTATTTGCATAAATGAAGGAGTTCTCAGATGCTTCAGGAATCAAAGATTGTGCTCATTACTGATCTTTTGAAACAGTTTTCCCTTCAACTACGAAATAGTTTGCTGTCACAGATGATATGTTTCCATATGCAAAATAATTTTCCCTTGGTGCATGTTAGAGAGAAAATTGGTTTGAATTGAGTGAACAATGAAATATTTGCTGGTTTGGATAGGAAACAATCGAACAGCTTAAAGTAAAATTTACAAAGTTCCCAGCACATGGCTACTGGTTAGTTGTTCATCCTGGACTATGTCATTAATATACAGCATTGTGTACCAACCAATGAGTGTAGATTGGCATCCCATTGAGCTTTCAAAGAAGTGATGACAATCGCTTGAAAATTGGAATAATGCCACTAGAGCAAATTATGCAACTTCATTTAGTGATTAGCAGATCAAATATGATGACCTTGCCACATAATTCTAATTGCTCCAAATAAGCAAGAAAAGTAAGAGAAAACAAAAAATAACAACCACGCGGATATTGTAGAGTTAACAGACATCACTGAACAGCAACAAAAGATTTTATTTGGGAACTTAGAACATGTACCACTCAACCAGTCCATCACCTTGCCATTTTGATAAATCAATACAAATCATGTTGTGAATGCAACACAACCATAACTAAAGAGAGAACTAGGGACAAGAATGACAAGCCTTCGCATGCAGAAAGTTAAGGCTGCACAAAAATTTTCAAAACAAACATGCTAAGCGAAGATGATTTCTCAATTTGTAAAATTGTGCTTTACCACTTATAACTAGTCCAATCTGTAGATAGAGGGCTCACAGAATTTCATCCAACAAATAGATGCATTAACATTGTTAAATCCAATCCAAGTAGCTACATTCAGGCCTCCAACAGACGATATGAACTGAATCTAGGATGCTACACTCTTTCCTGAGACCTTAAGATGCAGAACTCATTTCACAAATGGAACCCTAAAGGACAGTTTGCTCATATTCCTCATACTCTTGCTCGAAGAATTGTCTTGGCAAAAACTCTTTATAAGGTGACTGTGCGGCAAATAAGTGCCAAACTAGCGTTGCGAACGCAAACATCAAACAAGGGATTGCACAGTATTATCTGAGTCCCAATCAACCAAATGAAGAATGCTCAATATCCAGGATGACGGATGAACCGATAGATTCCATGAGCTATAAGCTTGTGATGATCCTCATGATGAATTTTGATCAAATGCGTGAATGCCCCCCCAGCAAGTTCTAATCGCCAACTTCCTAATGATTCACCCAACTACAATCATGGCAAAGCCCAGATTGCTGATCCCCCAGTGTCGCGACCAAATTTTCGGGGTGTGAACCACCTAGGGTTTGGCTAATAGATTGTTAAGCCTAGACTTAACTCAGGCTCTCCCAAGCCCATACCAATTCGCGACTTAGGTTCGAATTCTTAACATGTAAATGATTTTTAAGCCACTAATCTGTTTTTTGGTGGGTCGATTAGAAACCCAAGTAAAGTAATGGGAGATTTACTTTACTTCTGCGAACCAGAGATTCTAGATACGGGGACTTGGTTACGCTAGATTTATCTAACGCCCTTTCGGTACCTTTTCTTTTTATTTTTGAAAAAATGTTTGGCAAGCAGCTTGAATTGATTTTAATTATCTCCCTAACATGTGAGGTGACAATGTAGGTGCACAAACCACCAATTTAACACTCAAGAAAGCAAATGAATAAATTACAAGACTTACCTCATAGCAACGAAAGCTCGCAATGTTAAATCGGAATTCACATCGACAATCCTAGATATGATTTCTAATTAACACGCAAGTACCTAATTTTTGTTTTCACTTTTCTTAATGAGAATCTTGCAATGCATGCTACTAATCTAACATGGGAAGACATGACATGGCAATATGACCTAACTATATGACATAATAAGATGCAGTCTATACTAAAAAATGAAATCAATTTATTCAAAGGCATTTTTTGGTTTTTTCCCTGAAATTCGAAATTATAAAAATGCGAAAATTATTTACCTAAATTAAAATATAATCTAATTTGTATTAGGAATGAAGTTAAGTCAAATCCTAATTCAAACTAGGATGTTACCCTAACTTAGAAATCCCTAACTAAAATGTAATTTATCTAAAAAGTTATCTTAAATTAAAAACTATCATCTAGAATTAAATTACGTGCAATTTTACCCTAAAATGCAATGACGTGCAAAGGATGCCCTAATTCTACATGATACACGCATGATGATTTTTTGTTTTTTTTGTTTTTAATTAATTTCAAAATTAAAAATAAATGTCAAATAATTAAACATGCAATTTAAGCTAATGAGACAAAAATCTAACATTCTAAATTTATGTTTTTTTTTTTATTTTTATTTAAGAAATTCAGGATAAATAAAATGCTTAGTCTAAATATGCAAATAACCATAAAGCATGCAACATTCTAATGTAAACATAATCTAGCTCAAACATAGATAAATAAAGCAATCAAGACAAGACTGATCAAGCCATTCAGAATCATCGAAGATATCATATATCGTTCAGATCAAGGGATATTATCTCGCTAATAAAATTGATAAATTGATCTTGAGCCTTAAAGATCAAGATATCAACTTTATTCCCGCGTGATTAATTATTCCATCTAAAGCCTTATAGATGGAATAAAAAATTAGTGTGCGGTTGCGAATTAGGAAACAAATCCTATTTGGAAATTGCGCGTATTACTTGAGGAGATCCGATTAGGTATCAATATGCAGTAAATAGGAAATAAAATAGTCAAATTATTTTGGATAAGAAATCTTACCCAATTTAAATATTGTACAGATATTGCTTCCCAATTCGAACCTATCGGCAGCTCGCGTATGGTGATTCGTGGTAGCACGGCTATGACGATGGTTTGCGGTGTGAGCGAGCCCACAAAGCTGAAGCTTACCAATGAACAGGACGTAACTCTTTAAAAGAAAACAAAAGCCCAGTATCCATCCCTGCAAGCTAAAGTCAATAGTCAAGAACTTCTTTTATTTGGCCTCAACCACGAACAACGTATCCCACCAAGTGCTGCACCCCTGTTACGCTTAACCTGCACGGGAAAATATTCGAAAGGATGGCTGAAGAATCACGTTGTTGCTCATGGCGTCGAGCTGGGTTTCGGCAAGCGGTGGTGACGGTAATGCGGACGGTGATGTGAGCATCGATTTGGACGAGTAACTCCGGTGCAGCAACGGAAGGTGGCGTGGATCACAGGATGGAGTAGCTATGAATCGTCAGACTATTTGCGGCGTTGAAGAGCTGAGGGGCGCGGTCATCGGAGTCGCAGCATCATCAGGCAGGTTGTGACGTCGGGATGGCAGCAGTGGCGTCGGGAGCGATGATCGTGAAGGCCGAGCGAGGAGGTCTGGTGACCACACTAGTCGTGGTCGCAAAGGGGATGCTTGAGGAAGAAGGCCGAATTTCCTCTCCCCCCTTTCGGGTCTCTTTTCTTTTTGCGTGAAAGAGAGTCCCCTCTTGACTTTTGTCAGTGTGTCAGAGAGGAGAGAAGACAAACTCTTCACTTTTCTCTGAACTCTCCCTCTCTCTACCTCGTGTAATGGCTTTTTTCAGAATCGTCGCCCCCCTTCGACGTAAAAAAAAAACTTTCGAGTGGCTGTGTATTTTTCTTGTGTGGCCTCCTCCTTGCGTGTGCGAAGCCCCCTTTTTATACACCAAAGAAATGTATCTTTGAGGTATATTTTGTTGCCAATTTTGCTCGCGTAAAATTCAATTGAATATATCATTTCACCCCGCATAATATTCTTTGCATATTTGATCAAAAAATTTCCCCTCTTGCGCACAAATACAAATTCCAGTGTATATTTCCCAAGCCCATAAAAATCTCAACAAAATAAGACAAAATCAATAAGATCAAAAAATAAAATCTGCCTAAACTATAAGCCATGCATTTTTATTATTTTTATTTTTTAGCAAAAATGAGTCCCAAAATTAGGTGTCAACACCCAGCGTTCTTCCAAAGCTGGAAAATTACTCCACAAGCGAAAACAACATTCCAAGAAGATAATTCCACGCAAGAGGAGCAGGCTTTGTGACCGTAAATGGAAAAGACGTTTGGGTTTGGGAAGAGAGCCTTAGCGCCATCGGTGTGATGTTCTACGACATGCCCATACCTAGAAGACGTGTTGTTGTAACAAGCTACCATAGCTTTCCCTTAAATGGACTGCACTGATATGAATGACACTAACCTCGATTGAAAGTGAGTGAAGCTTGCAGACGACAGACTTGAAGCTCGCAGACGACAGACTTGAAGCTCGCAGACGACTTAAAGATTGTGGACGATGAATCTGGGGAAGAAGAGCCGATAGCGAATGGCAAACGGCAGACTAAAGCTTGCGAGGAGTGGGCGAAGAATGACGAGAATCAAGCGAGTGGCAAAGAACCGAGCAGCGCGGCTAAGGATCAGGCGAGTGGCCAAGACCAGGAGAGGCACAACCGAGGATCAGGCGAGAGCAACAGGGGAGAGGAATGAAGAAAACGTGAAAAATTGAAAATCATTTTGGGATTTTCTTCAATTTTTTATCCAATTGCAAATTTTGACCAAATTACTCCCGTTCAAGTCGTCGGAAATGGCCATCTAGTGAGCCTAGACCCTTATTTGAGACTGACTCGACCACTTCGGACCCTTTTTGAAAGATAGTTCAATTTAGGTCCTCTTTTGAGAAAATGGCTCCATTTCGGGTCCTTAATTGGAATTTTCCCTTATTTCCATTGCCTTTTCAGAACCAAAAAAAAAAAAAAAAATCTATTGCCTTTAATATAGGTTATATATTACTTGCTAGCTAGTGTTTTTCATCACGATTTAGTGGTACAAAACCTACAAAACAATTAAGTTCTTTTATTCTAAGATTAGCATCGAAGAGTACATATGGTTAAATTATTTGATTAAATAAGATTAGCATCCAAGAGTACATTTACAATTGTGGTTCCAGACAAACATAAAAGGTAGTCGACTTGGAATTGGGCGTTGGATATTCTGATTATGACTATCAATCAAGGGAAAACGTAAAAAGCAATTGGTTTGTTGCAAGAGTTATAATTGCAACACATATGATAATGCTAATTTTCATCATCAAATATGCTTGACTTATATGTTTTTTTTTTTTTTTTTTTTATGTGCCAACAAATGATTATAGATTATTTTATGGCTTAATGGGATGATGTAACTATTATTGACACCAGTGGATCATTAGAAAATTAAGGATTGACTCAACCCTATCAAAAAGAATTTTCATTAGATTACACAGCACGTAAGCATTTGGATAATTTACATCAATATTGCTAAATTTTACTAATTTTATAATAAAAAATAATAAAAGAATAACAAAATAGCAAAATAATAATTAAAGAAATAATTAATATTAAAAGGAGCCGAGCTGGGCCGACCAGGCCCCTCCTTCCTCCTGTCATGCTATTTACACGCGGGACAGAGAACAGCACGTTCAAAGGACCGGGGACGGCGAAAGCGACCATCGGTTAAAAGGGAAGAACGGGCGGCCAAGTGACAGGTCAAGCTGTAAATTCGAGGAGGACCTCAAGGCCGCAGATCTGTCCAGGGCAGAGGACAAACCGGCTACAGAGCAGACAGCAAGGGGAGGACTGCCGGTGTAAGCCTGGGATCGGCCGGCGCAGGAGAGATTGGAGGGCGAAGGGCCTTCACTGATTGGACCGTTCAGCAAGCCGAAATGTGGCGGAGAACAATGAAAGAGGAAGAGGGAGAGAGAGAGAATTAAGCGCACGACTAAGAGAAAACGAGGAGGCCGCGAGAGAAATTGTGAGAGAGAGACCGAGAGAAGACGGAAAAAAAAAAAAAAAAAAAAAGTCGTGCCCGGCTGAGCGTCGTTCAGCGCCCCCTCCACACGAACCGACGGCCCCTAACTGACCCCACCAAGCCCTTGCATTCCCCTCTCTCACGGTGTTCGATTTTCGATGAGTGAATCTGTCGGTTCGATCCCCCGTTTTCCCTAGGATCCCGGATTGGTGACACGAAGACAACTAGCTATAGCTAGATTTGTGTCGAGGCCGTTGTTGCCAAGCCAGGTAGGGACCCTCGCGATTAAACGCTCATTCCCTCGAACCCTCTTTGCTCCGCCCTACTTTGGTTGAAGGAGAGGCTGCGGCCCGGCTTCCCTAGTTTATGCGTGTTTTACTTCTAACTTGTTGGTGTCGAGCCTTTCCTGGTGGTTTTCTTTGAGTTTGAATCCGAATCCGTGATCTAAGAATGGGTAATGTCTTCTTCTCGATATGTGCCCACCACATATTCGAGGGAAATGCCTGAACCAAAACCGGTCATTTTAGTCTCGGATTCCGAATTGTTCCAAGTATTTGCAGATGTGTTTTGTCCAGTACAACATTTTTACTAATGGCTGAATACATTTCTTTAGCCAGATTTCATCTCTACAAAGTCCGAATGACCCTGGATTTTCGGCCATCGTTTTGCCTTGTGCTAAGCTATTTCCTATGATTGTTCCTGGGGCTTATTGTGTGGCTGCGAGCGCGAGCCCCAAGTGATCGTGGGTAGAAACTGATAGTTGTCCGGAGGTCGGAAGTTGTTTCCCGATTTGGTTTGGGGAGTCTTCGGTCATGAGTGCTCGATGGTGGAATTTGTATATGCGACATACTGATGAATTAGTCTAACGGGCTTTGATTGTTTAACTCCTCGTGCGGTCGTCTTGTATTTTGGTGTGCTCTATCTGGGTTTGTCCTGGGGTAGGGGAATAGGGAGTACACGTTGAAGGGCTTGGGGAAATAGAGGATAAAACGAAAAATTAGGAAGTGGGCTTGAGCTTAGTGTTGGTAAATCTAGGTTAGGCCTAGGTTAATTGAATTTGGACTCGATTTAGGTCGTGAACACATTGGGCTTCAATCATTGAGTCCACTTCTTTTAATCTAGTTGGTGTTGACACCTAAAATTTTGGGGTTCATTTTTGCTAAAAAAATTATATATATATATATATATATAATGCACGGCATATAATTTAGGCAGGTTTTATTTGATTTTGTTAAATTTTGTTTATTTTATTAAGATTTTTATAGATTTAGGTAATATGCACTTGGATGTGTTTTTGCGCAAAAAAGGGATTTTTTTGATCAAATATGCAAAAAATATTGCGCGAGGTGGAATGATATATTCAATGGAATTTTGCATGAGCGAAATTGGCAATGAAATATATCGCGGAGATACATTTTTTTTTGTGTATAAAAGGGGTTCTTTTCGGTCTAAAGGGGGTCTTCTTTTCGAGCAAAAAGGAGAACAAAAAAATAGACAAAAAGAAAAGTGAGCTGAGGGAGAGAGAGAGAGAGAGAAAAAAAAAAAAAAAAGGGCGTCGAAGCCCCCCTCGTGCGCGTCTGTTCGTCTTCCCCGAGGGGGGGAAGTCTTCGCCGGCCGCCGTCGCCGTCGCCGCCGCGCCACCCTGTCACCATATCCTCGGCGCCTCGCGACCCGTGCCGCTTGACCCGCCGGTCTCCACAGCAGCAGCCCGAGGGCCCCCCGCTCTGCCCTCGAGCTTCCCTCGCCGCGCTCAAGAGCCCCGACCCAGCCACCCCCGCTCCGCTCTGCGCCGCCCCTCTCGTCGCTCCCGGATCCGCCGCGACCCGAGCCCTCGCCTTGCCCGCAACGCCAGCCCGAGCCGATTTGCGACCCGGTCGTCCTCGCCCCACCTCCACCGTTGCGGATCCGCACCAGTCGCGATCGACCCAGAAGCGGCCGCCGCCCGTCCCTCGCCGTTGCTCGCCCTCTGCGCCCCCGCAACCGAAGCCGGCGCCCCTCCTCCTCCAGATCGAGGCCCCCGCGACGCTCCTCGATGCCCTCGCCGAGGTCCGCCGCTGCCGCCGAACCCAGATCCGCCGCCTCAAAGCCCCTTGCTCCGCCCGCGAAGCCCAGGCCGCTCCGAGGCCCTTCCCCGGCGCCCGTTCGTCTTCCCCGAGGGGGAAGTCCTTGCTGGCCTCGCCACGATGCCCCTACCACCCAGATCCGCTGCCGTGACGTCCCGACGCCGCCTCGCGCCGCTTGAGCCGAGCCCGCGACCCCCCCGTCGCTCGAGCCGACGCTGCTGTTGCGTGCCGCCGCGCCGCCGTCGCGCTGTCCCCGAAGGACCCCGCCAAGCTCGAGCCACGATCCACCTCAGCTTCAACCTCGCTGCTCACACCGATCCGCTGGGCCGCCCGTCGCTGGAGCTCCGACGACAAGGACTTGCCGATGGTGACCCGGAGACCCACGAGCCCGAACCCCGAAAGAAAAAAAAAAAAAAAGAAAAGCAAAAAAAAAGGAAAAATTGACTTAGGTAGTTTTTTTTTTTTTTTTTTACCTTGTCGTATTTTTATTGTTTTATTGATTTTATTTTATGTATGCTTTTTGGTATAACTAGGCTTTGATACATGATTGGAAATCCCCATTTATCCCCTAATTCGCAACCGTGCCGATTTTTTTTTATTTCGTCTATAAGGCCTTAGACGAAGTAATTAATCATGCGGGAATAAAATTGACATTTTGATCTTTAAGGCTTAAGATCAATTTATCGATTTTATTAGCGAGATAATATCCCTTGATCTGAACGATATATGATATCTTCGATGATTCTGAATGGCTTGATCTGTCTTGTCTTGATTGCTTTATTTATCTATGTTTGAGCTAGATTATGTTTACATTAGAATGTTGCATGCTTTATCGTTATTTGCATATTTAGACTAAGCATTTTATTTATCCTGAATTTCTTAAATAAAAATACCAAAAAAAACATAAATTTAGAATGTTAGATTTTTGTCTCATTAGCTTGAATTGCATGTTTAATTATTTGACATTTATTTTTAATTTCGAAATTAATAAAATAAAAAAACAAAAAAATCATCATGCATGTATCATGTAGAATTATGGCATCCTTGGCACGTCATTGCATTTTAGGGTAAAATTGCACGTAATTTAATTCTAGATGATAGTTTTTAATTTAAGATAACTTTTTTAGATAAATTACATTTTAGTTAGGGATTTCTAAGTTAGGGTAACATCCTAGTTTGAATTAGGATTTGACTTAACTTCATTCCTAATACAAATTAGATTATATTTTAATTTAGGTAGATAATTTTCGCGTTTTTATAATTTCGAATTTCAGGGAAAAAACCAAAAAATGCCTTTGAATAAATTGATTTCATTTTTTTAGTATAGACTGCATCTTATTATGTCATATAGTTAGGTCATATTGCCATGTCATGTCTTCCCATGTTAGATTAGTAGCATGCATTGCAAGATTCTCATTAAGAAAAGTGAAAACAAAAATTAGGTACTTGCGTGTTAATTAGAAATCATATCTAGGATTGTCGATGTGAATTCTGATTTAACATTGCAGAGCTTTCGTTACTATGAGGTAAGTCTTGTAATTTATTCATTTGCTTTCTTGAGTGTTAAATTGGTGGTTTGTGCACCTGCATTGTCACCTCACATGTTAGGGAGATAATTAAAATCAATTCAAGCTGCTTGCCAAACATTTTTTCAAAAATAAAAAGAAAAGGTACCGAAAGGGCGTTAGATAAATCTAGCGTAACCAAGTCCCCGTATCTAGAATCTCTAGTTCACAGAAGTAAAGTAAATCTCCCATTGCTTTACTTGGGTTTCTAATCGACCCACCAAAAAACAGATTAGTGGCGACTCCTAGTTAAAAATCATTTACATGTTAAGAATTCGAACCTAAGTCGCGAATTGGTATGGGCTTGGGAGAGCCCGAGTTAAGTCTAGGCTTAACAATCCATTAGCCAAACCCTAGGTGGTTCACACCCCGAAAATTTGATCGCGACAGCTTGGCGACTCCACTGGGGATTTGAGTTAAAACTTTTAGTGGACTTAAGCCAATTTTTCTTTTCTTCTGAAAAATGTTTTTGTTTGGCAGCAAGGATCCCAGGTACGTCGCTAACATTTAAGGTGTTAAATGTTTTTGCAGATTGGGAGGTATAAGGGGAAGTGTTTGCTAACTTTTGTTTTGTAGGGAGGTGTAGGAATGTATGGTTTATTTTTATTTATGAAGTGTTGCTTGATATAAACTGTTGTGCATGCTTTGCATTTAATACTACACTTTTGCACACACAACCTGCTGCCGGACTTGGGCCGCACTAGGATATTTAGGATGGTATTGAGTTGGATACGACTTCGACCGCGAGGCCGCGTAGTAGAGGTTGCCCAACTCAATCCCGAAAGTTTCTTTCTTGGTGTCAAGAATGTTTACCTCTGCCCGCGAGGCTGTGTCGCATTGGGATATCATTCTTGACTGAGCCGGAGTTAGAAGGGCTTGACTTAGTCTGTGAGGCTGCAATTAAGTCATCCCACCCTTTTAGTTCCACCTTGCTTAGCCTTCCTAGTTAGAAATCGAACCTCACATCTCATGCGCATGTCTATGTGATTGCCATTGATTTTCCTTGGTGAAGTAAGTCTTCTATCCCTATACCTTGCAATTTATTTTTTCATTCTTTTGGTCAGTCCATGACAATCTAGGATAGTGATTTGATCTAATTACTTTGTCAATAAAAATGAAAAAAGGAAATTGCCATACAATGAATCCTTTTGGAAAATAAAAAAACTTTGGAAAATTTGTTTTCAATTCATGTCTAGGAAATTTAATCTTGCTAGGGTGTCTATTTTTCTAGCTTTCTTTAGGAAATTCCATTCTTGCACAAGCTTTTCATGAAATCAAAAAGATTGATTAGATCATTGTCATGGATTGGTTCTTTAACTGCACCTCATACTGACATATCTTCATTCATTCAATTTAGGTGATAACGGATCCTTCGTCCATTATTACACGATTAAGAGCAAGAATGACCGACCAAAATGAAATGTATGATCGTATGTCCAACATGGAAGATCAGCTCTGTTAGTTAGCTGCCATTATGGAGCTTATAACAGCTCAAATCAAATCCCTTCAAGTCAATCCGACTCCTCCACCTGTTCTTCCCCAGATTATTGCCCCGAAGCGAACAGACAAGACCCAATTGGGTGATGACAACATGACTGATTTGGAAGAAGACTCAATCCCGATCAATGTGGAAAAGCCTAACAACATTCCCAAGACGGAGCGGGATGATCGCTTCGCGAAACTCGAAGAGAAAATAAAACAACCTGCAGGGAGTCACAGAGCCCACTCCCGTTTGACCTCTCGATTTATGAAAAGGTCAAGATGCCTAGCAAGTTCAAGATGCCGAGTTTGAAAAGTACGATGGTACATCTTGCCCAAAATCTCATTTGCGAGATGTACCATGTACGCATGGCCCAAAGACGTCAAAAATGAGCCCCTCATGATCCAATCGTTTCATGCAAGTTTAACCGGGCCCGCGCTGAACTGGTATGTTATGAAGAATGTGAACCTTCTTGAGACTTGGAATGACGTGGCTGATGCATTTCTTAAGCAGTACAAGTTCAACATGGACATCGCACCTTCTCGAGAAGATCTTGAGAGGATGGAGAAAAAGAAAAGCGAGTCATTCAAGGAGTACGCCGTGAGATGGCGAAATCTGTCAGCTCAAATCACTCCTGAACCTACTGACAAGGAGTTGATGAAGCTGTTCATAGAGACCCTCCCATCTGAGTTTCGTAATCGGATGGCAAGCACCTATGTCGAGAGTTTCAACCAGCTGATTCCTATGGGAGAACAAGTCGAGATGGGGATAAGGGAAGGATGGTTTACTGAACCGTCAAGTAAGAGATTCTCTGCCAAAAAGGAGAAAGAAGCTGTTGAAGACGTGAATATGGCTTATACCCAAGAAAGCACCAACCGTGGCCCAATCGTCCGGATCAATGCAAGGCAGCAAAGAAACCGCTGGTCGTCAATCATTTGCAAACGATAGAAGGGAGTTCACTCCTCTCCCGGATCTCCATCCCGTGTTGGCAATCTTAAGAAAGAAAGGTTTGCTTACTAGTGAACCAAAGCGCCCTAACCGCGAAACCTTTCGTAGTTATGATCCAACAAAGAAGTGTGATTACCATAGTGGGGAATTGGGGCATTCAACTGATGAGTGTTTCACCCTCAAACACAAGATCCAAAACCTCCTGGACACGAAGGCCTTTTCATTCCAAACCGCTCGGCCAAGTGTCCAGAAGAATCCGCTACCGGAACATGAGGGTACGGTTAATGCTATCTTGGAACCAGACGTTGAATTCGAATCGAGTTATCACTCAGCTGATGCATCTTGAGACTCACCGCCACCCGCTCCTGAAGTTTCAAATGCTGCCTTTATTATGGAAGGGGTCATGGATGGGAATGATTTTGTTCCTGATAGTAGCCTTGGAAGAGATGGTCAAGGCATTCGAGACCCCATTGAAGCCCCTCGAGGGTCCCATTCTACTTGGATTAGGGTACCATGGAAGAGGTGGACAAAATTCTGGAGGAAGAAGACAAGAAGGACCGAACCCAACGCCTAATCAAGGCAAGGGAGGCAAAACCCGTTGCCCCCAAGTATTCATGAAACATTCCCCGGTCCTCCGGTAATGATGCGGGATGAGGCGGAAGTGATAGACACCACAGGGCAGCCAAGCGGCAAGTTTGACTACCTGGTGAAATATTCGGCCCCTCCAAGCTTCTACATAGATCCCCGAAGCATTGTCCCAGATGGATGAGGTGGCATGGATGATCCGACACCCTCGAAAACCGAGGATCCTGAAGATATGCTGGAAGGAGTAACAAGCTTGCTCGATGACATCGTCATAGGAGCCATTGACGAAGGATCCCCCGAAGAAATGGGCCCTGGCCCACAAGAGTAACTCGTTTATCGATTTCTCGCATTCCCCTGCGTGGGAATTTTTATTGCTTTCTAGGAATAATTATCGCTATCTAGCGATTGTCTTTGATTTCTTTTTAGGATTTGGATTTGCATTTTCCATTCAATAAATGTAATTGATTGATGAATATCAATAAAATTACAAGTTTTATTTTGAGGGCATGATGAGGTACACCAAACCAGCCCGATGATGATATCCAAATTGGTAAAAAAAGAAAAATCCAAGGAGAATTCTAAGGCCTGGCTTCATCATGTTTCCTCGTGTCAAAATGTTTATAAAAAAATCCTTTTCAAAAGTCTTTCAAAAAGTCTTTCAAAAAATCTTTCAAAAAATACAAAGTACTTTGTTTATTTTTCTAATTTATCTACTTCCTGTTTCAGGAATAACCCTATAGCGTGTAAAGATGTGGAAATGGTCCAATCCAATTCTAAATTCTAGGGGCAAGTTCGCTCCAAATTACACTGGGCCATATGCGGTGAATTTTCTGGAGGTGCTTTATTCTGGCGAAAAAGGATGGTCATGAATTTTCCACTCTAGTCAATTCTCATACTGTCAAGAAGTATTATCCATGATTGAATTTGCTGCTTCTTGTTTTGAACTACAAGCATTTTTATGATGAATAAATTGCCTCAATGAGTTGCAAATTCAAATTTGTTGCAAATTTTGCATGTTCTCCATGATAAAAATGCGTGAGGTAAATTGAATGTGTCAAATGGGATACCTTGGAATGATGAAAGGCAAGCCTTATTCCATACACTATTTCATACACTAATCCCCAGTGAGTTGTGTGAAAAATTCCATGCCCGCAAGGAAAAGGGCGGTCTCGCAAAGGGTACATTATCAAAAGTGATGAGGGGCAGTTTCTTCCTCTACCCAAAGCACTACAGGTATATCCATTATTTAGCCCTTTGAGCCCACACACATGAAGAGTTTGTTTAAAATTACCCCTGTCAAGGATCATCCCACATTGGGACAAATTTAAAATCAATGGTAGGAATTTTCTTATTTACACTTGCGTCAATCTTCGGGTATTGCTTTCGTAGTGTAACTTGTATGATAATTGAAGTGCCTTAAGATGATGAAGAGCAGTCATTTCTCTATCCTATACACTTTTATCCATTGCATAACCCACTTGAGCTTATGAATTCATTTCATATTAAACCCAGTTGGTGATCATCCCCCACACTGGGGCAAGACAAATTCAAATGGCATGAACTAGGACGCCCACAAAAAACGAAGGTTCTTATAAAAAAAAAGTGCAAAAATGGGGTATAAAAAGCAGTGTGCTTGGTAAAAGCAAGGCCGATGCCCAAAAGAAAAGAAAAAGAAAAAAAAACGCCTGATATGGTTAGTCATACCCTGAACAAGGCGGTACAAAAAAAAAAAAAAAAAGAAGCTCAAATGATGTTGCAATCAATGAGTGCAAAGAAAATCTTGGATACCGAAGAAGAAAATCGGTGGAGATGTCAAGATGATCATCAGCTTTTACCCTTTAAACACTTTTGAGCCTAAACATCCTTTCGTTTCTTAATCCATGAACCGAGCATACGTTACGTCCCTTGTAAAGTCTCTTCAGATTAGGGCACTTAAATTATCGTAAAGGTTCATATGTTCGAAAGCATAGCTCGAAGAAGTGTGAGTAAGACAATTTCTGCCTCATTTCCTGTGGTTCTTGACTTGTAAACCCAAAGATGATTGCAGAATATCTCTCATTTAAAAAAAAAAAAAAAAAAGCTTGACTCAAGGAGTCCCCTTCGCTAAGCCATTGACCAAGCCCACATTACGGTCCCTCTCAAAGACCTCTCAGATTGGTGAAGTCGTACCACTTGCGAGATCGCTTGGACCCTTGTTTGGCATGATGATGGTGAGACAGAGTGATTGATAGAATCCTGCATCAAAGGACAGGATAAAATAGCCATTTTAATGAGGATGAGAGAAAAGTCCTTTCAGACCAAAGGATCCCTCATTTGACACATTCATGACGCTCATGTGTTCAGAATGGAAATTAGATGATGCATGAATAATGGAAATTATCATGAACATCTGTTAAATTGATGCATGTTTATGATTGCAAATGTATGTTGCTCCTCCTATAACCATGTTTTGTAGGAGACATATCCCCGAAGATCAGAGATGTTACCAGGTAAGTATATTTCTATCCATACCTTCAATATTTGTCACTGTGCAGGTATCCATTTTAAGTATATCGACACTCAATTGAGTTGTCCCCCAAAGATTTCCTCCAAGATTCAATCTGATTAAGGCGACCGAAGAATGGTTCGGGTCCTAGCTAAGCGAAATCTCAGTCCAGGCGACCGTAGAATGGTACGGGTCTTGGACATGTAACACCAACTATCTTCATTGAAGGTAAGATCACTTGACATCTCAGTCTGGATCTGAATGTATTGATTTAAACATTTCACTCTGGATGTGAATGTTTTTAATCTTTCTCGTTATACCTTAGTCTGGATCTAGGTATTTCGAGTCCAAAACTCTTGACATCTCAGTCAGGATCTGGGTGTCTTGATTAAAGTTTTTCATCTTTCTCGTTATACCTTAGTCAGGATCTAGGTATTTCGAGTCCAAAACTCTTGACATTTCAGTCAGGATCTGGATGTCTTGATTTAAGTTTTTCATCTTTCTCGTTATACCTTAGTCAGGATCTAGGTATTTCAAGCCCAAAAACTCTCGACATCTCAGTCTGGATCTAGATGTCTCGATTTAAAACATTTCACTCAGGATGTGAATGTTTTTCATCTTTCTCATTATACCTTAGTCTGGATCTAGGTGTTTCGAGTCCAAAACTCTTGACATCTCAGTCAGGATCTGGGTGTCTTGATTTAAGTTTTTCATCTTTCTCGTTATACCTTAGTCAGGATCTAAGTATTTCGAGTCCAAAACTCTTGACATCTCAGTCAGGATCTAGGTGTCTTGATTTAAGTTTTTCATCTTTCTCGCTATACCTTAGTCAGGATCTAGGTATTTCGAGCCCAAAAACTCTTGACATCACAGTTTGGACCTGGATGTCTTGATTTGAACATTTCACTTTGGATGTGAATGTTCTACTTAGTCTCGATGTTTCAATTTTTTACCTGTTAGGCTTTTCAAGGAACCTGAGTGAGGATTGGGTACTTGTGAAGCAAATGGGTATTTATCATGTACCTCAAGATGCTCTACAACACTGATTAGTGAGCAATTATAGGTACGTTATTTCCTTTCGCATCATACATCTGCATTAGCATTTCCATGCATTATATAAATTGCATTTAAAAATGGAATTCAATTTCCAACAAAAAAAAAAAATCATTCATTACTTGAGCATGGCCAAAATTTTAGGTCTCAATTTGTCTTTGAAGGCAACCTCTGCGAGCTCACCTTCAAAGAGGGGCAGCTATTGACACATAAAATTTTGGGGTTCATTTTTGCTAAAAAATAAAAAAAATGATATAATGCATGGCATATAGTTTAGGCAGGTTTTATTTCATTTTGTTATATTTTGTTTATTTTATTAAGATTTTTATAGATTTAGGTAATATGCACTCGGATGTGTTTTTGCGCAAAAAGGGATTTTTTTGATCAAATATGCAAAAAATATTGCACGAGGTGGAATGATATATTCAATGGAATTTTGCATGAGCGAAATTGGCAATGAAATATATCGCGGAGATACATTTTTTCTGTGTATAAAAGGGGTTCTTTTCGGTTTAAAGGGGGTCTTCTTTTTGAGCAAAAAGGAGAACAAAAAAAAAAAAGACAAAAAGAAAAGTGAGCTGAGGGAGAGAGAGAGAGAAAAAAAAAAAAAAAGGGCGTCGAAGCCCCCTCGTGCGCGTCTGCTCGTCTTCCCCGAGGGGAAGTCTTCGCCGGCCGTCGTCGCCGTCGCCGCCGTCGCCGTCGCCGCTGTCGCCGCCGCGCCACCCTGTCGTCGTATCCCCGGTGCCTCGCGACCCGCGCCGCTTGACCCGCCGGTCTCCACGGCGCAGCCCGAGGGCCCCCGCTCGCCTTCGAGCTTCCCCGCTCCGCTCCGCACCGCCCCTCCGCTGCTCCAAATCCGCCGCGACCCGAGCCCTCCACCCCGCCCGCGACGCCGGCTCGAGCCGAGCCGCGACCGGTCGTCCTCGCCCCACCTCCACCGTTGCGGATCCGCACCGGTTGTGATTGACCCGAGTGGCCACCGCCCGTCCCTCGCCGTCGCTCGCCCTCTATGCCCCCGCAATCGAAGCCGGCGCCCCTCCTCC
This sequence comes from Eucalyptus erythrocorys, assembly GCA_014182555.1. Lineage (NCBI taxonomy): Eukaryota > Viridiplantae > Streptophyta > Magnoliopsida > Myrtales > Myrtaceae > Eucalyptus > Eucalyptus erythrocorys. The sequence continues at coordinate 30,500,092 of CM024602.1, forward strand.
TCCGGATCCGAGCCCCCGCGACGCTCCCGATTCCCTCGCCGAGGTCCGCTGTCGCCAAACCCGGATCCGCCGCCTCGAAACCCCTTGCTCCGCCCGCGAAGCCCGGGCCGCTCCGAGGCCCTTCCTCGACGCCCGTTCGTCTTCCCCGAGGGGAAGTCCTTGCCGGCCTCGCCACGATGCCCCCGCCGCCTAGATCCGCTTGCGACGCCCGACGCCAAACGCCGCCTGCTGCCCGAGCCGAGCTGCGACCCCCCGCCGCCCGAGCCGACGCCGAGTGCCCGTTGCCGTGCCGCCGCGCCGTCCCCGGAGGACCCCGCCAAGCTCGAGCCACGATCCACCTCAGCTTCAACCACGCTGCTCACGCCGATCTGCCTGTGGCCGCACGTCGCCGGAGCTCCGACGACAAGGACTTGCCGACGGTGACCCGGAGACCCACGAGCCCGAACCCTGAAAGAAGAGAAGAAAAAAAAGAAAAGCAAAAAAAGGAAAAATTGATTTAGGTAGTTTTTTTTTTTTTTTTTTACCTTGTCGTATTTTTATTGTTTTATTGATTTTATTTTATGTATGCTTTTGGTATAACTAGGCTTTGATACATGATTGGAAATCCCCATTTATCCCCTAATTCGCAACCGTTCCGATTTTTTTTTTTTTTTTTATTTCGTCTATAAGGCCTTGGACGAAGTAATTAATCATGCGGGAATAAAATTGATATTTTCATCTTTAAGGCTTAAGATCAATTTGTCGATTTTATTAGCGAGATAATATCCCTTGATCTGAACGATATATGATATCTTCGATGATTACGAATGGCTTGATCTGTCGTGTCTTGATTGCTTTATTTATCTATGTTTGAGCTAGATTATGTTTACATTAGAATGTTGCACGCTTTATGGTTATTTGCATATTTAGACTAAGCATTTTATTTATCCTGAATTTCTTAAATAAAAATACCAAAAAAAACATAAATTTAGAATGTTAGATTTTTGTCTCATTAGCTTGAATTGCATGTTTAATTAGTTGACATTTATTTTTAATTTCGAAATTAATAAAATAAAAAAACAAAAAAATCATCATGCATGTATCATGTAGAATTATGGCATCCTTGGCACGTCATTGCATTTTAGGGTAAAATTGCACGTAATTTAATTCTAGATGATAGTTTTTAATTTAAGATAACTTTTTTAGATAAATTACATTTTAGTTAGGGATTTCTAAGTTAGGGTAACATCCTAGTTTGAATTAGGATTTGACTTAACTTCATTCCTAATACAAATTAGATTATATTTTAATTTAGGTAGATAATTTTCGCGTTTTTATAATTTCGAATTTCAGGGAAAAAACCAAAAATGCCTTTGAATAAATTGATTTCATTTTTTTAGTATAGACTGCATCTTATTATGTCATATAGTTAGGTCATATTGCCATGTCATGTCTTCCCATGTTAGATTAGTAGCATGCATTGCAAGATTCTCATTAAGAAAAGTGAAAACAAAAATTAGGTACTTGCGTGTAAATTAGAAATCATATCTATGATTGTCGATGTGAATTCTGATTTAACATTGCAGAGCTTTCGTTGCTTTGAGGTAAATCTTGTAATTTATTCATTTGCTTTCTTGAGTGTTAAATTGGTGGTTTGTGCACCTGCATTGTCACCTCACATGTTAGGGAGATAATTAAAATCAATTCAAGCTGCTTGCCAAATATTTTTTCAAAAATAAAAAGAAAAGGTACCGAAAGGGCGTTAGATAAATCTAGCGTAACCAAGTCCCCGTATCTAGAATCTCTGGTTCACAGAAGTAAAGTAAATCTCCCATTACTTTACTTGGGTTTCTAATCGACCCACCAAAAAACAGATTAGTGGCGACTCCTAGTTAAAAATCATTTACATGTTAAGAATTCGAACCTAAGTCGCGAATTGGTATGGGGTTAGGAGAGCCCGAGTTAAGTCTAGGCTTAACAATCCATTAGCCAAACCCTAGGTGGTTCACACCCCGAAAATTTGGTCGCGACAGTTGGTATTATCACCAGCCCCACAGTGAGTCCATAATTTCGGATTACAGATTAATTTATAATTTTTTAAAAAAATTAATTTTTTAAATTCTTTTTAAAGTTAGGGAAAAGCTTGAATATTAGTTTTTGAATAGTTTTATCTATTAAAATGTGTGGAAGTCCTTAAAAAATTTGCGTTCAAAATAGATTCATTGACGTTATTAGTATACATTTATTCTATGTTTTTTATTTATTATTTATTTATGAATTTGAATGATATTAATTTGATTGAAATAATCATAAAAATAATAATTTTTTTTTGTATACATGTAAATGTTCATTTAATATACAACGTATTCCAACATGTCAGAATTTTCTATTTTTTTTTTAGAAATGACATGTCAACATGTTCTGTCACGTTTTACTTATGCGTATCAATGTTACATAGATTATAACTATCGATCTTTCAAATCAATGGTATGTGTTGTCATTCTTGTAACATTGGTTGCATATGCTTCAATAACTCCATATTTTTCCGAGCATAAGAACGTTTCAAGTGCCATAACTTTGCACGAAGGAATACTTAAGTGTCATAACTTACGAAGGTATACACTTAAGTGTCACATTCGAAAAGAACGGATCACTTGAGTGCCAATCCGGCGAAAGTCCAGTCAAAATGCCCACGTGACATCTTTTCGGCGAACCGAGCCCAAAATGACGCCATTTTGGGTTGACGTGGTAAAAAAAAAATATATATATAAATATAAAAATAATAATTTTAAAATTAAATTTAGTTAAAATATTTAAAATTAATAATTTTAAAATTAATTTAGTTAAAATATTTAAAAATAATAATTTTAAAATTAAAAAAAAAAAAAAGGGCGGGGGAGGCGGCTAAGGGTCGGCCCTCGGTTGCGCCGCTGCGGCGGGAAGGGCCGGTGACGGGCCGGCGACCCCTGGCCGACCAGCGGCGAGGCTCACGGCCCTCACTTGGATGCAGGTGAGGGCCACGACCCTCGCCCCGATCGGGGCAAGGGCTTGCGAGCCCTCGCGCCGATTAGGCGGGTCGCGGCCCCGGCCGAGGCCCGGCAACCTCAATCGACCCTCCCTCCGCCACCGCCGCCCCCTTCCCGGCAACGGCGGGCGGCGGCGGCGGCGGCGGGCGGGGGCGACCCTCGGCCCGCCTCTCCCGCCCTTTTTAAAGTATATATATATTTTAAATTTTTTAAATTTTTTAAATTTTTAAATTATTATTTTTAATATTTTAACTAAATTAATTTTAAAATTATTAATTTTAAATATTTTAACTAAATTTAATTTATTTAATTTATATATATTTTACCACGTTAGCCTGAAACGACGCTGTTTTTGCATTATTTGGCCACGTCAGCTTGCAAAACGGCATCGTTTTGAGCTCGGTTCACCGGAAAAATGTCACGTGGGTGTTTTGGCTGGACTTTCGCCGGATTGGCACTCAAGTGATCCGTTTTTTTTCAGATGTGACACTTAAGTGTACCTTTCGTAAGTTATGGCACTTAAATATTCCTTCGTACAAAGTTATGGCACTTGAAGCGTTCTTATGCCCGGAAAAATATGGAGTTATTGAAGCATATGCAACCAGTGTAAATAACATTTTACAAGAATGACAATACATACCATTGATTTGAAAGATTGATAGTTATAATCTATGTAACATTGATACAGAACATGTTGATATGTCATTTCTTAAAAAAATAGAAAATTTTGACATGTTCGAACACGTTGTATATTAAATGAATATTTACATGTATACAAAAAAAAATTATCATTTTTATGATTATTTCAATCAAATTAATATGATGCAAATTCATAAATAAATAATAAATAAAAAACCTAGAATAAATGTATACTAATAACATCAATGAATCTATTCATAGGAAATTAGAAAGACATATTTATTGAAAATACATACTCATATTTGCGGACATATTTCTGACTTTAACAAAAGTGGAGACTAGAGTTAACTTATTTAAATAAATCTATGATCTTTTACGGTGACTAGAATTTATCATTATTCAGCATTTAGTCCTTTTTATTTCCCGAAATCACTTTTTAGCCCCACCATTTATTTCACCCTCCCGTTTCTTCCCAGCATCACTTGTCACTTCCTTTCTTGAAATCACCCTCTACCCTCCCCTCCCTCCAAAAAAGAAAAGAAAAAGGAAAAATATCCCGCCAAGTGGGACGAGCAACCTCATTTTTTTTTTCTTGCACTTCTTCCTAAAACTTAAAGAGGAACCTTGAAAACCCAAACCCTAGCCGCCACCTCCTCCTCCTCCTAGGCTCCTGCTCCTTGCACGGCATCCCTATTTTTAATTTTTAATTTTTTTCTGCTCTTCCTTGCAAACCTAAACCCTAGCCGCCTCCTCCTCTTAGGCTTCTCCTCCTTGCACGGCATTCCCATTTTTATTTTTATTTTTTGCTTTTCTTCCTAAAACTAAAAGAGCAACCTTGGAAACCCAAAAACCTTGGCCGCCTCCTCCTCCTCCTCCTCCTTGCATGATCCTCTTTCTCTTGATCTCTATTCTCTCTTGGTCGCCTCATCGCAATCACTTGCCACATCGCCTCTAGGGATGAGCATGGTCCGGGTTGGGCCGATCACCCCCTAACCCTAGGACCAACTCGCGCAGTATTGGCCCTCAATTTTTAGGACTGAGGACCGACCCTATTGAGCTTAGGACTGAAAATCAGACCGATCCGATTTCAGGGTCAACCCGAGATCAACCGATAATTTTTTGTTTCATTTTTTGTATTCCTTAAAAAAACGATTGAGGATTGAATTGACCTAATGGATTCAGTCTCGGTTCAGCGTCAATCTAGGACCAACTAATAATTTTTTGTTTTATTTTTTGTACTCCTTTAAATGGCAACCGAGGACTGTACCGACCCAATGAGTTCAATGATGAGCGATGTCGGCTAAAAAAGGCAAGTGGTGAGGGTCAGATGGGGTGAGCGTCATACAAAATGAGCATCGAATGTTGAGCGGGGAGTAATAAGCCAAGCAAGCATCAAGCAGCGAGTGGCACGAATAACCCAAAGTGAGTGTCGAGCGGAAAAATTGTTTCTTTTTATTTTTGCAAATTGAAGACTACGAGGACGAATAAGATAGAAGAAACGAATACTAGAGAAGGATGCCATAAGGAGCTGTTTATGCCTTTTTGGATGCCAAGAGGACTCCTCAAAAGAGCGTTTTTCTCCTTAATAAATTATGACTATTAATGCCGTAAAAAACATTAAAAATATAAGTTGTTAAAAAAATAATGTAAAATTACTTGATATCTTCACTAAAGAGCTATTTAATGTTGTTGACGCCATTTATTTTAAAATTTTCTCTATGTAAAAAATTATAAGTAATATATTATATATATAGTCAGAGTTGGTCCGGGTTGGATCGACCTGGAACTTTCAGGACCGAGGACCACCCCACATAATGCTGGTTCAGGAATTCTAGGACCAAGAACTGACCCAGTTTCCTTGAGAACCGGACCAGGATTGGCAAGGTTGGGCCGGTCCAGGATTGACTCTAGACCGATGCTCACTCTTAATCGCCTCTAGTCCTCCCTCCTTTGTAGTCGTAGACTAGCCTTCGGCCCTCCACCGTGGCATTGCAATTGTAGCCCTCTCGTTCGCCTTGGTCCTTGCTCTTCCTTTGACCCTCCCTTGCAAACGCAGCCTTGCCATCACTCGTGACCTCACCTTTGCTTCCTCACCCTCGCCTCCACCCTTTATTGCCTTTTTCCACAATTCTCTCTCCCTTCGCACTTGTAGACCTACCCCAAAAACCCGTAATGCCTCTTGCGATTCCAGACACGCGTGTTGGGAAAAGTTGACAATGTGTTGGATTTTTTAACATGTGCTAACCATGTGCCGGAGCATGTCGAATATGTGTTGGGGTGTTTGACATGACGTGGAAGCTCCCGCAATGTGTCCATGCTTCATAGGTTATAATATTCGAATCAAAGATAAATGAGACTGCTTTGTGAAATTACTTTTACACTGACGATGTCTCATCTATTTTTCCAACAAGGTATAGTGAACTATACTTGCTAGATGATGTCCTATGTGATTGCTGGATAATTAAATGAAGGCATACTTTGTGTTGGGTCTCATGCGTGAATGAATCATGCCACATTATTTTGTGATCTAGTTTGTCGTAAAAAAATTGTCAACGTGGTTATAAACAATTTAAATTTTTCAGAAAAACGGTAATTTTAACATTACATGAGAACACAAGTCAATTATTTAAATTCTGACACTCTCTAAATTTTCTCTTGTTTGTTACCTATTATTCTCGTATTCTGTCGATTTCTCCACTCATTAATTATCTATTTGGAAATTGCTCAAAAATTATCTACTTGGAAGATAAGCACGTGTCAATTATTTATAAAATTGCTTGTGTAGAGAAAACTCTGTAGTTATTGGATTTTTATTGTGAGTACACAGTGAAAGAAAAGACACGTAAGCCATTGCGCTAAATAGACATATGAAATCCTGTTAACGAGTTCTTATTGCAAAGGTGAAGTATACCGTATGGAAAAGGATTTGAATTATAAATATTAATTGCACCTATGATGGCAAAAGTTAGCGATTAAAATTATCAATATACATCTTTTTCGGCTCTGATTACTTACTAAATTTCATAAGTGTGATCCCTTCTTAATATTTGAAAGTTTATCGCATGCTAGCATGATCTAAGTCTCTAAATTGTTAATAAATATTTTGTGTAGTAATTAAGATCACTTATAGGAGAAAACCCATCTTAGGCAATGAACAGGTCAACGATTAAACTTTACTTTTGATTGTGTTGTCTTAGATTAAATGGTAATTGACTTGCCATTATAACCCCAAAAATTTGTTGAGCGTAGTTCAAAATAAGATATTTGCTCTTTTTTTTTTTTTCCAATACAAAGACTTTGGACCATACAACTTACAAAAATGTTGTGAATATACATAATTCACCCATTCAAATGTATCTAGTAAAGCTATATCTATGAGGAGGCTAATGAGATTATTCTAAATATAAGATACCGTGTTGGAATCTATTATATATAAATTGAACCTTTAATCATTCAATTAATAATTTGAGGTTCTAAAAGCAAATGATACGACTAAGATGAAAGCTGTCTAACAGATAATTTTGACCATTGAATCTTCTTTCGGGCAGTCATTTTTTATATTATTCATTGCGCATCTCTATTGACAGACAAAAGTAACGTGTTCCACGGATGGAAAACTTCCTTTTTATCAATTAACATTTGAGGAGGCCTTTGCCTTTCCAGTTGGCCTGACCCTGCAACCAAACATTAACAGCACGCTCCACATAAAGATGAGTTCAGTGGATCTCCAACGTTGATTTATGCGGGCTCCACAGGAATTTTTTGTGCATTCGGTTCATGCAAGTGTGGCATGGATGCGAACTAAAACCTCCGGGCCGAACGCCTGGCGAGGTGACCACATGATGTCTTGTACGGGAGGACTTGGTGATGGTGACGGCTCATGAGACTTACAAGTCGTCTTGAAGTCTTTCGAAGGATACCACAAGATGCGAAAGAATAAATAAAGAGGAGATTGTGAGATTCTCAAGAAAATAACCATGATTATCTTTACCAAAAAAAGAAAAAAAACCATGATTACCTTTAAGGCTAACACCATAATAAACTTCAAATTGATACACTTATGACAAATTTATCCCGACTGATCATAAAAATCCTAAACTTGTACATTTATGATAAATTTATCCCAAACTAATTTAATCGACCACAAAAACCCTAAAATGATAAATTTGTGACAATTATACCTTTTGCTAAATTGGATTAATACCACAAAAAAATCACAAAAATCGTAAATTCTGTTTAAAATCCTAAATTGATATACCAGTCACTTGTTTTTTTTTTTTTTGGTAAAGATATACTAGTCACTTGTTACGTGTCATTTAATTTAATTAAAATTAAACAAAAATTAACAGAGGGTAAATTTGTCACAAGTGTACCATTTTGGGATAAATTTGTCAAAAGTATACCGGTTTAGGGTTTTTGTGGTAAAAAAAAAATAGTTTGGGGTAAATTTGTCATAGATGTGTTGAAGAAAAATCTTTTGTATGTTTTGAAGTTAACAAAACAGCCTCGTCGATAAAGTCTGAAGATTCCAAGACTCGCCGGTTAAGTCTAAAGAATTCAAGACCCAAGCGTTTCCGTCGAAGATAGTCGGACCCAAAGTTACGGTGTGAAGTTTTCCGTCTGAAGACAGTTAGACCCGAGTTACGGTCTAAAGATCTTCAGACCCAAATCTAAGTCTGAAGACAGTTTGCGATTTTTCCAGGCTGATAGCAGGTTATTTTTTGTGGTTAAGGAAATTAAGATTTGGATATTATATTCCCTAACTTATCCATGGAATATTTCTTTGTGATTGTGAGCTCGAAAGATTTATTTTTCGGATTTTATTCGTTGAAGATCAAGCGAATTTTTGGAAGGATCTAATTTTGGAAACTCAAGATCCCGATTGTATGGGTGAGCAGGATTGACGAGCTATTTTCTACTTATATATTCGACAACGTGAAGATCACTTAAATTGATTCGAGTCCAACGGGTTGATTGGATGAATGTTTGGAAAGTGCCAACGGCTATTGTGGCACAAAGGATATTTAAGGTGGGTCGAAGTTGTTCGAATGTATGAGAAAACCGATAGAAAAATTTCAAAGTTAGAATCTCTGAAATCACTTGTTCTCAAAATCTCTTGTGCTCAAAATTGTGTATCAAAGAGAGTCACTTATAGTGTGAAACAGCTAGAAACTGTAGAAGAGACTTTCTACTGAAGAAGTCTTGCTGGTGATTTGTAAAAGCTCTCAATTGCTACATAGTGATTACAGCTAGTTGGCTGCCAGTGTGGAGAGTGGACGTAGGCTTACAATAAGCCAAACCACTATAATCCTTGTGTCTATTTTCTCTTACCCTATTCTATTTACTTTATGAATGCATGAGTTATTTAATTCCAACGTGATTCTCATACCAAAGGAGATTTCGGGCAAAGAATTGGAAAGAATTTTATAAACACCTATTCACCCCCCCTCTAGGTGTATTTACTAGCATTTATCAATTGGTATCAGAGCTTGGTTGCTTATTTATTGGAAGTGTTTATTATTTCTAAAGCTAAAGATCTATGGCTAGTATTTTGGCTCCAGGTTTGATTGAAGGCCAAAGCAATACCAGACCTCCTTACTTCGATGGGAAGGAATACAATGTTTGGAAAAACAAAATGAAGGCATTCCTAAGATCCAAAGATCCTATGGAATGGGATGTAGTGGAGAAAGGAATTATTCCTAAAGCTGCATCAACTACAGGGAAAGAATTAGCTGATGGAGTGCGATTGCCACAAACCGAAATATCAAATAGACAAGCCCTTCATGCAAAAGTTATTTATTTTCTATATTGTGCATTATCTCCTACTGAGTATAATAGAATTTCATCTTGTGAAACAGCCAAAGAAGTTTGGGACAGGTTGCACGTCACTTATGAAGGGATAGATTGAGTCAAAGAAACCAAGATCAATATCCTTCTTGGACAATATGAAGCCTTCAAAATGAAGCTAGGAGAATCCATCATGGATATGTTCAGTTGATTTAGAGAAATTGTAAATGGTTTAGCATACCAAGGACAGCCAATCTCAGGACCAATGAAGGTCAATAAACTGTTGAGAGGACTCTCCAAAGATTGGAATCACGTCAAGACATCCATAAGAGAAATACAAAGGATTATGCCTCTTTCAGTAGATGAGTTGGTCGCCACACTTCAATCATATGAAGTCGAACAATTCAATGAAAACTTTGACACCAAAGGTAAGAAGTCAATTGCTTTAAAATCTAATGATGATTATGATGCTACAGATTTAGAAGAAGACTTGGATGATGAGGAATTGGCACTCCTGATTAGAAAATTCAGAAGGTTAAATAGAAAAGGAAGAAGGTTCAATGGAAAGAGACAAAACAATCAAAGATTTCAAAAGAAGTCAAATGAAGAAGAAGACACCAATAAGGACGTTGTTTGTTTTGAATGCAAGAAGAAGGGACACATCAGACTCAATTGTCCTCTATTAAAGAAAAAGAAAGGAGAACCAGAAAAGTTCAAGAAAGCACTTAAAGCTGAAATATGGAGCGACACCGAACGTAAAGAAAGTGAAGAAGAGTATGCAAATATTTATCTTATGGCTGATTTAGACTCAGACTCAGACTCAGACTCAGACTCAAGCTTAGACTCAGACTCAGACTTAAACAGCGATGTTAAGGTTAGAAATTCAAAAATTCCTACCAAAGTGTCGAATTATATTGATGAACTTTGCCTTAGTCTTAAAAGCTCTCTTAAAAGGATCTCTGAACTAAAAAGGGAGAATTCCAAATTGGAACAACAAGAAAATACTTTGGTTGAAAAAGTTGAATATCTAGATAAAAGTCTTGCTGTTTCAAAAGAAAATGAAAGCTGTGCTTTCAAAAGAAAATGCCTGCTTGAAGGAAGATTTGTTGAAAGTCACAAAGAAATTTTCAATGGGTTCAGAAAAGTTGGATAAAATTCTCTCTATTCAAAGACCTTACTTTAATAAATCTAGTCTAGGAATGACACATGAAACCATTCCTTTGATTGATTTTCCAAAGGTAAAAGAAAGAATCAAGAATATGCCTACAAAATCTTTTTACAATGATCATTTTCAAAAAGTTTTTGTAAAGCCTGTTGGAAGAAATGCTTTTAGATGCTCAAAGTGCAAAAGTTTAGAACATTTTGAAAATGATTGTCCCAAAGTTTGGAGACCTGCTAAGAAGAGTTGGGCAAAGACTGTTTATGGTATTAACAATAATGGACCCAAGAAGGTTTGGGTACCAAAGAAAACTTGAGTATTTTATTTAAATGCAGGTCACTATCAAAGAAGAAAATCAAGTGGTATTTGGATAGTGACTGCTCAAGACACATGACCGGTGACTCAAATTGCTTCACAAAACTGTCTCATGTAAAAGGAGGAAATGTCTCCTTCAGTGGCAACAACAAAGGAAAAATTGTTGGTCGAGGAACCGTGAAGATCGGAAACCTCACAATCAACAGTGTTTCTTTGGTTGAAGGATTGAACTATAATCTTTTGAGTATTAGTCAATTATGCGACACTGGATACAAGATTAGCTTTCAAGAAAATACTTGTTCTAGAACAAGCAAAGACCTCTCACAATCTTTTACTGGACGAAGACATGGAAACATTTATTTGCTGGATATAAAGTCAGACAGCTCTCAATGCTTGATATCAATCCAAGATGAAGCCATTCTTTGGCATAGAAAGCTTGGACATGTCAACTTGAAGCAAATTGCAAAAGTTTCATCTAAAAAGCTGTTCGAGGACTTCCTAACCTGAAGTATCAAAAGCATGATCTATGCACCCCTTGCGTACTCGGAAAACAAGTTAGAAATTCTTATAAATCTATAAATCAGGTATCCACTAAACGTGTTTTGCAGCTATTACACATGGATTTGTTCGATCCAACAAGAACTCAAAGCATTGGAGGTAAAAGATATTATTTGGTAATAGTGGATGATTGTTCACGTTTTACTTGGGTATTCTTTCTTGCAAATAAATCTGAAGCTTTATCTTATTTTACTAAATTTGCAAAGAAAATTCAAATTGAGAAAGGATATGCAATTTCAAGTATTCGAACTGATCATGGTGGTGAATTTGAGAATCATGATTTTCCTAAATATTGTGATAACTATGGTATTCAATATAATTTTTCATCCCCTTACACTCCACAACAAAATGGAATTGTAGAAAGGAAAAATCGTTCTTTGTAAGAAATGGCAAGAACTCTTTTGATTGAAAGTAATATTTCTCCTTATTTTTGGGCTGAAGCTACTTCAACTGCTTGCTACATTATAAACAGAGTTTTTCTAAGACCAATTTTAGAGAAAACACCTTATGAACTGTTCAAAGGTAAGAAACCCATTGTCTCTTATTTTCATGTATTTGGTTGTAAATGCTTTATCTTAAAGAATTCTAGTGATCAAATTGGTAAGTTTGAAGAAAAATCAAATGAAGGAATTTTCCTTGGTTATTCAATGACAAGTAAAGCTTTCAAAGTTTTCAACAAACGTACTCAAATTGTGGAAGAATCTATGAATGTAAAGTTTGAAGATTCAATTCAAATTCAGACTCAACCTGAAGAATATGAGTCTGGCCAAGCGTCTGCGAATTCTCTTGAAGGAAATCAAATTTTAGACACTCAGCAGCAAACCAATTCAGCAGCTTCAACAGAAACAGAGTCTTATCAAAGTAACAAACCAATTACAAATTGGAAGCATAAATCCAGTCACCCTGCTGAACTCATCATTGGCAACATTGATGAGGGAGTTCATACAAGATCTAAAAGGTGTGAAGAATCTAGTGCTCTAGCACTTGTTTCTGAGATTGAACCCAAGACTGTAGAAGATGCATTAAAAGATGAAAGCTGGATTGAAGCCATGTAAGAAGAATTGAATCAATTCAAACCCAACAATTTTTGGGAACTTGTTCATAAACCAAAAGGTAAATCAATTATTGGAACCAAATGGGTTTTTAGGAACAAGCTTAATCAACAAGGAAAAGTGGTGAGGAACAAAGCAAGACTTGTCGCAAAAGATTACACACAAGAACAAGGAATCGACTATGATGAAACCTATGCTCCAGTAGCAAGGTTAGAAGCTATAAGATTACTTCTTGCTTTTGCTTGCTTTAAAAATTTCAGGTTATTCTAAATGGACGTGAAAAGTGTATTCCTAAATGGAATTATCTAAGAAGAAGTCTATGTGGAACAACCACCAGGATTTGAAGATCCAAGGAAACCAAACTTTGTTTTCAAGCTAAAGAAAGTCTTGTATGGCTTAAAACAAGCACCTCCAGCTTGGTATGAAAGGTTAAGTAATTTCCTAATTCAAAGTGGTTTCTCAAAAGGTAAAGTAGATACTACCTTATTTATTAAAAGAGAAGGTAAATATTTCATACTTGTTCAAATTTATGTTGATGATATAATATTTGGTTCTTCTAATGAAAATCTTTGCAAGAATTTTTCAAGTTGTATGCAGAACGAATTGGAAATGAGCATGATAGGTGAATTGAACTTCTTTTTAGGATTTCAAGTCAAACAATCAAAAGAAGGAACTTTTATTCACCAATAAAAGTATGCAAAAGACCTCATCAAGAAGTTTGGAATGGAGAATTGCAAGAAAACGAAAACTCCTATGTCAAGTTCATCAAAGCTGGATAAAGATGAAGAAGGGAAAAGTGTAGATCAAAAGCTATACAGGAGTATAATCGGTTCACTTCTTTACCTTACAGCATCTAGACCTGATATTTTATTTAATGTTTGTATCTATGCTAGATTTCAATCTGATCTTAAAGAATCTCACATGACTGCTGTGAAGCGTATCATTAAATATGTTGCAACTACATCTAAGCTAGGTCTATGGTATTCCAAAGAAGGAGACTTTACTCTCCTTGGATATTCTGATGCTGACCTTGCTGGCTGTAGAGTGGATAGAAAAAACACTACAGGTACTTGTCAATTATTGGGAAACAGGTTGGTATCTTGGTTCTCAAGAAAACAGGGTACCTAGCTCTCTCAACCGCTAAAGCATAATACATAGCTCTTGGGAGTTGCTGTTCTCAAATTTTATGGATGCAACAATAATTGAGAGATTTTGGAGTTGAGGAATCATGCACAGAAATCAAATGCGACAACACAAGCGCAATCAATCTTACTAAGAATCCAATACTTCATTCAAGAGCGAAGCACATTGAAATCAAGCATCATTTTAGTAGAGATCATGTTCAAAATGGTAAAGTGGTGATTCAGTTTATTGATTCAAAGAATCAATTGGCAGACATATTCACAAAGCCCCTAGAAAAGGCTCACTTTGAATCATTCTGCTCAAGACTGAATATCACAAGACTTGAAGAGATTCAGACTCAAAAATAGAGTCTTGAAAAGTTCAGACTCAACGTAAGGTCTGAAGGTATTCAGACTCATCGTAAAGTCTGAAGGTGCTCAGACTCAAAAGTAAGGTCTAAAAGAGTTCAGACTCTGAGGTAAAGTCTAAACACTCTCAGACTCTGACTTAAAGTCTATTTACGTATTTTAATATTTTGTATTCTATGCATTAAATCTTGTTAATTGCTTTTTGAAATTTCGAAATCTCTTTTTATTCGAAGTCTGACATGTATTTATGGCAGTTTACTTTTTCAAAATTACAGTTTACTTTTTTTTTTTTCAAATTTGGCAGTTTTTATCTTTACTTATTGGCGACGATTTAGTATCTCATTTTTATCTTTCCTTATTATTTATACTTTCGAATCGTCATCTTCATCCGCTACAACACTCTAGAAATCCATCTCTTTTACTCTCGCTTTCAAAACCCTAAAAAAGCTCAATTACCGTTCCTGTTCCATTACCTTACTCGACAAAAAATTCCATCTTTTGTTTGCGAACAAGTTGAGCTTTTGCTTGCGATCCAAGAATGTCGTCTCGAAAGTCTTCAAGAATCGCTGGTAGGGGACCACAAAGACAGCAAGAGGGTCCTACAAGGGTGGACCTCACGGGCGAAGAATCTCCACAAAGAGAGACTCAAAGTTAGCATTTTGAGGAAGAAATTACTGAAGCAGAGCCGGTAAGAACCCTAAAACCAAAACTTGCTTTTGATCTTTATAATAGGCTGAAGGCTGGGGGAACAAGCTTAAAGACGATTGAGGACTTTCTAAAAGAAAGAGGATATAAGAGTGAGTATATCTTTTTGCGAGAGATGGAGGACTTAAAAATTGTTGAAAAAGGGACAGCTCAAAGAACCCTTGAGAATATTTCGAGTGATCCGCTTTACAGTACTACAAGCCAGACATTGGACGATGATGAGAGACTTTTCTCTCAATTCCAGCCGTGAATGGGTGTGGCTGTGAACTCAGTTTGTCCTCCAGGTAGTCTTTTTCGGTCTAGAGAGCATGAACGAATGTACACCAAGTTGTTGAAAAAAGGTGTTGTAAATCCGAGGAATGTGGACTTCGATTTCCTTGAGGCACTGGAGATAAATTTTAGAGAGAAGTTTGCGAGGCTGCAGTTGGAGAAATTCTGCACAGACACGACAAATGCCTACCCTGAACTTACGGCATATTTTTACTCGAATTTGTCGTTTTTGGATGCGAATAGGTTGTCCTTTTCTTATATGGACAAAGAGTATATTGTTGATGTTGACACACTGGCTGATGTTATTGTGGTGGAAAGAAGGAGTTTCCAACCAATAAAAGTGTCTACAGCCTTTGCAACCCTTGAAATTGTGCGTAATAGAAAAGTGGAAGGCAAAATATCTTATACAAGGATGAATGCCTCAAACGTGTTGCTGCACAAGATCATCATCAACTATCTCAAGCCCAAGACAACCTCAAAAATCGATATCTCCAAGACTGAAGCCAAGCTGATGTTTGCCCTCAACCAAGGTAGGCCATTTTCACTCCCTCATGTTATTTTTTTCCATATGTACCGAACTGTGGTTAAGGATAAGAGCCAACTGCCTTATTCGTCTGTCATCACCAAGTTGTTTAGGCATTTCAAAATTCAGATCCCTGCACCCTTATGCCTGATCAATTTAAGTCCGATGCTTGTTGGTTACAAGATGGTGTTGAAGATGAAAATTCCAAAGCTAAACACTGCACTGGAAAGGTTGAAGGAGAAGACACCCTCAAAGGAGATAGCTACTGCTTCTACAAAGAGAAAGGGCAAAGAGCCCATGGCTGAGAAAAAGCGAAGGAAATTCATCCTGTAGGACGAGGAGGATGAAGAAGATTTTGATGACGCCATGACTTTGTCTACTCTCTCAAAATTGAGGAGCACAGTTAGCTTGAGAACTGATGCTAGAAAGAGGGCAAGGAGAGAAGTAGAGGAAAAAGAAGAAGTTGAGAGAGCAAGGAGAGAAGAAGAAAAATAGAGGAAGAGAGAAGAGGAAAGGAAGAAGAAAGAAGAAGAAGAAAGACAAAGGAGAGAAGAAGAAAAACAGAGAGAAGAAGAGGAAAGACAGAGGAAAGAAGAAGAGGAAGCAAGAAGAAGAGAAGAAGAAGATGTGAGAAGAGAAGACGAAGAGAGAAGAAAGAGAGATGAAGATGAGAGCAAAGCACAGGAAGATATGGCTGCAGGATTTGAGCCATCATTTGCTCAATCTGGGAATGAGACCGAAACGCATCAAAGTACTGAAATGGAGTTTGGCGAAGAATATTCGACTCCACCCACCGGCAACCAAACAGGGGGAGTTGCCGCGATCGTGGAACAATATCGCCATTATATTATAGTGATGTGAGTAGGTCAGGTGCATATGCTGAGGATGTCTATGCATCTCATTTCCCAGAAATTGAAGAATCTTCTTCATCAGGAAAGGAAAGGGTTGAAAAGGATGCGCCAAGTTTTCAAGCTCCAAGAATTGACTCTGGCATCCAAGCACGGTAATGCTAACACAACAAAGCATTTTCACAATTGTTGGATGTTATCTTTGGACCTCAAGAAACAGGTTTTGGAATGGACTATGAGCTGAGGGATCTAAAGAAGGCGATGCTGAGTACTTCGTGAACATGCAAGATCAAATAAATGCACTTAGAGTTCAAGTGGAATCAAATGAGAAGAGTGCAGAGTTAATTTTAGTGAAGGAAGCTTTTGCCAATCTCGAGAAGATAGTGCAGACGCTCAGCAAATTTCATCTTGTTCGCATCCCTGAAGAGCCCTGAATCTTTTTCAAACCCTCACGTATTCACTCTACCTCCTTTTAATGGGACAAAAAGGGGGAGAGTTTTGCAGATTTGAACTTGTTTTTATTTTGAACTTTTATTTGGTTTCGTTTTCTTAGACTGTTTTCATTTATGTTTTTGGACTTTTGGATTTGGTTTGGATTGTCTATTTGAACCTCCATGACTTTATGCTGATTTAATATTTGGATTCTTAGACTTGTGAATTTGCAGGATCATTATATTTGTGAGGATAATTGTTATTGGACTAACATTTTTCTGTTTTGCAGAAGTAATCCTCAAAATATACATGAGCTCTCTTTGCAGGTTGTAAATTTGCAAATCTGCCAAGGTGTTTTGTTACCATAAAAAAGGGGGAGATTGTTGAAGAAAAATCCCTTGTATGTTTTGAAGTTAACAAAATAGCTTTGTCAGTAAAGTTTGAAGATTCCAAGACTCAGTCGGTTAAGTCTGAAGAGTTCAAGACCCAAGCGTTTCCGTCTGAAGACAGTCAGACCCAAAGTTACGGTCTGAAGTTTTCCGTCTGAAGACAGTCAGATCCAGAGTTACGGTCTGAAGATCTCCAGACCTAAATCTAAGTATGAAGACAGTTTGCGATTTTTTCAGGCTGACAACAAGTTATTTTTTATAGTTAAGGAAATTAAGATTTGGATATTATATTCCCTAACTTATCCATGGAATATCTCTGGCTGTGATTGTGAGCTCGAAAGATTTATTTTTAGGATTTTATCCGTTGAAGATCAAGCGAATTTTTGGAAGGATCTAATTTTGGAAACTCGAGATTCTGATTGTATGGGCGAGCAGGATTGACAAGCTATTTTTTACTTATATATTCGACAACGTGAAGATCACTTAAATTGAGTCTAACGAGTTGATTGGATGAATGTTTGGAAAGTGCCAACAGCTATTGTGGCACGAAGGATATTTAAGGTGGGTCGAAGTTGTTCGAATGTATGAGAGAACCGATAGAAAAATTTCGAAGTTAGAATCTCTGAAATCACTTGTTCTCAAAATCTCTTGTGCTCAAAATTGTGTATCAAAGAGAGTCGCATAGTGTGAAACAGTTAGAAGCTGTAGAAGAGACTTTCTATTGAAGAAGTCTTGCTGGTGATTTGTAAAAGCTCTCAATTGCTACATAGTGATTATAGCCAGTTGGCTGCCAGCGTGAAGAGTGGACGTAGGCTTACAATAAGCCGAACCACTATAATCCTTGTGTCTATTTTCTCTTACCCTATTCTATTTACTTTATGAATGCATGAGTTATTTAATTCCATCGTGATTCTCATACCAAAGGAGATTTCGAGCAAAGAATTGGAAAGAATTTTATAAACACCTATTCACCCCCTTTAAGTGTATTTACTAGCCTTTATCAAGATGTATGAGTTTGGGGTTTTTCAGAGTATTAACCCTTATCTTTACATAGAATTATCTTTTTTTTTTTAAACTATAGGAACCATTATTTTCTTAAAGATGTTACTTTTATATATCATAAATAATAGAGATAATGACGTTCTATTGTTTGAAAAGGTAATCCCCTTCTATGTGTATTGACAATTATTAGGTGCTTTTCTGAGGAAGAACTTTGCTGATGATATGTAGTAACTGTGCAATAATCTCAACAATTTTCTGATGATATGCAGTATTGTTTGATAACATGTACCCATAATCATAGTTAGGGTCATACAAAGATGTATTAAAATTATGAAAAATAGAATTGTGCAATAATCTCAAGAATTTTCTGATGACATGCAGTATTGTTTGATTATATGAGATAAACATTCAAAAGTACATTTCTAATAGTGATTCCAAACAAATGGAAAAAAAACATGAAAAAGGGACTTGGTTGATGGTAATTAAAGTTTAGTTAAATGCATCATTAATTGATAGAAAGATTAATAGTTCGAGACTTGATCAAGTCTTTAAAAGGCTCAAAGAAGAAATGGGGGGAAAACCCTTAAGGGATGGGAATTCCTAATATCTTCCGTATACCCGCTCGCCCAAGAGGAAAAGCTTAGGTGGGATCCTGGGGTATGAGCATCCGAGAACTAAGATGTTAAAATATAAAAAGGGGACTTAGGGGCTGTTTGTTTGTGTTCTTTGTTTCTGTTTATGAACACAATTTGTGTATTTTTGTTCCGGGAATAAAAAGGTACAAAAACGCATTTGTTTGCGTTTACGTTCCCAATCTATTTTTTCGTTACCGGAAACAAATTTGAAACAAAAATAAGAAATAAGAAAAACTTGCTTCTTGTTCTTGGAACACTTCCAAGAAACCATTTTTCTCTCTTATTTTTTTCTTTTCTTCTTTTTTCTTTGGCTGGTCGCTGGCCTCGGCCATGGCCGGCAACCAGCCGTCGAGGGCCGATGACGTTGTCGAGGGTTGGTGACCTCGCCGGAGTGTCGCTGGCCCCTAGTGAGGCCGTTGGTCCTTATCGGCCGGTCGCCGGCCATGGCCGCGGCTGGCGACCGGTCAAAAGGAAGAAAAAAAGAAAAAGGAAAAAGGAAAAAGGAAAAATAAGAAAGAAAATAGGAAAAATAAAATAAAAATACTAAAAATCAGAAGAAATAAAAAAAAAAAGTTATACAAGTATACCAAAAGTGTTTTTGTTTTTTTCTATTTCTGGAACAAATTTACTAAATGCGTTCTTCTATTCAAAAATTATTCCCTGAAGCGAAATAGTTTTTCTATTTCTGTTCGTTGGAATAATTTTTTAACGAAAACACAAACAAACACACCCTTAGTTGATGGTTATTAAAGTATAGTTAAATACATCATTAATTAATAGAAAGATCGATAGTCCAGTCATAGGACAATGCAAAGCATAACCTTAGTAGTATTGTATTATAGGATCTAAAATAGGATCTCTCTCCCTTTTTTTTTTTTTTTTTTTGGGTCATAGCCCTTTAACAACTTATTTTACAGGGAAATGTCAAATGTTGTTTCAATCTCATGATAACTTTCTTCTCTAACAAAAAACATTTAAGAAACATATTGCTTTACCGACAAAACATTTTCATGCACCTAAGACCATTGGATTGAATTCATCATACTTGTTGATCGTGTAAGTTGCACAAGTGAATCTTGCATGATCAATTGTTGCAATTGCATTGGATCGATGGACCAGTCAAGAGATTATTTATGTACCGCAATGTTTTAATTAGAAAGTTGCCTCTATTTAAAGGCTACAAGGCAAGTGACCTATGAGTTAGTGCTCTTGTATGCAATATTTCAGTGTTAAGTGATTAATAAAATTAGGATTGCCAATATGATGGAATATTATCCCTTCTCCTAGAATTTTCCTTTCAATATCATGGATCTTTTAACTTTACTAATATGATGTAACAAGTCAATTACAATATTCAAGTGATTTGAATTTTTTATCAACTTGTGTTTGAGTTTTGAAAAATCAATGCCACTTCATTATGGGAAAGGATTTGATTTCTAAATATTAATAGCCCATATAACAATAAAAAAATATTAAAAATTTAGTAACATATGTTATTTTGGCTTACCTAACAAGTTTCACCTTCTTAATATAGAAAACTAATTGTAATGCATGAAGGTGCAATCTAATAGTAAACTATTGATGATACTCTATATAGTAGTTAAAGATTGCTTCTAGGGGAAGACCCTATATAGGCAGTAAATAGAATATTTTAATTTTCATTGAAATCATCTTATTTTAAATGGTAATTGACTTGCTATTACAACTCCAAAAGTCTTGATATGTGGTCCAAAACAAGTTATTAGTTTTTTTTTTTTACAGTAATAAGTATTCAGTTTGTTTGACTTAAAAAAAATATCACACAAAATTCACTTGTTAATATACATATAGTGAAGGTCCTTCATAGTGTGTCCGGTGAGATTTATTCTGAATATGTGGTGATTGTATTTAATGCATACAAATTAAATATTTATTCAGTCGACCGATAGTTCGAGATTGTAAAACAAAAATCTAACTGAAAATTACCACCAAATGGATTTCGATCATAGAGTCCTTTCAAACAGTTATTTTTTTATATTAGCTGCAAAACACCCTACGCCTCTCATGATGAAACTTAAGTAATCATGTGTTACACGACATAAATTAAATATAGAAAAGCACGTTGAATTAAAGTGTGTCAGACCTTCACAGTTTTGTGCTGGCTTTGGACCCAGTTGGCCCGGCTCTGGACCCAAGGAAAAAAAAAAATCCAACAACATGCTTCGTACGTAAATGAGCCTAATCAATCTCCGGCATTAATTTATAGGCCCCATATAAGACCGACCTCATCTAGCGGTTGCAATTCATCAGGATCTTGTGCATCCGGTTCATGCGAGTGCACCGTGGATTCGCACTAAAACCACCGGGCCCAACGCCCGGCGACCGCCAGGGTAGACTCGGCGCATGAAGACTTTTCAAGTCGTCTCGAAGTCTTTCGAAGAACAAAGGCAGCACGCCAGAGAAAAATGCATTTAAAGAAGACCGAGACTTTTGGCGAAACGCGTCTTACGCGAATCGAGGACGTCCGACAGGAGATTCCCAGCCCCGAAATGTGTGTCACGTGAGCTGGTCGTCGCTCAGTCCATTGACTATAGCCGTGGACGAGCAGTAGGAGTACGGGAGCGGCTTCCCCGAAGCAGGACGACAGCGGTTCCCCGGAAGCATTTCTCGTGCTCGTTGCATGTGAATTTGAAAAGGCGAGGAAATTGTTAGAATGTTCAAATAATAAATCACGCCTCCATTTAACAGCAAGCTTTTAAACCTTTGGCGGTGGTTTCACAAAATCTAACAATGTTAGTAGGTCCCCGAGCTTAAATCTTCCACTGTATTTGCCTCCTCAATTAAATTTCCACATTTAGTACTAGGTAAAAGACCCAGACTAAGTGTGAGGGGGAGTGTTAGAATGTTGAAATAATAAACCACGCTCCATCTAACAAATTTAGCCTTTTAAAACAGGTTAGCGGTGGTTTCACAAAAATCTAACGAAAATGACACATTATTTTCTACGCCACACTAAATGGAAAAATGACAACACACGTGTTTAGAGCAAATTTGTCCTCTCCACCTATTTTTTTCTATACGAGATAGGGGTGAGGATCGATCGATCGAGGTTCTCAATCTTGTTGATCATGATCCGATTCTTCATGAAGACTAGATTGATCATTGATTTTGAAATTCTTGAATTAATATTGTATGGGCTAATTCTCGATCCTAAAAGTTTATGATTCTTGACTATTATATATATATATATATATATATATATATATATAATATTATGTATAATATTTTTAAATTTATTCTAAAGAGAAAATCCTAACTTAAACAAAGCATTACATTAACTTAAATGGCATTAAACGACATTAAATGGTATTGATAGGCGTCATCCTCCTCCAATACTCTTGTTCTCCTTGATCATTTATCCTCTTCAATTTTTACCTGAAAGAAACAACATTTTGCTTGTGAGTAATCTCATCTTGCTCGATGCACAACGCTCACCCTGTTTGGAACTTGCTACTCAATGCTCTCGCCTCTCCATGCTTGCCACTCACTGCTCAACAACCGTGCCGCTCTCCTCCCTTTGTAGGCCTCACTCGTCAGCAAGTAAATTAAAGGGAAATAAAACCCTACTTAAAAACCCTCTTTGTTTGTGAGCAATGCTTGCCATTTGCCGCTTGCCATGACTCACTCTCGTCTCGTGGCTCCCCCCTATTGATGGATATGTAATTTGAAATAATAGGTTTATCTTTTGAGGGAATATAATATATATATATATATATATATATATATATATATATATAGCTAGTCCCGGCTTGACTTTGGAATAGGATCGAACACAGAGTCGGTCCAATCCTTGGTTCGAAGCTCAATCAGGTTGGCCATTAGTCCAAAAAATTGGGGATCAACATTGTATGAGTTAGTCTATAGGTTAGGTATTGGACTAGTTCAACTTGGATCATGATCACCCATAATATGAGGTCATCAAGTTCACTGTACATGATAATAGATGGGCCAGTGGGGACTTATTGTTACTTGATGAGCGGTACATGGTCTTCTTCTTTTTTCATGTTGACAGCTTGGCATAGACATACAAAGATTACTTTGCTTCTCATATTAGAATCACTTGAACGCAATAGCAATGAGAAGATTATTATATGCACCCGGTACATTAAGGGCATATGATCTGTTGGATTATATGAATCTTCGTACATCGAATTGCAGTGAAGGATCTCGCATCGCTTTTTAGCGAAATGCAGGGCATCCATTCAAAACAGCAGTGGTGATTTTTCCGTATACTCCGTGCTCCTTTGTATTTGAAAGCGACTTGTTTACCTTATTTAGTTGAAGACAACTGTCCAAATTCTTGCCCTCTGGCGTTAAAACAAAATATTGTGCCATTTTGTGTACCAAGTCCTCGTATCCTCTATGGTCCACTACTAAATATTCTTATTCCTCATAATGATTTACGGGATTTTATTGATGATCTCTGAGCCTTGTAGCAAGATGATCAAGTACAATGACAATAGTGGCACCCAAAAAATATAATGATGATTTTCACATCACGGTGAATATGTCTCCCTGTTTTTTATTATTATTTTTTTTATTTCAGCGAGCTCTTGTCACATAACATCGTTTGTTAATTTAACTATGTTGCTTTTGTAGGTATTAAGTTATTAGAATCTTCGAATGTTGAAGATGTTGAATTAATGAATATATCTGTAGAACTATTAGCTTCCGAAAGAAGTCACTTTTTACCACTTGAATTACAAATATAATGACAATTGGGTGCCTACAACAAAGTAGCCCTCTTCTATGAATATTACAAATTATTGGATATTCTTCACGTAGACTTGACATGTACCCATAACCATACTTATTGTCATGTAAAGACGTATCAAAATCGTAAAAAGAAAAACTTGCACTAATTTTTAGATTTTTTGATAATGAATTGCAATATATATTTAAAGAAGAGTGGCATCCTAGAATACATTTGTAACTATAGTTCCAAGCAAATATAAAAAAGCAAGTGACTTTGAATTTGTGCTCTGTATGGGCAAATAAAAAAAAGCATACGATATGCTGTAAGAGTTAATAATAAGGAACAAATATGCTAATAGTAATTATCTTCATAAAATATGCTCGACTTATATAGAAATCGGCCACTAATTGACATTTTTTTTGTTTTTGTTTTTTTTGGTGCCAGCCAATGGATGTAGCTAGTGAGTCTCCAGCATGTGTTTTCTCCCTCAGATTAATCCTGGGCATGAGAGTGTAGCTATTGGATCAGAACTTTTACATAATGTTCAATCAAGCCTATGATTTTTTTTTTTTTATTGGGTCCTTCATCAATCCATCTGTGAAGGTGCTGCCATTATGGTACTAAGTTACAATTAATTGCTATTGTAGCACCACATACGATATTAGATGTTGCTATTGAAATCCTTAAATAATATGAAAAGTTAAATATTTTTTGAATCCTAGGAAGGAGCAAAATATGAGGAGTTTGCCATATGTGCTGTGAAAATCGGAACAATCATGGCCCAAAGATGCAGGGAAATGTGTGTGTGTATATATATATATATATGAAATATATGTGTATGTCTAATGTTGTTTTTGGAGAGAGAGAGAGAGGGGGCCCGGGCGGTGAATGAGAAGAAATGGGTGGGATTGAAGCCCTTAAATGCAACAGGTGTGGCACAGCTCAGATGCGGGGACTCCA
The DNA here is from genome assembly GCA_014182555.1 of Eucalyptus erythrocorys. Classification (NCBI taxonomy): domain Eukaryota; kingdom Viridiplantae; phylum Streptophyta; class Magnoliopsida; order Myrtales; family Myrtaceae; genus Eucalyptus; species Eucalyptus erythrocorys. The sequence goes on from CM024602.1 coordinate 30,524,596, forward strand.
TCCCAGATGTCCCCCGCGTCGGGGGCCGCAGCCACGGAGGTCGCCTCATGCGCAGGCTTTGAAACGGAACCTTAAATTAATAAAACTTAAAATTCTGACACTCATTTTAGATTTTAAATGACCGATTAGTTTATTGGAACATTATGGTCATAGTAAGTCAAATGAGATGGCTCGTTATATAGTAATAGTAAGTCAACTGAGGTGGCTCATTATATAGTAGAAGTAAGTCAAATGAGGTGGCTCATTATGGAGGGAAAGGACTTTGGAATTTCTATTGAGAATGAAACTTATCTATCAATTTTTATTTTTAATAAAAAGTTTAAGCAAAGGGAATATTCTGAAAAGGATTTTATTGAGGAGCTCCTCGAGAGTACTTATCTTATAACCAATTATGAAACTTGTAGATTTGAAAAACAGATTTTTCTTGTGCTGAATGCAATGAATACTTTGAGAACTGAAAATTTTCTATATCCTGTGAAACGATCACGACTCTAGAACATCTGAATTTTAAGTGAAAATGAAAGCAGTGTCTATATTCAGGCAAGTTCTCAAGGAAAACCCAGCCCACTCTCGTGGACGGGGTCGTAATTGATGACCCGGTCTTCCTATGGGCTCACTGACTTGGCCGCCGCGGAGGCATCGGCATCAGCGAAAGTAGGATTATAAAAACCGGCGAGAGGAGAGCCAGAGGAAAGCACAGATTGGAGAAACATAAAAGATGAAAGCGGCGGTGTTGTGTTTCCTTCCGATGGCCTTGGCCTTGGCCACTTTCGCCGAGAAAGACAACTGCAACCGAAGGTGCGGCAACCTGAACGTGCCTTTCCCATTCGGGCTCGACAAAAGTTGCGCGTGGAACTCCAACCTCACCCTCACATGCAACCACACATCTGGGGAACTTATCCTCGGCAAAAACATTCCGATGTACAACATATCTGTGGAGAACGGGACGATGACCATTGGCAATTACATAGCATACGACTGTCGTGACGAGAGTGGCGGTCGCCTCAATGGCTCTCGCCCTAACCCAGGGATCAGATTGGTCAAACACAGGCACTATACAGTCTCGGACATCCGGAACAAGTTCACTGTCTTCGGTTGCGACACGTGGGCTCTTTTCTTGGACAATACCAACAAATCTGCGAGTGGATGCCTCTCCTATTGCCGCAAGGACGTCGACTTCACAGCCGAGACTGCTTGCTCCGGCCTCGGGTGCTGTCAGACGTCCATCCCCAAGAGCCTGAGGAGCCTCAGGATTACACTGAGCAGCTCAACCAACTACACCGCAGTTCGGAACTTCAGCTCTTGCGGATCAGCATTCGTAGTGGACCAGGAGTCGTTTCATGTCTCCGATTACAAGCTCCCCGTCCCGGATGATATTAAACTCAAAAATTACTTGCCAGTCAAAAATTATTCACCGGTTGTCCTGGATTGGGTAGTTGAACGAAATTTGACCTGTGAGGAAGCGCAATCGAACCCATCGAGCTATCCCTGCGGCGCCAACAGTAACTGCTCTGACTTCCAAGAGGGCAATGGTTATCGTTGCTTCTGTAAGCCTGGGTACAGGGGGAATCCCTATGCCCCCCCGCTGTCCCTAAACTCCGCAGGATGTGAAGGTATTCTTCTGTTCTCTTTGCGAGCCAAAAATTTTTGTTTGAATTGGGCCAGAATTTCCGTGATCTAGCCTCCTCCAGCCAGCTCTCCATTGAGTTGAGTTAGATGCTTCAATACAACCCAGACGTTATTTTTAAGAAGCGAAATAACACATGAACGTACACTTACAGTTTCACCTTTGATTCTGTTTGACATAGATATCAACGAATGCAACGATCCAGGGAGATATCCATGTCATGGGAATTGCAAGAACACAGCTGGGAACTACACATGCGACTGCCCGTTTGGCAGGGAGGGTGATGGCAAAGTTAGTTGCCAAATCTCTCATTATGTCATAATCGCTGCAGGTAACTCTAGTTCCCTTGTGATGGTCACTCAACAATCTAAGCTGCTCTTGCTCTAGACTACCAGCTTCCTTGCTATTGATCCAGCTCATGTTTTTATGTTCTCAAATTGTTCTCACTCTACATTCAACTCGAGCGATCACCAGTCACCGATATGGTTGTCAGTGGGCTCCAACTCATTTATGCATAATGCATCAAACGCACGTTTTAGCATCCGAAGCCTTAACTTTAACTACCTTATCAACTCCTCAATGTGCTTTCATCAAAGAAATCCCCACGCGCCTTGAGAAAGTAGGGGCAATTTTCTTAGAACTAGACTCTTCAATGACAGCCTATCATTTTTTGGCGTAGCATCATGATGTTTCCTTTCATATTGACACACCCCGATCACCAATTTTGACTAGTTACAGTTCCCTAATGCAAACCCGACGCACCATTCAATAATACCCCACGAGCAACCCTTGGCAAATATAATAACTCATATAATTTCACAAGAACATCATGAATCATGACACAGATGTAGACAAAGTGGCGGCACCAAAATAAACTCCCACTTCTCAAAATGCTTTCACAAAACTAGCAATTTAGAGTTTATAAACTCGTGTGCTTTTAAGTATTAGCCCATTCACTTAGCTTCAAGAAACACCCACTCTAGTATCACGGGTCAATGCCTGTGATTGAGACAGTGCAACAACTTAGACTTCTTTTAATTCGTTGGATCATCTAAACTAAGCCTTTTTTCCAAGGAACGAATGCTCACTTACTAACTGACATATGTAGTAGAGAGAGAAGCTCTAATAGAAAATGCACTTCTATTGCTCAAATGGGGAGAGCACTCCTATTTATACATGAGGATTTTCAATTATTATCGTCTCAACTGCCATACATCACATTAAATACAAGACTATCATCTATCCCATTAAATGCATGAAATATTTTGAGTATACATTTCCTGTACTGTCCTTTAGAGTATTCTAGATTCCTTATGAAAACCCTAGAGCCCAAGACACTTCAAGTCCTGCCGATCATATGGACCATCTCTTTGGCTGCTCAGGTCTTGAAATCTCCATGACAATAGTCTCTCAAAATTCTTCCTCTAAAAGTGCTGCTTCTCCTCTGTGGTGTTTCTTTGGATCTTTGGGGAATGAGTACTCAATCATTTGATGATTATCACATAAAAAAATTTGAAATTTTTTGTATTGCGATATTTTGAATAGAAACTACGAAAATTTGTATGGTGTTACGATCTGTTATGACCTGAGATTCCGTTTACCTGCCCCTCCTCCTTTTTTGCTTTTTCGTTTTCTTTCTCAGTCTTCACCGAGAGAGACACAAGGCCACACCCTGTTTTCCTTTCTTTCGTCGTATCTCGACTGCACCCACCACACTTTTTTTCTTTCAATACACCCCGACCCCTTTTGGCTAAAAGGATGAAAGGTGCACCTTTTAAACCTCTGATGCAAGGTCTTCGGCCCCGACGTGGCCTCTGTTCACACAGAGACACTGAGAGACCGCCGCGGGGGGGTGTGGGGCGTGGGTGTTGCTTGTGTGGCTTTGAGCACTGCTTATGGCAAATGGCTCTTACCGCACGTGCATGTGATTTTTCGGAAAATGTGAGTGTGTTTCGGTAAAGTTGGGGCATTTTTTATGGTGTGGCTTAATCCGATTACTCCATTTGGTGCCTGATGTGTCAAGTATTTAAGCGGATAAATGTAAGAACAAATTTTGGTTCTAAAATTTACAAGGTCCAAATTCATTACTTGTGGAAGTAAATCAATCATTCGGGAGAGAAACTAATCCATCCATTTTTCAATTTTGTGTGGCAGTCATTGTAGCGGTAACATTGTGCATAGTTGTTAGTGGCCTAGTCTTGCTCATATGCAAGAGGAGGGCCAAGGAGAGACACTTCAGGCAAAATGGAGGAGAGATCTTAAAGCATCAGAGAGTGAAAATCTTCACTGAGGAAGAGTTGGCTAAAGCCACCAACAACTACGATGCTAGCAATAAACTTGGTGAGGGTGGTTTTGCTTTAGTTTACAGAGGAAGAATCGACGGTGACATTTTAGTCGCAATCAAGAAGCCTAGAGATGTCCCTATCAAGAAGTCAAAGGACATGAACAAGGACAGCTCTCTGAGCACTCATGATGAATTCCTACATGAAATTGGCATCATTTCACAGGTTAATCACAGGAACTTGGTCAAGCTCATGGGCATATGTTTGGAGACAAAAGTGCCATTGTTGGTCTATGAATTCATCCCCAATGGGACTCTCCATTACCACATTCATGACAAGAGATCAACGGTCTTGCAATCATGGAAGAATCGCCTCAGGATTGCCTTGGAAGCCGCCTTGGCCCTTGAGTACTTGCATTCCCTGGCCGATCCACCAGTCATTCACAGCGATGTCAAGTCTTTGAATATACTTTTGGATGAGAAATACTCTGCTAAAGTATCTGATTTTGGAGCCTCGGTTTTAATATCACCCGGAAAGACACATATAGCTGAAAGAATACAAGGCACAATAGGTTATCTCGATCCTGAGTATCTCACCACTGGGGAATTAACCACAAAGAGTGATGTTTATAGTTTTGGGGTTGTCCTCGTGGAGCTCCTTACTGGAGAGATGCCGATTGGGCATGGAAAATCTGGGGAAAAAATCAACATCATCCGATCTTTCATCTCTGCTGTGGAGGACCAAACGCTCCTCCATATGATAAATTTTGAGGCATCCAATGAAGGTGAGGTGCGGGAGATCGAGGCAGTCGGTTCGCTCGCTAGAAGGTGCTTGAACTATAATGGCGTGAGTAGGCCAACAATGTGGGAAGTGGCCGAGCAACTGGCTAGGATCAACAAGAGCTTGTGGGCCGATCAACGGAACAACGAGGAGGCTCAAAGTTTACTCAACAAGACGGATGCGATTCTCCTTGGACTTCAGATAGTGCAATGAACAAACCGGAGTCGATTGACCTTTTAGTATTTGACATCGAGGCGGACACAACTAGTTCTAGCAACTGATTTATGGTTTCTAGCATGGGGCTATGTACAAATAATAATAATAAAAAAAAATCAATGGTCATATTTTCGTCCTTGATATTTTGATTGAGGTCTTGATTAAGTAGTTATTTTGAAGTCTTTATAAGGGATGACTCTATTTTAAATAAAGTACGGCGGATTATGCCTGATTGTACTCACTTCTATTCTAGCTATAAATTGCAAAGCTATGAGGAATAGCCATTTTATTTGATGAATGAATAATTATAGAAGACTGCTTGAATATCTATTCTAATGATTTAACAGGAAATTATTCTTTTGAATTTCAGTTTCACATACTGTAAGATTCGGAACTTTTTGACCAAGTCAAAAGGGACAGTGGGACCCACTTTCGATTTAAAAATAAAAAATAAGGAAAAGGAAATACAAAGTTGAAAAGTCAAAAGGAGGAGGAAAAGAAATAAAAAATGGTGTTCAGCTCATTGGTCGAACCAGTCTAGGAAGAAAGAAGAAAAAGAAGAAGAAAGAAGGAAAAATGGAATGAGGAAAAGAGAGGAAAGGGGCTTGCGCGTACCAGCCACGGACATCCCGCTGAGCCAATTCAATTCCATAACATGACACCTAGTAAGAACTCATGCTCATTGTTTATTCAATTGGAGTAGTTTTAGTTTTAGAGCTTGAAATTCAAAATCATGTGAGATTTGAGCCGCGATGTCGTTTTTGAGTCATTGAGCCACACACACATGAATGATACTTTAAGGTGTCTTGGAGCTGATGTGGCCGGTTTTTGGGAACCGCAAAGTATATATGATAGTTTAAGGTGTCTTGGAGCCATAAGATTTTATGGAACTTGATTTGAGCTTTCGGTTTGCCCTAAACAAAATTTTGAAATTTCCTACGCATGATGAACAATGCATGTCCAGCAATTTCAGGGTTGTATTTTGTTGGTTTTGGGCTTGATTTTGGAATGGTCAAGTTAGGATCCTTATAGTATGTTGAAAGAGCTTTCTATTGACTATAAGAACATTTGAAATAGGGTTCGGTGGAAAGAGTTATGACATAACCAAGTTTCGCGCTCAAGCTCTGCATTGTGAACAGCTTGAATAATTGCTTTGGATATGTGATTTATTAGTATGTAGTTGTCGTTTTATGCATAGTTTAGTTGAGCCATTAGTTGAGATAACATTTTACTTGATTTTAATGCTATTTCTTGCTCATATGATAGGAATACAAGTTCATTGATTTGAGAGAGCTTTGTTTTGGTTTAGGGCATATCTAGGTGAGTGATGCTATCTCTTATATGGATTTGTAAAATCATGTCTTGAAAGGGATAAAGATTTGAGTATTGTACAAGTAATTAAAGCATGTTTGTTGCATAAAAGTCTAGATCAAGTAATTACTACATTTTAATATTTGAGAACAATTTTATGAAAAGGATTGTGAAATGATATATATGTATAGTTTTGCGAATTGGTTTATGGAATAAGTTCTAAAAGAATATTGAGAAATGTTTTATGAAAAACGTTATAAAAGGTTATACATATTGATTTGTGAATTTGGTTTATGAAATGATATGAGAAATGCTCTACAAAAAAGTATTTATATTAGAATAAAAAAAAGTTACAAAAGGTCATATGATTAGTTTATGAAATGCATTGTGGATTATGAAATTAATTATGGATTGAATTTCTGGATATTGGAGGATGTGGGTTTAGTGTTCAAAATTGCTGTGAGCCCATGGAAGGGCTTATGGGTGTGCATACCAGGTTTAGGATGTCTTTTTAAGTCGAGCCACCATCTTTGTAGGTAGAGATCTTGCTAAGGAGGAAATCTTGGTTACCTTGTTACAAGACATTGTGTTGTGACCATAGTTAGGCATTAAGCAAAAGATTGATCAATGGAAAATCAATGGAAAGACCATTGACGTGTGTTTTGATATGAAATGGAATAATGGAGAGACCGTTGACATGGTTTTTGATAGAGATTAATTAATGGACTTAAAAATGTTCTGAATTGTATAAAGTTTGTTGAAATTAAACATCTCTTATATGATTTGATGTGTATATTAAAGAGTTGTATTATGGGTTTCTAATAGTGTTTTATACTTATACATAAATGTAGTGGTTGCTTGATTTACTTAAAAGATATATGGACTACTCACTAAACTTGTGGTTGCTTACCCTACTATTTTTCACACATTTTAGGTTCTCTGGTTATTAGCTAATAGAGTGAGAGCACTATCAATGGAGATGTTTGGAAGTGGACTTTAGGTATGGTTGAGCCTTGTTGACACCTAAATTTCGTCATTTTACTTAAGACTTAATAGCATTAAAAATTAGGAATTAGTCGCTAAAAAATTATTATTATTATTATTAAAAATTCTTTAAAAAATTATTATTAAAAAAAATGGAGAGAGGCCGGGTCAGGCCAGATCCGACCTTGGCCCGACCCGCCTCTCTTTCTTCTTTCCCCTCGCATGGGCCTGGGCCCGACCCTGTTTCCTTCCTTTTCTTTCCTCCCTTAGCCCAGCCCATTGGCTTGCCTCCTTCCCTATTGTCTTTCGACAACTCCGCAGAAAACAGAATAGGAGCAGCACAGCGACAAAGGAGCAGGGGGATCGGTGAGACAGGCGGGCAGCGTGATCCGCGTGATCGGCAGCTGGCACGGTAGGGGTCTTCGTGCGGACCTGCAAAAGAAAAGTGAAAAAAAAAAAGAGAGGAAAAATAAACAAGAAAGGAGGGGGGAGAATAGCCACAGAGGAAGCACCAAGCCAAGAGAAACTAGAGAGAAATAGAGCGGGAGGGAGATAGAAACAAGAGAGGAAAGGAAGGAGAACAGGCCGGAGAAGGACCCAAGAAGCCCCCGGAACGTCCAACTGCCGCCCGTGAGCTGTCGACTGTCGCCGTAGTCCTCGGAACCCAGCAACACAGAACAAGAGAGAAAGGGAGGAGAACAGGGTGAGGCCGCGAGAGAGGAGAGTAGTCAAGATAGTGAAAGCCGAGATTGAATGAAGAGCGAGAGGGAGCCTCGACGACCACTTGGCCACACTCGAGCTCCATCCAATGACCCCTCCTAGTAGAAGTCCTCAAGGCTAAACTAGTAAGCTTCCGTCTTTGCCTTTGTTTGTTACCCCTCTTGGGTACACCAGGCTAGGGTTCATGGCCATTCGACTCACACAAACTCCAACCCCCGTAGGTCTTTAGCTAAGTCGCTGGGTGTTGTTGGATGTTTGCTGAGAATCTCGTGTTAGAATATACATATAATTCTTTAATGTGGAAATTCAAAAGAAAATAGTGATCTTTGATCTTAATGATTTTCACAAATAGATGAAAACGTACCTTTGTCCATAACGTTACCATAGAATTCGAACCAAATGAAGAAATTTGATTTCTCTCCCTTAACCCACCATTCCTTACTGTATTCAATCAATGGAGAAGAAAATACGTTCCTATGGGTGGAGAGAGGACCGGACTCTATTTATACGTTCTTCCAATAGGTGCCTTCCATCAAAGTGCCTTTTCACTTTCATAAGAGTCGCATCTCTTCAGAAAATGATTATACATTTTCATTTTATTAGAGTCGCAGCTTCTCATAACCAATACATTATTTATATAGCATTGTAACAGTTATATTAAACCATATAATATAAATCATATTATGTGGGCCACAATAATTTTACATTATCCCATTTGGCCCATATGACTTTTCTTTCATGGTTTAATAAAGACTGTAATGTGCACAATAACATTATGCAATATAAAAATTTCATTAAATTGGCAATCACATAATAATCACAATTAAGTAAAGAAAACTAATGCAAGTCATAGCGGTTGTATGTCATTAATCGACATAATCCCTTTTATGCACTACAACTATAGCACTTTACTTAACATGATCCATAAATGAGAAATACAGTAATAGTCCAACCATAATGTCTCTTTAGAAACTATCCTATTTAACATTCATCTATTTTCCATAGAAAACAGGAAATATCAAAAACACATAAATGAGCTCAAAGTGTTAAATACATAAACTTAATATGATCATAATACAAACATTAATGACGTCCAATAATGCCCATCTTTTCAACATGCTCATTAAATATTTTGGACGGCAGTCCTTTTGTTAAAGGATCTGCTATCATAAGATTGGTGCTAAAGTGCTCAATTGACACTTTTCGTTTATGAACTTCTTCTTTAACAGATAAGTATTTGATCTCCATATCCTTAGCACCCTTAGAATACTTGTCGTTCTTAGAGAAGAAAATTGCTGTAGAGTTATCACAATAAATTTTCAGTGGCTTGACAATACTATCGACAATCACAAGCCCTGAAATAAAATTCCGCAGCCATAATCCATAAATAGTGACCTCAAAGCATGCCACAAATTCAGCTTCCATAGTGGATGCAGCAATAACTGATTGCTTTGCACTCTTCCATGAAATTGCCCCTTCAGCCAGAAGAAACAAGTAACCAAATGTTGATTTTCTTGTATCGGCACATCTAGCTAAGTCTGAATCTGAATATCCAATCATCTCGAGATGATCAGATCTTTTATAAGTGAGCATATGATTTTTCGTTCTTTGCAAGTATCTAAGCACTTTCTTTGCAGCTTTCCAATGATCCATTCTTGGATTACTCTGATACCTGCCCAGCATTCCGACAGCAAAACTGATGTCTGGCCTAGTGCAAGTTTGTGCATATATAAGCTCCCCACAACAGATGCATAAGGAATATTTTTCATTTGTTCTCGTTCCAATTCACCTTTCAGACATTGCATAAGGCTAAATTTATCACCTTTCTGAATTGGAACTATTTCTGCTGAGCATTTACTCATATTAAATCTCTCTAAAATTTTCTCAATGTAGGCTTTCTAAGACAATCCTAATAATCCTTGTGATATATCACGTAATATTTCTATTCGTATCATATACACTGCCTCTCCCATATCCTTCATTTCAAAATTCTTAGAGAGAAAATTCTTGATTTCATGTAATAAACCAAGATCATTAGCAACAAGCGAAATATCATCAATATATAGAACTAGAAAAATAAACTTGCTCCCACTAATCTTCACATATATACACCGATCAACGGTGTTTTCTTTAAATCCAAATGAAGTTATGGTATCGTTAAACTTAAGATACCATTGTCAGGAAGCTTGTTTAAGTCCATATATTGACTTCTTTAATTTGCATACCATGTGTTTCTTTCCTTTAACTAAAAAGCCTTTGGGTTGGTCCATATAAACCTCTTCTTCTAAATCACCATTAAGAAAGGCGGTTTTTACATCCATTTAGTGTAACTCCAAGTCATAATGAGCCACCAAAGCCATAATAATTCTAAGTGAGTCCTTCTTAGAGACTGGTGAAAGAGTCTCTTTATAGTCAATGCCTTCTTTTTGTGTAAAACCCTTTGCAACAAGTTTAGCTTTATATTGTTCAATATTGCCTTTTGAGTTACGCTTGGTCTTAAAGACCCATTTACACCCGACCTTCTTACATCCTTTAGGCAACTCAACAAGATCCCAAACTTGATTTTGATGCATGGATTTTAACTCTTCTTCCATGGCATTAAACCATTCATTAGAATCTTCACATTCCATGGCTTGGGAAAATGAACCTGAATCATCTCCAATTCCTAAGTTAATTTCTGACTATTGTAGATAAACTATATAGTCATCAAAAATAGCCCACCTCTTTTATCTTTGAGATCTTCTTAATGCCATTTCTTGTGACTCAGCTATTGGAGGTTTAATATTGACATCTCCATTATGGAGTGTTTGTTCATTAATTTGTTGTTCTTAATTAATGTTAGGTTGTACTATAATATCAGGAACAACTTTAGAAGCTTTGGGTATAGGAACTTCTACTCTTACTTCTTGAATGCAAGCATCACGCACTCTTTCACTCCCATTAATGTCACTATTCTCAATGAACCTAGCATTTCCATATTCAACAATTCTTGTACTATGATTAGGACAATAAAATTTATATCCTTTGGATTTCTCTGCATAACCAATGAAATAACTACTGGTTGTTCTTGAATCCAATTTCCTTTCATGTGGATTGTAAATTCTTACTTCTGCTGGACAGTCCCAAACATGCAAGTGTCGTAAACTAGGTTTCCTTCTCGTCCACAGTTCAAAAGGAGTCTTTGAGACTACCTTACTAGGAACCCTATTTAATAAATACATAGAAGTCTTTAAAATATACATCCACAAAGACAAGGGTAAAGATGAATGACTCATCATACTCCTAACCATTTCCATTAAAGTACGATTACGGCTTTCTGCTATACTATTTTGTTGTGGTGTACCTGGCATTGTGTATAGAGCACAAATGCCATGTCTTTCAAGGAATTTAGCAAATGGACCTGGACATTGTCCCGATTCATCATACTTTCCATAATATTCACCACCTCTATCCGATCTTACTATTTTCACCTTTCTATCTAATTGTCTTTCAACCTCTTTAATATACACTTCAAGTGCATTTATTGATTTAGACTTCTCATGCAAAAGATAAATATAACCATAATGTGAAAAATCATTAATAAAGGTGATGAAATAGCTTTCCTTACCAAAAGATGGAACATCGAAAGGACCACATATGTCAGTATGTATAATTTCAATAAGTTCTGTGCTTCTTGCGGCACATTTCTTAGTGTGCTTTGTTTGTTTACCTTTAATACAATCAATACACACTCCAAGGTCAGTAAAATCCAAATTTGGAAGAATTCCATTTTTCACTAATCTTTTCATTCTTTTCTTGAATATATGACCCAAATGTTTATGTCACAAGTAAGTAGAATTTTCATTCAATAAACTTTGTTTAGTGCCAACATTATGATGCAAGGTCATTAATATCTCAACAAAAGTATTATCAAGTCTAAATTTGTAGAGACCATCACATAAAGTTCCAGTTCCAATAAGAATATCACTCTTAAATAAACTGAAAGATTCATAACCAAACTTACAATAAAATCCCGCTACATCAAGTCTTGGTAAAGAAACTAAATTGCGAGAAAATGTAGGTACATAAAAGGTTCGAAACAAATTCAAATAATGCCCAGTATCTAAGATCAAATGGTAAGTGCCAATGCCTTCAATTGGAGCTTTGTTTATGTTCCCCATAATCACATAATTTTCATTTGGCTTTATAGTTTGGATCGTAAGAAATCCCTACATTGTATTTGACACATGAGTGGTGGCACCAAAATCAATCCACCAGTATTATGAGGAACTTCAATAAAGTTTGATTCAAAACATACTAAAGCACGAGGCTTACCTTTCTTTTCGAACCAAGCCTTACGTTTCAGACAATCTTTCTTCAAGTGTCCATTTTTGTTGCAAAAGTGACACTTAATAAGATTGTGTTCCTTCTTGTGGATTTGAGAAGCCTTTGAAGAGTCATTCAGAATGTGTAATCTTTTCTTCTTGCTCCTTCCACCTTTCCTCTTAAAATTCCTTTGAGCTTCTTGATGACTTGAGAGATGAATATAATGAGCTTTTTGATTCTTTATCCTTGTTTCCTCTTGAACTAGCATACTGGCCAATTCATTCACATTCCACTTATCCTTTATAGTGTTGTAATTCATTTAAAATGGCCCATATTGTTCATGAGGCAAGGAATTAAGTATAAACTGTACTAAAAAGTACTCATCCACGTTTATTCCTAAAGTCCTTAACTTTGCTAGTAAGTTCGTCATCTCAAGTATATGCTCATGCATAGTACGTGAACCATCATACTTTATGGTGGTCAGTGTGCTCATCAATGTACTAGCAAGTGACTTATCAGCAGTTTGAGAACGCTCTTCCACAAATTTCATAAATTCCTTAGCATTGTCAGTCTTGGGAAGAGAAATCTTTAATTTGTTTGCAACTGTCATTCGCATGAACATTAAGCTCAGTCTGTTCGATTTTTCCCAAGTTTTATGGAAAGACTTTTCATCATCGCTACTTTTATCAGTAATAGTAGCTGATTTCTCAACTTGAAGAGCTAAATCAAGATCCAAGACACCTAAGTGAAACTGGATTTGTTCACTCCAATCAAGGAAATTTATCCCATTGAATAAGGGAACAGACGAGGCATGTGAATGCAGTAAAACAGGTATAGATACTACAAATATGCAAGAAATACTCGTACATTAATGCCTTGGGAATATCACCTAATCAGATTCAATCTAAATATACACGTACATCATAGTTCTCCTTTGGGCGATCCTATGATATACAAATATATATAAACCATAATGATGCTAATAGCTTTTATTTGGTAATTGTAAATATATATCTTATTAAAATTTATTTGCTATCTTTGGATATACAAATCAATTTAACAAGTCATATTAATTACCAACTATCATGTTCATGAATTATAAGAAAATAATTAACCTTGGGTTAATCCTTAAGTTTTTATAATAAATGAACTACAATATACCCATAACACCAATAATGATATGAAACATATCAATTTCACATATAAAGCATTAATTAATCATGGGTAATGAATAAAATAATTTACAATATCAAAAATTCAAAAGATTTCAAGGTTTGGCCACTTTGGTTACTAACAAACCATTCATAATATGAATTTTTAATTATTGTAAAATACAAATATTTACCAAATTGCACACAAGGACAAAACGTAATCACAGCATAAGGGCAAAATCGTAAAATCATAATTCCATAAGGGCATAATCATAAATTTAAAATCTAGGGGCAAAATGGTAAATAATTAGCCAAGGGCAGGATCGTAATTATAAATAAATAGGGGCAAAAAATAAAATAAAATAAAAATAATGGCGCCGCGGTATGTCAGGCATGTGCAAAGCACGTGCTTGAACACTTGGGGAGCGTGTGCCTTGCACGTGCTTGTCCAGCGCGTAGGCGCACGCCTACAATTGCATGGGAAGCCCCGCGTATAGCACCCCTGAACCAACTGAGGTCGCCACAATTACCTATCTCCTATTTTGAAGTCAAAGTTGAGCCGTATTTTTTAGGCATTTTTTTTTTTGAAAACGGTCCTAGCGCAGCTTAATTGCGGAAGCAAAATCAAATCTTTCCAATTCTTCCTCCAAATAACCATGAGGCAATGCACACCAACAAAGCATCATAAGATAAAAACTGAACTACTTTTATTTACATATTGACAAGATGGATTTTCTAGGGTGGGTACAATCAAAAGAAAAGCCATATTTATAACTAGCTTGGCTCTTGCTCAAAAAGAAAATCCTCTACCCTCCCTGTTGATCATACATAGACCAATCCATCCATAGGGATTGGCTATGTCCAAAAATATCAACTCCTAGCTCCTCACGCAGGCCTCTACACCCATCCTGGTGCATCGAGTGGTGGCGGTGGTAACACTCCCGGCATTATTCCGTCCGGACGAACATGGACGGAGATAAACTCCTGAATGACTGGACCCTCAGTCAGGCCCACCTCATAGGATACCAGCGCACGAACCCGAAAGAAAGTCAAACCAGGGACAAAAGGATAGTCAATCTCCATCACCTCAACCTCTACATCGGATGAAATGCCGTAGTAAGTCCCTCGCGTGACAGGTAGGAGCGGCATCTCTAAGTTGAAAAGTTAGTCCCCAAAAGGGGTGAGTACAACTACTCAGCAGATAAATGATCCCTTTAGCTACTCACACATCATACAAGATAATCAAGGTATCACGATGTAGCACATATCATTCATGTATGCAATGCACTACTTACCTTGCAGCCATTTACATGTCATCGTACCATATCTGTATACATCATCAAATATTCATGCATATGCCAACATTATGCCATAGGTATTCATTCATCTAAGCACTTACTATCAAATGCTTATGCATATACCATGCATACATATCTTTAAATACCCATGCATACACCATGCATACATATCACCCTATGCATGACTCAATTCCAATTTCACAATTTTTAATTGGCCTTTATTGCTCGCACCCAGTCCTAGCGATGCAAAAGAAAACACATCCTCGGCACACACCTCCGGGCTTCCAGCATCCCCTACGCTCCGGGCATCTTGCACCCCAACTGGCATCACGAGGAATCCACGGCACACACCATCCGGGCTTCCGGCATTTACACTCCCGGCCGGGCATCTCACCCCACTCACGAGGCCATCCGGGCTTCCGGCATCCCCTACGCTCCGGGCATCTCAACTCCGAGGCCATCCAGAATTACGCACCTAGGGCCACTGGGCATCCGGCATTTACACTCCCTGGCCGGGCATCCTGACACTCCTGGGGTATCGTTGGCTCACACCTCCGACGGCCTTCTCATTTATTATGATTTATATTCACATTCATGGCCCAATTTCATATGGCATATGATATGATGCTCACTTTTAATAACTATATGAAGTGCCAAATACCATCACTCATGCAGCATGATGAAATCACTTAGGACAACACCATCCATTTGGTTCATGCAATTCAAAATAGTTCACATATCATTTTCTTTGAAGTTTACAAAATTCAGCGTGCATGATTTCTGAAAATGTCTAAATCGAATGCCCAAATGACTCTAAAAAATTATGAGATTTGCACACGTGATAGTCGAGATATAAGAACACACTTTTCATGAAGAATGCATGTTCTAAAAATCATCACATAAAAAGATACAACTCAAACATCACAGCATACAAATCTTGGACATACCAGTTTGCACGGTTTCAGAATTTTCCCAAATTAAATATCCAAATGACCTTTAAAAATCGTGAAATTTTACCACGTAACAATTGAGATATAAAGGCACAACTTTCATGAAGAACTCATATCCAAAAGATCTTCACATGAAAAGATACAGCTTAGGTAATACAGCTAACAATTTCGGACACACCAGATCGCACAACTTTAGAATCACTTCAAATTAAATACCCAAACAGCTTTCAAAAATTATGAAATTTTACCACGTGATAGTCAAGAATCTAAGGTAGATTTTTTATGAAGATATTAAGATCAAATTCATCCTAGATAATTAATTACAGTCGATGAAAGCTTCTGTTCATTGTACCGTAACATCCAGATCAATCCATCACTGAAAATTTGCCATTTTACCTACTTATTCTCCTTCTTTTCTTCTGGATTTTTGATATGTTCTAGCTTAAAGTGTCCACTTCAACTTTCATTTAGGAGTCAAGGTGAAATTTCCAAAGGAAGGTCATCTTATTATCCCCGAAGTCGCTGATGTTCCGCAAAGCTTGTCCAGATTCCACGTCTTTAAGAAAGAATACATTTCACTAAGCTATACTTGTTAGTTTTTTCTCAATTTTGAGTATGTTGATCTTCATGATGTTCCCAACAACTCTTATGAAGAAGTCGAAGAAAGATTCCCAATAAAAAACCGCATACAACAACTAAAATCACCAAAGGTCAACATGCAATTCCAGATTTAACCGTTTTCGTAAAAGATGGGTTTAACCCCTCAAAACTCGTCCATTTTACCTCAAATTCTAGTATGTTGTAGTTTAAGATATGATCTACAACTTTCATGAAGGAGTCGAAGTCAAAATCAAACTCTAAAGTCACATGTAAACCCTCACAACATTCGGGTATATATAGTTCTACTCGAGAACAGTTCATATCTTGAAACAAAACACCTCAAGACTTCGGTTTCTATACTCAAAACACACGAAATCAACCACCACACAACAATACATTCAAAGCACAACATGCAAGAGTAGTTCAAGGATATATTCTTGCCTCTAAATTCAGCAAAACAAACACCAAAAGGATGAGCAAAGCAGCGGGCGACGGACGGCTTCCCTCCTTCTTCCTCTCCTTCCTTCTTCTTTCTCTTTCCCTTTCTCTCTTTCTTTCTCTCTCACGGTCGATAGACTTCTTCCTAAACCGGCCAACTTCCCTTTTTAATTCCCTAATTTCTCATCATTAGGTGTAATGATTGATTTTTCATGCAATTGACACCTTTCATCAGCTAAGGACACATGGAAGATGGCATGCAAAACCGGCTTCTCCCTCCTTCCTTGCTCGTCCAAGGCTTTGCTTCATGGGCTCATGGGCCAGCCCATTGGCTTGCCTTAGGCCCACGCCTTTTGGACCCAAATTCCAAGCCCAAATCCAATTAAATTCTAATTCCTAAAAAATAACTAAATCTTTGTTAGATTAACTACAAGATTAATTAACTAAACACTTGAGTCTGTAGATTTATAAATTCTAACTTTGTACTTCACATGGCCAAAGTCTTTTTCTTTCAAAATACACCCCTTACAAACTCGGCCATAAATCTCATCACGAATCATGGATAAAAAGGCCACTAAATACAATCGCAGAGGTTTTCCTTGCCTATCCATGGCTCAGGGTATATTTAGGGATTTTCATAAAATTCTGAGATGCCACACCGCGCGTGGATCCCACGTGCGCCGCGGCTCCGCATGCGTGAGGGCACGTGGCGTGTGGGCTTCACGCGCCTGCAATTGCAACACATGCGTGGAGCCCACGCGCCTTCTTCCTCGCGCACATACGCGATTTTCCGCTTGAAATCGCCGTTTTTAGCCGCGATTTCACCGTCGTTTCGTCTCCGGCAGCCCATTCCAGACATAAATAAATAATGGGTTTTGAAGAGCATACCGGCACGACCACATGGGTTTAAGTTTTGGCGAAAATGACCTAGAATTGGCCCCAAATCAAACCAAAATTTCTCCAAAACACAAACCCTAACCACCGCAACTTCCATTGCCCAATTTGCCTTTGGCAAAGACAAATATACTGGAAAAACTCATGCCTAATGTTCCTCATGGTAGTTCGACCATATGGGTCCGAAATCAAGCGGTGGATCGCCGGATTTTGCCCGGAATCGTCAAGTTTCTTACTCGGCCTCATAACTCCAAATTCCTCCATTTTCATCCTTTTCCATTCGGATTTTTTTTTTTAATAAAACGCCCCATCATTTGGGTTTTCTTCGACATAACCCTCTTTCTCATTTTAACAACAACAAATAGTACGAATATGATCATTCAACGAAACATCATACATAAATCATAATAAATCTATAAACGGAAAATCATGAGATCATAAATCGTGCTCTGATACCAACTATTAGAATACACATATAATTCTTTAATGCGGAAATTCAAAAGAAAATAGTGATCTTTGATCTTCATGATTTTCACAAATAGATGAAAACGTACCTTTGTCCATAGCGTTACCATAGAATTCGAACCAATTGAAAAAATCCGATTTCTCTCCCTTAACCCACTATTCCTTACTGTATTCAATCGATGGAGAAGAAAATATGTTCTTATGGGTGGAGAGAGGACTGGACTCTATTTATACGTTCTTCCGATAAGTGCCTTCCATCAAAGCGCCTTTTCACTTTCATAAGAGTCGCACCTCTTCAGAAAATGATTATACATTTTCATTTTATTAGAGTCGCAACTTCTCATAACCAATACATTATTTATTTTATATAGCATTGTAACAGTTATATTAAACCATATAATATAAATCATATCATGTGGGCCACAATAATTTTACATCCCGGCCCTGTTTCGAGTCCCGGTTGAGTCGGAAGCCCTTCACTCGATGTCGCATGCCACTTGCTCGATGAAATGCTTCACCGAGATCTAGTTTGCTTTGGGCTTTTTGGCCAAAACTGAATGTCCACAAGTTGATTTGTTCTGTTGAGATGTCATTTTTGTGATTAGTATTCCCTAGGCGTTGGTTGTTCAGTCGTTTCGCTGCCGCCACCCCCATCATCATTTACATTGTTTTGTGTTTCATGCTTTGTGGCCGACAATGGCCGTCCGATGGCAAAAGGAAATCGACAGGGAGGTCGGCTAACAAGTGGTGGTTGGGGTGTACATCCGGTGAAGAGTAGTAGCTCGGCGACGGTCTGAGATTCGGACAAAGTTTCTCTAGAAATGTAGGAGCTTCGATGAGGGCAAGAGCTTGTTGAGGAAGATCATCGTGGCAGAAGATGGGCACAAGGAAGGGACAAATAAAAAAAACAAAAGAAAAAGCAAGAGAAATAAAAGTGCAGCAAAAAGTGAAAAAAAAAAAAAAAAAGAGAGAGAAAAGGAAAGCAAATGTTGGCTTCCGGTGTGCAGAGGAGTCAACGAAGGGGAAGTGTAGTTGAAATGACAAAATAGGGAAAAGACAAAAGAATAATTAAGAATTTTAATTAAAAATATTATTAATATTGTAAAAAAAGGTTTTTTTTTTAAATAACTTTATCTTTTTAGGGAAAGTTTGGGTAGTCATTGGATTGAGCTAGTAGGTTAGATCGGGCTTATCCGGTCCAAACCTGTTTCCCGAATATAATAATATGAAATGATAATAATATATTAAAAATTTTAAAATTTCAAAAAAATTTTAAAAATAATATATTTTTTTAAAAATAATAAAAATTCAAAAAAAAATTCTGAAATTCAAAAACTCAAAAAACATTAAAAATTCGACCTTTTTTTTAAAAATTAAAAATTTCAAAAACTAGAAAATTTAAAAATTTAAAAAAATCCAGTTTTGTTTTGGAAAATTCAAAAATTCTTCTCTTTTAAAAAATAGAAAAATAAAAAAATTCAAAAAAAAAAAAATTCCTCGTAAAGGTTGAAATTAATCTTTGGAGTAATTTTCTCCTAAAAATAGGAAACATTTCAATTTGGAATTATGTTTAAGTTTGATTAAGCCTTTAGGGCTTTACCTTAGGGTTTCATTTCTCCTTAGGGACAAATCCCTTAGAATGCACAATATTAATATGTTGACTTTGGCTTCTCTTTAGTCTAGTTAATATTGATATTTACCTCTTCCTTAATGTTAAATTTTTGCTATCCCATGATGTGCATTTAATGCTTTCTTTGATAGTCGATTATTATTTTGATGACTATACACCTGCATGATCACCTCATGTGTTAGCAGATATGCCTAAAATCAATCCAAGTTGCTTGACAAGATTTTTTTTTTTAAATGAACAAGATTAGGTATTGAAATGGCACTAATTGGTTAATTAGTGTAATAAAGTCTTCGAGCCTAGATTCTCTAGTTGCGTAGGAAGTGAGGTATACTCCCATACCTCACTTGTTTTCTAGCGGATCCCAATAGGCTAGTGGCGACTCCTCATTACAAAATTCTTATGAATACCCTAACGTCGCGTGAGATATGAGTTTGGGAGAACCCCTGTCTAATTATGGGCCGTGAACCTGTCTTTAGGCAATACACCTAAACCTACTCCCTCCCCCCGAGGGTAGGTCGCACAGCTTGGCGAGCTCGCTAGAGACTTAGTTTTAGACCTTAGAGGACTTAGGCCAAAATTAATCTTGTTCAAAAATACTTTTGTTTGGTAGCGAGGATTCCAAGTACGCCCCTAGCATTAAATGTGTTAAATGTTTTTGTAAAATGGGAGGTATAAGGGGAAATGTTTGCTTACCTTTGTCTTGTAGGGAAGTGTAGGAATGTATGGTTTATTTTTTATGTACGGAGTGTTGTTTGCTTATAAATTGTTGTGCATGTATCATTTGCATTGCATTACACCCTAGCACACACAACCTACCACCGGACCTGGGCCGCATAGAATTTCTTAGGATGGTGTCGAGATGGATACTACTCCGACTACGATCATGTAGTATGAGTCACCCATCTTGACCCTAAAATTGCTTTCTTAATGTCAAAGGTCCCCACCTTAGTCTACAACCATGCGACATGGGTCGGTTCTTTGACGAAGTCGAAGTCATGGGTAACATGACCTAGCGGCGATCTTGTTGGTTCGGTCCAATGATCCTATGGCTCCATTTTGAGCCATATAAATTAGAAATCGAACCACATCCTATGTGAATGTCTATGCAATAAATAAATAAATAAAAAATACAGAGAGAAAAGTCGTCCCCCATAGTAGGTATCATTCTTCTTTTTATTTGTGTTTTTTAATTGAATTTTCATCTTGAAATTTACGGAAGTCAATCGAATGCCTTCAGTGATGTAAGCTTATGATTGAAAAAATCGGCAATCACTTTTGATAAGTGAACATAAAATGCAAGTTCTAAACACTTTGATTTGACCTTGTTGAACACATTGTTTTGTTTAAATTTCTTGTTATGGGCTCAAAATCGCATTTTTTAAAAAAAGTGCCAAAAAACTTTCAAATCAAGATTATGTTTTGGGGCAAAAAAAATTAAAAAATTAAGATCATATTTTCAATCAAATTCTTTCTTTCTCACATTATGGGATTGAAATTCAGACAATATTTTGTGTATAGATTTCTCAAAATAAAAGTCACTTCATTTTTGCAGGAGTAAAATCATAAATTAGTCTTTAAAAGAAAAAAATCAATGCCACCTTTGCATATAAAAAATTTTTGAATAAAAGTGGACATTTAATCGATGGCCATAGATTGATTTTTTTTTTTTTATTAATTTCTTCTCTTATGATAAAATCTTGGCGAAATACTAAAACCCCATAATAGAGACCACGGGGAATGTATCGTCGCCTCGATTTGGTTGTAAGAAGCGACCTCATTGATAGATCATTTTCTCATTCACATACTTCACACACTGACATTGTTGTCTTTTTGCAGGTTATGCATGATGCTCCATGACATTCTTGTGTTTGACCACATAGAGAAGTGAATTCTAGAGCTAGGACGAGAGTTGATTTTTACTTTTATCTATACAAGAGTTTAATGTATTTTCTCATTGTTTTTATTTTTGTTAAGAATCTTATTTTCCATTTTGGGTTTTAATTGTGAATCCAATTGATGCTTTTGTAAATCATGCAACTCACATTTTTTTTTTTTTTATGATGTAATTCAATCTTGTGAAAATCATCCAAAAAAAAAAAAAAAAAAAAAAACTCAGAATTATTTCAAACGAATATTTACGTCTACCTTCAAAATGTTTCGAAAATGAATTTCGAGAAAGCTTTGCTTAAGGCTCTCTCTTCGCGTGGTCACTTTCTCAGGTAAAATGAGGAGTTTATTTGAGATTGACATCGGCCCCTTCTGAAAGATAAAAATGAGGCTCATGGAATTTGAGGAGCAAGCATGCGTTGAGGCTTCGACAGCGCCAATCTTCCATAGAGGCGGAATGAAGTCGAATTCCATTCTGGGAAGTTTCTTTATTCGCAAATGCCTTAGGTGCCAAAATAGCCCCTCGATCTCGTTCAATTTGCATGATGAGACAAATGAAGGGAGTTGCCAAGCATCTAAAAGGTGAATTCGAAGGAAGAGTAAACTTTATCGATTTTAATTATCAATTTCTAATACCATTTCTAACATGACTTTCTTTTCATTGCCAAGGAGACATCAAGAGTACCAAGTTTTGTAACACTCCAACAAATGCGATGGAGCATTATTAAGTCCTGTTCATTTTAAGAAACAAAGATTCAAATGAAACAGAGGGGGCAATATTATCCCTTCCTCCATAAGAGATACCTTGGGATGTTGATTGCCTAACTTTGGAAAATGATGTATGTCATTCATAAACTTGATTCTCTTTAGCATAAAAAATGAGATATCCTTTTCTTTGGTACATGATGGATTTGAACAGAATAAAGGTTTGTCAAATAAAGAGTAGGAGAGCAACTTTTGATTTAGAAAAAAATCTCTCATCTCCCCACCAATGAAGTGTGCTGGAACAACATCGTCAAATTCATCAAGAAATGATGTATCATTCCTCAATTGAACCTAATTAATTATAGAGATAACCCGTTTCATCTCATCTTCTTACAGGGTGATAAATGGGGAAAAAGTTGCACTTTGACAGTAAAAGCAACGCCTTCCACCAAGGAATTAGGCAATAAATGGGCAGAGTATTTAAAGAACAATATCCCCAAATGTGAAAACAATGAGCAATCTCCATCCTTTCAAAGCAAGAATGAAAAAAAAAAAAATCTAATGATTCCTATTTAAATTTTTCAAGCTTTTTGTTCAATTAAACATTTCTTCCAAAAGAGCATTTGAAAAAAGTAGGAATTGAACTTTGTAAATTGGTGTATACAATAAAGAACTGCTTTTCATGGATAAAATCAGGGCCACATAGCCATTTTTCAATCAATTCTAGCCACTTTAGGCAAAGTTCATACCTAAAGAATGAAAAGATGTGAAGGGTAAATGGTGTCAATTCCAATTGCTCATTTTGATAGCGTCTCTGACATGATTCTTTTTTTCCTTTGATAGGAAGATATCAGACACTTAAGGGAAAATGCAAGTGAAGGGTAATGTTGAGTTACCAAATATCTACGAGGGTGAATCCAAGAAATATTAGCACCCAAAGGATAAAAGCAAGTGAAGGGTAATAATGTATCGTTTTCCAACATTTCAATTCCTAAAGATTTTTGCACTAACATATTCTTTCACATTATTTACAGGGTTATCGGGTCACCATGCCACAGGTAAGTACCCTCATTCTCAAAATTATAAAAAAAAAAAAAGAAGAAGAAGAAAAAAACGGAGAATTTCCATTACAAAAAGGACCTTTTGCGCTTTCTTAGAGATAAGCACAAAAATGAATAATTAAGAAAAAGAAAACTTTCTACAAGCTTTTTGAACATCATTTTTATCTCAAAATTGTTTCCTCTTTTTGGGGATTATTCATTTTGAATCAAAATTTCCTATGGAGATTAATCTACTCAGACGATCTTAGTAGAGTGAAATGGAGATGTTAATCATGTAAAAAAGAGGATACTTAGGATGAGGAAATGCAAGCCATTTCCAAACACATCATTTAAACACTTTTGAGAGTTGAGTGAAAGGCGACTTTCTCATTGGACGAAGGATTCATTCACATTGAGCGCAAAGATCGAAATAATGAAGGCGTTTTCTTCATCTTGCTACCTTTTTAGGCCAAATAAAGATGATCCTTTAAAGTACCCCTGTCGAGAACAACCCTACTTTGGGGCAGCATAGGAGATTACAGTTGTGTTATAGAGTGAAAGATTGAAAAAGATTCTATTACTTTCACTTGCATCAATCTTCTGGTGATAGCTTAAGAGGAATTCTCATTAGAGCTTGACTTATCCCAAGATGAAGAAGAGCATTTCCTTCTCTACCCGAACACCGATACTCATCGCTTTAACTAATTTGGGCCTAATTATTCATTTCTGAACCTTGAGCGGTGATCATCTCCCTTCACTGGGGCAAGGCATAAGAATTGACCAAATACAATTTATAGTTATGAGAAAATGTGAAAAGCATCTCGAAAGTTATAAGAGCTACAAAAGTTCAAAGAGCAAAAAGTTCGACAAACTAGTGGCATGAAAAAGCAGTGTGCCTGGTAAAAGTAAGGCCAATACTCATTAAGAAAAAGAGCCAAAAGGCTGCATCTTATGTAAAAAAATTATCAAAGTCCAAGTGTCTGCGTAAAAAAATCAACGCAAGTGCAAAGGAAATTAGAAAAATGAGCAAAGCTCCATGCAGAAATGATTAGTCAAGGGACTTTCGAGATGCGCTATGTTTCAAAAGCCAAATGATTTCGAAAGATCGAGTGACCTGATCACAATGCCATGATGATCACCGACTCTTAAAAAACCCTCTTGAAAATTTTAAGCCTTTCGAGCCTCTCCTAAACCAACATTACAACCCTCTTTCGAAGTCTCTTCTAATTGAGATGGTTTGAGTGAAAATGAGAATGCCACAAAGAAGCTACTACTTGAAGGAGTGGAGGTAATTCTATCTTGTCTTATCTTCCAAGTTCTCGACTTGTAAACCCGATGAAGATAGCGACGAATGTTCCTTTATTGGCCTCAAAGCAATAATTCATTTGTGTAAGCCCTAACCGAGCCTATATTGTGGTCCTTTCAAAAGACCTTTTTGATTGATTAGATTATGCTCATCGTGAATGTTTCTAAAAGCCTTTGACATGAGTTATGTGAGATACCCTCAGCAATCAGTTATTTCCCACGCAAATAAATGGGATCAAGTAGCCATTCTATGAAGAGTGTGAAAAGCCCTTTCTGACTAAGAAGCTCTAGTTGGCATGCTTAATAAGCCTTTTTCACGAGTCATAGCCATTCTAATAAGAACTTGACTCCTAATGGTGAAAGGCGAGCTTAAGCTCGCTAGAGATGGGTGAGCCTCGTGCTCATCGGCGAACTTGAGGCTCGCTTGTCGCCGTGCGAGGCTATTGCCGTGGCTAGTGACCGGCAAATAACGAAGAAATGGTGAAACAAAGGAAAGAAAAAGTAAAAAGAAAAGAAAAAAAGTAAAAATAATATGAATTTAAATATATAAACAAATAATAATTAAAAAAAATAAGGAAGAAGGAGGAGGAGAGAGTGAGGGCTTGTAGGAGTAAGAGAAACCAAGTAAGGAAAATATTTTCTACTTTTCAAAAGTGAAAAACTTTTTCCTCTAATTTAGAGGACTCTTTTACTTTCATGAAAAAATGTTTTTCCAAACAATTTATTTTTTATGAAACGAATGCCAAAAAATCCAAAAAAGTTTTCTTGAAAGTTATTTTCCATAAAACGAATGAAATCTTAATATACTATATTATCCTAGTTTTAACTAATCATATCAGTAAAAAGAATGTTTGTGTATGGGAGGGGTCCTCAAGCTAGCCTCGGGTTAAAAATTAATAAAATGTCTATTGATATTTAGGAGCACTAAGAAACTTTCTCAGGTCAATCTTCCTCGTAATCCTCAATGGAGTCGTAGTTCCGCGATCTGCATCTTCCCATGAGTGGCGGTAAGGGGAATGGACAAATCTAGGTCGCTAATATAGGTGAATGTAGTGGACAGCATCATGTGGGGATGACTCGATAAGTCGTCGTCGAAGACGGACTTCGCAAGTCGTCGTCGTTCAGACGTTTCATTAAAAGAAGGCGCAGAGTTGAGTTCACGAGGAAGTCTTCGTCACGCGCTGCCGTACCACAAGAAAATTCATTAATGAAAAAGACATTTGGAGAAGTGAGGAAGTAGTCCTTGCCAGCTTTTGTTTGCTAGGTAAGGCACGGAATTTGTCCATTCCCCTTGCCACTTCTCATGGGAAGATGCAGACCGCAGAACTTGGATTCCATTGAGCATCAGAAGGAAGGTTGACCCGAGAAAGTTTCTTAGTCCTCCTAAATATCGGTTGATATTTTTTCAAATTTTTTACTATCATAATTTTAATTGATGATGATAGTAATTAAACCAAATTTATTGAAAGTTGTTTGATCGATTAAGTAAGTTATCAATTCATTAAGATATTTGTTCAACTTACAAAACTGATTTACGCCTTAAAAAAGAGGCATCCTTGTAACGTTACTTTTAAGGAGTCTATTCATATTTCTACGTATTTCTATGTCTAATCATTAGAAATTTATCTCCTTCAAACACTAATTATATTTTTGAGTCATTAAGTTTAAAATTTATGTATCAAGTTTATGAAATGCAACTTTTGTAATTATTTTTGATAAGGTGAAATATGGTTTATAACACAAAGGCTTCTTTGTCTCCTTCTTTTAAGCATTGTCAATCAAAGCTATTCACCTTTTAACTTCATCCATCAAAGTTTAAACTTGCCGATTTGAGGCTTTCTCCCATCATGTGCAAAACAGGGATCCTCAAACTAGCCTCGGGTAAAAATTTGATGAAATATCAGCTGATGTGGGAGGACTTGGAAACTTTCTTGGGTCGACCTTCTTTCTAATCCCAGACTGCATATTTCCAGGGTGGCGCAAGGAAAGGTACAAATCTCAGGTCTACTGAGCAACAAAAACTGGCAAGAGCTCCTTTGTCACTTCTCCAAAATGTCTACTTTCTTGATGAATCTTCTACGGTCTGGTGGCGCAGGACGAAAACTCGCTCATCATCGTGAACTCCGCCTTCTTTGTTGAGACGCCCGAACGACGACTTGCGAAGTCCGTCTTCCCCTCCTGAGCAAAAAAGGAAAAAAAATAAAAAAAAAAGGAGAGAGAGAAGAAAAGTCCATCTTCTCCGACTTCTTGTCAAGTCATCCCCTCGCGATGCTATGGAGCCAGGCTCTTTCATTGTTGGTTCTGAACTTCCTACACGCGCGACATTACCCGTATTCGCAACCTAGATTGTTAGAATACCAAGGGGTCTTCTTCGGTTTATGTGGAAAATTCTGAAAACCTATCTGGGGAATGACTCAACCGCAAGGGCGTCCTATACTTTCGGCTAGAAAAACCGGTGGTTGTGGGTTCAAAATCTTTCCTAAGGAACTCGACTTTAAATGGGTGTCTACTCGAACGATAAGGATGGTGTCACGATTTTGGCTTAAAATACCAATGACTAGTTTTGATTCGTATCCTAAGGATTTCAACTTTAAATGGGTTCACCTCACAGATTATCGGGTGCACACGTATTAACAATTAACCCATTCATTAACTTATTAAAAATTGAATTTTTCCATTAATTTACACCATTTGACTCAAGTGAATATGGACGAGTAATGTCATAAATCATACATTCCTTTTTCACAATAATCACTAAAGAAAACATACTCTCCTCCTCTGTCAGTATCTAACTCTTTTAATTTCTACTTCTACTCTATGTAACATATCATAATTCAAACCTTCATGTCTATTCTTAAGCAAACATGTTTTTGAATAATTAGAATGGCAATCAATGGGTATTCCATAATATTTCTTACCACCTCTAGTTATGGACAGTTTTGAAGTCTCCAAGTTGATATGAATTAGTCTAGTCATGCAGATTCTACGAGCAGATGAACTTTACTTTTTAATCTGTTTAGTTGTAGCACATCTTTCACATTCACTTGCGCTATCAGAATTCAAAGAAGAAATTAAACCCATAGAATGCAATTTCAGTACAGATGACTTATCAACATGTCCTAATGTAGCATTACCTATATAAGTCGTCAATAATCATGTTTATGAAATTTATTTGTGTGCCTCTATTGGTGCTGGTTGTTTTTCCACCGAATTAGCTTAGGAAATCATCTCCTTTGACTATATTGCATGCAGCTCCTTAAGTTGGTCCCTTCTATGATGATCTGGTTTCGAATGTGGCAATAACCAACATAGATTGGAAATAGAAGATAGAAGTTGGTGTATGTATTCTAGTGCATCAATAATGAACAGATGGCAGGTATTTATGGGTAAACAAACAATCTACCAGAGTACATGTCACAATGGCTAGAAGAATAAATAGGCAACAGCTAGTTCTACTGGGAACAAATGTCACAGCGGTTAGCTGACGGCTGGTTGAACGTCAAATAGTAACTAGCCTCTTGAAATAATTCTGTATACGACATCTTCAAATAAGTTTAGAAGGAGAATGAGAAAAGACAAAAGAGGACGGAACGTTGAAATTATTCGTTTTTTGATACTTATGTTACATACACATCTTTTAGTTTCTTTTTCAATTGACTTTCAGAGGTTCCCCAAAAGCACTTACTGAATAACCAATCATGAAACTTGTAAGTTTAGCGAACTTATTTTTCTTGTGTTATAAATGCTCTTAATACTTTGATAATTGGAAAATTCCCTACATTAAGAAATAGTCACGGCTTATAAATTTTCCATTTCGAGTGAAAATGAAAGTGACTATGAATTCACATGTATACTTGGCCACATATAGGTAAGATATATTGACTTGCATGCCAATTGAAAAAAAATGGTTATCCGGAAAGCGTAGCAATCTCTCTCCCATGAGTCAGTATCAATGACTCGGTATTTCAATGCCGCTGAAGCATCGGCATTGAGACTAGATCTACAAATACCAGGAAGAGGAGAGCCACAGGAAGCACAGACTGGTAAAAGGTAAGATGAAGGCGGCCGCGCCATGTTTTCTTCCAATGGCCTTGGCCTTGGCCACCTTTACCGAGAAGGACAACCGCGACCGAGTGTGTGGGAACATGAGTGTGCCTTTCCCATTCGGGCTTGACAAAAGTTGCGCATGGAACTCCGACTTCATCCTCATCTGCAACCACACTTTGTCTCCCTCGAAGCTGTTCTTCGATGATGAAATTCTGGTGTTCGATATATGTGATGAACAGGACGATATCCATTGGTATATACATATCATGCGACTGTTATGACCAGAGTGGCAATCTGCTTGATGAATCTTACCCTGACACGTCGTTCATGATGAGAGCAGACGGGTATTATACATTTTTGGACACCCGGAACAAGCTCACGGTCTTCGGCTGCAACACCTCGGCTCCTATCTCGGACGCTGCTGGGACTTTCGGGAGTGGATGCTCCTCCTATTGCCGTGAGGACATCAACTTCACAGCTGATAGCGCGTGCTCTGCCTCAGGTGTCGTCAGACGTCGATCCCCAAGAGCCTCAGGACCCTCAATATATCCATGAACAGCACCGCGAATTACATGTTAGTTCAGGAATTCAGCTCTTGCGGATTAGCGTTCATAGTGGACCAGGAGTCGTTTCATGTCTCCGAATATAAGCTTCTTGTCCCGGCTGATATACGAGAACACGTTGACTCAAAGGTTGTCTTGGATTGGGTTGCAAGCTGCGAAAGTGCACCTCAAAGTTCCATAACTAGAATTTAGAACACATATAAACTGGTGAAGAGTTTCATCATTGTTGATGAGGAACAGCAACGGTCCAAAACTCAAGTGCTTATTATCTATTGCCCTCTTATTACCGACTCAATGAAATCCTTAGCATTTTATAAACGCTCTAATGATATTCATATGTGTTAGGGTTAGAGAAAAGACTCGATACCATTTTTAGAATTTTCAATTAGACCCTCTCATCATAAGCTAGGCTTAACTTGGCTCATACTAGCTAACCTCATATTAAATTAATTAAAAAACCTTATATATCACTTTATTAAATCATTTTCGTAAAATAGTAAATTATAATATCAATTAATGTAGCACATATTAAAAAAACTCGTACATTCTTTCACTTGGGTTATATTAATTGAAATTGTACAGTATGTACACACCTTCATATTGACCTAGAGATAATTCTTAACAGTCAATATGATCCCATAAAGTATCAAACTTTGAATCATGGTAGTAGCTACATATATATACATAAAACTTTCCGTGATCACGAGTGCTTTTAACTTTATAGATATGGATTCAATATAATAGTATAACAAATAAATAACCCTCTCATAGAGAGCAATAATCATGTGTTGTTGACATCTGAATTTTATTGACCGTTCAAGTGTCCAATTTTAGCAAAAATATAAAAATACAAACAAAAAAGAGACATAAAAAGGAGGAAGTAAAAAAGGGCAGTAAATTCGGAGCCCAATTTTCCTTAGTAAATTTCGGGCCTGCCAAGCCAGCCCGCGTAGTTTGCTTCTATCGGCCCATACATCCAACTCACTTTCTTTGAACCCATGTCTCTTTTTCCTTTTGTTGTCCTCAATAGCCTACCTGAACTTAAAAGAAGAAGGCCCGGCCCATGTCCCAGGCTCCTTCTCTTTCGCATGCTCACGTTTGTGAGCGAAGAAAACGCGTGCGGGGACCGTGACGCAACGGAGGAACAGCCACGAGCGAGCGTCCGTGACGAAGGATGAGGCGCGGCAACGGTGACCGAAGCATGACCAAGAAGAGCCTTCTAGAATCCTGAGCTGGCAAAACTAACGGAAAAGATTCTTCACGGAAGCGAGGGGAGAATGCTCGAGGCTCGCTCGTGAAAAGACAGTGTTCGGCCATTAGAGCAAAGGAGAGCTAGCTGGAATCAGAGAGAAAGGAGGTCAAGGAAAACCAGGCGAGGGAGGTAGCTAGAGAGATCAACCAGGGAGAATTTGAAAGGGAGGGAGAGCAGGTTTCCGGAGAGGTTGAAAAGAGGCTTCCTGGAGCTCTCTTTGCTCTGCTTTTCTTCATTTGAAACCAGAGAGCGGTTGGCTAGAGGAGCAAAAAGAGATTGGACCGAGAGGAGGAGGTCGGGGAGAAGGTCTGGATAATTCTCTCAAGGTCTGAAGATCCCTTTTCCGATTTGGTCGCTCCTAGACGGCCATAAACTGAATTTTTTCCGAGCACCCGCCATCACATCCACTCGAGGCCGAACAGAGAAGCCCGTCGATCGGGACCATTCATTGCTGGAAAGAAGGACTACCGGTGGTCTTCTCGAGCCTCATTGTTGTGGTTGCAACTATCGAGACTCCGTAGCTCCGAACCAAGTAAATCTCTCATTCGTATGCATTGTTCTTCCCTGTTCTACTGAGTTTGAGAACACTGAACTAAACCGGTGAGATTTCGGACGAATCGTGCAATAATGAAGTCGATTTCTAGCGTGTAATGATGACTTGGAGTATAATATATGGTTTCTAAGCTGAGAAATCCCTCTGAAACCTAGCAGAGAATTCGTATTGAAGTCGCACTTTAGCTGTTCGATAAAATGCCTAAGAGAGAGCCGAATGTTAACTTGCGTTTAAACTCAAGATCGATTCGTACTGGTTGCGATATTCGTTGAATCAAGTCTAATCCTCGTATTTTCTCTGTGTTTCTATGTGATTTGATAAAAAAGTCCTTCGAGTCCGACGTGCATACATATCACCAGGCTAGAAAGCTCTTGGTCGGAGACCTCCCCCTTGCTGGCGAAGCCGGTGGTTCGAGGCCACCCTAGTTAGGCTATTCTTTCCTCATATTAACATATTCACGCCTGTTTGTTTCTTGGGTGGCTGGTTTTCGAAATTTGGGATCGGTAGAATTTTATTTTGTTAAATTTTATGGTCGCCGAGTAATCCGCCGAAGACGACGGACGCCGGCCGGAGTAGACGCCAAGTGGTTGGTGGTGGCCCAGCGGGGACGTAGGCTCCGGTGACGACTTGACAAGGGTGGATGTTTGTGGCGCTGAGAGCTGATGATCATGGTCCGGTAGGTTGCAGGGTGAAGGAGATGACTGAAGGTCAACGAGGTGTGAGGTAGAAGAAGAAAGTGCAAGGAGAAGAGACGAAGTAGGGAAAAAGACAAAAACTGAGAATTTAAAAAAATAGGAAAATCAAAGAAAATCAATAAAAAATTTTAAAAAACACTTTTTTTTGTCCAACATGGGTCGGATCCAGCTAGACAGGTCGGGTCAATGGTTCGAACCCGTTCCTTGAATATAAGAATAACACATATAATATATAATACACATATAATATAATAAAAAATTAAAAATCATTAAAAATTGTAAAAATTCTAAAAAGTTAGAAAACTTTTAAAAAACTAATAAAATATTTTAAATTCGAAAAAATATATAAAATTCATAAAAAATTTAGAAAATTCAGGAAATCATTAAAAATATTAGAAAATATAGAAAATAAATAAAATTTTGGAAAATCAAGGAAATAATGAAAATTAGAAAAATCAATAAAAAATTTAGAAAATTCTAGAAAATCAAAAGAATTTCAAAAAAAAAAAATTACAAAATCTCTAAAAATTAAAACCTAAAATTGGATAAGCCTTTATGGCTTTACTATAATATTCTTTGTTTTGGATTTCTTTTTCCTTTTAAGAACAATATTAGGTTGTTTGCGTGTTTTTTTCTTTGTAATTATACTTGGATGTGCACCTCAATATCTCCCGGATGTCCTTTCCTTCTTGTTTCTATGTTGAAAATCAAAATTATTTTAATGGTTAGGATCCACCCGAAGCCTACAATTCTTTAATAGGTTTCCATGACATTAGCTAGCATTTAATTGAGTTAGGCATCAAAAGGGCATTAGTCTTATGATTAATGTAATCAAGTTCGCAAATCTAGATTTTATGGTTGTGCAAATAGTAAGATATTCTCTCATATTTTACTTGCTTTCTAGCTGACCAAAAGAGGCTAGTGGTGGCTCTTTAATTGAAGTTCATAGAGGGTTAATTACTTAAAATTAAAATGCCCAATGTTGCGCGAAATATGAGTTTGAGAAAGCCTAAGTCAATGGAAGGGCGTCGGCCTAAAGTTGACAATACCTCTAAACCTAAAATTCCCCTCCCTAGTCAAAGGGGTTAGGTCGTGACATGTGTCTCATCCACTTCATTGTTCAATGTTTTCTTACCTTAAGTGTTAAAAAAAAACCCGATGGGTCATTAGAGAATATTTTTATGGTTCCATGAACCTACATATGTCTTATCCTTATAATTAGCCTTTCTTTTTTCATAACAAGACATATCCTTAGGGTTATACCTCTAGCCTTTATTCAATGTTTACACGATGCCTTAAGATTTTCATCAATATATATTCAACTCGATGGCAATTCATTTATAATCACTTTACTGAATGCAAAAGAATCGATACATATCATAATATTACTAAATGTAACAAATACATATGTAAACTTTATTAGAGTAAAATCGAAACATTTCCCACTGAACAATAGCATCCCATGATACTCCTAAGGCCATGTTAATGACATGTCGTTTAAACACACAAAGACAAAGACCTTTTAATTAATGGATCTACAAGCATATCATTTGTGGAAATACGTCATATTGTAATGTTAGAATTCTAAATTGTTTCCTTGATGGTAAAACAATTTTATTACCATATGCTTAGACCCCTTGAGACGTTTGTTATTGTTGATGAATAATATTGTAAAGTCATTGTCTCAATACAATTATATAGGTCTATCCACAAGGTCAAATACAGTTAAACTCCCCAATGAAGTTTCAAAGCCTCGAGTAGTAACTGAAAAACATGCTATAAACTCCATTTATGTGGTAAATGATGGCAAAGATGTCTATTTTTTGCTTTTCCATGATAATGCACCTTCTACAAACATAAAGATGTACCCTCTTACTGACTTTATCCTAACAGCCAACAAAGTTTGCATCCGAGTACCCTACTAAATATGGGACATGAACATGTCTATAAATCAGCATATAGTTTTTTGCTCTCTTTAGATAACTTAAAACCTTCTTGGAAATAACCTAGTAATCGTATTCTGGATTTAACTAAAATCAACCTAGAAGTCCTATCGCAAAGGGATGCTTGGTTTAGTGCAAATTTGAGCATATATGATATTTTCAAGTACACTAGCATAAGGACATTGTAACAGATTTAATTCATCATTTTTAATGAAAGGAGTAATTCCTAACTTGTAGTGTTGTATACTGAATCTTTTCAAAATATAATCAACATATGTTTTCTTAGACAAACTCAATAAATGACGAGAACAATCCTTACAAATCTCTAAGTTGACAACTCTCGCCCACACTCCCCCTCAAGTTGGTGCATTGATATCACTAATGCCCAACTTGTCAAATAAGTTGTAGATAATCTTACTAGAGATAGGCCTTTTTGAGTATATCTACCAAGTGGTCTTCAGATTTAACAAATGGGAATCAAACTATATTAGCATCAAAGTTTTGTTTGATGAAATGTGTATCTACCTCAATGTGCTTAGTACGGTCATGCTGGATTGGATTATGAGAAATATCAATGGCTACCTTATTGTCGCAAAATAAGTTCATCTTAAAATTGAGAGCAAAACCAATCTCAATAAGTAATATCTTAAGCCAAACAAGTTCACAAAGTCCTTTGGCCAATCTTCTTAGCCTCATCAGTAGAAAATGCCACTACCTTCTGCTTCTTGCTCCTCTAAGTGATAACATTGCCTCCTACGAAGGTGAAGTAGCCCATTGTGGACTTCCAGTCAAAAACACTCCCTGCCTAGTCTGCATTTGTATAACCTTAATATTAACATGGTTATTCTTTGAGAACAAAAGTCCTTTCCCTAGAATGGATTTCAAGTAACAAAGAATTCGAACTACCACATTCATATGCTTACGACATTAAGTGATATCTGGACGAGTATGGGATAAATAGATTAACTTACCCACTAATCTTTCATATCTCTTCTTATAAGTTGGCACTTGATCAGGATACTCTCCAAGCTTGTGATTTGAACAATTAGAGTATCGAATGGCTTATAGTCTAGCAATCCCACTTCAACCAATAAATCTAGCACATATTTTATTTGAGAAAGAAATATGCCATTATTTGGTTAGGCTATTCCTATCCCTAAGATATATTTGAGAACCCCTAGGTTCTTCATTTCAAACTCGGTTGCCCATCTCTTTTGAAGTCTAGAGATCTCTTCCATGTTATCCCATGTGATAATCATGTTATCAACATAGATTATTAAAGCCATTACCTTTTATTGTCAAACAAGAACATATTTTGATCTGAGTTACTATAGTAAAAACCATACTTCTTCATAGCCAAGCCAAATTGTCCAAACCATGCATGGGATGATTGCTTTAGACCATACAATGAACATTGCAACTTACACACAACCTCTGTTTTTTTAGAAAATAGGGTACCCTAATGGAATATCCATATAAATCTCCTCCTCAAGGTCGCCATGAAGAAAGGCGTTCTTTACATTGAACAAGTGTGTCGCGACCTTCCCGAGAGTGAGTTTATCAAAAAAGGGCTATTGGATTACTAAGTCCGAAGACTTGGCACGGACCCTCCCAAGTCCTACCAATCGCGACTTGATACTAGAAATTATCTCATTTAAACATGCAATTATACTCAAATTGGAGCCGCCACTAATCAATTAGGGTTGGTTAGAAACCCAAATAAAGTATGGGAGAATACTTTTTTTTTTTTTTTTTTTTTTGCGAACCAAAGATTCATTAAGTCCGGGGACATGGTTACGCTAGAAATATCTAACGCCCTTTCGGTACCTTTATTTAAAAAAATAATAATAATTTTGTAGGCAGTATTGATTAATTTTAACCTAAGTTAACTAACATGCCAATGGTGGTCATGCGAATGCACAATCAATAACATTCAATAAACTAAAGTGATGGATTCATAAAAAATTATAAACTACGACCTTACAAAAATGCTAATGAAAATGCATACCCTAAACATGATTTTCTAAATGACATGATATCTAATTAAATGTAATCTTATGATATGCGTGAATTTACTTTAATGATATGTGAGATGCAATTCGTATGGCATGACTAGAACTATTACTATATATATGTAATCTTATTTACATAATCCTAAAGATATGGGATGAATGACATAATGATTCTACATGCATGTTCTTTTATGATTTTTTTTTTTTATGATTTTTTAATGTATGCAACCTACACTAAACAATGATGACATGAAATGGGATTAATTATGAACTAACCTATTAACTAAACAAATAAATGACTTTTGTGTTTTCTTCTTTTTTTTTTTTTTAACTAAAAGAAAGTAACGTAATGATGCAATGCTAATTTTGACATTTTTATTCTATATTTTAAAAAATACTACATGATAAGAATGTTAAAACATTAATCTATAACCCACTAATTAAAACGCAACATGTAATGTGCACATTATGAAATCTATGCAACCTAAATAACATTTTTTGTTTTGTTTTTTATTAAAGGAAAATCATCCTAATTCTACATGAATATTAAAAAAATAACTAAAATGCGTTGCTTCAAATATGAAATGTATTTAGACCTAAATATCTAATATGATGCATGATACGCAATGAGAAAATAACAATAACACGCCAAAATAAAAAGAAAACATCCATGTAAATCAATGGCATATTATCTCAATGATGCAAAGTAATTCATGAATTTATCACGAAAAAGTCAAAATAATCAAAAATCTAATCCGACGTCTCGCGGCTCAAAATTTTGATTATTATGATTTAGTATGACAAATTTCCTAAGAATTTAGCCTAAGAATTTTACCTATTCCCGGGTACGGATTTCTCGATGGGTGGCGCCGGCACAAATGCTAGCCTGCGATGGTGGTTCAACGAGGGGTCGGCGTTTGAAACAGGGCTGTCTATCGGAGCTCCGGGCAGCAGGTGGCTCGTGGAGCGTCGGCGGACGTGTGGGCGCGGCGGTGCTGCGAGCATCGGTGGACGCGTGGGCACGGTGGTGGAGCGCGACTGAGGCGTTAGAACGCTGGGGTCGTGAAGGAGAGCTGTAAGGGGGTAAACTTCGGGACGAAGCCTCGACAGAGGGAGGCGCGATCCAATGCTGCAAGGGCTGCAAACGTCAAAACTCACTGGTCATCAGGTGGACCGGCTTTGGGTGGACCGGCGTCGCGAGTCCTCCTGGCTCGCGATCCAGGTCACTTGATCGGAGGCGGGGAGGAATAGACGCAGACCGGTGCTCAGCGAGAGGCACACACGGGTCGTCGACAGCAAACGGAAGGCGGAATCAGATCTGCAGATGGAGAACAAAACAGAGCCGGCGAGCGTGAGGGAGACGATGAACAGTAAATGTCCCCTCACCTCTGCCTTTTTACCTTTTTTCCCTCTCTCTCTCACGTCACTCTCCTGCTTCTTTTTCTTCGACTTTTCTTAAGCTTTTCCTCTCTCTCTCTCTCTCTCTCTCTCTCTCAGACCCTACGGATGGCCCCTCCTTTTTTCTACATTTTTTCACTTTGACCGAGAAGCTCCCTTAAAGCACGAACCTCTCCCCCTTTTTTGTGGATTTTTTACGAATCGAAGCCTCCCCACCGTGCTAAAAAAATTATGGCCCTTTTATAGTGATTTTTAGATGGCCACTTTTCTAGCAACTTTCGAATTTCCATTTTCTGTTGCATTAAATCAAGAGTGTAAATCAGAGCGTCATTTCGCAATCGGCTCGATTTTGCTCAAATTTCTTCCACTTTGTAAAATTCTTGCCTTTTTTCACTTGATTTCAAAATTGTTGCTGCATTTAACAAAATCCGGACATTCATCAGAATTTCATATTTCCTTGCATAATTCAATCAAATCAATTTCCCCCATCTTCATTTTTTTCTTTTTATTTGTTCAAAATGCAATTTTATTTTTCCAAAATTAGGTGTCAACAAAGTGCAATGGCCAATCTAAATTTGTAGCAAGAGACAACAAGACCCTAATAGTGTTCGATTTCGCCACCGATGAAAAAGTCTCTTAATAGTCTATGCCACATGTTTTTGTATATTCCATTGCCACAAGTCTCACCTTATATCTTTCAACAGATTTATCCGCTAACACCCATTTACACCCAATCGTCTTTTTTCCATCTAGCAATGGAACAAGATTCCATGTTTTATTTTTCTTTAGCGCATCTATTTCTTCTTTTATCAATTGAATCCACTTTGGATCTACTAAGGCTTCTTATATTCCATTGGGAACATGGACTGAAGACATGTTTTATGCAAATACCTTGAGAGGTTATGATAATCTCCAAGTTGATGCATGATTTACAATAGGGCATTTTGATCTCCTTCCATTAAAATCCAATGAGTACTGATTTGGGGGCTTTCCACGATTATGCCTAAAAGGTAAATGATAATTGACAGAAGTATCCAAGTCATTAAGAGAAGAAGGTGTAGTAGTAGAGCTTACCTCAAGAATATTCTTAGGAGACGGGTCATTAGGTACTAAAGAGTGATGAGGTTTAACAATCTATGTAATATCATCACTGTTCCCCTACTCAATAGCAACTTTATTCTCCTCACTAACTACTACTTCACTTTTTTCGCTCATTAGGCTGCTGGGTTGTCCAATTTTAGTTTGTACTAAAGTGTATTTGGATACAACATAATCCCACTAATTTTGCCTTTCAACTAGTATCTCCCTTTGAAATGAAGAATTGGATGCTAGTTACGATAAAAAAAATCTTTTAGATTCCACGAAGGTTATGTCCATGGTGACATAGGTATGTCTGGTAACAGGATTGTAACATCAATATCCCTTTTTTTGTGCATCATACCCCAAAAAAACACGACAAATTGCACAAAGGTCAAGCTTAGTACATTTATTTTTATGGAAATTAACAAAAGCAACACATTCAAAAACTCAAGGAGGAATCAACAAAATAGATGGTAGAGTAACATGTTTGGAAAGGACTTAAAATGGAGTCTTGAAATTCAACACTTTTGAAGGCATACGGTTCTATAGATATACTATAGTGACCACAACATTATACCAGTATCTATTCGGTGCATGTGAACTAAACAATAATGTACAAGTAGTTTCTAAGATGTCTTTTTCTTTTTTCTTTTTTTTCCCATTCGACAACTCCATTTTGTTGTGGTGTTTGAGTACAGGAGGTTTCATGAAGAAGACCATGATTCTTGAAATCATTTTGAAATTCCTTATTAACGTTCTCTCCACCATTGTTAGAACAAAGAATTTGAGTTTTAGCTGAAAATTGCATTTGAATCATAGCCTGAAAAGTTCGGAACATACCCAACACATCATCTTTGTGCTTCAGCAAGTATAACCAAATCATTTGGGTACAATCATCAACAAATGTCATAAATCAATTAATTCTGGAAACAATAATAATTGGAGAGGGTCCCCAAACATCATAATAAATTAACATAAAGGGAATATCACTTTTATGTATACTTATTAAGAAAGGTGCACTATGACTTTTAGCCAAAATGCAAATTTCACATTTAAAAGTAGAATCCTAAAAGTTGGAAAATAGATTAGGAAATAGGTACTTCATATAACTGAATGATGAATGTTCCAAATGATGATAACATAGCCAATCTATCTCTCCTTGATACTAGTTGAGTGTTGCATGTTGCTTTCTTTACCGGGACTAAAATAATCCATGTAGCATAACCCCCTTTCTTGGTACCATGCCCATTGATCTCATTTGTGAGAATATCCCGAGAAAGAAAAAAAGTAGGATAGATTAGAGCAATGCAATTTAGCTCTTCAATGGCTTGCCCTACATACATCAATTTATTTGAGAAAGATGGAACCAACAAAGTGTTGGATAATGAGAAAAAGGGTGAGAGTAATAGCCCCAACTCTTGTAATAGGGTCTATGACCCTATTAGCATTGGCAATACTACTTCGTCTTGGTTGGTGATTGTCACAAACCTGATTCCATCTCTAGGGTCATGAGCGACAATGGTTATTTCGCGACGTCTCAAGCTCGTTGTCGTCCCGATTCTTTTTATCTTGTTATCATGCACATGCGGAAACATGAACAAATGAACTACTTGAACATACAACAGCTGGAAAATTGAGACATACATCACACAGAATACATTGATTTATATTATAATAGTACTTTTACAATCCATTTTTCTACGGGCCATTTTTCCTTTTTAAATCATATTACAAGTTTCCACAAAAACCAGGGGAAACTCCTATCACCTCTAGCGTGACTGTGGCTCCCAAAACTAACATGATGCTTTCCTGCCTACAAGTCTAAAAAATAAGGAGTGAGTCTACGACTCAATAAGTAAAAACCCCTAATCCTCTACTAGGATGACAACTCATCATCAAATTTAGCATGAATAGTATTTCAAATATAATATTGCTGGTAGATCGATAATGATATTGCTACTTCACCTCGACTTCACATATATACCTTTTGGTGTAACTTCTATGCATGTTTACCTTCAGTTATCCATGAACACACCAAGTCAAGTAATAACAAACATACTGACATGTATAAAAGGTTTGTTAACATACATTTTGGCTCAACCAGGGCATCTCAGCTCAACTGAGGCATCCAGCTTCAAGTTAGGCATTTTGGCTCAACTAGAGCATCTTGGCTTAACCGAGGCATCATGGGGGTTAGCTCACCTGAGGCATTTGGGCTCAACCAGGGCATCCCATTCTCACAAATGAGGCATCGCCGTCAATGCTATATGACGACAGTCTTCTTCTTTCATTTAATGATCACATCATGTGTCGCATAAGCCAGTTTATTATCTTCCATCTTAACCCACACATGAATAAACCATACAAAGTGGACCTGCAATATAAAAATGACTACTCATGAGTAAGCACATGACTAAGACTCAACGACGTAACATATCGCCCTAGCCAAGGGTTAGGAATTCTACTTACCTTTGATGAACCTTGATAAATTATAGGTGGCCTTACCAAGAGAGGGCCAACCTGTAAGGTGGTAGGCAAGCAAGGTAGAGAGAGAGAGAGAGAGAGAGAGAGAGAGAGAGAGAGAGACGTGAGAAGGAGATGGCGTCTAAGAGGAGGAAGAAGGAGAAAGTGAATGGCATGGTGAAAAATGAGGAGAGGTTCTCCTATTTATACTACTTGGTGTCATTATTATCGAGCCAAATGGTCCATTCTAAATTTTTCAAATG
The DNA here is from genome assembly GCA_014182555.1 of Eucalyptus erythrocorys. Taxonomy (NCBI): domain Eukaryota; kingdom Viridiplantae; phylum Streptophyta; class Magnoliopsida; order Myrtales; family Myrtaceae; genus Eucalyptus; species Eucalyptus erythrocorys. The sequence goes on from CM024602.1 coordinate 30,565,453, forward strand.
TCCCGCCTATGGTCCTTAGGTGGCAAGCCTATTTATCCAATGATTGTGCCTAAAGAATGAGTTCGACGGCTAAAAGATCTCGCTTGGCAATCTAGCTTATAAGGGTCATTGATAGTGGCTTGTTTTTCACCATTTCATTGGATCATTTGCATCTTGCATTTAATGAACATTTAATGAAATTTGAAAATAAGACTATCAAGATTGCCAACTTAGTGCCTAAACTTCTTAGGTCATTAATGAGAGGTTTAGGTATCGCTTTTCGATTGGGCCACATGTGTGCCTTCCTTTTCTTGCCCATTAAGGATATTTTTAACTTCATCATAGTTTTTGTAAAGTCAAAGGACACATCACCCCCTTTATTTAATTAGGGTGTTCTAGAGTTTTATTTATTTTGTCCTTTTCTTCCTCAAGAAGGCAGTTCGAAGAATTCCATCATTTAAGTTACTTTCGGGGCCAAAAAAGGGATCATTAGGTACATCTCAAAAAACCGAATCACATACACCCGAGATTCAGTCATCGTACCCCACACTTGGCCAAAACGTTCCCTTCAATGGTCGGTCAGCCTAAATGGCGATCCATTTCATTCAATCGGTTAATGCCAATTTTAAGGCTATCCATGTCCTAGCACTAAGCCAAGGCACTCATGGACTTTAGAGTTAGTGACAGAATAGTTGGATCTTATCCCTAAGCTCATTCCGATCGGCACCAAATCCATCCCTATGGTTCATGGTCAGTGCATTTTCAATCCACGATTGAACATCACCTTTTCAAGATTTATTTCCGATCACTAAGAGTTAATTAGGGAATGATGCATTTTTGGTCAAAAGATGATCACATTTGATCGACTCGAATCATCCGTGTATCGGAAGTAAAGGGACACCTAGAGTGCCAAAACTTGACATAAATGGACACTTAAATGTCAAAAGTTAGGAAAGCGACACTTAAGTGCCAAAATCAGAGCAAAATGGATTAGTTAAGCACCAACGACGAGAAAATCTTGCCAAAACACTAGCGTGGCAATTGTTCGGTGAGCCAAGTGCAAAACGATGTCGTTTTGCATGCTAATGTGGGTAAATAGTTAATATAAAAATTAATTAAATATTTAAAAAAAAAAAGAGAGAGAGAGAGAGAGAGAGAGAGAGAGAAGAGAGGAGGAAAAAGGCAGTCGGTGACTAATGGCTTAGCCCTCTTTGCCACCACCTCCCTACCATCACTAGAAAGGCGAGGGAGGGTTGGCTGGGGTCACCGGCCCCCGTTGACCAGCGGGCAATGACCCTTGGCTTGGTCAAGCGAGGGTCGGTGACCCTCACCGAATTTGGGGGAGGGTCGTGACCCTCACCCCAGATCTGGGCAAGGGCTCATAGGCCCTTGTCGCTAGTCGGCTAGGGTCGTTGGCCCCTAGCCAGGGCTTGGCGACCTCGGTCGACTCTCCCTCGCCTTTCGGTGATGGTGGGTGGTGGCGGCGAGGGTTCCTTCAACCACCAGCTGCCTTCTTCCTTCTTTTTCCCCATTATTTTAAAATTAATTTAATTAGTTTTTACATTAAAATTCGAATTGTACCAAAATGATGCCATTTTTTGTGTCTTTGCTAAATTAGCCTTCCCACGATCCAAATAAGCGAGAAAATTAATAAAAATTCCCAAAGGATTTTCGGCATTCGCCGATGTGGCACTCCCATTTTCCCATTTTTCTTAAAAAGTAGCACTTAAATGTCAATTTCCTAACTTTTGATACTTAAGTGTCCTCTTGTGCCATATTTTGGCACTTAGGGCGTTCTTTTGCCCATGAAGTATCCCACGAGTAGACAATAATGTTGTGTAGTCACAAGTGAATAATTCACACATATTCTCTATACGGATTCAGTGTACAGATTTACCAAACTAATTCCTAATTAGGCAAAGAAAATTTGATAAATGAGTAAATGTTTGACCTTTCAACTGCATAAGATATAACCAAGTGACACGAGTATAATCATTAACAATTGTAAGAAGGAAATGAGATCATGAGAGGTATAATAGGGACCCTAGATGTCCATATGAAGCAAAGAGAGGAGTTTTTGCTTGGGATGTACTAATTGGAAAAGGTGCTTGAGATTGTTTAGCTAAAAGACATATTGGGCATTTTGGTTGAGGGAACCTTGTACTATGACCTAATCATTGATGGAAAATGAGATCTTTATTCCAACTAATTGCATTATAAGAAATACTTTTATTAAATAATTCTAAATCTCCTAGGAAGTTGATCTAGAAATAAAGTCCTCGTGCTACATTACCCAAGCCCATCATTTTACTAGTCAAATAGTCTTGAAAGATACAATATTCGAATTGAATGTGGCTTGATAGGAATTGTCCATACATACTTTTGAGATAGAGAGAAGATTAAACTCAAAATCTACAATATATAGGATATTTTTTAGGATAAAGTTTTGCCCAAGATGTGTGATACTGATTTTGGTGTGTAATGTTCCCATTTGGAAGATGTACCATAACAGTAGATTGTGTGTTTTTATGAACATGGGAGACAAACATTCATTGCAAACTATGCAGAATTTATGGAAAGGCCACAAGATTTTTGCTATTATAGGCCACACCTCTTTGAAGGGAAACACATCTTCATGAAATACAATGTTCTTACTTGTAAAGAAATTCCTTGTAGAAATCTCCATTACTTGATATCCCTTTTGATGAGAAGGATATCCCATAAAGACACATTGGGTTCATAGGGACCCATTTTGTCCCAGGACCCATATTTGTTACATAACATAAACAACCAAATACTCTAAGATGACCATTATCTGGCTTTTTATTGTAATGCATTTCAAATGGAGCTTTACCATTAAGAATCCGAGTTGGCATGTGATTAATCAAATAGGTTGCTATGACCCAATCATTGATGAAAAAGGAGATTTTTACTCCGACTGATTGCATTACAATAAATGCTTTTATTTAATAGTTCTAAATCTCCTTAAGAGTTGATCTAGAAATAAAGTCCTTGTGTCGCTTTACCCAAGCCCATCATTTTGCCAGTTGAATGGTCCTAAAAGATACAATTTTTGAAATTGAATATGGCTTGACAAGAATTGTCCATACATAATTTTGAGATAAAGGGAAGATTAAACTCAAACTCTAGAATATACAAGACATTTTTTAGGACAAATTTTTGACCAAGATGTACAATACCATTTTTGGTAACATGTGTAATGTTCCCATTTGGAAGATATACTATAATAGGAGATTGTGTGTTTTTATGAACATGGGAAAATAGATATTCATTGCAAACTATATAGTCACTAGCACCTAAATTGATAGTTCATGCATTAATTGAAAGTGAATTCCTTTTATAGAGAAAAGTACTTGAGAATCCTACACTAGTGTCACTATTCTTGAGTTGGCTCAAAACTTGCACAATATTTACATATTGTTCTTGGGTGATAGTCTGATGAGGTGTCCCACCGCTCTTTTATGCAGAGACTTGATAAACTGTAGATTCCATCTCTTTCTTATACTTACCATTGGGTTGTCCATGTAATTTTTAACACATATCAATAGTGTGGTTAGACGTTTGCAATATTCATAACATTTATTTTTAATTTTGAAATTTTGTCCACTAACCTTCCTACTGATATGGCATTTCATGGGTCATAAGATCCCTTATAACTTCTGCCGATGTGGCAAAATATCATTAGTCCGATTCAGCTATAGAGATCATTAATCGTGCACGTTGATCCCAATCATTCATTCCAGCGATTTGATCTAGGCCGTCCATTCCAACGCGCTTCACTCGACCGTCAAATCTAATAGTCTTATCCTAGCCATTTGATCCAACTCTCAATCTAACCATCCATCCTTGAAGGCCTAGGGTTGTCTTCCTCCTTCCTTGTTGTGCAACCACGGAGCCTCTCATTTTTCACTATTCTACGGCTCCAATATCTCCGCCAATGCTTATCACCGTCTCCCTTGAAGCAAAATTAGATGGGAACACTATGAGGCTCATTCCCTCACCAACCCAAGCTTATTTAGCTAGGGCAACTCGTTGGTTCTCTTCCTATACAGCTAACTAGAAGATCCACCCAAGCAAAGGTTAGGGATCCACAGCAAGTATTTGCGACTGAAATGTCGAATATGACTCATTAAGGGTAAGCAAAAATATTGTGGCCTTTTCCTTTTCCTTTAAGGCACGGTACTATTGAAGAGTGGCTTCCGGCCCCTCCAATTTTTCTTCAGTTGCTTTGATTTCGCTCCACAAGGCTCAAAACCAATTGAAGCATGTGGTGACCGAAAGGTTGCCCTGTTTTAGTTTAGACAAGGACTGGTTAGTGTGAATAATCTTGCGTAATCTAACTTCCCACATCTTTCTTGTTTACTATCCTAGAACGTCTTCGAATCTTCCGTTGGAGGGAGGCCAGTTCGACATTGGGTGTCAAGCAATTCCCGATGTAAGTGCGTACTAGTTGGTTGCACCATCGCCAGTGTCTTTGCAGCCACTCGTCCGTCGAGAAGGGCACAATTCCATCAATGAAACCCTCATTGTCCTTGGTGACAAGTGCTCGCTAGAGGTGTCGTGCCCAAGAATGGTAGTTCACCGGTTCAATAAGTTGTTGGCTGCTTAGGCGTAATTCTAGATTGTTTGTCGACAAAGTTGATATTGGCTAGTGAATCCACCTAGAGGGGAGGTGAATAGGTGATTGCGGAATTCTTTCGTAATCTTAAATTAAAAAGGATACGAATATATCAACCATATATATATAGAGATCATGCAATCAAAAACCAAATAGAGTAAAGTAAGAAAGAATTGACATGAGAGTTATAGTGGTTCGGCTTATTCCAAGCCTATGTTTACTCTCCACGCTGGCAGCCAACTGGCTGCAATCACTATGTAGCAAATGAGAGCTGTTTACAATCCACGAATTAGACTTCTTCAAAAGACAGTCTCTCCTACAGCTTCTTGCTATTTTCGCACTATAAGTGACTCTCTTGATACACAATTTGAATACGAGAGATTTTTTAATACAAGTGATTTCAGAGGTTCTAAGATCAAGATTTTTCTATCAAGTCTCTCCTTGTTTCCAAGCAACATTGATCCACCTTAAATAACCACCGTGCCTACATACCCATTGGCACTTTCCAAGAATTCATCCAATCAACCCGTTGGACTGAATCAATTTAAGTGATCTTCTGTTGTCGAAAACGTAAGTAGACAATAGCTCGTCAATCCTGTTCGCCCATACAATCAGGATCTTGAGTTCTCAAAAATAGATCATTCCGAAAATACGCTTGATCTTCAATGGATAAAATTCGAAGAATAAATCTTCCAAGTTCACGATCACGACTAGAGATATTCTATGGATAAGTTAGGAAATATAATATCCAAAACTTACTTTCCTTAACCATGAGAATAACCTGTCACTAGCCTGTAAAAATCGCAAACTATCTTCAGACTTTGATTTGGATCTTGACGATCTTTAGACGGAAACTGGGTCTTGACAGTCTTCAGACGGAAAACCTTCAGACCGAACTTTGGGTCTGACTGTCTTTTAGACGGAAAACCATTAGACTTTGAATTCTTCACACTTAACCGACTGAGTCTTGGAATCTTCGGACTTTGCTAACGAGGCTGTTTTGTCAGCTTCAAAACTCCAAGGGATTTTTCTTTAACAATCTCCCCCTTTTTGATGGTGACAAAATCCTCGGTGGATTTGCGAATTTAAAAACCTGCAATGAAAACTCATATATACTTTGAGGATTATTTCTGCAAAACAGAGTGTTAGTCCAATAACAATTATCCTCGCAAATATGATGATCCTGCAGTGCACATTCACAAGTCTAGAATTCCAAATATCAACTCATCATCAGGATAAAGTCATAGAGATTCAACAGTCCAAATCAAATCCAAATCAAAAAAGAAAACAGTCTACGTAAGTAAAAGTTCATCAAAATGAAACAAAATAAGATTTAAGAGGGTTCAAATCTGCAACTTTCCCCCTTTTGTCCCATCAAAGAGGTAGAGTGAATATGGAATGATTTTGAAAAAAAATTAAGGGCCTGAAGGGAAACGAACAAGCTGAAACTTGCTGAGCTCCTGTACTGACTTCTCGAGTTTTGCAAGATTTTCTTTCACTGAAACTAATTCTGCACTGGTCTGATTCGATTCCACTTGAGTTCTCAGTGCGTTGATCCGGTCTTGCATATTCACGGAAGTGCTCAACAGCGCCTTCTTCAAATCCTTAGCTCGAAGTCCATTCCAAATACCTGTTTTTTCAAGTCCAACATTATATCCAACAGTTGTGTAAAGGCTGTCGAATTTGCATTGCTTCCACTTGGACCAGTAGATTAAGTTTGAAAGCTAGGAGCTTCCTTCTCAGCCCTTTCCTCCTGGATTGGTGAGGATTCTTCATGCTCTGGGAAGTAAGATGCATAGACCTCTTCAGGGTCAGCACCTGACCTACTCACATCACTAAAATGTAGAGGCGAAATAGTCCCCTGTTCTGCAGCAACTCCCCCTGTGTTAATGCCAGTGGGTGGAGTAGAAAATTCATCGCCTATATCCATATTAGCACTTGGATGTTTTTCGGTCTCTTCCCTAGCAAAAGATGGCTCTATTCTTGCAGCCATATCCTCCTGCATTTTGCTTTCCTCCTCATCCTTCTTCCTTCTTTCTTCTTCTTCTCTTCTCATTTCTTCCTCTTCTTCTTTCCTTCTTCTTTCTTCGCCTTCTCTCTGTTCCTCTTCTCTTCTCCTTCTTTCTTCTTCTCTTCTGGTTCTCTCTTCTTCTCTCTTTTTCCTTTCTTCCTCTCTCTTCTTTTCCTCTTCTCTTCTCTTCCTCTATTTTTCTTCCTCTTTCCTCTGTTTCTCTGCTTCCTTCTCCTCTGCTTCTTTTCTAGCTCTCTCTTCAGCCTTTGTTCTCAAAATAACAGGGCTCCTCAACTTTGAAAGAGCAGACAAAGTCATGGCATTTTCCTCATCCTCTTCATCTTGTAGGATGATTTTTCGACGCTTCTTTTCAACCATGGGCTCTTTGCCTTTCTTTTTTGACGAAGCAGTGGGGATCTTCTTGGAAGGTGTTTGTCTCCTCAACCTTTCTAGTGCAACATTCAACTCTGGAAGTTTCATCTTCATCACCATCTTTTGACCAATAAGTATCAGACTTAAAGTGGTCAGACATAAGGATGCAGGAATTTGAATATCAAAGTGTCTGAACGGCTTGGTGATGATTGATGAATAAGGCAATCGACCTTTATCCTTAACCACTATCTTGTACATGTGGAAAAGAATAACATGTGGGAGAGAGAAGGGTCTGCCTTGGTTAATGGCAAACATCAGCTTTGCTTCTGTTTTGGAGACGTCGGTCTTCGAAGTTGTCTTTGGCCGGATGCAATTGATGATTATTTTGTGCAGCAAAATATTTGTGGTATTCATCTTAGAATAGGATATCTTGCCTTCAACAGTTCTATCACGCACAATATCCAAGGTTGCATAGGCTGTAGAGACTTTGATTGGTTGGAAACTCCTTCTTTCCACCCCAATAATGTCAGCCAGCAAATCAACATCAACTATATAACTTTTGTCCATGAAAGAAAAGGACAACAAATTTGCATTCAAAAAGGAAAAATTCGAGTAGAAATACGCCGTAAGTTCAGAGTGGGCTATAGTCGTATCAGTGCAAAACTTCTCCAGCTGTAGCCTATTAAACTTCCCTCTTAAATTAATTTTCAGCAAATCAAGGAAGTCAAAATCTACACTTCTCGGATTAACCACACCCCTCTTTAACAGCTTCACATATACTCGCTCATGCTCCTTCGACCAAAACAAGCTTCCCGGAGGACAGACAGAATTAGCAGCCACACCATACCTAGGCTGAAAGTGAGAGAAAAGTCTCTCATCATCATCTAGGGTCTCAGCAGGAGTATTTTCAAGTGGATTACTTGAAATATTCTCCAGCGCCCTTTGTGCAGTTCCTTCCTCAACAACCTTCAACTTCTCCATCTCCATGAAAAATAAATCCTCGCTTTTAAATCCTCTCTCTTTCAAATATTCCTCAATCGTCTTAAGGCTAACTTTTCCAACCTTTAGCCTTTTGTACAGATCATAAGCAACATTCGGTTTGAGTGTTCTTACCGGTTCTGCTTCTGTAACCACTTCCTCAAAGTGCTGACTTTCTGCTTCTCTTTGAGGAGACTCTTCTTCCGTGAGGTCCACCCTTGTAGGACCCTCTAGTTGTCTCTGTGGTCCCTTGCTGGCGATTCTAGAAGATTTGCGAGACGACATTCTTGGAGAGCAAGCGAAGATTCAACTTATTCGTGGAAAAAGATGGAATCTTTGTGACGAAAAAGGGATGAAACAGGAACGGCAAATGGAACTTTTAGGGTTTTGAAAGCGAAAGAGAATGAGGGTGAATTTTCAAACGAGTAGTAGCGGATAAAAGTGATGGTTCGAGAGTATAAATAGTGAGAGAAAATAAAACGGGAATACGAATCGTCGCCTAAAAAGTAAAGAGAAAAACTGCTAAAAATAAACCATAATTTCGAAAAGGAAAACTGCCGTTTTGAAAACTAAACTGCCATAATTATATGTTAGAAAGTGAGTAAGAAAAGATTTTGAAAATTCGAAAAGTAATTACCAAAAATAAAATAAGACAGAGAATATGAAGAAATTAAAATACGTAAAAGGACAAAATATAGAGTCTGATCGTAGTTCAGACTTTACCTTAGAATCTAAACTCTTTTCAGACTTTACCTTTGCGTCTGAGTGCCATCAGACTTTCCGTAGAGTCTGAAACCCTTTCAGACCTTGCGTTGAGTTTGAACCGCCTTCAGACCTTGCGTTGAGTCTGAATCTTTCAAAACTTTAATTTTGAGTCTGAACATCTTCAAATTTTATGATACTCAGTCTTGAACGAATTGATTCAAAGTGAGCCTTTTCTAAGGGCTTGGTAAATATATCTACTAATTGATTCTTTGAATCAACATGCTGAATCACAACTTCACCACTTTGAACATGGTCTCGAATGAAATGATGCTTGATTTCAATGTGCTTTGCTCTTGAATGAAGTATTGGATTCTTTGTGAGGTTGATAGCACCTGTGTTGTCACATTTGATTTCTGTGCTTGTTTCTTTAACTCCAAAGTCTCTCAATTGTTGTTGCATCCATAGGATATGAGAGCAGCAACTTCCAAGAGCTATGTACTCTGCTTCAGCGGTTGAAAGAGCCACAGTACCCTGTTTTCTTGAGAACCAAGACACTATCCTGTTTCCCAATAGTTGACAAGTACCTGTAATACTTTTTATATCCACTCTACAACCAGCAAGGTCAGCATCAGAATATCCAAGGAGAGTAAAATATCCTTGTTTGGAATACCACAGACCTAGCTTAGATGTAGTTGTAACGTATTTAATAATGCGCTTAACAGCAGTCATATGAGATTCTTTAGGGTTATATTGAAATCTAGCACATATGCAAACACTAAATAAAATATCAGGTCTAGATGCTGTAAGGTAAAGAAGTGACCCGATTATACTCATGTATAGCTTTTGGTCTACACTCTTTCATTCTTCATCTTTATCAAGCTTTGATGAGCTTGACATAGGAGTTTCTGTTTTCTTGCAATTCTCCATTCCAAACTTCTTGATAAGGTCTTTTGCATACTTCTCTTGATGGATAAAAGTTCCTTCACTTGTTTGTTTGACTTGAAGTCCCAAAAAGAAGTTCAATTCTCCCATCATGCTCATCTCAAATTCACTCTGCATACACTTTGAGAAATCCTTGCAAAGCTTTTCATTAGTAGACCCAAATATTATATCATCAACATAAATTTGAACTAGTATGAAGTCCTTGCCTTCTCTTTTTAAAATAAAGTAGTATCAATATTACCTTTAGAGAAACCATTTTGAATCAAGAAGTTACTTAACCTTTCATACCATGCTCGAGGTGCTTGTTTTAAACCATATAAGGCTTTCTTCAGCTTGAAGACAAGATTTGGTCTTCTAGGATCTTCAAATCCTAGTGGTTGTTCTACATAAACTTCTTCTTGGATAATTCAATTTAGGAATGCACTTTTCACGTCCATTTGGAATAACCTGAAATTTTTAAAACAGGCAAAAGCAAGAAGTAATCTTATGGCTTCTAACCTTGCCACCGGAGCATAGGTTTCATCATAGTCGATTCCTTTCTTCTTGAGTGTAACCTTTTGCCACAAGTCTTGCTTTGTTTCTTACCACCTTTCCTTGTTGATCAAGCTTGTTCCTGAAAACTCATTTGGTACCAATAATTAATTTACCTTTTGGTTTAGGAACTAGCTCCCAAACATTGTTGAGTTTGAATTGGTTCAACTCCTCTTGCATTGCTTCTATCCAGCTTTCATCTTTTAATGCATCTTCAATGTTTTTGGGTTCGATCTCAGAAATGAGTGCAAGAGCACTAGAAGCTTCACGCCTTTTAGATCTTGTACGAACTCCTTCATTGATATTACCAATGATGAGATCTGCAGGGTGACTTGATTTCTGCTTCCAATTTGTAGTTGGTTTGTTAGTTTGATGAAGCTCTTCTTCAGTTGGAACAGCTGAATTAGTTTGTGGCTGAGCGTCTAAGATTTGATTTTCTTCAAGGGAATTTGTAGACACTTGGCCAGACTCAAAATCTTCAGGTTGAATATGACTTTGGACTGAGTCCTCAAACTTCACATTCATGGATTCTTCCACAGTTTGAGTTCGTTTGTTGAACACTCTAAAAGCTTTGCTTGTCATAGAGTAGCCAAGGAAGATTCCTTCATCTGATTTTTCTTCAAACTTATCAATTCGATCCCTAGAATTCTTTAGGATAAAACATTTATAACCAAATACATGAAAATATGAAACAATTGGTTTCTTACCTTTGAGCAGTTCATAGAGTGTCTTTTCTAATATAGGTCTTAGAAAGATTCTATTTATAATATAGCAAGCAGTAGAAGTAGCTTCAGCCCAAAAATGAGGCGAAATATTACTTTCAATTAAAAGAGTTTTTGCCATTTCTTGTAAAGAACGATTTTTCCTTTCTACAACTCCATTTTGTTGTGGAGTGTATGGGGATGAAAAATTATGTTAAATACCATAGTCATCACAATATTTAGCAAAATCATGATTTTCAAATTCTCCACCATGATCAGTTCGAATACTTGAAATTGCATAACCTTTCTCAATTTGAATTTTCTTTGCAAACTTAGTAAAATAAGTTAAAGCATCAGATTTATTTGCAAGAAAGAATATCCAAGTAAAACGAGAATAATCATCTACTATAACCAAACAATATCTTTTACCTCCAATACTTTGTACTCTTGTTGGCCCAAACAAATCCATGTGTAATAGCTGCAAAACACTATTAGTGGATACCTGATTCATAGATTTATAGGAATTTCTAACCTGTTTTCCAAGTACACAAGGAGTGCATAATTCATGCTTTTGATACTTGAAGTTAGGAAGTCCTCGAACAAGATTTTTGGATGACACTTTTGTAATTTGCTTCGGGTTGACATGTCCAAGCTTTCTATGCTAGAGAATGACTTCATCTTGAATTGATATCAAGATTGTGGACTGTCAGACTTTACATCTAGCAAATAAATATTTCCATGTCTTCGTCCAGTAAATGATTATGAGAGATCCTTGCTTGTTCCAGAACATGTATCTTCTTGAAAATTGATTTTGTATCCAACATCGCATAGTTAACTAATATTTAATAGATTGTAATTCAGTCCTTCAACAAGAGAAACATTGTTGATTGTGAGATTTCCAATCTTCACGGTTCCTTGACCAACAATTTTTCTTTTGTTGTTGCCACCAAAAGAAACATTTCCTCCTTTTACATGCGAGAGATTTGTAAAACAATTTGAGTCATCCGTCATGTGTCTTGAACATCCACTATCCAAATACCAATTGATTTTCTTCTTGAAGGTGACCTGCATTTAAAAGAAAGACTCATGTCTTCTTTGGTACCCAAACTTTCTTGGGTCCATCATTGTTAGTAGCATAAACAGTCTTTACCCAGCTCTTCTTAACAAGTCTCCAAACTTTGGGACACTCCCTTTCAAAATATTCCACACTTTTGCATTTTGAGCATTTAAGAGCATTTCTACCAACAGGCTTTACAAAAACCTTTTGAAAATGTTTTTTATAAAAAGTTTTTGTTGGCCTATTCCTAATTCTTTCCTTCACCTTTGGGAAATCAATCAAATGAACGGTTTCATGTGTCATTCCTAGACCGAATTTATTAAAATAAGGTCTTTGAATAGAAAGAATTTTATCCAACTTTTCAGAACCAATTGAAAATTTCTTTATAACTTTCAACAAGTCTTCTTTCGAACAAGCATTTTCTTTTGAAAGTTCATTCTCTTTTTCTTTTGAAACATCAAGAGACTTGTTTAGACTTTCAACTTTTTCAATTAAAATCTTTTCTTGTTGTTTCAATTTGAAATTTTCCTTTTTAAGTTTTGAAATCCTATTAAGAGAGCCTTTAAGACTAAAACAAAGTTCATCAATGTATTTTGATACTTTGGTAGGAATTTTCAAATTTCTACCTTTGATGCCGCTGTTTGAGTCTGAGTCTGAGTTTGCCATAAAGCATATATTTGCATACTCTTCATCACTCTCCTCACATTCAGTGTCACTCCATGTTTCAACTTTGAGTGCTTTCTTGAACTTCTCAGGTTTCCCTTTCTTTTTCTTCAATAAGGGATAGTTGGGTCTGATGTGTCCCTTTTTCTTGCATTCAAAGCAAACAACCTCCTTGTTGGTATCTTCTTCCTCATTTGATTTCTTTTGAAATCTCTGATTGTTTTGTTTCTTTCCATTGAACCTTCTACCTTTTTTATTTAACCTTCTGAACTTTCTAATCAGAAGTGCCAACTCATCATCATCCAAGTCTTCTTCGAATCTATAGCATCGAATCATCATTAGATTTTAAAGCAATTGACTTCTTACCTTTGGTGTCAAATTCCTCATTGAATTGCTCGACTTCATATGATTGAAGTGTGCCGACCAACTCATCTACCGAAAGAGGCATGATCCTTTGTGTTTCTCTTATAGATGTCTTCAAGTGATTCCACTCCTTGGATAGTCCTCTCAACAATTTATTGACCTTCATGGGTCTTGAGATTGGTGTCCTAGGTATGCTAAGCCAATTACAATTTCTGTAAATCGACTAAACATATCCGTGATGGATTCTCCTGGCTTCATTTTGAAGGCTTCATATTGCCCAAGAAGGATATTGATCTTGGTTTCTTTGACTCGATCTATTCCTTCATAAGTGACTTGCAACCTATCCCAAACTTCTTTGGCTGTTTCACAAGATGAAATTCTATTATACTCAGTAGGAAATAAAGCACAATATAGAGAATAGATAGCCTTTGCATCAAGGACTTGTCTCTTTGAAATATCGATGTGCGATACTCCCACTCCATCAGGTAGTTCTTTCCCTGTGATTGATGGAGCTTTAGGAGCAATTCCATTCTCCACTACATCCCATTCCATAGGATCTTTGGATCTTAGGAAAGCCTTCATCTTGTTCTTCCATACATCGTACTCCTTTCCATCGAAGTAGGGAGGTCTTGTATTGCTTTGCCCTTCAATTAAACCCGGAGCCAAAATACTAGCCATAGATCTTTTGCTTTAGAAATAATAAACACTTCTAATAAATAAGCAACCAAGCTCTGATACCAATTGATATTGGCTAGTGAATCCACCTAGAGGGGAGGTGAATAGGTGATTGCGGAATTCTTTCATAATCTTAAATTAAAAAGGATACGAATATATCAACCATATATATATATAGAGATCATGCAATCAAAAACCAAATAGAGTAGAGTAAGAGAGAATTGACACAAGAGTTATAGTGGTTCGGCTTATTCCAAGCCTACGTCCACTCTCCACGCTGGCGGCCAACTGGCTATAATCACTATGTAGCAAATGAGAGCTGTTTACAATCCACGAATTAGACTTCTTCAAAAGACAGTCTCTCCTACAGCTTCTTGCTGTTTTCGCACTATAAGTGACTCTCTTGATACACAATTTGAACACGAGAGATTTTTGAATACAAGTGATTTCAGAGGTTCTAAGGTCGAGATTTTTCTATCAAGTCTCTCCTTGTTTCCAAGCAACATTGATCCACCTTAAATAACCACCGTGCCTACATACCCGTTGGCACTTTCCAAAAATTCATCCAATCAATCCGTTGGACTGAATCAATTTAAGTGATCTTCCGTTGTCGAAAACGTAAGTAGACAATAGCTCGTCAATCCTGTTCATCCATACAATCAGGATCTTGAGTTCCCAAAAATAGATCCTTCCGAAAATACGCTTGATCTTCAATGGATAAAATCCGAAGAATAAATCTTCCAAGTTCACGATCACGACCCGGAGATATTCTATGGATAAGTTAGGAAATATAATATCCAAAACTTATTTTCCTTAACCATGAGAATAACCTATCACCAGCCTGTAAAAATCGTAAATTGTCTTCAGACTTTGATTTGGGTCTTGACGGTCTTCAGACGGAAACTGGGTCTTGACAGTCTTCAGACGAAAAACCTTCAGACCGAACTTTGGGTCTGACTGTCTTTCAGACGGAAAACCATTAGACTTTGAATTCTTCACACTTAACCGACTGAGTCTTGGAATCTTCAGACTTTGCTAACGAGGTTGTTTTGTCAGCTTCAAAACTCAAAGAGATTTTTCTTCAACAAAAGTATACAACGAATCTCTGAGTTACGCCACTATTGGATGGAAACAAGTAAGGCAGCATGGGTGCGGATTGAAGGACCAGGTAAGGTTCCATTTCATGACTCGTTATAGATTTGAGTCTATGACCCACATTCGTTTGGGCCAACTCACTAGTTGGGTTGGTCCCACATGAAGAGGGAATTGGCCCTCTTCTATTGGGTTAAGCTCCAAAACTTGCAACATTTTCTCCTTCAGATGGGTATTGGACCCATGTTTGTCCTTGCCCAATGGCTCACTGGCTTTGGATGGTATATTGGTGGACTGGAGGCCACTAAGATGACCTAGGGATTTGAACTAGAGCAGTGGCAAAAACGACCTTGACATTGTCAATGTGCCCTTCTTGATCAGTTGACTCAATATGATTAGAAAGTGTGGGTGTCTGGTTCTAAAGTGAGGAATCCTCTATTGAGAAATTTTCAACACTCTTATCCATTGCCATGGTATCAAAAATAAAAATTAAAAAAGTACAAAGAATTCCTAATCACTTTGCTAGTTTGTTTTGTAGGATATATATCTATATATATATATATATATATATATTAATATATATAGGCAATTATATATATATATATATATATTAATATATATAGGCAATTCTAGGGTTGTGGAAGCTAGGCTAGGGAGATGAAGCTTTGGTACCATGATAGAAAGAGAAATGGAACTTGGGAAATGTTTTTTTTTTTTTTTTTTTTTTTTTTTGTATTCTATTCTGTGCACAAGTACATTGAGCAATTTATAATGTAAGATGAAGGAATAAAATAGAAAAAATAATATACATGAATCATTATTTCCTATTTACTATACTAATCAGCAATCTACTAAAATCAATCACAATTGGAATCAGCTCCAAGATCTTCAATCTTATTTCCAACACTTATTTCTGTATTTTAAAATTTTTTAAATTTTATTTAATTAAGCTTACAGTTAAAAAATTAGAATTAGATCAAAAATGAAGTCATTTTTGTCTACCGTTCCATGTTGCCATGTAGAAAGAGAAAATATTAAAAAAAGCCATGTCAGCATCTTTCATTAGTCTAAATAGGTGGAGTTAATAAAATAACTTGATTGTATTAATTTGACAAGTTTTAAAATTTAATTACACTTTTTGTAAGTTTTAAGACTCAACTGTATTTTGATTACAAGTTTTAAGACTTTTAAAGTACATATCTCTTAATATTATAGATTGACCACATACATATATATGATGTAACAAGTTGATCACAATATCAATTTGGCATGAATTCTCGTGTTTGATCTTTGGAAGATCATGCCAGCTCGACATTGTTGTGACATGCAGGAATAGGAACCTTAGAAAATGTGCAAGTTGTGGTGCAACATGCCCGGCAAATTCTTTTAGATTTTTCCACTCTAATTACTTCTTTACTCATTCCAAAGACACGATACAGTCAAGATAACATTTCTCGTTAAGCATTGGTGAGATGTTTAATTGCAGCAACAACCATTATAATACCACTTAAATGTTTATTTGTCGCAATCCTTTCGAGGCAAACCAAAAGGGAGTAGGTGAATTTTTACACGGGCGCAGATAACTCTCTTGCAAGGCAGCAATTGTGTTTCACACGAGTTCTCTCAAGTCGTCTTGATTGTAATTTGATATTCCATTTATTACTGATAAAATAAAAATAAAATAGGCAGTTGTGAATATCTTATTGTAGACTCAGGCATGACGTGAGAGTCGCTTTACCATTACAAATCAGAGAATTTGATACAGGTATTTTATTAACGCCCATTGGTCGGTACCTCTATTCTTCAAAGGAAAGTTTTCATACAGTCTTGGTCGATTTTATTTCCTCTCATGCGTCTGAAAGTTCAAGCATTTACGGTGGTAAATCATACACTAGAAAAGTTACAAAATAGAAAAATGTACCTAAAGTATTAAAAAAAATGAGATAGTAAATAAAAGTGGAAAAAAACAAGCCGAGCCACGCTGGGCAACCATTAAACATAGTCTTGTTTTATGCCCCGGGTCAAGATTTTGTTACAATGAAATATGAGAAACAGAAATACATGTGCCCTAGAGTCCTAGTTACATTGCTTTCATGAATATGTTGCTCTTCTAGAATACATTAAGGGCTTACACTTCGATCCATCTCTCTTGCTGAGGGTTTCATTTTTGGGAAATCATCATGGAAGGTTTGAAAATGACATAAATGGTCATTGAACTTGTGCCTCGTGCGTAATTTGGTTCATAAACTTTTAATTTGTTTAATATAGTTCATCAACTTTTAATTTATCTAATGTAGTGCATGAACTTTTTATAAACATTCAATTTAATTCTTACACTATACGAAAATATTCCATGTTGTCTTTAATGGAAGGACAATATTTAATATTTTCATAAAGTTAGGGACTACATTAAATATATATGAAAAGTTTACGGAACTATTTGTATTATTATCCCTTTTGCTATCCGACTGCCCCCAAGTGGATGAATTCTAGGCCTCAAGTGTTGTAAGGTCAAAAAAAGTGTTATGCCACAAACAACTTTAAAAAGGATTCCGGAAATGGGCCTCTAAGAAAGCCTAATGTAATATTATCAAAGCCTGATGCAAATCCGAAACTGGGCTTCTCCATGAGCAGCCTAAATGCCATTTCGAAAGTTCTCAGATAATGAGACTCGCATTTGAGGTGATGCAAAGAGGCTAAGTACAATGAATTTAGAATGCCGAAGGACCTTACCATACAATTTAAAAGACTGTTTCGGAAAATGATTCTTATATCTAACTGGTAGCGGGGAGGCCCAATGATAGTTTAAATTTCTCTTAGATGGGCCCTATATTTGGTGGGAAGGTCCAATATGGCTTATAAAACCCATAAGAAATTGGAATTTGCCAACCTAATGAGGTGCACCGAAGCCCAGTACAAAAAAGTTTCATTTAGGCAGCTTTTGTTTTTGCCGAAAGTATACACGTCATGAACTAATGATCTAGAGACAACATAGCAACATAGAATTCGTTTAATGTGATTGAACTTTTAATTTATTTAATGTGATATCTATATTTTTGGTATATGTTCAATTTTATCCATGAGCTGTTTTAGAATTCTTTTTTTTTTAACTTTAGAAAATATAGGAAGTTTATTAAAAAAGCTCCCCATTTAGGATATAAATTCTATGCCTTTTAATTATATAAATATGTTCAGACGAATGAAGAATTATTTGTTGTGTATAAAGTAAAATATTTTGCCATGCAGCCAAACTTATATATAAAATTCAGATCAAAGCACTTGGCATGTATGACATATTCCTTGTGTGTCAAATGAAATGAATAAATTTAAGATCATATTTTCCCAAGTTAAGCAGGTTTGCAATAATATCACTTCTGGAAAAATAGAAAAAATATAGATGATTTATCATTTGTAGAATCACTTCTATTATTTAAGCATGAGAACATGATAATTCTTTTTTTTTTTTTTTTAATTTAAGCATCAAAGCATAGTAGAAGCGTTTTCTGTTCAAGAATTACAAATACAAGAGCTATAATTGTCAGAGTATGGAACATGAATCTTTGTAAGCGCAAGTTTCTGCGCAAGTTTTCTTCTATTAATGAAAGTCAGGTAAGCTTTATAGACGCTCTTCTTTTGAAAGCGTATGCTCTCCCATTGTAAGTACTGTTTCCTCTGTAAGTATCTGAGCGATAAGAGATATATCTTGGTAGCTCATGCTCCCTCTTTGCGAACTTAATTTCCTCTTCGAATATCATGGCAACAAAACGTTTGTAGTTGTTAGCTCTACCCTCCTTAATCAGTAACATAGCAAACAATATAGATTGCTAACATGTGCTCTTTAAAAACATAAGTTCCTTTCAAGAATCAGAGTAGAGGAGATATCAGAGCATAGGTTTTATTTTATTTGTTTTCCTTTGTATACCATGGCAAACATGTTTGGTACAAGTGATGTTGTCTTGCACAGGTTCACGGGGTCATGACCTCCAATGAAGTGAGCGGAGTTGATTCCGCTTACTGACCGTGACTTCGAGACATCAGAGCATTATGCATTTTACCTTGTAAACGAACTTCTGCATACATGTCAGGGTAGATCATCAAATCAGAGCTTCTATTTCTAAGATAGAGATATGCATCGAATAGAGAGAAATTTTGCTAGAACTAGTTTCAGTTGTTGCAAACTCTCTCTCATCTTCATTAATTCAGTCCAAAACTTGATGCAATAAGAGTTTCCCCTTCTTATTTCCTTCAAGTAAGTCTTTCTTTTCTTTTAAGATGTAGAATGCGTTTCCTGTACATACAGAGATGTCCCAGAGATGTCCGCTTCTTGCGCCCCTCCACCTCCTTCACCTTCCTTTGCAGACCCTATTCGTTCTTTCCTCCAAACTTCTCCTTCAACTTCTTCTTTACCTCATCGTCTACTTCCTCGTCAACAGAAAGAATCTTCCTTTTCTCCATACATCTATTAACAATTGGCTTGATCTGCACATCCTATTCAGTATCTCGAATCCCTCCAATCTCGGCAATCCATTATCCCGTTTCAGTTCCTCAGGAATTTCAATGCCTTTCTCCCTTGGGATCCCCATGATCAGAGAGCCATAGGAAAGAACGCCCGAGTTTTTAAGATTTGTACGATACATGTGCAAGAAAACTAGCGTATTCCAAGACTGAATGAAATGCCATTGATGATAGCGAGCTCATAAGAGTTTTGTTTGAAATTCGGTAACGTCGTTTGTCAAAGCATTCTTGAGACGAGACAAAGATTCAGGACTTTTTGCAGCAGTTTAATTTTCAAAGCAAAAGAGCCGTACGTTAGAAATGTCACTCGCCTTTTGTTTCCATTCCTTATTATTTCATTCCCCAGCAAATCTATACCTCCAGACATAGAGCAAAAGTCTCTCAGTACTAGGGATTAGCAGTCCCAATTTCCTTAAAGGTTAACTTGGAACCTTAAATCTGTCCATTAAAATAGATTTTTCATTTTTTGGAACCTAGAACTTGTCCTGCATACCTTGAAACTTAGAACTACCTTGTTATGGGCTCTAGAGTGGGTTCCAAGGCCAATCCAGGTTCTACTTTTATTATTAATTGAATAATTTCAATGAATTATCACATTTAATAACCATAACTTGCTGTTATAATTTACTGATCATAAATTATCTTTAGACAATAAAAAAAGAAAAAAGGAAATGTTAACAAAGGTAAGAGTCTTAGTCATAAAATAGAAACTCATATTGTTTATTCTCGATTATACACTTGTTATACCATAGAATTGTGTAAAGACATAGATCAAGAAAAACACAAAAATTTATTCTAGGTTCCAGATTCCAAGTTTCGGGTTTTACCAATCTATAACCTAGAACTTATTCGTCGAAACAGGTTCCCCAATGTTTGGAACTTGAAACCTACTATGTATATCTAGGAACTTAGAACTAGACAGGCCCTAAAATCATGTTCATCCCTATTCAATACCAAATATATTAGCCCTACCCCTTGAAAGGAGCGGGGTGAGGATGGATGTAGTCATCATTACTCATGGACCGCGCCAACCTTAGACTCTAGTTGCTTTCTATATTTAGTGTTTTATATTTTAAGTTTTATAAAATATTTCGTTGTGAGAGCAATTCCAGCGACATACCATTTTAATGACATTTGGTTAGATGTAATCTAATGTCACATAATATCCTAAATGGACATTACTCTTTTTTTTTTTTTTTTTTTTTTTTTTTTTAAATAAAGTTTACCTAATATCGCATCTTGAACTCTATTATGACTAGTTTTACCATTTTCCTTAATGTTTATATTAATGCTTTATGCTTTGTCTCACTAATTTGTCAAAAGAATTTAACATTATAGAATCATGTATAGTTTACAAATTAGTCACAATAAACATTGACATTATTCTATTGTATTGAAAATAGAAAGATCATTAGAAAGGTCGATTCTAATGTTTTTAGAAAGTGCTATAAATTGGTACACTATTTCATTGGAGTTTTGAATAATCATATAAGTAAAAAGGGTGTTTGTGCATGGCACGGTCTTCAAATTAGCCTTCTGCAAAAATTTGATAAAATTTCTGCTGATATTTGAGAGGACAAAGAATCTTTTTTGGGTTGATTCCCTTCTAATACTCAATAGATAGTAATTTCTAGCGAACTTTATCTTCCCATGAGCAGTCGAAGGAATGGTACAAATCTCATGTCTACACACTAAACAAAAACTAGCAATGACGACTTTGTCACTTCTTCTCCAAAATGTCAATTTTCTTAGTGAATATTCTATAGTACATAGCGGGACAAAGACTAGCTTGTAATTTCCGCCTTCTCTTGTCAGAACGTCCAAACGACAACTTCTTTGTAAAGTCCGGCTTCTAGGTCGACTTGTCAAGTCTTCCCCAATTTTGATATGGAGTCTGTGTTCTCACCTTCTTGTTTAAATACTAATGATAAAGTCATTCTCATGCTTTAGGCTCAAAAAATCAATGTTGTGGGTTCTAATCCTACCTCCAGAAATTCAACTTTAAGTGAATTGTCATGGTGTTGTATTAGTATCCCTCCATATAATTACCTAATTATGGTCGGGTACTCAGATTATAAAACAAAAAATTCCAAGATCCACTGACAAAAATTACAGAAATTAAGAACGTATTAAGTGTGCTAGGACTATCCTTAATAATGTTTCTTGCAAAGTGCGAAAAAGGTAAGATGTGACTATCCTCCAAGATTCAAAATTTTTGATGGTCGAAAAACAAGGAAAAAAAAATTGTAGTATATGGAAAGAGATGACAATCAAAATGCTGGAGGGGAAGAGGTATTGAAACTTCGTGCAAGAACGCCAATGTGCATGCATGTGTGGTGGTTCCCTCAAATTGCATTGGTAAATGAAATATTGATAAAGATGTAGATAAATTAGTGTATAAAACATCTTTACCAAAAAAAGAAAAAAAAAAATTAGTGTATAAAAAAAAGGGATAAATGATACAAATGATCTCTAAACTTTCATCCAATATGTAGTGTGATCCATGAACTTTTAATTTATTCAATGTAACCTTTAAATTTTTAATTTTTTGAACGTGATTTCTAGACTTTTGTTACATGTTCAATATAGTCCCTAAATAATATGAAAGTGTTCGGTGTTGTTCTTTCATTAATTCAAAATTAAGGGCACTATTGAATATTTCCATATAATTAAGGGACTCAATTGAACACATATCATTAGTCTAGAGATCACACTGAACTAATTAAAAATTCAGAGATAACATTACACGTCGAAATAAAGTTCAGAGATCACATTGCATATTGGGTCAAAGTTTGAGGATTACTTGTGTCATTTTTCCAAAAATAAAAGGGATATATTTAGAGAAAAGTGAAAGTTAGAGAAGTTGCAGTACAAGATGAAGTGGCAATTATTTGAGATGTCTCACTCCTTGGATCTCTTTACTTGTAGGTAGCATTGGACGCCAGAGTTTTGCTTAGATCACTTATTTGGAATTTAAGTGACCGACGAGTTTATTGGAACATCGTATTAATAATTAGTCTCGCGAGATCTCTTGATATGGAAGCAAAGCAATTTAAGTTTCTATTTAGAATGTCTCTTATGGTTTTTTTTTTTTTTTTTTTTTTTTTTTTTGTTTAGAATTTGAGGCAAGGGATTTTATGTTGTTAAGGAGTTCCCAAGAGTATTTATTATATAACCAATAATGAAACTTTTAGATTTGAAAAACTGATTCTTCCCATGTTAAATAAAATCACTACATTGTCGAGAGTTGAAAAATTTCCTAACTTCTGAAACAATTATGGCTTTAGAATGTTTGCAATTTGAGTGAAAATGAAAACGAATACGTTAGTTGCTCACATTTATATTTAAGTAAGTTTGTATAGGGTTCAGATGAAAATAAAAGTTTGTATAAGGTAATACTTATAACTTGTTCACGAATCAAAAACATGGTTTGCCAGAAAGCCGGCAATCACTTTCCCACGGGTCAGTAGCGATGACCTGTCTTCCAGTGTGCCGACCGACTTGGCTGCCGCCGAGGCATCGGCATCAACGAAAGTAAGGATTATAAAAACCGGTAAGACGAGAGCCAGAAGGCACAGATTGGAAGCATCCGCATCAACGAAAGTAAGGATTATAAAAACCGGTAAGACGAGAGCCAGAGGAAGGCACAGATTGGAAGCATCGGCATCAACGAAAGTAAGGATTATAAAAACCGGTAAGACGAGAGCCAGAGGACGGCACAGATTGGAAAAACATGAAGATGAGAGCAGCTGTGTTGTGTTTTCTTTCAATTCCAATGGCCTTGGCCTTGGCCACCTTTACCGAGGAGGAAAACTGCGACCGAAGGTGCGGCGACATGAGCGTGCCTTTCCCATTTGGGCTCACTAAAAGTTGTGCGCAGAGCCCCGACCACGTCCTCCTCTGCGACCACAAATCAGGGAACCTGTCCTTCGGCGAGAGCACGCCGTTGGTCAACATATCTGTGGAGAATGGGACAGTGACCATTGGCATGTACATAGCTTATGACTGCTATGACGAGAATGGCAAACAGCTTGAGAACTCTGTCACTGACCCATGGACCGGATTGGGCGAAGCTGGGCACTATACATTCTCGGACACCCGGAACAAATTCAGTCTTGGGTTGCGACACTTTGGCTCGTATGACAGGTGACCACGAGACTTTCTGGAGTGGATGCTTCTCCCAGTGCTATGAGGGCATGAACTTCACGGCCAAAAGCACTTGCTCTGGCCTCCGATGCTGTCAGATGTCGATCCCCGAGAGCCTTAGGACATTCAGTATATCCATGACAAGCTCAACGAATTACACCTCAGTTCGGAACTTCAGCACTTGCGGATCAGCGTTCGTAGTGGACCAGGAGTCGTTTAATGTCTCCGATTACAAGCTTCCTGTCCCGGATGATATAAACGCTAAAGAATACTCAAGGGTTGTCCTGGATTGGGTAGTTGAACGGGATATTAAATGTGAGGAAGCGCAATCTAACCGATCGAGGTATCCCTGCGGCGCCAACAGTTACTGCTCTTACTTCGACAAAGGGGAGGGTTATCGTTGCTCCTGTAAGCCTGGGTACAGGGGGAATCCCTATGCCCCACCGCTGTCCCCAGAGTCCACGGGATGTGAAGGTATTCTTCCGTTCTCTTTGCGAGCTAAAATTTTTTTGTTTGGATTGAGCCATAATTTCCGTGATCAAACTTCCTCAAGCCAGTTCTTCATTGAGTTTGATTTAGATGCTTCAATACAACCAAGACGTCATTTTTAAGAAGCAAAAAAGCACATGAACGTACACTTACAGTTTCGCCTTTTATTCTGTTTGATATAGACATCGACAAGTGCGAGCATCCAGAACAATATCCATGTCACGGGAATTGCAAGAATACGCAAGGGAACTACACATGCCACTGCCCGTTTGGCATGGTTGGTGATGCAAAAGTCAGTTGCCAAACTTCTCGTCTTGTCATAATCGCCGCAGGTAACTCTAATTTCCTTGTGACGGTCGCTCAATAACCCAAAGCCACTCTTGCTTTAGACTACGAGTCCACTTGCCATTGATCCGGCTTATGGTAACATGTTCTGAAATTGTTCTCACTCGTGCGATTACTGGTCACGAAGGCTTTACTTTAACAAACCTTATCAACTCCTCGATGTCGACTCTCCAGAGTTTTTCCATTAAAAGTGCCAACTCTCCTCCGCGCTCAGGATCTTTGGAGAACGGGTACCCAATCACTCGATGATCAACACATCCAAAAAAAAAAAAAAAAAAAAGATTTTGTGTAAGGTGATATCTTGTATGGAAACTCCGAAAAACTGGATTCCGTTCCAGATCCCCTCCCTTCTTTTTTTTTTTTTTTTTTTTTTGCTTTTCTTTCTCAGTCTTCACCGAGAGACACACAAGGCCAAACTCTGTTTACCTTTCTTTTGGTCGTATCCATTGCATCCACCATTTGGTGGCTGATGTTTCAGGTATTTATGGGGATAAATTTAAGAACATATATTAGTTCTAAAATTTAGAAGATCCAAATTCGTCATTTGTCAAAGTAAATCAGAGAAACTAATCCCTCCATTCCTCAATTCTGTGTGGCAGCCATTGTAGCAATGACATCATGCATAATTGTCAGTGGCCTAGTCTTGTTCATATGCAAGAGGAGGGCTAAAGAGAGGCACTTCAGGCAAAATGGAGGAGAGATCTTGAAGCACCAGAGAGTGAAAATCTTCACTGAGGCACAATTGGTTAAAGCCACCAACAACTACGATGCTAGCAATAAGCTCGGTGAGGGTGGTTTTGCTTCAGTTTACAGTGGTAGAATTGACAGCGACGTCATAGTCGCAGTCAAGAAGCCTAAAGATATCCCCGTCAAGAAGCCAAAAGACATGAACAAAGACTTGTCTTTGAGCACTCATGATGAATTCCTACATGAAATCAGCATCATTTCACAGGTGAATCACAATAACTTGGTCAAGCTCCTAGGCGTATGTTTGGAGACAAAAGTGCCATTGTTGGTCTATGAATTCATCCCGAATGGGACTCTCTATCACCACATTCATGACAAGACATCGACGGTCTTGCAATTGTGGAAGACTCGCCTGAGGATTGCCTCAGAAGCTGCCTTGGCCCTCGAGTACTTGCATTCCCTAGCTGACCCACCAGTCATTCACAGCGATGTCAAGTCTTTGAATATACTTTTGGATGAGAAGTACTCTGTTAAAGTATCCGATTTTGGAGCCTCGGTTTTGATATCACCCGGAAAGACTCATGTAGCCGAAAGAATACAAGGCACATTAGGTTACCTTGATCCTGAGTATCTCAGCACTGGTGATTTAACCACGAAGAGTGATGTTTATAGTTTTGGGGTTGTCCTCATGGAGCTCCTCACTGGAGAAACGCCAGCTCGGCAGGCAAAATCTGGGGAAAAAATTAACATCCTCCAACTTTTCATCTCTGCTGTGGAGAACCAGACACTCCCCCACATAATAAATTTTGAGGCATCGAATGAAGGTGAACTGCAAGAGATCGAGGCAGTTGGTTCACTCGCTAGAAGGTGTTTGAACTATAATGGCATGAATAGGCCGACAATGAGGGAAGTGGCCGAGCAACTAGCTAGGATCAACAAGAACTTGTGGGCTGATAACCAGAATGATGAAGAGACTCAAAGTTTACTCAACGAGACGAGATGTGATTCTCTTTGGCAACCAGTGAAATGAACAAACCAGAGTCGACTGATCTTTTGGTATTTGACATCGAAGCAGCCAATACTAGTCACAGCATCTGATTCGTGGTTTCTAGTGCGGGGCTATGTACAAGAAACAAATCCAATGGTCCTATGTTTGTCCTTGATCTTTTGATTGAGGTCCTGATTAATTAGTAACTATGTGTTTTTTTTTTTTTTTTTTTTTTTTAAGGGATGATTCTATTTTAAACTAAGTACGGGGGATGTATGATTGTATTCACTTCCGTTCTAGCTATAGATATCAGAGCTTTGAAGAATAGCCATTTTATTTAATGAATGGATAATTATGGAAGACTGCTTGAATGTCTATATGATCAATATAATGGGAAACTACTCTTTTGAATTTCAGTTTCACGTACACTTTCTTCCTTAAATAAAGCACGACGACAATTTCCCACCTTTCGGCATTGCATTGGAATTTTTTTTTTTTTTTTTTTACTTCTTGGTCGCTATAGAAAAAAATGCTGCTTCATAGAGAAGCAAGAGCTGCAAGAGTGCATTAATTATATCAGGGTTAATATCACGAAATATCTTAAATTTGTACACATGTGGCAATTTTACCCTCCATTAGCTTTCGTTAAATTTTACTATCAAATTATTAAGTTGAATGACACATAACAAATGACAGGTGTACCAGTTTGGGGTTTTACTCTTCATTTATCAAAGGTGTAAAAATTTATGATTCTTCGTGATATTAATCCAATTTAATGGAAATTGACGGACAATACATTTGTTATAATTATACCAGTTAGAGGTTTTTGGTGGTAAAAAAATTAGTTTGAAATAAATGTCACATGTGTACCGGTTTGAGATTTTTGATAGTCAAAAAATTAGTTTGGAGTAACTTGATTTTTTTTTTATAGTATTAACCCATTATACAAACCTACTCACAAGACAAAATATTCGCTTTTGAGTATTATCACCCCGTCCAATTGTTAAAACTTCTGGAAGAAGAGATAAAACACCATGTATAAGAGAATAGTGCGTGCGAGACTGAATGAAATGCCATTCCCGATTCTTACCAAAATGGGAAGTTATCCTCCCACGACCTAAACTAGTTGTTCTCAGTTCATGGACAACATATTCCATGAATCAATTAGTTTTGTGTCATCCAAACACCGGAAAATCAAAAAACAAATTTCCATAAACAAATTTCATTCAAAAACACTAACCTAGTCTCAGAAATTAAAACCTCATCAACAAAAACTTATGTAACATAAACTTACAAGACAATGTAACAGGTTCTTAAAACTTCATCAACAAAAACTACAAATTGTCTGAAAAAAACATGACTCAAAAAATAGATTTTAACTTCGGAGGAACATACTAGACTTATGTAACATAAACTTACAAGACAATGTTGTCCTTAGATTCACGATTCTCTTAGTAAAATCATTCACTTGCTGACATTAAGTTCGAATTTAAAAATATTGCCATTATGATTATGACTATGGAATCGTACTAACAATGTCTTATGTAAAACTATAATACAATCATTGCGTAACAGCTTGAAAGTAATTTGCATAAAGGTGGACTACATGTCACACCTTGAACTGCGAGCGCGCGCACATCTTTCGGCGGTTGACTTAAAAATTTTGCGACGTTCCCAAGACGCATCACCAACCCATTCATTTTATGCACATGCGGAAGCAAACTAATAAACCTCAAACAACAAATAAACATGGGGATAGAAAAGTAGGACAACCAATTTTCACAAACTACTATTTCTATACAAGCCAAGTCAGTCATATAGGTTTGTACACCAAGGTCTGTCCCAAAAAGAACTATCGGACAACCTATACTTCGGATCCCTTCGACTCTGGCTCGAGATCCTCCATGACACCTCCGGTATCTCCATACTAAGGACTTGAAAAAGTTTAAACCACAACGGGGTGAGATAAAATCTCAGTGAGTCAACACCCTAAATCTCGATTAGGATGAGAATTTAGTCAAAGGCGTCCGAAACATACACCATCCAGAACTTACCTTGCTTGGGCGCGTCCCTGCACATTAGTGCACCATATATGTATTATAGATATCACAAGCATGCTTAATAACTGGAACACCTCATTGCATCCACGAAATATTCACATGGTAAAGCCATTATGACACGTCTCATACCGTGCCACACAATTTTGCCTCATAATCAGGCGTGACTATATCATCAACGCATGCATGTTCCAATTCTTATGGCCCATCGGCCACGGCCAACTCCCCAATCGGCAGTCATCCGGACTCCCACTAGGCATCCGATAAAAAAAGGGCACCGTCCCGCCCCGTCGGGCATGGCAACATCTAGAACTTCCACCTAGACGACATCCCAAAAAGGGGTAGCGGTCCGGCCTCTATCGCGACTGACTTATGGACTCTCACTAGGCATTCGATAAAATCGGGCATCATCCCCAAACTCCTGCTGGGTGACAGATTCTGATAGTGACCACACGCACATTCACACTTGGCCAAAAATATCGTGCTTTACACTCAAATACTTCCATTTTAAATAATGGACTTTGTCAATTTTCTTCATATTAAAAATCATCCCGGTAAAATAATTATGCATGGTCACGCATTTAAATTGAATACGTAAGCATAGTACCCTTTCATTTCAAAATTCCACGATTCCATATACTATATAAACATTTTTTTGCATTAAAAACCGACACCCGATATTTTTCTATATAAATACCATAAATTCAATTTTTGCAATAATAATTGTCAATCATCATCAAGCATTCAATTGCATATATAAATAGTCAATTTCACATATAAATGCAATCACAACGATCAGCATAAAATTTCACTAACCGGCTACCCAATACAATTTACACTAATTACAATTAATTAAATAAATTTTGATTAAATAAATAAATTGTGATTAATTAAACCGAACCACTTAATTAACCTAACAATGTAGGCGCATCATCCAACAATTCAACTCTTAGCTTCCATCATATAGCCAAAACACTAAAACCCCCTTTTAAAAATAAACTTAGCAACTCTTTTTTTTTTTTTTTTTTTTGGTTCAAACCTTCCGAAATAAATTTGTACGGGGTTCCATATTTGAAATTAACCCATCAAACTTTGCATGCATTTAGATTGAAACCTCATGATTTTATTGAGCCCATAAAACTTGCCCTCTTTTTCTTTTTTTTTCTTTTTCAAAACGTATAGAAATAAATTTATAAGTGCTCACGTACTCAAAATTAATCCGTCAAACTTTGCACACACCTTGTTTAAAACCCCATTGTTTCATTGGACAAATAATTTTGGTTGTCCGGACCCGACACCTCATTTGTTTAATATTTAAAAGCTTATAAGGTCCTCTTTGACATAAAATTTGGAACCCACATAGAGCAATCAATCTTGTCCTATCACGCATAAATTCTCAGCATTCCAAAAATCACCAAAGTCACCAAATAAACATTTTCCAGCAAGCAAAACACCAAGAACAACAATAAAACAACAACCGGTCCTAACCGGCAGAAACCAGGCCACTTGCGCGTCTCCAAGTTTAAATCCAGAAACTTAACCAAACAAGTTTAGAAAATTATCAAATTTTAATATGTTATAAAAAACACATAAAAGAAAACTTTTCATGCAGACACATTGACCCAGATCTTTCTAAATTAAGAGCAGTAAATCGCTCAAACTGTTACAAAAACTGTGGCCGTTTCTAGAAATTCTGCTATCCAAAAACAGTTTGGTTTGAGGTTCAAAACATGTCCTTTTGATCTGAAATTTGAATATATTAAACTAAAAGATGTGAGGATTAACTTTTCTGAAGAAACTATTTTGAAAATAGAACCATAAGAGTTGATAAAAATCCTTGCAACACCAAAAGGTCACAAGTTCCAGCACAATCCGAGATTCTATTTTGATTGTAACGAAGCAGAAATCTTAAGTAAAATATATGTCATAGCTGAGGATGTCTAGAACATTTTCCAAGAAGGAAGTAACCTCAAAATCGTAGCACATTTTTCCACACAAAAATGGCAAATGGTGAGGGTCCAGTAAACCAAATCTAAAATTAAGCTAATCCACTTAACACTAATCTAACCAGGCTAATTAATACTAATCTAACTAAGCTAATTAACATTAATCTAACTCCCTAAGTACAATTAATAAAATAATAAATGATTAGGAAGTTAACTCACCGGAATTCGACGACAGCGGGTTCATGACAACGGCGACGCAAAGGCGGTGAAGACCCGAGCCTACCGTGTCTCCAATAGAGGCTTGGTGGAGGCGGGGTCAGCTCTACAAGCTCACAGCCAAGGAGGGTTGTTCGGTGGGGCTGAGGGCCTTGACTTGGGTTGGTTTCGGTCGAGGTGGCTGCTGGAGATGATGGCTGTATGCGAGGTGCTGTTGGATGGGGCTAGGTGGTGTCATTGGTGGTTGCTGGAGCTGCAACGTGAAGATGAAGCTGGCTGTGGACGATGAAGATGGCTGTGGGTGAAGTTGAACTTCAGTGGGGGTGGTTGACGTGTGGGGGTGAAGGCGTGGGGTGATGCGTGGAGTTGGCATGATGGAAGAAGGGTGGTGGGATGAGGGGCGTATGGGTGGAGATGGATGTCAGGTGGTGTTATGGTGAAGTGGTGGGCATGAAGTGAAGTGGGTGGGGGTGTTGGCGGCAAGAAGGGAAAGTTAGTGAGGAGGGGAAGGAATCGTGGGGAAGAAGAAGGGGAAATGGGAATGGGCAGAAGGGAAATGCGTGAGATTGGGGGGGGGGGGGTGTTTGTGCGTGAGCAAGGTAGAGAGAGAGAAAGAAAGGGAAAAGCATAGGCCAAGAAGTCAAGGGAACCTAATTCACTCATTTCTTGGTCCCAAAAGTCTTCATGCCAATCTTCTTGCTCCCCAATTACTTTTTTGCATATAATTTCCCACAATTAACTAATTTTGGACAGCAAAATAGCTAAATTCCTCTCCCATCCGAATTTATTTTCTTTTCCGAATCATCCAAAATTGATTTTCTGTAAAAATCCCGGACTTGATGGAAATTTCCCGAAATATGAGACGAGGTCTCAAAAATAAATCATGACAAGCTCGAACGTTCCATTTCCGAAACCGAGTTCAATTTCGTGGTTAAAATCAACCGAACGCGATTTTAGTACGACCCAATCTACCGGATAGCTTTTAGAGATTTTAATGCGTTTGACCCGTGGTCGATAATTTTCGATCTACGTTTATGCATCTCCGACTTGTAGGTGATTCTCGATTATCATAAAAATCGCAAGGTTTTAATTACATGTACTAAGTATAATTTCGATAGAAAATCAGGTTAGTGCTATTCGACGCAAATTTCGCAATCATGTGAAATCACCCGCAATTCAATAACGTGATTCCGTCGAATTGACCTATACCCAATCACAATTCGATTATAACGGTGTCATATTGATCATTGCCGATTATTATGGTCGAGCAGTCGATTTCCGATCAAATTCTCAAGTCTGCCGCGTTTATATCTCTTAATGGATTCACCTGATAGATCAGTTAGCTCGTGAGTGACCAACTCGGAGAAATAAAACCATAGGCGCGTTGACGAAATGCCTATTTCATATTATCGAGACGGGGTCAAAATTCAGGATGTCACATTACATATGAAATTTTTAATTTGGCTCTTTAGTCACCACATTGTTTAGAGCTTCCATCTGCAACTAGATATCAGTTTCGTTTGGGAATTGCTTTCTTGAGGGTGCTTTGGGTCCTTTGGGCAAATATAAATTGCATTTGACAAATTTTTTGGAGAGTTTGTGGAAGATTGTAATTGCATTTTCAAAAACTTTTGGCCTCAAGTAGGTTCGAAGGTGCTTTGAGTTTTTAGTATTTCCAAAATGCAAATACATTTTTATTTTCTTCCAACTTTGCCCACGTGATAGGTGAACTTACGCTTTTGAATTGGGAGGCAGTGAGTTGATGGGAAGAGTGTACACTTGAATAATTGAAATTGCCAGCTAGAGACCTCAAATGTTGGAAGGAGCAATATCTTGCACAAAAAAATAAACCGTGATTTAAAATGCTAATTTTTTACCATATTGACGGTATCTGATTTTTTGTGAGGAAAAAAAAAACCGCATTGTATTGCACCATTAAGAAAAGCATATATCTGTTTTAATATCTATGTTTAAAAGTAGCGTGGCATTGCATCATAGGCTAAATAATGCACGTAACTCTTTCTTGAAAAACAAGTTCACTTATCCTCGCATCTAGAAGTCTGTAGTTTTACCACATTGCCCGTTTTCCTTAATTATTTACATTAGCGCTTTATGCTTTTTCTTACTAATTTGTCAAAAGAATGCAACGTAATAGAATCGCGAGTCTATTTTATAGCTTAGTGACAATAAACATAAATCTTACATTGTATTGAAAATGGGAAGATTAATAGAAAGGTAAACTCTAATATTTTAGAAAGTGCTATAAATTAGGCTTTGTTCATTTCGTGAAACATGTGACTTTTCTGAG
This sequence comes from Eucalyptus erythrocorys, assembly GCA_014182555.1. Lineage (NCBI taxonomy): Eukaryota > Viridiplantae > Streptophyta > Magnoliopsida > Myrtales > Myrtaceae > Eucalyptus > Eucalyptus erythrocorys. The sequence goes on from CM024602.1 coordinate 30,597,858, forward strand.
AAATATTTTGCTCTATTAATTTTTCTCCATGCACTCTTTTTCAATAATTTTTTATTATTTTATTTTTTAAAATCAATTTTTTAATAATTTTAAAAAATTTCAAAAATCGATTTTCAATTATTTATTTCTTTTTTTCTTCTTCTTCTTTGGATGGTCATCTATCATGGCAATGGCTAGCGACTAGCGCTAAGCGAGCTCGAGCCTCGCCATAGGCTAGAGAGGCTCAAGCTCGCTAGATACGAACAAGGTCAAGGCTCGCCCAGGTCGAGGACCCAAGGGAGGCTTGAGCTCGGCCCAACTCGCTGGATTTAGTGTGGCCCAAGCTCCCTTAACGGCCTCAAGTGAGCTTGCCTAGAAAGCAAAAAAGAAAGTTGAGAAAAATAAAACAAGAAAAGGAAAAGAAATATTAAAAATAAATTAAGAATCGTTTTTAAAACAAGAATAAAAGAAAAATAGAAAATGAAAATACAAGGAAAATGTATTTGGTGAAAAAAAGTGAGGAAAAAGAAGATATGAAAAATATTTTCCTCTTTCTCCAAAAGGAAAGGGAAAAAGTCACGAAAAATCCCGAATTTTGCCCCGAGTGACATATTTACTCCAAACTTTTTTTTTTTTTTTTGGTAAAGCTCCAAACTTTTTTTGTGCCATGAAAAACCCCAAAACTTTTCAAACCGTGACACATTTACCCCAAAATTTTTTTTTTGTGACACTAAAAACCCTAAACTTTTGTTGTGTGACACATTTACCCAAAAATTGAAGGGCATTTTGGTCTTTTCATTTTTAAAATTTTTTTTTTTTTTTTTTCTTCTTCCCTCCTAGGTCATGGTGGAGCCGACGGAGGGAAGCCGGCGTCCCGAGGGTCGCCCTCGCCGCCGCGGCAAGGGCGGCCCTCGCCGGCGCCGGGCGGCGGCCCCCACACCCGGCCGGCGAGGGCGCGAGATCTGGCGAGGGAGGCCCTCTCCCGCGCCGGGAGGGGGCCTCGCCGGCCCTCGCCGGATCCGGCGAGGTGCCCTCGCCGGCGTCGAGCTCGCCCCGGGGTGCCCTCGCCCGACGCCGGCGAGGGCGACCCTTGCCGGACGCCGGCTTCCCTCCGCCGGCTCCTCCATGGCCGGCGGAGGGAAGAAGAAAAAAAAATAGAAAAAGGAAAAAAATAGAAATTAAAAAGATAAAAATGCCCTTATGGGGTAAATGTGTCACGGTTTGGAAAGTTTAGGGTTTTTCACAGTACAAAAAAAAGTTTAAGGTAAATGTGTCACTCGGGACAAAGTTCAGGGTTTTTCGTAGCTTTTTTCCCATAAGGAAAATATTTTCCCCTATTTTAGAAGATCTTTTTTCATTGATGAAAAATATTTTCTTGACTAATTCATTCTTCATGAAATGAACGCCGGAAAATTCAAAAAATATTTTATTAGAAGTTATTTTCTGTAAAATGAACGAAGCCTTAGTATACTATATTATCTTAATTTTAACTAATCATATTAGTAAAAAAATGTTTGTGCATGGGAGGGGTCCTCAAGCTAGTCCTGGGTCAAAAATTAATAAAATATCTATGATATGATATTTAGGAGGACTAAGAAACTTTCTTGGGTCAACCTTCCTCCTTCTAATCCTCAATGGAATCTAAGTTCTGCGATCTGCATCTTCCCATGACTGGTGGTAAGGGGATTGAACAAATCTAGGTCGCGAATACAGATAAATGTTGCGGATGGCATCATGAGCGGATGACTCGACAAGTCGTCGGAGAAGACGGACTTCACGAGTTGTCGTCGTTCGGACATTTCATTAAAAGAAGGCGGAGAGTTCTCGAGCAAGTCCTCATCCCGCGCCGCCGTACCCGTAAAGAAAATTCATTAAGGAAGAACACGTTTTGGAGAAGTGACGAAGTAGTAGTCCTTACCAGTTTTTGTTTGGTACGTGGGCACGAGATTTGTCCATTCCCCTTACCACTGCTCAAGGGAAGATGCAGACTTCTTAATCCTCCTAAACATCAGCGGATATTTTATCATTTTTTTTATATTATCGTATTTTTAATTGATTATATCAATAAAAGGATGTTCGTGGTGATAGGAATTAAACCAAATTCATTAGAGTCGTCAATCAATTCAAGAAGTTATCAATTCATTAAGATGTTTGTTCGACTCCATGTTGCACGCATTAAAGAAGAGTCATCATTGTAGCGTTGATTTTAAGAAATCTGTTCGTATTTCTAAGTCATGACTATTCGTATTTCTACTATAATCATTTTTCTGTAAGTTATTAGAAATTTATCTCCATGGAACACTAACTATATTTATGAGTCATTAAGTTTAAAAGTTGTGTATTGAGTTTATAAAAAAGGCGTATCAAGTTTATAAAGTGCGACTTTTGTAATTGTTTCTAATAAGGTGAAATATGGTGTTATAAAGCAAAGGCTTCTTCGTCTCCTTCTTTCGAGCATTGTCAATCAAAGTTATTCACCTTTTAACTCTATCGATCAAAGTTTAAACTTGCCAATTTGAGGCTCTTTCCCATCATGGGCGTGGGAGGGGTCCTCAAACTAACCTCGGGTAAAAATTTGATGAAATATCAGCTGATATCCGCGAGCACTAGGAAACTTTCTTGGGTCAACCTTCCTTCTAATCCCAGAATGCATCTTTCCAGGGTGGCGCAAGGAAAGGTACAAATCTCAGGTCTACAGACCCACAAAAACTGGCAAGGACTACTTTGTCACTTCTCCAAAATGTCTACTTCCTTGATGAATCTTCTACGGTCTGGTGGCGCAGGACGAAAACTCGCTTGTCATCGTGAACTCCGCCTTCTTTGTTGAGACGCCCGAACGACGGCTTGCGAAGTCCGTCTTCTCCTCCCGACCAGAGAGAGAGAGAGAGAGAGAGAGAGAGAGAGAGAGAAGAAAAAGTCCGTCTTCTCCGACGACTTGTCAAGTCATCCCCTCGTGATGCTATGGAGCCAGACTTTTTCATTGTTGGATCTGAACTTCCTACACGCGCGACATTACCCGTATTCGCAGCCTAGATTGTTCGAATACTAAGTAAGGGGTCTTCTTCGGTTTATGTGGAAAATTCTGAAAACCTATCTGGAGATTGACTCAACCGCAAGGGCGTCTCATGATTTCGGCTAGAAAAACCTGTGGTTGAGGGTTCGAAATCTTTCCCAAGGAACTCAACTTTAAATGGGGGTTTACTCGAATGATAAGGACGGTGTCCCGCTTTCGGCTTAAAATACCAATGACTGTAAGTTTTGATTCCTATCCTAAGGATATCAACTTAAATGGTTCACCTCACAGATTATCGGGTGCACACGTATTAACAATCAAACCATTGATTAACTTATTAAAGATTGAATTTTTCCATCACTTTACACCATTTGTCTGTGGTGATTACTGTGGTGATTATGGACAAGTGATCTCAAGACTAATACATCCTTTTCACGATAATCACTAAACAAAACATACTCTCCTCCGCTGTCAATATCTAACTCTTTTAAGTACTACCTCTACTCTATGTAACATATCATAATTCAAACCTTCATTTCTATTCTTAAGCAAACATATTTTTGAATAATTAGAATGAATGGGTATTCCATAATATGTCTTACCACCTCTAATTATGAACAATTTTGAAGTCACCAAAGTTCATACGAATTATTCTAATTATGAGATTCTTCAAGTAGATGCACTTTACTTTTTAATCTGTTTAGTTGCACACATACTTCATTCACTTGTGCTGTCAGAATTCATACCTGAAATTAAACCCATAGAATGCATTTTCAGTACAAATGACTTATCAACATGTCCTAATCTAGCATTACCTATATAAGCCGTCAACAATCATGTTTATGAAATTTATTTGTGTGCCGGATTTGGGGGTAGAGCTCGGGCTCCTGATCTAGGCGAGCCCACCGACCACGAGCTCCATCGCGAAGAGGAGAGAGAGAGAGAGAGAGAGAGAGAGAGGGGGGTAGGTGCAGCCGCAGAAGACGAAGGATCAACCACCACGACACGGAAACTGATCGACTCCCCGCTAGTGAGCGCCGGTCTCGCCGATGGACTTGATCGCTGATCTCCCGAAGTCAACCCCTAAGGCCGGACGGAGGGACAAAGGAAGAAAGGGAGGGAGGGAGACAGCGATTGGGGGAAATCGAAAGGCATCCTACGTGATGACCGCCGCAGTTCAATGTGGCGAAGTCTTCACTGCCGCCGTCAACACCACCTCTATCGTGAGCTGGCCGATCTTCGTGGATTGAGAATCACCGAGGGAGGCGAAGGCGGCAGAGGAAGGAGGAAGGAGGCTGCGAAGGGAGGCGGAGGAGGGAGGAGGAAGGAAAAGAAAAAGAAAAAGAAAGAAAAAATGAAAAAATAAAAATTTCAATTTTTTAAAAATATAAATAATAAAAATCCATTAAAAAATAAAAACTAATTTTTTGTTCAATTAAAAATATTAAAATTCAATTGTTGATAAATTTTCCCAAATAATTAAATTAGTTAACGAATGGTGGAAAATATTTTCCACTCAAAATTTAAATTTCGGCCGAATACCGGAAAATAGTCATTTTCTAAGAAAATAATTTCGAGAAAAATGTTTTCCGGAAACATGATATTTTCCACGAAACGAACGGACCCTAGATCTATAAATACCGAGAAGAGGAGACCACAGGAAGCACAGACCGGTAAAAGGCAAGATGAAGGTGGCTGCAATGAAGGCGGCTGTGGTGTGTTTTCTTCCAATGGCCTTGACCTTGGCCACCTTTACCGAAAAGGACAACTGCGACCCAGTGTGCGGAACATGAGTGTGCCTTTCCCATTCGGGCTCGACGAAAGTTGCGCGCGGAACTCTGACTTCATCCTCATCTGCAGCCACACTTTTTCTCCCCCGAAGCTGTTCTTCGACAACGAAATTCTGGTGTTCGACATATCTGTGGTGAACGGGACCATATCCATTGGTATATACATATCGTACGACTGTTATGACCGGAGTGGCAATCTGCTTGACGAATCTTACCCTGATATGTCGTTCACGATGAGTAAAGATGCGCTCCATACATTTTTGGACACCCGGAACAAGCTCACAGTCTTCGGCTGCGACACCTGAGCCCTTATCTCAGACAATGCTGGGACTTTAAGGAGTGGATGCTCCTCCTATTGCCGTGAGGACATCGACTTCACAGCCGACAGCGCTTGCTCTGGCCTCAGGTGCTGTCAAACGTCAATCCCCAAGAGCCTCAAGACCCTTAGTTTATCCATGAACAGCACGACGAATTACATGTTAGTTCAGGAATTCAGCTCCTGCGGATCAGCGTTCGAAGTGGAGGAGTCGTTTCATGTCTCCAATTACAAGCTTGTTGTCCCGCTGGTATACGAGAACACATTGACTCAAAAGTTGTCCTGGATTGGGTTGTAAGCCGTGCAAGCGCACCCAAGATTTTCATAATTAGAATTAAAAACACATATAAATGAGTAAAGAAATTCGTGCACGTCATTTAGAATCCATCATTGTTGACGTGGAACAACAATAATCCAAAACTCAAGCACTTCTCTTCTCTTCTATTATCCTCTGTATCACTAGTTTAGTGAAACTACTCCTTAGCCTTAGCATTTTGTAAAGGCTCCTTATGTGAGGATATTCATATGTATTAGGATTAGAGGAAAAACTTAATAATCATTTTAAAAGTTTTCAGCTAAGTCCTCAAGTTATGGATTGCGCTCAATTTAGCCTACGCTAGCCAACTCCATATTAAATTAATTAAGAAATCTTATATCTCACTTTATTAGATCAATCTCATAAAACGATAAATTATAATATCAATTAATGTAGTTCACATGAAAAAATAAAAAAAACTTTTACATTCTCCCACTTGGACTATATTAATTGCAATTATACTGTATGTATATATATATTTTATATTGGTCTAGAAATAATTCGTAATAGTCAATCTAATTCCATACAGTATTAGACAATGAATTATGGCAGTAACTTTATGTATACACACAAAGCCTTTCATAATCATAAATGCTTTTAGCTCTATAAATATGGATTTAATATGGTTGTCTAGCAAATAAATAACATATCTCATAGAAAGTAATATCTTATATACCCTTAACACCGAAATTCCGTTTGAGTGTCCTTTTTAGGAAAAAAAAAAACAAAAAAAAAAAAAAAGACTTGAAAATGGAGAAAATATTTAAAAATAAAAAGGCAATAGATTCGGAGCCCAATCTTCTTTAGTAAATTTCGGGCCTGCCAAGCCAGCCTGCGTAGCCTGCCTATTTCTCTTTTTTCGTTTGCTTCTATCGGCCCATATGTCCAACTCACTTTCATTGAGCCCATGTCTTTTTTTTCCTTTTGTTGTCCTCAATAGCCCACCTGAACTTAAAAGAAGAAGGGCCGGCCCATGTCCCAAGCTCCTTCTCTTTCGCATGGTCACGTTTGTGAGCGAAGAAAACGCGTGCGGGGACCGTGACGCAACGGAGGAACAGCCACAAGCGAGCGTCCGTGACGAAGGATGAGGCGCGGCAACGGTGACCGAAGCATGACCAAGAAGAGCCTTCTAGAATCCTGAGCTGGCAAAGCTAAAGGAAAAGATTCTTCACGGAAGCGAGGGGAGAATGCTCGAGGCTCGCTCATGAAAAGACAGTGTTCGGCCATTATAGGAAAGGAGAGCTAGCTGGAATGAGAGAGAAAGGAGGTCAAGGAAAACCAGGCGAGGGAGGTAGCTAGAGAGATCAACCAGGGAGAATTTGAAAGGGAGGGAGAGCAGGTTTCCAGAGAGGTTGAAAAGAGGCTTCCTGGAGCTCCCTTTGCTCTGCTTTTCTTCATTTGAAACCAGAGCGGTTGGCTAGAGGAGCAAAAAGAGATTGGACCGAGAGGAGGAGGTCGGGGAGAAGGTCTGGATAATTCTCTCAAGGTCTGAAGATCCCTTTTCCGATTTGGTCGCTCCTATACGGCCATAAACTGATTTTTTTCCGAGCACCCGCCATCACATCCGCTCGAGACCGAACAGAGAAGCCTGTCGATCGGGACCACTCGTCGCTGGAAAGAAGGACTACCGGTGGTCTTCTCGAGCCTCATCGTTGTGGTTGCAACTGTCGAGACTCCGTAGCTCCGAACCAGGTAAATCTCTCATTCATATGCATTGTTCTTCCCTGTTCTACTGAGTTTGAGAACACTGAACTAAACCGATGAGATTTCGGACGAATCTTGCAATACTGAAGTCGAGTCCTAGCGTGTAATGATGACTTGGAGTAAAATATATGGTTTGCTAAGATGAGAAATCCCTAGGAAACTTAGCAGAGAATTCGTATTGAAGTCGCGCTTCAGCTGTTCGATAAAATGCCTAAGAGAGGGCCGAATGTTAACTTGCGTAAGAGAGGGCCGAATGTTAACTTGCGTTTAAACTGAAGATCGATTTGTACTTGTTGCGATATTTGTTGAATCAAGTTTGATCCTCATATTTTCTTCGTGTTTGTTTGTGATTTGACAAAACATCCTTCTTCAAGTCCAACGCGCATGCATATCACCAAGCTGGAAAGCTCTTCGTCGGAGACCTCCCCTTGCTGGCGAAGCCAGTGGTTCGAGGCCACCCAACTTAGGCTATTCTTTCCTCATATTAATATATTCACGCCTGTTTGTTTCCTGGGTGGCTGGTTTTCGAAATTTAGGATTGGTAGGATTTTATTTCGTTAAATTTTATGGTCACTGAGTAATCTGGCGGAGACGGTGGACGCCGGCCAGAGTAGGGGGCAGGTGGTTGGTGGTGGCCCGGTGGGGACATAGGCTCCAGCGACGACATGACAAGGGTGGATGTTTGTGGCCTTGAGACATGATGATAATGGTTCCGATAAGTTGCAGGGTGTAGGAGATGACGGAAGGTTGATGAGGTGTGAGGTAGAAGAAGAAAGTGCGGGGAGAAAATACGAAGTAGGGAAAAAGACAAAAACGGAGAATTTAAAAAATAAGAAAATAAAAAAAATACTTTTTGTCCAACATTGTTTGGTAATCATTTCAATAATGATTGATTCTCGATTCGATTCTTTGTTAAACGGAATCGCGTTTTGTAAAATTTTTATTCTTGAGAACAAATTTCTATTTTTTTTCTTGGAAGTAAATTTGGAACAGAATAAAAAAAAAATGATTCTTGATCCGAACCATTCCTTGAATATAATAATAACGCATATAATATATAATATACATAATAATATAATAAAAATAAAAATCGTTAAAAATTCTAAAAATTCTAAAATGTTAGAAAACTCTTAAAAACCTAATAAAATATTTTAAATTCGAAAAACATATATAAAATTCATAAAAATTTAGAAGATTTAGGAAATCATTAAAAATATTAGAAAATATAGAATATGAGTAAAAGTTTGGAAAATCAAGGAAATAATGAAAATTAGAAAAATCAATAAAAAAATTTAGAAAATTCTAGAAAATCAAAAAGAAATTAAAAAAATACAAAATCTCTAAAAATTATAACCTAAAATTGGATAAGCCTTTATGGCTTTACTATAATATTCTTTGTTTTGGATTTCTTTTTCCTTTTAAGAACAATATTAGGTTGTTTGCATGTTTTTTCTTTGTAATTATACTTGGATGTGCACCTCAATATCTCGGATGTCATTTTCCTTGTTTTAGAATGGTTAGGACGAAGCCTACAATTCTTCGATAGGTTGCCATGACATTAGCTAGCATTTAATTGAGTTAGGCATCAAAAGGGCATTAGTCTTATGATTAATGTAATCAAGTTCGCAAATTTAGATTTTATGGTTGCGCAAATAGTAAGATATTCTCCCATATCTTTTTTTTTTTTTTTTTTTTTAGGTCGGTCCTACTCTATACCTATTCTACACTCACTCTCGGACTTTTGCCCCGCTCTTGAAGGGCGTGGGCGTCGAAACCCACTCCTGAAACTTGCGCGTCCCCACCCCATTCCTCCCTGAGAAGGTGGGGGTTTGAACCCCTCACCTCCCCCTTCCATGTTGGAAGGGTGGCCACTGGGACGAATCCCAATAGTTATTCTCCCATATCTTACTTGCTTTGTAGCCGACCAAAAAAGGCTAGTGGTGGCTCTTTAATTGAAATTCATAGAGGGTTAATTACTTAAAATTAAAATGCCCGATGTTACGCTAAATATGAGTTTGAGAAAGCCTAAGTCAATGGAAGGGCGTCAGCCTAAAGTTGACAATACCTCTAAACCTAAAATTCTCCTTCCTAGTTAAAGGGGTTAGGTCATGACATGTGTCTCATCCACTTCATTGTTCAATGTTTTCTTACCTTAAGTGTAAAAAAAAAACCCGATGTGTCATTAGAGAATATTTTTATGATTCCAATAAACCTACATATGTCTTATCCTTATAATTAGCCTTTCTTTTTTCATAACAAGGCATATCCTTAAGGTTATGCCTCTAGCCTTTATTCAATGTTTACACAATGCCTTAAGATTTTCATCAATATATATTCAACTCAATGCCAATGCATTCAGAATCACTTTATTGAATGCAAAATAATCGATACATATCATAATATTAGTAAATGTAACAAATACATATGTAAACTTTACTAAAGTAAAACCAAAACATTTCCCACTACACAATAGCATCCCATGATACTCCTAAAGCCATGTTAATGACATGTCGTTTAAACACACAAAGGCGAAGACCTTTTAATTAATGGATCTACAAGCATATCATCTGTGGAAATATGTCATATTGTAATGACACAATTCTAAATCGTTTCCTTTATGGTAAAACAATTTTATTACCATATGCTTAGACCCCTTGAGACGTTTGTTATTGTTGATGAATAATATTGTAGAGTCATTGTCTCAATACAACTATATAGGTCTATCCACAAGGTCAAATACAATTAAACTCCCTAATGAGGTTTCAAAGCCTTGAGTAGTAGCTGAAAAGCATGCTATAAACACCATTTATGTGGTAAATGATGACAAAGATTTCTATTTCTTACTTTTCCATGATAATGCACCTTCTGCAAACATAAAGATGTACCCTCTTACTGACTTTATCCTAACATCCAACAAAGTTTGCATCCAAGTACCCTACTAGATATAGGACAAGAACATGTCTATAAATCATCATATAGTTATTTGCTCTCTTTAGATAACTTAAAACCTCCTTGGAAATAACCTAGTAATCGTATTATAGATTTAACTAAAATCAACCTAGAAGTCCTTGTTGGAGAAAACTCCCTTATTGTTTTGAAGCTAACAAAACATATTTGTCAGTCTAGTTTGAAGAGTTCAAGACCCAAATGTTTAAGTCTGAAAATCTCTAGACTCAATTATCAAAGTCTGAAGATAGTTAGACTCAAAATTCAGAGTCTGTCCAAATTGACAGCTTTCTAATCTAACGGTTTAGGATTTTAAAGATTGGATAATATCTTTAATGATTCATTCTATGGAAGATCTCTGGTTGGACTTAGCTCAAAAATTATTTGGTCATTCTCATCAAGATTTATCTCGATTTGAATATTCGTTGAAGAACAAGCAAAATTTGGAAGGTTCTACTTATGGAAACTCAAAATCCTGATTGTATGGGCGAACATGATTAACGAGCTATCTTCCACATATATTCGACAGCTTGAAGATCACCTTAATTGATTCATTTCAACGGTTAGATTGAATGAACTCCTTTGAAAGGTGCTAACGACTATGGAGGCACGAGGGAGTATATAAAGGTGGAGTCATTGTTGTTCGAAGTGAGTGCGTTGATAGAAAATTTCAAAGTTTGAACCTCTGAAGCTTCTTGTTCTCACTATTCTTTGAGCTATAGTTGTCTATAAAGGAGAGAAACATACCGTGAGGATTTGTGTGTAATAGTTGAGACTCTCTATTGAAGAAGTCTACATTACAAGCTGTACAAATCTCTTTTGCTTCATAGTGAAATCCAGCCGGTGGGCTATCAGCGTGGAGAGTAGACGTAGGCTTAAATTAAGCCGAACCACTATAAACATTTGTTTTCAAATCTTCTTACCTTAATCTCTTTACTTATATTGCTGCACAATTTAATTACTTCAAGTGTTTAGCTTCAAGTCTTTAAACTTTGATTTTTATTTCTAAGTTGTGTGATTCGTCTCAAAGTTTTCAAAAGAAAATTGTAAACACCTATTCACCCCCTCTAGGTGTGCTTACTAGCCTTTATCAGTCCTATCACAAAAGTGATGTTTGGTTTAGTGCAAATTTGAGAATATATGATATTTTCAAGTACACTAGCATAAGGACACTGTAATAGATTTAATTCATCACTTTTAATGAAAGGAGTAATTCCTAACTTGTAGTGTTGCATACTGAATCTTTTCAAAATATAATTAACATATGTTCTCCGAGACAAACTCAATATATGACGAGAACAATCCTTACAAATCTCTAAGTTGACAACTCTCGCCCACACTTCCCCTCAAGTAAGGGCATTGATATCACTGATGCCCAACTTGTCAAATAAGTTGTAGATAATCTTATTAGAGATAGGTCTTTTTGAGTATATTTGCCAAGTGGTCTTCAGATTTAACAAATGGAAATCAAACTATATTGGCATCAAAGTTTTGTTTGATGAAATGTGTATTTACCTCAATGTGCTTAGTACGGTCATGCTAGATTGGATTATGAGAAATATCGATAGCCACCTTATTGTCGCAAAATAAGCTCATCTTAAAATTGAGAGCAAAACCAATCTCAATCAGTAATATCTTAAGCCAAACAAGTTCACAAGGTCCTTTGGCCAATCTTCTTAACTCAGCCTCATCACTAGAAAATGCCAATACCTTTTGCTTCTTGCTCATCTAAGTGATAAGATTGCCTCCTACGAATGTGAAGTAGCCCATTGTAAACTTCCAGTCAGAAACACTCCCTACCTAGTCTGCATTTGTATAAACCTTAATATTAACATGGTTATTCTTTGAGAACAAAAGTCCTTTCCCTGGAGCGGATTTCAAGTAACAAAGAATTCGAACTACCACATCATATGCTTACGACATAAGTGATATCTGGACGAGTATGGGATAAATAGATTAACTTACCTACTAATCTTTCATACCTCTTCTTATTAGTTGGCACTTGATCAGGATACTATCCAAACTTGTGATTTGAACAATTAGAGTATCGAATGGCTTATAGTCTAGCAATCCCACTTCAGACAATAAATCTAGCACATATTTTATTTGAGAGAGAAATACGCCATTTTTTGGTCTGGCTATTTCTTTCCCTAAGAAATATTTGAGAGCCCCTAGGTTCTTCATTTCAAACTCAGTTGCCCATCTCTTTTGAAGTCTAGAGATCTCTTCCATGTTATCCCATGTGATAATCATGTTATCAACATAGATTATTAAAGCTGTTACCTTTCCTTGTCAAACAAGAATAGATTTTGATCTAAGTTACTCTAGTAAAAACCATACTACTTCATAGCCAAGCCGAATTGTCCAAACCATGCGTGGGATGATTGTTTTAAACCATATAACGAACATTGCAACTTACACACAACCTCTGTTATTTTAGAAAATAGTGTACCCTAATGGAATATCCATATAAATCTCCTCCTCAAGGTCGCCATGAAGAAAGGCATTCTTTACATTGAACTAGTGCAATGGCCAATCTAAATTTGTAGCAAGAGACAACAAGACCCTAATAGTGTTTGATTTCGCCACTAGTGAAAAAGTCTCTTAATAGTCTATACCATATGTTTGTGTATATTCCATTGCCACAAGTCTCACCTTATATCTTTAAATAGATCTATTCGCCAACACCCATTTATACCCAATCGTCTTTTTTCCATCTGGCAGTGGAACAAGATTCCATGTTTTATTTTTCTTTAGCGCATTTATTTCTTCTTTTATCAATTGAATCCACTTTGGATCTACTAAGGCTTCTTATATTCCATTGGGAACATGGATTAAAGACATGTTTTATGCAAATACCTTGAGAGGTTATGATAATCTTCAAGCTGATACATGATTTACAATAAGGCATTTTGATCTCCTTCCCTTAAAATCCGATGAGTACCAATTTGGGGGCTTTCCACGATTATGCCTAAAAGGTAGAGTAACATTTTGGAAAGGACTTAAAATGGAGTCTTGAAATTCAACACTTCTGAAGGCATACGGTTCAATAGATATAATATAGTGACCCTAACATTATACCATTATCTATTTGGTGCATGTGAACTAAACAATAATACACAAGTAGTTTCTAAGATATGTCTTCTTCTTTTTTTCATTCGACAACTCCATTCTATTGTGGTGTTTGAGTACATAAGGTTTCATGAAGAAGACCATGATTCTCGAAATCATTTTGAAATTCCTTATTAACATTCTCTCCACCATTGTCACAACAAAAAATTTGAGTTTTAGCTGAAAATTGCATCTAAATCATAGCATGAAAAGTTCGGAACATATCCAACACATCATCTTTGTGCTTCAACAAGTATAACCAAGTCATTTTGGTACAATCATCAACAAATGTCATAAATCAATTAATTCTAGAAACAATAGTAATTGGAGAGGGTCCCCAAACATTATAATAAATTAACATAAAGGGAATATCACTTTTATGTATACTTATTGAGAAAGGTGCACTATGACTTTAAGCCAAAATGCAAGTTTCACATTTAAAAGTAGAGTCCTAAAAGTCGGAAAATAGATCAGGAAATACGTACTTCATATAACTGAATGATGAATGTTCCAAACGATGATGCCATAGCCAAATCTATCTCTCCTTGATACTAGTTGAATGTTGCATGTTGCTTTCTGTACCGGGACTAAAATAATCCATGTAGCATAACCCCCTTTCTTGGTACCATGCCCATTGATCTCCTTTATGAGAATATCCTGAGATAGACAAAAAGTAGGATAGATTAGAGCAACGCAATTTAGCTCTTTAGTGGCTTGCCCTACATACATCAATTTATTTGAGAAAGATGGAACCAACAAAGTATTGGATAATAAGAAAAATGGTGAGAGTAACAGCCCCAACTCTTGTAATAGGGTCTATGACCCCATTAGCATTGGCAATACTACTTCGTCTTGGTTGGTGATTGTCACGAACTCAATTCCATCTCTAGGGTCACGAGCGACAATGGTTATTTTGCGACGTCTCAAGCTCGTTGTTGTCTCGATTCTTTTTATCTTGTTATCATGCACATGCGAAAACATGAACAAATAAACTCCCCAGACAAACAATAGCTGGAAGATTGAGACATACATCACACATAATACATTGATTTATATTATAATAGTACTTTTACAATCCATTTTTCTGCGGGCCATTTTTCCTTTTTGAATCATACTACAAGTTTCCACAAAAACCATGGGAAACTCCTTTCTCCTCTAGCGTGATTGTGGCTTCCAAAATTGACATGATGCTTACCTGCCTACAAGTTTAAAAAATAAGGAGTGAGTCTACGACTCAATAAGTAAAAACCCCTAATCTTTTACTAGGATGACAACTCGTCATCAAAATTTAGCATTAATAGTATTTGAATTACAATATTGATGCTAGATTGATCATAATATTACTGCTTCACCTCGACTACACATATATACCTTTCAATGTAACTTCTATGCATGCTTACCTTTAGTTATCCATGAACACACCAAGTCAAGTAATAACAAACATACCGACATGCATAAAAGGTTTGTTAACATACATCCTAGCTCAACCAGGGCATCTTGGCTCAACTAAGGCATCCAGCTTCAAATTAGACATCCTGGCTCAACTAGAGCATCCCGGTTTTACCGTGGCATGTTGGGGGTTAGCTCACCTGAGGCATTCGGGCTCAACCCAAGCATCCTAGCTCAACCAAGGCATCATGTTCTCACGAACAAGGCATCGCCGCCAACGCTATATGACAACGGTCTTCTACTTTCATTTAATGATCATATCATGTGTCGCATTAGCCAGTTTATTATTTTACATCTTAACCCATACATGAGCAAACCATACAAAATGGACCTGCAACATAAAAATGACTACTCATGAGTAAGCACATGACTAAGACTCAACGACGTAACATACCACCCTAGCCAAGGGTTAGGAATTCTACTTACCTTTGATGAACCTCGATAAATTATAGGTGGCCTTACCAAGAGAGGGCCGTCTTGTAAGGTGGTGGGCGAGCAAAGTAGAAAAAGAGAGAGAACATATCACCCTAGCCAAGGGTTAGGAATTCTACTTACCTTTGATGAACCTCGATAAATTATAGGTGGCCTTACCAAGAGAGGGCCATCCTGTAAGGTGGTGGGCGAGCAAGGTAGAAAGAGAGAGAGAGAGAGAGAGAGAGAGAGAGAGAGATGAGGAGGAGATGGCGTCTAAGAGGAGGAGGAAGGAGAAAGTGAATGGCATGGTGAAAAATGAGGAGAGGTCCTCCTATTTATACTACTTGGTGCTATCATTACTGAGCCAAATAGTCCATTCTAAATTTTTCAAGTGTCCCACCTATGGTCCTTAGGTGGCAAGCCTATTTATCCAATGATTGCGCCTAAAGAATGAGTTCGACGGCTAAAAGATCTCGCTTGGCAATCTAGCTTATAGGCGTCATCAATGGTGGCTCGTTTTCACCCTTTCATTGGATCATTTGTATCTCGCATTTAATAAGCATTTAATGAAATTTGAAGATAAGACTATCAAGATTGCCAACTTAGTGCCTAAACTTCTTAGGTCATTAATGAGAGCTTTAGGTATTGCTTTTCGACTGGGCCACATGTGCGCCATCCTTTTCTTGCCCATCAAGGATATTTTTGAATTCATCAAAGCTTTTGCAAAGTCAAAGGACACATCACCCCCTTTATTTAATAAGGGTGTTCTAAAGTTTTATTTATTTTGTCCTTTTCTTCCTCAAGAAGGCAGTCCAAAGAATTCCATCATCTAAGTTGCTTCCAGGGCCAAAAAATGGATCATTAGGTACACCTCAAAACCGAATCACATACACCCTAGATTCAGTCATCGTACCCCACACTTGGCCAAAATGTTCCCTTGGACGGTCGGTCAGCCTAAATGGCGGTCTATTGATCCTTCAATCGGTCAATATCAATTTTAAGGCTATCCATGGCTTAGCACTAAGCCAAGGCACTTATGGACCTTAGAGTTAGTGACAGAATAGCTGGGTCTATCCTTGAGCTCATTCCAATTGGCACCAGATCTATCCGTATGGTTCATGGTCAGTGCATTTTCGATCCACAATCGGACATCACCTTTTCAAGATTCATTTTCAATCACTAAAAATTAATTATGGAATGATGCATTTTTGGTTAGAAAATGATCACATTTGACCAAGTCGGATTATCCGCGTGTCGGAAATAAAGGGACACCCATAGTGCTAAATCTTGGCATAGATGGACACTTAAGTGCCAACATCAAAGCAAAATGGATCAGTCAAACGCCAACGATGAGAAAATCCGGCCAAAATACTAACGTGGCAATTGTTCGGCGAGCCAAGTGCAAAACAACATCATTTTGCATGCTAACGTGGGTAAATAATTAATATAAAAATTAATTAAATATTAAAAAAAAAAAACAGAGAGATAGGGAGAGGGAGAGGAGGAAGAAGGTAGTCGGTGGCTAAGGGCTCAATCCTCTCCACTACCGCCTCCCTGCCATCATCAAAAAGGCGAGGGAGGGTTGGCTAGGGTCTTCGACCCCCGCCGACCAACGGGTGGTGGCCCTTAGCTTGGTCAGGCGAGGGTCAGTGACCTTCACCAGATTTGGGGGAGGGCTGCGACCCTCACCCTAGATCTGGAAAGGGCTCGTGGGCCCTCGCATGTCGAGGAGGTGGTGGCAACTGAGGGCTAGCGGCGAGGGCTGAGCTTTCATCCACCAGCTGCCATCTTCCTCCTCTCTCCCCATATTTTTAAAAATTAATTTAATTAAATTTTATATTAAAATTTGAATAGTACCAAAACGACACCATTTTTTGTGTGTCTTTGCTGAATCAGCCTTCTCACAATCCAAATAAGTGAGAAAATTAATAAAAAAAAAAATTCCCACATAGGATTTCCAATGGGATTCACCAAATGTGGCACTTAAGTGTCCCATTTTTCTTAAAAAGTAGCACTTAAATATCACTTTCTTAACTTTTGACATTTAAGTATCCTCTTGTGCCATGTTTTGGCACTTGAGGTGTTCTTTTGCCCATGAAGTATCCCACAAGTAGACAATAATGTTGTGCAGTCACAAGTGAAGAATTCACACACATTCTCTATACGGATTCAGTGTATGGATTTACCAAACTAATTCCTAATTAGGGAAAGAAAATTTGATAAATGAGTAAATGTTTGGCCTTTTGACTGTATAAGATATAACCAAGTGACACGAGTATAATCATCAACAATTGTAAGAAGGAAGTGAGATCATGAGAGGTATGATAGGGACCCTAAATGTCCATATGAAGCAAAGAGAGGAGTTTTTGCTTGAGACATACTAACTGGAAAATGTGCTTAAGATTGTTTAACTAAAAGACATATTGGGCATTTTGGTTGACGGAACCTTGTACTATGACCTAATCGTTAATGGACAATGAGATCTTTATTCCAACTAATTGCATTATAAGAAATACTTTTATTAAATAATTCTAAATCTCCTAGGAAGTTGATCCAAAAATAAAGTCCTCGTGCTACATTACCCAAGCCCATCAGTTTGTCGGTCAAATAGTCTTGAAAGATACAATATTCAGAATTGAATATGGCTTGATAGGAATTGTTCATACATACTTTTGAGATAAAGAGAAGATTAAACTCAAACTCTAGAATATATAGGACATTTTTTAGGACAAAGTTTTGACCAAGATGTACAATACCGATTTTCGTAACATGTGTAATGTTCCCATTTGGAAGATATACTGTAATAGGAGATTGTGTGTTTTTATGAACATGGGAAAATAGTTATTCATTGCAAACTATATAGTCACTAGCGCCTGAATTGATAGTCCATGCATTAATTGAAAGTGAATTCCTTTTATAGAGAAAAGTACTTGAGAATCCTGCACTAGTGTCACTATTCTTGAGTTGGCTCAAAACTTGCACAATATTTACATATTGTTCTTGGGTGATAGTTTGATGAGGTGTCCCACCACTCTTCTATGCAGAGACTTGATAAACTATAGATTCCATCTCTTTTTTATACTTACCATTAGGTTGTCCATGTAATTTTTAACATGTATCAATAGTGTGGTTGGATGTTTGCAATATTCATAATATTTATTTTTAATTTTGGAATTTTGTCCACTAACCTTCCTGCTGATGTGGCATTTCATGGGCCATAAGATCCCCTATAAGTTGCTGCTGATGTGGCAAAATATCATTAGTTCGATTCAGCTAAAGAGATTGTTAATCGTGCGCGTCAATCCCTACCATTCATTCCAGTGATCTGATCCAGGCTGTCCATTCCAGCGCGCTTCACTCGATCGTCAAATCTAATAGTCTTGTCCTAGCCATTTGATCCAAATCTCAATCTAGCCATCCATCCTTGAAGGCCTAGGGTTGTCTTCCTCATTCCTTGTTGTTGCAGTCACGAAGCCTCTCATTTTTTACTATTCTCCTACGGCTCCAATACCTCGGCCAATGCCCGTCACCGTCTCCCTTGAAGCAAAATTAGATGGGAACACTATGAGGCTCACTCCCTCACCAACCCAAGCTTATTTAGCCACAGCAACTCATTGGTTCTCTTCCTATATGGCTAACTAGAAGATCCACCCAAGCAAAGGTTGGGGATCCATAGCAAGTATTTGCGACTGAAATGTCGAATACGACTCATTAAGGGTAAGCAAAAATATCGTGGCCTTTTCCTTTTCCTTTAAGGCGTGGTATTATCGAAGAGTGGCTTCTGGCCCCTCCAATTTTTCTTCAATTGCTTTGATTTCGCTCCACAAGGTTGAAGCATGTGGTGACTAAAAGGTTGCCCTGTTTTAGTTTGGACAAGGACTAGGTTAGTGTGAATAATCTTGTGTGATCTAACTTCCCATATCTTTCTCGTTTACTATCCTGGAACGTCTTCGAATCTTCCGTTGAAGGGAGGCCAATTGCGACATTGGGTGTCAAGCAGTTCTCGATCCAAGTGCGTACTAGTTGGTGGCACCATCGCAGTGCCTCTGGAGCCACTCGTTTGTCAAGAAGGGCACAATTCCATCAACGAAGCCCTCATTGTCCTTGGTGACAAGTTCTCGCTAGAGGTGTCGTGCCCAAGAATGGTAGTTCACCGGTTCGGTAAGTTGTTGGTTGTTTAGGCGTAATTCTAGCTTGTTTTTCAACAAAGTATACATCAAATCACTGAGTTCCAGGCGGCTGCCGCTATTGGATGGAAACAAGTAAGGCAACATGGGTGCGGATTGGAGGACCGAGTAAGGTTCCATTCCATGACATGTTATAGATTCGAGTCTATGACCCACATTCGTCTGGGCCAACTCACTAGTTGGGTTGGTCCCATATGAAGAGGGAATTGGCCCTCTTCTATTGGGCTAAGCTCCAAAACCTGTAGCATTTTCTCTTTCAAATGGGTATTGGACCCATGTTTGTCTTGGCCCAGTGGCTCATTGGCTTTGGATGGGATATCGGTGGACTGGAGGCTACTAAGATGGCCTAGGGATCTAAACTGGAGCGATGGCAAAAACGACGTTGACATTGTCAACATGCCCTTCTTGATTAGTCGACTCAATATGATTGGAAAGTGTGGCCGTCTAGTTCTAAAGTGAGGAATCCTCTATTGAGGAATTTTCATCACTCTTATCCTTTGCCATGGTATCAAAAAAAAAAAAAGTTCAAAGAATCCCTAATCACTTTGCTAGTTTGTTTTGTAGGAAGAGATTTGCAGCAACATAAAAAAAAAAAAAAATAAATAAAAAAGATAGTGGCAATTCGAGGGTTGTGGAAGCTAGGATAGGAAGATGAAACTCTAGTACCATGATAGAAAGAGAAATGGAACTTGGGAAAATGTTTTTTTGTATTCTATTTTCTGCACAAGTACATTGAGCAATTTATAATGTAAGAATGAAGGAATAAAATAGGAAAAATAATATACATGAATCGCTATTTCCTATTTACTATACTTATCAACAATTTACTAAAATCAATCACAATTGGAATCGGCTCCAAGATCTTCAATCTTATTTCCAACACTTATTTCTATATTTTAAAATATTTTTTAATTTTATTTCATTAAGCTTACGGTTAAAAAATTAGAATTAGATCCAAAATGATGTCATTTTTGCTAGTGTTCCATGTTGCCACGTAGAAAGAGAAAATATCTAAAAAAAGCCATGTCAGGCATTTTTCTTTAGTCTAAATAGGTGGAGTTAACAAAATAACTTGATTGTATCAATTTGACAAGTTTTAAAACTTAATTACACTTTTTGTAAGTTTTAAAACTTAACTATATTTTGGTAACAAGTTTTAAGACTTTCAATGCACATATCTCTTAATATTATAGATCGACCACAAACATATATATGATGTATGAAGTTGATCACAATATCAATTTGATACGAATTCTTGTGTTTGATCTTTGGAAGATCATGCCAGCTCGACATTGTTGCGATGTGCAGGAATAGGAACCTTAGAAAATGTGCAAGTTGTGGTGCAACATGCCCGGCAAATTCTTTTAGATTTTTCCACTCTAATTACTTCTTTACTCATTCTAAAGACACGATACAGTCAAGATAAAATGTCTCGTTAAGCATTGGTGAGATGTTTAATTGCAGCAACAACTATTATAATACCACTTAAATGTTTATTTGTCGCAATCCTTTCGAGGCAAACCAAAAGGGAGAAGGTGAATTTTTACACGGGCGCAAATAACTCTCTTGCAAGGCAGCAATTGTGTTTCACACGAGTTCTCTCAAGTCGTCTTGATTGTAATTTGATATTCCATTTATTACTGATAAATAAAAATAAAATAGGCAGTTGTGAATAACTTATTGTAGACTCAGGCATGACGCCAGAGTCGCTTTACCTTTACAAATTAGAGAATTCGGTACAGGTATTTGGTTAACGCCCATTGGTCGGTACCTCTATTCTTCAAAGGAAAGTTTTCAAACAGTCTTGGTCGATTTTATTTCCTCTCATGCGCCTGAAAGTTCAAGCATTTATGGTGGTAAAACATACACTCGAAAAGTTACGAAATATGAAAAATGTATGTAATCAAAAAAATGAGATAGTAAATAAAAGTGGAAAAAAACAAGCTGAGCCACGCCGGGCAACCATTAAACATAGTCTTGTTTTATGCCCCGGGTCAAGATTTTGTTACAATGAAATATGAGAAACAGAAATCCATGTGCCCTAGAGTCCTAGTTACATTGCTTTCATGAATATGTTGCTCTTTTGGAATACATTTAAGGGCTTAAATTTTGATCCATCTCTCTTGCTAAGGGTTTCATATTTGGGAAATCATCATGGAAGGTTTGAAAAACAAGCTAAGCTTTTTAGAAAATGACATAAATGGTCATTGAACTTGGGCCTCATGCGTAATCTGGTTCATAAATTTTTAATTTGTTTAATGTGATTCATCAACTTTTAATTTATATAATGTAGTGCATGAACTTTTTATAAAAATTCGATTTAATTCTTACACTATACGAAAATATTCCATGTTGTCCTTAATGGAAGGACAATATTTAATATTTTCATAAAATTAGGGACTACATTAAATATATATGAAAAGTTTAGGGGACTATTTGTATTATTATCCCTTTTTGCTATCCAACTGCCCCCAAGTGGATGAATTCTAGGCCTCAAGCGTTGTAAGGTCAATAAAAGTGTTATGCCACAAAAAACTTTAAAAAAGATTCCAGAAATGGGCCTCTAAGAAAGCCTAATGTAATATTATCAAAGCCCGATGCAAATCTGAAACTGGGCTTCTCCATGAGCAGCCTAAATGCCATTTCGAAAGTTCTAAGATAATGAGACTCGCATCTGAGGTGATGCAAAGAGGCTAAGTACAATGAATTTAGAAAGCCGAAGGGCCTTACCATACAATTTAAAAGACTGTTTTGGAAAATGATTCTTATATCTAACTGGTAGCGGGGAGGCCCAATGATACTTTAAATTTCTCTTAGATGGGCCCTATATTTTGTGGGAAGGTCCAATATGGCTTATAAAACCCATAAGAAATTGGGATTTGCCAACCTAATGAGGTGCACCGAAGCCCAGTACAAAAAAGTTTCATTTAGGCAGCTTTTGTTTTTGTCGAAAGTATACACGTCATGAAACTAGTGATCTAGAGACAACATAGCAACATAGAATTCGTTTAATGTGATTGAACTTTTAATTTATTTAATGTAATCTCTATACTGGTATATTTTCAATTTTATCCATGAGCTGTTTTAGAATTATTCTTTTTTAAACTTTAGAAAATATAGGAAGTTTATTAAAAAAAAAAAAAAATCCCCTTTTAGGATATAAAAACTTTCTATACCTTTTAATTATATAAATATGTTCAGACGAATGAAGAATTATTTATTGTGTCTAAAGTAAAAGATTTTGCCATTCAGCCAAACTTATATATAAAATTCAGATCAAAGCACTAGACATGTATGACATATTCCTTGTGTGTCAAATGAAATGAATAAATTTAAGATCATATTTTCCCAAGTTAAGCAGGTTTGCAATAATATCACTTCTGGAAAAATAGAAAAAATATAGATGATTTATCATTTGTAGAATCAACTTCTATTATTTAAGCATGAGAACATGTTAATTCTTTTTTCTATTTAAGCATCAAAGCATAATAGAAGCGTTTTCTGTTCAAGAATTACAAATACAAGAGCTATAATTGGCAGAGTATGGAACATGAATCTTTGTAAGGGCAAGTTTCTGCGCAAGTTTTCTTCTATTAATGAAAGTCAGGTAAGCTTTATGACGCTCTTCTTCTGAAAGCGTATGCTCTTCCATTGTAAGTACTGTTTCCTCTGTAAGTATATGAGCGATAAGAGATATATCTTGCTAGTGCTCCCTCTTTGCAAACTTAATTTCCTCTTTGAATATCATGGCAACAAAACGTTTGTAGTTTTTAGCTCTACTCTCCTTAATAAGTAACAGAGCAAACAATATAGATTGCTAGCATGTGCTCTTTAAAAACATAAGTTCCTCTTCAAGAATCAGAGCAGAGGAGATATCAGAGCATAGGTTTTATTTTATTTATTTTTCCTTTGTATACCATGGCAAACATATTTGGTACGAGTGATGTTGTCTTGCACAGGTTCACGGAGTCATGACCTTCCATGAAGTGAGCGGAGTTGATTCCGCTTACTGACCGTGACTTCGAGACATCAGAGCATTATGCATTTTACCTTGTAAACGAACTTCTGCATACATGTGAGGGTAGATCATCAAATCAGAGCTTTCATTTCTGAGATAGAGATATGCATCGAATAGAGAGAAATTTTGCTCGAACTAGTTTCAGTTGTTGCAGACTTTCTCTCATCTTCATTAATTCACTCCAAAACTTGATGCAATAAGAGTTTCCCCTTCTTATTTCCTTCAAGTAAGTCTTTCTTTTCTTTTAAGATGTAGAATGCGCTTCCTGTACATACAGAGACGTCCGCTTCTTGCGCCCCTCCACCTCCTTCACCTTCCTTTGCAGACCCTATTCGTTCTTTCCTCCAAACTTCTCCTTCAACAACTTCTTCACCTCATCGTCTACTTCCTCGTCAACAGAAAGAATCTTCCTTTTCTTCATCCATCTATTAACAATTGGCTTGATCTGCACATCCTATTCCGTATCTCGAATCCCTCCAATCTCGGCAATCCATTATCCGTTTCAGTTCCTCAGGAATTTCAATGCCTTTCTCCCTTGGGATCCCCATGATCACAGAGCCATAGGAAAGAACACCCGAGTTTTTAAGATTTGTACGATACATGTGCAAGAAAACTAGCGTTTTCCAAGACTGAATGAAATGCCATTGATGATAGCGAGCTCATAAGAGTTTTGTTTCAAATACGGTAACGTCGTTTGTCAAAGCATTCTTGAGACGAGACAAAGATTCAGGACATTTTGCAGCAGTTTAATTTTCAAAGCAAAAGAGCCGTACGTTAGAAATGTCACTCGCCTTTTGTTTCCATTCCATATTATTTCATTCCCCAGCAAATCTATACCTCCAGACATAAGAGTAAAAGTCTCCCAGTACTAGGGATTAGCAGTCCCAATTTCCTTGTAGGTTAACTTGGAACCTTGAACCTATCCATTAAAATAGATTTTTCATTTTTTAGAACCTAGAATCTGCCGTGCATACCTTGAAACCTAGAACTACCTTGTTATGGGCTCCAGAGTGGGTTTCAAGGCCTACCTAGGTTCTACTTTTATTATTAATTGAATGATTTCAATGAATTATCACCTTTAATAACCGTTACTTGCTGTTATAATTCACTGTTATAATTCACTGATCATAAATTATCTTTAGACACCCAAAAAAAAAGAAAAAAAGAAATGTTAACAAAGGTAAGAGTCTTAATCATAAAATAGAAACTCAGATTGGTTGTTCTAGATTATACACTCGTTATACCACAGAATTGCGTAAAGACAGATAAAAAAAAAACACAAAAATTTATTCCAAGTTCCAGATTCCAAGTTCCGGGTTCTACCAATTTATAAGCTAGAACTTATTCGTCGAAACAAGTTCCCCAATGTTTGGAACTTGAAACCTACTATGTAAATCTAGGAACTTAGAACTAGACAAGCCCTAAAACCATGGTTATCCCTATTCAATACCAAATATATTAGCCCTACCCCTTGAAAGGAGCGGGGTGAGGATGGATGTAGTGATCACTACTCATGAACCGCACCAACCTTAGACTCTAGTTGCTTTCTATATTCAATGTTTTATATTTTACGTTTTATAAAATATTTTGTCGTGAGAGCAATTCTAGCGACATACCATTTTAATGACATTTGGTTAGATGTAATATAATGTCACATAATATCCTAAATGGACATTACTCGTTTTATATATATATATATATATATATAAAGTTTACCTAATATCGCATCTTGAACTCTATTATGACTATTTTACCAATTTCCTTAATGTTTATATTAGTGCTTTATGCTTTGTCTCACTAATTTGTCAAAAGAATTTAACGTTATAGAATCATGTCTACTTTACAAATTAGTCAAAATAAACATTGACATTATTCTATTGTATTGAAAATAGAAAGATCATTAGAAAGGTCGATTCTAATGTTTTTAGAAAGTGCTATAAATGGGTACACTATTTCATCAGAGTTTTTGAATAGTCATATCAGTAAAAAGGGTGTTTGTGCATGGCACGGTCTTCAAATTAGCCTTCCGCAAAAATTTAATAAAATTTTTGCTGATATTTGAGAGGACAAAGAATCTTTTTTGGGTTAATTCCCTTCTAATACTCAATAGATAGTAATTTCTAGCGAACTTTATCTTCCCATGAGTAGTCCAAGGAATGGTACAAATCTCATGTCTACACATCAAACAAAAACTAGCAATACGACTTCGTCACTTCTTCTCCAAAATGTCATTTTTCTTAGTGAATATTCTACGGTACATAGCAGGAAAAAGACTAGCTTGTAATTTCCGCCTTCTCTTGTCAGAACGTCCAAACGACGACTTCTTTGTAAAGTCCGGCTTCTAGGTCCACTTGTCAAGTCTTCCCCAATTTTGATACGGAGTCTGTGTCCTCACCTTCTTATCTAAATACTAATGACAAAGTCGTTCTCATGCTTTAGGCTCAAAAAATCAATGTTGACGGTTCTAATCCTACCTCCAGAAATTCAACTTTAAGTGAATTGTCATGGTGGTAAGTTGTTGTATTAGTATCCCTCCATATAATTACCTAATTATGGTCGAGTTCTCAGATTATAAAACAAAAAGTTCCGAGATCCACTAACAAAAATTACAGAAATTAAAAACGTATTAAGTGTGCTAGGACTATCCTTAAATAATGGTTTTCGCAAAGTGCGAAAAAGGTAAGATGTTACTATCCTCGAAGATTCAAAATTTCTTGAAGGTCAAAAAACAGGGAAAAAATTTGTAGTATATGGAAAGAGATGACAATCAAAATGGTGGAGGGGAAGAGGTATTGAAACTTCGTGCAAGAATGCCAATGTGCATGCATGTGTGGTGGTTCTCTCAAATTGCATTGGTAAATGAAATATTCATAAAGATGTAGATAAATTAGTGTACAAAACAAATGGATAAATGATACAAACAGTCTCTGAACTTTCATCCAATATGTAGTGTGATCCATGAACTTTTAATTTATTCAATGTAACTTCTAAATTTTTAATTTTTTGAATGTGGTTTCTAGACTTTCGTCACATGTTCAATATAGTCCTTGAATAATATGAAAGTGTTCGGTGTTGTTCTTCCATTAATTCAAAATTAAGGGCACTATTGAATATTTCCATATAGTCAAGGGACTCAATTGAACACATATCATAAGTCTAGAGATCACACTGAACTAATTAAAAGTTCAAGGATAACATTGCATGTCGAAGTAAAGTTCAGAGATCACATTACATATTGGGTCAAAGTTTAAGGATCACTTATGCCGATTTTCCAAAAATAAAAGGGATATATTTAGAGAAAAGTGAAAGTTAGAGAAGTTACAGTACAGGATGAAGTGGCAATTATTTGAGGTGTCTCGCTCCTTGGATCTCTTTACTTGTAGGTAGCATTGGACGCCAGAGTTTTGCTTAGATCACTTATTTGGAATTTAAGTGACCGACGAGTTTATTGGAACATCATATTAATAATTAGTCTCACGAGATCCCTTGATATGGAAGCAAAGCAATTTAAGTTTCTATTTAGAATGTCTCTTATGGTTGTTTTTGTTTTTGTTTAGAAATTGAGGCAAGGGATTTTATGTTGTTAAGGAGTTCCCAAGAGTAATTATTATATAACTAATAATGAAACTTTTAGATTCGAAAAACTGATTCTTCTCATGTTAAATAAAATTACTACATTGTCGAGAGTTGAAAATTTTCCTAACTTCTGAAACGATTATGGCTCTAGAATGTTTGCAATTTGAGTGAAAATGAAAACGAATACGTTAGTTGCTCGCATTTATATTTAAGTAAGTTTGTATAGGGTTCAGATGAAAATAAAAGTTTGTGTAAGGTAATATTTATAACTTGTTCACGAATCAAAAACATGGTTTGCCAGAAAGCCGGCAAGCACTTTCCCACGGGTCAGTAGCGATGACCTGGTCTTCCAATGTGCCGACCGACTTGGCTGCCGCCGAGGCATCGGCATCAACGAAAGTAAGGATTATAAAAACCGGTTAGACGAGAGCCAGAGGAAGGCACAGATTGGAAGCATCGGCATCAACGAAAGTAAGGATTATAAAAACCGGTAAGACGAGAGCCAGAGGAAGGCACAGATTGGAAAAACATAAAGATGAGAGCAGCTGTGTTGTGTTTTCTTTCCATTCCAATGGCCTTGGCTTTGGCCACTTTCACCGTGAAGGACAACTGCGACCGAACGTGCGGCAATATGAGCGTGCCTTTCCCATTTGGGCTTGACAAAAGTTGCGCGCGGAACTCCCAGCTCGTCCTCAGCTGCAACCACACTTCCGGGGACCTGTCCCTCAGAGATGACATTCCGGTGTTGGACATATCCGTGGAGAACGGGACAATGACCATTGGCCAGTGCAGAGCTTTCGACTGTTACAACGAGAGTGGCCATCCGCTTGACGACTCTGTCCCTGACATGTCGTTCACATTGGGTGAAGACGGGCAATATACATTCTCAGACACCCGGAACAAGCTCACTGTCTTCGGTTGCGACACCTTGGCTTTTATCTGGGGTGCCGATGGAACTGCCGGGAGTGGATGCTTCTCCTATTGCCTCGAGGACATTAACTTCACAGCCGAAAGCGATTGCTCCGGCTATGGATGCTGTCAAACATCGATCCCCAAGAGCCTCAGGAGCCTCAATATATCCATGATCAGCGCAACGAATTACACTTCAGTTTACAATTTCAGCTCTTGTGGATCAGCGTTCTTAGTGGACCAGGACTCGTTTAATGTCTCCAAATACGAACTTCCTGTCCCAGATGATATGCTCGTTAAAAAATACTCGAACGTTGTTCTGGATTGGGTAGTTGAACGGCATTTGACCTGCAAGGAAGCGCAATCGAACCAATCGATCTATGCTTGCGGTGCCAATAGTTTCTGCTCTGACTTCAAGAACGGGCAGGGTTATCGTTGCTTCTGTGATGCTGGGTACACAGGGAATCCCTACGCCTCTCCACTGTCCCCCGGATGTCAAGGTATCGTTCCGTTCTCTTTGCAAGCCAAAGTTTATATTATTGGATTGAGCCAAAATTTATATTATTGGATTGGGCCAAATTTACAGTTCACCATTGATTCTGCTTCATATAGACATTGATGAATGCAAGGATCCACGACGATACCCATGTCATGGAAATTGCAAGAATACGCCTGGGAACTACACATGCGATTGCCCATTCGGCATGACTGGTGATGGCAAAGTCGGTTGCCAAATTTCAGGTCTTGCCACGACTGCTGCAGGTAATTCTATTCCCTTGTGATGGTCGCTTAATGAACTATTCTATTCTTGCTGACCGCGAGTCCACTTGCTATTGATCTGGCTTATGTTGAGATGCTCTGAAATTGTATTCGATCCTACTTTTCAACCAAGAGATCATTGGTCACCCCTCGATGACCATTGGATAAAAAAAAAAAAAAGGAGAGAAAAGAAAGGTCAGTCTTGCCCACTGATGGCAAAGGCAGTTAACTACGATCCGTTATAATCCGAGAATCCATTCCAAGTACCATAGAAGTACCCCTCATCTGCTTTTTTTTTTTTTTTTTTTTTTTTTTTTTCAGTGTTCACCGAGAGACACCCCCGGCCGCACCCTGTTTTATTTTCTTCTGGTAATATATTCACTGTACACAGCACACTGCTTTTTTCTCTTTACTTTAAAAACACCCCAACTCCTTTTGGCTAGAACGCTAAAAAGTCCAACCTTCATCTAAAAATTGCAAGTTTACCAACATGACCAAAAGTGCATAAACGAACTCGATTGAGTTTAAGAAAAAAATACTGACAAACCTCCCATCTAAGAGTCGAAGGTTGAAGAACTCTGAGATCCAAGTATTTAAGGGGGTCATGTTAACATTAAACTTTAGTTCTTAAAGTCAGAAGGCCAGAATTCATCATATAACCTAAGTCAAATTTTTTGGGAGAAACTAATTCATTTATTCCTCTATTTTGTGTGGCAGTCATTGTATCGATAACATTAAGCGTAGTTGTTAGTGGGTTAGTCTTGCTCATATGCAAGAGGAGAGCCAAAGAGAGATACTTCAGGCAAAATGGAGGAGAGATCTTGAAGCACCAAAGAGTGAAAATCTTCACTGAGGCACAGTTGGCTCAAGCCACCAATAACTACGATACTTGCAACAAGCTCGGTGAGGGTGGTTTTGCTTCAGTCTACAAAGGAAGAATCGATGGTGACGTTTTAGTCGCAGTCAAGAAGCCTAGAGATGTCCTTGTCAATAAGCC
Source organism: Eucalyptus erythrocorys (assembly GCA_014182555.1). Lineage (NCBI taxonomy): Eukaryota > Viridiplantae > Streptophyta > Magnoliopsida > Myrtales > Myrtaceae > Eucalyptus > Eucalyptus erythrocorys. The sequence goes on from CM024602.1 coordinate 30,627,342, forward strand.
GAAAGACATGAACAAGGACTTGTCTCTGAGTACTCACGATGAATTTCTGCACGAAATCAGCATTGTTTCACAGGTGAATCACAAGAACTTGGTCAAGCTCCTAGGCATATGTTTGGAGACAAAAGTGCCATTGTTGGTCTATGAATTCATTCCTAATGGCACTCTTCATCACCACATTCATGACAAGAGATCGACCATTCTACACTTGTGGAAGAATTGCCTCAGGGTTGCCTCGGAAGTTGCCTTGGCCCTCGAGTACTTGCATTCTCTAGCTGACCCACCGATCATTCATAGTGATGTCAAGTCTCTAAATATACTTTTAGATGAGAAGTACTCAGCAAAAGTATCTGATTTCGGGGCCTCAGTTTTGATGTCACCTGGAAAGACCCATATAGCCGATAAAGTACAAGGCACAATAGGTTACCTTGACCCTGAGTATCTCATCACTGGTGAATTAACCACAAAGAGCGATGTTTATAGTTTTGGGGTTGTCCTCATGGAGCTCCTAACCGGAGAGATGCCAACTCAACGGGCAAAATATGGGGAAAAAATCAACACCATCCAATCTTTCATCTCCGCTATTGAGAACCGGACACTCATCTATATGACAAAGTTCGAGGCATCCAATGAAGCTGAACAGCGGGAGATCGAGGCGGTCGGCTCACTTGCTAGAAGGTGCTTAAACTTTAATGGCATCAAAAGGCCAACAATGAGGGAAGTGGCCAAGCAACTGGCAAGGATCAACAAGAACCCGTGGGCCGATCAATGGGACGACAAAGAGACTCAAAGTTTACTCGACAAGATGAAATGTGATTCTCTCCGGACTTCAATAAGTGAAATGAACAAACTGGAGTCGACTGCTCTTTTGGTATTTGACATCAAAGCAGCCACTTCTCGTTGCAGCGTCTGACTCGTGCTTTCTACCCTAGAAACGAGTCCAGGGGTCGTATGTTCCGGCTTCATTAATTAGGGATTTTGAAGTTTTTTAAGGGATGATTCTTATTTAAATCAAGTACGGGGGATTATGATGATTATACTCCCTTCTGTTCTATCTAGAGCTTGTAAAGCTCCGATGAATACCTATATGAACAATTATGGAATGATTGCTCCATTCAGTATCTATTCGAACAATTCAATGGGAAATTACATATTTGAATTGCAGTTTCGCGTAGACCTTCTTTCCCAAATAAAGCACCAAGGCAGTTTCCTAATTTTTGGCGTTGCTTCGTCTTCTTATTTTTACCTTTTTATCACTATTAGCAAAAAGATGCCGCTTCATAGAAAGACGAGCTGCGAGAAAGCATGAATGACGAACTCTACCCACAAAGTTGATTCGAGTTATGCACACACTCACATTTGTAATGCTTGTGTAAAAACTACTAGATCCAGTGTGGTGGCTCAAATCTGTTGGTCAACATAGGGTGCATTTGTTTCAACATTCCCAATAGGCTTTTGGCCTCTAAAGCTCCTTGGGGAAATACTAGACCATTTGGTAATTATTATGAAATAGTTTTAAGTTTAGCATTGAAGTAAAAATTAGCATTGAAATTCAGTTTATTTATTTTAGGAGATTTAGGATTAGACCTGATACACATAGATCAATAGAATATAATCTTTCCTTTATTTCTTAGACCTTTGTATCATAAAAGGAACCATTTTGTACATGATTCAATACAATTCAATACAGAGAAAGCACATACAGAAATTCTCCTTATTCTACATTGATTCTTCACGTCAATTCTTGACATGGTATCAGAGCAGGCTTTGATCCTGACATAGCTTCCGCACAAAGTCCCACTGTATTGTTTCTCTTTTTTCTGTTGTTGCCACACCTGCAAAACATAATTTTTTTTCTTGTTGCTGCAACCTTTGCAGAACAGAAAATCAAGCAACAGAGTATCAATTTATCAACCTTTTTCACTCCACAATGACAACTCCGCAAGATGTTACCTCCAATCCTGTACAGCAATCTGCAGAAGAAACATCGCTGCAGAACTTTAGGGAAACACCACAACAGAGCCAGATTGTACCTGCATCAACACCACAGCAGAGCCAGATTCCTCACCCTTTTTTCGCGCAGTGGCAACAGCAGGCTCAGACTAATCCAAGGCAAGCTTTCGCGGGCTACCCTTACCAATGGATGCCAAATCCTTGGTATCTTGGGCAATTTCCCAACTCATTACTGCCTGGCTACCAAAACAATGCGATGGCCGATGGAGGTCCGCCAGCCAGAGATGGGGCAAACACTGCCACCGACCCGGAACAGACGGGCGGAGCACCTGGATCGGGTGTGGGAACGAGTCCCAATCTGAATTTTCAAAATGCGGGTTACGATTTTGGCTTGGGCGGTCCGAGTCAGGGAACAAATCCCTACCCGACTCCTGCACCGAATCTCTTTCCGTACCAATTCCTCACCACCAGTAGTCGACCCGAACCTGGCGACCTGCTTTACACCACCTCGGCCGACGGACTAGAGCTACGGCTCATCACCCAGCAGCTGACCAGTGCCGAAAGCTACTCGAGCTGGTCGCGGGAGTTTCGGCGGGCCTTGGTGACCAAGGAAAAAGATGGATTTATCGATGGCACGATACCAATCCCTTCCGACGAACGGCAGGCACGACTGTGGAGGAAGTGTAGCCAGTTAGTCCGAACATGGATCGGAAACTGTGTTACCCTCGAAGTCGTGGCCGGATTACCGCCGACGGAAGACCCAAAACAGATGTGGGATAATATAAAAGAGATGTACGGAAAACTAGATCGGGTTCGTGTTTTTTCGCTAACCCAACAACTTTACGAGTTGAAACAGGGGAATATGAGCGTAGCCGGCATTTACAACAAAATCTCGGCGTTGTGGAACGAATTGGAGGCCGTAGAGGAGAAATTGGAAGGATCAGAATCAACCATCCAACAATACCGAGCAATCCGAGAGCGAGAGAAGATCACAAGGTTTCTGCTCGCCCTAAACGAAACCTACCTACCGTTTCATACACAGATCCTCACCATGGAGCCGACGCCCACACTCGCCCGGATTTACCAGCTTGCGACACAGGAGGAGAGCCAACGATCTACTGCGCTCGACAACCCTAAAGAGGGAATCGCGCTTGCAGTTCACACGGGCGAGAGAGGCGCAGCAAAAAGGGGGCGAGGGCTGCTAGGGTTTTTGGCTGAAGACCCCCCTCTTTTAAGGGGGGGATTGGACGGTCCAGATCTCTCGAGGCGATCGGACGGCCCACAAGGCCCCCGAAACCCTAATCGATCCAACGGCGGGCGTGGCTCCTTATCAGCGCAATCGGATGGTCCACAATGGATCGCGTCCGCAGGAGGATCTGACAACTCACGTTATTTTCCAGGATCCAACGGCCCACGTTCTATTGGGTCATCTGACGGCCCACAAGATGCAGGGATGATTTCTTATTTAAAAAGTCCAATTGGACCGCCATATGCTGCAACATTAAGGGGAAATTTCAAGGGCAAAGGTAAATTATACTGCGATTTTTGCAAACGTCCACATCATACAATTGATAATTGCTAGAAACTACATGGCAAGCCTGGAGAAAAGGGAAAGAAGGATTTCCCAACTGTTTTTCAGGTTACTGGACAAAATCAGCCAATTAGCCAAGGGCAATATCAAGACCTCATAAGGACTTTCAAAAATGGGATACATCGACAAAGTTGGAAGTTTCACGGGTACTTCATATTGTTTGTCAAATTCTATTTCCAATGATAAGTGGATAATAGATTCTGAGCCGATGATCACATTACTTGTGATAAGAAATTATTCTCAAAATTCCAGAAATTATCTAGACCATCTTCAGTGTAGCTTCCAAATGGTAACTTTGCACTTGTGATATTGATTGGTACTGTCAAACTTAGCACACTCATAACACTCAAGGACGTATTATATGTTCCTGATTTCAATTTTAATCTTATATCCGTCCCTCGAGTTTGTGAGCAAAATTCATGCCAAGTCCTATTTGATTATGATAAATGTGTATTTCAGGTCCTTTCGACTGGAGTTCTAATGGGCTTGGGTAATATCTCTCAAGGGCTATATTTCTGGACCAAATTTCCCAGCATTTCAAATTTATCAATTGTTGAGTTCAATAATTTGTCAGTGTAATTCTGCTACCAATGATAAAAATTTTATTAATCATCAAAAATTGGGCTATAGCTCTTCCATTCCCTGCTTTCATTGTCCCATTTGTCCATTAGCAAAGCAAACACGTGCACCTTTTCCAATTAGTTCTTCTCGTGCCAAAGTTCCTTTTTCACTAATCCATATTGATATTTGGGGACCGTATCACACACCAAGTCGTGATGGTTCTCGTTTCTTCCTGACAATTGTGGATGATTTTTCAAGAGCAACATGGGTATTCCTGATGCAGTCCAAAGGCCAAGTCCTTCATTATCTGAAAGATTTTTTCTCCCTATCCAAGACCCAATTTGGGAGATCTATCAAGCGAATCCGCACTGATAATGGGAGGGAATTCTTCAGCGTGAATGCCGAGGCATTTCTTTCCTCAAATGGAATTCAACATGAGAGCTCTTGCATTTACACTCCACAGCAAAATGGCATTGTTGAGCGTAAGCATCGGCATTTATTAGAGGTATCTCGTTCTTTGAAATTTCAGGCCTCCATTCCTGACAATTTTTGGGGGACTGTGTTGTCACAAACTTGCTTATTTAATTAATCGTATGCCCAAATCGAGTCCTTGCTAGGAAGACTCCATATGAAATGCTTTATAAGAGGAAACAGAGACTCGCCATTTGAGAGTTTTTGGTTGTCTATGTTATGTGACAACAGTAGGACCTCGAGACAAGATGAGTCCTCGAGCCCGTCAATGTGTCTTCATGGGATATGCAACCTTACAAAAGGGATATAGAATATTTGAGCCATCAACTGGAGATTTTCTCATAAGCAGGGATGTTATTTTTCATGAGGATATATTCCCATTCCGAAAAAAGTCGGAAATTTCAGAAATTTCTCATGAAGACAACGTCTATACTCACATTCTACCAGATGAAGAATCACTGTTTGGGCAAACATACATTTTTCCACCACTGGGAAGAATATCGGGCTCAGACATTCCAGAACGGCTTCCTACTTCTGATGGCCATTCCATAGATAATTCCATTGGGAATGAGGATGGAATACATCCAACATCACCAGGAAGTATCAACAATGACGAAGTGGAACTTCATGAGGAGGTACCTTCCAGTCCACAACCTCCGATGCCTAGGAGATCGGGACGGAGTACTCGCCCACCTACATGGACAAAGGATTATGTATGCACGACTTCAAAAACATCGGTACACATTATCCTATCTCCAAGTATATATCCTTCGAAAAATTGTCACAAGACCACATGTGTTGCATTAGTCGAGTATCTGAGGGAAAGGAACCTTCTCATTTCGATGAGGCTGTCCAAGACCCTCTTTGGCAAGAAGCCATGGAAAAGGAATTGCATGCCTTGATGGAAAACCATACATGGGATATGGTCCAACTCCCACCAAATCGCAAGCCAATTGGTTGCAAATGGGTATACAAGATAAAATATCGAGCAGACGGGTCAATTGAAAGATACAAAGCTCGATTAGTGGCTAAAGGGTTTACCCAGAAAGAGGGTTTTGATTATCACGAAACTTTTTCTCCAGTGGCAAAAGACGTAACCGTCCGCACTTTTTTGTCTATTGCTGCTTTTCGTGATTGGTCATTGCATCAAATGGATGTTCACAATGCCTTTCTTCATGGAGATTTAGATGAAGAGATTTATATGGATCTTCCTCCGAGTTTACGGAGACAGGGGGAGTCTAAAGTATGACGCCTCCGCAAATCCCTTTATGGTCTCAAACAAGCTTCGCGACAGTGGTATGCCAAATTTACAAGTGCAATCACGGCTATGGGTTTTAAACAATCCAAATTTGATTATGCACTCTTCTCATGGAATAAAGGTACATCATCTGTTTACTTAATGATATATGTTGATGACATACTTATCATGAGTAATGATGAGCTTGCTGTGAAGAAACTTAAAGAGAATCTCCATTCCTTTTTCCACATCAAAGATTTGGGATCACCGAAATATTTCCTTGGAATTAAGATAGTTCGTTCAGAACAAGGAATTGCTCTTAGCTAGCGAAAGTATGTACTGGAAATTATATCAGAAGCAGGATTATCTGGATGCAAGCCATCCATCATTCCTATTGAGCAAAATATCAAGCTGACCACTGCGGAATATGATGCCGGTTTTCGTCCACCGAAAGTGATCCAAGATCTTGAAAGACCCATCGGGTTATCAAAGGCTAGTTGGGAAACTTATTTATCTCACTATGACAAGGCTTGACATTTGCTATCTTTGTTCGGACACTTAGTCAATTCATGCATAGTCCAAAACAGTCTCATATGAATGCTGCCTTGAAAGTAGTGAAGTATTTGAAGGGTTGTCCAGGACTAGGGATTCTTCTTTCTCGTGATTGCAATATGGAAATGACTGCCTATTGTGATACTGATTATGCAACATGTCCTATGAGTCGAAGGTCCATCATTGGTTTCTGCATCAAAATGGGCGAATATTTGCTCTCATGGAAGACGAAGAAGCAATCCACTGTATCCCCGTCATCAGCAAAAGCTGAATATCGATCCATGGTGAAGGCTGTTTGCGAAGTAGTCTGGCTGCGAGGATTACTTCTGGATCTTGGAGTTAAAATCAAGGGTCCAACTTTGTTATTTTGTGACAATGATTCGACACTCAAGATCACTACAAATCCTGTCTTACATGAAAGGACAAAGCATATAGAAGTCGACTGTCACTTCACTCGGGAGAAGATTCAAGAAGGAATAATTGAAGCAAAGGGAGTTAGAACGATGGAATGTACCCCGATATATTTACCAAACCTTTGTGTCGAGACAGCACTCATATCTTCTAAGCAAGCTTGGCGTCTTGGACATATATAAGCCACCAGCTTGAGGGGGAGTGTTGGAAGATACGATGCTGATTGTATCTCAAAGAAATTCAGTTTATTTATTTTAGGAGATTTAAGATTAGACCTGATACACATAGATCAATAGAATATAATCTTTCCTTTATTTCTTAGACCTTTGTATCATAAAAGGAACCCTTTTGTACATGATTTAATACAATTCAATACAGAGAAAGCACATATAGAAATTCTCCTTATTCTACATTGATTCTTCACGTCAATTCTTGACAAGAAGGCTGAGAGCCTAATGCCAATAGAGATTAGCTTTGAGCTTTTAGTAGTTAATCAAATGCCGAAACTTTTTTTCCCAAAACTACCCTCACCCTTTTTCAAATTTCCAATTTTGCCCTCGTTATTTTTTTTAAATGCTAAAAATGCTAAAAAAAATCATATATATAAATGCTAATAAAATCAAATATGTATAATTTTTTTTTTTTTTTTTTTAAAGACCAACCCTTCATCAGTCTTGCGTGCCACGACACCTAGTAAGCCAAATTTGGCATCAACTACCATTGGTTGAGATTGCCCAAGGTTGAGCAACCTCCGACGAGGGTTGTGCGACCTTGGAGAGGGCCGCCAGAGGTTGCACGACCTTGGGCAACCCAGTTAGCGATCGCCTAGGTCATGCGTTGGGTAGCGTGACCCAAGCCAAGGGTCACTTGAGATTTGGCGACCTCCAACAGCCCTCACTAGAGTTCACCCAACCCCGGGCAACCTTGACCGACAACCATTAGTGCCAAATCGGCCCATCGGCGATCGTAGCCCCGTGTTGGATCGGCAAAGGGTTTGATCTTCTTCTTTTTTAATTATATATATTTGATTTTTTTAGTACTATTGTCAACATTTTACATTTTTTTTAGTTTAAAAAAATTGAAAAAACTAATATTACTCACTTAAAGTGGTTTACAAATGTATTTTCTAACAAACAACATTTCTCTCAAAATTACTTTTCAAAGTGTAGTCTACCAAACGATATTTACATTTAACTAAAGTTCTTTAGGCTAAACTATTTTACATTTTTCTAATGGGTTTTCAAAATGCTGAAACAAACGAGCTTTTAAACTCCATTTGTTTTAAAAAAATAACTTCTAAGAACATGTTTTCCAGATTTTCTAATGTTTGTTTCACGAAAAATGAACTACCTAAAGAAAAAGTTTTCCACTATTAGAAGAAAAAAAAAAAAACACCTTTAAAGTGAGTAACTTCTTCCCCCTCACCTTCTTTCACTAAACACATTTTTCTTTTATTTTATGTTTCGTTTTCTTTTTTATATTTAAATTGAGTTTTAATTTTTTCTTTTCTATTTTCTTGTTCTTCTTCTTCCCTTTTCTTTTTCTCCTTCCTTGGTCGATCTCTGGCCATGGCGACGGTTGAGGACGACCACAAGCCAACTCAAGCCTCACCATAGGCCGATGAGCTCCCTACTAGCCTATGGCAAGACAAGCAAGGCTTCAACACCAGATTTGGCGAGGGCGAGGCTCGAGCTTGCCGAGTTCGACAATGCTTGGGCTCACTTCGATTGGCAAAGCTCGAGCTCACTTAGATTTGGCTTGAGCTCGTTGGCCTCGGACGGAGCTTGGGCTCGCTTGGTTAGGTGGAGCTTGGGCTCACCTAGATCAAGCGAATTGCAAGCTTACCAACCTTGACGGAGCTCAAGACTTGGCTGGGCAAAGCTTGACCTCACTGATCCGCGTCTTGGTCTGTCACTAGGTAGCTAGCCATCATTAAGGCATGCAATGATGGAGGTAGGAGGAGGAAGGAAAAGAAAAAGGAAAAAAAGAAAACAAGGAAAAATTAAAATCGATAAAGATTATATTTTTAACAAATAAAAAATAATTACAATTTTAATTTTTAAAAAATATAAAAATTAAGATTTTTGGTCAATTAAAAAATTAAAATTTGATTTTTTGATAACTTTTTCCAAAAAATAAAATAATTACCAAACATTGGAAAATATTTTTCATTCCATTTTTAGGTTTCTATGGAATACTAAAAAATGTGATCATTTTCTTGGAAAATGGCTTAACCTAAACAAGATTTTCACGGAACACTTAATTAATTCAATGAATAAATGTGGCCTGCCTGGCCTGTCCCGTTCTGCATATTGTCACTTAGTAGCGTAGCGTCTCTTGCTTAGTCCACGATAAACAAGCTCCAGCGTTGCGTCTCCACAGTGTAACTCAATCTCGACTATAGAATCCCCCGACACAGAGTCTTGGTCAATGCAATTGGCAGCATCTATTTTTTTATTTATTTATTATTATTTTGGCTTTGATGTGCTATTATGTAGTGTTATATGAAGACTTTGCTTGTTTCATGAAAAGTGGACTTTATTGGAGACTCTTTCAACGGGATGTTATTTTGAACCAAAAAAAAAGTATTAATATCATTTTCTTGTACACGTTTGTGTTTTGTAGAAAAGATAGAAAGTCATTTTACAATAATTGTTATTGGATTACTCTAAAATACACTTTCAAAAATTCTCGATCACAGACCCAATCCTCGGGGACCTAGGTTTTGGTGCTGCAGTCTTGAGCGTGGCTTATCAACGGTGACCAAACCCAGGGCTAAGCCATTGTCATCTTTGGTTAGGTTCCCAATACATAGGTCTAAGCATGAACTTTCCGGGTTTGTCGACTCGCATCTACTGCAAAGCATTCGAAACAACCTCCCAGTAGTGGAGTGAAGTTCTATTCCAAAAAATGATTTCTAACTTTCAATATAAAAAGCCATATTGCTGATTTTAGACATAGATTTTTCCATTGATTATAAAATGATTTCTCATTGACGCGCTTCTTGAACGTTAAAATACCACAACTGTAGAGTGTTTCGGTAATTTACCTAATTCTTTTTATTAGTATCTGGATCACATGCATTGCATGTGATTTGGTTAAAAAGAATATTGATATGAATGGTAATCATGCTCTTAACTTTTGGGTTGTTGTCGCGACCTACCCTCTCGGGGGGGAGAGAACAGATTTAGGGGTATTGCCTAAAGGACGGACCTAAGACCCATTATTAGGCGCGGGCTCTCCCAAGCCCATACCCCGCGTGACGTTGGGATATGTTCAAGAATCTTGCACAAAATGAGTCGCCACTAGCCTATTGGGATCGGCTAGAAACCAAGTGAGGCATGGAAATATACCTCACTTCCTACGCAACCAGAGAATCTAGGGTCGGGGACTTGATTACACTAATTGACTAATTAGTGTCCTTTTAGTACCTAATCTTGTTCATTTTAGAAGACAATATTTTTGTCAGGCGGTTTGGATTGATTTTACATTTATCCACTAACATGCAAGGTGATCATGCGGGTGCGCAATCATTAAAATAACAATCACAACTACCAACATTCTAATTGCGGTGAAATTGGACACGTGTAATTAAACATAATCAAATATGCAAATTAAGCACGTGGCGATGTACGAGTAAATAAAGGCCTAATTATACCAAGAATGCAATACATAGCAATTCCTAACCAAGCCCCATAATTTTTGAAATTTTTGAAATTTTTTAATTTTTTAATTTTTCAATAATTAACTAACTTTTTTATCTTTTTTTTTTTTTTTTTCATTTTTTGTTTTTTTGATATATTTTCTATTTTTTTGAATTTTCGGAATTGTTTTTTTAATTTTTATTACTTTTCGAAAATTTTTGATTTTTTTGATTCTTTTCTTTTAGTTTTTGATTGATTTTTTTAATATTTAATATTATTATATTTCACGAAAAAGAGTTCGGACCGGGTAAACCCAATCCGGCCCATGGACCCAACCCCACTAGCCGGATTGAAAAAACCTTTTTAAAAAAAAATTTCTTTTATAGTTTTTTTTAATGATTTTTATTTTATCTTTTCCTCATTTCGTCATTTCTCCTGCACGTTCTGCTCAACTGTCCTTCCCAAGGCCAGCTTTTGCCATTTCTTTTTTTTTTTTTTTTTATATTTTGCTTTTCTTTTCTTTCTTTTGATTGATGATTTTTTTTTGTTGTTTTTTGTTCTTTCTTTCTTCCCTTCTGGCCTTTTCACCGAGCATCCCCATGTATTGTCTTTTCTTCCATTCTTTTTTGGGTTTTCCTTTTTTGCTTTTTTTTTTTTTTTTTTTGCTTTTTTATTCTTTCTGCCTATCTTCTTCTTCGGATATCGTCTTCTTCCCCGACGCCTTCCTTCTCTGCAACTTCATCTCATTCTTTTTCGTTTTTTTTTTTTTGTTTAAAAAAATATATATAACCAGACACTAAACCATCCTTTACGGACACCGCACCGCTCCACCATCGCTCTGGCCAACATTACCCAACTCCAGCCAACAACACCCAACCCCGACAACCACAACAACCAAAGGAAATAACCATGCCGAAACTAACATTTTCGATCCCAGGTTTTCGCCAAACAAATAGGGTACACTAAAATGGGAAGAAGTGCCGACTAGGATGGCCTTAAATCACAGGACCCGCTAGAGAGGGAAGGTAGTTCCGCAGGAGGTCCTTCCCGTGATGGCTCCAAAAGATGGTAGACACGCCCCGGAATCACAATAAAATATACCAAAACAAGTGACAGCAAACATGGTTCAACAATACAAAGGCAAACAATCATCAAACTGGATTATTGAACATCAAGGACTTCGGCCATTCACTTAGGCATTTTATCGAACACCTAGGAGGCACTACATGAAACGACCCATTTTGACTCGGTCAAGACTCAAACACAGATAAATATTTGCATAAAGCACTACAATAAGCACACATGAGCTATGCGAGGAATGAACACGAGCACAATGGGATTTCAAGCGAGGGTCGAGACTGAAGCTCGTGCGAACTGGTCGACCAAGAGCTCCAGCCCGACGTCCCACCGACAAGAGGGTAGACGTACTCGGGAACGACCTACCTGGTTCAAAGGGGAGCGCTGCGGTGGACGATGGCTCTCAGGCGGATGACTGGTGACGGCAAAGCTGTCCTTTAGTCTCACTCTCTCAAGCTCGCTCTCCAACTCTCTGTTCCCTCTCGACCCCAAAGAAACAGTCCCCCTTGTTCTCTTTTTCTTTTGCAGGTCGTCACGCGAAGGCCCCTGTTGTGCTAGCTGCCAGCCAGGCTGCTTCTGACCCGCGGATCACGCCGCTCGCCTGCCACCCCCGATCCGCCTGCTCCTCTGCATGCTCCCATTTTTCCTTTTCTTTTGCAAGGCGTGCGAAGGAGGAAGACAGCCAGGCGTGGGCTAGGGGGGAAAGGACGTTGGGCTGGGCCTAGGCCCATGCCAATTCTTGCCCAAGCTGACTTCTAGGCTTTTTTTTTTTGTATTTTTTGTTTTGTTTTTTTTTTGTTTGTGACTAATTCCTAATTGTGTATGCTATTAAATTAATAAAATAGCAAAATTTTACGTGTCAACAGTTGTCTTTTTATTTTTTAAATCCCTTATTCCACATAGAATCTCATCATGAGAACAAAAAAGAGCGCGTCTGTTATGATGGCTTCGTCTTCCTTATGAACTCTTTGCGCCACAGTTCTTCTCATCTCGGGGCCACCATCGTTGAGTTTGTTTATGCCCGTGGCTAGTATAGAGGATATAATCTACGGAGAGGGTTTATTTTTGGAAAATTACGAAAAGTTCAAAACGCGTCTGTTCAAATATCAGAAGCACCTAAAAAATATTGGAAACAACTCTCTCAAAAACACTGCTAAGAAAATTAACAATCAGCGACCGGCAAAGACGACCCTAAAAGCCTAAAAGCTTGTCCTTAATGACCTTTAGCAATCGCATGTCGCCTACACACTCACCGCCAGTAACGACGGGGACCGTTTTGCGATATTTGTTGCATTCATACGCGCTCGGCAAGGATTGGGTACAACTTCGCTATAAGTTGCTGGGTATTTTGGGATATCGCTTTATCTAAGACAAATAAGAGATTGTCAGAAGCCGCACAGACACTCGTCCATAAATCAAATGAGACGCTAATTCCTTGATCACAACTGTACTATACAGTCAGTCAAAGATTTGTCCCTAGTGCATTTTTTGCAAGAAGTAAAATCCTTCCGATACCAAGGCTTTGGGATTAAATCTTGCCTTCGTGATGACTTTGTAACCCTGTAAAAAAGAGCAAAGAGCTGTTGGAAGCTGTACTGCAAGAAAATGGCCCATAAATTAAGGATGACACTTTCGTGTATGGCTGTCATAGACTTATAGTTACAAATGATAACTACGTTTTTATAATCACTGTGCGATTATGCGCGTAGGCTGGGCGACGATAAAGATTAATCAGTCAATTATATCTCTCTGTCATCTGCACAAAATGGCTTGGAATGTTATATGTAAAACAGCTTTTTTTTTTTTTTTTTGGTTATGAACTTGCACCCTTGCACCGATTAAATGATCTGAGGCATCAATTCTACGTCTCTTCAGATTTTCGATCCTTTCGGAAATGGCTTCCACTGAGTGTATGGATTTCTTAATCTGCAGTTCTCTTCCAGGGAGGGCGAACAAAGTGACATTGTCGGTGTAGTTCATCTTCATGAGCTCCTCGGTCGAAGCGGCAAATTGACGCCCCGACCTTGAGCCCTTACATTGGAAGTCAGAAGACAAAGACAGGAGAAATATCAGCCAAACGAACATCAAGTGATAACTCTTTGTTTTCTTTTAAGTTAATACCACGAAAAAATTCAAATTGATGCACTAATGACAAATTTATCCCAAATTAATTACATATGTAACAAATTTACCATTCGTTAGTTTTCATTAAATTTTACTATTAAATTAATGATTGGATGATATATGGTAGTTGATTGATGTACCAGTTTGAGATTTTATCATCCGTATGTAAAAAAAAAAAAAAATGTATCAGTTCATAGTTTTTCATGATATTACTTTAAATTAATTGAAAATTAATTGAGGATATATCTATCGCAAATATCTTAGTTTGAATTTTTTAGTAAGCAAATAATTGGTTTGAGTAAAATGTCACCAGTATTTCAATTTGATATTTTTAGTGATAAAAAAATTAATTTAGAATAAATTTATCATATATATATATATATATATTAATTTAGGATTCTGCCGTGTTTGCATGGACATAGGACGGTCTGTCGGGGGTTTGGAGATCATCATGGCTTCAATAGTGACTTAATTCAATTTCGGTGCGGGGACTATAGCTTGAACCATCGCATCCAGAACCAGAAAACGAGTTCCTCTCATTGCCTCGAAATCAAAAGCCTAGAGAACCTGACTCCGCGGCGGGGCTGGACCGAGGTCCCTGTGGGTTTTTAAAGATGGGCCGAACCGAAGAGGAATTTGTGCTTCTGGATTGGATTTAAAATATGGACAAAAGAAATTAGGACGACCAATGGAGGCCGTTACGAACAAGCGGTTTTCATTGACGGGTTTCACTGTTCCTGTTGACGCCCATATTCTTCCCCAACCTTTTTAGGAATAAAACATTCCTGCACTTTTATATGCTGGGATAGATTTTTGGAAGTCATAAGCTTGTTAATAGAGAACGAATTTCTCTAGGTGCTTCTTCCTTCTACAAAATCTTACGTTAAGTTGTCAACTTGTTTTTCCCCCATAGAGTAGCTAGTCTCTTTCCCCCACAAATGCTCTGGAGTCATAACAAGCATGACTGAATATTATTACCTTCTAATAATCCATAAAATTCCTTTTAAATCCCATGAAACATTAGGTTCAACTTTGAATATGAGCACGTGGAATTGACCCAATGCAGTTTGCTTGATGATCTCCCATTCCTTAATTGGAAATAGCATGACACTCCTAACCAACTAAATTAATCCAAACATAAGTTTTATGATTATTATTTTTCCTTTTACAGCCTGTTAGAGATATTTAGATATCTTGTAGAGATATTTAGGATATTTTCTCTAATTTTCTATATCTATATTGATTAAATATATTGAATTTGATTTTGTTCGATTTCTTCTATCTAATCATGTAAATAGGCTCTCTATATATTCTTTTATACATATATTGAAGTACATAGAAATTCCGTATTCTTCTCTTTTGCATGTTAATTTATTTATTCAATTATCCCTAACTCTTTCACGGAAAAGCTGACAAAAGAACTTTAAGGCCCTGTTTGGTAAATTTTGTTTCCATTCCCGAAACAACTATTTTTGTTTTTTTGTTCCGGGAAACAAAAATGAATAGAAACTTATTTGGTAAAATTTTTGTTCTCGGAAACAAAAAATTTATTTTCTTTTTTTTTTTTTCTTGGGAATAGATTTCAAATAGAAACAAAAAAGTAGAAAAAAATAACTTATTATTCTTGGGAATAATTTCTAGAATCTTTTTTTTTTTTTTTTTGTCTCTCCTCTCTTCTTCTCTTTCTTTTCTTCTTCTTCTTCTTCCTTTTGGCTGGTCCCCAGCCTTGGCCATGGTCGACACCGCGACCGGCCAAACTAGGGCCAGCAACCTCGCCGAAGTGTTGCCGGCCCTCGAAGATGCCGAGCCACGGCGAGGCTTATCGGCCTAAACCTCGCCTAGATTCAACGAGGCCGAGCTCGCCCAACCACCGGCGAGGCTGAGCTTTGTGCGGCCAGGCCGAGGCTTGGCCTCCCCAGTTGATGCGAGACTAGGCCTCCCCGGGCCAAGGCAAGGCTGAGGCTCGCCGTGGCCAAGTTGGCCTCCGATGAGCTCGCCGGACCTCGCCCAGCACATTGCCGACCACGACCGTGGCGGCCGAAAAGGAAAAAGAAAAAGGAAAAAAATATATAATTAAAAAATTAAAAGAAATTTTAAAAAAATCGAAGAATCCTACCAAACATATTTCTATATCGGGAATAGAAATTTTGGAAAGTTACCAAGCACGTTTATTTGCTCAATAATCAGAAAAAATCATTTTTGATAAAAAATTATTCCCCATAATAGAAATAGTGCCAAACACACCCTAAATAACCAAGATAACTACATAGGAAAGGCATCAATCGTTGCAGTTGATCTTTAAAGAGCATATAGACCGAGGCAAATGATGGCTTCCCTCTCTTTCCATGAACATGTCAAACTGTCTTTTGTTGTTTTAAATGCAGCGGTCTCTGTCCCACACAGATCGGTATCATGGATGACTCGGTATATTATTTTGTGCGACGACTTGCCCTTCATGAGCTTATAAGTGAAAGATATTGATCGTTGAAGTAAAACAAAAATTATAATTACATTTCGCAAACAAATCTGATGGACTTCTTCTTTTTGAATTATAAAATTTGCACGGAGTCCTTTTTCAATTGTTAAATTGAAGTCCCTTTTATGGTGATTGTTAGTCAAATGCGATCCCTCTTGAAGCAAAGGACCTTCAAATTTCTAATTTAAAACTTCTCTTATCCCCAAGGAGGTGGGCATGAGACCTATAAACTTGTTGGGCTGAAGATGAAACTCCCCCTCTTCCTAGCCCACCCAACACCATTGCCATCACTATCGGAATAAGATTGCAGGCTTTGGGCAACCGCAGATTTTCAGGGTATCCAATTCCCGCAATCTGCCTAGTGCTTCTAAGAAGTTTTGACATAGTACAGCTCGTGCGAAAGCTAAAAATTTGATAAAATATCAGCTGATATTTCGGAGAACTAAGAAACTTTTCTGGGTCAACCCTCCTTTCGATACTCCATGGATGCTAAGTTCTGCGGTCTGCATCTTCGCATGAATAGTGGTAAGGACAATGGTCAAATCTCGTGCCTACATATCAAACAAAAAATTGGCGAGGACTAGTCACTTCTCCAGAATGTTAATTTTCTGAATAAATTTTCTACAGCGACAGAAACATCGAACAAGGATGAATTGTGAGGTCCTCTTCTACAAGGACTAGTCAAAGTCTTCCTGATGTTGATATGGAGCCCGTGTTCTCATCTCTAGGTTGTTAAAATCCTAATGCATCTTCGCATGAATAGTGGTAAGGACAATGGTCACGTGTCTACATACCAAACAAAAAACTAGCAAGGACTAGTCACTATTTCAGAATGTCAATTTTCTGAATGAATTTTCTACGGTGACAGAAACATTAAACGAGGATGAATTGTGAAGTCCATCTTCTACAAGGACTAGTCAAAGTCTTCCCCAATGTTGATATGGAGCCCCTGTTCTCACGTCTAGATTGTTAAACTCCTAATGGGCTTATTTTTTTAATGTATATCAGTATGTGTTGTAAATTTCTGAGGACCTACCTTGAAATTGACCCAATGATAAGGGCACTCTCACGCTTTCGGCTCAAAAAAATCTAGTGTTGTGAGTTCGGCTCCTACCCTAGGGATCTCAACTTTAAGTGGGTAGTCTTGATGGTGCGTTGTTGCATTAGTTTTTTCTCTAAATAGCCGGCTAATTATGGTTGGGTCTTCGGATTATTAAAAAAAGTAATTTCAAGAACCACTAACGAAAAAAAAAATAAAATTAAAGAGAGCCTATTTCCTTAAAAAGATTTCAAGTTTGAAGTCCAATCCCAATTATACACCTTACTTTTTTTTTTGGTCTAAAAAAAATCTTAAATTTTCACTTTATCTTCAATCTACCCACCCACGTTAACTTTCTATCCAAAATCTCTGTTAATCATCCGAAGTGGCATCTCCATGTCAGCAGCACATTTAGGTCGTCTGCTTACGTGAATTTTTCGTCACTGTTCGTCATCCTTATTTGCTATTTTTCTTCTTTGACCCTTGCAACCTCCATTAACATAGGTGGTCGAGCAAAGAGCTCAAATCTGGGTAGGCGATTTAATTGGAGCTTCAATCACACAGCTTCCGAAGCTGAAACTTGTGAATTTCAACTTGATAATATTTTGGTCAATCATTTCCAACTTGAAAAACTTGTTAAAGACACAAATTTCTCAATCTCAGCCTTAAGAATTGAACTCAGTCGATTCGACCAACTGAGAGCATTGGTAGTGACCAAATGTGATCCTCCTGAGAGGTTAATCATTACAGGAAGCTCAAAGAAGCTTAAAGAATTGTGGTATTGGGATGTCCAAAGCTGGTTGAGATTAAAGCCTCGTCGCTGTTCACTGTTCTCTTTGCATGGACTCACTCGGTCACAGCTTCGCTGGCCATGACCTTCGACAACGCGTTCGTGATGGTTGCAGTCGTCGGAATCATCTCCGGCCATTTCGGCCAAGACCCCTATTTTCGTTCTGGTTTTTGACGCTTCAAGAAGCCATTTTAATCGGGCATCAACTTCGCTCAGCCATCCCTAAAGCTTTATAGACCCATCACGAACCGGGAAAAGTGCCAAAAAAGTCCTAAACCTTTTGTCTTTGTGCCGATTTAATCCTAAACCTTTTTTTGGTACCGATTCAGTCCTAAACCTTTTTACGTTGTGCCAATTCAGTTTTTTCCTGCCAAATTGGCCGGATTTTGCTGACTGGACACCGGCCGGCTGACGTGGCTTTACGGCGGCGCGTGGACAGCTTTTAATAATATTTTAATATTTTTTATTTTTATTTTTTGTTTTTTTTTTTTTTTCCTCCAGCCGGTCGCCGGTCCGGCGACCGCCGAGGCGACGGCCGGCGAGGGCGAGGCCGACCTTGCCGGCCACCTCGCCGGCCATGGGCGAGGCTCGTCCTCGCCGGATCCGCGAGGCAAGCCTCGCCCTTGGCCGGCGAGGCTAGACCTCGCCGAGATCCGGCCATGGGCGAGGCTCGCCCTCGCCGGATCCGGCGAGGTCAAGCCTCGCCGGCCATGGGTGAGCCTCGCCCATGGCCGGATCTGCGAGGTCTAGCCTTGCCGGCCATGGGCGAGGCTCGCCTCGCCCGATCCGGCGAGGTGGCTAGCGAGGTCGGCCTCGCCCTCGGCGGCGTCGCCTCGGCCGATCGCCGGATCGGCGACCAGTGGAGGAAAAAGAAAAAATAAAAACAAAAAATAATAAAATAATAATAAAATAAAAAATAAAAAAATAAAAAAATATTGTTAAAAGTTGTCCACATCGGCGTCGATAAGGCCACGTCGGCCCGGCCGGCGTCAATCAGCAAAATCCGGCCAATTTTGGCCGGAAAGGACCAATTGGCACAACGTAAAAGGTTTAGGACTGAATCGACCAAAAAGATTTAAGACTAAATCGGCACAAAGGCAAAAGGTTTAGGACTTTTTTTGCACTTTTCCCATCACGCACCCGGGCGATAACAAAACGATCCCAAGCTTTCCCTACAACCACCGTCAATCCAAGGGCTCAGATCGTTTCCTCGACTTTGTGCCCTATGGGTGACCTCCATTAGTGGAGGTTGAATCTTGCATTTGAGGCGCGAGACCTCACATTCGATGTCATGCGACTCAGAGCTAAGGTTGTACGACTCACATCTGAGGCCGCATGACCTAGATTTGAGCTCGAGCATCCATTAATGGAGTTTGCAAGGAATCAAGAAGAAGAAAAAAATATGGAGGTGATGAAGGGTGATGAAAAATCCACATAAGCGGACTACATAGATTTACAATTGATGTGGAAATGCCATACTAGAAGATTAATAGTAATTTTGGACAGAGGGTTAATCAGATAAATTTGTGATTAAAGTGAAAGTTGAGATATTTTTTAAGATAAAAAAGGTTCAGGATAAAATCAAAACTAAAGTAAAGTTTGTGGTTTTTTCAGGAATTGGGCCAAAAATAATATAGAAAACAAGATTGTATAAGGTGTGATAGTACTATCCTCGATGATAAATTAAGCTTTTCACAAAGTGTAGAAGGTAAGATGTCACCATTCTCTAAGATTTAAAATTTCTCGAAGGTCAATAAAAAGGTATTTAAACTCTGTTTAAGAACACCATTGTGCACGCACTTGTGGTGGTTCTCTCAAATTACATTGGTAAATGAAATAGTAGTAAAATGTAGACAAATTAGCGTACAAAACTAAAGGGATAAGTAAAGAAAAAAAGTGAAAGTTTGTTGAAATTACAGTGGACGACAAAGTGGCATTTACGTGAAAAGTCGCTCCTTAAATCTCTTCACCCATAGGCAGGATGGATAATAGATTGCACCCATTACAATTTTCATGTCAAAAATTGGAAATCCCACGCTAGGTTTAATTTAATAAAACATAAAAATCTATGTTTAGGTCACTCATTTAGATTTTAAGGGACCATCTCAGATTAGGATTCTTGAGATTCAATTTGGTGTATATGGGGAAAATCTCAAACGACGTTTCTTTGGTATTCTTTTCTACCATTTAAAAAAAAAAAAAAATTGAAACAATGCTGTTTTGGGAGTGGGAAACAGCGTCGTATTGCTCTCTAACGTTTATGTTAGCGCTAGCAATGACTTGGAATCCACCACAAACTTTTCCAATCAAAAATAGCCGGACGAATTGAAATAGCATAAATGCATAATGTTTAATACTAAATTAGTTCAATTGAAAAGTTTAGGATTAAATTAACGTTAATATAATAGGTTTAGAAAATTTTGGTACCTTCCCCCATACAAATGACGCTTCCCATTTCTTTTCATAATGTTTCATTCCCAGCATAGTAAAATCAACCTTCTCTCTCCGTGTGTAAAACTTGAACAATTGAGATTGCAAGCCTGAGATCTCGAACGTTGGAATGAGCTGTATTTTTGCTTGAAATATATTGAAAGCTACCCTGAATTGAAATGTTAATATATATTATTTTGATGGTATTTGATCTTTCATACAGAATAAAAAGCATATTGTACTGCAAAATTTGGAATAAAAGTAGATATCTATCTTAATTACCTTCGGTTAAATGTAATATAACATTGCATCATATCCTAAAAGGCTAATACCACCTAACCCCAAACAATACACTTGTGCCATATCTACCCCAAATTAATTTTTAGATTACAAAAGCTTCCAAACTAGTACACCCATGTCACATTTATCTCAAATTAATTTTTATGTAAAAAAAATCCCAAAATGATATATCTTACCATATTTACCCCAAATTATAGTAAATCTTGGATTTTTTTAGGGTAAATGTGGCACGGTGCACTAGTAAGAGGTAAATGTAATACAGGTGAATCTGTTTGAGATTTTTTATGAAATAAAAATTAGTTTAGGGTAAATATAGCAATGGTGCACTGATTTGGAATAGATGTGGCATTGGTGTATCGATTCAGAAGTTTTTTCGACACAATTAAGATCTTTGATAGTATCAACCCTATCTTAAATGCACATAACTCTTTCTTTAAAAAAAAATTTTACCTAACATCACATCTTTAATCACCATATTAGCAGTTTCCTTAATGTTTATTTTAGTGCTTTATGCTTTATCGCACTAACTTGTCAAAAGAATCTAATGTTATATAATCATTAGTCTATTTTACAACTTAGTCTTAATAAACATCAATATTATATTATTGTATTGAAAGTAGAAAGATCAACAAAAAGGTCGATTCTAATACTTTTAGAAAGTGCCATAAAGCAATGTATTATTATATCATAGTCCTGACTAATTACATCAGTAAAAGGGGTGTTTGCGCATGGCACGGGTCCTCAAACTAGCCTTGGGTAAAAATTTGAAAAATATCAGCTGATATTTGAGAGGACTAAAAAACTTTTCTGGGTCAACCTCCCTTCTAGTCCTCAGTAGATTGAAATTTCTAGTGGATCGCATCTTCCGATGATTGGTACAAGGGAAAGGTACAAATTTCATGTCTACACATCAAACAAAAAATGGCTAGGAAGTCTTTGCACTTCTCCAAGATGTCATTTTTTATTGTAAATTTTCTACGGTACAGAGCACCCAGCAGGACGAAGACTTGCTTGTGAATTCAGCCTTCTTTTGTTGAAACATTAAATGATGATGACCCGTGAGTCGTCTTTTGCGACGACTTGTCAAGTCGTCCCCCAAGATGATATGGAGCACGTTTTCTCACTTTTTGTTGAAATACTGATGGGTCTTATTTTGTTTATGTAGTTTGCATGGGTTGTGAAACTCTGAAAAGCCTACCTTGAAACTGACCCAATGATAAGAGCATTCTCATGTGTTCAGCTTAGAAAATCAGTTGTTGTGGGTCCGGTTCCGACCTGGGAGAACTCAGCTTTAAGTGCATTGTCATGGTGGTCGGTTGTTGTACTAATTTCTCTCCTACCAACTGGCTAATTATGGTTGAGTCCTCTGATTATTTTAAAATATTTCAAGAATCAATTATAGAAATTAAGAACGCATAAGGTGTGCTAACACCATCCTCAACGATTATTTATGTCTTTCAAAAATTGTAGAAGGTAAAATGCTACTATCCCTTAAGATTCAAATTCCCCAAGGTCGAAAAAAAGGGGAAAAAATAGAACATGGAAGGAGACTACAATCAAGAGGGTGGAGTGGAAGACGTATTTAAACTCTATGCAAGAACGCCAATGTTCATTCATTTGTGGTGTTTCTCTCAAATTACATCAGTAAATGAAATATTCGTTAAAATGTAGATGAATTAATGTACAAAACAAATTGAATAAGTTAAGAAGAAAATGTAAGTTAGAGAAGTTACAATGGAGGATAAATTGGCAATTATGTGAGAAGTCTTTCCTTGAATCTCTTCACGTATAAGCAGGATAGATAATGGATCACACAAATTACATTTTTCATGTTGAAAATTGGAATGTCCCACGCTAGATTTAGGGTGTATTTGTTCTGCGAAAAATGAATGATTTAGAAAATATTTTTCTAAAAATAATCTCTTGTTTCACTAATAAAAATGAATAAAAGAAAAATATTTTTATGGTCTGAATTTTAAGTGAAAATGAAAGCAGTGTCTATATTCAGGCAAGTTCTCGAGGAAAACCCAGCCCACTCTCGTGGACGGGGTCGTAATTGATGACCCGGTCTTCCAATGTGCTCATTGACTTGGCCGCCGCGGAGGCATCGGCATCAGCGAAAGTAGGATTATAAAAACCGGTGAGAGGAGAGCCAGAGGAAAGCACAGATTGGAGAAACATAAAAGATGAAAGCGGCGGTGTTGTGTTTCCTTCCGATGGCCTTGGCCTTGGCCACTTTTGCCGAGAAGGACGACTGCAACCGAAGGTGCGGCAACCTGAACGTGCCTTTCCCATTCGGGCTCGACGAAAGATGCGCGTGGAACTCCAACCTCACCCTCACATGCAACCACACATCCGGGGAACTGATCCTCGCCAAAAACATTCCGGTGTACAACATATCTGTGGAGGACGGGACGATGACCATTGGCAATTACATAGCATACGACTGTCGTGACAAGAGTGGCGGTCGCCTCAATGGCTCTCGCCCTAACCCATGGGTCAGATTGGTCCAACACTTGCACTATACAGTCTCGGACACCCGGAACAAGTTCACTGTCTTCGGTTGTGACACGTGGGCTCTTTTCTTAGACGCTACCAAGAAATCCGGGAGTGGATGCCTCTCCTATTGCCGCGAGGACGTCGACTTCACAGCCTCGAGTGCTTGCTCCGGGCTCGGGTGCTGTCAGACGTCGATCCCCAAGAGCCTGAGGAGCCTCTATATACATATGAGCAGCTTAACGAATTACACCGCAGTTCGGAACTTCAGCTCTTGTGGATCAGCATTCGTGGTGGACCAGGACACGTTTAATGCCTCCGATTACAAGCTCCCTGACCCGGATGATTTGCTATTGCCACGCAAAAATTACTCACAGGTTGTCCTGGATTGGGTAGTTGAACGGCATTTGACCTGTGAGGTAGCGCAGACGAACCGATCGAGCTATCCCTGCGGCGCCAACAGTATCTGCTCTTACTTCGGGGACGGGCAGGGTTATCGCTGCTTCTGTAAGCCTGGGTACACGGGGAATCCCTATGCCCCCCCGCTGTCCCCAAACTCCGCAGGATGTGAAGGTATTCTTCTGTTCTCTTTGCGAGCCAAAATTTTTTTGTTTGAATTGGGCCAGAATTTCCGTGATCCAGCCTCCTCCAGCCAGTTCTTTATTGAGTTGAGTAGATGCTTCAATACACCCAAGACGTCATTTTTAAGAAGCAAAATAACGCATGAACGTACACTTACAGTTTCACCTTTGATTCTGTTTGACATAGACATCGACGAGTGCAAGGATCCAGGACGATATCCATGTCATGGGAATTGCAAGAATACAGCTGGGGACTACACATGCCACTGCCCGTTTGGCAGGGAAGGTGATGGCAAAGTCAGTTGCCAAATTTATAGTCCTGCCATAATCGCTGCTGGTAACTCTTAACTCCCTTGCGATGGTCACTCAACAATCTAAGCTGCTCTTGCTCTAGACTACGAGTCCCCTTGCAATTGATTTGGCTTATGTTTTAATGTTCTCAAATTGTTCTCACTCTACATTCAACTCAAGCGATCACTAGTCACCGATATGATTGTCAGTGGGCTCCGACTCATTTATGCTTAATGCCTCAAATGCACGTTTTAATACACCCCGACCCCTTTTGGCTAAAAGGATAAAAGGTGCACCTTTTAAACCACTGATGCAAGGTCGTCGGCCCCGACGTGACCTCTGTACACAGAGAGACACAGAGACCGCCGCCGCGGGGGGGTGTGGGTTGGGGGCCGGGGTGTGGGGGTGTGGGGGCGTGTTTTGGGGCGTGGGTGTGATGTGATTTTTCGGAAAATGTAAGTGTGTTTCGGTAAAGTTGGGGCATTTTTTATTGTGTGGCTTAATCCGGTTACTCCATTTGGTGGCTGATGTATCAAGTATTTAAGCGGATAAATGTAAGAACAAATTTTAGTTCTAAAATTTACAAGGTCCAAATTCATTACTTGTCAAAGTAGATCAATCATTCGGGAGAGAAACTAATCCATCTATTTTTCAATTTTGTGTGGCAGTCATTGCAGTGATAACGTTGTGCATAGTTGTTAGTGGCCTAGTCTTGCTCATATGCAAGAGGAGGGCCAAGGAGAGACACTTCAGGCAAAATGGAGGAGAGATCTTGAAGCACCAGAGAGTGAAAATCTTCACTGAGGCAGAGTTGGCTAAAGCCACCAACAATTACGATGCTAGCAATAAGCTCGGTGAGGGTGGTTTTGCTTCAGTTTACAGAGGAAGAATCGACGACGACATTTTAGTCGCAGTCAAGAAGCCTAGAGATGTCCCTATCAAGAAGCCAAAGGACATGAACAAGGACGGCTCTCTGAACACTCATGATGAATTCCTACACGAAATCAACATCATTTCACAGGTGAATCACAGGAACTTGGTCAAGCTCATGGGCATATGTTTGGAGACAAAAGTGCCATTGTTGGTCTATGAATTCATCCCCAATGGGACTCTCTATTACCACATTCATGACAAGAGATCAACGGTCTTGCAATCATGGAAGAATCGCCTCAGGATTGCCTTAGAAGCCGCCTTGGCCCTCGAGTACTTGCATTCCCTAGCCGATCCGCCAGTCATTCATAGCGATGTTAAGTCTTTGAATATACTTTTGGATGAGAAATACTCTGCTAAAGTATCCGATTTCGGAGCCTCGATTTTGATATCACCCGGAAAGACCCATATAGCCGAAAGAATACAAGGCACAATAGGTTATCTCGACCCTGAGTATCTCACCACTGGAGAATTAACCACGAAGAGCGATGTTTTTAGTTTCGGGGTTGTCCTTGTGGAGCTCCTTACTGGAGAGAAGCCGATTCAGCATGGAAAATTTGGGGAAAAAATCAACATCATCCAATCTTTCATCTCTGCTGTGGAGGACCAAACACTCCTCCATATGATAAATTTTGAGGCATCCAGTGAAGGTGAAGTGTGGGAGATCGAGGCAGTCGGTTCGCTCGCTAGAAGGTGCTTGAACTATAATGGCATGAGCAGGCCAACAATGTGGGAAGTGGTTGAGCAACTAGCTAGGATCAACAAGAGCTTGTGGGCCGATCAACGGAACAATGAGGAGGCTCAAAGTTTACTCAACGAGACGAGATGCAATTCTCTCTCGACTTCAATTAGTGTAATGAACAAACCAGAGTCGACTGATCTTTTAGTATTTGACATCGAGGTGGACACAACTAGTCCTAGCATCTAATTCATGGTTTCTAGCGTGGGGTTATGTACAAGAAACAAAATCAATGGTCGTATGTTCGTCCTTGATATTTCGATTGAGGTCCTGATTAAGTAGCTATTTTGAAGTCTCTATAAGGATGACTCTATTTTAAATAAAATACGGCGGATAATGCCTGATTGTACTCACTTCTATTCTAGCTATAGATTGCAGAGCTGTGAGGAATAGCCATTTTATTTAATGAATGAATAATTATAGAAGATTGCTTGAATATCTATTCGAACAATTTAACAGGAAATTACTCTTTTGAATTTCAGCTTCACATACTGTAATATTCAAATCTTTTTGACCGAGTCAAAAAGGGACGGTGGGACCCACTTTCGATTTTTAAAAAAGAAAAGAAGGAAAAGGAAATAAAAGTTTGAAAAGTCAAAAGGAGGAGGAAAAGAAATAAAAAAAAAGGGTGTTCAGCTCATTGGTTGAACCAGTCCAGGAAGAAGGAAGAAAAAGAAGAAGAAGAAAGAAAGAAGAAAAAATGGAAAGAGGAAAAAGGGGAAAAAGAGGAAGGGTTAATACCCCAAAAACTCCAAACTCCACACACTGTGATAAATCTACCCCAAACTATTTTTTTTTTTTTGACCACCAAAACCCCAAACTTGTATACCTTTGACAAATTTACCCTAAACTGGTTTACTTGTGACAAATTTACCCTCTGTTAGTTTTAGTTAAATTTTCTTGTTAAATTATAAAGTTAAATGACACGTGACAATTGACCGATATACCAATTTGGGATTTTACACTTTATTTGTCACAGTTTACAATTTTTGTGATTTTTTTGTGGTATTAATCTAATTTAATGAGGGGTATATTAGTCACAAATTTACCAGGTTTGGGATTTTTTTGGTCGAATAAATTAGTTTGAGGTAAATTTGTCATAAATGTACCAGTTTAGGATTTTTTTATAGTTAGTCGGGTAAATTTGTCACAAAAACCGGTTTGGGGTTTTTTAATGGTCAAAAAAATAGTTCGGGGTAAATTTGTCACAAGTATACCAGTTGAGGTTTTTAAGGTATTAACCCAAAGAGGAAAGGGGTTTGCGTGTACCAGCCACAGACGTCTCGCCGAACCAATTCAATTCCATAACATAACACCTAGTAAGTACCTGTGCTCCTCGTTCATTTAATCGGAGTAATTTTAGTTGTAAGGCTTAGAATTCAAAATTATGTAAGATTTGAGCCACGAAGTCCTTTTTTGAGTCATTGAGCCACATGCGCGCACACACCCACACATATGATAATTTAAGGTGTCTTGGAGCCATAGGTTCTTATAGAACTTGATCTGAGCTTACGGTTTGCCCTAAACAAAATTTTGAAGTTTTCTACGCATGATAAATAGTGCATGTCCAGCAATTTCGAGGTTGTATTTTGTCGGTTTTCGGCTTGATTTTGGAACTGCCAAGTTGGGATCCTTATAGTATGTTAAAAGAGCATCCTATTGATTATAAGAACATTTGAAACAGGGTTTGGTCAAAAGAGTTATGACATAACTAAGTTTGGCACTCAAGCTCTGCATTGCATATGGCTTCAATAATTGCTTTGGATATGCGATTTATTAGTATGTAGTTGTCATTTTATGCATAGTCTATTCAAGCTATTAGTTAAGATAACATTTTAGGGTTAATTCCAAAAAAAAGCACCAACTTTAGGTCGATGGACAAATATGGCCCAAACTTTTTTTTGTCTCGTAAAAAACACCAACTTTAGGTCATTGACAAATCTGGGCCAAACTTTTTTTGTCACATAAAAAGCACCAACTTTATATCAAGTGACAATTCTGGCCCTTTTTTTTTTTTGAAAAAAAATCACCAACTTTCACTTAAATCCTAAATTTAGTCCCCCTTAACTTAGATTTATTGATTGTCCTTACCAATAAATCCATATGCACTTGCTAGCTAACTCCATCCATTGTCTTTTTGTTTGAGCCACAACTTGAAAAACAACAGTAAAACTGTGTCATCTCCTATACTTCACTAGCAAGTTAAAAAATTTCCAGATTGAATTTTTCTGACTAGACTTTATCATTTTGTCGTAATATAAAGCTGTAGATCATTGCCCGTCAAGAGAAACCATAAATGAGATCGACTGACCTCACAACTAGAACCTTTTCTCCTGAAATAAGGTTAACTTCAAATAGAAAGTTAATGATAGAGGTTAGATTTTGGATATGAATGAAAGTTTGTGTTTTTTTATGAGACCAAAAAAAAAAAAAAAATTGGGGCTGGAATTGTCACTGAACTTAAAGTTGGTGCTTTTTTATGAGACAAAAAAAGTTCGGGCCAGATTTGTCTCTCGACCTAAAATTTGTGCTTTTTCATGAGGCAAAAAAATGTTTTGGCCAGATTTGTCCATCGACCTAAAGTTGATGCTTTTTTATGGAATTAGCCCTAACATTTTACTTGGTTTTGATGCTATTTCTCGCTCATATGATAGGAATGCAAATTCATTGATTCGAGAGAACTTTGTTTTGGTTTGGGGCATATCTAGGTGAGTGACACTATCTCTTCTATGGATTTGTAAACTCATGTCTTGAAAAAGATAAAGATTAGAGTATTGTACAAGTAATTAAAGCATGTTTGTTGCATAAAAGTCTAGATCGGGTAATTACTGCCTTTTAATATTTGAGAACAATTTTATGAAAATGATTGTGAAATGGTAAATATGTATAGTTTTGCGAACTGTTTATGGAATAAGTTCTAACATGATATTGAGAAACGTTCTATGAAAAATGTTATAAAAGGTTATACATATTGATTTGTGAATTTGGTTTATGAAATGATATGAGAAATGCTTTACAAAAAAGTATTTATATTAGATAAAAGGTCATATGATTAGTTTATGAAATGCATTGCAGATTATGAGATTGATTATGGATTGAATTTCTGGATATTGGAGGATGTGGGTTTAGTGTTCAAAATCGATGTAAACTCATGGAAGGGCTTGTGGGTATGCATATCGGGTTTAGGATATCCTTTTAAGTTGAGCCACCGTCTTTGTAGGTAGAGACCTTATCAAGGGAAAAATCTTAATTACCTTGTCACAAAACAGTGTTGTGACCATGGTTAAGGTATTGAGTAAAAGATTGATTGATGGATAGACCATCGACGTATGTTTTGATATGAGATGGAACAATTGATAGACCATTGACTGGTTTTTGATAGAGATTAATTAATGGACTTGACCATTGATGCTTGAATTGTCAAGATGGTTTAAATGAGTATTTTCTTAATTGTAATAAAACATCTCTTATATGATTTGATGTGTATATTAAATAGTTAGATTATGGGTTTCTAATAGTGTTTTATACTTATATATAAACATAGTGGTTGCTCGATTTACTTAAAAAAGATATGTGCTACTCACTAAACTTGTGGTTGCTCACCCTTTTATTTCTCACACATTTCTCAGGTTCTCTGGTTATTAGCCAACAGAGCAAGAACATTATCAATGGGGATGTTTGGAAGTGGACTTTAGGTATGGTTTGAGGCCGTGTCCTTCAGGTGGAAGGGCGGCCATGTCATCTCCATTCTTGATGGTTTCGGGGTGTGACACATACACCTTCCCCTAATAAAGCGCAAAGGCAATTTCCTACTTTTCGGCATGAATCGGATTAGTATCTTCTCTCTTTTTTTCCCCCTTCTTTGTCGCTACAGCAAAAGATGCTGCTTCATAGAAAAGCAAGAGTTGTAAGAGTGTATGAATTATAAAAGGGTTAATACCACGAAAAACCTTAAACCGATACATATGTGACAGTTTTATCATATGTTAGTTTTCGTTAAATTTTATTGTCAAATTGTTAAGTTGAATGATGCATGACAGTTGACAAGTATATCGGTTTGGTGTTTTACTTTGCATTTATCAAAGGTGTATCAATTTGTGATTTTTTGAATATTAATCCAATTTAATGTAAATTAACAAAGGGTAAATTTGTCATAATAATATAAGTTTAAGGTTTTTTATGGTTAAAAAATTAGTTTGGAGTAAATATATCACATGTATGTTAGTTTGGGATTTTTGATGATCAAAAAATTATTTTGAAGTAAATTTATCATATATGCATCAGTTTGATATTTTTCATAATATTAACCCATTATACAACCCTATTCACAAAACAAAATATTTGCTTGTGAGTATTTCCATCCTGACCAATCGCACAATATTGTCAAAACCTTTGGAAGTAGAGGAAGAACACCATGTGTAAGAGAACAACGTATGCAACTAAAATGAAATGCAATTGCAGATTTAGGAAAGTGCTTTCCTTCTCATCAGAAAGGAAAGCTATCTCCCACTATCTAAACTTGTTGTTCTCATTCACGGACAACAAATTCCCTAAATTGAGTAGTTTTGTGTCATCTAAACACCGGAAAATCAAAAAACAATTTTTTGAAAACAATTTTCATTCAAAAACACTAACCTAGTCTAAGAAATTAAAAGAGGTTCTTAGAACCTCAACAACAAAATACTACAAATTGTCCGAAAAAAACATAACTGAAAATTAGATTTTAATTTAGGAGATACTTACTAGACTTATGTGACATAAACTTACAGGACAATGTTGTCCTTGGATTCACGACTCTCTAAGTAAAATCATTCACTTGCCGACATTAAGCTGGAGTTTACAAATATAGCCATTATGATAATGACTATGGAATCATACTGACAATTTCTTATGTAAAACGACAATACAAATCATTGCGCAACAGCCTGAAACTGATTTGCATATGGGTGGACTAGATATCTAAATTTGTATTTTGTTCCATAGTTTCACTTTTTTTATGGCTTTTATTTGCAACTGGATCGGCTTCGTTTGGGAATTGCTTTGTCAATGGAGCTTTGGGCCCTTTGGGCAAATATAAAAACCGTTTCGACAAATTTTTTAGAAAGTTTGGCGAAGATTGAATTGCAATTTCAAAGACCTTTAGCTCAAGGTAGATTCAAAGGCGTTTTGACTTTTGAACATTTCCAAGAATGTAAATATAATTTTTTTCTTCCAACTTTGTCGATCATGATTGGTGAAGTTTCGCTTTTGGATTAGGAGGCAGTAAGTCAATGAGAAGAGTGTACACTAGAATAATTGAAATTGCAAGCCATAGATATCAAAATGTTGGAAGGTGCAGTATTTTGCATAAAATCTATCAAATATTAACCGTGATCTAAAATCCTAATGTATTACCATTTTGACGGTATCTGATATTTTGTAAAGAACAAAAAGCATATTGTATTGCACCATTAAAAAAAGCACATACCTGTTTTGATAATCTATGGTTATACGTAGTGTGGCATTGCATCATAGGCTAAATCATGCACGTAACCCTTTCTTTAAAAGCAAGTTCACTTATTATCGCATCTAGAAGTCTGTAGGTTACCATGTTACCAGTTTTCCTTAATTATTTACATTAGCGCTTTATGCTTTTTCTCACTAATTTGTCAAAAGAATGCCTTGTAATAGGATCATGAGTCTATTTCCTAGCTTAGTGACAATAAACATAGATTTTACATTGTATTGAAAATGGAAAGATTAACAGAAAGGAAAACTCTAATATTTTAGAAAGTGCTATAAATTAGGCTCCGTTTGTTTAGCGAAAAATGTGATTTTTTTTTTTAAGAAAATATTTTCCGCAGCTCGAAGGAAAATCTTCTTCTACATGCACTCTTTTTCAATGATATTATTATTATTTAATTTTTTAAAAATCAATTTTTTTTTTTATTTTTATATTTTAAAATATTGATTTTTAATTATTTTTATTTTTATTTTCCTTTTTTTTTTTTGCTTCTTCTTCGGCCTGTCATTGGCTATGGTGACAACCGGCACTAGGCAAGCTTGAGCCTCGCCACATGTCGGCGAGGCTTGCCAACCTATGGGAAGGCAAAGCTTTACCTGATCTCGGTGAGGCCGAGCTCGCTCGAGACCGATGACTTAAGCCCCACCCAGCTCGCCGAATCTGGCAAGGCTCGCATTCACCCGATAGCCTCAAGCAAGCTCGCCTAGGAAGCCAAAAAGAAAGTTAAGAAAGAAATAAAAGAAAAGAAAAATTAAAAATCGTTTTCTAAAAATCATTTTGTAAAAAAATTAAAAAAGAAAAATACAAAGAAACTGCATTTGGTAAAGGAAAGTGAGGTGAAAGAAGATATTAGAAAATTTTTTCCTCTTTCTCAAAAGCGGAAAATATTTTTCTCTATTTTGAAAAAACCTTTTATGTTGATAGAAAATGTTTGCCCTCACTAGTTTATTTTCTCGTGAAACAAACATTGGAAAATTTGGAAAACATTGTGTTAAAAGTTATTTTTGGGAAATGAATGAAGTCTTCCGTTCGTTTCGCAAAAAAATGTAACGTTTTGGAAAATATTTTCCAAAAAGCTATTTTCCAAAAAAATATAATTATTTTCTAGTGTTCGGATGAAACTTGAAAATAAAGTGGAAAATATTTTCTGTTTGTTCGGCAAGGAAAACATTTTTCCTCCATACACTCTTTTTCATTTATTTTATTTTTTAAATTTGATTTTTAATTATTTTTTATTTTTAAAATATCGATTTTTAAATTACTTTTACTTTTTCCTTTTCTTTTTCTTGTTCTTTTCTTTGTTTTCCTCCTCTTCTTCTTGGCCGATCGCCCGGCCCGTAGCGACCCGGCCACAGTGTGCACACCCACCGGCAAGCTCGGGCTCGTCGCTCTTGAAGCGAGCTTGATGCTTGTGCTTGCCGATCCGGTGAGCGGCGAGCCCGAGCTTGCTAGAGATGGATGAGCCTCGTGCTCCCCGGCAAGCTCGTGGCTTGCTGTCGCCATTCACCAACTATCGCCGCGGCTAGTGACCGGCAAATAAAGAAGAAGCGGTGAAACAAAGGAAAGAAAATGAAAAATAAAAGTAAAAAAAATAATTTGAATTTAAATAAATAAAAAATAATATATATTAAAAAAAAAAAAAAAGAAGAAGAAGGAAGAAGGAGGAGGAGGAAGTGAGGGCTTGTAAGAGTATAAGATAAGAGATATCGAGGAAAATCTTTTCCACATTTCAAAAGTGAAAAACATTTTTTCTTAATTTAGATGACTTTCTTACTTTTATGAAAAATGTTCTCCCTAAGCAATTTATTTTTTATGAAAGAAACGCTGAAAAATAAAAAAAAAAAAATTTCCTGAAAGTTATTTTTCATGAAATGAATGGAGTCTTAATATACTATATTATCCTAGTTTTAACTAATCATATAAGTAAAAAGAAATGTTTGTGCATGGGAGGGGTCCTCAAGCTAGCCCCGGGTTAAAAATTAATAAAATGTCTATTGATATTTAGGAGGACCAAGAAACTTTCTCGAGTCAACCGTCCTCCTCGTAATCCTCAATGAAATCGTAGTTCCGCGACCTGCATCTTCCCATGAGTGGCGGTAAGGGGAACGGACAAATCTAGGTCACTAATATAGGTGAATGTTGTGGAGAGAATCATGTGGGGATGACTCGACAAGTCATCGGAGAAGACGGACTTCGCAAGGCGTCGTCGTTCGGACGTTTCATTAAACGAAGGCGGAGAGTTGAGTTCACGAGGAAGTCTTCGTCACGCGCTGCCGTACCGTAAGAAAATTCATTAATGAAAAAGTCATTCGGAGAAGGGAGGAAGTAGTCCTTGCCAGCTTTTGTTTGCTACGTAGGCACGAAATTTGTCCATTCCCCTTTCCACTTCTCATGGGAAGATGCAGACCGCAGAACTTGGATTCCATTGAGCATTGGAAGGAAGGTTGACCCAAGAAAGTTTCTTAGTCCATCTTCTCCGACGACTTGTCAAGTCATCCCCTCGTGATGCTATGGAGCCAGGCTTTTTCATTGTTGGATCTGAACTTCCTACACGCGCGACATTACCCGTATTCGCAGCCTAGATTGTTAGAATACTAAGGGGTCTTCTTCGGTTTATGTGGAAAATTCTGAAAACCCATCTGGGGATTGACTCAACCGCAAGGGCGTCCCATGCTTTCGGCTAGAAAAACCGGTGGTTGTGGGTTCAAAATCTTTCCTAAGGAACTCGGCTTTAAATGGGTGTCTACTCGAACGACAAGGATGGTGTCACGATTTTGGCTTAAAATACCAATTACTGTAGTTTTGATTCGTATCCTAAAGGTATCGACTTTAAATGGGTTCACCTCACAGATTATCGGGTGCACACGTATTAACAATCAAACCATTGATTAACTTATTAAAGATTGAATTTTTCCATTAATTTACACCATTTGACTCTGGTGAATATGGATGAGTAATCTCATGAATCATACATTTCTTTTCACGATAATCACTAAACAAAACATACTCTCCTCCTCTGTCAGTATCTAACTCTTTTAATTTCTATTTCTACTCTATGTAACATATCATAATTCAAACCTTCATGTCTATTCTTAAGCAAACATATTTTTGAATAATTAGAACGGCAATCAATGGGTATTCCATAATATTTCTTACCACCTCTAGTTATGGACAGTTTTGAAGTCTCCAAGTTCATATGGATTAGTCTAATCATGCAGATTCTACGAGCAGATGCACTTTACTTTTTAATCTGCTTAGTTGCAGCACATCGTTCACATTCACTCGCACTATCAGAATTCAAAGAAGAAATTAAACCCATAGAATGCATTTTCAATACAGACGACTTATCAACATGTCCTGATGTAGCATTACCTACATAAGTCGTCAATAATCATGTTTATGAAATTTATTTGTGTGCCTCTATTGGTGATGGTTGTTTTTCCACCGAATTAACTTAGGAAATCATCTCCTTTGACTATATTGCATGCAGCTCCCAAGATTGGTCCCTTCTATGATGATCTGGTAATAGTCTTCGAAGGTGGCAATAACCAACAGAGCTCGGAAATAGAAGATAGAAGTTGGTGTATGTATTCTAGTGCATCAATAATGAACAGATGGCAGGTATTTATGGGCAAACAAACAAGCTACCAGAGTACATGTCACAATGTCTAGAAGAATAAATAGGCAACGGCTAGTTCGACTGGGAACAAATGTCACAGCGGTTAGCTGATGGCTAGTCGAACGTCAAATGGTAACTAGCCTCTTGAAATAATTCTGTATACGACATCTTCAAATAAGTTTAGAAGGAGAATGAGAAAAGACAAGAGGACGGCACGTTGAAATTATTCGTTTTTTGATAATTATGTTACATACACATCTTTTAGTTTCTTTTTCAATTGACTTTCAGAGGTTCCCCAAGAGTACTTACTAAATAACCGATCATGAAACTTGTGAGTTTAGAGAACTTATTTTTCTTGTGTTATAAATGCTCTTAATACTTTGATAATTGGAAAATTCCCTACATTAAGAAATAGTCACAGCTTATAAATTTTCCATTTCGAGTGAAAATGAAAGTGACTATGAATTCACATGTATATTTGGTCACATATAGGTAACATATACTGACTTGCATGCCAATTGAAAAAAATGGTTATCCGGAAAGCGCAACAATCTCTCTCCCATGAGTCAGTATCAATGACTCGGTATTTCAATGCCGCTGAAGCATCGGCATTGAGACTAGATCTACAAATACCGGGAAGAGGAGAGCCACAAGAAGCACAGACTGGTAAAAGGTAAGATGAAGGTGGCCGCGGCATGTTTCCTTCCAATGGCCTTGGCCTTGGCCACCTTTACCGAGAAGGACAACCGCGACCGAGTGTGCAGGAACATGAGTGTGCCTTTCCCATTCGGGCTTGACAAAAGTTGCCCACGGAACTCTGACTTCATCCTCATCTGCAACCACACTTTGTCTCCCTCGAAGCTGTTCTTAGATGACGAAATTCTGGTGTTCGACATATCTGTGGTGAACAGGACGATCTTTGTTGGAAGATCTTAGAGATTGTAATCGATCTTAGCAGATTATTGATTAAACAGTAAATAGGGAAATTTAGAATTCTGATTCCTGTATTTTATTTTTCCTTTTTTACTCTTTCATTCTTACATTATAAGTGTACATGTAATGTTATACAAAATATACTGAGAAAATACTTTTACCAAAATTCCTTCCTCCTTTCTGTCATGTATCAGAGCAGCTGCTTCCTGGTCTTGCTTCCGCAACTTTCTGAATTGCCATCGTCCTTTCTTCTGGTCTGTAGCTGCAGCTTCTTCCCTGTAGAACAAACCAGCAAGGCAATTAGGAATTCATTGCTTCCACAATTTTCTAAACTGCCATCGTTTCTTTCTAGTCTGTGGCTGCATCTTCTTTCCTGCATAACAAACCAGCAGAGCGATTAGAAATTCAATCCAGATACCATGGCAAGGGATAAAAATACAGTGAGTCCCTCAGAAGAAGACTCATCATCTCAGCCACCTTCTGATCAAATTGGATCGATTGGAGAGGAGCAAGTGACCAGCAATGTCTCGGCTCCTTCCCCTGCTTCAGTGCAGATTCCAATGCCAACCTATTGGCCCCCAACCCAGTGGTACCCTCCTCAATGGACCACTGGATCTGGACAAACATGGGCACAGTACCCATACGGGATCAACCCGACCGATTCCACTAATGAATCAAGCCAATCAGCTGCGGGTCACAGACCCGGATTCGCGCCAGGTCAAGGAATGGAGCCATACCCGTTCCCACCTGGACCACCTTACCTTTTTCCGTTCAGCGGCGGCCGTCCTGAACTGGGCGATCCGCTTTATACCTCACCGGCGGATGGGCCGGAGCTTCGCCTGATCAACCAGCAGCTCACCAGATCGACAAAAATTACCACTCTTGGGCTAGGGATTTCCGGTGGGCACTCGTCACCAAGTCCAAAGAGGGCTTCATTGAGGGAACTGTGCCCTACCCGACGGACGAGCGACTGCAGAGACATTGGCGCCGCTGCAATCAACTGGTGCGCACTTGGATCGGGAACTGTTTAACTCCTGATGTCGCGGCCGGACTCCCTCCCACAAAGACTCAAAGATGTTCTGGAAAAAAATACAATAAATGTATGGGAAATCGGATAGAGCGCGAATTTTTTCGCTAACACAAGCCCTAGCCGAACTAAAACAGGGCAATCTCTCTGTCACCACCGTTTTTAATCGATTATCAGCCCTATGGTAAGAGATTGAAGCCGCCGAGGAGAAATTGGAGGGACCGGAGGCCACACTCCGACAAGTACTATGAAATCAAAGAAAAGGAGAAGGCCACGAGATTTCTCCTTACCTTGAACGAGTCATACTCCACGTTTCGTTCCACGGATCCTTGCGATGGAACCACAACCATCGCTCGGCCGGATCTTCCAACCGGTCGTGCGGAAGAGAACCGGCGAGTCGGCTGCGGCGAGCAAGCTCGGATCCGTGAAGAAACAGGATTTGGGGGCTTCCATCTGGTTTTGCCTCGACGGAGAACGCCACCGGAATCGGAGGATAGTCGCGGGGGAGAGGGCTTGTGGCTGTGGCAACGAAAAATGGGGAAGAAAACTCTAGGATGAGCGGCTGGGATCGCAGGCTTGGAACGGACGGCCCAGATAAAATCATTGGATCCGACGGTAGCTGGAGGCGCGGAGGATTGAACGGGCAGGATCTTCTTTCTGGAATAGACGGCTGGGATCGACGCGGGCAATCGGACGGCTCAAACTTCATGAGTTACTCGGCCGAATCGGACGCTCAACAATTCGCCATGTCAACACCGGTGTACAAAGGATCCTACGGCACACAAAATGCCACGTCAACAGGGAAGGTCAGTGGACAAAATTCAAAATTTAAAAATAAATATTGTGAATATTGCAAGCGTCCACACCATACAGTTGATACCTGTTGGAAACTTCATGGGAAACCCAACAATAAAAAGGAAAAAGAGTCATCAGTCTATCAGGTTGCTGCACAAAGGAGTGGTGGAACGTCTCAGCAGACTATCACTCAAGAACAATATGAAAATATTGTACAGGCTTTAAATCAACTCAAGACTAGTAACACTGGTGCAGGATTCTCAGGTATTTATCTACATGAAAGGAATTCATTATCTATTGATGCATGGATTATCGATTCAAGTGCAATTGACCACATAGTCCGTAGTAAACACTTACTTTCCCATATCCATCAAAACACACAATCTCCTGTTACGGTACGTCTCCCAAATGGAAACATTATGAATGTTACCAAAATTGGTACCGTACATCTTGGTAAAAACCTTATTCTTAAAAATGTCCTATACATTCCAGATTTTGAGTTTAATCTGATTTCTGTCGCCAAAGTATGTACGGACAATTCCTGCAAAGCTATATTCAATTCCCAAAATTGTATATTTTAGGACCTTTCGACTGAGAAAGTGATGGGCTTGGGTAATGAGGCACGAGGGCTTTACTTTTGGGTCAATTCTCCAGGAGATTTAGAATTATTGAATAAGAGCATTTCCTATAATGCAATCAGTTATAATAAAAATCTCCTTTTACATCAACGACTGGGTCATAGTGCTCGATTTCCCCATCCAAAATGTCCCATATGTCCTTTAGCTAAGCAAACTCGAGCATCCTTTCCTGTTAGTACATCTTGAGCCAAAAGTCCATTTTCATTGCTTCATATGGACATTTGGGGTCCCTATCATACTGCTCATCGTGATGGATCCCGGTATTTCCTTACCATTGTTGATGACTATAGTTGTGCCACTTGGCTATATCTTATGCAGTCAAAAAAAGTCAAGCATTCACTCATTTATCAAATTTTCTTTCCGTAATTAGGAATCAATTTGATAAATCTGTACATTGAATTCGTACAGATAATGCGCGAGAATTTTTTTCTTCTGATTGCACAACATTGTTGTCTACTCATGGGATACTTCATGAAAGTTCTTGTACTCATACTCCACAGCAAAATGGAATTGTAGAAAGAAAACATAGACATCTCTTAGAAGTAACCCGTGCAATTAAATACCAAGCCTCAATCGCTGAAGATTTTTGGGGAGACTGTGTGGTCACAGATGCATATCTGATTAATCGCATGCCAAGTCGAATCCTTCATGGTAAAATTCCATTTGAGATGCTCTACAAGAAACAACCAGATAATAGCCATCTTAGAGTGTTTGGTTTTCTTTGTTATGCAACAACTTGTTGAAGAAAAATCCCTTGGAGTTTTGAAGT
Organism: Eucalyptus erythrocorys; assembly: GCA_014182555.1. Taxonomy (NCBI): domain Eukaryota; kingdom Viridiplantae; phylum Streptophyta; class Magnoliopsida; order Myrtales; family Myrtaceae; genus Eucalyptus; species Eucalyptus erythrocorys. Next base: position 30,666,316 of record CM024602.1, read on the forward strand.
TGACAAAACAGCCTCAACAATGTGGTCTAAGGATTCCAAGACCCAGTCGGCTGCGTCTAAAGTTGTCAAAGTCTAAAGGTTTTCAAAGACAGTCAGACCCAGAATTTCGGTCTGAAGTTTTTCCGTCTCGAAGTCGGTCAAGACTCGGTTTCCGTCGAAGACCTTCAAGACTCGGTTTCGATCCGACGACCCTCGAGACCCAAATCTAAGTCCAAGATAGTCCGCGATTTTTTACGGGCTGGCTACAAGTTATTCTTATGGCTACGAGATATTGGATTTCGTATTTCCTAATCCTAACCATGGAATATCTCTGGCTGTGATCAAGAGCTTGGAAGATTCGATTCTTCGGATTCTATCCGTTGAAGATCAAGTTTATTTTTGGAAGAATCTAATTTTGGGAACTCAAGATCCTGATTGTATGGGCGAACAGGATTGACGAGCTACTTGTCTACTTACGTTTTCGGGACAAGGAGATCACTTAAATTGATTCAGTCCAACGGGTTGATTGGATGAATTTTTGGAATGTGCCAACGGGTATGATGGCACGGAGATTATTTAAGTTGGATCGACGTTACTTGGAAACAAGGAGAGACCGGTAGAGAAATCTTGATGTTAGAATCTCCAAAATCACTTGTTCTCTAAAATCTTTCATATTTACACTGTGTAACAAAGAGAGTGAGATATAGAGCAAAGACAGCGAAGGCTGTAGGAGAGACTCAATTGAAGAAGTCTAATCCGTCTACCGTAAAGGCACTCTTTTGCTACATAGTGATTACACCGTTTGGCTGCCGGCGTGGAGAGTGGACGTAGGCTTGGTCTAAGCCGAACCACTATAATCCTTGTGTCAATTTTTCTCTCTACTCTATTTACTTTGTGAATACGTAATCTGTTTATTATTGATATATCCTTGATATTAACGTATTGCATTGAAAAAGATTCCAAAAGAATTCCTCAACAACCTATTCACCCCCCTCTAAGTTGATTCACTAGCCCATTTCAATTGGTATCAGAGCAGGTTGCTTATTTGTTAGAAGTGTTATTACTTCTGAAGCTAAAGATCTATGGCTAGTGTTTTGGCTCCGGGGTTAATTGAAGGTCGAGCAATACCAGACCTCCTTACTTCGATGGCAAGGATTACAACGTATGGAAAAACAAGATGAAGGCGTTCCTAAGATCTAAAGATCCTATGGAATGGGATGTAGTGGAGAACGGGATTATTCCTAAAGCTACATCAAGCACAGGAAAAGAAATAGCTGATGGAGCAAGGTTACCACAAGCAGAAATCTCTAAGAGACATGCTCTTGATGCAAAGGCTATTTACTTTCTCTATTGTGCATTATCTCCTACTGAGTATAATAGAATTCCATCTTGTGATACAACCAAAGAAGTTTGGGACAGATTACATGTTACTTATGAAGGAACAGATTGAGTCAAAGAAACCAAGATCAACATCCTCCTTGGTCAATATGAAGCCTTCAAAATAAAGCCAGGAGAAACCATCTCGGATATATTCAGTCGATTTACAGAAATTATAAACGGCTTGGCATACCAAGGACAGCCAATCTCAGGACCTATGAAGGTCAATAAATTGTTGAGAGGGCTCTCCAAAGATTGGAATCACGTCAAGGCATTTATCAGAGAAACACAGAGGATCATGCCTCTTTCAATTGACGAATTGGTCGGCACACTTCAATCCTATGAAGTCGAGCAATTCAATGAGGAATTTGACACAAAAGGTAAGAAGTCAATTGCTTTAAAATCTAATGATGATTCGATGTTACGATTCGAAGAAGACCTGGATGATGAAGAATTGGCACTTCGATTAGAAAGTTTAGAAGGTTGAATAGAAAAAGTAGAAGATTCAACGGTAAGAAACAAAACAATCAAAGATTTCAAAGGAGATCAAATGAAGAAGAAGATACCAGCAAAGAAGTTGTTTGCTTTGAATGCAAGAAAAAGGGACACATCAGACCCAACTATCCCTTATTGAAGAAAAAGAAAGGAAAACCTGAAAAGTTCAAAAAAGCACTCAAAGCTGAAACATGGAGTGATACTGAATGTGAGGAGAGTGATGAAGAATATGCAAATATATGTCTTATGGCAGACTCAGACTCAGATTCAGACTCAGACTCAAACAATGGTATCAAGGTTAGAAATTTAAAAATTCCTGTCAAAGTATCAAAATACATTGATGAACTTTGTCTCAGTCTTAAAGGCTCTCTTAAAAGGATCGCTGAATTAAAAAGGGAGAATTCCAAAATGAAACAATAAGAAAAGATTTTACTTGAAAAAGTTGAAAGTTTAGACAAGTCTCTTGCTGCTTCAAAAGAAAATGGAAATGAACTTTCAAAAGAGAATACTTGCTTGAAAGAGGATTTATTGAAAGTCTCAAAGAAATTTTCAATAGGTTTTGAAAAGTTGGACAAAATTCTTTCTATCTAGAAACCTTACTTTAATAAATCCGGTCTAGGAATGACACAAGAAACTGTTCCTTTGATCGATTTCCCAAAAGTAAAGGAAAGAATAAGGAATAGGCCAACAAAAACTTTTTATAAAAATCATTTCCAAAAGGTTTTCAGAAAAGCCTGTTGGTAGACATGCTCTTACTTGTTCAAGATGTAAAAGTGTAGATCATTTTGAAAAGGAATATCCCAAAGTTTGGAGACTTGTTAATAAGAGCTGGATAAAGACTGTTTATACTACTAACAATGATGGACCCAAGAAGATCTGGGTACCAAAGAAAACATGAGTTTTTCTCTTAATTGCAGGTTACCCTTAAGAAGAAAGTCAAGTGGTATTTGGACAGTGGATGTTCAAGACACATGACAGGAGACTCAAGTTGTTTTACAAAATTTTCTCATATAAAAGGAGGAAATGTCTCCTTTGGTGGTAACAACAAAGGTAAGATTGTTGGACAAGGAACTGTGATGATTGGAAATCTCACAATCAACAACATCTCTCTTGTTGAGGGATTGAACTACAATCTACGAGTATTAGTCAATTATGCGATTCGGATACAAAATAAATTTCCAAGAAGACACATGTTCGGAACAAGCAAGGATCTTTCACAGTTCTTCACTGGTCGAAGACATGGGAATATCTATTTGCTAGAAATAAAGTCCGACAGTCCTCAATGCTTGATATCAATTCAAGATGAAGTCATCATTTGGTATAGGAAGCTTGGACATGTCAATCTGAAGCAAATTGCAAAAGTATCATCCAAAAAGCTTGTTCGAGGACTTCCTAACCTCAAGTATCAAAAGCATGAATTATGCAATCCCTGTGTACTTGGTAAACAGGTTAGAAGTTCTTTTAAATCTATAAATCAAGTATCCACTAATCGTGTTTTGCAGCTATTACACATGGATTTATTTGGACCAACTACAGTTCAAAGCATTGGAGGTAAAAGATATTGCTTGGTTATAGTTGATGATTATTCTCTTTTTACTTGGGTTTTCTTTCTTACAAATAAATCTGATGCATTGATTCATTTTACTAAGTTTGCAAAGAAAATTCAAATTGAAAAAGGATATGCAATTTCGAGTATTAAACCGACCATGGTGGAGAATTTGAAAATCATGATTTTGCCAAATATTGTGATGACAATGGTATTCAACATAATTTTTCATCTCCATACACTCCACAACAAAATGGAGTTGTAGAAAGGAAAAATCGTTCTTTGCAAGAAATGGCAAGAACTCTTTTAATCGAAAGCAATATTTCACCTCATTTTTGGGCTGAAGCTACTTCTCGCTTGTTATATTATAAATAGAATCTTTCTAAGACCTATATTAGAGAAGACCCCTTATGAATTATTCAAAGGTAAGAAGCCAATTGTTTCATATTTTCATGTATTCGGTTGCAAATGTTTTATTCTAAAGAATTCCGGTGATCGAATTGGTAAGTTTGAAGAAAAATCAGATGAGGGAATTTTCCTTGGCTACTCCATGACAAGCAAAGCTTACAGAGTCTTCAACAAAAGTACTCAAACTGTGGAAGAATCCATGAATGTGAAGTTTGAAGATTCATTACAAAATTAGACTCAACCTGAAGATTTAGAGTCGAGCAAGTGTCTACAAATTCTCATGAAGAAAATCAAGCCTCGAACACCGAGTCTCAAATAAATTCAGAAATTCCAACGAAGAAGAGCTTCACCAAATTGACAAATCAACTACAAATTGGAAGCAAAACTCAAGTCATCCCCGCACCTCATCATTGGCAATATTGATGAAGGAGTTCGTACTAGATCTAAAAGACGAGAAGCTTCCAAAGTGCTCTTGCACTAATTTCGAGATTAAACCAAAAAATATAGAAGATGCATTGAAAGATGAAAGCTGGATCGAAGCAATGCAAGAAGAACTAAACCAATTCAAAATCAACAACGTTTGGGAGCTAGTTCCTAAACCAAAAGGAAAATCAATCATTGGTACCAAATGGGTTTTCGGGAACAAGCTTGATCAACAAGGAAAAGCGGTAAGGAATAAAGCAAGACTTGTAGCAAAAGGCTACACACAAGAAGAAGGCATCGACTATGATGAAACCTATGCTCCTGTGGCAAGGTTAGAAGCTATAAGATTACTCCTTGCTTTTGCTTGCTTTAAAAATTTCAGGTTATTCCAAATGGACGTGAAAAGCGCATTCCTAAATGAAGTCATTCAAGAAGAAGTCTACGTGGAACAACCACCAGGATTTGAAGATCCTAAAAGACCAAATCTTGTTTTCAAGTTGAAGAAAGCCTTATATGGTTTAAAACAAGCACCTCGAGCATGGTATGAAAGGTTAAGCAATTTTTTAATTCAAAATGGCTTCTCTAAAGGTAAAGTAGATACTACACTATTTATAAAAAGAGAAGGCAAGGATTTCATACTCGTTTAGATTTATGTTGATGACATTATTTTTTGTTCTTCTAATGAGAGACTTTGCAAGAATTTTTCAAAGTGTATGCAGAACGAATTTGAAATGAGCATGATGGGAGAACTAAACTTCTCTTTGGGACTTCAAGTCAATCAATCAAGTGAAGGAACATTCATCCATCAAGAGAAGTATGCAAAAGATCTTATCAAGAAGTTTGGAATGGAGAATTGCAAGAAAACAAAACTCCTATGTCAAGCTCATCAAAGCTGGATAATGACGAACAAAGGAAGAGTGTAGACCAAAAGCTATACGAAAGTATAATCGTGTCACTTTTTTACCTTACAGCTTCTAGACTCGACATCTTGTTTAGTGTTTGCATCGTGCTAGATTTCAATCGATTCTAAAGAATCTCATATGACTAGCTGTAAAGCGTATCATTAAATATGTTGCAACTACATCTAAGCTAGGTCTATGATATTCTAAGAAAGGAGATTTTACTCTTCTTGGATATTCGATGCGACCTCGCTGGTTGTAGAGTGGATAGAAAAAACACTACGGTACATGTCAATTATTGGGAAACGGGATGGTGTCTTGGTTCTCAAGAAAACAGTGTACGTGGCTCTTTCAACCGCCGAAGCGAGTACATTGCTCTTGGAAGTTGCTGCTCTCAAATTCTATGGATGCAACAACAATTGAGAGACTTTGGAGTTGATGAAAGACGGACGGAAATTAAATGTGACAATACCGGCGCAATCAACCTCACAAAGAATCCAATACTTCATTCAATAGCAAAGCACATTGAAATCAAACATCATTTCATTCGAGATCATGTTCAAAGTGGAGATGTTGTGATTCAGCATGTAGATTCAAATAATCAATTGGCGGATATTTTCACAAAACCCCTAGAGAAGACTCACTTTGAATTAATTCGTTCAAGATTGGGAATCGTAAACTTTGAAGATAATCAGACTCAAGATTAAAGTCTGAAGGTGGTTCAGACTCAATGCTAGGTCTGAAGACGGCTCAGATTCAAAGCAAGGTAAGGTCTAAAAAGGGTTCAGACTCAAAGGTAAAGTCTGAACATCCGTCAGACTCTGTACTATTTTATCTCTTTACGAATTTCTTTTTCGTATTCTCTCTTTAACACATTTTTTTTTTTTTTTTTTGGTAATTACTTTTCGGTATTTCAAAATCTCTTTTCGCTCTTTTCGACATGCATTAATGGCGGTTTATATTTTCAAAAAGGCAGTTTTCTTTTTACGGTTTATTTTTGGCGGTTCTTTTCTTTCACTTTTTGGCGACGTTTCGTATTCCGGTGATTTTTCTCTCACTATTTATACTCTTGAACCGTCACTTTTACTCTCAGCTATTCCATTACGATTCATTTTCATACTCATTCACTCTCAAAACCCTAAAAATCTCCCTTTGCCATTTCCATTTCGTCCCTTTTTCGCCTTAAAGTTTCCATTTTTTCCTCTCGTTCAAGTTGAAATCTTGCTTGCTTTGCGAAAATGTCGTCTCGCAAGTCCTCCCGGAATTGCAAGCGGGGGACCACAAGCGCGACAAAGAAGAGGGTCCTACAAGGGTGGACCTAACGAGGGAAGATTCGCCTCAACGAGAAGCGGAGCGTCAACATTACGAGGAAGTTGTTACCGAAGCAGAACCGGTAAGAACTCTTAAGCCACATACTGCTTACGATCTCTATAAAAGGCTCAAGGAGGGGAAGGTCAGCCTTAAGACGATCGAGGAGTATTTGAGGGAGAGAGGATATAAGAGCGAATATTTATTTTTGATGGAGATGGAAAAACTGAAGGTTGTTGGTGAAGGCACTGCACAGAGGACGCTGGAAAATATCTCGAGTGATCCACTTGAGAATGCTCCTGCTGAAACTTTAGATGATGATAAGAGACTTTTTTCTCATTTTGAACCTCGTTTTAGTGTGGCTTCTAATACTGTTTGTCCTCCTGGAAGTCTATTTCGGTCGAAGGAACATGAACGAGTTTATGCGAAGCTGTTAAAAAGGGGAGTGGTCAATCCAAGGAGTGTGGATTTTGACTTCCTAGATTCAATAAGGATTAATTTGAGAGGGAAGTTTACTAGGCTGTAATTGGAAAATTTCGCATGGATATGACTGTGGCCCACTCGAATTGACAGGCTTACTTTTACTCGAATCTATCCTTTTTGGATGCAAATCATTTGTCCTTTTCTTTCATGGACAAAGATTATGTTGTTGATGTTGACTTGCTTTGGTGACATCATTGGTGTGGAAAGAAGGAGTTTCCAGCCAATCAAAGTCTCAACACCCTATGCAACTTTGGATATTATACGAGACAGATCTGTTGAAGGCAAGATATCCTACACTAGGATGAATGCCACCAATGTTTTGTTGCATAAAGTTGTCATCAACTGCATCCGGCCAAAAACGACCTCAAAGACCGATGTTTCCAAAATAGAGGCAAAGCTGATGTTTGCCATCAACCAGGGCAAACATTTCTCACTTCCACATGTCATACTTTTCCATATGTATAGGACAATGGTGAAGGATAAGGGTCAGCTGCATTATTCATCAATCATCACCAAATTGTTTAGGCATTTTGATATTCAAGTCCCTGCATCTTTGTGCCTAACAAAGTTGAATTTGATGCTCGTTGGAGAGAAGATGGTGATGAAGATGAAATTTCCAGAACCGACCTGCAAAGACTGGAAAGGTTGAGGAGGGAAACACCTTCAAGAGAGATCCCCACTTTGCTTCATCAAAAGGAAGGGCAAAGAGCCCATGGCTGAAAAGAAAAGAAGAAAGATCATCCTGCAAGACGAGGAGGATGAAGAAGATGCCATGACTTTGTCCACTCTCTTTAGGATGAGGAGCCCTGTAATCCGGAGAACAAAGGCTGAAGAGAGAGAGAGAGAAAAGAAGCAGAGGAGAAGGAAGCGAGAGAAACGAGAGGAAAGAGAAGGAAGAGAAAGAAAGGAGAAGAGAAGAGGAGAGAAAGAGAAAAGAAGAGGAAAGGAAAAGAAAGGAAGAGGAAAGGCGAGAGAAGAGAAGAAGAGGAGAGAAAAAGAGAAGAAGAAAGAAGAAGAGAAGAAGAGAGACAAAGGAAAGCTGAAGAAGAAGAAAGAAGAAGGAAGGCCGAGGAAGAAAGCAAAATGCGGGAGGATATGGCTGCTACATTTGAGCCATCTTTTGCTAAGGAAGAGACCGAGAAACATCCTTGTGCTGATATGGATGTTGGCGATGATTTTCCACTCCACCCACCGGCATTCATTCGGGGGAGTTGCCGCGAACAAGGAACAATTTCGCCACTACATTTTAGTGATGTGAGTAAGTCGGTGCTGACCCCGAGGAAGTTTATGCATCACACTTCCCCGGCATGAAGAATCCTCACCTGCCGAGAAAGAAAGGGCCGAGAGGGAAGCTCTAACTTTCAAACCTATTCTGGGTCCAAGTGGAAGCAATACTAATTCCACAAAGATTCTCACAGGTGTTGGATGTTATCTTTGGACCTGAAGAAACAGGTTTTTGGGATGGACTTTGAAATGAGAGACTTGAAGAAGGCACTGCTGAGTACTTCAGTGAACATGCAAGAACAGATCAATGCACTGCGAGCTCAAGTGGAGTCAAATCAAACCGGTGCAGAATTGGTTTCAGTGAAGGAAAATCTTGCCAAACTCGACAAGTTAGTCCAGGAGCTTAGCAAGTTTCAGCTTGTTCATTTCCTTGCAAGCCCCCAAAAAAAATTTTCAAAACTTTATCTCAATTTTACTCTACCTCTTTGATGGGACAAAAGGGGGAGAGTTGCGCAGATTTGATTGCGGGTTTTGAAGATTTGAAGTTTTTGAAGCCGAGGAAGCTTGGAGATTTTTTTTTTTTTTTTTGATTTTACTTGATTTTGATTTTATTTAGACTATTTTATTTTGGATTTCGTTTGGGTTGTTTGAACTTCTATGACCTTATGCTGATGTGATGATCTGGATTTAGACTTGTGAATTTGATTGCATGATTACTATATCTTGAGAGGATAATTGTTATTGGACTAACACTCTGTTTTGCAGATATAGTATATATGAGTTTTCCATGTAGGTTTTTAATTCACAAATCTGTCGAGGGTTTTGTCACCATCAAAAAGGGGGAGATTGTTGAAGAAAAATCCCTTGGAGTTTTGAAGTTGACAAAACAACCTCAACAGTGTGGTCTAAGGATTCCAAGACCCGGTCGGCTACGTCCGAAGTTGTCAAAGTCTAAAGGTTTTCAAAGACAGTCGGACCCAAAATTTCGGTCCGAAGTTTTTCCGTCTCGAAGTCGGTCAAGACTCGGTTTCCGTTTGAAGACCTTCAAGACTCGGTTTCGGTCGACGACCCTCGAGACCCAAATCTAAGTCCGAAGATAGTCCGCGATTTTTTTTTAGGGGCTACGGGTTATTCTTATGGCTACAGATATTGGATTTCGTATTTCCTAATCCTAACCATGGAATATCTCTGGCTGTGATCAAGAGCTTGGAAGATTCGATTCTTCGGATTCTATCCGTTGAAGATCAAGTTTATTTTTGGAAGAATCTAATTTTGGGAACTCAAGATCCCGATTGTATGGGCGAACGGATTGACGAGCTACTCTACTTACATTTTCGGGACAAGGAGATCACTTAAATTGATTCAGTCCAACGGGTTGATTGGATGAATTTTGGAATGTGCCAACGGGTATGATGGCACGGAGATTATTTAAGTTGGATCGACGTTGCTTGGAAACAAGGAGAGACCGGTAGAGAAATCTTGATGTTAGAATCTCCAAAATCACTTGTTCTCTAAAATCTTTCATGTTTACACTGTGTAACAAAGAGAGTGAGATATAGAGCAAAGACAGCAGTACGTAGGAGAGACTGTCAATTGAAGAAGTCTAATCCATCTACCGTAAAGGCACTCTTTTGCTACATAGTGATTACAGCCGTTTGGCTGCCGGCGTGGAGAGTAGACGTAGGCTTGGTCTAAGCCGAACCACTATAATCCTTGTGTCAATTTTCTCTCTCTACTCTATTTACTTTGTGAATACGTAATCTGCATTTATTATTGATATATCCTTGATATTAACGTATTGCATTGAAAAAGATTCCAAAAGAATTCCTCAACAACCTATTCACCCCCTCTAGGTTGATTCACTAGCCCATTTCAATTGGTATCGGAGCAAAGTTGCTTATTTGTTAGAAGTGTTATTACTTACGAAGCTAAAGATCTATGGCTAGTGTTTTGGCTCCGGGGTTAATTGAAGGTCAGAGCAATACCAGACCTCCTTACTTCGATGGCAAGGATTACAACGTATGGAAAAACAGGATGAAGGCGTTCCTAAGATCTAAAGATCCTATGGAATGGGATGTAGTGGAGAACGGGATTATTCCTAAAGCTACATCAAGCACAGGAAAAGAAATAGCTGATGGAGCGGGGTTACCACAAGCGAAATCTCTAAGAGACATGCTCTTGATGCAAAGGCTATTTACTTTCTTTATTGTGCATTATCTCCTACTGAGTATAATAGAATTCCATCTTGTGATACAGCCAAAGAAGTTTGGGACAGATTACATGTTACTTCAGCAGTAGACACAGTAGAAATGGCTGCTGAGTCATCCATGGCCTTTGAGAATATGGATGAGCTACCTCGTCATTCTGGAAGACAGACTCGCCCACCCACGTGGACTAAAGATTATATATGTTCTGCTGCAAATTCTTCACGTACAAAATATCCTGTTTCATCCTATGTTTCATTCCACCAATTATCTGCCGAACATATGTGCTGTATCAGTCGAATTTCAGAGGAACATGAGCCATCCTCGTTCACTGAGGCAGTGAAGAATCCCAAGTGGCGGAGTGCAATGGAATCCGAACTTACTGCGCTCATGGAGAATCATACTTGGGATGTTGTTCCCTTACCACCGCATCGAAAACCGATCGGCTGTAAATGGGTTTACAAGATCAAGTTCAGATCAGATGGTTCCATAGAACGCTACAAGTCAAGATTGGTAGCCAAAGGATTTACTCAAAGGGAAGGCTTCGATTATCATGAGACATTCTCCCCAGTTACAAAGGAGGTTACCATTCGGTCCTTCTTGTCTGTTGCAGCAATACGCAATTGGTCATTGCACCAGATGGACGTCCACAATGCCTTCCTCCATGGCGATTTAGATGAAGAGATCTACATGGATCTTCCTCAAGGATTACGCAGACAGGGGAGTATCGGGTATGTCGTCTCCGTAAATCCTTGTATGGTTTAAAACAGGCATCTAGACAGTGGTATGCCAAATTTACTACTGCATTAACCAATGCAGGTTTTCAGCATTCCAAACATGATCATGCTTTATTCACATGTAATAAGGGAAATTCATCGATTTATTTGTTGATATATGTTGATGACATATTGGTTATGGGAAACAATGATTCACATGTTGCAAAATTCAAGGAATATTTGCACTCCAATTTTCACATCAAGGATTTGGGGCCTCCCAAATACTTTCTTGGCATTGAAATTGCCAGGTCTGATAAAGGAATTTCCCTCAATCAAAGGAAATTTGTTTTACAAATCATTTCCGAAGCTGGATTATCGGGTTGCAAGCCAGCAGTAATTCCCATCGAACAGAATATCAAGCTGACAACACATGAGTATGATCTCAATTCTTCTTCACCAAGCAAGGATCCATTACTTAGGGATCCGTCAGGGTATCAGCGACTTGTTGGAAAGTTGATATATCTTACGATGACAAGACCTGATATATGTTATGTAGTACAAATACTCAGCCAATTCATGCATATGCCAAAGGAGTCACACATGAATGCAGCCTTAAAAGTAGTAAAATACTTGAAGGGATGCCTAGGGCTCGGTATATTTATATCTCGTGAGTGTGACATGGGGATGACAGCATTTTGTGACACTGATTATGCTACTTGCCCAATGACTAGGAGATCCATCACCGGTTTTTGTGTTAAATTGGGAAAGTCCTTGATTTCATGGAAGACGAAGAAGCAATCTACCGTATCTTTGTCATAATCTGAATCGGAATATCGGGCCACGGCGAAAACTATTTGTGAAATAGTCTAGATACGAGGACTTCTTTCAGACTTGGGTATACAGGTCAGTAGGCCGAGTGAACTGTTCTGTGATAATGATGCTGCACTTAAGCTAGCAGCAAATCCAGTTTTTCATGAGAGAACCAAATATATAGAAGTTGATTGTCACTTCACTCGCGACAAGATCAAAGAAGGAGTTCTGGTAACAAAGGGCATCGAAACAGCAAATCAACCTGCAGATATTTTCACTAAGGCGCTGTGCCAAAGACAACACAAGTTTCTATTAAGCAAGCTAGGTGTCCTCGACATTTACAGGCCACCAGCTTGAGGGGGAGTGTTGGAAGATCTTAGAGATTGTAATTGATCTTAGCAGATTATTGATTAAACAAGAAAATAGGGAAATTTAGAATTCGATTCCCGTATTTTATTTTTCCTTTTTTACTCTTTCATTCTTACATTATAAGTGTACATGTAATGTTATACAAAATATACTGAGAAAATACTTTTACCAAAATTCCTTCCTCCTTTCTGTCAATCTTCATTGGTATATACATATCATACGACTGTTATGACCAGAGTGGCAATCTGCTTGATGAATTTTACCCTGACACATCGTTCACAATGAGCGAAGACGGGCATTATACATTTTTTGACACCTGGAACAAGCTCATAGTCTTCGGCTTCAACACCTCGGCTCTTATCTCGGAGGCTGCTGGGACTTTCGGGAGTGGATGCTCCTCCTATTGCCGTGAGGACATCAACTTCACAGCCGATAACGCGTGCTCTGGCCTCAGGTGCCGTCAGACGTCGATCCCCAAGAGCCTCAGGACCCTCAAAATATAAATGAACAGCACCGCGAATTACATGTTGGTTCAGGAATTCAGCTCTTGCGGATTAGCGTTCGTAGTGGACCAGGAGTCGTTTCATGTCTCCGAAAACAAGCTTATTGTCCCAGCTGATATACGAGAACACGTTGACTCAAAGGTTGTCTTGGATTGGGTTGTAAGTCGTGAAAGCGCACCCAAAATTTCCATAACTAGAATTAAGAATACATATAAACTAATGAAGAGATTTGCTCACCTAATTTAGAATCCATCATTTTTTATGCGGAACAGCAATGGTCCAAAACTTAAGTGCTTATCCTCTATTGTCCTTTTATCACTGACTCAATGAAATTGCCCCATCCTTAGCATTTTAAAAACACTCTGAGGGTATTCATATGTGTTAGAGTTAGAGAAATGACTCGATACCATTTTTAGAATTTTTAGCTAAACCATCTCATCATAGACTGGGCTCAACTCCGCTCATATTTGCTAACCACATATTAGATTAATTAAATTGCCCCATCCTTAGCATTTTAAAAACACTCTGAGGGTATTCATATGTGTTAGAGTTAGAGAAATGACTCGATACCATTTTTAGAATTTTTAGCTAAACCATCTCATCATAGACTGGGCTCAACTCCGCTCATATTTGCTAACCACATATTAGATTAATTAGGCAACCTTATATCTTATTTTATTAGATCATTCCTATAAAATGGTAAATAACAATATCAATTAATATGGCACATATTAGAATAATTCTTACATTCTTTCACTTGGGTTATATTAATTGAAATTGTACAGTATATACATACATTTATATAGATCAAGAGATAATTCTTAACATTCAATCTGATCCCATAAAATATCAAACTTTGAATCATAGCAGTAGTTGCATATATATACATAAAACCTTCCATGATCATGAATGCTTTTAATTTTACAAATATGGATTTAATATGATAATATGGAAAATGGATAACACATTCATAAAGAGCAATATATTATATGTTGTTGACATCTGAATTTTATTGACCGTTCAAGTGTCCAATTTTAGCAAAAATATAAAAATACAAACAAAAAAGAGATATAAAAAAGGAGGAAGTAAAAAAGGGCAGTAAATTCGGAGCCCGATCTTCCTTAGCAAATTTCGGGCCTCCCAAGCCCACGTAGCCAGCCTATTTCTCTTATTTCGTTTGTTTCTACCGGCCCATGCGTCCAACTCACTTTCTTTGAGCCCATGTCTTTTATTCCTTTTGTTGCCCTCAATAGCCCACCTGACTTGGAGTATAATATATGGTTGCTAAGCTGAGAAATCCCTCTGAAACCTAGCAGAGAATTTGTATTAAAGTCGCGCTTCAGCTGTTCGATAAAATGCCTAAAAGAGGGCCGAATGTTAACTTGCGTTTAAACTCAAGATTGATTCGTACTTGTTGCGATATTTGTTGAATCAAGTCTGATCTTCATATTTTCTCCGTGTTTGTTTGTGATTTGATAAAAAATCCTTCTTCGAGTCCAACGTGCATGCATATCACCAAGCTGGAAAGCTCTTTGTCGGAGATCTCCTGTTGCTAGAAAGCCAGTGGTTCGAGGCCACCCAACTTAGGCTATTCTTTCCTCATATTAATATATTCACGCCCGTTTGTTTCCTGGGTGACTGGTTTTCGAAATTTAGGATCAGTAGGATTTTATTTTGTTAAATTTTATGGTCACCAAGTAATCCACCGAAGACGGCGGACGCCAGCCGGAGTAGGCGGCAGGTGGTTGGTGGTGGCCCGGTGGGGACGTAGGCTCCAGCGACGACATGACAAGGGTGGATGTTTGTGGCGTTGAGACCTAATGATAATGGTCCGGTAAGTTGCAGGGTGAAGGAGATGACCCAAGGTTGACGAGGTGTGAGGTAGAAGAAGAAAGTGCGGGGAGAAAAGACGAAGTAGGGAAAAAGACAAAAACTGAGAATTTAAAAAATAGGAAAAAAAACACTTTTTGTCCAACGTGGGTCAAATCTAGCTAGACCGGTCGGGTTAGGTTTTGTTTGATAACCATCTCAATAATTATTGATTCTGATTCTTTTCTCCCGGAAGATTTGGGAATAAAATCGCGTTTGATAAAATTTTTATTTTCAAAAGTAAATTTATATTTTTTTTTATTATTGAGAGTAAATTTGAAATAAAATCAAGAATAAAAAAAAAAAGTTGATTCTTGGTCCAAACCCGTTCCTTGAATATAATAATAACACATATAATGTATAATATACATTATAATATAATTAAAAAATCATTAAAATTCTAAAATGTTAGAAAACTCTTAAAAACTAATAAAAGATTTTAAATTCGAAAAAATATATATAATTCACAAAAATTTAGAAAATTCAGGAAATCATTAAAAATATTAGAAAATATAGAAAATAAGTAAAAGTTTGGAAAATCCAGGAAATAATGAAAATTAGAAAAATCAATAAAAAAATTTAGAAAATTCTAGAAAATAAAAAATTCAAAAAATTTACAAAATCTCTAAAAATTAAAACCTAAAATTGGATAAGCCTTTATGGCTTTACTATAATATTCTTTGTTTTGGATTTCTTTTTCCTTTTAAGAACAATATTAGGTTGTTTGCGTGTTTTTACTTCGTAATTATACTTGGATGTGCGCCTCAATATCTCAGATGTCATTTTACTTGTTTTAGAATGGTGAGGATGAAGCCTACAATTCTTTGATAAGTTGCCATGACATTAGCTAGCATTTAATTGAGTTAGGTATCGAAAGGGCATTAGTCTTATGATTAATGTAATCAAGTTCGCAAATCTAGACTTTATGGTTGCGCAAATAGTAAGATATTCTCCCATATCTTACTTGCTCTCTAGCCGACCAAAAAAGGCTAGTGGTGGTTCTTTAATTGAAATTCATAGAGGGTTAATTACTTAAAATTTAAACGCCCGATGTCGCGTGAATTATGAGTTTGAGAAAGCCTAAGTCAATGGAAGGGCGTTGGCCTGAAGTTGACAATACCTCTAAACCTAAAATTCTCCTCCCTAGTCGAAGTGGTTCGGTCATGACATGTGTCTCATCCACTTCATTGTTCAATGTTTTCTTACCTTAAGTGTTTAAAAAAAAAAAAAAAAAAAAAAAAACCCCCGATGTGTCATTAGAGAATATTTTTATAGTTCCAATAAACCTATATATAGCATATCCTTATAATTAGCCTTTCTTTTTTTTTTTTTTTTTTTAACAAGACATATCCTCAAGGCTACACCTCTAGCCTCTATTCAATGTTTACACAATGCCTTAAGATTTCATCAATATATATTCAACTCGATGGCAATGCATTCAGAATCACTTACTGAATGCAAAAGAATCGATACATATCATAATATTACTAGATGTAACAAATATAGATGTAAACTTTATTAAAGTAAAATCGAAACATTTCCCACTAAACAATAGCATCCCATGATACTCCTAAGGCGATGTTAATGACATGTTCAAACACACAAAGGTGAAGACCTATTAATTAGTGGATCTACAAGCATATCATCTGTGGAAATACGCCTTATTGTAATGTCACCATTCTAAACCATTTCTTCATGGTAAAAATTTTTTACTACCATATGCTTAGACCCCTTGAGACGTTTGTTATTGTTGATGAATAATACTATAGATTTATTGTCTCAATACAACAATATAGGTCTATACACAAAGTCAAATACGGTTAACTCTCCAATGAGATTCCAGAGCCTTAAGTAGTAGCTGAAAAGCATTATATAAACTCCATTTATGTGGTAAATGATGACAAAGATTTTTATTTTTTGCTTTTCTATGATACTGCACCTTCTACAAACATAAAGATGTACCCTCTTACTAATTTTATCCTAACAACCAACAAAGTTTGCATCCGAGTACCCTACTAGATATAGGACATGAACATATCTATAAATCAGCATATAATTGTTTGCCCTCTTTAGGTACCTTAAAACCTTCTTGGAAGTAACCTAGTAATTGTATTCTAGATTTAACTAAAATCTACCTAGATATCTTGTCGCAAAAGTGATGTCTGGTTTGGTGTAAATTCGAGCATACATGATATTTTCAAGTACACTAGCATAAGGACACTATAACAGATTTAATTCATCACTTTTAATGATAGGAGTAATTCCTGACTTGCAGTGCTGTATACTGAATCTTTTCTAAATATAATCAACATATGTTCTTCGAGACAAACTCAATATATGATGAGAACAATCCTTACAAATCTCTAAGTCGAGGACAAAAAACACCTTACCATGGTGCTTCATGTCAAATTCTTTGACAATATCTACTTGGTCTCATGCAATAATCCAAGATCATTGCTTGTGAGCAAAATATTGTCTATAAAAAGTATGGGAAATATAAATTTCCTTCCACTGATCTTATAGTATATACATTAATTTACTTTGTTCTCAACAAAACTGAAGAAAGTGACAATATTATGAAACTTCAAGTATCATAGTTCTAAAAACTTAGTTAGATTTTTTAGTTTGCACACAAATTTATTCAAATCATTTGCTGCAAGACCTTCGAGTTGCATAATATAAACATTTTATCAAGGTCTCCATTTAGAAAGATAGTTTTAACATCCATATGGTGTAACTTCATATTAAAATGAGTTGCTAATGCCATATTCACTCTAAAAGAATCTTTAGAAGATACTAAAAAAATGTTTCTTCACAATTAGCACCTTCTTTTTGAATGAAATCCTTGACTACCAATCTAGCTTTAAACTTGTAAATCTTTTGGAGTCCCCTTTAATCTTGCATACCCATTTGTAGTTGACGAGCTTGTGACCTTTAGACAACTCAACGAGCTCTTAAATACCATTCTGTTTCATAAATTGCATCTCATCTTTCATCACATCTAACCACAAATTTGTTTGAAGACAAGAAACGACACATGTATAAGTCATTAGATCAACCACGTAACCGATATCATAGTCACACTCTCACTGATAGATCATATAGTTCGATGATGTAGCTGATCGTCTTTCCCTAATATATTTCTTAAGTGGAGCTATTGCAATATTATCCTACACTTGAGAGGCTTAAGGAACTTCATTAAGAACTATGTAAAACAACAATCCTGGACCTCAATAGGCTCAATTTATGGTGAAGGAGACTCTACAATTGTCTGTATAGGTAAAGACAAAAACATAGTAGTCTTCACCGTATTATCATCCTCAATAGTTTATGAGCATCTCCTCTTATTGGCCACGTCAAACTTTAGAAACTGTGTTGTCTATGATTCTATAATTATTGTACCTTCATTAGAATTATAAAACCGATACCTCTTTGAATGATTTGGGTAAGATGTGAAGCAACTTCGAGTGATTCTAGATTCCAACTTAATTAATGTTGGATTATATATAACATTACTTTTGCAGGACACCTCAAACTTTAAAATAATTCAAGTTAAGTTTACGCCGATTCCATAACTCAAAGGGAGTTAAATCAATAATTTTGGTAGAAACACAATTTTGTATGTGAAAGGTTGCTTTCAAAGTATCACCTCATAGAAAATCAACTAAATTAGTTTTGCTGGTCATATTTCTCATGATCTTCATAATGGTGCTATCGCACCTTTTGGTCTCGCCATTATGTTAAGGACTTCCAAGCATTGTAAACTAAGCTACTATCATAGAGTCCTACAAGTATTTAGCAAATGACCCTTTAAGTTATGAAGCATTGCCATGCTTACCAAAATACTATCATCACGGTTAGATCTAACAACATTTATAACTTTTCATAACTGTATCTCTATTTCAATTTAAAATATTTTGAACATGTCAAGAAACTCAGACTTTTATTTAATCAAGTATAGATATCCTTATCAAACGTAGAATGACATCCAACAGTCAGAATTTCGGATTACAATTTTCTTATATATCCTAATCATCTTACCTTCATAATAGTCTACACAAAGTCTATAGGTCATTTTAAATATAAGTAGGATATCAACCTTTATTAACTTTTATATTCTTTCTCTAGAGATGTGACTAAGACATTTATGCCACAATACATAAGACTGTCCCTTAGATAGAGATCCTTTGGAAACAACCGTTTCAACTACATAAACAACATATATATTATTGATAATTAAACACAATCTATACAATTTATTGGATATATTACAGCACCTAACCTTATTTGAATTAAAAACATAGAAATAGTATTGTTATTTATTTGAAAAGAATAACCACATATGTCCAAATATGATATGGAAACTATGTTTCGTCTCAAGGATGATACATAAAATATGTTTCATAATATTATATTAAAACAAGAATTTAGAATTAAAATGATATCTTTCACAAATTCAACGTTGATTATATTGTTGTTTCCCACGGTAAGTTATGATTCACCATAATTTGACTTCCTTCAATTTATAAATCTATATAGAGTAAGCAACATAATTTGTTGCACCCCTATCTAGCCATCATGAACTAGATGAGGCTTTTTATAGGTTGGATTCATAAACAAATGCCAAATGATCATTACCTATCAGTTTGTGCTTGGATAACCAAGTTTTATATTTATCGCAATCTTTCTTTATGTGATCTTTTTTCTTTAAAAAAGAAAAAAGAAAAGAAACAATAGTCACTATCCTTTGAAGAATGCTTTATTAGGACCTAAACTTCATAATGACTGGTGGTTTCATGAGTTCCCTTATGAGTACGATTTTTGGACATTGATAGCAAGCAACTAACAAGAGAATAACCATTGGTTGGTTATTTTGTCCCTATTTTGGGATTGTCCTAATTTCTCATAATCACTTGGAAATTATTTACTTTTCAAGTTTGTAACTTCTATTTGTAACATTTGTTTGTAATTTTCATTTGCAATCTCCATTGACAACCTTTGATTGTAGTTCTAATTAGCTACATGGTACTCTTCGGAGGCCCCTTGCGCAACGCATATAAACTTGTTATCTTTCAGTTACCTTTTAATTTTTGTGCTATAGTTATGGCTATAGCTCTCGAATACTGCATTGTTGATTAAATTTTGGTGCGTATGTTAGCTGTAGTTTTTGATATATAGAGAAGTTTTTCTCTCTTCAATATCTTTTTTGAATGAGTACAAAATATATATGTATATATATATATATATATATATATATAATTGTAATAGAGAAAAAACTACCAAAAAAACTATTCTAGGTTATGCACTATCTTAGGCTAAAAATTTAGTTGATTCTCAAAATAAAGATATTATACAATATATACTTAGTAGCTAATTAGCCTTACCATTTTTCTAATTAATCTAAGTTGACAACTCTCACCAACACTCCCCCTCAAGTTGGTGCATTGATATCATTGATGCCCAACTTGTCAAGTGAGTTGTAGAAAATCTTACTAGAGATAGGCCTTTTTTAGTATATCTACCAAGTGGTCTTCAGATTAACAAATGAGAATCAAACTATATTGGCATCAAAGGTTTTTTTGATGAAATGTGTATCTACCTCAATGTGCTTAGTACGATCATGCTGGATTGGATTATGAGAAATATCGATGGCCACCTTATTGTCGCAAAAGAAGCTCATCTCAAAATTGAGAGCAAAACCAATCTCAATCAGTAATTTCTTGAGCCAAACAAGTTCACAAAGTCCTTTGGCCAATCTTCTTAACTCAGCCTCATCACTAGATATAGCCACTACCTTCTACTTCTTGCTCCTCTAAGTGACAAGATTGCCTCCTACGAATGTGAAGTAGCCCATTGTGGACTTCAAGTGAGAAACACTCCCTACCTAGTCTGCATTTGTATAAACCTCAATATTAACATGGTTATTCTTTGAGAACAAAAGTCCTTTCCTTGGAGTAGATTTCAAGTAACAAAGAATTCGAACTACCACATGCATATGCTTACGACATAAGCGATATCTGGACGAATATAGGATAAATAGATTAACTTACCCACTAATCTTTTGTACCTCTCCTTATTAGTTGGCACTTGATTAGAATACTCTCCAAGCTTATGATTTTGAACAATTAGAGTATCAACTAGCTTATAGTCTAGCAATCCCACTTCAGACAATAAATCTAGCACATATTTTCTTTGAGAAAGAAATACGCCATTTTTTGGTTTGGCTATTTCTATCCCTAAGAAATATTTGAGAGCCCCTAGGTTCTTCATTTCAAACTCAGTTGCCTATCTCTTTTGAAGTCTAGAGATCTATTCCACGTTATCCCATGTGATAATCATGTTATCCACATAGATTATTAAAGCCATTACCTTTCCTTGTCAAACAAGAATAGATTTTGATCTGAATTACTCTAGTAAAAACCATACTTCCTCATAGCCAAGTGAATTGTCCAAACCATGTGTGGGATGATTATTTTAGACCATACAACGAACATTGCAACTTACACACAACCTCTGTTTTTTTTAGGAAATAGTGTACCCTAACGGAATATCCATATAAATCCTCTCCTCAAGGTCGCCATGAAGAAAGGTGTTCTTTACATCAAACTAGTGCAATGGCCAATCTAAATTTGCAACAAGAGACAACAAGACCCTAATAGTGTTCAATTTCACCACCGCTGAAAAAGTCTTTTAATAGTCTATGTGTTGACACATGAAAAACAAAAAAAAAAAAAAATTGAAAATTGAATTGAAAATGGAAAATTGAAAAGAAGGGAAATATAAAATGAAAAAATTGAATTGACGAAATAAAAACGCGAAAAAAAAATTAAAAAATTAAAAAAATTAAAAAAATTAAAAATCGAAAAATATAAATAGGAAAGTGTTAGGGTTTCGCGAGAGGGGGCTCTCGATCAGTTTCTCTCTCTTCCTCTTCCCCCCCGCTCGATCTCTCTGGGGATCCGTCTCTCTCTCTCGCTTCTCTCTAGGACGCTCTCTCTCTCTGAACAACTCTCTTTCTCGACCCTCTCTCTCTCTCTATCTAGAGTATCCTCCATCGCTGTCCAGATGGAAGCTCGATCAATCGAAACAGCGGCAGCGTTGCTCGCGCTTCGCGCGGTTCGAGCTGTGTCTCGCACAGTACAGTAGGTCGTCGAGCCTTGCCCGTCGCGGCCTGTCCGGAAACCCTTGGCCGAGATCGCTCGCTCACCGTTCGGCACATTCGTCTCCTGCTCCGGTCTCCGCCGCCGCCGATTGCCGCTTGGTGCGTCGACCTCCTGACGTAGTCGTTTCCATCAGATCTAGTCCTTTGAAGGCCAAATCTGGTTCGATCTAAAGCCAGCCGAGGAGTTTGAAGTATGGAGGCTCAGATTCGGTGTTGATCAGCGACGACGACGACGCTAGAAGTTCTGATTTCACCAGATCTGGAGCCTTAATCACCAGATCCGACCCATACTGAAGACCAATCGACGCTGATCAACAGTGGTCTCGATCGTGATCCCCTCCCCAGAACCCTAGGAGACTGATTCGATCTACAAAGATCGGTGAGTTTTCTTCCTCTCACGCGATCTGATTTGTTTTTAGGGGATTGGATTTCCTTCGTTCGGTCCCTGACCCCGAACATTCTCCCTTTCTCCGGTCTTTGTTTTGGTTTGGATTTGACGTGCTCGCTGCGAGTCACGTCCTACTGGAGCTTGAAGATAAGGTCGTCGATGGTGACAGCGAAGGCGAGAAATTAATCATCGGCGTGCGAGAGTGTTTGCTGGATTTCTGAAGCAGATTGGGATTTGGTGGCCGAGAAATGTCTTCGGCGACAACCCCTAATCGCCCGCTCATCCAATTTTCTTCCGATTTCGTTGTTTTTTTTTTGTGATTTAATTCAGGTACAGTCGAGGCGTTTTCGTTATTAAATCTCCTTTACTTGAAGTTTCATTAAGAAAGTTATCAGGCCATTTAGTTAATTTTCAAGTTTTCGTCGCGCATGTCAAGCCAAGATTCTAGCCTGATCTCATATATCGGTTGTCGAACTCTGAAATTTGGATGTCTTTTAATTGTATGATTATGGATGCCAACGAACATTTAGGTAATCCGGACTAGGGAAAGTCAAACATTTATAGGAATTAATTCTGTGCTTTGTGACGATAGCCATGGTGTATAGCCCTTCACTGCATAATTCATTTTATTCTGGTGATATGGCGAAATGACATGTGTGATCTGTTAGAATGTGTGTTTCTCTTTACTTGCAGTGTATATCAGTTTTGTTGTATAGGCTTTACTTGTTTGTTTTTTTTTTTTTTTTTTTTTTTTTTTGATGCATAATTCATATAATTCCAATGATGTTTCAATTGAAAGATGGAAAGGGTAAGAATGTATGAGTAGCTATGCAGAAAGCTGGTTTTTTCTTGATATGTTGTAGTAGGTACAATCCATGATTTCGTTTCGGTTTCATTGTTATATTTTACTGGCTCCATACTGTTGTCCTGCTGCATTTCACATATAAATTTTGTTTCAATGCTGCCGTTGTCATCATTTTTGTGTAATGAATGTAATGCTGGAGTTGTTGAAAGAGCAGACTATGGCTGAGCCATTTTTAATGCCTTGAATGCATGTCGATGTTTCTGTTGTTTCTGCATCGATGTATCGCTGTCTTAGTTGTTTCTGTTTTACAATATTGTTGTTTTGCCATTTCTCTCTTTCTGTTTCTCTTTCTTTGATGTATAGCAAAAATTGAATTTGAATATCAGCTTTTGCTTAAGAGGAAGTCACTGGTTATAATTACTCAGTGGTGTGGTTTGTTGGATATTTGTCTTTCCCATGTGAAATTTCTGTCATTGATTCACACTCTTGAATGCTGTTTTCGATGAATGGATTGACCTGAGTTTTGCACGTGAAGAAAATTTAACTCGCATAACTTTGTTGATAATGTGATAGGATTTGAAATCACTTCTGCCATTTCAATAAATTCTTTCAACCTTGTAGTGGAATTCATTACTGTGTGATTGTATGTTTGCAGTTCATATATCCTAATATGTGTAATAGTTCAATCATACATTTGGCTACTTGCTGTCCATCTATGCAAACGCTGTGTTATGAGTTGATTGCTGAGTTGAGTATATGAATTGAATAATTGATCTGTCTCTTTTGATGAATTTGGGATTTAATTGTCTAGGAATATGATGAACAGTGAAGTTTTTGCTTGTTGCAGCAATACTAATGTACAAACTATATGTTCATGATCATCTCAAAGTGTTGAAATTGTTGAGTCTTGTTAATTGATTTTCCTTGCTATCTTACTAGTTTTGGGCCTATTATTGTTTTGGCTGTTTTTACTTTGTTGTTTTTGTAGTTTTTGTACTACTGTTCTTGTTGTTTCCGCTGTCTCTGGCCTACTGTTTATTGTTTCTGCTTTAATACATTGCTGTTTTGCCATTTCTTCCTTGCTGTTTTGATGTCTACTTGTTATCTTGCTTCTGTTTTGCTGTTTCTGATGTGTGATGCTATTTTTTTTTGCTATGATGCTTTCTGTTTCGATGTTTCTGCTTCATTGTTTTTGCTGTTTTACAATTTTTATGCTGCTGATTTTGCTGCATCACTATTTTGCTATCTCTGTACCTCTGTCTTGTTGCCTTTATATTGCATTGCTGTTTTACTGTCACCACGTTGCTGTTTTTGCTGTTATTGTTTCATTGTTTTGCTGTTTTGCTATTATATCATGCGCTGTCCCATCGTTTCCACTTCATCATGTTGCTGATTTTTGTTGTTTTTGGCTATGTTGGTATCAATTTAGTCCCAAATTGGTTTTAGTTTGGATCATACTTGCATGAAAACTCAATACAACGATTTGGTCATAATTGATGAATGATCTTGTCCTGCTGTTTTGTTGATTTTACTGATTCTTGCATTGCTGTTCCATTGATTCTACTTCAATAAATACTGTGATCTAACTTTGTCCTTTTAGGTAGATTACCATGCTTAAGTGGTATACCTTTTACCCTTATGCATTTAATTTTCGATTTCTTAGTTTAGACCTAGACTAGGTTTTTGAAAACAATGAATATGAAGATGGAGGAAAGGTCGATGTCCGTTCCGACCGGTGTTATGTAATTTTCCCGATATATGCTTCGGGATTATTCGTGTTGTACAAAACCCGACGAGTTACGGGTATTTTCTTTTTCTTTTACTTTTCCTTTACTATTTCTCCTTTATATTTTAGGATTGCATGATTAGATTTACCGCTTTATCCTGATTGCTTATTTTCTGTCTTTCAATTGTTCTTCTTATTGATTGTTTTCTTTCTTTTAAAAATAAGATAAAAAACACAACATACCATTAGGTACCGAAAGGGCGTTAATAGAAATATTAACGTAATCCAGTCCCCGAGCTTAGATCTCTCGGTTGCGTAGGAATCAAGGGAATCTCCCAACCTTCGATTAGGTTTCTAGCGACCTCCAAAATAAGCTAGTGGCGGCTCCTGTGTTGCTTAGGTTGTTAGATAATTCAATTGTACAAATTTTTTGCCGTGCTTAACGTTAGCTTGAGAGAGCTCGGGATTACATGTTAAAAGTTAGGCGCGACAGCTTTGGCGACTCCACCGGGACTCGATTACTAGTTTAAGAGGACTTGAGGCCGTTTATAAATGGTTGTTGTGTTTTTAAACTAACATGTCTTGTGCGGATTGTCCGCATGTCAAAGTCACGTGGAAAATGAGGTTAGTCGCTAATAATGTGTTAAATGGTTTTGCGGGTGGGAGTTATAAGGGGTGGCGTGTGTGTAAACCCTTTGTCTTGCAGTGGGTGTAAGGATGTATGCGTGTATGTGGGGTTTATATTGAAGTGCTGATTGTTTAAAATTAAATGCATGTTTACAAGCTTTAGCACTACACCCGCACACACAACCGCGGTCTAAAACCCCGATCGCACAATTTAGGACCTTAGGAGGGTTTATGGGTGGAATCTGCGAGTGAATGCTCGTGGTAATCCACTACTACATAAACCCGCTCATCCCAATTGATAAAAATAGCACTGACCGACGATAGTAGCGGTGGGTAAACTATCTTTATCCTTTGGGATGGGAGCCTTGAGCCTTTTTAGAACCCTCACCTTAGGCGTCAAAACCTCACAGTTTCATGCGACATGTGATTTGTGATTGCCATGTGTTCGGTTGGTAAGAAATCGTTCCATTTTTATCGTTCTTATCCCTTTACTCCTTATTTCAATTATGCGTTTTATATTTCCAACGACGATATGTTTTAATCATGGGTGCCCCTTTAGGTGTAGGTTTAGATGGGTCGGCCCGAAATCGATGTAATCCCGGTCTTGGGAGAGCCTCAAGACTTTGTGGGAGAATCTCAACCCAAGACATCAAGACATCAAGTCTACATGGAAAAATTCCCGAGCCTCAAGAATTTAGACGAACACATCATGGAGCAAGAAGATGATGTGGGACGCTTGGCCCATGATAACAAGCGTCTCTGCATGATCCAACCTAGTTCTTAGGTTTTGGTTTCACTTTCATGTAAATTTCCTTTGTATTTCCCTCCTTTTTATGGAGGTTCCCTTGTATTCATGTTCATATTACATGTACTAATGTTCATATTACGTGTATTCATCTTCATATTACATGTAAAATTGAGCCATCTTGTAAGCTTCAAGAAAGCAAGTGTCTTTTTCCTTGTAATTGTTCTATTAAAATCAATGAAATTCAAGGAAATTTTCATGTAATTTTTAGAAGAGGGGCACCCTGATTAAATATTTGTTGTCATTCCTTTTCAATTGTATAATTTCTTTTGAGGAAATTTTGATAAGAGGGTGTTATATGATACTGGGATCATATATGCTTCTTGTCACTATTTCGTCTCAAGAAAATATAAAATTGAAAAGGATTTGTACCTTAATAATCTCTCTTGATTGGTATTAATCATAATAATTTTCCTTTGCAGGGATATTTTTGAAAAACGGCGGAAGAACGATCAATAATTCGTACTCGTCATCAAACAAAAATGGAAAACGAAGACACACGTGCTCGTGTTCTAAACATGGAGAATCAGATGACCCAAATGATGGTTTTAATGGCGGAACTCTCAAATCAAGTCAAGAATCTGACTTCTGTCGTTCCTGCATCTTCTCCAATACATCCCCCGGCCACACTACCTGAAGTGCCAATGGCCCCGGCCATGGAACCCATGGGGAAAGGGCCGTCGAAGATGTACCTACCGCAATCCCGATCGTCATTGCGTCGGAGCCTCGCCCTAAGGAAATCCCGGCTCCACACTTCGATGTGGAGAGTTCGAGGCGTTTGGCTAAGATCGAAGAGCGCCTTTGCATGTTGCAGGGCTACCAACCACAAGGGTTTGACAAATTGTCGCCTTTTGCCAAGGTCACTATGCCTGAGTTTTATAAAGAACCGGAATTCACAAGAAAGTATGATGGCATCGGGTGCCCAAAGACTCACCTGAAATATTATTTGGGCAAAATGGCTCGCTATTCGGATAACCCTCCACTTCTAATCAACTCTTTCCAAGATAGTCTGATTGGACCTGCCTTGACATGGTTTATAGAATTGGACTTGGATAAAATCCACACTTGGGAGGATCTCGGGCGATGAGTTTTTCAGCAATACAAATTCAACACCGAAATTGCCCCGACTCGAGAAGAGTTGATCCGGATTGAGAAGAGGAGAACCGAGTCATTTAGAGCTTACGCCCAAAGATGGAGGGTCATGGCATCTCAAGTTAAGCCGCCATTAACTGAGAAAGAAGCCATGAAGTTATTACTTCAAGCCATACCGAGGGACTTCTTCGAGAAGATGTACAACCATACCTGCATCAATTTTGCTGCATTGGTAGAGTTGGGCGAACGAATTGAAGGAATTATGCGTGAAGGGAGACTGACTGAAACCTCGAGTCATCGGTATGCCCCAAGAAGGGATAAGGACTCAGCTGTGGAGATCGCCTACATACAAAACTCTTCTTCTCAAAAGTCCTTTAATCCCCAAACTCACAAGCCCGCCATGGAGGTAGCGGGTTCTTCACGGAATTTTGATCGAAAGGGAAAAGCCCCTCAGAGACAATTCACCCCATTACCTAGGCCTATGTCTCGATTGCTGCCAATGCTCATTGAAAATCATTTGGTGGCCAAAGAAATTCCGAGAGATAATCCTCCTAAGTTCGCCGGGTTTGACCTTGCCAAAACATGTGAATATCACATGGGAGAGAAAGGGCCATCATGTAGATAATTGTTTGGTTCTCCGCTTCAAAATCCAAAATCTGCTGGATAAGAAATTGCTTACCTTCAAGGACTCCGCACCAAACGTTCAACAAAACCCTCTCCCGAAGCATGATGAGAGTGTTAACATGATTGATGACATTATTCCTTGTGGGTGGGAAGAGGAGTTTGAAGATAATTGCGTCTTTATGATGGAGCCCGTGGTGATTAATCTAACTAGTAAAAAAACTCATCGTCACGTTGGTACAATGGACAAGAGTACCATTGGAGTTGATTCCTTAACTGACAATCTTGGCACCATTAGTGGAAGTGAAGAGCTTACCATTCCCAATGTGTAAGGGGTGATTTAGTTCTTACATTTAGTTCTTAGTTCTATTTTGTTCATTTTGTTCCCCTGCGAGGGAACTTCTTTTTCTCCCCTGCGAGGGAATTTCTTCTTCTCCCCTGCGAGGGAGTCATTTTCTTTTCATTTCATTTGTTCATGCTTGTAATAATCTGGATCACAAACTTTAAAAGATCCAAGATGATAGGCTTTGTAATGCAATTTTCACATATCAATAAAACTCATGTCTTGTTAATAGACATGTGGAGTTTCCAAAATCAGTCCTATGATGATGCTTTGAGGCCTGATCCTCCATACGATCTATGGTTTCAAAATGTTTTAGTGGAACAAGGATGTCCAATGATATGAGGGCTAGTTCCCATAAACATTTTTTTTTTTTAAATTCGAATTCGAAATGGATTTTTCATGACATTTACATGCATTGCATTCATACTAACCATTCTTTGATTGCATCTCAAGCATGACATCGCATATCATGATAACCACTTTAGGATGTTTGCATCATGCGTCGCATGCTTATACATTGCATTTGCATGATTGTTCATTTTGCGGTATCTTTAATGAAGATTCTACCTGTTCGTGAGAAGTTCATCTCGAAATCTTTAAAAAAAAAAAAAAAAAAAAAAAAAACAAAAAAAAAAAAAAAAAAAAAAGAAAACAAACAAACAAACAAAGAACAAAAAGAAAATCTTGTTCTTTAGAATTCAGAAGTGATCTTGTTCCTTAGAATGCCAAAAGAGTCACTTAGAATTTTGGAAGTACAACTTGCATTCTAGAGATTAACTCCTGTTTTGAATAAAGCTCATTCTTTCCACAAGTTTTATTCTACCTGATTTCAAAAGTCTCTCTAGTAGAGTCAAAGAAACATGTCTTTTTAAGCAAAATTTCATTGCATTTTCATTTCCCAAGGAGATGAATTTAACTAAAGTGGATTTTTGGAAAACCTGAAAAGGATTGTTAAATATGCCAGGTGAAAGTGCCTAAGATGATGAGAGGCAACCTCCTTACCAAACACGTCCTTATACACTCCTTGGGAGAATTTAGTGGAATTAACTGTGTCTTAGGGCATAGGATTCATTCACAGTGAGTACATGATTTGAAATGATAAAGGCATTTCATTTCTCAATCCCAAACACTATCGATATCTCTTGCAAGCCACTTTGAGCCAATAGGGAGCATTTCCAAAATAACCCTGTCAAGAACAACCCCACATTGGGGCAAAATAGGGGGTCTTGGTTGAAAATTATGGAGCAAAAGATTAAGAAAGATTTTATTGCTCTCACTTGTATCAATCTTCTTGTGTTAGCTTCGGGTGATTTCTTGTCGAAACTCGAAGCATCCCGAAGTGAAGAAGAGCATTCCATTCACTACCACAAACACAATTACCCTTTGCTTAGCCAATTTGAGCCTTATACAATTCTTTCATAACCCCAGGTGATGATTATCTCCCCACACTGGGGCAAGGCACATGATTTACCAACAAAATTGAGAATATTAGTCATACCACTCGAGAATCCTAGATACTCAAAAGAGGATGAAAACTAGGGGGCATAAAAAAAGTAGTGTGCCTGATAAAAGCAAGGCCAATGCCCATAAAAAAAAATGCAAATAAAAGCAAGAATGCAAAAAGAGCAAAATCCATGATCATGCAAAAGATCATTTGTTGAAAAACAAAAGAAATGCATTGCACGAAAAAAAACATGTATTGCAAGCAATATCATTAGAATGGAGAGCGAAGCTCTCATGCCTCAAGGCAAGTTACTCAAAGGACTCTCGAGATAGGTTAAATTTCTAGAGTCAAATTCTCAAATTCTCAAAAAAAGCCATGTGATGGTAATGATGCCAAGATAATCACTCACTTTTTAACCCTTTGAAATTTGAAAATTTTTCAAGCCTTTTTAAGCCTCACCCGAACCAACATTACAACCCTTATCCGAAGTCTCTTCTGATTGGGATGATTCGAGTTGAAATGAGAATATCACATAGAAGCTACCGCTAGAAGGAGTGGAAGCAATCCTATCTTATCTTATCTTCAAGGTTCTTGACTTGTAAACCCGATGAAGATATATATTGAATATTCTTTTCTTGGCCTCAAAATACCTACCCTTTGTGTAAGCCCATGACCAAGCCATTCATTACGGTCCCTTCAAAGACCTTTTGATCAATGGATTGTATTCACTATGAACGTTTCCGAAAGCCTTAGACATAGGTTGAGTGAGACTTTCCTAGTGAGATCTAAGCAAGTTTCCCATATCAATGGTTGGGAACAAGAGCCATTTTTGAGAGCTAGTGTGAAAGACCTCTTTTGATTAGGATATTTCCACTTGGCATATTTGACTTAACCCTTAGATGGTTAATCAAATCTCATTTTGTTAAAATCTTCTCTCGAAAGGATTTGACAATCAATATAATTTTGCAATATTGATTCTCCGACATTTGAGACAATCACACCAAGTCAAAACCCGTTTCTTCACGGTGAGACCTCTTCTTCCAAGTCAAAACCCGTTTCTACATGGTGAGATCTTTTCCTCTAAGTCAAAACCCGTTTTTACACGGTGAAACCTTTTTCTCTAGGTTGGAACCCGTTTTTACACGGTAAGACCTTCCTTTTAAATCATTCGGTTCGTGGGTCTATCCTTAAACCACTCGGTTCTAAGTTATCTTAAAACCTTGTTTTTCGGTTCGTGGGTCTATCCTTAAACCACTCAGTTCTAGGTTATCTTAAAACCTTTCCTTTCGGTTCGTGGGTCTATCCTTAAACCACCCAGTTCTAGGTTATCTTTAAACATTGCCTTTCGGTTCGTGGATCTATCCTTAAACCACCCAGTTCTAGGTTATCTTAAAACCTTGCCTTTCGGTTCGTGGGTCTATCCTTAAACCACCCGCCTTCTAGGTTACCTTTAAACCTTGCCTTTCGGTTCGTGGGTCTATCCTTAAACCACCCAGTTCTAGGTTACCTTTAAACCTTTCCTTTCGGTTCGTGGGTCTATCCTTAAACCACCCAGTTCTAGGTTACCTTTAAACCTTGCCTTTCGGTTCGTGGGTCTATCCTTAAACCACCCAGTTCTAGGTTACCTTTAAACCTTTCCTTTCGGTTCGTGGGTCTATCCTTAAACCACCCAGTTCTAGGTTACCTTTAAACCTTGCCTTTCGGTTCGTGGGTCTATCCTTAAACCACCCAGTTCTAGGTTACCTTTAAACCTTTCCTTTCGGTTCGTGGGTCTATCCTTAAACCACCCAGTTCTAGGTTATCTTTAAACCTTGTCTTTAGGTTAGTGGTTATCCTAAAACCATTCCTTTCCCATTTAGGTTAGTGGTTATCCTTAAACCATTCCTTTCCCATTTAATAAGATCCTTGTCTTCATTCCATTCCACGAGAGAGAGAGAGAGCGTAAGACATAATGAATAAATCCCAAATATCTTGATGAGTCTACAATTGATTGTCTTTTCTTTTGTCAAGTCAATTAAAAAATTTTCAGGTGTCAATTTTTGTCTTTGAATGGAACCTTTATGAGCTCCCACTCAAAGAGGGGTAGCTGTAGACACCTGAAAAACAAAAAAAATAAAAAAAATTGAAAATTGAATTGAAAATGGAAAATTGAAAAGAAGGGAAATATGAAATGAAAAAATCGAATTGACGAAATAAAAACGCGAAAAAAAAAATTTAAAAAATTTAAAAAAATTAAAAATCGAAAAATATAAATAAGAAAGTGTTAGGGTTTCGCGAGAGGGGCTCTCGATCAGTTTCTCTCTCTTCCTCTTCCCCCCCGCTCGATCTCTCTGGGGATCCGTCTCTCTCTCTCGCTTCTCTCTAGGACGCTCTCTCTCTCTGAACAACTCTCTTTCTCGACCCTCTCTCTCTCTCTCTCTCTAGAGTATCCTCCATCGCTGTCCAGATGGAAGCTCGATCAATCGAAACAGCGGTAGCGTTGCTCGCGCTTCGCGCGGTTCGAGCTGTGTCTCGCACAGTACAGTAGGTCGTCGAGCCTTGCCCTTCGTGGCCTGTCCGGAAACCCTTGGCCGAGATCGCTCGATCACCGTTCGGCGCATTCGTCTCCTACTCCGGTCTCCGCCGCCGCCGATTGCCGCTTGGTGCGTCGACCTCCTGACGTAGTCGTTTCCATCAGATCTAGTCCTTTGAAGGCCAGATCTGGTTCGATCTAAAGCCAGCCGAGGAGTTTGAAGTATGGAGGCTCAGATCCGGTGTTGATCAGCAACGACGACGACGCTAGAAGTTCTGATTTCACCAGATCTGGAGCCTTAATCACCAGATCCGACCCATACTGAAGACCAATCGACGCCGATCAACAGTGGTCTCGATCGTGATCCCCTCCCCAGAACCCTAGGAGACCGATTCGGTCTACAAAGATCGGTGAGTTTTCTTCCTCTCACGCGATCTGATTTGTTTTTAGGGGATTGATTTCCTTCGTTCGGTCCCTGACCCCGAACATTCTCCCTTTCTCCGGTCTTTGTTTTGGTTTGGATTTGACGTGCTCGCTGCGAGTCACGTCCTACTGGAGCTTGAAGATAAGGTCGTCGATGGTGACAGCGAAGGTGAGAAATTAATCATCGGCGTGCGAGAGTGTTTGCTGGATTTCTGAAGCAGATTGGGATTTGGTGGCCGAGAAATGTCTTCGACGACAACCCCTAATCGCCCGCTCATCCAATTTTCTTCCGATTTCGTTGTTTTTTTTTTTTGTGATTTAATTCAGGTACAGTCGAGGCGTTTTCGTTATTAAATCTCCTTTACTTGAAGTTTCATTAAGAAAGTTATCAGGCCATTTAGTTAATTTTCAAGTTTTCGTCGCGCATGTCAAGCCAAGATTCTAGCCTGATCTCATATATCGGTTGTTGAACTCTGAAATTTGGATGTCTTTTAATTGTATGATTATGGATACCAACGAACATTTAGGTAATCCGGACTAGGGAACGTCAAACATTTATAGGAATTAATTCTGTGCTTTGTGACGATAGCCATGGTGTATAGCCCTTCACTGCATAATTCATTTTATTCTGGTGATATGGCGAAATGACATGTGTGATCTATTAGAATGTGTGTTCTCTTTACTTGCAGAGTATATCAGTTTTGTTGTATAGGCTTTACTTGTTTTTTTTTTATTTATTTTTGATGCATAATTCATATAATTCCAATGATGTTTCAATTGAAAGATGGAAAGGGTAAGAATGTATGAGTAGCTATGCAGAAAGCTGGTTTTTTCTTGATATGTTGTAGTAGGTACAATCCATGATTTAGCTTCGGTTTCATTGTTATATTTTACTGGCTCCATACTGTTGTCCTGCTGCATTTCACATATAAATTTTGTTTCAATGCTGCCGTTGTCATCATTTTTGTGTAATGAATGTAATGCTGGAGTTGTTGAAAGAGCAGACTATGGCTGAGCCATTTTTAATGCCTTGAATGCATGTCGATGTTTCTGTTGTTTCTGCATCGATGTATCGCTGTCTTAGTTGTTTCTATTTTACAATATTGTTGTTTTGCCATTTCTCTCTTTCTGTTTCTCTTTCTTTGATGTATAGCAAAAATTGAATTTGAATATCAGCTTTTGCTTAAGAGCAAGTCACTGGTTATAATTACTCAGTGGTGTGGTTTGTTGGATATTTGTCTTTCCCATGTGAAATTTCTGTCATTGATTCACACTCTTGAATGCTGTTTTCGATGAATGGATTGACCTGAGTTTTGCACGTGAAGAAAATTTAACTCGCATAACTTTGTTGATAATGTGATAGGATTTGAAATCACTTCTGCCATTTCAATAAATTCTTTCAACCTTGTAGTGGAATTCATTACTGTGTGATTGTATGTTTGCAGTTCATATATCCTAATATGTGTAATAGTTCAATCATACATTTGGCTACTTGCTGTCCATCTATGCAAACGCTGTGTTATGAGTTGATTGCTGAGTTGAGTATATGAATTGAATAATTGATCTGTCTCTTTTGATGAATTTGGGATTTAATTGTCTAGGAATATGATGAACAGTGAAGTTTTTGCTTGTTGTAGCAATACTAATGTACAAACTATATGTTCATGATCATCTCAAAGTGTTGAAATTGTTGAGTCTTGTTAATTGATTTTCCTTGCTATCTTACTGGTTTTGGGCCTATTATCGTTTTGGCTGTTTTTACTTTGTTGTTTTTGTAGTTTTTGTACTATTGTTCTTGCTGTTTCCGCTGTCTCTGCCCTACTGTTTATTGTTTCTGCTTTAATACATTGCTGTTTTGCCATTTCTTCCTTGCTGTTTTGATGTCTACTTGTTATCTTGCTTCTGTTTTGCTGTTTCTGATGTGTGATGCTATTTTTTTTGCTATGATGCTTTCTGTTTCGATGTTTCTGCTTCATTGTTTTTGCTGTTTTACAATTTTTATGCTGCTGATTTTGCTGCATCACTATTTTGCTATCTCTGTACCTCTGTCTTGTTGCCTTTATATTGCATTGCTATTTTACTGTCACCACGTTGCTGTTTTTGCTGTTATTGTTTCATTGTTTTGCTGTTTTGCTATTATATCATGCGCTGTCCCATCGTTTCCACTTCATCATGTTGCTGATTTTTGTTGTTTTCGGCTATGTTGGTATCAATTTAGTCCCAAATTGGTTTTAGTTTGGATCATACTTGCATGAAAACTCAATACAACGATTTGGTCATAATTGATGAATGATCTTGTCCTGCTGTTTTGTTGATTTTACTGATTCTTGCATTGCTGTTCCATTGATTCTACTTCAATAAATACTGTGATCTAACTTTGTCCTTTTGGTAGATTACCATGCTTAAGTGGTATGGTATACCTTTTACCCTTATGCATTTAATTTTCGATTTCTTAGTTTAGACCTAGACTAGGTTTTTGAAAACAATGAATATGAAGATGGAGGAAAGGTCGATGTCCGTTCCGACCGGTGTTATGTAATTTTCCCGATATATGTTTCGGGATTATTCGTGTTGTATAAAACCCGACGAGTTGCGGGTATTTTCTTTTTCTTTTACTTTTCCTTTACTATTTCTCCTTTATATTTTAGGATTGCATGATTAGATTTACCGCTTTATCCTGATTGCTTATTTTCTGTCTTTCAATTGTGCTTCTTATTGATTGTTTTCTTTCTTTTAAAAATAAGATAAAAAACACAACATACCATTAGGTACCGAAAGGGCGTTAATAGAAATATTAACGTAATCCAGGTCTCCGAGCTTAGATCTCTGGTTGCGTAGGAATCGAGGAATCTCCCAACCTTCGATTAGGTTTTTAGCTGACCTCCAAAATAAGCTAGTGGCGGCTCCTGTGTTGCTTAGGTTGTTAGATAATTCAATTGTACAAATTTTTTGCCGTGCTTAACGTTAGCTTGGGAGAGCTCGGGATTACATGTTAAAAGTTAGGCACGACACTATGCCATATGTTTGTGTATATCCCATTGCCACAAGTCTCACCTTATATCTTTCAGTAAATCTATCTGCCAACACCCATTTACACCCAATCATCTTTTTTCCATCTGGCAGTGGAACAAGATTTCATGTTTTATTTTTCTTTAGCGCCTCCATTTCTTCTTTTATCAATTGAATCCACTTTAGATCTACTAAGGCTTCTTATATTCCACTAGGAACATGAACTAAAGTCATGTTGTATGTAACCTTGAGAGGTTATGATAATCTCCAAGCTGATACATGATTTACAATAGGGCATTTTGATCTCCTTCCCTTAAAATCTGATGAGTACCAATTTGGGGGCTTTCCACGATTATGCCTAAAAGGTAAATGATAATTGATAGAAGTATCCAAGTCATTAAGAGAAGAAGGTGTAGTAGGAGAGCTTACCTTAAGAATATTCTCAGGAGATGGGTCGTTAGGTACTGAAGAGTGACGAGGTTTAACAGTCCATGTAGTATCATCATTGTTCCCCTACCTAATATCAATTTTATTCTCCTCACTAACCACCACTTTGCTTTTTTCGCTCATTAGGCTGCCAGGTTGTCCAAATTCAATTTGTACTAAAGTGTATTCGAATACAACATAATCCCACCAATTTTTCCTTTCAACTAGTATCTCCCTTCGAAAGGAAGAATTGGATGCTAGTTACGATAAAAAAAAAAAAAAAAAGTTCTTTTAGATTCCACAAAGGTTATGCCCATTGATATTTCCTTTTTTGTGTGTCATACCCAATAAAAACATAAGGAATTGCAAAAAGGTCAAGCTTAGTACATTGATTTTTATGGAAATTAACAAAAGCAACACATCCAAAAACTCGAGGAGGAATCAACAAAATAGATGGTAGAGTAACATGTTTGGAAAGGACTTAAAATAAAGTCTTGAAACTCAACACCTTTGAAGGCATACGGTTCAATAGATATACTATTGTGACCACAACATTATACCAATATCTATTCAGTGCATGTGAACTAAACAATAATGCACGAGTAGTTTCTAAGATACATCTTCTTCTTCTTTTTCCATTCAACAACTCCATTCTGTTGTGGTGTTTGAGTACAAGAGGTTTCATGAAGAAGACCATAATTCTCGAAATGATTTTGAAATTCCTTATTAACATTCTCTCCACCATTGTTAGAACAAAATTTTTTTGTTTTAGCTGAAAATTGTATCTAAATCATAGCATGAAAAGTTTAGAACATGCCTAACACATCATCTTTGTGCTTCAACAAGTATAACCAAGTCATTCGGGTACAATCGTCAACAAATGTCATAAATCAATGAATTCTAGAAACAATAGTAATTGGAGAGGGTCCCCAAACATCATAATAAATTAACATACACTTTTATACTATGACTTTTAGCCAAAATGCAAGTTTCACATTTAAAAGTCGAATCCTAAAAGTTGGAAAATAGATAAGGAAATAGGTACTTCATATAACTGAATGACGAATGTTCCAAATGATGATGCCATAGCCAAATCTATCTCTCCTTGATACTAGTTGAGTGTTGCATGTTGCTTTCTTTACCGGGACTAAAATAATCCATGTAGCATAACCCCCTTTCTTGGTACCATGCCCATTGATCTCCTTTGTAAGAATATCCTAAGAAAGATAAAAAGTAGGATAGATTAGAGCAATGCAATTTAGCTCTTTAGTGGCTTGCCCTACATACATCAATTAATTTGAGAAGGATGGAACCGGCAAAGTATTGCATAATGAGAAAAATGGTGAGAACAACAACCCCAACTCTTGTAATAGGGTCTATGACCCTATTAGCATTGCCAATACTACTTCATCTTGGTTGGTGATTGTCACGAACCCGATTCCATCTTTAAGGTCACGAGCGACAATGGTTATTTCGCGACGTCCCAAGCTCGTTGTCGTCTCGATTTCTTTTATCTTGTTATCATGCACATGTAGAAACATGAACAAATAAACTTCCCAGACAAACAACAACTGGAAGACTAGGACATACATCACACATAATACATTGATTTATATTATATTAGTACTTTTACAAGCCCTTTTTCTATGGGCCATTTTTCCTTTTTAAATCATACTACAAGTTTCCACAAAAACCAAGGGAAACTCCTATCTCCTCTAGCGTGACTACGGCTTCCAAAACTGACATGACGCTTTCCTGCCTATAAGTCTAAAAAATAAGGAGTGAGCTCACAACTTAGTAAGTAAAAACCCCTAATCCTCTGCCAGGATGATAACTCGTCATCAAATTTAGCATGAATAGTATTTGAATTATAATATCGATGGTAAATCAATAATAATATTACCGCTTCACCTTGACTACACATATATACCTTTCGATGTACCTTCTATGTATGCCTACCTTCAGTTATCCATGAACACACCAAGTCAAGTAATAATAAACACACCGACATGCATAAAAGGTTTGTTAACATACATCCTGTCTCAACCGGGCATCTCGATTCAACTGAGGCACCCAACTTCAAGCTAGGCATCCCGGCTCAATTAGGGCATCCCATGTCTCGCCCCAAACCCCAGTCATGCAACAACCCCTTCCTTGGTTGGTAGAAACTTATGTCCCAAGATTCATTGCCAACCCTTCATTTTTAATCTTTCATTATATGCAAGCGGAAAACAAACCGTCTCCCCATCAACAGACAATCAAGCAATCAAATAGGAATAGTGAGATGAACAGCGGAAACACAACATCTACTCGTATATATAATTTTTACATTGGATTAACCTACAGAGGATCGTTTTCGATTTACAAGCCCAACAGAGGGGCCGATCCATCCACTATGCCAGACCAAAAAGAAACCAAGCTAGGCTAATCCAATTATACACAAAAAGAACCCTCGGGCTCGGAACTACAATCACTCGGATCCAATGGACTTAAACCCCGTCGATTCATAGTCGGAGGCGCACGGGTCGATCACTAGTGAAGCGGGGCTAGGATTCTCTACTACACCGTTAGGAGGTCCAGCTCCATGGGATCCCAATCAGCATCCTTGAGGCCCCTACCAGGCGGCCCATCGAAACCTCTCAGAGGATCAATCAGCAAGTTGCCATCCCTAATGAACCACACTAGGAACCTATGGGGTATCCATTGCCTCGGTCCCTCATCTACCCAGATGGTAGAGAGATACTTCTCGTACAGATGCGCCCGACCCGGGAAGCGGTGGTGCGTCACGACAATATCCCAGTCCTTAGGGATACTGAACCTCATTGGCTGAAATGCCATCCTAAGGACCTGAAAGTGGTTATATAATAACCAGTGAGATAAAATCTCAGCGAGTCTTCCCTAAACCCTCAATTAGAACACTAACTCAACTCGAGGTATCTCTTTAGAACCACTCCCACAAATAAACCACGACTAACAACCACCAATCAACAAATCACAACAACTAGGATCAACCACTAACCACATATTCGGTTCGCATGAAACCTTACCTAGTATGCCATACCATGCATGTTGAATCTCAGCACAATACACGCAATGCACATGACCATTAGATGATGCAGTTCATCAATCACATACGAGTCGCATCACAAGCGATCTCACTTAGCCATTGCCACACCTTACACATTATCGATTCATGTGTGCATGCCATAAACCGTGTGCTCAACTCATGCATATCCAAAACCAATGATGCCATGATTCTCATACGCTCTTGCACTTTAGTGCGCCACCTATCATGCATCAATCAATCACATGGGTCTCGATTAAGGTAAAATTGTTATGACACATCTCATACCGTGCCACACAATTTTACCTCATAATAAGGCCCAACCATCTCAACCCTTACACGTGTTCCACTTATTTATGACCTCATGGCCATGGCTAACTTTCTAGTCAGTGATCATCCGACTCCTGCTAGGCTACCGATGAAAAGATTGGGCTTCGTCCCGCCCCTCCGTCTAGACGGTATCCCAAAAAGGGACATCAGTCCAGAATCTACTGCGACCAGCTTCCGACTCTCACCCCCAAACTTTCATTGGGTGACGGTTCAACTATTGATCACACAAGCACACCACTAAGACTCCCTTTTTATCTTTAAGCATCTAACCAATGCACAATGCTTGTAAATACAATTTCAAATCATTTTCCCCTAAAGGCAGTTTGTTTCGATGTCCCTCGGACAAAGAATATTTCTATTTTTTGTGAAAACCACTCCATTCATGCGGATGCCCATGCATTTATGCACTTAAATTACCTCATGAGATCAAAACACATTAATTTAGACAACTTTTCATTCTCTGGTGAACAATGCACATGAATAGTGTTCGTATGAATAGTGAATTTCCAGAATTAAATAACTAATAAATTAAATTCAAAGGTCATTAAAAACACTAATTAAAGCAAACAATCAATCAATTAAAGCTAAACAAGGTTAATTAAGCACATAAGCATCATTAAGCCAATAAAGCAAGATTAAGCTAAACTAATCTTAACCATTCATCTAACCACCTATCTTAGGACTAATATAACTTGATTAAATGTCCTAAACTAGAATTAGCACTAATTAAACCAATCCTAAGCAAGTTTAGGCACTAATCAATAGATTATGAGCTAAACTCACCCATTAAACGGGCCGGAGACGTAGACGCGATAGTGACAATAGAGGCTATGCACTGGGACCTCAACCACGACGATCCAAGGTAGTCCTAAGCTCAAAACAGCAGCAACAACTTCTGCTTCTTCTTGCAACACTAGAAACCGAATAGCAGAGGAGGAAAATGAGATGGGCGGCTGATCTGAGCTCTAGTGAGGGGTTGGCCGGTGACCAGCAGTACTTGACGGTCAAGGGGAGTGGTTGGTGGTTGGGCTAGGTGGAGGAAGGGTTGGAATGGGAGAAAAACTGTTGGAATCGCAAAACAGTGTAGGCAGGCGGGCAGACCGACGGACTGGCAAGTGGTAACTTCAGGCCGATCGGCGGGTCAGCCGACGAGCGGCCAAGTTGGTCTGTACGGTTTGGGTGTCCTGAGCACGGTGGTGGGTGGCACGAGAGCTGATTTGCACGAGAAGCCAACAATTAACTCAGTTTTTCACAAGAAGATCAGCTGGAGCAGAAATAGGAAGAAAAGAAATTAAGGGAGGGAGGGGCTACGAATTTGCTTTAGCTAAAGGAGGGAGAGAGAGAGAAGAAAGAGCTAGCTGTCTTCCTCATCAAGGCTTTTCAATGCATGCTTCAACTCCCCATACAAGTGACCTCATCTTCTCTCTCTTCTTTTAGGGGCAAAATGGTCATTTCCACCTTGCACAAATTCACAACATTCCCTTGGGTTGAAAATGATGGGTGGGCCTAAGAAATGGGCTAGGCAATGAATAGAAATGGGCTTGGGCATTGATTGGGCTCAAAAGTGCTTAAGATTAACTAATGGGCTTCAAAGATAAATAGGTGGGTTGAGCCTAACGGGCTCACCTGCTTGCTCGGGCCTTCCATGGTGGCTGTCCCACCTTGGGCCTGAGGCCCACATTGGCCTTGCACGGCTCACATCCTCATAGGCTTGCCTTCTCGGTCCGAAAGTCCTTTTCCCAAGTACTCGGCTTGACTGGCACTGTCGACTGTCGAAGTAGTAACATCCGAAGTCTGTCCCGGACATTCTCGATAATTCAAAGTTCAATCTTGGGTTGTCATGCCATGTCAATTTTGCCCTAATACCATTTTGGGTACAACTCAAACTGACAAGCAGCTTTAAGGATTCACGCATAACTAACTCGGACTAAACCATGTTCAAGACATCTCGACACATAGATGTCCTTGGCTACATGAAATTACGGAGGATAGATTCTTATTTCAAAGTACACGATTATCGAGGATCGACCTAGGGTTGTTCGCTGGCTCGATAATAGTAAACGAAATCACTCGTTATTCCATTACGTTTTGTCCGCAGATCGACTTCTAGTCGTCCTTGAAATCGGCCTACCTATCGATAAGATAGTCCTCACGCAAGTCTCATGATCAAATTGTTTTCCCAGGTCAAATCCTTTAAACGTACAAGTTTTATCCTCATTAGCCTTTCCCCTCAAGGTCAGTATCTCAGGAGTGATCAATTTCGAGTGAGATCAACTAACAATGCATTGATGAAATTTACATTCATTCATCCTTCAAATGGCTCGAATTTTAGGAAATCGCATGCCAACTTAATTGAGGCATCTTGGGGGTTAGCTCACCCGAGGTATTCGAGCTCAACCAAGCATCTTGGCTCAACCAGGGCATTCCATTCTCACGAATGAGGCATCGCTGCCAATGCTATGTGACGATGGTCCTCTTCTTTTATTTAATGATCACATATCATGTGTCACATAAGCCAATTTATTATCTTCCATCTTAACCCACACATGAGCAAACTATACAAAATGGATCTACAACATAAAAATGACTACTCATGAGTAGGCACATGACTAGGACTCGATGATGTAGCATATCGCCCTAGCCAAAGGTTAGGAATTATACTTACCTTTGATAAACCTTGAAACATTAAAGGTTGCCTTACCAAGAGAGGACCTTCCTATAAGGCGGTGGGCGAGCAAGGAAGAGAGAGAGAGAGAGAGAGAGAGAGAGAGAGAGAGACGTGAGGAGGAGATGGTGCTTTTCTTTAGAGACCATCCTCTCTCAGTCCCGGCCATGAAGAACCACCTCTTCAAAGTTGTTCGAGACGAGGCTATCACCTTCGAGAACGTCGAAGATAATTTTAGAAACAAAAGGTTGCAGAGAAGTTGGGGCCTAGACGTGATTATTTTCACTGGGGACCCGTGTAAGTAGTTCGATCCGACGGTGGCCTCTTCCTCACCTGTGGCATGTTTGGTAGCTGATTGTCCATGTCGTGCTTCTTTTAGTCTTGGTGTTGTAGTGGTTGTGCCACGTTTTGCGGTTTTTACATCTTGTCACCCTTCCACTCATTTTGTTCCTACATTTGGAGTGCAAGTTTCTGGTGACAATATCTTTTGTACATTTGGCCCTTCCTCTGCAAATAGTGAATTCACAACCATGTATAACATTTTCTTAATGTAGTTATTGTTATTAAAATTATGAAGTTGTATATTAATTATGTGAACTTATTTCATTGAGAAGCTTAAACAGAAATTTTAACACTTATAAATGTGAGCATCAAAATTCCTGATTGTGCTGCAAATTTTATGATTAAGAAAATTCTAATTAAATTAGAAAGAATGATATAATATAGTTTGAAAAATAAAGTACGGGAAATTTGATATTAAAAGGGCTGAAAGAAAGATGGAGAAGAAACAATGGGCAAAGGTAAACATTGATAGACAATTAGTGAAAATAGAAGTTAATATGAAAAAAGTAAAGAGGGGAGCAAGGAAAGGACGTATGTCCTTCCAAAACTCTCCGTTAGTAGCATGATAGTGGACAGAATAAAATAAAGGGTTTTCTGCACCATCCTTTAGTATATTTTTTTATAGATAGATAGAAATGAAAAAAAAAAAAAAAAAATGAGGGTAGAGTAAGTACCCCACTTGCAAATTGAAAATAGAGAAAGACGAAATAAAAGGCGAAAGCCAAGCCAAACATGTCATAGTCTGTGATTAATGCATCAGATGTGAATTAACAGTTTTTTTTTATAAGAAAGGTGAGTGAGGGATGAGAGTATCAAAAAAGGACAGAAGAATGAGGGTAGAGTAAGTACCCCACTCTCCATAAGATGGGGCTAAAAAAAACCTTCCTTTCATGCTTTGACACACAAAAGACAATGTAGAGATCATACAGTTCTTCAGAAAGTTTATCAAGCTCCGGATTTCCCCCAAAGATATTAATATCACAAAATTTCATGAGCTGCTCTCGACCGCACCCCAAAAGCTCCACCATGTATCATAAACAAAAAAGGACGGCGCAATAGGTCAAATATCAACGTCAATCCCCAGTATGATATCAATCCAGGCAAAATCACCTGTAAGTTATCCATCAGGCTTTTCTTCATCGTAATAAGAAACGCCAATGACACGAGAACAGGAGGTACCGACCTGCTCTTTGAAGAACAATTCCAGCAGCGGGAACGTTGCTGATGTAGTTACCAAATTCACAATGTTCAGCGCACGAGATGCAACATAAGCATTATCATGATAACTGCAAGTTCCAAAGGTTAGAAAGCAAAGTTAGTAGATAGTGATAACAATATTGAGATTTCTTATCCCAAGAAAAACTATATGCAGCAATTAGACATGTTCTCTCGATCCAGATAATTGATGAAGATGACTTTGAAGATAAAAACTTCAATCTAATGTGGAGAATACCGGACTAGAAGAGCGGACCCATGCATATAGTAATTCGACCACACAAGCTAATGAAACAGTTACATGCATTGCCATCATAATGCAAATTGGATGTCACTGAACATGTGAAATATCGATTGAAGATCATTTTTGTGGCATTTGACAAATCCTTCCAATGGTATATGGCAGTGTAGACACAGATAAAACACCATATGAGAAATCGAACCTCAAGGACCAGATAAGCTTTGAGAGTATAAAAACTGTACATCCATTGGAAAGTTGAAGTAAAAAGAAGCAACTAATGCCAACGGCGGCGAGAGAGAGATTCGCGCCACTCACGGCAGAGGGAGGAGGTGGACGACAAGCCAAATGCAAGGCCCGTAGTACTTGACGGCCTGCTTAAGTGGCGGCCACGAGTCCCGACTGTACGGGCAGACTGGGTCTAGGAAGGCCTCAATCACGACGGTGCGAGCGCCGACTCAATGCTCCGCATACACAAACCCGTTGAACCTCGCCGGCGGCAGCGGCTGGGAGCTCCCAACGAGGGCATGGTGGGCAGCGAAGAAGGAGGGGGCCCAAAGCAGCGCCGCCGGTACCAGAGAGCTCGATATCATCGCCACCATCATTTTGACTGGAAACTGAATCTGACGGGATCGAATGGATAGAGGAAAACAGAGGTCAACGCACAGACGGAGGCACTAGGGAAGGAGCATTTTAAAGTTTCGAGGATTTTAAGGACGCATTTGGTAATCATTTTGTTATCATAAAAAATTTCTGATCAGAAATAATTCTTTCTTATTCTGTTCACGGGAACAATTTCTAAGCAAAACAATGCGTTTGGTAATTGTATAAAATTTCTGATTCTAGAATAGAAAAAGAACATAAATACGTTTGGTACCTACATAAAATTTTTATTTAGATTCTAAAATTTTATCAAATCACAGAAAGTCTATTGATTAATTATATTTATACTGAGTGATAAAAAT
The DNA here is from genome assembly GCA_014182555.1 of Eucalyptus erythrocorys. Lineage (NCBI taxonomy): Eukaryota > Viridiplantae > Streptophyta > Magnoliopsida > Myrtales > Myrtaceae > Eucalyptus > Eucalyptus erythrocorys. The sequence goes on from CM024602.1 coordinate 30,711,131, forward strand.
ATTAACTAATCAAATTTTTATTAAATAGTAAATAATAAACTATAGTATACACTATAAATATAAATACTAAATAATAAATTAAAATACAAAATTAACTATGTATTCTATATATAGCAAAATTTCAATTCCTACTTCAAATCATTTTTCTATTTTTAAAATAATTTTATTTTTTTTTCTTCTTCTTTTTTCCCCCTTTCTTCCTCCCCTCCTTCTTCTTCTTCTTCTTCTTCCTCCCCTTCTTCTTCTTCAAGATGGCCGGTCGCTGGCCTTGGGACAACCAGCGACCGACCAGACGAGGGTCGACGACCTCACCGAAGCGTTGTCAACCTTTAAAGAGGCTATGCCTCGTCAATTGAGCCTCACCGGCAATTGAGCGGGGCTCGGCTGAGCCTTGGTTGGGCGAGCGGCCTCGCCTAGATCTGGCAAGCTTGACCTCACCAAATCTGGGCAAGGTCAAGGCTCGCTGGTGGCCAGGGGAGGCCCACCTAGCCACCGGCGAGGCTCGGCCTCGCCAAATATGGTGAGAGTGAGGCTTGCCGATGGCTGGGCGAGCCTTCAGTGAGCACATCAGGCCTCGTCGACAGTTGGGCGAGGCGCCGGCGAGCTCGCCAAGCCTTGTCGATGGCTAGGCGAGTCGCCGGCAACCAACGACGAATGGTGGCATTTGGCAAGGGACGGCGGCAACGACAGACAGCAATGGCGATGGCAACAACACTTAAAGAACAAGAGAGAGGAAAGAAAAACAAGAAGAAAGAGGAGGAAAAAGAAAAAAAAATAGGTAGACTTGATTCTATAATTGTTCATGGGAACAAAAAATCAACTTTTTTTTTTTCATTCTTAATTCTACTCCAAATCTATTCCTAGAAACAAAAATTTTACCAAACGCGATTCTGTTCCAAAACTACTCTTAGAAACAAAAAAATAGAATCTGGCACTGTTTGGCCGGTTACCAAACAGGTCCTAAGAAACGACATGTGTATTTTCATGGGGCATTATCACACATGATTTGGTTGGACCGTAAGAGGAAATATATATATATATATATATATATATATATATATATATATATATATATATATATATAAAACAAGTTGGTTGGACCGCAAGCGGAATAAAAAGATTCAAAGAATTGAAAAAGGATTTGTAATTAATAAGTTTACTTTTATGGGTATTCTAAATTCTCCAAAAACGCAAAAGAAAAAGGCTAAAATAGCATTGCTCATGATGCTCCATGCTTGTTATTGATATCCATAATTATCATCTTAAAAGATGTTTTTCCAAAAATAGTTGCTCATGTCACTTGCAAAAAATATTGAATGAAAATTATTTTCATTGTCCGCAAAAATGTTTAAACGTATGTTATTATAGGTTATAAAAACATTTGTAATTGAATTATCATTTCAAATGATATAAGCAATCATTTTTATGAATATATCTTCTAAATCGTTCATTTTCCATGAAATTAAAAGAGTCATGTTATATAGCTATTTCTATCTTGCAATCATAAAACGCTTTAAAACACGTCTCATACCAAAATTTCATGGTAATTATAATTAGAGTTCATTTATTTTAAAGAAAATTCATGATTCCAAAAATATTTTCAAAAAAGTAATCACTTGTATCACATTCAAAAATAAGTGAGTGAGAAATATTTTCATTCCTTACGAAAATAATTAGACATAAATTATTGTCAATAATAAAAATATTTTCCCTTCACTAACCAATCATTTTCTAAAAAATAATTTCCAAATATTGAGTTTTGGTTGAAATAGATAAAGCCTTATATTTTACCGTAATATCAAACACGACATAGAAAATATTAATAAATAGATAAAGCCATATATTTTGCCGTAATTTCAAACACGATACAGGTATAATTAACAAATTCATGAGAGAGATACAATAACCAGCATTAGCATATATGGGAGGACCAGATCGGACCCTGGCAATCCATAGAAACGCTAACCATTTTCCTCCCGGGCCTCTCCAGAAGAGGAAAAAGCCGATCCACGATGGCCTGCTTCACAACACTCTCCAACCACCTTCAACAGTTTCTCAAGTTCAACACACACAGAGAGCAAGACCCAGGAAGAAAGAGAGAAAATGCTTCTCTCGGTGTTCTTGGCTCTCTATCTTCCGATCGCCAGCGGGAGCACGGTGCTCCTGGTCTATGTTTGCCTCCTCCGGTACGTCTCCAGTGCCGATCGCCGGGCCAGAACGGACAAGCAGGCCCAAGGCAGAGGGCTATTGGCTCAGGAGCTGGCGGAGATGCCGAGGGTCACTGGGAAGGAGCTGGCGGCAGGGACGGAGTGCGCCGTCTGCCTCGAGGAGGTCGCTGGAGAGGAGCCGGCCCGGGTGGTCCCGGGTTGCCGCCATGGGTTCCACCAAGAGTGCGCCGACGCGTGGCTCGCCTGGCGCTCGATGTGCCCCGTTTGCAGGGCCAAGTGTTAGAATTTTCCTAATATGTAGACTAAATTAATTGACATTGTTATTTACCATTTTAACATTTACCGTTTTACTGGGTTTGGTCTAAGGTGAGATAGAAGGTTTCTTAATTAGTCTAATATGGGGCTGGTTAGTGTGGGCCGAGTTGAGCCTGGTCCGTAATGAGGGGGACTGGCTGAAAATTCTATAAATAGCGCTCAAGTCTCTCCTCTAAACCTAATCTCACATATTCTCACCTAAGGGATGTTATTCTAACGTCAATCGTGAAGGGTCGCCTCATTGAGCCAGTGACTCAGAGGGCAATAGAGGAGAATGATTTGATGCGTGGATAAACCCCTTAAGTATGGGCAATCCCTTTTCTGCTTCCACTTTCAAGAACGAGATCCTAAAATAGGTGCTTTAATCTTCTATTCTTCGGGCGCGTGTTCTTGTTCTAGTTATGGAGATCTTGGGGTTGCGCAATTTGCGTCCTACACCAAGCTCGAGCCTCGGTCGTGGGCCGAAGAAGCCGAAGATCGTCAAAGCCCATGCTAGCTTTCGATTCTTTTCGCTCCTTTTTTTCCCCCTTCAAATTTTTGGAGAGATAGAGAAGCATTTTCAGTTCTTATGTGCGTCCAACTGCGACCGTGATGATTGATGCTTCGCGAAACGGACGGACACGGAGTCTTTCAATTGATTTGAGCAGGTTGGTTATTCCGCCGTGCATGGTGGCGACCGGCCGGCAACGAGTGAGTGGATGAAAAAACTCTTGGTGACTCAAGTGTCTATAATTCTGACGCATCTTTGCCGTTCATTTACATGAATTTCGTATGTGACTCAAACCACAGATAGACCTAGTAACCCTCAAAGCTTAACCCTTGGATAAACAATTTCCAGAAAATAGCTAATAAAACATAATAAAAGTCGATCAAAGACAATGGCGGAAAGGAGGAGAGTGGAATTGTCATTTACATAAATCTTCAAGATTACTCAGTCACATGTTTTGATTTGACAGACTTTAGATATGGCAAAAATGTACATAACCTTAACCAATCAGTCCACTCTAAATTGATCCATATTTCCACCAAGACATACCCGAACGAAAAGATGCCCTATAAACAGACCTATACAAAACCATCCATATTAACTAATAGTTTAAAAAAGACTTGGTCTTATTAGTCTTGTTGCTCATCTTACCACCAGTTTCAACCCTCATCTTGAGGTCCTTATGTCACTTACATCAATCTTTCATACAATTTATACCTCAAAAGAATAAATTATTATAGTCTCAAATGATGTACACAAATTATTATTATTGTTATAAATAATAAAAACTCCTAATACATAAGATATGCTCCTAATTTTCTTATGCATGCTCATCCAATCCTCAATGGTATCTTTGGGAGTACTAGTCTAAATGTCTTGGAACTCCAAACTTGACCAATCTATAAAGTATTTTGAAGTGAGTCTAAACTCATTAAAAAATATAAATCTAGGTCTAAATTAGTAATTCTACTCACATATTGATCAAAAATCACAATAGCATAATATTAGCAAGTAATATCACATATCATTGTCAATAGATAAACAGACATATTTTTTAAGCTCATTTAAGATAACGTAAATAGTGTGTTATATGTGAACCGCTATAATTATGAGTTCAATAAGTAAAAATAGATGATATGAGCCAATTTTTAGTTTAACACTCAAATACATATGAATGAATGTACAAATCTCATGATGCGCAAATGCCATGTAGTAGCTTATCGATATACATTGGTGACTCTATTTTCTACTTGACACTGGATAAGACTCATCTTGATTAATAATATATTGTCACTGCCGATTCATGGAGAAAGAATCATATACACATCTTTGCCACCTCTCAACCCATCCATCACAAGTGTTCTCTTTATCAATAAGGATAACTATACTATTGCACAATCGCATGACGACGTCTATTTCATGTTCATTCTCGTGAACATTCATACTCATTTTTTTTTTCTTTATTTTCCCAATCTTGGACCTCAAGTCCATAATATCAACAACAGGATACTCAATCTGTACCGGGCTACACAAGCCATATCAATTGGTGTATGAATTATAGGACTTTATGTCTTCTTAACCCTATACAAACCCATGTTACACGACAAAACATCTTTCTTTTTTTGGAGTTTTATACACATGCACAATGAAGGAATTCACTCTCTCGCGAATGAGCCATGACAAATATACTCATCACATGGCATCATTCAGATGTACATCATTATAGCACAACAATTGCTAAGTACAATTGTATATGATAATGCAAATAACATCAGACTAATTTTTGTCATTTCCCATATTAATAAGGAAAACCAAATATCTATTTATCATCATTTGCAAACCCACAAACTCCGATCCATAAAACAATCACTTAGAACAAGAGTTCACAATTTTCTTACATGACATGAATTTATCGTTATTCCCAACTTACTATTAAAAACTAAAATGTTTGTCCAACCACGTGATCCATTAAACAAAGGACACTTAGGGTGCACATAATGACCATTCAATTTCTCTATTTCTCTATTTTTTTGTTCCCCAAATGGATTTGAAACAGAAATCTATTTCTACTCCAGAAATAGATTTGGACGAGAAATTAGAAATTAAATTTTTAGCTTTTCTATTTCTAAAATAAATGTGAGAAATGAAAACTCTTCTCATCGTTTACTCTCGTCACCACTTGCTGCCCACCTGTTGCCCATGGGACGCTAGATGCCCATCACCAACCGCCGAACATCAACCACCCATTAGCCGCCACCAGTTGCCCTTTGCCCATCGCCGAACATCAGACACCTGCCACCAATCACCTGCTGCTCGCCGTCAATTGCTGGATGCCAATCGCCTCCTGCCGTTGATCACCGGAAGCTAGCCACCCACCGTCAGTCGCCCGCCGATCGCTAGATGTCTCCTACCACCACTCAAGAGAGAAAAAATTTATGTCATTATCAAACGAATTTCTATTTTAGGAATATAAATTTTACAAGGATATCAAATATATATTTTTGTTTAGAAACTTATCTAGGGAATAGAAATAGAAAAAGCAATGCTACTCAAAATTAATTTCAGGAACAAATTGGTTATCATGCATGCCCTTAGCTTTCTCATTGCACCTCATACATGGCATCAATCACATGCATGTATAACAACAATAATAGGCAAAAGAATACCTCAAGTGCCAAAACTTGACACAAGAAGACACTTAAGTGTCACTTTTTTAAAAAAATTGGACACTTAAGTGTAACATCCAACGACCCCTTCAGAAATCTTACGTGGCAATTTTTTATTAATTTTGTTTGCTTACATGGCTCGCCAAAAGGCTACTCAGCAAAAGAACACAAAAACGATCATTTTAGCACAATTCAAATTTTAATATAAAAATATTTAAATTAAATTTAAAACCAAAATTAAAAATTAATTAATAGCAGTTGGCGGTTGAGGGCTCAACCCTCACCACAGCCACTACCCTGCTATTGCCAGGAAGGTGGGGGAAGGGTCAGCTAGGGTCTCGACCCCAACCGACCGGTTGCGAGGGCCCCGGCCAAGCGAGGGCTAGCAACCCTTGCCAAATTTAGGGAAGGCAGCAATCCTCACTCCAAATCTAGGCTAGGGTTCGTAGGCCCTCATCACCGATTAGCTGGGGTCACTGGCCTTCGACCAGGGCACGGTGACTCCGACCGACCTTCCCCCCACCTTTCCAGCGACAGCGGAGTGGCGACGGCTGCGAGGGCTGAGCCCTTAGCCGCCAATTGATGTTCGTCTTCCTACTTTTTTTTTTTTTTTTTTTTTTTTTCGAATTTAGTTTTAAATTAAATTTAATTAATTTTTATATTAATTATTTACCAACGTGAGCAATAAATTGATGTCGTTTTGACACTTGTCTAGTCACATCAGTGCACAAAACGACGTCATTTTACGCTTGACTCGTCGGAAAATCGCCACGTAAACATTTGGAGGGATTCTTTTGTTGTTGGCACTTAACTATCCATTTTATTCCGATTTTATGTCAAGTTTTGGCATTTCAGATATCATTTTCTCACAATAATATAACTTTGTACATGTCACAAAGAATATCAACATAGACATTTCCCCATAATTATGCATCAATTTACACCACATTAATCTCTTGATGCGTTCCATATGATAAAAATGGCTCTTATGAGTCATATGCGCTATAATTGCTGCATGTCACATAATCTCATCAGTGCAAATTACATGGCATTAATCCCAGTGTGGCTCACATCTCAAAATCTCTTAATCTAACTCTATGAATCAAATCAATTAGGTAAGGTCATTCATTTTCTTGTTGATCCATATGAATATCTAATCGATACTATGTAAATGTCACAAATTTTGTAAAGTTACAAAAACAACCCACTTTTTAAAATATATGTGTAAGTGAGTCCAAATTTTGACTAGTTAGATAAATTGCCTAAATTAGGCAATTAATTTAAAACGAACTATGAACCTCCAATCATGGGCATCCTTAACGGGTCAACAGCCCCCCAAATTTTCAGTTTTAGAAGATGAGACATCTAATTTGCTTTAATTATAAAATAGCCTTTAATCTACAATACTAGATTTGTTACCCGATTCCTTTTCCTTTAATTAATCCACCATACTAACTTACTAACAATCATTTTAATTAACAAAGTTCACTGTTCACAGAAGAATGTATATGCTATGAATTCGCGCTTTTGCCCTTATATTAAACAAATCTACTATTTATGCCTTTACATGCATGATTTCATCATTTTACTATCGAAAAAATTATCAAAAACGTTCTAAACTTATTTTAATTATATCGATTCAATGATAAACTTATTTTCTTAACCAATCGAATCATAAACATTTTCCATTTGTGACAATACAATCCATTTGGCCAACTTTGACCGAAAATCACTAACAAAACAACAACCGTCTTATGTGGCATAGCCGGAGCTGAGTAGACAAAATTTTTTAATTTTTCAATATCTTTTTAATTTTTTATTTTTGATTTTTTTCCTTCATTTCTTTTGTTTTTGATGGCAAGCTGTGGCCAATAAGGGTTGCTAAAGCTCGCTAGCCGCTAACGAGGGTCGCTGCTCTCGCCGAGCCTAACATGGAGAATTGGACGGAGACAAATTGCAGGAAGACGGACAGGCGCAACGGTTCATCGAAAAAGCACGCATGGTTTCAAAATACCCACGATGGCAGACAGCACTTGGAATCTGAAGTTAAAACAACCGGTGCGCACGAGAGAGCAAAATAATTTTGTTACCATAAAATATGATACAGTGATATTTTGATTTGTCGCCAGTGTATTATGCTGAGGTGATGGTAATTGTTGGTCACGATTCTAGAATTATGATGTGGCACTCCGCGAACAGTTATTTAATTTAGTGGACATATTTAAATAAAGGACAAAACTCCGCCACATCACTTTGCAAATAATTATAGAAAGCGAGTCTTGGCCGCATTGTTCTTTCCAAATTCAAGTCGATTCATAAAGTGGGGTTCGAAGGATGGCGCTGATGCTCTAAAAGTTGACTTTCTGCCCTTAGATTTTGCGCACTTAGATGAACTTCGGAATTACGATGAACACTGATAATGTAATCTATGCTATTGCACCTACAGCCTGAGCAGAGAACCAGACGCAACTGGAAAAGCAATACACGCAATCCATGCAAGGTTAACCATGATTGCCTCGACCTGTTCTTCTGATCTTAAACAAATCAGGTGTCTCCAGCATTTGAACCGAGGCGGTTCACTGGTGCATAAATTCCTTCGGAATAAGAAGTTGCACGTTGCTGATCAAAATCAACCTCGGCCTTGCACATCAAATCTGGCAATGCTTTTAATTTCCACAGATTGTGTCAACCGACACGATACTACCACTTAATTATGCACAGAACCAACATGCTTAAGGTACATCGACATATCAAAAGTCTTCATTTTTATACGGTGCAGCAAAGATACCTACCATAGCACATTTGAACCACGAAATTAAATCCATAAAAAGCATACACAGAGAGAGAGAGAGAGAGAGAGAGAGAGAGAGAGAGAGATTTGGAATGACTACATATCATTGACAGCAAATCGTTAATAAGGATAAACATTTGCCGAGAGCGGATCTCCCTGTGCAGCTATCAGTGGATCAATAATGCTTCTCCATCCATCATAATCTATGGTCTCGTCACTATCTGGCAACGAGAATCCATTGACGAAGAAAGTAGGCGTGCCAAATACTCCTCTTGATGCACTATATTGCAACAGCAGAAGCAACTTTCCAAATGAGTGAGTTGTACCAAAATATGCTCAAAGCAAGTAATGCCGCACCTATAATTCCAGCGAGGTTGTCTTGCTGAATCTACAGATTTAAACTGAATTGACCCTTGAATCAATATCCAGAACCCGAACTAACCTTCAAAGAAACCCTTCTTTTAAGATCAGTTTGACTATTCTGGAACCCTGACAGAACTGCATATTTCAAGGAGTTCACAACAACTTGTGTGGCAAAGCTTGCAATGTAATTCACCACAGCTGCCTTTGACAAGTTTGCAATCTATTACCCATGATTTTTTTTTTTGGACGAAATTATTACCCATGATTTGGTTGGACCGCAAGGGGAAAAAAAAAAGATTACAAGAATTAAAAAAAAGGATCGTTAAATTAATAAATTTACTTTTATGTTTTTACACATGATTTGGTTGGACCGCGAGAGGGAAAAAAAAAAAGATTCGAAGAACTGAAAAAGGATTCGTAAATAATAAATTTACTTTTATGGATATTCTAAATTCCTCCAAAAAGGCAAAAGGAAAGAGCTAATTATTAATATCCATAATTATCATTTTAAAGGATGCTTTTCTAAAAATAGTTGCTTGTGCCACTTACAAAATATATTAAAGGTCAAGTATTTTCGTTGTCTTGAAAAATGTTTAAACTAAGTTATTATTTTAAGTAATGATTATATTTTAAGTAATGACTATATTTAGAAATATATCTCATAAAATCTTGTAAATCATTTATTTTTCATAAAATTAGAAGCCTCGTGTCATATGACTGTTTCTGTCTTATAAGGATAAGATGCTTTAAAGCACATCTCATACCATAATTAGGGTTCATTTATTTTAAAGAAAACTCAAGATTCTAAAAAATATATTTCACTAAATGATCGTTTGTATAACCTTAAAAAATAATTGAACAAAAGATATTTTCACCACCCGTGAAAATAATTAAATATAAATTATTATCGATAACAAAAATATTTTCCTTTGCTTCATTATTTTAAGCGATATAAATAATTATTTTTGAAAGATATCTTACAAATCTTGAATTCTAACACCACCGCCTGCGATGACCCAGTTGAATAAGAGATTCCTATGATACTCGTCGAGGGAAGGGAGGAGTTCGATATAATTACCCATGATTTTTTTTTGGACGAAATTATTACCCATGATTTGGTTGGACCGCAAGGGGAAAAAAAAAAAGATTACAAGAATTTAAAAAAGGATTGTTAAATTAATAAATTTACTTTTATGTTTTTACACATGATTTGGTTGGACCGCAAGAGGGAAAAAAAAAAAGATTCGAAGAACTGAAAAAGGATTCGTAAATAATAAATTTACTTTTATGGATATTCTAAATTCCTCCAAAAAGGCAAAAGGAAAGAGCTAATTATTAATATCCATAATTATCATTTTAAAGGATACTTTTCTAAAAATAGTTGTTTGTGCCACTTACAAAATATATTAAAGGTCAAGTATTTTCGTTGTCTTGAAAAATGTTTAAACTAAGTTATTATTTTAAGTAATGATTATATTTAAGTAATGACTATATTTAGAAATATATCTCATAAAATCTTGTAAATCATTTATTTTTCATAAAATTAGAAGCCTCGTGTCATATGACTGTTTCTATCTTATAAGGATAAGATGCTTTAAAGCACATCTCATACCATAATTAGGGTTCATTTATTTTAAAGAAAACTCAAGATTCTAAAAATATATTTCACTAAATGATCGTTTGTATAACCTTAAAAAATAATTGAACGAAAAATATTTTCACCACCCGCAAAAATAATTAAACATAAATTATTATCGATAACAAAAATATTTTCCTTTGCTTCATTATTTTAAGCGATATAAATAATTATTTTTGAAAGATATCTTACAAATCTTGAATTCTAACTGAAGTAAATACAGCCCTATATTTTGCCCTCGTTCCAAACACGGTGCGGGAATAATTAACAAATTCACGAGAGAGATTTGCTCACAATTTTCCTACCAGCCAGCAATGGCATACGTGGAGAACCAGACCATATCTTCGCGATCCATAGAAACAAACGCTCACCATTTTCCTCCCGAGCCTTTCCTCGAAAACAGAAAACGAAAAAGCCGATCGACGATGGCCTGCTTCACGACACTCTCCGCCCACCCTCAACAGTTTCTCAAGTTCGACGCACCCACACAGAGCAAGACGCAGGAAGAGAGAGAGAGAGAATGCTTCTCTCGGTGTTCTTGGCTCTCTGTCTTCCGGTCGCCGGCGGGAGCGCGGTGCTCCTGGTCTATGTTTGCCTCCTCCAGTACGTCTCCGGCGCCGATCCCCGGAACAGAACGGCCCAAGGCGGAGGGCTGTCGGCTCAGGAGCTCGCGGAGCTGCCGAAGGTCGCCGGGAAGGAGCTGGCGGCGGGGACGGAGTGTGCGGTCTGCCTTGAGTAGGTCGCCGGAGAGGAGCCGGCCCGGGTGGTCCCGGGTTGCCGCCACGGGTTCCACCAGGAGTGCGCCGACGCGTGGCTCGCCCGGCGTTCGGTGTGCCCCGTTTGCAGGGCCAAGATCGAGCCCCGGTCGTGGGCCGAAGAAGCCGGAGATCATCAAAGCCCGTGCTAGCTTTCGATTCTTTTCGCTCTTTCTTTTCTTTCTTTCTTTTCTTTCTTTTTTGCCTTCAAATTTCTGGAGAGATAAAGAAGCGTTTTATGCCCAACTGCGACCGTGATGATTAATGCTTTGCGAAACGGACAGACACACAGTCTCTTAATTGATTTGAGCAGGTTGGTTACTCTGCCGTGCATGACTGCATGGTGGCAACTAGCGGGCAGCGAGTGAGTGGATGAAACACTCTCGATGGCTTTGAGTGTTTATGAATCTAACGCATCTTTGCTATTCATGTATATAAATTTCATATGAGATTCACATGATTTAACAGTTGAGATGAATTTGGCTCATATATTTTTTGTTATAAGTTCAAACAATGTCTTGAGCGATTTATGTGCTGTAGGCATAACAAATAGAGGTTTCTTCATTGTGGTGACGGATTTGTGTGCCTATTGTAGATGAAGTAGTTATAATTATCGAAATTTGTATAGCATCTTAAAGAGATGAAAAAAGGTGCAATGCGATTTCAATTTTTGGGTACGTTCTCATCTCAATCCTGGCCTACTCGGAGATCGGAACCAGCCTGACCGTCTTTGGCCAGTCCGTATTCTAATTTTGAAAATTCATAGGCTGGCTCGAACGCCGATCACTCGTGCCGTTCTTTGACACGACGGGCGACCTTCAAGAGAATTTCTGAAGCAACTGAATTAGCGGAGGCCCTCTTGAGCCTGCTTTAACGGTGGCAATTGGCAAATGGGATAGGGTGGGCCCACTGTGCCTTGCACTATGTGTTTGGTACTAGCCAATTCTTGACTATTTTTGTTCTTCTGTTCTCCAAAATAAAAATAAAACATAAAAATTCATTTGGTAATATCATCTAACTTTTATATTTCTGGGAACAAATTAGTTCTGAAAAAATTACTTATTTATTTCCAATAACAATTCTAAAATCAATCCATTTTCTTTTTGTCTTTTCTTCTTTTCTCTCTTCTTTTTCCTCCTCTAGCCAATCGCAAGGCACAACAAAGGCCAGCGACGGACTAGAGAAGGGTGGCGAGGCCAACCTCACCCTACACCAGTAGGAATCTCCTAAAATTATTTTAAAGAAAATGCTATGTAACAAATAAAAATCGAGGGTAGTAATAAATACATTCTTAGTCTATTTTTATTTCGAAAATAAAATTCTTGTGCAATTACCAGATACATCTAAATACTTATAAATTTGTTTCGAAAATGAAACTAGAAAAAAAAATTATTTTTGAAAATAAATTATTACTAAAAGTATCTCAAAAAAATTGCAAAAGCAATCAAATCAAAAGGTTGTATGTCAAGAACGATTTCTCTCCCGTTTTGGGAGCTTCTCTCTCCTAGGAAGAGTGTCTCCACGCTTGATGTGGCAATGGTTTCTTTACTCCCTAATCAAAACCCTAATCGAAACACCCACCCTTCCATTTCAGTCTATTTCCATCCCCTTTGATTTCTTCCCAGACTGACCCTCATTTTGGAAATGGCTGTTGTTTGAGCACTGTTCCATTCACCTGGAGATGTCATCCATGGTGAGTTTCTATTTTTTCTCACAAAATGAGCCTTCTTTAACTTTTTTCCACTAAAACTGAAACCAAATCCCTACAAAATTCCACTATATCAATCTTAATACCCCTTTCCACGAATCATCCAGTTCATATATCCCACACTTCAAAAACCCTAACCCTACCCCAGCTGTTGTATCAAGCTTCAATCCAACTCTGTGTAAGTTGTCTAAAATGAAGGGGTGCTAAATACAGTGCAAAATGGCTACGAACATACAGCCGGAATACATCCACCATTTTCATCTTCGTATCAAACGCTTTCCTTCGATCCAGGTTGGTCTCTTCCATTAAGGAGTTAAGAACTGATTTTAAGGCTTCTACGAGCACGCTTGTTGTCGTACTACTATCTTCTTTGACTATCTTCTGGAGTGTTTCGCCTCCATGGAACACAAAGGAGCAGATCCTCGGATGGAACTTCTCTGCAAGAGGTTGGGAGATATGTGGTCAGAAGATGATATAATCGATATGGAGGATATTAACATAGTGAGCAGGAAAAAGATTGTTGAGCTATGTTGGTAGGAAAGCTATTTATGAACCCAGCGGTTAATTTTCAAGCTTTTCAGAGCACAATGAAGAAGGCCTGGAAAATTGAAAGTGTTGATATTACCCCCTTAGAGCAGAGACTGTTTTTATTTGCTTTCAAAACAGAAGGGGAATCTAAATGTGTGTTGAACGGCGGCCCTTGGTCCTTTACTAATCATTGTCTGTTATTAAAACCATGGGAACCAAACACTCCCCCTCGCTGTTATAACTTCTCTAAAGGGGCTTTTTGGGTCCACATATTCGGCCTCCCGGTGGAATGGCGTAATGTAGAAGCTGTTAGGAGAATTATGCAAGATCTTAGAGAAGTGTTAGAGATCAAAGTGGAACCCAAAGGTGCTGCTAATTTTGTATCAGGAAAAGTGAAAGTTGAGTTGGACCTCTTTGCGCCTTTAAAACAAGGAAGTGTGGTTAAACGAGCGGGGAGAAAATTCTGGTTGGAATACAAATATGAAAGGCTTCCTCATTTCTACTATGCATGTGGAAAATTGGGACATTACACTACTCATTGTGCTAAGAACCAAGTACGCCTGGAGAGAATTAATGAGCTACGATTTGGGTATTGGATGAAGGCAGAAGCTAAAGAATTCAGCCCTATTTGGAAGATGTTTTATGAAGATCTAAAAGAGGACAACGTAGTAGATGAAGTTGTACCTGAAACTCAAGAACATCCAAGCCGTATGGACATTGTCTAGCGCCTCCCCTTAAACAGCAGCCACATGGATAGACCTGAAAAAAAAGAAAAGAGATGGATAATGTAAGACCAAGAGATGTACAAGGAAAGGCAAGCTCTTCATTCCTGTTATTAACGTGGCAAGACAACAAACCATCCTCTGCACCTCTCAAACAAAACATCCAGGAGGGATTGTATCAAAGAAAAGAAGGAAAAGCAGCCAAGCACACAAGCAAAAAATAGAAAAGGTTCAGTCCTTATGGCAATGAGAAGCAAGACCAGCAGATTTTGGATGAAACACAACTCCTAGAGACCCCAATCCAAGTCGATAAGGGAGAGGGTACATGGGCTTTGGTGGCTAGCCCTAATAAGCCACCGGGGTACCAATGAACATATTAAGCTGGAATTGTCAAGGGTTGGGCAACCCCCTGACAATTTGGGAACTAAGAGCCTTAGTGGCTCAACATAGGCCCAGTTTAGTGTTCCTAATGGAGACGAAGAACAAAAAACAGATGGTTGTGAGGTTAAAGAACTTAAAGTTTTAGAATCACTTCCTGGTGGACCCAAATGGGACTGCAGGAGGGCTAGCTTTATTGTGGAACGCTTAAGTTCAGGTATCAATTGAATCATACTCTGCTGATTTTATAAATGCAACTTGTAAATGGGAAGGAAATAGAACTTGAAGTTTCAGAATCACTTCGTGGTGGACCCAAATGGGACTGCAGGAGGGCTAGCTTTAATGTGGAACGCTGAAGTTCAGGTATCAATTGAATCATACTCTGCTGATTTTATAAATGCAACTTGCAAATGGAAAGGAAATAGAACAGTGATGCGGACTACGTTTGTGCATGCTCCTTATACTTTCCAAAGAAGGGTGTTGTTATGGGAGGAATTGAAATATATTAAGTCCCTCAATTCTCGTCCATGAATTTGTATTGGCGATTTTAATGAAATTCTATACCACTGGGAAAAAATTGGAGGAAGATTGGTTGAGTATCACAAAATGGCAGCATTTAGACAAATTGTGAATGATTGTTCTTTTATGGAATTAGAAGGCAAAGGCTACATGTTCACATGGGCAAATAACCGGGGAGGAGATGAATTTATAAAAGAAAAAATTAACAGAGTTATATGTACCATTGAATGGAGGGTTTCCTTTCCAGAAGCTTTAGTATATACCCTATCGGCAATAGGATCAGATCATTGTCCCTTGTTAGTATCTCTCATGGCGGAAAGGAGGAAGAGGAAAAGGCATTTTAAGTTTGAAGCTTTCTAGTTGGAAGGTCAGGAATATGGGGAAAAAGTAAATATGGTGTGGAATGGTCGTGGGGTAAAAAATCTAAGCTAGGGGGCAAAGATACAAAAAATCATGGCATCTTTGGAGGTATGGAGCAAAAAATTTTCCAATGCCCAGACACAAATCAGAGACTTAAAAAGAGAAATTGAAGCCATAACAAATAATCAAAAGGCAGAGCATGACAGAAAGAGGGTACAAGAGGTAAAAGAAAAGATAGAACTATTATGGAAGCAAGAAGAAATGTTTTGGGGGATGAGATTGAGAGTTTCATGGCTGAAATGGGGGGATAGGAACTCTAAATATTTTCATGCTACCACAATTCAATGCAGGCAAAGAAACAGAATATCTATGCTCCAAGTTTCAGATGGAGAGTGGACTTGAGACGAAGGAAGACTGAAAGAGGAAACTTTAGCTTTTTTCACCGAATTGCACACCTCGGTGGGACCTCGTAATATCCAAGCCATCATCGACCAATGCGCTACTATGGTGACTGAAGAGATGAATACAGCCCTAACAGCAAAAATAATGCTACAGGAAGTCAAAGATGTAGTCTTTCAACTCGGTGCGTTTAAAGCCCCAGGACCAGACGGATTAAATGGTCAGTTCTATCAACATCACTGGAAAGATATTCAGACTGACATTATGGAAATGGTAGAGGACTTCTTGGAGACAAAATGCCTTGATCCAAATCTGAACAGAACTCATATTGAACTTGTCCCTAAAGCTCCAAACCCGGAAAAATTAGATCAATTCCGACCGATCAGCCTTTGTAACTTTTCCTATAAAATTATCTCAAAAGTGTTGGCAAATCGACTGAAGAGATGGCTTCCTGATTTGATTGAAATAGAACAGAATGCGTTTGTCAATGGAAGACAGATACAAGACAACATCCTCATAGTTCAAGAGATCATTCACCAACTTAGAATCAGGAAAAGAAAGAAGAAATTCCAAGCTGTGCTTAAACTAGACATGAAGAAGGTTTATAACAGAGTTGAATGGGACTTCCTTGAAGCTTGTACGAAGAAAATGGGTTTTAGCACTACATGGGTAACTTGGATCATGCAATGTGTCACAACTACCTCATTCAGCGTGAAATTTAATGGAGACTCCTTACCTTATTTTCAACCAGCTCGAGGTATTAAACAAGGAGACCCTCTATCCCCTTACCTTTTTATACTTATGGCGAATGTCTTATCTTTAATGATGAAAAAAGCAGTTGATGAGGGACGACTAAAAGGTATTCAGTTAAACAGCCATTGCCCCACACTATCGCACCTACTGTTTACAGATGACTCTATCTTCTTTCTAGATGGTAAGATTAGTGAGTGCCAAAATCTAGCTGAGGTGCCTGAATCAATATTGTGTAGCTACCGGGCAACTAGTGAATTTGAACAAATCATGGATTCTTTTTAGTGCAACAACATCAGGCAACTATACAGTCAAAAGTGGGTATAATCAACTAAGGAGAATAGAGATCAACCCAGCACATAATGAAGCATCAACCTCATACTAGAAACCCAGAGGCCTATGGTGTAAAATCTGGAACTTTTGAACTATACCGAAAATCAGAGTTTTTATGTGGAACCTTTGTCAAAATGCGCTCCTCACGTCAGAAAACTTAAGCAGAAGGAAAATCGCACCTAAGTCGACCTGCCAGCTCTATAAGAAGAAGCCCGAAATAGAGGAACATATGTTTTTGCTTTGCCCCTGGACATACAAGATTTGGTCAGACCCACGCATCGGCATACCAGTACAAAAAAAGGGACTAACAAGTATAGATTGGTGGATTCTTAACTACAAGCGAGCCTTACCAGAAGCACCACCCCTTGAACAAGTTGCCGAATTGCTCTGGTTCATGTGGAAAACAAGGAACGAGGCCATCTTCAGAGGGAAGTCGCTGGATCCGCAGGGAATCATCTTGGAAGCCCTCACAAAGCATGAAGAATTTAAAATCTGGAACTCAAAACAGGAAAAACGTGACGAGAGAGACCATACTTGCGCGACGAATTGGAACCCCCTGCACCAAAATTGCTAAAAATCAATGTCGATGGAGGATTCAGAGCGGGCGAGTTGAGAGGAGCGATAGCTAGTGTATGCAAGGACGCGGATGGTGTTCTACTTGGAGGGTTCGCATGCCAGATTCGAGTGCAATCTGCACTCCAAGCTGAAACCCTAGCTTTGCTTGAGGGGATGAAGCTTGCGCACGAATGGGAGAAGAGGAAAGGCAAAAGTGAAAGTACAATTATTAAATCTGACTCCTCTGTTGCAGTTCACGCTTTGTTGGGGGAAAAACAAGTACCAGCACAAATTGAGACGAGCCAGGCCTCTTTGTCTTCTTCACCTCACATATAACTCACTCACTGCTTTAGATAACAAAACAAAATTGCTGATTGGGTTGTTAAAGTCCAGCTTGACCATCGCCTCCCTAACAATTGGATTTTGAGCCCACCACAACCATTGTTTGATTTTCTTTTTCTCTTTTTTTTAAGTCTAGATGGATCATATTTTATATTATCTACTTAAGTTCAAGTAAAATGTAGCTTTTTCAACCCAAAAAAAATAAAATAAAATAAAAAAATAAAAATCCATTCCCCCGTATTCACTCGAAATTCAATTTCCCAACTACCGATTCTGAAGCATGACGCAATTCTCATAGAGCCCTCGTCTCGCCGTATCCCATCAGTTATCTCAATCCAGCTTTTAGTTTTGCAATAATGTCGCGGTTCATACAAGATAATGCACAGATCCTGGGTGCCCTGCGTCGTCGGAACACAGATGTAGCAGCATGGCCCAAAGAGGCCGATCGAATCCGATCATCCCAGCCGTCGAAGGCGGCCACGCCCGCAACTGCGAGTCCATCGACACCGTTGGATCCGAATGCTCGCAGGGGTCCGGACAGCAAAGTTCCGTACACCGATGGAGACCCCACTTCATCATTTTCCGGGGACAAGAGGAGGAGAAAATATTAGGTATGTCAGACGCTCCAGCCTGGCAAACAAGAAGGCGGTGGGAGCGCGACACGTGTCCCGGTGGGACCCATAACGTCAGGCGCTCGACTCAACCAGCGCTTCTCTCTCTCTCTCTCTCCCTCTCTCTCTCTCTCTCTCTCTCTCTCTCTCTCTCTCTCTCTCTCTCTCTCCTCTCTCTTCTCACTCTCTCCCAAATAACTCAGCTGGCGGCTCGGCTCGGCTGGCAGAAGAACAAATGGATGGGTAATAAATGCGACACTCCCGCTTAAAATTTCTCTCTCCTCACTTGAATTTTCTTGGTTTTGTCTCCCTCTCTCCTCGTGGAAGAGCAGATAGTCTTCTCTCTCCTCTTTGCTCTCTCTTCCTCCTCCGACGCTCCTTCCGGTCTAGCGATTCCTTCGACGACCGTCGCTCCCTCCCAACGACGGCCTTTCTCTCTCCACTCGACGGCCTCATCTCAGGGCTCCATTCTCTCGGCGCACTTCTTCCTAAATCGCGCTCTCTCCCGACAGCCGATTTCGCTCGCCTCTCTCCGTCCCCCGACTCGCGACCGAGAAGCAATCACTTCGCCCTGCTCGAAGCAGTCGCTCGAGAAGCCTTGAATCCGCGAGTCAAGTTCGATTTTATTTCCCGAGGTTTTATGTTCGCATCTTTGTTTTGGGGGAGAAAGCTTGACCTAAATTTGCGATTAGAAGTTCACTGGTTTATTGCTTCTAATTCTAAGAGCAGCAACGCGAGAAATGAAACTGCGGCTGTCTCTCTCTCTCTCTACCCTTGTCCGGTTTTTCCGTTCTTGGCAAATTCGAAGATGAGCCCACTTCTGGATACATGATCTTAGGCCGACCAGTCAAGTCAAAGCCCGATGTAATCTCGCTGCTGCGCTCCACCGAGCTGTTGAATCGCTTGTGTCTGGGGGGTTTCAAGATTTTCCGGGGGGGCAATCGCCTGTTCCGTCATTGCAGACTTCCAAGCGAGAAGAAATGTGCCCACAATAATCACCCCAACACCGAACCGCCTCCTTTGTCCTCTCTTGGTATGTCGTCATCCCTTCTCTGCTTCCGTTTTTTCCCTCGTCATTTGGTGTCAGGAAGTGGTGGGGATGTTACAAGTAAAAGAAAGGAATCGGGCCGTGAGGTTTCGCCTGAATTGTGAGAGATTAACACGGGAGTGGTCGACCCCACGTCCCGTATATGGCGAACGGTATGATTTTTGAATGAAAGTGGGTTCGCATGAGCTATGAGCGTTGGTGGGGAACGAGCAAGAAAGTGGGTTTTGCTGAAAATTTTGATCTTGTTGAAGTTGGACAAGTTAGGAGTCACGGCATTTCTGTTTGTTGAAAGCTAGTTAATCTTAGATGCTGTTTATCGAGAAAAATTATAGGAAGAGTAGACACTGAACTAATGTGACTCTTTCGATGAACTAAACACATGGGGAAGCTGATATTACTTGAGATCTCTTGGAATAGTTGGTGGGTATATCTAGATTCATGAACACCCTGGAATTGAATTAAAAGGTTGCATTTCTTTTATTGATAAGCGTTTTCTGTTCCTCTGCTCATGCTTTGTATCTGACTTTAGTGTCCATTTTTCTTGTTTTCTCATTCTCTTTTTTGGTTTTGAAGGGAATTAGTCGAATTGCTTGTGAACTTTTCGTCAAGCGGAACTTGTCTAGGCAGAGACGGAGCGGCCCCGCGGAATCGTTGGCCGTCAAAGGTTGTCGTTCTTGCTAGGTAGATTGGTGATAGATAAGCGATTTTCGCAATAATGATGTCTAACTGAATCATGGAAGTACGCTGTGTTTTGGTAATAGATAAGCGATTTTCGCAATAATGATGTCTAACTGGATCATGGAAGTACGCTGTGTTTTGGTAATAGATAAGTGATTTTCGCAATACTGATGTCTAACTGAATCATGGAAGTACGCTGTGTTAACGAGCGTCTTACGATCGTCCACCCACGGGCATGCATGCATATGGAGATATAAAATGTGAAGAATGAGCTGTGATATTTTGGCATTGACATTTTATTCTGGCAGGGGATCCGATCGAAGAATTCCAACCACTCTGTGAAGTTCAGAGCGACAAAGCGACCATAGAAATAACAAGTCGGTACAGAGGAAAAGTCGCCCATCTTAATCACATTCCTGGCGATATAGTGAAGGTGAGAATTAGCCTGTATCTTGATTTCTTCTGGAGCCTATGCCTATGTTTTGTATATTTTTATTTATCCAGAGTTATTATCTAGTAAAGCTATAAGAGTATACAGGAGAAATGGTATCATAATGGAGACGTGGAACGAAATTATTGTTACAGAATTTGGAAATAATTGCATGTCAAATGAAACGTGCATCGCATACATGATCAGCGTGGCACTCGTATGATGTTTTTGAGGCTATGCATCCTTGATGAGTATATGGGCATTGGGAATTTGAGGGATAGGCGAATTGTGGATACTAAAATTCTAGGGATGCTTGTGCTGTAAAGATTTGTGCCTCCATTTGCTGAGTGGGTTTTTATCTGCAATCGATGGAGAGACACTCTACCTGTTGTTCATGCTTTAAAGTTTGCTAACTGTAGGTCGGAGAGACCCTTCTAAAGATGGTTGTTGAGGAACCACATCTTCTAGTGGAGGCTTGCGATGGTTTAGAAGATGTCAATTCTCCAACTTCTGAGACGATAAAAAGCCAAAATTGTGGAGTCCTGTCAACACCAGCTGTTCGAGGTCTTGCCAAGGAATATGGCATAGACATAACTGATGTCCATGTTACTGGAACGGATGGCAGAGTGCTAAGGGAAGATGTTATTAGATATGCTGCTGACAAAAGAAGTGTGGAAGGTAGTTCTGCCTCTCTGGGTACTGATCACGAGGATCAGTTTTGGGAGGGGCAGAGACTCACCAAAATGTATCAGCTAAATCTGGATGGCATTACAATGATGAAACGATTCCCTTGAGGTAAGCCTTGATTCTTCATGACAATTTCTCTGCCTTATGGGCCTGCAAATGCAGGCTCTGAGCAGAGCACATGGTATGATCACATGAAATGTTTTCCTCTTTTTCCTTTATTTTTGATCGCATAATATCATTAATTCTGTTATAAACACCATTTGCAAGTTAGAATCCAGAACTCAATATGGAGGTGCAATTACTCACTCATTCTTAATGACTGTGCAAAGTTGTTAGAGTCTACAATGTGCCTAATCTTGAAGTTAGGTCAATTCAATTTTGCCTATGAAGATCCAGAGGATCTTCATTTATACTAATTTAAATGGGGGGCATGGTTAATATACACCAAGAAGGAAAATGCGATAACGATGGGATGGACGATAACGTTTTTCATCCTTCTTATCATTTCCGGAGCTTTCCTTCATTTGAGAATGACATGGGCTAGAGGCAATAGCCTTATCTGCGATCCCACCCCTCTCTCTCTCATCCTTTATGCGTGTAGCTTTTTCGTTTGTGCGCTTGTTGGAATTGGGTGGGCAACATCTAAATCTAGCATGACGATCTGCCATTACCAAGTATCTGCAGTGCTATTTGGAGAAGTAGGGAGCTTTTTCTGGGTATTGCATCTTTTGTAATGGAGAAGTGAAAAACAAAAATGATCGAGGCACCAAACACGGCTGAGGATGGCTCCATTTAGATGTTGCCCACCCAATTCCAGCAAGCGCACACACGAAAAAGCTACACGCATAAAGGATGAGAGAGAGAGGGGTGGGATCGCAGAAAAGGCTATTGCCTCTAGCCCATGTCATTCTCAAATGAAGGAAAGCTCCGGAAATGATAAGAAGGATGAAAACGTTATCGTCCATCCCATCGTTATCGCATTTTCCTTCTTGGTGTATATTAACCATGCCCCCCATTTAAATTAGTATAAATGAAGATCCTCTGGATCTTCATATGCAAAATTGAATTGACCTAACTTCAAGATTAGCCACATTGTAGACTCTAACAACTTTGCACCGTCATCGCCCGCCGTGGTGGCTCCGCTGGATAGGCTTCAGGCTTCCTTTCGTTGAGAGGTCTGGAGTTCGAAACCCCTGCGACCCAAGTGGCAGGGAGGCTAGCGTGAGACATTGGTAACTTACCCGGTGGCATGGAGTTCGAAACCCCTGCGACGTAAGTGGCAGGGAGGCTAGCGTGAGACATTGGTGACTTACCCGGTGGCATGTGTGTGGTGGCTAGCACGTGTCGCCCCCAGTGGTTTATTTCCGGCTGCCGGCCGTGCGAGGTTCCCTGGGTCATCAAAAAAAAAAAAAAAAAAAAACAACTTTGCACCGTCATTAAGAATGAGTGAGTAATTGCATCTTCCATATTGAGTTCTGGATTCTAACTTGCAAATGGTGTTTATGACAGAATTAATGATATTATGCGATCAAAAATAAAGGAAAAAGAGGAAAACATTTCATGTGATCATATTGAAAGAATAACTGGATTTGCCTCCTTCGTGTCTGTGCATGGCAATAAAAAAGAGCTTTTTAACCGTTTGGGAACAGAATGTACACGTCTAAAAGGACGAAACGTCGATTATTACGCAGTGCTGGGGTTGAAGTGATTCCATGGTGAAACCGAGAAATGCCACTAGACTTTCACATAATACGCCGGTGTGAACTATCTCATCAGGACACTGTTGCGTTGCACATGAATTAAGCATGAATAAGACCCTGCCATAATTCGTGGCAGTGGGGGCCCTGCCATCGTGCGGCCCCCGCCAGATTCTCAACCCAATGATCTGTTCGTGCCGCTATGGACTGGGCCCCATTGGTCACGGGCCTGACGTCTTGGAGGCCCAATTGGTTTTTGGGCCTGGGTCTTCTTCGACAGGTCTAGAACGTGAGGGGATTACATTGGCTCACGAGGGTATTTTATGCATCCAGAGCTTAATCTCTGCTTTGACTGACGTTGTCCTCGTCGGTAAGTATATTTGCTACTGCAGGGACATAAATGCTGTGGTTATATTATTTAGCATGCGCCGTTTCTCTGTAATTAGAGCTGCCTTTTGTTCATGCTAGACTTTTGAACAACTGCTTTGCCTTTCCTATATGAATTACAGATCCTGATTGAGCTAAGAATGACAAGGCAACCATTCTTACGGACACAATCCAGGTGCTGAAGGATTTAACCACGGAAGTTAACAAATTGAAAGCTGAATGTGCAGCTCTTATTGAAGAACCTCATGAGGTGATTTTATCTTCATCCAGTATCCTGAGGTTCTAATGTCCATTGTTTGCCTTGATGCTAATAGTAACTTTGCATTAAAACCAACTGATGCAGGAGAAGAATGAGCTCCGAGAAGAGAAATCATCTTTAAAATCTGAAGTTGAAAATCTTAATGTCCAGTACCAGCAAAGGATGAGGGTTATGTACCCTTGGGCTGCCATGGATCCATCTGTCGTCATGGGTCCAGCCTACTCATATCCAGTTCCAATACCTGTCACTCCAAGTCCAATACCTATGCACTCACAACTTCAGCCTTTCCCTTTCTTTGGAAATTAGAATGCAAGTGCTATTCCCGCTCCATGTTCTACCTTTATCCCAAATTCAATGCCTGCCAATCCCACATTTGAACAGCAGTCAACCCAATATGCTTCCGGTTCTCACGTGTCAAATAAAAAAGACTCCAAAAGCAGGTCTTCGATCATCAAAGGGGCAGCATTGCGAGCAAGACGAAGATTCAAATGACGTGGCAACAGACATTGAACTTAAGATGCCTGGAACATCATCACAGCAGGTTTTTTTTATATTCTGAACCAGAGCTAGATCTACTCTGTAAATTGGCACAATATGCATAACAGTAAATATTATGCAGGACTTGACGTCCTTAACAGTATATATTATGCAGGACTTGACGTCCGGAGAAAAGAAGGGCAAGCAGACCCAGAGGAAGGAGATAAGTATTTTACTGATGGGAGCTCGTCGAGCAAGCTTTCCTCATCTCAGGCTTTTCCAGATAGTTCCTCCAATAGTGTTAGTGACAACCCAAAGCCAGTAGATGAAGAGTTAAGTCCAGAAAATCTTAATGCCACAATTTTCTTTTCCTGTTACAGGCCTAACTCATTTTCTAGTCCTTTCGTAGTTTGTACCCTAGTTAACCGAGGCTGGTCAGTTGTATATTATGTTGCGTTTGCTTAACTTACAAGGAATTTTTTTAGTTTATATAGATTTCAGAGCATATGCCTGAAACTTGAACAATGAAGGGCACATTCATTACTTTTTTAAGGGTTTAGCTCCAGCAACCATGTTATAATTGATTGGAGCTCAGATTTTGCATCCAAACTATCTTGCGACTTTTGACCTGCCATGAGGCATAAGCCACGTTGTACTCCTGCATGAGTCATTCGCATCGTGTATTTGTGATGCTCTGGTGGTTATTAGATAAAAAAGTCTCCAGAGATGCTGTAGTTAAGAGGTAACGAATCAGTGTACCGATGGAGATGCAAGCTAGCATACGCTTTTGGGTATTCCCAACATCATTGACCGGAGCAGAAAAAGGCGAATTCTTTATGTTCTGTGCATCACCTCCTACATTCGCTATTCTATTGGCCATGATTCAACGCGATGATGAATGGCTCTTGAAACCAAGAAGCGTCACCTAAATAATATGATCAATTTATTTTCGTTAATGGCTACTCAAAGATACATCTCTAAATCCTTCACGAAAAAGCAGGTGCATTGCCCATCTCTCGGGAGAGACTGAAAAATGTTTACACTTAATTCATTTGCGATGCCAAAAAAATTGGGAAAAGAGAAGGCCTTACAAGTAAAAAAGCATTGCCCATTCTATAATAGAACAGGCCTCCAAATTCGAGGGCGTTAAATATACACTCGCAGCCTACACATCCCACACTCATTAGAAGATGTACGCCCATATAGCCCTTCCCTCTCACCAAGTAAACGACCACATCCAGCAATCTCTCCAAACCTTCATCCTTAAGCACTTCTCGGCTAACTTGGGGTGCCATGCAAAATCCCTTGATACTAACTTTTGTACAGGGATTTCCACTGGCAATGGAGCGGAGTACGAGGCGGTCATCATGGTTGGCTCGGTATATCTTGAGTAACCAAAATACGTAACCTGTCTCATGCTCCCTCCTCTCTTTTTAACACCCAAAAGCTCTAGAATGGATCTATATCTTCCTCAAATTCCAATAACTAGATGGGCTCGGCAAGTTTTGAGAGCCCATGCTTGTAGTTCTTAACAGCCTTCTGAACTCCGATAAACTTATTTTCCCAACTTTGTCGACGTCAGCTTCCTCTAGCAGAGGACCAAGGGAGCCTTTCAAACCTGTCTGCTGAAAAGGGCATGGGAGCATCATGTCAAGGTTACACGTTAACATGCTTAACCATTTCTTTGTACCAAGCAACATAAAAAACCTGTGCCACTACTTTGTGCAGAATATACAACAAGAGGCAACACATTCGGCTAGTATTTTTAAATGAGACAATAACCAAATTATCAAGGTCACAAGTTGAACAGTTTCTTTATGTGAAGCTGCAACAGAAAGTAGCTATGCTACTGTTTTGTGCCCATTATGCAAAAAGACAGACGACTTATCCCAACTTTTGGGCAATTTTGCAAGAAACAAACTTCAACCTCCCAAGAGACAGGGTCAAAATTCAGTTACAAATTAAAACAAATACAATTTAGCCCTGTCTACGTAATTTAATTTTCACTCTACCCATTCCCATAGTGACATAAATGAGAACTAGAGGGCAAATGAATGTGGAAGGGATGAATAAATGAAGATAGTCAAAATTACCAGTCGAAGTTCTTCTGGGGTTATATAACCATCACGATCAATGTCAAATTTTTCAAAAAGCGGCCTGTGACCGCAGCTGCCACTTCTCTGGGTCATTTTCCTCCATTCGATGCACATGAAGAGTAGCTGCAACAAACTCAGTAAAATCCACTTAGCTCATCCGTGTTGCTATCGATCTACATGAAGGAAAGATAAAAGAGATTCTTATGCACCATTCAGGACTCACATGTTTGTGCAAAATCTATAAGCTTGGCAGCAGCTCATCTTATGAACAAAAAAATCAGTCCAACATTTCTTGGCTAACACAAGCAAGTTTTCAAAATGGTGAAACATGAAGCAAGACTAAATGGAAGCTTCAAGCATCGAATATGAACAAAAGAGAATCACCAAAACAATAAAAGAAGAAAGTGAAGCTGACAGAAATGGTATTCCACAAAACCCACCAGAAAAACAAATCTCAATTGCTAATACACAAGGAGAAAACAAGGCCATAACAAAGGTAAAGATAAAAGTTACCGCTTGAAGAATCTCTAAGACACGTGGTTCCTTCATCTTCCAGGGAAGATCCTGAGCAAGGGCCTGCATGCATACAACACTCATGATCATGATGTAATTAAAATATTAATCAGAGTGAATGTGGAATGAGAAAGAAATGGATACCTCTTTCATTTCTTCAAGACTAATAGAACCATTTTTATCTACATCAATTGCAACAAATTGATCCTTGAGGTCAGCAAGTTCCTCTTCATCAAGTGTGCTTGCTAGTGCCTGCAAGCAATATTTGTTAGACATTGACATGATATAATATCCTTTCCTCCTTGAACAAATCTTACAGAGCAGTTTTGTTACCCGTAAAGCAAATTGTTTCAGTCGACCGTACTTCACAAATTGTCTCATATTGTTCAAAACTAATATATCAATAGGGATATCTAATGCATTTCCTCCTTCTCTGACCCATGGATATGCTGAAAGTTGCAGCAATGAATAAAGATCAATGTTAAGAGGAAAAAGAAAATCCTCGCCTTCCAAAGAAAATGAAAACCTCGCTTTTCAACCTCAATACTAGACTTGCGGCCTTTACATGCCAAATCTTTTCCACATGCTTTACAATAACAATTTACAAGCCTCGAAACAACCATAGAAAGACAAAAAAGGACTTACAGGTTTCATTATCATTTTGAGAAAAAGCGGGATGCAAAAAATTTCATTTTCATAAACAAATTACTCTTTGTTGAAGGCAAATTCTCAAGACCTCATGGTTTTCCATCAGTAATATTCACTTTCCTGCTCAATAATCTCCCTTGCAAGCATCAAATAGAAAAACTTGATTTTTGCTTATTGTAAAGGTTACGTAGGAAACACTATAACGCCTATCACACGCTTGCAACTAAAACAATTCATCCCCACCTCAATGTAGCTCTCAATTCGTGAAATGTCATTGCCTCAATTTTGGCCGGGTCATTATTAGGCAACACAACTTCACCAATGCTTGCACCAGAATTTTTCTGCAGAAAATATGAATGATAAATGGTCAAGTCCCCAAAACGGGGTGGAACGATAAGGTTCGATTAAAAGACAATACATTGACATGACTTTTGGTAGAACTAGGAACTGAAGCCACCAATCCTTTCGATTTCTTCCCTTTCTTGTCCTCAGAAGTCACCGCTGACTCAAGTGTCAACGAATTCGACACGCCCCTTTTGGACACCATTTGGCTCGCTCCGAGCAAGACGATAGAATGACCAGCCCAGAATCTCAGATCAGCCGCGAAGCTACAACACGCGAAAAAGTCAGCAACTTTTTAAGGAACCAAAGCAAGGCCTAGCATCATAGAGCGAAACCCAAGATTCGAAACGATTCACGCAAAAATGAGAGGTACCCGGACGAACCTCAAAGAAGGGGTGGCGAAACCCCCGAACCCTAGTCGAAATGCTTGCCTCATGGATGAAAGAATGCACAGAGAAACACACTTAGAGAGAGAGAGGGGCAGTACGGTGTTGTTGAGC
The DNA here is from genome assembly GCA_014182555.1 of Eucalyptus erythrocorys. Lineage (NCBI taxonomy): Eukaryota > Viridiplantae > Streptophyta > Magnoliopsida > Myrtales > Myrtaceae > Eucalyptus > Eucalyptus erythrocorys. The sequence continues at coordinate 30,739,279 of CM024602.1, forward strand.
AAGGAAGAAGAGGCAAAGGACAAAAAAATTGATGAGATTACACACATTTTAAAGGAAAGATGTAACAAGTGAAAAGTAAGAGTCATTTGTTCATGTGCTTGACGAAAAGTTCACAAGCAATTCGACTAATTCCCTTTACGGCAAAACCAAAAAAGAGAATGAGGAAACAAGAAAAATGGACACTAAAGTCGATACAAAGCATGAGCAGAGGAACGAAAACGCTTATCAATAAAAGAAATGCAACCATTTAATTCAATTCCAAGGTGTTCATGAATCTAGATACACCCACCAACTATTCCAAGAGATCTTAAGTAATATCAGCTTCCCCATGTATTTAGTTCATTGAAAGAGTCACATTAGTTCAGTGTCTACTCTTCCTATAATTTTTCTTGATAAACAGCATCTAAGATTAACTAGCTTTCAACAAACAGAAATGCCGTGACTCCCAACTTGTCCAACTTCAACAAGATCAAAATTTTCAGTAGAACCCACTTTCTTGCTCGTTCCCCACCAATGCTCATAGCTCATGCGAACCCACTTTCATTCAAAAATCATAACGTTCGCCATATATGGGACGTGGGGTCGACCACTCCCGCCTTAATCTCTCACAATTCAGGCGAAACCTCACGGCCCGATTCCTTTCTTTTACTTGTAACATCCCCACCACTTCCTGAAACCAAACGACGAGGGAAAAAACGGAAGCAGAGAAGGGATGACGACATACCGAGAGAAGACAAAGGAGGCGGTTCGGTGTTGGGGTGATTATTGTGGGCACATTTTTTCTCACCTGGAAGTCTGCAATGACGGAACAGGCGATTGCCCCCTCGGAAAATCTTGAAACCCCCCAGACACAAGCGATTCAACAGCTCAATGGAGCGAAGCAGCGAGATTACGTCGGGCTTCGACTTGACGGGTCGGCCTAAGATCATGTATCCAGAAGCGGGCTCATCTTCGAATTTGCCAAGAACGGAAAAACCGGACAAGGGTAGAGAGAGAGACAGCCGCGGTTTCACTTCTCGCGTTGTTTGCGCTTAGAATCGAAGCAATAAACCGGTGAACTTCTAATCGCAGATTTAGGTCAAGCTTTCTCCCCCAAAACAAAGATGCGAACATAAAACCTCGGGAAATAAAATCGAACCTGACTCGCAGATTCAGGGCTTCTCGAGCGACTGCTTCGAGCAAGGCGGAGTGATTGCTTCTCGGTCGCGAGTCGGGGGACGGAGAGAGGCGAGCGAAATCGGCCGTCGGGAGAGAGCGCGATTTAGGAAGAAGTGCGCCGAGAGAATGGAGCCCTGAGATGAGGCCGTCGAGTGGAGAGAGAAAGGCCATCGTTGGGAGGGAGCGACGGTCGTCGGAGGAATCGCTAGACCGGAAGGAGCGTCGGAGGAGGAAGAGAGAGCAAAGAGGAGAGAGAAGACTGTCTGCTCTTCCACGAGGAGAGAGGGAGACAAAACCCAAAAAATTCAAGTGAGGAGAGAGAAATTTTAAGCGGGAGTGTCGCATTTATTACCCATCCATTCGTTCTTCTGCCAGCCGAGCCGAGCTGCCAACTTAGTTATTTGGGAGAGAGTGAGAAGAGAGAGGAGAGAGAGAGAAGCGCTGGTTGAGTCGAGCGCCTGACGTTATGGGTCCCACCGGGACACATGTCGCTCTCCCACCGCCTTCTTGTTTGCCAGGCTGGAGCGTCTGACGTACCTAATATTTTCTCTAAGAGGAGGGCCCCGAGATCCTAGCCCCCTACGAGGGAGAAAGATTAAGAGAGACAGAGAAAAGCCAAGGACGCCAAGACAGGTGTCCCCCGTCCTTCGGTTCTCCTCTCGCTGCCGTCGAAAAGTACCATTTTTCCACAGGCTTTCATGATGATGCGGGGGCCCCTCCACGCCAGAAAGCCGTAATCATCCGGTGCTTCCCGTCTCAGCGTGAAGCGGACGTCCCGAGCTCGCGGATCATCGGATACATGTCAGGACATTTCGGGTTGCGTTAACTCGGTGGGGGAGCGGGGTAGACGCAGTGGGTGGCGATGGGAGCGCGAGGTGATGAGTGGGGGCGGGGCCTGTTGTGCTAATCTCTACTATGTGCAAATTAAATAAATGCATCCAAAATTATGTATTATACAATTAATTATTTTTTTCAGAGATAAAATTAATTCTTAATTTTTTAATGCAATAAACGTCGTCAAAATTTAGGTGTCAACAAGCTAAAAACATTAGATAGTCAAGACATTACATTGTGAAATCTACCTTAAACTTTGTTTCCATTTTCCTTGAATGCACATACCACAGGACTTGGGTTAATTGCCTCTTATGTCAACTTTTATTCAAGTGCGGATTTTATTTTCTGAAACTGTTATTTTCTTGATGGAAGCAATTTTATTTCGCCCTCTCTATCTATTGCCCAGTTTTCGTGCATTTTACTTTCAAATTGCAATCATAATGTTTTTCCGTAAGTTCATCCTGAATTTATGAACTTATGTACCACAAGACGGCTCTGTTAGGATGCTGATCTCTACTATTGAGCAAATTGAGCTTCGTGGAAGATCCAGGCCCTTCTAATTGGTCCAGGTTACTGTAGAAGTTTGGCGGTGCATCCAATTTTCCTCAACTAAGTTTATTTTTGTTAGTCATGTTTCGTTTCATTGCAGATTATTGTAGTCCTTAATTAGATTTCTATTTGTGTTAGTCATCTTTGATTTCTTTGTAGATGATTGTTTTAGCAGTCCAGAAGTCATTATTGATGGGGCAATGAACTTCAAAATAGCATTTTCTAACCGCGCGTGCAATCCTCTGTAATGGGCAAGTTGGATTATAACAACTATGCCTGCACAATTAGATTGATGAGTTCCGACTCTTTCTAGACTTGCTGGAGTAATATTGTGAAATATTTGGTTTCTAGTTTATTTTGCATAATTCCGGATGCCTACTTCTTGGGTAATGAATTCCTTAGTGTGTATGCTAGGAGTACTTAGAATTTGCTTATTTGTCTGTTTGAATGACGCTATTCTCCTTTGTTGATAGAACACGCTCACTGAGTTGAAATTTTGCCTGTATTGTTCTTCCTTCTCAACATAATCATGGCCATTCTGAAACTTCAATTGGCTTAGTTCTTTGGGTTTTTATCATGACATAGCACTTCAGTTAGTTATGATGTCATTGCTGATCTGATTTCCTCCACTCCTGATATGTTAGGATCCACTGAGGCCGTTAGTTTTAGGTGTTGACCACTCAATATCATATCCGGTTGTCAGAGCAGTTTCTGAAAAGCTTGGGGGTCCTGTGGATATCCTACATTTGGATGCCCATCCTGATATTTATGATGCTTATAAGTACACACATGCATCTTCTTTTGCACGAATTATGGAGGGTGGTCATGCACGACGTCTTTTGCGGGTATTGTTTTTGCAACGCGTACGGTATTAAAGATTTTTAATGTCCAGCTTGTGCCCAATGGATAAGACCTGGAGCTTGCTAGTATTATGTACTAGACATACGGAAAAAACTTCAGCTGCTTGTGGTCAGAGTCATGGCATACATCTCTACAAAATTATCATTTGTGCAGCCGGTTTGGGTACTTTACTTCAGTCGTTGCATCTAAGCAGTTTGAGGAACTGCATCTGTAATGTATATTTTTGCAATGCAGTTTTTTTTTTGTCTTTCAGGGGTTGAAATTTGTTTATACATTTTTGGCTTTGATAAAGGAGAGTTTAGAAATGCCATTCTCATTTGACATTGGTTGTACCTACCTCTTGTCTTCGTACTTTCATTTCGTCCACCCAAAATTTTGTGAAAAGTCGAGTAGTCTTTTTAAAATGGGATTCTGTAAAATGTAGAAACATCCTTTTGAAAGTAGGATCTCCAGACTCCTTTATGGTAAAGGTGCTTGTCTGAGAATTGTTATTGAATATTTTGGGCTTATTTGTTGACATTGCATGCAACTTAAATGTTAATATGCAGATGCATCTACTTGAGAGAACACAACTTTGGTAATTGATAGAAATAAATCGGTTAGGCTCCTTTATTGCGTTTATTTGGCAGGGAGAATGCTATGTACGGTCATAGTCATAGAACATTGTGATTTATGCTGAAAGGATGTTCATCTGTTGTTGCCTTCAAATGTTCCTTTTGATAAGCTGCTGAAAGCACAAGTTTGCTGCTGATTAATAACATAATTATAAATGATTATAATGTGTATGAGATGACTGTTATCTTTAGTTTCATTTAGTAGCAAATAGTTTATTGAGATTTTTATAGGACATATATGCTCATGTACTAGTTCATTAACTTTGATTCCACTCGACCTACTTAAGTGAATCAGGTATGACCATACGTGTTCTTGACGTGTTTGAAGGGTCACTTTCCCATGTTTATGATTGAAGTGCTTATTTCGCAAGATTTGATGTCAACTATTGACAATCATGCACTTCTATACTTATAATCAGGTTGGCATCAGGTCAATAACAAGTGAAGGAGAGTAAAGAACACCTGGAGTATCATAACTTGGCACGGGAGGACACTTAAGTGCCATAACTTCAAAACGGTACACTTGAGTGCCAGTTTCGAAATTAAATGGTACACTTAAGTGCCACTCCGGCGAAGATCCGGCCAAATGGCTGACGTGGCGATTTTCCGGCGACGGAGGTCCAAAACGGTGTCGTTTTGCACGGCGACGTGGCGAGAAAAAACGCAAAAACGACGCCATTTTGTCGGCGACGTGTAAAAAATAATATAAAAATTAATTAAATTAAATAAAACTTAATTTTATTTAAAATATTCTTAAAAATTAAAAAATTTAAACGTTTAAAAATTAAAAAAAAAAATTAAAAATTAAAAAAAAAAAAAAAAGGAGGGAGGCCGAAGGGGCGGCTGAGGGCTGAGCCCTTGCCGACCTACGGCGACAGAGGGGGAAGGGCCGGCGACGGGGGGAGGGTCGATCGGGGTCGCCGGCCCCCGGCCGACCTACGGCGAGGGCCGCGGCGAGGGACGGCGGGGAGGCGGCGGCGGCGAGGGCTCACCCTCGGCCGCCCCTTCGGCCTCCCTCCTTTTTTTTTTTTTTTTTTTTCTAAATTTTTTAATTTTTTAATTTTTTTAGTTTTTTAATTTTTTTAATTTTTAAGAATATTTTAAATAAAATTAAGTTTTAATTTAATTTAATTAATTTTTATATAATTTTTTACACGTCGCGACAAAACGGCGTCGTTTATGCGTTTTCTCGCAACGTCGCCGTGCAAAACGACGCCGTTTTGGACCTCCGTCGCCGGAAAATCGCCACGTCGCCCGTTTTGCCGAATTTTCGCCGGAGTGGCACTTAAGTGTCCCATTTAATTTCGAAACCGCACTCAAGTGTATCGTTTTGAAGTTATGGCACTTAAGTATCCCCGTGCCAAGTTATGGCACTTGCGTTGTTCTTTACTTAGTGAAGGACGTGAGCAAGGGAAAAGATTCGGGGTTGAGCGGTTCAAAATGAGAACCTTCTTAAGAGACCGCGAGTTTCTGGAAAACCTGGTCTGTCTCTGTCTCTGTCTCTCTCTCCTCTTCTTCTAGCGCATGGATGTTGTTTTCCTACTTCTGGTTTAGATAGTTATCAAACCGCAAAGCACACTCCTGCTTTGGAATATTCTTTTGGAACGGTTCGGCTTGGGGAAGTGTTTGGGAAGTGAAATTAATTAATTTTTTTTTTTTTTTTTTTTTTTTTTTTTTTTTGAGAACTGAAGGCTCTTGGGAGGTTCATCTTCTCAACCTCTGCATTGTGAAACTAGGTAGCCAGAGGGGCGTGTTTCCATTAGCCACCCTCGGGATTCATTTACCATGGCCCACGGATGAAGATGACTTTTTAGCTGTCAGCATTCCTCTCTGCAAATGAAATGTGTAAAATATGTTGCTATAAACGAACTCTAGATCGTTGATTTATTAGTTTAGAATATAGTTTCAGTCTCAATTTTCTTGATCTAGACACGGAGTTATGTCTTATAAGCAGGAGTGCATGACTGTGTTCTTAATCTCTAAATTTATATACTAGCCCAAATGATTAACGGTGAGATAATTTACTGAGAGACGGTCCCTGGACTTGCACATGTTTTAGATCTGTGAATGACGCATCTCTCTCTCCATTGTTTTTTTTTTTTTTTTTTTTTTTTTTTTTTTTTTCGGTCTGACAGAAACTTGGAGAAGGTGTCAAGGGTGTATACATATCTATCGATGTGGATTGCCTCGATCCTGCCTTCGCTCCGGTGTGTCCCATATTGAGCCTGGAGGTCTCTCCTTCCGTGACGTGATGAACATCCTCCACAATCTCCAAGCAGATGTAGTTGCTGCTGATGTGGTTGAGTTCAATCCTCAGTGCGACACTATTGATGGGATGACGGCAATGGTTGCTGCTAAGCTAGTGAGAGAATTGACTGCAAAAATATCAAGATGAGTAATTTCTTCTGATCTTGTGGTCGAACATCTGATTGTGGTACGGGCGGAGAGCTTCCAAATTGATTGCTCAAAAGAATATTACTATTTCCCATTTCTTTTTTTCCAAATTTACTGGCAAATGATCATGTGCATTACCATCAGCAAATAAGAATGTTATACTACCTTTTATTGTTGTTTCTCCGGGACATTGTAGCATCATATCGATGACATTCATTGTGCATGGTGATGAAATTGGGATGCCAGCTGCTATTAGAGATGATAATATTTATACAATCTGTTGCTGCATTTTCGTGTTAATCTTTCACAGTCCTATCTTAACTTTCATTTCAAGCTGCAATAGACAAGAACCCCATCCTCATATTAGTAATCAGTCATGTAGCCTTTCGTTTGCCATGGGGCTGTCTGGTAGTCCTAGAGATTCTACTACTCTGTTTATCGTCTACTTTGCCCGGAGATCATACTTAGCAACCATTGCTCTAGAATTTGTTGAATAGATCGAGGTCACACTACCATGTTAATTGTGAAGGAAGCTCGTTCTATCGGTTTAGGGCAATCATCAGTGACCAGAAATCACATCGCTTGTGGTAACTGTTCATGTAATTTCTTTGTGTGTATCCTTACTGTTGCTGTTCATGAATTTTTCTTTGTTCTCCTACATTTCTGAACACTCAAATGATATTGATGTCGAGCATCTGCTAATTTCATTCCGCTTGAAATCAAACAGAGGTTTCGATAACAAAATCAACAACTAGGAGTATTCCCACTAAAGGAAGCAAAAAGGACATGAACGTACATTTACAGTTCACCATCGATTCTGCTTGATATAGACATTGATAAGCGCAAGGATCCAGGACAATAACCATGTCAAGAAAATTGCAGGACTAAGCCCGGGAACTACCATAATAGCTGCACATACTTTTATTCCCTTGTAATGGCCGTTCAATAATCTAAGACTCCATTCATTTTATGAAAAATAATTCCCAGGAAAACATCTTTAGAATTTTCTGACATTCGTTTCACTGAAAATAAATTGTTTGAGAAAAATATTTTTCCCTTTTGAAAAATGAAAAACATTTTCCTCACTTAATTTCTTTTATTTCACACCCCTACAAGCCCTCACTTCCTCCTCCTCCACCTCCTTCCTCATTCTTTTTCTTTCTAAAATTATTATTTGTTATTTATTTAAATTTGAATTTTTTTTTTATTTTTCTTCTTCTTTTTCTTTTCTTTTTATCTTTTTTTTTTTCCTTTATTACCCCGCTTCTTCTTTATTGGCCGGTCGCCGGCCACAGCGATGGCCAATGACCAATGACAAGCGAGCCTCGAGCTCGCCAACAAGCACAAGGCTTGCCCATCTTTGGTGAGCTCAAGCTTACCGCTCGCCAGATTGGCGAGCGCGAGCATCTAGCTCGAAGCTCACCGATATGGCGAGGCCCGAGACCGGCGAGCTTGAGGCTCACCAAATCAACAAGCGCAAGCCTCGCCACAAGCTCGAGCTCGCCGTCCCTGGGCCCCTCCCGGATCGGTGAGCTCAAGCTCAACGGCCTCGCCACTCATCGACGAGCACAATTGGCGAGCGGCAAGCTCGAGCTCGCTAGTGGGCGAGCACCTGTGGCCAATCACTAGCCATCATCATGGCTGGCGATCAGCCAAAAAGAAGAGGAGGAAAATAAAGAAAGAAAAAGAAAAGAAAAAGAAAAATAATTTAATAATCGATTTAAAAATTTTAAAAAATAATGAAAATCTATTTTAAAAAATAAAATAAATGAAAAAGAGTGTATAAAAATATTTTCCTTATCGAATAGCGGAAAATATCTTCCACTTTATTTTCATGTTTTGCCCAATCACTAGAAAATAATTATATTTTCCTTGAAAATACTTTCTAAAAAATATTTTTCAAAAACGTCATATTTTTCACGAAACAAACGGATCCTAAGCTATTCTTGCTTTAAACTACAAGTCCATTGGCGATTGATCTGGCTTACGTTGAGATGTTCAGAAATTGTTATCTGATTTTACTTTGCAGCCGAGTGATTATTGGTCACCACTCGATGACCATCGCATTAAAAAAAGAGGGAGTAAGTCTCGCCCGTTGTGCCTAATGATTTTATAGGAATTATGAAAGCTCGTGAGGAGTTACGATCCGTTACAGTTCGAGAATCCATTCCAGGCACCGCAGAACTGCCCCTCATCTGAGGTTTTTTTTTTTTTTTTTTTTTAATTTATTTCTCAGTATTCACCGAGAGACGCGGACCGCCACACTCTGTTTTTCTTTTTTTTGGTCGTACATTCACTGCACACGCCACCCTTCTGTTTTCTTTTACTTCAAAAGGTCCAACCTCTATCTAAAAACTGCAAGTTTAGCCACATGATCAAGAGTACAAAAACGAACTCGATCGATTTAAAGAAAAAAAATACTAACAGGCCTCCGATCTAAGAGTCGAAGGTTGAAGAACTATGAGATCCAAGGTCGTCGACCCTGAAACGTGACCACTGGAGAGAAAGCATATCGGTATTTGGTTATGCGGAAAACGTAAGTCTGGCATTTTGTGGATCCTCCATTTGGTAGCGTTTCTTGCTTGCACTAACTGCTCATCTGTCCGCCAACCTCAAGTTCAATCAGTCGGATAGAACTCTCCAATTTGCAACATTGGCAGGCGCACGTAAGGATCTCGATCAAATCAAGGGCCGCACAGAACACAGTCATCAGTTGAAAGAATTAATTGAGTTCAACGCATGAAATGCAAGGAATGATGGCCTATACTCCGTTTGTTTCTCGGAAAATTTATTACTTCTAGAAAAAATATTTCAGATTGTTATTTTTTTGACAATATTTTTCAATATTTGATTAAAACTTGAAAATGAACTAAAAAAATATTTTCCACTATTTGGTATAAAAAATCTAATTTTGGGAAAAATTATCAGAAAAATTCTTTTTTTTTTTTGGCTTCTTACTTGGCCAACTGCTAGCCATAAGGGAGCTCGAACTCACCAAACTTTGACAAGCTAAGAGTTGTTAGATCAACAAGAGTTGTCAGATCAACGAGCTTTGAGCTCGCCATAGGCCGACAAGGCACAAGGCCTTGCTAGATTGATAGGCTCAAGCCACATCACAGGCATCTAGTGAGGCTCAAGCTCACTTCTGGCCGGTCGTCGATCGTCGTGATAGCCAATGACCAACCGAGCAAGAAGCCAAATGAAAAAGAGAAAAGAAAGAAAAAGGAAAAGAAAATTTATTAAAAATTTGATTTTAAGAAAAGAAAATAAAAATTATTAAAATGAGTGAAGGAGGAGAGTATGCTTGGTCTAGGTGAAAGAAAGAGGAGGGAAAATGATTTCCTCCTTAAAAAAAAAAAAAAAAAAATCATTTTCTATACTTTTGAAGGTGTTTTTTTCATTAACAAAAAATATTTTCCTTGACTAGTTTATTTTCAATAAACCAAACATCAGAAAATCTAGCAATTTTTTTTAAGCTGTTTTTTGTGAAATAAATGGAACCTTAATTTTCCAATAATTTCACCATTTTTTTTATTAGCTAGAATCAGGTGTCACATGCGTTTCATGTGGTTTGGGGATATTAATATTTTCATACAAAAATCATTATGGATGGCAACCATGTCCTTCACTTTTGGATCATCGTTGAGTTTATGGATAATCTCGTACTGAATGTTTAATCTTCACAATAACTGTCCGCACCAAAACATTAACCAAATCATCAACATGAGTAAACACGTGGCTAGAGTTTATCCATATTAGAAATGTGGATCATTATCGGCCACTATGGAAATTATTATTGATATTAATATACATCAATAATCATTAATTGAGCTATTGACACACGATAGTGAATCAAGCTCATGGTTGACAATTATCATAAGGATACATTTTTTTTTTTTTTTTTTTTTTGGGTCAGTCATACTCTAATCCTATTCTATACTCACTCTTAGACTTTTGCCCTGCCTCTTACAGGGTGTGGGAGTCGAAACCCACTCCTAAAACTTACGTGCCCCAACTCCCATCCCCCTCACCTCCCCCTTCCATGTTGGAAGGGTGGCCACTGAGGCGAATCCCAGTGGTTATAAGGATACAGATTAAAAGGGGATTGAAAGATCACCGATTGAGACACCAAGTGAAGAGTAAAAACCTGGAGAGCGCTAAAACTGAGTCACGCTTTTTAAAATCACTAGTAAGTAAAACGACGAAGTCAAGTGACTCATGAGAGAAGGAATAAGGTTAACTTAGCAGCAAAGTGCAAGAGATCGAGGCACAAGTTTTAGGGAACAACCACCTAGAGATGAGATCATGGCGACATGTAAGCATGGCACCAAGATTCTCAAAGGCATGGAAGCATGGCTAAAACTTAAAAAAAAAACAAAAAACAAAAAACAAAAAAACAAAAAAAAACAAAAACAAAAACAAAAACAAAAAAAAACAAACAAACAAACTGCTCATTGGCGGTTACATTGAGAGCACCATTAATACTTGGGTTCATCCACTAGAGCCCCCCTCCCATGAGCACAAACAAACAAATATGTTTTCTTTCAATCACGCACTATAATTATAATTTCCATATTTGCATCATCGATTAAATTCTGGACAAAACATTATGAGCCATCAACTGCTCAAGTGGTGGTAAAACAAGATCAAGGTGGAGATGTTGATATCTTAAGGAAAATCAGCAATAAGCAGAGAAGGGAGCTAGAGCCAAGCCTTGTATTCCTAGCCACGATGATGAGGATCTTTGAGGAACAACAAACCGACTTGACTAATCACATGATAAAATATGTTATTGATCTTGTTAGGCCCATGGTTACCAACGTCCTCAATGCTTGATATCGATTCAAGATGAAGTCATTCTCTGGCGTAGGAAGCTTGGACATGTCAACTTGAAGCAAATCGCAAAAGTGTCATCCAAAAAGCTTGTTCGAGGACTTCCTAACCTCAAGTATCAAAAGCATGAATTATGCACTCCGTGTGTACTTGGAAAACAGGTTAGAAATTCTTATAAATCTATAAATCAAGTATCCACTAATCGTGTTTTGCAGTTATTATACATGGATTTATTCGGGCCAACAAGAGTTCAAAGTATTGGAGGTAAAAGATATTGTTTGATTATAGTTGATGATTATTCTCGTTTTACTTGGGTATTCTTTCTTGCAAATAAATCTGATGCTTTATCTCATTTTACTAAATTTGCAAAGAAAATCCAAATTGAGAAAGGTTATGCAATTTCAAGTATTAGAATTGACCATGGTGGAGAATTTGAAAATCATGATTTTGCTAAATATTGTGATGACTATGGTATTCAACATAATTTTTCATCCCCATACACTCCACAACAAAATGGAGTTGTAGAAAGGAAAAATCATTCCTTACAAGAAATGGCAAGAACTCTTTTGATTGAAAGTAACATTTCGCCTCATTTTTGGGCTGAAGCTACTTCTACTGCTTGCTATATCATAAATAGAATCTTTTTAAGACCTATATTAGAAAAGACACCTTATGAACTGCTTAAAGGTAAGAAACCAATTGTTTCATATTTTCATATATTCGGTTGCAAATGTTTTATCCTAAAGAATTCCAGTGATCGAATTGGTAATCAGATAAAGGAATTTTCCTTGGCTACTCTATAACAAGCAAAGTTTTCAGAGTCTTCAACAAATGCACTCAAACTGTGGAAGAATCCATAAATGTGAAGTTTGAAGACTCAGTACAAAATCAGACTCAATCTGAAGATTTTGAGTCAGGCCAAGTGTCTACAAATTCTCTTGAAGAAAATCAAGCCTCGACACAATCGAGCCTCAAACAAATTCAGTAATTCTAACTGAAGAAGAGCTTCATCAAACTGACAAACCAACTACAAGTTGGAAGCACAAAGCAAGTCACCCTCTAGACCTCATCATTGGCAATATTGATGAAGGAGTTCGTACAAGATCTAAAAGGCATGAAGCTTCTAGTACTCTTGCACTCATTTCTGAGATTGAACCGAAAAACATAGAAGATGCATTGAAAGATGAAAGCTGGATTGAAGTAATGCAAGAAGAATTGAATCAATTCAAAATCAACAACATTTGGGAGCTAGTTCCTAAACCAAAAGGTAAATCAATTATTGGTACCAAATGGGTTTTCAGGAACAAGCTTGATCAACAAAGAAAAATGGTAAGGAACAAAGCAAGACTTGTGGCAAAAGGCTATACACAAGAAGAAGGCATCGACTATGATGAAACTTATGCTCCGGTGGCAAGGTTAGAAGCTATAAGATTACTTCTTGCGTTTGCCTGCTTTAAAAATTTCAGGTTATTCCAAATGGACGTGAAAAGTGCATTCCTAAATGGAATTATTCAAGAAGAAGTCTATGTGGAACAACCACCGGGATTTGAAGATCCTAAAAGACCAAACCTTGTATTCAAGCTGAAGAAATCCTTATATGGTTTAAAACAAGCACCCCGAGCATGGTATGAAAGGCTAAGTAATTTCTTACTTCAAAATGATTTCTCTAAAGGTAAAGTAGATACTACTTTATTTATCAAAAGAGAAGGGAAAGATTTCATACTTGTTCAAATTTATGTTGATGATATTATATTTGGTTCTTCTAATGAAAAGTTTTGCAAGAATTTTTTAAAGTGTATGCATAATGAATTTGAGATGAGCATGATGGGAGAATTGAACTTCTTTTGGGACTTCAAGTCAAACAATCAAGTGAAGGAACTTTTATTCACCAAGAGAAGTATGCAAAAGACCTTATCAAGAAGTTTGGAATGGAGAATTGCAAGAAAATAGAAACTCCTATGTCAAGCTCATCAAAGCTAGATAAAGATGAAAAAGGAAAGAGTGTAGACCAAAAACTATACAGAAGTATAATCGGGTCACTTCTTTACCTTACATCATCTAGACCTGATATTCTAATTAGTGTTTACATATGTGCTAGATTTCAATCTAATCCTAACGAATCTCATAAGACTGCTGTTAAGCGTATTATTAAATATGTTGCAACTACATCTAAGCTAGGTCTGTGGTATTCTAAGCAAGGAGATTTTACTCTCCTTGGATATTCTGATACTGACCTTGCTCGTTGTAGAGTGGATAGAAAAAGCACTACAGGTACATGCCAATTATTGGGAAACAGGATGGTGTCTTGGTTCTCAAGAAAATAGGGTACCGTGGCTCTTTCAACCGCTGAAGCAGAGTACATAGCTCTTGGAAGTTGCTGCTCACAAATTTTATGGATGCAACAGCAATTAAGAGACTTTGGAGTTGATGAAACACATACGGAAATCAAATGTGACAACACAAGCGCAATCAACCTCACAAAGAATCCAATACTTCATTTAAGAGCAAAGCACATTGAAATCAAGCATCATTTCATTTGAGATCATGTTCAAAATAGTGAAGTTGTGATTCAACATGTAGATTCAAAGAATCAATTGGCAGATATATTCACAAAACCCCTTAGAAAAGGCTCACTTTGAATCAATTCGCTCAAGACTGAGTATCGTGAAATTTGAAGGTGGTTCAAACTCATCGCTAGGTCTGAAGGTGGTTCAGACTCAATGCTAGATCTGAAGGCGGCTTAGACTCAAAGCAAGGTCTGAAAGTGTTTCAGACTCTACGTAAAGTCTAATTGTGCTCAGACGCAAAGGTAAAGTCTGAAAATGGTTCAGACTCAGAGGTAAAGTCTGAACAACTGTCAGACTCTGTATTTCTTATCTCTTTACGTATTTTAATTCTCTACTTTATTTTATTTTTGGTAATTACTTTTCGATATCTCAAAATCTCTTTTTACTCTTTTTCTGACACGTAATTATGGCAGTTTATATTTTCAAAAAGACAGTTTTTTTTTTCGATATTACGGTTTATTTTTGGCGGTTTTTACCTTTACTTTTTGGCGACGATTCGTATTCCCGTGTTTATCTCTCTCACTATTTATACTCTCGAACCGTCACTTTTCATTCACAGCTACTCCTTTTCGATTCATCCTCATACTTTTTCGCTTTCAAAACCCTAAAAAGGTTCCATTTGCCGTTTTTGTTTTATCCCTTTCTCGTCACAAAGTTTCCATTTTTCTTCACGATCAAGTTGAATCCTTGCTTGCTCTCCAAGAATGTCGTCTCGCAAGTCTTCTAGAATCGCTAGCAGGGGACCACAGAGACAGCCAAAGGGTCCTATAACGGTGGACCTAACGGAAGAAGATTCACCTTAACGAGAAGCAGAGAGTCAACACTTTAAGGAAGTGGTTACGGAAGCAGAACCGGTAAGAACACTCAAACCGAATGTTGCTTACGATCTTTATAAAAGGCTTAAGGATGGAAATGTAAGCCTTAAGACGATCGAGGAATATTTGAAAGAAAGAGGGTTTAAGAGTGAGTATTTGTTTTTGATGGAGATGGAGAAGCTGAATGTTGTTGGGAAAGGTACTGCACAAAGGGCGCTGGAGAATATCTCGAGTAATCCACTTGAGAATACTCCTACTGAGGCCCTAGATGATGATGAGAGACTTTTCTCTCACTTTGAGCCGCGTTTTGGTGTGGCTGCAAATTATGTTTGTTCTTCAAGAGGTCTATTTCGGTCGAGGAAGCATGAGCTAGTTTATGTGAAGCTGTTAAAGAGGGGTGTGGTCAATCCGAGGAGTGTGGATTTTGACTTACTAGATTCAATAAAGATTAATTTAAGAGGGAAGTTTGCTAGGTTGCAACTGGAGAATTTCTGCACAGATATGACTGAGGCCCACTCTGAACTGGCGGTTCACTTTTACTCGAATCTATCTTTTTTGGATGCAAATCGTTTGTCCTTTTCTTTCATGAACAAAGACTATGTTGGCTAACATTATTGGTGTGGAAAGAAGGAGTTTCCAGCCAATCAAAGTCTTAACAGCCTATGCAACTTTGGAAATCGTACGAGACAGAATAGTTGAAGGCAAGATATCCTACATTAGGATGAATGCCACAAATGTTTTGTTGCATAAAATAGTCATCAACTGCATCCGACCAAAGACGACCTCAAAGACTGATGTTTCCAAAATTGAGGCAAAGCTGATGTTTGCCATCAACCAGGGCAGACCCTTCTCACTCCCACATGTCATTCTTTTCCATATGTATAGAACTGTGGTAAAGGATAAGGGTCACCGCCTTATTCATCAATCATCACCAAACTTTTAGGCATTTCAATATTCAAGTCCCTGCATCTTTATGCCTGACCAAGTTGAATTTGATGCTTGTTGGTCAAAAAATGGTGATGAAGATGAAATTTCTAGAACTGAATGCAGCATTGGAAAGGTTGAGGAGGGAAACACCTTCAAAGGAGATCCCCACTGCTTCGTCGAAAAGAAAGGGCAAAGAGCCCATGGCTGAAATAAAAAGAAGGAAAATCATCCTGCAAGATGAAGAGGATGAAGAAGATGCTATGACTCTGTCCATTCTCTCTAGATTGAGGAGTCCTATTATTTTGAGAATAGAGGCTGTAGAAAGAGCGAGAAGAGAAGTAGAGGAGGAGGAAGCCGAGAAACAGAGGAAAGAGGAAGAAAGACAGAGGAAAATAGAAGAGGAAAGGAAGAGAAGAGAGGAAGAAAGAAAAAAAAGAGAAGAGGAGAGAAGAAGAGAAGAAGAGGAAAGAAGAAGAGAAGAGAACCAGAGAGAAGAAGAAGAGAGGCAGAGGAAAGCTGAAGAAGAAAGAAGAAGGGAAGAAGAAGAGGAAGAACTGAGAAGAGAAGAAGAAGAAAGGAAAAAGAAGGATGAGGAAGAAAGCAGACAGTAGGAGGATATGGCTGGAGGATTAGAGCCATCATTTGCTGGGGAAGAGACCGAGAAACATCCAAGTGCTGATATGGATGTTGGCGATGAATTTTCTACTCCACCCACTGGCATTTACACAGGGGAAGTTGCTGTAGAACAGGGGACGATATTGCCACCACACTTTAGTGATGTGAGTAGGTCCGATGCTGACCCTGAGGAGGTTTATGCATCCCACTTCCCAGAACATGAAGAATCCTCACCTATCGAGAAGGAAAGGGCTGAGAAGGAAGCTCCTAGTTTCCAAACTCCATCTACTGGTCCAAGTGGAAGCAATGCAAATTCCACAACGTTCACACAGCTATTGGATATCATGTTGGACTTGAAAAAGCAGGTTTTTGAGATAGACTTTGAGCTGAGAGATTTGAGAAAGGCGCTGCTGAATACTTCAGTGAACATGCAAGACCAGATCAACGCACTGAGAGCTCAAATGGAATCGAATCAGACCAGTGCAGAATTAGCTTTAGTGAAGGAAAACCTTGCCAATCTCGAGAAGTCAGTTCAGGAGCTTAGCAAGTTTCAACTTGTTCGTTTCCCTGCAGGCCCATAAATCTTTTCAAAACTTTATCACATTCACTCTACCTCTTTGATGGGACAAAAAGGGGGAGAGTTGCAGATTTGATTGCAGGTTTTGAAGATTTGAAGTTTTGAAGCTTTGAAGCTTTTGATTTGAAGCTTTGAGAGTTTTATTTTGAAGTTTATTTCATTTGCTTAGACTGTTTTCGTTTTAGATTTTATTTGGGTTGTTTATTTGAACTTCTATGATTTTATGCTGATTTGATAATTTGGATCTAGACTTGTGAATTTGTATTGCGGGATCATTATATTTGTGAGGATAATTGTTATTGGACTAACACTGTTTTTGCGAAATAATCCTCAAAGTATATATGAGCTTTTCCTTGTAGGTTTTTAAATTCGCAAATGCCGAGGGTTTTGTCACCATCAAAAAGGGGAGATTGTTGAAGAAAAATCCCTTGGAGTTTTGAAGTTGACAAAACAGCCTCTACATATGGTCTGAAGATTCCAAGACCTAGTCGATTACGTCTGAAATTTTCAAAGTCTAAAGGTTTTCAAAGACAGTCAGACCCAGAAGTTCGGTTTGAAGTTTTTCAGTCTGAAGACCTTCAAGACTCAGTTTCAGTCTGACGACTTTTAAGACCCAAATCTAAGTCTGAAGACAGTTCGTGATTTTTTACAGGCTGGCCACAGGTTATTTTTATGGTTAAGGAAAGTAAGATATTGGATTCTATATTTCCTAATCTTAACCATGGAATATCTCTCTGATCATGTGATCGTGAGCTTGGAAGATTTATTCTTCGGATTTTATCCGTTGAAGATCAAGTTTATTTTTGGAAGAATCTAATTTTGGGAACTCAAGATCCCGATTGTATGGGCGAACGATTGACGAGCTGCTGTCTACTTACGTTTTCGGCGACAAGGTGATCACTTAAATTGATTCAGTCCAACGGGTTGATTGGATGAATTTTTGGTAAGTGCCAACGGGTATGGAGGCACGGAGGCTATTTAAGGTGGATCGGTATTGCTTGGAAACAAGGAGAGACTGGGTAGAAAAATCTCGATGTTAGAATCTCCAAAATCACTTGTTCTCTAAAATCTTTCATGTTCGAATTGTGTATTGAAGAGAGTTACGTATAGTGCGAAAGTAGCGGAAGCTGTAGGAGAGACTGTCTATTGAAGAAGTCTAGTTCGTGTCTTTATAACAGCTCTTGTTTGCTACATAGTGATTACAACCAGTTGGCTGCCAGCGTGGAGAGTGGACGTAGGCTTGGACTAAGCCGAACCACTATAATCCTTGTGTCAATTCTCTTTTACCCTACTCTATTTACTTTATGAATACGTGTTTTATTTACTATTGATATGTCCTTGATATCAACGTATTCTACCGCAAAAGATTCCAAAAGAATTCCGCAATAACCTATTCACCCCCCTCTAGGTTGATTCACTAGCCTATTTCAATTGGTATTAGAGCGGGTTGCTTATTCATTAGAAATATTATTATTTCTAAAGCTAAAGATCTATGGCTAGTATTTTGACTCCAGGTTTAATTGAAGGGCAAAGCAATACCAGACCTCCCCACTTCGATGGCAAGGAGTACAACGTATGGAAAAACAAGATGAAGGCATTCCTAAGATCCAAAGATCCTATGGAGTGGGATGTAGTGGAGAATGGAATTACTTCTAAAGCTATATCTATCAGAGGGAAAGAATTACCTGATGGAGTGGGAACAACGCACACCGATATCTTAAAGAGACAAGCCCTTGATGCAAAGGCTATCTACTCTCTATATTGTGTATCATCTCCTACTGAATATAATAGAATTTCATCTTGTGAAACAGCCAAAGAAGTTTGGGATAGATTGCATGTCACATATGAAGGAACAGATCGAGTCAAAGAAACCAAGGTCAACATCCTTCTTGGACAATATGAAGCCTTCAAAATGAAGCCAGGAGAATCCATCTCGGATATGTTCAGTCGATTTACAGAAATTGTAAACGGCTTGGCATACCAAGGATAGCCAATCTCAGGACCTATGAAGGTCAATAAACTATTGAGAGGACTCTTCAAAGATTGGAATCACGTCAAGACATCTATAAGAGAAACACAAAGGATCATGCCTCTTTCAGTAGATGAATTGGTCGGCACACTTCAATCTTATGAAGTCGAGCAATTCAATGAGGAATTTGACACAAAAGGTAAGAAGTCAATTGCTTTAAAATCTAATGATGATTCGATGTTACGATTCGAAGAAGACTTGGATGATGAAGAATTGACACTTCGATTAGAAAATTTAGAAGGTTAAATAGAAAAGGCAGAAGGTTTAATGGAAAGAGACAAAACAATCAAAGATTTCAAAAGAGATCAAATGAAGAAGAAGATACCAGCAAAGAAGTTGTTTGCTTTGAATGTAAGAAAAAGGGACACATCAGACCCAACTATCTCTTATTGAAGAAAAAGAAAGGGAAACCTGAAAAGTTTAAGAAAGCACTCAAAGCTGAAACGTGGAGTGACACTGAATGTGAGGAGAGTGATGAAGAATATGCAAACATATGTCTTATGGCAAACTCAGACTCAGACCCAGACTTTGACTCTGATTCAGACTCAGATTCAGACTCAGACTCAAACAGTGGTATCAAGGTTAGAAATTTAAAAATTCCTACCAAAGTATCAAAATACATTGATGAACTTTGTCTCGAGTCTTAAAGGCTCTCTTAAAAGAATTTCTGAACTGAAAAGGAGAATTCCAAACTGAAACAACAAGAAAAGATTTTATTTGAAAAGTTGAAAGTCTAGACAAGTCTCTTGCTGTTTCAAAAGAAAATGAGAATAAACTTTCAAAAGAAAATGCTTGCTTGAAAGAAGATTTATTGAAAGTCACAAAGAAATTTTCAATGGGTTCGAAAAGTTGGATAAAATTCTTTCTATTCAAAGACCTTACTTTAATAAATCTAGTCTAGGAATGACACATGAAACTGTTCCTTTGATAGATTTCCCAAAGGTAAAGGAAAGAATTAGAAATAGGCCAACAACAACTTTTTATAAAAATCATTTCCAAAAGGTTTTCGTAAAGCCTGTTGGTAGAAATGCTCTTACTTGTTCAAAATGCAAAAGTGTAGATCATTTTGAAAAGGAATGTCCCAAAGTTTGGAGACCTGTTAAGAAGAGCTGGGCAAAGACTGTTTATGCTACTAACAATGATGGACCCAAGAAGGTTTGGGTACCAAAGAAGACATGAGTCTTTCTTTTAAATGCAGGTTACCTTCAAGAAGAAGATCAAGTAGTATTTGGATAGTAGATGTTCAAGACACACGACGGGAGACACAAATTGTTTTACAAAACTCTCTCATGTAAAATGAGGAAATGTTTCTTTTGGTGGTAACAACAAGGGAAAAATTGTTGGTCAAGTAACTGTGATGATTGGAAATCTCACAATCAACAATGTCTCTCTTGTTGAAGGATTGAACTACAATCTATTGAGTATTAGTCAATTATGCGATTCTGGATACAAAATCAACTTTCAAGAAGATACATGTTCTGGAACAAGTAAAGATCTCTCACAATTCTTTACTGGACGAAGACATGGAAATATTTATTTGCTAGACGTAAGGTCTGACGGTCCTCAATACTTGATATCGATTCAAGATGAAGTCATTTTCTGGCATAGGAAGCTTGGACATGTCAACCTAAAGCAAATCGCAAAAGTGTCATCCAAAAAGCTTGTTCGAGGACTTCCTAACCTCAAGTATCAAAAGCATGAATTATGTACTCCATGTGTACTTAGAAAACAGGTTAGAAATTCCTATAAATCTATAAATCAAGTATCCACTAATTGTGTTTTGCAGTTATTACACATGGATTTATTCGGGCCAACAAGAGTTCAAAGTATTGGAGGTAAAAGATATTGTTTGGTTATAGTTGATGATTATTCTCGTTTTACTTGGGTATTCTTTCTTGCAAATAAATATGATGCTTTATCTCATTTTACTAAGTTTGCAAAGAAAATCCAAATTGAGAAAGGTTATGCAATTTCAAGTATTAGAATTGACCATGGTGGAGAATTTGAAAATCATGATTTTGCTAAATATTGTGATAACTATAGTATTCAACATAATTTTTCATCCCCATACACTCCAAACCAAAATGGAGTTGTAGAAAGGAAAAATCGTTCCTTACAAAAAATAGCAAGAACTCTTTTGATTGAAACTAACATTTCGCCTCATTTTTGGGCTGAAGCTACTTCTACTGCTTGCTATATCATAAATAGAATCTTTTTAAGACCTATATTAGAAAAGACACCTTATGAACTGCTCAAAGGTAAGAAACCAATTGTTTCATATTTTCATATATTCGGTTGCAAATGTTTTATCCTAAAGAATTCCAGTGATCGAATTGGTAAGTTTGAAGAAAAATCAGATGAAGGAATTTTCCTTGGTTACTCTATGACAAGCAAAGCTTTCAGAGTCTTTAACAAACGCACTCAAACTGTGGAAGAATCCATGAATGTGAAGTTTGAAGACTCAGTACAAAATCAGACTCAACCTGAAGATTTTGAGTCAGGCCAAGTGTCTACAAATTCTCTTGAAGAAAATCAAGTCTCAGACACTGAGCCTCAAACAAATTCAGTAATTCCAACTGAAGAAGAGCTTCATCAAACTGACAAACCAACTACAAGTTGGAAGCACAAATCAAGTCACCCTCCAGACCTCATCATTGGCAATATTGATAAAGGAGTTCGTACAAGATCTAAAAGGCATGAAGCTTCTAGTGCTCTTGCACTCATTTCTGAGATCGAACCGAAAAACATAGAAGATGCATTGAAAGATGAAAGCTGGATTGAAGCAATACAAGAAGAATTGACGAGCATTTGATGGCTAGGGTTTTAGGACACGCCACGACAGTCCCTCGGGATGTGGAATTGACGAGCACAATTCGGGAATTTCCAATTTATATTAGAAAGAAAAGGTAAGAAAGAGAAAACATAATCCAAACATAACCATGAACTTGGTCTAAACATATATGGCCAATTAATGTACGAAAACCAAGTAAATTAGATGCTGGAAATAGTAGTTGCTTCCATGTCAAATCCAGAGACCATTCTAAGCTCCAGCAATCAAAGAGCTGGAGAGTTTTTCTCTTTCATCGGTAAATTTTTAATATAGTTGGTGAAAAGATACATGATTAGTAATTCCAACATCAGATAACACATTTGGAAATAACCAACACCATCAAGGATTTACCAATGTTCAAATGAAAAACTATATTACCTACTCCTCCGAAATTTTATCAATGTTATATATATCAACACTATACTATTTTCATCTACATTCCAAATTTGCAATTCATCAACTTCTTTGAATTGTCACGAGTGTAGTTAATAAAATATTCACCCCACAAGAAATTTACCAATGGGCCAATAAATTAATAAGTTTCAAACTCCTTTGAAATTCACTAAACATCCAAGTAAATTACTAGATTCACATTTTACATGTTTGGTGAGTAAATTAAAAACATTATAAGGGGTTTACTAACATCCCAATAAATGATTCCAACATCCTTGAAAATTTAGAAGCTCAGCTAGGAAAGTTTTGGCCTAGGTTTATGACAAACGCAAGTGACCTAGATACTAGTTAATAAAACTATTTTTAGCACTGTCGGTTGCTAAATGCCACCACCATCACTACAATCGAAGTCCCTTCCCCAGTCGCCAACCATTGTCGCTGACGCTGATCTCTGCTGCCTTAGGTGAGAAGTATTCTTTTTTCAATGCCAAAACTTTTAGGAATCCAAATAATTAAAGAATGAATGAGATCATAGAATGAGAATCTATTTGTGAATTCATGTCATGGAATCAAACTTCTAAAAATTTTAACATTATTTTGCAATTGGTCGGGATGGAAATTCTCGAAAGCAGATAATTTATTTTGTGAATAGAGTTTGTCCCCCTTGCACTCTTGCAGCTCTTGCTTTTCTTTGAGGCGGCATTTTTTGCTATAGTTGCAAAAAAGTCTTTAAAAAAAAAAAAAAGGAAGAAAAAACTTGGGAAAATTTCAATTAAGGATCTAAAGTGGAACTGTTTTCTCAAAAAAGGATCCAAAATGGACATTGTCTCAAACAAGGACCTGAAGTGACCAACTTAGTTTCAAATAAGGGCCTTAACTTAAAAGCCAGCCAAATCTTACTTGCATCTAGGGGTATTTTCGTCTAAAGACTTTTTTTCCTTCTTTTTTTAATTTATTTTCTCATTCTCTTTCTTTTCTTCATCATCATCGTGCCTTCCCCTTTTTCACTCTTTAGATCGTGTTCTCCAAAGTCCATCTCTATCTTCCTTGCTGGATTAGCCATCGACGCCCTCAACCTCATTTGTCATTGCCCTCGAGAGCAATTCCAGTACCTTTGTTGAATGATGGAGGTCAATCCAAGCCCTAGATCGAGCACGAGTGGACCAAGATGTGACGCTTAGCTCGATTCAATCCCCGCATCTTGTGGTCGTGGTCAAGCACGAAGCATGATGAGGTGTAAGCCATTAGCTTGCTGCACTCATTGTCGTCGATGCTTGAATTCAACTCGGTGCTCACGCAGGCTATAATCGATCTTAGCGAGGAGAAGCCAGATTGAAGTGCCTAAGCCAAATTTATTAGATGTTTTTGAGGAATCTCTGTGATACTCATGTGCATTTATTTGTTCAATGAAATACGTGATTTTGGGAATTTCTGAACGATTTTGCACTTTTTTTATTTTGTTATTTTCTCTCAAATCTGTGTGGATAATATTTTAGAGTTAGAGAGGCAACTTTGTTTGAACATGTGTAGACTAGAGTTATTCGTTTTCCAGATTGAGTGTTGTTTGATTCGAATCGTCACCAAAAGCAAGTATCTTTAATTACGGGTCAGAATGATTCGGTGGCCTTTGAAAATAATCAACATGCACGACATAATCGGACCCTCTCAAGAATCCACATATTCCACCTCAATGCAAGCTATATCTATGAATATTATAAATAATCCAACCTGGACCCAGTAAAACATTCCCAAGAAGCTACGAGCGAAAGTTATCGTGGCATAATAAGTTTTTACAAGCAAATTGAATAAAAACAAAACCCACTGATGGATATTTCTTGATTCTCAAGTTCATTATCGTCATCGGAGAAGGTGAGTGGTGGCGAATAACTTAAAAACCGGCTTATCCCAAAATTGAATAACTTAACTGAAGCACGCAATTTGTAGTTTTGCAAAACTGCATAACTTCTCAAATATCTTTTCGTCGTCTTCTTTTTTTCCTAAATTTGTTCAAATTGTTTTGCACCTATGCAAGCTCATGCGTAAGGAGTCTAATGCATTTGTCAATA
The DNA here is from genome assembly GCA_014182555.1 of Eucalyptus erythrocorys. NCBI lineage: Eukaryota > Viridiplantae > Streptophyta > Magnoliopsida > Myrtales > Myrtaceae > Eucalyptus > Eucalyptus erythrocorys. Next base: position 30,763,341 of record CM024602.1, read on the forward strand.
AGGAGGTGAGCAAGATGAAAAAAGAAAGAAAATAAAAACAAAAAGGAAAAAGAAAAAAAAAAGTCTTTAGATGAAAATATCCCTAACTGTAAATAAGATTTGACTGGCTTTCAAGTTGAAACCCTTATTCGAGACTAATCGGTCACTTCAGGTCCTTATTTGATACAATGTCTACTTTAAGCTCTTTTTTGAGAAAACGATTCCACTTCAGGCCTTTAATTGAAATTTTCCCAAAAAACTTCAATGCAATACCAAAAAGAAGGAAATTTCTTCGTGCCTTATTTGCGAAAGGTGGTCTATGTGAATCTGCAATTCAATAAAGTAATTGCCCATTGACTTTTTCGTGTAGCTTTGAAAACTATAGCTAGAACAGAAGTGAGTATAATCATGCATAGTGCCCCGTACTTAACTGAAAATAAGATCATCCCTTATAAAACTACGAAATCCCTAATTGATCAGCTGTAGAATAAACTGATACTCAATCAAAAGATCAGGATGAACATACGACCATTGGATTTATTTCTTGTCTATGGCCGCGCACTAGAAACTACGATTCAGACGCTGGAACTAGTAGTGGCTGCTTCGATGTCAAATACCGAAAGGAAAGCGAGTCGGGTTTGTTCATTCTAGTGATTGAACTCAAGAGAGAATCGGATCTCATCTCGTCACGTAAACTTTGAGTCTCTTCATCGTCCTGTGGATCGGCCCACAAGTTCTTGTCGATCTTGGCAAGTTGCTCGGCCACTTCTCTCATTGTTGGCCTATTCACACTGTTAAAGTTTAAGCACTTTCTAGCAAGCAAACCAACCTCCTCAATCTCCCGCATTTCACCTTCATTGGACGCCTCGAAACCTATCATATGGAGGAGTGTTCGATTCTTCACGACAGAGATGAAAGATTCAACAGATTCAACAACGCTGACTCTTCCCCCAGATTTTGTCTGCCCAGTCAGTGTCTCTCCAGTCAGGAGCTCGACGAGGATGACCCCAAAGCTATAAACATCACTCTTTATGGTTAATTCACCAGTAGTGAGATACTGTGGATCAAGTTAACCTATCGTGTCTTGTACTCTTTCAGCTACATGAGTCTTTCCAGGCGAAATCAAAACCGAGGCTCCAAAATCAGATACTTTTGCTGAGTATTTCTCATCCAAAAGTATATTGAGGAACTTGACATCATTGTGAATGACTGGTGGGTCGGTCAAGGAATGCAAGTACTTGAGGGCCAATGCAGCTTCTAAGGTAGTCCTAAGGCGATTCTTCCAAGTTTGCAGGATGGTTGATCGCTTGTCATGAATATGGTGATAGAGGGTCCTATTCGGGATGAATTCATAGACCAACAATGGCACTTTTGTCTCCAAACAAATGCCTGGGAGCTTGACCAAGTTCTTGTGATTCACCTGTGAAATGATGCTAATTTCATGCAAGAATTCATCATGAGTGCTTAGAGACCCGTCCTTGTTCATGTCTTTCAGGTTCTTGATAGGGACATCTTTAGGCTTTTTGATTGCTATCAAAAAATTGTCGTCCATTCTTCCTTCATAAATTGAAGCAAAACCACCCTCACCAAGCCTGTTGTTTGCATCGTAGTTGTTGGTGGCTTTAACCAACTCTGCCTCAATGTAGATTTTCACTCTCTGATGCTTCAATATCTCGCCTCCATTTTGCCTGAAGCATCTCTCTTTGGCCCTCCTCCTGCATATGAACAAGAGCAGGCCACTAACAATTATGCATAACGTTACCAGTACAAGGACTGCAACACAATTGCGGAATGGATGGATTAGTTTCTCTGCCGAACGATCGGTTTACTTTGACAAATAATGAATTTGGATCTTCTTCTTAAATTTATGCTCTGAAGTACCAGCCTGTAAATCGATTATCCGGATTAATTTACACCACAAAACGTGCCCTAACTTTATCGAAATATACTCGCCTGTTCCGAAGATTCACATTCGCTTGCACATGCGGCCACACCAGTCAAATTCCCAATCACGACTTTTCCTCTCCCTCTCTGCGCACCGGACTGCCATTGCCCATCATCACCTGAGGCATCGGCCGTCAAATGCGCGACTTTCTTCTGTGCCAGGGAGACGTCTCGTCCGGCCCTACTACTCCGAATTCATCTCTCATGTCTGTCCTTCCCCTCCTTCTCTCTCTTCCTCTCTCCCCAAGCCTCCTGCTTTCAGCCTTCTCATCTTGACTTCTGATGATCCACAGGTCAAGAATCCATGGGCAGGCAAGACCGTCGTTGATTTCTTCGCCCAGGAGTTCAAAGGCAGACCTTACGACTACTATGTACCTCCTTCAATCTCCTCTCTCTCTTCTCTTGATTCTGGGTTTCGGCTATTCCATGCCACCGTTTCTTGGTCATGGTTCGGTCGTGTTTATGTCTGCACCTGCCCGCTATCGCATTTAGGTGAGCGCTGTTCAATGCGGGCGCATTCGAGTCGACGGAGAGACTGTCCCGGTTTCTTACATTCTCAGACCCTCCCAGAAGATTAGCCACTTCTTACACAGGTTGCTGTAATTTCCATCGTCCTCAATCGTAGCCACCTTCATCTTCTTCTGCCTTGTTTCCCTCCTTCCGTTTGCTGCTTTTAGCTTCATTTGTCTAGCTGCTTGATTGATGCGGCAAAGGTTGTAGGCATGAACCTCATGTGATGGCCTCTGACGTCCCTGTGCTTGTTGAAGAGCCCGACGTTGTGACTGTCTGCAAGCCCGCCTCTGTCCCGGTGACTCGCCTGCTATTCGCTGATGTTTTGTCCCTGCTAATTGCTGATGAGTGAGCATATTAGTCTCTGTGCTCCTCCGTGCCTCTGTCACGTTGGGATATTGCATTCCGCCCCTCCTTTGGCATAGATGTGGATGTGAAAGAGTGTTGTGTTGCACTTTATAACTCGTCATGTGGTTTCGAGAATGATCTTTACTACTCTAATAGCATTGATATCCACTGCAACGAACTGCTATATTCTTTTGATGTGAATTGGGTCTGTTATAGGAGATCTGTTGCCTTCGGTTGTTAATCTCTTGCTTTGCTTTTCGATCTGAAAGTCTTTACACACGATCTCACCTACAGGAGATTGAATCACTTGTATGGACTCATCTCCTCTCTTTAGCATTGCATTTAATGCGACTTCTTCCACTTATTTTTAGGTGCACCCATGTGGCCAGTATTGCAAGAATACTGTCGTTGGCATACTTCAAGCTGAGCATGGATTGGCCCCTTTGTTTCGTTTCCATGGAGGGCCCTTTGAAAGCATCTTCATAATCATGCAAGGACAATGTTTTTCATGGGTTTTGATGTTTTTATATGATCAACTGCCATTTACCTTTCTCGAAAATGACATTCTGGTTATCCAGCGATGTCGTATTTGTTGCATTTCCTCTAGAAACTCTGGCTACATAACTTTTCTTTGACATGATAGCGGTTCATAGATTGGATCGCCTTGTCTCAAGGCTCCTTATCTTGGCCCGAAATGCCACAAAAGCTGATCTTTCAGGCAACAGGTGAGAGTCACTTTGCAGTTTTGGCAACATTTAATTTGAGTGGTAACCATTTATCTTTGTGGCAAGTTGTAATCATGTTTTTACAACGACCAACACCAAAGTGATCACTTTTTAACCTACTGCATGACGTTGTTTAGAGGTTATATGCTGACCGGGCACGTCGATGGGCCACATAGGGTTGAAAAATTAATAAAATATGGCCACATCAGATTTCTGGCGACCTAAATCGAAGTTGACACTTAAGTGATTGGCTTTTTAGAAAAGTGGCACTTGAAAAATCTGGAAAAAAAAAAAAAAAAAAAAACCTTTTGACACTAAAGTGAGCGACATGCATAACTTTTGGCAACTTCTAGTTTCATTTTCCCTAATTTTATTAGAAAGTAGATTCCTAGGTCCTGCAGCAGAAAATTTCTTCATGTGTGGATAATGCGTATAGGCATCCTTATGTATCTAACACTTATTTTACTAGAACAATAAATACCCAAGGCTTGAGGCCTTTAGAATAGTGTTCTGTGGTTTTACTTTGAACTGTCAACTTTTATATCTGTGAGCGGTAACGATAAGCTGTTACTTTTTGATACTTATGGATTTTGCTGCAATCTGAAGTGCTTCCTGCCATATAACCGTTTGAAAGTGGGATTCATTAGGTACTGAAAAGATCATATTCTAAATAAACAAAATGGTGTGATCGTTTGGGAATATAATAATTGCAGATTGAAGGTGGAATGGTGCAGAAACAGTATATTGCAAAGGTGGTTGGGACATTTCCCGAGAAAGAGGTATGCTTTTATAAGTTGGTAAAGAAGAGTACAGTGCAAAGAAGAAAGTAGCAAGCTAGACATATATAAGGGCCTTTTAGTTCCTGTTAAGATCTAGTCACACTAACTCATGGTAATCAGAGCAGGGTTTGATATTTCACATTAACAAGCATCCACTTCCTATCAATAATAGATTATGTCCAGTATGTGTGATTTTTGTACTTTATTCTATTCTTTGCCCTACATGATTACATTGTTTTGCCATACAAAAGAACGACACTCATAATTCTGAAAAGTTCACCTAGAACGTGTTTTAATTAATTCAAGAAATCTCAGTTTTAATCTCACTGAAATTCAGCTCACAATTCTTGGATACAGTGCATTACAGTTTGAGTTGCAAGTGAAAGCATATGCAATATTTCTCCACTGATCCTGTAACGTATAATCTTTTCTTTTTTCTTCTTGTTTTCTCCTTCAGCTGCTAGTTGATATTAGCATATATTATAATCCTCGAGAAGGAAGAAGCACAGTCGAGGTGAGTTTTAGTTAATTGTCAGTGTCTATCCTGAAGGAGCTTAAGATTGGTGTAGATAAGTATCTAATTGCTTCATTAAGTAGGAAAAGTCAGTCCTAATGTCCAATTTGGTTGGGCAGGCGGGTGACTCTTTTCAAGATACACCTACAAAAGGAAAGACTGCTTCTACAAAATTTACAAGGATTGGCAGCAATGGAACTCACAGTATTGTCTTGTGTGAACCAGTTACCGGACAGACTCATCAAGTAAGGATCCCTAGAAGCTATGTGAAATTAGACAATGTTTAGCATATGGAAAGAACAGGAAATCTCTTCAGTTTCTTAATAGAGGCTGCGTGCTTGCATGGATGCATGTTTTGCTTTTCATAGTATTTGCATCATGTGATAGCTATTTGCTCAGCCTGGTCCTTTTTGGGAAGCTTTGGGTTATGATGAGCTTCCCCTCATTTCTAACGTATACACCTGGTTTGCTTGTTTTTGTAAAGAATTTGGGATGATCAGGATGTATTTGCCTTTTTCTGATCTCTAGCTATATCATTTTCTTTTTTGAGCTATGTCCATATTATTAGGTGTATGTGCCTTCCATCTTTTCTTATTTCAGCTGAAAAGTTATGGGTCTTCATTGGAATGATCGATATAAGGGGCCTTTAGGACTATTTTCTTTCCTTATCATTTGGTTTTAAATGTCTTCAATGTTTAATGCTCTCCCTCCCTGCTCTCTTCACTTTTCTGTGGTGTAGATAAGAGTTCGCTTGCATTATACAGGACATCCAATTGCCAACGACATGCTTTACCTGTCTGAATATGTTGATAATCGCTCAGATGTAGGAATGAGTGCCGATAGAGCTGCTGGCAAATCATTGATTCCAGAAACAAATAATACCTATGTTGATGATTGTGAAGAAACTTGCAGCAAAAATTTCAGCATTGATCCCATGTGCACTCATCGTCCAAATTTGGCTCCAACAGGGTACTGACAATTAGCTTCTCTTTTCTGGTCTAATTGCTGTTTTATTCTCTGAAATCTTGATTTTCTAATTTGATCCTCAAACTCAATGATGAAAAAAAAAAGGAAACTGGCAGGTCTTTCGCTAAATTGGACCCATATTGGTAGAGATCATCCCCTGCAGTAGGCATTTTACAGTTTGTTAACAAAAATATAAAATGATTATAAAAAAAAGGAGACACAGAGAAATGTTTGTAATTCGATCTGCTTACTCCCCTGATTTCAGTATAAGTTAAAACTTAGAATCATAAAAAAAAAAAAAAAAAAAAAAAAAAAAAAAGACAAGTTTGGGGGGCTAAAATGATGGTTCCTATTCATTTGATGGTACAAGGTAAGATTCTGGTTATAGACGGCTAAGCATAAACTTGAGGAGGTAACTTTTATTTTGACGAGGTGATATGCTGAAGTGAATCCTCTGTTTAGGTGCTCTTGTCTTATTCATGACACCATACATGCTATTGACCATACAGCCTTGCATGATGTGCCATGTGATAAAGATGGCAAGAGACCTTAGCAAAGGAGTCTATGAAGGCGCCTATTGAAATTTATCCCCCCTTGATATTTGGGTTAAAAGCATTTAGAATTTGATCTTCTTTGTTTGCTTGTATCAGTATTGTAAATGATCTATCTGATTCTATAGGGGATTTGCTTGTGTACCAAATACAAAGATTTACATCACATCTCTTAGTCCTTCCCATATTTTGACACTTTTTTCCTTTGTTTCTCTTCTGTGATCAATTCTTTAATGTCAGATATGAGGAACATGAAGAGGGGTTATGGCTACATTGCATAAGATACGCTGGACCCGGATGGAAATATGAGTGCCCATATCCAGGTTGGGCATTTTTGAGCTAAAGGAGAAGCCCGTGAGATGGGGCTTTTCTTTATCGTTTCTCTTTTTTGAAGGGTGATAAAGTGCTAATACCACCATGGAAAGGTGTGGTTCTCCATTTGATTGATTCCAGTGCATATTATGCATTTGCAATTGTTGAACGGGGAAACATGTGTTGACACTTCAACTAATGTGATTTAGGCTCGATGTAGTGTATGTTTCCAGTGTTCTGAATGAAGGTGTCTCTTGGCTGCAGCGTGTTCCACCTTCATAAATATATGTAAAAGGTGGAATTAAGGTCTAGGGGGCTTATTTCCAGATGCTTGCCACTTTTCATTTATTTCTCAGCTGCACTTGGTCGTATCATTGCCATAGCCAGGCTTCATTATTGATGACTACAAGTCTGTGGCACAAACATACAGTGCATTTAGCCAGACTAGTCCTATTTAGTAGACTAGACAAGCCATCGGAGATCATTTAGTTATGATCTTTATAAGATGTGATGCTTTTTCCCTCCTAATAAAGCAGTTGTGACGCTGGGCGCGAATTCGGTATCTAGAACTTTGTATCTGATACACCACTTGTGTTGTCTGTCCATCCATCGGAGCTGCTACTTTTGTCTCAAAACTGCGATCCTCACATACCTCTCTGCAGTATCAGGGGTGCTGTGGCTTCAAACTGACGTGCTTTTAGGTGTCCTTTGGATGTTTTGTCTAACCATATGGCTCTACTTCATGCCTTCCTTCTTTTTAGCGTCCGATATGGAGAATAAACTTGGTCCACTTGATTTACAAAAGTAAGATAGCATTTTTTTTTCTTTAATTGCTTTAGTGGTCTCCAACAGACCGAAAAAGTTGCAGAATATGCTTCCGAGTTCATGATCTTGTTGAATTGAGCACTGATTGTTTATGAAGTAGGAACACGCCAAAAGTTGTCTTGGAATTGACTGATTGGGTTCCTACTGTAGCCCGAGGAAAAGAACATCATTAGCGTCCTCCCGGGTGTTAAACATCGGTGCAATGCGTGGCATTAATGTAACTTATCTGCTTGATATTAACTAATAAGTTGACTGGTAAGTACAAATAGGTGATATGTGCAGACCGGGATTACTGTTTTGGGGGGGCGCGTGGGGCGAGAGAGCAGATAATTGACTAAACGACACAAGTACAGTTAACACAAGTACTAGTCAGATAATTGCATCATAACATAGGTATGGTGCTACCTAGGACACTGCACCGGTCATCTTCACTGACACTATCTTTGAGGACGTCCTTCAACTGTGCAGCTAACACCGGGTTAAGTTCCGGACACGTGGCTGTGCTAAGCTTCAAACTCCTGCGGCTGCAAATTGGGCTCCACTACCACTTCAATCTCTTCCCTTAACTCCTGTGGCTGCAAATTAGGCTCCACAACCACTTCCGTTGCGTTCTTCCTATATATAGCGTAAACCACCATCTGCACCCCTCCCAATATAAATCCTAACCCGTTTGGCACCTGTGTCGTGTATAGATACATTAAGCAGATACAAAACAAATTTGTTGGAATGAAATAAGGATTGTGGGATCGACAGGTTTCCACTTACAGCAATGAAGAAGTCTTTAAGGAGGACGCCATAGAAGAACCACGCCATCCCACTGAGTGTGAGGAATATCGATGAAGTTACCGGCATGAACTCCACACTCCTGGTTCTTATGACTTTTCCCTGCCCATCCATATATTTTCATTCTATTTCAGTAAAATGAAGTCAATAGTAGTAGCAAAAATTGACAAAGTGAGTCGGTCTACCTAATAATTGGAATTAGCGTATGAATGTGAATTGTCTATAAATGTACATGCTTCCAAATTTCGTCAAATTTCATTAATTTCTCACTCACCAGGATGCATAGTGGAGCAATAAACACGCCTGGAGATAACAGCATGCAAATCCATCCAATGATTTTTACGCGCTTTGCTCCTTTTGATAGGAAGAAAGTGGTGGAGAATACCGCACCATACCCCAAGATGTTCATGCTCAGGAAAAGCTTCAAGGTCAACATCTACAGAATCACAGTGAATATTCAGTTAAGCATAAAAGAATACCAACTCGTTCATTCGCTTTCTTAACAAGAAGGAATACCCTATCATTCCTCGAGGCGTAGATGAGGTAAGCAGCCACAAAAGTAGTCTGGATAATGCAGCCAATCGCATTAGTGGTGATGAGGAGAGTATCCTTCTTGACTACTCCGTAGCACAGCAGGAGCATCGCACTCAAGAGTGACACCACATATGGGATTGACTGAAATCCATGTGCCGATTTTCTCTTGTAAATTTTATAGAAAGTGGGCTTGCCACACGTACCATCAAACCAAGTAGCTTAGTATGACCCAAGTAGCTCATTATTATTTTATCTCAGTTTTTCCTTAACTCCTACGGCTGCAAATTAGGCTCCTCCCTTAACTCCTGTGGCTGCAAATTAGGCTCCACTACCACTTCCATTGCGTTCTTCCTATATATTGCATAAACCACCATCTGAACCCCTCCCAATATAAATTTTGGTAATGATTCGTTTTTTCTTCTTTCTCACGAATTGCCAACTGTCGGCCACTACCGCACGACCGTTGCACGACCATCACACGATTGCCGCACGGCCGCTACACGACCGCTGCACGATTGCCGCGTATATAGCACAAACACTCTCCAAAAGCCTTCTTGTCGTGTCTAACACTCTTACACGTGTCCGACACGCTCCGACACGTCCTGACACGCTCCCTCTTTCCGATCGGCCTCCCTCTCTCTCTGCCCTCCCCCTTTCCGATCGGCCTCCCTCTTTCTCTGCCCTCCCTCTTTCCGATTGGCGAACCACCGCCTCTCTCTCTACCGTCGCTCTCTCCCCGACGAACTCCCTCTCTCTCTCTCTACCCTCGCTCTCTCTCCCCGATGAACCGCCACCCCTCCGGCTCCGAGTAAGGTCTCTGAGTAAGGGTCTTCCCCGGCTAAAGAGGTCTTCTCTGTCCTATTAATGATTACTACTCAATTCATTGATTACTTAATGTCTTGATTGCCCAGACTGAGTTCGAAGTCCATAAATAAGGATAAATTGCCATCTGCGCCTAGGTTGCCATTTTTAGCAATTTGAACTGGTGAAAATCTTAGAAGGGGGTAAGATGTATATTAATCGGCGTTTTATGGGTAAGCAAGAAGGTGAAAGTACTAACCACTTGTTGCTACAGTCTAGTGTGACCAAAGAGCTTTGAGAGCTGCTACTATGTGTGGTGTTAAATGGGTCATGCCGTACTTGGTGAAAGAAGTTTAGGGTTTAGTTTAGGGTTTAGCAAAGGACTTACTTATTTGAGAAATAAGAGAAACTCTTGAAATGGAAACTTTGGGAGTGCTGTTGTAATCTAGTACTTTAATGTGAGTGTGCATTCTTTATTGGTCTAAGGTGTACATATATCATGTTGATGATGTAAAGTTAAGAGAGTTTGGACTGCCTGTTGTTTTTGCTATCATAAATATATGATACAACTAATATATTGCGTCTGTTGACTTTGTTCATCTCTTCTCTTTTGTCAATCTGATATGCAGCACGTTATTCACGTGCATTCTTTATGATTTGCAGCATGTTATGCAATGCTTTTGCTGGTCTATATCAAGGATAATGTCCTATTCAGAATGTATTAGCTATATTTAAACGGCTTACGCCTGGAATCCATTTTCAGTATGTGCTGGTTATTTGTGGTGTTCAATAGGTCATGCTGTACTTGGTGAAAGAAGTGTAGGGTTTAGCAAAGGGCTTACTTAGGTGAGAAATAAGAGAACCTCTTGAAATGGAAACTTTGGGAGTGCTTAACAAAGTGCTGTTGTAATCTAGTACTTTAATGTGAGTATGTAAAAGAGTTTAAGCAAACTCACAGGAGGGATGATGATATTGCCATTGTAAATGCTGGAATGCGTGTTTTTCTTGAGAAAAAAAGATGATCTGGTTGTTGCAGATGCATCAATCATTTATGGTGGAATGGCTTCTTTATCTATTGCGGCAAGGCAAACCAAAGAGTACTTGATTGGAAAGACTTGGAATCAGGAGCTTTTGCAAGGAGCTCTGGAAGTTTTGAGGAGTGACATAATCATCAAGGAAGATGCTCCGGGTGGGATGGTTGAGTTTCGAAAGTCTCTAACACTTAGTTTCTTTTAAGTTTTTCCTCTGGGTTTCTCGGGAGATGGATGAGATGAGATCCATCAGGGAAGAGATACCATCGTCACATATATCTGCCATAAAACCATTTGAAAGACCATCTGCTGTTGGAAGTTAGGATTACGAAATTGTGAAGCAGGGGACTTCCCTGGGATCCCTTGAGATCCACCTTTCCTCAAGGCTACAGGTAACTGTACTACATCTGGGAATCTAACGCAGTGAGACTCTTGCATCTTTTGCGTGGTTGACGTTGCGTATCTTCATTTGCATCATGGGACTTAGGGCTACTTTCCTCAAAACCAATTTTAGTTTCTGTGATTGCCATCAAATCAGGTAGTCGGTTGCACCTTCCTTTCATCCAATAGTATGAATTTGTGGCCTACAAACATGTTGTAATAAAGATATACACACGTAAGAATGCATGAAATGGCTGCATACATTTCCCAAAATTGAGTTCACAAACTTTGGACTTCTATTTGCTTGCTACAATAAATTTAAATAAATCCAAAATGTTCAGTTAGTCTTCGCTTCCCATATTGACATGACCAATCTTTAACTGGTGACGGTTCTTGATGCTTATTCAACCCAAAATTCCAACTATTATTATTTTTTATTTTTTTATAACTTCACATTTGTTTGTCACCAGATAATATTTAAGTAAGCTCATGAAAGATGGCCATTTCTGATCTCAGGAAATTCTGTTTTGAATTCTTCAATGACTATCTGTAACTCTTCCTTATTTCCTTTTTCTATTTCCTTCTTTGCAATTATTTTTTGTTTTCTAGGCAGGACGTCTTTGTTTCTTTGTTTTGTGAAGTATCCTGCTGCAAATTCTCTGATGTATTTAGTACGCTAATATTGCACATGGTCCTGACTGATGTGTCTAAAAACTTTTGTGCCAATTGTTTAATGTGCGAGCAAGGATTTTCATCTTACATTTTATATAGTTGTGCGATGAAGATGACATCATGATGTGATATGTAAATTTTTATTTCCTATCAGTTGCTTTTTTCCATATGCTGAGAATAACTGTTTCATATCCTTATATGCTATTATTTCTTCAGGTCACAGTTGAGGTGAAATATGCTGATGACACACCCTTGCTGCCTGACGGTCTGAATGCCGCGTTAGTGCTAAGCTGAAAACCCCATGCCTGTATAATTTTAGTAGATGCTTGAGGAGCGAAATCTTCTCCTGGCCGGCATATTTCTTGCAAAAGACATCTCAGGTTAAAACGAGATGGGGGTTGTTATATCAGATGAGGAGGTATTCGCTTCAGAATCTGTCACTTGCCCTGGCTAGGTATATCATAGCAGTCAATCTTTGTATGTTGTACATGTGCTTGGGACTCCCCCGAACAAATCAAACTTATGACTTAAACTGGGACCCTCATATTGAAAATTCAAGAGTTAACCACCAGACTAGGAAATGTTTTTACAGTTTTTCAACTCTTCTTTACCACTTTGTATGTTAAGTCTTCTTGTTTCCAGATATTTGTTGCAGGTTATTGGGGTAGTTGTTGTTGATACATGAGAATGCGAAACTAGCTGCGAGAAAGGTTTATGTGGAGTATGAAGAACTTCCGACTCTCTTTTCAATAGAAGATGCCATCAAAGCTAAAAGCTTTCATCCCAACACAGAGAGGTCTTTGTGAAAAGGTGACGTGGATCTCTGGTTTCAGCCGGGCGAATGTTATGAAGTCATACAGGGCGAGGTTCAAGTGGCAGGTCAGGAACATTTTTACTTGGAGACACATTCCACCCTCATATGGACAGTGGATGGCGGAAATGAAGTCCACATGCTTTCCTCCACTCAAGTGAGTGAGGCCTTTGACCAACATTCTTTTTGCTCTCTTTTATGTTGAATTTTTCTGCAGTCAGATTGAATTGCCAAACGTGGATAGCAACTTGCCTGATAACTGAAGTCACTTGTAATGGGTTGTTGTGGGATTGGATTTAGCCATTCCTTAGTGTGGCTGTTTATATGATTAGTGTTTTGGACAGAATTGTTGCTTTGGACTCAGTTGCTAAGTTTGATTATGAGAGATTTATATGCATGTTTTAGTTACCTTTGTTCTTTTATAAGCGGAAAATGGATTCAAGAACTTGACTTTGTAAATAGTAACATGATAGTATCCTTCCTCTGCAGTGCCCCAGGCATCATCAGAGGACTGTTTGTTGCTCACGTGCTCGGCCTGCCACTCTCAAAAGTCGTCTGTAAAACCAAGAGAATTGGTGGTGAGTTTGGAGGAAGAGAAGCAAGGTCGGCTTTCCTTGCTGCTGTAGCTTCTGTCCCATCATATCTCTTGAACAGACCAGTGAAAATCGCATTGGATAGGGACGTAGACGTGAAGATAAGTGGGCAGCGCCATAGCAGCAAAACTGAAGAAAGAAAATTTTAGATTGAAAATGTTGATTGTGTTGTTTATAGTAATTTTAGCTTTAAAACTTGATATGTTTTGAGATTTGGCAAACTTGGAAGATGTTGCTTGGGTTATTCATGAGTTTTAGTTGTTTGTAAATGTATGTGTATTTTATTTGTAGGATGAATAAAATGAACCTTTATGTTGACATATCATTAAATTTATTTTGCTGTTGTATATTTTCTGATGTTGCTAAAAAGATGTTGCCGAAGCTTATGAAAATTTTGACCAAATTCTTGCTTGAAATTATAAATGTTTGATTGAGGATTCTTAAATTCAAATTAAAAACGTTTGATTGAAAATCCTTAACACCGTATATTCTAGATTTTGCAAAAACTAGCCTAAGGGCATATGAACTGCACACTAAAGAACAAGATTGGTGATTTTGTGGGTTATTTGGGCTTTACCATTTTCAAGCGTCACTTAAGGGACCATTATCGAAGAAGCTTCAACAATTTGAATTAGAGAATTCAAAACTACGACTCCCATTCAACAAGCATCCAATTATATCATGTCTGAATAAGTCTACTTGAGCAAAAGTCTACTGGAACAATTCAAAAGTGAGGACTTGGATATTGATGCTAACTTGATGAAGGTTCATCTGCACTAGGTGAAGAGCCAGTTTGGTTGGCACTAGGTGAAGAGCCAGTTTTGCTGGAAATTGCAAGCTCCTCCTACCATGGATGAACAATTGCCTATTCACATGCATCCGGAGTAGAAAATATTGTATACACCATTACTATACATGAGCCACAGATAAACCACAGTTAAACATCTTGTTTTAAAGCCCCCCATAGATAAAGACAATGACTGGCTGTTGATTCTACAAAACTCTCTAGCCTTTGAACATGCAAGGGGGGAAGAAAAATTAGTGGAGTGCAACATCATTGCTGAGAGGAATCACCTTCATCACTCATAATGACCTTGTGTCTATGTACAAGAAGGTAACAAAAAGCAGACAATCATCTAACATAGTGCCTTTGAAAATGTAGGAGTCAACTTCAACGATCTATCACCATAAGCTTCATCTTGTTGCACATCAATGAGTTCGTAACTCTTCAAAACCTATCCACATCTTATGAGAAGTCATCGACTAAGAAAACGATCCAGAAAATCGGAAGCACTTTTGATATGGCTTCACTTTAGTACATCTAATGTTGTAATTATTGTATTATATACTTGAATACCAAAAGCTTGCCGAAAAGGAAATTGTGTTAAGCAAATGTCTTACATTCGAGTCCCACAGATAATGACCAAATATTAGCCTAGTTCACTCTTCCAAATGAAGAATAATAAATCAAGTTAAAAGTGTCTATCATTAAGTAGCTTATATTTAGAGTATTGGCAGCCACTTTCCTAACAGCAAGTAGGACAAGAGATTCTTAGCAATTATTCAGAATATTATATCATGCTGGTTTCTAGGAAGCCTGTATCAGATTGAAATTTGCAACATCATTGCATGAAGTCTTGCCTATTAAGCCTTACAAAAAGATAGAAAAACGTAGTAGTACAAATCATGTATTACATCATACCTGCCAGTGAAGTATCATCTGCTTCCACAAAAGAAAGTTCCTGCATATATGTTGGCAACAGAATTAAAAACTTGTGTCAAAGCTCTCCACTACCCAAACTCACCGGGGAAAAAATCAATACATGTGTGCTTCTCTTGATCTTAATAAACAAAAAGGGAGCATTATGCACTAGGCAATGCATCAAAGACTCCAAGGCAGTAATGCCAAGTAGATAAGGCAAAAGAAAGAATACTCCAAGGAGAAAAACTCTAAGCCAAGGAAAAGGAACTGAGATTGGTGATGCAAAATAAGATGAAGAATGTGCCAAACAAACTTCTCAAACGCGAGCAACTTTGCAGCGTAGAAATTGTAGGCATGTTGCAATGAAAACAGTCATAACAGAGTTAGAACATCATAATTTTCAGTTTAGTGGTCGTCCATTTAATTTTTTGTATTTATTCGTTTTTTCTTCTTACTCACGAATTGCCAACTGCCGGCCCCCACCGCACGACCACTGCACGACCATCACACGATTGCCGCACGACCGCTGCACGACCGCTGCACGATTGCCGCCTATGTAACATGGACACTCTACGAAAGCCTTCGTGTCGTGTCTGACACTCCTACACATGTCCGACATGCTCCGGCACGCGGTCAACGAGTGTCGAAAAATCCGACACGTGGTCAACTCTCTCCGACACGCGAGTACAGAATTCCGACACACGATTCCGACATGCACGGGGTTAATTTTAGAAATTTCTAATACTTGAGGGGTCAAAATATAAATATACACAAAAGAAGTAATAAAATTGCTATAAATATACTTGCATGGGGTCAATATTTTTTTTTCAGTTTTTTTTTTAGAATTGTTTTATTTTTCTAAAAGTCTTTTACTATGAAAGAAGTAATAAATTTTAAAATATCATTTCAGCATTTTTCTTTAAACAATGTTTTTTTCCTCCAAGTTTTGTGTATTATTATAACAAATTAAAATAATGAATGATATTATTTAATATTTTTCGTGTAAATTAATTCTAGGCTATTATTATTATTATTATTATTATTATTTTATGTATATATATAAATATATTTAATATATAATGTGTCGGAACGTGCCGAAATTCTCTATTTTTAAGAAATGACGTGTCGGCGTGTTGTGTCGTGTCATGTCGCGTGTCGCGTGTCCGTGTTGGTGCTACATAGCCGACCCGACGACGATCTCTCCCCGAGATCGTCCCGACGATCTCTCCTCCCGACTCCCCGACGACGATCTCTCCCCGAGATCGTCCCGACAGTCTCTCCTCGATCTCCTGACGGTCTCTCCTCCCGACTCCCCGACGACGATCTCTCCCCGAGATCATCCCGACGGTCTCTCCTCCCGACTCCCCGACGACGATCTCTCCTCCCGACGACGATCTCTCCGACGAACTCCCTCTCTCTCTCTCTCCTCGCTCTCTCCCTGTCTGCCCTCCCTCTCTTCGCAGCGCGTTCTTTCTGCGATTCCATGGATTATACCTATTTGTACAAATACCTGATTCCCACACGTTATTTATGATTTGCAGCATGTTATCAATGCTTTTGCTGGTCTATATCAAGGATAATGTCCTATTTAGAATATAGTAGTTATATTTAAACGGCTTACGCCTGGAATCCAATTTCAGTATGTGCTGGTTATTTGTGGTGTTCAATAGGTCATGTTGTACCTGGTGAAAGAAGTTTAGGGTTTAGCAAAAGCTCATGAAGGATTGCCATTTTTGATCTCAGGGGATTTTGTTTTGCATTCTTCAATGACTATCTGTAACTCTTCCTTATTTCCTTTTTCTATTTCCTTCTTTGCAATTATGTTTTGTTTTCTAGGCAGGACGTCTTTGTTTCTTTGTTTTGTGAAGTATCCTGCTGCAAATTCTTTGATGTATTTAGTACGCTAATATTGCACATGGTCCTGACTGATGTGCCTAAAAACTTTTGTGTCATTTGTTTAATGTGCGAGCAAGGATTTTCATCTTACATTTTATATAGTTGTGTGATGAAGATGTCATCATCATGTAAATTTTTATTTCCTATCAGTTGCTTTTTTTCCATATGCTGAGAATAACTGTTTCATATCCTTTTCTGCTATTATTTCTTCAAGTCACAGTTTAGGTGGAATATGCTGATGACACACCCTTGCTGCCTGACGGTCCGAATGCCGCGTTAGTGCTATGCTGAAAACCCCATGCCTGTATAATTTCAGTAGATGCTTGAGGAGCGGCCGGCATATTTCTTGCAAAAGACATCTCAGGTTAAAACGAGATGGGGGTTGTTATATCAGATGAGGAGGTATTCGCTTCAGAATCTGTCACTTGCGCTGGCTACGTATATCATAGCAGTCAATCTTTGTATGTTGTACATGTGCTTGGGACTCCCCCGAACAAATCTAACTTATGACTTAAACTGGGACCCTCATACTGAAAATTCAAGAGTTAACCACCAGACTAGGAAATGTTTTTACAGTTTTTCAACTCTTCTTTACCACTTTGTATGTTAAGTCTTCTTGTTTCCATATATTTGTCGCAGGTTATTGGGGTAGTTGTTGCTGATACATGAGAATGCGAAACTAGCTGCGAGAAAGGTTCATGTGGAGTATGAAGAACTTCCGGCTCTCTTTTCAATAGAAGATGCCATCAAAGCTAAAAGCTTTCATCCCATCACAGAGAGGTCTTTGTGAAAAGGTGACGTGGATCTCTGCTTTCAGTCGTGTGAATGTTGCGAAGTCATACAGGGGGAGGTTCAAGTGGCAGGTCAGGAACATTTTTACTTGGAGACACATTCCACCCTCATATGGACAGTGGATGGCGGAAATGAAGTCCACATGCTTTCCTCCACTCAAGTGAGTGAGGCCTTTGACCAACATTCTTTTTGCTCTCTTTTATGTTGAATTTTTCTGCAGTCAGATTGAATTGCCAAACGTGGATAGCAACTTGCTTGATAACTGAAGTCAGTTGTAATGGGTTGCTGTGGGATTGGATTTAGCCATTCCTTAGTGTGGCTGTTTATATGATTAGTGTTTTGGACAGAATTGTTGCTTTGGACTCAGTTGCTAAGTTTGATTATGAGAGATTTATATGCATGTTTTAGTTACCCTTGTTCTTTTATAAGCGGAAAATGGATTCCAGGACTTGACTTTGTAAATAGTAACATGATAGTATTCTTCCTTTGCAGTGCCCCAGGCATCATCAGAAGACTATTTGTTGCTCACGTGCTCGGCCTGCCACTCTCAAAAGTCGTCTATAAAACCAAGAGAATTGGTGGTGAGTTTGGAGGAAGAGAAGCAAGGTCGGCTTTCCTTGCTGCTGTAGCTTCTGTCCCATCATATCTCTTGAACAGACCAGTGAAAATCACGTTGGATAGGGACGTAGACATGAAGATAAGTGGGCAGCGCCACAGCAGCAAAACTGAAGAAAGAAAATTTTAGATTGAAAATGTTGATTGTGTTGTTTATAGTAATTTTAGCTTTAAAACTTGATATGTTATGAGATTTGGCAAACTTGGAAGATGTTGCTTGGGTTATTCATGAGTTTTAGTTGTTTGTAAATGTATGTGTATTTTATTTGTAGGATGAATAAAATGAACCTTTATGTTGACATATCATTAAATTTAATTTGTTGTTGTATATTTTCCGATGTCGCTAAAAAGATGTTGCTGAAGCTTATGAAAATTTTGACCAAATTCTTGCTTGAAATTATAAATGTTTGATTGAGGATTCTTAAATTCAAATTAAAAACGTTTGATTGAAAATCCTTAACACTTTGTATATTCTAGATTTTGCAAAAACTAGCCTAAGGGCATATGAACTGCACACTAAAGAACAAGATTGGTGATTTTGTGGGTTATTTGGGCTTTACCATTTTCGAGCGTCACTTAAGGGACCATTAAGGGCGTGTTTGGTGACGTTTCTGTTTAAAAATTATTTCAGGAAACAGAAACAAAAAAAAGTGTTTCTGTTCCAAGGAACAATTTTTGAACAAAAAAACGCGTTTGTTAACTGTATAAAATTTCTATTTCTGGAATAGAAAAAAGAACAGAAACACGTTTGGTAACTGCACAAAATTTCTGTTTCTAGAATAGAAAAAGAACATATGTCCACTTCCTATGAAAGATCCTGCCAATGCGATGCCAAAAGTAAGAAAATCCTATCTTAAGGAAACAAGACATAGACCTTCCAGTTTGTATACTGCCAGTTGAAAAAATAAAACATCCGATAACTTCTTGCAAGACCTCGCTTATACAATTGCTTACTAAAATTTGCCAAGTACGATGATTGGGCAAAAACCATCAGGGGTAAACCCACGAAGAAGCATGTGGTCAAACAGTTTAGCTGCCTCATGAATCCAGTTGAACTTACACAAACCACCTAAAATGTCATTAAAGGTCTGAACATCGGGTCTACAACCCATAAGGAACATCTCATCCAGTAATTTCAATGTATCATCAACTCTTTTTCTCTTGGAAAGTGCATGGATAAGAATTTGGTACACTGCCGAATTAGGCACACAGCCATGTCTCGTCATGTCTCTCAATAAAGAACATGCCGAATCCACCTCATTGATAAGGCAAAGGGCCCTCATCACCACAAAAAAAGTATAAACAGTAGGAGAAACACCTTTACTCAACATGTCATAATATACATTGGGTGCAACATTTGGACAGTTCTCAGCTACTAGTATGTCCAAAACAACATTATATGACCTAAATGTTGGTTCACAAGAATATATACTCCTCATATCCAAGAGCAACCTAGTGGCTTGTCCAGGCAAACTAGCTCTTCCATAGTGTTTCATAATCATAAGAAAAAGGGACTCCCTAAAAGTAATCTGCTCTTCTTTCATTTGCAACAACAGTCTATCAATAATCTTAAACTCTCTTGCTGCACCCAACTTATCAATCAAAATACAGTATACATTGAATGTGTGGGAATAGTCCTGCTGTGCACCTGCCCGCTCAAATAACTCCATCGACATCGGCGCATCGATCGGAAGCACGAGCAATTTGCAAAGCTGATATGGTGAAATCCCCGTGAGTGACTTTCATAGTTCTTCCAGATCGAAAGGTTTAAGTAACCTCTCCCACTCTGTCTCCTTCTCTGAATCTGACTCATGTATGCCGGGAAGTCCCAACTGAATGTACTTTCTCGGATTCCGCCATACAAAGCGAACAAGAAGCAGGCTCAAATAGAGACCAAAGAAGTTTTCCCCCAGATGGGGTGAGTCTAAACCTCCTTAACATTACTTTTCTATATCAGACCCGACGATATATGGACTCAACTAAACCCTATGCTGGTGGCTCATGGTTTTTCCTCACAAATATGCACTCAAGCAAATGGCTTCAGAGTTTTTGCTACAGGGTGCTGCCCTCCGCCAGCCCATTGATCATCTAAAAGGTTAATCAAACCAGCAAATAATGAGTGATAATCACTAAAAAGTGCGGATATCAGACCGTCACGCCTAGTGTACTAGAATAAACATCTGCAATAGAAACGACTTCAGCACGTTCATTATCAGAGTCCATAGCCATCAAAATTGCACATCAAGCGAGTCAAGTCACCCACAAAACCGATAAAAATCTGACCTTTGAATCGAAGCAACGACGAAAGTAAACAAAAAGAAAGAATTTTTTCCAGAAACAACAGTTGAGTTGCCTCTGAACCTCAATATCCCAAAAAAATTACATGCGACAGCAGTCGTCCTCGGCATTTTCGTCAGTCGATTAAGCGGAAGAATTGCAAAGAATCCGAAAGATTAGAGAGTTCACCGACGGCGACAGGAGACCGATAAGGAAGCAGAGGAGGTGCTTCTAGGCCGGCGAGACTCCGACGAGGATCCGACGCCGAGATCGCCGCTATGAGACGACGAGCGCGGAGTTCGCACGAGAGCAGCAGACGCGGCGCCGACGGCGAAACTCGACCGCCGGTGTCTTCATGGGCGGAACGACGACGACGGCGGCGTCTTTAAGAGGCTCGATGAATGGGCCACGGGGTCTTGACGAGGAGGCGAAGGAGGTGTCCCTCGCTGAGACGGCGGTGGCCGTGGGGGTCGCGACCGCCGTGGGCGGCGGCGGAGTGGAGGTGGCGGCGAATCGCGCGGGGAGGGAGGGAGTGCGAGGCTAGAGTCGGCGTGCCGCCCGGTGCGGATCCTCTTGGTTTTTGTTCCTTTTTTGTTCTTTAAATCTGTTTCAGAAACAAGAAACAAAAAAATTTTGTTTCTTGTTTCTGTTCCAGATATGTCTAGAAACAAAAAAATACTTTTGGAACAAAAATGCATCCAAAAATATTTCTGTTTCTTTTTTGTTCCCATAAACAAAAAAAAAAAAAAAAAAAAAAAAAGTGTTTCTAGGAACAAAAACAACTTTTACCATGCAGCCCCTAAGCTTCAACAATTTGAATGAGAGAATTCAAAACTACGACTCCCATTCAACAAGCATCCAATTATATCATGTCTGAATAAGTCTACTTGAGCAAAAGTCTACTCGAACAAATCGAAAGTGAGGATTTGGATATTGATGCTAACTTGATGAAGGTTCACCTGCACTAGGTGAAGAGCCAGTTTGGCTGAAAATTGCAAGCTCCTCCTACCATGGATGAACAATTGCCTATTCACATGCATCCGAAGTAGAAAATATTGTATACACCATTACTATACATGAGCCACAGATAAACCACAGTTAAACATCTTGTTTTAAAGCGCCGCATAGATAAAGACAATGACTGGCTGTTGATTCTACAAAACTCTCTAGCCTTTGAACATGCAAGGGGGGAAGAGAAATTAGTGGAGTGCAACATCATTGCTGAGAGGAATCACCTTCAT
The DNA here is from genome assembly GCA_014182555.1 of Eucalyptus erythrocorys. Classification (NCBI taxonomy): domain Eukaryota; kingdom Viridiplantae; phylum Streptophyta; class Magnoliopsida; order Myrtales; family Myrtaceae; genus Eucalyptus; species Eucalyptus erythrocorys. The sequence continues at coordinate 30,784,923 of CM024602.1, forward strand.
TACTCATAATGACCTTGTGTCTATGTACAAGAAGGTAACAAAAAGCAGACAATCATCTAACATCACATTTGTTCCTTTGAAAATGTAGGAGTCAACTTCAACGATCCATCACCATAAGCTTCATCTTCTTGCACATCAATGAGTCCGTAACTCTTCAAAACCTGTCCACATCATATGAGAAGTCATCGACTAAGAAAACGATCCAGAAAATCGGAAGCACTTTTGATATGGCTTCACTTTAGTACATCTAATGTTGTAATTATTGTATTATATACTTGAATACCAAAAGCTTGCCAGAAAGGAAATTGTGTTAAGCAAATGTCTTACATTCGAGTCCCACAGGTAATGACCAAATATTAGCCTAGTTCACTCTTCCAAATGAAGAATAATAAATCAAGTTAAAAGTGTCTATCATTAAGTAGCTTATATTTAGAGTATTGGCAGCCACTTTCCTAACAGCAAGTAGGACAAGAGATTCTTAGCATTTATTCAGAATATTATATCTGTATCATGCTGGTTTCTAGGAAGCCTGTATCAGATGGAAATTTGCAACATCATTGCATGAGGTCTTGCCTATTAAGCCTTACAAAAAGATAGAAAAAAGTAGTAGTACAAATCATGTACTACATCATACCCGCCAGTGAAGTATCATCTGCTTCCACAAAAGAAAGTTCCTGCATATATGTTGGCAACAGAATTAAAAACTTGTGTCAAAGCTCTCCACTACCCAAACTCACCGGGGAAAAAATCAATACATGTGTGCTTCTCTTGATCTTATTAAACAAAAAGGAAGCATTATGCACTAGGCAATGCATCAAAGACTCCAAGGCAGTAATGCCAAGTAGATAAGGCAAAAGAAAGAATACTCCAAGGAGAAAAACTCTAAGCCAAGGATAAGGAACTGAGATTGGTGATGCAAACTAAGATGAAGAATGTGCCAAACAAACTTCTCGAACGCGAGCAACTTTGCAGAGTAGAAATTGTAGGCATGTTGCAATGAAAACAGTCATAACAGAGTTAGAACATCATAATTTTCAGTATAGTAGTCGTCCATTTAAAATTCCTCCTTCTTCTGTTCACTTTTCATCCTTGCAACATCTCATCTCCTGCTTTCTCTGTTTCTGAGTTAAAATTCCTCTGTTTTTGAAGGCTGGCTTAGGGGGTTTTCTTCAAATTGGGCTACATCTGGCTGAAAGCATCAGGTTTAAAATAAGAACTCTAATATCTATCCCAGAACATGGTGAGCAGAGCAACTACTCTCCCTCCCATCTTCTATCTTGGGTTTCTCCTCTTTAAAGCTCAAATAACCTTAGATTATCATGGCGAAAGTTTTGACAGTTTTCTTGTCACCTCTTACATGCTTCAAGAAAACCTCAAAGAAATAAATTGTAGCCGCTTCAACAATGATTATTTTCTTTCGTAATAGTATGCCGGTGGTGGCATTATATGCCGTTAATTCCAAAAAGAAATAAACTGAAGTTTTATCAATGGAGCCAAAAGGTAAACTTACACAATGCCTGTTTTTCATTTTATACACAAGAACTCATGAAAAGTGTCCTTAGTTGGACTGTGTATGCACTTCAAAAAGATTTCCTCACCGAAGGTACATTCCCAACCTCTGCATCTACAAATAAGCTTGTCAAACTGAATTGGCTTGACACAATCTGCAATCTAATCATCATCCTCCGAATCTGCACCAGTATATATAGAGATCAGTAGTGCATTCACACTCCACAATCGAGGTTATAAACACACTGATATGGCACAGCCTGTTTCTTTGGACACCATGACTTCATGTATCACACTATGTAAGGAAGTTGAGTTGAAGGCTTAGTGGATCGTATATCTTCGCCAACTTTTCCTCGGTTCTTTAGCTGCCTTCTGATAGTAGAGCATATTAGGACCCACCAATAAATGTGGAAGATGAGCAGCATCAGCAACATTGAGTTGAATACGTAATAAAGCGGTGCGGCATAATCATTGGTAAGTAATTGCAGAGAGTGGTACTGCACAATTTAAAGCAATCGTAAGCCCAAGGTATCCTAAAACCTGTACAAGTAAATGAATTGAGATCAATTACATGAGGTCGCATCCTGTTGCTCTGATGACCCAGAATGGTTAGTATATTAGATGTAGCACGAGCCATGAAAGGGCGAATAATCCAAAGAAAATGCTCGCTCCAAGCTCATGTTCAGAGTACTTGAAAACTTTGGCAGCTTAACATGTCGCTCGCATCATGAAGTGCCAGGACAATCGCACCAACTCAAAAGAAACTGCAAAAGCAAGTAAAATGTCTTGTGATAAGAAGACACACGTTTTCATAAAATAGATTGTGCCAGCGATAAGATGGGAAAAAAAGTTCACTACTGTAGAGGTATAGATGAGACAAAGTTGATCTTCAATGACTAGTTTATATGCCATTTACAAGTTGCAAGTGCATTTTAGAAATGGATGGTTTCATGTGACACAGCCTGTAATTCTCTTCGAGGGTATAGATGAGACAAATACCTAGTCAAGTATGAGTAGCCAATCAAGAAGACCGTGATTACATGATGGGACACATGACAGCAAAGTCCTTCCATTGAGTTTCCCTGGTAACAAGAGCAGCAATACTGTAAAGGTAGAATCCGCATTGGCATACGTAAATAAGCTTTAGAGGAAGCCTGAAATGATGAAAAACAGATGAATACACGTGCTTCTGCAATTGCAACCTTTAAAATTTGACCAACGTTCTTGCATACGACTTGAAATGAAAGGACTCTTTGTACGGTAAAATAGGTGAGAAGCAGTGGTGTATATACAATGAAATAGCATTGCTTGTTTTATCAGCACTCTAATTCACAGCAGTAACGCAATAATTTTTTGGCATGTCTGCTGAGCTAACACATTCACAGAGCCCTCTAACATTTTCATTATTGCTAGCTTACGTTATTTAGCAACTTAAGCATGCTAGCAAATAACACAAGTGAAAAGACAAAGAAGAGAGAGAGCTTAACGACTCACCACGAACGACAACAACACACTGAAGATGACAATAGATCACCGTGAAAATGCAATTCCGAGTATGTCGATAGTTAGAACTTGGAAATGCATCAAAGCTGTCAATCTCACAAGCACGAAATCACTTACTTCAACTTCTGGTTAGGACAACCTTCAAAGCGTGGACGAAAGAGTAGAAACAGAGAGAGAAACGAAATTACCTGGACGTTGGAGAGGAGGGCCGGGGACTCGACGAAGGAGGTCGGGCGAGCGACTGGCGGGATCGTGATGCGGGCGGAACTGGAGATCAACAGACCGGTGGGTGTGAGGCGGTCGGGCGCGAACGTTCCAGATCTGGAGTCGGAGGGGGGGCGCGGTGGTTCGCCGGTCACGCGCTGGTTCGCCGCGAAGAGACGGACGGCAGACAGAGAGGGAAGGGGAGAGAAAGAGCAGGGGACGGACGAGTCGAGGCCAGATCCGGAGCCGGAGGTTCGCCGGTCGGAAAGAGGAAGGGCAGAGAGAGAGAGAAGGGGGGGAGGTCGCTAAATCACATGCCTCGGCTACCTTTTTGGAATTCAGTCAATCGTGTGGTAGAGAAAATGGACATAATTTTATACCAGAGCTCGCTAAAAAGTCCGACGATATTCTCAATGCCTGTCTCTGGCAACATCAACATCGACAAACCTAAAGCATTGTCTATCTTTATCATTTCCCTAGCTCTCATTTTATTCTTAGACATGATAAAGATGAATTATTCAAGATCAGCGGCTGACAACTTGGAAAAGATCGAGGGCTTTTGGGGGCACGGTTTTGCATGAAGTGAACGCCCATACCATGAGCAAACACCCCATTCTCAGGCGCAAATCCTTCGATCGAATCGTCTACAATTTTCCTCTTGCTGGCTTTCTACGGCCCCGAGGAATCCTTACTCCAGATAGAGCTAGTCTCCAACTCTCGAGAATTTCTTTCAATTAAAATCTGACATCCATATTGTCCCATAAACGCGTGCCTTGATCTTTCCTTCTATCTGTAACGATCTATCCCACATTGCAAATTTAGCTATATCGAAGGCAATAAAATTAAAGTCTGATTTTCAGGCTTCACCGAGATCTGGTGAGAGGCTTGAAGAACGCGAAAACGATGCTCACTGAGGATGGAGTGATTCATGTGACGCACCAGACGGCTCATCCATACAGCAAGTGGGAGATCGAGAAGCTGGCCGAGGAACGGGGCCTGTTTTTGGTTGAGAAATTGCGGTTCTCGGTGCGGGATTATAAAGGGTATGTCAATCGGAGAGGCAAAAGCCCCAATTGTTATGGTACTTTCCCAATCGGAGAAGCCTCTACTTACAAGTTTAGCAAAAATGATCATGGAATACATCGCGATAATGCTCTACTTAACTTGAGCTCAACCGATCTTGTTTGAGCATGCTCGAACAAAATGATCTCTTGGTAGTGTATATGGCGGCATAGTTCCAAGTAGTCATCTTCGAGACCCGTCTTTCTAGGCTGCCAGAGCCTTTTAAGGTTCTGCTCAGGACCCGAGAAGCCTCTACTTACAAGTTTAGCAAAAATGATCATGGAATACATCACGATAATGCTCTGCTTAACTTGAGCTCAGCCGATCTTGTTTGAGTGTGCTCGAGCGAAATGATCACTTGGTAGTGTATATGGCGGCGTAGTTCCAAGCAGTCATCTCCAGCAGTGCTTAAAAGAAAAGGCTTCAATTTCGCAGTCCAGCGAGGAATGGAGTACTTCATTTTTGTGCATGTTTCGGCAATGAAACTAGATGTACGTAATTTCCATGAATTTTTCCAAAATTGATTATACATGACTTTTGCCCCGCTATAATTTATTTTCCCCTTCAATAAAAATAGTCAATTTTTGTTTTCTTTAATTTAGCGTTCAAAATTCTGTGAACATTTCATCAGAAACTACTAACTTTTTATCCTTAATATCAACACCATGACCCAACGCCCCACTCTCAAAGACAAATCTTTCGACCGAATCATCTCCAATTTCCCTTAGGATGAATTTTGCGGTCAGGAGCATTCAAGTTCCAAATTGAGTAAGCATGCATGTTTTATGTGCGATTATGAAGTTAATCAAATGGGACGATTTGGACCAGCCTACATTGGTCTATACTAAGTTGTAGACCATATAAATGAATTAATGCAAGTGCGCCAAGCCGATGCTAATCGAGGACGATGAGGTTCATGCGTAAAACGGCTCATCCGTTTGACAAGTGGGAAATAGAAAAGCTGGCTGAGGAGCCAGAATTGCGCTTGGTTGAGAAGGCACGGTTCACAGAATAGGACGATTCAGGGTATTGCAATGAGGGAGGTGGAGGGAGGAGGTGCGACGAGAGCCTCCCCGTCGGGCAATGCTTGACTTACAAGTTCGCCCTTCCTACTCATGGCGCTTCACCAAATCAATAATTTACACCATCAGTTATCCCTCCGAGAAGACGAAGGGTTTTGGTGTTTTGGGCTTGCTCATCGGTTGGTAATTGCTGTGTTACCATCCACGGTTATTCTTATTTCTTTTTTTTGTTGGAAAGAAAATTTCCATTTCACGTGAAGGAGGTGCACATAACTTCAAGATAAATATGCAAATCCCACAAAACAAGTTAATTTAAAAGATAAATCAACTTGATACACCTTGTAAAGATTTGCTCATTCCACAAATTTGAGTCTATCACAACATCAAAGTACAATCAACGGTGATCACTGAATCTTATATCAATATCGGTGATAAACACATGTCAAGATTTCCCTTTCCAATAGTTACTGTTTTGCCAAAAAGTGGTGTGTGCCTAGATTCGTGCATCCCTAGCACCATCAATGTATAAAGACAATAACAATAGTAACAAGTTGAAAGAGCATAGAAAACACCTCGTAAATTTCAGATTTTTGGACCAAAAAAAAAAATTATAGATTTATATTCACATTAGAATGGAGGAGCACCCAAATCTAAATCTAGCTTCAAATGAGGAAAGAAAACCTGTAAAAGAGATACCAGTTAATCACAAAATCAATTTCAGATAAGTCAATTGTTGAAGGCAACAACAGAGGAGCCTTAGAGACTTGCGGAGGACTCGACTATGTTATAGTCCATGGTTGAGTGGTTCTATATCGGTGGCGTATGTGTTATGTAAATAAAGCTTCAAACTATTGGTTGCTTCTTGTGAATAGTAATTTGCACGAGTCTTAATATGAATCCATTGCGTTGACTAGAAAATGAAGGGAGGGAAAGAAAGCAGTTTTCATGGAAGGTGAGAGAGGCTTCTCTTTTGGATCGGGGAGAGAGACTAGATGACGAAATTTTGGGAAGATAGAATGGAGAGAGTTGACGTTCAAGTTATTTCAGTAGATTAAGATGTTGCCGGGTATGTACCGAACTAACTTCTAAACCAAGAGACGTATGTATTTTTTGTTCAAAATATGTGACGAATAATTAGGAAGAACAATGAAGTCAAATTTTGAAATGCGACATCACTTTCTTCAAGGAATTATTTGCCCCACAATATTACTAATAGTCACTAGTAAAAATTTCCGTGAGCATACAATAAAATCTCAATTGAGAATATTATTAGGGGTGTGCAAAATACCCGGACCGCCCGGAACCAGACCGGAACCCCCCGAAACCGGCGGTTCTTGAGGGAACCGGTCCGGTTCCTGGTTCCAATTTTCGAGAACCGGTGGGAACCGGTCCGGTTCCCGGTTCCATGGGCGGATCCACCCGCCCACCCACCCGGACCGGACCGGTTCCCTTTTAATATTTTAAAAAAAATACTAAAAATACATATAGGTCAAAAACTCTCAACCCTCTCTCGACTCTCAACTCTCAACCCTCTCTCGACTCTCTCAACTCTCAACCCTCTGTCAGCTAGGAATCTCAATAAAGAATTCAGAAATCTCCTTCCTCTCTCTCTCTCTCTCTCTCTCTCTCTCTCTCTCTCTCTCCTCACCTCTGTGATTTCTCTCTCCGCTTCCTCCTCCCCCGCAGTCGCTAGACCTCCGCTCCTCCCCCGTCGTGCCACGACCAATGGAGCCGCCGGCGTCGTCACCCGGCTGCAACTCTCAACTCTCAACCCTAACTCTCAACCCTCTCTCTCGAACCGACCGATTTTGGGGTTTAGGGTTCTCTCTCTCTCTCTCTCTCTCTCTCTCTCTCTCTCTCTCTCTGCACGACTTCAATCGTGAAGAGCGCAAACTGGAGAACTTCAACTTCCGTGCTCTGAGTCTGAGCACATCACCGGTCGAGGCATTTCAACGCAACCCAGAACGGAAATTTCCATTCTTTGCGACTCTAACCCCCCCAAGATCGGATCTTGATCGCCTCGCGAGTCCTCAAGTGAAGCGAAGGTGAGGTGCCTTATGGTCTTCTTTTTAACTCCTCGATGCTTGATCTTTCGGTAGTTGTACTCTAGTGTGGGATTTGAACCCGGCGGTGGAGGTGCCCCTGTGGTTTATGCGCGTGTGGCAGGAAGAAGAACAGTTCTTTAGGAGTAGGTGATGAGGATGCTTCGTGGGTAATGATGTTCATGGTGGTTTTGTATTCAGTAAGGGTGGATTGGTAGGAATAAGCCACTGAAAAAGGGGCAAATGAGGCAGTCATGAAGTGCAAGGATTGCCCAAAATTATTCGAAAATTTCCGCAATAACCAATTGCATGCTTGCCTTGCTGCCCTGTTCTGTTTTCAACTGACTTTGCTCCTCTTATAAGTGTTTCCTTTGATTGATTGCTTTTATACAATGTTATTAGATGATTCCACTTGATTTGCCTTGATCTACAACTTTTTATACCTGATATGTCATTCTCTGTTTTGGCTGAAACGAGCTGCTAGATGAGGTTTGTTGATCTCGAGCCCTTCTAAACATAAAAAATACACTTCTAGAGCTTCGATTTGATATGTCGCACGCCCATAGTGGATGTCGTTTGGTCGCTGAAAAACACTTTTGAAATCTGTCAATTCTGCAGCAGTTTTAGATTGATTTGTTGTTCTGATTTACTGATGTTCTGTTTTAGATGGATTGAGCTGGTAGATGATGTTATTACGATTTCATGTCTTCTGGAGATTTGTAATAGACTTCTCAAGCTTTCCATAGACATATTATATGTGCGATTTGGTCATCGTTTGCCCTGCTTTTCCATTTTTTTAATCGAACTTTGGAAATCTGGAATTTGTCTTGAACTGCAGTGCTGTCTTAAACAAAAACAATGTTTAGTGAGACCAGTTCCATGGATCCACCCGGGAACCGGACCAGACCGACAGTCCGGTTCTCGGGTGGATCCATGCAACAAACGGGTGGATCCCGGTTCCAATTTTTCGGAACCGGTCCTTAACGGGCGGTTCCCGGTTCTAGGTCGGGAACCGCCCACCCGGACCATGCACACCCCTAAATATTATATAGCAATTATAGTATTTCTCCACAGTCTTTCAAAAAATGATAATTGAAAATTATGTTTGTATGTCTTTTGAAAGAAAACGAAATTAGAGGAAGAATATCATTATTAAACAAACACATTCAATAATTAATAGTGAAAATGAGAAATTATATCCAAACAGACATAACTTTTCAAAGATTAAGAAGTTACATCTGAACAGTTACAAACTCTGAATCAGTGAGAGAAACTAGATGAGGAAATCTTGGGACGATAGAACAGAGAGAGTTGACATTCAAGATATTTCAGTAGATTAAAATGCTGCCTAGTACGTACCAAATTGACGTCCAGACCAAGAGACATGTATAGTTATATATAGTAAGGTTGACTTTGTCACTAAAACCGCTGCTTAAACCCTAAAATAATAGCTAACCAGATCTGGGAAATATGTCAATGATTTAAGTCATGTAGAGGAGCGCGTGTTTCATGGCTGGAGCCAGTGCAAGAAGGCGTGTGCTACATTCTTCATCGGATTGCATCATATATATACAAAGTCCCATCTTATTTCTTCAAAGCCAGACACACTCGACTTCTCCATAGATACACTCATAAACCTCTTCTCCAACATCCATTTCGCCCAAAAAGACAGTACGTAATGAGAAAAGTTTAAAGTTATTTGGGCCTAACTGTTGTGGAGGTTTCATGGTACAGCTGGAGATGATTATACAGATGGCAATACGATGCGACAAATGCAGATCGAAGACCATGAGGATTGCTACGGAAGCAGATGGTCAGTAATTACTCATTTTATTTTCTTCTGGAAAAAAGAAAGTAAAGAAAATATATACGATTGGGTCTTGATCTCTTTTCAATATTTTCATATTCTCAAATTTCATTCCAGTTTTTTACTTGCTAATTTGAGCCGTACACATGTAGCATATTATTTCAATTTGATTTGTTTTCTTGAATTGTGTCTGTTTGTGGTGGATATCTAGGAAATGTCATTTCCGTGGCGATAGGAGGGCCGGACAGGGACCAGCTCGTCGTGTACAGAGAAGGTGTCAACCCAGCCAAACTGACTTGATCGCTTAGAAGGAAATTTCATATTGCTGTCATAGTGAGCATGCAGGGATTGAGCAATGGAGCAATCACTCAGAGCAATTACTCAGCGAGGTACCAGCTATTATTCATACGATGATCATGAGCAGCAGCACCATGAACGGGCACAGCGTTACTCATTTCCGTCCAATTATGTTTTGTATCCACAATATTCAGTCCACAAGGCATTTCATCATGCTCCGAACCCGCCTAGTATATGCACCATCATGTGATCATCAAGAGAGCTCTTTCCAAGTTCAAAGTGCTTTTCAAAAGGGTTGCGGTCCTTCACAAGTAAATTGCAAAGTTCATGAGCACTCTCTATAATTTACTCGTGAACGTACATGGGGTTAATGCTCTGTTGTGTTTTTTCTTCCTCGGCTACTTTATTTATGAAGAAGCATCGAAGCAAATTCTGGAGTCTTCTTAGCATGGCAGAGTAGTATAGCTCATCAATTACCTCTTTGGAATAGAGACTGACGAGCAATTTGTGGACACGATTATGAGAAACGCCATAAAACAATTGACTCGTAGAGTTGACCATAAGCTATAGTTCTGTACTTAGACCCTGATTATGCACCTTTTCATCTTCTGGCCCCTTTCATTGGATCGGTCCCATTGATTCCTCTCCTGCACGAACTTCAAAGCCTGCGAGAGGATGATGACGAGAGGAACGTCAAAGTTCGTTCGTGCATCATGTCTGTTGCTCTTAGAAAATGATGATGTTGGAAGATGAAATCAACTGTTATGGAGAGAGAAAGAGGGTTGTCAAAGCGCTATATAGATGCACGAGCTTCATTTCTTGCATGCACGACTGTTGGGTGGTTCAATTTCAAGGAGATCGCGATCGGATGTAATTCTATAAATGGTGAGGGCGAACTTATTACGTAACAAAGGAGATGCACGTGAAGAAGAAGAAGAGAAGAGCATCAAGCACTATAGCAATTTACACAAGATATTGCTTGTCGGCGAGGGAGATTTCTCCTTCGCTGCTTGCTTGGCCCAAGCATTTGGCTCCGCCGTTAACATCGTGGCCACCTCTGTCGGCTCCCAAGGTACACATATACGCCATCCATTCCATGTTGTACGTTCACCTTTTTTTTCTCCAACTGATTGTTTTCTCGCGTTCCTTTTGCAAGTGGACCGACCAGAAAAGTGTCGTCAAATTGGTTGTACAAAAGAGCGAGGGCCAACATGGAGATTCTGGAGGGACTTGGCGGCACCATTTTGCATGAGGTTGACGCCCATAACATGACTGAACACCCCGACCTCGGGCACAAATCTTTCGACCGGATCGTCTTCAATTTCCCGCACGCCGGTTACAAGGGTCACGACCATTCGAACTCCCAAATTCAGTTGATCTCTCAACTCACCCCTTCCATAACGTCTCCTGACGAAACATACGCAGACTAACTAAACCTTAATGGTCCAAGACATTGCAATGGATGATGTTGCTGTGGATTTTTCTTCAGGCGACACCAAGAGCTGGTGAGAGCGTTCATGAAGAGCGCAAGGTCGATGCTGACCAGAAATGGCGAGATTCACGTGACGCACAAGACGGCCTATCCCTTCAGCAAGTGGGAGATAGAGAAGCTGGCCGAGGAAGACGAAAAGCTGCGTTTGGTTGAGAAGGCAAAGTTCTCGGAATCGGACTATTCCGGTTATGTCAATAAGAGGGGAGATGGGTCATGATGCGATCAAAAGTTTCCGATCGGTCAATGCTCCGCTTACAAGTTTGCACTTCGAGATTGACCACGATTCCCATCTTGAATTTTAGTAATTTCATTCAGATGAAGACGCAGGATTCTAGTGTCAAGTGTATGTGTTTTTGGGTTTTTCAATTGCTTGCCTTCTCTATCGCTCGTCACCTCCTTGCATCTCTCTTGCGCTTGTACCATCGCCTGCCAAAACGTGGCCGCTCCGAGCCCGAAGCCCAAGCATCTAACAAATACCCATCGTAGATAAAAAATTATAAAAAAAAAAAAAAAAAAAACATTAGAACTTCTATTTTTCTCGAGTTCATCTTCGTATTCTTTTTTAATTTTGTTCCCTAATTAGAATTTTTTTACATATATAAGTTGTGTGTAGGTTCTCCATGGTACTTTCTATTGGATGTTGGGATCATTTCACTCAAGATCTATCGGATAGATCTTTTATGGATATTATATTTGACTTATCGCTTTTGGACTGAGAAGGGACGGAGGAAGAAAGGCGACGGACCATGGAACGTAGGCGATCCAATTGCAAAGCCCGATCTGGTGCTATTCGCTAAGTGACTGGATCTACGTCCTCAATGTTCCTACCATGGACGTATATTTGGAGACATGGCAATGTCGACATTCTTTCTACGTTATTTTTCAGATTAGGAAGGTAAAGGTTTTGATTTATAAAGGGGGAAACAAGACGAGGGTTTTGATAAAGTTTTGGCGCAGGTGATTCTTTTTAATTGTAACACTCTCTTTACCTTGTAATCTTATGTAGAAGGCAGCTTGGTGACGATTAATATAGGCATGCGTGTAATATATAGTATGAATTTTATATTCGTTTCTAATTTTATATGGCTACACATTTAATTTATGTTTTATGTGTCTTTTTAGCTCATTAATATTATGTTTGTATGATGATGTAATTACAAATCTTTTCGCTTCATCAAGAATTCATTCTATAACTTTGTTTTGTGCAATGTGCTAATTGGCATCTAGTTTGAAATATGTGAAGACTTCTGTAAACATTTGGGAGTTATTATATTATGTTATCTTATATTGCTAATTTTGAGTCATAGTTTTCATCGATTGAAATAATTAGAATTGGCTTAGCAAGTGTATGTACAAGAAAAATCCTTTGTAATATGACTAGAATAGTTTGAGGTAATACAAGCATCCTTCAAATTATGCTCAATAAAGGCGTGTGGGGGGGGAATAAATAATCTGACGCATGATAATAATTCTTTATAAATATTATTTGAATTAGAGTTTCTCAACTTTTGGATAAGACTTCATTACCAAAAAAAAAACTTTTGGATAAGACTTCCAAAATACGTCACCAAATTCCTCTCTCCGCTGAATCGTTTCATCGTTTCTTGTCAAGCATATCCAATTAATTATGAAAATTACCAAAAAATTATTAAATATATTACAATTATGTCAATTCAATCCCAAACTTTTTTTTTTTTTTTTTTTGTCAATTGAATTATAAACTTTTATATTTGTGTCAATTCAATTGATTTAGCTAATTTTAGTCGAAAATCGCTAACATGACACCAATCATCTTACGTGATATGGTTAATACTGACATAAACATTTTTTTAATAATATTTAATATTTTATTCAAATTTTTTCTTTTTCTTTTTTTCTTTTCTTTCTCTTTCTTTGTTTTTCTTGTCTTCTTCATCTAGTTGTTCACTAGACCTGAGCAACCGATTAGAGATGGGGGCTAGCAAGGTCAACCTCCGAAGATTAACGATTCTGCAGTAGTTTAGGTTTTTTCGATTCTGATCCTATTCCGCCTTCTGATTTTGTTATTTTTGTGCCGATTTTCATGATCATTTTTTGACAAAATTTTCTCCATGAGTTTTATTCCAAATTGTGTTGTGCATCTTCTGTAATTTTTTCATGATTTTTGGATGTGTTCAACTAGGTCATATCTACTTATATCTAGGTTAGGTCAATTTATTCTATATCGATCTTTGATTTTGCTATTTTTGTGCTGATTTTTGTGTTAAATTATGGGACAACTTTCCTTCATGAAATTTTCTTGTACAGGTGTTTTTCATGTCCTGTATTTTTTTTTTTCAAAATTTTTAGACATGATTAGTTAGGTCAAAATCGCTTAGATCTGGACATAGATTAGTCTGTCCTGCATTAGTCTGAGATTTGTTTTGGTGAAATTGAGTCCATAAATGCACTTATTTGGACTCAAATCCTTCATGAAAGTTGAAATACATGATATATATGTTCAATTGATGTATGCTTTGTAAGGTTTTTACTTTGGTAATGTGAATCAATTGCATGCATTAGAGTAAAAGGTACCGCAAGTCTGCAACATGTGTTGAACATATAGTGTGATCTGTTTTGCCATTTTTGTCACAATTCCACGATTTAGATGATCTTAGTTGAGTTTCGATCTCTTAACGAGAAATCTTCATCACTGTATGCTCTGTATGTGAGATTTTTGGTAGGATTTATGCATGTCTTGGGGATGGTTGAAATCATGCTTGTTCTGTAAACTTAATGCTGAAATGATATCTTATCATATGTGCACATTTCCATGCTTGTTTGAGTCATCTAGAAATCAACTATTACAATCATGCCTTCTTGATGATTGAACCGCATGTTGCAAGGTTTGCATACGTTTTTAGGTCATGTCATTTGAGTTTCATCTTACACATCAAATTGTCTCTCAAAAAGTGTTTGTCACATTTAGAATTCCCAAACATATCATTAGAAATCATAAATCATCTCATAGTGTCATTTAAATTGTATGATATTTTGCATGCCGACTTAGGATTAGATGACAGTCAAAAATTTCCGTCGCATCCAATCCTAAGTCCTGTGTGATTTCTTCATGCCATTTGGGCATTAGAGTGATTTTATGGTTTTCTAATGAATGCTTATGTTCTGTTTTCTTAATTACCGATCTGCGCAGTTTTAGAGATCTTGATTTTAAGATACCAAATTGACCTAGTTTGGACTCAAGCTCTTCTAGGAAGATGTAGGAAACACTTAGAAGTTTCTAATGCCACTGATTTCATGTTAATCGCTCATCGTTTGGACTATTTTCCATTTTTTTCAAAGTCAGATCACAATCTGGATAAGGGATCAAATTCGGACTCATGTTTGAACCCCTGTCTGGATAGACCTTTGATATTTTTGTTCCATTTTTTCTGTTTGGAATCTGAACTTGGCCTCTTAATGAAACTTTCTTTTCATCATGTTGGCTATGTTGTATATAAATTTGATAATTTTTAGACATATTGTGGTAGGACAAATTCTCGTGACATCAGTTGAATGTCCTATTGTTTTGACAAATTTCTGATGTGTTGTTTGTTGTTGTTTGATTTTTGTAAAATCATGTGTACATTGTTTGAGAAAAATCTCTTCACAAAAGTTGTTCATCATCATGTCATGCATGTAAGGGATATTTTTTCATTGCCAGATTATCATTAGGTATTGCCTAATTTTGCTGTCCTTATATGTTTGTTCCGAAATTTCCTAATATAAACATGATTGTGATTGTTTAGCTACACCTTTTAAGTTAGTTTGTGCGTGAAATTATGACATGCCATCTCCATGAAAATTGTTCTAAATACTTTGCTCTTTTGTTGTTAAACAACTGGCCTTTTCAAATTACATTTTTGAAAAAATGTTTTGGTACATGTGAAGTTTCTTAACAACGATTCCTAAAAAAAGTTATTCTCTAAAGCTCAATTTGACTTAAGGAAAAATCATGGTTTGGATCATATTCAAAATGCCTATGACGCTTGTGAGTTCTAATACGAGCCTCGGGTTAGCTTTGGCAATTAAATGTGTTCCATAGCCTAGATATTCCTTAATTCTAAATATTTTCAAACCTTTAAAAAAAAAAAATCTTCATTTGATATCGTGAAAGCCACGGTTTGAATTGTATTTAAAATGCTTGCGATGCTTGTGAGTTCTAAAGCGAGCCCCGGGCTAGCCTTGGCAATTGAATGCCTTTCATAGCTGAGACATCACTTTGTCTCAAAAAATTTCATGAATGATTTTGAGATATGTTTTTTTTTAAATATCACATGTTCCCTTCATACATATAATCCCATCATGCATTAGAAATTGCTTGTGTTTGTGATTGGCGCATGCCTTTGGTAATAAGTGACCCGCTGACGGTTCACTTTTCTGCTTGATTAGTTGAGAAATGAGGTTCAAAAGACCTGCATGCATGTTTAAATTTTTTTGCAATGCATGTGATTTTTAGATGAATGGTAGGGTCGATACATGATATCGAGGAAAAACCCCAGGATGATATAAATCGCTTGATTAGAGGACTTACTAGCATTATTGGCCATGCGAGAATACAATTGGTCAACAATTGCTATAAGTCAACAAAAAAAAAAAAAGGATCGGGTAGGTGTCTTAGCGAGACATTCGCATGAAAGACAAAGGCCGACCCCAAGGACCCAAGACTTAACTTTCATATTGCACTTCTTTTAAATAATGGATCTTGACATGATTTCTTGTTTTTCATTGTTTTGATGTGTATGCTTGTTTCTTTTCATTATATGTACCTCGTTATAAGTTTCTTAGATTAGGTTTAGATTAGGGACCCGAAGATGGAGAAAGCGCGAAGACGGTGGAGGTTGATGTTCATTCCGACCATTATCATGTACTATTCATTTCCCGACATATGTCTCGGGTTTCATTTGTTGTATAAAACCCGACGAGTTGCGAGTTTTCTCTATTTCTCTCATCTTTTTTCAATTGTGTTTCTCTTTTATATTTTTTAGGATTGCATGATAGATTTATTGTTTTTCTTGATTGTTTACTTACTGTCTTGTAATTCCAAGTCCATTGATTGCTTTATTTTCTTGTTTTTTTTTTTTTTTTTCTAGAAATAGAATAGAATGAAAATGACCAACCACGCATGATCACTTAGTTTAGGACAAATGATCCTGAAAATGTAAAAAGAAACGCATAGACATATTAGGAAAACACAATATACTGTTTAGGTACCCAAATGGCGATATTAGAAATATTAGCGTAACCCAAGTCCCCAAACCTAGTTATTTGGTTGCGTAGGAATCGAGGAAATACTCTTGACCCTCGATTAGGTTTTCTAGCCGACCCCCAAAATGAGGCTAGTGGCGACTCCCGTCTTATTTTTAGGTTGTCATAAACAATTAGACCGTATAAATAAACCCGTCGAGCGGGGTATGAGTTTCGATGAAATTCACCATGGTTTAGCATACTCGATATATGAGTAACGGATGAAGTGATGTCATCCTTATGGGCAAGGCGTATTGTCAAGAGGGCTACTATGGTAAAGGTACCCTTAAATCCAATATCCACACCCAACCCCTGTTTCTAAGGTGCACCGGTCGTGTGGGTATGGATCACAACACTCCGCTGTCACGCAAGGTACGAGCTTGGGAGAGCTCGCGATCGTGACACCCCCGTTTCTTTCCATTATATGTACCTAGTTATAAGTTACTTAGATTAGGTTTAGATTAGGACCCGAAGATGGAGAAAGCGCGAAGACGGTGGAGGTTGATGTCCATTCCGACCATTATCATGTACTATTCATTTCCCGACATATGTCTCGGGTTTCATTTGTTGTATCTATTCTTTTTTTAATTGTGTTTCTCTTTTATATTTTTTAGGATTGCATGATAGATTTATTGCTTTCCTTAATTGTTTACTTACTATCTTGTAATTCCGAGTCCATTGATTGCTTTTTTTTTTCTTTTTCTAGAAATAGAATAGAATGAAAATGACCAACCATGCATGATCACTTAGTTTAGGACAAATGATCCTGAAAATATCAAAAGAAACACATAGACATATTAGGAAAACACAATATACTGTTTAGGTACCGAAATATCGATACTAGAAATATTAGCATAACCCAAGTCCCAAAATCTAGATATTTGGTTGCGTAGGAATTGAGGAAACACTCCTGACCCTCGATTAGGTTTTCTAGCCGACCTCCAAAATGAAGCTAGTGGCTAATCATGTCTTATTTTTATGTTGTCATAAACAACTAGACCGTATAAATAAACCCGTCACGAGGGATATGAGTTTCGGTGAAATTCACCATGGTTTAGCATACTCAATATGTGAGTAACCCAAAGGATGAAGTGATCCTTATGGGCGAAGCGTATTGTCAAGAGGGCTACCATGGTAAAGGTACCCTTAAATCCGATATCCACACCCGACCCCTATTTCTAAGGTGCGCCGATCGTGTGGGTATGGATCGCGACACTCCGCTGTCACGCGGGGTACGAGCTTGGGAGAGCTCGTGATCTCGTGGAGAGAACTCATGAGAGACTTGATCCGAAAGGCGATGTGATGACATCTTTTGGAACGCGAGCTGTGAGGAAACTCTCGTGATTAAGTACTCCTAAACCCGACCTTTTCCCTTTTTTCTCTCCTCGTGATGATGAGGGATTCAAGGGCGGCGAGATCGGGTCGCGACAGTGGTGTTATCTCTTCTATAGATTTTTCAACTCATGTTTTGAAAGAGATAACGATTTTAGTATCATACGAGTAATTAAAGCATGTCTATTGTATAAAAGTTTGGATTGGGCAATTACAACCTTTCAATTTGAGAACAGTTTTATAAAAAGTATTATGAAATGATATATATGTATAGCTTTGTGAATTGGTTTATGGAATAAGTTATAAAATAATATTGAGAAATGTTTTATGAAAAACGTCACAAAAAGTTATAGAAATTGATTTGTGAATTTAGTTTATAAAATCATATGAGAAATGCTTTATGAAAAAGTATTATATCGGATGAACTGAGTTACAAAAGGTTACATGATTGGTTTATGAAATGTTTTGTGGATTATGAGATTGATTATGGATTGAATTTTTGGATATTAGCGGATGTGGGTTTAGTGCTCAATATCATTATAGGCCCATTGAGAGGCTTGTAGGTATGCATACCAGATTTGGGATATCTTTATGGGTTAAGCCACCAATTTTATAAGTGGAGACCTTGTTAAGGGAAGAACCTTAATCGTTTTGGCTTGATATAGACATTGATGAGTGCACAGATCCATGACAATATCCATGTCATGGGAATTGCAAGAATGAGCCTAGCGGCTACACATGCGACTGCCCATTTGGCATGACTGGGGATGGCAAAATTGGTTGCCAAACTTCTCGTCTTGTTATGATTGCTGCAGGTAATTCTACTTCCCTTGCGGAGGTCGCTCTCAACAATCTAAGCTATTCTTGCTTTAGCCTACGAAGTGGCTTGTGTTGAGGTGTTCTGAAATTGTATTTGATTCTACTTTGGGACAAAAAAAAAAAAAAAAAAAAAAAAAAAAGGCAAGTCTCGGCCGTTGATCGTAAAGGCCATAAATTTTTGTGTCTTAGGATACTTTTTATAGGAATTACAATAACTGTGAGGAGTCGTGAACCTTTACAATCCGAAAATCTATGCCAGGTAACCCAGAACCGGCCCTCGTCTGAGGTTTTTCTTTTTTATACATATAGTCTCCCTATTCACCGAGAGACCCACGCGGCCTGTTTTTCTTTCTTTTGATCGTCTATTCACTGCGCACACCACATTTATCATTGCTTTTACTTCAAAAACACCCGGATTAAAGGCTAGAAGGTCCAACCTCTATCTATATGATTGTGGCTTTGACGGACATTTACGATGCAAATGATAATTATTATTTTTTTTTTTTTTTATTTTTTTATTTTTTTTTTTTTTCTATTTCTGGGAACAAGTTTAGAACAAAAATTGATTTAATAATGTAATTTCATTTTTCTATTTTTGGAATAAAATTTTAGCCTATAAATAGTTTTGGAACAAAAATGAAAAGTGGAAATTTTCTGCTTTTTTTTTTCTAGAACAGAAATAAAAATAAAAACTTTTCTCATCGTCCACCTTACTGCCCTTCACCTAGGCGGGGATATTTAAGAAGGGTTATCAAAAAATGTTCTGTTTTGGGAACAGAAATTTTGTCTCATCATCAAATGTGTATCTTCCCTCAAAAATTCATCCAAGAAATAAAATTAGAAAAATTTATTTTTTGTCAAAAATTATTCTCAGAAACAACATGGTTATCATTCACGCCGTTAATGTCCAATGGCTAAGGTGGAGGTTGGTGACATTACAAGGAATTTGATCGGTGCGTATGCGCGCGTGGTGCGTATACGATTTTGTGGAAAATGCGAGTCTATTTCAGCAAGTTGGGGCATTTTTGTGGTGTAGCTTTATCTGGATTCTCCATTTGGTTAAGGGGGCCAAGTTAAGATTAAATTTTAGTTCTTAAATCTAGAAGGTCCGAATTCAATATGTATAAAGTAAATAAATTTTTGGGGAGACTAATCCATTCATTACTCAAATTTGTTTGGCAGTCATTGTAGCGGCAACCTTATGCATAGTTGTTAGTGGCCTAGTCTTGTTCATATGCAGGAGTAGAGCTAAAGAGAGATATTTTAGGCAAAATGGGGGAGAGATCTTGAAGCACCGGAGAGTGAAAATCTTCACTAAGGCACAATTGGCTAAAACCACCAACAACTATGATGCTAGCAAAAGGTCAATGAGGGTGGTTTTGCTTCAATTTACGGAGGCAAAATTGACGGCCGCATTCTAGTCATGGTCAAGAAGCCTAGAGATGTCCCTTTCAAGAAGCCCAAAAAAATGAACAATGATGTATCTCTGAGTACTCATGATGAATTGTTGCACGAAATCAGCATTGTATCACAAGTGAATCACAAGAATTTGGTCAAGTTGCTAGGCATATGTTTGGAGACAAAAGTCCAATTGTTGATCTATGAATTTATCCCAAATGGTACTCTCTATCACCACCTTCATGACAAGAGATCGACTGTCTTGCGATCATGCAAGAATCACCATAGGATTGCCTTGGAAGTGGCCTTGGCTCTAGAGTACTTGCACTCTGACATTGACCTGCCGGTCATTCACCGTGATGTCAAGTCCCCGAATATACTTTTGGACAAGAAGTGCACTGCAAAAGTATTCGATTTTGGAGTTTCGGTTTTGATTTTACATGGAGAGACTCATATAGCCGAAAGAATACAAGGCACGATAGGTTACCTCGACCTTGAGTATCTCTACACTGGTGAATTAACCACAAAGATTAACGTTTATAGTTTCAGGGTTGTCCTTGTGGAGCTCCTCACTAGAGAGACACCGACTCAGCATGCAAAATCCGGGGAAAAGATCAACATCATCCAATCATTCATTTCTGCCATAGCGAACCGGGCACTCCTCCATATGACAATTTTGGAACCTCCAATGAAGTTGAGCTGCAGGAGATCGAGGTGGGTGGTTCGCTTGCTACAAGGTGCTTGAATTATAATGGCATGAATAGGCCAATGATGAGGGAAGTGGCCGAGCAACTGGCTAGGATCAACAATAACTTGTGGGGCGATCATCGGAACGGCGAAGAGACTAGATTTTTATTGGATAAGACGAGATGTGATCCTCTCTGGACTTCAATCAGTGAGATTAACAAACCGGAGTCGACTGATCTTTTGGTATTTGACATCGAAGCAAGAAGCTACTCCCAGCATTTAATTCGTGGTGTCTAGCGTGCGGCTATGCACAAGAAACAAGTCCAATTGTCGTATGTTTATCCTGATCTTTTGATTAAGGTTCTCTTGTTTTCTTACAGCTGATTAATCTGCGATTTTGAAGTTATAATAATGGATGATTCTGCGGGAAGACACCTTAGAATATGTATCCGAACAATTCCATGCGAAATTACAATTTTAGAATTGAAAAATGAAGTTTCACAAAGACCTTCTTTCCCAAAATAAAGCACGAACTCTTTGTCATTATACTGGAATTTTTTTTTTTTTTTTGACTTTTTTGTCTTCATGGAAAGCAAGAGCTGCAGGAGTGCGAGAATGACAGACTCTACTCAAAAAATAAAATATCCGCTTTTGAGAATTTCCAGCCCGACCAATTGCACGATAACGTTAGGACTTTTCGAGGTCGTTTGAGACCGTGACAAGAAATTCGCAGAGAGATTCTCACTATGTATGTAATACAATCTCATTCCTTGGGAAGATACCTTTAATTATATGGATTGCAAAAAGTTTTGGTCATAAAATAAAGAATACTTCTCAGCTGTGGCAGTGGAGACGGATGTCGGGTGGCGACCGGTGGCGACCGGTGATAGTGACTGAGGGCGGCAACGGGCAGTGATCAGTGGTGGCGGCAATAGTCATTGAGTTGAGTATTTGATAGTTTTGTGGGGTTAAAGAAACATGAATCTAAATACTAGCTATCGCTAGGTAAATCCAATTCCACACTTTCCGAGAAACCTATTAATATAAGGCTATATTTCATAACCATCATATTTCTCTATTTTTTCGTTCTTTTATTCCTCTGAAAAAAAGAAAGAACAGACTTCTATTTAATAACTTAGCTAATTTTTTTATTCTCTAAAACAGATTAATAATCATGGGATAGATTTGGAACAAAAACAAAAAGTAGAAAAACCTACTTTTTTGTTCCTAAGAACAAATAGAGAAATAAGGTCATCTTAGAAAAACAAGCTCAATGTAACATAATACTCATATTTACACAATGGACACAAGGTCTAGTCTCATGACTCGATCCAATTCCCCTTTTGGAATAAAATAATAAAATAATAAAATTCGCAAATTCAGGAAAAAAAAAAAAAATTAGATTTTGAGTAGTTTTACTAGATTTTGATGTTAATTCTAGTTTAGAATGAGTTGAGCATAAAAAAAAAAAAAAAAAAAAAAAAAAAAAAAGTGAAAATATTTTGATGAAATTGGATTCAAAATTAATAACCCTTTACTATATGGATTTTTTAATACCATTTTCTTTTAGAGATAATGTTAGGTCTTCCTTTAAGATTCTATTAGAGACATCCCTTAAGATCATTCACAATTCCATTTTAAGAGAAAATTAAATGGCTTTGAGTGGTGTTTTTGCATTACCATTTGTCTTGTGTTCATAGCAAACAAATAAGATTGTGCTCCATGGATTCCCAATGTCATTTACTTGAAGGTTTGATGAGTTTGTGCAAATAAGCACACCAAAGATTGCCTCCATGCTCAATTGTTCCATCATTGCCATTCTAGCAAGTAACTTTTGCTCTTCTTCTTATAGCTAAAAAAGCTCAAAAGGCCTATGCACTATTTATTTTCACATACGTTCTATTGTAGTGTTTGTTTTAAGTTATCACTATTGCCATTATGAGTAAGTCCATTGCCGCCGCCTATCACGTTACTAGTGGGAGTAAACCTTACTCTATTAGGCCAACTATTGGGGTGATGAGCCCAATTCCATATTCATTTCTCTCCAAACATGAAAATTGTAGGAATTGGGATTCCATTCCTGGAGGAATCCAGTTCCGCATTCAACCAAACAAAACAAGTTTAGCCACATTTTTACCTAAACTCATCCCAATTATGGATTTGGGTTATCCAAACACTCAAATCTGCGAGCCTCATGTGGACCCTACTAGATCTACTGAAGTGGCTCAAATCTCTCGATCGATAAAAGACTAAACCTTTAAATAAAGATGTTCACGTAGTTAATTCGACTCCGTTGTTTATTGGCATCACTTAGATTAGATGTACTCCATGGTCATCTTGCTTAACTTCCATGAGAATCACTATAGCTCAATTGATGACCCTCAACATGGTTGTGAGATATTATAGGATCCATACCATTGATTCTAAAAGCTTAAACTTTTAGAATCGCGATCAATTCTTCTATATTGGCATCATGTCAACTCTATATAATTGTGGTCATTGACAAACTTTTTTCCCATTAACAACTTGTTGATAGCATAATTGCTTAGCACCAAGCTCCATATTTGCGCCATGTTGATTGAAAAGACTTAGTCACTTTTAGGTGTCAACAAGGCGAGAAAAGATTGTAGCGCCGAATGAATCTTAGAAGTTTTGGAGGTTGTCGTAGAGTTCGTTAGCCCACAGATCTGTGGGGCTCAGGTGATGCTAGCGACTACGTGGAGCTCTAGCTTGGCCTCGCTAAATCGGCGAGCTCCGAGCTCGTTGGCCTTGCCACTTGCTGGCGAGCCTGAGCTCGCCAGTGGGCAAGCAATTGTGGCTGATCGCCGCCCATTGCTAGCTAGCCGTGGCCGGCGACTGGCCAAGAAGAAAAGGAGGAAAGTAAAGAAAAGAAAAAGAAAAGGAAAAGGAAATAACAATTTAATAATCGATTTTAAAAAAATAAAAATAATGAAAAGTTAATTGTAAAAAAATAAAATAAATGAAAAAGAGTGTATGGAGGAAAAATATTTTCAACTTCATTTTTAGGTTTTGCCCAAACACTAGAGAATAATTACATTTTCTTTAAAAATGACTTTCTGAAAAATATTTTCCGAAAACGTCACATTTTTTACCAAACGAATGAACCCTAAGCTATTCTTGCTTTAGACTACGAGTCGATTGGCTATTGATCTGGCTTATGTTGAGGTGTCCAGAAATTGTTATCTGATTCTACTTTGCAACCGAGTGATTATTGGTCACCACTCGATGACCATCGCATTAAAAAAAGAGGGAGTAAGTCTCGCCCGTTGTGCCTTACGATTTTATGGGAATTGTGAAAACTTGTGAGGAGTTACGATCCATTACAGTTCGAGAATCCATTCCAGGCACCGCAGAACTGCCCCTCATCTGAGGTTTTTCTTTTTTCTTTATATTTCTCCGTATTCACCGAGAGACGCGCACCGCCACACTCTGTTTTTCTTTGTTTTGGTTGGATATTCACTGCACACGCCACACTTCTGTTTTCTTTTACTTCAAAAGGTCCAACCTCTATCTAAAAACTGCAAGTTTAGCCACATGATCGAAAGTACAAAAACGAACTCGATCGATTTTAAGAAAAAAAATACTAACTCGCCTCCGATCTAAGAGTTGAAGGTTGAAGAACAATGAGATCCAAGGACGTCGACCCTGAAACGTCACCACTGGAAAGAAAGCATATAGGTATTTGGTTATGCGAAAAATTTGAGTCTAGCATTTTCTGGATCCTCCATTTGGTAGCGTTTCTTGCTTGCACAGACTGCTCATCTGTTCGCCAACCTCAAGTTCAATCAATCAGATAAAACTCTCCAATTTGCAACATTGGCGGGCACACATAAGGATCTCGTTCAAATCAAGGGCCGCACAGAACACAGTCATCAGTTGAAAGAATTAATTGAGTTCAACGCATGAAATGCAAGGAATAGTGGCCTATACTCTGTCTGTTTCTCGAAAAATTTATTACCTCTAAAAAATCTATTCCTAATTGTCATTTTTTTGACAATATTTTTCAATATTTGATTAAAACTTAAAAGTGAAATAAAAAATATTTTCCAATATTTGGTATAGAAAATCTAATTTTGGGGAAAATAATCAAAAAATTTAAATTTTAAATATTTTTATTTTTATTTTTATTTTCTTTTTTTCATTTTCTTTTTGCTTCTTACTTGAGTGTTGATGAAGAAGAGCTAAAGAAGGGAAGAAGAGCAAAAGAAACAGCTCACCTCGACGATGGATGAAAAACAACATAGACCCGTGAAGAATAGTGAAAGGTGAAGAAGAGTTGCTCCAAGGAGTGTTTTCTCCAGTTTAGATTAGAAAATTCACTTTCCTATTGGTATATATTAATTGTTTTGTTGACTGTGAACAATTTTCGGGTCACTCTCCTTAGTCGAAGCAGCAAAACTGACGCCTCTGCTAGGCGACTCTGAGCACCAAAGTCCTTTGCCCTACTTCGGAAGCAAAAGATAAGACGGGAGAAATATCAGTCGAACGTAGATCAAGCGAGAACTCTTTATTTTCTCCGCGTTTGCGTGGATACGAGGACGAGCTGTGAGGAATTGGAGGAACTTCATCATGGCTTCAACAATGGCGTAGGTGATTCTCGGGGCAGGGGCTCAAGCTTGAACCCTCGCATCCAGAGCCAGATAAAGAGTTCCTCTTGCTCCCTCAATATCAAAGGCCTAGGGATCCCGATTCTATCGCAGCAGATTTGCTTAGAGGGGAGAGACGAGGGAATACTGAGATGAGAGTGGAGCGCGTGAGCTCTAATTTGTTTTGGGCCGAATAAAGGTTTTTGTGGGGTTTTAGGACGGGCCGAACCGAAGAGGAATGTGTACTTCTGGATTGGATTTGAAATCCGGACAAAAATATTGTGACCACCATGGAGGCCGTGGCGACGACGCATTTTTGAGGACGGGTTTCAATAACCGTTCCTATATGCCGGGATAGCTTTTTGGAAGTCAAAAGCTTGTTTACTAGAGCAAACGAATTTCCACGAGTTCTTCCCCTTCCAAAAGCTTATTTATAAAGCCCATGAAACAATTAAATTCAAACTTTGAAATTGAATATGTATCATTGACTCAAAACAATTTGCACTATGATCTAAAATCCTTAAGTGGAAATCTCCTGACCCCCTGATTAGTTACGCTAACATGAGAGTTTACTAGTTGTTACTTCTTTTATAGAATATGAGTTAATCTTTTTTCTGTCCTTTCCTGATTCCCCTAGCCCTTTAATAGAAAAGCTCAAAATGAACTACTATATCTAACCCAGATAACAACACAGTAAAGATATTCATCGATATAGTTGATCTTCAAAGTACATATAGACGAAGGCAAATAATGACTCCCCTCTCTCTCCAAGAACATGTCTAAGAGCTTTTTTTTTTTTTTTTTTTAAATGCAGTGGTCTTTCTCTCCAATGTAGGGCCAGCAAAATGGGTTCCTGACTCAAATCTAATGAGTCCAGTTCGATATGGATTTTTTTTTTCATCACGAGTGGCCCATATTTTAACCCATTTTTCTATAGCTCAAAAAAGAGGTCACAAAAGGACTTTTTTCTTTTCCTCATAAACGGACTTTAATGACTCATATTTTTACCCAATTTTCCGAAGCCCATCGCACACCCTACACCAACTATGTACCCATTTAAGAGCGTGAAGTAATTCGACGGAGCTCAGTACCAGACCTTCACCGCTTCCTATGGCCAGCAGCTAATCAACATATTCGAGCTCCCAATCAACGTTGTCCTCTCTCCTTTCATTCTCAGCCTTCAATATCGCTGGCCCTGCTCTGCGCGGCTTCGGCATTCTCAAGTTCAACACCAAGCTCTCTTGATCTTCATGAATTTCTCCCTTCCTAATCAAACTATTTACGCTATTTTGTCCTAGTTCTCTCTATAGTTGAATTATTGTGTTGAGACGCCATCTTTTAGGTTCTTCCAAGGTCTAGAGCATTAGTTATGTCGTAGGTGATGAAACAAGAGTATAGGCAAGGCAACTTTCAATGTAAGCTTATTTAAATAACAAATCACGCATTTATCCAACAACTTAAATTTTCAAAATAGTTGGCAATGCCCTGTCAAAATCTCATATGATATCAAAGCTAAATATACTATGTTCGAATTTTTTTAGGCTCCTATTTACCTCCCCAATCGAATATTTCTATGCTTACACATGAAAAGGAGTGTTAGAATATTTAACATACACCATTTGAACCTTACATGTCATTGCAATAGTTTCTACTGATCTGCACGAGTGTCTGCGACTTGTGCAAGTTTCTGCTTTCATGTTGCCCATGGGCGTTGAGTTCGTGTAAAACTCTGCCCGGAATTTCAATAGCCCCACTGTATTTGACAAAATGCTTGGTAGAGCACGCTTCATGGGGTAATATTATCAGGGAGTGAGCGAGCTTTGAGGCAAGAAACTTGTTGGGATGTTTTAAGCTCTACAACTTTTGCATCATGAGGTGATCTTGAAGATGACTGTGGGGTGATTATTTAATGTCTACAAGGGAATGTGTCCAACGGCGACATGGGTGCCAGCCTCTTTTTTTTTTTTCGTTCATTGGGTGCCGGCCCATTTGAATTGTGTGGAATTTGACGAATTCTGCTAATATATGACAACTACATAGCCGCATGCGTTGCAAACGTCATTGAGGGTGAGTAAATTGACATTTTGTATGATCACGGAAGATGCGTTTGTTGGGGTTTTCTAAGCTCTACAACCTTTTGCATCATGAGTTGACCTTGAAGTATGATTGGGGGGTGATTATCCAATGTGTAATAGAGAACGTGCCCAACGGTGACGTGGGTGTATGCCCGTTTGAATTGCGTGGAATTTGACGAATTCAACTGGTACATGATAATTAATAGCTGCATGCGTTGCAAACTTCACTGAGGGCGAGTAAATTTTTTATTTAATAGCTCATATCAACGACGAGCCTTCTCTCATGACAGCAAAGGGTCCTACTTCGAATAAAGAAGCACAGAGCAAGAAGTGCCTACTGAGATATGAAAAGGACACAAGAAGATCAATCAGATTTACGGCAACTGTCTCGATGATTTGCCCCTTGCGCAAAATTTGCCGAACAAAGTCGAGAGTTAATACTACTTCACCAGGATCTCAGTGCCGTCAAAATCTTTCTCTGCAAACACTTGTGTCAGGACTAGACTAGTCTTCTAGTTTGTAGAAATGAAGGGTGCAATCCGCACATCACATATTCTGTTTAGGAATTTAATCCGGTGAATGGTCTGTAGTTTTTCCATTTCAAACTGTCTTCCGTCTGTTGGCGATCATTGTATGTTCTGGCAATACAGACGATATATTCTTTCTATGTTGATTGGTTTTAGCTTATTTAGGACGCATTTAGTAAGGCTTCTGTTCCGGAGAATAATTTTTGCTGAGAAATAATTTTTTTTGTTTATATTCTTGAGAACAATTTATGAGCAAAAGAACACATTTAGTAAATTCCCAAAATTTCTATTCGCGCGATAAAAATACGTTTAATAAAATTCTTAAACTTTTTTATTTCTTTTAATTTTTATATTTTTTTCCTTTTTCCTTTTCTCTTTGGCCGGTCGCCGGCCATCGCGAGGCTCGACCTCGCCCGGATCTGGCAAGACGAAGCCTCGCAGTGCTTGCTCGCCCGAATCTGGCGAGGCCGAGCTTACTCAGCAATTGATGAGGTTTGTTTGCCAGGCCACTATTAGGCGACGCCGACCTGGCGGTGGCCCAGCGAGGCTGAGCCTCACCGATGACTGGGCGAACTCCGCCTCGCTCAGATCTGGCGAGGCAAAGCCTCGCGGTGCTCACTTGCCTAGATTTGGCGAGGTCGAACTCACCCAGCCACCAGCGTGGCTCATTTGCCAAGCCACCGCTGGGCAAGGTCGACCTGACGGTGGCCCGGCAAGGCTCGTGGCTAGGCGAGCTTGGCTTCGCCAGATTTGGGTGAGGTTGACCTCACCCAGCCTAAGCGAGGTTGAGCCTCGCCGTGGCTTAGCATCTTCGGGGGTCGGCGACGCTCCGGTGAGGTCATCGAGCCTCGTCTAGCCAGTCACCGACAACCAGCCAAAAAGAAGGAAAAGAAGAAGAAAATAAAGAGAATAAAAAATAAAAGAGAGAAAAATAGATTCTATAAATTGTTCTCGGAAACATGAAATTATTTTTTTCTACTTATTATTTCTGTTCCAAATCTATTCTCAGGAATAAAAGTTCTACCAAACATGTTTTTATTCTTTTTTTTGTTCCGTAGAACAAAAGAACAAAAAAAGTTATTCCGAAAAATAGAAACAGATTTTAACAAACAGGCCATTACTGGACTTCTAATGGGAAAGCTCAGATTTGATATTTGATCTTTTCTTGTGCGAGAGTTAAACAGGCTCTACATGCTCTTGTCCTGTTTCGGACTTGAGTTTTCTACTGGTAATGCAAGTACCTAGTGTTTGACCTCTTCCTAATTTATTGATATGCATATAATTGAACAAAGCAATGTTGGAATTTCGAACTTTATCCATTAATTTGGTAAATTCGTAGAATCTTATGATTCTCGATTTGATCATTGAAGACGTATGAACTATTCGTAGAATCAAACCCACATAACTTGCATGAGTGGGTGTGGCTTTTCGAAAATAGGCTAAAATATGGTTCACTTTATGACCTATTTTTCCGGTATTTTTTTTTCTCAACTCGTTTATAACACCTTTAGGAAAAAAAGGAAAATGATACATACAATTCTTAAACCGACTTGATGTGCAATTTGATACATGAACTTTTAATTTATTCAAAGCGGTTCCTTAATTTTAGCCTAATGTGTAATATGGTCATAAGCTCTTAATTTGTTTAATATAATTCCTAAACTTTTGATATATGTTCAATATAGTGCCTGAACTATATGAAAATATTCAATGTAGTTCGTTCATACAGTTAGGCACTTTATTGAACATTACTAACAGTTTAAATATTACATTGAACAAATCAAAAATTCATGGATCACATTAAGGTAAAGTTCAGGGATCACATTGAATAAATTAAAAATTCATGGATCAAATTATTCATTTTGGTAAAGTTTAGGGACCGTTTGTGTTATTATCTTGGAAAAAAATAGTTACCCATACAAAAATAGGCTCATTAAATTTGAGTCACACTCATTTTGCCAACCCTAAATTCTCTATAAGTATATCAATTTTTAGGTTTTTTAAAATTTTTATTTTATTTACTTTATTGTTTAATTTGGTTTTTAAATTTTATATGAAGTTTTTATCCAAATAACATATAAACGTAAAGAATTAAATGGGGTTAAATGGATGGTATGATTTTTCTAGAATATTGATGTGTTTTCATAATACTGGTCGGATATGGATCATTAAATTTATATTGTATAAAAATGGGTTTAAATGGTTAAATTGATCAATATGCATTGAACTATTTTCGACCCAACTCGAGCCACCCATTTGACAACCCCACTATCGTGCTATGGAAATACATCCAGTAGACTTTTTTTTTTTTTTCCAATTAGAAAGTTTATATTGACTTCTTCTTTTTCAATTATAAAATTTAAAGTCTTTCTATGAAGAGTCGAGGGCTTTTGAGAAAGAAAAAAGAAAAGCCGTTACTTAAAAGTGGAAACGCCTCCCTCCTGTATAAAAGTCTGTCTTTCATGTATTTAAGATTCCTGAAATACATGTATAGAGAGGGAGATTACAATTAAGATGGTGTAGGGGAAGAGGTATTAAATTAACTTTGCACAGGAACACCAGTGCGCGCGCATTTAAAGTGGCTCTCGCCACTTATACTCGAGAAAGAATGGCTCTAGCATAAGAGCACGGTTAGCTAGTATTTTCTAGCGGTGCTGTTGTGATCACAGTCTTTAGTTTCTGGTTTATTTAAAGAAACATATCCAAAGTTCTAATAATCCGGCAATAGAAAATTCATAAGAAATTGAAGTGCAACTTTCAAACGATGGCCATTGCTCAGTCAAATAGCAACAACATCTAGTTTGGATTATTTTAACATGTCAAAATCCATTGAAAATACAAAGACAAGCAACATTTTTGGTTTATGAATGAAAATACAAGCCAGTCTCTATTTTTTAAACAAGAATGATTTATCGACGAGTGTTGGTGATTCTCATTGTAAGAAAAATAATATTTAACATCAATTTCTGTTTATATACAGATCTTAATCCTTTAAAAAAAAAATCCCTTTTAGATAGATGAAGCTCATATTAAAGGTAAAGTGATTGATGAAAATAACATCAATGCGACGAAAATGAGACCAATAATATGATAATGAAGAGGAATCATGACATCGAAAGAAATTAAGCTAGTGTTACATTGAATAAGTATGAAATATCTCTTTCTCTTCTTCTTCTTCTTCTTCTTTTTTTTTTTTTTTTTTTTTTTGAATACCAAGCAAACAGGAGAAGCAAAACACCCAACACGGGCATGGGTATGGCGTTTTAACTCTGATGAGGAGGTTTATGAATTACTAAACAAATATGCCCCAGAAGTAGGATTTTGCATTAGTGTCTCAAAATCTTAGAAAAGGAAAAGTAGAGAGGAATAGGGAGGAATAGATTTTTGTAGGCACAAGATCAAAAAGAGGTCAGTAAAGTCAATTCCATTGTTTTACTATGGTGAAAACTCCTCTAACTAAGTCTCAGAAATCCTTCGTAAAAAAAAAATAATAATAATAAGTCTCAGAAATCCAAAATAACAAAAGCCTCTCTAAACCAACTTAACTCGAGCACAAAGAACGAGAAGCTACGGAAATGTAGAATAATAGCATCATCAGTCCACAAAACAAAACTCCTAGAGTTTTATTGTATTTTGGAAATTCAATGCATATTCTTAATAACATTAATGAGCTCTTTTTAGTGATATTGTTTTCATAGTCGTGATTATTATATTGTAGCATTTATTTATTTTTATTTTTTTGTCCTACTTTATTTTTATTCCAATTATTACTTTCAAGCTTTTACCCTACCTCCTTCTAGAGTGTTGGAGTCGAAACTCACATTTAAAATTAAATCGTCTCCACCCTAATCCACTTGAGGATGTGGAGATTCAAACCCCCTACCTCCTCCTTTAATGTTGGAAGGTAACTCCTGAGATAAATCTCAGTGATTAATTTTATTTAGATTAAAAGCTTCTCTCTCTTTCTTCTTTTTTTTCAATACTTAAGGAATCCCTTTTAATGGGATTTAAGCAAATTGCGAGTGAGATTTTCTATTCTAGATTTTGCAAAAGCACCGAGTAAAAGAGTTACCTAATTTCATTGAAAACATCATTGATGGAGGTGTGGCCCTTTTTTTAAAAATAGTATCGATGCCGGCCGTGAATTATTTCCCCGGAAGAAATGCTGATGAAAGCGTAAACAAATTAATGCAGAAGTCAAAGGAGAAAGTGCAAGTCAAACAAGTTATTGGGGAAGGTAAAGTGGCAATTAGGCGAGACGTCACTTCTCGAATCTCTTCATTCATAGGTAGGATGTATAATAGACCACCTGTCATGTCAAAGACCGAAACAAAAAGGCAAATTTACATGTAGTCTATGATCTGCGATTGAACATGAATAGGTATTTAAAAGGCTGAAGGAAAAAAAAAGGGCGAGAAATCTGCTTTAAAATGAGAAATCTCATGTCATTCTTGCAATCCCTCTCAATCAGGAAGATAAAAATAAACTGAGAATTAAAGGGTCTTCGGTGATGAAGATTGATACTACAATAAAGTTTTTCAATTCTAATTATCATCAAGTAGGCATGGATAAAAGTCTCGCTGGCCTAAGGAAACAAAGTGTGGGTGAAAATCCCACTATTGACATGGGCTATCTTATAGCAAGTCACTCAACCAACTCGCTGTACTTGTACCTCCAGTATTGACTCCACAGTTACCATCCATAATAGTCTACCCCTATCAATACTTCTTATCTAAAAGAAAAATGTCTACCAATACATTTTTTGCGTGGAGAGGGTTTTGTTGACGACTCTATCGAACCAAATCACCATATCCGGAGGTTGCATTTGCAGGTGGGGAGAAGTGAACGGGCCTTTTGCATTCTGCTCGAGGAAAAGTGCACATGGAACAAGTTTATCCGACTGTGGGTGCAAATACAAATTTTTCCAGTTCCATAAATGCAAACAAGTGAAAACAATCTCTACACCTGCAGGTGTAAAAATCTATGTTTAGATCACGGATTTTTAAGTGGCCCACGAGATTATTGGGATATTGTGGTGGCGGTCAATCCAACGAGATCTCTCGTTATGTGATGGAAGATGTGATTTTGTAATCTGTATTGATAGGGAATCAAGTATATTTTAGGATAGAAAAAGATAGGCAAATACTCAATTTCCTTTATTAATTTCTTCTTTGTAAATTAAATACATGAGATTGTACAGAAATCAGACGAATGAAAAGAGGAGACAATTTCTTCTTCAAACATCTCCTGCCTCTTACGAAATATTCATATTCGTTTTTTAACATGGTATCAGAGCCATCTGTGGTTCTGAACTAATTTGCTTCCGCCCCGATTACCTCATAAGCAAACTCTAAGTTTCAGAGCAATATTGCCGAAGGAATCAAAGTCCTTGATTGCCTGAAGGAACCTTATTTGGGAAAAGAGTTAGCAGAGGAATCAATTTTTTTCAACATGACAACACCACAAGATCTTACCTCTCCTCCCGTCGACCAATCTGACAGAGGCTTCGATACAGGCCTTGGGAAATCAAGATTCATCTACTGTAGTCCTTGCATCAGAACAACAAAGGTAGATCCAGGGTCAACATCTGCACGTGCAGTGGCAATAATAGGCTCAGGCAATTGTAGGGCAACCATTCACGGGCTACCCCTACCAATGGATGCCGTATCCATGGTATCCTGGGTCTGTCCCCAACACATCATCGCTTGGCCACCACAGCAACGTGCGAGCAGATGGAGGTCTACCAACCAGTGATGGGGCAAACCCTACCATAGGCTCGGAGCAGATGGGCGGGTCGATTGTACTGGGTATGGGAACAAATCCCTACCCGGGTTTCCAAATGCGGATTACGGATTTGGCTTGGGCGATTCGGGTCAAGGAACAAATCCCTACCCGACTCCTGCACCGGGTTTCTTCTCGTACCAGATCCTTACTACCAGTGGCCAGCCGGAACCCGGCAATTTGTTGTATACAACAAACGATGACGGACCAGAACTAAGATCATAAGTCAGCAACTAACAGGTGCAGACAATTATTCAAGTTGGTCGCTCAAATTCCGACGGGCACTCATAACGAAAGACAAAAAAGTTTTCATCGATGGATCATTCCCGATTCCATCCGACGAGAGAATGGCACGGCTCTGAAGGAGATGCAGTCAACTAGTCAGAACCTATATTGGAAACTACATCGCGCTCGAGGTCGCGGCCGGGCTTCCCCCGACAGAGGATCCAAAGAAAATGTGGGAAAACATAAGGGAGATGTACGGAAAACTCGATCAAGTTAAAACTTTTATCTCACACAACAAATTTTAGATCTGAAACAGGTGAATATGACCATCGTGACGGTGTACAACAAACTTTCAAGTTTGTGGAATGAATTAGAGGCAACCAAGGAAAAGTTCAACTGGCCCGATCATATCCAACAACAATACAAACAAATGCGAGAAAGGGAGAAAGCGACGAGATTCCTCCTCATCCTCAACGAGGCATACCTGTCATTCCTCTCTCAAATACTTACCATGGAACCTCTGCCGAGTCTCGGCCGTATCTACCAACTCGCCATACTGGAGGAGAGCCTATAGAGATTGGCGGACCACAGCAAGGGAGGAGACGGAATGGTCCTGGCAGCCAGGAGCCAGTTCCGCTCATCACAGAGGAGCTCAGGGAGAAGAGAGGCAGATCTAGGGTTGGTTTTCGAAAATGAAAACCCTAGATCGCTTTTAAGGAGAGGCACGGACGATGGAGATCACTCCCACCAATCGGACGGATCGCGCTTATTCTAGGGATCGACTGGATCGGACAGCTCGCATGGCATCCTTTCCACTGCATCCAATGGCTCATGTGGCAGCTATTTAATCGGATCGGACAGCTCACGGCCGCCCAGCGTTCATGGGCTGGATGGCTCGCAAGGCCCATTCTTTAGAGGCTCTGATGACTCATATGGGCCCATTTCGGCCCAAGCTTTCCAATCTACCATCAGGCCCACTTCAAATGTAAAAAATAATGGGCCAAGAGGAAAAGGTAAAATGTATTGTAATTATTGTAGGCGTCTGCATCATACAATTGAGAATTGTTGGAAATTGCATGGAAAGCCAGGAGAAAAAGAAAAAGGGAAATTTTTCTCAGTTTTTCAGGTATCGGGTCAGCCAATGGGAAAATCAATTACCCATGAACAGTATCAGGAGCTGATGGAAACATTGAAGAAATTGGATCCTTCTGATAAAGGAGACAGCTTCATAGGTACATCATATTGTTTGATGAACTCAATTTCAAAGGATACATGGATTATTGATTCAAGTGCTAGTGATCACATAGTCTGTGATAAAGCTTTTCTTTCAGACATTAAAAAAATTATTTTTTCCTATTTCAGTACAACTTCCAAATGGAAATACCACCAAAGTTATCATGACTGGGACTGTAAAGCTTAGTTCTCTTGTTACTCTTCAAAATGTGCTCTACGTACCCAAGTTTCATTTCAATCTATTCTCAGTTGCTCGAGCCTATGAAGAAAATTCATGTCACATTCTTTTCCATTCTGATAAATGTTTCTTTCAGGCCCATTCGACTGGCAAACTGATGAGCTTGGGTAGAGTCAACCAGGGACTATGTTTTTGGTTGGATTTTCCGCATCTTTTTAAATTAACTTGTGTTGAATTCAATAAATCTCTGTGTAATGCTACTACCAATGGCATGAATTTCCTTAATCATAAAAGATTGGGCCATAGTGCATCATTTCCTTATCCTAAATGTCCCATTTGTCCCATGGCTAAGCAAACACGTGCTCCTTTCCAGAATAGCACTTCTCGAGCAAATGATATTTTTTCTCTAATTCATGCTAATGTTTGGGGGCCTTACCATACTTTAAATCATGATGGATCAAGGTTATTTCTCACAATTGTGGATGACTACACTCATGCTACATGGATTTTCCTCATGCAATCCAAAAATCGGGTCTTTTCTCATTTAAAGACCTTCCTTTCCTTATCCAAAACTCAATTTCAAAACCAATCCGTCGGATACGTACTGATAATGGAAAAGAATTTTTTAATGCTGAATGTGCTTCCTTGTTCTCTATAAATGGGATATTGCATGAGAGTTCTTGTACTTATACACCCCAGCAGAATGGAGTTGTTGAGAGAAAGCATCACCATCTTTTAGAAGTGGCACGTGCACTTAAATTTCAAGCTTCTATCCCTGAAAAATTTTGGGGAGATTGTGTGGTCATTGCAACATATCTAATCAACCGCATGCCATCATGCATTCTAAAGGGAAAGACACCCTTTGAGTTATTATATGGGAGAAAGTCGGATCTGACTCATCTTAGAGTTTTTGGGTGTCTATGTTATGTAACTACAATAGGCCATAGAGATAAGATGGCACCACGCGCTACTCGATCCATCTTCATGGGCTATCCAACCTTGCAAAAGGATATTGGCTTTATGCACCATCTACAGGAGATTTCTTTGTCAGCAGGGATGTTGTCTTTCATGAAGATGTTTTTCCTTTTTCATTAACATCTTCATCTGAAGAAGAGAAGACAAATCAGCAATTTTTGTTGGAAGAAGATTCATCTTCTTGAGGAGCATATGTTATTACTTCCCCTCCAAGAAAAGTTGATTTCTTGCCTCCAACACCTTTTGAGAATATTGTTGAAGATTCCATTGAGCAGCCTCATTTAGAAGAATCGCCGCATGAGGAACCAACACAGTTGGGGGATACTTCAGAAACAATGACTACTGAAGAATTATCCATCACATCATAGGAGCCACAGCGGCGTTCTCATCAAGTCACTTCACCACCAACTTGGACAAAAGATTATATATGCGGTTTCTCAAGATCATCAGGTACTCGTTACCCTCTCTCATCTTATGTCTCCTTTGATAGATTGTCGCCAAAACATCTATGTTGCATAAATCGTATTTCTGAAGATCGAGAACCTTCTAGTTATAACGAGGCAAAAGATGATCCTCGTTGGCAGAAGGCCATGGAATCTGAATTACATGCATTGATAGACAATCATACTTGGGATGTTGTATCATTGCCTAATCATCGCAAACATATTGGATGTAAATGGGTATATAAGATAAAATACAGAAGCAGATGGTTCTATGGAAAGATACAAAGCCCGGTTGGTGGCAAAAGGCTTCACCCAGCGAGAAAGTTTCAACTATCATGAAACATTTTCACCTGTAGCAAAAGATTTCATGGTTTGTACTTTTCTATCTATTGCTACTTTTCATGACTAGTCATTACACCAAATGGATGTCCATAATGCCTTCCGGCATGGTGATTTGGATGAAGAAATATACATGAAACTTCCACCAGGATTACGGAGACAAAGAGTCGAAGGTATGTCGTCTCTGCAAATCTCTTTATGGATTGAAACAAGCTTCTAGACAATGATACGCTAAATTCACCAATGCACTTATGGTCGCTGGGTTCAATCAATCCAAGTATGACTATGCCTTATTCACCTAGACAAAAGGTATGTCATCTATTTACTTGATGATCTATGTTGATGATATTCTCATCATGGGGAATGATGATTCTGCTGTAAAGAAACTTAAAAAGTATCTGCATTCGACTTTCCATATCAAAGACTTAGGGCCACCTAAGTATTTTCTTGGGATTGAGATAGCTCGTTTAGATCAGGGAATCTCATTAAGCCAGCGAAAATTCGTGATGGAGATAATATTAGAAGTAGGATTATCAAGCTATAGACTATTAGTCATTCCTATTGAGCAAAGTGCCAAACTGACTTTCGTCGGCTATGACACTGGCGTAACCTCTCCTTCTGATAATCTGTTGTTACAAAATCCCTCAGGATATTAGAGACTTGTAGGAAAATTAATATATCTCACCATGACTAGGCCAGACATTTGTTATGCAGTGCAAACTCTTAGTCAATTTATGCACAGTCCGAAGCAATCTACATGAACGCAACCTTGAAGATTGTGAGATACTTGAAGACTTGTCTAGGTTTGGGAATACTTCTTTCTCGAAAGTGCAACATGGAAATGGCGGCCTATTGCAATGCAGATTATGCAACATGTTCTATGTGTAGGAGGTCTATCACTAGTTTTTGCATCAAATTTGGGGAATCATTACTTTCATGGAAGACAAAGAAGCAGTCTACTGTATCTTTATCTTCAGCTGAAGTTGAATACCGATCTATGGCCAAGACTGTTTGTGAAATAGTCTGGTTAAGGGGTTTACTTCTGGATGTCGGAGCTCTCGTTAAAGGACCGACTTTACTCTTCTGTGATAATGATTCAACACTCAAGCTTGCAGCAAATCATGTACTACATGAGAGGACGAAGCATATAGAAGTTGACTGTCATTTCACTCGAGAAAAGATTCAAGAAGGAATTGTTGAGACAAGAGGAATCAGAACTTCGGAGCAACCTGCTAATATATTTACTAAACCTCTTTGCCAAAAACAACATACATATCTTCTAAACAAGTTAGGAGTTTTGGATATATACAAGCCACCAGCTTGAGGGGGGAGTGTTGGAAGATATGATTTTATAATCTGTATTGATAGGGAATCAAGTATATTTTAGGATAGAAAAAGATAGGCAAATACTCAATTTCCTTTATTAATTTCTTCTTTGTAAATTAAATACATGAGATTGTACAGAAATCAAACGAATGAAAAGAGGAGACAATTTCTTCTTCGAACATCTTCTGCCTCTTATGAAATCTTCATCTTCTTTTTCTGACATTATGGAGGTGAAGGACTTTCGAATTTCTATTGAGAATGTCCTTATCGTCGATTTTATTTTGTGTTAGAGAATGAAGCAGACAAATTTCAGAAAGTTTGTTAAGGTGCTCCTCAATAATATTGGTTACTCAATTATGAAATTTGTAGATTCAAGGGACTAATTATTCTTGTGCTAAATGCAATTAGTTCTTTGAGAATTGAAAATTTCCATATCTTGTGAAACAATCAAAGTTTTAGAATGTTTAAATTTTGAGTGAAAATAAAAGTGAATATACACCACTTGGGACTTGCCTTAGTGGTCACTGTTCCCGCAGGAAAAGGGGCAACCTCCTCTAAACGGGGGATTTATATATTTATGGGATTTCCTCGAGTAGACCCATCAAGAGCCCGCCAAAAAAAAACAAAAAAGACAAAAAAAACAAAACAAACATGAAAGTCACTCACGTTTACATTTAGATTAGTTTCCTTATAGTTAATGACAGTAACTTGCGTGCGAAACGAAAACACGGTCTCCTGAAAAGGCGGCAATCGCTCTCCACAGGTCAGTATCGATTACTAAGTCTTCAAATGTGATGACAGACTTGGCTGCCGCCGAAGCATCGGCATCAAAACTAGACTTATAAAAACAGGTAAAAAGGAGGAGATGCAGCACAGATCAGGAAAAGATAAAGATGAGATCGGCTGTGTTGTGGTTTCTGCCAATGGCCTTGGCCACTTTTACCGAGAAGGACAACTGCGTCCGAACGTGCGGGAACATGAGCGTGCCTTTCCCATTCGGTCTCGACGAAAATTGCACGTGGAACTCCGGCCTCGTCCTCAACTGCAGCCACACTTTGCCATCCCCGAAGCTGTTCCTTGGCAGCAGCATTCCGGTGTGGAACATATCTGTGGAGAATGGGACGATGACCATTGGAGCGTACATAGCATACGACTGTTATGACCAGAGTGGCCATCGGCTTAAAGGCTTTGAACCTAAATCATGGATCGAACTGAGCAAAAAGGGGCCCTATACATTCTCGGATACCCGGAACAAGCTCACGGTCTTCGGTTGTGACGCCTTGGCCTTGATCTCGGATGCTGCCGGCACTTTTGGGAGTGGATGCTTCTCCTATTGCCACGAGGACATCAACTTCCAGGTCGAGGACGCTTGCTCCGGCCTTGGGTGCTGTCAGACGTCGATCCCCAAGAGCCTCAAGAGCCTTAATATAACCATAAACAGCATAACGAATTACACCTCAGTTTGGAACTTCAGCTCTTGTGGATCAGCGTTCGTAGTGGACCAGGAGTCATTTAAAGTCTCCGATTACAAGCTTCCTGTCCCGGAGGATACGCGCAACGACGTTTTCTCAAGGGTTGTCCTGGATTGGGTAGTTCAACCGCATTTGACCTGCAAGCAAGCACAAGCGAACCGGTCAAACTATGCCTGCAGCGCCAACAGTGTCTGCTCTGACTTCGATAACGGAAACGGTTATCGTTGCTGGTGTGAGCCTGGGTACACAGGGAATCCCTATGCCTCCCCACTTTTCGCACTCCCAGGATGTCAAGGTATTCTTCTGTTCTCTTTGCGAGCCAAAAGTTACATGTTTGGACTGGGCCATAATTTCCACGACCCAACCTCCTCAAACAAGTTCTTCATTCAGTTGAGTTAGATTCTTCAATGCAACCAATACATAATTTTAAGAATAAAAGAAAAAACACAAACGTACAATTACAGTTCTTGACTGATTCTGTTTAATATAGACATCGATGAGTGCAAGGATCCACAACGATATCCATGTTACGGGAATTGCAAGAATACGCCTGGGAACTACACGTGCAACTGCTCATTTGGCTTGACTGGTGATGGCAAAGTTGGTTGCCGAACTTCTCATCTTGTCATAATCGCTGCAGGTAATTCTACATCCCTTCTT
This sequence comes from Eucalyptus erythrocorys, assembly GCA_014182555.1. NCBI lineage: Eukaryota > Viridiplantae > Streptophyta > Magnoliopsida > Myrtales > Myrtaceae > Eucalyptus > Eucalyptus erythrocorys. The sequence continues at coordinate 30,825,200 of CM024602.1, forward strand.
ATCGTCGCTCAGTAATCTAAGCTGTCCATACTTTAGACTACACTCCCATTTGCCACTCATTCGGCTTATGTTGATTTAGAAATTGTTAGCCACACCCCAACTCTTAAAAAAAAAAAAAATAAATAAGAGAAATGACACAGCCGTTCTCCTATTCAAAAGACAAAGTCTCAAATAACATTAACATGTTACCAAAATATATACATCCATCAATATATCGTAAAACAAGTTATTTATAGAATTAGAGTTCTAAAGTCCACCAAAAAGAATACATATACATCATCAAAGACCATCAAATTAAACTTATCAAACACCATTTTCAATGCAAACAACTATCTCAAATTATACCGACATTCAACTCCCCAAAATTCCCCTACTGATCTTGCTCTCATCCTACAAGCTGGTCACTATAGAATCTAAAAAAGAATTGAGATGAACAGTAGGTATAAACCATCACCTAGTGAGTAGTATAAATCTCTTCTAAGCGAATCGAGCCTTCATTATACATATATATAAATGGTACCAGACACATTTATGCTAATCCAATATTAATATACCTACAGGATCAAAGACAAGTTATATCACTATAACAACAAGATTTTATACATATCAAAAGTAGTCATTTGATCACTAATAACAAAGCAAACAGCAATAGTCCACTCTATTAATCAATCTTGGGTTTCATATCAAATAATGACCAGGCTTAACGTCCCATGACAAGACCTATCAAGATTCCCTTATGGCTTAGCCTCCCCCTCTATTAGCTGATAGCTTGGCCCAAATAGGACATCATGAGACAATATGCATACACAACCACTCAATAGGTTCCAGAAGGTAGCAACATTGGGCATAAAACTACTAACTCATCTTCTAACAACCCATAAAAAGAATCTAGAATCCATTTCATAAGTCAAGTTCACAAGCCAAAAAATATAGCTTTTCTTAATTCTAACCATCAAGAAGAATTCATTTTAAATAGCATTTTTCAATCCATAGGCCAGCTGAGGGGGAGCCTCACGAGCCTAGTGCAAGGCCATCCTTTCGGTCTCTAGCCAAAGGTTAGGTGAGGAACAACCTCGTCGGATCTAGCGAGGTCAAGCATCACTCAATTATGGCAAGACTGGCTGGTTGCTAAGGTCCGGCGACCGACTACAAAAAGAGAAATGGAAAAAAAAAAACAAAACAAAACAAAAAAAAAGGAGGGGAGAGAGAGGGAGAGAGAGAGAAAAGAAGAGAGAAATAAAATAAAAAATTTGAAAAATATTAAATTTGTCCATCTCACCACCAGCCTTCAACATCAACTATGCCACGTAGGCCAATCCGGTCTACATCAATAATATCCGGTCAAAATTAGCAAAAGAACTAAATAACATTAGGTCAAAAGGTTTAATACTAAATTGATACCGATAAAAGATTTATGACTTAATTTGCACTAATACAATAGGTCTAGGACTTTTCTGACATGAAGAGGTTTAGAATTGAATTACAATGATTAAAAGATTTAAGATTGAATTGACATAAATACAATAAATTAATGACTTTTTTAGTAATTTTTCTCATTATTTTCTATAGGAGTTATGGAAAATTTAGGGGAGTTACGATATATTACGATTCAATAATCCGTCCTCCTCTGAGTTTATTGTGACACATATCCACACTCACTCTGTCACTTTAAAAACACCCAATCCCCTTTCGGCCCTTCGGCTAAAAGACTAAATTGTCCAACCTTAACGATGAATTACAAGTTTTCCCACATGACCAAAAGTACTTGAATGAGTCAACTGAATTTAAGAACAAAAAACTAATAAACCTCTGTTCCAAGTGTCAAAGGTTGAAGACCATTGTGAAGAGAGAGAGAGAGAGAGAGAGAGAGAGAACAAGGGGTTTGTGGGGATTCGATGATCGCGGAGGCCTGCATGGCCGCTTCGACAGGCATTTGACAGCCGATGCCTCAGGTGATGGTGGACTACGGCTGTCCGGTGCGCAGGGAGGGAGAGGAAAAGTAGTGATTGAAAATTCGATAGGTGTGGCAACATGTCCAAGCGAATGTGATTTTTCGGAAAATGTAATTATTTTTTGATAAAGTTGGAGCATTTTTTGTGGTGTAAATTAATCCGGATAATTGATTTAGTGGCTGGTATTTGAGGGGATAAATTTAACAAGAAGGTCCAAATTCATTGTTTGTCAAGGTAAACCGATCACTCGTTCGGGAGAGAAACTAATCCATCCATTCCGCAATTGTGTTGCAGTGCTTGTATCGGTGACATTATGCATAATTACTAGTGGCCTAGTCTTGTTCATATGCAAGAGGAGGGCCAGAGAGAGATACTTCAGGCAAAATGGAGGCGAGATATTGAAGCACCAGAGAGTGAAAATTTTCACTGAGGTAGAGTTGGCTAAAGCCACCAACAACTACGATGCTAGCAGTAAGCTTGGTGAGGGTGGTTTTGCTTCAGTTTACAAAGGAAGAATCGACGGCAATGCTTTGATTGCGGTCAAAAAGCCTAAAGATATCTCTGCCAAGAACCTGAAAGACATGAACAAGGACGGCTCTTTGAACACTCATAATGAAATTAGCATCATTTCACAGGTGAATCACAAGAACTTGGTCAAGCTCCTAGGTATTTGTTTGGAGACAAAAGTGCCATTGTTGGTCTATGAATTCATCCCGAATGGGACCCTCTATCATCACATTCATAACAAGCAATCGACCATCTTGAGATCTTGGAAGAATCGTCTCAGGATTGCTTCCGAATCTGCATTGGCCCTTGAGTACTTGCATTCCTTCGCCAACCCACCAGTCATTCACGGTGATATCAAGTCCATGAATATACTTTTGGATGAGAAGTACTCTGCAAAAGTATCTGATTTCGGAGCCTCGGTTTTGATTTTGCCCAGAAAGGCTCATATAGCTGAAAGAGTACAAGGCACGATGGGTTACCTTGATCCACAATATTTTAGCACCGGTGAATTAACCCCAAAGAGTGATGTTTATAGTTTTGGGGTTGTCCTCTTCGAGCTCCTGACCGGAGAGACACCAACTCGGCAGACAAAATCTGGGGAGAGAGTCAGCCTTGTCATATCTTTCATCTCTGCTGTAAAGAATCGAACACTCCTCCATATGATAGATTTTGAGGCATCCAATGAAGGTGAAATACAGGAGATCGAGGAGGTCGGTTTGCTTGCTAAAAGGTGCTTAAACTTTAAAAGTGTAAATAGGCCAACAATGAGAGAAGTGGCCGAGCAACTTGCCAGGATCAACAAGAACTTGTGGGCCAATCCGCAAAACGATGAAGAGACTCAAAGTTTACTTGACGAGCCGAGACCTGATTCTCTCTTGAGTTCAATCACTGGAATGAACGAATCCGACTCTGCTTTCCTTTCGGCATTTGACATCGAAATGGCCACTACTAGTTCCAGCGTCTGACTCATAGTTTCTAGTGCGCGGCCATAGACAAGAAATAAATCCAATGGTCGTATGTTCATCCTGATCTTTTGATTGAGGGTCTGTTTATTTTACAGCTGATTAATTGTTGATTTCGAAGTTTTATAAGGGATGATTTTATTTTCAGTAAGTAGGGGGCACTGTACATGATTATTCTCACTTCTGTTCTAGCTATAGTTTGCAAAGTTACACGAAAAAGTCAACGGGCAACTACTTTATTGAATTGCAGATTCTCATAGACCACCTTTCGCAAATAAGGCGCGAAGAAATTTCCTTCTCTTTGGTATTGCATCGAAGTTTTCTCTTTCTTTCTTTTTTATTTTTTTTAAAGACTTTTTTGCCACTATAGCAAAAGGTGCCGCCTCAAAGAAAAGCAAGAGCTGCAAGAGTGCAATAGGGACAAACTCTATTCACTAAATAAATGATCCGCTTTCGAGAATTTCCATCCTGACCAATTGCAAAATAATGTTAAAATTTTAGAAGTTTGATTCCATGACATGGAGTTCACAAAGAGATTCTCATTCTATGATCTAATTCATTCTTTAAATTATTTGGATTCCTAAAAGTTTTGGCATTATAAAAAAGAATACTTCTCACCTAAGGCAGCAGAGATCAGCGTTAATGACAATGGTTGGCAACCGGCGGCAGGGACTGCGATTGTAGCAATGGTGGTGGCAGTTAGCGACCAACGGCGCTAAAAAGAAAAATTTATTAACTAGTTTCCAAGTCACTTGCGTTTGTCATAGGCCTAGGCCAAAACTTTCCTAGCTGAGCTTCTAAATTTTCAAGGATGTTGGAATCATTTATTGGGATGTTAGTAAACCCTTATAATGTTCTTAATTTACTCACCAAACATGTAAAATGTGAATCTAGTATTTTTCTTGGATGTTTAGTGAATTTCAAAGGAGTTTGAAACTTACTAATTTATTGGCCCATTGGTAAATTTCTTGTAGGGTGAATATTTTCTTAACTATACTTGTGACAATTCAAAGAAGTTGATGAGTTACAAATTTGGAATGTAGATGAAAATATATATTTACTGATAACATTTTAGAGGAGTAGGTAATATAGTTTTTCATTTGAGCGTTGGTAAATCCTTGATGGTGTTAGTTATTTACAAATGTGTTATCCGATATTGGAATTACCAATCATGTATCTTTTCACCACCTATATTAAAAATTCACCGATGAAAGAGAAAATCTCTCCAGTTCTTTGATCGCTGGAGCTTAGAATGGTCTCTGGATTTGACATGGAAACAACTAGTATTTCCAGCATCTAATTTACTTGGTTTGAGTACATTAATTGGCCATATATGTTTAGACCAAGTTCATGGTTATGTTTGGATTATGTTTTCTTTTTCTTGCCTTTTCTTTCTAATTTAAATTGGAAATTCCCGAATTGTGCTTGTTAATTCCACCTCCTGGGGGACTGTAGTGGCGTGTCCTGCATCTAAATCCTAGCCACCAAATGCTCCACAAGTCATAAAAAGAAAAATTAATAATAACAAGCATAACCATTCAGAAAATGGACACATGTTATAGAAAGCTCCAAAATATGCACTTCAAACATATACCACACTATCCAATATGGCATTTATTGTTCACTGGCTGAGTTTTGGCAATTCATTTACTTTACAATATGCCGTACCTCTGCCCTTAGGAAATTTCAAGCAACAAGCATATTTTACATTGACAAACACCAAGATCCAAATAACAAATAATATAAATGGTGGACATTATCATGTTGCAACCATAGCTTGCTTCATTTACCGGCGATTCCTCTGCTAACGAAAGCATTCCCGGCCCCACCTATGACATTCTGAAATATATCTTCCCCGACGGTCTGTCCAATCCCTTCGATCAAACCCCCGAAGAATCCGGTGACCACCTGCGTTGCAATCCGGGTCGCCGCCTCAAGCACGGGGCCCGACTTGCTTGGCGGTTCCGTGATGCCGCTGTCCTTGAGGCCATTGAATATGATCTTGGCGCATATCGCATGGAGATGGTAGTCACAGACCGCGCAACGGTATATCCGCCCCTTCCGCTTCCTCTTGCACTCGCCGCATTGAAAGCTCGTCTCACCGCCGCTTGGGGACGCCATTAGAAGTTTGAGGGTATGTGGGTGCGGCGCGAAGACGATTTCGAGGGGCAACATGGCACAGCAAGGGTGGATCTGAAAGTTGCACGGGTTGCACCGGAATGAAAAGCCCTTGATGGATTTCCCGCAGACGTCGCACTTCGACTTCGCTTTTCCTAATTTCACAATTAATGATAGATTTAGCAACAGTCAAGAAGTTACTAGTTGTACAGTGAGGACTGATGAATTGGGATACAATTTCGCCTGGCTTTGCTCGAGGGTTTATGACTCTTGATTTTTTAATTATTTTCTTGAAACAAAAAGCAAACAATGCTATGTCGGAAAAGGTTGAGTGGGGGCGATAATGGTGTACCTTGAATTCTTTCTCCACATAAAGAGCGCGAGCGAAAAAGTGTTAGATAAGATAATTTTACAAATAAGAGCGATTGGCAAATAGTTCACCTTAGATTCTTTCCCACTATTGCCAGTCAAGGACATGGTAAGGTATTAAATAGGTTTGTAGTTTCAAGTCAATCCCAGCCCACGAGATATGTTAAACTCTTGTCACTCTGTTCTTCTAGCATGTATCATACTATTAATTGACGTGAGATCGTTTCGATGTAACAGGACAAGTCTATCCAACTTCTAGCTGATAGACATGTATTTCGCCCTCAAGAAGAGCTGGTAAAAAACGCAATTCACCATTCAAGAAAGGCCATGAATTTCTTGATTAAAAAGAAAGGCGAATGCAGAAATGATACACTGAACTTCGATGAACATATCGTTACCTGGTTTAGAATAAAAGACGAGCTCGTGTTGGTAGTGCAGAGGATGGCTCCTGAGAGCCTGAGGGGCCAGAGCGCAGAACTCATGGAGCTGATAGTTGCAGAGCTGGCACGCGTATCGCTTGCCCGCGCCAAGTTCTTGGCAGCCCGAGCAAGTGAAGAGCTCATGGAGATTCATGTGGGACAGAGGGTGATGGGGGTGGCTAAAGTGAAGCATTTCCGCTCCCACTATTCTCTCGGGAGAGGTTGGGAATTCGATCACGGGGAGGGGCTTATTAGGGACGAATTGTGTTGTAGGAGGGAATGATAATGGAAGTTGCATGGAGTGTTGTTTCTCCAGGGTTGGAGATTTTCTGATGGGCGGGGCTGTATTGTCCCTCATCATCTTTTCTTTCTTCTTTTCGGCTTGATGGGGTTACGCGCTCGAATTGGTTCTCTTTAGGCCGGAATGGACTTGGTGGGGAGTGGTGACTTGGGGTGGAGAACATTTATGCTGGACAGAAAAGGTGTTTACTGTTTGCATGGAGAAAAATTGGAGAAAAAGAAGTGATGCTGGCTGCTTAGAAATTCTCTGCAATTCATTACTTGGGTTAGTACCATATCAATCCCTTTATCCTAGTCAAATTCTTGGGGACAACTTTTTTGCTTAGACACACGTTATATAACGTAGATCATACGTTATAAATGCGTCCAGTGTTACATTTTCAATATTCAAACTTGTCGTTTCCAGTTTTACCTAATTAAATTTCTTTTTGTAGTTAAAGGTGGGGACAGAGAAGCACGAAGGTTTTGTATAATTAAGTGGTTGTTTCATTCAAAGCATGTTGGTCTGAATTTGGCACCAAATATGTATCATTTTCGGGACATTTCATCATCAAAGTAATTTACTTGGTAGTTACAATGTTTCGCGCATTACAAAAAGAGGGATTTTTATTATTCTAAATGAATATCAAAGCCAAAAAAGGGTAATTAATAATTGAGGAAACCATGAGTGTAGAAGAATTTCGAGTTGAAGTTCACGCTAACATATCAAGCTAAAAGAGTCTCGAACATCCCGTTGGTATCAAATATAAAACCCAGAAAGTCTGGTGCAGCAAATTATTAATGCAAATATTCTGGGGTTTTGCCGTATTTCTTAAAGTCGATAGGGCGACCAGCGACGAGTAATCTCTTTAGGGCTACTACTCAATGGAAGGGACTAAACGGTGGCGATTTGCCAAAAGTGCCGGTTATAACATATAAACTCATAAGCTTATGAGTGAAGAGCATGTAATAACATATAAACTCGTAAACAAGGAATGCACCATACTTTAATATCCTCTCTCACATGCAAGCCAAATTAAAAGTGACGCCGACAATTTGACAAACGAAGAGCCATACATGTGAAATAAGTTGGGTAAAACCTAATTGTAAAACTATTGGGATGTGTAGCAAGAGTCGAATACCTTCACTTAGAGAGATTACCATATAAGGGAGTCCAAGCTAGAGCTCACAAACACAATTAGTTAGACTCGCTCAAAGGTTTAGATCAATTAGTTACAAGACAATTAGGATTATTAACTACCCCTCACCCTCACCATAACAATTCTTTAATATGAAACTTTTATGACACAATTGACACTCTTAATTTAGGTATCATTTCGCATCAAGATGTCTCAACTTGAGCCTCTTCTTTTTTGCATGTGAGGGGACTCCAACAGCATCATCCGAACTGTGTTTACCATGAGATTTCTTTCTTAACCAATCATTGGAACAATTTGGGGGACAAAAACCAATCAACCAACGACTTTGTTATCACTTTCTTAGGTTGACGCAATTAAAAAAAAAAAAAGGTACATTCACTCAAGAAGATCTCACCAAGGAGAAATCCAAGTCCGACCCCATAAATATATTTAGTTATACCTACATTTATTCACAAGTTTAAGTTAATGAATTATAACCAATTATGATTATTAACTGCTTCGCATCCCATTAATCTTATGTGTGATTTTACTAACACTATTCACATGCACATCTGAACTACCACCAACCATGCTAAGAAGTCTAACCCAAAATATTATAAAGTCAAGGAGACTACATGATTAAAGTATATAGACTCATTACGAGCGATGTGGATAATTTAACGTGGCTGAGCTGGTTCGGTTGCTGAAGGTAATTGGCTCCACATGTCGTGTTTAACAGCGGACTTATACATTTGTTATGTCCGGAAGCAAACAATCGAATAACAGAATATAAGTTTTTTCCGGATATAGGGGCCCCAAGAGTACTGTCTATTCCCGGTGAACGATGTTGTAAGACTTAGGTTGGAAGCAAAAGATTTATAATTAGACATTTGATGCCCAATAGCACCAAAAGTCAAGTCTCTCTCTTTCATCTTTATAGCTTTTCGTAGGGGGGACTTTCTTCACCTGGCACCTCCCCAATAATACATGTATATCTCCCAATAACTGTTCAAGATATGCCTTTTCTTTTTCTTACAAGTGCCAACTATTGAAATTGAGGTACAAAGGATTAGGAAAAAAAAAAACTTTGTGCCTCCATTTTCCAAAGCGATTTTTTCAATCATTCAAGAAAAGGGAAAAGGGATGTGCATCTAAAAGTCATATATTCATTTCGTAGTTTCTTTTCTTGGGTGAGTTGTGGGGGAATCTCTAGACTTTATGCCCACAACTTATTAGTTTGTGTCTTCCAAGTGATTCCTTGTGGTTGTACAACTTCTTTCTTCACCACAGAGCAGAAGACACCGCAGAAGCCTCATTTCCGAGAAAAAGGGTGAGATTCCCCATTAACACATGTTACTTGGAAAACTACCCTCTAAATCATATCATTACATTAATAGCTTCACATGTGTCTAGTAATCAAGCCCCCACAAAAGAAAGTTGAGAAAGACGTACATCATAAGAGTCTGGATATCTATCATTGGCTAGATGCTATCATTTTAAGAAAAATAATATAAATAATTTCTAAACTATGATTCAATTTATAACATCGTCTCTAAATTTTTAGCGCATGTTTAATTTAGTCATTCAACTATATGAAAACATTCAATATTATTTCTAAATTTGAATTGATGGAAAGATTACATTAGATATTTCCATATCATTCGAAGTTTAAATTGAATATTTATCAAAAATTCAAGAATCATATTGAACAAATTAAAAATTGTAAGACGACGTTATACGTTGAGTTAAAGTTTGCACGTTGAGCCAGAATTTAAGTATTATTTGTGTCATCATTATATTGTTTTATTAGTATGATCATTGTTTTTTTGGAGGACTATGAATAGAAGCAGAGAAATTTGTTTTAAAAGAAAAAGTAAACGAAATAGGGCAAGGTGTGTCGATAATACTTTCTTATAAACAATGATTTCTACAAATAAATGCATAATCCGACGTAGTCCACCACAATGGAAACAAGATGCCCCTCCTACGCGGTAGTTGGCAAGGTAGATAAACAAAACGAGAAATGACTTAAAGGTAATCAAAGAATATCGGCAACCAATAAAGAATGTCCTCCTCAAAGCACAAAACTCATATGTGGTCAGGAGGCGTATCCTTGAAGAGCCGTGTAGATGGAAATTGTCATCGATTGAATAAAGGTCTTCCGCTCTTGGCCTTCTCTATCACTTATCGTACAAGTTATTAGAGTTCAAGACAGAAATTTAACCAATTTGAGATTTAGAGAATAATTAACATTGAGGTAACATCTTCGGTGCATGTGATCTTGTTTCAAAGAAGAAAATTTCATTTTGGCTAATGGAATGACTTGTTCACGGCAAAAATTAAGGTTGATGTGAATCATTCTTGACAAACTACGGAAGTGTGGAAGTCGAGGTCGCTTCCTATTGGTCCCGGTAAAACTCCGAAGCGATTTCCCAGACATGGATAAGTGCATGAACTATTAACACGCCGCCTTGAAAAAGCTAGTGAAGTTTGTTCCTTCCGTATCGATAATTTTTCAAGCTGATTTGTTTGAGCACAAGGTTCAACGACGTCCATCTTATGTTATATGCATTATACATATAGCCAAGTGTTTTCTTCCTCTGTCATTCGGTAAGTCCAATACTTCCAAGAACTTTGATGCTTTATCATGTCTAGAGAGTATTATTATACTTTTTATATAGAGTGGGACTGTTGGAAAAAAAAAAAAAACTTTTAAGTATAATAGCAAATTCATTATTCATTTATTCATCTATTTATTTATTATCTTTGTTATGATTACCTCTTCCAGTGGAGGTTCACATCCCTTCACAAGGCCATGTCTTTTGACCATTTATATTCGAGTTTTGCGTTTTAAAGAGATTTGACCGTGGCTCTTTCGTCTTCTTCTTCGATTCTTCCTTCCTTTTACATTGTTCTATCAAATCAAGTTCCAACTGATTTATCTTCTCTTGGTAAGTAGACTAGGAAAAGAACATTTGAATACGGACATTGTATCCTTACTCCCCCCAACTTTATTTCTCTACCTTTTTTTTAGATTTGCACCACTTCTATCCTCATTCCCCTGACATTTGGATTATCGTGAGGTAGCATTCGTACCCATCATTTATGGATAGGAGAACTCGAATCCCACCTCGAAATACGATTAGTTTTACTTTCTCGTTTCAACTAATTGAATAAACATATTGCGTCAAAAAAAAATAACATAATTAGGAAAAAATTTCAATTAATTCTTAATTTATTGTACAAATGTCAATTCAATCATAAACTTTTCAATTTTATTAATGTAATCCTAAACCCTTATATGAAATTCTAATTGTGTCATTCTGGCCAATTTTCGTTTAAAAATATAGGCATAGCGATGTAGGTATCGCTGACCATCTTATATGTCATGATCGGCATTTGAAATTGACAATTTTTTTCATTTTTTTCTTATCTTTTCTTCTTTTGTCATTGTCCAATTTTCCCAAATACCATCGTCCAAACGCTATCTTCCTCCTCTCTACTTCATCCCTATGAGCTTACGGAGTTGGTCGCTCCTCTCCAACATCTCGTCCATCAAACCGTCAGCTACAACTTGAACAAGATCTAAGCCTGGAGCTCCAAGCTCTTGAGCTCAATGCTGCGACAAAGCTCAAGCCCTCCAACTCTAGGAACTCAAGCTTGACACCACGGCGGAGCTCGAGGTCATCGAGGTCAATAACAAACAGATAAAGTTAGCAGAGTATGACATTCGGGATAGAGTCTACGACCAAGATCTCTACGCCACCGACCGTCTAGGTCGTCAACAAATAGAGCAAGCGCCATCGCCTATTCTATGGAGGCCAATGTACTGTCTGTGCATCTCGACATCAGCGAGTTTTGCAATGTTAACTCGTAAAATTCAGTACAATAGCTTTATCCATAACAAAAGACTTAATTCGTGTCACTTGTACTGTACATCACAAGTATCCAAAAGAGAATTTGCTAGAACAACTAAAGGCTTAGTTTTAAAGAGCTCCAGGCTTAGAGATCGTGGATCCCGGTGACGTCAGCCAAGGCCATTTTGCCGTAGCTAGGGCCAATTTGTGTGGTGCAAGATACGGAGGTAAACAGCCACTCCTCCATGGCTGTCAAGCTAAATATTAAATTACGTTTTCATCTAACAGCTTAAGTTTTTAGAATATTTGGCAATAGTTCTAAAAATTCTCACATAGTACCAAAGCCGGAGAACTTGAATTTGAATTTTTCCAGACCTCATTTGCATTTTCAATTAAATTTTTATACTTAGTACTAGATAAAATTCTCTGAGGGATGAATGAATGTGAATTTCGTCAATGCATTATTGGTTGATCTCACTCAAAATTTATCACTCCTAAGATACTGACTTTGAGGGGAAAGGCTAATAAGGACAGAACTCGTACGACTAAAGAATTTGACTTGGGAAAACGACTTGACCATGAGACTTACATGAGGATGATCCTATAGATAGGCAAGCTGATTTCAAGGACAACTAGAAGTCGATTCACAGACAGAACATAATGGAACGACGAGTGATTCCGTTTACTGTTATTGAATCCGCGAATGACCCTATGTCGATCCTCAGTAATTGTGTACTTTGAAATAAGAATCTACCCTCCGTAATTTAATGCAGTCAAGGATGTCCATGCATCGAGATGTCTTGAACGTGGTTTGACACGAGTTAGTCACACGTGAATCCTCACAGCCACCCGTCAGTCTGAGTTGTACCCAAAATGGCATTAAAGCGAAATTGACATGGTGTGAGAACTAAGAATTGGACTATGAATTATCAGAAATGTCCGGGACAAACTTTAGATGAAGCTACAGTGACAGTCGACAGCGTCAGTTAAGCCGAGCAATTGGAAAAGGGATTTTCGGACTGAGAAAGTAAGCCCGTGAGGGCGTGGGCCGAGCAAAGCCAATGTGGGCCTTAGGCCCAATTTGGGACAGTCACCAAATGGGCCTAAGATAAGCAAATGAGCCCATTGGACCTAAACCAACTATTCATCTTTCAAAGCCCATGGTCTAACTTTGGGCCCAATCAAGCCCAATCAATTTCTAAGCTCACTTCTATTCATGGTCAAGCCTAATCCTTAGGCCCACCAACCAATTTTAGCTCAAGGTCATATTTGTAATTTTTTTCAAGGTGAAATGACCAAAATGCCCCTAAAGCTAGTGGGTAAGGGCAAAAGAGAAGAGAAAGATAAGATGATGTCATGCATGGGGACTTGAAGTGGCCATTGAATGGCCTTAATGAGGAGTGCTCTCAACCCTCCCATCACTCTCTCTCTCCCTCCTTCAGCCCCAAACCGTCAACCACTCTCTATCCTCCATTTTTCTTCTTCTCCAGTTTCTGCTCTAGCCAACGTTTCGCCAAAGGTCGGAGTCAAAAGTAGTCTTACCGGTTGAATCAGTGAACGAGCTACCTATCGTTGTGAAGAGAACATCTAAACCGTTCCAACAAGACCAACCTCACCCCAAACGGAGCCGCCGTTCGTCCGGTACGCCGTTTTGAAGTTACCGCTCTCCGGTCCGTCAATCCACCTGCAGCCTACACTGTTTCGCATTTTCAGCCATTTTTCTCCCATTTCAGACATTCCTTTGGCCATCCCATCCACCCACAAGATCCCCAAGACCCCCGGGAGCCGCCGATTTCCGGCCATCCCCCTTCGCCGGAGCTCTGGCCAAGTCGTCCAACTTGTTTTCTCCTCCAGCATGGCTATTTTTCAGAGGTTTCAGTGGGAGTTTGGGCTGTTGTTGCTGTATTGAGCTTAGGACCACCTTGGATCATCGTTGTAGAGGTCCGAGAGCATTGTCTCTGTCGCCACCGCCACGTCGGTGTCTACGGCCCGCTTAACGGGTGAGTTTAGCTCATAATCCTTTAATTAGAGCCTAAACTTGCTTAGGGTTGGTTTAGTTAGGATTGATTATGGTTTAAGAGGTTTACTTAAGTTGTATTAGCCCTAAGATAAGTGGTTAGATTGATGGATTAGATTAGTTTAGCTTAATCTCGCTTTTTTGCTTAATGATGCTTATGTGCTTAATTAAGTATGTTTAGCTTTAATTGATTGATTGGTTAATTTAATTAGTGTTTTACTTAATTTCTAAGTTTAATTTATTAAATATCGAATTTTGAAAATTTACTGTTCACACGACACTATTCACGATTTACTGTTCACGAGTTACTGTTCAAGAGACACTGTTCATGAAACACTATTCACCCGAGAGTGAAAATTTGCCTTGTTTAATGTGTCTTGATTTTGTGAAGTGAATGGATGTGTAAATGCATGGACATTCACATGAATTAAGTTGATACAATCGGAATTTCGTGCTGATTGTTGTAGTGCAGTCTGTTTATTTATTTGAGCTCTACGTTGTACTGAATTAATTTAATTATGTATTTTTAGGATTTATTCCTAAATGATTTGAATTGTGGTAATTGATTGGTAATTACCGGGCGTCGGTTCACAGCGCCAAAAATGTGTTTATGGGATGTTGAAAATGGTGAGAAATTCTAAAGTAAAAATATGGTATTTTGGCTAAGGCCGGCCGTATCGCCACACACGTGTATTTTATCGGAGATGATAAAGAAATTAGCAAATTGATTGCATGATCAGGATAGTATACTATATCATCCTACAGGCTCTAATATATCAGCTTAGTGAGAGCAGTATACTGGTGTACTATATCATCCCACGGGCTTTGATATGTTAGCTTAGGGCGAGCAGTACACTTTATCAGTTTAGAGTGAGCATTAGGGGTATACTATATCAGCCTATAGGCGATATAGCAGCTTAGTGAGAGCAGTATACTGGTATACTATATCAGCCTACGGGTGATATGTCAACTTAGTGAGAGCAATATAACTTTACCTTATCAGCTTAGTGCAAGCTATACTATATATTATCAACTTAGAGTGAGCAGTCCTAATATGAACGGACTTATAGATAGTATGTGATGTGCCGACCAAGAAGGGATCGAGATGAAATGTAATCGACTAGGTCGATTGATCAATGCTTTGATCTAATGTCGTGATTGAATTAATTGAGTGATTGATTGATTGAATTGATGGACGCGTGTGATGGATTGATGCATGTTAGGTGGCGCACCATTGTGCAAGAGCGTATGGGCACCATAGTGTCGTTGGTTCCGGTTATGCATGAGTTGGTCACATTGTTTATGACACGCACGCACGAATCGATAACGTGCAGGGTGTGGCAATGGCCAAGTGAGATCGCTTGTGATGCAACTCGTATGTGAATGATGAACTGTATCATCTAATGGCCATGTGCATTGCGTGTTTTGTACTAAGATTCCACGTGCAAAGTATGGCATGCCAGGTAAGGTTGTACGCGAATCAATTGTTAGTTGTTGCTTGTTGTGGGGTGGTTCTATTGAGATACTATGAGTTGAGTTGGTGTTCTAACCGAGGGCTTAGGGGTGGAACTTGCTGAGATTTATATCTCACTGATTATTGAATAACCATTTTCAGGTCCCTAGTGTGAAGAGCCAAAAGCTTGAAGCGGAAGGGTCAGGAGCATAGGTGGCTCAGTAGTTCTTTTTGACATAGACCTTCTGTATAAGCTTGAAGTGTTTATAAAAGTGTATTTGCTTGGAAATTGTTGTTCTGCTTTTTTATCCCATGTTTGTTGAGGTCAGGAGATTAGTAATTCGCTTCTGCATGTACATTTAAAAGGAATGGGTTGGTGACGAGTGCTTAGGAACGTCGCATAGCTTATTGACCACAGTGGGATATGCGCACGCTCAGGGTTCGAGGTGTGACAGATATTTTCGCGCATAGATTTAGGACTATACTGACAAAATTGGAAAACTTAGAACTGAATTAAGATCCAGACAATTAATTTATGATTAATGGGGTAATTTCCCGCATAATTACATAAATATAGTTATAGTTGATTGTAGTTCAAATTTCGATGTGCTTGCTAACCATATTTAAAACCATTCAATCCTTTGAGAGAAATGCGACAAAAGGAAAGAATATCCCTAGACTAACTTCATCGTCTCCATCTTGTAAGAACTATGAGATCACTCGAAAGATGCCTTCAACATTCAAGGGTTGCAGGCCAATCATAGAATCCTATCCAATATGTAAAACACATTAGCTGTCCATTCTTAAGTAAAGCGGTAAGGGTAAAAAATGGCAATAAGTTACTCTTAAAACTAGCATTCTTGAGATTAAAGAGTCGAGCGGAAAGAGAGAGAAAGCCCTTTGTTTCCAATTATCCTATAACTCGATCCAGAACCACGAGAATCCTTAGTTAGAATAGAATCCAATTCATCATCTTTTGAAATTTTGAGAAGAGTTGCACTTTGGCGAGAATAGTACAATGAAAGATGTAGACTATGTTTGGTGGGGGGGAGTCATTTCTCTCATTGGTCTTGGTAGAATTAGTCATGGGCCGAAGAGGGGATGGTTTACCCTATGATGAATATTAATAATTCAAGTCTGACCATCTTCAACTTATGAACCTAGCCAATACAAATTCTATAACAATTTCCAATTTTCCCGATTCAGCAATTCAATCAATGATTTCTCAATCATGGATATTGATAAGATTCCTCCATTTAACAACACCCTATGATGGAAAGGCCTTAAAGTGATTTCTCATTCATGGACATGATAAAATCCTTTCACTTAACAACACCTCATGATGAAAAAGCCTTAAAGCGAAGAGCAAGGTTCAAATAAGCAAAGAAATGCAGTGGATACATGGGCGCTTAGAGATGAAAAAGGGCATAGTAAGCAACAAAATGCTACAAGGAATAGAAAGTGTAGATCCAAAAGTAACTGAATTGGTCAACCTTCGAATTGCTATCGAATCCACAAGTAGGCAAGAGACGACTTAACAAACTAAAACATCTTAGTAGCCAGAGGAAAAGAAAGCAAAAATGATTCCTGTAGTAACAACAAGTGAAAAAGCAAAGTTGTAGAGGAGCAGTACAAGTGTTTTGTCACTAGGCAAAGCAATGGAATGTTGCATCCTACATGATGAGTAGCCGAAAGCATCAATGGCTTATACTTAGAACTGAGAAGAATGGTATACGTGAAATCCCGTGTGAATTAGCAAGGACCACCTTACAATGGTAAATATTCTTGGGTGATCAATAGTGATGCATTACCGAGAGAGAAGGGTGAAAAGAACCCTCATTGAGGAGTAAAATCAAACATGAAACCATAAGCTCTTAAGTAATGGGAGCTGACTACTAAGACTCTAAATGCTTGCCTCTTGATAAATGAGCCAGCAACTCTTCGACAGTGGCTTGATTAAGCGAACCCACTAGAGCCATTGTGAAAGTGAGTCTTCCTAGGGTAATTGTCATTACTTATGGAACAGAGCTTGAGTGATTATATATGACCAAGATGAAGCTCTAGTGAAACTAAGTGGTGGTCCATACCAACTGATGTTGAAGAATCAGTCATTAATTGTGATTAGGGGTAAAATGCCACTTGAACATAATTCTTCTCGAAATGCGGTGGGGCGCAACAATTGGTAGACATCTAGGGAGAAAAGCACTACTTCGACGTGTGCCGTGAGAGCGGTACCCAATTCACGCAAACTCTCAATATTTGATATGATCTCCAAATAATAGTAGTCAAGATCAATTAGTGGGACAATCAGGAATGAGTTTCATCATCGAGATGGAAAAGTCTAGATCACAAGTTAAAGCCCTAAATGAATGATAATAGGAACTTAAGTATGTCCCACATCTGAAACCTGATTATATAACCAAATAGGGCCTGAGCACCTTCAGAAAACGATTTAATTCCAGACCATGGCATCCCGATGCCGATTACGACAAATATTCATATTTTCGGAGCTAGCATGGGCTTGGGTTTCACAAGGTGCATTTCCAAAGTTGACTTAATGGGGCCTAGGCAGGACAATTGCCAGCTAACAGGGCCATGATCATGCTCAGTCGAACCATAAGTACCTTTGGGCTGTCATCTGAGCCAATCCTTAAGTGGCCCACCCCAACGGAGTTCTCCTTCACTTCTTCTGTCTTTGGGAAACGTTCTTTATTCCACTTCTTTGGTCGGAGTCGGGCCTTGCCATGTCCGTGGGCTTAGTGGTTTTATGAAAGTCCGGGGTTGGCCGGCCGAAGACGCGCTTTGAATCCTTTGATCATATCAAGATCGTGACGGCAATTTTTTGTGTTGTTCAATAGAAAAAGAATAGAAATGCGTTTGGTAAAAATTTATAAATTTTTGTATTTATTTATTTTTTCTTCTTACTCACGAATTGCCAACCGCCGACCACCACCATGCGACTGCCGCACGACCATCGCATGATTGCCGCACGACCGCTGCACGACCGCCGACTGATCATCGCACGATCGCCACACGTGGTCGTAGCTTGCACCTACGAACGAGCAAAGCACCCTCTCTTTATCCCTCCCTGCAGTCAATACTCGTATGAGTCATCTTGAGATGGAGAGGACAGGCGGAGGGAGAAGGGTATCCAAAGACCTTTCTCCCTCTACTTCTGCATTTGGCTTCATTTAGCCAATTAGCCAAAACTGGCCTTGTGCGCCACCACAACTCCTATGGGCTCTTCTGTCTTTAGTTTGTCCTTGTTTGGGACCTTTGACATTTTGATAATGAAAGAAAGCTTTACCGACTGAAAAAAAAGCCGGATCCTCGGAAAACGGCCCACAAGTCATTCGGTTCCTCGGGAAAGACTTTGTGGCCAAAAGTAAACCGTCACTTTCCATACGGTGACAGCTGCGATTTCTTTGCATTTCTCAAACATAATCTTCAAATTACACAAAAAAACACTACTCTTCCTGGCTCATCTTTCTTTTCAATTACCTTTGTAAATTTGAGAATGTGAAAGATGTAGCACATTAATATATTAAGACCCAACCAAAAAAAAAAAAAAAAAAAAAAAAAAAAAAAAAACATTATTCGGTGCAAACACTAGTATATTATTCGAGACAGACAATCCCTTGTCTAACGATGAAGATCCAAAGTTAGTAGGAGGAGGTTGAGAGCCGAGTACTCACCTAGAATGCCGAAAGCAAAAGCCACTGTGGGTACGTGGTGTGTGGTCATCTCCACGAAAGTGCGAAATGCTTGCAAACGTTTCTTACGAGGCTGAGATGGAGAGGACAGGCGGAGGGAGAAGGGGGCGGAGGGAGAAGGGGTCTGTAAAAAACTGCAGGATGGAAGTCTCAGAAGGGGTCTGTAAAAAACTCTCGGTGATATAGTTGATCTTCAGAGTATATCTAGACTAAGGCAAATAATGACTCCCATTTCTTTCCAAGGACATGTCAGAACTGTTTGGTCTTTTATAGTTTTTGCAACTACAGCGGTCTCGCCCTCCAATGTAGGGCTAGCAAAATGGGCTCCTGACTCAAATTGGCTGAGTCCAGTGCGATATGGGTGACTCTTAGTCTTTACTCACGGGTGACCTACTTTAACCCATTTTTCCGTAGCTCAAAAAACAGGTCATTAATGGGCTTTAGTGACCCATATTTTAACCCAATTTTCCCAAGCCCACTGCACACCCTGCACCAACAACGTATCCGATCAAGAGCATGAAGCAATTCGTGGGCACTCATTACCAGGCCTTCACCCGGCAGCTAATCAACATCTTCGAGCTCCCAGTCCAGGCCGTCCTCTCTCCTTCCACTCTCACCTTTGACATCGCTGGCTCTGCTCCTCGCAGCTTTGGCATCCTCAAGTTCATCACCAAGCTCTCCATCTTTGTGGATTTATCCCTTTGTGATCGAAATTACGCTGTTTTGTTCGAGTTCTGTCTATAGTTGAATTGATTGTGTTGAGAAGCCATCTTTTAGGCTCTTCCGAGGTCTGGAGCATTAGGTATGTTGTAGGTGATGAAATGACAGTATAGGCAAGGCAATTTTCAGTGTAAAAATATTTAAATAATAAATTACGCATTCACTTAACAACTTCGACTTTTAGAATAGTTGGAAATTATCCTAAATTAGAATCTTTCTAGATCCTTATTTGCCTCTCCAATAAAATATTTTTATGCTTTAGATTAAGATTAAAATCCAACCTACACATGAAAGGGAGTGTTAAAATATTTAACTAATAAACCACGCATTCTCTCTTAGTAATTGAATTAGTTAGCAATGTGATCAATTGCTTGCCTGTTGGATGAGACTTTGACATGCACCATTTGAACCTTACATGTCATAGCAATAGTTTCTACTAATCTGCACGAATCTCTGTGATCGCTTATGCAAGTGTCTGCTTTCATGATGCCCATGGGCGTTGGGTTCGTGTAAAACTCTGCCCGGAATTTCAATAGCCCCAATGTCTTTGACAAAATGCTTCTTAGAGCACACTTCATGGGGTTATATTATCAGAGTGAGCGAGCTTTAAGGCGAAAAATTCGTTGAAATTTTTTAAGCTCTACAGTTTTTGCATCATGAAGACATTGACCTTGGAGATGCTTGGGGGTGATTATTTACTGTCTGAGAGAAAATGTGTCCAACAGAGACGTGGGTGTAGGCCCATTTGAATTGTGTGAAATTTGACGAATCTACTGGTATATGATAATTATATAGTCGCGTGCGTTGCAAACGTCACAGAGGGTGAGTAAATTACATTTTGTATGATGCACAGAAGATGTGTGTATCGTAGTTTCTATAAACAATGATTCTCTAAATTGTGTAGTTAGTAGCTCATTTTAACGACAGGCTTCCTCTCATGACAGCAAAGAGTCCTACTACGAAAGAAGCACGGAGCAAGAAGTGCTTACTGAGATATGAAAAGGACACAAGAAGATCAACCAGATTTTGTTAGAATATGGACTATAATTGTAGAGAAAGAGCTTTTTCTATATATTCTGTCTATCTTCAATGTACACTGTTCAGTATGTTTATAATACAAGATGAGTATAAGAAAAGCAAGAAAATATTTTTACAATTTGGTTACAATTTGGATCTGATTAGATCCGATAATAATTGATCATGATTAATCTTGAATGATGTTGTCAATCTTCACGTGTATCTTCCAATACTCCCCCTCAAGCTAGTGGCTTGTAGATATCCAAGACGCCTAGCTTACTTAGAAGATACGCGTGCTGGCTTCGACACAAAGGCTTGGTGAAGATGTCCGCCAGTTGTTCTTCTGTTCGGATCCCCAGTGTCTCAATTATCCCTTGCTGGATCTTCTCTCGCGTAAAGTGGCAGTCCACCTCTATGTGTTTCGTTCTTTCATGGACTATCGGGTTTGAGGCGAGTTTGAGGGCTGCATCATTATCACAAAACAATTTGGTTGACCCTTCAAATTCTACTCCAAGGTCTCGAAACAATCCTCGTAGCCATACTACTTCACATGTTGTCTTTGCCATGGCTCGATATTCTGCTTCTGCTAAAGATAAGGAGACAGTCGGTTGCTTTTTGGTCTTCCATGAAAGTAAGGAATCCCCTAACTTGATACAGAAACCTGTTATGGACCTTCTACTCATCGGACATATCGCATAATCCGCATCAGAATACGCAGTAATCTTCATGTCACATTTCTTGGAGAGAAGAATTCCAAGACCTAGGCATTTCTTCAAATATTTTACCACTTTGAGTGCTGCATTCATGTGGGACTGCTTTGAATTGTGCATAAACTAACTGAGTGTTTGAACTGCATAACTATATTCGGCTTGGTCATAGTTAAATAAATGAGTTTCCCAACAAGTTTTTGATAACTTATTGGGTCTTTCAGTGTAGGATCAGCTTCTTGAGAAGTTCCATTATCATACTCTGCTGTGGTCAACCTAATATTTTGTTCAATTGGAATCATGGCCGGTTTACATCCTGACAATCCAGCTTCTGATATGATTTCCAGGGCAAATTTTCTTTGGCTGAGAGATATTCCCTGGTCTGAACGTGCAATTTCTATTCCAAGAAAATACTTTGGCGACCCTAGATCTTTAATGTGAAATGTAGAGTGCAAATATTGCTTGAGACTTTCGACAGCTGTCTCATCATTTCCCATGATCAATATATCATCCACATATATCATCAAGTATATAGATGATGTACCTTCAGTCCATGTGAAGACAGCATAATCAAATTTGGATTGCCGAAACCCGGTGGCTATTAGGGATTCAGAGAAATTTGCATACCATTGTCTGGATGCTTGCTTCAGCCCATACAGGCATTTGCGGAGACGACATACTCTATCTCCCCCTGTCTTCGTAAACCCTATGGCACATCAATATAAATTTATTCGTCTAATTCTCCATGTAGGAAGGCATTATGGACATCCATCTGATGCAGCGACCAATCCTGAAAAGCTGCTACTGAGAGGAAAGAGCGTATCATGACATCTTTGGCGACGGAAGAGAAGGTTTTATGATAGTCAAAGCCTTCCCGTTGAGTTAAACCCTTAGTCACTAGTCGAGCCTTGTATCTTTCAACTGACCCATCTGCTCGATATTTGATCTTATACACCCATTTGCATCCAATTGCCTTCCGATCTGGGGGTAGAGAGACAAGTTCCCACGTCTGATTGTCCACTAAAGCTTGCAATTCTACTTGCATAGCTTTCTGCCATCGCTGATCAGTGCTCGCTTCATCATAATTGGAAGGTTCTCATTCCTCAGAAATGCGAGAAATGCAACAACGATGTTCGTCCGATAATCGATCAAATGAAACATAAGAGGATATGGGAAAAAGAATACCTAGTGAGTTTCTAACCCCATAGACATAGTCTTTCATCCAAGTTGGTGGACGTGTGGCTCGCTGGGAACGCCTTGGTGGGGTATTTGGGAGATGTAATTGACCCGCATCAATATCAGTAGGAGTTGATGATTGATCCATGTCAGCATCGACAGGAATGGACTCGAGCACAACTTCATCAACCGATATTTGGTTCTCGGGTTCTAGCGGATGTGTTGATTCCATTTCTGATTCATAGGAGCCCCTTCTATCTGTTCTTGCAGGAAAGAGAACATATTCTGGATCAACTGTGGTTTCTTCAAAATGAACCGAAGAGTGATGTGCTCGAGTATCCGCGCCAGACTCCTGTGTGGCAAAAGGAAAACTATTTTCTTGGAACGAAACATCTCTACTGACAAGGAATTCCCTTGTAGATGGATCATAAATCCTATACCCCTTTTGTAATGTGGGATATCCCATGAATATGCAACGGCGAGCACGAGGATTCATCTTATCTCTGGGTCCCACTATAGTAGCATAACATTGGCAGCCAAAAATCCTAAGATGATTCATATTCGGCTTCTTTCCAAAAATCAATTCGAAAGGACTTCGACCGTCAAGGATCTTTGTTGGCATTCTATCGATCAAATAAACTGTAGTTAAGACACAGTCTCCCCAAAAATTGTCAGGGATGGAAGCTTGAAATTTTAAGGCGCGAGCAACTTCTAATATGTGACGATGTTTCCTCTCAACTACTCTGTTTTTCTGTGGAGTATATGTACTAGAAGATTCATGTAAGATCCCTTGTGATGACAGTAAACCAGTATATTCATGGTTAAAAAATTCCTTCCCATTATCTGTTCGTATTCGCCGGATTGTCTTGCCAAATTGAGTTTTCGATAAAGAAAGAAATGTCCTTAAATGGGATATGACCTGACCTTTAGATTGCATGAGAAAGATCCATGTGGCCCTTGAATAGTCATCTACAATGGTGAGTAAAAAAGGGACCCATCATGGTTTGGTGTATGGTAAGGACCCCAGACATCAATATGGAGTAAGGAAAACGAATCATTTGCACGATTTGTGCTCAGTGGAAAATGATTACAGGACTATTTGGCAAGTGGACAAATATGACATTGCTGATAAGGAAATTGAAAACTATGACCCATTCTGGAATGCAAAATGAATTGTTTATCATTGGTAGTCAAATTACACAATGATTTTTTATTATAATAAAATTGATCAAGATTTCCGAATTTCTCCAAAAATATAGTCCTTCAGACAAATTACCACAGCCCATTAGTTTCCCAGTTGAAAGGGCCTGAAAGAGACAACTATCAGCAATGAAGGAAATTTTACAAAAATTTTCCTCACAGGCTCTAGACACAGAGATAAGGTTAAATTGAAACTCCGGAACATATAAGACTTTTGAGAGAGTAAGCTGGGAGCTAAGATTGACTTTCCCTGTGGTGGTCACACGTGCAACATTTCCATTTGGCAATTGCACAATAATAGGGGTATCCAATTCTTGATTGACAACACTAAATAAATTCTTGTCACAAGTAATATGATCATTAGCTCCAGAATCAATAATCCAAGTACTTCTCGATATGCTATTTATTAGACAATGAGAAATACCTGTAAAGCTGCTCCCCTCTTTGGAATATCCAATTTTTGTAATGTCTGCATTAGTTGCTGATACTCAGATTGAGTAATTGATTGATCAGTTGATCCGGTGAGTTGATAAGCTGTTGCTGCTGTTTCTTTCTTTTTTTCTCCAGGTCGGCCATGCAATTTCCAACAGCTGTCAATTGTGTGGTGGGGCCATTTGCAATAGTCACCAAAAAGCTTTCCTTTATTTTTTAAATTTGGCCCATAATTCAGCCCATAATTCGGCCCAAAATTCTTCGAAAAAGGAGGACCGTTGGATCTGTTTAATCCAAAGCCATCTCCGCCGTCTAGATCATCTGCATAGCGCGTCCCTTTGTAGCCGTCAGATCACTGCATGCGATTTGAGCCGTCAATCGCAGAGCCTTTAAAAGGCTTTTGCTCGATGAACCCTAGCGACGGGTTCCGCCTTTTTTCTAGGGTTTTCATTCCTTCTCTCTCTACCCTTGCCACCAGAGCCAAGCCCTCCGTCGCCTTGCTCTCTGTCGAGGTGAGTCTTTGGCTCTCCTCCTGCACGGCGAGTTGGAAAATCCGTCCAATAGGTGGCGAAGGGTCCATGGCTAGGATTTGCGACCTAAAATTAAGGTAAGAGTCATCGAGTATTAGCAAAAATCTCGTTGTTTTCTCTCGATCCTTCATCCTCTTGTACCGTTGGAGAGTTTCTTTGGGACCAATGAGTTTTTCTTCGGCTGCCTCGAGCTCGTTCCAGAGAGCTGAGAGCCTATTGAAGCAGGCCGTCACAGTCATGTTTCCTTGCCTCAGTTCGGAAAGGGCTTGATGCAACGAGAAAATCCTTGCCCGATCCAATTTTCCGTACATTTCCTTTATGCTATCCCAAAGGATTTTTGGGTCCTCTGTCGGAGGCAACCCGGCAGCAATTTCTGCACTTATACAATTTCCTATCCATGTTCTAACGAGCTAGCTGCATTTTTTTCATTGACGCCCTAATTTTTCATCGGTTGGTACAGGAACTGTTCCGTTGATGAACCCTTCTTTATCCTTTGTGATGAGGGCTCGGTGGCATTCCCGTGCCCAACTTGAATAATTTTCGGATCCTATAAGATGGTTGCTGATGAGCTTCAACTCGGGTCCGTCGGCTATGGAAACATACAATGCATCACCGGGTTCTGGCCGACCCATGGCAGCTGTGAAAGGGAAAATGAGGAATCCTGTCAGAAATCCTGTGTTGTTTGCTGTCTACCTTGGATTGAAAGAACCTGCATTCGAATTTCCAGAACCACCCGTCTGCTCCGGGTCAATGGATGAGCCTGCTCCACTATTGGCTGGTAGGCCTCCATCGGCCTACACGCTTTGGTAGCCTAGCCGTGATGTATGTGGATTTGATCCATGAATCCAGGGGTACGGCATCCACTGATAGGGATAGCCAGAGAAAGGAAGCCCTCGATTGAACTGAGCTGGAAAATGTTGCCAAGGCGTGGGCATGTGAACTTGGCCTTGACCATATGGATATTCAGGTAGGGAAGTAACGATGGTTGATTCTGGGTTGAGGGAAACAGGTGGTGTGGCACTCCTTCCTGTCTGATCTTCAGAGGCCGAGGTAGGTACTTGTGGGTTTGCCATGGTGAAGAGATTTTTAAAAAAATGCAGTAGTTTTGTTTTGCAAGTTGGGTTGTTTGTGACAAGAAATAAGAAGAATTCCTACCGGAGGCTGCTTTGATTTGCAATTGTTGCAACAGCAAAAGCAGAAAAGAGCCGGAGGCAATTTGAAAATTTTTGCAGAAGCTATATCAGGAACAAGAAAGCTCTGATACCATGTTAGAATATGGACTAGAATTGTAGAGAAAGAGCTTTTTCTGTATATTCTGTCTATCTTCAATGTACACTGTTCAGTATGTTTATAATACAAGATGAGTATAAGAAAAGCAAGAAAATATTTTTACAATTTGGATATGATTAGATCCGATACTAATTGATCATGATTGATCTTGAATGATGCCGTCAATCTTCACATGTATCTTCCAACAACGGTGACTGTCTAGATCACTTGCCTCTGGTGCAAAACTTGCCAAACGAAGTCAAGAGTTGATATTCCTTTGCCCGGATCTCAGTGCCGTCAAGATTCTTTCTTTTTAAACACTTGTCTGGACTAGACTAGTCTCCTAGTGCGGGGAAAATGAAGGATGCGATCTGTACATCACATATTCTGTTTCAGGAATTTAATCTGGTGAATGGTCTGTAGTTTTTCCATTTCAAACTATCTTCCATTCTGTTGGTGATCATTTTATGATGTGATATAGTTCTTGCAATACAGACAATATGTTCTTCGTCGTATTAATTAATCGTCAGCTTATTTATTGGACTTCTAATGGGAAAGCTCAGATTTGATATTTGATCTTTTCTTGTAAAAGAGGGTCAAACAGGCTCCAGATGCTCTTGTCCTGTTCCAGACTTGAGTTTTCTACTGGTAATGCAAGTACTAGCGTATGACCACTTCCTAGATTTATCGATATGCATATAATTGATCAAAGAAATGTTGGAATTCAAACTTTAGCCATTAATTTGATAAATCCGTAGGATCTTATGATTTTCAATTTGATCATTGAAGATGTATGAACTATTCGTAGAATCAAACCCACATAACTTCCTTGAGTGGGTGTGGCTTTTGGAAAATAGGTTAAAATATGGGTTACTTTATGATATATTTTTTGGTGTTTCAACTCATTTATAACCCCCTAGAAAGAAAAAACCGAGTTATCCATACGAAATTAGGTTCATTAAATTTGAGTCACACCCGTTTTGCCAACCATAAGTTCTTTGTAAGTTTTCAATTTTAGGTTTTTTTTTATATTCTTTATTTACTAATGTGTTTATTGTTTATTATTATTTTTTTTTTAATTTGAAGTTTTCATCCAAATAACATATACATTTGAAGAGTTGAAGTGGGTTAAATGGATGGATATGAATTTTCTAGAATATTGATGTGTTTTGGTAATACGGGTTGGATATGAGTCATTAATTTTATATTATATGAAACTGGTTAAAACCGGTTAAATATGTCAATATGGGAGCCGAGGACCCCTAGAGTGCCATAACTTTGCAGAAATGGACATTTAAGTGTCATAACTTTCGAAAGGTACACTTAAAAGCTAAAATCGAGAACAAAATGGATCACTTAAGTGCTAATTATGCCAAAATCTGGCCAAATTGCATACGTAACATTTTCCGGCGAAACGAGTGCAAAACGACGTCGTTTTGCACATTGACATGGCCAAATAATGCAAAAACGACGTCGTTTTGGGCTGACGTGGTAAAAAAATAATATAAAATTTAATTTAATTTAATTTAATTTTAATTTAGTTAAAATATTTAAAAATAATAATTTTAATATTAAAAAATTAATTTTAAAAAAAAAAAAAAAAAAAAAGTGGGGGAGGGCTCCGCCTCCCGGTGTCGCCAGAATGGCCGGCGACGGTGCATGGAGGTCGGTTGGGGTCGCCGGACCCTGGCCAAGGGCCGGCGACCCTAGCCGGCCGGCGGCGATGGCTTGCAAGCCCTCGCTGGGCCCTCGCCTAGATCCGGCAAGAGCCGTGACCCTCACCTAGATTTGTGAGTGGTGAGGGCTTGCGGCCCTTACCCAAATCCGGCGAGGGTCGGCGACCCTCGCCCACCGGTCGGGCGAGGGCTCACGAGCCCTCGCCGCCGGTCGGCCGAGTCACCTCTCTACCCGCCATCACCAGCCCTTCCCGGCGACGTGGAGAGGCGACGACGGCGGCTAAGGGCATTTGGGAAAAAACTACGAAAAACCCTGAACTTTACCCCAAGTGATACATTTACCCCAAACTTTTTTTTTTTTTTTGTGACGTGAAAAATCCCAAACTTTTCAAACCGTGACACATTTACCCCATAAGGGCATTTTTGTCTTTTTATTTTCTATTTTTTTTCCTTTTTCTTTTTCTTTTCTTTTTTTCTTCTTCTTCCCTCCGCCGGCCATGGCGAAGCCGGTGGAGGGAAGCCGACGTTCGGCGAGGATGGACCTCGCCTGCGTCTGGCGAGGACGGCCCTCACTGGCGTTGGGCAAGGGGCACCTGACGCCAACGCAGGCGAGGGCGGCCCTCGCCGGTGTCCACCCTCACTTGCGTCGGGAGAGGACGGCCCTCGCTTGACGCAGGCGAGGGCCACCCTCACCCTCGCCGGCGCTGGACGCCGACTCCCCTCCGCGGGCCAACCGGCGGGGAAGAGAGGAGAAAAAAAAAGAGAAAAAAATCTTAAAAAATGAAAATACCAAAATATCCTATAATTTTGGGGTAAATGTGTCACAGTTTGGAAAATTTGGGGTTTTTCACATCACAAAAAAAAGTTTGAGGTAAATGTGTCACTCGAGGCAAAGTTTAGGATTTTTCGTGGCTTTTTCCTGAATTATTATTTTAAAAATTTTAACTAAATTTAATTTATTTAATTTTTATATTATTTTTTTACCATGTCAGCCCAAAACAAATTCGTTTTTACATTATTTGGCTACGTCAACATGCAAAACGGCGTCATTTTGCACTCGCTCGCTGGAAAATTGACACGTTAGCGTTTTGGCCCCTGGAGTGGCACTTAAGTGATCTGTTTGTTCTTTTTTTTTTTAATGTGACACTTAAGTGTACCTTTCAAAAGTTATGACACTTAAGTATCCCTTTGTGCAAAGTTATGGCACTTGTAGTGTTTTTTTCTCGTCAATATGGATCAAACTATTTTCAATCCAACCCAAACCACCTATTTGAG
This sequence comes from Eucalyptus erythrocorys, assembly GCA_014182555.1. NCBI lineage: Eukaryota > Viridiplantae > Streptophyta > Magnoliopsida > Myrtales > Myrtaceae > Eucalyptus > Eucalyptus erythrocorys. The sequence continues at coordinate 30,853,987 of CM024602.1, forward strand.
GACCCACTCCCATGCAAGTCAATATCATGCTGTGTAGATAGAGCCGGTAGACTTATTCTTTTTCAATTACAAAGTTTACATTGACTTCTTCTTTCTTAATTATAAAATTTCGAATTCTTCTATAAAGAGTCGAGGGCATTTAAGAAAGAAAAAAGAAAAGCTGTAATTAAAAAAGTGGAAACGCCTCCTTGCTTTTATGAAAGTCTTATATTATTCATTTAATAAATATTCCTGAAGATCAAAAAAGGAAAGAAAGATAAATACATGCACAGGGAGAGATTACAATTAAGATGGTGGAGGGGAAAGGGTATGAAAATAACTTTGGACAAGAACACCAATGGGCACGCATTTGTGGTGGCTCTCCCCACTTATATTGGAAAAAAAAAAAAGGATGGCACTAGCATAATAGCATCGTTAGCTAGAATTTCTAGCGGTGCTGTTATGATTACAAACTTTAGTTTCTGGCTTATTCAAAGAAACATATCCAAAGTTCCAATAATCCGTCAATAAAAAAATCATAAGAAATTGAAGTGCAACTTTCAAATGATGGACATTATTTAGTCAAATAACAACAACATCTAGATTGGATTATTTTAACATTTCAGAATCCATTGAAAATACAAAGGCGAACGAAATTTTTGGTTTACAAACGAAAATACAAGTCTGTCTCTATTCTTAAACAAGAATGATTCGTTAATTAGTCTGGTGATTTTGATGGTGAGAAAATGAGGTATTTGACATCAATTTCTTTTCTTCATTGTGAAAATATCATATTTAGATATACATAGTGTAACACCCCTGGATCTCATATAAATTGATTTCACTTTACTTGCTTGAATTTCAGAAATTATAAAATAAATTTCAGTCAAGCTTAATCATAAGAAATTGAACTGCACTTGGTTCTATTTATCATCAAACTTTGTTTCTTTATATGTAGGGAGATGAGGTTAAGAGGAAGATTTCTACCAAAAAAAAAAAAAAAAAACACTAGGAACCACAAACACTAAACATCCTGCCTCCTCTCGAGAATATACATGCTGTTAGACAACCAAAAATAAAATTCTCCCACATGTCGAGCGCTCCTCAGCCACCTCCTACTTTGAAGGAAAGACACAATAAACAAGTGTGAGTTTTTAAAATAAAAACTCAGTGTTGACACCTAAATTTTGGGGACATGTTTAGTCATTTATCCGATTAAAAAATTAGGGATTAACTTTTAACCCCTAAACAAAAATTTTAAATTGCATAACATATAATTTTAGGAGCATTATTGCATTTCGGTGATGGTGAATGGATTCGAATGAATGGTTCTGAGCTTAATTGACGTTGAGATATTCGATTCTTTGATGCGATACTTAAAACAAGAAATAAAGAAAAAATGAACATTTTCGTCAAATATTTGGGTTAACATGAGAATCGAAAATTCACAATCAAAATAAGACGGAAGGAAATATTGTGCATATCTTCATAGATCCCTTTCACGGCCGATTAATTGAAAAGAAAAGGAAAAAAAAAAGAGAGAGAGAAGAAGGGCAATCAAGAAAGTATGCGTGAGATCCCGCGAAAGGAAATACCATCCCTCACCTTAGTTCAAGAATTCCCTTTTACAAGGAAAGTGGGCAGAGGTAAAGATTCACTCACACAATCAAATAAAATACTTGCATGGAAATTGGAAAGGAAACCGTGTCTTGACCGTGCAATATGTGATTGGAAAGAAGTAAATTTTGTTCTTTCCTTGGTGGGCTTCGTTCCTTTGCATATAAAAGGAGGGTCACACAATTGATAAGAGAAGGCCACCATACTAAGAGAATACGCGGCCAGAATATACACGGAGCAGAGAGAGAGAGAGATTGTGAGATGGTATCTCTCGATATCTTTCGTAGTCGCACATCCAGGGAGCACGTTAGCTCATGGGGAATAGAAAGTCGGCTACGTTGAGAGAAAAGAAGCAAGCGAGGAGGGGGAGCACTCATTGGAGGAAGAGAAGTCAAAAGGGAGCGCTCCTCTGCAAGGTTTGACTAGTGCATCCAGGGGCACTCACGAGATCCACAACGCGAGTTCCAGTCTCGGCAAATTGCGTCCACCGTGGGCGTTGCCACCATCAACACCCGCAACTTCCGCAGGACCAAGCCTTCGACGACCTTCGCAGCCTCCAAGCAAGACCCCGTAGCAATTTCAAACGATCTTTCAGTCCAGCGGTCATCGACGCTTCAAGAAATTCTGGGCTGAGTTCAAGGCCACCTTTGATTAACAAAGCGGTGGGGCCAAGTTCACAAAGTCCTGGCAAAATTCCACTTAATGCATGGTCGACACTTCTAAGAAAGGGCACGTTGAGAGATATACCCGTAAGAGAGAAGAGAAGGAATTCTCTCTGCCGATCCGAGGAGCCCCCACGTTGTGCGAAGCCCTTTGCCGTAGCATCATACTCGAGCCGCCTAAGTTACTGTCGCTACACCGTCTTTGCCGTGTCGCCCCCTGTGGCGACGACGGACTCGCTGCTGTGACCTCTTTGCCTTTCCGATGAGCTGCTGATCCAGTGCCAACCACCTACCGTCGTGACCAAGCCTCGACAAGCCCAACTCAACCGAGACGTTGATGGAGCTATCACCTTTCTCGCGCTCAATTGTTGCTTGATTTGCTGCTGTCCCGGCGGGACCGTAATTTCTCCTTGTAGCAATCACTCGAGCAGCCCTTGCATCCCCGATGATCCACGATCTGCTGTTTTGCTATACCACGAACCAGCACACCCCAGGGACGCTTGAACCAGCAACAACGCTCATATTTGCTATATTTAACATAGCAGATTTCGCTAGCGCCTTGTTCGGAATTTCTTGGTCCAACCATAATTCTCAGAATTTAATTTGGTCGGCACTTTTCTTTGCAGGTTCTTCAGCGAAGATAGCCACTATTGCAATTAATCCCAAAGCCACATGCTCTGGGGTAGAAAATCCCAAAAAGAAAAGAGTGGGAATCATACTAGTGGGAACAAGTCCACAAAAGAGATCTACAAAAAAGATATATGTTCGTAGAGGGGCTCAAGGGTCAAACTCTCTACGACATTGTTGGACTATTCAAGTTGCTGCTTAGCACCGGTCTCATGCAATTCAATCCGAGGAACCCAGCGACTTTGCCCAACCGGACACCAAGGAGACCCTCATCGCAAGCCATGTAGCCTCCACCATTCGTGATCTCCTTGCCATTGGACCACGGTTCTGAGCTGACATTCCGCTTCGAAAAAACCTTATCCACACGATATCGAGAGCTAGGTAAAATTCTTGATTGACTCAATTTTCTCATATTTTATTGCCTGATCCATGGGATTGCGATTTATTTTGAATATTTGTTAGTTATTACCATGATCCAAAAATATTCTGAATTCTCCTGAATTCGGGGAAATCTTCCTAATTTCGCAACGTACATATGATTGATGGTCCGATTTCACGCTCGAAATACGACCTGCAATCGTACGGAAAAATCACCAATCCGATCTCACGCTCGAGATACAATTCGTGATTTTATTTAAAATTGGCCAATCCGATCTCATGCGCGAATAAGATTCGTCAATTTATTTCCCAAAATTAATTGGACGTGGATGATGTCTTGCTTGATTTGGTGCCATGTTGTTCTTGATGCCTTATTTGTTTGCTCCTGATTAGATGCATGTTAAGATATTACTTGTTTTAGGTTATTTTGCATGTTTAGAATAGGAAATTTATTTATTTCGAAAAATGCAATCGTTTAGGATATTAGTTTTTTTTTTTAATTTTAAACTGCATGTTTAATTATGTGGCAATTTTAATTTCGAATTTCATAAAAGAAAAAAGAAAAAATTAGAATTAAAGCATTCTTTGCACGTCATTGCATGTTAGGGTAGATTGCATGTTTATTAAGAAAATAAAAATCATGTGTACGTCATATAGAATTAGGTTCATAAAATGCACGTCATTTAGTGATTGTTGCTAGATTAATTTAATTAGAAATCACCCGTTAATAGAATTAGATCATTTAGTTAATATTGCATTTTTTTAGGATTTACTTATCTCAAATAGTTTAAATCATGTTGCCACGTAAGGTAATTTAGGTCATGTTGCCACGTCATATCATTTCATATTAAATTAGTAGCATGCATTACATATCGCATGATTCTCATTGAATAAGTGAAAACCAAAAATTGAGCGATTGCGTGTTAATTAGAAATTATATTTAGGATTGTCGATATGATTTCTGATCTAACAATGCAGATGCTTTCGTTGCTTTTGAGGTAAGTTTTGCATTTTTTTTATTTGCTTTATTGAGTGTTAAATTGGTGGTTTGAGCACCTGCATGATCACCTCACATGTTAGGGAGATAATTAAAATCAATTTAAGCTGCATGCAAAAACATTTTTCAAAAATAAAAAGAATGGTACCGAAAGGGCATTAGAGAAATCTAGTGTAACCAAGTCCCTGTACCCAGAATCTCTGGTTCGTAGGAGTAAAGTAAAACTCTCATTACTTTACTTGGGTTTGTAATCGACCCACCAAAAATAGATTAGTGGCGGCTCCTAATTAAAAATCAATTGCATGCTAAGAACTTAAACCTAAGTCGCGAATTGGTATGGGCTTGGGAGAGCCCGAGTTAAGTCCAGGCTTAACAATCCATTAGCCAAACCCTAGGTGATTCGCACCCGAAAATTTCGTCGCGACAATCAGCAAGTGGGTGGTTAATCCTAACTTGGATTTGATCAATAGCACAACAAATTGGTAAAGAAACTGTCTATTTGCTAAATCCACAGAAATCTAGCTGCAACAATCACCCAGGGGGAGACGACACTCCACCCTGAACTCCTCGCACCCAACCTGACATCACGAGGTCCACAATCCCCCAGGGGGAGATGACACTCCACCTTGTACCCCTCGCACCCAACCGGACAACACGAGTCCCCAGAAGCTATTCAACCCTTCTCAGACCTCTTGAGAGAATACCACTACTCTTTGTCACCCATCTCCAGGCATCCCGACACCCGGGTCTCACATTGGCTCTTAGCCAACTTCACACATTCACAATTCCCTTATTGCAACACCAACAACCTCAGCATATGAACAACTACAAATAGGTCTAAACACACATCATTAAATACTTTAAGATATATAGGAACTCTCATTAAATGCGACACAGCAACTGCTGCACATTCTCGGATCAAAGCAGTCTATAGACTAAAATGAGCAGTTTTAATCACAGACACAGAAAGTATATCTAACCTTATCAGAATATTATGAAATTTCAGTATGTTATAGAAGAGACATAGATTAACATTTTCTGTGAAGAAACCTAAGCCTAAATCTCAGTGTATTAAGAGCAGTAATTTGCTATCTTCTCCTCAAAATTCTGCAGCAACTCTCAGATTTAGTACCTACAAAAGAAATATCATTTCACCACCTTAACCTTGACCATTTGCTCTCAAATTTTGATATGTCATTCCTAAGGATGTGTCCTACAACTTTCATTAAGATTTTAATGTCCAATTCTTTCTATAAAATTACAAAAAATTCGTGGAATCACCTAAGGTATTGCTATTTTCTAAAGTACAGCTTACTAGTTCAAGGTAAATGCTCTTACCAACACATTTTCTCATTAACCTTGCTATAACTAGATGCTGAACTTGATCTAATGAATGTTCTCCCAAGTAAACTTGTTCTTTTCCTTATTTACATCATCAGAATTTAAGGCGACACCAAAACAAAAGGTTTTCCATTTATATTTCTCTAAAACAGAAGTATCTTATATTGTTTTCTTCTGTTTTTAGTTCAACGAAACTGCAAATTTCTCTACCAATCTCTTTTACAACACCTCAAGACTCTTCCACAGCATCTAACATTAATCACAGTAGGTCTTTACCCACAAGAAACATTCTACAACTCAGTACAAAGTAAATGTTCACAACACTCATGGCCTTTTACCAAGCAAAACAATATTTCTCAGCTTTCTTGCAAACTTTCTACTCTCATGATGGCCATTAACCAGACAGACAACTTGCAAACGGCACACCATAGGTGAGGCCGAACCACAACAGAACCGGAGGAGAGGAAAATCCTCTAGATAACATGCGATAGTACCTCATCCAGCAACCAATGTTTAGCGCAAAGGAATAGAACTTCGAGTCCCTCAAATTTTAGCTCCCAAACAAAGCTTTGGTTCCCAAATTTCTCACACCCAACTTCAAAATCTACCCCGATTCTCACATGCACAACTAGAAACAGCCTTTTTGTGAACCCAAAACTTTAAACACAGCCACACTTGCTTGGATTTTTCACCAACGGAAGAGAGAGGAAGTGTCGGGCAAGTCGAGTCTTCACGACCGGTGGTGAGAGCTCCGAATGGGACGGGGCAATGGTGACTCCACTGCTGAACGGAGGCGCTAGGCTACGAGGGGTGAGGATTGGGTCGGTCTTGGTGGAACGAAACGAGAACAGGGGAGAAAAGGAGTGGGTGTTTCGGTAGAGAGAGAGAGAGAGAGAGAGAGAAATGCAGGTGAGGGAAAGGAAAATGGGTTCCCTCGACCGAACACCCCCAAAAGGAAAGAGAGAAAGTGAAAAAGAAAAGAAAAAGAAAAGCCTTTCTCAATTACACCTGGATGCTACGTGGGGGAGAAAGAAAAAAATTTCTCTCTCTATAATTCTCTTTCCCCCACATACGAAGTGAATCATCAATGGAATTTAATTTAATTTAATAATTCTTTTTTAAAATATTCTCAAATATGTTCAATCTAACTAACGAAATTGTTGGGCGTCACACAGAGCTTAATCCTTTATTTTAATCCCTTTTAGATAGATAAAGTTCATAGTAAAGGTAAAGTGATTATTGCAACTAATGTCAGTGCGATGAAATGAAACCAATAATATGATAGTGGAAAAGGAATGGAAGCAAAGGACTTTCGGATTTCTATTGAGAATGCTCCTTATTGTCATTTTTATTTTCTAATTAGAAACTAAATTGGAGAATTTTCGGATAAGGAATTCGTTAAGGTAGTCCTTAGTAGTATTAGTTATTCAATAATGAAATTTGTAGATTCAAAGAACTTATTATTCTTGTGCGAGGCGCAATTAATTCTTTGAGAATAGAAAATTCCCTATCTTGTGAAACAATCAAGGTTTTAGATTGCTTACATTTCCAAGTGGAAATGAGAGCAAATATGAACTATTAGGGACTTGCTTTAATGGCCACCCGTTCTCTAAAAGAATGGGGAAGTTGGGAGTCCGAAACTCCTCTCCTCCATATAGGAGTTTATGTTTAGAGGGTTCATCCATATGGCGATACTCCATAGTTTAGGAATACACCTAGAGGACAAAAAAAGAAGAAGAAAGAAACGAACTTGAAAATCACTCACGATTACATCAAATAGGTAATAACCATAACTTGTGTGCGAAACGAAAACATTGTCCTCCAGAAAAGGCTGCAGTCACTCTCCACAGGTCAATATCGATGACTAGGTCTTCCAGTAGGATGACAGACTTGGCTGCCGCTGAAGCATTGGCGTCAAAATTAGATTTACAAAAAGGCAGGTAAGAGGAGGGCCAGAGGCATCACAAACAGGAAAAAAGAAACGATGAGAGCGACTATGTTGTGGTTTCTGCCGATGGCCTTGGCCACTTTTACCGAGAAGGACAACTGCGACCGAACGTGCGGGAACATGAGCGTGCCTTTCCCGTTTGGTCTCGACAAAAGTTGTTCGTGGAACTCCGGCCTCGTCCTCATCTGCAACCACACATCCGGGTACCTGTCCCTTGGCGAGAATGTTCCGTTATTCGACATATCCGTGACGAATGGGACAACGATCATTGGCTTGTACGGAGCTTTAGACTGCTATGATGAGAGTGGCGTTTGGCTTGATGGCTCTAATTATGATCCATCGATCACACTGGGCGAAGGCGGGCACTTTACACTCTCGGACACCCGGAACAAGCTCACTGTCTTCGGTTGCGACACCGTGGCTCTTATCTCAGACTCCGCCGGGACTTTCGGGAGTGGATGCTTCTCCAATTGCCGCAAGGACATCAACTTCACGAGTGAGAGCACTTGCTCCGGCCTCGGTTGCTGTCAGACGTCGATCCCCAAGAGCCTGAGGAGCCTTAGTATAACCATGAGCAGCTCGACGAATTACACCTCAGTTCGGAACTTCAGCTCTTGTGGATCAGTGTTCGTAGTGGACCAGGAGTCGTTTAATGTCTCCGATTACAAGCTTCCTGTCCCGGCTAATATGTGCGAATACGTTTTCTCAAGGGTTGTCGTAGATTGGGCAGTTGAACGGGATTTGACCTGTGAGGAAGCGCAATCGAACCGATCGAACTATGCCTGCGGTGACTACAGTATCTGCTCTGGGGCAGGGTTATCGTTGCTTCTTTTCTAGACCTCTTCATTAAGGCTTCGTTGTTTTATTGGGCCCACCATCACTTTTCTGAGAACGTTTCGCGTCCCCCCACCCCATCTCTCTCTTCATTAAATGCTTTATCCTTCGCTGCATGCTCCTTCTCCCGCTCGCACGCCCCTCTCTTTCAAAATTCTCTCCATATTTTTCTCCATCAAAGACGCACAACGCCCGCCCTCTCTCTTTTTCAAAAATCTCTCCCTCCCAAAAGCCGACCTCACCTCCATCTTCATGGTCACTCTCGGCCTCTCCCTCACTCCTGCTCTCCCTCCTTCGATCTTCCCCCACCCCGTGCTGCCGTTCCGTTCGAGAACTCAAACCCCCCGAAGTTGGTGTTCGGAGGAACGGCCTCCCCAACCGGTGACGTAGTCGAGGGAGCTGAGAAGGAGGCTGCGGTGGAGTAGTCAAGAGACTTGACGTCGATGCAGCGAAGCCTAAGCTCGGAGCTCTTGACGCGGAGAAGATGGATGTGGAGGATGCATTGAAGAAATCTGAGGAGAAGGCAAAGGAGATGGAGTCGAAGCTGGTTGAATTGCAGAGGCAGTTGGAACAGCCAGAGAAGGTGATCAGTGGAGTGAAAGACAAGGTGGCTGAGACCATCAATGGGAGGAGAGAGATCCTCGACGCGATTGAAGACAAAGGGCCGAAACTGCAATGGCCAGTCGTGGCAGCAGGGTCCACGGGAGCCATTGTTGTGGCAGCCGTTGTGGCCTATGTTTGCTACGGTAGGTGCCGAAGCTAGGATTCGATGAAATAATGAGCAAGCGAGGAGGAAACAAGAGAGAGAAAAACAAAAAGCCTCAGAGTTTTTAATTTACTATATGTTTCAGTTTTGTTAGATGCTACAAATTTTCTTGGCTTTGTTTTTTAGGCTACGAATTAACTCTATTCTGGTTTTTTTGGGGTGTCTTGTTGTTTGTTTGATATAATATATGGTCTGTCCAGAGAAACAACTTATCCTAAAAACCCTTCTCTCTCTCTCTCTCTCTCCTCCAGAACTCCAAACACCAGCGTCTCACCACTTCGGAAACTGCGGGAATGCGAAGATGAGAGCTCCTACTCTTGCTTCCAAGTTCAACAGTGGCTTGTTACTAGCGAACTGCAGAAGCCATGGTCGACCCGTTGCCTTAGTGCGGAACCCAGCGTCGTCACCAGCTCGCCTCGTCGTGACTCCTTTGCGTTCAAGGACTGTAAAGACCGGGGCTTTTGAGTGTGACTTCTCCAAATCAGACGCTGCCAGCGCTCCTTCGCCCATTTCGGTTAATGGGTACTCGTGAATATCTCTCGTTTATTGGTAGCTTTCAACTTGGTGCCTTGTTCGCCACTTTCGGTGGGCGAAGAATGACCCTTTGTTGCCGTTTGAAATTCTGTCTGAAAGAAGCTTGATGTGGAATATGAATGCTGTGGAGTTACCTGCTTGAGTTTGTTGTATATTCTTGGATTAAATTTGCTTCATTGACAATTTGACCTGTACCTAGTGATATAACTGGGTAGAGGGAAACTGCAGTTCCAATCTCTGGCAATCACTTTCAGCTGCTAGATCAGCTGAAATACATGGTCTTATAAGCTGCATAGTTTGGGTCCCAGATGATCATTATATGGGCTATCAGAATATAACTGTCATCTTGTAAATCACGTGGTTGTTGACGCTGTGGATTCTTTGATTACTGGGGACTTGTTTTGGTTAACATGACCAGTCTCAATGCTTTGAGCATTCTTGGGCGTTTACACAGTGTAGAGTAATTAAGGGGGGAAAAAGAAGATGAAACTCAAAAGGTCAGGTTGTTATTAACTTATGTCTGTTTCAAACTTTCAAATAGCTTTGCGTACTGTGTGTTGGAAAAAACTAAAACCCAATTCATTTAATACTTGGACTAGTGGGAGAATCTCTCCAATCTATTGTTTTCTGGCGACTTCTTTCAACTGTTGTTGATGATTAATCTATTTATGTGAAAAGAATGTCACAATCGGATTCAATTTCGAGCTGGAAATCCATAAAGTTTGAGTTGGGGAAAAAGACAAAGGAAGTGAGAGGAAAAAAAAACAAAAGAAGTTTAATTTGCACCATTTAGAGGTTCTATTTGAGATAATGACACAAATGATATTATGATGGCTCTACTTTAGCTCAATTTTATTGTTATCCTTTAATATTTAATTTACTCAATAAGATCCATTTATAGACTTTTGATACATGTCTTATTTAATCGTTAGACTATATGAAAATATTCCATGTTGTCCATGGACTATTAATATATGTTGTTTTTTGTTATGGTACCATAATATTGAATGTTTACTTTAATCCATGTTTACTTTACTATAGGAACAAAATTTGCAAGATACAACTATTCTCGATGAAATTGACAAAAAAATAAAAATAAAAATGGATGGCTATGACTAGAAAAGGAATCCTCAAAATCCAAGGAAGAATTTGGAGAACCAGATTGCTGGCCATACACTATGGAGGAAAAGAACGAACTATTTTCTATTTCTAACGGCACAAAATTGCATGAAGGGTGGCTTCAAAGTACAACAGCAGCTTTCCCTGGAGATACAAGGGAAGCAGCATGAGCAGTGAGGGGTTCATAGTGATCAGCTTCGGCGCCACACCACCCTGCACGTTAAAATCAATTGTGAGGCAACGTCAAATGTAGATGGAGAGTTCACAATTCTAGACAACTTGCTAGAAGGCAGCAATTTTCACTTCTTTTTTTCCATTTTGTTTCCTTTGGTTTTCTGGGAAGTAGGCAGAATACCAAATTCATTTACCTATTCCTTTCATAAATAGGAATATAGGAGGACCCCGTGTTTGACTTCTAGCCGAATCGATTCATGGAGGGCCGCGACGTCAAGATCCCTTGGTACTTCCTCTGTCCGATATCCCTGCAGATCATGAGGGACCCTGTGTCGACCGTGACGGGCATAACCTACGAGCACGAGAGCATCGAGAAGTGGCTGTCCAAGTCCTCAAGCAACGGTGCGGCCACCACTTGCCTAACCAGCTGCTGCCGAGGGCTTCCAGCCTCACCCCAAACCACATGCTCCTTCGGCTCATCCAAGCATGGTGCGTCAGCAACACGAAGAACGGCGTCAACCGGATCCCGACCCCGAAGTCATCCTTCAAGAGTGTTGCATCTTGAAGCTGGTGAAGGAGCTCGCAGCCAAGCACTCGATTGTCGAGGCAATGAAAGAGTTAGAAGAACTGGCAGAGGAGAACAAGCGGAACCGGACATGCATGGTCGGGCACTGAGCGAGCGCCGAAGCAAAGAGCGAAGAAGTGACACCCAAGCGAGTGCCGGAGCAGAAAGCGAGCGACCACAGGATAGAGCAAAGAGGAGGCAACATGAAAAATTTTGAATTCATGAGAGGAAGGGAGAGAGAGCGTCCGCCTGTGCATAAGAATGCTACAGCACGCAAAATTTTCAAAATTTTCGCTCAGCTTGTGGGTCCCATGTGAGAACACGTGTCTCTTTCCCAGTGCCTTCCCATGTGCCACGTTGGAACGTTAGACGTACCCAATATTTTCTCCTCGCTCATATCCTCTCTCCTTCCATCTCTGAAGAAGAAAATGGACGTCCTCCTCTTTGCAACAAAGACGTTCTCTCTCCCTCTCCTTCATTCAAATTTTGAATCTCCCCTTCGCCCTTAGATTTTGCTCCTTTAGGCCTCTACTCTGGTGTTCGTTGCAGCTCGAGCACTCTTCGCTGTTTCTGCACTCTTTCCACAGCGGACATTTGTTTCGACGAATCTAAGTTGTTTCAGCATTGAAGAGGCTATCGAGAAGTCGAGGACAGTGACATAACAAATGTCAGGTGTGACTGCTAGTGTTGCCGGCAAACAAGGGTGAGGACTGCTAAGACAAAGGTGGTGGTGAAGGAGAGGACAAAGTTAGTGCTGCTGTTGAGCATGTGGAATGGAGGTCGTAACAGGCGTTGCTTCTATTTTGTTTTTTTGTTTTTTAGTGAAAAGGGATTGCTTTGTTGAGTTGTTGAGTTTTGTTGGAGAGGTTTTGCTTTTGTTTTATTTCTGGTGTGTGTTAAACACAATGTTCGTCAGGTTTGCCATCAGCAGCACTTGAAACAGAGGAGGCTGACAGCACTTGAAGCAGAGGAAGCTGACAGCAACTGAAGCAGAGGAAGCTGACAGAGCACTTGAAGCAGAGGAAGCTGACAGCACAAGTAATAAAGGAAGAAGGAGAAGCACGTGAAACTGAAGTGTTAAAAATAAGAAGAAGCACGTGACAAGTAATAAACACTGGACGGTGGAGATTAGAGTGGATTAACATCAATGGTTGAGAAGATGAGGAAGAGGTTGACAAAGATCGCCAAGGTGTACATGTGCTGAATAAGTAGTAGTTAGTTTGTTTTTCCTTCTTGAGAAACAGTTACTGTAGATGCGTCTTTAAGAAGTCGACTGTACTGTAACAAGCCTTCAAGGCTGACAAAAACTCAAATAGAGAGAGAGAGAGAGAGAGAGAGAGAGAGAGAGAGAGAGAGAAGTAGAATCGTGAGGAAAATCTCGAGCACCGGAATCACGTTCCTTATTATTTTCCCTTGATCTTTACTTTGTACAATTTGAATAAGATTTCAGTTTTGCAAGTATATTTCTGACATGGAATTATTCTTCGTTTCATGTTTTGTTGTACACTTGAGTTTTATGGGCGAGATCTTTTGAAAGGTAACGAAGGAAGCAAAATGTGTTATGGCTTTGTCCAACATCAAGAAGAGCTTATATTAATGTATTATAATTTCTCATTGTTATGTCCTCAAACCTCAATGAGCATTCACAGCATTACCCAACTTTGTAAACATATTTAACAGGTGTGAGAACCAAAACATCATCAAACATCTCCAAACAAGTACAAACCCACGAACCGATTTGCTTGGATCTAAATTCCCAACTCCCTCACAGGCCTGATCACGGGAGTAGGCCACTAAGGCCATATTTACACCTCGAAGAATAAAACAAAAAGGTCACATACCCGCCAACTCACAACATCTCTCTCGGGACACCATAAAAAACCATTTTTGCTTCTTTTACCTTCCCAAACTTCATCAGGAAGAAAACGTGAAAAATGCAAGGGCCTCATCTGAGTGAGACAAAGGATTTGGACGAACTTGATTCCAATAATGTCCTTTGAGAACTTTTGCAGAAGAGATGAAAAACGACTTGCGAGAGATCTCAAGTGAAAGAGAACGGGATAAAAAAAAAACAAGGAAATGTTGGAGGGTTCTTCCGAGTGAGACGAAGGATTTGGAACCCCCGAGCAGCAACAAACGCCAAAGCAGAGGACCGGAGGAGCAAAATCTAAGGGCTAACGAAAGATCCAAAATTTGAATGGAGGAGAGAGAGAGAGAGAGAGAGAGAACACCTTTGCTGAAGAGAGAAAGACGTCCATTTTCTTCTTCACAGATGGAAGGAGAGAGGATATAAAAGAGAGGGAGTGAAATAAATGTGTGTAGGCTAGTGTAAGCAGGTCTAGTGACAGGGGAACAAAAAAAGAATTGTTTTGGGTAGGAAGAATTTCCTCTACTCCAGTGGCCCCACACCTCCACATGGCTGTTCGTGAGTGGTCGAAGACCACGCTGACGCGGTGGTCTAGGACCACCCAATATTTTCTCTGCGGATAGCGTCCCCCACAAAACTTGGGGGCTCACATCCCGCCCTCTCGATAACAAGGTCCATACCCTCAGCCACACGCTTCTCCGATCAACGGTGGCCGCATTTGCACCCAAACTCCATCCCTGCCCTCGTGAATTTCCTTGGAATTGCTATCGGATCCACAAGTAGGCAAGAGACAACCTAACAAACTGAAACATCTTGGTAGCTAGAGGAAAAGAAAGCAAAAACGATTCTTGTAGTAACGAGTGAAAGCCTAAACCGTGAAAGTGAAGTTGTAGAGGAGTAGTACAAGTGTTGTGTTGCTAGGCAAAGCAATGGAATGTTGCACCTTACATGATGAGTAGCCGAAAGCATCAATGGCTTACACTTAGAACTAAGTAGAATAGTATATGTGAAATCTCGTGTGAATTAGCAAGGACCACCTTACAATGGTAAATATTCTTGGGTGATCAATAGCGATGCAGTACCATGAGAGAAGGGTGGAAAGAACCCTCATTGAGTAAAATCAAACATGAAACCATAAGCTCTTAAGTAATGGGAGTTGACTACTAAGACTCTAAATGCTTACCTCTTGATAAATGAGCTAGCAACTCTTCGACAGTGGCTTGATTAAGCGAACCCACTAGAGCCATTGTGAAAGAGAGTCTTCCTAAGGTAATTGTCATTACTTGAACCGAGCTTGAGTGATTTATATATGACCAAGATGAAGCTCTAGTGAAACTAAGCGGTGGTCCATACCAACTTATGTTGAAGAATCGGTCGATTAATTGTGATTAGGGGTAAAATGCCACTTGAACATAATTCTTCAACAATTGGTAGACATCTAGGGAGAAAGTACTCGACGTGTGCCACAAGACCGGTACCCAATTCACACAAACTCTTAATATTTGATATGATCTCCAAATAGTAGTCGTCAAGATTAGTTAGTGGGACAATCATAAATGAGCTTCATCATCGAGATGGAAAAGTCTAGATCACAAGTTAAGGCCCTGAATGAATGATAATAGGAACTTAAGTATGTCCCGCATCTGAAACCTGATTATATAACCAAGTAGGGCCTGAGCACCTTGAGAAAACGATTTAATCCCAGACCATGGCATCCCGATGCCGATTACGACAAATATTCATATTTTTGGAGCTAGCATGGGCTTGGGTTTCACGAGGTGCATTTCCAAAGTTGACTTAATCGGGCCTAGGCAGGACGATTGCCAGCTAACAGGGCCATGATCATGCTCAGTCGAACCATAAGTACCTTTGGGCTGTCATCTGAGCCAATCCTTAAGTGGCCCACCCCAATGGAGTTCTCCTTCACTTCTTGTCTTTGGGAAACGTTCTTTATTCCACTTCTTTGGTCGGAGTCGGGCCTTGCCATGTCCGTGGGCTTAGTGGTTTTATGAAAGTCCGGGGTTGGCCGGCCGAAGACGCGCTTTGAATCCTTTGATCATATCAGGATTGTGACGGCAATTTCTTCCTATCACAGCAGTGCCCTTCAAACCAGAACATCCGAAAAGACATTGGACTAATTTTCTCGCGCTTACCCTGTGTTTGCTAATGCATCAGCCCGTCTGGTAGCTCCCGGGAACACGGCCTTGAATCGATACACCTGCAGCATTCCTGGCAACCTTCCGCAACCGCAGTTATCCAAAGGCAATGTTGTATGCTCAGAAATCTAGTGTCCTCTCTACAAATATAATGGCTCAAGCCCTTCGATCTTTTATGTACTGACAAATAGTCGCAACTTCTAGCAGTGAAAATGTTCGAAATCAATCAACTAATCTCTCAAATACTCGTGAGGATATCGCAGTTCACCAGAAAAAGAGAGCATTTTCATGGACATCCTTTTTCTACCAGTAATCCAAAGGGATCGGCCCGTTCGATAAGAGACAGGTTCGGGCATACGTTGCAATCTAGGCCTTCGTTTCACACTACTATGGATATAAAAGTAATGCATCAACCTTGATCCCGATCCCATCCGCCTTAGAGTGCTTACTAATTCCTTATGAGCCACTTGATGGGTGCACATGGCAATGTTTCTATCATGGGGAATTTTTTTTTTCAAAAATAATTTTTTTCTATTTCTACTCTAGGAATAATTTCTAAGTAAAATAAAATGCTTGGTAATTATACAAAATTTATATTCTTGAAATAGAAATAGAATAGAAATGCGTTTGGTAAAAATTTATAAATTTTTTTATTTATTTATTTTTTCTTCTTACTCACGGACCACTGACCGCCACCCCACCACACGATCTCCGCACGATCGCCGCACGACCACCACACAACGATTGTCGCACCACCACCGCACGACCGCCGCACGACCGCCGAATGTCACCACGACCGCCGCCCACCAACTGTGGGAGGGGGCAACGGCCGATGGGTTATGGGTGACAATTGATAGCGACGGTCGGCGGTCATGCAGTGGCAGGCAACAATCATGCGGTGGTTGTGTGGCGATTGGCAATGATAGTTTGTAGGCGAACAGTGGCGGTCATCAGTTGGTGGGTTGTAGCCGGCGGCCGGTGGGCTATGAGTGGTGGCAACCATCACCGGCAGTTGCCAGCGGTCGGCTGCCGATGATGGCCACATGCAGCAAGTGGTGGCTGGTGATTGGCAAGCAGCCAACAGTGGCTACAATAAGGAAGAAGAACAAAAGATAAATAGGAAAAAAAAAAACTTATTTCTATAACTTATTTTCAGGAACAAGAAGCTAGTTTTTTTTTTTTTTTCTTATTTCTGTTACAGATCTATTTCCCTAACTACTTTTCTATTCTAGGGAATAGAAAACTAAGTTAACACTACCAAACAGATTTATGTTTTTTTTTATTCTAAGGAACAAAAAAAACAGAAATCAGGACAAATGGAAACATTATCATACAGGCCCTTCATCACAACTTAACTGGATCATGGACCGATAGAGAGCTCACGAATCCCAAGGGATCATTTGGGCAAAGCCCGGATTACCTTTCATAAAGGCAAAAGGATAAGACATCAGATACGGCCAAAGACAGCGCTGTCCCATGTTTTAAAAGTACACAGGTCACCCTTGAAATGTCAACAAAAAATTCCAAATAACCTTCAAAAGTCAGAAAACGTGTAAGTTGGCCGTTACATTAAAAACTCCTTTTTTTTAGTAAAGTGAAGTTATCTTCATTCTTGCATTGGCTCACATAAGCATCACCTGTTTGTTTACACTTAGATAAAAATAAAAATTACTTTTTACCCTCCGCCAAACTAATAAAATCATAGAGAAATTTCATGTGGTTTTACTTGTTCATATTTGAGTATTATAAAAATTTCAAGAGATTTTAATTTTAAAAATGTCAAAATGCATGAGCTATAATATTTAGATTAGACAAATAACATAAAGTAAAATCAATCCAGATAAATGGATATTATTGTCATATAGTATGTGTATACAGTCCATCTGGGCACTAACATAATATTATCCGCTTTGTTCATTATATACCTGCATCCTTACCCTTATTATACATATCATGCTAGTTTAAGTTTGTGCAAGGCTTATCTATCAGGGCAATAGCCCAAACCTTAGTGATGTACAATCAATCGAAGGCATATCTAGAACCCGACAATATAGCTTTATCAAGATTTGAAAATCACAAATATGAAATGGCTTCCATAACATTTATGCATTTATACCCATGTTTAATCCTACGAATCATTATTCCTAACACACCACGAACAAGTTGGACATCAAACCGATGCTACTCACTAAAAGCAAGAAAGGATCTGAACACGAATAATGCAAACCCTGGTCTAATTAACAACAGAAACATCTCCAGCATAGACATGAATCGCATCAACGACGCTTTATTAAAGACCATGTCGAACTTGGTATTGGGACCGAGTGGCAGGTTTAAGTTCTCAGCAGACCAAATGATTTTCGTGTCCAAACTGATATTTCTTCTAGGGTTTCATGGTAACTGAGCGAGAGCACAGACGCCAAACGCAGTTTACCAAACCGAGTTCTCAGTTCTCCATCGACGCGAAAGCGAAGGCCGATATTTGTAAGACGAGCACGAGGACAGAAACCGGGAGATTCGAGTGCAGTGTTTTTCCACATTTGTGGAAACGGCGCAGATATTTCTTCGTCCTGATGACATAAAATCCCTAAGCAGAGGAGATATTTCGAAGAGGTCAAGATGCGTCTGCGTGCACGTAGGCCTTGAATATGCCCTGTTTTCTTAGCACGGAGAAGAGCGCAACCTTGAAACTTTTCCATGGAGGTGTGGTCTAAAACGATGCAGATTTTTCACTAGGAAAAAGAAAACGCAGAGAGGGAGAAAAAGTAAGGAAAAAGAAAATGTGTATTTTCGTGAGGTTTTTGGAGTGCTACTGGACCGACTATTATTGGCGGTTCAGATTGTCTGGCGCCCACCTCCGTCGTCCAATATAGCCATAATAAATTCGTAAAAAGAGATAAGAAAAATAAAGAGAAAATAATTGGTTCGATTGACCTGGTCAAAGTGATAATGTTTGTTTTGCGGTGTATACTTATCCGGCGCTCAAGTCTGTTCGAGTAAACAAGGTCACATGTTGCATCATTGTAAATGGCGTACTGCATTTTAATTTATTTTTAATTTTTTATTTGTGGATCTAATCAATGTGCTCTATCACCGGCCTAGAAAAATTATAAGTCCCGCGCATGCTAATATATTCCTATCTAAAGTAATCTCGATGACTACACATTTGTTATTCTACAATCTAAGTCTAACTCAATTTATGTGAAAAGAAGGTCATGATCAGATTCGATTTCGAGATGGAAATCCATAAAGTTTGAGTTGGGGAAAAAGAGAAAGGAAGTGAGAAAAAAAAAAAGTTTAATTTGCACCATTTAGAGGTTCTATTTGAGATAATGACACAAATGATAATATAATCGCTCTACTTTAGCTCAATTTTTATTGTTATCCTTTAATTTTTAATTTATTCAATATGATCCATTTATAGACTTTTGATACATGTCTTAGTTAATCGTTGGACTATATGAAAATATTCCATGTTGTCCATGGACTATTAATATATGTTGTTTTTTGTTATGGTACCATAATATTGAATGTTTACTTCAATCCATGTTTACTTTACTCATGGATTAAAGTAAATACATAACAAAAGTCCATGAAATCAAATTCAATAATCATTTCGTATGAATTTAAAATCTATGGACTAAATTACACTTTAGCCCAATTTTTATTGTTATCCATTAATCTTTAATTTATTCAATAATATCCATTTATAGACTTTTGATACATGTCTTATTTAATCGTTAGACCATATGAAAACATTCCATGTTGTCCATGGACTATTGATATATGTTGTTTTTTGTTATGGTACCATAATATGGAATGTTTACTTTAATCCATGCTTACTTTACTCGTGGATTAAAGTAAATACGTAACAAAAGTCCATGAAATCAAATTCAAAAATCATTTCGTATAAAATTTAAAATCTACGGACTACATCACACGTTAAAACGAAGGTCCTGGATTACTGGGTGTCATTTACCCCTGTGCTTTGATTGAAATGGCTTTTTTCCCAAAGGAGAAGCGGGGTCGCACGTGTGCCGCCCCCCCGGGTCGGACGTGGGTAAATCGCGGAACGGCACCCAAAGGCGGCGTCGCCTCTGTCCGATCGATCATGCGCACCGCGGCCCCCACAAAACCTGGGGGCCCCACATCCCCCCGCTCTTTCGATCACAGGGTCCGTACCCTCAGCCACACGCTTTTCCGGTCAATGGTGGCCGCATTTGCACCCCAGCTCCATCCCTGCCCCCGTGAATATTCCTTCATAAAAAAAGAAAAAAAAAAAAGAAAAAAGAAAACCGGAAAGAGCAAAAATACGATGAAAGGGGTCAGGGGGGCGAATGCTCATTCCATCGGACGGGCAAAAAAACGTGAGAATCTTTTCATCGACTTTGCTGTCGCCATTCGAGCCCCGTCGATGAGCTCGGCTTTAACGAAAACATGGCACGTTTCCTTACCTCCTTAGCCCAACACCCAAAAACAAAAAACAAAGATAAAATAAATTTGGGGAAAAAAAATTAAAGAATAATTCGAAAAAAACACCCACACAAAAACCCAGGAATGAATTATTGATTGACCGCCTTATAGATTCGTCTCCTCCCCCTGGTATATGATCCTCCCTCCCTATCTCTCTGTGTCTCTCTAGTCCCTTCCTCTGGCCAAGTTATAAAACCTGGCAGCTGGCGTCGATCGGGTAGAGCCTGGTGCATTTGCAGAAGAGAAAAGTTCCGATCTTTTCTCGAGGTGGGTCGATAGAAAGAGGGACGGACTTGGGTTGATTTTTCCTTGGAGCCGGACGAGGTGGCTCTGGATATCCATCGCCACTTGCAGAGCATCGGAGTCTTCGAGACCAACCGCGAGAAAGTGATGGTAACCGCTGCTGCTGCCTTTCTTTCTGTGCCCTCTGTTTTCGGTGCTTCCATTTTCAGACTGCGTGATGAAGAAGAAAGTGAAAGGGTCGGTTTTGATTT
The DNA here is from genome assembly GCA_014182555.1 of Eucalyptus erythrocorys. Lineage (NCBI taxonomy): Eukaryota > Viridiplantae > Streptophyta > Magnoliopsida > Myrtales > Myrtaceae > Eucalyptus > Eucalyptus erythrocorys. The sequence continues at coordinate 30,874,518 of CM024602.1, forward strand.
TCGTTGTTCCGGTCGGTTTTGCTTGTTCAGGTGAGCCCGGTAATCAGAATGGGAAACGACGATTTGGGTCCGCCGTGGCTGAAGCCAATGCTCCGGGCGAGCTACTTCGTGCCCTGTCCCGTCCACGGAGATTCCAACAAGAGCGAGTGCAACATGTTCTGCTTGGACTGCGTCGGAAATGCTCTCTGCTCTTACTGCCTCGTCCACCACAGAGACCATCGCGTCGTTCAGGCACGTCGTCGTTCAAAATCGCTCCTTTTCCCGGATTGCCTGTGAAAAAATCCATCTTTTTGATCGAACGGGATTGTAACTCCTCTGTTTCGGGGGGTTTTGTTTTTGCAGATACGACGATCCTCGTACCACAACGTGGTGAGGGTGAATGAGATTCAGAGGTACATAGACATATCGTGCGTTCAGACGTACATAATCAACAGCGCGAAGATTGTGTTCCTCAATGAGAGGCCGCAGCCCAGGCCTGGGAAGGGGGTCACCAACACTTGCGAGATTTGTTGCAGAAGCCTCCTTGATTCCTTCAGGTTCTGTTCTCTGGGTTGCAAGGTAAATTCGTCTGATACTCATCCTCCTTCCTTGCGATTGAAGTACATTTTTTTGGGGGGGTCGTATGATTGATCGATTCATGGACAAGTTCTTCTCATTCATTCGTTGCTGAATTTGAGTGTTTCTGATCGATTTTGTATTAGTTTGACTAATGAATGATTGGTGCATCACCTCAAAATTTGTGGCGTATATTGGATTAACCGCCCAGGTTTTCTGGTTCTTATTAATTTAATTGAGTGCAAGTCCATTTTTGACTGATATTTTGTCTCTGTGGCAATGTTTCTTCACCTACTCTGCTGATCGAATCTTCCGAATTTTGCTTGCTTTCAAGTCATTCACATTGGCATGCCGTCTGTTTCTGATCAAGCGTGTGTTGACCAAAGCTTCGACATTTCATCTGAATCCGTCCTTTCTTCTTCTGCAGCTCAATGCGATGAAGAGGGGCGATGATCCCGACCTCACGTTCACTCTGAAACCCAAGCACGGCAGGGATGCACTCAGCGGCGACTTCGATTCAGACGAGTCATCGACTCCGAAGAAGCCTCGGAAGTCCCCGTTCTTCGGCCGCCTGATGGATGGGACGGCGTTTTTTACTGATAATAAGATTGACAGTGGAGAGAGGCTGACTTGGTCCGGCGATGACGCCCCCGCAAGCATTTCTCCCAGCACTCCGCCAATATACAACCACAGCAATGCCAGGCGAAGAAAGGGCATTCCTCATCGTGCTCCTTTCTGAAAAAATGAAAGGAAAGAAAAAGAAGGACAGAAGAAGAAGAAAGAAGATCAGGTCTTTTTCTTGGTTTACAGTTGTATAGTGAGTCGATGGGAACGAATACAGAAAGATAAATTATTAATGACAAGAATGCAAAGTGAAATGCAGTATATGGTGGGGGTCGAAATTGCCAAAAGCGTTAGCTATAAATATTATATATGGTGAACGATTGGACATAGTTTGTGCCTTTTCTCGTTGTATATATGTGGACCAAGGATTTGGCTTCTACCTCTTTTAGCTGTTACATAGGATTTAGTTTCATGAGGTAGAAAAATCTATAGAAATATGAAGTGTACATATGTCCCATGTACTACTGATGATATAGCTCCCTGATATGTTCAAACATGATTTGCAATAACGAAGTGGCATATTGATATGTGTACAGAAAGACCCATGTTCGGTTTCGCGTTGCTTTCACGATGGACCCGTTGGGTTTGGGAGGAAAAACGCGGATTATGCTTAGGATTAGTATCTGCATGTGCTCTACTTTGGACTGGGGAATGCTAGTTCTCTCGCGAGTGTTTTTGTCCATAGATGTGAAGAAACACTTAATGTGACTCGATGGTTCGATTTGGAAACTGATTGATGTCTGGGATTATGGAGTGGGATTTTCCTTTTCTTGAATCTGCCCCATGTTTCTTTTGCCTTGTTCTCGAGACGGTAGTTGGTCTTTGGTGGATCCGTCGTCTTTTTTTAGGTCCCACTTCAATCATGGGTCAGCTCACTGTACTCGAACGGCATCCTTGTTCTTTCTATCTACAGCTGATATTCGCTTGATAGGTTGGCGAGTCCAGGGCTGTCAGATTCTCTCCCTGCCGATCGCTTTCTCCCTTCCAAACTGACAGCCCCCGTCCAGATTTGAATTAGCTTAGCACCTAATCTTGATCACGAGCTACTAAAAAAAAAAAAAAAAAAACCTAAGTGGTCACACGGCCTTTCCCAGCTTCGATCGATGAAGCATGATTGCATTCGGTGGGGGCGACTGAATGATTTTATCGAATTCGACTTTATGGGGAAAGATCGGAGGGTCGAGGCCTCGCTAAATCCGTCGATCTTGCAGAGAGAAAAGAAAAGCTCGAAAAGGTCTGAGGGGACACGTGACGGGGACGTGCCCTCTCCTTGTGGCCGTCCTCTTCGGTAGATGATTGGGTTAGCGCAATAAACAAGTGGATTAGGGAGAGAGCCGTGAGGAATCTGAAAAGGCTGCGTGCGTGCTGCCGCCTCTTTCCTCTTTCCCTCCTCCCCCACCCCGTTTTCTCTCTGGCTTTTCTTTTTATATTCTTTTGGATTCATTTGGTTCGCCGGTGGCTAGACAGCACCTCGCAAGGTTCTTATATCTAGAAATTATAAGTAATTAGCATTTGAAGATTAAGAATTTTCTCCTGTATCTTTGATAATTTCACGTGCGAAGAGGATAGCGGTTAATGCTACATGAGATGACTTGCCTATTTCATGTATGATTTGAAGGGCACGGCGTAAAAATTCGATTCATCGGGGAGCCCCAGGTTGAATTGGCCCTTGCAATGGCTAGATGTTCGACTCCTTGAGAAACTTACAAGTTAGGAGCCAACGCTAATTAAGTTTATAGGGACACCGCCAGGAAAAAGGAAAAAAAAAAGAAAACTAAGGGTAGAGAGAGAGAGAGAGAGAGAGAGAGAGAGAGAGAGAGAGAGAGAGAGAGAGAGAGAGAGAGAGATGCTTACAAGTTAGAGCTAAGTCCGACATGCCACCAAGAGGTGCCACGTCCACGCTGATGTCTCTTCTGCGTATGCCACGTCGGATCCGTTTGGAGCATTTCATCAAATTCGCCCATGTCGTCTCCCTGATGAAAAGGAACGGTCGATTATTTTCCTTGCCGCCGAGCCATTCTAGAAGAAAATCACATCGAATTTTAGGGAATCTCGAATTGTCTTTTCTCATTTTGTATTACACTGATCGTATGCATGTATAAATTATGCGATGGGTTATGTCATGCACGACGTTATCTGATCGGAGGTACGTCGATATCATCAAGAACGAGTGAGTTAGAAGACTTACCCTTAGGACTACCATAAACAGATAATGTCCCCATTTAGGGCCCCTTGAAGGCATCTAATAAGAGCCACAAGCCTCCCCTTTATTACTTTTAAGTAGGTCGTTAGAAAGATTAAACATAGTAATATGTCAATGTCCGACATCTCGAAAGTACAATATTTACAAATCTAGTAAATAATATGTAGTAGTGACTCGTGATGAGCCGAACGATCAAAGATGAGGTCACTACAAGAATAGTATTGGATGAAATGAGATTCATAACATGTGTACAATGGCGATTGATTGGTCATACTACGTCACTGTTATCAGTTTCATATTTTACGTTCTTTAATGTCGGAGCTCGTTGGGTTTTCAATTATTGCAAAGACTAGATAGCTTCCTATCAAAGCGAAGACAAATAGTTCAAGTGAAGCTAAGGGTCATCCACTCCTCATGAACATCTAGAATTAGACGTGGACAAAAGTGTCCATGTTAATCTGGCCATCCTTTTCCCTAAATTTTGTGTGCGTAGAGAGAGAGAGAGAGAGAGAGAGAGAGTTTTGGCATGTAGTGAGAGAGGGAGGTGGTGGTGGCGGCATAATGTGTGGTGTGGATAATGGAGTCTTTATTCTCCTCCATTTGAGTATATCTTATTACCTTGAATAGCACCTTTCAATTATTAATGAGGCAGGGGAGATAATAGGATTTTTAAAAAAAGGAGAGCACAACCGAATAAACTAATGGTTGTTGAGACGGTGTGAACTTGATAAGGCCCCTCGTGGCGGTCGCCCTCACACATCAGATGGGTCATTATATCACCTCCAGATATTATCAAATCCGTCGAGGGCTTTTGAACTCAGCCTATCTCGATCCTTAAATTATATGGATCTCGTGTGGAGTCTATCGATATCGACGATTGCAAGTACAAAAGCGTGAATTCTGCAAAAATTCAAGTGAAGAATTAAGAGGGAAAGTTCAGCATTTGCTCAAATCCTAATGGGTCTTAGTTACATTACGACAAGGAAGAGAGAATAGTGCGTTTCCAAGCTTTTGGCAGCATGTGTTGGCACTGTGGGTTTTGATGTGCTTCGTTTTGACAAAGGGCTTGACCGAAAATAAGGGGAGTAGGAAGAAACTAAGAGAGACGTGCACTCAAGAGGCTCGTTCATGTGGACCTCGTGCGCCACTGCTTCGATTCCAAGTCCTCCCCTCACTTGCGCTGCGCCTTTATCAAAGCATTGATAGATCTCTCTCTTTTTACGAAAATTTCGGGGAAAGAAAAGAAATTTCTATATTATCTAACGATTCCCTTTTTTTTTTTTCTTCTGGGTTATTCAGCAATACTTGCAGAAAATGTAATGGTTGGTGTTGAATTTTTAGGTAGTCAAGTGGGTTACTTGTCCAACATCGAGATATAATATGCACGGAGATCATAATAATAAGATCGCTTAATTTATTTGGTGAGATTGTATCGGTATATCATAAAATGTCACGTTTGTGTGATATACTCCCTCTCTCTCTTTTGGATTAGGCTCTATAATCGCTCTTTTGACCACTCAAATGAGTCCGATTTAGTCGTATTTGCATACATATATATTTGAGTTAAGATTGTACATTGTACAAAGTAGCTTGATAGTGCATAGTTACATTTAAATAAAAAACCACTTTTAAAGCAAATAAACGTGTTGTGTATATTTATGGACATGGATAAGCTTAAGTTAACTAGATGCATGGTACAAACGACAATTTTCATCAGTTGATACATCTTGACGCCATTTTGTTTTGGACCCCAAATTAGTTAAAATCATTAGCAATTTCTAGGAAATGTTGGTGTGTTTTTTCTATAAGAAATTTCGAAAGCAGCATACATTATTGCTTCTGACGTACTTCTTGATCTAGTTTTTCTGTACTTTGGTTGACTTCTTATAGTTGGGACAGCTCACAAGCTCGACCAACTATAACCTAACTCCACCGACCATATGATTAAAACATAAAATATGCAGCTTGGCAGACAAGGCCCAGACCGTCAACCTGAAGTTTTAGTTATAGAGGAGGTAAACAATGGTGTACTTAAAATATGTGTGCTACGCCATTAATAGTCCTAATCATGCTTACGTGTTATACTAATCCGGAATAGGACAATAGGGAGAACTATCATTGAGGATGGAATAATGTTAGGTGTCGACATTCGCATCTAGCCCCGCTGCGAAAGAGGGAACAGGAATGTAGTCCTAACAAAGCGACGAAACCCTAGAACCAAGAATCTGGTTCTTATAACAATATAGGCATGCTTATTTTTAAGAGGGAAAAAGGTTAAAAATTAATCACCTTTCCGTCTCAATCAAGTTAAAAGAAAAAACCTAGATCATCTCGAGATCATGGGCTTGAACCATGTGAATTTTGCTGAGTCGAGTGAAGCTCACGTGAGGTTACTGAGCAAACCCATGACGTTTTTCTCCCGAGAGTTAATTTGAGCAATGACTATGTTATAGCTTTTTTTTCAGCCTGAAATGTGTACTGTTTTGCAACAAAATGTGAAGTGATGCAAACGGAATGAGCTGTACCTTTACATTAAACATATAAAATGAAGTCCTGAAGAAGATGAATTAAGATTTTGGACGGTTTCCTTCCATAATTAGTGGTTTATCTATTGATGTCGATGCCTATTCTGAGCCTCAATTCCACATTTGGCATGGATTAAAAAAAAAAAAGGCACTTCTGCAGCTTTTGAACGGTGAAAAGCTTTTTTAGACCTATTTATTTGTGGTGGAGGGAGGGACGTGAACCTTCATAATATCTAATGAGCACCGGATAGGATGCGCTCATATATACCCATCCAACTCATCAAGTCCATCAATTCTGGGAAAAAGTCCTACATATTCTGTCGGCCCACTCAATTTCAGCTATTGCATCATACGTGCCCCATCTCAGAATCACATCATTTAATGACTAAGATAAAAGTGAGCTCACTCGATTCAGTTCTATGCAAATTGTACTTCGATTATTGGGTCTACAAAATAAAGTGTCTTTCTAGGGTTCGTGGGAAAGGCTCGATTCTATATCTCGTGCCACTTGTCCTTAATGGTGGATCTGCACTGGCATTTCTCTCTTCAATTTAATGTTTGCTGATTAACATAATGGATACCCAGCATAGCTAATGATAAAAAGGGTCATGTCGTCTATCAAATGTCACAATTTCGGGCAATGTTGTGAACTAACCTCTAGTCAACTTATGCCTTGGGCATTTGCTACTTCATTTGAAGAGAATTTCCTAACTTTTGAAATGTCGATGGAGCCTATACTGACAAACTCGTGTAACTACGAATGCACTTAATAACCGTAACTCAAATTGGACATTTTATAATGGGTGTGAGGTTTCCATGATAACGGTTGGGGTGTAACTACACTAATTGCCCCTCCCCCACTTAGCAATGGGTGCAGCGGCTGAAATCCGGGCCTCACGTGGGGCATTAGGTAGGGCAAAAATAAAGTAAAGGTACCAAATGATGTATTAATAAAAAAAATATTAAGAGCCACCTCCACTTAGGCGCCTTGCTTTTTACATAAGAAATGCAAGCTGAAAAAGCTCTCTAGACAAGAAACGTGAGACAGTTCTTTTCTATATTTCCATCTTCTCAATCGTCGCACGTTGGCCTTTTCGTTAACGTTGGAGCTCATTCGAATTCCATAAGACCAACCCACGAGGCTTAACCTTTTAGAACACATTCAAGAGGCCCTTGTTTATTATATATTATAAAAATAACTCAGCAATCAGGCCTTTTTCTATTTCGTGGTTACTGGTTATTGCGATAAAAGGCGCTCACAGGGCACCGTAGCTCCTAGGAGGCGTCCCCGCTTTCTACCCCGACCCTGCCAAGGGGCACCGAGCGGTGGCAACGAAAGTTTTCATTTCGCAGGGCAGCGGACGGGACGAGGATGGGGACTGGGACTGGGACGGTAATCCCCATCCCGGCCCAGCCCGCACTAAATTGCTGCTTCATTTTCTTGTTGGCACTACATATCTTTGGGCCACCCTGAGCCTTCGGTCCAGTACATTCTTGGGCCAACCTGATGTGATTAGCTGAAAGTTACTGGCCCAAACCCAGTATAAGTCACGTGATCCAAGATTCTAAGAAGATATGTTGGGGAGTACAAATTTTTCTTTTTGCTCGGAACTGGGGAATGTCATTTACATGCTCGAGCTTTGGATAGCTGGACATAATCGAGGGGGTAAATTCAAGCATGCAATGATATCTGGGTCTGGCACGAGAGAGTGAAGTGATTGATTGGACTCTCTTTGATGTCTTGGGCTTCTTTATTGGGCCATATCTCCATAAATCAATTACCAAAAGGCTTTCCCAACTTGCATTTGGTTGGTCTTATGAAAATGAGATGGGAGGGCCAATCTTGAATGCGCCCAAGCACAAAGAGAAAGTAGCGTTCCGTTCTCATTTTCCATAAAAAGTTTGCGAACTTGATTCTATCTGTCCATGCTCACTTTCTTGAAAAATGTGTTGTGTTTTTTTAGGAAAATAGAATTTTTTTTTTCCCATCGATCGACAGCATCGGTTGTTCACGCTTGCAATGTTTGCTTCTTCTACTTTTTTCTTTTAGCATTACTTTTACAAGCGATTAGTTTGAATGTAGTAAATCTTGTCTCCAAATCCCTTGTCATTTTCTTTTCGTGTTAGCTTGGAGGCAAGAGATTGAACTTATGTGATTGCAAGAGGAGATGTATTGGGGAATGCAATCTAGAATTAGCTGGCTAAAATGAGAGGATAGAAACACAAAATTTTTTCATATAAAAACCAATTAAAGAAGAACTTGAAACTGAATTTCCATGTTAAAGAATATGGAAAGGGATTGGTTGAGAAACGAAGAGAATCTTAAAGAGATGAGGGAAACTACTTTAGAAATCTTTACAAGTTAGTAGGATGTAGAAATTTTCAGCCTATTTTAGACCAAATTTTAAGCTCGATTGATGTACTTATGAACCAAAACCTAATAGAAACTATTACTTTGGAGGAAATTCCTACTGCAACACATCAATTAGGTGCTACCAAAGCTCTTGGGCCAAATGGATTGAATGACTTGTTTTTTCAACATCATTGGCAAGAATTAATTAGGATATTTTCAGGGAGGTGCATAAATTCTTTAATACTGGTTACTTAATCCAAATTTGAATGGAACCCTAATCACCCTCATCCCAAGACCCCAAACCTAGAAAAGCTAGAACAATTTCACCCGATAAGCCAATGTAACTTTGTTTATAAGATCATTTCCAAGGTGCTAACAAACAAACTAAAATCTTTGAGGAAAATTGTCTAAAAAGTCCTAAACCTATTGCAGTTTTGCTAATTTAGTCTTAAACCTTTCAACCTTACCGATTGAGTCATAAACCTTTTGTCAGTTTGCCAATTGAGTCCATCCGGCCAATTTTGGCCGGAAAATGATGATGTGGACGTCGGCGGTGCCACTTAGGACTATCGGCGCTGATGTGGACAATTGTTAATAATATTTTAATATTTTTAAATTTTTAAAAAATTTAATTTTTTTTTTTTTTTAATATTTTATTTTTTTTTTCATTTTTTTTTTTTTCCTTTTTGGCTTTTCCTTTGTGTTTTCCGGTGGCCGACCACCGGCCACAGCGACGGCTGGCCACCGGCCACACCCGCCGGCCGGCCTCGCCCACCACGGGCGAGGCTCGGCGGGCGACGGCGATGCCGGGCGAGGGGAGCCCTCGCCGAGGCTCGCCACCCAGCGAGCGTCGGCCTCGCCAGATCTGGGGAGGTCGACCCTCGCCGGGGCCTGGGGTGGCCGGGCCCTCGCTGGGGCCTAGGCCGGCCCGCCCGACATCGCCGTCGCCCGCCGGCCTCACCAGTGGCGGGCGAGGCCGGCCGGCAGTGTGGCCGATGGCCGACCGTCGCTGTGGCCGTGGCCGGCCACCGGAAAACACAAAGGAAAAGCCAAAAAAAAAAAAAAAAAATAGAAAATATTAAAAAAATCAAAAAATTTTAAAAATTGTCCACGTCGGCGCAGGCAGGTCCTCTCGTGACACCGCCGGCGTCCATGTCATCATTTTCCGGCTAAAATTGGCCGGATGGACTCAATTGGCAAACTGACAAAAGGTTTAGAACTCAATCGGCAAGGTTGAAAGGTTTAAGACTAAATTGGCAAAACTGCAATAGGTTTAAGACTTTTTAGACAATTCTCCCAAAATCTTTGTTATCAAACCTAGTTGCAGCAAAACAAAGCGCATTTGTGGGTGGTAAGCAAATTCAAGATAATATTTTGATTGTGCAGGAGGTTCTTCATAGATTGAGAACACGCCAAAGGAAAAAAAGAAGTTTCAAGTTGTCTTAAAACTTGACATGCAAAAGGCATACAATCAAATAGTGTGTAACTTTCTCCAGAAGTATCTAATCAAGATGGGTTTATGTGAAAAGTGGTTGCATTGGGTTATGCAATGTGTTTTTATGATATCATTTAGCATTAAATTCAATGAGGAACCTATGCCATTTTTCAAGCCAACTCAAGGTATTTGTCAATGAGACCCGTTATCCCTATATCTCTTCATCCTAGTAGCCAATGTCCTCTCTCACATGATGAAGCAAGCAACGGCAACAGGTATGCTTCATGGAATTAAACAGAATAGTGATTTTCCTATTCTTTCACATTTATTATTTGCGAATGATTCTTTTTTCTTCTTAGATGGTACAATAGTGGAATGTCAAAATTTGGCGGCTATCTTACACCAGTATTGTTTTGCATCAAGCTAGGCTATAAACCTAAACAAATTAGGAATATACTTTAGCAAAAGCTATCCGAAAAGACTGAGGAGGGTTATGGCTTCGAAGTTGAGAGTCTCAAAAATTTATAAAATAGGAAAATATCTAGGAATTCCGTTGGATTGGGGTGCCTCAACGAAATAAATGTTCACCTGAATCCTTACAAGAGTTAATATGAAATTAGAAAGTTGGAAGGAAAACTTGATGTCAAAAATCAAGAAGGAAATACTACTTAAATCCGTGGTGCAAGCACTTCTTCAATATGTTACGTCTATTTTTAAAGTCCCATTTTCAATTTGTAAAGTCATTAAGAAGAAAATAGCTAACTTCTAGTGGAGAAGTAGCAACAAAACAACTAGCTTACATTGGAGAAAATGGGAAGTTTTGAAGCTTAGCAAGGATAAAGGGGGTGTTGGCTTCGAGGATCTACTTGCATTTAACAAAGCTATACTAGGGAAACAAGCATGGTGAATTTTCCAGTATCTAGAGACTCTTTGGAGTCAAGTTATGAAGGACTCTACTTTCCACATTGTGATTTTTGGCAAGCCGAGAAAGGTTCTCGTCCGTGGTGGGGCTGGCAAAGCCTTATAGGAGGAAGAGATGCCATATCTCCTCAAATTATGTGGGCGATTGGGAATAGCCAAAAATAAATTCCATTAGAGAAGATAAATGGCTAAAGAATAGACCTATTGATAGTCTAGCAACAAGAAATGAGCCACTTAAAGTGGTTGATTTAACAGACATAGAAGCGGTAAAATGGAAAGAATCTCTATTAAGGTCCATGTTTGATGATCAGTGAGTATCAGAAGTTCTTGCTATTCCTATAGGCCTCCCAACTACAAAGGATAGATTGGTCTAGACAAACACCAAATCAAGGTCCTATACAATGAAAAGTGGATATTTTAGCAATAGAAACACATCAAGCAGCCAACACACCTCAACACCAACATCATCATATCAACACACCTCAACACCAACATCATCATATCAAGGTAAACTAGGACTCTGGAAGCATATATGGAAATCAAAAACAGCCCCTAAAGTTAAAAATTGCCTATGGAACGCATGAGTGCTTTGCCTACACTAGAAAACCTGTACAGGAGAAAGATAGTACTTGAACCCATATGCTCGATTTGCAACCAAGAAGTGGAAACGATCTAGCACACCTTGCTGCTCTATCCTTGGACTTCTCAAATTTAGAGTGAGCAACCCCTGCAAATCGAAATAATAAGAGTGGGTTTAACCTGATTCGATGAGTGGCTGTATAATGTGAAAGAAGACCCATGGAGCTCACAAAAATTCAACCACATTGTGACCGCCCTATGGTGTATTTAGAAGGACATAAATCACTACATCTTCAGGAAAAACCCCCTAAACTCGCATCATACTCTATTCAAAGCCTCAACATTACAAGAAAGTTTTGTGACTTGGAACTGGAAATCAAAAGGAAAGCCAAGCTGTGACAATCACTTAAAAAATGGCGACCCTTGAACCCTAGAACGCTCAAGATCAACATAGACACCTCCTTCATATGTAATACCGACGCACTTCCAGCCACCAATTCCAACAGAGGAGCAGTAGCCTGCATATGTCGAGACTCCTTTGGCGGAGTAATTGATGTATTCTTCAGACCGGTGGCAATCAACTTGGCAGAACAAGCTAAGGCTTTAGCGCTCTTTGAAACCCTAGAGTTCCTCTCCACCAGGTTCCTCTCAACCAAATCTAATTTGAAGCTGCAAGTACATTTTGACTAAAGCAAACTTGTGCAAGCGTGTTCACTTCAGAAGGTTTCAATTGGTAAGCACAGCCTTTGGCGAACCTGGCCAAGATCAAGATGAAAGAATTTTCACGCCTTACTTTGGCCCATTGTAGCAAAGAGACAAATAAAACGGCAAATTGACTAGCCAAAACCTAACACATGACTTGTCTCCCTAGTAATTGGGTCACCAAGCCCTCACCTACTCTTTTTAACTTACTATGTGCTAATGCTCTTGCTGTATTTGCAATGAACTTGATTAAGTAATGAATATCAATCGTATTTTCAACCTAAAAATAAAAAATAAAAAATAAAAAAAAAACCCTTGGAGGCACTGCATGCGACCTATAGATAGAGCCTTGCATGATACACGTGGACAAGGCAATTTGCATGTTTATGTGAAAATTAATTGAATTGAAGGGTTTGTACTATCGATCGAACCATATTTTTTAATACCCACTATAAAATAGTGATGATTACTTAAATAGTGTTCTAAATATATTGCAATTGTGTTAATTCAATCTTCAACACTCTCTTTTTATCATTTGAGTTCTAAACTTTTTGCATTTATACCAATGTAGTCCACCTGGCCAATTTTAGTTAGAAATCATTGATACGGACACCAACGGTCCTAAATAACATGACCAACACTGATGTTAACATTTTTAAATAATATTTTAATAATTTTTTGAATTTTTATTGCTAACCTCAATCAAAGGTTTGCTTGTCCTCTTCACATTGAAATAGCAAGCGGCGAGGGAGACCTTCGCAAGCGATATAGCCGCCGTAGAGACATGACCTGATGGTGCCATGAGAGCTGTCAAGCCCTTGAGCTTGAGCTTCTTAACACACACAGATATGAAATGGAGGAATGATGCATCCGCGTGTAGGTGGTAGTACTGTCAACAACCATATGACAAGGTGGTTAGCCTGTCAGCGGCGAGAACTAGGGCAATAGAGCATGATCGAGAGAGAGAGATGAATGACTTTGGTCCCACTTGATTCAGCAATTCAAATGGACTTTGAACCCTAAAGTCCTTTTGACAACTGCAAATCAGGTTCGTATTTTACTCAACTTTAGGAAAATGCAATTACATTTCTAAAGGCCTTTAGGCCTTTGACCCATGGCAGGTTCGGAAGCCCTAGAAAATAATATTTACAGAATGCAAGTCTTGGCACTATTCACTATTCATGTTCACCATTTCATCTTCTTCGCAGTTTGCATGGAGGAGCTAAACGGAGGTCGTCAATTGCCGCTTGAGCGCTGCACGACCTCGGTGACTGCTCTTGAGGTTGTAGGAACCTAGACGACATTTGCACAACCCAAGCGGGGGACCTCAAGCGACCTCAAGCAAGGCTATCCAATAGCCAAATCTGGTTAGCGACTAAGCAATTAGTCTAGGGGTATTTGCATTTTCCCAAAAACATATTCCCAAACCCAAACCAAACGGGCCCTTTGACTTAAAAGACTTTCACTTCAAGCAAATTTTTGTTTGCAATACACTTCGGAAAGCAACTTGCAAATTGTAAAATGCAATTTAACTGGAGTTCTTAATTTCCCATCAATGCTACGGCTGTAGAGAGCGAACATGGCGCGGACTTCTTCACTTCCGGATCTTTCTTCTCCGTCTTCTTCTTCTTAACGTTCTCTTCCTGCAAAACAATTTCAAACCAACGCTGACCTCCTGATTCTTCATCGTAGGAGCAATTAGGTCCGACGTTGGTCTAGTCCTCCTCCGCGCTACTGTCGAGGCAGGCAGGGAGGCCGTCATTTCGATGATGAAGCCCATGACTTCTCTGCTGCGCTTGGCCACGGGCTTGTCGTAGTCATCCCCTTCGGCTACGTCGAAGGTTGGATCCTCGACCTTGATTCGCATGGTGAACTCGGCTCCACGGTTGCCAGCGGCGAGGGCCTTGAGGCGTTGCAACCCCTTTACGCGCGCACGACGCAATGGCTCCTCGGGTTTTGCACTGGCCTGTGACTTTCTTGCTCGTTTTCCATCTGTGTGCGCGCGCGCGTGTAAGGAAGGGTTAAATGAGAAATGATGGAGGCGGTAATAGAGGGGTATAACATGAATCCTAATATATCGGTGAGGCCAAGACCGCAAGGAAAAAAAAATCGCTACACCCCTTAAAATAGTAACCAAAAATTCTAAAGCCCAAAGAAAGGTCCAAAGCGTTCGGCTTGAGCATTTTCAAAACAAAACTTCGCATCGAAATTTTTGAAATTGTGTTATCAAACACCAAAAACTTTGGCTTTAGAGTCTTAAGATGCTCTCTCAAACAAGTCCAAGCGTGTTCAAAATGTTCTTATTATTTTTATTAGCGTAACTGGCGTTGAACTTTGATCATTTTTCTAATAAACTTATCGCCAATACAGTCAAGCATCATGGAATGACTTTAGATCTGCTATATATGCGCACCATTTACATCTTAGCACAGGAGAAAATTATCAAATAATAATAATAATAATAATAATAATAATAATACTAAACCTATTACTTTTATGTCAACTCACTCATAAACATTTATACCTTCGCTAATTTAATTATAAATATTTTGATAACTTATCAATTTAATTTTGCTGATCAATTTGAACTGGAAAGCATTAATGTGGATGGCATCCATCCTATGTAGTATAATTGACATTAATGTTGATAATTTTTTTTATTTCTTTAGAATTTATGAATTTTTTGTATTTTTTGTATTTTTCTCTTGTCTTTTTCCTTTTTTTCTTTCTTTCTTTTCCTTTTTTCCTTCGGAGCCCAACGAGGGCCAAGGTTGTTGATCAATGCGGCCTTCACCTAGTGGCTATTTGGGTAAGGGCCGTGATCGCAACCCTCACCTACAACCAACGAGGGCTCCATGGCCTTCCCCCAGTGGCCAATGAAAATCACTGGCTCTCACTAAACTTTGTAGAAAAAAAAATAAAGGAAAATAAAGGAAAACAATAAATTTCTAAATTTCTAAATTTCTAAAAATTGTCAATGTTTCTGTGGCATTATCGGCATTCACATCATCTATTTCCAACTAAATTGAAAGCTTTAGAAGTGAATTAGCAAAAATACAATAATTTTAAAATTTTTGTTTTTTGTATTTTTTTTTTCCTCTTAGCACAATGAATCAAAAATTGAATCAACGATTGATCTGTTGGAAGGTTGGGTTTTTCCAACCAACCCTCAATATGAATGGGCATTGTGCGGGAGAATTGTCCAAAAATTTCTAAATTAATGATAACACCGTCAATTGAGTCGTATATTTTTCAATATATTCAATGTAGTTTTGAACATTTTCATAATTTTAAGCTGGCAATTGACATGACGCACCTCTACTCAAATGACTTTGTTTTAAATAGTTTCAAAATTTTCTCTTTTCTTCCCTATTTTTCTTTTTTTCTTTTTTCCGTTTTTCCCTTTCTCTTATTCCTTTCACCTCTAGGCAAGAAGAACCAAATCGTCATGTGGTATCCAAACCATCATCAATTCAGGCTCGCAATCAACTAAACCTCGTGACTCAACTCCCACCATCCATCCATCACCACCTTACCGGCTTCCACCACGACGATCCTCCAAGCCCCTTATTGCACGAACTTAGATTTGAGGAATGCGGCCTCAAATCCAAGGCCATGACCTCCATTAGTATCACCACCCGCGATCGAGGGGCGCAACCTCACGTTTGAGGTCGTGTGACTCAAATCCGAGTTGCGCGATCCAGATTTGAGCTCAAACACCTCCATTAATGGAGGTTCGTCTGCAACTACTCTAGCATCTTTTGCTTCCCCGCCCCGGAAAGATCCCTACATCCGCACCGTTGCCTATTGACCTCAACGAAGCCAACATTGCAGAGACCTCTACAACCTCCACCGAACCTTTCCAACAGAGGGAAGAAGATGAATAGTAGAGAAGAAGAAAAATAGGAAGGAAAAAAAAAAGAAATTAAAATATAAACTCAAAACGACATTGTTTATTTTGAGATTTTTAACAGTATATTAATATATAGTGTAATTGTGATGCCACGTTACTTTTGCAATAGCTCATTCAGTGAGCGACGCTAGGCTCATCTCTCTCTACTCTTCTCTCTCCCTGACTCACTCATGGACAATGCTCCGCTTGCTACTCACGCGACCTCTCTCCCTCCCATCTCGCGGCCTAGCTCTACTCTCTCTCGCCGCCGCCGCCGCCGCCACCTCCACCTCGACCTCGTCCGACGACTCCTCCGTAAGTGTCAACTCTGTTTTAATTGATTCCCTCTTCCCACCCTCTTCTTCAGCCTCTTTCGATGAACAGTTCGATCGTCTCAAGGCTTCTTCTTGCAATATTCATGATCTTCATCTTCTCCAACGTTGTTGGGGCTTAAGCTTCAACCTTGTGTCTCAGCGTCCGTTAACTAAAGATCTCTCTTGCTCAAGCTGAGCAACAACCTCATCTTCAAAACCTCCACGTCTTCCAAACTAACCCAAGCACCAATTCACGAAGCGACATGATGTGGCATCACCATTATATCCGATATTTTTATTCTTTTTACACTAATACTAGTTGTGCCACGTTAAATGGTCAAAATTGATTGGATTACCACATCAACGATTTTTCAATCCAAATTAGTTGGATTGGCTACATCAAACCATCGCCAAAAGGTTTAGAATTATATTAGCCACATTGAAAAATGACTGAATTAGAATCATAAATCTATGACTTGTTTGAATAATCTTTCCACGTGAGGGTAGTTTCGAAAATATTCGCAAAGAGATTTGTCGTTGTTAATTATTGGATGCGAAAGATGCAAAACTCAACTTCTACACGTACTGGCATAAAAATGTCGCCCGAAACCTCATTAATTGCATACATGTCAGAAACTGCCTCTGAGTAAGTCGAGAGACACGAAATGCCCATGTCGAATCATGTCATGCCACTGGCTAACCATATTTTTTCTGTCTTTAATTTTTTATTGCTTATAATAATCGATAAGATTGGAAATGCCAATGATAATGTAGGCAGTTCTTCCAACAGAGAGAATACTGGAATTTTCTGATGAGAGAATATCAAGTGCCGTAAACTGACATTATATGTCAAAACGACAAGCAAACGTGATTTTGAGAACCACTTGTCTTTGAATGAGATGCTTCCGTATTTAAAAAGTACAAATTAATAGTATCTCATTGGTACAACCGTAATCGTATTGAAGACGCATTGTGTTGTAGTTGTACCATAAAATGTAATAATATTATTAGCATAACATATTAGCCACCAGCATTAATTTAAGCTAGTTAAATTACTTTAAGCTATTTAAATTTGACTTGCAAGTTCATCGGAGTTGGTTATACTCAAGTACTTAATTGACTCGAACTCACAATTGAAATTGCTAGACTTCGAGAAGTTCACAAGTCTAATCGAGTAATTGTGTTTTTATATGTTTTAAATTTACGTAACGCACATTTAACTGTCCATAAAAAATATAAAAAAATTATTAATCTTTCCATTAGTTTGCATTAAATATACGACCAAGTATTATTCTAGTTTCAAGTAAAAGTTTTTTTACCCAATTGTGTTGAGCTAGAGCTTGAAGATTCAAGTCGGGTTAGTTCTGGTATCGAACCAATTCAACTTGACATCGACTCAACTCAAATCCATCAAGCTCCTAGCTGCAACCCATTAAAGATTGGCATGGCACCTTTCTAAGTACTAAAGCCGTGGAATGTTCGCCGAACATCTTATAAGTTATAAGATCTATACGATCAAAGTAAAATGTAAGTCCCCTGTATTTCTCACATTAGCCAAAAAACTTATCGGTATTATTGACGGCAAATTATGAATAATCCTGAGTTGGACCATGAAAAATAACAAGATCGAGAGTCCTCTTCTTCCACCAATTAGCTAGAGAAATCTGTGCTCCAGAAAAGGACGGCAACACGAAAGAACACGACTACGGGGAAAATGAAATACCGACAGAATATCATTGTTTATCTTTTTTCGGATCTTGGGGCCAATAAACGTAGAGAAAAATCATGTGCTTACTGTCTGCCGGTGCCTGGTCTTCGCAAACATAGGGGGGAGAAAACAGCTAATATCGGGATTTCAATAATCTTTGATCAAGTGCATTCGCTGGGAACATGTCCTGGGAAAATGAATAAATTATTTCATTGATTATACATCTTTGCCCAACCACTGGCCCTTTGAAGTTTCGTGGTACGAACAGTCTCACGTGGGCGAGTTATAACCTTCCCTTAAGAGAAAAATATCGGGTGGAGCGAAATTATGGGACTGACTTATGATGGGAAGTGATCGAATGTGGTCCGGATAGAACCGCCCTATCGTGTCAACGTCAAGATCCATGAATAGGAAGTTTTAGATGGGGTCGTTTGTTTATCACATCGTTATCGACATTTGAAAAGGACCCCTCCAGGTATAATATCTAATTGCTTTACCCTATCATCAAATGATTTTTTTTCCCACTTAAAATCGAGTAAATACACGTTTGGTTTCCAATTTGTTCGACATATTTAGCTTGCATTGTGGGTTTTTTCTATTTAGAAATTTATTCACTCAATCAGATAAAGCAAATGTGAATCTGACATAACAAATGCATTTAACAAAATCATCGCAAGTTGAAGTAAATTAATCAAATATTTGAAATCACATTAACAATTGTGCGTAAGCCGTAGTCTAAGACCAACACGCAAAAGTAACTATAAGTGCATTAAAAGTAGAAAATGACTAAATGTATCTTGCTTTAAATATATTTTGCTATCATTCGTTCGTTGAAAATCTGCAACCATAAACAAGGATGGCCTCAACTCTCTTTCTATATTTATGAAAAACCTTTAAATTGATATATTTGTGATAAATTTATCTCAAATTAATTTTATGGTCACAAAAAACTCTAAACTAATACATTTATAATAAATTTACCTCAAACTAATTTTTAAATAAATAAAAATCTCAAATTGATACACTCGTGGCATATATGCCCTCCATTAGCTTTCGTCGAATTTATCCGTGAAATTGTTATGCTAGATGATACATGACAATAACTCAATTGACATAATAAATATACATGGAATTCCACATCAATTTGAAATAAATTTGTCATATATATATATATATATATATATATATTAATTTGAGATTTTTGCCGATCGAAAAATTAGTTTCATATAAATTTATTATAAATGTATTAATTTGAAGATTTTCGTGATCTAAAATTAATTTGAGATAGATTTGTAATAAGTCAGGCTTAGGTTATTAATCCTTTTTCTAAATCATGAAAATAATTTCAATTTAGAGCTTTTTTTTATCGTTATATTGGCTTCCCATTTTACCAAGTAAGAATCGGTAGTGTAAGTCTTTAAATAAAAATATAACTCCTTATGGGTTTTTTTTTTTTTTTTTTTTAAAGTAAACGTTGATTTAGACTTCTAGCAAGGTCGTTTCGATAATACGCACGATTCCAAATTTACCCTTTCGTCAAAAATGATGGACAGACTAATTAGACTTGCGTATCGATAGTTAGTCGCTGCTTGACGTAAATAAATTGTTTCCACTCCTAAGACCTTAGACTGCCCGTAAAAATTTATCTATTAAATTTATTGCAACTTTGTCTAGCGGAAGGGAAAAAAATGGACATAAACGATTTCGTCAGCAATTAATACCAACATTGGCCTTCTACTAAATTTAGTTCTCCATTTGAAAAATAGGGTCGCTTTCTTGAGTTTGCAAACAAAAGGGAAGTCATTTTCCTCTAATTGGAAAATTGCGTTGATTTATTTGTTTGCAATCACTATACGACAATGCAAGATGATTTCCTAGTTGGAAAAAGAAGTCAATGAAAAAGAAAGACAAAGATGTCAACAATGTTGTTTGCAGATATAACCTCGAATCATCAAAGTATGAGTTGGAGGCATTGCTAGGGTTGAGAATGGTTCGATGCAGACTGCCAAACCAAACTAGATCGGGCTGAAATTGTCAATTCAATCGATTTGAAAAAGTGATATTAGTTCGATTCATAAATTCAATCAAACTTGAATTTGACAATTTGGTTTGATTTGAATTATTTCCAAATAGGAGGAAACTGCCAAACCAAATTGTTTTTCTATAAGTTATTTTTCATGTTTTCCAAATTGGAGACCTAAATGTAAGTTGAGTTGCAAAACGGAATTGAAAAATCCAATTTAGTTCTAATCAATATCAAATCGTTATTTATTTAAGTTTTGTTTCAAATTTTTCCAAATCATATTATTTTGATTGATTTCTTTCGGAATCATATCAAACTGAACTGTTCAACTTTTAGGTATTGCCTTAAAACATGGCTCATGAAATCATAATAAAGGGTCGATCTTCATCGTCATATTAGTTCATATTTAGAGTCATTTGAAAGGAAAATTTGACCATACGACAGCCTGCTTGATCACTCCAACTTTTACATACTCCACACGTCTCATCGAAGTGATAATGACGACGATCCCCAGAAAAGTAATTCCACAAGTTGCTGCCTATTTATTATCATGGCTTGTTATGTACTCTTGTTAGGATTTGCATTTAGTTTTCAATCTTCATAAAATTCCGCAAACGAAAAATTCTCCTCTTGAAGTTTTAATGCATACGGTGCATTAGTGAGAGTATTCGCATGTACACACGACGCTAGGAAATTTACAACTGCGATGATTAGTCTAGTGACATAGGGTTCCTCCCAAGTGATTTGCAGCACTTAATAACATGTTCAAATCTCCCGGTCGCTCACTAGCCTTGAACAATACTTGGTTAGACGGCATCATAGATTTGGTTGTGCCGTGACGTAAGATAATCCCAACTTTACTACCTTTAGCATCATAGTGGAGCGGTAGTGCAATAATATAATACTCAAAATTAGAAGTAGTCATAGTTCAAATCGAATATTTCGTTACAGGTATGGAACTCTTATACTAACACTCCATAAACTCCAATTGCCTATTCCTATCTTATCCAGAGTCCTTCATGGATTCAGCAAGGTCCTCCATCACGAGCTCCTGGACAATGAAAGATTAACATAGTGCTCTTTAAGGTTTTATTATAAGGGTTTTGTTAGAATGATAATTTTTGGTGTACTGTAAAAAATAAGAATTTGGAACGGTGAATCCGTAATGATTTATAATTATTTATTATTTAATTTTTATGATCCAAAATAAATTATTTTTCTCACGATAAATTAAAAAAGGTCATCAAATCATTTCTCTTATTATAATTAGAAATAACACTTTTTGAGACATTCCAAAGTAAAGAATTATACGTTCCGTAAAAATCTTTATTTGAATAGTAAGATTTAAACATTCAAAATGCATATGATAATACTTCATAAATTATCATCGCTCGATATTTATCTTCTTCTTCTTTAAAAAAAAAAATAAAAAAAAAAAAAATAAAGATAAGCGAAAGTCAGCATTGTTTGTCCGTGGTACCACCCAGAAGAGTAGGCTGCAAAGCCGGAACCCGAAACCACCTCACAAATGGGAACGCCTGGAAAAGATGCAACGCATGCGAAACGAAAAAACAACACCACACCCGAGTCACATTCCGATTCCTGGTGAAATCCCGCGCGTCTACATCAGATAACTTGCCCCTGCCCCATGCCGACTCACCCCGATTTGAAAATATCATTGTACGTGCATATTGTACCCGCCTAATTCTAAATCTCGATGAATAAAGAAGGTCGATCACGTAACAAATCTCGTCAAATCTGACGGTTCAAAAAACAAGTTACGTGAATCTCATCATAGGTATGTTACAATTCAATTATATCAAGTTGTGTTAATATCACAAAAGAAATTTCAGTTGAATACACTTATAAAAAAGTTACCCAATTAATATTTTAACCACCAAAAGCTCTAAATAGATATATTTATTATAAATTTATTTTAAATTAATTTTTTAACTATCAAAAATTCATAAATTGATAAATTTGTAATAAATTTATCATCTGTCCATTCCTATTAAATCGAATTAATACTATGAAGATACATCTATAATAAATAAATGATAAAATCCCAAATCGATACACTTGTTAATTGCTATATCTCATCCATTTAATAATTTGACAGTAAACTTTAATGAAAATCAATAAAAATTTAATTTATTATAAATATATTAATTTATGCTTTGTCCGGAGTAAATATATTATCGGTATCCGAATTGCTTGGGTTTTTTTCGTGGTATGTATTATGACGGAGAGAAAGAGAGAGAGCGTACACACTAGAACATGTCCTTGCACGTCAACCTTTCCCATTCCAGTAGCTGGCCGGACCGTACCACGAGCGTCCACCGCCGCCTGTCGCCGTAAAACCAACGTCATCGCTTATGGAATTATGACCACCCCCACCTCGAAAGTCAAGTTTTCTCTCCGTGACAGAATTGCTTTGTGACGACCTCGCTTGCGTTGCCCAACCGTACTTCAATTAGAAAAACTGGGTAAAACGACAGCAGCAAAGACTTCATTTCACTAGTTAAGAAAAAACTGCATATATTTCACTGTTGCCTTCCCAAAATTTGACATAAAGTAAATGACTTCCGACTACGTCTAACTTTAATCAATTTGATCGGTGTCTCAAAAATGCTTGTTAACAAGACTCCCTTATGTTTCTTTTGTAGTTTAACGTTTAGACGAAGTGAGACCCGTTTATTCGACTATAATAACGTGAAGTGGAAAATTGATTTTTTCAAAAGTTAATTTCAGGGTGGATGTCTTTTTTCGCTGGTATGAATATGTCCAATGCATAGGTTGCCAAAATAATCAAATGGCACCGCTTAAAATAACGAATCAAATCCGGAGAAGACCGAACGTGCCGCGACTCTTTATAAGAACCGCGTTCATTCTCTTCCGACGAACGCCCTTCACTTCGACTCGTATCTCCCTGCCATCCTCTCCCTCTCCCTCTCTCTCTCTCTCTCTCTCTCTCTCTCTCTCTCTCTCTCTCTCTCTCCGATCTTCTCCACGGAATTCTCACCTGCGCACCGCCGGAAATGGGTGCTTGTTTCTCTCAAGAAGCCGGCGATCCGTCGCGGACGGCCAAGGTGATCTCGGCGAGCGGGGAGCTGCACGAGTACCGCGTCCCCGTCTCCGTGTCCCAGGTCCTCCACGCCGAGACCTACTCCGCCTCCTCTCCCTGCTTCCTGTGCAACTCCGACCGGCTGTACTACGAGGAGCTCGTCCCCGCCCTCCGCCCCGACGACCAGCTCTCCCCCGACCAGATCTACTTCGTCCTCCCCGAGACCAAGCTCCAGCAGCGGGTCACGGCCTCGGACATGGCGGCCCTCGCCGTCAAGGCCAGCGTCGCGCTCCAGAAGGTGGCCAGGCGAGGCGGCGGCCGCAGGCGGAGGAAGACCCAGATCTCTCCCGTCTTGGAGGTGAACTTCGACGGGGGAGCTAGCCGCGGCGGCGGCGACGGCGGCGACCTCAGATACGGTAGCCGGGAGTTCGAGGTCAAGAAGAGCTATGTCGTCGACGTGAAGTCCGTCCGCGGGGCGAGCCTCTCGCGATCCGGGTCCATGAGGAAGGTGCAGAGAATATCTTCGAAGCGAATGAAGCTCGCGGTTCGTTCGTTTAGGATGAAACTGAGCACGATTTATGAAGGGTCCGCGATGTAGAATAATCTCTGGAGGTGATCGAGGGTTATGATGACTCCATCCCGCTCGTGTTTGCACGATTTGGATCCTCTTTTTTTCTTTTTTTTTTTTTACTTTTTGTTCATACCACTTTCCCTGTGTTTAATTCTTGCTATAGAAGAGAAAAAAATGCAAACAGAAGAGAAGACATGCTCTCTCCATGTAAAAATCAAACGAGCGGATTGAGTTTGTATTTCCTTGCTGGTTCGGAGCTTGATTATTAGTCATGTTGATCTGCAAAGTGTGTTCAGATTATCAGTTTTGTCTCAATTTCTTTGCCTCCTCTCGCTTTGTTTATTTCTTTGCTCTTTCATCAACGAATATAGTATGGCTTGCAAAAGGGGTTTCCGTATGGCTCGAAAAAGGGGTTTCCAAATCTGGCTCTCGCCTAATTTTAAGTGTAAACTCAGCTCGACACGCCTGCGAAACCTAGCTCATCGAGCGCCTATTGTTTTCCGAAGATACTCGATAGCAATAAAAAATTGTTAGAAGCATTAAAGAACACATATATAGAGATTTAGGGACGAATTACTCTATTCGAGCTCAAGCTCATTTACAACTTGATTGTTATGGAGCTAAGTCTAATTGCTGCCTCAGGTGTCTCGATTCCCCATTCAATTCAAGCTTGATAACAAAATTCGATACTCGGCCGATTGATCGCGACTCAAGTTTTGAGCAAAGGATGTGTGAATTGAATTGAGATTAAGTTGGACACTGCACGGGTGAGATTATGCCCTACCCTGCTTGCATAATGGTCAATCTTGGACGGCACTAGATTTTTCCCATGTATAACTTCTCAAGGAATCTCCCCGCAAATCGTCCTATGCATTCGTGTGAAAGGTAAAGAGGTACCGTTCAAGGGGTGCCAATCTGGGCATGATTGCAAGAATGAAAACCGGGTTTGAGCACATGACGATGTTGGTGGGGGACAGAAGAGAAGGTGCTATTCTATGTGCGGGGGGGTGGCAGAAGAGGAATCTTCGGAAGCTTCCTCTGCTTGGGGTTCCGTCGTGCATGGCCTCCACAAAGCATGGCCAAACATAAAAGAAATCTCTACGAACCAACCATCTATTATTAAAAGGCACTCATGGTCTCAACGGGATCTTAATTATATGTTGTTGTTTTTTGTTTTTTTGTTTTTTTGGGCCATTGTTGTCTTGTTGATAAGAGATACTTTGGGGATGTGCACGTACGTCGAGGGTTTACCCTATAATCGTGCATTGATAAGGAAGGGAGGGGAACGGACACTGTTATTTATGTTTCCGAAGATTCAAGTTTTTGATTAGGTCAACTATGGGAAAGTTTGTTGCGGTGTCATGCGCTTAACCGTGCCTAAAAGTAGATGATGCAAGGGCCTTATGAACATCCATTCAATTGAGAGATATTGCCCAAGATTGAAATTGCCAATTGGGATATTTTTCCAAGATTGAAATTGCTACGTCTAATCAATGTTGTGGCACTGTGCATGGTGCGTAAGCGCCTAGCGTAGAAATGGACCCTTAGACTTGAAGGGACATGGCAGGATTCGCATCAAACGCATTTAATCTGAGGCTAACGCAGTATTAACGGGCATGTACCTTTTGCATGCATCTTGGCATTGGTACCCCATTACTCCGTTGATCAATCAATTGCAACGTATATATGGCCATTCATGCATCTCACCGAATCAAATTCGAGAGAGATTATTGACAAGAACACTTCAAAATTTTGTTTAATAAACAGGGTGGTGATGCTTGATTCGAGTTGTTATGTAAAAACATGCATCCCAAGTGACGCAGACACAATTCCTACTGATTTTCTAGAGCAAGCGGACAGAATTAAATTCAACATGCTGACCAAGAACATAATTTGGCAACGTGTGAGAAAAAGGACTTCACTTCTGATCTATTAAAAGTCACGAGGCCCACCACACTAATTCAAAAAGCTCATCCAAGCATTGACATCCATTGCTTAGGCGTGTTTTGAGTCACTTTTCTCTTTTTAAGTCAATTTTTTCACAGTACTATAGGCCTTTGTTTATTCTTCCAAATTCTTTGCCGTTTAAGGTAATATTTGGGCTTTCCAATGGCACCTGGGGTTAGTAGGGTATTCATTCAATATTTCGTATTTATCATACAGCTTTCTTCGTAGTTTTACAGAAGACAAAAAAAAATTCTTTACCGCAAGCATGCGCATCTACATGCGCGTTTGTGGATTGATGAATACGTGTTCCGTTATCGCTCGTTGTGCGCCCAAGGCATTAGTCTTCGTGCCAAACTTTTCCCAAGTCTATTCCCTTTTCCATGAGAGGCATCAATTCATCGAGACTCTGCCGACTTTCGCCAGGCATATGACTACGACTTACGAAACACAAAGCAAACCAACAATGTGAATCCAATCAATCTCGCAGAAACTCTGGACAAAAATCTTCCCCTACCCGTCCATATCTACACCATGATATGTCTGGACGTACACATCGAGACGTATCGAAATGCCTACTCGCGAAAAGGTCAAAGAACGGTAGCTGACTGCTGACTAGACCGGGGCCGATTCTTGCGTTGCATGGCGTGGCGTGGTCGCCCCAACACCTCCTACCAAATGCGTTCTCCCATCAAGCCGCAGACAACCGCATGTGAAAGTTGCTCAAAACGGGTCGTCGTTTCATATTTTTGGGCGTCCATGCGGTGCACATTTTGCGCATGCCATCTCTGAGATTTCCGCGCACTACTTGGTCGCCAATAAATTAGGTTTACGATCAAAGTCATAGCGAACATGAGCTTTAAGTCGTTCCGTCGTCTTTAAAAACCGTTTATCTCAGTGAGGATGATAGAAGATCGTGAGCTGTTCGACGTACGCGTGCGCTTCCAGATGAGACCGGCTGAAAAAGTTTATGTATGCACAATGACCACGCGTTGATTTACAGTGAGAGAGAAAATGTATAACCGATTAGTCCCTAAGTTTGATCATTTTTTTCCTGGAGTTGATGTTGAACGCTCTGAAATATTTCGCGGTAGATGTAGAGGTTGGCCTTAGTTTATTGGGTGAACGGTATCTCAAGTGACAGCAACATATATAGTAATCACCATTTATCATCTTGAGGTTTTTCGTTATGAGGAGGAAGTCCGCATAAATTAGGTGACAAGATCAACGCATGTGATGGAAATAGAAAGTTGATACTCAGTACTCATTGAAGTCAATAATCACGACTAAACTGAAATGCGATTAATAGCAGTTGAAAAAGATACATAGGTCAAACTCAACCTTTTCATAAATGCCTTGGTGATCACTAAGGCTTTTTTTTTTTTTTTTTTTTTTTACCGACCAAAAAAAATAAAAACAAATGCCTTGGTGATCATTGGGATCCTATTGACGTAGAGGATGAATTAGATACATGCTATCCTTGCCTCATGCCATATGGCCCAAAAAGCAAATGGGTCATCGAGATGCCTGAATTTTATGTTAGAAACGCACTCATAAGGAACTTCCATGTTATAATGAACAGTAAAATAGCACATGGTTGGCACGGTTACTAAGGTTCTTTTTATTTCGCGAAAAATGAATGATCTATAAAATAATTTTCCAAAAAATGATTGCTCATATTAATCGAAACATTATATCTAATAAAATAATATTTTCATTAACAACAACAATTTATATCTAAATATTTTCGTGGACAATGAAAACATTTTTTGTTGAATAAAATTTTTTTAAGCGATACAAACAATCATTTTTAGGAAAATGCTTTTCATATCATTCATTTTCCCCCATTTACCCCCTAACACTAAATATAAAAGTGAGAGAACCTGTTTTCTAAAGGGTTGTGTTTGTCAACCGAATCTTCGTCCAGTCAAAATTAGTTGCACTCATATTTGATTTTGTAATTCGAATAAATAAGTAATTTGGATTTATTTGGTTAAATATTTATTTGTAATCTTTTGTATCTGTATTGCATTTTACTTTTTTGACAAACTAACCATAACTTGCCTATATATACGGGTACTTCATTCATGACGCACAAGTGAGAGCACTTCAAGATTGGTGTTTGACTTATAACTCAGCAATCATTACAATCGAAATTGACCCTTTCCTTATAGAACATATTACCTAAGGTCACCATTCAACTACACGAGGACGACTTTGTTGTTACTTCGAAGGCACGAGTCCGACCTCTACTTGTTGCCAATGGATTATGGAGATCTGTTGAGGGATCTGCACCCATTCCACTGCCGACAGTTTCAGAGCTTTCTGATGATGAAAAACACTACTAATATCACTTCAGACACGGTTAAACAACACTTGCATGGTTTGCCAATAGTACCTTGGACGCCATAATATCATCGGTCTCGCCCGTGCACGTGAAGTTTGGGAGGCGCTTGAGCATCTGTTTGCTGCCCAAAGTGAAGCTCGGCGCAGTGTTCTCTCATGACTAAGTTTCATGGTGTTGGGATCTCTTGTTCGATCATCTTGATAATGACCAAACGACATATCGTATCACTTGCATAGTTGTTGCAAGGAGATATTAAATGTAAGGTGTTGCAAATGTAGGTCATAGCACCACATCATATTTACATCATAGTGGCATATGATATTGTGACTCAAAATTACTATTTTTGAGAAGTCAAAATATACAAAAGCTATGTGTGGAAAATAAGACTTGACGCTAGGGAACTTCTTAATCAAGTGCAAGAATTTTGTTTTACCCTAAAATCAAGAAAGAATTATGAAGCTGCATAGCTTGATAGCTCAGAACCGGCGACCATGTAAAGAACCACCTCAACATGGAAATTTATCTATCGGCAATCAATCATGTGAAGATCATCACCATATTCGGTCTATCCACGAAGGGAAACTCAAAGATTAGCAGTGACTAATTGAGTGAAGCCACATTTGAAAGGGATCAAGCTGATTGGTACCGAGAAGGAAAGGAAATCTATTGATGTCGAGTGATTTCTGCCAAATGAAGAAGTGTACGAGATTGGGAATGTCTGAAGAAGTCATGACTAGTTGAGGGCTACTCCAAAGTTCGTGATAATTATCAAGATAAAAGCTCAAGAAGCCAAAATGAGAAGAAAAGAAACATTTGACAAGGATAGGGAAAAACCAAGAGCTTATTGCTATAAGGTTCATGTTTCTTGTACTTAGACTTGCCAATGTCTGAGAGAGCTTCTGGGTTGTATTGTATGTAGGGAGGTTTTATACTCTTGTGAACACAAAATGGCAGTGTTTTAGGAGAGGGAGGTCGTATACACCTGCTTGCTGCTGTTGCTGTCAAGAATTTATAACTAGGACTCTACTTTGGTTTAGCAGTGGAAGTCAGCCTTTGGAGATTATGAGGCTACTTAGTGCTGGGAGACAGGACTAGGCATGGACGACTCCTCGTCTTCTCTTATCTCTTAAATTTTCATGTCTCTGGAATTTACTGTGTGACATCCTTGTGCATCTTTCACAGCATCATCGATTGCCTTCATGAGATTTCACAAGGTGTTGAATTATTTACAATAAACGAAACATGTTGCAGATAGTCTTGCCGCATCGCAGCTAGTGATGTTTGGCATTGCGTGCACTTGGGCCACGCTATGAGCATATTGTGTCCACCTTAATGTCTACGGGCATGGCATTCTCTAGTATGCAGATTCTGGTGCATCGCTTCGTTTGACTCTGGTGAACTCTGTTGTGGGTATTCCATCAGATTATCATGGTCCTAACCAAGTCATTATTGGAGTTGGTTGAGGTTTATCACCCACATATGATTTTAGTTAAGGCTTTATATTTTTTTTGTTGGTGATGCAATAATTTGTAACCTATCAATCAAATATTATGATTGGAGGAAATCTCCTCCAAACATGTCTTTGATTGGTACATAGAGTACGTGCATCATTTATTTTAGGCCCTTAACTAAAATAAAGGGCCACGTTTTCCTCCAACCACCCTTCTGATTGGTTGATTGGTGGGTTACAAGTTGTGGACATCATCTAATTTAATAACTGAAATGATGATTAGAGAAAACTTCTTAATCAGTGTAGCCCAAAATTAAGCTTGACTGATGTACGTATACGTAGTCCGCCAATAGAAGCGTGGTTAAAGAAAAAACCTAGGAGTGGAGAAAATTCATTGTTTTTTTTCAAGAATGGTTTATGCATAATTACAGACCACCTTCGCGTTAAATGTTCAAGCCCTAGACATTGGGCCTAACATGGGGAGAAAAAAAGGAGTCGGGGGCCTCTTAGCTCTCAAGTCAAAGAAAAATTCAAACTCGAAATTTCAGGCTTGATTTTGAAGCCCTCGTTACAAAGACCCTGATCCTCTTGGGGCTTCCAGTTGATCCCTTGAAAGAGCAACCCCTGCTGAAACATGTGATCAAAGCACTAACAAAGAGCAGAATATCTTTAATTATCAACACTAATCTCCTTTCTTAAAGGTAGATTGAGGAATAATGACACCACTTATTTGGCAAAACCTTTCTTTCCATGATGGCATCCATCATTCAAAAAAACAATGCCCCATGTCTCTAAAACCTACCAATCCATGGCCCAGTGCGATGTGACCCCCTCCACACTCCCATTACTTAAAACGACACATAAACAACAAAAGAAATTGTACTTAATCATGCGGAGATCAGGAAGGAATCATTGATCCAAAATTAAAGTATTCTGTAGTGGACTGGAAAGCCATCGTATGCAGATGTAAATGGCATGACCGTTCTCATAAATCCAAGAATAATGGCTTTTTGCAATTGATACCCTCCTCCCCCCCAACTTTTATTATTTAAAGAACCTTGAAACCCACAGAACGCATTACTGAACGACGTACGCATGACTTTCAACCTGCACATACGCATCTTCCAAGGACTATGATATATCCATGAACAGCATGATGACTTCTTTTGCTACTCCCATCAATGTTCACATTCCCATGCGCTTGTGAGGCACAGGTATCAAAAGCGAGGCACCACATGATTGCTATTCACAGAGAGAGAGAGAGAGAGAGAGAGAGAGAGAGAGAGAAGAGACTGCTTTTTTAGTGTTTTGGATCTGATTAGCTGAGCTTTATTTTGCATTCTGAGAAATTCATGGATGTATAAAGAAAGATTAGTTGGACCAGAAAAGGCTCGCGGTTTGACTCAAATACAGCTTTTTTCTCAAGAATTGTGGTGGAAGTGGGTGTTAGTGTTGGCAATAATTAATTCAATCATGAGGGGGATGGAAAAGGCAGCAGAACGCGTGCGTCAATCTAAGTTCTATTCGATCAAAATGGGGTGGCCCAACATGATTTTGAGGGATGTGGAAACCCTTGTAGCACCTAATCCTCTCTGATTATCTTTTTTATATACAGCTATGTGGAACATCTGTCGGTTACTCTCTCACTTGCTAGGACTCTCTTCCTGTGCCTTGTAGTTTATAATTTCCATATATGTAATTGTCAAGGAATGCATCTAACGACATAGTGTATCCCATCTCTGAAAAATGTTAAAACTCTTTTAAATAATTGATTACCTAATGGCCATGGATATTTCCAATATACCCTAGGTGCACGAATTCATATCCAATTTGCCCGAGAGAGAGAGGGGGATTAGGGGGGAATGGGGTGATGGAGAGAGGGTGCAGACAATGGTTAGAGAGTGAGCAAAAGTAGAGGCATGGTGCGATAAATCGCATGTTTAGACCTTACAATTTTTCATCTCATTTCTCGATATGACTTTTCCCATCTTTTGATTATTTGAGGTTATACGAAGATGCTGAGAATTTCGTTGCATGGACACTGTTCACTCCGATTTACTCCAACAACATGCTTATAACGCACCATGCCTCGGCCTCAAGGGTTTTGCTATGATTAAAGTGAACAAGGCTGTGATTAACTAAGCCTCAGATCATATAGCCTTTCGAAATGATTGGGATCCTTATCCTTCCTATTTCCAACGAGGTGACCTCGTAGGTTGCTACTCTTTTCCTCTTCTCAATGTTCATCGCGTGAGCCCGTGTAGCTTCGGTGCGTATGGAACCGAAGACCGACGCGTAGGATTCTCTTCTGCAATGTGCCTAGGAATATGCGAGCGTCAACATCATTGGTGAACCAAAAGTGCGAGACAGAAAGGACCGCGGGGGTCTCATCATTGCCCCTCCTCCCTCCCGTGCACTGCTGCCCTTCGGCTCTTTGCTAGCTTCCCTCGCATGGACATCCCATCCAGTTCTCACTCTGTCACCCACTGCCGCTGAAACCGAACACTCTTTTTCAAAAGGTCTCAAAAGCTCTCTTTTCCTTTTTGTTGCGCTTGTGTCTTCCTCGTTTCTGCTGCGATTTCTTCCTGGCTTTCGTGTTTGTTCTTCCATTGTTGACGAATTCGATTAGTCCGCCAAAAGATAAATTGGACTTTTTCTGCTCCCATACCGCGTGTCGATCCATGAGTCGCTATGCAATCACGTCGATCAGTAGGAATCCAACCTAACTTGGAACCCTTCGTGTAATTTTGGAATGATTCAGAAATGTTTTACCCTTTCGTGAAATTGATTCATAAACTTTTTGTAAGACTTCCTCTCAAAGAAATCAATTTCCTTAAAATAACTTCATATGTTTCTTTAAATAGACACAATTATTGAAAAGTCATTTAAATCGTTCCAGTTGATATAAACTTGAAATGAGAGTTTGTGCCCACTAACTCGGACACGATAAAGTTAATGACTTGAATACACAATGCCCTGAGCATCAATTTCAGGGCGGCTTCAGGTTGATCTTCTTAACCTTGAAATCAGATCACCCAAAATCGAAAAGTCACAAGATTCTCAAGTGCCCATCGATTCAAGGCTTGCCCTAGTGTTACAACCTTGAACTCGAGCCATCCCGAAACCGAACCGCCCTTCCCATGCTCGCCCCGACTCCCGACCGCCGGTACCGCCCCTCCGAACTGAGCATTTCCGAAAATTGGGCCCACACAAAGGCCCCCTCGTGGGCAGAATTATTGCCCACGATTCCTCGGCCCACTTTAGCACTCTTTTCCCCTTATTGATAGGCTTTACACCTCTCATTCCCTCTCGCCCCCCTCTCCCGCTTATTTATAATCCTAGCCCTGTCCTCCCTCGTCTTCACAACTCCAAAGCGCAGAATCAACGAGCAGGAACTCGCATTCCGGCGGACACCATGAGAATGATCGACCTGAGCAGCCAGACCGGCCCCCTCCACATGATCGACACCGCCACCGCCGTCGACTGCGGCCGCGAGGTCCGCCTCCGCCGCTCCCTCCGCTCCCTCGTGGAGTGCGTCGTCCCCTGCTGCTGCGGCTTCCAGGCCTCCCCGTCCTCCGACTCCGACTCCCTCAGCGTCTCCGCCGAGTCCTCCGCCAACTGCTCCTCCGTCGTCACCGGCACCTTCTTCGGGTACCGCCGCGGCCGCGTCAGCTTCTGCCTCCAGGACGACACCCGCGCCGCGCCCCTCCTCCTCCTCGAGTTCGCCGTCCCGACCTCCTACCTCGCCCGCGAGATGCGCCACGGGCTCCTCCGCATCGCGCTCGAGTGCGGCCGGAGGAAGGCCGGGGAGGCCGCGGCGGCGGAGGACGAGGAGCGGCGGGGGCGGCGCGGCGGGGACGCGCTGTTCAGCGAGCCGGTCTGGTCCATGTACTGCAACGGGAGGAAGGTCGGGTTCGCCGTGAGGCGGCGGATGACGGCGGGCGACGCGGCGGTGCTGAGGCTGATGAGGTCGGTCTCCGTCGGCGCGGGCGTGCTGCCGGGGGCGGCGGCGGCGAAGAGCGAGAAGGGCGACGGGGACGGGGACCTCTTGTATCTGCGGGCCAGCTTCGAGCGGGTGATCGGATCGGTGGACTCGGAGAGTTTCCACATGATCGATCCGGTGGGGAGTTACGGGCAGGAGCTCAGTATTTTCCTTCTCAGGACGTGAGGCGTGTGATGTAATTGTAATTATCAATTAGCTTAAATTCGAATGCTGTTCGAGCTTATGTTAATTTCTAGAATTCAATGAATTTGGGATGTCCGAGGGGGAAGAGGTAGAGCAATGAGAAGAGAACGTCCAATTGTTTAAAATTCGTTTCCTTTTTTTGGTTTTAGATTCCAATTTAGCTTTGATTATATTTTTATAATTATGTGCTAACCAAGGACCATTTTAAGTAAGTTTTAACTAAATTGCGAATAAATAGTAACTGTCGGCCATTCCCATTACAGGTAAGCTGTTGAAATGTGTACAATTAGATTATGTAAGCGCTATGTAAGACATACATCATAGAACAATGCATGTGAAGTGAACTCACATTAATCGAGATTATGAAAGGCTCTCGGCCCCAAAGAAGAAATTACCTTCTCAAGCTAGACCCTATCGAGGGCTAAGAATTTCATTTTGGAGGCCACTCGCTCCAATTTTGACTTACAATTCGCCTAGGCCATGAAATTAATGAGATATTTCACAAGTTGGAAATTAATCTACAGAGGTGGTCTTCCTTATCATTGAAAGAAAGAAAATCAATTCCCATGCATATTAAAATTTTGAGATAGGTAGAGAAAATTATTAGGTTTAATCCCCCACCGAGCCCGAGCGTAACTTGTTGCTTAGAGTCACCCATCGAACAAAACCATAGCATTTTTTAAAGTTGGGCAAGCCTATGTGGGGCCCAATAGATAAGCGGAACTATAACTAAATGTCCTTGTTTAAGCTAGCTCAAGTTGAATTTCGAAATCTTTTGGCTTGATCATAGGGCAATTGTCAATCAGCTCGTGAACACTTGGCTAACATTTTGGAAAGTTAGCCAGCTATCTCCACACGAGTAGTAGTGAAAGCCAAAGTTTATATGGCAATTGTCATTGTTTACGGACCCAAATTTGAAGGTTAGATCTAGACGGTCATTCCAAAAATTAAGGGTGAGAAGGTTCAAAGGGTGGGAATGATAGATCAGGCGGCATGAGTTGAACGCCATGAAGATGTTAAAAATAATATTTCAAGATGGTTCAAATGTCTTTCGAAATCTATCTTGTGTCTTGAAAACTATAAGAAAAAGGCAGATGAAAATACTACATTTGTAATACGGAGGAATCAATAAATGGAACTCCATAAGGAAAAAGGAAGATGGCCCCCATCTTGGGCTCGTCCCACCAAGCGGATAGAGATGTATCGGAGCACCTGTTCCCTTGCTGATCTCTCCTTGACTCCTATTTTTGCTGCACCTGCAGTGGAAGGCCGCGGCACAAAGATATTCCCTCTCCCTCGCCATCCTCAAAAATTTAAAAACCCGTAATTCCTCAAGAATCGATCGGTTCCCATGACAAAGTCGAAAGATGACAACATAAAAATGACAAAACAATCGAAAGGTCTCGTCCTGCGTTCGCTCAGCTCAGCTGTCTGGGGCAAATGCCTGTATCCCCCACCACACGAGGGGCAAAAATCTTGCGAAAGATTCATTGAAGTTAACACTTGTCGATTCTTTCTGTCCCCCCCTTCCTGCTTTGATGTGCCTAAAGAGAGGATTGAGTTGGGGAGGGGAGTCACTTTAAACGGGTCTTGCTTTTATTTCTAGTCTGACCCCATCTTTGATTCTTTACCTACAATAACCAAACAAGAGATAGGAAGCAAAAGAAAAAGAGATAAGTATATTGAAAATCTTAAAACTCATTATGAACGTCTAATCAATTCTTAAAATTTTTAAAAAGTACAATCAAGTTCTAAAACTAATCACGAAAGTGTAATTGAGTTTTAAGACTTTAAAAAAACATAATCAAGTTCTAAAACTTATTATAAAAGTACAATCGAATCCTAAAAATTTTAAAAAATGCAATCAACAAAATTGCTCAATTGAATTTATTTAAAAAATTCTTGATTGCACTTTTTGAAAATTGTAAGACTCAAATGCACCTTCGTGATAAATTTTAAAACTCCCAATGTACTTATCCCAAATAAAAAGAGAGAAAGGAAGGAGAAAATTCTAGATTGACTAAACGAAACAATTCTCTAGTCTTTGCAAACTGACAAATGAATTGCAAATGTTCAAGTCATGGAAATTAATAGTGCTTTTGGTAATATTTTTGTTTCCATAAACAATTTATGTTCGGAAATATTTTTTTTATTTTTGTTCATAAGAACAAAGAAGTAGATTTCTTTCACTTTTTGATTCTGTTTCAAATCTGGTTACTTTTTTATCCCAGAAATAGAAAAGGGAACATGTCACAAATGGTCCCTATACTTTTACTTAATATGCAATTTCGTCCCTAAACTTTTAATTTGATCAATTTGATCCCTGAACTATTAATAAATATCTGATTTAGTCCCTAAACTTTCGATCGGTGCAATTTGATCCCTGAACTATTGATAAATGGTCCGATTTAGTCATTTATTACTTTTTTTTTTTTTTTTTTTTTTTTTTGCTTCTTCTCTCTTCCCTCCGTCGGCGTCCAACGAGGGTCGCCCTCGCCGGCGTCTGCGAGAGAGCCCCTCACCAGATCGGCGAGGGAGCACCCCTATGAGGGAGCCCCTCGCCGGCGTCAAGCGAGGGGCTTCCTCGTAGATCTGGCGAGGGGCTCCCTCGTAGATCTGAGGCTCCTCGTAGATGAGGGAGCCCCGCATGGGGCGACCCTCGCGGACACCGCTTCCCTCTCCCTGGAGCCGACGGAGGGAAGAAAAAGAAGCAAAAAAAAAAAAAAAAAAGGAAAAAATAACGAATGATTAGATCAAACATTTATTAATAGTTCATGAACCAAATTAAATAAATTGAAAATTCATAAACGAAATTGCACATTAAAAAAATATAAAGACCATTTATGACATTTTCCCAATAGAAAAATTAGCTGATGTTTCCAAATGAATTTATATAATTTTGATAATCCGATAAATGAAAAAATAGGAAAATAGAAAAATAAGATGGTTATCAAATAGCAAACATCCGACATTCATGTGCTTATCCCTAAAAGATCGTGCCGTTCAAAATGACCAGATTTTTTTGTTGATCGTATGCACACTCCATTGGATCATTGCAAAGCAATACGTGACCACCTGTCCAATTCTTTATATTTATTTCTATTTTGTGAACTCAGGCCCATCAAAAAAGCTCAGAGGTCATGCTCATGGGGCTCAATGGTTTGACTGGTCCATGAAACAATAATGGTGCAAAAAAGATGGAGCTTGAAGTTAAACTTTGATGCACGGTGACCATGACATCCAACAACATCCAACTTGTGGTTGCCTCCTCTTTTTGGTTTTTTGTCTCGACTTCCCTACAATAGAGGGACCTATGTTTCCTTGTCATTGTCCCCTGTAAAATCGCAACGATAATTATAACTTTATTGAAAAAGAGTCATCAATTATTTCTTAAGTAAACAAAGAAAATAATAATATGACTTTTGATACATTAACGATTGTCATCAAATGTATTATTAATGCTTTGAAAATTGAATATTTATTCACTAAATGCGGTTAACGAGTGTTCTTGTTAACAAGACCCTAATAACAATTCAAGAATTGACACTTGGGATGATAAGAGCATGCTCATGACAGGACATGCACACGAGCTAATTAGCCCTAATTCTTTCCACCCAAATGTTTGGCTCCACCACCCACGCCCCCTTTGCTTTTCTTTCTTCCTTTTTGCATTTGTCCCGTTCTTTGATACACCCGTGCACAACTAGACAAGGAAAAAGGAATGCTCCCTCTCTCTTTTTCTTATCGATTGGAAACCTCCCCAATTGGATCGATTTATATCGATTGGTTCTATCCATGATCGGGACGTGAACACATGCCTCAGGTAATATCTTATTTCGTCTGATTCTTGACTACTACTGATTACCTAAATCCAATAAGAATGAGTATTCTTACCTACCTTAGATTCTTTTTTCCCCCATGAATGAGATTTTGAAGATACAATCTAGCTTCACCTGTCTGAGCTCTGTCTGAGCTGCACAAGCACGTCGTGATCGAAAGGACCTTCTTTTTATTTCATTTTACTTTTCATTTTCTGACCAATACACCTTGCTTGACTTCAATCATAGCTTCATTTAAAAAAAAGGTATAGAGTATACAATTAAAGCATTAGAGAACGATGCGACAAGTATTTTATGTTTTGAAATTACTTGGTTACGGGCAAGTTAGCATTGGGGGCTCTTCGGACTTTGTCGAGAAGCCTGGCCCGAGGCGACAGACCGGAGAAATCAGGGGCGAGAGGCCATGCAATTCAAAAAAGTGTTTCGCCAAGTTGTTGGGCTTTTAATTCATTGGACCACTCATCGGTCCATTGACTCAATTGGGCTGCTTTTCTTATTTTGAATAGATAAGTCCTTAATCATACCGACCCAGAAAATTAGAACCCACAGAGAGAAACGAAAGAAAGAAAGCAAGAAGGAAAGACAAGTGCGTTTTGGATCTAATTGGGGAATTGCATAGTCGGGGGAAGATCATAAATATGTATATTATCTTTTTCCACTTTGGCATTGTGTTAGGCAAGATCTTAATGGAACCAACTTATTGCTATAAGGTAAGCCATCCAAGGAAATGTTTGAACTTATAAATGGTGGTGCGAGACATATCGAGATGCACTGATAGTCCTCTTCATGCAGAAATCGACTACATAAATGGAAGGCGAGAAGTTTGCAATTGGATGAGAGGCTATATCCGCTTCATCTTTGATTTAGGAGCGGTGAGTGTGTGCATGGCTTGAGATGTAATTTGAGATTGGAATTTTCAGTGCTCCATCGTAGCTCTAGCTCATACATGCTTGTTGGTGCCTAGACATGTACAGCCTCGGTTCAACTTTACTTATGTAGTACTCACGTAATGTGTTCTTTTTCTCTATGCGACATGATATGTCTAAATCTAATGTACAATTTATTCTTGCTCTCTGCATCAGCTATATGCTGCAGTTTGCGGAGTTTAGTGCCCATGGTCCATAGCATTAGCCTATCATAAAGCTCGTTGTAGGGTTTGGATCTTCGGAGCATGGCAACTCTAGTATCATGTGCACACAAGTCTCGCAGACAAAAGGTTTTCAAGGCCCAATTAACCGAGGAGATAGCCTCGACAAACGGGCAAGCTCTGGAGCACCTTAAGGTCTAGGGTTTCGTGTGTAGATATTCTCGACGGTGTTATGGGAGATGGATAACTATATTCTAGAGGATTCTCGTATATAATCGGGTTAGTTGGTAAATACGGAGATCGGATCTTCACGAGTAAATCAAAGAGAAATCTGCGACTGTAATTAGAGGAACTTAAGTAAATATGGAGGCCTTATCTCCTCCATTTGGATCATCCCACAATTCCAACAAAAGAGAGCAAGAGAAGCATTCTCTCTCAGCTGCTCAGCTGATTCTACTAAGGGGCGAATGAGTTCGAATGGAGCCTAACTATTGCACGGTTGCAATATTAAGTGTTGGCCCGCGATAAAAGCATCTTTCTTTTTGTTTTTTCTGTCACAAGGTGAGTTGAAGTCTATACTTTATTTTTGTATATAAAACGAAACCAAACCCGCTTTTTAGAGTTTGGAATCATTACGAGAGCCCAGGCTCGGGTCATATGTACTCAATACAAGGTCCACTTTGGCCATTACAAAAAGAAAGATAAAAGGTACACTTCGTTTCCAGATACAAAAAGAAAACAAGAGAGAGAGAGGGAAAATGTTCAGTTGGTCCATGAGCTGAATGAAGTAGGTGAGGTACCACGAAATCAATTCAGCTAATTCAATTTTCCTTTATACCATATTTATTGCCTGAACGTAAGCCGTCAACTGCCCTGGAATCCATTTCATTACTCAAGCATGTGAAAATGACATAAATTAAGGAGCCGTGGAGATTGCCAAAAACCCTAGCTACTCCTCTTTGGCTTTCACATCTGACAGCACGCAAACGTGTTTTCATTTGCCATGCGTGCACGAAAATGGCGGGACGTAAATTTTAAGATTAAGGAAGCGATTTAAAAAAAAAAAACAAGAAGGTTCCTTAAGCTTATTTTGGGGTTATAATATATATAGAGAGAAGAAGAGAGAGAATCATCGAAAGTTCTTTTTAGCAAAATTAATAGGAATTTTGTTATCGAGTGTCCCGTAAATTAAAGTTAAGTAATTAATATATAAAACTTAACAATATTTCAGACTATTCTCATGCTGGGCAAAATCAATGCTTTAAAATTTGAATTATCACAAACTGAACATACTTAATATGGTACTTCATAATAGAACCAAATCAATAAATTAGGTTTTGTTCTTTAGTACCGGCAAAAATGTGTATCTTGT
This sequence comes from Eucalyptus erythrocorys, assembly GCA_014182555.1. Taxonomy (NCBI): domain Eukaryota; kingdom Viridiplantae; phylum Streptophyta; class Magnoliopsida; order Myrtales; family Myrtaceae; genus Eucalyptus; species Eucalyptus erythrocorys. The sequence goes on from CM024602.1 coordinate 30,914,212, forward strand.
ATTGGAAGCAATTACCTCCACCGTTGCAAAATCACGAGTCACAGAACTTATATTGGTCCCCGTAGATGAAGTTTCCTATCACATGAAAAATGAAGAATGGAAAAAAAAAAGGGGGGGGCGCTATGGTCCCAAGTTTTGAGGTCAAGGAATGTCCTATTTTGATGACAAGCGTGAATAAATAAGGCCCGCTTTTGGTTCCTTGTACCGAAATCATTCATAAATGCCATTCACAAGAAAACGGGTTGCTGGTGGACCTAAATTAACCACATCCATGCCCTGTCAATTTAACCTTGGCTTTTCTACCAAAATAGGAAAACAAAAATTTAAACTTGCCTTATTCGAATTTACTATAACTTGCTACCCTCGAGAACAATTAGCCCATTATCATGCGGTTAATGTGAAGGTGAAGGCACCGAGCAATATGTTCTTGAAACTTTCACAACACTCAAAGTGTTGAAATATGATCCCTTCTGCAGTGACTTTACCAAAAAAAAGAAGTGTTGAAATATGGATTATATGAAAGATTGCAAATGAACATGCTCTTAATTTCTCTTTCGATATGCAGTTAGCTACATATAGAAATGTGAATAACTTCTCTAGTCATTGTGACCAAAATATTTTGAGTTGAAAATTCCATGTTATCCCTTCTTTTGGAATAGCAATCTCAACCATCATAAAGCATTTGATGGTGATTTTTGAGTATCACTCCACCGTGCAAAAAAGGGAAAATCTCATAAGGGGCCTAGGCCCAGATCTTGTGGGCCTCAGACCGGGCCATCGAGCGGGGCGAATCTATAGCCGCGCTAACCTTTTCCCGCCCATTAAATGCCGTTATGCGCTTACGAGCGCCCGCCCCCCTACACTTTCTAGTACAATAATAGAATTAATAGTAATAATTATTATTATTATTATAATTATTATTTATTATTATTATATAAGCAGGTGAATTGACTATATTGACCCTTTCTGTTCCTTCTCATTTACGAATAGAGTCAGAGCATCTATTGGCCCCATTATCATTACGTGCAGTCTGACCACCCCTCGCGAAAGCCAAGAACCCAATTATTTTTTTCACTTTTCTTCATGGGGCTTTAATATTAAACAATTCTTTATTTCCCATCAAGCGTGTTTTGTCGGCAGTGCTTACGTTATCTGTTGATTAGTTGTAAGTTCGGTTAAGATGTCATTTTTCTCGTCCCGCGAATCGCACCTTTTTATTAGACCCAAGAAAAAGAAAAAAAATCGTACCTTTTTAGCTGAATTACGGCTGGTGACCTTCGGAAAACCTCCCTCCATCACCTCAAAATCCAAGTGGTCAACGCTTTGACCTCCATCTCCATTCGCATAAAGCAGAATTCCCCGATGACTACTCATCTTCTGCATTGATGGCCGTGGAGATTTCCCTAATTCTATCGAGAGAAAGGAATTGAGGAGATGATTTGTTTTACATGGAGATAAATGAGACTCAGGATAATTATCATCGTATTTTTTATTTTTCTTGTTATATCTAATCAGTATCTTGAAGAGCTAACTCCTTCTGATTTAATTATGGATATTCGCAGAAACTTGTTACTCATATTAAACATACAACATTTTTATTTGTAATGCATTGATTACACATGAGTACGGGAGGTTGTCCATTGAGAATTTCAAACTTTTCTTAATTGGATATTTGACGGGTCTTCCGCGGACTCGTTCACAAAAACCCGTCCGGATTGGACCCTATTGAGGAGGCCGCTGGCCATGTGCTTTACAGTATTAATTCGGGGACCATTAATAAAGGGTGCCTAGAACAAATTATTCAGGAACCGAGGACTTCAACGTTGGACGTTGCCGCCTTTTCTCCATTTTTCCATACGTGTCGGGTCCTTTTGCCAGTGAAAAGGGATGAAAAGATTTTTGAGTGCCGCGGAAGCTGGGAAGTGGACATGGAATCCCATCTTCTTTTTTGCGTCACTCGGTCAGGCCCGGGCGGTGGAAGGCAGAAGTCAGAAAGTGTATTAAACCCTCGCTCTCCCTGTGCCTCAGCAGTAAAACAAACAACACTTTAACAAAATCCAAGTCCTAACACTTCCGGCTTGAGATTTGACTCCGCACTAACCCAGCTTTTCAAGATGATAAGGATAACATTTAGCAACTTTTCTAATTTTTTGAATATTTTAGTTTAGAGATAATTTTTTTTTTCATTTTTATTCCTGAGAATAAAGAAGTAGATTTTTTTATTTTAAATCTATTCCCTAATTATTTTTCAATTTTACTGATACTATTAGATAAAATTTTTGTTCTTTTTCTGTTTTGGATAATAAAAGATCAAGAAAAGTAAGAGTAAAGGTTTTGGGCTTTTTACCATGATCCGAGGTAGACTCATGCTTAGCGTAGGGCAAGCTTGTGAGGATACTTCAGCGGGGGGGAATTGCGTTGAGGAATTCAAGGCCACTCTGGATCTACTGCCTGAGCCTCCAAGCATTTAATGCACAAGATACAGGTGTCAAGAAAAAAAACAATGTACTTGGTGCTGCAGAGCTTTCTTTTGTTATTCCCTCCCTCTCTTCCTACCTTTATACCCAACCACCACTTTTCAAGAATTGGTTGCTGGTAAGTTGATGAAAGATTAGCATCTGGTCAATTCTTCTCCCAAGTTTCAGCACCCTTTTCTTCTTCACTCATGCATCTGCAGTGTGTTCATCTTCCATTGAATTTTGAAGTTTTTTCTCTGTTCTCGTTCGAGTGGTGTTAATTTCGAGGCTTGCATTGGGATTGGGCCACCGTAGCTGGTTGATGTTTGTTCGTTCTTGCTGTGGAAGAAAGGAGTAGTTCTCTCTGTACATCGTCTGTGTTCTTGTACATGAAGTGAGGAAAATTTGCATGAGGGGGTTTTGGAAGTGGAGAGGGTAGGCAGAACCAAAAAGTACTTGCCTTTTTGGCCCTCCCTCTCTCTTTCTCTGCTAGTCGTAATCATGAACTGCTTACTTTCCACCACCTAATCTAATGAGTATTTGGGACTTTGTTTAATTATTGGTCTTTTCTCAGACAGTCACAGTTGCTCTTCTCAATGACTCATCATCATAGTTTTTCTTAATGCCCCATCCAACAGCACCATTCTCTCTCTCTCTATTTTCCTTGTCCCTACTTGCAGAGATTGTGCAGGATTGTGATCTTGAGATGCCTTCTTAAACAAACCCATTTTCTTCCCCCTTTTTTTTTCCCCTTCTCTCCCTTTCCGGAGGAAACAGAGCACACCCACTTCATATCTTGAAGTGGGCCGTTCATCTGCTCGTTCAAAATATTCTCTTGGGAATTCTATTTTAAATCCTTGGAGGGTTTGTTTGTTGAATGGCATTCTGCATTTGGTGAGTGTCTGTCTGATTGCTACTTGCGGACACCCATATCTTGCTGCCAAACAGGGCAATGTCAGCTTATTTGACTTCACATTGTTTTCCTTATCTTCTTCTTCCTCCTCTTGCTCATGCTCGAGCAGGTGATGTTATATATTCAGGACCTGAAGAAGTGTTTCTGTGAGGTCTCGAGTTGTTGACAATGAGTGGACTCAAGCTTCAAGTCTTCACTTTTAGCAGCTAACGAGGTAACGACATTAATAGTTGAAGCCGTGATCCCGCTTTCCTGTCTTTGTTGGCCTTTTCAGCTCCACAAAACTGCGGCTCAACATTTCCTCTGATTTTGACAGGACAATCACGAGCGAAATAGAATGATGCTGGGCGTGAATTGCAGGACTTCCTCTTCTGCTTTCCTCTCTCCTTCACATATAAGTTCTCCAAGGTTAGATTATTCAATAAGGATTTACAGGGTCAGATGCATATGTTTTCGTTTATGACCTTCGCTTGAGACGCTGACTGATGGCACGTTGCAGTGCCGGAGAAAACGGGCTTTACAAGAATATACTTAATGCATCGCCGAGGCTCACTTCCACTTCTAATTTTGTGAGTAATCTGCACATTTTTTTAAGAACTTGCATGCAAGAACGTGTGCTGAGTTTTCCTCTTCTTGATTTGTCCATGAGAGTATTTAGTTCGTAAGCTCCAGGCAACAGTCAGACGTGCATATTCTGGCAATAGGTTGTGCCCATAGTTGTTGGAATAGATTAATATGTCTCACTTTTGAAAGAATTGTGCAGTTAACTATGCAAGTCCGAACGGTAGTTGATTTCTCATGAGGGATTGCTCAACCTTAGTAGTCTATCCAGATCAGGTTTTTAAGATCAGATGATGCAAATTGAGTTCGGATTTCAAACTGGTCTTTGCCGGCCAAAACCACTCCTGTTATCATCCCTCACATGTGGATTGAGCAATCCTGGGTTTGTTTTACCTTGAATGACCTGAGGGCGATTCCACCATGGATTTTGAAACTTATAATTATATTGCTTTGGCTTGCTACTAAAGCTAACCCTTTGAGCTGAAGCCTTGCCACTTGAATTTTCCACTCTCTGCTTTACCACTGAAAGGAGTCCCTACCATAAATACTGACTATGGATACCTACCTTTATCTAACATTATTAGCAATGTATTTTTCATAACAATTCTTTCACCTGCTAGTCGAGAACCCTGCTGTTTGCTTTGGATGCTACACCTTCACTTCTGTTTATTGATCTAGCATGCAAGACCCAATAACATCTGCGAGAGTTGAGACTTTACATAGGGCATGACGACTACAGAACCTCTATTTGTAAATCACTTTGCTGTGTCTTTTGACCCAGATTGTGCAATTGGAGAGGACTTCACCTGAACAAACATCCACATCTTGGGATGCTGAAAAGATAGTCAACTGTGATTCTGTACAATATATTCCTTCTAATGGCACTCCATCACATAAGGTTCTCATTCTATCCTTCTTTAGCTATATAAATTTATTTGTCAACAGGTATAGTATGGTAGTTATTGTAATTTGTACTTGTTGTTCATAGTCTCTGTAACTACATATGAGTGAAGCGTTGTGAACAGCATTGATAAACTGTCTTTAGAATGTAAAAGGAATTTACTCTGTTGATTGTCTTAGGCTGTTTACACGATTTTTTACCAACCCACATCTGGATTTGTACTGCAGTCCACTGTGGAACTACGGAAGGAGATTGCCACACTTGAGGTTGAAATTATGCACTTGGAGCGTTGTCTTCTTTCACTCTATAGGACAGCTTTTCAAGAGCATATGTCCACTCTAGCAAAAGTCTCAGAAACAAAGTTACAGAGCAAGACTAGGTCACCATTGCAGACAATGCCTAGTGAACTCAAGCAGAGATCGGAGCCACACATTAGACAGAATGGCATCCTGCATAGTTTCCAATCTTCCCCTGCGCATTGCTGGGCTTCTTTAGATAATCAGAGCAGCACTTCAAGTGTCAAAGCAATATCTGCTCGGGTGAGCATTCAAGTTGCTATTTTGCATCGAACTTTTACTACTACTCATATATTTTTTCCTTATCTGCAATATTTATATATGGGAGAATGATTTTGCAGGACCGTAAAAATGTTGATTTCGGTCATAGGAGCCTCGCAGATCACCTCGGAGCCAGAGACATCTCTCTCAGAACTCCGGAGAGACTCTCTGAGGATATAGTGAGATGCATATCTTCAATATACTGCAAGCTTGCAGATCCCACTCACATTCAAGTTGGCTCATCTGCTTCACCAACCTCTTCCTTGTCCTCCTCGAGCATATTTTCTTCTCATAACCCCAGAGATAGCTGGAGCCCATCTCGGAATGATGAAATTTCAGTGCATCAACTTCAGGGAATGAGAGAGGAGAGTGGGAGATATGGTGATATGGTAGAAGTTTTCAAGATCTGTTTGGATGATAACAGTTTCAAGTTCGCCGCTACAATGCTGCAAAAGTTCAGGTGGTTCATGGCTAATAAAATAATAATGACATAATAGCATGGCTTTGACTTCACACACCATGCATGTCCTTATTCTTTTAATCCAGTTATACAGTATCTCTGCACATGATATGTTGTGAAAATTGTTTTTTTTAACTGATTTTTCTATGTTCTAACCAACTCAGGTCATTGGTTCGTTGTCTCGAGGACATTGACCCAAGAAAGATGAAGCGCGAGGAGAAACTTGCTTTCTGGATCAACATTCACAATGCCCTGGTGATGCATGTATTGCTCTTCCTTGTACTTGTTTGCTTCAGAGTGCAGTAGAGATACAATTTGAAATGACACTAATTATTTACTCACGACTTAGCAATTAGATTCCTTTCCTTCATCTTATTTCCTGCTTAACTAACCAGGTTGATCTTGAACACGTCACTGCGTGTTTTGGTATATCTGTTGCAGGCTTATTTAGCTTATGGAACAGGCGGGCGTGTGAAGAGCACCACTATAATGAAGGTGAGATTGTGCTCCAGAGATTTGTCAGGTGGAATGGTGCCTTCAGTTTCTGTTATGTCATCATGCGATTTCATTTTTCAGGCGGCTTATAATGTGGGTGGACATTGCATTAATGCCTATATCATACAAAGCGCAATATTAGGAATCCGATCAAGTCACTCGGCACCGGTATGATTTCCTTACATGTGGTGCAATCTTTATATTAGGTGTTATCCATGCATTTACATCAGCCTATCCATGCATTTGCATTGGATACAGAGATGTATAGTTATTTAAGAACTCATTTCAAGCACAGTAACATCAAAATTCCTAACTTTTATTTGTGAATTCAGTGGCTACAAACGCTGTTTACTCCAGGAAGGAAGTACAAGCCCGGCAATACCAGACATCTCTATGCTTTAGAATATCCTGAGCCGCTTGTTCATTTTGCACTTTGCTCAGCAGCATACTCCGACCCACCGGTATCATTATTTGCTCTCTTACGAAGTAGTGTGATTCAGTCCTTTAGTAGATCTTAACTCTGGTCACTATGACGGCAGGTTCGAGTTTATACAGCACAGAATATATTCTTGGATTTAAAACTTGCTAAAGAGGATTTTATTCAAGCAAATGTCTACATCCACAAGGAATCGAAGGTCTTCCTCCCAAGAATCCTCTATTACTTTGCGAAAGACATGTCGCTTACCATGCCCGGGCTGTTAGAGGTGGTGAACGAGTGCCTCTCGGAAGTCCAGCAGAGAACTATTCAAAAGTGCACGAAGGGAAGGATTGATAAGTCCGTCAACTGGATGCCTCATAATTCGACATTTCGGTATGTGATTGACCGAGAATTAGCCAGAGGGAGAGTGCCGATTTGATGAATACCGTGACTGTATGTAACCCTTCAAAAGATTGATGTATTTGTTCTTAGTTTTTTGCCAAAATAAGCCATGAGCAGCGATTTGTACAGAGGTGTGAGGGTGCAAGATTCTTTAGGGAATTGAATTGGATTTGCTTTGAGCTAAGACTATCATCAAGGGCACACTTCAATTGTTGTCTTACTAGAAATGTGTAAATCCTATGTAAATTTTGCGCAGTGTGATCTCAGATTGATGTGCACAGACGATCTTTGAACCAGAATGTCGACGCTTTCCCATCAGATATTCAATTTCTAATCGGTGTTCCAAATAGTATTAGCTCCATCAGTTATGTTGAGCTTGGTTATACAAAAAAGAGGGCTGAGTTTACTATGGCATTTGTTGTCTACATCATGAAGATTTGATTCCTAGGAACTAGGAAACTCTTTATAGAAAATCTGTCAATCTAACCCAAAGTACTTAAAACCTCGAAATAACTTCCGAGTCCATTGAAGTGGCTGTGCCATACTCACAAAATTGAACCTTCGGCTAATTCCCTTCCATACTTGTGTCTTCTAGTCTTGATGATGTGTCTCCTGTTATGCTTCTGCAAAACTACTGCACCATCTAAATTCATCACTGTGTCTCTTTGCTCTTGGAGGTCTTATTTTGTAGGCCTACCATTGGAGACGTGAGCTCAGGATCGACTCAGGTGTTCTGAAAGCATATTCACTGCCGTCCATCCTAGCAACCTCACAACGTCACACATCTTCTTCAACTGCTGTACCAGCAATCCTGGACTATACGCATGAACCATCTACAAAAGGGGAATGTCGCGTAACCAGTTCACTCTAGGATCTGCACATCCTTGAAAGGCTTCTTAAATTGCTCTCCGACAGACCTGCACTTTCTCAAAATGCTCCTAAAAAATGGTACATTTTATCTTCGTCAGCTTGCATCTAAGCATAAATGCTTCTTTCTGCAGCTTTATGCTTTCATTTCATTCCGAGTCCCATTAACATTTTCGTGTCTTCGACGTGGCATTGGGCTTTAACAGAACTATCCGATGCTTATCAATTGAATTTCATGGCCAAGCCATGTTGAATTTGAATCTTAGAAGCCTCAAAATTAATTTCTTAAGACAACAATCATAAAATCAGTCATTGGCATGCATGATAAATTTGGAACATGTACAAATCCGTGCCGCACATTGTACTGAGCACTGAACATAGTACTTTCTGGGCCTCCATTCCAGATTGACTTGGCGCTTAAATATCATAAACGTGCAAGGCAAAGTGAGGCTGATAAAATGGTGAAGGGAATAAAGGTGTGTATACCCGCTGGTATCTGATTCTCTTCAAAACTTGCCAAAATTCTGGTTTTTGCGGGAGGCCTTGAATGTACGGCACATGTGTAATCAAATCCCGAGAAAGTCAATCATTTTTCTGAAGGATGGACTTCAAGTGCCTGAAATGTACGATTGGCATTCATTTCGTGAAAATTCTCCTGATGTTAGTTGGCCTGTTGGCACTGCTACAGGTGAGAGTACTAGTCAAGTTTCTCGCATTTGATGCATTTCAAGAGGAGTTTCCTAGAGAGCTTAGCAAACTCTGAGAATGACGATAGCTGTCATTTGGGCCAACAGAGAAACATGAGTGGATTTCACTAATGTTAGTTTCAGTACAATTTGAAGCTGTTGAAGTTGTACTACGTGCTTCTCCTTCATTTCCGAGTTACCGCTACTTCAAGTCCTCAACATGATTTATGGTAATGTTTTATGAAGTCACGCTGAGCTATGCTTGACTAACACTATTGTCATCATACTGCTGGAAAACATCAAGCAAAGTATTTTCTGCTGAGATTGGCGCTAATTCTTGAATTTATACTTTATAAACTCAGCTTACAATAGAGCTCAGCCCTGAAATACGCAAAAAGAGGACCCGAACTATCTAAAGATTTGCAACTTTCTTGATTGGAGAGGATCTGAAGTTGTTTTTAGAAATCAAGCCAGATGGTCTTTTGTTGATATTCATTCTAGCTGCATTATTTCAACATAGACAGTCTTCATATCGAATGGATATGTGGGTCTGATATGCTGGCCTTTTGATCTGGGTGTGCATCAATCCAGACAACAATGAGCTGGAGGTCCCGGATATAAACCACTGTTACATCTTGGTATCAGACAGATACTTCAGAAATGGAAGCCTTTTCTTATCTCGAGCAAATCTAGAGCACGGTGCTGATTTATTTTCATCGGATGTGGTGGGTTTTTTATTTGATGAGCCAAGTCAAGCCCATCCACCCATATTGGGCCAAACCCAACCCATAAGAGAAGACCCATAGGAGGGGCAGTTTTTTTTAAGTGAAAATAATTGCAATAACTGCAATATATAATAAAAAATAAAAAAAATGGAAGAACATAAATAGCATTTTAAGAGAAAGTATGTTCTTTTCCTTGCCTTTGAAACGGTTTACTTCCTTTTGAAGAATGGAACTCTAGGGCTTGAAACGATTCCTTTAAGACAACAACAGTACTTAATATATGACAAATAAGGTATGTCCATCTTCGTGATATATTTCGATCACTGTTACATATTTATCGGACATAGTTTCCGCATTCGTTTTCAATATTTGATAGTTTGAGTATTGATTTATTTTTCAGGAATCTATTTCCGACAAGGTGAAACTAGTTCTCACCAATTCAATTCCAGTTCCTCTCTTTTGCCTAACAGGAGCTCTATCTGGCATTCAAAACATGTGACTTTGTAACCCTCGGCTGGATAACAGATGTTGCTCATCCATGAGTAAAGAAATGAATTGTCCTACAAATCAATGGCCTTATCAAAAGCTCTCCACGGTCGCTTTAACTATACAATGCCCATTTCAGCTGCTTTTTCTTCAGCCGAATATTATTCTGGTATTGAACCTACGTCGGCCGGCAAACTTAGGAGACAAGCAGGGGAACTGTCAAGAGTCGTCTAGCTGAGTAGGTGCGATCGTTTCCTGCACTTTAGTTGCAGTACTGTTCAGTTGTGACCCGTGTCTCTTTGAAAATTCACTTCTTTTTAATGGCAAGGCACCAAATAAACAGTTAATCGCCGGACAATACTTCAAGTTTGCGACTTACTTGCCCTTGCCTAAGTCATCTAAATTTAGCCTCCAGAGAACCAAGAAAGCATGGAAGAATGCAAACGAGGGACACCCAAAAAAAAGCTCCCCCTGGTTTGTTGATCTGCCTCGACCTAACTATGGAAATTCCTAACTCCCACCCTAATACCCAGATTGAATCAATCGCATATATGAAGAAAGTACACGTCATATTATCACAACTAATGTACACAGAGAGAGAGAGAGAGAGAGAGAGAGACTTTATTTTCTCTAAAATTTCAGCCACACCCTTACACAATAGTTTCCTGTTTAATTTTGAAGTTACAAATTGGCATGTTATCAAGAAACTACAGATTTACCAAGCCGCATTAGCGTTTGATGCACTGCAAATTGATACAGCTGAAAGAGGGTGCCTGCCTATGGTTGTTGACTATCTGAAAAGAACATAACAGCAATTGCCTTCATATCGGATCTATGCAACTAAAAAGGAAGACAGACACTACCAATGTCAAAATGGCAAATCAAATATGCACGCGCTTCCAACAGAAGGCACTACGATCTCAACTCTACAAATCTTTGTCTCACAGCACGAACAAGGTCCATCTCCCCATGAGCAGCTAAACCTTCAACTACCTTTTGTCTAATGTCAATGTAAGGAATAAACCCTCTGGCTGTCATTGCCATGACCATTTTTCCTGCTAAAACATGCTCGTGGCACTTCAAGCATCCCTCTACCAGCCTTTCATACGACTGAAATCTGAGAGGGTAATTTTCCCTCTCCAAGTACTCTATAGTCTCCACTGCCTTCCGTATCTCTTTAGTCGCAAGCAGCGTCGCTAGCATTTTTGCCACCATATCTTGCCTAGGTGTCAACCCAAATTTCCCCACCATCTGTTTCAACATCTCTATAGCATCAGAAGTCCTTCTGGCAGAGCACATTGCGCCAATTACTGCACCATAGCTATCCAAATCAGGAACACAACCAGCCTGAGTCATTCCCTTCAGGACTTCCTTTGCTTCTTCTAATTGATCAACAGCACAAAGAGATGATATAATGTAATTGCAAGTGCCTGAATCAGGACTGTACCCAATCAACCTCATATGTAACAAAATGTCAGCTACAGAACGAGATTGGGATAGCTGTTCCAACCATGCGGATGAGAGGAACAAACGGGCTTGGGGAACAGGAACGCAGCCGGTGCGAAGGGTACGTTGAAGGATACTAAGAGCAACAGGAAAGGGATCAGGACTTTGAAGGGTATAACAAAGGAGGCAGGAGTATGCGGCCTGCAGCCTAGAACGAGGTCTGAGAGGGACAAAAGACTGTAAAATTTCATCTATTATTTGGGTTCTGTTGTTCCGGGGGAAATCTGATAGAAAAGATAAGAGTTTTGGATTTTGGTCTTGGGAAGAATTGAGAAGGTCTGGTATATGCTGGTAGTTTTTGGCTTGAATGGCAGCTTTCAAGCTTTCCTCAAGACTTTGCAGGGAAGAGACTGACCGTACTGGAGAAAAGTTGAAGACGAGGCTGCTAACATGAAGAGAAGACCTGTACAGTTGCTTTGCTCCCACAATCATATTCACTTCACAAGAACCAATGAATTATAGTGGTGGCGTGTTACGCGTGCCACGGTGTATAACCTGCAGAGGATTATCATCTTAAATGTCTGAAAAGGCGCACGTGCCGCACATAGAAACAAGCCCACACCCACATGCTCGACCATAGAACGACAGCTTGAGAAGTATTTGATACAGACAAGTGCAAGCATTAGCAATGAGGATGCAGAAGAGAGAAAAAGAGAACAACAGCATTGCAGCCTCGATCACGAAGGTCCATAGGCGCGCATTCACATGCACACTCAGGAGCTATAGAAAGACAATGGGACAAAATTACGTGCGCATAGCGAGTCAAGATACTATATGCAAATTCAATCTCTTCATGGGTTTCTCCTCCCTTCGTCTCCACAAACTATCCTCCATGTTAGAAGATTGACAATAAGACCAAAAGCCCAGGACCATGCAATTCATGCACCTCTTACGAGATTTTTAAAAAGAAAAAAGAAAAAGAAAGAATGCCCATCAAATCGGGAGCGGGGATGGACTGGGCACGAAGATGATTACCGTTCGCGTTTGGCATGTGCATTTCGTCGAGCAGGTGATGCTCAAGCAGCCGGCAAAACTGGAAGACGTACTTTCGACCACGCCATGGCGAGAGAAAAAGGAAGTGAGATGACAAAAGGGATCAGGAGTTCACGCTCGATTGGTTAGCGAATAAGATGGGTGGGTACCTCCTTTACGGGCGACCGAGGATCGAGCGTTTGACTCCCGCCATGTTCTTCACTTCACCTCCATTTTCTCCATCTGCGCGGAGAGTCCATGTTGCCATGTCAACTATCTGCCCTTTCACACGGCGATGATGCGCACGTGACAGAGTCCAAAGCCTTGCACACATTCACTTGCCTAAAAGTACACTTTAACGTAGATTCCACCTGAAAAACATGACTATATCTACACCTATATTTTAAAAAAAATACTTTTTAGAAGATGATTTTTTTTGAAAAATTAATGAATGAAAAATGTTTTCATCAAAAATACAAGTCTAAGCATTTTTTATGATTTCACCTATTAATTAATTTTCATGACCGATCACTTTTAAAAAGTTAATTTTTAAATCCGTGATTTTTCTTAAAAGAATATTTGTCTTTTCTACTATTACCTTTGAATAAAATTTCTCCTACCTACACATTGAATGGTGAAAACAAAGTCCCAATTTTCCTCCAACTAAGCCCCTCCACGCATTTGTTGGTTATAAAAATATTTCAGTTACTTCTTAACATAATTCTCTTATTATACTTTTGGAACTCAAAATTGAAAGATGATTAGTTTTATTCAATACAAATAAAGATTGGAATAAAAAGAATAGATGATTGAACTGAAAACATCCTCAATATGATCCAAATCAAACAGAAGATTCGATCGGTTCAATCACCCTCGAGCGCATGGCTTCTGAGGTCCACCCCAATTCTTCTTTGCTTCAGAATCAACAAGAAGCAAATTAATATGTGTCGATATCAAATTAATCGATGTTGCATCATATTCGAGTCTGTTTTCGCATGTCGTTTTTAGAAGTCGTTGGCCCCTTGACACATCCAACGATGCTGGACCGGACCCTATTCGGCCGCATTGCAGCCACTCGTTTGCAATTGGCCATGGACGCCAGCGGAACGAGCGGCTCGGGCGCGTCACGAAGCCCGCCCAACCTAAATTTCCCCAAAAATCTGGTCCGAGCCCTTCTCCTGATAATCTCAACCCTGTTCCTCGTACCTTGGCTCTCCATAATTACCAAAACGCCATCGCCGCTCCATCCTTCGCCGGGCCCCAGCATGCAATCCCCCTCCCTCTTCTTCTCCGCCAAGCCCGTCGCCCCTTCTCCGGCCCCTCGCGTCCGCGCCCTGTACACCGCGAACCCGCCGCCGTCCACCGCCGTCGGCAGCGACCCCGGCTCCATGGCGGCGTCAGGCCCCAGGTGGGCCCAGAAGACCATCACCCTGCCTCCCCAGCGGCGCGGCTGCCACCTCGTCACTCCCAAGGTAAAGCCCCCGTCGACCCTGATCGACCTTGGCCCGGGCTCTGCTTTTCTTGCCGTTCGCAGTTCTCGGCTTGGCGCGCGTTGTCTAATTGTGGTCCGAGATCGCGGACTGGTTCGGAAATGCCCGATTCCCGCGGGGTTTGTTGCTCTGCGGATTCGTTTTGAACTGGCTCGTCGTTGTGTTTAATTTCCGATGGGTGTTGTCGTGATTGGAAGTTGAGCGTGTGGATTTGCTTTTGCCTTGTCGATAGAGTCGTGAATGAGGGAAGCGTTGCTTGCTCTGTTCGGTGCAATTATGTTTTTCCACTGGGAGACGAGTTTTCTGGTTATGTAAGGGAGCAATTCGATGTGATTATAAATGTTTAAGAAGTGCTATAGAGATCCTCCCATGGCAATACGCCGTCTTGGGGCAAGACTTGACCGGGACTGACTAGTGAAAGGCTTAGAAGCCAATCGCGCCCTGGGGAAAAATAATTCTTGATATCGTCTTCGTTTAGAAGAAATACGGTAATTGCATTTTCATCACGCTCTTACAGAACAACAATTACTTAAATATGTTTGTATTGCCGGAAAAGCAAAAGGGTAATAGGTCAGGTGTTAGTTTTACTACAATTACTTGAAATGCATTTGCATGACATCTCCATCCAATTGGGTGTGGGGATACTTGCCGGAGGGTGGCATTTTCTGCCTATGCGATAATTTGTTGGTGACTGGAAAAAACTGTAGCACATGAAGGCATAGCAGCAACGAGCAGTTTTGACATGCTCATCTATATCTCTCTCTTATATTATTAAAAGCTAAGTGAAAGGTTTCGTTACTGCAGCCTGTGGAGCTGTATTTCCTTCAACTTTGGTTTACTTGATACCAGCACAGTTGGCACAGCAATTCACACATTGAATGAGCAGGAATGTTATGTTGAAGACATTTCATATTTCATAATAATTCCTCCTGTGTGGACAAATATTCATTCTGCTGGATTAATTGTTAATGTGTTCCAGTTGCGGCTTTGATCGCTTGGACTATTGTTTCTGCTTGTGGATAATTGTAAAGGTTATATTCTTGCTGAAAAGTTGTTTTGACCATACTGTATGTGTTTCTATTGTCGCCACCATCATTGACTCTTGCTCTGGTCATGCAATTGCATATCAGATTGTGAAGGAAATTGGACAAGACTTGTCAGAATTCAAGTGTGGCCTTGCACATCTTTTCTGTAAGTTGCTTTAAGCCTCATCTTCATCTTTTCGTTTCCTTATTCCACAGCAACTCAACTTAGCTGTCAACCGGGCTAAAGTAGTCTTGTCATCCGCATCCTGCAGTGCAGCACACAAGTGCATCTCTTACCATCAATGAGAATTACGACTCAGATGTTAGGGATGATACGGAGACATTTCTCAACAAGATAGTTCCTGAGGTTTGCTTATGCTTGGCCATGCTGCTTCTCTTATTTGCTTTGAAAATACTTAAGTGATTCCTTTCTTGGCTGTGGGTTTAATTTTCAGGGTAGATCCGCACCTTGGAAGCATACAATTGAGGGTAAGTCTGAAATTTGCATCATTCAGAATGTCGCTTATCATTCCATTCATGTTAGCACCTTTCTTTCTCTTCATCTCTGGGCAGTAATTTAATTTAGGTCTAAAATCTCCATAAAAGGTTAGAACAAGACATATATGGCTTATTTTCTTGCTGCATGGCTTCTTCACTGGTCATTTGACATAATAAAAGGCATGTATCTGCTATAGCAGTTGGGATTTTGAGTAGTTGCACTTTTTCTGAGACAGGAGAAAGTATGTGGCGCATCTGACTCTCTTATCATATAGGGGCTGAGTCTTGTTGTAGTGTATTGTTGTTGTCATTTAGTGCCTACAAGAGGCTTGTTGATAAGAGTGCTAAGGCACTATCAACTCTTTAGCATTTCGTTGACTTATGATTGAGTATGTTTTTCATTCCAATGAAGCAAGGAAGTTACTGTATTGGATTCAGCCTATTTCTTATCATTTTCACCCTTGATGGTTTCCGGTGCTCATCACTTGATCTTTCCACGCGGCTCCTTGTATCTCATCTTATTCCATGAGTTTATATGGCCAACTACTATTTTCAAAATCTTCCCACTTGGTTCTTTCGATGGTCAGATAGGAGAATATATTGACATTGGTTTCTGGACCTTGTGCAGGTCCTGATGACATGCCAGCTCATATAAAATCTTCCATGTTTGGCTGTACCCTCACGTGAGATGACTTGATTCCGTAGCTTTAATGGGGCTGCTATATTTATGTTATTGTTGCATTAACCTTGTTCATTCTTGTACAGGATACCAATTACAAATGGGAAGCTTAACATGGGAACCTGGCAGGTTGTGTACAGTAGTTTTGCCCCCAAAATCATGCCTTTTTATTTCATCTTCAAGTGTATGAAATTGCTTAATCATATCTCCTCTTGTGCTTCAGGGAATATGGCTTTGTGAGCATAGGGACCATGCCACTGCCAGGAATGTGGTCGTAACCCTTAATGGAATATGAAGTGGCATGAATTAGCAATTGGTTTTTGCCCTGATGTGTAAAGTAAACTGAAGGAGGGATGGAGTTCTTGCTTGATGTTTATGTCAATTGCTAAATTTAATGATCACTTTGCGACTTGTTCTGCAATGACTATTGTGGCATGTGTCATGATCTTAAGTGTGTGCGGGAAGTGAGCATTTTGCCATGGGTGAATGATTATGCATTCGCTTGGACGATCATGCTTCAATGAGCGAGAATGTAGCATAGCTATGTACTGTTATTATCGAGTTAAGATTCCATTGAAACGACCTCCCAAAGGCTATATAGCAGATGTCGGAAAAGTTTCCCATCATGCATCTTTACTGTCATGCTTTTCTGATTTGCCTGCTTTTGAAGGGTGATCTATCGTTTGAAGTAAATTCTGAAGTCTGATCCTGGAAATTGAAATGGCGGTATTTGTATTCCATGACTTTGGACCGTTTAGGATGGAATTTCTAGATTTGTCCACCCTGTAGCCAATCATGCAGGACTTAAGAATCAATATGCATCATCACATCAGGACCAATGTTCAACGGTTCTGGTTTAGTCGGTTATCTTCCCAGAAATGAAGAATGAAAGTTTCTTGTAGCCCTTCCGACCCAAAAAAATTGTGACCTGAATCAACCTGATACCCGAATATAATCCAAATTAAAAAAACGGTTCGGTTCGGGTTGGTGTGTGTCTTTCTCGGCCCATTATTTGCCGCACGGGAGCATCGATTTTTGAGAAAATAGAGGGTATCAAGCAGTATCCATCTCTCCATCCAAACCTCGTTAATAGACCACAAAAATTCCTAGTCTTTCAACAAATTGGCGGAGGATTTCCAATTAGCCATAGACGTCTCTGAAGTCGAAGCGAAGCCCGGTCGTTCTGTCCCAAAACCAACTCTGTAGAGCCAAAGCCACAGCCCAAGGAAGAGGGGGGAGATTCGGACTTACCGATTTGCTTGTTTTAATTCAACCCAGGTGAATCGCCAGTCTCAATATAATGACATATCGACAACGGCCAGATCCGCCCGGTTTTGCCTCTCTTCAGCCGCGGCCTCATCTTTGCCGACTCCAAGCCGAACCCTTCGCCGTTGCCATTGATTCTCCAGCTGCCTATGAAGAAGCTGCTTGTGGAAGCAGGCGTTGGTGGCGGGCCAGGGACCTAAGGGAAGAGCGACTCGACCAAATCCTTGAAGCTCACAAAACCTAGAGGAAATCCTTCAAAACCCAGCCTTCATCCCTCTTTATTTCAAAAACAAAATCATGCCGCTTGCTCACAGATAATAAAGAAAACGACACAGCACAGTCAAAAGCGCACTGACACTGCGCGCAAAGCTTAACTTCCACTTGAGTTTGCCCCAAAAATGGCGAACTTCAGGATGGCCATAGACTCGGCCTTTTGGGACCTCAACAGCATTGCCTCTCTTCAAGCCCTTGGCGACGGCGCCGCAAAGCTGGTTCTGAGCGACCCTGTCCCTCTTGTCGGCACTGTCGAGCCCTTTGCTTCCAGCAGCTCTTGCTTCTCCAGATGTCTTCCCTCTGGCATCATCCCTTCATATCATCCCAACCTCGAAGGAACTGGGCTCTTTCTCTTTTGCACATTAGTGCTTAGTTTATTGTGTTTTCGGCTTGGTTTGGTTCAATTCCGTTCCATTTGGGTTGGGTTTTCGACCCAAACCGTAAAGGTACTCGTACGTTTTCAGTTGCCCGAACTGAAGGATTCCTGATCCGAAAAGATCTGAAATCTTCACGGTAAGTGGGATACAACCGTTGTTAAGAATCAGTCTCTTGGCCAAGACACGTTGATGTTATATCTAATCACTTCAGAATATCAGTGGACAGACGAATGAAATTCCTGGCTGCCTGTGATATCCTATCGTTTCTGCCCTCTAATTTCCATGAAGACTGATTGCTTCCGAAAATCCACTTTTAGTGTCCTCAAACTAGCTTAGGTTGAAATGTAAAATAGGAGGAAAAATAGCAGAGAATGATGGATAGGGAAGAATTTGTGGCGCATTAGCTTGACTATGAAGCAAACATATGCATTTCTCAAGCTCGTGCTGCTTGGACTACAGCATCAATTTACAAGCAAAACTAGCAGACCAAGAAAAGCTCGGTACCAAGCTGCTCTACGGTGGTTCGGCCATGAAATATGTTATCTAACAAATAACTGGTATATGCTCGCAACATCAGCCACTTCCCTCAAACAAATGTTTACTAAAGCTTATGCGTAAAATGCCTCCCATATAACTTGTCCAGAAGAAGCAAGAAAGAAATATGGAGAATTACACTCCCCAATCAGAAAGACCAAGCCAAGAACTACCAGACAGATTTTAGCTACACTTACAACATTGCGCCTATTAACAGCATCCGCAGACAGAAGAAATTTTAACAAACCTGCATATAAATACAAAAGGACAAACTACTTGTTTGACGGCCGCTCAACCATGCCACCTGAAACCTACTTTGCCTTCTCTCAAGCTTCTTCCTCTTCTATAGTCAATCTCTGCATCAGACATAGAAGAGCCTAATTCATATTTACGACCATTCTTGGGTAAGTGAATCCTTGCAAATATGTCTTCATCATCAGTCAGAACATGGGTACCGGGTGTGCTTGATCCAGAGACATTGCATGAGTTACGATCTGCACAGTACAAGGAAGAAAGTAAGCACCTCCAGGAAAAGAGAGCAGGAGGAATCCTACACAACATTACTTTTCAGAAGGGTGCTGGTTCAGAAATATAGCATCTGCTTCCAAACAGGAGTAATCTAAGAGTATGGTATTGCACAAAGGACATTTCTGGCACATTCCATGTAAAGACCATCCTCAGATTCAGGCTCATTGTCCACAATTATATGAATGATACTTCTGATGGATCAATGTGTCCTTCAAACAAATACGCTTTGAGTGCAGACGTCCCAGCCTTTTAACTCATAGTTTCCCCAAATTTAAGCATATTAATATATCAATCTACACAAATAGATCAATCAAGTTTGATTGAAGCACCTTGGCCCTCTAGAGACTGACCCAAATCATAGTATCATGTGACTGCAAAGCAAAGTGCTGACAAAACTATAATCACCAAGATCAAATCCTATGAATATCTATAATGAAAATAATGGTTAATTATACGATATTTTGAAATTCCTTTTCCAATCCCATCATTTTCAGCAATATGAGGAGTAACATAGTACCTACTAAACCAACTTAGGAAGCTCACCTTTCCAAGTATCATGTGAAGTTAGTAGATCACGTTGCACATCCTGGTCAGCTTTAACGCTTTTGAAGGGCAGAAAGTCTGTGCCGAGTTTCTCCGCCTTTTGACCTTCACTATGCAGTCCAGCATGTGTAGATTCTTCAGTGGGTGGATTATTGGAAGGAAAAGGCGACATAGTAAATGAATCATCTGTAACATCAGCAATTTCCACATAATTAGTCGTAGTAATTATTTCATCTGCGCTGAACCCAAAGGAAGCTCTGTAGGCTTCGATTTCCTCTGCATCTTGTTTTGGGCTTCTGCTACTCTGCCAATTCTGATTCCCATTTCCAGCTGTAGAGTAGGCATCAGAATCCTTGGAAACACTCAACCTCCCACCAGTAGGAGGAAATGGTGGATTATGATCCAAATAGAATTCAGCAAATGTAGCTGGGCAGAAGAAATTCGTATCACTTCTAGAAGCACCAGTGGGGCTATGTCCAGATTCTCTTCCAGAACCACCCCGATCGCTTCGGGGCGACACCGATGAATCCCACTGTGAAGGAAATTCACGTTCTGGGAATGATGATGGTAAACGCTCACCAATGGGAGGACTTCCAGGGTAAAGCGAGTATGTGGCCTGGAGATCATGTGAAGCAACATAACTGGTCTTGTCAGGACATTTGATGTCTTTTACAGATGAAAAGTAAGCATAAGGAACATCAGGGGAAGAGGGAGTAGTCAAATGAGCCAACTCTGGTGGGGGAGTGAGAGGAGCAGTAGATGGCTCGGTTGTGAAAGTCGAGAAAACAGGAGGGGAAACCAGTTGTGTTTCACCAGCATATGGTCCTGTAGCGAACATTGCAGATGAAGGGCCACCTGGGGAGTTGGCAGACAACGACAGGAAACAGTTATTAGGTGACTGGGCTGTCGAAGGGAGAGCAGAAGTTGTAAAGGATGCTGGAGAAGAAGGCGGAGCTAAAAGAGATGGAGATATGGTAGTAGCATGGTTGGCCAAGCCAGCAGCTTGGGGTCCATTTGGCTGCGCTGCTGAGGCATTGCCCTCAGGAATACGAGACGCAGGAACTATACGCTTCCCACCTTTCTGAGAACCAAAACAAGAGAAAGCACCCCAACAGCCACCCCATCTTTTTCGCTGTCAATCCAAAATATTAGCATATTAAGATTGAATTCAGCTGAAGGAGCAAATTTAGAAACAAAATAGGATGAGATATGGGAAACAGATAAGCCATAATCTCAGTTTCCTTTTTCATTATCAAATTCAATAAGGTCTCATCTAATATTGCATGGCAAATGCTTTAACCATGGATGTGGCCATCCTTCAAGGTAAAAAAAATGCAAGGCACACTACATGGATGGCTAAAAGAAAATTAAGTGGCATTGCTGAATTCAAACAAGATGAAATGAAAGCATAAATATTGTGAACGAGATAGAAGATGAGTTAAGAAAGCATTTCAGATCTAGCTGCACGATGTCTCACATTTGAAGATCATCTAATTTTACTATTCTCCAAGACAACTGTTACCACGCACATGGATCAAATATGGATCTTGACCCAACCTAGATGGAACCAGATTTTAAGCTCCACCTTTAAAATAAGAGCATGGGGAAATGATTATGCTACCGAATTCAGATGGAGAAGTTCCCATTCTTGATCGAGAAATCTATCAAAATAAGTCATATTGAGGACAATGGCATGAACATGGTGAGATGCTTTGTTGTGCACATAGCAGATGTACTTTGGGATCCCTGAAACATCTATACCTTAAATTTTGGAACCAACCAGCCAAACAGACAAACACTCTTGGAATTACTCATTTTTATCCAGTACTTCAATCTGGTATGGCAAACTTACCACAATTTGACTTAAAATCACTAGCATCCAGCGCCTACTTCTCCAAGTGGAAAATCAATGGACTGGCACAAATATTGCATACCTATGACTAGATAACTTGTGCAAATTATGTGATTTTTGGGTCAAATTGAGCATTGATTATGCTAGCTATGCTGATGCAAGACGAGATATAATCATCGGGTGAAGGGACAACAGAATCAAAAGACATGGATGCAAAAGGATGAGCATATGGTGAAAGAATGCAAGTAAGCTTCTAACGTCGCCTCACTGCTTAACGCATCCTTCAGACACTCTAATTGAAGACCCACACGTACCATTTGACCAAAAATATCCTGTCTTAGACTCTCCTTAAAAGAAGTAGACCGCCACTTTTCACTAAACAAATCCATAATTCTCTAGTGACATCACTCTGCACTACACATGCTCAAAGATTGTTTAGTGGGCTTGACATTATACAGTAGACCACAAGTATAGCTAGGTTCTGAGTGGTCCACCCATGCAATGGCTCCTAGACACCATAGGGTGAACCTACCTGAGAACCGAAAGCCATATCCTATTTTCCTCCCCACCGTCCAAAATCACTGGGCAACGTGTCGCTAGGGTCAAAAAGACAACTGTTGGCTGCTAGATCAAGATCATTTCTAGAAGCAATGAACTTGAAGGCGAAATGTAGACAAACACCGATCTCCCACCCTTATTTCCGCCGAATTTCTAGCACGAGCTCATCGATAACAAGAGACAGCCCCAGAGGTGCACATCAAATTTGAGAACCGGATTCAAGGTCGCGGTCACAATCAGTGCCCCCACGTGCTCAGCACGTGAACGACTCCATCAGAGCTCGATCGG
Source organism: Eucalyptus erythrocorys (assembly GCA_014182555.1). Classification (NCBI taxonomy): domain Eukaryota; kingdom Viridiplantae; phylum Streptophyta; class Magnoliopsida; order Myrtales; family Myrtaceae; genus Eucalyptus; species Eucalyptus erythrocorys. The sequence continues at coordinate 30,936,528 of CM024602.1, forward strand.
TTCCGATCCTTGCTATTTTTACACGACATCCAACTCCATCACGAACTCAATCCCATCAGACATCAGATCCAAACCACAGTCTCCGAGACCAAAAAGGGGACCGAAGATCAGCCTACTCAAAAAGCGTACTCCCCTCAGATCAGATCCGAAAGCGAAAGCAACCGCGAATGCGACCGCGGAACAACCGCAGGCGAAAATAAAAGAACAGCCACAATCGACCGAACGATTCCGAGCTCACATCCACGACGCGAGAGAGAAAAGTGGAGGGGAGAGGCTCACTCACCGGCTCCGGCCGCTGCTGGAGAGGGAACCGATTCTGCTCCGATCCCATGCAACTCGCCCCGCTCACTCAGCTGAGCTCGGCAAAGCTCACTCGGTCCGCGCGAAAGGTCCTTTTTTCTCGGGGGGAAAGCGGTGGCGCACGATTCGGGAGGCGGCTTTCGGTCATGGCGTCATCTCCGGCGAGCGTGACGGCCGCCGCTGCTGCTGCCGCCGCGAGAAGCGGGCGATCGCCATTTTCGCTCAGTAGAGAGAGAGATAGAGAGAGAAAGAGAGGGAGAGAGAGAGAGAGAGAGAGAGGGAGAGGTTAACGTAGAGATTCGACGTCGCAGAAGGAGGAGAAGGAGAAGAAGAAGCTGACACAGTGAAGATTTTGCGTCTGAGGGGGAGGGGGAGAGAGAGAGAGATATTATATAAAGGGGGAATTATTATTATTATTATAATAAAGTGGCATTTTCAGGTATTCAATGGGAATTTAAATAATGAATTATTGAAGAATAATAACAGTAAGAGAGAGAGACAGAGAGAGACAAAAGTGAGGAGAGGATTGGAGTGAGTGTGACTTGGGGAAAAGGAAAAGATAGAGAGAGATAGAGAGAGAGAGAGAGAGAGAGAGAGAAATGCTTTTCCTAGGCTTCCTTTTTTTCTTTTCCCTTTAATTTTTTTATTGTTTTGTTTTTGTCTTTTGCCTTTTGCTTTTTGGTGATTTTATGGAGATCGAGAAAAGTGTTGTGTGCGCTGAAATAAAATATAATATCTCACATAAGAAATATTTTGAAAAGATTTTATACCATCAAAAAAAAATTCCAGATTAATAGATCCGTATCGTATTTACTCATTAATTTTGGAATATGTGCAACACAAGTCTAAAACTCGAGGAAAGTGCGATTGAGTCCTAAAACTTACAAAAAGTGCAATCAAGTCCCAAAACTTGTCATTTGGTTCAATTCACACCTAAAGCTTAACACCGTTAGTTTTTCCGTTAAAAATTGCCGACGTGGCGCCGACGTGGCATTTTAAATTATTTTTTATTTTTCACATAGATTTTTTTAATTATTTTTTATTCATTTTTTAAAAAATAGATTTAAAAACTAAAATATTAATTAGATTAAAAACTAAAAAGGAAAATTAAAAAAAAAAAAAAAAAAAAAAAGTGGGCGGTGCGTGCACGTGGTTTCCACCGCCGCCCAACGCCGGAGGGCGGCGATCCGTCGCCGGAGGGGCCGGCGACCGTCGCCGCCCGGGCGGGTGGCCGGCCTCGCTCGGCGAGGCCTCGCCGCCCCGTGCGAGGGCGGCGAGGCTCGCCGCCCCGTGCGAGCCTCGCCGGATCCGGGCGAGGCTCGCCCGATCCGGCGAGCCTCGCCGCCCCGAGCGAGGGCGACGAGGCCTCGCCCGGGGCGGGCGACGGTCGCCGCCCCCGGGCGGGGTCGGCGACCGTCGCCCGCCCCGGGCGAGGCCTCGTCGGCCCTCCCTCGGGGCGGCGACAGATCCGGGCGAGCCTCGCCCGGATCCGGCGAGGCTCGCACGGGGCCGGCGAGCCTCGCGCCCCGCACGCACGGGCCGGCGAGGCCTCGCCGCGAGGCCCGCCACCCCGCCTGGGCGGCGACCGTCGCCGGCCACTCCGGCGATGGGCGGCGGCGAGCACCATCGGTGGTCCTTTTTTTTTTTTGCACGCTTTTCTTTTTAAATAAATTTAGTTTTTCCTTTTCTCGTTTTTAAATCTAATTTAAATAATAATAAAAATAATGTTAAAATCCATGTGTATAATAAAAAATAATTTAAAATGCCACGTCGGCGCCACGTCGCAATTTTTAACTAAAAACTAACTGGTGTTAACTTTAGGACTGAATTGAACCAAGTTGACAAGTTTTAGGACTTGATTGCACTTTTTGTAAGTTTTAGGACTCAATTGCACTTTTCTTGCAAGTTTTAGGACTTGTGTTGCATATATCCCATTAATTTTTGTGTTATAAAAACTCTTAAGGTAATATATTTGCAACATATTTATTCAAACTGGTATATTTGATCAAATCGCATTAAATTTGAGATTTTCTAAGTAAATATGACTTGCTATAAATATAGTATAGATGTACTAATTTTGAGATTTTTTCATGATGAAAAAAATTATGTGAGATAATTGTGGCACGGTTGCACCAATTTATGGTAAATATGGCATAAATGATCAATTTAGAAATTTTTATGATATAAAAATTAGTTTGAAGTTAATATGACATGTGTATACTGTTTTGGAATTTTTAGTGATATTAGCACCTTTATCATTATTAATCAGGCCTGATAAGCACCGGACAAATCTGCTGATGTAATCCTCTCTTTTTTTTCCTTTTTCTTTTTTCTCAGACAGCGGTGGGACCAGAACATGGGATCAGCCCAGGGGGGCCTCTCAAGATCATGTGCAAAGCTACAAATCCTCAGTTCATCTCTACGTTATTTGAGGAGGTTTTTTTCATTCCACACAACACAAAGCTCACATGTACATGTGCATCGCTACATGTGTAATATGTACAAAATAAGGCATCCGAACAGTGTAATCTGTCCTCTCCAGTAGGGAAAAGCGGCACAAATATGTCAAAAAGAAAGACAGCCCACTGAGTAAAGCGGGATGCTTTTTCCATGTATAAACGGATAGAAAGTTCATTAGGAACAAAGAAAAGGGAGAAAAAAAAAGCCTAAAAAGAAGGGGATTCGTGCATTCCGAGTTCATGTTATCGTGTGTGCCGCCTCCCCTCCCTGCTTCCTCAGCTTTTTTTTTTTTTTCTCCCCTTTTTGTCGAGGCGAAGGTGGGGAGACGAACGCCCCACGACAATCGCGAGAATGTGAGACGAATCGAGTGATCGGGAACTGATGCATCCGATCGAGTCCCACGGTGTAGTGCGCGTAGTTTATGACACGGATCACTCGATCTATGGTGGGCGAGATGTAGATGAGACATCTTGCAAAGTGAATTATTGGAGTGGGGGATGTATTGTCTGCAATCTCTTTCATTGCTTTTAGGGGATCACAATCCAGACGGGTCAAAGATGGGAAAAGGCAGGGAGGGAGGCAATAGGATATTCATGGAATCCTCTCCAGGGAAATTTGTGTGGGAGACAAATCCACCCAAGTGGGCAAAGACATGTGCATTCATGGCTCCAAGCACTTAGCATGCTCATAGAAGGGGGACACTCAGACATGATCAATTTTGGCCCCTAAAAAAACACAACCCAAAAAAAAAAAAAAAAAAAAAAAAATTCAAGAAAGATTTCACTTGCTACAATGATATGACCAATATATCATGTCTTGCCTACATTTTCGTATTCACATGATATGAAACAATGAGTCGGTTATAAATTCTATAGTTATAAGTGCACAATAGAAATCTATCCAATTTTGGAATCCTATCCTATTTTATACCAAAGAAAAAGACTTAAAACAAAATCCTTAAGGGAACTCGTGACCTCCCATAAGCAATTTCTTTCGTGTGTGTACAATTAGCATCGTGAAAATCAAATCTTTCCCTTTTAAACATGCTTAAAAAGTACTTCGAGGTATCCGATAACATCTATAAGAATGGAGGGGTTGCACAGGTAAAAAGATAAAGGAAAACGACGGCTGCGCTTACGCCAATCATGTGAGGTTCTTCTTTTCCTTGCCGACTTTAGAGAAATAATATCAAAGACTTGGTAGTATTGCACATCGCCAACAAAAGGCAGTTACTATTGTATAGCATGCGTTTGTGATATTTGATAGCTACATCCGTTCGACTTTCTCTACAGAAAAAGGATTGCTTGATATTGAAAACATATGATAGGTATGCATAATGACTTCGTCACGATGGTTAGATTATATTCTCCAGTAGGGTCACTAGCACAAATGGCTCATAAATTGTGACTCAATATACAATATGATCCCTAAACCTTAAATTTATTTAATGTAGTTCCTAGACTTTTGCCTAATATATGATGTGGTCTATAAACTTTTAATTTATTCAATATGGTTTCGAAACTTTTTGTTCAAGTTTAATTAAGTACTTGAATTGTATAAAAATGTTCAATATTATCGTTTTATTAATTAAAGTCTCTAGATCATAGTAAATAAATTAAAAGTTCAAAAAGATTATTGTATATTAGACTAAAATTCATGAATTATCGTTCAGAAACCACAGTATATATTGGGCCAAAATTCATATAACTATTTGCATCATTATCCCCTACCTAGTATTGAATCTGGTCCCAAGGAAGAGAAGAATGACCATATCACAATGCAAAGGAGGTACCCGTTTGTTTTAGAAAGTCACTTCCAACATTAGTGCTGCCTAACATAACGCGGTAATTTGTGGATAACATATAACTAATTTCAAGCTTTTGAATTCATCAAAGCTATACAAATTTCGGTGGGGTTTATACATCATCACAACTTCTAGATATTAACAATATAACATAAGAACTACTAGGTCGAGGTAAATATATAAGCTCCAGTATGCAAAACCCCATCAACCCCCCTCATTTCCACTTCCTAGTTTTTCTTTTCGTTTCGGCAGTCTTTGGTCGAATCAACAATTTAATTGATCATCATGTTGAGGCATTCTCTGGCATTAAAAAGGCAAGCAACTCGCAAAATCTAAAAGTACTCACAAACCGAAGGTCCGATACATTGCAAATGAATCAAGCACGAACGACGCTATTGCAGTTTGGGGCTCTGCTGTACAGCATTGAGAATCCGCCGTCGACATCGTCGCAGCAAACCAAAACAAGTTTTGGTTTTTGAGTCTCATAGGCATGACAAACCAAGCACAGATGAAAACTTGAGAATGAACAAACCATAAGCATGACGTCAGCACAATGCTTGTGGCAATTACAAAATTGTGAAGCATCTTCTAGAAGCCATACTTGGTCAGCAAAAGCTAGATTGACCTAAGGAAGGAGAAGAAAAACAAAAGTCAGCTGCACGGACGAACCTCGTGGAAGCTAGAATTGGAGACACTATTTGGTCTATAGGGACAACATGCATGCACGAAGCACCTAAATAACCATAGGAATAGGATCACATTCATCTCCCCTTGACCTGAGGACTAGTATGTACTAAATAACCCAAGCACAGAATTTGGAGTTGACCCATACCGATCCTTGGAAGTCAATACTATAGACTGAACCTAAGAAAGTTGCTCCCTTTAGTAGATGAGGCCACTACACTGAATTTCTGGTGTCAAATGTCATCCCTAATCATTGACTAAATTCTCCCAATACTCAACTGGCACCCGAGTCTCGTCCTATTAATTTTGTGATTTGGAGACCCGAGTTGTTGAAATTCTAATTGGACTTTTCTCATCTAGGATTCCACAATTGATTCTAGGTAACACATGCAACTGTAAGTACAAAAAGATGTACAACAGAAGGTAAGTAGATACCAGAACAGAATGTACGTCCTTAGAGGTTTGAAACACACGAAATTTGTAATTTGGGTTGGGATGGTCCCGTTAAACTATCGTGCACAACTGCACATGCAATGACTAGTTTGTATGCTAATGAATGATAATATGGTCATGAGAGAGAGACTTGATGAATGAATGAAGATCATGGTTTGTGTAGGCCCATGAACTGAAAAAATCTAAGGTCTCTCTTTTATCTCATTTTTATTTTCTTTTTTCGCCATAAGCTGTAACTATCTAGGGGAAACCGTGTGACAAATTCATAACTTTCCTATGGCCAATTAAGTATACATCATATTGATATCATATTAGTAGGGCTCTACAAATATGTATATCATATAACACACCCTCCTCCTTTGTCCGGGCTTGGGACCGGCTGTGTAACATCGAACAACACAGGCGGAGTTACTTAAACTGAAAGCACAGCAACCAAAAAAACCAACCTGCTCGACCGAAAATCATGAACTTCACCCTTTTTTAGACATCCTAAATCATTGTTCCTCGCTCATACACCCATGCTACGATCTTCTCTAGGTAACTTACACATCTAGAGCACCCAACTAGTCCCCACAAGTCGCTGCAGTTTTCCACTCCTCAGAAGCGGATAATTATCAAGATAGTAAGCCCCCCACCCCCAAGGCAGCCCCAAAGGCAAAATCTCGTGGGATGGATGTATTAAACAACGACCCCAGCACAACCAGTTAGCAAAATCCTCATCATTTCACAAAGGTAGAAAGAGACCATATCACACATTATCTTCAGGAAATTTAAGACTTGTACTGGATCCAAGCGACCAAGCTATGTCAACTAAGCTTGAGTCCCTAGAAACCCATCGGACTACCTTCAAATGGCTCATCAAATTCTCAAGTACGGACAGGAAGCAAGTCTGCACGAGAAAAGGAAGAACGAAAACTCCTAAACCAAGACAAGACCAATCCTAGGGAATTTTTTTTTTTTTTTGTCAACTTGTTTTTTAAGCCCCAGTATGTTTCTGTTTTGAAAATTGGAAATTTATAGTTGAAATCGCTCCCAAACCCAAGGTTCCAATATCAAGAAAACAGTCCAGGAGTCAACAAGATCTTCTCAAAAAAGTCTCTTTCCAGGGAACAGTAGTGAACATCTTTTCTTGTAAAAGTGGCCAGGGAGCGAAGCAAAGAATGGAACTTGAGTCCAATTGATGATAGTAGGTCAGCACTAGATGCCACACGAATGGATCTTACAAGCATCTCTTGATCAATTGCGGTCAATCAACATTATTATCTAAATGCATTCTACTGATTCAAGCCAGTCAAATATCAAGAGCTTTGGATCCAAAGACCACTAGTTCACACAATGCAATGCCATCGGCTCGGTCCATTGCACCACTTATTGATCGAGTACAATGCCGAATATTTGTTCCTCTGGATACAAATTCACCTCCAGCTTAGGAAAGCAGTTGCCGGGAAAATTACACTGACTGTGGCAGATGGGATACTGCCAAAATCTACAAACCCACTGAACCCCATTAACTTACACCTGGACATCCATAGTAAAAAATGACTTCTTCAATTAAATTTTTCAGGACGGGAGAATTTCATTTTGATTTTTAGAACGTACTCTCCCTTCTCCCACGCGCTCAAGCAATTTGATGAAAACCCATTTGCATTTAGTTTCAATAGTTTGATAGCGAAAGAAGAGTGGGATTTCGGGATTTTGACCATACGTGCCTTACCCCTCCCTTATGCGACTTCCACGGGGAGTCCCATGGATAGTGCCAATTTAGCCTATCATCATGCCGACAGCACCATTACTAAGTTTTATCCCCGAGAATGGAGCCAGTCCGTTAAGTATTTTTCTCTTATAAAATGAACCCAAAAATCTCTGATGTCGCGCCATCTGGACCGTCTCCGTGCCACTAAGCAACATCGTACATTTGTTTCCGCCTCCTTCCTTATTTCCTCTCCAAGGCTCTGAACCGAGAGGCTGAGTTAGATCAATCACACAACCTTTTCCTTTCCCGGTTTTTTTAATGGGGAACTATGTTTTACCATTAAGACAACCCAACAGAGCATGGCACTGAAAGGAAACACACCTGCGTTTATGTCAAAGGATGTGGATGCGGAGGTGGAGGTGGAGCAGACAGTATACATACCCAGAAGACATCAATAGAACTCTGACCTCTGGCACTTAATCCTAAATGGACTTACACCTGCAGCCATACAAAATTAAAAATAAAGAAGGAAGATAATTAACAACTCACAAAACATTTAGTTTGAATTAAACATCGCAAGTCCAAAGTGAAACATGATTAGAGGAAGGCAAATAAACATCACCCCGACCCGCAGAGCATGGCTTGAAAATCTTCTACTACTAATAATACTATTAAGCTTGACTTAAACGCACAAATCTCACAGAAACACTAACATAAGCTACCAGATATCTAAAATTTAATCGCCAAAATCAAACACATTCTCAACTGAACTCACACAAATATCTTAGCCAGAAGGCATGACAAGTGGAAAAGTTGGTCTATGTTCACCTAATCATTGACACTACCACAGCCATGACCCTAACATGTTGATTTCAGTTTCCCAAAAATTTTCATCTGTCAAACTGACCAGCCATCCCTCTCAAATCAAAGCCTCCTGATATGTGCCCATGTATATGTATGTAGCATGTCCTTCGAGGATTCATGGAAGTAACAACCAACCAAAAAGTAACTAATCACAACAGATTCAGTAGTTTCTTCCTCCCATTGCATTATTACGACACTGTTAGAAAATTCACGATTGACAAGTGGATCCATCTCTCCGAATTGCAAGTAAATGCAATAATATAACTGATTGCATCTCTTCAATACACCACTGATCAATAATGATTCAGAAACTAATAGCATCATGCAATTTTGTCATTTATTGTCATACAGAAGATCAAAGAGGAGCACTATAATTGCTTCAAGTTAGAAGTTACCAGTGTATTTCAATCATTCGTCACATTCACCTTTCTTATAAAAATAAATAAAAGCGTGTTTGTACAAAAAAATAGAGATCCATCTAAAAGAGTATATACCAATTTACAGTGTCTACAAGGCGAAACTCATCTGCCGCACAAAAATATCTACAAGGATAGACATGAATTAGATATTTATTTTCAAATCTAAGCAAGAATGTCACTGTAAGAAGAATCACCATGATCACATCATTCGCCCTTCATCAGCAATTGCGTCTGTGACCTGGGTCAAAAGCATGGATCAGTAACGCCATAGAAAAATACAAAGATACACTGATTAATATTTTCAGGATATAAAATGCAGGTTTATTTTATTTTACAATAAAAAATGATAGTTGAGTCCCCTTAAAAACAAGCATAGTACATGAGATAATCTAAAAAAATCATTTGATCACATACTGCAAGGTGGCTGCTACTTTATACACAGATCCTTTTGACCATCTCCATTAAAGCTTCAATAGATTAGAAATGAATATTTTCAGTGAAACCCCCAATTCTATTTTTTCAGGATAAGCTCAGCCGTTTCTTTTCATTGGCCTAAGATCCCCAAGCTTAGAAAATATATAAAAGAACAGTAACTAATAGAAACATCATGGCTCCCCCAACCCAATGCAGAAATGTTATTTAAAAAATGGATAATTGCAACATAACGAAACAGATATTAAAGATCACGAAACACAAGCGTAAAACGAAGAATATTTTTCCAACCAATGAAGTATCCCCTAATAGAACAAGACAAGATGTTAAGGATCATGAAACACAAGCCAGAGAAAAGATAGAAGCATGAAAAAGATGGCATCCACACACCTTTGGTATAAATCAATATCTGACTGTACAATATGAAGAAAGCAAGCCATGTCCACATGTACTTGAAAGGGAGCCGATGGGACAGACCTGACATAATTCTGGACCAGGTAAGGCGATTAAAATGCTTGTTGCATATGAACAACATCGTCAAGAAAATATGTGAGACATACCACTGAGAGCAACTCCGAACGGGTCTCAATTTAATGATCCACGACACCTGGACGGAGGAAATAAAGTCACAAAGTCAACACCACCATAGTAGTTCCAAAGTTTAGGACTCTAGGGAGCATGAGCTTTCTAATTCATATCTCTGCTGTGTTTCAACTAAAGAATTAATTGTACGCATGTGAGTTCACTAAAACAGCAGCCCCACAAGTTCTCTAAAGCTAGAGCCAATAAATAAATGAAATCAACAAATTCTAAGAGAGGAGTACTGCGCTTAAAGCAAAACAAAGTTATTAGCAAAAGAAAGACATGTAGAACTAAGAAGTGTTACCTTCTAGAACCACAGTTGCAGGGAATCTTTTTCTCTTCCAAAGGAAACTTGTAATTGTAAGTAAGTTCTTCACCAGCAGCTATATGCCGCTTTGCATATATAAAAATCCTCTTCTGACCATCTACACTAATGATTTTGGTGTAGCAATTAGGCTGAAAAATAAATTTATCAGTCTTGGAACCCATCATCATCATTCATGCATATAATACTTAACTAACACAAATAAATGGAGCTACCTCACAAGAATGATTTATGAATCTGGCAATCCCACCACGCTTTGTAGCATCAACCTGCAGTTGATGAAACAGCATTAACCTACCTCCTTCCACAGAGAAAGGAACATATTGCAGATTCTAAAATTGCAAATTTTGGCTCTGGAAGAAGTCATCCATCAAACCAACACACTGAGGGAAAGATGGAGGAACATAAATAGAATAGCATAATCTGAAATATACCTGACCTATATTACAAACTAAATAATTCCAAAAAAGGAAAAAAGCATGCATAGCATAAAGATCAGATCGGCTGGAAAGGTGAAAAGTTGTGTTCTATTAGAAACTAAACTGTAGACAACAGCCTCAACAGCAAAAATAGAAGATAAAAAAAGAACGAAATATCATATTTAGCTCTCTTAAGATCAGATAATTTGGCCTCACTGACCACATAACCATCATCCAGCCTGAAAAGATAGCTGCTGCCAATGCCCATCTTCTCATAATGCCGTTCACGTATATCAGATACCTATGAGATACAAAAGCATGATGTAAGATGCCAATGCAACCGCCCCGGGGGGGGGGGGGGGTCACATAAAAATTAGCAACCAACAATTTTATAAGAAAATAGGTGATTTTACTGCAACAGATACCAAGAGCGGTCTTAAAAATTACCTGAGGACGAATTAATTCACCGACATATTCAATGACAAAATCCTCTGCCTCAATTGGCTCCTGGGCAATAAGACCCCAATCATGTATCCTGCTTCGTTGAAAACTCAGACGTTTCTTTCTTGCCTGAAAAATACCAGCATGCACATAGTAAATAATAAAGAACATAATATAATACAGCAAGTGATAATTCTCTCTTCACACCTTTAGTTGAGAGGCTTTAAGAAGATCAGCACCCTCCGCAGCAGCAAGAAGATTCCGCATTTTCACCCTGTTTGTTCTTGCAGAAATACCCTTAATTTTTGACCACTGAAATGTGTTAATTTGGGAGCCTGTTTTCTTTGATTGAATATGTTGAACTCCCCTGCTTCGAGCTTTTTCAGCAGGGCTTGCTTTCATTGACCATTTATGCCATTCCCACCCATTAATTGAAGATCGTGCACATCCATCAGAAATAGGGCAAGGCCTACATGTCTTGGACTTACTGGACTTGGACTTCTGCGACCCATCCTGTCTCCGCTGTGCTTTCTTTGAGACACCATTTGGCACCAAGACGTCTTCAGGATGGGGCAAGTAATGATCAATCACCTGCTTCTTTTTAATTTTTGATGATACCTTTACCACTAATTCAGGAAGAAATTATCAATGTGAGGGCAGAAAACAATTGTGGAAGAAGAAAAGGACAATTGCTATAACGATACCAACATTTCTGCATGTTCTTTGAATAATTTGCCGAGGCCACTCTTTTGGTCCTCAACCCATTGATGTTCATGTTTGCTCTATCTTCGAGTTCCTGCAGCTGATTTACAACTTCTGTTTTCTTAGGTTTTATAGCACCCTCCGAAGCCTCGCCCTCTAAATAACAAAAACATAAAGGACATATTAAAGAGTGATCATGAGATAATTTACATATCATATGTATATGTAAGCATACTTATATTAACACATTAAGAGCTGAAACCTTTAAAGGTCACAGAAGCCTTGTCGTTTTTAAATCTCGAAGTCTTCTCTGGTGTGCTCTTACTTGGCAAGCCTCTCTTCAAAGTGGCTTGAAACGACCTTGAACAAGCAGATGATTCAGTCTGCCCTTTAGTAAGCCTTCTCTTTTTGGGAACCACAGCTGTAGTTTTAACATGCACAGTATCCTTGGAGAACTCCTCTTCCCTCGACTTTTCTGCTTGTAGATTCATTGAACCAGCACCATAAATGGTAACGGATTGAGAAGATAGGACTTTTTTCCTTACTTGATTCTTTTTCCGGAAGTATGTATATTGGCCGTGCTGTAAAGACTTTGAACCATCTTCTGATTTGACTACAGCAGATTCATCTTCAGCACGTTCCCTATGTACATTAGAAGATTTGTCCTGCAAAAGATTCGAGCAACATACGTGAAGAGAAAGAATTTCAAACCCTCACCCCTCTCAAGAAGGATAGTTGAAAACCTTAATATATGTTCATGAAAGAATTTTAAATAATTGCCTCCAAAACATGAAGGAGAAATTTAGCAAATCAGTCGAACAATTTAAGATATGACACCTGATACATTCGTATTTACCTTATCAAATCTACGGTTTTTTGAATCATGCCAGGATATAACAAATTGCTGAAGAGAACCACGGAAAAATAATTTCCATTCACCCAGCACCTCATCATACAACTTCTGCCTGCACATTGCCATGCAAGTATGTTCTGCCCTCGGAGGCATACGCTCGTTGGACTGTACAGGCTGGAATTTACGTAGACCAGATGGAAAGGAACTTTTAATACTGCCATCAAGTCCAGGGGGGGGAGGCTCATCTGTTTCTTGGCCAACAATCACATTACCCAATTCTGTGCACAGTTCTGTGAAAATACAACCCAAGATGCGGGAAACATTGTCCATTGAGGTTTCAGGAAAGCTTGTAACTGCTTCCACTGGAGTTTGAGAACTTTCAGCAGTCATCAACACATTATCAGACCTTGAATCAGTAGGCAAGTCGGATGAACTGGATTCACGATGCAACTGAGATGAAGTCTCAACATTTTCCTGCAATGAAGTCAATCTAGAATCAGTTGCAGAAGATAAGATCAACAAAAATCACAAATAGGCGAAGCGTTGACAAGCTTTGCACCAACAATGCAACACACACAACTCGATAAAAGAGAGGAACTTGACTCTGAAGACGACCTAATACTAAACCAACCTCATGAAATGGGTCATTTTCTGACAACCTAACTAGTTTGCTGACCTCCTCCTCTATAAAATATCCGGCATATTCAACCAAAGAATTCTTTGCATCCGCATGCAGTTCTCCCTCAACCCTTTCTCGGATGCAATTGATTGTTTCAACAGAGCTCCTATGTTCAGATGAACTCTCTCCTCGTAAAGCAGAAAGTGCAAGAAAAGCCCGTCCATCTGTGTCTATATTCACAGACTCAAAACCAGGAGGGCAATCAGCATCTCGTTCCATAGCTGGCAATTCAGAAAGGGACTCCTGAAAAAAAAAAACAAAACAAGAATTTTACACAAGAACAATGATAAGACTAATTAAACCCTAAGAAAGATTCTGACGGAAGTACATTTACGGCCATAAGTTCCTTGCCCTCGCTGCCAGGGCAGGTTAACCTCGGTTGACTGAACCAGATCTTTTGCCTCCTCCAAGCAGTGGCATAATCTGCTATGTTATCATAAAAGATACCATTCCAGGCCACTTCCATGCAATACTTGAAAAGCATTCCACATACAACTGAGCATGAAGCATTAAAATTCTCAATGCCTCCAACAGATTTGTATATCCTAGGAGAATGTGCAGGAACTTCAGCAATGCAACTTCGATCAGATATAATGCCAAAGGCATGTAACTCACAATCACGAGCAGGAGATTGTGCAGGATCTTCAGTGCATTTCCGATGAGAAATATTTCCACAGACTCCTAGCCCACAAACGGGTTCCATGGAGCATACGCTCTGATTAACAATTTCAGGCTGCCAATAGAATGAATAAAATATCAGAATACGGTTTGGTGAAAAACATTGAACAGAATTTATTATTTGTATGCTTTACCTCTTCAACGTCAAGGAGGTGAGTCCCTTTGGCTTGATTTGAAGACTCAAGCTTAAGATTTCTTTGCATTTTCTTCATATTTGCAGTGTCAGCAATAATATTACTGATGATCTCATCCAGCAGCACTCTTCGAACAGATTTCATGACACCGCCATGCAATTGCAAAGAAAATGCCCCGGAAATATCTGATGTGAAGCTTAGAGCAGAGTTACTCTCGTCAACTTGAGCATTAGATGAGTTATCACCACCGTGTCCCTCTGCTTTCCATGCATTAATGATGGATAGCAAAGAGCATTTATACTTATTGTTGATATGATATACCTGGCATGAAAAGCAAAAAGGCTACTTTGAATGACAACATGACATGAAAATTAAATTAAGATACTGCAAAGAGAGGGGGAAGAATTGAGAAATCATGAAAGCACGCTCCAAAATCAGAACGCACCCAGAATAAACAAAGTATTTTGATCCCCATGTGCTGATTCTAGTGAGAATGTTAATCACAACATCAAATTATACACAACATACTTCAATCTCTGCTCACACACTAAACAGCTGAGCATCATTGATGCCTGGACAAGTTAAATGATATAATTTAGTATGTGCATGAGGGACAGCATGAACTGCCAAAAGTCCACAGCAAGTAGTTTCTCCTATGAAAGGGAAATTTGTGCCTGACTCAACAGTTATAAGAAATAAAAGTGCTCCAAGAACACTTTGTGCATGCATCTACTGAAATTGTCACTAACTAGAGAAATCACTCCGAAATTGACATATGCAATTCTTCCCTTTCTCCATCCACGCATGTGATACCAGCAATAGGCTAGCAACAAAAAACATATTTCAAACTTATATGCTCAGACATCTCTATCTAGAATATCATATCACATGGACAATATTTAAGCACTTAATTAATGATCCAAAGCCGCTTGGATCCAAAAATAAATTAATTGCATCTACAGGCTCATTAGTTTTCCCGAATATTCCACCAAAATTGCCCCATGTGATTTGCTTTTTTTTTTTTTTGGGCGGGGGGGAGATGGGGATCTGGTAGATGGCTGTTTTCTTTCCACATTTTATCAGATGCATCAATCACCATTTTTCATATTTTTCTATAGCACTGTCCAGGCCCAAATTACAAGAATATTACCAAGCCCACCCAGAATTTCATTCATTCCATGCTTATGTGTCCTGCTTTGAAGCCAACTGTGGCTATCAATTGAAGAACCAGATCCAGGCATATAAAATGTTATGCAAGAAAACTATAATACATGCGCGAAGTAGATCACAACGGACAGCGACTTGTTCATGGCAATGCATCAAACATGCTTCAGCAATACACAACTCATCATGACAATCCTAATTGTCTTCCTGAGATTAGATTCATGACATGAAACTATTTGATAAATTTCAGAGGAATGGTTTACCATTGAAGAACCCCGCAGGTATCCATGAAAATGCCAAGCATATAATTCCGAAAGACAGTGTGGTCCATGCTTCCTCCCTCCATCGTCTTCCACCAACCAACAAGGAGCCTCCCTATCCTAGAAAGGAAAAAGCAAGCGCATCTAAAAACCATAGCAAATTATTTGTCCGCACGAAAGTCAAGTGCCCTAAAAATTCACATCAACATGACTGTTGTCCGGAGAAACACAGGCACAGAATAAAGAAAAAGGATAGGATGAAAGGAAATCAATACCAGCTCCAAGAACGATGCAGCTGGAGTAGCTATTCCAGAATTTGCTACCACCTGGCTAGCAGAACTACCATGGCCAATAGAAATTTGGGATTGAACCTGAAAACTTAAGTTACCATAACCAGAAAAACCTTCTTGTTCATGTATAAGGGAACCTTTGGTTGAAGAGGTTACCGAATTTGGCAACATAGTCGTGCAAGGATTAGTGGATAAGTAAACAAATCCAGTAGCGATGTGGTCAGGAAACTGCTTGAAATATTTCAAGGGTACAGGGCTTATCAATGATCCATTCAACACCGGGTACACAGGTAGTTCTTCGGGTAAGAAACCAGTAGATAAACCCTCAAACAACTGCTGTTGGATATAAGGACCACACATCTGCCCCTGTTCGTTCATGTACATCCACCCACTGACAAAAGCATTTTGTGCGTGCACCATGTGACTCTTATTCGTATACGATGCAACCCCAGTGTTACACGAAGCAAGGGTCTCATCACTCTTGCTATTTGACTGTAAGGTAGACTCTGTCGCAGAGTTCGCACCGATTTCTTCCTCCGTGTCGCAGCAAGACGACGTACCATGAATGCCGCTCAAGCACCTAACGCGTTAGAAAAACACACCATAAGAACCACGCCAAGCAAATAAAACAATAAGCACGATAACGGAAAGCGAAGAAACCAAGTACCCGCGAAACGAGTGGCGCCCCTCCGTCGCGTGCTCGCCCGGAGAAACGGGACTGCCATAACCGCCCATACACACGTGCGAATCCACATATCCACGCTCAGAATTCAGTACCCTCAGCCGCTTCCTACGAGGGAGAGAGCCGCCGCCGGACTCACCGTCCGACAGCGCCTGCAAGGAAACCATAGGCCCAACCACCCGATCCGAAGCCAACCTGAAACGAACCGAGCCGCATCAACCACGATTGGCCGAAACCGAGTCGACCCAACAATCAACTAATCAAACAAACACGCGGGCCATCGTCGTCATCGCAGGTGACACACGCTCCCATACACAGATACGAAAACACACCCCCGCGAGCGTACGCGAAGATCGGGGACACGCATTGGCCCCCCCGGGGGAACCAGAATTGACCGGATCCTTCCTACAATCGACGAAACGGGTCCGGGAGCAAGGAGCTTCCTTTTTTGGGATCCCGATCCGATTAGGAAACGACAATCGAGGATTTGCGGGGTTGGAATTCCGGAGGGCTTTACCTGGTTCCCGCAGGTTGGTGTCCGTCCTAGGGCAACGACCGGGGATGCTTTTCTTCGTCTCGGTCGCTCTCTCTCTCTCTCTCTCTCTCTCTCGCGGAAGAAGCCCGGAACGTGAGGAGAGTGATGCCGCTGCTCGTGTTTTGTTTTATATGGAAAGGGGCTTTTTTATGCAAAAAAAAAAAAAAAAATCTGTACTAATATGATTTCTAGTCCCCCTTGTTTCGATGAATATCGCGATTTAGCCACGAGATTTTTTTATTATTATTTTCGCATGGGCCCGGCCGTGTTGGAGACGTCTTTCTTTTAGGTACTAGGTAACTTCGCATGGGCATGAGCAGACTTGTCGAACGGTGGCTTGGATGGAAGGTCATTGTATTCAAATTGACTCGACTTGTACCCAACATATACCGAACCTCGACTTATATTATTAAACTACTTTTGTATTTAATCAAATTTAAGAAAATTCGCACTTATACTGAGATGAGAGAACACGAAATAAATACTGATAGAAAGTGAAGAGAGAGTCTAAAAGTGAGTTAAATATAAATAATATTGTAAACTCATATAAATACCCATTTAACATCGATGACCGTTATTGATTAATTGTTGATATCTGATGACATATGGTTAACGATAATTAACAAAGGTAACAATTAGAAAGGCAACAAATTATCGATTTAAGCATCAAGAGAAAGTTGGACACGTGAAGGGTGTCAAGATGTAGGTATGATTTCCAAGTCACCGGAGAGTGAGGCAATGGAAGTTGCGAAGTAACCAACACGTAGTTCAAAGGGAGCAACCGCTTGTAGATAAAATTATGGCATCTTGCGAGCACGGACCCGAGATTTACAAAATTGAGAGAACATGGTTACAATCATAGGAGATCTACTCGAAGATGGCTATGTCACAGCCATTATAAAATACCATCATTATCTTTGCAAGCAAACAAACAAATAAACTATTTTTCAATTATATTTACTTTCTTGCATTGTAATTTCAATTTTCAAATTCGCATCGTTGATTAAATTCCAACGAGTTTTTTAGTTTTAGTTTCATATCTGCTTCAGCTATTAAATTCCAATGTAGCATCTTTGTATTCTCAAGTTTTTTCGTCAATTAGATTCCAACATAATCTTTTTACACTCAGTTTTATTAAGGTGGTTGTATTTTTCAAGTTCATTTAATTTCGGCACTATCTGTGTTCGTGCATTTCTATTTGAAGTAAGGTTATCATTGTTTCTTGTCTATGATATTTAATGTCCGTTCATTAAATTTCGGCATAATTTGTATTTGTGTAGTTCTATTTGAAGTAATTAAATCATATTTTTTTGCCTATGATATTTCGTATCCGAAAAAACCGAAAAATGACTTTCAGTCAAAAATATTTCGTCCGGATCCAATTCTTGCGCAACGGTAATATTCTGAATATTTTTTTTAAAAAAAAATTATGGAAGCAATCGATAAAACAATAACTTCCTTTAATGCTTTCCCAAAGTTGTCCAAATCTGAAGTGAGAAAAAGTTTCTTAAGCCGATTGAGCCCGAGTCTAGCAAGATTGAATCTGGAGTAAAGAAAAAAGAATTAATGTCCAAGGTAGTCAGGATCGTCAAATGGAAATGAACGCTGTCCTGGGTTGATCTCTATTAGGAGAAATTACTCCATCGTTCCAGCCCCGGCTTCCTGTATTATCATTGCAACCCTGCAAGAAATTATGAGCACAAGACTTGCAACGGAGCTGTTCATGAAGCTCATTTCCACCCAAAGAAAACCAAGATTTTAGCATGTCTTGTTCTCATTCAAGTGGCTTTTTAATGCTTCGCAACTTCACCTGCTGTCGAATTTAATGGAACTTACAGAAGTAAAAGGACTGAATCCCAATTTCCTAGAGAAGAAGAGGATTAACATTCTCTTTAGTTGGAGAACTCTTGAGGAAAGTTTGCGTTCGGTGTGTCCTGGATTTGCAATGCTTGCAGAAGAAAAAGTAGGACTGAATCCCAATTTCCTAGAGAAGAAGAAGATTAACTTTATCTGTTGCTGGAGAATTTTAAGGAAGGTTGAGTTTGGTGTGTCCTGGATTTGCAATGCTTGTTCTTACAGAAAAAAGTAGGATTGAATCCCAATTTCCTAGAGAAGAAGATTAACATACTATTTTGCTGGTGATATTTGAGGAAAGTTGAGTTTGGTTTGTCCTGGATTTGCACTGCTTGTTCTTGCAGAGGCTGCCCATGGCAAGATAAAGTAGATACAAAATATAAGCCTTCTCACTCATAATTGAATCGAAGCGCTTCCAAATTCATTACAAAGAAGTAGATGCCTTAGTCGCTGAGGCCGTCATACATTCAAATTTAAAGCCTTCAATCTGGACACCCTTTGGGATCAATAAATTGGTTCGTCGCATTACATAGAAAAATAGCTGGAACGATTCAAGTTCAGAAGATAGCATGAGCCAGACTCGGGGATCAAATGTCGTTTACATGTTTTAGATTTAAGCCGCCGGGGCAGAGGGCGTGCTCAAAGACCTTGCACATCTTTGACCACAATATTCATGGTGGGACGGAGACCGGGTTCACGTTGCACGCATAGGGCAGCTACAGAAGCCATCTGTTACAACACAAATAGAGCAAAAAAGCTCGTCACAAACTGTGAGAAAACACGGTTAACCCGTGTGTAGAGCTCTCGTTACAGACTCCACCCTCTTGCGAGTGCAATGACCGTGCATTTGTTTGAGTTGTATCATGTCTAACCAAGATCAGAAGGTCAAGCGAAAAGGATGTCTTATAGACCAAAGTCGTGCTCATTATCTTTGCAACTGCCTTTGGAGGATATTCTCCATTTAGCCTCGGATCCATGCACTGGTCCACCTCCTTTTCACCGAGCTTGGGCAATGCCTGATTGAATCAAAGGTTTGTGCACCGGAATCAGGACAGTGAGATGGAAAAATATTCTTCGAAGGCGTTGAAACCTAGACTTAAATCTGCTGATGCGAAACAGCATTGAAGGTGAAGGCCTTACCCATTCAAGAAGGCTTTGCTGTCTAGGCGGCATTGTATAATCGACAGGTTTATGTCCAGTCAAGAGTTCTAGGAGAACAATGCCGAAGCTGAACACATTGCTGTTCGAGTTCAGACGTCCCGTCATCACACATCTGCCACATAAAAAGAGCTACAGCGGTTAGGCTGCTGTTGGAGGTGCACTTTCAGGAATGCCTGTAATAGTTTCACTTACCCACAATTTGCATCTTGGCTTAGTTTTTAAGGCATAGATAAATCATCGATTAAGAGTTTGAGTTCCGTTTTCTGTTCTAATTGGACATCAGATTTGCAGATAAAAGGACCGAAGCAAAGTTAGGATACAAGTTCCATCAGAAAAAGAGTAATGATACGAGGAAGAGCCTACTCTGGAGCTTGATAACCATTGCTCCCTAGTACACTGGCAGAATGAACACCCACGACGAGGGGAGGGGGCTTTACTCGAAAAATCAATGTCTGCAATTTTACCGACATAATCATCTAAAAGAAGAATGTTTCTGAACTTAATATTACGATGAGCTATACAAGGCTGCGCAATCTCATGCAAATATTCAAGTACTCTCACCACTCCAACGGTAATTTTAACTCTCTGCACCCAAGATAGGATCGGACCTTGCTGCGCACCCGTCCCATCCCCCTGCCCTGGAAATTTTACGACTGACTTAAGTCAAAAAAAGAAAGCAACATAACAATAAACAAAAACACGACAATGATGATTTTCACCGTGAAGAACGTCGTGAAGCGATCCGTGAGGAGCGTACTCATATGCAAGAACACGGAGAGGGCGGTCAACACAGTAACTGAGAAGCTCAACAAAGTTCTCATGCTTCACTCTTGAAACCATGGCAACCTGCATAGAAGTGCATGACCTCAGAACGAATTATACCGGAAAGTTGCTAAACCGAACGTAAGTCATGTCACAATACCATGTATCAGCATAAACCTGAACCAAAAGCTCAACTTCTGGTAGCTCAGTGGAATCTAACTTCTTCAGTGCCGCTGGTTTTCCATTTCTAAGAACACCATGGTACACTAATCCATGTAGTCCCTCCGTGGTGAATGATTCGGAACCAAAGTTAAGCGTTATTGCCTCCAGTTCATCCACACTAAGGGCCCAGGCATCGCTTGTATGGTTAGTTGCACTTCCCCCATGTATCGGTGGAGCCTCTTCGAAATTATATCCTCGACGGCCGCCTACACAGTAAAATCACATTAGTATAGTAGGAAAGGGTTTGCTGCCTCATGTTCATATTCGATCTGAGTAAATATCCGAGCAGGCATAATACTGAGACCCGGATGTGATTTTCTGTACACAATCTCTCTGTACTCCTGACGGAGGGCACAACACGGGCAACGGATATGAGTTACCGCCTCGCCGCAGACATCTTTTTCTAGATCGTATTTCCTCATTATTCTCCGTCTGTATTGGGCGGCCAAAATCCACTGAGAGCACAAGCAAGGCATCATCAGAAGGTAATTGAAACAGCATACCACGCATCCTGCACCCCCCAATATATTATCAAGTCAGCTACGGAAAACGGCTTAAAACACAAACTAATAATTAGCATATATCTAGGTCGACGTTCACTAATAATTAAACTCATTTAGAAGATAACTGTTCTTCACATGTTCATATTACTCTCAAATAATCTTTTCTGTGATGACGTGCTCGAAAAATTGAAGGGGAACTAGGGAAACGGCAGGTTGTTGGATTGTTATGAAATTGAAGATGATTCGAAAGCATGGAACTCAGAACTTATTCCTAAATGCGACACAACTTGCAAGCATAAGTATAACGAAGCCTTACCCATTCGACCTTGATCAAGCACTTCACGATCCTCCCAAAGGTTAGCATGGAAAAATTGAGGTTAAAAAGGCCGCGAAAATTCGTAGGATGAATCAGTCATTTCACAGTGACCTCATATATTCACTATCAGTCAATCTGGTGGAAAAAGCGGGAAGGATTGGTTTTGTACCACCTAAAAAACACCCGTTGTCCGGTTGGACAATCGCAAATTATACATGGCTGATAAAATCGCTGTGATTACCGAACAAGAAGATGAACACGTGCGAAATTACCAGACTTCGGGTGTCTGTGGCAGTCACAAATTCCAGTTCTCCAGAAGATGTCCGGAAGATGTCCACGGCAGCAACAGAACTTGAACACTTTTTCGGTCTACCAAGTTATTCTCGACCCACTACTCTCAAGGGATATCTGTGACTATCTCAGTCTTCTCAAGTCAATGCACGGAGTTTCGTCTCAGTTTTGCCCAGCAAAGTCATCTGGGAGAGTTAAGGCAGTCTTTGATTAATCAGATTTAAAAAGAAAAAGACACAAGCCACTTTAGTTGGCAGTCCGACCAAAAAAAGAAACTTTGGTCCATGCACTATATTTTTAGATGGTCTGACCAGATGGTGAGTCGGGACAGATAGAAAATGGTTCAACCCAACTTTGGGTGTATTTGGGAGAAGCTTTCCAAGGGGCTTTGAGTATCAAAAGCCCCTTGGGCCAAAATAAAGGTGTTAGGGAAAAACTTTGGAAGTTCCATTAAGGCAAAGTTGGCATTTGTAAGATTGAAAGCCCAAGACTGGTCCTAGGTTGCCTTGGCTACCTTGGGCTTTCAGCATTCTCAAAAGCCTCATGTCTACTATTCATGTCTATTGTTCATCTTTTTCTCCAACGGCGTGGCTGATTAGAGACGAGCTCGAGAGGCTAACGAGGTCACGGTTGAGGTCGGTGAGGTTGTAGCGACTATCACTGGCCAATCACGCGACCTTGGCAAGTCGCGGCGACCGCTCGCAAGTCCCAGCAACCGCCCCCAAGTCGCGTTGCCACGACCTAGTTCTGGGTCGCGCAACCCAAATTTGGGTCGTCGGAGGTCGCGCGACCTCGTGGAGACTAGCACGACCCAGATCTGGTCACCGTGAGGTCGTGCCGATCGCTGCGAGATCCTGCAACCTCCAACGAACCCAGATCTGGGTCGAGCGACCTCTGTGAAGGGTCGCCAAGGGTCGCCCGACCCCAGGCAACCCTCACCAAAAGTCGCCCGACCTTAGACAACCCTCACCAATCGTCTCTAGGGGCTACCTGAAGCCGTTGGTGGCTGCCTGCCTCGCCGACAAACTCTTTTTTTTTTTGATATTTTTTTCTTTTTTTTATTAATCACTAAAGTCCTTTGTAAATATAATCTTTCTAAACACTATTTTACTCAAAAGTACTTCACAATTGACTTTCAAACTACAATTTACCAAACATAATTTGCATTTTGGAAAACCCTTTTAACTTAAAGTCCTTTGCATTTTTCCAAAGGTTTTCTCCAAAAGTCCAACCAAACGTGACATTTATCCATCTTCATTTCTACAATTTTAGCGACCTATATCCAATCCAAGCCGAATCCAATGTGTATTCAACTCAATCCATATTATTAAAATACATCATGTTAAAGTCTACTTAGGGGAACTAGAACCAACTCATTTAGCTTTTAATGTGAGAAGGCGGCTCTCTGAATTGAGCCGGTTCAATTAGGGACTCGAGGGTCAGGTTATGGATGGGGACCGGCAACTTTTGTTAGAAAACATGATTATTTCATTTTAAGAATTACTTGAAAAATGCTATTTCTAATTCCAGTGAATTTTAAACAATATTTTAAGGATACCGGTTAATAAAACTGATCTGAAAGAGAAAATCATTTTAGTGAAGAAGTAAAGAAGATCATATAAGTGACCGGTCAAAAAAAGGAAAATAAAAATTGTAATTACATATAAATAATAAAATAATCTACCTAAACAAAAATGTCTCCTCCTAGCCAGCTATCCTCGTACAGTTATTAAGTGACTTGCAAGCATCAAATCAACCCACACTAATAGATGACATGATATGCATACACTCAAAGCAAATTTATAAATCGACACACATGCGTTAACGTGGAATTAAATAAAAACAAACAGAAGATTTGCCAAAACCGCTAAGTTTATCTCCTCGTCCTCTTCCATTTGGAACCATCTATGGTTCCAACCTCTACAACTCCTTAGGTCATCGCCACCGGCGAAGTCGCCGGCATCACACCTGGGTCAACTTCGCTGTGCATCCAAGCCAAGCCACCCCTCTATCGTCGTTGCTTCGTCCATGGTCACCGCCTCCACATCTGGGCTGGCCGAACTTCTAGATCGAGAGCCATCGTCGCTCACGGCCGAGCATTGAACCATCACCACCTTACAGTTTCTCTTGGGGTTTTTCCCGAGCACCTTGTCGACATAAGCCACCAAATACGTATAGACTCCATTGCAAGCACCACTCGGTGACCATTTCGTCTCTGTCACGCATTTTTTACTGGGTCTCTCTCTAGTGCTTCTCACTGAAAAAGGTGAAAAAGTTGGTGAACCCAAGAAAACAAATGAAAAGGTCTATAAATTTTGAACCAATGTACAACTTCATTCTTAAATTTTTAATTTATTCAATGTGATCCCTCATTGTTAGCTCAATATACAATATATTCCTGAACTTTTAATTTGTTTAATTTAATTCGTAAACTTTTAATACAAGTTCCATTTAGTCATTGACTATATAAAAATATTCAATGTTGTCCTTACATTAATTCAAATTAATAGAATTTGCTTATTTAACTTCTAATTTGATGCATCAAAATGGTGGACCAAAAAAAAAAAAAGACATAACACGCAAATTATCCATGTAAGATATTCAACTCAAATTATTATATAATAATCCTTTTAATTTGTTTAATTTATTCAATTTGGAGAAATGATTATCCATGTTATTTGATGACTCGTATTTTTATATCTTGATTTGAATTGAATGGCTTACATGGATAGTTCACGTCTAATGTTATTTCTTTGTCCATCATTCAAACTATCGAATTCGAAACCAAATAAGCAATTTTGTTTACTTGAATTAATAGAAAAATGATATTGAATATGTCATATTGTCTAGGAACTAGATTAAGTACTTACCAAATGTTCAGGAATTACATTTAAAGAATTAAAGTTTAAGGACAACATTACACATTTGACTGAAATTCAAAATTCACATTGAACATATTAAAAGTTCAAGAAAGATGTTACGTATTGGACCAAACTTCAAGAGCTATTTATGTAATTATTCCTTTTCAAAATAAGAAATAAATCAAAAAGTAGAAATTTGAAATTTTTGTATATCTTTGTGTGTGTCATACTAAAGACTACATGAGCCTATTTATAAGTTTTATTATATGACTACCTAAGGTAAAGAGAAATATAATACCAATTATAATCAATCAAGAATGTGCACAACCAAAAGAGACATGCATAATCCGGAGAGAAATGGAGAATCAAATTAAATATCCTAATATCAGTAACATCCACTCAACCTCAAGATAATGCATAAGACTTCAATTGGAGTTTGAATACATTAGTAATCCGATCAATTTATGGTAAAAAAAAATTAATCCCACAGGCTACACAAAAACAAGTTGAGGTTGACGTGGTTGCGAATAGGGGTAACATAAGAGGTTGACATGGCCACAGCACGAGGACGGCAAAAGCGGCTAACATGGCTGCGTCTCAAGTGATGCAACAGCAAGTCGATGAGACTACATGGTAGTCTACTGATGTCACCATCAAATAAGATGGACAAGTTCGGTGATTGTAGTCAAGAGAGAGATATTGGTTGTTATTAAAAGAAAAAGACACCAGATAAGAGGTGTGCTCAAGGTACGTACTTACCTAATACACCTTAAGATGGTCTAGCTCTAATACTAATGTCAGAAATAAAGCCTAAAATAAAAATATGGCATTATTATATAATTTTATGCGTGCTATAGTGAAGAGTACACGTATTTATCTATAGACTTTATGAGATGATTATCTAAAGTAATTAGATAAATTTAATATCAATTATAATCAATCAAGAATATGTACAATTAATGAAGATATATGTATAATTTCAAGAGATGTGAAGAATCAAAATAAATATCAAAATATCGCTAATAAAGCAAATGGCTTGACCGGCTTCTCGGTCGAACTTCCCTATCGTGAATAGAAAAAAAATTTACCTTTTTCAAGTGAATGGCTTGAGCAGCTTCTCTGTCGGAGCCTCGGAGGTAGAAGAGGACAGAGACGAAGATTGGTAGAAGTGGCGGGGATTGTGGAAGAGAGGGACGAAGTAGAAGAGGAGGAGAAGGTGTTCCTCAGAGCTGCAACAAATAGGGAGAGAGGAGCGAAGTGGGTTGAGCGAGAAGAGACTCTAGAAGAAAGATTTGCGGTGGTTTGAGTTTTAAGTAAAAGTCTAAAACCATTGAAATCCACATTTAATTAGGCTTTACAGCTCTAACAATCCTTTTATTAAATTTTGGCGAATCTATACGTGCGATCCACCTTATTACGTAGTGGTTAAAAGGTGGGACCCATTTTGACACTTCTAATTCTGTTCACACTTGAATCTGAGTTTCCTCTTTTGCCGCATTCTGACGAAGGAAACACTTGTATTCCAGATTCTTGGGCAAATATTGTTAACTAAGGTCCAAGCTTAATGATTGCCAGCTACAAGCAGCACAGAGAAGCTTACAAAACAGCTACAATGTATAAAACAATTGGAGTAATGCCTCGTCAATGTTAAATGTGTTAAGGACAGTGAAAGGGAAAAGACAGGACAAGTGTGGTTCGACTTGGTTAGTTTTGAGAAGTAGACCGAATTCAACAAGGTAGACTTGGATGCGATTAATACAAGTGAATTACGCATATGACACAAGATCATGATACCCTTTATAACCAAAAGCAAACCATTCCATGTCAAAGACATGGATTCGTCAAAATGGATCATTAACCCATTTCCTAATCCATATAGATATTAAATGAATCATAAATGGATTAATTATATTAAGCAAATCGGTCACAAATAGATTTACATACTTCTATGACTCTCTTTCTTCATTCTTTCTCATCCTTATTCGATTTTACACTTGCTCAGCCTGCACTCTTACCTCAGTATGGGTATGAGTTTTCATAAAGATAAAATATCGAAAAGTTTCAATAATACATGATGAGGTTGAGTATTCACTAGATTCGCATTACATGAAAATAGGGTCAAAGTAAGTTAAATGAACCTATTTGGATTAGACCATTTTTGACTAGATCCGCCCGTGTCACAGATCGACCGCTCGAGTTTTGGCTCGTGCCTTACCAAATTTATGAGGTAAACAAGGTATTTCATGGGCTTGCAATTTCTATAGAAGAAAAGAGGTGTCTGGGCCTTTCACTCCAGCTCATGGACTAAGGGGTGCACCTGGTATTATTATCGTTGGAATGGTTCGGCGAATCATGAGCACACTCAAATTCTTGAGCTGCCCCATATATCGAATCTTTGCTTCACAAATTTTTCGAGCAAAGTACAGCCCAAGTGTCAAAACTTGATACGGAGAGACACTTAAGTGTCAAAAGTTAAGAAAGTAACACTTAAGTGCCAAAATTGGAGCAAAATGGATCACTTAAATCCAGCCAAATTACTGACGTGGTGATTTTCCGGCGAGGTGAGTACAAAACGGCACTCGTTTTGCACGCTAATGTGGCAAAAAAATGCAAAAACGACATCGTTTCGTCTCTACGTGGTAAATAACTAATATAAAAATTAAATTAATTAAATTTAAAACTAAATTTATTTAAAATATTTAAAAAAATTACAAAACTTTAAAAAGGGGGGGTCGAAGGGAGGTGGCTAAGGGTTGAGCCCTCGCCGCCGCCGCCTCCCCACCGCCATCGGGAAGGGTCGGCGATGGAGGGGGAGAGTTGACCGGGGTCGCCGACCCCTAGTCGACCTACGGTGAGGGCCGCCGACCCTCGTCGTTTGTCAACCGGTGTTGACAGCCCCTAACCAGGGGCCAACAACCTTGACTAATGCTCCCCCCACCGTCATCGGGAAGGGTCGGCGATGGTGGGGAGGCGGTGAGGGCTCGCGGGCCTTTGCCGCCGGTCGGCCAAGGGCTAACGACCCCGGCCAACCCTCCTCCCTCCATCGCCGGCCCTTCTCGGTGGTGGCGGCAAGGGCTTAGCCCTCAACCGCCTCCCTTCGGCCCCTTTTTTTATACTTTTTTTTAGTTTTTTATTTTTTAAAATATTTTAAATAAATTTAGTTTTAAATTTTATTAATTATTACATTAATTATTTACCACATCATAGACAAAATGATGTCATTTTTGCATTTTCTAACCATATCAGTGTGCAAAACGATGCTGCCTTGCACTTACTTCATCGGAAAATTGTCACGTCAGCAATTTGGTCGAATTTGATCGGATTGACATTTAAGTAATCTATTTTACTCCGATTTTGGCACCTAAGTGTCACTTTCTAAACTTTTGGCACTTCAGTGTCCCTCCATGCTAAGTTTTGGCATTCCAAATGTCCATACCTCTAAATTTTTCAAGCTTCCACATCATATTAGTAATAGCACGGAGCATCAAGAAAGAGGTTACCATATCCCACGTGCATAGATAGCACACATTATGGAGGCGCGGACCCTCGGAGTGCCATAACTTGGCACAAAATGATACTTAAGTGCCATAACTTACAAAATGTACCCTTAAGTGCCATATTCGAGAAAAACGAATCACTTAAATATCACTCTTGCTAAAGTCCAGCCAAAACATTAACGTGTCAATTTTCCGGCGAAGCGAGTGCAAAACGACGCCGTTTTGCATGCCGACATGGCAAAATAATGTAAAAACGACGTCATTTTGGGTTGAAATGGTAAAAACTATATAAAAATTAATTAAATTAAATTTAGTTAATTTTTTTTTAAAAAGGTGGGGGTGCGGTGAGGACTTAGCCCTTAGCCGCCGTTGCCGCCTTCCTACCGTCGCCGGGAAGGGCCGGCAACGGAGGGGGTAGGGTTGGCCAATGTCGCCGAGCTCTAGTCAAAGGCTGGCGACCCCGGCCAACCGGCAAGGAGAGCTCACGAGCCCTCACCCGGATCCGAAGAGGGCCACCAACCCTTGCCGAATTTGGGCGAGGGCCGCGACCCTCGCCCTCGCGGCCCTCGCCGTTGGTCGGCCCGGGTTGCCGGCCCGGCTAGGGCCCGGCGACCCTAGGCGACCCTCCCCCTCGTCGCCGCCCCTTCCCGGCGACGACGGGAGGTGGCGACGGCGACTAAGAGCGACCCTCGCCGCCTCCCCCTTTTTTAAATTTTTTAATATTAAAATTATTATTTTTAAATATTTTAATTAAATTTATTTTTAAATTAAATTTAGTTATTTTTATATTATTTTTTATCACGTCAACCCAAAACGACAACTTTTTTGTATTATTTAGCCACGTTAACATGCAAAACGGCATCGTTTTGCACTCACTTTGCTAGAAAATTGACACGTTAGTATTTTGGCCGGATTTTGGCCGAAATGACACTTAAGTAATCTGTTTTTCTCGAATATGATACTTAAGTATACCTTTCGCAAATTATGACACTTACAAGTTATGACACTTAAAGCATTCTTTTGCCGCACATTATGTATTCGAAAGGTTCGTACGCGAGCTGCTCTAATATTAGAACCATCGGGTCAAGTCCGTTGGATTGCCGTGGAATTAGCTTCGCACGATTGTCGAAGTCGAGCATAACCTAGTCTTTCTGTCAGCGCACTGCGGACGTTATGTTCTTGTTTACGCACCGAACACACGGCTCGTTTCTCAGATATGAGTTGCACGGTGCATTATTGAGGAGGACATTATCAATTCACGGATTCCTTAATTGAATACAGTAATCATGGCTCTTCTTCTTCTCCATCTGCAGTGGATCTCGACCGAGTCCGTTCCCGCGTTCTCATCGCTATCCGTACGGCTTCCGCATTTCTTTATCCCTCCGAACTCCCACCTCAATGATTGATAGTCTTCAAGTTTAGACGGGTTCCTCAAGGCGCCGTGACAATCAAGATCGCTCCATCGCAACAGAAAAAAACCATTTGCGGAGAAAAGGAAAACCCGCCCCTTATCCGTCGGATCGCAGAACAAGACATTCGCGCACATGAAAAATGGAAAGAGTCTCACATGGGCGGGCGATGACCCGCTTTTGATAAAGTCGCATCACCCAGGATGATAAAGCACTTAAAAATCCGAACTTTCTTCTTTTCTTTTTTGGAAATGGCAGTTTCTCGGTACTTCTCTCACGCCGCTGCCAATGGGGCAACAACGCTCACCCTAATAATTGCAGATGATGGTGACGGCGATGGTGACGAGGAGTCCGAACTGTACGCGCTTCGTAGTTGGCCTGACTTCCGTATCAAGCTTTCTCCTTCGTACGTACTGCTATTTCTATACAGAGAAAGAGAGAGAGGAAAGACAGAGCGATCGGAGTTCCCACTTGACTTTTGACTTTCTGCATCTTGATATATATTATATAATAATGTGTGGATTAGTTTATATATGATTCGATGCATGTAAGATAGTTGGTATTAATCAATTGCAACTCTATTACTTTATGGGAAACTGTGTGAAAACGTATCTCAGCTTCATGTGTTTAGTACTATTGTTCATATTCCTTTCCTCCCAATCGATGCATAACTACAGCTTTTCCACAGCTAATCTATCGGGTCAGCTTGGGTTGGCGTGGCTCGGCTCGGCTCAAGCTTCGCTGAGAGCGAAAGCAATGTTAGAAGAGTTTTCTCTATGTAGTGATAGCTTAGCTCAAATATAGTGGCGGTTCCATGATCAATCGATAGACGAATAATCCAATCATAACAATTTGATTTTTTTCATAATTACTATACAAAACACACGTGATATACAAAAATTTGAAAGTTTTATGCTCGATATGTGAGATTTTATTCTTTTTTTTTTTTTTTTTTTTGGGACAATGATCATCAAGGGGTTGGGGATCCATTCCCTAAGAATCTTTGGAGATGTCGAATTTAGGTCTATTGATGACCATGGCCATAGATTGAACCCATCTCATTCTGTTGATCTTGTTTATCGATATTAAAAAGTTGCGAGTGTTTCAAGTTAAACAACTCAAAGATTGAATTTTGCAAACTAAAATATTAAAAATCAAAAGTAGAAGTCGCCCCAAATAGAGTGAAGATTGGGGAATTTGGTAGCTTCTGGTAGGCTGAAAAGGCTCCAGGGGGCGAGCTCGTTAAACTTGAATCTTCGGGTTTGGAATAAACTTGAGTAGCCCTAATTCACCGAAGCTATACTTCATACTGAAGCCAGCATGACATCTTTATGGGAACGCACGACGGATACATCTGTACTTGTTGCCACTCCCCGCTCTTTCGATTAAAAGAATTGCTTTCATTTAGCACACTTAAGGCTTTT
The DNA here is from genome assembly GCA_014182555.1 of Eucalyptus erythrocorys. NCBI lineage: Eukaryota > Viridiplantae > Streptophyta > Magnoliopsida > Myrtales > Myrtaceae > Eucalyptus > Eucalyptus erythrocorys. The sequence continues at coordinate 30,967,681 of CM024602.1, forward strand.
GACATAAGGCCTTTACTCCAGTTTGAAGAAAAGAAAAATGTGTAGGTATTTCTAGAAATTTGATGACTCTATTCGACGCGTGTTTTATTTGATCATATGATATGTTATCAATCGTTTTCAGATCTTGTCGTATCAGCCAAGAGATACCAGGACCAGGTATGCATTGGCATAATACCGAGGAGTATTGAGGAAATCCTCGAAGTAAGGGATTGCAATTATCGCATAAGGTCATTTTGAGTGGAGCTGGTAGGGAAGAAGAGTAACATAAGATCATGGGAAATGACTCTAACTTCTAAAACAAAAATAATATATTATAAATCCCATGTGATTTATAATTTCAGTTTACTTAAAGAGTTGAGTGGAATATGTGGCTAGTGCTAAAAAAAATTATAGTGTTTTCAACTTTAAAATATCAGTCACAGGTAACATGATAAGTGCATTATGAGATTACAAAACATTTTTTTTGGTTGCTCGACCTTTCCTCACAAAATTTCTAATTGGCTGTGCTAAGCAAGAATTTTTTTTTTTTTTTTATTCTACTTGCTCAAACGCAAGACCCAAATATCTTCAAACTCGCAAAATACCCTATAAGTCTCATGAACCCGATAAATTTCAGTTCTTCAACTTGTTCATTTGACTCAAACCTAAAAATTTTACAAGTTGGTAAGATTTGAATAAGTGATCTCCAAATCTCGCGCCTTGCGCGGCCTGAACATTCACCCATACCCCTGGCATAGTAAGGGACGTCATGCGTGAGACATCAATCAAGCACGAGGGGATGGGCGACCCTGGAATCTTGTCTACCGTGTTCGGTTCTTTGAATGCTCTTCCACCTACCCGACGTACTGTTCTCCAGAGCAGACTCCAATGGGAGTTCCTCTCCTCCACCTCGGCTTCCGCCGGTTTCCTGGAAAGAAAGCCAAAACGAGCCGACCCACTTTTCCCGCGGCTTCACCTCCCCTCTCTCTCAGCTATATTCGCAGCATTTGAATAACTCTCAAGTGGGAATAATTTATCATTCATGCAATTATACGACCCGTACCTTCGCCATAATGATGTGTTTGACCAATACCTCGCTTCCATATTTCCCCATTCTTTATACATCTCTGTATAAATAACCCTCGTATAGTCCCCGGCCATCATCTTCATCGCCAGTTCAAGAGAGAAACAGAGAGAGACAGCAAGAGAGAGACAGAGAGACAGAGAGAGAGAGACAGGGATCAAGAAAAGGCAAAAGGGTCCATCACTCGAAGACGATAATGAGCAACCTAGTGAAGAAAATGTGGTGCTGCGGAGCCAAAAGCTTTGCTTCCGTCGATGCCGAGGAGGCGGTCGTCCCGGAAGGCCACGTCCGCGTCTACGTGGGCAAGGACGCCCCGTGCAAGTTCGAGATGGAGGCCAACTACCTGAACCACCCGCTGTTCGAGAACCTGCTCCGGCTGTCGGAGGAGGAGTTCGGCTACTCCTACGACGGGGCGCTGCGGATCGCCTGCGAGGTCGACCTGTTCCAGTACCTCGTCCACCTCCTCAAGACCAGCAACCCCACCGCGCATTACATGGAGCTCCCCGACCTCATCTCCAAGTTCCACACCAGTCATAACGCCGGCGACGCCAAGAACGCCAGGCACTTGCCTCATCGCTCTCGATGAATCTCGGCCTCATTCTTTTTTTTCGGGTCCCCGAACACCATTCTTTTCGTGTGCTCAAGGAGATGGGAGCTTGCCTGTGGATTTTGTACGGCTCGACCCCGTCTCCCCCGTTAAGTTGTAGAGAGAGAGATTCTTTTTTGGCCGTCGCACGGCATGTAATGCTCGCGCGACGTGAGCATAGAATCCACTGTAAGTTGTGATCGTATACACAGATACAATGAAATGAATTTGTCAAACCGCTCGTATATTGTTGGACGCGTTCAGGTTCCCACTGTCGTTCGGTATTGTTACACTATTTTCTTGAAGACTTTAGAAGGAAATCGTCACGAGAAGCATGATAAGCCGATCGATTAGTCTCTGGAGGATCAGTAATCTCGACCTTCGCTTACGGGTCTAGGTATGTCATCTTCGCTCTCCGGTTAAGCAGGCACGCACAGATCTAGTAAGGATACTGTTTTAGATGGCGATCGTCTTCCGTTCAAATGAACTTGATTCTGTAGATCTTCTGGGTTCCCGTATCTTCCTCTGGAAAATGTCAGAGATTGCCCTTATAATTATGCCCGGGAAATATAAGAATTCCGATTTAAAGGCACAATGCTCTCTTGGAATATGTTCTTGTTCGATTTTTTAAACGGCATTGATATGCATTTTCGAAATTCTAAGTGACCTTTAACCGTCTCTTAACTAGCGCGCCTGCGCCACGTGGCGCTTGTTAGTTGTTCGTTGCTCCCTAGCCCATCGTCTATCACATTCCAGCTTCCAATCGCTGCCTTTGGCCCCAAGCATCCGTCGTTTGCACATGTATACAGATGGGAAATCTTATAACCAGATATTGAGATCTAAAACAATGGTGTAAAGTAAACAGGAGCAGCAGATGGATCACACATGGAAGACCCCGAAAGCTATGAACGAAGAAGAAAGTCAACTCATCCTTCTTTGGTCTCTCCAAGTTCAACATCCTTCGCTGCTAAGTTTTTTTTAGCGGTCTCCTTCAAAAGTTCGGTTTCCTCTTCCGTGGTGATGCTGTCCTGGGCAGGAGCTACTGTAGGCTTCATGCTCGACTGCTTTTCGGCCTCCACAGCCCAACTGTACATCACCATGCCAACGACTGCTATGACCATGCCTATAATGTTCTTGAGGGTAAGCTGAGAGTCGAAGAGCAACCACCCTAACGTGAGGACGCATACTGTTTTCATGTGACCCAGGACCTGGAAGGATACTGCAGAGAAGCGGCCGATGCAGAGGTACTGGCTCATGTTGCAGAAGACCGCCAATGTGCATGATAGAACGATGAAGACCTGCATATGTCCAAAGCCCAAACTAATTTTAGAACAAAGAGAATATGTGCAACAAACTATATATATATTACATCGATTTGCATAAAATAATAGCAACAAAGCTATGAGCTAGGACAGAGTTATTACAAGAGCACCATATGACATCTTGTAGTCTTTTAAGGATTTGCCGTTGAGAAAGTAATCAACGAACGGACCAAGGAAAAGGAGAGATAAAGCTTGTATTGGAGCCGTCTTACTCAACAGCTCAAAAGATCCAATCAAGTACTTCCTCTGTAAGGAACCTATTGACTGAACAACAAGAAGTGCATCAGAAGAAATGAGAGAACTTCTCATATAGAACGTGACAAGGTGTGATAAGCACAATACAGAATAAATATGTATCACATAAACCATGCAGATGGATTTTGGCAATTGGTGATATCAATTACTACACACAAATGAAGATGATTCCACAACACTACATCGTGGTCTCACAAAGATATAGAAAAGAGAAGTTACAGGTGTGTTGATCTAGGAGGATAGAAGTCTTGAAATCTCCCATCATGTACACTGTTGCAGTTATCACCCCCACAATGATTTCTTTATGTTCCAGAGGAACAATAGTAATAAGCCAACAAGAGTCATGCCCAACCAACAATACTAAGATACTGTCAATGTATGGACAAGCAGAAGCAACACCTGATAAAGGAGTGCTGAAGATAAAGCTGCTAATCTCTTCCCCGATGGATAAGTTACCACAGAATTACATAGGATGGACAATCCTACTCACCAGCCAGAAAATAAAAATCTGAAAGAGCTCATGGCAGTAATTCTAGCACATCTAAAAATTTAACTAGACTTCATTTTCTTGCCAAAGCAAACTAGGAACCCAAAGAAAGACAGGAAGCACATTTATAATGAAGCTTTATCTCATCTACTAGCCAAAATTCAGAAAGTCCAAGGCATTGTTAGGTATCATCTGAGAGTGGCTAATATTGATTGGACATCATTTACCGCCATCAATTCCTGCCAAGCACGGAATCAGTGCAATGAAGGCTACAACAAAAGTCAAAAACAAAGTGTATTCCCCTTCATTTGACTGGTGAAAATTCTGGAAGCATTGTCAGGTACTTTCTGATGGAGCCACACATTTACTTGACCTCATTCAACATTCAAGATCGACTCATATTCCAACAACAACTTGGGAATCTCAATCACCATGAAGCCACAATGTGTGTTCCATTGACCCCTGAATTTCTGTAGAACATGTTCAATTTTTATTGGCTAATGTCGAACAATTGCAAACGCTATGGGAATACCCATACTTCATTATAAGGTGGCTTCTAGTCATGCCAACAATCAGCATTGAAAAAAAAACGAGGATTTGAAACTCTGTGAAGCCACTACCTCATTTCCCATTAAATGATCATAAACCTCAATCACGCCTCACTATTAATTTGTACAGAGGTACCGGATTCTTTTTCTCGCTTTTTTTTTTGGGGGGGGTTGGATGCTGGCCAAAAATCAGGTCCAAATTTACACTTCACTACATTATTAGGACCTACCCTACGTCATGCTTAGTAGCCATCTAAACTAAACCAAAATACAACCAAAGTGACAGGTTAAGGCCACCAAACAATCCGACAGTGAACATATATGTATTGAAATTACAAAGAGTAAGAGTAAAGGTCTACTAAGACACAAAAATGAACTGTCCACTTACAGGTGGGCTTGAACAACCCATTAAAAGCTTGCCCAAAGAAAAAGTAAGGCAAACTGATGAATGATCTGTTGTGTAAAATAGCAACTAAAGTAAACTTCATCTTCTCTGCATAATTTGCAAATTCCTTCCATCAAAGAGAACAAAATTGAGCTTAGATACTTTTTTGATTCTGTGATGCTACGACAATGGCATCAAATGAAGCAGCAAAGGCTCAGTGAAGCATCAAAGGCTATATATAGGCATATAGGCATCAAGCGTGAAATGATACTCACAATTTGCTGCAAAGATGTTGAGAGGACTGCCAAACATGCACATATAAAGCCTTTGGCATTGACTTTCACATCGGTCACTGTGCAAATACCTACACCAACAACCACAACCACCACAGACCATTTCACCTCTCTGGAGTAGTGCTTATTGTGAAGGATCCATTCCATGACGCATACTACTGGAATCATGCTTAATTTTGATATCTGCCGGAAATTGAATGGTACCATTGGTGAACTAAGGTGAGAATCGCAAAAAACATATGCATTAATTTGACCTTAACGATAAAGTCCATGCCTGGTAGAAGCCTATGGAGTTCAACATGAGGCTGAAATTCATCCCCGTGATCGACATATTGGCAACGATGGAAAACCAGAGAAGCTCCCACAAGGGGACATCCTTCGATGTGGAATAACCAGCAGCATTTGAAACCAGACCAACCAATGCAGTTACGGCAAAGTGAAACCCGGTCAATGTTGTCGCTGGCAAAAATGGCATAGAAATATTACTGAATACACCAAAGACATAAAGTTAGAGCAATTAATCATCTAAGGAAACCGAACATGTATAGGAAACAGAGATCATATATAGTTGCATAAATCCTCGTGATATTCGACTGATGAATCTGCATTCTACCGTTCTGACTCGGAAGTCTGAGCGAAACCTTTCAAGCAGTTGAGCAACCTAGTCAGCAATGATTCCATTCACACTAGGACCTCAAAATCTCCATCTAACCAGTGAAAACTAGTCAGGCAACAGACAGGGCGGAATCTCCTCCGTGCTAAACTACATGAACGCACCCTTCGTTGCAATTTCTAGTAGAAGATCAAACCGAAAGCAATCTGTGCGGGCCAAAATTCGATCGTCACTACTTCATGTACACATCAAGCATCAGCAGCTGAAGCTTAGAAGATCGTCTAAATTTGAGCAGCACAACGCAGCAGAGGTAGTTCGAATTCCGAGTCCGATCCATGGACGAACACGTTTCGGTGGAGAAGCGCGGGCGCATATCATGCAAAATGGAAACTCTCGAGAGAGGTCTCACCGAAGCCGAAACCGTAGCCACCGGCCGACATGAGCTGCTTGTTGGCCATGATGATGCCGACGGAGCTTATCACGTTCATCGCCCACGCTCCGGCGTCCGACACCGCCGACGCCTTCCTCTCTCTCTCCATTTTCCGGACTTCCTCCGCCGCGATCTCCCGATCGCGAAAGCGCTAAAAACTTAAAGAAGGCAGCAGCACCGAACCGGAAGAAAAGGAACCGAAAACTAAAAAAAATTTTAAAAAAATTCAAACTCCAGTCGGAACCAGATGGCACCGCAGGAAATGCCAACACAGTGACGCCGAAGAAGACGAAGACGAAATTGGCGACGCCTGCAAACTTGGACGGGCCCTCGCGCGCGCCATTAATGCAACCCGCGGAAGACTCCGGAGGACCGCGAGCGACGCAGCGCGCGACGTGTCGCCGCTCACGCCGCGGCCTCCACCGGAGCCGCCGCCGCCGCCGCCGCCGCCGCCGCCGGCGAGCCGATTCTCGCGCGCTCGCTCGCTCGCTCGCCTGCCTCCTCCTCCTCGCTCCTCTCTCTCTCTCTCTCTTCTTTCTCTCTCTACTGTGAAATCTACTCGAGAAATGAAGAGAGGGTCCCTCGCCACCGACACCGATATTACTACAATTATCCTGTTATTAAGAACCATGATCCTGTTTCCGTACGAAGAGCTTTGCTCTTAGGAAATTTCCAGATAAAGGTCATTATTTAGGGAGTACCGCGGGGTGATTATATTAAGCGTACTTAGTAAAAAATATCCTCGTATAAAATATATTATTACGGAGCCTCCTCTAGACGTTGTTGTCTTTGGCAGACCCGAAAGGTACATATAGTCTCTCTAAACTCGCCAACAATTTTTTTTTTTTTTTTTATAAAGGTAAGAATATATAAATAGTTTAGGACCAATGTACACAAGATTAGCGCCAAAACTTTTACTCAAAGAGGGAACAAGTCTGAAGGAGTGAAAGGAAGCCGATGCAAGAAAGGAACACCCTAACAGGAGGGGCACGAAGAAGAAAACCAAAAGGACAGACTAACTAAAGCCACACTGGCCGAGACGGAAAGAGTATCGAAACCAGAAATCTTCAAGGCAGTCAGCAAGTGTGCGCATGGTAACGTTTCTACTCCTCCCACTTTTCTGTTTTTTTGTTCCCCCTAATAAAAAAAAGAGAAACCGTTTGGTAACGTCGAGTTGTTTTTTTATTCCCGGAACAAAAAGTTAGCCCTAGGGAATAGTTTTGGAACAAAAACCGAAGTAAAAAAGTTGCTTCGGTTCCTGAACAAGTTTAAGAAATAAGTGAAAATTTTTTTTTTTATTCTTCTCTTGCACACGGCCCATTGACCGCCGTTGACCGCCACTCGCCGTCGCACGCCGCGCCGCCGCCCGGCCGGCCGGCCGACCGCCGCCGCCCGCCGCCGCATGTCGCCGGCCGCCGGAGGTCGATCGACCACCGACCGATCGCCGCCGACGCCGTTGCCGGCCGACCGCCGCCCGCCGCGCATGTCGCCACCGCCGCCGCCGGAGGTCGATCGACCGCCGACCGACGGACGCCGCCGCCGGCCGACCGCCGCCCGCCGCATGTCGCCGTCGGCCGACCGCCGCCGCCGACCGACCGCCGCCGCCGCCGCCCGCACCGCCATCGGCCGCCACCTCCCGCGGTCGATGGGCGGTGCGGCCGGCGGCGCGGCGGCGGCTCGGCGGCGGCGGCGGCGACATGCGGCGGCGGGCGGCGGCCGGCGGCGGCGGCGGCGTCCGCCCGGCGGCAATCGGCCAACAAAAATAAAAAACAAATAAATATAAAAAAGAAACTGTTTTTTACCAAACGCATTTCTATTCTTTTTCTATTTCTAGAGTAGAAATTTTGTGTAGTTACCAAACGGGTTTTTTTACTCGAAATTGTCCCCAGAATAGAAATAGAAAAGAAGCATTTCTAAAAAAAAAAACTACTCCCCACCCGAAGCGTTGCCATGCGCACCCCAAACAGCCGAGCGTAAGCGGCCCGACGAAACCCGCAGCAAAAGAGAAGATAGAAGGACCTCCAAGAGCCGAGAGGCTAGGAGTCAGAAAAGCCACCAAAGAAACTCGCCAACAAATTTTGTATACTGGTTAGATTGGAAAAATTTTGGTACTTTTTTTTTTACTGTAAATTTACTCTCCACAAGCCCGTCTTAAAATTTCGAGCCACATTTAAATGAGAAATATTACCCGATCAATCCTAAATTTGTTCTGCGAATTCCAATTTGACCCTAAACTCTTTGATTTTATTAATTTGATCCAAAACCTTTTATAAAAAATTCCATTGCGACCATTTAGACTAATTTTCGTAGGAAATCACTGAGACAACAATCTAGTTGTCGCTGGTGGTACTACATGGTACGTCGCTACGTTAGTGATTTTTTGACGAAAATCAGCCGACATGACTGTATTGAAATTTAAAATAAGGATTCGGAACAAAACTGTTAAAATTGGAAAGTTCATTATTGAATTAACATCCATATAAGAGATTTTGAATTGATCAAATAATTTCCCCATTAGAAACCTATCTAGGGTACAATTAGTTGAGAAACTCCATTAATCACAATATTTTTGGGCTAATTCCCAAAAAAAAAAAAATCAACTTTAGGTGGAGGGACAAGTTTAGCCCAATTTTTTTTTTTTTTATCTCCTAAAAAGCATCAATTTTAGGTCGAGTGACAAATTAGCTCTGACTATTTTTTGTCATGTAAAAAATCACGATTTTGACTCCAACTTTTATTTTTCTCAAAAAAAAAAAAAATCAACTTTCACTTAAATTGTAAATCTGGCTTCCTTTAACTTAGATCCATTGATCATCCTGAGCAATAAATCCATGGATTTAAAGCACCATTCATTGTCTTATTGTTTGAGCCATAGTTTGTAAAAGTGTGCATGGTTCGAATGGGCGATTCTTGACCTAAAATCGAGAATCGTCCGCTAAGGACCAGTTCGAAAAATTGGAATTAGGAGCCATCCGTTAGTTGCATGAATCCACTTAAGAACCAAGCCGCATCGGTGGTCCAGTTTTTGGGTACATCATTGGAACCGGTCCAACCTGCACGCCTTCCCCTTTTCGCCCTCTCACATCTTCTTCTTCTAGCTCTTCTGACCATGGTAGGTTTTAGCATCCTCAAGTTCTAGCACCTTGGTGGCCACAACTCTCGGCCACCGCCACCATCTTCATCACTACCTCCATCTCTGCCGTCTCCTACTCCTCCACCGAGATCGACGACGAGGAGGACAACAGGGACAACGGGCCATTCTTCAACCTGGAGTTCGCCCCTATCCCCAAAGATGAGGACGACAAGGAGAAGCCTAAGGAGGGGGAGGAGGAAGAGGGAAGGTAGAAGTGGGACGAGCCTAGCAACAAGGACGACAATAACAGTGAATGCAAAGTTGGCGACAAGGATGGCGATGACGTGGAGAGAGAGTTCAAGTTCAAGGGGGGAAAAGAGAATCGACTCACTGTTTCATCGAGTCCAAACTAGGACTCGAAGGAAGATGAGTAGATCAGAAAGGTGAATCGGAGAGGAAGAGGGAGCTGGGGGACAATTTGAACTGAGACGAGATGAAGTAGGAGAGCAATGAACTGAGACAGGATGAAGATTGGAGTACTAAATTTTAGATTTGCCAATTTTGAAATTATTTTTAATATTAAAAATTAATATATTATTATTATAAAATCGGTCAGGCTCAGGTAGATGGGTGGGCAGATCCACCCATGGTATCAAGAACCGGGAATCGGATCAGTTCCCTTAAAAACCATCAATTCCGGGCGGTTTCGATCTAGTTCTAGGCAGTCCAAGCGGGTCCTTGTTCCTCTGCACATTCCTAATAGCTTGGAGAATAACAATGAAATTGCTCATCGTTTGCGACACTTCACTAGCAAGTAAAAAAAATCTCCAAATTGAATTTCTCTTACTAAACCTTTCCTTTTTGTCGTGATATGAAGCTGTAGACCATCGTTCATCAAGAGTCTGAGATCCCCCAATCTCACAATTAGGTTTGCTCAAATAGAATTAATGGCAGGGCAAATTTGGTATAAATGTAAAAGTTTGCGATTTTTTACAAGGCTAAAAAAATTAAGGCCAAAGTTGCCACTCAACCTAAAATTGATACTCTTTTACGAGATAAAAAAAAGTTCGAGTTAGATTTGTCCATCGACTTAAAGTTTGTGTTTTTTTATAAGACAAAAGAAAATTTGAGTCAGACTTATTCCTCAACCTAAAGTTGATGCATTTTTTTGGACCTAGACCCAATTTTTTTATGGGTAGTTCCATGGATTTTGGAGAAACATATCCCTATTCATATCTTTATATAGTTTTTTCTCATCACTCCTTGACAAAATGTTGTAAAGAAAAAATGTAAAAGACTTTACGATTAACGAATGAAATTTATTCTTCTTTCTATTTCCATGGCCACTAAAGAAATGCGTGGATATTATACTTCCAATGGAAAAGAAAAAATTTAGAAAAAAATTAGTCCAAACAGAGAAAATTTGGTCTTTACCAAAAAAAAAAAAAAAAAAAAAAAAAAAAAAAAAGAGAAAATTTGGTACTACCAAGTACCAACTCGATGGTCCCAACCATTTTGGTAGTTCGCAGTCTGAATTCTTGGTTGACCCACGTTGGAAAGTCAGCTGTACTGTGTTCTTTTTAATGGTGCTGCCTCAGTCCCCCAGCGCACCACCGAAATATTTACACAAATAATTCCTAATTTTTGATATAATATATAATATCCGTAATATTATATTGTACTTAGATTTTTAATATATTTGATGTAATTCCCAAATTTTTGGACAATATATAATATCCGCAATATTATATCGCACTTAAAATTTTAATATATTTGATGTAATTCCCAAATATTTGTCCAATATATAATATCGTCCCTAAATTTTTAATTTATTTAAAGGAAAAAATCACGGAAAATCTCAAACTTTACCTAAAGTAACAGATTTACCCTAAACTTTTTTTTGTGATACAAAAAATCATGAACTTCTGTCATGTGACATATTTACTCCAAAACTATAGAATATTTTGGTTTTTTTAGTTTTTACAAATTTTTTTCTATTTTCTTTTTTTTTTTCTCCTCTCTTCCCTCTGCCGGTCCTCCCTCGCCGACAGAGGGAAGCCAACGTCGGGCGAGGGTCGCCCTCGCTTGGGCTAGCTAGGGCTACCCTCACCGGAGTCGGGCGAGGGCGGCCCTTGGTTAGGTCGGGCGAGGGCCTCCCTCGCACCCTTGCCCAGATCTGGTGAGGGAGGCCCTTGCTCGACGCCGGTGAGGGCACTTCTCGCCCAAGTCTGGCGAGGGCATCCCTTACTAGGCCTGACGCCCTCACCCGACCCAACCGAGGGCCGCCCTCGCCTGAAGCTGGTGAGGGCGGCCCTAACTAGCCCAGGTGAGGGCAACCCTCGCTCGACGCCGGTGAGGGCAACCCTTGCTGGACGCCGGTTCCGCCATGGCCGGCGAAGGGAAGAAGAAAAAAAAAAGAAAAAGGAAAAAAAGATAAAAATGTCCTTGATAGGGTAAATGTGTCACGGTTTGAAAAGTTTGGGGTTTTTCACGTCACAAAAAAAATTTTGAGGTAAATCTGTCATTTTGGACATAATTTGAGGTTTTTGGTGGTCTTTTCCCTTTATTTGATATACTCCTTGAACTTGTAATAAATATTTAATCTAATCCCTAAACCATTTAAAATATCATATGATATCCATCCATTAATATGTAAATTATCCAAGTAAAATATTATACTCTAATTAAAATATAATGATCTTACAATATTAATTTGATCAATTTTTAAAAATTATTATCCTTGTTATTTTTTTTTTTTTGACGAAAACGTTACTTTCATATATGATACTAAGAAGGCGAATTACAGCTTTTTGGAAAATCCAAACATAGAATAAGATAAAGATCACGCGGGGGATAAGATACCCAATTACTTGGAAGAGACCCTGCAATGTGGGATTTGGCAATATAGTCCATAGCTTGATTCGTCTAGCGTGGCTCATACCGGATACTTACATTTGTCATCTGGGCCAGCATATCACGGCAGTCTTGAATAACCGGATGCGAAGCCCAATCCATGGAAGTTCAGCCCATGATAGATTCTACTACTGTAAAGCAGTCTCTGGAGATCAAAACAGAAGACTTGAGTTCCGTTCGTGCGCCTGGGTTTCCTTCTGTCAGAGCAGTTCGAGTTCTTCGCCCATTCAAGAGCGTGCAGGATGGCTAGGGTTTCGCCAACCAGAGCTGATGGGGCTCGAATCTTCTGCACGAACCCAGCCACACAAACCTCGCATGCGTCTCTGCAAATTCCAGCGATGGATCCATCCGATTGCGCCTCCAGCCATGAACAATCGACGTTAATTTTGAGGGCTCCCGGAGGTGGTGGTACCCAGGTATCTTGCTCTGAAGTTTGCAGTTTGATGCGTGGATTCCACTTTTCATAGATGCTTTGGGTGATTCGGGCTTCGGTGATGAGTTGTTCCTGTTTCCCTTTACTGCCGTGGAAGATGAGCACATTTCGGGCTTTCCACAGTAGCCATAGGAGGGTTGCGAAGGTCGCTTTTTGGCTGGTCAACACTCCAGACTGAAGGTAATCGCTTACCCACCTATCGATTCTTGTAATAGACGTCGGGGGTGCATCACTGATTCGCTTAAATTTTTTCCATAACTGCCGAGTCCACAGACAGAGGCAGAATAAGTGTTCGGATGATTATGAGAAGAGGTGGCAGCAAGGGCAGGTCGGCTCAGGTAAGATTTGACGACGATGTAAGTTCACTCTCGTTGGGAGGCCTTCAGTACATAAACTCCACATAAACTGCTTAATTCTGGGGTTAGTCGGTAGATGCCAAATCTCTTTCCAAAGTTGATTCGGTACCTGGTAGGACGATGATGCATTGTTTGCTGTGTTGGGTGTAATGGCTGCTCTTAATTTGTGATATCCACTTCTGATGTTATATTCCCCTGAAGAGTGTCCTATCCACAGTAGCCGATCTGGTCTGGAACTTTTGCTGAGAATTGTGGCTTGAATTTCTGTTGATATGTTGCTGTCAAAGATCTCTGTTATAAGTTGACTATTCCATGAGCGCGTAGTTGGATGGATAAGCTCAACTACTAGCTGAGGGTCATTGTATTAGCTGGTCCACCAATTCTTCCTGACATCAACCATCGATCCTCTCTCAATTTGATGGATTTGCCATCCCTGACTTCCCATTTCAGATCAGGTTGTAAGACATCACGGCCAAATAAGAGACTTTGCGAACCCTAGGAAGGTCTGGTTCCTTTTGTAGCAGTCCATAGACTATCATTAGGGAAGTAGAGACCTTTAAAAACTCTGCTCCATAAGGTCTCTAGAGCCTTCTCGAGTCTCCAGGCTTGTTTCCCCAACATTGCTTTATTGAATTCCACTAAATCTTTAAATCCCATACCTCCTTGTGCCTTTCTTTCCTTTAAAACGTCTTAACTCTTCCAGTGAATTCCTTTTTGATGTGCTTTCTGCTTCCACCAAAAGGCTGAGATTTTTCTTTCGATAGCTCGACATATAGATATAGGGATCTTAAAGGTATTCATGGCATATTGTGGTAACGTCTGAATAACCAATTTGATAAGCACTTTTTTTCCCGCCTTCGAGATAAGTTGCTCCTTCCAGCCCTCCAGTTTTCGTTCCACTCGTGCTAATATCCAGCTGAACATCTGTTTCTTAGTCTGCCCCCAATCAGATGGTAAGCCGAGGTATTTCCCAGTATGTTCAAGGATAGGAACCCTCAGTTCAGCTGCAATATTTCTCTGTAGGTTCTACGGACAAGTTGCCCCCCATAAAGATTCCAGATTTATTAAGATTAATCCCCTGGCCAGAAGCAAAGCAATAACAATTCATGATATTGGCCAAATTCTGGGCTTCTCTAATAGTTCCATCTAAAAAGAAGATAGCATTATCAGCAAAGAATAAATGAGATAGGATAGGGCAATGCTGATTTAACTTGATACCCTTTAAGGTTCCATCCGTTACAGCATTATGTATCATATGGGAAAGGATATTAGCCATAATAATGAATAAGTAAGGGGACAGAGGATCCCCTTGTCTGAGGCCTCGAGTAAGATAGAAAATGTCCCCTGCTTCTCCATTAATTAAAATTCTGAAGTGGATTAAAGATATGCAAAATTTCACCAGGTTAACCCATCTCTCGTTGAAGCCCATCCTCTTCATAGAATCACATAAAAAATCCCATTCAACTCTGTTATATGCCTTTTGCATGTCTAGCTTTAGCAGCCCCTGGAATTTCCTGCGTTTCTTTCTAATCCGGAGTTGATGAAGGACTTCTTGAACAATGAATATGTTGTCATGTATTTGCCGGCCACCGATAAATGCACTTTGTTCTGGTAATATGATTGATGACAGCCAAGGTTTAAGTCTGTTTGCCATAATCTTTGCAATAACTTGTAGTTAAAGTTGCATAGGCTTATGGGACGGTATTCAGTAATTCTTTCAGGGTTAGCTGTTTTGGGGATAAGTGTGATATGCGTCTCATTAAGAGCTATAGCAAACTTGCCTTCTCTGAAAAAAGAGTCCACTAAGTTGAATATGTCTTTGTGAATTGTAGCCCATTGGCTTTGATAAAAGAGACCGTTCAAACCATTTAGTCCGGGGGCTTTAGCTGCCCCCATTTGGAAAACAGCCAACTGCACCTCTTCCATAGCAAGCTGTGCTGTAAGTGAATCGTTCATCTCCTCAGGGACAACCCTTGGGCATTGATCTAACACTGGCTCATAGTACCGGGAACCCGCTGAATTATACAATTGTTGATAAAAGGCTGTTATATGTTGATGAATAACTTGAGGTTCTCGAGTCCATGTGTTCTCTTCGATCTTGAGCATATTGATTTTATTTCGTTGTCTCCTCTGGATAGTTGTGGCGTGAAAGAATTTAGAGTTTCTATCCCCCCACTTCAGCCAGTTAATTCTGGATCTAATACCCCAGTACATTTCTTCTTGTCGCCACAAGGTGCTCAGTTTTTCTGTGATTGATTTATACTCATCTTGTTCCTCTGTTTGGTCTTCCCTGTTCATAAGTTGTATGAGCTGGTTTCTGAGTTGAGCAATTTGTTTAGATGCATTGCTGAAAGTTCTCCTGCTCCATTGTCTCAATTCTTGGGTTAACTTTTTTGTTTTTGTAACCAGATCTGCTCGCTGCATCTGCTCTGTCCTCCAAGCCTTATCGACAATAGCTGCACATTCAGGATGATCCAACTAGTAAGCTTCAAATCGAAACCTCCTTTGTTTTCTTGATTGATTTTCATTAAAGCTGAGTATAAAGGGACTGTGATCAGAACCTATAGCTGGAAATGCAAAGGCAATAGCATTAGGGAAAGTAAGCCTCCAATCTAGGTTACAAAACGCTCGATCAAGCCTTTCTTTAACTAGAAAATCTCTGTCCCTTCTATTAGTCCATGTGAAGGCACAGCCTTTGCTCTCAACATCTAAGAGGGAACAAGAATCAATAAAGTCCCGAAAGGGCGTCATTCTGAATCTCTCCGCTGGTCGCCGTCCTACCTTCTCCCATTGGTAAAGTATCTCATTAAAGTCCCCTAGGCATATCCAGGGAGCTATTAAAGATCCATGCCGACCATAAATGAAATTCCAAAGTGACACTCACTCTTGGAATATAGTAGATGCATGAAGAAAGGAAATCTTCATCTGATTAAAGCTGCCAGCCACTTCGCATGAGACATCTATTAGCTCAGGACTGCTGTGATCAATATTTAGTTTTACCGACTCATCCCAAAATAAGGCTAACCCTCCTGTTGTTCCGATAGGATTAACAATAAATAACGAAGAAAACTTAAGGCTGCGTTTGATATTATCCACCACCTGGATCTGATTTTTTATTTCCATAAGAAATATTATATTAGGTCTCTCTCGAGCCACAAGAGCTCGTAAGTGCTAGATTGTCAAGGGAGAGCCTAAACCTTGATAGTTCCAGCTTAAAACTTTCATGGCTACTGTGGTGGCTTGTTCAGGCTAGCCACCAAAGCCCCGGCAGATACCATCCCATATTTGAATAGGGGTTTCCAGTAAGTTGTCGGAATCCACCCCCGGCACCTGAGTGCCCTTTTTTTCATATGGAGTAAAGCGTTTTTGTTTTTTTGAGGCCTGCTTTTTCATACTGGATCTAGGTACCCCAGGATGCTCACCCCTGTATTTGGCTTGACTCATTCTATTGATTGCTCCGAGTATTGCTGAATTCCCTTTCCTTTTTTGATTGCAGATAGTTCAGCTGAGGAAATCAGTTCTGGTGTCTGTGTAGTCGGTTGATAGAGAACAAGAGCTTGGCTGCTGTCGGGGGTTTCCCTCTACGTCTCTTCTTGCACAGGAATGACAGGGGTCTCGGGAACCATTTCCTCTTCAGTTAAGGTAAGATCAATTTCCCCATAAAAAGTGTCCCAACAGGGACTTAGGCCTTGAACTTCAGCTTTCAACCAAGAGCCAAATCTGCGTTTTTTATCCTCAGATTCTGATTCTACATAAGGATGAGTCGGGCACTTAGTGGTATAGTGACCCATAAGACCACAGGAATAGCAATAGAATGGTAGTCTTTCGTACTTAAGGTCAATCCACCAATGTCTATCTCCCACGTGGATAATGGTTCCAGTTTTTAGAGGATGTAGCAAATTCAGCCTTACTCTTGCCTTTCCAGTTTTTCGGGAACTATTGTTACGAGCATCGATTCTAACTTCCTCAACTACCCCCAATTTTTCAGCAATTAAACGAATGCAATCCTCCAACATTGCTGCTCTGGGGAGACCCACTAGATGTACCCAGAAAGAACAGTAGTCAAACTCATAGCAATGCTCTGGGATGGTAGGATATCCTTCTTTTAAGACTAACAGGTTATTAACAAACGACCAGGGGCTTGTCTGAAGGATTCTGTTCTTTTCTTCTGCCGATTTAAAAATGAAAGCGAAGAAACCTGTATCAATCGTCTCACATCTAACCTTTGCTACCTTCCAAGACCTTTTCATAGTAGTCCAGAACGCTGGAAAATTAACATCTGGGTTCGTAAATAATTTACCGTATAAGATGTACTCATCGATCTGTTTGTGTGCCTCAGGAATGCGACCATTTAGCTTTGTTATGTCATCCACTGCCCAAAGGTCACCCATCCTTTTGCACAGAGCCAACATTCGGAGATGATTCTCCTGATTTCCTTCCATAGCTTGATCGAGATACTGAGATAGAGGCGAGGAGGTAGAGGCAGGCCGATAAAGTCAGAATGGGTTCAGCGAAGCTGGGTTGGAGTGAAGGGAATTCTATAATGTGCTTCGAGTAATTAGGGTTTCCAACTGATGAGCTATTTCGGGATTTTTAGGAGGAAAGGAGGAGATCTAGTCAGGAGGATACCCATCCTTTGTTCCAGAGTCGAGAGGGGCACTATCTCCGGAGGGATGGAAAGGGACTCACCTGCAACTAGGGGAAATCGCCAATGTGCAACAGAGAGCCGAGAGAGGATGAAGCTGAGAGCCAACTTGACAAGCTTTTCGGATTTTCAAGAGGAAAAGGGGAGATCTAGTCGGGAGGAGGAACTGTATTCACATCCATTATTTCAGGGATGAGGAGGGCACCATCGCCGGAGGGATAGAGAAGGCTCACCTGCGGTGCGAGGGAATCGCCGATGGGCGAGAGAGTTTCTAGCATACTTTCTTAATTGGCCGGCTGATTCTGAACTGGCCGTCTAAAGGAGTAGGTGACAAGAGCATAACGGAAGCACTTCCGTCTTTTGTGGCCTGTGGACTCTTCCCTCCTATAAAGCTCGTCTCGGTGCAAAAGAGCGAAGCTGTCAAACTGTCACCTTCTCTTCTCCATTCTCTTCTTTGCATCGACCTCGAGCTAGACGACGGCAGCGTCATTATCCTTGTTATTTGACGACATTGATTTTCACATCCTAATTTGAGTTGAATATCTTACATGAATAAATGTATTGACTTTTTTTATTTAGATTACTATTTAGATGTGCTAAGTAGAAAGTCAAATCAATCAACAAATTCCGTTACATTGAATTAATGAAAGGACGAGATTAAACATTTTGATATAGTTTATAAATTAAATTGAACATTCAATTACTTTAACACCTTTAACGAATGCCATATATAATAAGGAAAAAGTCACGAAAAATCCTGAACTTTGCACAAAATGAAATATTTACTCCAAATTTTTTTTATGATATGAAAAACCCAAAACTTTTCAAATCGTACCAGGTTAAGGTGGATCCGGGTGCATACTAAAGGGTCAGCCATATACCTGTCCCACATCGCTTGGGAGAAGCCCTCTAATCTGGCATATAACCGCGAAGGTCCCCCTCACCTCTCAAGACGTCTTTTGAGGCTGAGACCCCAAGTATTTTTGTCTTTTTAATGTTTTTTCCTTTTTCTTTTTTCTTCTTCTTCCCTCCGTTGGCCATGGCGAAGCCGGCGGAGGGAAGCCGGCATCGGGCGAAGGGGTGCCCTCACCAGATCGCCTCGCCGACATCGGGTGAGGGCCTCCCTCGCCCCTAGGTAGCACGGACACGTTCAAATGGCCTCCGTGTCGTGTCGGACACCTCGACACGTGTCCGACACGTTCGGACACGCTTGGACACGCCCGGACACGCGGTCAACACGTGTCGGAGTTTTCGACACGTGGTCAACTCTTTTCGACACGCGCGTCGGAGCGTGTCCGGAGGTTTGTGGGCAGATGTGCAGGTGCGAAGGGAAGAAGGTGATGGAGGGTGGAGGCAAGGGTGAGGGAGCCAAGGCGACGCCGTGAGCGATGGCAAGGGAGGGCTGCGACCGCCGACCGCAACGCCGACTACAACATGGAGAAGGCCGCGATCGCCGATCGCGCCGAGAAGCCTTCTCGATCGTCTTCGTCACTGCGACCGCCGACCGCAACGCCGCGATGGAGGGCTGGATGCGAGGCTACGACGGCAAAGGGGAGAACGGAGGCGAGGCGGCGGCGAGAGAGGGCGGAGACCGAGCAAAGGGAGAGGAGAAAGACGGCAAAGGGGAGAACAGAGGCAAGGCAGCGGCGAGAGAGGCGGAGACCGAGCAAAGGGAGAGGTAAAAAGAAGGTGATTGCTAGGGTTTTTAGGAAGAAGAGAAAGGAGAGTGATGAGGCGTCGACGGCTTCTGGGAAAGAAGGCGTCGTGCAGGGGAAGTGACAGGCGCAGGGGTGGGTGAGGTTGTGGGAAGAAAACGCGTGAAATAAATGGGTGGGACCCATTTAACCCTAAAAAGAAATATTGAACATTAAATAACTTTATTAATACATGATAAGGCTAAAAAATAAATAAATAGACAGGTTAAAAAGTTGTTTCGAAAAATAAATGTACGGGATATTAAATAATAATAAACTTTGATCATCGTAGAAAAATATAAATTCATTTTGACTCTAATCTTTCATTAGTTATTTATTTTATCGATAACTTTTGTTAAAGTAAAAAAATATCTTTCCAATTTTTTATGAATAAATTTATTAATGTTATTAGTATAGATTTATTAGAGGCTCTTTTTTATTATTTATTTATTTATGAATTTGAATAAATTAATTTAAATATAATAATTAATCATATATATAAATATTTATTTAATATTTAACGTGTCGGAACGTGTCGAAATTCTCTACTTTTTTAGAAATGGCGTGTCGCGTGTCGTGTCGTGTCGTGTCGCGTGTCGCGTGTCGGTGCTACTTAGCCTCGCCCAACGCCGGCGAGGGCGGCCCTAGGCCGTTGCTAGCGAGGGTCGCCCTCACCGAACGCCGGCTTCCCTCCGCCGGCTGGCAAGCGAAGGGAAGAGAGAAAAAAAAAATTAAAACAAAAAATTAAAAAAATTAAAAAATGAAAAGACTAAAATGCCCCATAATTTTAGAATAAATGTGTCACTCAAAAAAAGTTCAAAGTTTTTGATATCACAGAAAAAATTTAGAGTAAATATGTTACGATTGGCAAAATTCAGAGTTTTTCACATCACAAAAAAAAATTGGGATAAATGTATCACTTTGGATAAAGTTCAAGATTTCTCATGACTTTTTCCCTATATAATAACATAACGGTGAAATATAATTCAAAAACACGACCAAATCCGTCCATTCGAGCTACGACATGCTAATTTATGAATCTTCATTCTACAGACACTGCGAAAGCAAAACTAGAGAATTTTTTTTTTTTCTTAATTGTCTGATCCCATATTATATCTATTTTACAAATCCCGACCGTGTGTACCATATCCTGTGAATAGTTTAGTGAGCTAATTGTTGGGCAAAGGGTTCATTCGACAAACAATATTACAAACACGTTTCGATCTGTCCATCTTATGTTAAAAAATAATACATGAATCTCCATGGAGAGATGACCCGGGAAAAAAAAAAAGAAAAAGGAAAAGAATGCGACCACGAAAGCATCATTCTCAAAAACTACGACATAAAAAATACAAGGCTACCAATCACAGCCATTCTAATGACAATCAAAGAAGACACTAACACCTAATACCACCCCCTATCCCTTTGTATATATGCTTCTGCTTTGTCCACATGAATACATAATAGAATGCCTGTGCAGCTGGAGGCCAGAGATGGAACTCGCTTTTGAGAAGAAAACAACATCCAGACGTCTCGTTACAACACATGCAGGTTCAACACTCAAAAAAACTCCCCTCAATACCCCATATAACGACCTGCCATGTGGTAATGGAGAAAATGATTTGAGTGTTCTCACCGTCCATATCAATCCCTGCCTGATGAAGGATGTCTTAATGCACCAGGTGGCGCGGTTGGTCTGGGAAAGTCGAAATTAAATGTTGTTCCGCTGATATTAGGGGCCTCCACATAGGGGCTCTAGCATGTCCAATTGCAACCCAGCAAGTACAAAAGAACAATAAGTACAGAGGGGAAGTGTAGATGAAGATGAGGATAAAAAATTGAGATGCATCCCTATGACCATGCATCATATGAATCAATGAGTTCAGTTTGTCGCCTTCATATCTAGTTTGAAACAAATCTCTTTCCCCTTCAGATTAGAGAGCATTATTGAAAAAAAATTTCGGACAGAGTACTGAACATTCAATCCAAAGCCAAACTGTCAACTCCCCCGTAAGGCATACTTAATCAGGTATAACCACAAGAGGCCTATGAATTCTCTGCCGTTAGCAAAAGAGAAGGTCCAATGGATTCTCCATCTATTCATGCAAGAGCAAGTTCAAGTATTCCATGAGCATGCTTATCAGTGTATCAATAGGAGCGTGGATTTGTGGGTGGTTTGCATGTGAATCTCTAAATGCATAATTGAGCATGGATGAATATTTTGCATTTACATATATTGTGTTGAATGCTCATATACTCGTGGGGCTGACAAAAGCTGCAGAAAAACAAATATGCTGGGCATCTCTCAAGTTTACTTCTTTTTCCTCTAACAGAGTTTTTCACTAGTTATTGCAACCATAGAATACGAAACTCTCAAAGTCTTCTCTTCAATACTTCGCATGCATGATGTGGTATGGTGGCTGAGTGAAATTTATGAAAACCTAGAGCAAGAAACCTTAAATGACATGATGGTTCAATTTAAATAAATTAGTTCTAAGCTGGTGTACCTGCGGTTCACGTGAAGCATAAGACGGCTCTTCAAAGAAAGCTTTTGGAGTCGATGACGTTTTAGGAGAGCGAGAGTCATTACTTGAATCACTTCCATTCAATTTTTCAGTGAGCAGAGAGTCAGGATCATTCCCATTGACTGACTTAACCCTCTGCAACCAGAACATGTCACCAAGATGTCAGACACTTACCAATGCATAAAAGAAGACTCTGTTACAGCACTTGTTAAGCAACTAATTAAAGAAACTTTGCAGCAACTATTCCAAAATATTGTAATCACTGCTTTGAAAGGTGCATCATTCTTTATTAGCATAATTAGCAATTGCCTGGGCGCAATTTGAAAACATGACCATTAGGCAAAAAGACAAGGCAAAATCATAAGCAAGGACATTACCTGAAAAATTTTACCAAGAGTTTTCAGTCCCTTTGCTCGCGCCCGGAGCTCCTCTTTCTTGACATTGGGATCTTGAAGAACCTGACAGAAACATGAATGGCTTACAATTTCAACCAAAATGAGAGAGCTTATGAAGAATGTAATTAGTGAACTAGTATAGCAATACAACCATCTGACAAACATGGCAAAGAGTGGCTTCAATGTCGGCAACATTAAGCTTCCACAAAGAATCAATCATCAACTTCTTGTGAGATTGCATGTATGCTTCAAGTTCTTCCTCAGTGTAATTTCCTTCTTGACTGAGTTGCTTTTTCATGTCTTCTTGGAGCTGGATCAGAGCAATAGCACCTACCACACGGAAAGGAAAAGCAATTGATCAGACACAAGGATATTCTTGAAGCATCCACCTGCGAAGCATGCATGACTAGGCATTTTTTCCAGGATACAATGTCCAAAAATAGCAAAAAAGGATGGGTGCTCTAGTACCAAGGAAGATGCTAATCTCGAGGCAATTAATTGAAGCAATATCTATAAATGCTCTAAGAGAAGAAGTTCAAGCATAGACACTACGTATACACTATAAGGAGAATAGAAAAATGCTTTGAAATTGATCGGCAGAAGGCAGCATGACAGAGATGGTGAGTGCAAAAGTCACTACTTACTATTAAGACATGCTAATTTCTTATCAAGACAACAAACATCCACTAACCTGTAGCTGCTGTGACCTGAGATTTGATGAAATGTCCTTTGTTTCTAAACCACTCTGCAATAAAAGGCATTCCCAATAATATCGCCTTCTTTCCAAGCTCCTTAGCTGCCTGTCTCACATATATGTAGCCAATCGTGCTCAACATATCCACGCCATAAGCTGCACATACCAGAAAATATACACACATCAAAGGAAAGCATCAACAACAAATAGGTTGCGACATGGATTATCATATGGAAAGACACTCAATACAGAAGTCACGATTTGCCAAGCAACCAGACTCAGAGCCTTCACAAAGTTTTCTTCAAAAATAAGATTATCAAGCAAGCCTAATTTCACTTTCATTGAGTCTGAAATTGCTTGCTTATCACATGTCATGAGTACTTCATTTAAACTTGGGAATAATAGATGCTTAAACATTTTGATTATCTTGTCTAGAAACTAATCATTAACCCATATCACTTGGGTTCTATTCTACCATATGCTCTTAATTGGAGCTGCAGCTCCGTTAAATCCTATCAGAGTGCCCTCGATGAGGCTGCTAGTTCGTCCAGCCTTCCATAAACTGAGTTTGCCATGACTGGGTGCAATTCATGAACTGAAGAGTACCGAGGAGGTTTTAGTATCATCTTTTGCCTTAAAGCAATCATATACAGTTAGAGAAAGATAACCTGCACTTGAAAGCCTTGCCACTTCCGCTTCAGCATGACGGACAAATTCCTCCCTGTTTCCTTGGACATACTGGTTTAGCCGATCTTTCAATGTTTGTGCAAGCTTCTCTTCTCTTTCCTTCTGAACAATCTGTATGCAAAAATTTTAAATTAGTGGCCCAACAACAGTGGAATATCAAGCAAGACAAATAGTAGAAACAGACGCACTAGTCGCAAGCTTTTATGGCGGGACTATCACATGGAAATTTGAATATGACACATTAATCCATTATTTACAAACTTCTCTTGACCCCTTAGTCAGTACCATTCCATATGCATGCGCAACTACTGCTCCATCTTATCAGTTAGTCTCTTAAAATTTGTATATTCCCACTCTTCCCAACAACTCCAATACTCATATTTCTAAAGCTCCAAGAGAAGTTATGAATGGAGGAGCATAAATGAAAACACAAATTCTTTTGTAAAATCGAGATCTGAGTCATACAAGATACAGTAAATCATTACCCTCATTTTCTCTTGCACTTTCTTAGCATCAAACTGTTCCCCTTCTGTAAAGATATCCAGAGAAGCCATTGATGCCATGGCAAGTTGACCTATATATTCCTCAAAAAGCTCACTTCCAAAAAGCATAGCAAAGATTGCAGCTGGATCAATGATCGAATCACTGCAAACAAAACAAAAATATGTGGTTACTCAAATGGCAATATGCATGCTTCAACCAAAGCACAACCAAACACTTAGCAGATGCAAATAGAATTGATAGAAACAATCATCTCCATTCATATATATTTTAAGCCAAGGAAAAGAACAAACGTTGATACTCCAGCTTTGCCATGAGCATCATATGCCTGTCGTTGTGCTGGATCACTTAAAACTTGGTAAGCCTCTCCCAAGACCTAAATAAAGAGAGGGAATCAGATAAGAGGTCATGATGACTCAACACATGGTACGCAAGGGGACGAAAAAATGAAAACTGTACACAAGGGGAACACAAGCTATAGAGGAAAAAATCACTGGAGCATCTACTCATGGTTCAAAAGCTGAGAAGTTGACGATACACTAACACTAAAATCAGGAAACTCAAACATACATTACGAACCGATATACAATACTTGTAGCATAACCATGCACAAGCCTCCTGTTCATGGTAAAATTTTTCTAATATAAGTTACTGATTTATGGTACTCATTCATAGTAACTTGATGCACCTTTTATATCCTCTTGTATTCATTTTTATACCAAAATAGTTGGCTTATATTTCCGTTTAATTCTTATTATCCTTTGTTTTTCTTATCGTAATTGTTCTATTCATCATACCCAAGGAAAAAAAACAGCTTGGTCTTTTGATCTTTTAAGTGTCTTCTCTTATTAACGCCCATTAACGAGAATAGTGGGAAAAAAAGGCTGACTTGACTTCTTAAGATATTTCAAGCGAAAATATTCTTAATTAGTGTTTTTTCAAATAAAATCCTTTCTATGAAATGCATTAATGAAGGGATACAACTTAACAATAATTAATGCACTTTATAAATGAACGCCCTAGGCATAAGGTGACTTGTTAAGCAACTTTGCCAAGAAAGTTCATAATTCTCAACATAACGAAAGCCTACATGCCACAGTGGACATGATCATTCATGATAGAAATTGATAACAAGCTCCACACATTTGTATGACCAGTCATAACAGGTCGGTTCCTTTTGCTTTATAGCCAGCTCAGAAAATCTTTCCACAAGTTTATGAAGTACATTTCTGAGCATATGCAAACAATCCTCTACAAGACGCATGATTGATTTGACAATCTTGAAAATAATTGCCAGACTGAGATCACGTATAAACCTAGTTGTGTTTTAATGAAATCTTATCTGTAAATCCTGAAGTCACTAGAGCTGCTAATGACTCTTAGGAGAAATCCAGGGAACAGATTGTACCACAGAATATCATATTCTAAGACAATTGGCTAGCATGGGAAAAGCAACAGTTAGAAAGCTTCTTGCCACAATCAAGAAATGAAACCAGAATAACACATACTTCTGTGGAGAGGGCTCGAGCAGGCTACTCCGAAACAAGTCAGTACATCATGTCTCAAGTGATTTTATTTTTTATAGGTAAAAATTTTGCATAGGTAATGAGTTCCGCAATTGCAGATGTTTAATATTAATTGAAACATTATGCCAAATTAGGAAAGGTGAGGACTGCGGCACATTCTGTTGGGTTGATTTAACTTTTAACAAAGACTAATTTCATTCGTCGAGAGAAGGAGAAATACAACATTTTACACTTTGCAATTCAAACGTAGACTTGCCTGGAATTTGTGGGCCGCATTAGGATCATTGGGATTTTTATCTGGATGAACTTGCCGGGCCTGCAAAACATAAAATTCAGGTCCTTCAGCTTATTGCTTATATACTATTCCATCTCAATCAACAACTAGATAACACTATCAAAGACACATGTCGAGCATGTTCCATGTCAAACTCTTAAACAAGGAGCCGAAGTCAAAACTCGCCAAAAGGAGAAAGATCATCTTCAAGAACCAGAACTAGACGCCAATTTCGTTAGCCTAGCATACCGTGCTTCACCGCATCGCCAATGCCGACAGCTATTGGAACACTATACCTAACATCATCGATCTCACACAGACATAACTTCCGACCAGGCAGACCGATAATCCAGAACATCATTCCATGAATTATGGAGGAAGCGACCAGTTGATCATTATAAAAGTAAAAACATTAAAAAAAAATTAGAACGATAAAGAAAAAATCACTGTCTACCGCCATTCCCACGAGAAACCGAAAGTCAACAACTGCGGAGCTGGCGTAACAAAACCCCTACGCCCACACAGATCGGAGACCACTCCAGACGCTCTCGCGATCGCACACCGACAGCCGCCCGATCCAACCCACGGGCATCGCGAATCGCGAATAATCCGCGAGAAACTAGACCTAGAAATACCCCACGCCGCGAACACTTCCCTAATCCCCCTCTCCACGGGCCGCGGCTGGGACTAGCAGAGCGCCCCGAGCGAGAAACGACGGCCGGTTGCTCTTACCTTGATGTAATACGCCTTCTTGATCTCGGACTCGGTGGCCGAGGGGCTGACCCCGAGGACATCGTAGTACTCCGTCTCTTTCACCATCGAAGACGTCGAGCGCTATCCCTGCGTCGTCCCACCGCGCCAATCGCTCCTCCGCCGCTGCCGCCGCCACCGCGATAAAGCGCCTCCGCCGGACCTCCGACCACGAGCTGCGAGTGCAGAGCCGAGAGGAAGAGGAAGAAGAAGAAGAAGAAGAAGAAGAAGGGGGAGCAGGGAAACTCGATTGGGGAGCGGCCAGCGAGTCCTAAGGTAATGCAGATGTACGGTGAGTTTCTTTTGGACTTTTTCTTCTTCTTTCTTTACCTTTTTTTTTTTTTTTTTTTTGGGTGGGCGATCCTCTTATTTCCTCTTTTTTTTTTCTTTTTTTTTTGCTCTCGGGAAACGAAGGTGAAAATTACGGGAATCTAAAAAATGAAAAAGGAAAGGAAACGGGAGAAATGCGAGTGAGAAGAGGACGTTGCTGATAAAAAAGAAAGAAAAAGAAAAAAGATTCCCGGTTCCAGGTCGCGTAAGACGACGGGTGGGGCCCATGGGGTCTAGAGATGCTCGACGCGGCTAAGTTATTTGACGAAACGGCGCCGACGCGGTGCCGTCTCGTCTTCCATCTTCCGCCGGCTTCTTTTGGATTTCCCCTAATGCCATTCAAACCTTTTTTTTTTTTGGGGTAAATAATGCCATTCAAACTTTCGACTCGACTAATGGTAGAAAGGCAGCAGTAGAAAGGTTACGTTCATTTATCTGTCCATGCTCGGGTAATGAAGCGGACCCTTTGATTTCTGTGATCGAGAAAATGGGCTGCGAGTCTTTTCCCGCGAGCTTTTGCTCGCTGCCTCGAGTATTAAAAGAAGATTTTCACTAAATGATTTTTAAGCCGCCCCGATGATTATAAAAAATTTCATTGTTTGGATGCGAGCTCCTTTTCTTCCCCTTGTGTCGACCGCTTTTTCCATATGAGTGAGATAAGATCGTGGTTATATATAATGACGAGGGTTGGTCATAAATTATTATAAGCAAGATATGATAACACTCAAACTTATTTAACAATAATAGTTAGACGGCTCCTTTTATGGATGATCAATCAAACGAACCCGAGAGGGGCATTTGTTGCCCATTGGAATGATTTGTAGTTGGTGCGGTTTTTATAATAAAATACCAAACCAATTAACTGTCACATAAAATTTCTATTTATTGTCGTCTTGAAGTAGGTGTTGCAAATTATTTTGGTTAAATTACACGAATGATCTCAAAACTTAAACTCAGTGTATAATTTAATACCTAAATTTTTAATTTATTTAATGTAATCCCTAAATTTAACTTGATCTACAATGTAGCCTTAAATTTTTAATTTATTCAATATGGTTATGGATACATTGTAAATGTTTAATCTAGTTCATGAATTATTATATTTCCGAATTCAATCTAATCTCTTGAAATTAAAAGTTTGTGATTAATACGGTATATTGGATAAAAGTTTACGAATCACGTCAAATAATTTTAAATTTTAGGGATCATATTATAAATTAAATTTAAATTTAGGTACATATAGGTCATTTTCCAAATTATTTTTTTTTCTCGCGCCCTTTGATTTGGATTTCTGCGTCCGCCGCCATCCGTTGACCCGAGAAAGGAAGCATCATACCGAAAGGCCTTATTCTCGCTATATATATATTCGGCTAAATGCTAATCAGTACGCGTGGCAATTGCGTGGGTGAGAGGATGTTTTATTTTTTAAAGTTGCAGTGGCGTGCTGCGCTTCGGTGGCATCGTACCTCGCAGCCCGCCCCCCTCTTTTCTTCCTCCTTCTTTTTTCCCCTTTCTTTTCTTAATTTTCTTTTCCATACGCATGTGACTTGTCGCAAATAATTTTAAAGAGAAAGAAAAATCTGGACGTATTAAAAAAGCAGTATTTATCGTGGGAAACTGATGTCGGAAAATAAAAGTAATGTAACGAGGATTGTGATTGGAGTAAATGTGAACCCGTTAAATAGATGGTTGGGTTGAAAATAGTCCCACCCAAGTGAATCAATTTCTATGCAAGATAAATATAGTAGCTTTGCTAAAATACTTATATTTTTAAGGGAAAAAACCACGAAAAACCCCAAACTTTGTCCCGAGTGACACATTTACCCCGAACTTTTTTTTGCACCGTGAAAAACCCCAAACTTTCCAATCTGTGACACATTTACCCCATAAGGGCATTTTTGTCTTTTTAGTTTTTCTTTTTCTTTTTTTTTTTCTTCTTTTTCTTCCCTCCGCCGTGGCCGGCGAGGGAAGCCGGCGTCGGCGGCCCTCGCCGACGCCGGCGAGGGCGGCCCTCGCCGGAGTCGGCTTCCCTCCGCCATGGCCGGCGGAGGGAAGAAGAAAAAAAAAAGAAAAAAAAATTTTAAAAATGAAAAGACCAAAATGCCCTTCAATTTTGGGGTAGATGTGTCACACTTGAAAGTTTAGGGTTTTTGGTGTCACAAAAAAAAAAAGTTTAGGGTAAATGTGTCACGGTTTGAAAGTTTGGGATTTTTCACGGCGCAAAAAAAAATTCGGGGTAAATGTGTCACTCGAGGCAAAGTTTGGGGTTTTTCGTGGTTTTTCCCTATTTTTAACCCAATGAATTAGGAAAAAAAAAAAAACAATCTAGAAAACTCATAATTAATCTAGAAAACTCATAATTAAATTTATATAAGAGTGCCAACTGAATGAACAAAAGATCAAATGAGATCGGGAAAGAGCGAAAGAGAGTTAGAGGTGGCTTTTTTTTTTTTTTTTTTTTTCCTTGGGTTAGTGTTGTGTTGAGTTTATGTAATTTATAGATCAACTTGTGACCCATTTAACATATTTATTATGTTTAAACCTATTTATTAATCTAGTTAACTCATATAATACTCCATCCCATCGTATATGGGTTATGACATGGGTTTATGACCTATTTTAATAACTCTAATTTCAAGTGATCTATCCATATTGCAGGTTCCTTTGGTATAGATGTTGTAATTATAACTAGACATGAATCCACACATTGTATTTTGAACATTTTAAAGTCATAACACTCAAGACTTTCATGATATATTAAATTTATATATTAACACGGAAATTTGTATTTGTTAGTTTCACGATATATTAAATTTATATATCATTATTGCTACGTTTGGTTATCTGGATTTTTAACTAGGATAAAATTAGATAAGATAGGAAATAATATGAAATCCAGGGAATTTTATTATATCCTATCAATTGTTTGATGATTGCAATAATAGAATCGAATATATACATGATTACACATCATATTATACATATTGTTTGGTATAAATGCCTATATGAATCATGAATTTTACAAATGGATCTCTTTTCTAATTACTTTCCTTTTTATTTCTTTCTTCCCCTTCCATCATACTCTTATACAATTTTATTAAATAGAAAATTGTGCTAATATACCTAAAATACAAAAACACCCAATATATATTTATATATTGAATTTATATTATAAGATATAACTAAATTCGAATATAGAACTTAAAATAAGATTAAATTAAAAATAAATTTTTTATTTTGAATTTCTTATATTAGAGTTAAAGTATTATCTATATTGAAATATAGTTTTAATTCATAATTTAAGAAATTTTTTATTTGACAAAAAACTTTCTTATTATGTATATTAGAAATCCTATCCACATTTATCACATTTTCCCATGTGATAATTTTATATGATTTATATCTCATTTATATCTGACTTTATTATATCTAGAGTAGACACCAAATGTTTATCCCGACAACCAAATTCAGCTTAAATCAATAACAAATACAAAGAAAAACATTGCATTATCTCTGCAATATGGGAATTTATTAAATCTTTATAGTAATTCTACTAAATTGACCATTGAAAATGATAGATCTAACAAGAGACTCGCTAAATCTGAAAATCTAGATTTAATTTACTATCCATATTGAGTTCATTAAATAAATCTAGATTTAACACATGGCATCGACTTTTCAGCCAGAAAAATATTCAAGTACAGACGCAATCATGCCATGCCGTCCACAAACTCCATCAAAATTTTCTTTCTTTCTTTTTTGTTAGGAACTTGCATAATGACATTCCTATAAATTCATCACATCATTACCAAATAAAATGACTAGGGAAAAAACCATTGGGATTCGCCCTAGTGGCCACCCTTCCAACATGAAAGGGGGAGATGAGGGGTTCAAACCCCCATCTTCTCAGGGAGGGATGGAGTGGGGACGCGCAAGTTTTAGGAGTGGGTTTTGACGCCCATGTCCTACAAGAGGCAGGACAAAAGTCTGAGAGTGAGTGTAGAATAGGTATAGAGTAGGACTGACAAAAAAAATGATTAGGAAAACCAATCCAAAAGTTAGCCAAGTTAGTTGAAATTAAACACTAGAAAAGGGTACTGTTGTAATTGGTGAATTACTTCGGATGCGTTTGGTAATATTTTTATTTTCATAAATAGTTATTTTTTATTTTTTATTTTCTACAACATTTTCTAAGTAAACATAAATTTTCATTCTTGAAATAGAAAAGGAACATAAATGCATTTGATACGACTTACAAGTTTATTTGTGATGTAGAATTTCTTTCAATTTTTTTAAAGATTTTTATTTTTATTTTCTCTCTTCTTCTTCCTCCTCTTTGCTAGTCACTTGGTAGCAAGTGGTGATGGATGGTGGGAGTCGGCGGGTGATGGTGGATGGCAGTGACGGATGGCGGTGGCGGGTGACAAGTGTCCACTGACTGATTAGAAGAGGAAGAAGAAAAGAAAAAAAGAAAAGAAAGGAAATGACTTAGTTATAAAAATTGTTCTCAGAAAAAAATATATATTTTTTTCTATTTTTTTGTTTTTGTTTTAAATCTATTTTCTTGCCACTTTTCTATTTCGGAGAATAAAAAATTTAGTGACACTATTGAAAGGATTTATGTTCTTTCTCTATTATGGAGAGCAAAATAACAGAATAATTGGAACGTTGCTATGTAAATTGTTAGTGCAAACACTGCCCACAAACAAAACTAACTAAATGTAAATGTGAGTGATGTGCATAATTATAGCCAACAAATTAGAAGATTGGTTTGAGGAGAATATAGCTAGTATTTTTTGTACTAGATTCCGGTGAGATGAGGGGATTATCGCAACCCACTATTTAGGGAAAATTATTAAAAAAAGATCATAAATCAATTACACTCATGCCAATTTATTTGTAAACTTTTCAATTTTATTCATTAAATACCAAATCTTTTAACAATTTACCAATATTGTCCATATGATCAATTTTGGCCATAATTTGATGACTTGAATGTTGGACGTCTTATGTGGCACAATCGACATTGATGTGGAAAAAATATATATATTTTTAATTTTAATTTTAAATTTATTTTTATTTTTAAGTACCCAAAGGGGACTATCGACCACTAGCCAAGGCTCGACAACCCTTACTGGCCAATGGGCGAGGGCCACAACTCTTAGCAGATTGGCATGGCTGGGAGTCGTAGCTCTCACCCAACTATGAGAGAGGGCCATGAGCCCTCTCCTAGTGGCTAGTGAGGGCTCGCAACCCTCTTTTAGTGGCCATTTGGGGTCGTTGGGTCTTGGTGGGTGGCTAGCAACCCTCCACCGGCCCTTAATAATAAAAAAAGAAAAATTTAGAAAAATTAAATAAAAAAATCACATTAGCATCGGTAGCAAAAATTGATTGGATATATTATATCGGGAAATTATTAAAATGCTTAGAACTAAATTGATTAAATTGAAAAATTTAAGATTGAATTGACGTAGATGCAATAAGTTCATGACTTTTTTTTTATATAATTTCTCCCATTATTTAAATCAATTAGGTTTTATAGGAGGCAAACAAGAAAAAAATGCGAAATTATTTAATAAATTTGAGTAAACGTACTAAATTAAATATGGACCGTCACATTTGGTAAAACTCACGGAGGACTATCACGGGACTCGCCAATTTCAACTACCTAAATTCAGTTCGATACTTATCTTACGCTTGATAACTTCTAGAAAGGGTCTACCATCTAAACATGCAATCGCTACGTGTTTCTGAAGCAGTGCGTTTGGCACTCTTGCCATGTGATGGTGGGGCCACAAATTTCAGGTTACACACTTTTCCCATCGGAGCCCATTTTGGCACTCCTTGGGCCTACTTGCTAGTATCTATACACACACATATATATATATCACAATAATTGCAAAGAAATGATTTTCACTTATGAAACTCGAAAGTTTTCCTTCTCAAACTCGATTCCTTAACGAAAAAGATCAACAATTTAGAATTTTCATATTTGTTCCCCCCCAAAAAACGAAAGGTTCTTATCCAAACGCGAAAATTCTAATTTGAATACTCAATTCATAGACAATCAAAATTTCGAGATAAATTAAATAACGTGTTACGAAATTTTTTCAATGTCATTATTTCACACACTTTGATCCACAAAATTACAAGTTTCCTTGTTTAATGGACTTGGATTGAGGTGGATATTGCGGTGGTCAATCTCATGACTGTAGAGGCTTCTCGTTCTCGTGTTTAATGGCTTTGGACTTGCGCTCATTCTTCGAAATCTCCCCCAAGAGGAGCATCACACCTTCCTCCATTGCAAGTCTCTCTCAATAAGCCGTTTCTCTTCTACTGTAACAAGATCCTTTAACAAAATAGTCCATAGCGATAATTTAATTTATAGGAGAATGCCCAAAACACTCTATCACCACTCATATATCTATTCTTTTGTAAATTATATTCACATATTTCTAAGCAAAATCCCACTTTGAATAAACTGAATTACCCATCCTTATAAATTCATTTTGTTACCTTACTTAGGAATCAGCATGTCAGTGGTTTTATTCTTAATCAGTTCATTTTAGGTGGATGCGAGAATTTATTATTTCGAGATGGGCGAATTTGAGAGAAAAACGGCACTTCTACCAATAGGGACATAAAAAGTAATTGATGTAATGTGCAAAATAGTTTTCAGAAGTAAAATTTAGATCTGTATTTGATACTTCAGAATTACAGATATAGAAGTTAGTGTTGGTAAATGCGATGTATGTTTTCGGTAACTTTCCTTATTTCATTTACTTCTTTTCCATAATGCATTTCTGTCAATAGCGAAAGAGGCATAAACTTCTTTTAAAGAAAAATATTGAATCGATCTTATAATCTGTGTTTCCCACAATCACGCGCATTGTATGAACCCACTTTGCAACAAATCATGAAAAAACATCTCATACGTCATCATATGAGAACATCTTCAAGGCTATTACATGTTGTTCGAAGCATCATGATCCTGTCTTTCCCACCATGCACACCGTCCGGCCGAAGTAATGGCAAACAGGCTTCCTCTAATGAAGAAGCATGCATGAACGATAGCTTGCGTGCCGGTCAAGACAAGAACATGTAAAGCAACGGTCGGACCACGCTCCTACATGGAGTTCATCTGATAACAATTACAATGTACATTTCACCCGTCAAATGCAGTAATTATGTTGGATAATTTAGACCAACGGCAGTCGCTCGAGTGCTGTTGTCGTGGCTAACTTGCCATCTACCCGCCAACCAACTATTGATTGTCCAGGAGTGGCTTTGTACCTTCGTAGGAGAATAAATGCACCGCATTCTTGCAGCTGAGCTCCGCAAGATCTTCTGGAGGCATGTCTAGCAAGGACGCGACATAATTAAGCACCACGAGAATGTTTGCAGGATGATTCAGAGATCCCGTCGACGATGTAGATTCAATGCATCCTCTGTCGGCCGGACCTGCACTACACTGAATATCATCATCGATAAAAAATGCAGGATTCTTTGGCAATGCATCCGGCGCATCTGTTTCCAGTAAAATCCTTTCGAAAGGAACCGCCTTCAACATCTTCTTCGCCGTCTGCTCTTTCATGGGCATGAGATGTCCCGAGAATGAAAAATAAGCTCCCACTTCGACCAATTGAGGAACCATTTCAGCGGAACCCATATAAGAGTGGAGGATGATACCAGCAGGAAAAGGCCCTGCCTCTTTCAATATCTGAAGCAGATCGTCAAATGCACTGACACAATGGACCGATGCTGGTCCATTCAACTCTTTCGCGAGTTCGAGCTGTTTCTTGAACACTTCCACCTGATCGTTGAAATTGATCTCCCTCTCGTGAGACCCTTTGTCCAAACCAATCTCTCCCACTGCAGCGCGGGGAGTGGCCTCGAAATATTCCCTTAATATCTGAAACCAGTTGGGGCTTCTATCGGCGACAAACCACGGATGAAGTCCAAAGTTTGGAATGGTACAAGGATAGTCCTCGCTCAGTTGCTTCACCAGATGCCAGTCTTTCTCATGCGTCCCATCAACTGCAAATTTAATTACACCAGCCTGACGGGCCGACTCAATTAACTTGGGTGCCATACACAAGATCCGAGGGTCTTGCAAGTGGCAATGGGCGTCAAACACTTTCATACCTCTGCTATTTGATGATCTTGTCCGCCTAGAACACATGCGTAAGAAGTAAAGATAATGCCGAACCAGGTGTCCACTTCGACTGGAAACTATTTATAAAGGGATTGATTCATATCTCTTCTAGTGACATTGTCAAGTAATACTTGGTTCCCAATTCTGTGTCTGTCCGACCAATGTTCCTTTTCGGGACTAGTTACTTGAGCCAGCTACAAAGAAGCCACATTTCAGGACAATGAAGCCTTTGACCGCTAGAGAGATTGAATGATTCGCATATGAAAAACACTATCAAACGAAAAGAAATCAAAGGTGCTACAGGATGTCCACATTCGAATTTAGCTATGTTGCTTAGGATTCTATGATCAGGCTTGGCTGGTGCTCAGAGCAACGTGAACCCAAGTCCTTTAATGTTGGGTACAAACAACTTTTTACATCTATCTTCGATTTTCCACCACAGAAAAAGTTCACGCCCAATAGCAGCAACAAGAGGAGGGGTAAAAAAGAAGAGCTTCAGACAGGGGAAGAAAAAAAGACCAAAAAAAGGGTGCAATTTGTCGAATACTAGGTATGTGAGTCACAAAAACAGAGAGCATGACAATCCTCGTCATCATCCAAACTAAGCTGAAAGAAAGGAAGAAGAACTGAAACAACCACAGTGAAACTGATGAGATAAGAATCGTCGCCGGAATTTTCCCATGGTAATCAGATAACGTACCGTCCAGTGCCTGGATGCAGAGTGAGAGAGGCGAAGACGGACAGACGGACGGACAATCGGTCCTGTTCGAGAGGGGGGATTGGGAATATGGGATGAAGAAACTGAAAAGCCGAATGGACGAGGAAGATAACCTCGTTGGTACCTTGATTAGCTGTGAATTTCACGGTTGGCATTATTAAAAGATTACGCAACCGAGAGAAAGTCCAAAGAACGAGGCCTCAAGCGTAATTTGAACGAAAGTCGGTCAGTAGTGACTCAGCAGTCTATTTTATATGGAATAAACAAACAACAACAACAATGGTTGGCATTATTCAAAGAATCCTCAACCGGAGAAAGTCTTCAGGAAAGAGGTATCAAGCCCTAATATAAAAAAAAAATGATAACTTTAGCTAAATGTGTAATCTTTTTTTTTTTAATGAAATAAACAAACAACAATAGCAACAATGTTGGCATTATTCAAAGATTACTCAACTAGAGAAAGTACTAGGAACTAAGTCTCAAGCCTATAATATAAAGAAAAAATGACACAAATGACACAAGTGATTCCTAAACTTTAACCCAATATGTAATCTATTTTTTATGGAATAAACAAACAAACAAACAACAACAACAATGGTTGGTATTATTCAAAGATTACTATAGATCTCAACCCTAATATAAAGGGGAATTGACACAAATAATCAATAAGTTTTTAATTTGATCAATGTGGACCATAAACTTTTTTTTTTTAATGTGAAATGTGGTCTATGAACTTTTAATTTATTTAATGTAGTTGATGAACTTTTTACAAACATTAAATTTAGTCTCTAGATTATATGAAAATATTCAACGTTGTCTCTCATCTTCAATTGTCCCATGAATCCTTCAATTCAATAAACATGATAGGTAGATGCTACAAATTATCAATTGGTCTCTTTTTTTTGTCTTCCTCACTCTAGTTTTTGTTATTTTGTCTAAATAATTGATGATTAAACACTAAACAGTAGTTAATTGAACTTACCCTTTCATTTTTTATTTATTTGCTTATCCTCATATCTTGAAAGTTAGGGAAGTACTTTATAAACATACGCATAAAAAGGATGCATTTCATTTAGCTCCTTCATCTTCATGCCTAGTATGACTATTTCGATTTCCAACTAGCAGCTCTAACTATAGCCTCGGCTCACTAACTTTCGTGCATTTTTCTGCTAAATTAATAACCAGTCACATAAACTTTTCTCTTTTCACTATTTAATTCGTCCCTTTGTCAATAAAATACCAACACTATTTTTTTTCCTTCCAATTTTGTTTTCAAATTGGGCTCCATAGGATACTTTTCGAGTACATGAACCATAATAGACATTGTTGTTTTGGCATTGATGACTGTTTAATATATTGATGAGAAGTGATCAATGGATAGGATTGGACTCGAGAACGGGGTAAAATTCTTAAGTTGAGCCCACTTTGTTGACCGAGTTTGCCACAATAAGCAAACGGCTTTATCCAAACCCACTTAAAAATGTCCTTCAGTCCCAATTGGAGTGGACAGGCCTAGTGGCCAGCCCGGAAGAATCCATATTTTTTGGAAAATGAATATATTTTTCGGTGTTCAGCTGAAACCTGAACTTTAAGTGGAATATATTTTCCACAATTCATTAACTAAACAATAGCTAATATAATTATTTGGGAAAAATTATCAAAAAATTGAATTTTAATATTTTTAATTGACGAAAAAATTAGTTTTATTATATATATTTTAATTATTTGTATTTTTAAAAATTGAAATTTTTATTATTTATTAATTTTTCTTTCTTTATCTTTTCCTTCCTCCTGCTTCTTCCTCCTCTTTCCTCTGCCGCTGTAGGCCTGACGATGGCCGGCTGCCTGGCGGCCAACCAAGACGCGATTGCTAGATCTGGCAAGCTCGAGGCTCGGCCGATCTCACCCGAGCTTGCCGGATCTGGCAGCGGAGCTCGTGGCTCGCCATATCCTAACGAACCTCGGCGAGCTCGGGCAAGGCCTAAGCCCCACACGGCTCGCCGGATTTGGCGAGGCTCGTGCTCCGCCCCCAGCCGGCAATGTTCCACCTCGCTTGATCTCGGCGAGGCCCGAGCTCGTTGAGCCGGGCGAGCTCGGTTTCCCCAAATTGGGCTAGGCGGAGCCTCGCTGGCCTGGGGCGGAGCTCGAGCTGGCTCGTGGCTGGTCGTTGGTCGCCGCCGTGGCTAGCGATTGGCCAATGTCAAGGAAGAAGATGAAAAAAGAAGGAAAGAAAAAGAAAAAGAAAAAGAAAAGAAATAAAAAACTCGATTTAAAAAAAAAAAAAGAGAAAAGAGAGCATAAAAATAAAACGAAAATATTTTGGTAAAAAGAAGTAAAGTGGAAGAAGTTATAAAAATGTTTTCTACTTTCAAAAGTAGAAAACATTTTCTTTATTTTTAAAGATTGTTTTTTCCAATGATGGAAAACATTTTTCTTGATCAATTCATTTTCCGTGAAACGAATATTGAAAAATCCAGAAAACATTTTCTTGGAAATCATTTTCTAGAAAACAAATGGAGCCTAAATATATTCAGGCTTCTCGTTCAACAATGATGTTTACTCTACTATTTATAATCAAGTATTGTGAATAATCGTCCTTCGACAGTTATCACTTCAATTTCAAATTTTCTGGAATCTTCAGCATTGCGCCAACAACTATATTGTTTTACCCATGAAGTCATTCGTATCAAGTGCTTCAATAATCGCCTTCATTCTTATCCTCCTATTCTCGAGTGATAATTCGATTCTTGCAATATCGATCTCCCTTGGATCTTTATACGCACGCTTTACAAATCTCAGACTTATTGGGCCTTATTTTTCACCCATGGCCCGTTGAGCCACTTTCGGTGTTATCAAGCTCGATAACAATCGCGAGCCAAAGTTGTGCACAATGACCACATATGTGAGATCTAGCGTTTCCACGAAAAAAGCACAACCGTAGGCAGAAACATGAGCTAGCGCTTCTCAAACTACGGGGTCGAGTTGGGCAACCGACGATTGGGCTCGTTGCTCCCGCTCGTTGTGATGTAACGTGGTTCCTTTATGTCGAATGTAGCCTTAAAATAAAAAATATTCATGGCATTCTCACGGTGTTCCCTTCTTTTGCACTTCTCAAACTACTCACAAGAACCGGAGAATTGCGCCAGGGCAGAAGGTCGACCTGCGCACACCAAGCTGAATTCACTTTTCAATATGATGGACAAAGAAAGGAGTGATGAAGCTACAGAAAAGTTTTTTTTTTTTTTTTGGTTAGTTTAATGTTATTCTTACTATAATACTCAGTTTCAGATTTTTGTCCTATTCTTGTAAGGTGTGGGAATCGAAATTCACTTTTTAAATTTATTTGTCCTCATCCCGTCCTTTAAAAAAGGTGGGAATTTGAACCTCTTACCTCCACTTTCGATATAGAAAGAGGCGAATCCCAGTGATTAAGCTACGAAAAAGTATTCGACCAAAAAAAAAATAAAAAGCAACGGAAAAGTGGAAAGGCGGTTTTCTTACGGGCGCATTCCCACTTACACACCCAATCTGTATTTTGTCAAATCACGTTGCGTTTTTTTCCCGTGTTTTTTGAAAATCGCCTCTTTCCTTTTGGCTGAAAAAGGAAGGCCCGAGTTCTGCTGAGTGACTCGTTCCTGTCCCTTGGAAGATCTCTGCATGTAGGGATTCCCCGCTTCCCTCGCGCCGTTCGAAGGTGAAAATCTCTACTTCCGAGCTCATCGACCTCTGAGTGTTTCGATGCGAATGCATAGAGATGTTGCAGAGTTCTTTGGTTTTCTCAAGTGGGAATTAATGGTGACTTAGCGAGTTTGCCTAGTTGTGCTCCGATTGTTCTTTCTTGGGGTTATTCAAAACCCTTCCTTCGTTTGGGGAAGTAGGGTTCTACTTCTGACCCACGGTGTGTTTCAGTTCGGCGGTTCGTGCAGTTTCTCCGAGAGGAGAATCGAGCCATGGCTGATCGTTTGTTGCCCCAAAGTCAAAGCATTCGCGAGTGTTTTGATATTGCCCTCTCGACTCACGCCGACGTTCTTCTCGCCTTCTTCTTAAGGTAAAAGCAAGGAAGGCCCCAGGGTTCTAGCATGTAAACTTGGAGGAAGTCAGCTTAAAAGATGTTTTGATCCTTTTGTTTTCATGTCGAAGGGTTGAAGCCAAGGGCAAAGGCATCTTGCAGCGCCACCAAATCCTTGCTGAGCTTGGGGCGATCCCTGAGGAGAGCAGAGAACAGTTTCTTGGTAGGGCTTTTGGTGAAGTCCTCAAATCCACTCAGGTGTTATGAGCTTCCGCACGTCGGCGTTTTTCCTGTTTTGTTCGCTCTTGAAATCTGCTCGTGTATAGCTATAACGGGTTAATTTTGCTGTTCTTAAACCTTTTTTTTTTTTTTTTTTTTTTTTTTTTTTTTTAACTTCTCAAGGAACCTCTTCTTTTTCTTTTTGGCCGTAAATTTTGGGGTTTAGGAAGCAATTGTGTCGCCTCCATGGGTTGCTCTTGCTGTTCGTCAAGGGCCGGGTGTGTGGGAATACATCCGTGTGAACGTCCGTGAGCATGTTCTTGAGCAAATGGAGGTTGCTGAGTATCTGCACTTCGAAGAAGCGCTTGCTGATGGAAGGTCAGAATCTTCATTGTCTATTCTTTCTCTTCCTTGTTTTTTTTTTTTTCCGTTTCTCAGTGATCTCTAGAACTCCGGGTCATGTTTCTTTAAGCTGTTCTTGTTTTCGATTGTTTTGGGCGTGTTAATGCCAGTTTATTTGTCTCGTGTTGCAGCTTGAACCCTGATATTGAGCCAATCACTGCCACTTTTGGGCGCCCAACTCTTTCCACGTCTATTGGGAATGGCGTTGAGTATATCTGTTGCAGTCTCTCCAATAAGCTCTTCCATGAAAAGGAAAGTTGGTACCCTCTTTTTGAATTCCTCCAAGTCCACAGCTACAAGGGGAAGGTACATATAACTTCCGATCGAACACATTCATTCAAAGTCTTGAAAATGAGACATGAGTTATAACTTCAGATTTCTTTAACCTTATGTCACAATATGGTGAACACTGAGAACTCAATGCCAATTAAGACTACAGAATGTGGTGCACATTGATAAAAACATTTGTGATCTGTTTATGGCTCATGTGAAAATTGGGCGATTCTGCAGAACATGATGATGAATGCCAGAATCCAGAATGTGTTGTGATCTGTTTATGGCTCATGTGAAAATTGGGCGATTCTGCAGAACATGATGATGAATGCCAGAATCCAGAATGTGTTGTCCCTCCAACCTGTCCTGAGGAAGGCGGTGGAGTAGCTGACCCCACTCAAACCGGAGACTCTGTATTCTGAGTTTCAGCACAAGTTGCAGGAGATCGGGCTGGAGCAGGGGTGGGGCGACACGGCTGAGCGGGTCCTTGAGATGATCCAG
Source organism: Eucalyptus erythrocorys (assembly GCA_014182555.1). NCBI lineage: Eukaryota > Viridiplantae > Streptophyta > Magnoliopsida > Myrtales > Myrtaceae > Eucalyptus > Eucalyptus erythrocorys. The sequence goes on from CM024602.1 coordinate 31,008,736, forward strand.
CTCCTGTTGGGTCTTCTTGAGGCTCCCAACCCGGGCACTCTCGAGAAGTTCTTGGGAAGGATTCCAATGGTCTTCGATGCTGTGATTGTGTCTCCCCATGGATACTTTGCTCAGGACAATATCCTAGGTTATCCAGATACCAGTGGCCAGGTACTTGTTTTATTGAGTCAGCATCTCTTAATCAGGAGAATATACATATTGTGTGGTTTTGCATTTAACTTAATCATTTTACAATACTGTCTATTTCTAGGTTGTTTACATCCTGGATCAAGTTCGTGCTCTAGAGACTGAAATGCTTCGCCGCATTAAGCAACAAGGACTGGATATTACTCCTCGGATCCTCATTGTAAGTTTCACAAGTTTATAGTTGGGACTTTATGTGGTGATTTGATGAATTGGCCTACTTTAAATGCTTATTGTGTATTGTGTTAGATCGCTCGGCTTCTCCCAGATGTGGTTGGAACCACCTGGGGCCACCACCTTGAGAATGTTTCCGGGACCAAGCACTCTTACATTCTTCGCATCCCCTTTAAGGATGAGAAGGGAATCGTATGCAAGGGGATTTCCCAATTCGAGGTGTGGCCCTATTTGGAAAGATTCACCGAGGTATTGACAGACTCAATTATTTACTTTGGGTCATTTTGCCTGTTGAATTCATTTAGTTTCTGGTTGGGACTAATGGTTTTTGTTGGTAACTCTTATCAGGATGTCGCGAAAGAACTCGCTGTAGAGTTGCAGCGTAAGCCTGATCTGATCATTGGAAACTACAGTGATGGAAACATTGTTGCTTCCTTGTTAGCCAAAAAATTAGCTGTTACACAGGTTTGTTCTCTTTTACATAATATTGTTTTTTGTGGCAACTGATGCTGAAATACTCAAAGCCTGATATAGTCTGATCTTTTACTTGTTTGTACAGTGTACAATAGCCCATGCCCTTGAGAAGAGAAAGTACCCAGAGTCAGACGTATACTGGAGGAAATTTGAGAAGAAGTACCACTTCTCTTGCCAGTTCACAGCGGATCTCATCGCTATGAACCACGCTGACTTCATCATCACCAGCACCTTCCAAGAAATTGCTGGAAGGTGATTCTACTCGATTGTTCATCTTGAAATTTGATTGTCGTAGCATAGTCTAGCTCATGAAATTTTCCCCAGCAGTTCTAATATTCCTTATTTTTCAATATTTTCAGCAAGGATACTGTGGGGCAGTATGAGAGTTACATGAACTTCACTCTTCCTGGACTCTACCGAGTTGTCCACGGGATCAACGTCTTTGACCCAAAGTTCAATGTTGTTTCTCCGGGTGCCGACACGAGCATCTATTTCCCCTACACCGACCAGCACCGACGGTTGAGAATCTTGCACCATGAGATCAAAGAACTCCTCTTCAGCAAAGTCGAGAACAAGGAACACTTGTGAGTGTTTTGATCCTTCCTTCATACCCAACTTAAATCCTGTCCTGGCATTTGTTATGACATTCTTGGAATCGAAGTTATTTATTGCTCATTCACATTGTCTCTAACATTAAACAGATGTGTTCTGAAAGATAAGAACAAGCCAATTATTTTCACCATGGCGAGTCTGGACCGTGTCAAGAACTTGACAGGGCTTGTCAAGTGGTATGGCAAGAACCCCAGGTTGAGGGAACTGGCCAACTTGGTCGTGGTCGGGGGTGACAGGAGGAAAGATTCAAAGGACGTAGAAGAGCAGGCTCAGACGAAGAAAATGTACAACCTCATCAAGAAGTACAAGCTGAATGGCCAGTTCAGGTGGATTTCCTTCCAGATGAACCGTAAGACGAACGGAGAGCTTTACCGCTACATCTGTGACACAAAGGGGGTCTTTGTTCAACCATCTATCTACGAAGCTTTTGGTTTGACCGTGGTTGAGGCCATGGCTTGTGGATTGCCGACCTTTGCCACTTGCTATGGTGGGCCAGCTGAGATCATTGTGCATGGTGAATCGGGCTTCCACATTGATCCTTACTGTGGTGACCAGGTGGCTGAGCTTCTTGTGCAGTTCTTTGAGAAGTGCCAGACTGACTGGAGCCATTGGGACAAAATCTTGGAGGGTGCCTTGCGGAGAATTAAAGAGAAGTAATAAAAACATGGGTTTTCACATTTAAATGATGTTCATAGTTTTCGGGAATACAGTTTTTCTAATGTAATTACCCTTTTCTTTTCTTTTATTTTATTTTTTTATCTTTTTTTTTTTATCTTTTGTGCTTTTGATAAGGTATATATGGAAAAGATACTCTGAGAAGCTGTTGAACCTGGCTGCTGTGTATGGCTTCTGGAGGCATGTGACTAACCTTGATCAATGCGAGAGCCGCCGATATCTCAAATTGTTCTATGACACCATTTATCACCCACTGGTAAGTTCCTGCTTGAACCTAATCCGAGTCTGCATTCTTCATTCAATTGAAAAACGAGTCCAAATGAAAAATGAAGGAATTTTTCTTGAGTGGGCGTCCAAAAGTCCCTCTCTTTTTTCAACTTTGCCTGCATCCTTCACGAAGATGTTATTGCAGGAATTAAAATCTAATCTTATCACTATTTCGACAGTTCTTGGCATACAAACTATGTTTCTCACAATTAAGTCATGCTATGTTCTTGCTTGTTCTTGCAGGCTGAGTCTAGTCCCCCCTGCAGAAGGAAGTGGAAGCGTTTGACTTTGAAAGTCCTCAAGAGGTTATTTTCCTAATTATTTGTTTTTTTGCATCATCTCTTCTCTGAACCTACGATTTGTATCTTGAGTTCTACTTGTACTTTCTATTTTATATTTTTTGGTCGCAAAAAGTTGAAGGTTTCATTAACTCAAAGCAAGTTTGTTTACATCAGAAACTAGAATATCAATCAGAGATTTCGGGAGATAAGACAGCCAATTAGGAGGCAGTTCATTTTTCCGCTTGGCCAAACGTCCTCTTTTTACCTTAGTCTGCATGCTACATGAAGATGTTATTGAGGGAGTTAAATTCTAATCTCATCATTATTTCAACAGTTTTTGGCATACGAAGTACGTTTCTCACAATTAACTCATGCTATGTTCTTGCTTGTTCTTGCAGAGTTTGACTGCTGGAGAGATTGAATGCATCGCATATGAAAAACACTATCAAACGAAAGGAAATCAAAGGTGCTACAGGATGTCCACATTCGAATTTAGCTATGTTGCTTAGGATTCTATGATCGGGCTTGGCTGGTGCTCAGAGCAACGTGAACCCAAGTCCTTTAATGTTGGGTACAAACAACTTTTTACATCTATCTTCGATTTTCCATCACAGAAAAAGTTCACGCCCAATAGCAGCGACAAGAGAAGGGGTAAAAAAGAAGAGCTTCAAACAGGGGAAGAAAAAAAGACCAAAAAAAAGGATGCAATTTGTCGAATACTTGGCATGCGAGTCACAAAAACAGAGAGCATGACAACCCTCGTCATCATCCAAACTAAGCTGAAAGAAAGGAAGAAGAACAATTGAAACAACCACAGTGAAACTGATGAGATAAGAATCGTTGCCGGAATTTTCCCATGGTAATCAGATAACGTACCGTCCAGTCCCTGGATGCAGAGTGAGAGAGGCGAAGAGGGACGGACGGACGGACGGACAATCGGTCCTGTTCGAGAGGGGGGATTGGGAATATGGGATGAAGAAACTGATTAGCCGAATGGACGAGGAAGATAACCTCGTTGGTACCTTGATTAGCTGTGAATTTCATGGTTGGCATTATTAAAAGATTACGCAACCGAGGTAAAGTCCAAAGAACAAGGCCTCAAGCGTAATTTTTTTTTTTTTTAATTTATCAAAGTCCTCAAGCGTAATTTGAACGAAAGTCGGTCAGTAGTGACTCAGCAGTCTATTTTATATGAAATAAACAAACAACAACAATGGTTGACATTATTCAAAGAATACTCAACCGGAGAAAGTCTTCAGGAAAGAGGTATCAAGCCTAATATTAAAAAAAAAATGATATAAATCATTCACGAACTTTAGCTCAATGTGTAATCTATTTTTTATAAAATAAACAAACAACAACAACAATAATGTTGGCATTATTCAAAGATTACTCAACTAGAGAAAGTTCTAGGAAATAGGTCTCAAGCCTATAATATAAAGGAAAAAATGACATAAATGATTCTTAAACTTTAACCCAATGTGTCCTATATTCTTTTATAGAATAAACAAACAACAACAACAACAACTGTGGTTGGTATTATTCAACGGTTACTCAACTAGAGAAAGTTCTAGGATATAGGTCTCAATCCTAATATAAAGGGAAATTGACACAAATGATCCATGAGCTTTTAATTTGATCAATGTGGTCCATAAACTTTATTCCAATATGAAATATGATCAATGAACTTTTAGTTTGTTTAATATGGTTCATGAACTTTTTACACATATTCAATTTAGTCTCTAGATTATATGAAAATATTCAATATTATCTCTCATCTTCAATTGTCTCATGAATCCTTTGATTCAATAAATGAGATAGGTAGATGCTACAAATTATCAATTGGTCTCTTTTTATGCCTTCCTCACTCTACTTTTTGTTAATTTGTCTAAATAATTGATGAATTAACTTAATCGAACTTACCCTTTCATTTGAATTGGTATATTTGTTTATCTTCATATCTTGATGGTTAGGGAAGTACTTTATGAACATACGCATAAAGAGGATGCACTTCATTTAGCTCCTTCATCTTCACGCCTAGTATGACTATTTCGATTTTCAACTAGCAGCTTTAACTATAGCCTCAGCTCACGAAAAAGCTAGATTGCCAACAAATCTGATTTGTTGATTGAGGCTTTTGTGCATTTGTCTGCTAAATTAAGAGCCAGTCACATAAACTTTTCTCTTTTCGCTATTTAATTTGTCCCTTTGTCAATAAAATACCAAAAATATTTTTTATCTTCAAATTTTATATTCAAATTGGGCTCTATACGATACTTTTCTAGTACATGAACCATAATAGACGTTGTTTTGGCATTGATTACTGTTTAATATGTTGATGAGAAGTGATCAATGGATGGGATTGGACTCGAGATCGGGTAAAATCCTTAAGTCGAACCTACTTTGTTGACCAAGCCCGCCACAATAAGCAAATAACTTATCCAAACCCACCCAAGAATGTCCTTCAATACCAATTGGAGTGGACGGGCCTAGTGGCCCGCCTGGAAGAATCCACATGATCGGGTTTGACATTGATGTGGACGCTTTCGTCAGACCCTAACGTTGACCAATCAATTTAGGATCCTCTCTCTCCACCACATTAATTCCATATGACCATTGCCATCACCGCCATGGCCTAGACTCCTATAGGAGGCAGTAGTGCGGAATTTCCACAATAGGCGAAAGTCTAATGAAGCAATGCTGTATGGAGATAGAAGACTGCCGAGCTTGGTCGCATTATCGTCACAAGTTCGGATGATAGCTTCATAACTCATGTATCAGAACAACAACGTTCTCCCTCCCATTTGTCTCGTTGATTTGAGGCGTAGATCTCAGATCTAAGCATGGGAGATCGATTGGAGCTCAACGAGAGACAGGGAGTCAATCTAGGGGCGATGATAATAGCAGCAGTGGCGGAAGTGCGGCGGGTCTGGTAGTGGCCTAAAGCCACGATGGCGATGGTCAACCATGGAAGAGGGAGAAGTACAGCAGCTATGAAAGGAGGAGGAGGAGGGGAAAAGAAAAGGAAAATGGAACAAGAAATGAAAAAGATCTTTTTTACGTCGTCGAGATGAAAAACGTAAAATTATCTAGCGGTCCATGTCATCAATTCAACCCAAATAGGCAATCATGTCATTTGACATGGCACTCAATCAACAGAAATCTAATATTGAGCTTGACTTTGAAAGTCAGTTAATTTGATTAAACAAAAAATAATAATATAAATTCATTTACTCTATACGAGAAAAGTCCATACTCTTGTAGAATCATTTCACGCCCGTTCATAAGTCCATGATTGTCCTACTAATAATGTAATTTTTTAATTAATTCCTTGATTTTTTTAATGAACTCAAATCCTCTTACTTGAATTATTGTGCCAATCAAGTACTTTTTCATTAGCATGCTTCTAGGGGTTTGGCTCATTTCTTTGGACTACATTAGGAAAATGCTAGTATTGGAAAAATGAAACCCCAAGGCAGTTAGGGATTTGTCTTGACTTTCAATATTTTCGGAATGCTATTGTTGAGTCTAATGTCTTTCTTTTTTCCTTCCAGTATTGTCCTCACTGATGGTTGTGTATTCCACTCTTGCTATCTAAAAATAGACCATCTATGTTCCACTTTTGCTGAGGTTTTTGAGGTTGAGGTCACTGGTCACCAAGGTCGAGATCACAAGGTCAAGGGTTGTCGAGATGAGGCCAAGGTTGAGAGTCACCAATCATCATGGTTCAAGGTCGTCACACAAGTTGAGGGTTGCCCACCTTCCAAGCAAGGGGAGCTTATACATTTTGCCCATTTGAACTGATCTTGACACTATATGTGTGTGTATGGATGTATCGGAACATGTGAAAGGAAATGATTTCACTAGTTAGACTCAAGAATTTTTCTTTCTCAAACTCAATTCCTTAACGGAAAAGATCAACAATTTAAAATGTTCATGTTGTTTCAAAAAATAAAGCTCTTGTCCACACGTGAAAATTCTAGTTAGGACTCTCATTTCTTAGATAAATCAAAATTTCAAGATGAATCAAACAATGAGTTACAAGTCGTTCACTGTCATTATGTTTCACGCATTCGATTCACATAATTACAACTTTTGGGAATTAGAAATACAATTGACGGAAGTGGAAACCGAGATGGTTTGTCTTGTGATTAAAGAGGGTTCTTAGTTCTCATGTTTAATGGACTTGGACTTGAGCACAAACTTGAAGTCTCTTTCAAGAGGAGCATCACACCTCCACTGCAAGTCCCAATGAGCCGTTTCTCTTGTAATGTGACAAGATCCTTTAACAAAATCATTGGTTGCGGTAACTTATTTTATAGGAAAATGCCAAAAACACCCGATTACCACTTCTAAACCTATTCTTTTATAAATAATATTCACGTATTCTAAGCAAAATCCTACTTTGAAAAAACTAAATGGCCCCACCTTAACAAATAATTTCATTATCTTACTTAGGCTTTTTGTAGTTTTATTTTTTGTTTATTTATTTTGGGTAGGTGTGAGAATTTTGAGTTGCAAGATGGGGCAAATTTGGGAGAAAAAGGGTAGTTTCGCAAATAGGCACACAAAAGTAATTGATGAGAATGTGCAAAATGGGATACTAATGGTGTCATAAGTTGTGTACAATGCTCACTTTGATGCCAAAAGTTTTTGCCGGATCACTTAAATGCCAAATCGGAGAAAAAATAATCACTTTGGTGCCACAGGCGAGAAATTCTGACCAAAATGATTACGTGGCATTTAAATTTTTTAAAAAAATCGACAACTCTTAATATTGTCTACGGTGGATGGCATAAAACGATGCCGTTTCTTTTTCTTCGTAAGAAACGACATTGTTTTACCATTCCACGTGGATTACCTACAAAACGATCGTCGTATAGTGGATTCATTACGGTAAAAACGATGTGGGCCAAAAACGGTGTTCGTATAGAATTCTCGCTCGACACCTCTGGCCTTAGCTCGCTGACCCATCGTTGTTCGCTTGCCCACTGCCGCTCACCTGCCATTGCTCGGCCACCGCTGTAGTTGCGCTGTCATTCACGTTTGTTTACTAGCTGCGTCCTCAACTCTCGCTCACTAAGGTTTGTCATGTTCTCTACATGGGTCAATTTAGTGAAAAACTTATGATTCCGATGGGCAAGTTAGGGCGAGGGCAAATTGAGGGCTCGGCTCAGGCGGAAAGTGGTGGGGACCGAATACAAAATTTGAGGGTTTCGTCGTTCGTTCACTTTCTTTTGTGGGGATCGGATAAAAAAATAGGGCACAGAGGGGAAAATGGGGCTCGACTTGGGGGGGAACAGTGGTGGGACCGAATTTATTTAATTAACTGGACTACTTTTGTGGGGGAAACATGGGGACTGAATGTGATTGAATTTAAAAATGGGTGGTGGGACCTCACTTTGTTTATTTAATTCGGTTTCTTTTGTTTTTGTAAAAGTACTGAATTTGGGAGATTAATCGCATTTGTTTCTTGACAACAAAACGACAAGGACCTGCATGTGAAGTTGCTCATTCTGTCATATGATCCCAACAAGTAATGACATTTGTTTCTTTTCATTGGGTGCAGCATCAATATGGACACGAATAAGGTAGGCATCACTGTTTGCTATGGTGGAGAGTTTCTTATTGGCATCGATGATTATGAATATACTGGTGGAAATGAAGGTACTATTTATGTTAATGTTCGGAAGCCATCATATATTGATTTTCTGAGGGATTTGGTGTATTTTTTATGATGCAAAGTGCAAAAACTACATTACTGTGTTCTTGGGAAGGAATTGAAGGATGGCTTGAGATTTTTTAATGACGATAATGGTATTAAGGATATTATTTATCATTATCTTCATGGCGAATAAGCTAAGGTATATGTTGAGTATTATAGTGATAGTGAGGATGAGGATGGTGCGGATGAGGATGAGGATGGGGATGACCAGACCACCACTGAAGGAGGAGAAGTGAGGGATCCTATTCAAGCGAGTAATCGGGTCGAGAATGAAAGATATGAAAGGGAGAGAACTCACATTGATAGAGATGAACAAACAATGAGATGTCTTGAAAGCTTGAGTGAAGATTTGGGTGAAGATGTGGGCGATGAAGACTTCATTGAATTAGAATGGGAAATTACTTTATCTAGTGAATTGGAAGATGAATATTTTGCTTTAGTAAATTTCCCAAGTGACGAAGATGATGATGAACTCGCACAATCAAGACAAAAGCAAAGGGAATTTCTGAGAAAAAAACTTGCACCTTCAGCAAAGAGGCCCAAGCTAGTAAATGGGGATGGAGTTCCAGCCGAAGGTAATAGAAGTGAAGATGAAGAAAGCTGCAGCAATGAAGTTGCTAGTTCGGAGAATGAGCTTGACAATGATGATGAAGAACTTGCTCGTCAAAGAAAAAGTAAGTACCCTTATTATGATCCGATTGTTGATAAACCTATTTTGTTTGTGGGCATGAGATTTGACGATGCCAAACAGTTCAAGGAAGCTGTTGTGAAGAACTCTATTGGTGAACATAGGAGTGTTCGATTCATTAGAAACATGAAAGAATTTGTGAGAGTTAAGTGCTCACAACTCAATTGTCCATGGAAGCTCTATGGCGCGCTGAGTAAGAATGGGTCATTCCAGATTAGGTCCTTTCAGGAGGAGCATACTTATCTAATTATCTTTAACAATAAAACAAGTGTGTGATTATCGAAACATTTTTTCAATACTATTAAAGCAATGCCCGAGATCAAAAGTCCTCAATTTCAACAGTTAGTGAAAGAGCAAGTGGGGATTAATGTGTCAAGAAATCAATGCAAGAGAGCTAAGATGAGGGTGATGAAAATATTGAGGGGTGGGTATAAGGAAGAATATGCACATGTATGAGACTATACTGACGAATGCATGTTTCAAAACCCATCTAGTAGGGTGTATGTAGAGGTTGTAGAGAGGCCACTCCTTGATCTTGGGCCTAGATTTGATAGATTTTATGTCTATTTCTTGGCTGGTTGTAGAAGAGTTATAGGATTGGATGAATGTTTTCTAAAGGGTTTGTGTAAGGGGTAGTTGTTGGTTGCTGTGGAGAGAGATGTCAACAATCAAATGTTTCCGATAGCTTGGGCGGTGGTGAAGATAGAGAACAAGGATATTTGGTCTTGGTTTATCAAAAATTTAATGGCTGACCTTGAGATAACCGGTGGGGGAGGATGGGCATTCATGAGTGACCAACAGAAGGTAATTTCATTGTCAATTAATTTATTCCCTTTTAATATTAATCATTTGCATATTTTTCTTGACTTGTATTTATTGGTTTGAATTTTTGTAAGGACTTATTCTTGCATTGGCTAAGTTGATGCCACATGCTGAGCATAGAATGTGCGAGGCACATATATGCAAATTGGTCAAGGAACTTCAAAGGAGATAGGTCGCAGAAGCAGTTCTGGCAGATAGCAAAGAGTACCAACATGGCTGATTTCAGATTAGCCAAACAAGGATTGTTGCAGTTGACAAAGGAAAGTTTTGATGCACTCTTTCAGACGGAAGCTAAGCACTGGTGTCAGGCCTTCTTCAACAAAGAGTTCAAATGCGATATCATTGATTACAACCTCAGTGAAGTTTTGAATGGCAGAATTTTAGAGGCTAGGTGCAAACCAATCATCAGTATGCTTAATGATATTCGAGTGATGGTGATGACTAGACTGCATAAGTAAAGAGATAAGGCTACAAAATGGACTAAAGACTGTGGCCTTAGGATTATGAAGAGATTGGATGCAAACATTGTTGCTAGTAGGTTTTGCCATCTGGTTTGGAATAGAGATAATGAATATGAGATTATTCAGAATCAGGATAAGTATGTTGTCAACTTAGATAGAAAAAAGTATTCATGCCGAGCTTGGCAACTAAATGGAATTCCATGTGCTTATGCAATTTGTGCTATTCAGATTAAGCAAGAAAACCCAGATGATTACTTACATGATTGATACAAAAAAAACTCATACTTTACTTCATACCAATTTATGATACAGCTTATCAGAAGCAGCAAATTTTGGGAGCCAACAAATCATGAAAGCCCTCTACCTTGGCCGCTGAAGAAGCAAATTAGAAGACCAAAAAAGAAAAGAAGAATGCAGCAGGAAGAGGCATCAAGTCAGAGGATGAGTAGGACTAGCTCAAAGATGAAATGCTCGCAAAGAAAGGCACAATAAGAAAGGTTGTGAGTTGAAAAGGCAGCATCAACGGTAACATATAATGGCTGAAGGTAGGATAGAAGGCCTTACTGAAGAGCTTCTTATTGGGCCTAGTGAAGGTAGGATAGAAGGCCCTATAATAATGCCTACTGAAGGGCAAACAGAAAGCCTTATTGTAAGGTAAGTATCATTTTTACCTCAGTAACTTTACATTTCCTATTCGATAGAGTTTGATGGTTGACCATGTGTATTGATTTCTCTTGTGCTTTTCCTCTATCATGCACTTGTAATTTGATAAGTTTTCTCCATTTGTTTCCACCATGAAAATGAGTAGATGTCTAATTATTCATTATAGTTGGTCATGCTCCTGAGATAGTACATTGTTGTAAGGCCTTCTAAAGGGCCAGAAAAAGGCCCTGTTGTAGGTTTAAGTGCTAGGACATGGACTGGAATAGGCAAGACAGCAACAACAATAACTGAGTCCACTGTTGAGCAAATGAGAAGAAATAAATTTCTTGTAAGTTGTACATCGCTGTATTTATCTTTTATGGGTTGAATTTTAAATTTGTTATGTGTTTCTCAGGTGAGAAGACGAGCAACTGCACAAGTTGCAGAGGCTGCTCCCCCATCTGTTGCTACTGAAAATAATGTACTACAGCGAACAAGAGGGGCTCTTGGAAAACGATTAAGGTAATATGGTTATGGGATTTACACATATGAACGAACTGGAATGACTATTTTAAATGTAAAATTTGTAGGCCTCATGCATTTAATTTGTTGTACATCAATTCATTTAGTTGACAATATCGTTATGTTTTTGTAGCTTGGGAGAACTTCGGAGGTACTTCTCTCTCAAGGTGGGCCAACTCAAGAATCAAGGGCACATCCAAAGAAGAGTTCTCTAAAGAAGAATACAGCGGGTATAGTTGCAAAATAGCTATCCAAACAGAACCCAGCACCAATTCCATCTCAACCAACGATTGGGCGCAATAGTGATGATATGGACCAACACATGACATGTGCTAGAACAAGAATAGTCACAATCAAGAAGGAAAAAGAGGTCACAGAAAGCCCAGTTAAAGAACTTGCACCTCCAGCTCAAAAGAGTGCTTGGATTATGAATCAATTTAAAACTCCAAGACGAAAAGGAGATCGGGGTGTTGTCCATATTGACTGATGGAGGGGTGCTGGACATGGTCTCTTTTTATGTGGTGCTGCTGATGGGAAGGTGTTGAACATGGTCTCTTTTTATGTGATGTTGAACATTGTCTCTCTTTTTATGTTTTCTTTTTTTAGGAGGGTGCTAGATATTATATCGTTAATGGTAGTTGCTGTCTTCATATTGCCATTGGTTTTTTTTTTTTTTGTTAAGAGGGTGCTGAATCTTCAGTGATTGGGGAGTGAAGTTCATATTTTTTTTTCTTTTGTAAACAATCAATTAATGTCAATGATAATAGTTGTTTCTGTTATTTTCTCTTGGCTTGGTTTCGGCTAATAGCTAGCAAGATAGTTATTAGTTATGTTGTATATTTTTTTGCTATTGGTACAATGTTCTTATGAGGTTGCTATTGTTTTTAGATTTAGATGTGTGCATATAGTGTTGCTGGTTGAAGTTGTTGATGCGTTGATGCTATTTGTGGGGTTCTGGTTGTATGTGCTGGAACAAGATGTAATTTTGGGTGCTGGTGCATCTCGTTATAGAGCTGTTGTCTTGCAAGAAGATGCACCGATTGTTAAGAGTCATATGATAAGTACTGGTGTTGTCAAAAACAAAGGAAGTATAATGCGAAAGATGTTGATGAAGATACTACTAATGTTGTCGAGCACAGAGGAAGGAAAGCTACTGAAGAATCTGGTGTTGCCGAGAACAGAGGAAGGAAAATAAGAATGTCCGAATTTGAAGAAGTCAACAACGAAGATTATAGCACGCGTAGCATGTTTACATTGAGGAATCAATATTCGGTTTTAAGCATGTAAAGTCGAGTTTTCTGTTTTGCTTTTCTGTTAGTTTTTCCATTCAATTGATCATTTTCAACTGATATATAATCTGTTTTGAAGAGAGCGAACGATTATCAAGCTCTCAGATGTAAAACTGCTTCTCATTGAATAAATGTGACATCCCGATTTTTGGGCCCTAATTTCGACTGGATAAATAGGGCCGGGTTCTTTCAATTGAAGCCGAGGGTTGTGAAATTGAGGAATATGAGGGATTTTTGGATGAAGAAAATAATCAATTTGATAAGTGAGACATCAATTGATTTTATGGGAGTCAATTTGAATGGAATTAAGGGAAATTATAAGGTTCGCCTTTGGTCGTACTTTTAGGATTTAAATTGGTTCTATGGATGAGCCAAGGTGTGAATTAAAATATGGTGACATTGGATTAATTTTTGTGGACTTCAATTGGATTCAATTGAGAGAAGAATTGAAGAAATTAAGAGGTACAAAATTTGGACCCCGGCGGAAAAATTAATTGAACCTATTGGAGAAGTTGAGGGAGATAGTGGAGTGTGACGTCATGGTGATGTCATGCAGTGGGCCCCCTTTGGAGGAAAGAAAGAAAAAGAAAGAAAGAAAGAAAAAGAAAAGAAAAGGGGGAAGAGAGAGAGAGAAGGTGGGGCCCACATCTTCTTCAACCTTGGACCAAAGCAAGAGAGAGAAAGGGGAGGGGAAGGGGAGCTCGACGGAGGGAGGGAGGTCGCACGCCAGCCGCCTTGCGCGCCACCGCCATCCGCCGCTCGGCCGCCCAGCCGCCCGCGCGCCGTCCGCCTCGCCTCGCCGTCGCCCGGCCGCGCTTGCCCGCCCGCCCGCGTCCCGCATGTCCCCTCGCGTCCAGCAGCCCGTGCCCAGCCGCCCGCCCCATCGTCGCCGCCGTGAGCCGCCGCCGCTAGCCACCCCTCTCCCCCGCCGTCTCCGCCTCCTTCCCCGCCGTTCCTCCACCGCCGAGCCACCTCCGTCGCGCCTCCTCCGGCCATGGACAGCAGCCCAGAAAAATGGGTATACAGCCCATTCAAGGGCCGTTTTGGCCGCTCTCCCGGCCCCGGATGCTAGGCCCGCTTTGGAGTTTATTATTCCTCTCGTCGCGCTTGTCGTTTTGGTCCGTCCGGCGCGTTAATCGGGTGAGTTACCTCACTAATCCTTGATTATCCGGTTAATTATGTCCTAAGTGTGTTTAATTTGAATTAAGTGTGTTTAGGTGGTTAGATTAGATTATTTTAATATAAGTTGGATTAAGGAAATTTGATTAAGTTAATTTGGGTTTAATTAAGGTTAAAAGTGATTTGTTTAATGTTAAGTGTGATGTGACATATTAGAATTTAATTTAGATTTATTTAAATTGGTTCGAAATTCAGATAAATAAAATAATATTAAAATATTCCGAAATTAATTAAATATTATTATTAAAAAAAACGGAAAAATTTATTTTTAGCCCCTATTGCTCAAAATTTCGTGTCCGATCGCTTTCTGTGATGTTAGAATTTTAATTTGATGCTTGATTTGTGGCGAATTGAGTGTGATTGTGTAAATTAGGGGTTATGTGTAGAAATTCCAATTGTAGAATTTGATGGGGATTTGGCCATGATTAACCACCTATTAGAGGCCGTGATGAATCGCCTAGGAAAGGCCGTGCCGAGTGGGGTCGTGATGCCACTAGTTGTTGAACCGCCTATGAGAGACCGTGCCTTGTGAGGCCGAACCACCTATTAGAGGTCGTGCCTTTGGGGCCGTGATAACCACCTTTTGAAGGTCGTGCCGAGTGGGGCCGGGATGCCACTAGTGTTGAACCACCTTTTCGAAGGTCGTGCCACGTGAGGCCGTGATACCACCGATTGTTGAGTTGACCCTTAGGGTCGTGGTTGGGAGCAGTGATTGATTTGATTGAATGACATGTAATCGGCCGAGCCGATTGATCGCTGAGACGATCCAAGTGGTTGAGTGATTGATGATGTGATTGTGCCGTGCTTTATTTAATTGTCATATTTACACGTGATTGAATGATATAAATTGTACTAACTTGCAGGCGCGGACTGTGGCGAGGTAAGTCTTCTTGATGTGTGGTTAGGTCAATGCTGGGGCGTATTTTCTTTCTAATAGGGGCTTAGGAGGGGTGAACTTGCTGAGACAATGTCTCACCCCGTTGTGGGAAAAACATTTCAGGGCTGCGAGATGAGGATTCCAAATGGAGTCGGAGTGGATGGGCCGGTGAAGTTGGGCAAGGAGTGCGAGCCAAGAAGATGGATGATTGAATCTGATTAGTAGTCATAGGACTGTTCTTTCTTTTGGTGGGCCGATCCCTAGTGTATAGACTCCGCCCTATTTCGGCTGCATGTAAACCTTGTTGGATTTTATGATTGTATGTGGTTTGTATTAAATTGATTTTTGTTCCTGCTATCCTATCCCGTGTTTAATTTGTCAGGGGATTTCTAATACGTTTCGCATGCGCTTAATTAAATTAATTTGGGTCGGCGACACTACCTGGGAATGTCGCAATTCTACGACCATGGCGGGTTGTCCACGTGTCTCGAGGTTCGGGGCGTGACAATAAAGTTCATCCTCTTTGTTTTTCGTCTCTCTCTCTCTCTGTCTCTGTTCATAAATTTCTTCACCAGCAACTCAACTGGTGCCAGAACAAGATGTAAGATGCATCACGACTGGTGCAAGTTTGAAATTGACACTTAAGTGATCACTATTTACAACTTGTGCAACAGAAGTGATCACTTTGTAATCGCGACTGATACTTAAATGATTACTTTTATAAAAACTTGGCATTCAAGCAATCACTATTTACAAATTTTGGCATTGAAATGATTAATCGTTAATTTGCTACCATTCTTTATTGCCATGGTTTGTAGTTGCAGCAAACCAGCAAACTAGCAAACCATTAAAACAATAAAAATGCAGCAACTATTCTATTTGAAGCAAAAACTAATCAAAACAAACATTGACAATACACAACTAAACAATAAAAAGTGCTTATAACTAATGCATTCCAATTCCAACTCTAACCTTCCATTTCGCCATGGTTTGCAGTTGCAGCAAACCAACAAATCAACAAATTAGGAGGGCAAATAAAAAATGCAGTAAGCAAAGATTGCATTTCTAAAGTGCTTACAATTAATGCATTCCAACTCCAACCTTACATTTCTATCATGGATTACAACAAAACCTTCTGCTTCATACAAAAATGGTAGACATACAAACTTCGATTATGGTAGATATACAAACTTCTTCTTATTACTCACTTCACATTTGAATAAACTACCCAAGAGAATAAGAACACAATCAATGCTTGATAAAAGTTTCTTTCAATTTTCAACCTTGAAACCTTCCTCTTCAAATGATTGACCAGAGATGTTAAACCTTTCATTTGAGCTTGCATTGAGTTGACATTCTCCAACTCGTTTATTAACGTAGGTGGAGGTTGATTTCGGCCTTCAAGTAACTCTAGGATCACCTCTGTCGCTCGATCAGAGATTTCCTATCAACCCATTTGAAATATATGCACTTCGAGCATTCTCTATATCTGCCGTACCCATGGAATCTTCTCCCGGGATTCAACCGAGTCCCAGATGTTCTTCTCGGACTCAATAACCCACAATAACAGTAACACTCAACATCTAATTCGTCTTTTTTTTTTTTTTTTTATAGGAATGTGAGCTGCTGCTGAAGCTTCTGCCCTCCATTCGCAAGAGCGAGCTGATAACTTTGAGACAAAATCGAAGTATGCACTTGAATTGGTCGAATTGGGGATTTAGGATTTTCAATTTCCGATTCTACTCGAATTTGGGGATTTAGGGTTTCTTATTTGGGGGAAAATATGCTAAATGGCGTCGTTTTGTTCTTTGCATACTGATTGTATTCTCCGGCGATCCACGTCGGCTTCAA
This sequence comes from Eucalyptus erythrocorys, assembly GCA_014182555.1. NCBI lineage: Eukaryota > Viridiplantae > Streptophyta > Magnoliopsida > Myrtales > Myrtaceae > Eucalyptus > Eucalyptus erythrocorys. Next base: position 31,025,458 of record CM024602.1, read on the forward strand.
ATATTAATAAAAAAATGCCACGTTGGATTTTCGGCCAACCAGATCGAAATTGGCACCAAAGTGAGCGTTTTTCAAAATTTTTTGCACTTAAGTGATCCGATTGAAACTTTTGGCACCAAAGTGAGTGCCGTATACAACTTATGGCACCATTAGTGTACTTATCCTGTGCAAAATTGGTATGTATTTGATTCTTGTAAGTTATCGTTGAGGAAATGTGATGTATATTTTTGGTATTTTTCGTTATTTAATTAACTTTTTCTTCCATAATGCATTTCTCTGAAAAGTAGCAAAGGAGTAAGGCATAAACTTCTTATAAAAAAATGTTGAATCAATCTTTAAAACTGTGTTTTCCATAATCAAGCTTGTATGAACCTACTTTGCAACAAATTTATAGAAAAACATCTAGTATGTCATCATGTGAGAATACTAAGAAATTCACATGAGCGCATCTTCGAGGCTATAATAAGATGTTCAAAGCATCATGATCCTGTCTTTCCCACTATGCATATCGTCTGGCCAAACTAATGACAAACAGGCTTCATCTAATGAAGAAGCATGCATGAACAACAGCTCGTGTGCCAGTGAAGACAAGAGCATGTCAAGCGACAGTCAGACCTCGCTTCTACATGGTGTTCATCATTATTGTTATTGAACAAAACACCATGCATTTCATGCGTAAAAGACATTATCTATGTTGAATAATTAGACATGGATACGTATAGATTGACTATCTACAATCACTCGAGTGCAATTATCATGGCTAACTCACCATCTATTACCAACTAACTATAACCCAAAAAGCACCGACATTCTCCGGAAGCTTTCGTGTTATGTCTGATATTTTGACACGTATCCGACACGCTTCGACACATTCCGATATGTGGTCAACAAGTGTCGAAAAATCTAACATGTGGTCAATTCTTCTTGACACGCAAGTCCGAAATTCCGACACGCGATTCTAAAATGCATGGGGTCAATTTTAAAGATTTTCAATACATGAAGGGTAAAAATGTAAATATATGAAAAAAATGAAAATAACAAAAATAAAGGGGAAAGAAGAAAATTTTCATTCTCAAGTTTCTCACTTCTGAGTTCTGACCTTCCTGCGAGTGACGATGGAATGCCCCTCTTTTTGCTGGCGTCACTCCGCCACTCTCGCGGATTTAGGGTATGTTTGTTTCACGAAAAATATAACGTTTTTAGAAAATGTTTTCCAAGAAATCATCTTCTAGAAAAACGGTTAGTTTTCCTTTGTTTGGTGATACGTGACTGAATATATTTTGGATTGCATTTAAAAAATGATTGAAGGTGTAGAAGGCACCGACGAAAAGGTGTTGAAGAAAAATCCTTTATAAGTTTTGAAGCTAACAAAACATCCTCGTCAGTTAAGTTTGAAGAATCCCAGACTCAGTCGCTTAAGTCTGAAGATTTCAAGACCCAAGCGTTTCCATCTGAAGGTTACCAAACCAAGAGTTACGGTCTAATGATCTCCAGACCTAATCAAAGTCTAAAGACAGTCAGACCCAGTTTTTTGCGATTTTGCCAGGCTGTCAGTAGGTTATTCTTACGGATAAGGAAATCAAGTTTTGGATATTATCTTCCCTAACTTATCCATAATGTATTTCTGGCTGTGATTATGAGCTCGAAGGATTTACTCTTTGGATTTTATCCGTTGAAGATCAAGCAAGTTTTGGAAGGATCTAATTTTGGAAACTCAAGATCCTGATTGTATGGGCGAATATGATTGATGAGCTATTTTCTACTTATATATTCGACAATTTGAAAATCACTTAAATTGATTCATTCAAACGGGTAGATTGGATGAATTCTTGGAAAGTGCTAACGGCTATGGAGGCACAAAGGAATATTTAAGGTGTGTCGAAGTTGTTCGAAAATATGAGAGAGCTGATAGAAAAATTTCGAAATTAGATTCTCTGAAACCTCTTGTTCTCAAAATCTCTTGTGCTCAAAATTGTGAACAAAAGAGAGACACTTTCTGTATGAAATTGCGAGAAGCTGTAGAAGAGTATTTCTATTAAAGAAGTCTAGATCGTAAATTATAAAGCTCTCTTTTGCTACATAGTGATTACAGCCAATTGGTTGCCAGCGTGGAGAGTGGACGTAGGCTTACAATAAGCCGAACCACTATAATCTTTGTGTCAAATTTCTCTTACTCTACTCTATTTATTTGTATAGCTGCGTGATTCATTTATCTCTGATGTGATTTTCATGCCAAAGGATATTTTTGTTAAATATTAAAAAAATTTTCATAAACACATATTCACTCCCTCTAGGTGTATTCACTAGCCTTTATCAAAAGGAAGGGGAGGGAGCGAAGCCAACAGAGCGCAGGAGGGGCTAGGGTTGGAGGAGGCGGCGGTGATGAAAGGGAAAGTTTGTTGTGGTTTATTTCGTTCACAAGCAAAGAAAGAAAAGAGAAAACAAGAAAAAGAAAAGAAAAAAAAAAAAAGAAAGAAGAAAGAAAAGAAAAGATGTAATAATAACAAATTCAAAATTTTTAATTAGAAATTCTTTTTAATAATAAATTTTTCATTAAGTAAGGACCTTAAAATATTTTGGAAAACGTTTTTCGATTCTTTCAAAGGGAAATTTAAGCTTTGGAATGAAAATATTTTCTGTTGACTAGGAAAATATTTTTCGTTGACTCATTTTTCTAAATGAACCAAATACTAAAAAATGAGGAAAATGATTTCTCGGAAATGGTTTTTCGCAAAACAAACACACCCTTAAAGTTGTGATTTTTTTGCTTCTATCATCCTCTTGTAGGCATCGCCTACGAGTTATCTCTTTTGGTTTATGTCATTGGCTTATGAGTTATATCTCACATTTTTCATGGCTAATTTAGTGATTTCCTTTTCTTTTTGTCGAGTTCTTGTCTTGGATTTTCATTTTTCTTGAACCTTGTTTTGTAGAGGAGGTCCAAGCCAGTTTATATCGTGAATTCTGAACTCTACTTAGAACTATAAAAAATCTCATTTATCTCTGACAAGTGTAAGAAAACAGGACATGTTCATCTAAGTTTGCTCTTTTGTGTTTATAATTTTTGAATTTCTCGTTCAATCTCTATCAAATTAAGATAATAAATGATATTAACAAATGTTGGATTAATTTTTTTAGTATAGATTAATTATATATTCTTTTTATTATTATTTATTTATTTTTACATGTATATATAAAAATATATATTTAATGTATAACGTGTCAGAATTTTTTAATTTTTTAAAAATGACGTGTTGTGTTGTGTGTCTGTAACGATACTACATAGTCGTAAGTATATTCAGTATGGGGAGGGCTCCAGCCACATTGATTCATTCAAGATTACTTCTGTACGAAAATCTTGTACTTTCTTTTGGGAGGCCAGTTTTCGTGGAACCTGCTCCACTTGTGAGAAGTATCGTCGTCTTATTTTCTCTGTAAGAAGTTAAGAACATGACATGATGTATGTAGTAGGAGGAATTCATATTTGCTCCTTTAGCTGAACTAAGAAACCCGATCAGGAGCAATTTTCTTTTTCACCTTTCCTTATTTATTGAACCGAGGTATATTGCGCAAAAGAAAAATGAGATAAAGGCATATAAGAGGTCAGTAGCATGAACAGAGAAAAGAATTGCGCGTCCATGGCACTAAAGCAGAGATGTTTGTTATGTTAAGAGAAAGAAGAGTTTGGGACACCTGGAGTGCCATAACTTGGCACGGGGGGACACTTAAGTGCCATAACTTTAAAACGGTACACTTAAGTGCCACTTTTTTTTTTTTTTTTCAAATGGGACACTTAAGTGCCACCTCCGGCGACCCTTGCCAGAATTCCTACGTGGCGCGTTTTTATTATTTTTAATGCTTGCGTGGCCGCCGGAGAGCCGAGTCGGCTCGAGTCGCGAAACGACGTCGTTTTTATAATAACAAATTAATTAAAATTAAAATATTTTAAAAATTAAAAAAAAAATTAAAAAAAAGGGGACGAAGGGGGCGGGCGGTTGGGGGCTGAGCCCTCGCCGCCGCCGCCTCCCCGCCGTCGCCGGAAGGGCTGGCGACAGAGGGGGAGGGTCGGCTGGGGTCGCCGGCCCTCGACCGATCGGCGGCGAGGGCCGTGAGCCCTTGCGGATCGCGGTGAGGGCCCGCGAGCCCTCGCCCCGTGGCCGGCGACGGCGGGGAGGCGGCGAGGGCCCGCAGCCCTCGCCGGATCTGGGCGAGGGCCGCGACCCTCGCCCCAGATCTGGGCGAGGGCTCGCGGGCCCTCGCCGCGATCCGGCGAGGGCTCGCGGCCCTCGCCGCCGCCGGGGGGTTGGCGACCCCGGCCGACCCTCCCCCTCCGTCGCCGGCCCTTCCCGGCGACGGAGGGGGAGGGGGCGGCGGCAAGGGCTCAGCCCTCGCCGCCCGCCCCTTGTCCCCCTTTTTTTTTTTTTTTTTTTTTTTTTTTTTTTTTTTTTAATTTTTAAATTTTTTAAAATTTTAGAATATTTTTAATTAAAATTAAGTTTTAATTTAATTTAATTAATTTTTTTTATTATTTTTACACGTCGACGCGAAACGGCGTCGTTTTTGCATTTTTCGCCACGTCGGCGTGCAAAACGACACCGTTTTGGACCTCCATCGCCGGAAAATTGCCACGTCAGTCGTTTGGCCGGATTTTCGCCGGAGTGGCACTTAAGTGTTCCATTTAACTCCGATATTGGCACTTAAGTGTCCCATTTGAAAAAAAAGTGGCACTTAAGTGTACCGTTTTAAAGTTATGGCACTTAAGTGTCCCCCCGTGTCAAGTTATGGGACTCCGGCTGTTCTTTACTCGAGAAAGAAAGCAATAGGAAATTGGCAGTCATTTCAAGAAGACGATGGTGCAGGTGAAAAGGCTATGATGGGTCAACATCAGATTTTTCCGAAAAAAGATTAAGGAAAATGTGAGAAAGCTAAGCATTGCTTTTAGACTTTTAGAGAAAGTGATCAGTAGCTTCTCTACCTCTTTCTCTCTTTTCCGCCATCTACTGCAGATTGATACGTGTCTCAAGGATAATTATGAATCCTCCGCCGGGGTGCTCAACAAAAAGATAAGAGGCCAAAAGAGGAAGAGAAGTAGAATAACTATACGTTAAAAGGTTTTCTACGTCCAAATTAAAAGGGAAAAATCATGCAAGAATTCCCTATTGTAGACATGTTGGAACTAATTATGAGATAACACTTATAATTTTCTTCTATATAATTTAGGATTGGGAAATACTCAAGTGATAGTAAGCTTTGTATTTTTCGGATTTATATTGGATTTCTTAAAGGCTGTTTTTTCTATTGAGTAATATCGACATTAAGACCGAATCACGTAAATCTTTAATATTCTTTATCATTTTTCATTAATTTCTTTAGTGATTCCTTCTTCTTGTGTTAAATTTGAATGGCAAGATTCGTCGATTTTCACATTATTTCACTACATGAGTTGTGGGGATCAATAAGTATATATTTAATAATTGATGATTGTTAATTGATAAGTCCATTAGTATAATATGAACGAGAGGGGAGGAAGATTGAATTATTTAACGTAGACTAGATCATTTTGATGGAAAAACTATATAGAGTATTAAAGAAAACTACTAGAATTCCAGCGACCATGACAAAAGTCCACTTCCTTCTCCCTTAATTTCACACTTTACCTTTCAATTCCATCATAAAAGTCCAATGTCCAAATGCAACGGATTATGCTAAGCATACAGAAACTTCGAGGAAGCTAAGTATTGCTTCTGGACTTTAAGAGAAGTATGTACCATGTAAAAGTTAAAAAGGATAAAAAGGAAAAAAAAAAAAGGAAGAAAAGTAGAATGATTAGATGTCGAGGGTTTGACGAGAGAAAAATTGTGAATGAATCATCTAGTGCAGTCTGCATTGAAAATGCGATAGTATGAGGTAATACTTGTGAATTTTATCTTTGGTGTAATTTGAGATTTTTTTTTTTGGTCAGTCCTATTCTATACCTACTCTATACTCACTCTCAGACTTTTGCCCTGCCTCTTGCAGGGCGTGGGCGTCGAAACCCACTCCTGAAACTTGCGTATCCCCACCCCATCCCTCCCTGAGAAGGTGGGGGTTTGAACCCCTCACCTCCCCCTCCCATGTTGGAAGGATGGCCACTGGGGCGAATCCCAGTGATTAAATATAGGCTTCCACTTAGAATAGGTAGCAACACTCAAACCAAACTACATAAAACCCTAGCATTTTTTTTTTTTTTTATCGTTCCTTGTTGATTTCTCTAGTAATTTTATCTTCTCACGTTAGACTGTTGGAAATTAATCCAGAGAAGACACAAACTATTTGTTGTAATCAGAATATCAATGTAAAGAAGACGATAACAACTATATAATATCATTCTTTTTATGTAAACTTACAAATTTTGGAGAAGAATAAAATAAGATATCACTGGAAAAATAACATAAAATTGGAGGTGAGTTACGGATATCCGAATCTCCTTAAGGCGATTAGTTCCTGCCAATGGTGCTCCGCAGATCCACAAATTATGCCTCCCAAGATACAACACCTCGAACCTGTTTGGATTAGTACTATGCAAACAGGACTCAGTTGAAGCGTTCAATTGAACCAGCACACTAAAAAAAATCAGAAGAGTAGAAAAGTATATCAAAGCTTTTTTAGAATTGAGTCGGAAAAACCAAAAACCTTATATGAAGCTCTACGCTCCTATCTATTTATAGAGATTTTTAGTTCATGTACAGAAGATATACATGAATTACATAGACGTATGTATCCACGTAATTTATGAATAAAGAGATATGTGAATCCAAGAGATTTGTGAATCCAAAGACATGTGAATTCAAGAGATTCATGAATTCAATAAATACATGAACTAAAAGATACATGAATCTAGAAAAATTCATGAACTCAATAGATACATGGACAGAAAAGTATAGGAAATTCATGAATCCAAAAAGAGATACGTGAACAAAAAAGACGTATCTTAATTTATTGACTTTCGTTGATCCATTAACCATAATTATAACCATAATTATAATAATGACAAGTGATTACTTTAGTCAAACTATTCTCATCACTCATAATCCATAGGTCCGAAGTTAACGAACCCCTCACTACAACCCCACCATAATGCTAACAGTCTCTACACATGAAATATGTTACATTTGGGTAGCACAAGCTGTTTACAGGTTTACTCACACGTAATTTGATGAAGGATAGATAAACCTCTTACCATCGGGCCAGTGACCTTGGTGGTTTGCCGAAAAGGAGGCTACAAAGTGAGACTATGAGGGTAAAATGTACAAGTGCTTCAAAAGTGCTTGTAAGTAAGACTATGCTATCGCTTAGAATTTTGACTACCGAGTAACGGTCCATTGCATTGTATCGCTCCATGGCACGATTAATGGTGTTTGATTGTCCCCATCCTTTTTTAGCTAATAGGAGAGGTGCCATGATCGCTGAAGCCATTAATTGTGTGGGTTTACTCGACTTTTCACCTATGTATCGTCTCTCCTTGGTTGTACCCGTCGAGAAGCATACGTTATCAATGGCCCCGATGAGCTCGGCAAACTACGTAAGATATCGAAAAGAGAATTAAGCAGAGTCATCGTGAGTACTTCGTCAAAAAGTCGGGTCAACTAAAGCACTTCGAATATTTTCTTTTTGTCCGCGCAAGCATAGAAAAAAATGCTTTAGTAATGCTATTGACTTCCACATCCCATAACTCAAGATTCTTAGGTCCCTATGGTGAAATTCTTTATCGAGTGTGTACTTGTATTTATACGAATTCATCGAGCAACATGGAATTCATTAATATACAATCATGCGGTCCACGTATGTAACAAAACTACATTACCACGAATCGATCAATGAAAACAAGGGATCCAGAGACGCAAAACAAACTTTCATGCCAAATGACCATAGGTGTGATTAGAGGCCAGAGCCACTGTAGTTTCCAGGAATGTTTGATCACTGTCGTGTCCAGGCGGCTTTAATTTTCATCATGGACAATATTAAGTGATATACTCTATATTCATATTGGTCTGTTTTCAAACGGTTCAAGCCTTCGAAAGAAAATAACTTGCACGTCTTGATATAACAACAAAGGTCACGATTGTGGAATTTGACGCTCCTTTTATTTCTTATTCCTTCTATTTTGCTTGTTTTCTTACCTGTCCTTATCTGTTTGACGCGCTTATATCCACATCTCGTGCTTCATACGTGACGCCCTGCTTACATGGGAAGCAGAGTATTAAGTGATACGCTATGTACTCTTGGACCATTTTCCAATAGCTTTAAATTGCTGGAAATGAGGGTTTTTCTTTTGGTGTGAAAGTCCTTGTGGGTAATTTGGAATAGATAGTGGGAAAGGGAGAATGGAATAGATGGTTTCGTCTACATTGACGTCAAGCGTCTGTCCACATCGAGTAACATGTCCAGTCTTCTTCAGTGCCGTGTTTCACGAAGTGGAGAAATCTTCTCCAAAATCACCATCACTTTAGATGGGCGTGAACTATTGTGTCACTTTCTCCTCCATCACATCTTCCGTCCTTGACGGATATCGTATTATCCTTGCGGGAAATTTCCTTGACCATGCTAATGAAATAGTAATCACCTTTATAAGCAGGTAACATTAATTAATTGCGCCTATAACAGGTCACGCCAAAATTGGTTTTCTTGATGAAGACTTCTACATTTACGGTAACGATCTCTACATAGAGATAGAGAGAAAAAATAGCTCAAAAGAGCCATCAGGATTTCTGAAATTGAAGAAACAATTCGAAAAAAGGATTTTGTTGTGAATGTGTTGAATTTCATGCTTTTTTGGGCAACGAATTCATAATTTATTAATGCAGCATGGGATTGCATTTGAAAAATATTAAGCTTTGCATTATTGACTTACATCCCTGTCCTTGCTCTAAACAAGGGTAAGAAGTCTTTGCAAATAAAGGGCCACACATATTAGATATAAGTTGTACCAATTGTGATGAGAGATATGTGGTCACAAGAATTGGATGTGTATCTCTTTGCTGATCATCGTCAGTTTATTAGAAAAGTTGTGAGAGTATAGGAACCAAATGCAAAATGGCTCCCGATAATATATCCCACCCCTCCACCAAGAGTATGTACTGTTGGACCTTTTTATTCTATAGCCTTGGACTCGTGTTTTAATTTAACATTTCAGTCTAAGATCGAAAAATATTATCATTTTTTTTTTTGAAAAATGACTTTTTGAAAAATGCTTTTCAAAAGCATCATACTTTTCACCAAATGAATAGAGCCTTTGTTTGTTTTTCGGGAAAGAATACAAAAATTTCGACGAAGCTAAGCATTGCTTTTGGACATTAAGATAAAGTGATCAATAGCTTCTCTATCTCTTGCTCCCTTTTCCGCCCCCAACTGCAGATTGATACGTGTCTAAAGGACAAAATAAATCCTCCATCGCGGTGCTCAACAAAAGACAAAAGGCCGAAAGAGCGAGAGAAGTGGAATAACTAGATGGGGAAAGTTTTCTACGCCCACACTAAAAGAGAAAAATCATGGAGGAATTTTTTATTGCCGGCACAGTGAAAATGAATATTATAAAGTAAAACTTGTGGGTTTTACTCTAGACATAGTTTAGGATTGACAAAACTCGAGCAGTTATAAGTTATGTGTTATCTGGATTCATATTAGGTTTCTTGAAGGCTGACTTTTTCCGTTAAGTGGCACTGTCACTCGGATCGAACTACATCTACATTTTTTTTAATCATTTTTCATTGATGTTTCTAGTAATTTCTTCTTCTCGTGTTAGACTTGAATTGCAAGATTTGTTGACTTCCATGTTATTTCATTACATGAGCTGTGTTTCATAGCTGATGATTGTTGGTTGACAACCCATTAATATAATCACAACGAGAGGAGGGGAAGACTGAATTATTTAACGTAGAGTAGATTATTTTGATGCAAAAACACGCAAAACCTTGGAGAAATTAATATAAACTATTAGAATTCTGGCGACCATGACAACAGCGCAGTTTCCTCTTCCATAATTTCATATTTTACCTTGCAATTCTCACATTAAAGTCCAATTGTCCAAATGCACCGGATTAAGCTAAACATGCAGAAACTTGGACGAGGATAAGCATTGCTTTTAGACTTTAAGAGAAGCATGTACCACGTTAAAGTCGAATTGTCCAAAAGCACCGGGTTATGCTGAGCAAGCAGAACCTTGGACGGGGCTAAACAATGCTTTTGGACTTTAAGAGAAGCATGTACCACGTTAAAGTCGAATTGTCCAAATGCACTGGGTTATGCTAAGCAAGCAGAACCTTGGACGGGGCTAAGCATTGCTTTTGGACTTTAAGAGAAGCGGGTGTTGCGTAAAAGTCAAAAGGACAAATAAAAAAGAAGGGAAGTAGAATAATTAGACGTAAATGTTTGACAAGAGGGAAAAATTGTGCAAGAATTTCCGGCAGAATTACCAAAAAAAGTCCTAAACTTATCATAATTATGCAAATTCAATCATAAACCTTTTTTAAGCCAATTTAGTCCTAAACCTTTTACAATTGTACCAGTTTAGTTCATCCAATCAAAATTAGCTGGTCAGCACTAACGCGTACGCCGGTCGTTCGGCGAAAGTTGACATGGCAATTTTTTTTTAACTTTTTTTCAAATTTTTAAATATTTTTCAAATTTTTTATTTTTTTATTTTTCCACTTTCTCCTTCCTTTGGCTAGTGAGGTTGACCTCGTTGACGCTAGGCATGGTGAGGCTGGCCTCACCATCGCTAGGCGAGGCCCCACTAGATCTGGTGCGGCTTGGCCTCACCCAGCCTCGACCCTCGCCATGGCTAGGCGGGGCCAAGCCTTGCTAGATCTAAGGTGAGGGTCGACCTCACGCAGGGACGGTGAGGGGCAACCTCGCCATGGTTGGGTGAGGTCGAGCCTCGCCGATCTGGCGATAACGGTCTCACCGGCCACCGGCGAGGTCGATCGTTGCATTGGTTGGGCGAGGCCGAGCCTTGTTAGGTCTGGCGAGGCCTCGCCCAGCCAAAGTGAGGGTCGACCTCACCGGTGGCCGGCGAGGCTCCCCGCCTTAGGACGACAAGGCTCGACCTCGCCATGGTTGGGCGAGGCCGAGCCTTGCCAGATCGGGCGACGGCGGCCTCGCCGTCGCTAGGCGAGGCTTGCCTTTGCTAGTGGTTGATGGGGATGAGCCTTGCCACTGGCCGGCGAGGCCGACCTCGCTGGCCCTCACCTCTGGCCGGCCAGAGGAAGGAGAAGGTGGAAAAAACAGAATTAAAAAAGAATTAAAAAATTCAAAAAATATTTAAAAATTGCCATGTTAGCTTTTGTCGGACAGCCAGCGTTCACGTTAGCACTGGCTGGCCAAGTTTGGCCTAATGGACTTAAACTGGCACTAGTATAAAAGGTTTAAGACTAAATTGGCTTAAAAAAGGTTTAAGACTAGATTAGCACAATTACAATAGGTTTAAGACTTTTTTGGTAATTCTCCCAAAATTTCCAAATGTAGTTGAGAATGTGATATTGTGAGGTAATACTTGTAAGTTTAACCTTGTGTATGATTTAAGGTTTGGAAATACTTAAACGATAATAAACTCTGTATTCACTTGATTTATAATGAATTTCTTGAAGACTGGCTCTCCCCATGTAGTAGGTATCGGTACTCTAACCAAATCATAAAAAACTTTAATCTTTATTATCGTTTTTCATTGATTTCTCTTGTAATTTTTTCTTGTGACAAGTGATTACTTTGGTCAAACTGCTCTTGTTGGCCTCTTCCTATAAAATGAATTTTAAGTGGAGGTATCTTCAATGAGTTCCTCATCGGATTTACCCGACTCATCACCTATATATCGTCTTATCTTTAGCCATTCCTATCCGGAAGCACACGTAATCAATGGTCTGAACGAGTATGTACTGTTCGGCTCTTTTTCCTATAGCCTTGGACTCGTGTTTCATGCTATTTGTACATAGGTAATTTGTCCAATCTTCTTATGTGAAACACGGCTTAAGGCATCGGAGATTCCTCCACGCCGACTCCATGTTTCGCCTGGTTTTCCAGGATCGTCTCCATTTTTAGCTTGTGTGAATGGGAAACACGACACTCACGGAACACGCATACGGGGAAAGTTGTCCAATCTTCTTCCATGCCGTGTTTCACCTGAGTGGAAAATTCTTCTTCCAAAATTATATCCATTTTTAGCTTCGTGCACTCATCAACAAAAACATGTACACAGCATCGATGCCGTATTTCATGCTAGATTGATATTTCATTAAAATGGACAATTAATTACAAAAAAAATATAAACATTAAAAAAGGGCCAAAAATGGTTAACAACAGTGAGATCTAACAAGTTATATGTTGGAAGCGGCTAGCACGACCATCTTTATGGAATGAAATTGTGACGGTCAAAGGCCAGCCACAAAAATTTTATGAGGAAATTGGTAGAGGTCCAAAATTGGATTCAATTTTTGATTATGTTTCTTTTTTTTCTTTTCTTTTTTCCTTTTTACTTCTGTATTTCCTTATTACAAGCTCAAATTGAGAGACAAAATCATAAAATGGCCCAAAGAATCATTTTTTTTTTTAAATATGAAGAAAAAAACAAAATTAGATATCAAAATATAAATAATTGAAAAATCATGTTGACTATGACCTTTGTCTTCAAGATCATATTATTCATACTAGGGGATATACGGATTTTATAGTTGATAATTTCACCAAGCTTTTTTTCTAAAGAGTAAAACGAAAATATACCAAATAATTATTGGACATGTCATTTTTGTGCTCGAGATTCTCCAGCACAAAAGTCATTTTGAGTTAGTGTATAATAAGATAAGAAAAAGTGAGTCAGCTTCGTACTCTACGTAATTAAGAAAAATGCAAGCCAATCATTTAATGTCATTGACAAGGGATGTTTATCTGCAACACAAGTGCGTTGGTAACTTTATTATCTCACATACATACTCTTGCACCAAATAATTGCCTCGAAAAATAAAACGGAAGAATAATGAGCATAACAAAATAAAACTTCGGAAGATTATTGACTTGGTTGTTCACTTGATGGTCCCAATTTCTTCTATAAATATCTTGGTTGTACTTGGTCCATTTCAACACAAATGCGCCACCCACACCCAAAAAACAAGCCAAATCTGTCATGGCCTCTGAGAAAGAGCAACTCTCAATATTGTTCCTCGCTTATGTTCTTCTCATGTTCGTGCAAGAAATGTCTTGCACTGCTTCAACACGAAGCTCCTCTAAAATGGAAGTGGAGGCACTCCTAAATTGGAAGTCTAAGCTAGACAACGACAGCCGCTTTACTTTGTCTTCGTGGAATGGAAACAGCCCTTGTTCATGGCGTGGAATCGTTTGTGATCGTTTCCGGAGTGTCACCATCTTGGACCTTCCGAATTTTTCCATATACGGTATGCTTCACCATCTCAATTTCTCCTATTTACCCAACTTGGTCACCCTAAATCTTACCAACAACTCGCTCCATGGGAGCATCCTCCGAGCATTGGCAATCTATCCAAGCTCACTTATCTTGACTTTTCTTATAATGACCTATCGGGAAACATTCCAACTCAACTCAGGTCATTGGGATCTTTAAAATTGTTGAACCTTTGGGAGAATAATTTAAATGGTTCGATTCCTTCTTTCATTGGAAACATGAGCAACTTGTCAAAGATGGAAATTGGTGAAAATCTGTTTGTTGGTCCCATTCCAAAGGAAATAGGAATGTCGGGGTCTCTTTTTGTCCTTGATTTGACATGTAATCTCCTCAATGGATCTATCCCTACAACATTAGGAAATCTGAGTACTTTAGGATTTCTTTTCCTCTTTGACAACCAACTTTCTGGCCCTATACCTCTGGAAGTTGGAGGAATGAGATCCTTGAAGAAAATGCAATTGGCAGACAATTATTTAACAGGTCCCATCCCGCCGTCCATAGGCAAATTGACCAATTTATTAGACCTTCATATTTCCAACAACTTTTTGTCAGGCTTTCTTCCCACTGAGATGAATAATCTCACATCCCTCACAAGACTAAATATAAATGAAAATGACTTTGTTGGACAATTGCCACAAGAAATATGCAGTAGCCAAACTCTTGTGAATTTTACTGCAGTAGACAATCACCTCACCGGAATCTCAAGAAGCCTAAAAAATTGTTCGAGTTTGATTAGATTTAGGCTCCAAAACAACTTGCTCAAGGGAAACATAGCTGATGCACTTGGTGTGTACCCCTCCTTGGATTACCTTGAGTTGACCAACAATGAACTTTATGGTGAGCTACCCTCGACATTGGGTGAATGTAAAAAATTGGGAAGCTTGATAATCTCCAACAATAAAATCTCCGGTGCCATACCACCTCAGCTTGGAAACATGACTCAATTGCACAGACTTGATCTCTCTTCAAATTATATTGTTGGAGAAATTCCTAAAGACCTAGGAAAATTGAAGTCGCTAGAAAGGCTTTTGTTGGATTGCAACCTTCTGGCAGGCCACATCCCTCAAGAACTTGGAGCATTGTCACTTCTGGAAAACCTCAACATAGCAAGAAACAACTTGAGTGGCTCAATTCCTACCCAACTTGGGGAGAGCTCCAACCTTAAATTCTTAAATTTAAGCAAGAATAATCTAGAAAAGAGTATTCCCATCGAGATTGGGAATCTTCAATATCTTGAACGTCTTGATCTGAGTCAAAATTTGCTCACGGGAGAAATATTTAGACAACTTGGGCTATTGCACAAATTAGAAATACTCAATCTCTCACACAATCAATTATCAGGTTCAATTATGTCCACATTTCATGATATGACAAGCTTGACATCCATCGACATATCATTTAATGAGTTAGAGGGGCCTTTACCAAACATTCTAGCCTTCCATAACGCTACAATTGAAGTTGTGAGAGAGAACAAAGGCTTGTGTGGAGATATTGCTGGTCTTAGCCCCTGTACAACACTAATGTTGAAAGGAAGAAATAAAAACAAAAAGTTGCTGCTAGTTTTGATTCCTACTTTGGCTTGCCTATTTTCTTTCCTTCTTGTTGTGGGAGCTTCAAGTATTGGATGCCGAAAAAAAAGAAAAACAGAGGCTACTTCGGCTGATGGAAGCAATGAAAACCCATGGGCAATATGGAGCTTTGATGGAAGAATGGTTTATGAGAGCATCATTGAAGCCACGGAAGAGTTTGATGCCAAATATTGCATAGGTGTGGGAGGACAGGGGAGTGTTTACAAGGCCCAGTTGCAAACAGGTAAAATTGTTGCTGTAAAGAAACTTACTGAAGTAGTCGATGTAAAAATGGCCAATCGAAAAGCATTTGAAAGGGAGATTCATGCTCTGATCGAAACTAGGCATCGGAATATTATCAAGCTCTATGGCTTTTGCTCAAGTTCTCGACATTCATTTTTGGTATATGAGTTCTTGGAATCAGGCAACTTGAAGGATGTACTGAATGATGAAGAAAGGATTGCAGCATTTGATTGGAATAGGAGAGTGAATGTTGTCCAAGGGGTGGCTTATGCATTGTCCTACATGCACCATGAATGCTCTCCTCCTATAATTCATCGAGATGTCTCGAGCAAGAACATTTTACTAGATGAAGAATACGAAGCTCACGTCTCTGATTTTGGCTCCGCTAAGGTTCTAAAACCTTATTCATCCAATTGGACTTCCTTTGCAGGCACCTTTGGATATGCAGCTCCAGGTAAGTTGGTTTCTTCTAAATCTCATCTCACTTCATTTTTATGGAAAGGAAAGTGATCAGACTTAGGATCCTCATCCTTAACTACCTTCCTTTATATTTCCAAATTCCTAATAAAAATTCCAACACTATTCACGTGATTTGAAAGTTCGATTAAATATTAATTGCATGTAGGCCACTGATTTAAAAAAAAAAAAAATGGAACTTTTTCCTAAAGTAATGGAAAATTTTAAAGCCCGTCTGAATCTAAAGAATGTATTGATTTATACTTAATTTTCTACACTAGATTTACTCTAAATCCATTTAAATTTATAAAACATAGATATTGTATAAAAGCTAGAAAAAATTTGCTCTTTTCTCCATGCAGAACTTGCATACACAATGGAAGTGAACGAAAAATGCGATGTTTATAGCTTCGGAGTGGTGGCATTGGAAGTAGTCATGGGAAGCCATCCGGGTGACCTCATTTCTTCTCTTGCGTCCTCATCTTCATCATCATCGAGCAATCCAGCAGCTTCTTGGCCATTGAAGAAAGTTTTAGATCAAAGAATTCCATACTTGAAAGATAATGTGCTAGGGGAAGTGGCTTTAGTGACAAAGATGGCATTTTCGTGCTTAAATTCTAAACCAGAGCATCGTCCAACCATGCAACAAGTTTCTAGGGCGATATCGGCACGTAACTCGATCGTGGTAAGCACAACAAAGGACATCAAATTGGAAGAATTAGTTGATCCTACATGCTTCAGTTGATCCTACATACTTCTCTTTTTGAGATATTTTGGTCTTTCTGTTTCAGCTTGTATAGAAAATTGTCCTATGTGCTTTATTTTTCTTAGCTAATTCCCTTATCCATTTCTGCAATGGTTCATTAATTATTTGAAAGCTTTTGGGAATTTTTGTAATTTGCAATTCCATCCTAGAAGAGATGGCCTACGGTTGCGACATCCAATCCTTAAGAATAGCTTTAAAGATAACAAGATCATTAATATTTCTTATAAATATTACATTTGCTTGTGACAATTTGGTTTTTCACATAAAAAATGTGATAAATTCAAATGACCACTATCGATGCATGTTGGCATCTAGTTTTGTGAATTTTGGTCCAATTATTTTAGTTTAATGTGTCCCAACATCATAAGTTAAAGAAAAAATGAAGTTCAGATCGAAATATGATTTGCCCAGATCAAATCTTTGAAAAAGAGAGAATCAATTTTAGTAAGGATTTTTTTTAGAGACTAGTGTCTCAAAATTCCTAGAACTCATCATAAAAATGCAATTGAGTCTTAAAATGTTCAGAAAGTATAATCAAGTCATAAAATTGGTACAATCAACTTCCTTCATAAGTTCCTTCCACTTTGCCCAATGGGAAATGTTAATGTTTGATTTCTGTAATTTTTAATGAGTGTGGCGCTAGTGTGGCACCACCTAGGAGGCATGTCCGGAGAAAAAGAAAACTTGCAAAATTAAAAGCATTAAGGAAGAAGGATAAATAAGTAACAGAAAAAATATCAATAAAAAGCCAAAGTTTGTTCCTATTAAAAAAAAAGAAAGTGCAAAGCCAAGGGATTGGGCTGTGGGGCCAAGGGCAGCTGCCCTTGCCTGAACTTTACTGAAGAAGTTGGGGGCATTATATTCTTCAAAGGGATAAGTGTAACGACCCGGACCCCACTATATAATATTGTCCGCTTTGGACACTAAGTCCTCACGGCTTTAAAACGCGTTATGCAGGGGCAGAGGGCCATCCCGTAGGCCTTCCCTCTCCCAAGCCATAATATTGTCCTCTTTGGACGGGATTGCACGAAGCCATTTCCCTCCCTCAAGGCTTTGTTTTCAATGTAGCGGAAGCGTACATGAAACGCGTTATACAGGTTAGAGGTGCCCAAGCCATTATAAACTGGCCCAAGGCTCCCTCCCTAAGGGACTTGACCCTATTGATTTAGATGTTAAATTGGTAATTAAAGAAAAAAAAAAGAGAAGTCTCCTCAAAATGAAATTCGTAGAAATCCCTCTCTCCTACAATTTCACCTCAATTTCCTTGGTATTTAATGGAGATAGACTTGGAAAAGATAGGGGGACCTAAGGTAGTAATGGAGAGCCATTTTTTCATGGAAAATTAGGCCAAAAGCAGGAGGTAAATGGCTGAGTAAAGGCTGAGTAACTCCTCTGCAATCACTTCTCCTTTTCCCTCTCCTCTTCTTGCCGTAGGAAACCGAAATGCAGCTGCAAATGGCTGAGTGAATGCTGAGTAATTTATCTGCAATTACTTCTCCTTTTCCCTCTCCTCTTCTTGCCGTAGGAAACCGAAATGCAGCAGCAAATGGCTGAGTGAATGTTGAGTAATTTATCTGCAATTACTTCTGCTTTACCCTCTTTTCTTTTTCTTCTGCACTCATTTCTTCTCCCCTACTGCCGTGCACTTGTCTCTCTCTTTCCCTTATCTAGCCTTACAACAATTTCCTTTCCCTTTCACAGCCATAGAAAGTCTTGTCTCCTTCTCCTTTAAGTTAGTTTATTCATCCATTCTTGCTCCCCCTTGGACGACAAAACAGCAACTGAACAGTAAGGTCTCAAGCGTTCCTCCCTCCTCAAGAAAATCCAGAACTTTGTGTGCTGCTGTGGTGGTCGCTCAACGACACCTTCAGCCGTTGTGCCGGGTCCAAATCATTATCAAAACACCTCCATGGCTGTCCTTGTGTTGCCGTCCGGCCACAAGTGAGGATCGCCATTAGATTTAACGGTAAGTCGTCTCCTAAACGTAGATTATGGGCTGAGTACATTCTTTAGGGATTTTTATGTGGAGGAACTATGTAGATGAAGCTATATGTGGATGAATATTACTTAGGGATGTTATAATGGCCATAGAAAAGTTTAGATAGGATTTATGGAGCAAAATAAAAGTCGTGGAGAGAGATTCGGAATAGAACAGAGGCTGTTTTCTGAAACAGTTTCCAGGACATGTATGTTTTGCTAATTTCTTGGACAACTTTGTGATGTGATTTTGAAGAAATTTCCTTCTGAAGAAATGTTTTGGATATCCTAAATAATAACATATATTTTTCTCAGAATTTTTAGAAATTAAATAGGTGATGATTTTAATGACGTCATCCTCGGAACAGTATTTCGGACAGTCCAGTAACCCGTGACCTGCCATGATTCCAAGGGTTGTTACCTACCTTTAGAGGTCGAATTTCCAATTGGTTCCTTCATGAAAGTTGTTCCTTACAACTTCTAATATAACATACTCGAATTTCAAATTAAATGAACAAGATTTCGACCCAAAACCGAACTGATTTTGATGAGTTAGACTCTCTGGAACTGGACCCGATTTTTGTGCTGGGTAGAAGAAATTTCTGGGCCAAATCCAGAGGGATCTGGATCTCGGTTTCTTCATGAAAAATATTTTTTTATATGTTTTCTAGCACGTGTCTGAATTTGAGAATTTTTCGAGATCATTTGAGTGAATTTCTGATTGTGATACTGGAAGAACGTTATTGGACAGCTTTCTGTAAATTTGGGTGAATAAGAGTATATGCTTGTTTTGAAGAATTCTTACTATGAAATTGCTCAATTGATGCTGTGGATGCTGTGCATAATTGTTTATTGAAATGTGACATCGATCATATGCATTCACGACATGATTCCGTCACGTGCCTTCGGGGCCGGACGATGCTCCTTCAGAAATGCCCCACGTCAACGGATGCCGGTCACAGTGGAGGCTGGGCCGATGCTCCTTAATTGGAATGCCGTCTAGATGTAGATGTTGCCGCGCTCAACGGTGTGAGGCGAAGCCCGGTTATACCGGATGACTGTTATCTGTTAAAAATTGGCCACGGTCAATGATCTGACATCTGCATCCCTATCTGTATGTGCATTGAAGTGTTCAACTACTAGAAATGTCAATGTGATATTGTATGATTGAATGCCACTAACGTGCAGGAAAGCTCAAGTGATGAGAAAGGGTAAGAAGGGTGACTAGATTGCATGTTATATGTACCCTTCTCCTAATCTGGGTTTAGTAGATTGATTTGCTGAGATGTGATCTCACCCCTTAGTGGGCTAACATTTTCAGGTCCCTAGACGAAAGAAGGCCAGGTTGTGTACAGTGGTTTGCAAGGAAGGAAAAATAGAAGTCTTTCTACCTTCACTCAGGTGATGACGGGTCTTCCGTCGAGGCTGGGAATGGGTGACAGTTCACCCTAGAAGGGTTGAGGAGTATGATAATATATTAATGAACCCCGGTCTTGTAAATAGAAGCTTAACTTATAGGAAATCAAACAGCTTCACTTTTTGTATTAGACCTTGGAGTGTTAAATTGGTTTGTATTTAAGTACTACTTTATTGTAGGTGTGGTTTTCGAAAATACTATCCTACGTTTCTATCCCACTGTTATGTTGTATGGAGATTGTTTTACGTTTCCGCATGTGCATAATAATCAATGGGTCGGCGACACTCCCTGGGATGTCGCAAAATTATATCGACCACGGAGGGATGTGCGGGCAGAGGGCTATCCCGCAGGATGGCCCTCTTCCCCTGCATAACGCGTTTTAAAGCCGTGAGGACTTAGTGTCCAAAGCGGACAATATTATACAGTGGGGTCCAGGTCATTACAATAAGCGTACTAGTAGTCGAAACCTTAAAACTTATCACAAAAGTACAACTAAGTCCTAAAACTTTCAAAAGTGTAAGTAAGTCCTGAAACTTATCATGAAAGTGCAATCGAGTTCTAAAATTTTCAAAAAATATAATAAACTTCTAAAACTTGTCACAAAAATGCAATTAAATTCTTAAAATTTTTTAAAAAAATGTTATCAATAGAAGAATTTGATTTGACAAGTTGACAAGTTTTATAATTTGATTACACTTTTTGAAAGTTTTAACATTTTACTGCATTTTCATAACAAATTTTGAGACTTAATTGCATTTTTTGAAAATTTTACAACACAATTGCACATTTAAGGTTTCCAATGTTTGTATCCATTTTTCAAATGAATGTATGTATGGGCGGGCTAGATTTCAAAACCGTTGTCCTGACCAGGCCGGTCCATTAACAGGACCTAAAAATTTTGTCCAAATCCGGCCCAATGGGCCTGGACGCTACCGCCCCATGCCCACATCTCTCTCTCATAACCCTCGGTGGCCCCATTTGGTTCAGCATTCCCAAGGGGCTTTCAGCCCCGAAAGCCCCTTGGGAAAAAATTTTGGCGTTTGATTAAGCATTTTGGGGGGTCCTTAGCCAAATGCTAACATTTGGAATGCTGAAGAGGGGATTAATGAATTTTTTTTCTTCCAATATTGCCCTCACTGAGAATTGCAATTTCCTGTTTTACCCTCAAAATTTACTGTTCATCGTCTTCCTCGTTCTACTTGTTCTTCAGTGAAGCTCAGCCGGCCAGGTCGCCCACGCACCGCCGTAAAGTCGCGCTTCTCCGGCAGCCACCACCACTGCCTGGGGTCGTGGTCCCCAGTGACCACTGCCTGGGGTAGCGTGACCCGCAACCCAGGCGGCGTCGCGTGACCTCAGGCGGCGTTGCCTGGGTCGCGCGAACCTCAGGCGACGCCGCGAGCGGCTAGATCTGGTCGTCGGGGGCCGGATCGGCGCGGGAAGCCTCGCCCGAGGTCGCACGACCTCGGCGACGCCCGGGTCGCGCGACCTAGGTGGCGTCGCCCGAGGCCGAGCGGCCTCGGGGGGCGTTGCTCGAGGTGGCACGGCCTCGGGCATTCGTGACGCCCGAGGTCGCGCGGCCTTAGGCGACGCCGCCCGAGGTCGAGCGACTCGGGCGGCCGGGTTGCGCGACCCGGGCGTCGCCCGAGGTCGCCGACCTCGGGCGAGCCGCCTCCCCCGCCGCCGCCTTCGCCTCCGCCACTAGCCGCTCCCCACCACCACCAGCGCCACTGCCACCGTCACCAGCCACACCCCCCACGATTTTCCCCTCTCCAGCTCATCGCCTCTTCCGTTTTTCTTTTTTTCATTTTTCTTTTCACCTTAAAGTCACTTTGCAAAATATACCCAACTAAACACACTTGCTTTCACAAAATGCCCCTTCACTCAAAGATACTTGGGGAAATGCAAAGCCATTTCCCCAAAGTTGAACCAAACGAGGCCGTGTCTCTCAGGTTTCCACTTTGAGAAAGTGGACGCTGTGACTGCACCGACACGTGGCGCGCGTACACGCCTCCCGGCTTACTGCTTTCCAATGTTACGTTGCTGCGCTTCTTGAAAGCGTGGGCTGACTCTCTCTCTCTCTCGCCCTGTTTTTGGATCCTCCTTCTTCCTCTCTCTGTCTCTCGTTTTCGCTTCGACGCGAACACACACCCCCGCGATCGTCTGTTCCCTCAACAATGTCGACTCCGACAGTCCCGGAGCCGGTGCCTCCCCATGGCCGACGACCGCGAGCGACTCCTGAAAGCCTTTGCAGGTTCGCGCCATCTCCTTCGTGCTGCCTCCTCCGACTCCCGTCGCGTGTTTGTTCGGCCGTCGGTGATCGTGCTCCGTTTCTAATGTTTGGATCTACAATCTGCTCAGAGATCGTGGTCTGGTCGGAGTGGTCTTTGGTGGCGATCTGTTCCAGAGTTCTCGTGCTTTTTTGATTTCGTTTTTTTTTTTTTTTGGGGGGGTGTGGTGATTGGCTGTTAAGATCGAGCTATTTCTGTGTTTGTTATTTCCTTTTGAATTCGACCCGATTCTTCCATTTTAGCTGCAAGCTGTTGTTTGCTGGTACAAGTAAAGAAATTGTTTTCTACCTTGAGCCGGGTGTAGTGTGGTCTCGAAAAATTGTCAAACTTGTTGTCTAATATAATCTTTTTTCGTTTGATGATTATCATTATCCATATTTGGCTCATAGGAGTGCGGCACAGAGGAAGCTGATTAGCCAACCTATTGCGAGGACCTCCTCAAGGCATTGGACAGAGAACTTACGAATGA
Source organism: Eucalyptus erythrocorys (assembly GCA_014182555.1). Taxonomy (NCBI): domain Eukaryota; kingdom Viridiplantae; phylum Streptophyta; class Magnoliopsida; order Myrtales; family Myrtaceae; genus Eucalyptus; species Eucalyptus erythrocorys. The sequence continues at coordinate 31,048,086 of CM024602.1, forward strand.
TTTCGAGGTCTCATCTTCTTTAATTGTTTGAATTTGTTAAAAAGTGATCCATTTTTGGAAAAGCTTTAGAACACACTAGCCTACACATGCTTTAAGGATGAAGTATATCTTATGGAGAAGGAAAAAACTGGTGGTAATAATTTGTCCAAGCCAGCAATGGTGAACGTGAAATGCAACAAAAGGCAAGTTCAAGTTAAAGTTGAAGACTCTCATGTGGTGGAGAAGTTTCTGGTGCTGCATGGGCAGCAAGAGTACTTGGAGAAGAAGAAAATGCCGCCCGGAAGAATCCACATGATTGGGTTTGACATTGATGTAGACGCTTTCATCGGACCTAACGTGACCAATCAATTTTGGATCCTCTCTCTCTCCCCACCACATTAATTCCATGTGATCATTGCCATCACCGCCATGGCCTAGACTCCTATGGGAGGCAGCAGTGCGGAATTTCCACAACGGGCAAAAGCCTAACAAAGCAAGGCTGTGTGGAGATAGAAGGCTTACCGAGATTGGCCGGACTATCGTCACAAGTTCAAACGATAGCTTCATAACTCATGCATCAGAACAACAACGTTCTCCCTTCCATTTGTCTCGTTGATTTGAGGCGTAGATACGCATGTGAGATCGATTGGAGCTCAACGAGAGAGGAAGGGAGTCAATCCAGGGGCGATGATAATAGCAGCGGTGGCGGACGTGCGGCGGGTTTGGCAGTGGCTTAAAGCCATGATGGCGACGGTCAACCATGGAAGAGGGAGAAGTACAGCAGCCATGGAAGGTGGAGGAGGGGAAAAGAAAAGGAAAATGGAACAAAAAAATGACAAAGATCTTTTTTACGTTGTCGAGATGGAAAAAGTAAAATTATGTGGCGGTCCATGTCATCAATTTAACCCAAATAGGCAATCATGTCATTTGATATGGCACTCAATTCAACGGAAACCTAATATTGAGCTTGACTTTAAAGTCGGTGGACTTGATTAAACAAAAAAAAAAAAAAAAAAACATTTTGCTCCGGTATGAGTAAAAGTTCATACTCTTGTAGAGTCCATTGCAGGCCTTTTCATAAGTCCATGATTAGTACTACTAATAATGTAGTTTATTAATTAATTCCTCCATTTTTTTAATGAACTCAAATCCTCTTAATTGAATTATTGTGGCAATCAAGTACTTCTTCATTAGCATGCTTCTAGGGCGTTTGGCTAATTTTTTGGATCACTTTAGAGAAATGCAGGTTGGGGATTTTTCTTGACTTTCAACATTTTTGGAATGTTGTTGTGGGGTTTAATGTCTTTTTCTTTTTTTTTTTCTCTCGTCCGATATTATCCTCACTTGTAGTTGTGTATTCCACTCTTGCCATCTAAAAACATTGTGCATGTTCTTTCTCATAGACTCACTATGTTCCACTTTTGCTGAGGTCTTTGAGGTCGAGGTCACTGGTCAGCAAGGTCGAGATCCCATAGGTCGAGGGTCACTACAGGTTAAGGTCAAGGTCGTCGCACAAGTTGAGAGTCGCTGACCTTCCGAGCAGCTGGAGCTTATACATTTTGCCCATCTGAATCGATCTTGGCACTATGTGTGTGTGTGGATGTATTAGAATAAGTGAAAAGAAATGATTTTCACCAGTTAGACTTGAGAATTTTTCTCTCTCAAACTTGATTCCTTAATCAAAAGGATCAACAATTTAGAATGTTCATGTTGTTTCAAAAAATAAAGTTCTCCTCCGTGAAAATTCTAGTTAGAACTCTCATTTCTTAGATAAATCAAAATTTCAAGATAAATTAAACAGTGTTACGAACTTACGAGTCTTTCACTGTCATTATGTTTCATGCATTCGATTCACATAATTACAACTTTTGGGAATTGGAAATGCAGCCGAGGAAGTGGATAGCGGGGTGGTTTGTCCCGTGATTAAAGAGGGTTCTCGGTTCTCATGTTTAATGGACTTGGACTTTTGAGTTCATACTTTAAAATCTCTTTCAAGAGGAGCGTCACACCTCCACTGCAAGTCCCAATAAGCCGTTTCTCTTCTAATTTAACAAGATCCTTTAACAAAATCGTTGGTAGCAATAACTTATTTTACAGGAAAATGCCAAAAACACCCGATTACCCCTATAAACCTAGTCTTTTATAAATATTATTCACATACTCTAAGCAAAATCCTACTTTGAAAAAACTAAATGGCCCCACCTTAACAATTAATTTCTTTATCTTACTTAAGCTTTCCGTGGTTTTATTTTTTATTGATTTATTTTGGGTGGGTGTGAGAATTCTGGGTTTCAAGATGGGGCAAATTTGAGAGAAAAATGGCAGTCTCGCAAATAGGTACACAAAAGTAATTGATGAGAATGTGCAAACTAGGCATAATTTGATTCTTTGAAAATTAGAGATATGTAAGTTAACGTTAAAGAAACGTGATGTATGTTTTTGGTATTTTTCCTTGTTTAATTAACTTTTTCTTCCATAATGCATTTCTATCAAAAGTAGCAGAGGAGTAAGGTATAAACTTCTTCTGAAAAAAAGTTGAATCGATCTTTAGATCTGCGTTTTACATAATCACGCTTGTATGAACCTACTTCGCAACAAATTTATAGGAAAACATCTAGTATGTCATCATATGAGAACATTGAGAAATTCACATGAGTGCGCATCTTCAAGGCTATAACAAGTTGCTCAAAGCGTCATGATCCTGTCTTTCCCACTATGCATACTGTCTGGCCGAAGTAATGGCAAACAGGCTTCATCTAATGAAGAAGCATGCATGAATAACAGCTTGTGTGCCGGTCAAGACAAGAGCATGTTAAGCAACAGTCAGACCTCGCTCCTACATGGTGTTCATCATTATTGTTATTGAACAAAACGCCGTGCATTTCACGCGTAAAATACATTATCTATGTTGAATAATTAGACATAGATACATGTAGATTAACTAACTGCAGTCACTCGAGTGCAATTATAATGGTTAACTCACCATCTATCAGCAACGAACTATAGCTTGTCCAGCTTCGTACCTTCAAAGGAGAATAAATGCACCGCGTTTTTACAGCTGAGCTCCGCAAGATCCTCTGGAGGCATGTCCAGCAAGGATGCCACATAGTTAAGCACCGCATGAATGTTTGCCGGATGATTCAGAGAATCCGTCGGAGATGTAGATTCAGTGCTCCCTTCATCAGCCTGACTTGCACTAGAACGAGCATCATCATCAGTGATGACAAATGCAGGATTCTTTGGCAATGCATCTGGGGCATCTGTTTCCAGTAAAATTCTTTCAAAAGGAACTGCTTTCAACATCTTCTTTGCCTTCTGCTCTTTCATGGACATGAGAAATCCTGAGAATGAAAAATAAGCTCCAACTTGAACAAACTGAGGAACCATTTCAGCAGAACCTAAATAAGAGTGGAGGATGACACCGGCAGGAAAAGGCCCTGCCTCGTTCAATATCTGAAGAAGATCACCAAATGCTCGGACACAATGGATCGATGCCGGTCTATTCAACTCTTTTGCAAGCTCGAGCTGTTTCTGGAACACTTCGACCTGATCGTTGAAATCGATATTCCTCCCATAAGACCCTTTGTCCAAACCAATCTCTCCCACTGCAGCACAAGGAGTGGCCTCAAAATATTGCCTTAATGTTTGGAACCAGTTAGGGGTTCTATCGGCGACAAACCAAGGATGGAGTCCAAAGTTTGGAATGGTAGAAGGATAGTCGTCGCTCATTTGCTTCACCAAATGCCAGTCTTTCTCATGGGTTCCATTCACTGCAAATTTAACTACACCAGACTGAAGGGCCGACTCAATTAACTTCGGTGCCATATGCCAGACCCTTGGGTCTTGCAAGTGGCAATGGGCGTCGAACACTTTCATACCTCTGTTATTCTATGTTCCTGTCCCCAAGAATAGATGTCTACCAAGTAACGATATTGCCAGACCAGGAGTCGACTGGACACTATTTATAAGGGGGTCGATTCAAATTTCTTTCCGTGATCTTTTCGAGCATGCTCGGTTAATACACCGCACAATCAAGCTGCCTGTCTGACCACTGTTCGCTTTCCGGGACTAGGCTTTTGAGCCACCTACAAAGAAGTCACGTTAAAGTACGATGAAGCCTCTGACTGCGAAAGAGAGTTAAAAACGATCGGCATCGTCGACAGAGACATACACAGGCGGGGGCAAATGAAAAAAATACTTTCAAGGGAAAAGAAAACAAAGGTGCTATAAGATCTCCAAATTTGAATCTTGTCATGTTTCTTAGGAAACCATAATCGGGCTTGGCTGGTGCTTAGAGCAACGCGACCAAGCGGGGCTCGCATTTTCACTCCGAAAGAATTAGGTCCTTTAACGTTGGGAACTAAAGAACGTTTCCCATCTATCTTTCTTTCTTATCGGGTGAACAGCCCAGCATTACGCCGTTACAGAAACAGTTCACGCCCAATAGCAGCGAAAAGATAAAAGGGGGGGGTTAAAAGAAGAAGAAGCTTCAAACAGAAAAGTGCGCAATTTGTCGAACACTTGGTGCGCGAGTCACAACACAGGAAGCATAGAAACCGTCATCAGCACGATAGGGAATCATCCAAATAAAGCTGAAAGAACGGCAGAACCTCAGAAAGCAATCACCATGGAACTGACGAGATTGAATTGTTTCCGGAATTTTCCCATGGTAAGCGGATAACATACCGTTCAGCGCCTGCACGCGAGGGAGAGAGACGAAGATGGACGAACGAACGATACTAATCGAGGGAGAGAGGGTGGGGTTGGGAATTGGGATGAAGGGCACTTCTTTGATACCCTGAGTGCGGGCCTATGTCAAAATGTAGACCACTGGACTGGCAACAAATCTCATCCGTCCATTTAGCCTTTTGTGCATTTAGCCAGGATCAAAATAAAATAATCTTATTTGAGAGTGGGATAAAACTGAACAGGATACTCATCTCTCTTCTCTATTCCTTGTACCCAGTCACGTCCGACCCTCATAGCCTTCGTTGCCATCCATGGTCTCCCAACAAATTTTATCTCGTTATGGTAACAGGTAATAAACTCAACTTGATCTCGATCGCGAAGGAGTTTCGTTGCTAGATCTGGCACACCAGCTATTGTCCATGGCCAGATCTAGCGCAACAATCCTTGTCCTCGTGTCTTACACACCTTCTTGACACGCGCAGTTACACCTTTGTTCACTGTTCCTTCGTTCGTTGGGGCTTGACCTTGGCGCCAGCTACAAGGGCATGGGTGGCGACTAATGGCTTGTTAACGATTGCAAGTTGTCGATGAAGATGGAGGAGAAACCAATTGTTATTGATTGCACTATGATGATGCTCAAGTAGCTAAAATATTAGGGAGGACTTGGAGATCTAAACAGTCAACATTCTGTTTAGCATGAGCAAAGAGGAGGATGTGGGGGACATTGAGCACAATGTGCAGGATTCATGAAAGCTATTATGTTGACATTCGGTTCATCTGAACGCTTGATATTCAATCTAATTTAGATATCTATATATTTATTGAACATTGAATAACATATTAGAAATCTCATATTTATTCAATTTAACATGTATCTTATTTGATAGAAATGTTCATACAACCAAACATAATCCAAAGATCCAAATTTTGTCACTTAAAAGAACCAATTTTTTTTTCTCTCGATTAATTAACCGATCTTTTTAAATGGGTTGGACACAAGACTTTGGGGTGCATTAAAAATATTATACATTGGTGTTGTGGTACTTATTTCATTGAATAACCTTTTAAAACGTTCATTAAAAGTGATCAGTGGATAGGCTTGAGCTTAGGTGAAGTCCTTCTACTTTGTCGACCGAGACTTGCCCTTAATTAAATGTTGATGTATGAAATTATCAGGCTCGGGCGGGCCACCAAGGGCCTAATCTAGCCGATAAAACTAGTTAGTTTTGCCTAAATCGGCCTAAAAATGTTCTTCGGCCCATTTGGTGTGGACGGGCCTGTGGCCCTCGGAAGGATCCATGGACCTATGGCCCACCAGGCTAACGATTAGGTCAAGTGCTATTATGAATGCTGTCATTGAAATGTATCATCCAAGTTGACAAAACAAGTAACCGTAGGGTCCTCTCCCTCGCGCACGGCCGTGTAGGCCCACATGCACACGCACAAGATGCCATGTGGTACCTCATGGTACCGAAACTTGGCTAAACTATCCCTATTTGGCCCAAGAAAACTTTTGCAATCCTCCATTGGCTTTTGGGAGGCTTATGATCATTAAAATTGTCTATCCGAAACTATCCCTTAATCCACAGATTCTGATATATTGTTAGAATTCTAACTCTTCTAGAGTGATATTTCATTAATGGCTCACCCCTGAAGGGAGGCCTTTTTGGCCTTCTGCCTAAGCTTCACAGGAAAGGGCCACCACTATCGCCACTTAAACAATGGCTTCATAACTCGGTCTCCGAAGAACAACATTCTCTCCCCCGTTTCTCTCCTTAATTTGTACTTCAAATCTAAGCACATGGCATCCTTTGGAGCTCAGCGATAGAGGACAGACAGGGGAGTCGAGCTCGCGTGGTGTCGATAGTGATCATGCCGCCAGTGTGTGGGTTGGTTAGGGCGCATTTGGTAACATTTCGTTTAAAAATTGTTTAAGGAACGAAATAGAAAAAAATATTTACGCTTGGGGAACAATTTTTGAACAAAAAAAAACGCGTTTGGTAAATGCATTTCCCGAAATATAAAAAGAATATAAACACGTTTGGTAAATTTGTATAATTTTTTTTATTTCTTTTAATTTTTAATATTTTTCTTATTTTCTTATTTATTTTTCCTTTTTTTTCTTATTTATTTTTTTCTTCTTTTAGCCGATCGCCGCCTCGGCCATGGCTCGGCGACCGGCCGACGAGGGTCGGCGGCCTCACCTTGGGCGGGCGAGCTCGAGCTCGCCCGGATCCGGCGAGGCCGAGCTCGCCCGGCGGCGGCGAGGCTCGGCCTCGCCGGGCCACCGCCCGGTGAGGTGACGCCGACCGACACGGCCGTGACCGGCGAGGCCGAGCCTCGCCGCCGCCGGGCGAGCCGGCCTCGCCCGGGCCCGAGCTCGCCCAGCGGCGCGAGGTCGGCCTCGAGCTCGAGCTCGCCTAGCCAAGGCGAGGCCGAGCCTCGCCCGGCCTACGGTGACGCTCGGCCTCGTCGGGGCCGGGGCGACGCTCCGGCGAGGTCGCCGCCCCTCGTCGGCCGGTCGCCGGCCATGGCCGAGGCCGACAACCGGCAAAGAAAAAAAAAAAGAAGAAAGAAGAAGAAAAGAAAAAGAAAAAGAGAGGAGAGAGAAAATGTGTTTCTCAAATGTGTTTCGAAACAAGAAACAACTTTTTTTGTTTCTTGTTTACATTTCGAGATATGTTTCTAGGAACAAAAAAACACTTTTGAAACAAAAACGCATCCAAACGCGTTTGTTTCTTTTTGTTCCCGGGAACAAAAAAAAAAAAAAAAAAAAGTGTTCCGGGAATAGAAACGAAGTTACCATGCAGCCCCTTACTGGCTGTGCCCATGGTGGCGATGTTCAACCAGGGAAGAGAGAGAAGAAGAGCAGCTATGGATGAAGTAGGAGGATGGAGAAAAAAGGAAAATAAAACAAGAAATGGAGAAGATCTTTTTAGCTGTTTGAATGGAAGAAATAATGTGTTTTGGTGGACCGTGTCATAAATTTAACCCAATTAGGCCATCTAATTTAGGTGATAGGGCACTTAATTAACGGAGACATATCATTGAGTTTAATTTTAAAAGCTGAGGTACTTGATCCGGCAAAAAGATTAGATTCTCAATTCCACAACGAGTAAAAGTTCGGATTCTTGAGGAGTCACCGCCCCTTTTCATAAACACACCCCCTTTTTTTTATGGCACTAAAATGGTGCTTCCCTTCCTCTTGTTCAACTAGAGTCGTGCTTTGATAGGAAGAAAAAAAAACCAAAGCATGAGGCAAAGGAAAAATAACCATACAAGGGTGTGTTTGTCTGAGTAAAAAAGATTTTACGAATTATTTTACTGTACTTTTTCATGTTTGATTTACTGAAAATGATCGATCAATTGAGAAAACCATTTACAGTCAAAGAAAATATTATATGCTTAAAAGCAATAAAAATGAATTCCCTAACCTAAAAGGGAAAAACATTTTTTTAGAAAAATGCTAGCACGACAGGTCTTTATCATGAAGTTTTCACCTAAACAAATACATCGTAACGCTCCATTTGTTTTATAGAACACAACTAATTCGGAAAACAACTTCCTAAAAAATATTTATTTATACCAGTTACCAAAATGAATAAATGAATAATACTTTTATCGTTTATAAAAGTATTGAGACATAAATTATATTAATAAAAAAAATTTCATCTATTAAATATTTCAAGCGATCATTTCTAGTAAACTATTTTTTTCCAAATCATTTGTTTCCGCGAAACAAATAGAGTTTAAGTCCAATGATAGTATCGAATTTATTTAAATTTTATTAAGCAATTAACTATGGAAATTTAAAATATTACACCTATCCATAGATTAAAATATTCTTGTCACAATTTTTTTTTAATGCAACTCTGTTCTGACAAAGAAAGAAGAAGAAAGAATGTAACTCTGTTGGTCTTTTAATCGCTCAATTTTTTTTTTTCACCACAAAAGTGGTTATTAACTTAGGTGCTTTGCATGGTAACATTTCTGCTTCTCCCAATTTCTGTTTTTTTGTTCCCCGGAATAAAAAAAGAGCGAGAAATCTGTTTGGTAACGTCGAGTTGTTTTTTATTCCCTGAACAAAAAGTTAGCCTAGGAATAGTTTTGGAACAAAAACCGTAAAAAAAAGTTGCTTTCCTGTTCCCTAGGAACAAGTTTAAGAAATAAGTGAAATTTTTTTTTTTTTATTCTTCTCTTGCACACGGCCCATTGACCGCCGTTGACCGCCACTCGTCGCCGCACGCCGCCGCCGGCCGACCGCCGCCGCCGGCCGGCCGACCGCCAGCCCGCCGACCGATCGCCGCCGCCGCCGGTTGCCGCCACCGCCATCGGCCGCCGTCGACCGTCGACGGTCGGTCGGCGGCCGGCGGTCGGCCGGCGGCGACATGCGGCGGCGGGCGGCGGTCGGCCGGCGGCGGCGGCGGCGTCCGGCGGCGATCGGCCAACAAAAATAAAAAACAAATAAATATAAAAAAGAAACTGTTTTTTACCAAACGCATTTCTATTCTTTTTCTATTTCTAGAGTAGAAATTTTGTGTAGTTACCAAACGGGTTTTTTTACCCAGAAATTGTCCCCATAATAGAAATAGAAAAGAAGCATTTCTAAAAAAAAACTACTCCTCACCCGAAAGCGTTGCCATGCGCACCCTTATTAGCCTAGTAAATTGTTTATTCGTCTTCCTCCCTTCTCTTTCTTTCTTTTAGAAATTATACCACTATTGGTCCCGAATATCAGAACTGTCCCTCTGTTTTTTGTTTTTTCGTTTAAAAACCTTCCCTATACTTTTTAAGAGGTGCCATTGACCGTCCCTGCGTCAATCGGGTGATGGAATTTGTCGAGAGCACAATTGACCATATTGTGACGTGAATTGTTTTCTTTTCTTAATTTCTGTTATTGGAAAACAGGTGATGTAGAATTGTTATGTTTTATCTAAATATATCGTGACGAGTGAAAATCTTGTGTTAACTTTTAAAGAGACATTAGGTTTGAGATTTTTCTCTATCTTTTTTTTAGAAATAATGTCATCAATGATCTCTTTAATTTTGCTCACAAATCAGACTGTCCTACAATTTTTTTTTACCCTTAAAACCTTCCTCATACTTTTTAAAAAGTGTCATTGTCATCCATGGGTAGATTCGGTAATGAAATTTGCTTACATGACTTTGAACATAAGTAACCATTTTCTGAAGTGGATCGTTGTTCTTTCTTCGCCAATCCATCCCTTTCTTTTTTTTCTTTTTTTCAACGTTGACTCTCTCTCTTCTTCTTCAAATCTGACCAAAAAAAAAAAAAAAACTACCGAAACTTTACACATATGGCAATGAGAAACTATGATTCGCACTCACTTATGACCACCAATCGAGCAGCAATGACCTCGAGCTTCAACACCCTGAAGCTTCGTGGCTCAAAAAGATCTCGCTGTCATGATTACCTTGAGAGCTTAAATCGAGTAGCTATGGCCATGAACTTGCGGTCACGATGTTCGCAAACTTGAGCTTGAATGTCCATGGTTACCACAATCGAAGCTCGAATGGGGTTATAACTGTCGTGATGGGCCATGTCTCTCTCTCAATCCGCCTTTCTTAAGTTGTTTAATTTGGTGCCCCATGATAATATTGAGCTAGTATTCTAGCATCCATATCATTTTTTTTTCCAGACGGTCCATGTTAGCTAAAATCGATCGATAAAAGAAAAATTAGTAGGAAACGATTGATGAAAAAAAGAGGATTAATACCATAAAAAACTAAAAACTAGACAAACGGATGGTAAAAACTTAAATTGGTACGTTTTTTAATTATCATGTGTCATTTAACTTAATAATCTAATTATTAAATTTTATAAAAATTAATGAAGGGTAAATTTGTCACAAATGTATTAATTGAGGTTTTTGATGGTGAAAAAAGTAATTTATAATAAATTTATGACAAGTATATTAATATAGAATTTGTCGTCACATTAAAATAAAATAAAATTATTCGAGAAATGATTGGATGAAAATTTACAATAATTTATTCTAGATCATACAAATGAACTAATAAATAATTATATTATGATTTTTTTTTAAAGAATTTATGCCTCATGTACAAGTAAACTGTTATTGTCAAAAGCAGTCCAAAAACTGTCATTTAAGTCCACAGTAGATTAGCAACGGTCTCCGACCCAAAAAAAAAAAAAAAATTAGCAACGGTCACGCGTTATCCATTTGATTTTACCTCCATTAAAAAGGCTCGACAGTTGCGCATTTCGATTCGCGTGCCGATAGAGGAAACCTTTTTGACGGAGAAATTAAGCAAGAATCTGAACAGTGGCGTCAGCGAGCTTGGCCTGACTCCAGAGATACAAGATATTTTCAGCTGCTCCCTCACTTCAAAGCTCTCCGCCGGAATCGATCGCCGATGTCGAACGCCGTCGCCAACGGCCTCGCCGGCGCCGGGGGCGGCATCATTGCTCAGATCATCACCTATCCTCTCCAGACGGTTCTCTCTCTCTCTCTCTCTCTCTCTCTCTCTCTCTCTCTCTCTCTGCGTTTTACGAACACGGTGACGGAGTGGTATCGATCGGCTTTTGGAACGGCGGCAGGTGAACACGCGGCAGCAGACCGAGCGAGTGGCGAAGAAACGCCTGAGCGGCGCCGACAAGAAAGCTTTGCCTGCTCAGACGCGGCCCGCGGCCGGCACTCTCCGTCAGATACTCCAGGTTTTCGGCGGTTTGGAAGCTTCTTTAATGGCGGTTGGCGCCGGTTAGTGAGCGTGCGGACGGTGATAGGATTTTCGCCATTTGATGTCAGGTTCTGAAGACGGAAGGTTGGGGCGGCCTGTATAGCGGACTCAAGCCTTCTCTATTCGGCACCGCGGCTTCGCAGGTAGGGAGCGAGCTTGTCATTACGTCGTCGCTGTGGTCGGTGATGCATTTGCAAAGGTCTTTCGCGAAGAGGACTTTGGTCATTAAGCGGGTGTCGCTTCATGTTAATTTTGAAGTTGATTAAGACTGAGTGTCGGGGAGAGGTCTGATTTTGTTAGTTTGCACAAATTGCATCATAGCTTGTTGTTGGTGCCAGTGGCATTGGATTAGTGGAATAAGAAAGACATTAGTCATATCTCCTGCACAGTGTCCGAAGAGATTTCTGTGATTTGATAAGCGTGCGAATGAAGATTATGGTTGATCCCTGTGATATCGGCTAGCTGTTTTTAGGCTTGTTTTACTGTTGATAACGGCAAAAGCTTCACTCGGAAAAGTCTTTGAGTCTGATTGCCTAAACACTTTGCTGATATTGGAAAACAAGACAGCGATGATGACAAGTACCTCAGTACTATTAGATTGATAAGTGGAGGCACTTTTGTTATATTTCCATCGCACAACTTTTCTTGTTGACTCTTAACTATTTTCTCTGATACTGCCAGGGAGTATACTACTATTTCTATCAGGTTTTCAAAAACAGAGCTGAGGCGATTGCCGCTGCTCGTAAGGAGAAAGGCCGTGGGGATGGAACTGTTGGCATGTTCTCTTGGCTTGTTGTGGCGGCTATTGCTGGGTGAGTAGTCAGTTCTCATAATCATTAAGCATTTCTTTCCAATTATATTTTTTTGGGAATGGAGGGCAAGTTTGATCATACCGATGCCCTTCTTATTGTGAGATGCACTTTGCTTTGGTTCATCCATCACGTAACTAGATCACGTTCCTCCAACAAAATTCTTGTGTGTCACCTCTTATACCTATTTTTCAGGTCCTTGAATGTGTTACTGACCAATCCTATCTGGGTTCTCGTCACTCGGATGCAGGTGCCTTCAATTCTTCATTCACTTTATTCTATGGTCACTATATAGAGGTCTAGAATAGAATTCTTGCATATGAGATTGGTACTCAACTAATTTGATCCCTCATCTTTCGATATCCTCTGACCAAAAAAAAAATAATAATAATAATAATCTTTCAATATCCTTCACTTGTCAATATTTTGTAGCACTGTACGGATCCAGAACTTGTGATTCTGCATGCTGACTGTTTTTACTTTCATTCAAACGAGCACTGAGTATCCAGCTGACAAAATTAGTAAAAAGGACATCCATTTTTTTTTTTTTTTTTTTAATGTTCTATCATTGGAAGTCTCTATGATGAATATATAAAAAAATTTGTGTTGAATAATCCTAATGGAAATCATATGATTTCTTGTCGGTTAGTTGATAGTCTGTCTTGTATGGCATCTTACAGTGCCTTCTATTTTACCCGATCCATCATTATTGGTGGCCTTGATATGCATGTGATTGGCATACTCATGCTGAAAAAAAGTTCTCGGGGGAAGATAATGCTGTTTAGAAGCATGACTTTCTTGCTAAAATGCTAGTTTCTCAGATGTCAGAGATAAAACACAATGAACTCAATTGCTTATGCAGTAAGTACAAGCTCCTTTTATCAGGTTCTAAGACTATAATTATGCTTATATATAAATATATATATATATATATATATATATATATATATATAGAGAGAGAGAGAGAGAGAGAGAGAGAGAGAGAGAGACTTTTCATGAGGTTTTTGGTTTAAAATCATGATATATGTTTGATGGTGCATTAGCTAAATATAGTTCTCATAATATTCCCTTGTTATTTGAATGTGTAGACGCATACTCAAGCAGAAAGAAAAATATTGGAGGGCAAGAAGGAAGCTCTATTGGCTGAAGCATTGGAAAGGGGTTGGGAAGAATCTACCTTACATGATAAATTGACTGAACTTGAATCAGTGAAACCTCATCCATATGGTACTCTTCAGGCGGTTGGTATTTTCTGTATATCCACCTCTACATTAATCCTATGCTTTTCCATCACTACCATTCATGATCACTGGCAAACCTTTCCTTTTCTTTCTTTAGCTCTCATATTGAATGCAGTGCCAAGTTTCTTTCCCAATCTCTTGTTGGACGCATCATCTAAGATGGAGATTATGTGCTGGTCTTCCTACTTCATCATCTGACTGCATCCAATATAGTCACTTGAATGGAAATTACAATTTTTACTATAAATGAAACGTGAATTGATAATGACTTCGCCGGATGGTCATGCAAACCACTTCCTGATGTAAATATGCTTGCATAGATATTGGTGCCTTATAGTTTACGTGCCTGCTTTCATTCAAACACTGCAACATATTTAAATTCTTGCACAATTTCATGTGCTCCAGTATCGATTTTCCAGTGTAATCCATAACCCTATATGTGCTCCCCAGTGGTCTAAGTTAGAAAATTCAAGCTTCATAATTCCTGACCACGGCGAGTCTTGTTTCTTGACCAAAAACTAGATTAGTCTCCTTAGCATTTCAATTGCGTATAGGTGTCAATTTTATATAGGTGTGTAGAATTAGACCTTTAAATTTCGTATTTTTATAAAATTGTTTGAAGGGTAATTTTTTCATCAAACCGAAGAATTTTACCTGACAATATATTAGAATTTCATTAGTTTCTAATTTTATTTTAGACATTTGATTGAGGGACAATAAAATTTAAAGACCTCGGATCGGATTAAAGAAAATTTTTACCTATAGAGCCAGCCAACCATTTGGAGCAAGGCAGTTGATCTATTGTCTCTCTGTTAAGATGATGAGACAGCTAACAAGCATGAAAAGAACTCCTCTTGACAGAGTTCTGCGCAAAACTCGGGGAAGTCCTCCTTTTATCAAGAGCAAACAGACAGATACCTGCTTGTGCACACTCTTGGTTACAGCATAATCTTCATCATCGAAGAAAAATATTGTTTGTGATGTTGTCTGTGCATTTAATATTATAAAAATATTCCTTTGAAAGTGCAAATATCAGCCGATTTCTGTGTAAACGATTGTTCAAGTATTTTCTTGTATTTGTGATTTCTTTATATAAGTATTGTTAACAATGTCCCATGCTTATGTCTGCTTACTTTTCATAGGCTCAAGAAGTGCACAGGGAAGCAGGTGTTGCGGGATTCTGGAAGGGTATTATTCCAACATTAATTATGGTCAGTCTATTAAATTAGCACTAGAATGGATGGGAAATGTTTTGCTCTTCTTATTCAGGATGCTACTGTCATTTTTGTGAAAGCAAGACCTTTTGTTGATAGGTTTGCAATCCATCAATCCAATTCATGATCTATGAAACCTCCTTAAAGCACTTGAGAGCAAAGCGTTCCGCTAGTAAGGGTGGAGTGAAAAATGTGACTGCTTTGGAGGTACGTCATCCTTGTTTGGGATCATAGACTTATGCTTGTAACACCATATTTAAGTTGCTTTTATCTTCTAGTTAATGGATGTCAAATCAACTCCCTTGTGTAAAATAGATAGTTGTGACCCTTTCTCAAATAGGTCTTCTTGTTGGGGGCTTTAGCAAAGCTCGGGGCAACTGTTTCAACATACCCTCTTTTAGTTGTGAAGGTAATAATTCAAACTCTTTGCCCCATAACCTGAGTCCTGACTTATATTTCACTTATTCTTCTGTGTTTCACTTATCTCTATGCATGTGTGCATGTGGTATGTTAAAATTTTGAGTAAGCTCTAATCATTGATCAAGTAGCTTATGTGCTGCTGTGGCATTCCTCATTGCTTATCTGCCGAGTAAAATGGAAAAATATGTAATTACTGCTGGATTCTTTATCTGCTTGTTTTCTTGGTCAGATGTTTCAACACTATCCACCTATACTCCACTTTTTAGAGGCTGTGATAAACATTGCATCGCGGTTATATGATTATCTACTGGAGGGTATGCTTGTCCTGATTCTCATCCTTTTTTTTCTTTTCCTTAATGCATTTTCAGTCAAGGTTGCAAGCAAAACAGGAGATCGGGGGGAATGTTGCTTTGAGATACACAGGTCCATTTTATAGCACATCAAGTTTTATCGTCCCTCTTCATTTTAGTTTTATCTCTGTGCTTGATACTATATCCCTAATAAAGCTCGATGAAGGAAAAAAATCATTGTGTAAGTTGTTTTTTGCCTGGATCATGTAGTTATGGCTGTGCTGGAATACCTTAAATTCGTTATTGAACCTTATTAAGCAGAAATATAATGAAAAGTCTTCTTCGTGTGTGTTTCACACATTTGAAGGGGATACATTGATAATGTGAAAGGTGAAAAATGAGGATGCGCAATTTCCTGCTGTTGGTGAGACTGCCAGTCTTCTATATATACTCGTGACATTAATTTTGTCCTTGAAATAGCTTTCATGGCCTAGGACGTGACTTGATTTTTTAGAATAATGCTGCTGACAAGATCAGATATACGCATATATACCTGTAGTGACATTCAATATGTGTACATTCACACCTACACCTCCTTCCATGATGTTTGGTTTCAAATTTTTCCTGGTTCATGGTCTCAAAGTTTTAGAGGAAAAATAAAATGTTTCGCTATTGCTGGACTCGTAATCTTTTAATTTCCTGTATGCTTGCCTATAAGATCAATAGCAAATCAGATAGTTTGCTGTTAGGTGGTCAACTAGTCAATCATCGGTGCCAAGTCATTTTGATCATGCTGTGGATAATTGATGGCCTTGGATGCTATATTAGATGGTAGAGGTCCTGGGCCTAGAATTATCGTAGCGAGAAAATTGGTGGCAAATGAGAGTTTGAGCAGGGACAAACAATTGTGAAGTAGATGCTGTTGTGGTTTTAAATTGCAGTCTAAATTTTTTTTTTTTTTTTTTTTTTTTTTTTTGTATGCTAAAGTAATTCCTCAATTCATTGTGTCAGTAGTGATGAATCAAAACTAAGCAAGGAAAAGTGTGCCAATGGTCCCTCCTCTAATTTCAGCACATTTTGTTTGCTTTTCCTGCACTGATCAATCTGTTATGTGCATCATCATTCTAAAGTTTATTTGGTATATGGATACGACCATTGCAATTGTTAGCCTTTTATTTGGTCTGAGTATCACCTTCATCCTTATTTCTATGGTATCCAGTTTTACCAAAAACTTCTCTCAAATACAGGTACATTTGATGCGATCATTAAAATGATCCGTTATGAAGGAGTGCAAGGATTTTATAAGGGTATGAGCACAAAGATAGTACAAAGTGTTTTTGCAGCTTCTGTGCTATTCATGATCAAGGAGGAACTTGTCAAGGCTTATATGCTGCTGGCAGATAAGGGCCAGAAGGTTATGTTGGATTTGTCTAAACGATCACTCACAAAGATATAAATCAATTAATTGTATACTTGTCAAGGTTCACATGCCTACAGTATTTGCATTGCCAGTTGATGTGCAAATATTCTCAATACAAGTGTTGGACCTGCTTTTTGGTTCCTTATGGGGTGATAAAGCCAAAATCTTGTACTTAAGCTGCCTGATTATTGATCCTGCCAATTACTTCGTGTTCCACTTCACTCTGTAACTGTTCCAGTAAATGAACAATACTGTGATCAATATTTAAGAAATGTACTCATCTCTTGATACTTTGGTTCCATTACAACACCCAATTAGTTTTCTTGCATGTCTGTACTTTCATGTGCTATCCCTTTCCAGCATAATTCTGTAGAATGGGCTCTAAGAAAAGGAAAATCGATACCCAGGTTCAACTTCAGTAACCTGCTAATGTTTACTTTGAATGCCTTGTCTTTTGCTTTGTCAAAGGTCTAAATTGATTTACCTACGGTAGTGCTTGCCTGGGCTTTCAGAATCTGAACTGCCAAGTGGAGCATTTCTTTTTGGTTTGTTTACATATCTGTGCTGTTTCATTAACTGCTTCTTGGTTGTTATTAAAATTAGCTGTAAACTTGTAATCTCCTGAATTAATCAATCAAGAGTGTGCATAATGGAAACAATTTTATCGTTGGAGTTAGGAAGCAAAGGATTTTTCTCCATAGATTTGAAAAGTTTCCTAACCATGCTTAGACCTGGGGAAACTGCTTAGCTCATATTTGGACAATGAATCGGTCAGCCTGCTTTCACCTTTTAGACACATCAGGTGGTGATCAGAAGTTTGCTACTGACTAGACCTGCTTAATATATTTTCACCAGTCTGGATTGACATCAAAGATCTCAAGTGATTGACTGGGAATGAAAACTGTCAAGGAAAAAAAGTATAGCCAACTTTGATTTTGCTCTAATTCATCTGCACACGTCGACTGACTAATATGATATGCAAGTTGTTGGCAAAGGCCCATTTTTCTCCTAATTTGTCTCAATAATACTATGCTGGACATTTGGTTTCCCCTTTCATTCAATTCATCCTCTGTTGCCACCAAGGATTTAATTCACAGGTGTAGTTCTAAGAATGTTTATGTTTGGTTACTACTATTTCTGTTGCTAAAATTTTTTTCCCATACCCCAGGGGTCCATTTTAAACTTTGGCACTTTTGTTTAATGCATTCTTATGTATGGAGTCAATGAGAATGTTTATGGAGGATAAAGTATTGATGACCATCTTTCACTCAAGAATCTATGACAATGCTGCTTCTCTTGCATTCGTTGAGTGAGAAATTTTAGAAAACTTCTATAGCAAAATCTTGTCAAACTTTCAGTGAAGGAAAATCCTCCTTATACAGCCCAAGTAATCTTGCAAAAACATAGAGGATTTTTCATCTAGCACATAAGATGCACCCAACTAATGATGATGCTGACTGGTGGCATTGATTTTGTATTCTCAGATGCTTCAGCTCTCAACTTTTTGTAAGGATGTTTGAGGAAGCTTAAACATGCTCCTGACATCACAATCCATTTTTCCCTACTTTTCTCTATTTTGTATTTTCGGATGCTTCAGCTCTCAACTTTTTGTGATGATGTTGTGAGGAAGCTTAAACATGCTCCTGACATCACGATCCATTATTTCCTACTTTTCTCTGCAGACAGAAAATGTCCTTGCACCTCCAAGAAAGATTAGGTCGCCTAAACAGAGAACTGAAGCACATTATTCCCTTACCAGCAAAAGCTAAGTCAATGTTTGATTGAGCATTGGATGTACTTACCTGCTTCTTGTATCAACATGGGAATGATGATCTTCTCTATCCTTTGATAAGCTCTGCTTGACATTCAAGTTTCTTTTCACTCTACCCTGATTGTCCATGTTTGCATTCTCAAACAATATGTCCTGACTATATGGTTCAACAGTTGCGTCACTGTGCTGTATAGAAGATACTGACAGCCATTGATGCTTTGTTGTTTTCCTTCTTCTGAGACAGGTTGCATCAGCTGGTGACAATAGATAGTTTGCTTCCACAGCTGAGACTGTGTCCGCTTTGTTCTCCTGTGATGAGTGTCTCTGAATAGATAGATTATCTTGGGATGCATGTGTGGTTGCCTTTTCTTCTCCTTCTGGAGCACTAGTGTTGCTATCTTCCAGCTGTTTTTCTGGTTCTGGAGGGCCTATAGGCAAAACATCGCCTGTATTCTGGTTTTTGGCATAATCAGGACTGGTGCCATAATTATTGGTCTCTGGAGGAGATGCTGTTATCTGTTGCTTTCTGAAATGACTGGACTCTCCGGCTTGTATTTTCATGGTTCTGGCTCCATCATATTCAACCATTCTCAAGTCAAGTGGCTCCAGACTCATATTTACTATGACAGGGCATCCCAATGCATTTTGTAAGGCCTTAGATATGCTTTCTTCACACATCTCAGCAGTTGTCTTGTCTTCAGGTTTTTTGAAGATCAAATGCACAATGGCATTGGCTGTTGGATGAAATTGATTATTGTCACAAAGCTGATTAGAGAACCCGCAGCAAATAGTAAGAGAGAAAGAAGAAGAGAAGGAATAGAGAAGAGGAGAAGAAGGAGAATGTAAAAGAAAGAAACAAAGAGAGGCAATAGAAACCCTACAATTATCACTTCAATGATTGGTAGTTGATAAATGTCATTAAATTGGGTATTGGACAGAATACATTACCACTAGCTATGGTGAATGATGCGAGCTTCACTTGCTGGCAGAGGAATTGCCTGATATTTGTGCTTTCAACCTTTTCCACCAAATCCATCCATATTTCTTCAAGGTCATTGAGTCGAGCCAACTTAGGCTCCTTTTCAGATTCTTTTCCTCTTCTATTTTGATTGTCTTCCATTTGTTCCATGGTTATGCTTTTGTCACTTCTGTCTAGATCATGTGGCTTGGAAGTTTCACTGATGGAAGTACAATGCAGCGGGATTCTATTTTGGGTTTGCTTATGATGCTGTGCATCGATTGACCCTGTGTCGAGCTTGCCATTTCCAACTGCAAATTTACTTCAGTGAGCATGCTTATCTATGCTTAATCCATATTATTCCAATAGTATATAAACAAGTACCTGAGGGTAATACGATGTCCTCTGGCATGTTATTTCTTAGAGAGATTTTGTTGTGGTTGTCTTGTGAAGCAATCTGTAGAAGAGCAGCAAACATTTGGGTACTCTGGTCTATGAAGGATCTCGATTGCTTCTCTACTCCAACGAGCACTTTCAAGGCATAACATAACCTTTCTGATTGCTTATTAACTGCAAAAGTACCAAATGCTCAGCTGATATGAAGATTTCATGCATGCTATAAGTTGAAGTATCTTACTGAGGTTCGAGCCAACTTTCTGCACTCTCTTGTCATCATTACATGTGATGGTCAATGACAATGATCGAGAATTGGTGGCGGCGGCGGCATTTGAGAGTAGGTCTTTGATGAGAGATGCCAATTGGGATACCAGGGCCTGTGGTTCCACACCTGTTCGAATTAGCTCTGTTGTGAGTTTGATGGTCTCCATTGTTTCCCCTGATACTGCTGCCCTGAGCAAGTCATTGAGCTTGTTGCGGGGGATCAGGCGTACCTACAGATGCAGTTTTAAGTAAAAATTGTATGAAAGAGTTGGCTAACTGAGTCATGTTTGGAAAGGAAAATGATGGGAAAATTGTAAGGCTTTGATCGATGACGCACCATTTCTTGAACCATGGAAGTAGTGATTCTTGACCCCACTAAGGATAACTGATCTAATATGTTTTCTGCTTCTTTCAGGGATCCTCCTGCCTTGGCAATGATCAGCTGCAATGCTTCTCTTTCAAGTATTATACCTTCCCGTGCAGCGATCAGTGCAAGCTTGAGTTTGATGTCCATATCCTTGAGTTTGGGAAAGAAGTACTTCTGACACCTCGACGATACCATTGTGGGCAAGGCATCTATGTCTGCAGCAATCAGGATAAAAACCATTTGAGTACCATATATTCCTTCTACTATGCCCAAAAGTTCATCCCATGCTTCAGCTGTCAGTAAATGACATTCTTTGACGATGAAGACCTTAAAGCCTGGTATTGTATGCGCAAATGATGTGCTCTGGATGAGTGTCCTTATCCTTTCAAATCCAGCAAATCTGCTTCCTGAACACAACTCCATCATGTAAAGGCTTCTTGAGCACCCTCTGCAGTTCCAGCATGGCCGAGAATGTGTGCTGGATTCACAGCTCAGTGCCATTGCTAGTATCTTGGCCGTTGATGTCTTCCCTGTGCCATTTGGGCCGTGGAACAGGTAAAGGGAGGCAACCTTATGCTTCTGAATAGAAGTAGACATTGCCTTGATAATGATCTCATGCCCTGCTATGTCCTCAAAACGCTTCGGTTGGTACTTGAGAGAAAGGCTTGTGCTAGAATATTTATCTTTTTGGCTCCAACTGGTTTCAGCTTCAGCCTTTTGATAATCGTGATGTCCAGCAAGATTATTGAAATTCATTCCCAAGATGGAGAACTTTTCGTGAATCATTTTGTCCCTCAAATAATCCTCCCACGAGATCAGGTGATCCTCGAGGGGATCGAGCTTCAGAGATCTTCTTCTGCTCTTGCCATATCCGTCCACGGACCTCCTACCTGCCGCAACAATCGCCTTCCTTCTCTGAGCCTTCCGCATTCTTGACCACTTCCAAGGAACAGTCCATCCTTTACTTTCAACTTTGTGGCTTGACCCAACGCTACTCTTTCCCTCCGGCAACTCAGCTAAAACCGAAAAAGAAGAGCTCCGCCGCATTTGACCTGAACTTGACGAACGTTCTTGAGATGGATTCTCATGGTAGCCCGACAGAGAACTTAGGGATCTCTGCCTATCTTTCTTCACCGGCTTACTTGAGGCTCTGGCACCATCGGCCTGATGATTATAGCTCATGCTGTGCTATCTTCAGCAGCACAATCTCTAGACTGAAGGTACAGTAGTTTTCTTTCGGGTTGACCATTCACTAGAATGAAGTAGTGAGAGTCATGAAGGAACGAGCAAGATCCTCTAAGTCATTTAAGGACCACCCCTCGTCTGACCAGCTCATGCTCGTGAACATGAAAATGGCCGGCGATTTGGTCGCATAAATCTTTTTAAGGATCGGGGATGGGAGAAGCGGATGATTGCTATAACAGACCAGGTCGGATTTTTGACTTGCAGAATTCAAAACGGGGACTCATGGCCGGCTAATTTCGCAATCCAGGAGTGCGTCAGCGAGTCACTTTCTAAATGATGCTTATATATATTATGGCATCGCCGTTGGTTTAAAATAACAGTAATAATAG
Source organism: Eucalyptus erythrocorys (assembly GCA_014182555.1). Lineage (NCBI taxonomy): Eukaryota > Viridiplantae > Streptophyta > Magnoliopsida > Myrtales > Myrtaceae > Eucalyptus > Eucalyptus erythrocorys. Next base: position 31,070,201 of record CM024602.1, read on the forward strand.
CAATGGAATTAAGTTTCTACGTCGAAAAACTATTGCTCGTCGGACTTACTTTTCCTCCATTTGGACGCTGAGTAGCTTCTGGAATAGACTTATCAAATTGAACGGAGTTGCATCACTGTCGTCCGATGTTTGGTTGCCTTCTTTTCCGCTTCTAACGCTATATAACAGCCCCACTCCAATCTCCGGAAATTGTGGATTGTTCCAACGTGTTTTTCTCATGACTCTTCAAGGACTTCCACATGAAGCAACAACTCACTCTTTTAACACAATTCATATCTTTCGCCATTAAATACTCTTATCAATATCAATGGTGACGGAGGTAACTTATGTTAAAAGAAAAGAAAAAGAGTTCATAGCTAAGATTTCAATGGTGTGTTTGTTTTGTGGAGAATGAATGATTTGTTCTAAAAATGATAACTTACATTGCTTAGAAAAATTAATAAACGAAAAATCTACTTATTGTTCATCAAAATATTTAGACTCATATCAATGTCAATTCTGAAAATATTTTTCATTGACTAATTTTTCTAACAATATAAGGGCATGTAGGACAAAATTTCTATTTCTTTATTTTTTCTGTTCTTCGAAATAAATTTGGAACAGAAATCCGTTTGGTAATGCAATTTTATTTTTCTATTTTTACAACAGATTTCTATTCCAAAAATGAATTTGGAGCATAAGAAATCAGAAGTTAAAATTTTTAACTTTTCTATTTCTACAACAAAAATGAGAAATAAAAATTTTTCTAATTGTTCACTCTTGTTATCGCCCGCCGCCCATCTACCGCTCCCATCTACCACTTGTGGAACGTTGGATGCTCGCCGCCCATTGCCGATCATCAATCGTTGAACGCTCGCTACTGGCCCCCGCCGTCAGCCACTCGCTGATTACTAGCTTACTACAGACACTCATCGCCTACCAGCTATCGCCCCCTAGAAAAATAAACTTTTTTTAGTTATCAAATGAATTTTTGTTTCAAAAACATAAATTTTGACTTGTTATTAAAAGTGTTTTTTTACTCAGAAATTTGTCCAGAAAATAAAATTGGGAAATCAATTTATAGCCAGAAATTGATTTATGTTCGAGAAATTTTGTCCTACGCACCCTAAGTGATCAATTTTTGGAAATCTTTTTTTTAAATCATTATTGTTGAGGGCTGTTGAAGTGCTTGTTTATTATTAGGGAGGCCTAGGGGTGTAAATGGTTCGGTTTTTTTAAAAAACTAAAAAAATTGAACTGACAAGGAAATTTATTAAACCAAATTGAAAGTCAATCCGAACTGAAACCAAACCGAATCGAAAGCCCGGTTCGGTTCAATTTTTATATTTGTATTTGTTTTTTCCCCTACACACACCACTTTCTATAAATTTTTTATTTAAAAAAATAAATTTAATTATTTTTTATTATTTTTCCTTTTCTTTCTTTTTATTATTCTTCTTCATTAGCTAGTCACCAACTCCGCTGGGGCCGACGATTGGGCCAGGAGGTGATCTTGAGCCTTGCTTGACCTGGTGAGGGTGAGCTCGCCTGACGGTAGTGAGCTCGAGCTCGCCAAAGTTGGCAAGCTAGGAGAGGCTTGAGCCTTGCCTAGGTGTTTGGATCTAGTGGGGCTCAAGCTCGGCCTTGCTAGATCAGGCAAGGCTCGAGCTCACCTTTGGCTGGTCGCCAGCTGCCATCGTGGTCGGCAACTGGCTAATGAAGAAGAAGAAGAAAAAGAAAAAAAAGAAAAAGAAAAGAATTAGAATCAAGAAATTAAAAAAATAATTTTTTTTAAAATAAAAAATTTAAAATTTTATCGGTTTGGTTTGGTTAACCAAAAAAAAAAAAAAAAAAAAACCAAATTTTTCGGTTCATTTTGGTTTTTGACACTCCTGGGCAGGTGTCTCCATCCACTTCACCGATATACAATAACTATAGAAATGCACAGATTTGTGCTTACAGATGGTTGCAAGAGATAAGCGCGAATGTGATTATTTAAACTAAGATTCTGAATAAGAGGACGATTGCAATTTTTATTTTTATTATGAGACTTAAGATTTGTACGCTCGACATTGGAAGAACCTCGTCAATGATGACAACGTTTTAACTTTCAAGGTATGTCCATTTGTCAGCATGTTGTGATTTGTAGCGAGCCCGGTAGTTGGGCGATGAGTTCACTGATTGTGGTGGGCTCGGCTGGCAAGTAGTTAGCATCGACGATGGGTTCAGAGGTCTCTGGATTTAGTTACAGGTGGCGTAGTTCATGGCCGACCTTTTCGACGCCGTTTGGAGCCTTATGGAGTGGAATCAAGCGGTGGGTGTGGCTCCAAGAATTGGAGGATGAGATGCCTGTTGGAGCTCTGCTTTGTCCCATTTGGACATGGGAAATGAGTCTTTTTTTATCTTTTCCTTTATCGTCCTCTTTTCTAGTCATTAATTTTGTTTTCCCCTTGGGTGGGATGGGAACGAGTCTTTAGTAGTGTGAAATGGCTTCGAGGAGTTTAGGCTGGATTTGGTAATCTGAATTCATATTGGATAGTTAATTATCCTATTTGGTATTTGGTCACGTTTTTTGGATTGGATAAACTCGAATATATCTAGATAAAATGCCACATAAGAACTCCGGTACAAGATCGGTATAAACTCGGATTAGATAAAAAAATTTCAAATATAACTTTAACAATTCCCGTTATCTTTTAAGGTGATGGAGATAGTTAACATTGCATGAGAATCATCACTAAGGTAGCCAATCATTATCACTTTTGGTCACTGCACGATTATCATTGCCTTCAACCATGTTGATCATCATCGTCGGCTGGCGATCGTGCTCCAACAAGTGAAGGCGAAAAGGAGTCTAAAGAAGATCGTGATGCAAGGTTTGCATAGATCATTATTTCCATCAACTCCTCGTGGCGTACAGCCTTCAAGTCAAGCCTGACCTTTCATGCACGATTCATGAGCTGTTCACCGGTCCAAGAAAAACGGCTAGCACACCATTGACTTCCTAGCAAGCACACTGGTGCGTTATCCACTTGCCGGGCATCAAGAATGTTGCAATGGCACTATGGAACAGAACCTCCTCTGGCGGGCCTACCCTTTGATGCACCCCTACTCCTTTGTTGCCTCTCTCAACTACTCCGAGATGGTGCGGACCTCTTAACACCTTTAACTTAGGTAAGTTTAGATAAGTTTTGGACTTTGAGCATTTCTAGAATGTCAATACATTTTCTTTTTCTTAACTTTACCCTCACTAAATTTTCATAATTTCGGAAATACTCTTTCCTCATCCAATGTAGTCGGTGAAGGTAGATCTTGTTGCTGGTACAGCCAAAACTGACGTCGACTAGCCTCGGCTAAGGTTGTGTGACCTCATACAACCTCTCTAGCGGCTCATCGGCTAAGGTTTTTTGCTTTTTTGTTTTTGCTTTTTTTTTTTTAAGAAAGAAAACTAACTAAAGTCATTCACAGGTGTAACTTCCCAAATAACATTTAAATCAAAATTGTTTCTCAATATATTTCTAAATTACATTTTACCCATTTGGAAAAAACCATTTCACCCTTTGGCCTTTTCTAAGTCTTATCAAATGGATTCTAAGCTATCAAACTGTTTAGAATTTTCCATTGGGATTAAAATCTTACCACTTTTCTTTTAACCAAAAATCTTACTACTTAGGTTAGCAAGGCCTTGTTTGGTAACAATCAAAACAATGTATAATTCTATTTTTTTTGTCCCTTGGAACAAAAAAAGAACATAAATCTGTTTAGTAAATTTTTTATTCTTAGTAATAAAAATCTTTTTTTTTTTTTTTTAAAAAGAAATTTGAAACAGAACTAAGAAGTAGAAAAAATAATTTTTTGTTCTCAACAACAATTTTAGAATCAAGTCCAACCTTTTCCTTTTCTCTCTTTTTTTTTTCCTTTCCCATTTTCTCTTCTTTTTTCCCTAATTGGTCACTGGCGACCGCCTTGCGACTGTCGATGGTCGCCAATGACTAGTTGGGCGAGGTCTAGCAAACTCGTCAGAGGCTCACCCAACCTCACCTAGGCGGCATGAGGTTGGTCTCGCCTTGACCTAGCGAGGCCCGCCCTTGCATTGGTAGGCGAGGAGAGCCTCGCTCCTCGCTAGGACCTTACGCCGCTTGGGCGAGGTTGAGCATTGCCTAGCCATCGATGAGGAGATCCGATGAGGCCAAGGCTCATAGTGGCTAGGCGAGCCTCCGAACCAGCCACAAAGAAGGAGAAAAAAGATGAGAAAAGCAAAGAAAAAAAGAAAAAAAAAAAAAAAAAAAGAGAAAAATAAGAAAAATATAATAAAAGTATTAATAATTAAAAGAAATAAAAATATTTAAGAGTCCTCCTAAACACATTTTTATCTCGGAAATAGAAATTTTAGATAATTACAAAACATCTTCAAATACTCAGAAACTTGTCAAGAGAACATAATTAGGAAAAGTCATTTTTGATAGAAAATTATTCCTAAAAACATAATGGCTACCAAATGCTCCTTAGCTTACCAATGGAATTAGGGACTTATCAATACACGCTCACTTTTTAGGAAACTTACTAACCAAGTAAGGAAATTACCAATTTCTTAAATGAGGGTAATTAGTCAAGCCAATTACTTCTTTATGCCATTGCAAGCAAGATATTACCTGCGAAATTAGTGAGTTACAAGCAACTAGCCGTTCGTACTTGTAATCCTTCAGTTGGTAAGGTACTCCTAGGCCTTGAAATTTGTGAAATCGAAATTCATTTGGCAACTTACTAGAAACCAACTGGCCATACACCCTCACAAGTAGTTGTCGATGGGAAAATTACCAGAAAAAAAAAAAAAAAAAAAAAAAAAGACCTAAATCTATTATACTTATGTCAATTCAATTATAACCTTTTTAATTTGAATAATTTAATCATAAACTTTTTGACAATTTATTAGCTCAATCATGAATTTTTCGATTGTGCTAATTAAATCCTAAACCTTTTGATGATTTGCGAATTCAATCATAAACATTTTAATTGTGCTAATTTAGTCATAAATTTGTAATAATTTGTTAATTTAGTCTTAAACCTTTTGACAATTTATAAATTTAGCGTTTCTAGACAAATTGGTTGAAAGTTGCTGGCGACCTAGTCAATGTTGGACATCCTATGTGACATGGCTGACACTAATATCGAAAATTTCTCAATTTCTTTTAGAATTTTTATTTATTTATTGCTTTTTCTTTACTTTTTTTTTCCTAACCCATATCCCCTCTCAATCACATGTAAGGGTCACAGCCCTTGCCCACCCTCGCCCGTTGGTCAGCTAGGATCAACCGGCGACCTTGCTGGCCTAGGGTTAAAAGAAAAAAGATAAGAAAAAAAATAAAAGATAAAAAATTGTCCATGTAGGTGCTTACCATGCCACAAAGGACAACAAGTGTTAGCTAGATTACCACATCTACAACTTCTGGTCATGATTGGCTAGAATAACTATATTGGCAAATTATCAAGAGGTTTACAATTAATTTGACAAATAGTCAAAAGTTTTAAGATTAAATTGACACAATTGAAAAATACAATATCAAATTGACAAATCTTTATAAGGTTTAGGACTAAATTAGTAAAATAGAAAAATTTATTACTAAATTGGCATAAATGCAATAGATTTATGACTTTTTTGGTAATTTCTTGTCAATATTATATCAATAAAATCAAAAGAAAATTATATAAATGATCATTGAATTTTAATCCAATATGCAATATTTTTCTTTCCTTTACTTTTAATTTACTTGATGTGATCTTGAACTTTGATATGATGTCCAACATCGTTCTTGAAATTTTAATTTGTTTAATGTGATTTTTGAATTATTGATAACTATTTATGCAAACAAAGGACTATATAGAATAATTATCAATAATTCATGAATTATATTAAATAAAAGAAACATTAAAAGAAACATTCGGAGATGGGTATGACACATTGAAACAAAGTTCAAAGTTCAAGACTACGTTGCTCAAATTAAAATTCTAAGGACAACATTGCATGTTAGACCATAAATAATTCATGCATGTTAGACCAAAATTCATGAATTATTTATGTTATTATCTCTTAAATCAAAATATCCTTATCCTCTAGCTAACCTCACAAGCTGTTGATCATATACTTCTACAATTTGAACGTGATAAACACACGTTTCGTTCGTGACTTGCTATGATGTCCGAGATACTCGCAAAGATCTCCAAGGACAAAAATAACATCGGCCATTTTTTTCAGTGTCCTTGATGACATGGTTTCAAAGCTACTCAAAGCTCTTGCTGAATGGCGTCCCGGCTTCGAGATCATAATCCCGTGGACTGCAACTAACTTATGACTCGATCTTGGGAAAATTTGGGCCAAGCTATCATTCTAATGAGTGCGCAGACATATCCTACAAAATCGATGATCACTCTGATGAGAACCATGCCTTTGACATTGACTTCTCCATGCATGATTCTCATGTTAGCACTACTTTCTGATCATCGAAAATGGTCATTGTCGTGTTTGTATAAGATAAATTGATTTTATCTAGCGTACCAGAACAAGGCCATCTCACAGGCACCGCTGTTGTGAACCTCCAGAATATCACCATGCGGATATTACAGACCTAAAGAAATAGATGCATTCGTCCATAAGCCTAACTATAGATCAACACGAACTGATCCAGATTAGTAGACTTAGGACTTTCTGATATGAGTTTGTCCAACTGTGTTTTAAATGATCCACACAGATTAGTTTAATCAAATGGCAAAATGTCAAACTAAGAGTTGATAGGTAGAACTCATTCCGGAAAAAACAATACAGATTATCTAATATTTCAGAAGGACAAATTTGCACGTTCAGGCTACAGTAGTGAAAATGTGAAGTAACACCACAGTAGTGAAGAAGGCCCAATGAAGCCTCGTGCATATTATTCTACTAACCCAGCATCAAACCTATGCTGCATTCTTCTATGAATACTAACTTTTGAGTAATTTATTACACAAAAGAAGAATAACAACAAGATCTCAATTTTCATTTTTTGGTATAAAAATGTCCAAATTTTATCACATTACCTTCCAATAAAGAAGTTACACTGGCGAGAAAGCCAAATCAGGAGATTTTGACGTCGTTAGCAGTACCTGTTGGAGCATTCTAGCTGCAAGACGACGGGTAATGCCACCGGCAAGACGTACACCCAAGCCATGCGCCTCCGGTTGCTGGAGAACCTGCTCCAAAGTGTATCACCAATTACAGCAATAGGGATAGATATTATTTACTAAAAAAAAAAAAAAAAAAAAAGTCTCCCAAATTCAACATAAAGATATCCCAAACATCTGTTTAGCTTTAAAGTTTGGCTGATCCCATTGTTTTCATTTACTAAGCATACAAATATCAGAATTGCCTGTGTTTTGTTTACTTTGCATTAAGATGCTTCATCATGCAGTTGTTCCAAAATGAATCTTGCTACAAAATGATTCTTGTCCTTCATATATTGTTAAAGGCCCAAAATATTCCAATGGCATCGAGATAATCCAATCATTAGGCATCATTTGTTTTAGCTACTCAGATATCGGCCCAAGAAGTTTGTGCTTTTTTTATTAGACAAATGAAAGTCCACATGAGAATCAGACTAAGATCAAAAGTGTGCATTTTTTAAAAGAATTAGGCCCTTAAATATCAGGTCCCCAGACCGAGCAATTATTCAGCAAACTCAATACCTATATTGCATCAAGACTGACAAATCTGGTGAGACTCACATGTGACTCATCATTCTTGATTGTTCAGATTCAGCTTAGTATATATTTTAACTTCATTAAATAATTTCTCCATTCATACCACCTCTTAAAACATCGCACCCACTCCAGCCCTATTCTTCAAAATGACGACTTTCAGAGACTTTTTTCTACAGGTATTCACCTTGGCAGATAGTTCCACCTAAGATCAAGTTATGCTTATAGAGTTTTGTTGAGGCTGTCCTCAGGAAAAGACACAATGAGGAAAGTTAGAGCTTAGTATATTTTCCCCTCAATAAGGATTTGGTAACATTAAAACTCTGCAGTTTTTCCAGAACTTCTTTCTTGCAGCAAGAATTTCAACACTTGTTTTCTTGGATAATGCTTTGATCGAATTCCACTTTTAAGCATTTTTCATTGAAAACCCTTCATTGCAACAGAGAACAAACTGAAGTGTCATATTTAGCAAATTAAAGTGTGATGCAGTAAGAATCTTTTATATCTTCATGTGTTGTGGTACATATGGAAAGATTTCAAAGACTTCTGATCAGGAAGGACAGTCTTGCAACTAAAACATTAAATTGTAAATCCGTAATACCGACTACATGGGAGTCGCTGTTTGCAACCCAAAATTCCTAATTCTAAATAATGTTTCAGTCTCACAATCACCGAAAGTGTAAAAATCTCAGCTTATTTTATAGTTCATCGATGTGATTTCCAAGTAACTGTGACTCAGCCACTAACTCTCAGCAAAACAACACTGACTGACCGACTGGCAATCCTTGAATACTCTCGTCTAACACAATAATCATGTACTTGTCACTGATAATATCCACAAAGACCATTACTCCTGCAGGATACTGATATTAACATGTATACTACCGTTGCTTCTAAGGATAATCATTGGTTCAGCTACTCCCGAGAAAGCATTGTTGTTGACCAAGGAAAAAAAAAAATTTCAAGCTAAAAGCAGTTCTTCTGTGAAAAGGAGATGCCCATGATTTACATGCTTTCTTTGTCAGGATGTGCATGTGCTATGTTCGAGGAATATTTGGCCACTCTTGTCTAATGCAATAATCATGTAATTGTCAACGATAATATCCATAATGACCATTACTCCTGCAGCATACTGATGTTAACATGTATACTACTATTGCTTCTAAGGACAAAAATTGGTTCAGCTACTCCTGAGAAAGCATTGCTGTTGACTGAGGGAAAAAGAAAAAAATTCAAGCTAAAAGGAGTTCTTCTGTGAAAAGGGGAAGCCAATGATTTAAATGCTTTCTTTGTCAAGATGTGCATGTGCTATGTTCGACGAATATTTGGCCACTCTTGGAAAATTCATGGCTACATAAGAAGCGGCAATTCTCTGCAAGCAAGGGCTATTCTATTAGTCATGGACTATGCACCACTCAGGAAGCTTCCTCAGAACCAGAATAGTTTCATTGCTATGTTTAGCTTGGTTTTTCTGGCCAATCTTTCAATTTCCTTAGGCATCTTGAAACTTCAAACTGATCTTATTTTCAAAGAGATAGGATAAGCTGTCCGAGGAGTTTTTTAAATAGAAAAGAAGAATTTTTTGAAACCAAACTCGATCGAGATGATGGTCTTTGAGGCCATAGGTGTCCTGATCTGTCTGCCAATAGCAGACTCAACTATAATAAGCAAACTAAGAGGTGGCATTATCATTTTCAATGTCCATGATGGATCATTAAACAGATAGGAGAGCAGCACAATTTGCCACATCCACTCTCTAGATGTATATAGTTGCACCTACTAAAGTCCAAATATAGGAGAGCAGTATAACTTTTCAAAATAGTAGAGCATCATGGAATTACAGTATCACTTTTGAGTCATACCTGTAAAACAGGCTGTAGAAGCTGCGGATCAAAACTCTCAGAGGTTTGCAAGAGGCCCCATATCCTAAAAACCTGATCTCGAAGATCTAATAGGGTTTTCAGTTCAGCATCGCTCATTATAAAGGGTCCATTTGCATCTGAATTAAGCAAAATCCTCATAAAGTAGGGAATAGAGTTGTAAGTATCGATAGCTGATGCCAGGACAATAGCTTCCATGACATGAACAGCCTCCTTTATGACCAAAACTCGAAGTTCTTCGCCATTTGGATCTAATAACAACCTCAAAACAGGTTGTAAAGCATCCTTGGTTGAAAAATCTCTGTCTTTTCTACCCTGGACAAGTAAGTTTTCTAGTCTGTTCCACCTTCACAAGACAAAGATTTTCACATAACCAAACCAAATCGACAGCCTCTAACAACAGGAAAAATAGGTGGTTACATACCTCAATCTCCCATCCTTGAACAGCAACTCTATGAGGGCATCTCTAAGATATGGATTTGGATCAGTGAGGAGTCTCTTAGCAATATATGGATATGATGCAGCCAACACCTTGAAATTAGGATCGGCATGTAGTGCTAAGCCTTCTAATACAGTAAGTGACTTGAATATCAATGCATAATATGCTGGAACTGCAGATAAAACATCTATCATAAGAATCATACTTCAAGAAAAAACTTATGAACTGATCTGTGCATGGACGAAAAAGATGGGTTTGTTCCATTAAGGTAATTTCAAGTTATATGAGGTTTACTCCGTTTAGTTCTCCAAAGGGAACAGCAAACCACTTTGCCGCGAGAGAGCAATAAAATTTCACCTAGGAGCTAATCGAGAAGTTATATTGAACCAGCAAAATGATGTACAAGACTAAATATGATATAGCAACTAAAGTAGAAAGTTGATCTTAACTCACCAGTAAATGGATACTGATAGAATACAGTACCCAGACCATCCACTATCGCTTTGAAATTTAAATCGCTCACAGTTGCATTGAGCGCATCATCAAAGAAGCTCTGTAATGCAGGCACAATGGGAGAAACATCAACTTCAGGTGACAAAAAATCTAGAGCATAGTAGTCACGGGCCATAGCTTCATAGTCTCGATTAACCAGGTGCACAATATGACCGATGATAGCATATCTGGCTTTCTCTGGGGTCTCGCTCATCATCCCAAAATCAATAAAAGCGAGTCTTCCCTCAGGTGTTGCCAAAAGATTACCGGGGTGAGGATCTGCATGGAAGTATCCAGACTCAAGCAATTGTCTAAGGCTGCACTGTATTCCTGTGCTAACTAAATCCAAAACCTTTAGGCCATGCCTCTTTAGGGCATCCAGTTCATTGAGTTTAACTCCAGAAATCCACTCCATAGTCAACACTTTGCCACTAGTGTAATCCCAGAATATATCCGGTACAAGTATATCTTCTTTGTCAGCATACAATTTTTTAAATCTCTTTGCATTCTGCCCCTCCTGCAGAGACCTGCCAAAATTAACAATCAATGGCGAAATACCTCACACAAATTACAAACAAGCAGTTCATCGGAGGTTGGAAACTAGTGTTGTCTCAAGTGCATATAGAAGAAAGAAGGTTGAGGTACTGCAACGCTTTGCCTCTCAGCAATGATTAAATCTATCATGTTTGCACCTATGGAATTGCTTATCAGAAATCTAACCTGCACATAGTTGAGCTCTTGATACACTCTTTGTGCAAATTCATCAACCAGGGCAACAACATCTGAGGTAATGCCACTGACGTACTTATTAATAAGAAACCCCAGTCCTCTCATAAGATAAAAGTCAAGCCCAATAGCCTCTTGAATACCAGGCCGTTGCACTTTGACAGCTACCAGCTGTCCGCAATATTTAAGTCGAGCTTTATAAACTTGGCCCAAGCTTGCTGCTGCAACTGGAGTAGCGGATATGGAGGAGAAGATTGAATCAAGGGGCAGCTCCAGTTCACTCTCTATACATGCAAAGGCATCTGAATCTGGGAAAGTCGGCAATGCATCCTGGTCAATCATAATGACATTAAACATCTTCCCAGCGCCATAATGGTTTATACTTACGGCATCCAGACATTAAAAGAAAAAGAGCATAGGTGACATGTATCATGGAAATCAGTCAGTGATGCAACTAATTAGACAAAGATGACCCTAAAGCTGGAAAGTCATCATATTTAACACTTCCACCTGGATGCTGCTACATGATAACGGTACGCATATCCAATACACTGGCAAGAAAACTGAAATTGTTTTTTGCCGAATCTTAACAACAAGACGGACTGACTTACGATTTCCCTAGTCATATCAGCAATACCCTTTCACCAAGCATGTGTGAGGGACAAGCCTAACTATCAATACAACAACCATCAGCAACCAAACCTATCAATTTCTGTGGCAGTTGAGAGCTAATTCATGTCTCATGGTCGTATTTGTAGTTCATCTTATCTCATCTCATCTCATTTCATCTCGTGTCATTGAACTCATATTGAAAGAGTTCTTTCAGAAAAACCAGCCAAAACATGTCACTTTCTGTTAGTTTCAATTCACTTGCATTCACATAACATTAGAGATGCGCTTCCCATCATGTCCAGATTAGCACCATCGATACCTGAAGTTGAGAGAGCTCTTCAATGTACTCGGGAGGACAGATATCAGGTCTGGTCGACAACCCCTGCCCTATTTTGACAAATGTAGGCCCTAACCGTGTCAATATCATCCTCAACTCCGCACCTCGCTTTCTCTTGCTCTGATCAACCCGGCCATACCTTTGATCAATCAGGAGCTTCAGCGCAAACACGCCAAGAGCTATCAATACATCCAAAGCCCTTTGCACGACCTAGTCACAATTAGATTCCACTTAGTCAGCTCGTCAGAATAAACCAAGCCAGAAATTGAAAATCACAGGCGAACTCTTGTGCGGAGAAACATCAATTAGTAAACATAACATACTAATGTGCAGGAAGTGATTAAAAAAAGAGATAAATTTCAAGTAATCAACTTCCTCAACACGAAAATCCACGATGAACTTCCCCAGACGCAATGAGACTGCTCATACACCTGCCTTCACGGCTGAACATTCACGAGCAAACAAAATTGACATCTCCGAATCAAGAGAAACAGAGATTAAAGTTCCCGCCTGCTCAGCTAATGATCGATAACATTCGCCGCCTCAGAATGTAATGCAAGGCGAAAGTCACCGGAACACTACGATCAGCAGCACATACACATTCGTAAAGACAAGCATCCACGAGCGAGCACGTCGATGTAGAGAGAGAGAGAGAGAGAGAGAGAGAGACCTTAACAGGACGCGAACGGTACTTGCGAGCGAGGACCTCGGGGCTGTACACTGGAGAATTCACGGCTCGAGCCACGGCTCTGGACTCGGCATGGATGTCCGCCGCCCGATCCGCGGCCGACGCGCGCAGGGCCGCGCCGCCACCGCCGCCAGCATCCGCCGGCGAGCCGCGAGGCGGGGCCTCCAACAGTGCCGCCCTCGGCGCTGCGGTCCCGGAGACCCGCTTCGGGGCGCGAAGGCGAGCCGAGAACGGCAGAGCAACGGCGAGGGGAGCGCTCATGTGTGCGGCACCGCCGTCGGCCTGGGAAATCGGAGGAAGAGAGCGAGGTGGTGAGCGGCGATCGGAGGAGGCTTTTTGTCGAGCCGGTTGGGCCGACGAAGAAGGCGTTGCGGCAGGGACTCTAGTCGTCCCTCTGGCGTGAAGTGCAGAGCCGGTTGTTGCAGCCCATGCTATTCTCGTTTTTCCCCTGTCTGACCAAAAACGAAATGACCGACACGCATGACAAAACGATCGTCCTTTTTTTTTTTTTTTTTAATTAATAGTTTTTATGATATCAGAAGATTAGTAAGAGCCTCGTTATTCCTAAAGGCAATTATAAGAGGATCGTGAGATTGACGTGATGGGATATGGAATATACGGGTGCAGGCTATGCCTTGGATTGAACGACAATTCTGAATTGGTTGTATTATCTTTTGAGGTGTTCAATCAATCCGCTTATTGGGGTATCGTCCTAGCATGTACTCTTGACAATGGAAAGCATGGCCCATGAACTTCCCACTTTCCCTTTCTTTATTCCAATCCATGAAACTCCCTCCCCAGCATTCTGAATTCTTCTAAGGACTTGCTCAACTTCTATAATCTTCCCTATCAATTCATTCATAGTGGTCAGCTACATGAGATACGGGAGAGATTCAGTAGGATCAAGAGTGGTGGCTAGCTCCAGCTAGTACAGTATTATTGACAACATTCATCTGTCAAAAGCATTTTGCTAACAATGTTTCCGATGAGCTCCGTCAAGGCATCATCAGTTTACAGTGTCCCCAATTATGCTGCAAGAACCATATGAGGAGAACAGCAGAAACTCAATAGCAATACCAAACTTTTCACGTGCTTCCAGTGCTAATAAAGAAGGTCGAGTCGATCAGCAGAATGCTGCAGATGCAAAAAAAAAAAAAAAGCATCAGCATTGGGGACCTCGAGTCCCTTTGCTAGCCTTGTTAACTAGGGATTTTTTTAGAGGACTCAGAGCAGGACCAGGTCAAACTTTAATAGAAATTCCATTGTTCTAGGTACTATTCTTGCACGGACAACCTTATCAAGGGGAGTCAGCTGATGAATCCTCAAACGTTTGGCAGCATGTTCAAACGACGGAGGGATTTAGAAAGCAGCCACCGCACCTTGGAATACATGATACTCCTTCAATGTACAAACTGGATACAACGATTTGAAACTTACATTATGCTACTCCTTCAGTTCCTGAAGGAATCCTATCAGTTTTAGAGCTCCAATTCCCATGATTTTATCATGCAAAATTTGGGGAGAGAAAAAGAAAACAGGGTAAATCTACTGAGTCTCAATTCTTACAAAATTAGGAAACAAGAAAAAGCAAGGAAGCGGCAGTTTTCTCAATGGATATTCCAGAGGTCAGACCAGGCACTCGAGCATCTCGAAGGAGCGTAAGAGGGCATCTAAGACTGTCTCATCAAACTGTGAAAGTTTCCTGGACATGATTGAGATTGATGAGTTCCCATTGTCAGCAAATGTGACGCCGAAGAAAGTGTAGAGAAGTGAGAAGTAACATAAGTGAGAACTAAATTGGATAGATCGCGGAATCCATCTAAAAGATAAGAGCACAACAAGAAATCCTTCTTGTTCTCAAGCTAAAGGTTAAATGAATTATCACTCAAGTCTGCATTCTCATTCATCACAATATGTTTATATAAAACGAACTTGGAACAACTCTCCACATATGAGTAATTATGAAGACTTTTGGGAAGACAAATGACTCATAAATAAGGACACCAAAAACTTTAAACGACGTTTACTAAACCTTGAGAATTTAATAATAAATGTTATTGGGTGTAAGTATCCAAGATTTGCTTAATCTAATGAATGTGGACATCCTTTAAAACACACAGCTACTGAAGTATAGTATGATTACAAAAGTAAAAGTATAGTAATTATGTGGTAGGTTCATTTTCATAAAACCGATATTGACTTGGAATGCTCCGACATCAGACGCTTTTGTTGTGCGTAAACTTGTCCTTGAGTTTTCATTGTCTTCTATCTTCATGGTAGAAAGAAAGATCCGCAACATCAAACGTTGTCAAAACAACGCATACTCACTAGGAGTTCAATCTTGTAGACATTGTCTCTAGTTCTTTGTAGCACTTTGAAAGGACCATCAACTCTAGGTTTTAACTTCCTATGATGACCCAAAGGAAATCTTTCCTTTCTAAGATGCAGTCAAACCAAATCTCTTTCCTTAAAAGCTGAGGGCTTTTGATGTTTGTCGGCTCTCTCTTGATACTTTGCATTATGCTTCATGATCCTTTATTGAATTTGCTCATGAAGCATTTTTAGATAGTGAGCATGATCCTTAGCATCTCCACTAACATGTTGAGAGATGCGAATTGGAGTTAAGTCCAAGGGACTAATAGGATGCTTTTCCATACGCAACCTCAAAAGGACTTTTTCCAATTGTTTGGTTGAAGACCGGTTGTAAGTAAATTTAGCCTAAGCCAAAGTGATGTCCCATTGACGCAAGTTACTTCCGATTAAGTTCCTTAAAAGATTTCCCAAACTCGATTAATAACTTAAGATTGCCCATCACTTTGGGGATGATGAGAATAGCTAAGTTGAAGAGTTGTCCCTGACTTCTTCCAAAGTGTGTACCAAAAATGACTAATAAACTTTGAATCTTGATCAAATGTCATTGTTTTTGGAATTCCGTGAAGTTTCACGATCTCTTGGAAGTAGAGATTCGCCACATGAGTAGCATCAAATGTCTTGTTACTTGGCACAAAATGCGCCATTTTAGAGAATCAATCAACTACCACCATAATCAAGTCTTTACCCTTTGTCTCCGAGATAAACCAACCACAAAATCTAGGCTCACATCTTCCTAAGGGGTGGTTGGGACCAGTAATGGAATATACAAATTAGTGTTTTGAATATGACTTTTGGCAATGTGACAAGTTTGACATTGCTCCACATGTCTTATAACATCTTTTTTCATGCAAGGCCAACAAAAATTTTCTTTGATAAGAGAGAGTATCTTGTCTCTTCCAAAATGCCTAGCTAATCCTTCGCCATGGGCTGCATTGATGATGGCTTTCCTCATAGAATTTCTCCATATGCATAAACAATTATTCTTGAAAAGAAATCCATCTCACAATAAGAATTGCTGAGTTGAACCCTTTGAACATTATTTCCAAATTTTCCCAATGTTTGGATATCTTCATAAATCTTCTTGATCACATCAAAGCCTACGACCTTCACTTGCATTATGAATAGCAAGGAATGTCTATGGTTTAATGCATCCACCACTCGATTGAGAGTTCCAGCTTTATGCCTGATTTGTACTTGCGAGCGAGAACCTTGGGGTTGTACATTGGAGAATTCACGGCACGAGCCACGGCTTTGGACTGGGCCTGGATGTCCGCTGCTCGATCCGCAGCGGATGCGCGCAGGACCGCGCCACCACCGCCGGCGTCTGCTGGCGAATCGTGAGGCTGGCCCCCAGCAGTGCCGCCCTCGGTGCTCCGATCCTTGAGACCCGCTTTGAAGCGCGAAGGCGAGCCGAGAACGGTAGAGCCATGGGGAGGGGAGCGCTCATGTTTGCGGCACCACCGTCGGCCTGGGAAATCGAAGGGGGAGAGAGAGAGAGAGAGAGAGAGAGAGAGAGAGATGGTGAGTGGCGATCGGAGGAGGCTTTTTGTCGAGCCTGTTGGGAAGGCGTTGCGGCGGGAAGTCGAGTAGTCTCTCTGGCGTGAAGTGCAGAGCTGGTTGTTGCAGGCCATGCTATTCTCGCTTTTCCCGTCTGACCAAAGAGCGAGACGCAAGAGAAAACGCCCATTTTTTTCTTTTCCTTTTTCTCTTTTAATTAATAGTTTTTATGATATCACGAGATCAATAAGAGCCTCATCATCCTTAAAAACAATTATAAGATGATCGTGGGATTGACGCGGGCGGATAGGGATGTTTTTTTTTTTTAAAGCGAACTCCGGACAAAGATGAAATGAATGGATACAGGCTATGCCTCGGATTGAAAATATCTTCGAATTAATTGTATTACCTTTTTAAGTATTCAGTCAATCCGCGCATCGGGTATCATCCTAGCATATACTTTTGACATTAGAAAGCATAGCCCACGAACTTCCCACTTTCCCTTTCTTTGTTTCAGTCCAAAAAATTGCCTCCATAGCATTCTAGATTCTTATAAGGACTAAGGGTGGGCATCAGTCCAGGGTTCTTGGACCAATCTTGGGCCGGCTTAGAGGTGGCAAATGGGTGGTCGGGTCCGGTATGTGTCGGGTCAAAAATGGGTTGGCCCATATTTGACCCATTTAACCCGTTTTAACCCATATTCTTGTAGTGTAAATCTAGGGCCCTTTTGGCAACCTTCCGATTCTCGATTCTTTTTCCCAGCAATCCGCCTTTGGGACGAGAATCGTGTTTGGTAAAATTTTTGTTTCCGGGACAAATACGTTCCCTAATCGCTTTGGGAGGAGATTTAAGAATAAAAAAAAAAGTTGCTTCTCGCGTCCGAGAATCAAAAAAGAATCAACACGTTAAAACTTTCTTCTTCCCTTCCGGCATCCCGCGACCATCGCCCGCCGCCACCCACCCGCCCGCCGCCGCCGCCCATCGCCGCCCGCCGCCGCCGCCGGCCGCCGGTCCGGCGAGCTCGCCGGAGGCGAGCCCACCCACCGGCGAGATCGGCTGGGCTAGGCGAGCCTCGCCCAACCCCGGCGAGGCTTTCCTCGTCCACCGGCGAGGCTTGACCTCGCAGATGGGGCTAGGCGAGCCCCGCCGGTGGCCGGGCGAGGCTCGCCCGGCCCCGGCGAGGCCCGCCTGGCCACCGGCGAGGCTCGGCTGACGAGGGCCGGCCTCGGCGAGGGCCGGCGACGCTCCGGTGAGGTCGCCGGAAGAAGAAGAAGAATAATAGGAGAAAAGGGGAAAAAAAAAGAAAAGAAAAAAAGTAAAAAAGTAAAAAAAAATTATTTAAAAATTAAAAGAAATTAATTTAGAACGAGAATCAATCTACACGTTATCAAACGCAATTCTATTCCGAATCGAAATTTTGAACAGCTTACCAAACACGTTTTTTACTCGGAATCGATTGGAGCGGAATAAAAAATAATCAATTCTTGTCGAATCGGTTTAGGAACGTAATCGTTGCCAAACGCGCCCTAGTGACCCATACCCAATCCGATCCGTATCCGACCCATACTCGACCCGACCCATATTGCTAAAACTTATTTATTGTTAAAACATTTTTATGTAATACAATTTTTTAACAATTTTTATGCAATACAAATTTAATGGAAATTTTTATAATTCTTTTTAAATTATTTTTAAAAAATTGAATTTTTAATTTTTTAAAATATAATTTTTATTTTTATAATTATTTTTCTTTTCTATTTTTTTTTTTTCTCCTTTGGCCGGCCGCTAGCCACGATGACAACCAGCAGCGCCACAAGCGAGATCAAGCTCGCCGGCATCGATGGGGCTCGATCTTGCCGATCCGACAAGGCCAAAAGGCAATTGAAAGCAACAAATTTTTATTTCGAAAAGGAGTCGAGCAATTACGTATTCCAAAGACGTCGGCCGTTTAATCACACGCCGAGATCAGCAGCAATCACCTCATCGCATTGACTTGGCAAAATCGGAAGAACAAGGCATGCACGATTACTAGCTCACAAGATAGATTATTTATCTCGGTAGAGTATCGTTCGCGCACTTAAACAATCAAATCCTACTAATCGGGATTGTCCTATCGAAGGTAAGTGCGTGGGTTTCGTGGGGAGCATGGTTTGCTATTCTCCTCCACATAAGCCCGGTCTGAAGCTCACACAAGCAAGCGAAGGACCCAAAAACGCAAGACAAACCACAATCAAGATACACGAGATAAACGCAGCTCAACAAGAGATACAACAAACAAAGATTGAAAAGAATCAAACGACTCCGTGAACTTGTACATGCAAATCCCCCTGGAGATTGAAAAGAATTATGGGGAAAGGGATTGCGGGGGAAAGAATTAGCCGGATCTCGGCAAGGCTCAAGCTCGTCGGCATCGGGCGGGGCCTCGGCCGTGCCAATCTGGCGAGGCTTATCGTCGGCCAACGGTTGGCCTCTCGAAAAAAAAAAAAAAAATTGAAATATGAAAAATAATTATAATTTCGATTTTTTATTAAAAAACATTTTTATAAATTTAAAAAAGACCAAGGGTTTAAACTTTAAAATGAGTTTCCTTATAACCTATTTAGACTATTTCTTTTTATGTTTTACATTCACCGACCCATTTCGACTCATGTTTAACTTTCACTTGACTCATTTCGACCCATATCTAATTTTCACTTGACCCATTTCGACCCATATCTAATCTTCACTTGACCCATATATGACCCATTTAACTAAAAATGAGTCATAATATGGGTTTTTGACCCATATTGCCAGCTCTAGGCCGGCTCAATCCAACTAGTCTTGATTCAATTTCCAAGTTGACCGGATCGGCCCTTGGTCTTTGGACTATTGGATCCTATATTGTGAAGGTTGGTCATGGGTCCTGAGAGCTTACAATTGATTCAATTTGAACCAACCCGGTACATAATATGTATTATATATTATATATTATATATTATATGTTTTTATCTACTCTATATTCTAGTGCCTCCTTCTCTATTATCTTCGTAGTTCAGTTTGTCATGTAAGTTAGAAAATAAAAAGAAATCCAGCCCTTATTTGACCCAAAGGAAAAAAAAAAAAAAAAACCTCTTCACTCACCTCGGCTTTGCTCACCTAGCTCACCTTATTCACCGCTCACCTTATTGCTTGCCTCACTCTTGTCACCCAGCTCTAGTCCATCGTCTTGTGTGTTTGTTTTTATGGTTTGTTGCTTTTAGGAAGTGTAAATTTTTGTTATTACCTTATCTTATGTTTTTGTTTGATATGTATCGTGTTTATAATTTAGTTACTCAATATTGTATTGTTGATAAATATATAATTTGAACTAGTATGTATATCATTTCAAGAAATGCAAAAAATGAAACAAAAAAATAACCAGCTAGTCCCGAGTTGACTTTGGGACCAAACCGGACCCATAGAGTCCGATCGATCTTCAGTCTCGGGCTCAATAAGGTCACTCATCAATCAAAAAATTTGGGACCAATATTGTATGGGTTAGTCTTTGGATTAGTTATTAGATTGACTCAACCCAGATCATACTCACCCTTGATAAGGACTTTGCTCAACTTCTATGATCTTCCCGATCAATTCATTCATGGTGGTCAGCTACATCTGACACGGGAGAGATTCAGTAGGATATAGAGTGGTGGCTAGCTCCAGCTAGCACAGTATTATTGACAACATTCATCTGTCAAAAGTAAAGTATTTTGCTGACATTGTTTCCGTTGAGCTCCCTCAAAGGATCATCATTTTACAGTATCCCCAATTATGCTGCAAGAACCAAATGAGGAGGACAGCAGAAACTCAGTAGCAACACCAAACTTTTCTCGTGCTTCCAGTGCTAATGAAGAGGGTCGAGTTGATTAGCAGAATGCTGCGAATGCAAAAGAAAAGCATCAGCATTGGGGACCTCGAGTGCCTTTGCTAGCCTTGTCAACCGAGGATTTTTTCAGAGGACTCAGGACAGGACCAGGTCATACTTTAACAGAAATTCCATTGTTCTAGGTACTATTTTTGCACGGACAACCTTGTCAGGGGGAGTCAGCTGATGAATCCTTGAACATTTTGCAGCATCTTTAAACGACGGAGAGATCTAGAAAGCAGCCACCGCACTCTAGAATAAATGATACAAGAGAACCCAGCTCACCATCAAGGAAGAAGGCAATACCCCCTTCAATGTACGAACTGTATACGATGATTTGAAACTTATATTATGCTGCTGCTTCAGTTCTTGGAGGAATCCTGTCAGTTTCGGAGCTCCAATTCCTATGACTTAATCATGCAGAACTTGGGATGAGAAAAAGAGCTCCAATTCCTATGACTTAATCATGCAGAACTTGGGATGAGAAAAAGAAAATGGGTTATTTTTCTATTTTTGAAATAGAAAAAGCTTTTTTCTATTTTTGAAATAGAAATGAGAAATAAAAAAAAATTTTCTTGGTTTCAGTTCTTACAGAATTAGGAAACAAGCAAAACCGCGGACGCAGCAGTTTTCTATCTGGATATTCCCAGGGTCGGACCAGGCACTTGAGCATCTCGAAGGACCGCAAGAGGGCATCTAAGACTATCTCATCAAACTGTGAAAGTTTCCAGGACATAATTGAGATCGATGAGCTCACACTGTCTGCAAATGTCAAATTTAGTTGTCTTGCGCTTTTGCATGGTGAAGGAATAAAGCAGTGCTCACACAGGCGATTGCCCAACCCTTCAAAAGATCCAACTACATCATGTCCTCTCTAGTCTTCAAGGGCGTGCATGATGAAATTTGATTTAAGAAATTAATTTCTCAAATTCTATTCTTTGAATGAGTTTCTGAATAAAAAAATACATTTGATATCGAACCAAAATTTCTATTTTTGGAACAAAAATTCATTTGATAATAGAATAAAATTTCTATTAATCGGGGCCAGTCGGCATTCGGTAGCCAATGTCCAACAAGTAGGCAAGGGATGATGACGAAAGTGAACGATGAAAAGATTTTTCATTTCTCCCTTTAAAGGATCCAACTACGTCATGTCCTCTCTAGTCTTCAAGGGCGCGCATGATGAAATTTGATTTAAGAAATTAATTTCTCAAATTCTATTCTCTGAATGAGTTTCTGAATAAAACAATACATTTGATAATGAATCAAAATTTCTATTTTTGGAACAAAAATTCATTTGATAATAGAATAAAATTTCTATTTCTAGGGGCGATTGGCATTCGGTAGCCAATGTCCAACACGTAGGCAAGGGGTGATGACGAAAGTGAATGATGAAAAGATTTTTCATTTCTCACTTTTATTTCTAGTGTTGACAAGAGTGAATAATGAGAAAGTTTTCATTTCTTATTTTTGTTTCAGAAATAGAAAAACTGAACATTTTAGGCCTTGTTTGTTAATGTTCTTTATTTCTGTTTTTAAACAAAATTTCTGTTTTTTTGTTCCGAGAACAAAAAAAGAACATAAACACGTTTGTTTGCATTTTTGTTCCAAATCTATCTTTTTGTTTCGAAACACATTTGGAACAAAAGCAAGAAATAAGAAAATCTTGTTTCTTGTTTTTGGAACAAAATTTGAGAAAAGATTTTCTTTCTCCTCTATTTTCTTCTCTCTTTTTCTTCTTCTTTTCTTCTTATTTTTCTTTCTTTTTTCTTTGACCGGTCGCCGACCTCGGCCATGACCGACGATCGGCCATCGAGGGCTGGCAACGCAGTCGAGGGCCAGCAACCTTACCGGAGCATCGCCGGCCCCCGGCGAGGCCGAGCGTCGCCGGCCCCGGCGAGGTTGGGCCTCGTCGGATCTGGGTGAGCTCGAGCTCACCAACCAAGGTGAGGTCGACCTCACACCGAACCTAGGCAAGCTCGATCTCACCTAGATTCGGCGAGGCCACGCTCACCGAGCGACCCGCAAGGCTCGCCGTGGCTAGGGAGGCCACCGGCCCTCATCGGCCGGTCGCGGCCATGGCCAAGCCCGGAGCCCATCGGATCGGCAAAAGAAGAAAAAAAGGAAAAATAAATAAGAAAATAAGAAAATAAGAAAAAAATAGAAAAATAAAATAAAAATATTAAAAATTAAAAGAAATAAAAAAATCATACAAATTTACTAAACGTGTTTCTATTCTTTTTCTATTTCTAGAATAAATTTACCAAACGCGATCTTTTGTTCAAAATTTATTCTCCGGAGCGGAAATACTTTTTTCTATTTATGTTCTCATAAGCAATTTTTTAATAAAAACGTTACCAAACGCACCCTTAGTTTCTAATTTCTGTTCCAAATATATTTCTAGAATAAAAATCTATTTTGAAAATAAAAAAATGAAATTACGATACCTATCTGATTTTTGTTCCAAACATGTTTTGAGGAACAGAAAAAAAAAAATAAGGACACGGAAATTTCATCATGCTCCCTAAGGAGGAGGTTGCTTTTTTTCACTTCATGAAAGTATAATCTGAAGACTTTTCATTACTAGAGCAGTTGAGAAGTCTTAAACAGGGTGACAAAGAAGACCGGAATTAGTGGGCAGTTGTTGGGATGGGTTCTGCAAGTCTTAAAAATTTACTTTCCAAACGTGAAGCTATTACCCAAAGTCGTTCCATTGGGATTAAGTAAATGACATTATAATATTTGACAATATCGAGTCAAAAAATGGCTGACAACAGCTGGCATTGACAAATAAAGAATCGGGGACGCAGAAGAAACTTAGACTTCCAGAGGAGATGGTGACACGTTCACGAGTTTAAAGTCGCCGTCCTACGTAAGACCGGGTCTACACCAGCTGCGGTACTCTCTATGTAGATGGCCGTGCTATAAGCTCCTTGAACCTTGTCTTGGCTTGTTTCTGTTTAAATAGGAATGTCTCAAGTGACGAAGAAAGAATAAAGCTGTTTCTCCGCAAAAGATCTCTCTCTCTCTCTCTCTCTCTCTCTCTCTGTGCGCTAACCCAAGAACCCAGAAAGCCATGGCGTCATACGGGTTCACCCTCTGCAAGTTGTGTGCCATTGTCTTGATTCTTCTTACCTGTGCCTCCAAAACCGCTCCTTTTCCCACTCCCATTTCAGGTATCTCCTTGGGAAACTCCTTTTTTCCAAAGACCTGCCGATGCATTCTCTCGTGCTGGACCCGTGAATGTCATGCTAAGATTTTTATTTTCTTGATATGTGGATGTAGATGACATATTCGAATCTCAGGCTCTTGCTGGCCGGCATCTCCTCCGGGCTAAACAAAGTAAAAATCTTTTATGACCCTGCTTGTTGCATACTGATTTCTTCCAAGCCTGTTTGTCGGCATAATTATTTTGGGATGTTGGTGCTCCGAATCTGTCTCTGGTGTGGAGATTTGTGTTAGAGAAGTGGAAATATTGTGGCAACAGATCCCTGGTTGACGGTTTATTGTTAGTTGCTAAAGTAGTGATTGTTACTCAAATTCTGGCTTGATAATCGAATTATGTCAGTGGTGTAGCTCTTAGGTATGCTCGTTCGAGCATCTGTCCAGCGTCTTTTGTATTCATTGACTGCTTGAGTTGAGAATAACATAGCGGAAAAGAGATACATGAAATTTATGTATATTTTGATAAAGTGTACATGGGACTATTGATATGCTTTATTGGGTGACTATTTAAGATAATAAGATTAATATAATACTAATTTTAATAGATTAGGGATATGCACAATTATAGGAGATATATACATAATCTTGAGAAAAACCATCCCAATATCGCTTATAGTTTGGTGTAGGTCAGATCAAATTCCCATCAGGTTTGTGTCCGCCTTCTATACTTCTGTGTCATCTCACACCATCTCAAGACGGTTCTGGAGGAAAGATGAAACTTTATCATATGAAGTTCAATTTTGATTCGATAGAATTATAGAATGATATGGTTAAGCTTCTATTGTTCTACCTGCAAGAAATTCTCAAGTCTATGAAACTGAAGAGCCTCAATCAAGTGAAGGAAAAAGGAAAAAGCCCCTTAACTGGAAGCATAATTGGGGACACTGTAAACTGATGATCCTTTGAGGGAGCTCTTCAGAAACATACTTTTAACAGATAAATGTTGTCAACACTGTAGTAGCTGGAGCTAGCCACCACTCTAAATACTGCTTCATGCATGATGTGGAAAAGGAAACGATAACCACAGAGATATTGGCCGATTATGCCCCGACCTCATCTTTGCACTGATCTGCTCAACCTTCATGTTGCTTTGATGTGATTATCGTGTCTTATGTCCAAATCTACATCATTTAGAACCTCAATACTGTGCGATGAACTTTGCAGGTTGTCCAGTGAACTTTGAGTACCTGAACTACACAGTCATCACGAGCCAGTGCAAAGGACCTTCTTACCCTGCCAAAGCCTGTTGTAAAGCGTTCAAGGAATTTGCCTGCCCTTACGCCCATGTTTTAAACGACCCAAACAATGATTGCGCTTCGACCATGTTTAGCTACATTAACCTTTACGGGAAGTACCCGCCAGGCCTTTTCGCTACCAAATGCAGAGAAGGAAAGCAAGGGCTCAAGTGTCGCCACCACCATCATGCTTAGCCAATGACAGGAGCGGGGCTCAAATCACATTCCATATTGCACCCCTTGTACTAGTACTTTCATCTAGCTTCACCATGCTCGTGTTCCGGGTTCTCTTTGGACCAAGACTACAAACTCTTTCCACTGCAATTATTGCTTTCTTAATATATATATATATAACAAGGAGTGATATATGATTGCTGGCCTCTTCATCTTTTGATTACCATGTTTCGGTAAGCCTGATGTTGAATGTCCTGCCCTGATCTGTGTTAGATTTCCCCATAACTGTGGTTGGAGCTTTAGAATGCGTCTGGGAGAGGTTTTGGAAGTTGCCTTAACATTACCGCAAAAGACTTTGGCTTTGGGTCAAAGGATCTTGGGAGTATGGTTAAATAGAAGAAAAAAATAGATTTTGCACCAAACCCAAATTTGAGTCGTCTGGAAGGTCCGGACCCAACGGTTGTCAAAGTCTTGAGACTCCAAGCAAGGCGGGGCTGAGGTGGTGCGACCTTAGGAAGCTTAGATTTGAGCTTGCAAGTGTGGCACAAACCAATCGAGAGCCGCCAAGGTTGTAGGACCTAGGCAACCGCCGTTGAGGTTGAGTGAGGCTAGGCAGGCGATGCAATGTCAAGGTCATGCAACGTCAAGGAAGCCACATCTAATGAAAACGATAAGCCTTGAGTCTTGAACTCAGCCAAATTTTGTGACGAAATCACATGCCAATTCCAGAAAAATAGTGCAAGCAAACAATCCACCAAGCATAATATAACAATAAATAAACGAAATTAGAAGAACACTATCAAAATTTACCCGAACTTGGGCTACGTCTTTGCATAGAAACACTCTGCGAATCCACTAGATTTCGAAGAAAGTTGGAATATAACAATGGTTTTTTCCAAGATCAGAATATAAAAAGATTGAAAATCCTCACCAAAAAAAGAAAAAAAACTCACTTTTTTCTTCTCTCTTTTTCTTTCTTCTCTATTTTTCTATTTTCTTTTTCAGCATCTTAATGGCTAATGTCTAACTATCACTAATGTAAATGTGTAGTTTTTAACTTAAAAGAAAAACTAATAGAAAAGATTAAAAAAAAAAAAAAAAGCCCTTAAAACTAATTGCAACCATATTAGAAAAGGTTAAGTGTACCCTTTCCTTTTGCAGTGACTCTTACCTCTGAGGTTATCTTCACTCTCTACATCCAAAGGTTGTTACCAAACTTTCTTAATCAAGTTTACTAGTTGAGATCAAAATTTTCTTTAATTCTAGAATATGCCTAGCTTCACGCAAAACTAGACATTCTCCACTTGAGATGTTCATAGTCACAATTCATTTTCTGACAATCAAACACGTGGTCATTTCCCATAATCACTTCTCCAAAATCTTCGCGGGGATAATCAGCAAATATGTCTCTTTGCGACATGCAATGGAAAGAAGCACCAGAATTAATAAACCACATATTTATCGTCAAGTCAAACCTAGCAAACAAACGCAAGTTCTATTAGCTCATTGATTCACATCCCTCTACTTCCTTTTATAGGCTTCACATTGAAACCTCTCGTATCCAGTTTAGTGACAAAATCAATACTCATCTTTTGCAACCTGTCTCTTTTCCCTTGATTGTGACCCGCCACGTCCACTGAATTTTCGTCGAAGATGTAAATGCCAAAAGATTATCTCCATATTGAGACTTTTTTTTTTTTTTTTTTTTTTTGCATCTCTTCATCCATGATACTAGTTGCAGGATCATCAAAGTCAAATCATCCTTCATGGTGCTCAAAAATCCTTGCACTGCAATGTTGTAACTTTCAGGAAGGGAACCTAAAAATAAAAATTCATATCTAGATTTATGCTTGCAGATTTCAATTAATTGGTGACATGTGTGAAACTATTAATATACTCTTCTAGATTTATGCTTGCAGATTTCAATTAATTGGTGACCTATGTGAAACTATTAATATACTCTGTCGCAAAACATCTATCGATAACTTTTTTTTTTTTTTTTTTGTCTTACTTACTCTATTTCTACTCTAACACTCATTCTCAAACTTTTGCCCTACCTCTTGCAGAGCGTGGGAGTCAAAACCCACTTACTCATCCCCACCCCATCCCTCCCGAGAAAGTGGAGATTTGAACCCTTCACCTCCCCCTTCCATGTTGGAAGGGTGGCCACTGGGGCGAATCCTAGTGGTTATCGATAACTTCATATTAACCAATTTATTCAACAAAAATATTTGATTTGATGTGAACGGCTTCTCATAAATATTCATTAAAATATCCATGGCTTATTTTGTAATTTTTGCTTTCACGATGTGATACCTTGTCTTTTTCATTAGCCCTAGACGAATCACACTTGATGCCTTTCGATCAAGAATTTTTCATTTGACTTATATTGTTGGATCCACTTCTGCCATCTCAGGTTTCCAACCCTCAAGTGGTGCATAGAGATCTTTTTGATAAAAATAGCCCTCGATTTGGAGTTTCCACCATCCAAAATCCTACTCATCGAACTTATTGATTTTGATTTTATCTTTTGTCATATTGTTTGCTTTCAATCGAATGTCATCGGAAAACCCTCAATGTTCTCAATTAACCACCCAAGCTCTGATATTAGTTGTTACGAAATCGCATGCTAATTCCATAAAAATAATGCAGGCAAATAATCCATCAGACAAAATATAATAATTAAAGAATAGACTCATAAGAATATGTCAGAAAAATTGTTATTGAAGTTCACCTAAATCAGGGCTACATCTCTGCACAGGCACTCCGCAAATGCACTAAACTTTGAAGAAAGTTGGAATACAACAATAATCTTAACTCAAGATCAGGACACAAAAAGATTAAGAACCCTCACAAAGAAAAAAAACTCACTTTTTCTTTCTTCTCTAATTTCTTTTTCAGCGTCTTGATAGTTAACGTCTAACTATCACTAATACAAAATTGTGACTTTTAACTTAAAAGCAAAACAAATGGAAAAGACAAAAGAGCCCTTAAAAGTTTATGGCTTCACTCACCAACACACTCAACTGGGCGACTCTTGACTTAGTTGATTAGGGCTCAAAATTGAGCACGAGTGTCATGTGACCCTTGGTTGGCGTTGCGAGCCTTGACGATCGTTGACAAACCTTAGCAACTGCCGTTGATCCAGATCTTACATCAACCCTCCAAATCTGGCCTCATCGACTCTCAACCATCAATGCTCAACGACCTTGTTTAGAAAGAGATGAGGAGCGGGGGGAGAGATTAGTAATGCTAATTTCAAGGGTAAGATAGACATAATAAAAATAAATGAGGGCAAAATTGAAATAAAAATGATCATTTATTATAGGCTTCGGCATTCTAAAAATGTCAAATGCCCAGTGCTAGTGAGTAGTGATCTTGAGGTATAGGCCTTTGAATGAATTAAGAAATGTAATGCATTTGCCCAATTGAGATCTCCTAATTATTTGCCAAGGAGTTAAGCATTTACCCAAAGGTTTTTTGTAGGCCAAAAGGCCTTTAGAAATGTGTTCCAAACAAACTCTTATCGTGTTAGTTTGTGATTTTGTAGGCATATTGCATCTAGCTAGGAATGCCAACAACCCATCAGTGACATTTGACCACTATAAAGTACCCGTCAAAATTAAAGTCCGCAAGGATGCCTTCAAGGATCACCGTGAGGTCGGCCCTCGACAGCTTAGGTCGCATTTCGGACCTGAAAGTCTTTGTCCACCCATGTCTATCATTGTATATAAAATATTGAGTTTGTTATGCTAATAATCGAACGTGGGCACCCTCAAAGTCAAAAGTTGATTTTGGACCTTGCCTTTGAAAAGTTCGCTTTCACATCGTTTTCTGGACACCATTCTCGAGTCTTTCACACCGAGTCGATAACAAAAGTTAAAGCCAGCGATGGTGACATTCATTAAGGGGGGTTACATCAAATATTCGCCCGATTTTATTGATCCCTATCACCAAAAAGGTAGCATAGGGCTTTCTGTTTTTGACCAATATAGTGATATTCATGCTAGTTTTCATGTATATCGACTAAATCTACCTCCCCAGGCAATTTTAAGGACATAATCCCCTATATTCATATTAGTACATTCAGACTTTTACATTCCGCACTGATATTATGAACAATTAAAAATCATTTTGCAAAAGAAAACACTTACCATTAGAATACTTTCAATAACATTTGAATCCAAAACTATAACAAGAAGGATAAATTTCGTTGTTCTATGTTGCAAACTTCTAACTTTGACTCACGATTTCTCTTTTAGATAATGAAAATGAACTTAATTATACTATTAAGTGGCTATAGATTTGTAATGTTGATATCCAACCTCAAGATTGGAAGTAAAAGGTTCAAAACTGAAAATAAAAATAAAAAGTAGAGGTAACCCTAACTTACCTGACTATATTATACATTCCATATTGTCCCCGTGGGGAGTGCTATGAGCCCCTTAAATCAAATTATAAGGGGACCCGTGCTATACATGGGAAAATAAAACTCGGGGAAAGTACAATAAAAATGAGCTTCTCACTTTTTCTTTTTTCTTTTTTCTTTTTTCTTTTTTCTTTTTCTGATAGATGTTACAATTTATTAGCGCATCACTATTTATTGAACTAAACTGATTATGTTTCATCGTTGGCATTTTGAATGAAGCAATTAAATTTTCACTCTTTAGCTTAACAAAATGGTTCTTGCATTCCAACACACTAATGACAAACTAACTTGATTAATTTGCACATTGCGGTAATTTATTGATAATTGAGAAATGGGTTAACATAATTTTGTCCATTATCTAATAATCAATTAATAATTGAATATTTTTCAATAATTCAGGATATTCAGATACCATACATATAGTCTATCCTTTGATGATATCATAAATTAGACATATACTTCATGAATATTTAAAAGAAAAAAATTCCCACATGTATTTTAGGTCAATTCCTTCACTAATTTTTCATATGGTACTTTGTTTTACTTTGAACATTAAAAAGGACTTCTGCATGAATGGGGCGAAATTTTAAACAAGTATAAACTTTACAATAACATGATTTTTTTTCCTCTGTCCATCTAAGGCGAAATATTTTGTTTCTTTTTTTTTTTTTTTCAGAACATAAAACAAGTAAGCATAAGGTATAGATATCTCAATTAAATCAAGAGTGCCAGTCTGACAGTTGGGAAACAAAATTAGCCCTAAATTATAACAATGTCGCCTAGTATAATATAAATACTCACATCAGTCAAGATTGTAACTTAATTAACGACTTGGATGGATCAAGATGAGCAAGTGACGATGCCACAAAATCTAATATTTAATCGTAAGGTTTGAGATGCTATCAAGAATGATCCGTGCTTTACTTTTCCAAATGCCAAGACATTGTAAAAAAAACCTAGGAGATTACTAAATTGTGAAAATCTGAGTACTTATTTGGATAGATTTTTTCCCTGCAACAGTAGTTCAGGTGATAAACGAGACTGAAATGAACGTGTAAGTTAAGAATAATGAATAAGAGATCTGTCAAATTGGGCATTGCTTTATTGTCAATTCGTGGTCATCTCTTGGCCATTCATATTCATTTTATACTTTCTAATACCGCATTATTTTCAGGTGAGGTGAAAAGGGGCCACGTCGACCGCTTCCTTAAAAGGAATTTTCTTTTAACGAGCACTTTGAGAACTCTTGTTAAACACCCATTTAAGACAAAAAGATCATAACTTTTAATGCAATGACGTCGCATGTCATATTTAACCACTGCATTGAAAATCAATTGTTTTAAATGGCTCAATCTATTAAAGGAAAAATGAATGATTTGAAAAATATTTTCCCAAAAAATTATCATTTATGTCTGCTACAAAAATAAGTGAACTAGAAATAATCTCCATTATCCACTAAAATATTTAGATTTAAAATATATTCGATGATCAAAATATATTTTTCAACTAATTATTTCAGTGATACAAAGGATCATTTTGAAAAAGAACTTTTTGAAATTATTTATTTTTCATAAAACAAATGGAAATATTTTCTTGGGCCCCTTTCTCGCGAACAAGAAGCCCAATTCGCCGCGGGCCGAACTCTCCAAAGGCCACCCACGCACCCAACGAAATCCCACCTGACGTGTCCACGTGGACAACTAGAGAGAAGGTCGTTAGCGGGGAGGGGGGGTTGCCATGGGCAGTGCCCACGTGTCCCCTTTGACCGGACCCCGAAAAAAAAATTTGAGAACCCGACCATTGACTTCTGGAAAAAAAGGCGTGGGGTCCACTCAAGAAACCGGGACACGGGAGAGAGAGAGAGAGAGAGAGAGAGAGAGAAAAAAAAAAGAACAAGAAGAAGAAAAGATAAAAAAGCAACACCCACGTTTGACCCCAGTCCAGTAGGAGCCAGGCGAAACGTAAGCTCACTTCCGTCCCACTGCTGCCGTGGATCGCGAAGACTCCGTGAGTCGTCCACTCCGTTCTCTCTCCCTCGTCATCCTCAGCAGCCACGCCATCAAGAAAGCGAAAGGAAAGCCCCACCACCATCATCACCACCACCGCCACCACCTCCGTCGCCCTTCCATCCCACCTGCTCCGTCGCTGTCAGCGGTTCTTGTTCGCTTCTGCTCCCTTTCTGAGCACGAACGACGCACTTTCTTTAAAGTTCTGGAGGCGTTCCGTCGGTGGGCACGACCTCCTGTCCTGCTCTCCCGTCCTCTTTCTCTCTGCGGCCGGCTCCCCCCTCTCTGCGGCCCTTCTCCGTGGGGGGTTTGATTGCGATCACCGATCGGGGGGAGGCCTGGAACGGGGTGTGATTCTTGCGCTGACATTTATAACCCAACCACCCACCTACTACCGACCCGTCTTTCGAATTTCTTCTCGATCCTCTCCCCAAGTTTTAAATTCGACTGCCCCACTCCCTCGCTCTCTCAGCTCCGTCCCTTCTTTATGTTTTGACCGCAACCCACACCCGAGAACCGTACGTTTCAAAAGGAATGGAGCGGAGAAAGTTCTGAAATTTTTTGCTTCTCTCCTTTTTTACCCCCCTGCCCTCCTTTTCTTTATGTTGTCCGGATTCTTTTCGCGGGAGGAATCGAAATGGGTTCTTGCTGTTCGACGCCGGGAGGGCAGGGCCGGAGCGTGGTGGGGGTTGCGGCCGAGGGAGATCCCACGTCGTCAGGGGTGGCGGCGCGTGCGCTGGGCTCCGGCTCCGGGAGGTGGAAGAGGATTGGGAGCTTGAGCAAGAGGAGGTCCGCGAACAACGACCAGCTGCTGAACCAGAGTCAGATTCATGTTGCTGGGAAGATGTGCGTGAATGGGGCTAGCGATGTGGCTTGCTTGTACACGCAACAGGGCAAGAAAGGTACCAATCAAGACGCCATGGTTGTTTGGGAGGTTCGTACCGCGTGCCTATAATTTTTCGTGGGTTCTTATTCATTTTAACAGGATGTGTTTCTCGGCAGTTCTCACAGAGGTTGAAGTGTGTTTCTTGTTCTGTGTCTGTCATCAGTTTTGACCAGAAGTCTTGGACTAGGAGGTGTATTTCTGTGGGGAAAATTATCATAGACATTCTCAAGACATAACGGGAAAATTGAGCGTTTAGGATGTGCAGTGTTGAGTTTGACAGTGGTTGTGTGGGCATTCTCTTGCTTTGTCTTGAGTGACCTTTCTAAAAAACTGGCCTTATTGTTTATGGCGCCATAAGATTGTTCTGGCGGGCATTTAGCGAGCTGAGGGAGAAAGGCTTGCGCAAGAGTTGCTTTGTGAATGTGAGGAGAAATGAATGCGGCATGAAAAGTTTGGGTTTTTCAGCGCAGAGCTGTTCGTTTCTATAGGATGACTAGTTTGTGCTGATTTTTTTTTTGGTCAGAACTAGTTGATGCTGATTTTTTAGTGGATGAAGATGATCATGTATAATGTCAGGCAGTAGTCCTTTTGAGACGGTGCTTCGCTTTCCCTCTATTAGAAAGTACTCCATCGCTCTGGCTCAAGAACAGTTGGTTTCTGTTGGAACGGCATCTTATCACAGTTGATAAGAAAGCGATTTTCTTGAATTTTTGATAATGGTGAAGTTTAGGGTAACTTTACATGCTTGTCTCAGGCTTAGTCTGAAGAATATGAAGAGCATTAGAGTAAACACTCCTAAGTTCGGAGTAATGCAATTAATTTATTGAGTATTATAAGTAACTGTTCTTGGGAAAAAGTAACTGTCTTGCAAAGCATGGACTTTGATGAATAGCATTGGTCCACCACTTTATGGGCTAGAATCACACTTCTGGACCTTTTGGGTTATCAAAGTTTGTCGTGTTGACAGAGTTGTAGTTTTCTTTAGAGCCAACTACAGGAGTGCTCTGTGTAATACACCTCTCGACTTGTGTTAATTTTGTGCTCTGTTTTAGTCCTGGGTAACTTATGGAGGGTGCCTTGAACAATGAAAGTAAATTTTACTGGTTCTGTAAGGTTAATGGCTTATTCTATGCTGAAGATGACCAATTAGAAATCATGAAGTTTCAAATTTTATTCGTCCCCAATACATTGAGATAAAATGCGTTACCTGAAAAGTAAACTTTCCGGTGAAGAATTACAGTGGCTTGTGTAATTTAACTCATTTATCCCCCAGATGTCTGATTTGATTTCATTTTTAACTCCCCTGTTGCCTTTTGGTCAATTAGGCTTTATCAATAGTTTATTTGACTGAAGGTGTGTTTAGGAAATTGTATGCATTTAAGAGGCTTCTAGTTTAATACCAAGGTTCAGATTCTTGTTTATGCATCCTATAGATTTATGGTCTCACCAACCATAGTAATAGCATTGAAGAGTTTATATAGCCAAAACCACCTAGCTCGATAAGGATTAGTTTGTTGTTGTTATTGCTGTTGTTCTTGTAATGATAGTATCTGCATGTAACAAGGCTTCACCTAAAAATTTATTTAACTTTATTATTGGGTGGAATGATATTTAGTCATGGTACACTTTTTCCATATATAAGAGTCTACTCTGTTAGGAACTTAAATATTATATTTCATATTTAATATTAATATGGTGCCTGCATGTTAGATACACATTCTGCTACAGTTACAACTTTGTAGAACTAAAAAGCAAAGAAGAAAAACATTACTGTCTGAGAGCTTTGGAAGTCTAATCTGGAAGCTTTGGCTTTTTAGTGAAAGAATCTTGTACAAGTGCATGAACTGTGTAAATCTGGTTCATCATGGATGTGGGACATGTAGCACACTTTCTTGCATGTTTCTTTAACTGAAGACAGAGGATCAAGTTGTCCTAGACAGTGACACTGAAGGAGGATAAGATCGCATGGATAATATTAGTGTATTGTAGTTGGCTGTGACTACGATGGGGGTGAAAATGAAAAAAAACTTCCTTTGATATCGACCAACAAAGATTCTGGAAAAATTGGCTAGTAACCTTAATTGAGATAGGATGTTTAACAGGAAGAACTTTATGCTGTAGTAACAATAACGTGCCTCGTTTATACTTGCATGTGATGGTCTGCCTGTATAGATTTTACTTTAATTTCCTATGGCTATTGATCCTTTATACACTTCATATTTTCTTTAGTTAGTAAAAACTGGATATTTTGTCTCTCTGCGAATATAATCATTTCACTCCTTATAGGCTATGAGGGGTTTGAGTTCATAGGAAATTTTCTGTTGATAGAATTACAGTTCAAGAAGTGATACAGTATTCTGTGGAGTATTTGATGGTCATGGTCCTTTTGGTCATATGGTTGCCAAGAAAGTTCGAGATTCTCTCCCACTTATACTCTGTAGCCAGTGGACTGCCTCTTCAAGTGTTGATGAGAGCGACCTTGCCAACAACGAAAATCCTCCCAGTGGTACAACTAATGAGGAAGGTGCTATAGTTGCCTCAGAGGATCAGTGGTCTGAGTCCTGGGCAATTGAAGAAAAGGAGAGACTTCCTGAGGCGCTTCTTCCACTTAGACAGTCAATGTTAAAATCTTTCAACTTAATGGACAAGGAATTGAATTTGCATCCAACCATCGACTGTTTCTGCAGTGGAACAACAGCCGTTACCTTGATAAAGCAGGTAATGAAAAACTGGCATCAACCTTGAAGTAGTTTCTTCTCATGCTTATGGCTTATGATTTGCTGCTTCTGTATTCTTTTCCTCTCTCACTTCAATATATATACCTTTAATAATGCTGAATTAGAAATCAAGATTGTCTCAGTAAGCTATGATAACTCTCGAGTTCAAGTTTGCATTTCAGTAACGTGAAGATGCTCTTTGTTAATAACTTTTGTAGCATCCTTGGATCATGAATTTTTTGCATTTGCAAACAGACCAAGAATTTTGTGATTTCTTTCCAGTTTATTCCATTTTTCTTCCCATATTTAATTACTGAAGTTCTTCAAAGCTAAAAAGGAAGTATGTATTTATTGACTTACTTTTTAACTTTATCTTTTCAATTATCTTCTGGTGATTAAATTGGTATCTGTTTGCAAGTGTTTTGATGTGGAGATAGTTCCTGAGGCAGGATTCATGCTGGAAAAATCATAATACTAATGTTGACATCTAACTGGGTAGCAAATTAACATCATGCAGAATTCATGCTGGAAAAAATTGATTCCAAAATTGGATTCTAAACAGACCACTACTGCCACTGCTGCTACTAGTAGGATTACTACTACTCCTACTAATTGCTACTGCAGCTAGCTGGCAGCTGCTACTACCAATCTTTCTGCAACTTTGGGTGATAAGTTAACCTTCTGTACATGATACCTGGTCCTTAAAATGGCCTCATTGTAAGATTAATTTCAAGAGTGCTGATTTTGCTGATCTCTATAGGTTACAATTTCGAAGGCATTTTTTGTTGCTCCAAAGTTTCACGGTAACCTATTATGATCAAGGGAGAGAGCTCCCCTCTAATTTGATTGATGAGGTGGTTGCTGATTACATTCATTTTGTAAGATGAAGAAGGCACAATTTTACTTCCTAATGTACCTTCCCTCACATGCATGTTGAGGAGCCTTACCTCATATATCTTCGGGCATTATTTGGTAGAAAAAAATGCTGAAGAAGGCACAATTTTAGTTCCCATTGACTTTCTTGTGTTGGATATACTTTCCTAAATGGGGCCCAGCATACCCTTTGTAAAAGCAACACCTTTTACCCCTTAACTAACAAGCTTGAAGCATTTTACTTCCTTGTGTACCGTCTCATTCATGTTTCTTTTGTCAATGGAAAAAAGAATCATTTTATTTCATTTGCATTCCTCTTTTCATTACATTCCACATCATTTATCCCTCACACCAATGGTGTCATTATATCAGCGTTACTTCAAATGAATTTCATCAATTATACAGTCTACCGGTTAGTTTATTTCTTCCTTGAATCAAAGTTGGATTAATGCAAAGTGAAAATGGTAAACATGCATTAGTTTTGCAATTTTACTGGTTGAACTGCTCTCATCAGCTCTCTGCAGATTGAGGAATTTGTCTTGTTTTCTTTATGTATGGGAATGGGAGTCCTTCATATTTTCTTTTGCAGAGATCACATGATTGCTTAGGACATTGATGCGATTATGAATCTCTGAACTGCTCCATAGATTTGCTAAGATATCTATATCTAGCAAATTTCTTATGCCACGATTTTCCTTCTCTCAACTCATTCATTTTATTTATGGTTTATCAGGGTCAGCATCTTGTAATAGGAAATGTTGGTGACTCTAGAGCAGTACTAGCAACAAGAGACAAAGATAATTTGTTGGTTGCTGTCCAACTGACCGTGGATTTGAAGCCAGATCTTCCAAGTCTCTCTCTCTCTCTCTCTCTCTCTCTCTCTCTCTCTCTCACACACACACACACACACACACACACACACACACAAGCAGCCTATAAGCTTCTTTGCAATCTAATGGTGTGTGTCTATGTCCAGGGGAGGCAGCAAGAATACAAGAGTGCAAAGGCAGGGTTTTTGCCTTGCAAGATGAGCCAGAGGTTGCACGTGTTTGGTTGCCAAATAATGACTCGCCTGGTTTAGCCATGGCTAGAGCTTTTGGGGATTTCTGTCTCAAGGACTTTGGCTTGATATCGGTCCCAGATATCTACTATCACCACCTTAGTGAAGGAGATGAATTCATCATTATGGCCACAGATGGGGTATTTCTTTTTCCCCCTTAACTGTAGTTGAGAACCCGATGAAAATTTTTTGCAGTTGTGTTCTGTCACTGATATGTGATGCATTGCATTTGATCCCTCAAACATGCCTCTACTTGATGTCTATGGTGTTCTGTCACTGATATATGATGCACCTTGTTTAATCCCTCAAACACTTCTCACTTATTTTTCTAACTACTAACCTGGTGTGCACTTTGTTTGAGTCATCATGCAGTTCAATAATACTTATGCAGTCGATGGTTTTGGCAAGCTTAAATGTTTTTGCTGCCATGCTTTTGCTTTATCGTCTGATATCATTCTGGCTGCTGATGGTTTATTATTCTCTCTCTCAAGCCTGAAGGACTTTGTATGTATTTAACAATTTTTGAATATTGGATCGTGTTTACCATTTGAATTATGTCTTTGCTGCTTGCATTTTATACCTCTCTGATCCTTGACATTATCCATGAGGATCACTACAGTATTTTGACTCCCTAGTCTCCTTAAGAATGTTGATTCAGCAATGCCTACATGTTTGTTGTCATTTCCAGGAAGTGATACTCTTTTCTTTAAAGGAAATCTTTTGATGATTCCAACATCATTCTCACAGGTTTGGGATGTTCTATCAAATAAGGAAGCCATTGACATAGTGTCGACAGCACCCTCGCGTACAACAGCTGCTAGAGCCCTTGTTGATTGCGCAGTTCGTGCCTGGAGGCTTAAGTACCCTAATTCGAAGACTGATGATTGTGCAGCGGTATGCCTCTTTCTGGACCATTTGCCCTCGAGGGAAGCTTGGCCCATGGGTGAGATGGCGAAAAATCCAGAGCCACCAGTCATAAAAGTGGCAGTAACCGCTGATAAATCAGAAGCCTTAGATGTCAATGGTGATTGTCGCGATCTTGAATTCGAGCACGCAACTGCTCGAGGCACTGATGAGATTGTCCCGGTCCCTGAACTTTCAGAGGAGAAAGTTTCTGGAAAGCTCCGAGCACACTCCAAGAGGAGCCTTGCAGAGTGCATTTCCACGGCCGAGGACGAAGAGTGGTCGGCTTTGGAAGGTGTTACCCGGGTCAATAGTCTGCTTAGCCTACCCAGGTTCTTATCGAGGGATGCAAGATCGACCAGTTGGCGAAAATGGTTGCCGGACTTTTAATACAGTTGAGGCCTGATTCTGCTATTTCCTGCACAACTCTACTCGTCAGGTTATCGACGGATATCAGCATGATGAAAGTTGTGTAGGATTAGTGGATTGACGTATACAGAAGTTTCTGAGTCGGTTCCTATAAAATGTGGCCAGGAGCTGTATTATATTTTTGGGGGCATAGCTCATAGAATGATAAATCTGTTTGTTATTGCTTAATTGCGCTTCGGTTATTGATGCTTTGTCAATCTTTCTTTTCCAGACATTTCGCTTTTAGACAGTTCATAGAAAAATTTTCCATGTCCATTTCCTTCTTTTATGATTTTCTCACTCTGATTTTGGCTTATGGGTTTCCCATCCTATGACATGAGCCAATTTGTTCTTTCAACAAGTAAACTAAAGGCACTGTGTTGTAGAAGAAAAGACCATGGTCATGGTATGTCGATATTATTTTTTCATTATGTGCGCTCCATTTGTGCTTATCGAGCTCGGCCTCAGGCCGAGGTACTCATCGGGGTTGCCGGGTCCTAGCCGCAGCTATGCGATCTGACTCCCTGATCGTTGGTCTTAGGCAAGCCCATCAAGTGGCCAAAACCCCATGAAAACAGGAAAAAAGAAGGGGAAGAGATACACCACTTTAGTCAAAGTTAATGTTCCTTTGGCACGTGTCAGCTCTTGGTTCTTATCAAATGATAAACCGAAGCATTTCCCCCTAGTGCAAGCAGATTACTTACAAAAGGCTCCACTGTTCTTCGATGTATGTTAGACCTCTGAATTCATCCCTATGGACAGAGAATCAGCAAATCTGCAGTGCACTATTCGAAAATTGCCCCCTACTCTACCCATCCATAAGGAGGGAACCCCGGGGGGGGGATGGTGAAGGTATGGGTTGGAAGTTCCAAGGAGCAATTAAGGTGGACTGCAGAATCTACTATGAATCTGAAGCAATCAAAAGGCATGAAAAAGATGGCATTGAATATGATCCCCACTTTACCCCGTACATACTCTTATATATCCCTTATGCTCTTTTGAGAGGCATCGGAATCTGTAGAACTTCCCCCCATTGCGGCTCAATCATTGTCCTTAACCTCAGTGGCGCTCATCAAACATCATTCATACAAAAGATCATTGGTGGGAAGAATCAGCTCAGCCTCCACAACCTCACCCAAATATTAATTTGAAGTGAGCACGATGGGAAGCTTGACTTGGGTAGATCAATACACATTTGAGTTGGGTTATCGTTTTTCTTTTTAAAGTTGATATTGCGTCTTTATATATAAATTCTAGACATATTACCCAATGGATGTACTTAGTTCTCTAAGCTCTATAAATGGACACACATTTTTTATGAATTAATGAAACTTATGAGAATTAGTAAAGATAATGTGGATAGACACGATCAGGTGACAAACAACTTTCAAGAAAAATATCCAAAAAGTCCTAAATTTATTATACAACAACCATTTAAGTCCTAAACGTTTTAATTTGATTTTTTTGGGATCCGATTAGTTTAGTCATAAAATTTTTAACAATTTGCTAATGTACTCTTGACCGAAATCATAGACATGTACACTAATCATTCTACACGACATGATAAGTATTTATGTGAACGATTTTCATAATTTAAAAAAAAATTCTAAATTTTTCTTTTCATTTCCTTTTTGCCTATGGCCGGTCTCAAAGATAATTGGCTACCAATGAAAGGAAAAAAAATGGAAAATAAAAAAATAAAATAAAATAAGAGAAGAAAGAAAATGAGAAAAAAATATTTAAAAACAAATTGCAAAAATTATTTACATTAGTGCCTATCACCCATGTAGACAGCCGATGTTGATTGGACTGCCATGTTAGCAATTCCAGTCAAAATTGATTGGAATAACTATATTAGAAAATAGTTAACATATTTAAGACTGAATTGACCATTTGTACCGATTTAGGGTTTTTGAAC
Source organism: Eucalyptus erythrocorys (assembly GCA_014182555.1). Classification (NCBI taxonomy): domain Eukaryota; kingdom Viridiplantae; phylum Streptophyta; class Magnoliopsida; order Myrtales; family Myrtaceae; genus Eucalyptus; species Eucalyptus erythrocorys. Next base: position 31,110,669 of record CM024602.1, read on the forward strand.
AATTATCCCAAGTTTTCAACTTATATGTCAATATTCAACAAAAATGTTTTGGCATATGTTGCATTGGCTGATTTTCGACACACAATTAAGCCCACACATTCTAAGTTGATATTCAACAAAAACGTCTGGCTATATAATGCATGGACTCATTTTAGTGATGAACACGATCAAAATTAGACACGTATATTTCCAAATTACATGTTTCACGTCGAAATAAACGGTGCCTAACCTTTTTTTTTTTAGGGGGAGGGGGTCTTTTATCGCGTGAGAATTATTAGCCACGCATGCTAATACTTGTATTATGATCTAACACTTTGGCAGTTCCAACATGCTAACTGCCTGCTTCAGGTAATGTACAAGAACGGAAACACACTCTAATCAAATCACAGTCGCAAAGTCTTCAACTTGATAGACTTGCAAAACGCATTTTCGTGGAGAGATCAAAGAAGGTTTCTGTCCAAGAGGGTAACAGAGGTGCGACGGGAGATCGATCTTTCAAAAGATCATATGAAAGAGCCCCTTTAGGAACTGGAGTTTCTAAAATCCTTTTGAGAGATCGATTTTTGAAACTTAAAAGAATTGTTTTCTGTGAACCTTATACAAAAGATTTTTTCTTTTTGTCAAACTCTTACAAAAGATTCTTCATTAAAAATTTTGAAGTATACGTGTGGTACAACACTTTATTTAAAAAAGAGTCTTGTTAATAAATGTTTCATGAGATCAAGTAACCCCACTAAAGATAGTAAAAGTGCACATCAACATACTTTGAAAATTGAACGAGAACATCGTTTAAGAGAGAAATATGCTTTAAATGGGAAAGTTTATACTACCAAAGCACAATACAACCAAAAAAAAAAAAAAAAAACCTCTATAAATGCTCCAAGGACACTCTTTTTAACATTTCCCATGTAAAAAATGACAAAATGAACTTGGATACAAAGTTGTACAATGAGGAATCTTTCATGGATCAAAGAAGTACGAGAAAATATTGTTTGAGTGTAGCACAGTAACTAAATTAGATCCGAACTGTTTAAAATCAGAGTTTCCACATGGGCTCCATCAGATCTTACAGTCTGAATCAAATTTGGTACACACACTGAATTGATCAAATACTTGCTCAGAGCCCTTCAGTAAAGCCTTTTGGCGACTGAGTTTGAGAAGGAAAGCATGTCCAGCTTGTCACCAACACAATTACAAGAACAAAAACAACACCCCATAAATCAATTCTATAAATAATTGAGTTGAATAAGGTCTCTAACATGTGACAAATCATTTTTTATAAACTCAATATGGGTGTTACTTAATTTGATGGAATGACTCTAGGGTTCTATTCCGTAGACAAAATGATATATCTATTGTTGAAGTTGTCGTTTTTGGCTGAAACCATTGTAAGGCCAATTGCATCCGTAAATAATCAATAAAACTTTACAGGTTGTAATTTACTTGCAATGGTGGTTTATAGATTTAACTAGTAATATGTCTTTATGATGGCAATTTGATTACAAGGTTCATAACATGAAAATGCTAATGCTCAGCAGTTGAACAATATCATAGTAAAATACCCTAACATTGTCATAAGCGATGGTAACCTCGATGTTGTAATCATCCTCTGTTATCTTACTTTTCCTTTAAATCCTTGTAAATAACAAGATAGCAAGCATCATTCACATGTAGTAATTTCTTCAAAAATCATGAATAATGTAAACTTAGCATAAACCTTTCTTAATTATCCTTCATATCGTAGCTCCATAATCATAATGTTCATTTATAATTCGTAAACTTAAAGACCCTACCGATGAGTATTTAAACTCATCAGTAATTTTCTTTATCAATAGTAACATTGACAATTTTAGTGTCGGTATTTTCACTGTCATTTTAAAACCCTCCAATGATTCGAACATTTTTCTTTATAATTCAGCAACGTAGTTTAGATTAAATACGAGGCCGATTTCGTAAATCGCTGAGGTGGACTGTAGAGCCACACATTCCATTGCCTTTTCTTCGCTCTCTGTTCCCTGCTTTTCTTGATCCCCACCATCAGATATTCGTATTTTCCCGAACAACAACTTCCATCAACATCATGATGCATGCAGATCCGAGCCCCAAGAAACGCCAAAGATCCTCACAGTCACGCACACGCACACAGAGAAGGGGAAAAAACAAGGAGGGGGATGGGACTATTTCAAGCCTGGGCATGTCAAATCAAGAGAGTAAATAATGCAAAGTAGCTGAAGAAAGAAGTGGTAGTAGTGAGTGAAATTCAATGAGAGAGAGAGAGAGATCAGTGGCTGCAGCTTTTTAATACTTGCACTCCACCGTGTAAAAGGAAAGGTCATCATCCCATATGCTATGCCCATGGCCAGGTCTCGCTCTCTCTCTCTCTCTCTCACATAGGGTTCAATCATCTTTCATTGGCATTGAATTCTCTCTCTTTCTCTGTCTACCTCTTTCTCTACCCTCATATTAAATGCTAGTAACTACGTTGGTTGATTCTTGTTTTTCCCTTTCGTCCCTTTCGATCTTTTGAGGGCTTTTTCCCCCTCTGTCGACTCTTGTCTTTTACCCTTTGTTAGTTATCTTTTGATGAAAGAAAAGAGCAGCAGAGGAGATTCCTATGCGAAGGGCATTCTTTCTCCTCACAATTTTCTTGGAAAAGATGACTGCGCGAGGCTCTTAAATGAAAAGCTTTTTGTCATGGATAAGGCAGAAATACGTATTAAATGATGCCATGCTAATTTTGGAAGCGCACCGCTTGATTTAAGTAAATAGGCCCACCTTTTTATATTTTGTTGGGACGGTGCTAAATTATTCCATGAAATTAGAGAGAGTGTGAGAGGGATGTAATGGGAGTGATGGGAAAATAATAATAAAAAAGTTATAAATCTATTACAATTATACTAATATAGTAATAATTTTTTTTGTTAATTTAGCTTTAAATCTTTTATAATTGTGATCATTCAATTTATCCAACCAAATTTGAATCATTTTCTTTTTTTTTCTTTTTATTCTTTGGCTTCTTCTCCCCCATGGTGGCTGGCAAGGTTTCGACAAGGCTCACCGGCCACCAAATGAGGGCCATGAAGCCCTTGCCAACCTTCGTGAGGGTCATGGCCCTCGCCAACCCTCACCTAGTGGCTAGTGAGCCCCACCAAAGCCTCACCACCACTGCATGTAAGGAAGTCAAAGAGGAAGAAGATTAAAAAAAAAAGTTATATATATATATATATATATATATATATATATCTATATAGATATAAGGGATCCGGCAAGGCCTGGGGCCATGAGTGAGGCGGCTTTGCCTAGATCTAGGAAAGGCCAGGCTCACCCTAGCCTTGTTGTGGGTGAAGGCGGCCTCACTTAGATATGGGTGAAGCCACCTTGCTCGCGACCCCAAACCTAGCCTAGATTTGGGTGAGGCCACCGACATGGTCTAGTGAGGGCCACGACCATCTCCCAGTGACTAACGATCCTCGCTAGAGCCTCATCGGCCACCACAAGTAAAGAAGCCAAAGAGGAAGAAGAGAAAAAAGAGGAAAATAAAAAAATTAACAAAAATTCAAAATACTATTAATATACTATTAAAAATGGCCATGTTATCGTTCATTGGACAGCCAGCATCCACATCATCATTAGCGGCTAACTTTAGTCAAATTGACATAATTGCAAAAGGTTTAAGACTGAATTTAAAAAAAAAAATTACTTTTAACTAAATTGACATAATTGCAACATGTTTATGACTTTTTTTGTAATTTTCTCAATATGGATTAGTGTATAGAAAATTAAAGGCACCATTTGAAGGGAATTTTTTTTTTTAAAAAAAAAAAGCTAAACTATGCTTATTATAACATATTTATCTAATATTTTTCTATAACACAAAAAATCTCAAACTTATATACATTTACCCTTCGCCAAGATTCTATCAATAAGCATTGTTAAAAAAATCCACCATATGAACGTTGGAAGGCAAATAATGTTGATATAGAGCCCACATGACTCAAATGAAATAAAGACAACGTTGTTTTGGCAAAGAAATTATCTGACAAAACCTTAACGGATAAGGGTAAATGTGTTACATAAGTGCAAGTTTGGGTTTTTTTTTTTTTCAAAACAAAGAAAAAGTTTAAGATAAATGCGTTACAATGGGTATAGTTTAAAAAAGAAATTCATAGTAAATGGGACTTGTTTTCTGTCTTATTGGTGCTATATATGTCTTATTGGTGCTATATATGTCTTTTTTTTTTTTTTTTACTATTTAGCAATTTTTTATTTTTTATTTTACCAACGTGATGTGAGATATGAACAAGTTCAACCACCTTTTCTTCTTGAACGTACTATCCCTTGACGAATTGATTCAATATGATTGGATGCATTCTCCGTGTGATTTATTGCAAGTTTAGTGAACTTGTAGGATTTTTATTTTTATTGCTGTAGTATAGTGCCAGCAGCAATTTTGTTTCAAAAGGTACAATACGTAGAAGCAATTTTGTTATAAAATGTATGATGCACCAAAGAGGTTCTTTTGTGTCCTTTCAGGAGATGCAACATTTAAATTTATATCAAAAGAGTTACAACTCTTCAAAATTAACATACTCATTCACTTTGTTGAGTCTTTAAAAAGACCAAAGAAAGGCTGAGAATAATGAAAATCCACATTTTATCCACATTTTTTACTTTCTAATTCTTCTCCTCAATGCCATATTTCTCTTGAATTTACGGCTGAATTCATGGTCGGAGAACTCTATAAAGTGCATCAATAATTTGTTCTTATGTATGCATTATATCCTCCTAGAGTTAGTTTTTTTGTGAAGCCGTTTGCATCATATTAGGGAAATAACTATCTCGAAGAAATCCTTCCGGAGGTGCCCTGCCTCGTTTACATTTCTGTGCTTTCTTCTTTCCATTTGATTTCCAAAATTTCTATTTTCATGTCGACCTTTTGAATTTGTAACTTTATTCCACAACGATTATATATCCCTGTCCTTGTATAGTGATTGTACGTGGTTTATTTTATCTATATATTGGCATCTTCTATACTATTTAACACAGTGAAGATAATATGAAAAGTTATTTTTTTAATTTTTCATTTTTCCTAATTTGAGATTTTAGAATGTCTAAATAAAAAAATATATATTAACTATGAGGAAAGGACACAAAATATATTCACAACTAAAAGTCTCACTCTTACACTTAAGTCCATTTAACGACAAGAGTTTAAAGCTTGCCAACCTAACAAGTGACATTATCACTTTACTTATAGAAATCTAAGATGTATATAGAAGAGAAAACGGTAAATGGGCTAAAGAGACGCTAGGGATCAAATTTTAGGCATCTACCGCTCGAATATCATTTTAAAATATCCAATCGAAAAATGCATTTTTTGTATTAAGTGACGTTAATGTGTACAGTAGTTATCTTCAGTTTTCAATCTTGAAATGTACACAGAGGTCTTCTCATCAAGTACTTTATTACACATGCATAAAACGAGCTACTTTCATGAAAAATCCTACTTGGTGTCCTCGTCAATAAATTAAATTCTTGTCCCTCGTTTTCCTTTCGGCCTGATGATTGAAAACGGTGGTCTTTCGATCCTTTTCAAGTATCTTAAAATGTCGTGTTCAAATATATTTGGTGATACCTCTTACATAAAATATCGCATCTCATAAATTCTTTAAAATTTTTCATTGAACGGTCCGAATTTATTTTTTTATGATTGAACCATCGTCCTTCCGAGGACTAGATCCTGAAGGATTTGTCAAATTGCCCCTTTCCACGTAATAGAGCATCTATTGTGCGTTCTTTTTTTCCTCCTTTTTACAAAACAATCGACGGTTTATAGTCTAATCAATGAGCTTTTGACAAGCTTCTTGGTATTATTTTTACAATTTATTGAGCCGAAAAAAATGAAAACATGAATATTTATGTACCTTTTTCCATTTAATTAGACATGTTTTCTAATTGTCAACAATAATATTATCGATAAAAATTTGTTTTAGTAACCGCACTTATAATTACTCCATAAAAATCATAATGTGGACTCTTTGTTCCACATCATTTCGACATACAAAATTGAAAATTTATCTAAAACTAGATGGTCCCTATATGTTTTCCTTATTTCAATAACGAGAATGCATAAGTCTATGAGCATCACCAATTAAAAACTAGAGGAAGTTAAAGGAGCGAAAATGAAACACGTCTTTGTCTTGTGGGACGGGACAAAGGATCTCCAGGATCTCCTCTCAAACCCTTGTAAGCTCTCTACCTTGTTTTTAAGGAATCTTTAGAGGGCCTAAAAGGCCATCCTTGAGCATCCAAATCCTCTGTCCCTAAAACATTCCATTACCGTTTGCTAGGGGTTTTCTCCACTTTCATTTGATCCTATCTGAAAAAGATCTTGTAGGGGGAGAAGCCAAATACAAATCAGAGCTAGGACTATGTACTTTATAAGGTATATATCGATATGATGAATTGAAAAGTAGTCCTGCATGCATGTCTTGTGGTTGTGATCCTTAGGCTCTCTCTCTCTCTCTCTCCCTCTTCTGTTTTCAATAGGGAAGTTCCACATTTTCCCACCGACTACTGCCAAAATTAAATTCACCCATTAGGGCTTTCATGTCCCAGATACCCTAGTGGACTTTTTTTTTTAAAGAAAATAATAAATAAGAAAGCAGCCATTTGGGCAACACACGTGCATGAGGCCTGGGGACAGAAGAGTCGAAGGATTGATTGCTTGTGCGAATCATCATTTTTCCTGACTCTTTTGCACAAACTGGTGAGTTTTCACTGACAGCAAGCAAAGCCCTACGTCCCCTAGAGCCCCATTGTGATTTTTCCATTTCTTTTCGCGGGTCACACCACCAAAGTGATTATTGCATGGCCAGGAAAAGCCACTGAATTCTTACAATCCCCGGTCTTCCCAAAAAGTCGCTGAAAATTTCCTGTTTGATTAGGGTTAGCAAATGCCTTTGCCTCTTGGAGAATCTCTCCTGGAAAGAATTAGCATTTACCCTATGAAGCCAAAAAAAGGGGGAGGGGGGAAAAGGGTAAAAAGAAAGAAGAATGAAAAGATGGGTTTTGTACGGGATAATTTGGTGAGTCCATCAAAATACATATACAAAAAACTTCAATTAAATTTTTTTTAATTATATTAAGTCCATTCAATATTTGAGCTATTGATCTCTCCCCTCTTTCAAAGAAGGAACGTTCATCATTAGAGTACAAGAAAACATATTGCAACGTGATTCGCATCACTTTCTTGGCTTCTACTCAATGCAGGGATTTTAGACATAAGTATTCATATTTAGACATGTTCTTTGCCTACATGTCACATCAACTCCCCCCCATCCCCAGAACCTTATTGCAATGCAAGTTCTAAAAACCATAGAGTCAAATGAAAAAGAGAAAGTGATTGAAACGTGTTAAAGCTTCTGGAGACCCCGTTGATCCGATCCGACAATTACATATTCCAATATCTCTAGCCACCACATCCCTAAAAACGGAAATTAACTTATCTTTATGAATTCATAGACAAGACTCAATGCTTGTCTCGCCAAGCTTATGACACCGATAAAAATTTGTCATGGTAGGGAAATTTTCCCATTCGCCATTACTAACTCCATCTTATTCTAGCGAGAACAAATAATAATAATAATAACTTCATCTTATGGGAACCATTGCATGAACAAAAGCAAATGGGAATAACCAGATGGGTTCTTTTGAGCTTTGACTTGCGGTTGAGAAAATTTTTGAAGAACAAACCAAATGATCATTTTTTTTTCAGCAATTTTTTTCCTTGAATATTGTTGTTAAGTATAACCCAACATCCTTTAAACACGTGATTATAATGTGCTTTACGTACATGTGGTCTCTATTCAATTAATGACTTCCTAATGCTGGCATATTTCTCTTAAATTCATTGCTCATGGTGAGTTCATAATAACTGGCTCACAAAAGATAGAAGTCGTGCCCATTTCATAATATCGAGCCGAAAGGATCAGCTCACCAGAGAAATATCGTTTGAATGTGCAATTGTAATGTGGATTTACATATAGACATAATTTTTGTGACAAGGGAGTGATTCCTACTCCACGTGGGGGTGGAAGTCATCGTTCCCATCCATCTTTCAGTCCCATCCACTTGAAATGAAAGGCCACGAACTAAGAGACAAACCAGCCAAAACAAGTGTCAGTACTCAGCAAGAATTGGCATGTTCTTCTGTTCTCCATTTTAATCCTCTTCTTTACCTTTGCCTATTTTACTCCATCGAGTCCCCCCTTTCATGGAAACCTATTTTGTTATTCTTGCAGCATATTACATATATAATGTCATTCTATGAACATAGTTCTATAGAATTAATCACAATACAAAAAATATGTGGAAACTTATATTGTGGTAAAATCGCCTTGTATATGAAGTGCAAATTGGAAGAAATTCATAGAACAATGAGGCAATTATCTTGCATTTTTAGTGAAAGAATGAGAAATTAGATGAAGAGGGATTGCATGCGCAACGAATTGTAAAAAGGGCACGAAGGACGAGGCGCTCATGTAAGAAAAGAAAATTTAACTAAAAATTTGTTAAGCTGTCAGATAGAGAGATTATGAAGTGATGTGATTTTTCATTCAAGTGAACTCTTCAAAGTTGGCATAATTGATTTAGGGACGTTGGCAAATTTCCTGCTTGAAAACTAAAGGTCGCAGGTTCGAATTCCGCCAAATGTGTTGGCCAAGGGCCTAGATATAACTGATTTATGAGGTTTACAAAGTGTTTCATTAGCCTCCAAGAAACCGAATTCTTGCACTCGTGCTCTTGAGCTATAGAAAATAAATTTATTCAAGCGACGTAGATTTGTATTAGAGAAGAAGTTGAGCTTTTAACTTATGAAAACAAGTACAATTTCGATAATCTTTTTGGGCAATGCTGCAATGTACTAAGAAAACTTATCCAAAACTTGTTGGGATCCAAATTTTTTTTATTGGGTATTCAAAAAAATTAATGAATCAATGCATCTCCTTATTTCAATATCCAATTGAGACTCACCCACATAATTTAATAAACAGAATTTGAGTAAGATTCTTGTAGTACATCTAGCATTTTTTCTTTATTTTACTTTATTAGAGCAATTAACGATATTCGTCTACGTGGGATTTCTCTTGCTTTTTCCCCCATTGTAAGTACAAGCCTAGAAAATATATATTTACACACCTTTCCTCAACTCCAGTTTGGTCCAGATGACTTGTTACCGACGTTTCTTTGCAGAGCTTGCCTACATGCATTACAATAGTGGCAGTAAATATTATATTCACGACGTACATAAGCAGGTTAGGGCTATGCATGCACAATAATGTACATGTATACATATGTATGGATATAAGATAATCTTATGCCTGTAAGAATGAAAAAGTATATAGTTACATCTGTTAGATAAAGGAGAAGGAAAATCATGCTATCAAATAAGAGAGCACGTCATCATCTATATTATTATACGCTTAAAACTGGGATAATTGTCTAAAAAGTTTAGAAGCTGTTGTACAGCAACCAATTCAGTCATAAACTTTTCTATTATACAAATTTAGTTCCAAACTTATTGTACCACGGCCAATTTAGTCATAAACTTTTCGATTGTGCTAATTTAATCCTAAACATTTTAACAATTTACCAATTTGATCATAAAAATTTTGACGATTTACCAATTTAGTCATTTCTGGTAATTTTGATTAGGAATCGCAAAGAACTACGTTGGCAAATCGTTAAAAAGTTTAGGATTAAATTGATGTAATTAAAAATGTTTAGAACTGAATTAGTCATCATATAATAGGTTTATAATTTTATGAACAATTTCTTCCTATTTAAAGCCCCTAATGGTGTGTAAACAAAGCGCAACAAGCTTGCCCTTAGATACTTATGCACGAATTTTCTCTAACAGCCTCGTTACGTATCAACAAACAAACAAACTCAGCGTGAAACATGTTCCTCAACAAATTTTGTTAATTGGAACATTCTCTTGTTTGTTTCGAACACATAGACTATGCTCCTTTATGCTCCGAATTTTTATTTTCATACTCTCGTAAAGTAATTAGAATATGAGATAAATAGAATAAAAGAGTCGAATCAATTAGTTTCATTCCCAATCGTCCACAACTAGTGGCGGTCGAAAGCATCTAAGCATATAATACCTTATAAATATACCTTAATCTAGGCTTAATCTAGGGCACACCCTCTTGAGAGCCTACGAAGATTCTCGTGCCATTATCTGTTTGTAATGACTGATGAGCATCTTCCCCTTTTTGGCTTTTATTAATTTGGGGAAATCCCCAAAAAAGGTGGGGGGATTAAATAAATGAATAAATGGTTAATAAAGGGGGACACAAGTTGCATCAGAATACTCAAATCCCAAGAGTGGTTTCTGAGACAAGAGGATATCATCTTCGGTATTATTTGTCGCACCGAGGTTCCCATGCACCATTCCTGCATCTCCCTCCACAGACCGAGATGAGATTGTCGCCTCCCGATTGGATGCTGCAAAATTTAATTTTTGCTTAAGCTTCCCTCTTTTTTCCAACTTCTCTCTCATTAGGACGACACACGCGTGACTTGGCTACTATTTAATGCAAAAAGATGCGGGGACGCAAAATCCGCGGTTTGTTAATTTTAATTTCTTGTTTATGCTAGGTATCTATATATATAAAGTAATAGGAATTATCTTCATCAACCATAAAGTAATAGGAATAATCTTTGATAGATAATTTTGGTCATTAGGATTGATTTGTTCGATGAAGACCCATTTCTCAGAAATTATTTTTGAACTTTCCAGCATTTGAAAGGCAGAAAAGTAATTAATCAATGAGAAATGTCTTCTATGGACTAAAAACAAAAAACTTAAATTGGAGATAGCAACTTCCCTCGTGGCATGGTTTCTTTTATTTCTTGTTGCGCGTTCAAGTGGAAAAGGAATATGTCTCTCCATGCCTATTTCCTATATTCTTGTCTTTCTATGTTTTCATCATTTTTTTCCCTATAAATCTCATCATTTTTTTTAACGAATCTTGTCTAGTTCTACATTCCAAAAACGAACGGTGATATACAATTTTTTTTACAATACGATTTCGTAATATCTTTCCTAATTTTTTTGTAAACGCTTGTTACTTTGATGAATTGCATAACAAACAAGAAGGCTGATTTTTCAACTTGTTTTCAACAAATTACATACAAAAAGAATGGTTCGATTTTTCTAAAATTGAATTTCTTGAAAGCATTTTTCAACAATAGGAAATTTTTCATGAAACAAACAAGCCCTTGATTTTGTTAATAATTTTTGTGACAATTAATTTGTCACTATACGTATTAAAAAAATCTCATTAAAGCTATTTATAATTATGCATTTAATCATATCTATGTATAAATATAGCAAATAATAGTATATGTTTTCTTCTGTAATATCATTAAATCATCTAATACGAGCTATCATGTTACATATAGCTCCTTTTACGATATCATTTATTTTGAAAACACCTTCTATATAGCATATTTATATATTTTTCAACTCTTTAACGAATAACCAAATTGCAAAGTAATAAGAGGCAACTCTAATTATGCATTTAATCATATGGATTTACCACTAATTATGCTTTTAGTCATATTTATTCATAAATACGCACAATCATGTAATACGACCTTCTAAAAGTATACTAAAATTTGTTTGTAGTGATGGGCTCTTTTATTTATTTATTATAATTATTTTATTAGCTTTGCAATACTCTTTTATTTGCAGTAGATGAGTTATAATTCTTTAGAGATGATTATTTTTATTGATCCTCTAATGCCATTTATTTATCAAATATAGGTGTCTTGTTATATGCGACGCATTATGCACTATCATGTCATGGAGACCTTTAAAAGTGATTGTTTTCTTCAATAAACTATTTGTGCTAATGATTAATTTATTATTAATAATTTCTATTATAAAATATTCACAATCTTGGAATATAACTTTCAGCCTTACTTTTATAGATGTTTTAACATAGAATCTATATCTACAGAAACAATATATGGATAAGAATAGAGATGTAAAATTAGATTTATTGAAATATGCACAATATAACATTTTGAAGATTTGATGTCTCTCTTTAATTTTCCTCTTTTTACAACTTAGAGGTATGAAAGCCTCGCTAACATTTAGTTTCCTCTAATTTTTTTTTGTTTTTTTTTTTTTTTGTAATCGAGGATCTGCCCGAGCCCCCTTTCGCTTACACTAATTGGGGTCACACGGCCCTCCGGTGCTCGGTGGCACCAGCGGACCTCGCCGGAGCTATTCGAATGACTATACTTCGAGGGAAGTTGGCCCAGCAACCCATCGCTAAGACACCCTACTTAAATCACTAGCAACGTGGGGATTCGAACATGAGAGAACGAATACCAACGCGGCTGCCCAAACTCATTTTTACATAGAAACTTCAAGAAGAAGTATACAATTATTTAGAAGCATCTTTTTGTCATAATGTGCGATCTTGGAATATTTTATCATGGATTATAACTTTTTCACATAATTATATATATATATTGCAAAAGAGAATCAATATATCTATACACACACAAGAAGTGAAATCGAATATATATGTGTACAAGAGCTAGAGATTTGCTTAATTAAATATTAAAAGCAAATCGTCAGATAAAGCTCGTCCAAGAGCATGCGACGTTGCTCAAAATGAACGAGAGAGCAAGGAAAAAAAATACAGGGCACGGTCGAGCGAGAGGTTGAGCGTTGAACCATTTCAAGGAGCCAGAATCCCAAAATGAACGGCGGCTCCTTCCCGAAGGTTTCAGATCCTAAAAAGGATAAAAATTTTCAATGCTTTAAGCACTCGCTAGCCCTTATTGACGATCGAGTTGGGAAGAGAGTGGCCTATGAGTGTGTTGATGGTGGGTAGGGGCCCTAGTATAGGTAAGCTCGAAAGGCCACCAAGACTAGGCAGAGGTACTACTAAATTTACGAAGGGAGGCCTCTATATATTAGGCTAACAAATATGCTTCTTTATGGAAAAAATCGAAACAGCTCTAGAGAATCCCTTCGAGCTCTCTCTTCTTTTTCCTTGCATTCTACTGCTTAGTTATACATGGCACGCATGGACGCAATTTACTGTTAAATATAGTTTGAAAGTTTCGTAAGAAAATGGACTCTCGAATAAATGTATTGCATGAATCATCCATTAATCAAAGGGCAATGCAATGCAGCGCTAAGGAAATAGTTTGGCCCATTTACGATAAGCATTTTAACAATCAATGTGATCTATTTACTTATCGTTTAGTCGCATTTCCTTTTGTTTTCCATTTAAAAGAATATTTAACTATAGCTCAAATCTAAATGAGACTAATAATTGGTCACAGTTAGTTCATCTAGATTTGAACATAATTGAAGCATTGCATTGCTTGAATTTAAGTACAATTTATTTTGGATAATTTAATGCGTTTCATTTTAGAATTTTATATTCAGCATGATATAATTTTTTATTGTCTAGATGTTAATTGTAACATTTTTTATTCCTTTTCATATTTTTAAGAAAGCTTTAATTTATTTATAATTTAAATGTGATTTCTAATTTAGACGTTAATTATATATTGTTTAGTTATGTATGTTTAAGTAATTCTTTTAACTTGATTCGTCAATTGCTCGATTGTACTTTTGTTTTCTAGCATTAACTACCCCATCACTTTTTACTATTTGGTATTCCTATTTATGGTTTTTTCTCACTTGAGCTATTTATTATGTGTTCTTTTTTTTGGTGGGGGGGGGGGGGAGCAATACTATTGCAAATCGAGCGTGTAGTGTCAAATCTAATTAACATTAATTTTGGTTATATCATTTAAGAAAGATTTATCTATCATGCGTTTTTTTATTTCACATTTATTTAAATAGTAACCTCAATTGAAGAATCAACATGCATTTTTCCTTTGGGATTATAGGCTAGGCTTCGCTTCATGGTTCTTCATATTTTATTGGTTTGGATTAATTTTTCGGATAGAATTATCAATTACAATTAACTCTTGAAATTTAGGGACCTCTTATGATTTTATTTTGGAAAGTTTTAATTGAGTGGAGGTGGTACTTGGCCCTCAATCAACTTGCCACGTGGCAAGCAAGCATCAAAGCTTTCTATTTACTCTGTTGTTATAGTCTGACCAATAAATTACCTACTTTTTTCCCACTAGGAGATGCTAATTTATTCATGGTATGATCAAAAGGTGTTTTTGGCTCATTAGTGGCATTAAAGGTGTTGAAAGCGCGAGCGGAAACCTCATAGACTCAAAGACTATAGGTCACATATAATATATATATATATATATATATATATATATATATGTTTTACAATTATTACTTAGGGTTTCTACTGCGTGCATAAGAATAAGATGGTAGCAGAGGTTTGGCAAACCCTCTTCCCCTATCACAGGGCAAAGAGGCTGATTGCTTCCGTTATCAATGATAGGAGTTGAAGACCCTCTACTAGTGGGGGCAGAGGGTCGCAACAACCCTATGCCTGCCATGTCAACACTTTGCTGCTAGATGATTGGTTGGATTTCAATTAAAGTGAATGATTCAAACTTTATTGCATTTGGTACTTAAATTAATCTTTGTCCATGTTATCGCAATTCGTTGTTTGGTAATAATTGGTGAAATTTAATCTCCTTAATGGTACTTGAATGGACACGGACTTGTCATCTCTTCAGATCATGTTAAGAATGCGTAATGACTTGCCCTCGACTAGCTAAAGAAATTGAATTAATATGATGCCCAAAAGATAAATCAGAATACAACATGACCATGACGCGAAGAAGTATCCGGAAGTGGAGATTAAAGAGAGAGCCTAATTCTCAAGACATTAAGAAAGCATTTGGCTTGTCCAATTTAACTAGTCATTACTTTATGAGTACTCAATAGCGTATATTATATGTTTCACACTACATAAATTATCCCATGTTGACTCTATTCATGTGCGGCATCCTCACATGTATACCTGAATTACTATTTCTATGTGCCTCCAACTCCCTCTAAGACATAATAGGTACATAATTGCACCAACATATCCCCATAGAAATATCTCCTTGAGGCACATGACATTTGATATTCTAATTTATCAAGAGTCATTGTTTTATCAGGATATCTCCACGACTACAAACACGCAAAATCTGATAGATCTACAAAATTTTCTTCCTTGAGATCTATTCTAAGCATTGATAAAAGCTAAAAACTCAATCAATTAACTATCCACTATGATACTACTTATCAGGACTTGCAATAAAAATTTCATAATTCAAAAAAGAGGCTAGTGGCAAAATGATATTGATAGATGGAGATTTTGGCGTGTCCTCATTTGTAAAGATGGATTCCACGATTAGCTATTAATTTTGATTTGAAGAAGTTATAAATTTGTTCTTTGAGCAGATGAATCCTAACATTGTTCTAATGATTCATCTTGCCTTTCTGGAACTTGATTTGTTTTGAAGTTGTCTAAGATTTGTCTTAATTTATAGTTAGACAACGATGTTTCTCTCTTGTATTTAAGTGGAATTGAATGAAATGTTATTTCGACAAAAAAGAAGTCATGAGGTGCAGGTAGATATATAAACTGTTGCATACCATGTCTATTATTCATATGACCCAATTCGCTATTTAATGACATTGAAAACATAAATATGTTTTAACAAATAGAAATTACTTTGTAAAGTTAGATTTTCGATTTCTTTCACCCTAAAAATTAGCTCAAAGGATAAAATTTTTTCTCATATTTATAAATTGATACTTGTCTTTTTTCATAGCCGACGTGGGATAAACCTTACCACAAACTCCCGTGGTAAGTAAGAATGTTGGCGGCACAAAGAAAAAAAAAAAGTACAGGCATTTAATATTCGCATCTGGTCTTTATTTTACTACTGTCAACACTTTTAAGAAAAGAAAACAGTCGATTCACTTAGGTTAGTCCACATAAGCCTTTTGAGCGAGCACACCGGCTTGCATTAATTGCTTGTCTCAGATCAGCATATAATATAAAGCGTATAATGTGAAAGGGAAAAGTATATTTAAATAGGAACGAGCTTCTTTTGTTGCTGTTTGCTGGTGTTGGGAGAGAAGAGGAACATCCAAAGCGCTGCCATTACTGACTACTTCTAAGCTCTCTCTCTCTCTCTCTCTCTCTCTCTCTCTGCTTCTGATGCCCTCGGTGTGTGGCGGTTTCATCACATGTCCTGTCACCACGCCAACCCCTCCCTCCTCCTCCTCCTCCTCCTCCTCTATCAGCTCCATGTATTTCTTCAAAGCCAAAGGGAAAAAAAATCACCTGAGAGAAATTGCGAAGAAAGAGAAACCCAATTCTCCTCATTTTTACCCCCCTCTCTCTCTCTAGCTAAAACCCTAACTCCGGACGTATCTATAAATCCATGAGTGCTGCTAGTAGCCAACTAGCATATGTAGCCTAGGAATTATGTTGGGCTCTTTCAGCTCTAATAATTCCCATGAAGAAGAGGAACAAGACCACCACCATCATCATCACCATCACTCAGACTCACCCTCAGATCTGCAGCATCACCAGTTTCACTACCACCACGTCATTCCCCACCACCATGCTCCACCTCCTCTCCCCTCTCCATCTTCATTCCCTACGCCGCCGTCCACGTTGTCGTCGTCCTCTGTCATTAACACCCGCCAATTGCTCGTCACCTGCGCGGAGCTCCTCTCCCTCTCCAACTTCGCCCCTGCACACCGCCTCATCTCCATCCTCTCCGCCAATTCTTCCCCCTACGGCGACTCCACCGAGCGGCTCGTCCACCAGTTCTCCCGCGCCCTCTCCATCCGCCTCCACCGCTCCGCTGTGGCCGCCGCCGCGGCGCCTCCCAACCGCAGTTCCCTCCTTTTCCCTCACAGGAGCAACAGCAGTACTGTCTTTGGATTCGGTGTGGATTCCGCCGTTAGGCCCGGCCAGGGATCGGACCCGAGCGCTCTGCAATCGTGCTACCTAACCCTAAACCAGGTCACGCCCTTCATCCGGTTCAGCCACCTGACGGCGAACCAAGCGATCTTGGAGGCCATCGATGGACAGCGAGCCGTCCACATAGTGGACTTGGACATCATGCATGGAGTCCAATGGCCTCCATTGATGCAGGCCATTGTGGAGCGATCAAGCACTAACGACAAAAATGCTCTACTTCTCACTCCGACGCTACGAATCACTGGGGCGGGCCACGACCTGGAGGCCCTTCATCGCACGGGCGACCGGCTCTCCACGTTCGCCCAGTCCCTGGGGCTTGAGTTCCAATTCTGCCCCCTCCTGCTCCCACACGACGCCCTTTCGGTTGCCCTCCACGCGGCGATCCCATCGGAGATCTCGACCCTCCCTGACGAGGCCCTTGCCGTGAACTGCGTCTTGTGCCTGCACCGACTCCTAAAGGACGACGCGCGCGAACTATCCATCTTCCTTAGGAAGATCAAGGCTCTGAGGCCGAGGGTGGTGACGGTGGCGGAGCGGGAGGCGAGCCACAACCACCCGATGTTCCTGCAACGGTTTGTGGAGGCGCTCGACCACTACACAGCGGTGTTCGATTCGCTTGAAGCGACACTGCCGCCGAGCAGCCGGGAGCGGCTGGCGCTGGAGCAGGCGTGGTTTGGGCGCGAGATAGAGGACATAATCGGGGAGGAAGGCGAGGGGAGGCGGGAGAGGCACGAAAGGTTTGAGTCCTGGGAGGTCCTGCTCCGGAGCTCCGGCTTTGTGAACGTGCCCTTGAGCCCCTTCGCTCTGTCTCAGGCCAAGCTGCTCTTGAGGCTCCATTACCCATCCGAGGGTTATCAGCTGCAGATCAAGAACAGTTCTGCATTTCTTGGGTGGCAAAGTAGAGCCCTCTTCACAGTCTCTTCTTGGCGCTGATTATCACTCACTCGCCAATTCAGAACACATATCAATTACTCATAAAACCCTTCATATAATTATAACCCCCCTTTGTTCTCTTTCGTTTTGTCTTGTATATTACAGTTTTAGAGAGGCTTTAGGCTCAAGCTAGCTCAACCCCAGAAAATAGAGAGCCCAGAGAAGCAAAAGAAGAGGATGAGGGCTTTTGCTGATCTGGAAAGGTTGTACCTGCATGAATCAAGAACCTCTTTAGAACTAGGAAAAGGAAGAGTAGAAGCTAACTTCAGCTTAGTCTCAATTTGATCTACCATACGCGAAACCTGACCTAAAGCAAGATTCTGCATGCATGGTTGGGGTTGTTAGTTGCATGAGAAGTTTCTGTGAGAAGAAGAAGCGAGGATCGCGACACGAAGTCATCAGATCGACCAGCTAGCTCAACGTGAACGTCCTCGCTGCATCGCCATGCGCAAGCTTCGATTGATCAGCCGGTTCTTTCCCTTTTTTTATCTTGAAGAACTGAAAAACTCATTCTTATATGTGATTTTTATAGTTTTAGTGTACTAATATACTTGTTCACCTATTATATTTGGCCACTAATCTTCTCTCTCTCTCTCTGACATTTTTTTTCTTTGTTTTGTTTTGTTCTATCAATTGTTAAATTAGGAGTGTAATGTACGAACCCCACTTTGGTGGCCACTGTTGTGGAGCATATTTTTATTTTATGCGATTAAATGGAAGTAGCCGATTTTGAATGGTTGAAGCACCATTAATCTTCTAGACGGTTTTTGTGTTTTTGCTTTTCTTTGCACTGTTGTCGTCGGTATGCTATGAAGTGACCTTTTTTCCCTTCCATCGAAATTTCTTAATGCTGAATGATGCCTCCTTTTCTTTAGATGATGATGATGATGATGATGATGTGCTCTGTTTATTATTAATCAAAGGTCTTATCTCCAGATCTCTCTTTCAATTAATTAAATCACAATCGATATGATGACGGTGACTACCTTCCTTTTCATGAAAATGTGCCATTCTTGTCAGCTGAAATTCTTTGGTCTCTTTCTTTCGCTGCCCATCTCTCTTTAAGTCTCTCTCTTATAAATATATCAATTCGAGTACGATTAGAAATGTTGAGTTTGATTTTAAAACTTAGCATCGCAATAATAATGATAGACTTTTACAAAGCATTAAATATGACCCGTTTATATATAAGACCCCTCCTACAGCTTGCCTAAGTGGTTAGCATATTAAATTTTCGGATTTATTTTAATATATCTAGCATCGCATGGGGTTCTGGCCTTCTGAGAAAGAGTGGCGAGAGTGATGACTGAGTTTGCATGAGGGTTCTTGTTCTGAGGGAAGACCAAACAACCGTGCGATATCAACTGTTATGTTTGCACTTGTCTTTTTGAGATTGAAGGGGGCATGGTAATATACTATTCAAATTATTATTAGGTACCAAACAATCCCTAATTTATGCCCTGTGTCCCCCTCAACAAAACCATGAAAGTTGTCAAAATAGAGGCTACCACTGCCCACCCTTTGCCTCCCCCAGGACCCTGCAACCTTTTTGAAGCACACTTGTGCTTTGGTATCTCTCGGGTCCTGCGGTTTTTCTAGGACCACCTCCACTTCATTATTTATTTATTGATTCCTAGGCTTTGTCTCTTGCTTATGGCTTTAGAGCAAATCCCACTCTTCAACATCCTTTTCTAAATATATCCCCCCCCCTCTCTCTCTCTCTCTCTCTCTCTCTCTCTGAATTCATTATAATTAGGTACATTTAGGGTATGACAGAGATGGGTCGATTCCATATGGATTGATTATACTGTGCATCATTCGCTAAGGCTCAAACTTGCTTGATTTGTAGACTTCCAGAGGAAATCTAATTCGATCGATCTTAGATTTTTCTTCGTTGCAGCATTGATTGCATATAGTGATTGACATGTTCGAGCTTGAACCAACTCGAGTTTTTTTTAAGCACCCAAAATTGTTATATAACCTTCACTTGAACTTGAACTTGGATTTGAGTTTGTGTAGGTTTTCAAATGACGATCTAATTAAAAATAACTTGAGTACTTCTTTAGTACAAAGAAATGCAAATTAGCAAAAAAAGTTTGCGCAAGATGAGTAGTAATAGAAGCTTGAACTCCATTCGAGGCATGATACCTGAGCTACAGAGTCAAACTCAATAAGGATTAACTCAGAGTCGTTGACCTCGATCTAAACGAGTTTGAGTAGCTAACTGGCGAGACCATTCTTGTTGCGATCAGCTCCTTTTGGTTGTAGGTACCATCATCGTCGGATTAAAAGACAACATACTATAATCATAACAGACAAGTCACAACTCAAAACCCGCTTTTTTCGGTGTTAATGATAAAATCGGTCTAAACGATATAATTATTTCAAGAAGTGCTATGTATATTAAGACCAGTCTACGATATAAAAATATTAGTTGATGCAAGATATTCGACACATTCATGTCAATTCTGTAAATGTCAGTCTTAAACTATCTAGCATAATATTCGGATCATTTTCTTTCCATATCAAGGTTTACATGGGTTCTCTTTTGAGTTCATAAGCATCAAGCATTCCATTCATTCATAAAATTTGCAAAGAAAGAAAATATCATGAACTCCCAAAACTTTGACAATGCTCACATATTGATACGTTAGATCCCTATATAATTTTTTTCGTAATTTTTTGAAATCCGAATTATATTTTAGACTTTTGGGGTAACAAAAACATTTTCTGTTTGGCTTATTCTTATGTCTAAACAAATAGACTCTTTATGTGTGTCACTGTCAATGCCTAAGAGGGGTTGGTGACTTATTCATCTTAGTTGATCATCGAAAGAAAGGAATCTATCCTTACATATGTTAATAGTTTGATTCCTCCTATTTTATAATAATTACAGGCTTACTCTTACTTCCCAAGTTTCGCCATAACCAGAAAATGAACAGCATCAGAAACATGCACCCACACAGGAAAGAAACCAGGGAACATCCCCTTGACCCGCTCGGAGATCGGGACTTTATTGAAAGGGGCTCGATCCTTGCTACAAAGGGAGCGGTGAAAAACGAAATGAGGGTTTGCGTGTATGAATTAGACGTTGAAAACACTTCTCAAAACCTTCTGTTCACTCCCTGACATTGATAAGATGGTTTGTACGTGAAAAGGGAAGGCAAAGAAAAAATAAAAATAAAAAACACTTCTGTCTTCTGTCGCATGGCGAGACACTCCTTACCTCCAGTAGATCTAGAGTAGGTAGCTAGCTTTTGCATCTTCGCTGTTGTAAATAAGATCGGTTTGGTATATAAATATCAGAGTTCAATACATTTTTCAAAATTCAGATTGACCCCCACCACGTTTTTCGCTTCGGTGACTAACTGTCTATCCTGTGTGTTAATCACGAAATCGGCTTCACTCTTTTGGGCGCCAACAATGAGACGAGCTAGATTCGCACAATATACATTCCCAAATTTTCATACGGCACATTGATAGGCAGGATTATTCTTGTATCCAGACACAGTTTCAAAATCAACAGGTATGTGTATATTTGCGATTATTCGATCAGCATCGAAATGTGGACACGTGCCTTTGATCTCGACGTCATTTGCGAAAAGGAAAAGATTCCAAGGGTCATTTCTTTAAAGACGAAATCCATCCGAATCTGGTGCACCCATTGACTTAAAAATGAACGCAGCAACCATCCCTAGCTGACTCAAGGTGTTGACCTTTTTGACCTCCGTGTCCTGTTGAGAAGAACCCCACCAGCTTTGGTTTGAATCTTTTGCGGGCACTGATGAGTAATTGGCGCACCTTTTGTCCCCCCAAGTCGGCAAGTCAATATAAATATTTCAGTGGTGAGCATGGGGACACAAACTGGGGTATCTGTCAAGTGTTTTGATCCGCTACAACCGATTAAACTTTTCTTTGGGGCTTCCTCAATCATTCAGTGTTGCTTCAGAAAAGCAGGCCTTGGGATATTCCTCTTATGCGTCTTTTTTTTTTGATCATATTATGCGTCTTAACATATACTAATCGTGGATATTTTGTTGGCACCCTCTTCATATAAAATGTGCCCTGATTGTGTATTGCTCTATCTTGAGATTTGTTACTCTGGGCGTTCTCCCTATCTAAATTATTCTTCCTTTCTCTGTCGTGTGCCCATGAGCATTGAAGTTCAGCTCCACTTTAGACATACACTCAAGATGAGATGTGCTCCTGAATGGACTAATATTTATTGACAGACGAAAGCAATCATACATACGGTGGTGTGGTGATGGTGGGTGTAGCCCTACCAAGTAGATTTTCATAAGGTCATATTTTTCTCCATTCTTGATTGGAGATTACCCTTATGATTAACCGATTACATACATCTCTATCGTTTATAATGATATTTAGTTATATCTGCATGTAGTGATGTCGATAACTTGGCTCCCATCAATTAGAAATATGACCAAAAGAAGATATCCACTAACAATGATGGAGGAAAATATAGCATTTTCTTTCCCAATCTCTCCATTAAAACTGCAAAGCTAGAACAAGCGATCAATGCAATCCTCGAATGGCCCCAAAAAAGAAGAGAGAAAATCAACAAGCAAAATCAAGAAACACGAGCGAACGAGATCTAAATCTATATCTAGAATTTTCAAATGCCTAATCCCTCCAATAAACAAAAACAATTACAGAAAACTCATACCACGTTATGTATTAACGCTTGGATTAAGAATTGCATTCGTGAAGGAACTATAATAATCAAGGATATTTGAATGGTCAGGCATTCCCGCTGTTCAACTATATCAGATGTCCCGTGTGATGTCACACACCGCAAGTCGTGACCTCCTCCTTCAATAATGCTCTTGATGTCTCCAGTGAGCAGCATGTATTGCTGAAGTCACACGCTTGGGTCCTCCTTATAGGGAGAATTGTCAAAATTAGCACCATTAGAGACTAATCAATACGTGCAGTTCCGAAAAAGCTTTTTAGCTTCCACAGGTCCACTTGCAGAGAGAGAGAGAGAGAAAGAAGCATCAATCAATTATCACCATAAGTCAACCCACTAGTCAATACTGATAAGATAGCATAGAGATGTTCAAATCTATTCACTCCCCAGCTGACATGCATGTTGGTTTTCTTTTTTTTTTTTTCCCATCAACAGTATCTAATTGCCAAAGCACTATTCCAGGATGCGATGCACGACTAATGACACTTTAATTTGTTAAAATTTTCTTTTTAGGACAAAAGTTCAATTTGGTTAGTTGAAGGAGAAAGAAATTAAGGAAAAGGGTTACATATAAAATATTGGATGGCCATATATCACTTGGAGAAAAGTACCCAAGATTGATTGATTGACTGATGATTGATTGATGGATTAAGAGCTAAAAAAGCATGGTTAACTTACGGCAGATGGAGGCTACTGTAACGTCACCCAATCAATGAGACATTTCAGCAATGAAATGAAATCTCTGCCCAACCAAAAAAACCCAGAAATCAACATCCAAAAATATCAAACCCCAAATCCTCAGCAAGAGCATCTCTGCTTGATGCATATTTCTGGTCAATGGCAAAAGTCATCTGGGTGAAGTATCAGCCTGCCCAGCATACCCCACCGTTTGCTAGGCCTCTCTTTGAACCGTGCGCTAAGCACTGTTTCTTGGAGTTTCCAAGTATCAACATTTCATGACCAAAACCACCCACCTGGGTGGCGCAGTTGGCTTTGGGCCTCCTCCCCCTCACGAAGAGGAAAGGTTCGAAACCCCAACGCGTCGCAGGGTGACTTACCTGGTGGCACGTGTGTGATGGCTAGCATGTGTCGCCCCCAGTGGTTTACTCCCGACATCCGGTCGTGCGGGGTTCCCTGGGTCACCAAAAAAAAAAAAAAAAACATTTCATGACCAAACTATCCACGCTAGAATGATGAAGGGCAGAGTCCTTGTGCTTATTTTAGAGCGAATGGATCATTCTGATTAGCAGCCGAAGGATTGGATGATGCTCCTAACTTGCACGTGGAATGCATGTCTCATCCCGAATAGCCGCATGTCCC
Source organism: Eucalyptus erythrocorys (assembly GCA_014182555.1). NCBI lineage: Eukaryota > Viridiplantae > Streptophyta > Magnoliopsida > Myrtales > Myrtaceae > Eucalyptus > Eucalyptus erythrocorys. Next base: position 31,134,603 of record CM024602.1, read on the forward strand.
AAATTTTCACCTAGGACATGGACGCATGCATACGAATTTTCCATGAACCCGCTATATCCAATCATTGTGATTAACAAGAAGAGAATTTTATTTTGTTTTAAAAGCAAGATGATCTCAATAGATTATTTTGGGTGAGTAGGATCCTTAACCCATCATTCCAAGCTGTGTGGCATCAAGGGTTTCCTGGTGCTTCCCTGATTCTTTGTTCACAGCGTGTGTGGGTGGGTGCGTGGGGGAGGGAGAGAGAGAGAGAGAGAGAGAGAAGTGAAGGGGTTTGGACACAAGGGTGCTGTGGAGGGGACGAGGATCAGGTGGAGAGCGACAGTCGAGATTTGCTGCAATAAATAATGGGGGGTACTGTCTGGAAGCAGGATTCTCATTTTCAGACACTATTATCGACTTACATGTGAATGTACATCACATATATTATTTATTATTATTATTATCATTTGTTCGGAACACGTATATTATTTGGGTAAACAAAAAGAGCATGAATAGTTGATCGACGAGCCTGACAATATTATCCTTATTCATAACAATTTCTCATCCGCGCAAAATATTTGATCTAAATATCCATTTTTTCAATGAAAATTTTATGAAAAATGAAAATATTTTCATAAAAATCATTTTCAAAATTAATTTTCATTCGTTTAGGAGTTGAGAGAAAATAGTGAAAGTTGTTTCCACCCAATCTAGAATTATTGTTTTTAATCCATAAAATGTTTTTTTAAATCGATTAATTTTTCATTATTCAAACATCGAAAAATCGAAAAATAATTTTTAAGAAATAATTTTTCTTCAAATAAACGAATTTTAAGCATCATTATTTAACACCATCCGATGTCAGTGAACATATTACAATAGGCCCATCAAGATTCGCAAAGTCAAGAATAAGAAGCTAGGTACACAAGCTGCTCCTCCAAGTAAAGCGATTTCGACCTCGTGACCTCACGTATCACGGGGACATAATTTTTTTTTTTTTTTTTTTTTACGGGGACATAAGTTAACCGGGTATGGAATTGAAGGAGAGAACAAGCAAATCAGACGGTCAGCCATGCCATTTCTTCGTAGGGATCCTAGGGAATAGGGGAATAGGATGTCGTGGGACATGCTGAGCTCGCTTTTGTGTGGACGGGACCGTGTGCTAGAAGTCAAAGTGAAAAGAAAAAGAAACGAAAAATGAGGGAGAGGGGGCAGGTTTGCATTTATTATGTTGGATCGTACCATTCTCCTTCGCTCAGACTGCATGAACCTAACCCCACATGAAGATATCATTTCATTCACAAACATAGAGAGAGAGAGGGTGTGCTCCCAGCTCGACATTATCCTCGCAAGCTACAATTCCTTTCATCCCGATCATGAACCTTCCAAGGTGCAGCATGCCGATCGACTCACTGCAAGTAAGCGGGGAATTTTCTATTATCAACGAGCACAAGCGTCTATGGAGTGCTTCAAACTTACAAAAGATGACAGGAACGAGTGATTTCCAAGGGTTTTTAAGGAAGTGGTCATTCAGTTGAATTATCCCGAGCCCGTTAAGCCGTCTGGCGGTTGTGCAGAACAGGAGAAAAAGGACCGTTTTCAACTACAGTAGTGTCAGCTAAATGCAGCGACTGGCCATAAACACGACGGAAAAATGCCTTTTTGACTTAATACAAATGCACATTCGGTGTCCACATTCCTCTATGCTGCAAATAGTCCAAACCTTACTTGGGCGTTTACACTTTCTTATGTGGTAATGCCTACCGAGCAATTCAGAAGGATCTAGTCATTTCGGATCCAAACATCCCAATTGCCCGGAAAGCATGGTACAAATTATTTTCCTAGATCCAATCATCTAATATGCAATGCATTGAAGGGCAACTAGGGACCAATAGCGGGTGTGAATGCCTTGGGTACTTGAAGCTAGTCTCGCCCCGTGTGCAGAACCCAATCTAGTGAGCTCCCATTTCTTCAGGTTTTGGCCAGGAGCAAAAGCTCATCATTCTCCCAATAGAGCAACCGCAACCCATGCACAGAAGTGTCCTATTATTGGTGAAGAACTGTCATTACTCACGTTTCCCAAAAAGCACAACACCCATATCTTGTGACAAACCATTACTCAGCCACAGTTCCAGAACCAATAAAATCATCATAGGGGGAACTCCTTCTGCAGAACGTCCAAATTGCGCGAATCACAAGCATTCAGCATATCGTGCCTAGAAGCAGAGCTGCAAAGGAGACAGCATGGACAAAGGCAGATCTTTATATATGCCCGCAGAAATACTGCTATCAGAAGCCAACTTCTACATTGGGCAAGGTCATACCTTAACGAGATTCTTAAGTATTGCCATGCATTGTCTGCCTTAGGATTCATGGAAAGTGCACGGACATAGTAACGGATAGAGTCTTCATACATGCCCTAAATGGGGAAAAGACATAAGTAATGAAAGACAGTGCCAAAAATTTTCCATACATTTTATGGATCATTAGTGCCAAAAGTTTATTTGGGAGCAGTGTAGACAGTCACTACATGCCACAACCAAAAGAAATGCATGAAAGTATTTTATAGCAATTCCCGACAGGACATGAAAAACAAGTTGAATACGATGCATATTTACCGAGAGGAATGGAAACCCAAAGCTGACACAACACGGCAGGACTTAACTTGAAACCAACATCAATTGACACATTCATCGCTCGCTCGCTGTGATGACAAGAAATGACACGAATAGTCGACATGAATATGACAACCCGACACGAATAGTCAACATGAATATGATGACCAGATACGAATTGCCACTCTAGAGAATGTCCATCTCTTCCCATGTAGATGCATATTTACATGTAGATGCATATTTACTGAGAGGAATGGAAACCCAAAGCTGACACAACACGGCAGGACTTAACTTGAAACTAACATCAATTGACACATTCATCTCTCTCTCTCTCTCTCTCTCTCTCTCTCTCTCAAGCAAAAAGTTGCTATTTGCTATTTAAAACACATAAACTAACAGGCCCTAAACTATCATCAGCATTACAATGTTTTTGCGTGATTTTACCCAGACATCATAGACATTGGGGCTGTTCTTCTCTGAGCAAAGAAACTAGCCATAGTGCAATAATATGCATGGTCCAACAGCAAATCGTTGCTTGAACGACCAAAAGGGTAATCAAATTCAACGTCACTCCACCCTCAAATTTGCAATACATGCAATCAAATAGTTTAATTTCACCAATAACTAGACAGAAAGACTGATGCAGGAGAGTTTACCTGGTTGGCATAACTAATCCCCATATTTGCCCACGCTCGAACATAATTAGGCTTCAAATCAAGAGCCTGCAAACACAGAGAACGTATGTGAGAGAGCGAGAGAATCAATCCCAGGTTAAGAAATAGGCTAAAGATAAATTGGCGACTCTTATCTCAGAGGAACAATAGATGATCTCTCAAAGAAGCAAATGCACCTTGCCGAGTCATTTTTCAGCCCACTTTCATCAGGATGTTATAACATTGACATCAATACTTAACAGTTCAAGTTATCTAGTTACCTACCCTTTTCATTCCTCTATGTACATAAGCAAGCAAGCGCATGGAAGAAGTGCGTGTTCACACAGTGACATACAAACACAAGTCCATAGTTAAGATAGAAGAAGGAAGTACAGGTTAAGCAAAAGGTCTTCAAAAGAGTTACTACCATGACTTACAGAAACAGTGAGAACTCACTCCATATTCACAACAAACTTAGGATAGACAACAGTGTGTGCAAATGCAGTTCACATAAAAACTGCATGGATTTACCGTAGTAGTCAAGAAATCGACTGCATGTAGATTAAGTGCACAGCACAAGTTCAACTGCAAACAACCCAAGTGCAAACAGTCATGTTCGGACCATTCAACCCAACTTCGGCTCATATCTAGTCCATGATATCAGCAGGCTTTCATGGCCCAGAATTATCCATCTTAGGTGACTTTCCACGTCAAAAAAAGAAACATGGCTGTGACATTTCTTTGGTAGCAGTACAGATTAGCTATATAGCTGTTAGACATGGAAAGAATTGTTTCCTCCACATTCATTAACTACAACGAAAATTTTAACAATACACGTCTCACTAATTTGCTTGATCCATTTCCCCACATCTCGCAATTGACACACTCACAAGCCAAAAGTGATTATCCAAACACCATATATGGTCATATAAAACGTACCTTTTGATAAGCCAAGATTGCATCAGCGCTCTGAACACTGTTGGCTTGTGTTGCGCCAAGTTTGTTCCAAAGTGAGTAGTCATTTGGCTTAAGTTTCAATGCCGTTTGGAAAGAGGCAATAGCTCTATCATATTCTCTCGACAAGTTATAAAGTACACCGAGTACGATGTGCACATCAGCATCCTCAGGAGACATTTGTGCCGCGTCATTAAACAATCTAGAAACCTGCTTGTGAAATAGAAAGCTTTTAATTTTCCACATATTTTGATCACCAAATTTTGTCTAAATGGATGCAAACCGTAAGGAATCTTGTACTGACACTTACATCAGCATGATATAAAGACTCAGGCATATCAGAAGATGCCAGCGTTGCATACTTTGGATGATGATGCAGCCACCCATGTAAATATCTCAATGCAGCAGCCTGCTCCAGCTCTGCAACAGAAAATTTCAATTATTAGGAACCATTCATAATCCGATGCTTCTATTGCTTCTTGATCTTGTCCAAAAGAGAGATCCGTGGAAAAGGACTTCTATTTCTCGAACTTGAGACAACTCCAGATCAATTGAATTAGAATTTTCAAACAAACCTCAACTAGTGAGAAACTCCATTGACACAAAACTCAACTTGATTCAAATATCTAGAATCAACTTGTAGTCTCAAATTGAAATGTGCTCAAGCTTGCACTCAAATTATCGAAGTGAAAAAAAAAAAAAAATTGAGAACTACATTGTTTAATTTTCAATTTTCTTAACCATGTGAACACGTTACATATATAGATTTTCAACAACTCGAAGAAGCACAGGAGCCAATCAAGTCAAACTTGACTTGAACTGGAGAATTATAGAGCCAATCTTAATTATCGAATAATAAAAATTTGAGTGATAATTTATAAGTCAAGTTCAAGGAGCTTGCAAATAACTCTGTCTACACTACTGAGTACAAGGAAGAAAGTGGAGTCACATCATGCAATTCATTAACTGATGAATGCTGCCATCGCCAAAATTAGCATTAAAAAGCATATGGGATTGCTCGGTAACTTTTGCTGTTAACTTTGCACCTACCATTTGTGTGACTGACACCAAGGGAAAGGAGCACTTCCAAATTCGTTGGATCAGCCTCCTGAGCTCGCATCATTGCTGCAATAGCCTGCATTTATTTTGTTTCAAGTTAATCCACGAGGTTCAGTTGAACAACTTAAGATCCCTGCTGAAGCACATTGGCATTAATGAACTACTAAATATATGTTGCATAGCTCATTTAAAAACACCCAGGCCACTTGTTATTGCCAGTTAACTCTATTTCCTCGTGCTAAAGATTCTCAGCTATACACTCACTGAAAGACTGATGACAAGGGCAGAATTAAGTAGAATGAAACAATTGGAGGTACTTGGGTTAAAACAGCTCATTACCCCTCTGTCATTAAGTTGGTATGACTGATTACTATAAAAATGCACCGAACCCGAAGTACTTCAAAATACCAGTAATAATCAAGAAAAAACTCCACTTATACAACATACTAAAGAGGGTACATCTTAAAAATTTAGAATCTCCAATGGGAACAAGGGATCAACGAGTTGTTTGACAAGCAGATGGCAGCTTTCTTGTGAGTCTACAATAGAACAACAAACTCGGGAAAAAGACGTGTTCAAAGCAGCAACAATTAATTTGCCTGAGGAAGCATCCTAAGCATAGAACACACTTAATGACTTTCAAATACAGTAAGTTGAATAACCTGTTGATCATCATCATTCTCTGCATGTGCTATGCCAAGTAATCTCCAACCTTCAGCATTATCAGGATTTTTAAGAACTTCAGCCTCTAAAGCAAGAATTGCTTCACTCAGAAGCCCTCTGCGGAAGAGGCCTTGGCCTTCTTTTAAGGGATTAGGGTGCCCAACATATGGATTCATATCTGAGAAAACATACACTCCCCTTGAACCATCTGACTGCTGCTTTTGCTCATTCCAGAACCTGAAAGATACGACATAAATGAAAAGGACAAACTAAGACAGGTAATTATGTTAAAAAATCATTTAATAGTCATAAACATGGTTAATTCCATGCTAGTATCTCAGAGACTTGACACTCATTATCTAGAATTGCTGGAAACAAAAGCAACATTCAGATTTCAGACACGAAGGCAAAATCCCAAAGAAAGTGGTCAGACTAACGTCTTTGTTGAAACTGCTTCAAGGATAAACTGAACAAGAAAAACTTAGGAGAGGAGATACACATTTCAGAGTGCTCACTGGCTGTCATGATATGCAGGAATCCGAACACTTTCTTTACAGGAATTTGTCAATATATTATGATAATGCCTTTTCCCCTGTCCCAAGTTTATCAGTGGGTACAGCAGCATCAGTAAGACACATAACTATCTGATAAACAATTCACTTCCTTCTCCAGAAGACGGTGCCTCTACATGGTGAGATTACCATATTATTTAAGAAAGCAAAGGAGAGAACAATAGATGACAGTGACACCATTTTCCCTTTAACGCATATCTTCAACAAGCACATGTATCATATTGTCAATAGGCAAACATCAAATTCACATTTCAATCCAACTTCAAAAGGCAATTTTCCCTTCACAAAGCATTGAATTTAGGCAATACTGCAAAAGATTTTGAGAGATGTATTGCTAAGAAATAACTACAGTGCAAGGAAAAGTATATTTAGCGTGTGCAGATATCAAGTTATTAGTTTCAATTATCAACCTTTACCCTAAGGAAGTTACAATTGATTGAATTTGGTCTCTACTTTCACATACAACATAATTAACTCACTCGTTGTATGCATTTGCCCAGTCATCAGCTGTATTGTCTCCCAAAGTCCCCTCAGCAACTTGCTTCCCAAATTCATCTGCCCAGTCATTAACATGCAACTTGGAGAATTCATTGACCCATTGATCATCTAGAGCTCCATTTGTCTCTCTTTCAGCAGCAAATTCATTAGCCCATTGATCCGGTCCATGGTGGAGCTGGGTCAAAAAGGAACTAGAATAAGGCGATGATGTCTCATAAAGAAGGCAGCCTAACCATTTTGGGGATATTCTATATTGCATATTAAAGGCATCCTATAACATTAGTATGTCAACCAAATGATGGCACAAAATTTCCTCCCGAAGATGTATGTAGTAGGACTGGTGCTAAATCGAAATGCTTCAGATTCCCTTGCTTGAGCACTGCGCCCACGCATTTGCTCTGTTTAACAGTTGTCACTTGAGAAAACATGAAACAGTGAATGTATGCCAACTCTAATGATTATATTGAATAAGAACATAAAGTAAGGTTGCCCATAAACTCAATCAACTTGTGACTCACATATTCATCAGCCCAAGAAGGACCTGCAGGGTGCTGTTGCTGAAATTCTGATGCCCAGTCCCCAGGTGCAGGCTTTACTTGATTCTCATCCATGATAAGTTCGCCACGGCTCATCTTTGATAAAAACTGAAGGAACTTGGAGTTCTGCAGAACATAAAATGATGTTTGACATTTCAATCGAGCGAAAACTTGACCACATAAATACTCATTTCAAAAGGATTGACATGAAGATATTATCATTTAAATGCCAATACATTTGGAAGGACACTTCCAAAATACTGTCATAACATCTAATAGGAAGAGCATGTTTGTTTTTCATCAATAGGAGCACAAATTACTTTTCTTGGCTTTCCTGCTTCCCACAACATTTAAACAATCATCCAAAGACCAAAAAGTTATGAAAACATTTTATGTAAATCTATGTATCAACATCTCAATCATGAAAAAGTTTTCAAATGAATTAAATAAAGTCAAAGTATACGAGCCACAAAATGTAAAAGTCGTCCAGGCAAACCTAAGTAAACTAGTTTTAACGACATTCATAGTATGATAAAGATCTAATGCATAGCACCCTAATGAATAGGCAGACTATATCATGAAATTATACTATAAGTTGCCACTGGTACAATGTAGTGCTTAGGATAACATCATCTCTCCCAAGCAGCTATAGTTTTATGGCTAATGAAAGTACAAAGTGACCATCTCTTCAAAACAGAAGCAGAGGAACAAACTGAAAAGTATATCTTGGATGAGACCCGTGTAAGCTTCCCAAGGACTAACATTGAAATTCATTGCAAGTTAACAAGACCTAAATTTGCTCTTTCAAAGTTAAGCTTTTGACTTTTGAGTTAATTGCAGCAGTAGCAAAGTTTCATAGCTGAACACCTCATAGCAACAGGTCACACATTATAAGCAAGGTGAAACATTTGCCCACCAAAGAAGAGAATCAGCAGCTGTCAGTTAAGCTTTTGACTTTCAAGTTAATTGCAGCGATAGGAAAGTTTTATAGCTGAACACCTCATAACAGCAGGTAACACATTGGATGCAAGGCGAAACATTTGCCCACCAAAGAAGAAAATCAGCAGCTGTCTTATGATATTTTGTTCACAAAGGAGTCAAAAGTCACATTCTCACTCCAAGGGCCACACGAATGCATATCCAACATCACATCTCACTCCATTTCCACTAAAGAGCCAATCAAAAAAAAAAAAATGGTGGCTGCTCCAAACACTCTGAAAGTCAGCTTCACTAACAGGGTGAGCACATGATTGTCCATTTACAAGCATTTAATGAGTGCACCCTCTTTTGTCATCCCATTCAGTATATGAGTCCATGTAAAACCTTTTGTATAAAGAGCATCACTATTTACACGGAACAGGTTGACATTCTAAACTAAAGGCCATAAGACGCTGATCTAAATTTTCTGCATCAGCCAATTCTACTTAATACAGAAACAGCTTCAGACACTCATTTCAAAATTTTGAGGTGAATTCAGTCTCAAAAAGACAATGCAACTAGCTATAATCCTTCATAGTTTGTGCAATAGCATGATAACACCATAACAAAAAAGATAAGCATCACCAATCAGATTGCATCCTAACCTATCGCACAATTAAAAATGACATTCTCGATGATGCCAAAACATAAATGAACAAGAGATAAAGCCACCAGTTAAGTAATCAAGATTAACATTATGAACCTGAAACTTGGGATCTTCATCTTGTGCTAATATGTGAGCAAGCATTCGAGTCTGCTCCATCGCTGCTAAATTAGGGACGTTGACACCCCTCATTTGATCAACAGTAGCTAGCTGAGAATATTGCTGTAGCCACAACAAGTTTTCATTATACTTTTAGAAAGAAGGATTATGCAGCTAGGTTAATGGACTACTTATCCCTCTGGATCAAAATACATAACTGCACAAGGAATAGATACACGGACATATTTTGTTAAGATGATCTTTGTCATCCACATTAGCTAAACTAAAACCACACTACAATTTAATACTGAATGAAAACCTAATCCTTTTATCAGAAAAATAATTGAGATAGCGCTGTTCAGAATAATTTTCCTTCTTAATTTTGTTTTAAGTCCAGAATTTTGTTTCCTTGGAGCTTTGAAATACTGCAAAAAAATATTCAATAATGCACAACCATTGCTTTCGCATGTAACACCTAGGTCAAGGACGAGATTATCTATGAAGTCTAGTTTGACTTTAATACAGGTTAAATTATTCCTTGCCTGATCAAACTCAGAAGCCCAACCATTAGCACCATGCTGTTGCTCAAAAGAATTGACCCAAGCATCGGGACCACCAAGCTCGACACGGTGTTGGTTAAATTCTGAGGCCCATGCATCACCAACATGGGGGCCAGGTTTCATCATACCCTGTGACTCATTCCAATAATCCTCCAATTCACGAAATCTCCCAGGCAGAGGTGCCTTGCCACGAACATCACTGTCAATATCTAAGGAGTGCAAGAGTGTGTTCACCTAAAATTGAGGGAAAAGAAAAAGCAAATGGTAAATGCCAAGCAAAAAAGAAAATAAAAGGAGAGAATATGCATGTGAAACCAAATTTAGGAGGCGAAGCAAGAGAAATGATGAAATGCCAACACAGTTTGTCATGAAGAAGGGCAGCAAATCATGCATAAGAATCTATAAAGAGAGTTTGAAAGATATAAAAAATTAATAGATAGAAAGATTGACAGCATACAATACTCGAGGTGCATTTGGGGCAAAGATGGGCTAAATGACTAAACCAATGAGGCGACCATTTATTTATGGAAATCCCATGTTGAATATTATCAGAGAAAACACGTTTGACACAACCAACTGAGAATTAATAATAACAATCAAATGCATCTAAACAACAGAAAAGTGAACATACCTGCGCATTGATAAAATCTTCACTCTTATCTGCAAAGAAGTGCCGTGCCATTATAGTGCTGCGATCACGTATGCATCGCTTATCACCCTCGGACAACCCTAACAACGGAAGTTGGGCAGGACGGAAAGGGAGACCACCACGGCTACTGTCAACAAACGAGTGCAGAAGGCCAGACAACACTCTCTGTGGTGGCCCTACAATATAATCAAGAGATTAAGACTCCAAGATAAACACCTCAAAATGCCAAAGATAAAATCTTTAGCACTATAGTAATAAGCATTTCTGGGCCTGTCCAATCTAATCTTTCTATAGTATGTAGAAGTTCTGCGAAATAATCTATCTGCATTTAAATATCCAGATGGTCCCAAAATCACCATTTTTTAGATGGTCTTACACCATTATCAGCTAGCCTAACTTACGAAAATTCACTTTACACAACGATGCATGCTTAGATATGAAGTATAGATGACTCACATATTACCAATGGTTTACAACTGTGAGAGCAGTACCAGTACCTTACATACCAAATAGCCAAACTTCTCTGAAGACTTTTTAAATCTCAAAGTCAATTCAAGCATAACACTTTAAGCAAGTCCTAGTTTTCTCTTCAGGACACAATCAGCAATTATGAAACAGGAATTGCATTCCTCTGCAGCATTAGTTTTCTTCCCTCCAATTTACTGTACACCACTTTATCATAGAAAATATTATTCAATGACTTACATGGATGTAGGAAACCTAATTCTCTTTTGATCATATTCACTGTTTCTAGCAACAGTGAACAGAACAGGAGGTAGATTGAAAATTTAATTGGAACAAGGGTGAAAGTGAAATCAACATAAGATAACAAAAATGCTGCATGTCTGCATTATTAATCTAGAGATGGAGAAAATTAAAAAGTCACCATCTAAAGTAGGTTGAAGCTGAGGATTAATGCCAACCCTCAAGTCATGGGGAACAGAAGGGACATTAGCTTGCTGTATATCATTCCAAGCACCCTCAAATGCACCATGCTCCGCAGCATGAAAACGACGGATGAATTCAGATCCCTAACACCAGCAAATGAAATAAATCGGCACCCGGATATTCGACAGAAAGCTTCCTCATTTCTTTAATGTTTCAAAAATAGAATACCTGGGCATTGACCGGCAAAAGAGACTGATCAGTTTCTGAGCCAGGAATCGCTCTCAGACGATCCTCTGGCTGCGCAAAAAACTGTCTTTCAGCCGCCGGGGTTGTCGTAGGAATCTCCCTCAGCCTCTCCTATTGAGACAAATAACCAGTCTTGAGTCAGTCCCCGAGAGAAACAGTTACCGCAGCAGAAGCACAACAGCTACTTTACCTCCCACGGTATCCACACAATCACTTAGAAGCTAAATCCCACTAAAAAAGTTATCAACACGATCGCAAGAGAGTTCTTTCATCTCAAACGGCTCAATCCCAATACATGCGCACGAAGCCCACAAGAATTCAACCGACCGATAGAGCAATAAAGGGCCTCGCAACAACACTTCAGCGCTAGCAGGCACTCGCCGGAACCCCAGCGGCAATCGATTGAGCGAGACGAGAGCCGCCAATTCATCCTAACACTCTCAAAGCCACAACTGACGCAAGAAAACAAATGGCTCGGCCACAATTGCCGCGACAAAACCCGGGAAATTCCACCACCGACAGGATAAGAAAATAAAACAGGAGACAAAGGACCTCGTGGTGCCATCGGCAACCCGAATTGATCACGTAAGCGGCCAATTCCCGCTCATCTACTCGAAGCCGTAATAATTCAGCCAAGCAAAACAGCACGAAGCGCCACGATTCCGAGAGAGAGAGAGAGAGAGATAAGGACCTGTGTTTTGGAAGATGAGCCGACGAGAGCGTTGGCGAGAGCGCCCAAGGGGTTGGAGGAGCCGGAGGGGTCGCAGTTGGCCGCGCCGGTCGCGAGCTCCCGCATCGCCATGCTGCCGCCGCCACCAGATAGCGCTGTCGATCGCCTCGCGTCGCGTCAGCTCTCCTTCTCGCTATTCCACGCCCGCGCACACGCACACGCCCGCGCACGCCCGCACGCGCGCCCGAGCGTACGACCTGCGGAGGGGAACAAAGGCGGCGGAGACGGCTCGCTCCCGGAGGATTCTCGCCGGGCTTCGGTGACGGCGATTACGGAGGCTCTTCTTCGCCTGGAACTGGGAAGAGAGAGAGAGAGAGAGAGAGAGAGGATCGTCGACCAGAACCAGGAAGAAGCGCTTTCCTGCCTTTTTCTAGTTGAGGTCAGAAAGGGAAAAAAATAATAAAGGATAATTACGTGGAAAAAAGATAATGGATTTGCCTACCAGGCTTCACACATTTTTAGGCGGTTTCCAATTTTATTTCTTCATTTATTTATTTCATGTAAATTTTTTTAAAGGAAATAATTTAATCGTGTTTCTTAGGGGTGATCGGATCCAGAATAGGTAGAATCTAGACTTGAACCCTGTATCTAATCATGTTAAAACCGGTTCCTCTTTTCTAGACTCTATATCCGACCTTATTTGTATTAAACTCTGTATCCGACCCACCCCGTTTTTCCAATCCGATCTCAGGGTCAACCCTATTTCCACTAGAACCTGTTTTGTAATTTCCCAGTATCCTATACAACTTCAAATTTTATATTAATACGCGAGAAAATAACGTAATCCTCATAATTTGTATTAAAACATTAAGCACTTATAATAATTAAATATATGAACTTTTTGACTAAACGAAAAATTAAGGATCCACAAGGCTGATTATAATAAATAAAATCATAAGGCAAAAAATTAGCAACAAACATGGGTCTACTATTAATTTTATTCCTACAATTACTACATAAAGCTACTCATTTATGTAAACATAACTCCTCCTACAGAAGAAAAATCAGGCGAGCCAATCCATGTGATACATAAGAATTTGGCGGCGACAAACACCGTCCATCCATTGGACAGTGCAAGAGGGAGGGAAGCAAATGAAGAAAAGGAATGTCCTCCTGCGTGTGTTTGAGAAAGCCAATAGGAAAAACGTCGTGTGATTGCGAAAATAAAAATAGAAATCGAGGGAAAAAAAAGAGTTTTGGACCTCTACTTACAAAACCAGTCTAGGAACCGGTTTCTGGGTAGATAATCACTTGGAACCTGTTCCCGGATCGGTTTAAATCAGTTCTAAATTTTGGGAACTGGTTCCTAGACCGGTTTCAATGGGAACCGATTCCCAACCTTGTTTTTCGGGTGGCCAGTCCGAGAATCGAGTATACCCGGTCTGATTGCACACCCCTAATATTTCTTATCTTTTGGTATGAATGGTTGCAATAGCCACTTTGATTCTCTCCAATTATGAATATGATAGGCAGGTCTTGAATAAGAAAAACCCCATGTTTTGCGATTGGATTTTGCTATGATGCTGTATACGTTTTGTGAGTTAGGCTCCTTATCGTCTTGATGAGAAGCTGATTTCTTTTTCCTAACGGTTTTCAACTGTAAAATGAAGCATCTGTAGATGTTATGAAGTGTTTAACAAACACGTTATAACTATATCGACTACAAAATTATAGCAAATTGTTATTGCTAGACAGCTAAATTCAATATCATGGGCTTGGCGCACCTCAGTAGAACATGCCTACGCCACAAGGGCCTAAATGCATTTTTAGCCAGGCTTGGGCAAGGGCCTGTAGTTATATGGGCTAGGCCCGAGCTAGGCCTACCTATCTAGCATGGTTTATATATATATTTCTCGATGCGATTGCTAACATTTTAGTCAAATTCGAGGGCAAGTCCCGATCCTTCTTATTAACTCCTCTTGTCACCTTAGCCTTTAAGTTGCCACATACTATACTATATTTGGTCATTTGGATTTCTAACAAAAATGAAGCTGAATAGAATAGGATATGAAATCCATAAATTTTGCTATATTCTATCTGCTATTTGATAATTCCAGTAATAGAATCGGACATATTTACATCATATTATATACATCGTTTTGTATAAACGGCATATTAGTATAAATAAACTAAAAATTTTATAAATAGAGATGTTTGAAAATCCCTTGTGACACTCGTGCCTACTTTATTTTTATTTGCTTTCTTTATTTTATTCTCCTCTCTTTTTTTCATTAATTCTTTTTTTTATTTCTTTCTTCCCCTTCTATCGTTCTCTAATAAAATTTTATTAAATATTAAATTGCACTAATATATCTAAAATATTAAAATACCTAAAATATGTAATAAGTATTTATATTTGTATACTGAATTGTATTATAAAATAAAATAAAATTCAAATATATAAATAAAAATAAGATTAAATTAAAAAACTAAATTGTCATTTTTTTTTTGTTATTTTGAACTTCTTATATTAGAATTCAAATATTATTTATACTGGAATATAATTTTAATTTTGTTAATTTAAGAAATTTGCTATTCGAAAAAAATAAGTTTCATATTATAAATGTTAGAAATCCCATCTCCCTTTATCCCATCCTCATGAGATCATTTTATTCGATTTATATCCCCTTATATCCAACTTTATCCTGTATTAAGCAAACACTAAATGTATGATAGGATAAATTTTATCATATCCTAAATTTTATATTGACTGTCAAACACAACCTAAGGTATTACAATGTTAATATATGCATTGCCAAACATAGTTCAGTTGCAACCACACCATACAAGGTTTCAGTGTCATATCCACACTCACAATAGAAAAGAAAACTATTAACTTATCACTGGAAAAATAAAAGACAATATGACAATCACTTGCTTTATAATTCAATCATAGCTTTTTTCACGGCACTTAACAAGTCAATTGTTTTCATCCGTTATATCATCACTGAGATTAGCTTGAAATACATAAGGCTTCATTTGTATAACATAAATAAATGATTTGAAAAATATTTTCATTAAAATATATAGGCATAAATTATTATCAATGCTGAAAATATTTTTCTTTGACTAATAATTGTAAATAATATAAGCAATTTTTTTAGGAATATTTTTTATACAATTCATTTTCCATGAAACAAATAGCGGCTAAATGTGCAAACAACATAACACGTCGCCTCTCATGACAAACACATGCTATGACCATTAATACCACAATGTTCCTAGAGTTTTTTCCCCCTAGTAATAATAATTAGTTTTATGCCAATTCATTTTGAACATATTTTGAACATACTTTTTTCTTCAGACTAATAGTCCTTTTGGGAACACAAGTTAAAACGGAATTTCTTTTAAAACTGACAATTTTCACTTCATTCGTTCATGTCCTAAAACTTGTAATTTTGACGTTAAATGTTTTAAATGAACAAAGCCACATGACTTTTTCGATTATTTTAATCTTAAGCGTCTTTTCTTGACAATCTTTTTCAATCTTTGAACATAATGACATCATCTTGTGACACCACGTTAGAAAAGAAATAATAATAAAGATCGACAATAGAAAGGTGAAATAAAATCAAATCCGGAAAATAAGAGAGAAACCAAAGTCGAAAGAAAAAATAGCTGAGAGATCGAGAGGAGCACCGAAGGATAGTTTAAGGGATTTGACACCTGAATCTTAATCAAATATTCGGCCCCTTACTATTTACCTTATCGCCTGATTTATTGGACCTCGACTCCCATGAACGGCCCATTAGAAAAAGAGAGAGAGCGTATCCAAAGCCCATAAGGAAAAGGCCGTAATTGAACAATCTGCCATGGAGTATTGCAAATTCATTATCGTCGGTCACTAGGGAGCGTATACATTGAAGAAACTCAACCGTCGCCGGGACTCCATTACTCTACCTCGTTTCACGGCCATAGGGGATGAAGAGCTAGAGTCGCAAGCACTGTCGTCCGGCTAGCCTACTAGATCTCACCATTCGACAATCCTCGAAGCTTCTAGTCTCGACCCTATTGTCCGTGATAGCCTCCTCACACTCAGACAACTAATAATGTCAAATTCTCGTTTCACCATGATTTTTTTCGTAGCGATTTCAATTGTAAAATAAAACTGTTGTAAATATTATAAAGTATTTAACAAAGACGTTGTAACTATATCACCCGTAAAATTATAGTAGCTTATTATTGATAGATAACTAAATACAGTATCATGGGCTTGGCATGCCCCCATAGAACATGCAGGTGCCCCCAGGGGCTGGCTTGGACAAGGGCTTAGAGTTATATGGGTGCCCGAGCTAGGCCTACCAATCTATCTGGCGTGGTTTTATATATATTCTTAATGCAAGTGCTAACATTTTAGTAGAATTCAAGGGTCCGACCTAGGCCCTCATATTGATCATCTCGTCACATTAGTCTTTTAGGAAGTTGCCACGCACCAAGGTGTTGCAATGTTAATATATGCTATATTCATTGCCAAATAATGCTATGCGTAGTTATACCAAATAGGCCACCAGTGTCATACCAATAGCCCTAATAGAGAAGTAAACAAATTACTTATCATATTGGGAAAAGAAATTATATATATATATATATATATATATATATATATATATGTAACTTGCTTAATAATTCAATCATAGCTTTTTACGGCAATTAATAAGTCAATTTTCTTCATCCATTTTAATATCATTGGCTTCGATCGAAATACATAAGGCTCCACTTGTATCGTAGAAATGAATTATTTGAAAATTAATTATTTGTATTGCTTACAAAATAAATCATCAAAAAATATTTCGTCATCTACAAATATATGTAGAAATAAATATTGATAATGAAATATTTTTCTTGACTAACAACTATAAATATATAAGCGGTTTTTTTTATAAAATATTTTTGAAATCATTTTTCTCCGCAAAACAAACAAAGTTTAAATGTGCAAACTACATAACACACCACCTCCCTTGACAAATACGTGCTATGACCATCAATACTACGATGTTCGCAAGAGTTTTTTTTTTTTTTTTTAAATAATAATTAGTTTCATGTTAGTCCGTTTTGAACATACTTATTTCTTCAAACTAATAATCTCCGGGGACTATAACAATGCAAGTTTAAAACAAGAGCGTTCCTTTAATACTTACAATTTTCACTTCCTCATTCACGTCCTACAACTTGCAATTTTGACATTGAATTTTTGTTTTTGGTAAATACAAGGTACAAAACTAAGAAAAATTAACATCTAAAATCTGCAATCCCAACTTTATCACTAAACAAAACATGAACTAATTCTCTAGGAGGCTGCAAGTAGAATGCGGTATCTAAACGCTTCACTATGCCAACATTGGCAAGCATATTAGCAAGTCGATTGACTTCTTGAAAAATATGATCAATTTTGAACTCAAAATGAGAACTCAATAGTCTCATGATATCTTTAAGTAGTGTTCGTCCAGTGTTGTCCACTATTCTCTCTTGGTTAACAAGTTCTATAATAATTTTGGAGTCCATCTCAATAATGTGCTTAAGGAAATCTCGTTACTTTGCAATGGTAAGTCCCAATCATAGCACCCATAGTTCTGCTTGTACATATGAACAAATTCCAAGAAATAAGGTGAAACAGCCAAGCCAATCACCCCATTCATCTTGGAATAATTCTCCACCCCTACAAGTCTAGGATTACCTTTAGATGCTCCATCCTTATTCAATTTGATCCATCCCGGAGGTGGAGACTCCCAAGCAACCAAAGCAGGAGATGTATGTGATCCACTTTTAGATAAGTTGATCATGGGCAAAATTATGATTTCCTTCGTATGTGATTGGATTACTTGTGCAAGGCTAGAAGATAAAAACAAAACTTTTATGGAATAGTGATTTGTTTCGCCATTGCCAAAAAAGCCATATACTCACACCAAAAGTAGTACTCCAATCAAAATGGGATTTAAATCTATGGTAGTCAAGCGAGTTGAATTTCAACTATTGAATAAATTCACTAGGAAGAACTCTTTGAGACAATGTGATGGGAAAAGATGAACCCATATTTCCGAACAACTGGACAATCCTGTAATTCATGCAACTTTATTTCCACTAAAAGATTCACAACATGGACAATAAGGATTATCCCCCAAATTGCGAAATGTTTTTAATTCATTGGTTAATAAGCGTTTATGTGCTGCTAGCTTAAGGAAGATTCTAATACGTTGAGGTTCTATTAACTTGCATATAAGGGGCCATATCCTATCAGTTTCTTGATTACTGATCCCTCTGATAAATTCACATGTTGACTTAATAGAGAAAGATCCACTACTATTACCTTTCCACAATAGAATATCTTTCCCATCAAAGGTTACCAGTAATTTGATAGCCTAAATTCTAAGAATTACATCTTCTAGTAACATTCATTGGAATATGAGAAAGTTTCATTTCCCATTCAACACATTCACAAACCTTTTTGTCCATTTCAAATGGATGTACGTGGGGAGTAACTATATTGAGGAGTAGCTCCAAACCTAGAGTCCATCTGTCTTTCTAGAAATATACTTGTTCTCCATTTCCCAAGCTCCATGCCGCTCATTCCTCTAAAGTTGTCCATACATTAATAATTGTGTTCCATAACATCGAATCATCAGGTTTAGCGTGAACAAAATTTCTCTATTGTGAATAATATTTAGCATGCAAAACTTGTGACCATGAAGAGTGAGGTTATGTCTTGAAACCTTAAGCTAGTTTCATCAAGAAACCTTGGTTAGTGACATCAAGGGGTCTAAGACCAAGACCACAACATTCTTTTTATTATTAAGAAACCTTGGTTAGTGACATCAATGGGTCTAGGACCAAGACCACCACATTTTTTAGGCTTACAAATAGTCTTCCAATTCAAAAGGTGTATGCAATGCTTGTCTTTGGTATTGCCCCAAATAACAACATGGCAACCTTTTTCAATCTATCGACAAAGGCTCCGTTTGGTTTGGCTTTGGGGGAATGTCCTTGGAGAAATGCAAAGGCTTTTAGTCTAAAGGAGTTTGGCAAAATACAAGTAGTGTTTGGTAAACTAAAATTGAAAAAATGCCTTGAGATGTAACTTGGGAAAAATGTTGTCTGGTAAACACGTACATTTGGAGAGTTCTTTCATGTGCCAATTTTAAAATTTTGTAACTTTAATTTGTTAAAAATCAAAAACAAAAATCAATGATCGTAACTTTTATATATTTTTTTCAAGTTAAGAGTAATGTATAAGAGACATATTGATAAATTTTTAAATTAAAAAATCACATCAAACTCAATTAAAAAGAGAGTAATTTCATTACAATAAACATAACAACATATGTCTGAAAGAAAGAAATAAGTTACCATTAAATATTACAAACCTCCTTCAACTATTTATGAAGTTCATAGCTTTTTCATCATGTAAATGTGCCATGTCAGGGAATGCATTATCATTTGAAGCACTTGTTCCCTCATTTACACCATCATGGTCAACAAAGTATCCATACTCGGGATCTGAATCTATTGTTTCAAAATCGTATCAGTTACGGCATTTTTTTATTTATAAAATTGTGCAAAACATTGTAGCTATGACAATTTGCACTTGATTTTCATAAGGATAACTTGACATAGTAGTAAAAATCTTCCACTTCATTTTTAATACGCCAAAGGCTTGTTCAATCTCTAAGCGAAGCGAGGAATGTGTACGGTTGAACACTTCTTGATGACCCATAGGTGTAGGACCTTATCGAAATCCTGTCAAATAATATCTAACTTCTCTATATGGTTCTAAATAATCCATGAGATTTGGATATTCAACATATACTAAATAATATTTACCTACACAAATATAATATAAATTTTATTAACATATGCCACATAAATATATATGGGTGTACATAAACTATTAATTAACAAACTTGGAGGAGGATCGGAAAATTATGCATCACATCTTCCAATGACATCATAGAAGATGCGAGTGTCATGAGCGTGTCTCTCTCAACCGGCACAAACATAAATAAATTCCATATTAAAATTACATACGGGCAACACATTTTGAGTAGGCCTATAAAGCGAATTTGATTATACATCGGTACCATTGCTGAGATATGTGTACCGTTCATAACTCCAACGCAATTGTAAAACAAATAATGCAAATATTACATGATTTAAATTTAGTTTTTCGTTTTTATTGTACAATTATAACTTACCTTAAAAGATGGATAAAATCTTCGATCTTTTTTAATCTTCTATTGAGCTTCCCGAAATTGTCGATCAATTTGTTGGATAAAATATTTTCCCATATCATATACTTTATTTAAAACTAAACTAAAGTGCCTACTTATGGTTTCTCCAGAGCGTTGAAAGCGCTTTTGTGCTACCCCGTTACCTATACCATGTCCCAACATTTGAAGAAACATTCCAACCATTTCTGCAACATTAGTATTCCTAGATCCTTTAAGGCCATAGTGTGTTACTAAGTCACATGCTAAATTATTAAATATATCCTATGCATTCTAAACATATTATAGCACATTATTGGATTAGTATTTTTGGCTATCAACTCTCTTATCCATGCATGACTAGTATATGATGAGGTCATAAAAAGTTGTTTGCAAAGGTACGTTGCCTGATAAGCAATTGAAGCATTAGCGATTGAGAGAAAATCCAAGAATTCATTTTCCTATTGTTCACAATTTTCCTTTTCTTGAAAAATCATCCATAATTACCTTACGTAACAAAATATAGAGTTAGAATAAGAGAAACAATGAATAATCTTGACAATCCATTAAGAAAAATAATAGTATCAATCAACATATATATGCAAAGTCAACTAAATAAAGAGAACCCCCAATAGAAACAATTCTCACATTAAAAATATTAATATAAATTAGGTCCACACATAATTTAAATAGAGTTCACATATAAAAATAAAATTGCATATTAAAGAATTGGGATAAGTGCTGCAAAAGTTCTAAAACTTATCACGAAAATGCATTTGAGTCTTAAAACTTGTAAAAAATACAATTAAATTCTAAAACTTGTCAAAATATTTCAATCGAGTCCTAAAACCGATGCAGTTAGCATTTTCCATTAAAAATGCTGACATGGCATTTTAAATGATTTTTTATTTTTCGCGTAGATTTTTTTAATTATTTTTTATTCATTTTTAAAAAAAAATAGATTTATTCATTTTATTTTATTTTCACCAAAAACTAAAAAAAAAAAAATTATTTTTAAAAATTGTTTAAAAAATAAATCAATGTCTCCTCTCCCTTGCCACCGCCGCGGCCACCGCCCATCGGTGGAGGGGCGGACCGCCGTTGCCGGCCCTAGGCGGGGGTGGCCGGCCCTCGCCTTGGCCGAGCAAGGCCTCACGGCCTCAAGCGAGGGCCAACCCTCGCCCGAGCGAGGGTGCCCTCGCCAGATCCGGTGAGGGAGGCCCTCGCCCAACGCCGACGAGGGCCGCCCTCGCTGCGTCGGGCGAGGGCACCCCTCGCCGATCGGGCGAGTCTGGTGAGGGCGACCCTCGCCCGACGCTGGCTACCCTCCCCCGGAGCCGGTGGAGGGAAGAGAGAAAAAGCCAAAAAAAAAAAAAAAAAAAAAGAAAAAAACTTAAAGGATATGACGAAAGTGCCCTTAATGAGGGTAAATATGTCACAATTTGTAAAGTTTGAGATATTTCATGTCACAAAAAAAATGTTTGGGATAAATTTGTCACTTTATATAAAATTTGAGATTTTTGATGATCTTTTTCTTAATAAATTTAAAACTTTTCTTAATACTTTTCTTGACTAAATTAATTTGATACCATCGACAAGCCGTCGTGGAAAGTTTGACATGTGAAAAACCACACCGATTGGAGGCAAACTTTTGTTCAATGGTGGCCTGTCTATGGAGGCAAGATACTTTCTCACGCCGTACTCTGGCAGAGACTGACATTCGCTCGAACTGATCCAATGGGGATTGATAGACTTAATTAGAAAATCCATGCAAGTTTAATGATTCCACCAGGGAAACTCCTGAAGGACAGATAGGAGCTATTCGGAACACTTCCATGTCTACATGATCCATAAAATAGGTAAAATTTGCACTTTACATGAACAAGACTATAATAGCGGCCGATTATTGAGCCTTACTTAAACTGAATCTATTCCTTTTACATTTGCCTCTTTACATCTAAACATGATTGTTCTTCAATTTCGAAAGCAAGTTTCATCTATTTTTGAAAGAATTGAGCATATACTTATTTAATTTCTGAAGCACAATTTGTGGCAGACATTGCTAGGGTGGGCACAGACATATGTGGTAACAATATAATGGGCCATGTTCCTCCTACTCAACCACTCGAACGTCTATGTAACACTAACATGGACACACAATACGATATTGTACGACACATCGATATGTCATTTTTTAAAAAATAAAGAATTCCGACACGTTATATACTAAATATATTTTTAATATAAATGCACAAATAAATAAATAATAATAATAAGAGCCTAGAATTCATTTACACTAAAATATTAATCAAATATTTGTTAATATCATTCATTGATTTAATTTGATAATTCAATTACATTCATAAAACTTGAGGGGAAAAAAAAACAATCCACATTTCACTATTAAATTTAGGGATATGTGCACTATAAATACTAAAACTTATCACAAAAGTGCAATTTAGTCTTAAAAATTATCAAATTTGTGTAATGGAGTCATTGTCAATTTATTTAACGAAAAATATTGAAGTGGTATTTTTAATTGCATTGTTACTTTTTTCATAGTAGACAACCTTTAAAAAAGCTAAAATAGTTCTAAAAAAATTTTTGAAAAAAAGAGATATGGTCGTGGCTCAGCACGCCGCTGCCGCTATTGCCATTGTTGTTAGCAGCATGCCCATCCACCGTCAGAGGGGCTTGGCGAGGTCACCAACCTTAGGCAGCGGAGTGGGGCCGACCCAGGTGAGGCTCGCCTAAATCTAGGCGATGCCTCAGTTGGGGCCAACATTTGCCTAGATTTGGGCGATACTAACCCTTGCCTGTGGCCGATGAGCCTACCCAACCCTAGGCGAGGCCTCGCCGTCCCAAGCAAGCACCAACGACCCTCGCAAGGCCCAATTGAGAGCATGACATTGCCTAAATCTGGGTGAGCCTTGCCCGACCCTCAACAAAGGCATCACCTAGATTTCGGTGAGCCTCGCCAGCCTTTGCCTGGCTGATGATGGGCTTGCCCCAGGCTAGCAAGGACTACAACCCTCCACCATTTAGGGTTGACAAGGTTGCCGACCCTTGTCGACAGTGGCAACAGTAGCGGTAGGGACACCCAGGCATCATCCCTACCTTTTTTTATTTACATTTTGATTATATAAGTATTGAAAATTTTTAAAATTGTCCCTGTGCATGTCAAAATTACGTGTCGAAATTTCGGACTTGCATGTTAGAGAGTGTTAGGGAGAGTTAACCATGTGTTGGATTTTCTGACATTTGTTAACCATGTGTTGAAGCGTGTCGGGGTGTCAAACAACATATGAAGGCTCTTGGAGAATCCGGTGCTTATTAGTCGGACGTCATGAACGCTCAAGTAGAAATAGAAGATGTTGTGGGCCGAGACCGTCTAGTTGACGAAGCCAACATCCACAAGCTGCCTTGCCTTCAAAACATGAGCAATGAGGCACTCCGATTGTTTTTGTCGGTGCCACTCCTAGTGGCTCATGAGTCTGCTAAGGATTGCATGATCGGCGAGTTCGATGTGCCTCAAGGCACCATGATCCTAGTTAATGTGTGGGCAATTCAAAGAGATCCAAAAATGTGGTATGATCCCACAAGTTTTAAACTAGAGAGGTACAAGGGATTGGAAGGTGATCATTCGTACCGGTTGTTGCCATTTGGGATGGGGAGGAGGAGTTGTCCTAGTGCTGGACTTGCCAATAGAGTGGTGAGCTTGGCTCTGGCGGTGCTTATTCAATGCTTGGAGTGGAAACGAGTCAGCGAAGAGCCGGGACTCACAATGCCCAAGAGAGAGCCATTGGAGGCTATGTGTAAAGCGCGTGAATGCATGATAGCTAATGTTCTTGCGCAGCTCTGAGAAGGTCTTTCTCTAGTGAATTTACTTTGGTCATGTATCTCCAATGTTTTTGAATGATCAAATAGACTACAAATAGGAGTGACTATGTAGCTTTAGGCCAGTGCAGCTTTAGGAATGGTCGTGAGCATCACTAGCATCCTGAGGAGGCCAATGCAACTTTAGGCCTCTCTCTTAGGAGAAAAATGCTGGTTTATAGAGATACTAGCAACATTGTTCATGCCTCTCTCTCTCTCTATTTCGGGCATTTGTTGTTGCACCGGTAACTGATATAGTTGGCCCGGCATACTGAGTTACCACGGCTTGTTGAAATCCGTTCCAAAAAGAGAGATTGATGGAATTCGCGGATAGACAAGGGATGTCCAAAACATTGCAAAATGAAGGGTTTAAATATGACATGAAAAATTTAAGTAGTGTACAGCTTTAGCATCCCTAAATAATTAATGGACTAAGTTTAATCTCCGGAAAGATTATAATATGGAGATTCTTCTAATATGATAACTCGAATGAATTTAATTTACATTACTTGAAGTCATGTGATAAGTATTGTCTCACTCGCATCCGTTGGCTAAAAAATTTGGGTGTTCAATGGTTGGCCCATAGACTGAGCTCCGAATCCTTTTTACACCGGATTTGAATTTTAGTTTATTTAATATATGAATAATATCCCTAAATTGTAATATATCGGTCAAGGCCCCTGAAAGAGCGAAATATTGTTTGCCATCTGGGCCCTATGGTGTGACATGAACAACGAAGCGTCTCACGGTGGGACCGCAAAAAGCACTCCCACTTCCACTGACGCTGCAGCTTCTACATGAAGCAGGCTAATCCCGTCTTTGGGAGGTTCCAGCTATAATACTGACAGATCCAGCGATGGCGATCCGGGACGGGCGCCGGGCAGTTGCGGAGGGAGTGATCGGAGACTCTTGTCGCGATGGGTCTTCGAGATTAGCAAGTGATAGGGACTACAACTGTGTTTTGTGGCATTTCAGCGTCTTCCCAACGCTCTACCATGAGCTAAGGAATGGGATTATATATCTGAAGCTCGTCATTGCATCTCAGTTAACGCCGCAATCGAGCCTATTGGAGTCGATCGAAGGGAAATACTGTGACGATCGATTGAATTTTCTTCGAACACGCTTCCCCGGATGCAAATTCAGGTGGCGGGGTGTCCTCTGGCTCTTCTATCTTGTTCCTCGAATGACTTGTCTACCAACTCCGTACTGTCCTA
This sequence comes from Eucalyptus erythrocorys, assembly GCA_014182555.1. Classification (NCBI taxonomy): domain Eukaryota; kingdom Viridiplantae; phylum Streptophyta; class Magnoliopsida; order Myrtales; family Myrtaceae; genus Eucalyptus; species Eucalyptus erythrocorys. Next base: position 31,160,177 of record CM024602.1, read on the forward strand.
TGAACCAATCACTACTCGATCTTTATTTACTTCCTTAGAAAAAGGAAGGGATGGAGGAAAATGTAGCCCGTAAGACATAATGTTTTGTTTTGCACTAGTTGGTGCTGATTGGAACCCTAAAATAAATTTGACAAACAGGTAATTATAAATTAAACAAAGGTTTGGCTTTGTGTAATTTACGATTCTAGCTCGGCCACGAAGTCTTCAGCTCTTCATAAAGCAAGGTTTTCAAAATCTTTATCAACTTGTGAGTGCGTGAATAATGTGTGCCATCTCCTTAGAGCAAGGTTGAAAAAGATTTTTCTAATTTGATCTAAACGATAGAACAAACAAATAAATTGCTTGAGAAATAAAGTGCAAGAGCCAGAAATTAAAGGATCAACGGAAGAATCAAAGGAAATTTGGACAAAGAACACAAAACCAAAGAAAATTTGAATGAGTGAATCTCATCACAAATTTTTATTTATTTATTTATTTATTTATTTCAGAGCAAGTTATTAATCTCACAATGAATTAAAGACAGTCACTTAGTCATTTCTCTATACTCAAAAAAAGAATAAGCAGTTCAATGGAAGAAAGGACACTCGAAATCCAAGTTGAAAGCATATTTATTTCTCACTGAAGACCGTTTCAAAATGATACATTTTCTCGAGGTAAACTTCATATCCACAACATAGCTATGGCGTCCTCTTGTATTTAGCCTGTCTCGCCTGTGGAACATGGACATCGCCTTAATAAAATGGGAGAGTCTAGTCGATTGTCAATTTGTGCAGTCGACTTTAACAATACTTTTGAAAATAAAATTAGCAGGTTAAAGAAAGCGTAAGCTCGAGCGATTCATCACAGAGAATTCCTTTGGACGACTCCACGTCATATTGTCTTGACAGAAAAGAATTATGTATACCGATTTGTTTGCGGACCGTGCTGCTCTCAATGAATTGTTAGTTGTCCCTCATTATATTTTACTTTATCGTAAAAGGAGAACCCATCAACATTCCGGTCGATTCCTCCAAGATAGGACTCATTCCCTCTCTCTTTTATCACATAAACAAGGTCAACTCGAGAGAGAGAGAGAGAGAGAGAGAGAGAGCTGCCAGCATTGATCGGATCTACAGCTCTTCTCAACCAAAACCCAAATTAATTTGATCCTTACCTTCTATGATCATGCATGTGCCCTTGAGCAGATGGATATAATTTGACCGCAGCCCTAAAAAGCGTCGTTTCTACCTTATGATTGAGCGAGTTCACGTATAGTATGGACAAGTTACAGAAACTTGCCGACATATGAGCCGACTAGGTTGGATAATTTATAAAACTCGTGTAACGGGTATGATGGATCGAATCCATATGAACTCGAATCCAGGAATTAGATACAAATTCGCTAGGGATGAAGCGCTTTAGGAGGACAAGTAGAAGAGAATCGAACCCGCTTTGGCTTGCGAGATCTGTGTAACTGGCCGACAAATGAACGGGGGACTGAATCTCTGGTTATTCTCAAGAACGAAAGCTGTGACTGAACCTCGTTCAAAAATATAAGTTAACCTTCGCTAAGTTCTCGCTGGACTCCATATCTTTAAGCAACGAGACGATGGCCAAGCCAACACTGCAGATTTAAATACTTGAAGCACCTGTTGCACTTCACTCTGCACCGAAATCTAACCGTCATTCTCCTGCCTCAGGAGCATTTCCACCACTTGGCTCATGGTGGGTCTGGCGTCTTTATCTTCCTCCACGCACCTGAGCGCGACCTCGATCAAGACCTCCATCTTCTTCGGGTCGTAGTCACCCCTGAGCGCCGGATCCACCATCTCTTCCACGCGTGACCCCGTCCTCCCTGTTTCGTTCACCTTGTTCCTTGCCCACGGGATGAGCTGGAGTTGCTCGGCGCCCCCTCCGCTCTCCAACGAGTGGACGCTCGTCGTCGGGCTGATTCCCGTCACCATCTCTAGCATGACGATCCCGTAGCTGTAGACATCCACTTTGGACGTGATGGACAGATTTGAGACCCATTCGGGAGCCATGTAGCCTCGGGTTCCTCTGATCCTCGAAAAGTCCGAATTCTTCCCCTTCCCTCGGTCCATGAGCTTGGAAAGCCCAAAGTCCGCGACTTTGGGTTGGTAATCGGAGTCTAGAAGAATGTTCTGAGGCTTCACGTCGCAATGCAGAACCCACTCCAGGCACTCCTCGTGGAGATAAGCTAGACCCTTTGCGGTGCCTAGTGCGATGTCAAACCGCCTCTTCCAGTGGAGCTCCGGCGACGAAAGGTTCTGTGCCAGCGACCCGTGTTCCATGAACTCGTACACCAATAGCCTGTGCTTTCCATCGGCGCAGTAACCCCACATCTCGATCAAATTCATGTGGTTCACCCTCCCGATCGTGCTGGCCTCGGCCAGAAAATCGGCCTCTCCATTCGTGACATTGTTGAGCACCTTCACCGCCGCAACCCGATCATCGGACAACAGGGCCCTGTACACGATCCCGCCTGTGCCTCTCCCGATCTCCTTGCTGAAATTCCTCGTTGCCTTCTTGAGCTCGTCGTAGGTGAACCGCTTGAACCCGGTTGTGACGAGGAGGTAGCTCTGGTGCGCGGAAGTGACATCCTGCTGGTTCCTGATCAGGAAGAACCACACCAAGAGCACCACCATGATCTCGATCCCTCCGACCACGCAGGCGAACCAGAGCAAGAAGTTCAACGCCCCATTTTTGCCTTTCTTGGAGTAAGTCCTGTCCAAGACCTTCACCTCTGGCGTGGGAGGGCAACTGGACTGAGTCCTCTTCACCAGCTGGTCCTTGGTGAAGGTCTTATTCTTGGGGACCTTGATGAAGAACTCGCCGTTGAAGCTGGGCAGGTTGTGGCCATTCAGGAGCTCGATCTTGGGGTAGCAATCGAACGCGTCTCCTTCGTTCGACTCGCTGTACTGAAATCCTCGGCAGTCGCACAGGTTCAGGCAAGTCTCCCAACACTTCTTGAGAGTGGTATTTAAGATGGTGTTGTAGTCGTAGCCCCAGAAATCGACGTACAGGAGCTTCACGAACCCGATCTCGTTGGCGACACACCCGTCAGAGAAGGTGAAATCGGGCACGCAACCGGCCGACCAGTCGCCCAGGACCTTGGGGACGTACCCAGGCACGCAGGAGCAGCTCCGACCCTTGGCCGGGTCGTAGCTGCAGAGGCTGTTGTTGCCGCACACGCCGTGGATGAAGCAGGGGGTGCCGCTCAGCGCTTCCCACGTTACGGCCCAGACAGCCGATCCCCGCTCGCGGCTGTAGACCCGCAAGTTGCCGTCAAAGTCGAGGGTCATCCTTCTCTGCCTAGCCGCGCCGTAGTCAGAGGTGGAGAACGAGTAGTTGTCGGAGGACTGGAAGTGGCCGAGCGGGTCGAGCACAGCGATGCGGCTGCTGTTGTAGAGGAATCGTTTAAGGTCATAGTTCGAAAGCCACGGGTACGGCCAGTACAGGCCCGAGATCGACGGGCCGTCGAAGAGGAGGCGGAGGACATTGTCGTTGCCGGAGTAAAGCTTGTAGAACCCGGTCGAGTAGTTGTTCCGGCTCCGAGCGGAGATCAGGAACGTGTTTCTGGTGAGTGGCTGCTGAGGGAGGAGGGTGTCGGTCGGCAAGTCGAAGCTCTGCCACAGGATGCTGCCGCCGCCGTCGGTGAGGAAGAGGTTCCCGGTGTCATTGAGGCGGAGCTCAGCGGCGGAGGGGGAGCTGGTGCCGGAAAACCAGACTTCGGTGCCGGCGTCGGTGAGGATGAGGTTGCCCGAGTCGAGGAGGGATAAGGTGGAGCGTCGGCCGTTGACGGGAGCCTCGCGGTTGGCCATCCAGACGGGGGTGCAGGCGGCGACGGAGCAGGGGGGGTCGCTGAACCAGCCGGCGAAGACGTAGGCATTGTAGCCGACGGGGAAGAAGCCGGCGGAGAAGGCGCCAGAGGGAGAGACGAGGACGTCGCCGGGGTTCTCGACAGAGAGGGACGCGCGTTTGGCGAGGCTGGGCAGCGCCGACGTGGAGAGCCGACAAGATTGGAGGAAGAGGAAGAGGAAGAGGAAGAGAGGGAGGAGGAGCGAGGGTGGGGTAGCCATTAGGATCGGCGGCGAAAGGGGGTTGTTCTTCTGTCTCTTTCTCCGCGCCTCTCTCACTCTATGCTCCCTCTCCCTTTCTCTCTCTCCGTTTGATGCGACTGAGACGTACCCAATATTTTCTCCCCCACTTTCTTTATTGACTTTGACCCCCCAAAAAAGAAAAAAAAAATAAAAGAACCATTCCCCACCCAACGAAAAAGAAGTCGCCCCATGTTCCTTCGCATGTATTTAACGGGCGAACTGCTCAGGGTTGACCAAAGGCTGATTCATTTTCACACACTATTCAACTGTGTACACACATATATATGATATTGTCCTCAGCGAGATTCACAACAACTCGCCTTTCGCCGAGAAAATATTGCATACGTCTAATGTTCCAATCTCGCAAACAAGGAGGCATTGGGAGGAAGACACTTGTCCTCATGGGACCCACAAATCTGGCGCCATTTTGAAAAAATTTCGGACTAATCGAGGGTGTCTTCTCCTTCTCTTTCTTCACGCCTCTCTCACTCTGCCCGCCCTCTCTCTCTCTCTCTCTCCCGACGAACTCTCTCACTGTCACGACCCGAACTCCGAGTACATGCACATCCCTCCGTGGTCGATATAAATTTGCGACGTCTCAGGGAGTGTCGCCGACCCATTCATTATTATGCATATGCGGAAACGTAAAACAATCTCCCTACAACATAACAGTGGAATAGAAACGTAGGATAATATTTTCACAACCACACATACAATACAGTAGTACTTAAATACAAACCAGTTTAATACCCCAAGGTCTTATACAAAAGTGAAGCTATTTAATTTCCTATAAGTTAAGCTTCTATTTACAAGACCGGGGTTTGTTAATATATTATCATACTTTTCAACCCTTCTAGGGTGAACTGTCACCCATTCCCAACCTTGACGGAAGACCCGTTATCACCTGGGCGAAGGTAGAGAGACTTCTATTTTCCTTCCTTGCAAACCACTGTACATGACCTGGCCTTCCTTCGTCTAGGAACCTGAGAATGTTAGCCCACTAAGGGGTAAGATCACATCTCAGCAAGTCAATCTACTAAACCCAGATTAGGAGAAGGGTACATATACATGCAATCTAATTACCCTTCTTACCCTTTCTCATTACTTGCACTTTCCTGCACGTTAGTGGCATTCGATCATACAATGTCACATTAACATTACTTAGCAGTTGAATACTTCAGTGCACATACAGATAGGGATGCGGATGTCAGATCATTGACCGTGGCCAATTTTTAACAGATAAAAGTCATCCGGTATAACCGGGCTTCGCCTCACACCATTGAGCGCGGCAACGTCTACATCTAGACGGCATTCCAATCAAGGAGCATCGGCCCAAAGATCCACCGCGACCGGCATCCGTTGACTTGGGGCATTCCCGAAGGAGCATCGTCCGGCCCCAAAGGCACGTGACGGAATCATGTCGTGAATGCATATGATCGATGTCACATTTCAATAATCAATTATGCACAGTATCCACAGCATCAATTGAGCAATTTCATAGCAAGAATTCTTCAAACCAAGCATATACTTTTATTCATCCAAATTGACAGAACACTGCCCAATAACGCTCTCCCAATTACGAAGTCAGAAACTCATTCATATGATCTCGAAAAATTCTCAAATTCGGACACATGCCAGAAAACATATAAAACAAAAATTTTCATGAAGACACCGAGATCCAGATCCCTCTGGATTCGGCCCAGAAATTTCTTCTATCCAGCACAAAAATCGGGTCCAGTTCCAGAGTCTTTGGCCCATCGAAATCAGTTTGGTTTTGGGTCGAAATCTTGTTCATTTGATTTGAAATTCGAATATGTTATATTAGAAGTTGTGAGGAACAACTTTCATGAAGAAACCAATCGGAAATTCGACCTCTAAAGGTAAGTAACAACCCTTGGAATCATGGCAGGTCAAGGGTTACAGGACTGTCCGAAATACTGTCCCGAGGATGACGTCATTGAAATCGTCACCTTTTTAATTTCTAAAAATTCTGATAAAATATATGTTATTATTTAGGATGTCCAAAACATTTCTTTAGAAGGAAATTTCTTCAAAATCACATCACAAAATTGTCCATGAAATTAGCAAAACATACATGTCCTGAAAACTATTTCAGAAAACAGCCTCTGTTCTATTCCGAATCTCCCTCCACGACTTTTGTTTGTCTCCATAAATCCTATCTAAACTTTTCTGTGGCCATTATAACATCCCTAGGTAATATTTATCCACATATAGCTTCATCTACATGGTTCCTCTACATAAAAATCCCTAAAGAATGTACTCAGCCCCTAATCTACGTTTAGGAGACGACTTACCTCTAAATCTAATGGCAATCCTTACTTGTGGCCGGACAGCAACACAAGGACATCCCTGGAGGTTTTCGACGATGATTTGGACCCGGCACAACGGCTGGAGGTGCCGTTAAGCGACCACCACAGCAGCACACAAAGTCCTGGATTTTCTTGAGGAGGGAGGAACGCTCGAAACCTTGCTGTTCAGTTGTTGTTTTGTCGTCCAAGGGGGAGCAAGAATGGCTGAATAAACTAACTTAAAGAAGAAGAAGACAAGGCTTTTTATGGCTGTGAAAGGGAAAGGAAATTGTTGTAAAGCTGGATAATGGAAAGAGAGAGACAAGTGCACGGCAGCAGGGGAGAAGAAATAAGTGCAGAAGAAAAAGAAAAGAGGGTAAAGCAAAAGACTAAGACCCTTCAGCTGAGAGAAAAGAAAAGAAAGAAAAATAAAGGACAAGAAAGAAAAGAGAAAAGTTAAAAGGAAAGCAGCCCATCTGCTGCTGCACTTCAGTTTCTACAGCAAGAAGAGGGGAGGGAAAAGGAGAAGTAATTGCAGAGAAGTTACTCAGCATTTACCTTATGCTTTTGGCCTAATTTTCCATGGAAAAATGGCTCTCCATTACTACCTTAGGTCCCCCTATCTTTTCCAAGTCTATCTCCATTAAATACCAAGGAAATTGAGGTGAAATTGTAGGAGAGAGGGATTCCTACGAATTTCATTTTGAGGAGACTTCTCTTTTTTCTTTAATTACCAATCTAACATCTAAATCAATAGGGTCAAGTCCCTTAGTAACAACTTATAATACCTTTTTTAAACTTCTATAACTCTTTTTCCAATTGTTTCATAATAAATGTCCAAAACCTATTTAAAAAGTGGCATTTCCTTTTTATTCTTTTAATTTGTTATTCTTGCCTCTTTTCCGTTAATAATTCCCGTCGTCCATAAAATTTGGAAATATGCAACAACATTCCCGAGATTAATTATGACACGTGAAAATTCTTAATTTCTGTAATCGACATCATTTCCTCGATTAATTTTAGTCAAATGTGATTTTAGTGCAACTTAAATTATCAGTTAGTTTTTGGGAATTTTTGGTGCACTGACCCGTGATCGATTATTCCCGAGCCACAATGTACATCTTCGACGCATTGACGACTCTTGATTGTCGTGAAAAATCTCGAGATTTCAATTACGAGCACAGGGTACCAAAACAACAGAAAAATCGATTTAGTGTCGATCGACGAGAATTCTGTAATTAGATGGAATCACCCAAGCCTAATTTTATCGAATCAACCTATTTCCGATTTCTGATTGATTTTCGACTGTGCCGAAATGATCCTTGTAGACTAACACGGTCGAGCAATCGATTCCCGGTCGAATTCTCAAGTCCGTTGCATCAAAATTCTTTAATAACTTTCCTGATTAGTCTAGTTATCTCATGAGTGATCAACTCAGAGAATAGCGCTATAGGCACGTCGATGAAAAGCCCGATTCATTTAATTGAAAACAGAAGCAGAAAATCAGACTGTCACACTCACTCTACCCTCCCTCTCTCTCTCCGACGAACAGGACGCAACCTCCTAGTCTCTCTGTGCCCTCCTTCTTTCCGACCAGCAACTGACGAAATACCGCATCGGACCGGTGAGAGGACCGCGAGACCTAGCTCCCTCCCTCTGCCCTCCCTCTTTTCGACCGGCGAACCACTGCACGGGACCGGCAAGAGGACCGCGACCTCCTTCTCTCTCTCTCTGCCCTCCCTCTGTCCGACCGACGAACCACCGCACGGGACCAATGAGAGGACCGCAAGCAATCGACGAACCACTGCACGGGACTGGCGAGAGAACCGCGACCTCCCTCTCTCTCTGCCCTCACTCTTTCCGACCGGCGAACCATTGCGAGCAAATAAGATGTTTTTGTAGAGATCTCCCATCGTCGCCTTCATCTTCTCCCCCTTTTTGTTTTGTTGTTTTTTTTTTCCCTAGTGTTCTAATGGTGGATCTGGAGTGGTATATGGAGGACGACGTGATGTCTCACATCAACCTTGACGGCTTCTTCGGCGACCTCTCTGAGGCCGACGATGTCATCGGCGATTGCCCCTCGACGAACACATCGTCATCGTCTCCAGACTCGGGGCTCTTGTGGTTCGACGAGATCGAGAACATCCTGATGAAGGACGACAAGTACGGCGGAGTTGTCGGTGGCAGGATTAGGGCTGATTCGAGCCAAGATTTCTGCGATAGGTTCCTTGCCGTGCTCGTTGACTACCCCGGAGATGGGTCCGCGGAGATAGCCGACGGGTTCGGCGACAACTAAAACGGTTTATTGCATGTCTAATACAACCTGCTCATTAGCCATATTGTCAACTAAAACGGTCTAAATGATGATTTTAGTAAGCATCACATTGTCAAATGGAAGCATTATTCAGCGTCCCAATAAGTACTATTGCATGTCTAACACAACCTGCTCATTAGCCATGTTGTCAACTAAAACGGTCTAAATGATGATTTTAGTAAGCATCACATTGTCAAATGGAAGCATTATTCAACGTCCCACTAAGTACTATTGCATGTCTAACACAACCTACTCATTAGCCATATTGTCAACTAAAACGGTCTAAATGATGATTTTGGAAACAGTATGAGTGAAAAAAATATACTGGGACACTTATTGTCCCTTGAATAATAAACTCTCCAACACCTAGTGCTTCATATCACCGCATCTGGCAATCTCATAGAAGACACAAAAAATGAGAGCTACTCAATTATTGTTGACTAACACCAATCCTGCATTCGCATTCATTCATAAAATCAGTTCTCCTCCACACCAGGAACTTAGTCTACGAAATAAAATTAATTATCAGGTTAACACAATAGTTAGGGTAACAAGGATCAGATGTCTACTGAAGTTTAACAGGCAACAGCCATTGGCATAAATTATCAATCACAATACTCGCGGAGGTATTCATTCACCGGGACACTTAGCCATCTGGCCCAGCTGATTTCCCCAGGCTTAAAAGCTAACCTCCATTTCAGCGTCTCATCTAACATTTTCTTTGCTTTATCTATGTTCCAGTTTCAAGCTTCCAAGTATCTCCTCAAGCATACATCATCACAATACTTTAAACTTCGCCCAGAAAGTGGTCCCATAGCTTTCTTAAGCTCATTCACCTGCATGCAAATGGACTTAAAATGTAACTGTATTTCTCCTATATTCTGGGAAGGAACATTGATTATTATTCCACAACTCTAGAAAATCAATGCATCATGAGACATTAAACACATATATGAAAGGGGTACAGATAAGGGGGTGTATTGACAGTAAAGTATTATCTGCAAAAAGAGCCACTTCATGGTTTCTCATGGCCAGAAAAACTATTGACTTAGGTCAACCACATGGTTAGCCATGGAAATCAGATAAATACGAGCAATCAATCAAGGAGGTACACTCTACGAAATGTCCAGTCCTTACAAGCGCTGTAATTTTGAAATCTTAATTACCTTAGATTCAAACTGCAGCGAGTCATCTTCCTCACTGTGGTGAGCGTTACTCCATCGACGAAACATGGTGCTTGAAGCCACAAAAACTGAAGGAATTAATAATATATCTTTAAAGAACTATTGATGGCCTACTATAGAAGTAACAACTCGCACCATATAAGAACATGTACATATATTCAAAAGACTAGGAATGAGAGCATATTTCCTATAGGTAAAACAGATGGGAAAATAAATTACAGAGGCAAATGGAGCCTTCGCTCTCTAGTCCCTAACAGAACAAAAAAGGAAGGGCAAGAGAACTAAGCCCTTAATTTTAAGGAAAGAACAATCTTATAATTGTGCAATGTAGATGTATTGCAATTCAACCACATTGATGCTATAGTGCAAAAAGTAAAGCCCATATATAGGATCGGCGACACTGCAACATCAACCATCAATAGTGTCACTGTGCTTGAAGCTGTAAAACAATTGCAGCTCCCCCAAAGAAAACATGCTCTCAAACTCTTAATTTGCAAGATATTCATGAACTAGAACCAATGTGCACATTGCATACGCATATCTAGACAAATTAAAAAAAAAAAATTCCCAAGAAAGCACTAGAAATGCTACAAGAAAAATACCAAATTTATCTCCATCGCCGTACTGTCAAAAGCTTCTGTTCTATCAGCATTCTGGTTCTCCACATCAATCACGACTCCATCGGAATCATCGTCCTCGGAATCCACAATTTCCCGATCAGCGCTACGCACGTGCTCCGCCAAAGTAGTGTCCACTTCGCCCTCTCCATTAACCACAATCGACGGCGGCCTATCCGGCGAAGCCTTCTTGACCTGCGGCCTCCTGCTCCCAAAACTAGTAGTCATCCACACATGAAACAAAAAAAAAAAAATGAGAATCCCAAACACGCGCCATGGAAACCGAGGAAATCAGCCATCTGGCAGAGCACCTAAGGCCGCGCTGAATAATAGGTGTTGGAGAGTTTATTGTTCAAGGGACAGTAAGTGTCCCAGTATATTTTTTCACCCATGCCATTTCCAAAATCATCATTTAGACCATTTTAGTTGACAATATGGCTAATGAGCAGGTTGTATTAGACATGCAATAGTACTTATTGGTAGGAGTGTGCAAAATACCCGGGAACCGCCCGGACCGCCCGGAACCGAACCGAAACCGCCCGAAACCGGCGATTCTTGAGGGAACCAGTCCGGTTCCCGATTCCATGGGTGGATCCGCCCGCCCGCCCACCCGGACCGGACCGGACCGGACCGGTTCCCTTTAATATTAAAAAAAATTACTAAAAAAAAAACACCTAGGTCAAAAACTCTCAACCCTCTCTCTCGACTCTCAACTCTCAACCCTCTCTCGACTCTCAACTCTCAACCCTAACTCTCAACCCTCTCTCTCGACTCTCAACTCTCAACCCTCTCATCTCGATCTCACTTCTCTCAACTCTCATCTCGATCTCACTTCTCTTCGATTTCTTCTGTGGCTGCCTCTGGTTCCTCCCGCCATCTCACCGTTGCTGTTCGCCCTCGCGCCGACCGCCACCCACCACAGCCTCTACTCCACCCAGCAACCAGCGGTGACCCGCGATTTTGATTTCTCTGTCGTCCCTCCTCTCCACCAAGCCTTTGCTCGGGGCCTTCACCGCCTCTCCCTCTCGAAGGTGAACTCGAGACCTTTGTGTCAGTAAGCCTTGCTAAGCTCTTCGCCAGTCGATGAACAAGTGTTCATCATATGCACGTTTTCCACAATTACAAGGTGCATTTCTGTTAAAAAGGAAAGAGAGGTAGAGTGGGAAGAGGAGGCTTAGCGACAGCTAGGGTGAGTCGGTTCGGCTGGAAGGCTGTCTACTGGTCTGATTCTCCTTTTCTTGCAATTAATTTCTGCAACTGATTGGCACAGGCAGTCAGTGGACCATCCAATCAAGTTCATTACAAGAAGGCAATTGTACGCACTCAAGTTCAAGATTAAAACAAGTGAACTGTTTTGACTACATTGGACATTTAACTTGGTAATTTATCAAGGTAGCAAGGGAGGCGTCTTAATTTCGTCATCTGCATGTTTCATTGTTTGGCATGGTTTAATGATGGTTATAGTTTCAATTCCTCTCCTGATTGTTATATTTCATTTTTTCTTGCGCTTAGGATTAGAGAAACAAATGGCTAAAATCGACATGGCTTTCGACTAGGTCTTAAGGCTGGGGGCGAGGATGGTCGGACAAAAAAAGTATCCTCTTTCCTCTTCCATCCAATTTTGTCCCTTGCTCTTTCCATGCGACAGAAGTTGTTCTCACAGGATTCGCTTAAATGAGGTTTCGGGTTATTAGCAGCATTTTCTGCTCCTTATTCTTGTACATGTATTTCAAAATACACTAAAGTTTTATGTGGGTTATTGTACATTTGGTGCACCTGGGCCTTGGTAAAATCATAATTAGTGTAGGTCTTTTGTAGTCATACATCTATGATATACTGCAATTATATTTCTAGAGAACAATCTAGGTATGGTAAGACTTGTCTAATGTGATTCTAGATGAGGAATGCTGACACCTAAACAAAAACAATGTTTAGTGAGACCGGTTCCATGGATCCACCCAAGAACCGGACCGGACCGGCGGTCCGGTTCTCGGGTGGATCCATGCAACAAATTGGTGAATCCCGGTTCCAATTTTTTGGAACTGGTCCTTAGCGTGCGGTTCCCGGTTCTAGGTCGGGAACCGCCCGCCCGGACCATGCACACCCCTACTTATTGGGACGCTGAATAATGCTTCCATTTGACAATTTGATGCTTACCAAAATCATCATTTAGACCGTTTTAGTTGACAATATGTCTAATGAGCAGGTTGTGTTAGACATGCAATAGTACTTATTGGGACGCTGAATAATGCTTCCATTTGACAATATGATGCTTACCAAAATCATCATTTAGACCGTTTTAGTTGACAATATGGCTAATGAGCAGGTTGTGCTAGACATGCAATAGTACTTATTGGGACGCTTAATAATGCTTCCATTTGATAATGTAATGCTTGCTAAAATCATCATTTAGACCGTTGTAGTTGACAATATGGCTAATGAGCAGGTTGTGTTAGACACTCGAAAGCCCACCAGTCTAGTCGCCTCCAAGCTGCAAGGCAGGTAAGCGAGTTTACACAATTGTGCGTGTGGTTCATTTAAAAAAAAACTTGCAACATTTTCTATCATGTATTACAAGGCAGCTAGGCGAGTTTACACAATCGTGCGTGTGGTTCATATTAAAAGAAGAAGAAGAAGAAGAAGAAGAAGAAGAAGAAAACTTGCAACATTTTCTATCATGTATTGCAATGCATTTTTAGCTTGATCACATATGCACCTCAAGAGCTAAGACGTGTTAGATAGCTAGGGCAAAACCTTGTACATCACTAATGTGTCATGACACTTTCACATCTTGTGTGTGGCCTATGGGAATAAACAGCTAAACAAAACCTTGCAATGGTATCGGACTGATACGTAAACAAAACCTTGCAATGCATTTTTCTCTGATGGCGTGGGGACTAAAATGCTACTAGAGCTACTAGGAAGAACTGAAACGTACCGAGATCGATGTGCTGAAATTCTAAAGGTCCCATATGTTTAGAGGTTCGCTCAGCAATTCTCTAATATTTAATTGTCTTCTATTTTCCTATGCTAAATGGATGGGACTATCTATTTATCTGGATCTCTTAATTTTGGAAAATCCTGACCCCAACAGAGTATTGAGATGATTCTTCAACAAATGGGCAGTTTCACTGTCAATTTCCCAGAGTTCAAACTTCTGAGGGAATATCATATGCAAACTAGTTCTTGGATATCCCGCTTCAACTGTTTGCGGGTGAACATTGGTGAAAGAGTTGATCAAGACAATGTCGTAGAGGAGTTGACCAACATACTAAAAGATGCAGTGTCTCTGAAAATTCAAGGTTTGAATTTCCTTGCAGTTTTGCTTGTTTGGGGGGAGAGGAAAGTTATCATTACTGCTGTTGTCATGGCAATATGTTTTATACATCATGTTCCTTAGTGTTTGTTTCCATTTTCAGTTAGAGAATCGCCTCTTGTTGACCTTGAGCTGAAGAAGGCTTGTTGCAAGGCAAAGGCTCTACAGGTAATGTAATGAACTCTGCTGGTTCGCCAAATGTCGTGCTTCTCTGTGTTTTTCTATTCTATCCTCCAGTATTTTCTACTATAGCTGATAGTATTTAATCCTCAATGGGGCTTTTTAAGGTTTGTGCTTTACCAATTCTTTGAATTCTGAATGCCCTTAATCCTGAATATATATCAGGCCCGTTTAGATAAAAGGACCTTGGAACTTCCTTCAGCAACTATTAATTGAAGCTGTCGGGTAAATATATTCTCGATTGTGGTTCTCAAATTTTATTGTCAAAACTACTTGATATACACTACTTCTACCCCTTTGAAAGTTCAGTTGGACTCTATGTTGCCAGACTACAGATTGAAGGCGAAAACTTGTTTGGGCTTGTTGATGCTGCTACACGTTGGTAAGAAAGTGCAATGCAGATTCTAGCTCGTGAGGCTCAGCTGCCTGAATATGAGGAAGTTCTGAGGTCTCTCTCTCTCTCTCTCTCTCTCTCTCTCTCTCGCTCGCTCGCTCGCTGTTATGCGTGTGCGTCATGTGGACCCGTTTATGAGACCAGGTAGTGGGAATGGATGCAGGCTATTAAATATTAATATAAATGCATATAAGGTGCTAGCAATAACTTTTGTTGAAAGTGATTTTTGACTTCTTATATGGCAGTAGTTCGGAGGATATTCATGTGATCTTGCCTTCTTTACCTCATAACATCTCGACAATTACAATGTCTGAGTCTTGGTTGAAGAATTCGGAAACATTTTTGGGGTATGCTCACACGAATGGGGGCTCATCAAGTTTGTTGCTTGAAGTCAATAAATTGAAGGTTCTTGCTAACACCTAAATCTCTAGTTTCACATCCATACCTGTTTTATGTGTGCATTGTTTCTGTCGAACTGAGAACATGACCTCCATCCCGCAAGAGTTAGTTTCAGAATCCAAGCTACTCAAGGTATCCCTGGAAGAAAAAAGAACACTTGAAACAATGTTGGAGAATTGCTTCTGATGGAAGCAGAAAGCTTGCTCCTTGCTGCAAAATGCAGAATGCTTGTATGATTCTAGAATTGTTAATGATGGATTGCGAGATGGTTTAACATAAAAAGAATTGAAGGCCCACTGCTTTCACTGGATGCCACGATCAAAGATGGGCTTTCTCTTGGTTTTGACTTTAGCGAAATTCAGAAACTTCAAGATGCGCAGTCAGCATTGCATTAGTGCATTAAGGCCCTCCAGTTCAGCTCCCTATCCCCATCTATTGAGGTGATTAGTCTCTATTTTTAGTTAAATGCCACATTGGCATTTTTAACGGAAAAGGCTAACGGCATCGGTTTTAAGACTCAATTGAAACATTTAGACAAGTTTTAGGACTTATTTGCAATTTTTGCAAGTTTTAGGACTCAAATGTATTTTCATGACAAGTTTTAGGACTTTTAAAGCACTTATCCCTAAAATTTATCATGAGAATGCAATTAAGTTTTAAAACTTTCAAAAAATGCAATTAAGTCCTAAAACTTATCATAAATTGCAATTAAGTCCTAAAATTTTTAAAAAGTGCAATCAAGTCCTAAAACTTATCAAAGTGGTTCAATCTAAGTCCTTTAATTGATTGCACTTTTTAAAAGTTTTAAGACTCGGTTGTACTTTCGAAACAAGTTTTAGGACTTTATTGAATATTTTAAAAGTTTTAGGACTTGATTGAACTTTCTTGACAAGTTTTAGAACTTAATTGCACTTTTTGAAAGTTTTAGGACTCAATTGTATTTTTATGATAAGTTTCAAGACTTCTAATACACTTATCCTTGAAGAATTCAAATGAGATGCTATAACAACATCCCAGTCATAACTAAGTTTTTCTATCTCAAGCTTGAGATACTTAACTCTTAAGGCATTAGTATTCAAGCTCATGAGACCTGCCTATTGTCTATCATTTCCTTAAAATGTCTAGTTGCAAAAAAGTATAGCTTTTCATCTTGCACAATCTTCGGTATGACATTCAACATACACTTGAGATACAACAACAGCAGCACTCCTACTTTTAACGGCAAGATGAAGCTTGTTAATTTCGCTTCCAAGCAATTGTGCTGGGCTCAAATTCTTGTCTTTCTTTCCGCAAGTTTGCTTCGTTAAAGTCTACGTTGCTCTTTCATGAGATTGAGTTTAAATTGGTTCATCAATATTTTGACCCATATGACATTCTAAAATATCATCAGTAGATCCTACACCATCATCAATATCAAGTTGTGTGGCATCAACATTCTCATTAACACATAAACCTTGTGTAGGATTCCAAGTGATTCCTCCAATAGCAACCGTATCCCTGAACATTCTATCAAGATTAGGAGGTATGCCTTTCGTCCTAAAAACCTTAACCGAAGGATTGACCTATTATAAAAAGCATTTGAGTAAGTTGTATAATTGAAAAGTAAAAGAACAAATGATGAACACATGGATTACTCTCTCACCATTCATCACTCTTATTGATGGTTTTCTTCCTTGGATCCCATCCTAGTCGTATTTCATTATAAACCCATGTCCTCCATCTTTTCCATTCTTTCTTAAGATTATCTCACTCACTCTTCATTTGAGTTTTATCGTACTTTTTGCCCCTCAACTCCTTCAACTTATTAATTATGATAGTCCATTCATCTCTCTTGTTGGCTGTAGGACAATTACCCTTTTCGATTTGTTCAACACACAACTTACACAATGTTTCCACATCTTAGGCGGTCTAATATACATTTTCCTTTGTCGAACTTGCCATCTTCTAATAATATAAGCATGAACAAATTTGAGAGACATAATAAAAAAAAATCAACAATTGAATTAAAGCCAAATGAAGGTGAACTAGTAAAGCACAAATCAAAGTGACATTGTATTAGATGTCAGCCAAAAAAAAAAAAATCAACAATATAGCCTCATTGTTTGTACATGTCATAGACTAATTAAAGAACATGAAACAAGTAGAGTCGAAATCATGTATCCATCAAAATAAAATTTATGAAGCTAAAGTGGCCACTATCAATGGACATAAATGTGGGGGCTCTAGTCACCTCAAATTATTTAGCTCTGAGATATGTAAGAAAGATGTATATTGTGTATTCAACTGCATCTATACTATGCTAAACAATTTATAGCGCAATAAATCATGTACAGAAAAGTTCCACATGGCTATTCTAGCCCACCTGAAGCTTTAGAAGTGTAGCCCTCTAATGAGACCCCTTCGGTTTTGATTAGTAATTCAATAAATTTTTATTCTAACCAAAAAATGACCTAATTCCTTTATTAAAATATTGCTTAATATATTATTGAGTCTTGAGAAATCTAATTTTCATAACTCAAGGTTTATTTTTTCCCTACGAATGATATCAAATGAACTCAACAATAATCGTACATATGTAGATCTTCGATTAGAATAAATGTAAAGAGAACTCCTTGAACATAAAATAGATTTCACATGAAATAACTAGTTTTAACTCAACTGACAAATCTTGTCCCTTTGACTCGCATGCCCATGAAGTGTAATGAAATAAAATCAATAAATAAACTTTGATGCTCAAACCAATTTGCTAGAACAATTTTCTGAAATAGATAGTTTTAAGAGATGATCTTCAAAGACATATTACATAGTACTCATTTCAAAGACATGTCTTTCCAACAGCTCATGCTAGAGTGGAAAATGTTATATGAAAGACAAAGATGAACAACTAACTCCCTCGCATATTAACAATTTTAGAAGGAACCTTAACAATATCTCAAATTCGAGGCCTTCTACAAAAACCAAAGAAAGAGTGACTGATATGCTTGCCTGAAATGGACAATAGTATTGTGATGTTTTTGCCTTTTCTGTCCTTTTTTGTTTTCATTCTGTCCTTCTACATTTCCAACGTTCTAGGATTTCTGCTTTTACAAAACCTTTTTAATTTATAAAGAAAGAAACCAACGCTAGAAAAGAAAGAATTTTAACGACTAATGTATTGGCTGGTATTCAAATGTTACGCATGTTTTCCCCAACCAATGGTTGTATCTCAGCAACCTAGTAATTTATGCCATGAGACTAATATACTAAATTGCATAATTAGTTATATGCGGATGTGATGTTTTCAACATGAAATTCAGCTTTGCTTCCATGATGTTTTCAAACGCTCTTTCAAATTAGAAGTGCATATACTAAAAACAAGATCTAACCTCTTTTTTCTTGCCATAAGTCATTCCTTCCACAATTTACTTTTGCCACTAGTCCCATACTTTGTTATTTTGTTCTTTATTTTCTGTAAACATTGCCTATTCAAAGTTGAGATTAAATAAGTTTAAAAGGTTAGGTTTTGGATTGGAAGCTCAAAACAATAACAATGTTGACAGCATATGCACCTTTAATATGAGTTCTCCTCATCCTAAAAACCCCATTGTGGAATATACGATTTCTCTAATGAAATCCACAACCTATTTTTTTTTATTTTTTTTTCACGGAGGAAAAATCATCACGACAAACTTGTATAGAAATTAAAGTTAGCAAAGAAAGAGGAAAGTAAGATCAGTGAACAGAGAGGAGAAAGCGAGGGGAACCCATACCTGGAGCTAACATCATATAACCCAATTGAGACATTGTAAAATAAGCTAAACCTCTTTTAATATCTTTTTGAGCAAGAGCTAAAGTAGCTCCTAATAATATTGTTATTACACCTATTAAAGATATGAAATTCATTATGTAAGGTATGATTATAAAAATAGGAAGAAGTCAAGCTACAAGAAAAATGCCCGCTACTATATATAAAGGGGTAAGGTAGCATAGGCAACAAAAAATAGACGAAAAATATATAAATGGGCAATTTCAAAAATTAAATAATTTATTAAAAGTTCGGCTACTTCCCCTTCGGCCCGCGCGAACCAGCCCAGTGTCCATGGCCTTCCATTTTTCTCTTGGGTTGCAGATGGGGAAACCGACGCCTATGATTCACGAGCTCACGGAAGTCACTCAAAAGAGCGCCACACCAGATCGTCATCGGGATTGAACGGGAAACCCCAGCCGTCCATCAAAGCAGATAGAGAAATCGACAAACCGAATACGCAGTCTCACGAAAACAACTATGAAACGCGCTTGCAAAAGGAGGTGCGTCCAGAGCGCACAATGTGACGATCCGTAGAGCCAGCGGTACCAGCGATGCCACAACGAAAGAGGAAACAAGAAGGGAAAACAAAGGAAAAACAAAGGTGGCTCTTTTTCGTGGCTCTTGACCGGACGGACCCTCACCCCTCGGTCGCGCCCAACCAACCGCCTCCACCGTCGTTATCCGGCGGTCTCTGGCTGGCATTGTCGCATCTCAAAGTGGTTGCTCATGGCTCCCCCTCATTCCAAGTAAGGATTTTTACAAGCAAAGCTCATTCCCCCAAAGCCTTCCCTCTTGCTTTGCCTTGTGTCCCGCCATTTCTAGTTCATTTGCATGCTGTGTTGGAATGAGTCGTTTTCGTTAGTCTTGAACATTGTTTGTTGATTCTTGATTCCTTTTGACCCTTACATGCGTTGACATGGACATCGAGTCATATTGAGGAGGACGGAGGTGCTAGGGACCCATTGTCTATTCCTACTAATTCGATTACTCGAGCGCGAGCTAAGCAATTCAGGCAAGCTGTTGGTGTCATGGTTCATGATCTTTGATGTGGAGATGACCTTGGATCAAATCTTGAAGAATCTTGGAAATCTTAGCGTAATCTTTGGCGTGGAGATGACGTTGAATCGAATCTTGGAAATCTTTGCACAATTTGATTATTTGGTCATCTAATATTTGACCCAGTTAAAAAAAAAAAAAATTATCTTCGTGTTTAGATATTTTCTAGAATATGACGGATTAGATTTCTAGGGCTGGTTTAGGGTTTGTGTGGCAACTAGAAGGCCTATATTAAGGACTGGCCGACTTTCTTTGGGAGACAGATATATTTTATTTTTGAGGAAAAGAATTGAGAGGTTCTCTTCCACTGTTCTTTTGAGAACTTGACCTTATCAAGATTCTCTTATGACAGTCGATTCGACTTATCGAGCGAGATAGCGAATTCTTTCGCTCGTGGCGTCTATAACATTTGTTGGTTGACACGCATTCATCAACAGGTCACGTTCATACCGAGGTTGCCAATTATAGGTTCGATTGGAGGTTGAGGTTCGCAATTCGCACCATCGGAGCCTTCATAGAACGATCTTTCCGCAACGATTCACATCATTTGGTATCAGAGCTTGCTTCTACGAGGTCTATTTATCTTTATTTTTCTGTTTGTATTCAGCAATTGGAGATTTATTGGGCTAGGGTTTCAGTTCTAGCCAATTTAGGGATCCAATTGCTTTTGGTGCTTCCATACGTAGTTGTTTGCTGTTAGTTTTAATTATTTTTTTTTTTCATTTCAATCGGTCCTAGCATCTTAAATTGTATATGAGTTTGTCAAAAAAAAAAAAGAAAAAAAAAAGAGAGAAAGAAAACGCACAAAAAAAAAGTACGCAAGAGGGAAAAAAAAAGATTCGGTAGAAAACAAAAAATAGCTGAACCAAAAGAAAAAAAAGAATCAAGAAGGCAACTCGTTTGTTAGTGGACCGAATTGAAACAAAATTAGTAGTGATTTGGATTTCAATTGGAATTCCAAAACTCGTACTTGTTAGTTTGAGATTGTTACTTGCTGAATTGATCTAATCTTGTTTGATTAGTTTGATTGATTGTCGTGAGGGGGTTGAGAGACAAGTTTTGAGTCTGACAAAGAGCTTATGAAAAGAGAATACATAATGGAAAAGGCAAGAGTGTGTGAGTTTAATTGAGGATTAAAAAAAAAAGAAGCCTAAACTTGATTTAAACACAAGGAGAGTGACAAACACCTTGAGAGAAACACGTGAGGGAGCGATTGGTGAGGATTTTTGTGATTAACGTTTACTTGCAGGTCTAAAATATGTTGCGCGAAGAAAGCATGAATCAAAGGGAGGTTGACTCCATACGAAGGGATGAAGCACTTGTGGAAAGCATCCAGCAACTGAGGGCCGTAGTGGAGCTTAGTGGCCGAATGATGGGGAATGGCATGAGAGTTGATGGTGATCGAGAGCTACCCAGGGAAGGCCGCAACATCAGCGAGACGCCTCTAGAACACGACCTAGATGGCAGCGGCATTATAATGATGATGAGGCCGACGTGGAGGATGATCGAGATGCTCGATTTGGAAGGCGGAATGAAGGTCGAGGGTTTAGACACCGAGAAGATGATGAACTTGGCAACATCAAGATGAAGATTCCTTCCTTCCAAGGGAAGAATGATCCCGATGCGTATCTAGAGTGAGAGAAACGCATGGAGATGGTATTTGATTGCCAACGATACTCCAAGCTCAAAAAGGTAAAAATTGCAGCTATTGAATTTACTGATTATGCTATAATTTGGTGAGATCAACTTGCGACTAGTAGGGAGCGCAATGGTGAAAGACCGATAGAGACATGGGATGAGATGAAAGCAGTGATGAAGAGGCTTTTTGTACCAAGTCATTATCATCGAGATTTGTTTCAAAAGTTACAAAATCTCACACAAGGTAATAAGAGCGTGGAAGAATATCACAAGGAGATAGAGATTGCCATGATTCGTGCTAATGTGGTGGAGGATCGTGAGGCCACAATGTCAAGATTTTTGAGTGGTTTGAGCCGAGACATAGCAAGGGTGGTCGAGCTACAATATTATGTTGAATTGGAGAAATTGGTGGACAAAGCCATCAAAGTTAAGCGGCAATTGAAGTTGGATTGAAATCACAAGAGTGGAGAAGGTTCGAATCAAAATTGGAGATCCCATTGGAAGAGAGATGAGAAGTTGAATTGGAGAGGAAGCAACACCAAAATCGAAACCTTAAAGGAGAAGGAGAGGGACGGTAAAGTTAGAACGAATCCGGTTTCAGGTAAAACCAAAAGCCCTACAACTAGAACTCGTGAGATTAAATGTTTTAAGTGTTTGGGCAGGGGTCATATGGCGAATCAATGCCCTAATAGGAGGGTGATGATCATAACTGGACATGGTGATGTTGAGTCCGAAAGTGAGAAGGAAGAAGAGGATGATGAGATGCCACCGTTGGATGATTGTAGTGATGGAGAAGTGGCTATAAAAGGAGACTTATTAGTGGTTAGACGTTCTCTTAGTGTGCAAGTAAATGAGGAGGAGCATCACCAACAAAGAGATTACTTCTTTCATACAAGATGTATGGTGAATGGTAAGATCTATAGTTTGATAATTGATGGAGGTAGTTGTGTGAATGTAGCAAGTTGTATTATGATTCAAAAGTTGGGTTTGAAGACGACAAAGCATCTTAGGCCTTATAAACTTCAATAGTTAAATGATAGTGGTGAGGTGAAAATGTCGAAACAAGTTCGAATCCCATTTGAGATAGGGAGATACAAGGACGAGGTAGAGTGTGATGTTGTACCTATACAAGCGGGTCATATCTTACTTGGAAGACCATGGCAATATTATCGAAATGTGCATCATGATGGGTATACTAATCGTTATTCGTTGGTGATGAATCAAAAGACTTATACCTTGGTACCAATGACACTTAGTGAGGTGTATCAAGATCAATTAAAGTTACAACGAGAAGTCAAGAGAGAGAGAAAATGTGAGAAATCCGAGAGCTTGCATGGTGTGTTTGAGACACAAGAAAAATAAGAGGCCGAGAGAAGGATTGTGGTAAAAACCGAGGGAAAAGAAGAGAGGAAAGAAAATAGGAAAAAAATTTTATGCAAAATCAAGTGAAGTGAGGAGAGCATTAGTTCTAGACCGATCGATGCTTGTACTTTTGTACAAGGGAATTTTGTTTTCTACTAACGATCTTGACCCAGGTTTGCTTAGTCCTATTGTGTCTTTATTGCAGAAATTTGAAGATGTATTTCCTGATGAACTTCCTAGAGGGATACCACCGATTCGAGGCATAGAACATCAAATTGACTTGATTCCTGGTGCGTCATTACCTAACCGACCCACATATCGAAGCAATCTTGAGGAGACAAAGGAACTTCAGTGGCAAGTTAGCGAACTATTGGAGTGAGGGAATGTGAGAGAGAGTCTTAGCCCGTGCGCCGTCCCTGTTTTGTTGGTGCCAAAGAATGATGGAACTTGGCGAATGTGTGTTGATTGCCGAGCAATCAATAATATTACAGTAAAATATCGACATCCTATTCCTAGGTTAGATGACATGTTGGATGAGTTGCATGGTTCTTGCATTTTCACTAAGATCGATTTGAAAAGTGGCTATCATCAAATTAGGATGAAAGAAGGTGATGAATGGAAAACTACATTTAAAACCAAGTATGGATTATATGAGTGGTTAGTCATGCCATTTGAATTGACTAATACACCGAGCACATTTATGCGACTTATGAATCATGTTTTACGTGCTTTTATTGGTCAATTTGTGGTTGTCTATTTCGATGACATCTTGATATATAGCTGAAGCCCTGATGACCATATTGAGCATGCGCGAGCTATCTTGCAGGTTTTAAGGGCCGAGCAATTATACGCTAATCTAAAGAAGTGCTCTTTGTTACTAACAAATTAGTATTTCTAGGATTTGTTGTTAGTGCTGATGGTATATAGGTTGATGAAGAAAAGGTCAAAGCAATCCGTGAATTGCCAACGCCTAAGACCATAGGAGAGGTGCGTAGCTTTCATGGTTTAGCTAGTTTTTATCGGCGATTTGTGAGAAATTTCAGCACCATCACTGCACCTTTGATCGAGGTTATCAAGAAGCACGTGGGTTTCATGTGGGGAGACGAGCAAGAGAAAGCATTTAATCTGCTAAAAGATAAGTTGACTATTGCTCATTTGTTATCTTTGCCAAATTTCAGTGCTACTTTTGAGATAGAGTGCGATGCTTCTGGTATAGGAATTGGAGCCGTTGTGATGCAAGGAGGGCGTCCCATAGCTTATTTCAGCGAGAAATTGAGTGGAACAACATTGAATTATCCTACCTACAATAAGGAGATGTATACTTTAGTGCGAGCTTTGGAGACTTGGCAACATTATCTATGGCCGAAGGAGTTTGTGATCCACACCGATCACAAGACCTTGAAGTACTTGAAAGGGTAGCAAAAGTTGAATAAAAGACATGCTAAATGGATGGAGTTCATCTAGACTTTTCCATATGTGATCAAGTACAAGAAAGGTAAGAAGAATGTGGTCACCAATGCACTTTCTCGAAGGTACGCGATTCTAACTACTTTAGAAGCAAAGTGTCTAGATTTTGAGCATATCAAGGGCTTATATACTGATGATGATGACTTTGGGAGAGTGTATGAAGCATGTGAACATGTTGCATTTGATAAATTCTATAGGTGTGAGGGTTATCTTTTCCGTGAAAACAAACTATGTTTGCCTAAGTGTTCTTTGCGTGAATTTGTTGGTGTGAGAAGCGCATAGTGGTGGTTTAATGGGGTATTTTGGCATTAATAAGACTTATGAAGTGCTGCATGAATATTTTTATTGGCCACATATGAAAAGAGATGTCACATGTGTCTATGAGAGATGCATTGCTTGTAAGCAATCTAAGTCTACAACTAAACTGCATGGCTTGATACATCATTACTTATTCCAACGCATCCTTGGACTAATAATTCTATGGATTTTGTATTAGGATTGCCTAGGTCTAAGTATGGTAGAGATTCTATTTATGCAGTTGTTGATCAGTTTTCAAAGATGGCTCATTTTATTCCTTGTTATAAAACTGATGATGCATCTCATGTTGTTGATTTGTTCTTTAGGGAAGTTATACGTTTGCATGGCATGCCTGGATCGATTGTTTCAAATCGAGATTCTAAATTTCTTAGCTACTTTTGGAAAACATTGTGGAAAAAACTAGGAACGCGATTGTTATTTTCTACTACTTGTCATCCTCAAACTGATGGTCAAACCGAGGTAGTTAACAGAACTTTAGGGGTATTGTTGCGTGTTATTATTAAAAAGAGCATAAAATCTTGGGAAGATTGTTTGCCACATGTTGAGTTTGCATATAATAGGAGTATACATTCTGCTGTTAAATTTACACAATTTGAGGTTGTCTATGGTTTTAATTCGTTAACTCCGTTAGATTTAACCCATTTACCTGTTAATGAGCGTGTGGATTTAGATGGAGCAAAGGAAGCCGAATTTGTCAATGCATTATATGAGAAAACGAGCACAAATATTAAGCGCAAGATTGAGCAATATGCAAGGCAAGCCAACAAAGGGCGCAAGGAAGTGATGTTTGAACCAAGCGATTGGGCTTGGGTTCATATGCGTAAAGAGCGATTTCCTGAACAGCGACATTCTAAGTTATTACCGCGAAGGGATGGACCATTCATGGTATTAGAAAGAGTTAACAATAACGCCTATAAGCTTGATTTTCCAAGTGAGTATGACATTAGTGCTACATTTAATGTTTCTGACTTAACTCTTTTCGATGCCGGTGATGATTTGAGGGCAAATCCTTTGCACAGGGGAGGGAATGATGTGGACATCAAGTCACATCGAAGAGGAGGTGCTAGGGACCCATTATCAATTCCTACTGGTTCGATTACTCAAGCACGGGCCAAGCGATTCCGGCAAGCTGTTGGCGTCATGGTTCGTGATCTTTGGTGTGGAGATGACCTTGGATCAAATCTTGAAGAATCTTGGAAATCTTGGCGTAATCTTTGGTGTGGAAATGACCTTGGATCGAATCTTGAAGAATCTTGGAAATCTTTACACAATTTGATTATCTGGTCATCAAATATTTGACCAAGTAAAAAAAATAAATTATCTTCTTGTTTAGATATTTTCTAGAATATGACGTATTAGATTTCTGGGGCTGGTTTTAGGGTTTGTGTGGCAAGCAGAAGGCCTATATTAAGGACTAGCCAACTTTCTTTAGGAGACAGATATATTTTATTTTTGAGGAAAAGAATTGAGAAGTTCTCTTCTACTATTCCTTTGAGGACTTGACCTTATCAAAATTCTCTTGTGACGGTCGACTCGACTTATCAAGCGAGATAGCGAATTCTTTCGCTCGTGGCGTCTATAATGTTGGTTGGTTGACACGCGTTCGTCGACAGATCACGTTCATACCGAGGTTGCCAATCGCAGGTTCGATTGAAGGTCGAGATTCGCAATTTGCACCATCCGGGCCTTCGTAGAACGATCTTTTCGCAACGATTCACATCATGCGTCTTTCTTTTTTGAATGCTAAGATAGGTTTGATAAAGCAACGCCTTTTTTGCCATGTCCAAAAGCACTTTTGTACAACTTGCATCTAATGTTTGTTTTGAGGCCTGTTCTTTTAGCCCATTTCACATGTGAAGGGTCCAAGTTCCTAGCCCAATGTGGCTGGCTCGATAGGCTAGCCTTTAGTTGGCCAGCCCATGTCCAATTCGACCCAATTGACGTCTCATGAATGGCTAGCCCAATCATGGCGGAACCACTAAGCCCATCCATAGCCGAACCTGTCGAGCAAGTGGAGGGAATGTCATGGCCTTCCCTATGCCGCCTCAAAATAGCTATAGCTAAATTTGGTTGTGTGCAATTGTTGGCCAATGGCTTCAGCTAGTTAACCAATACATTAATCACCAATTGCGTTGATTAAGTCTGCCTATGATGTTAACCAATGCATAACACTAACTACTAGCGGTGATTGTGTCTAGCTATGATAGTGGTCGTCCAGTTTAGTAAAGGTATGAACCGGCGGCCAAAGTCGAAGCCATCGGTCAGCGATCGCGAATAGTCAGCAATTCGAGTCTGGCTATGACATTAACAAATACATAACATTAACCATTAATGGTTTGGGTCTTAGTATGATGTTAACATTGTGGTTAGCATCACAGAGAAAAAAAGGATCATGAATTACTCTTACATAATATCAGCCAATACATATGGAAAGAAATCCGATACAATATCTAATGTGACAACACAGATAGCTCATGTAAGCCTTGTTTCCTTGAAATGAAATACGCAAGGATAATACATGCACTCATAGGGAATATTCTAGGAGGGCTCATTTGAAGGGTTAGGGTTTCGAGAAAAGGACAACTCTTGAGGAAGAAAGAAATCTCCCAATACTCATCTCAGTGCATTGCGGTGTTTAGAATAAGATGTTGCAAATTAAGGGGTGATTGCATTCTCAAGGGCTTCATCCCAAGTGGGACAACCGGATGAACATGATCATATCATTATTACATGAACATGTCTGGCAATAATAAGAAAATTGTTTGTAAAATGTAAGGAATTAAAAAATGGGACCATGAAAAAAGGACTATACAAAATTTCCATAAAAAAACATGTAACTGCGACTATAAAATGGACGTAATTTTTCATTAAAGATAGTTCCACTTTACGAGAACATAGTGTATGGCCAAAAAAGATTTATTTCCATACGATTTATCATTTTGGAGATCACAATACCCTGAAACTAGTATGAAATCAAAGAACAAAAATTTGTCTAAAAAAATTCCATTTTACTTTATAGAAAGTTCTTTTTCGATATTTTGCAAAAAAATCTCTGAAAGTTGGAAATATGCATAGACAAATGGGTTCCAAAAGCTTTATTTGTCGTACGATTTATCATTTTGAAAATCACAACACCCTTAAACTCATGTGAAATCAGAAAACGAAGATTTGTCAGAAAAAAATTCCCTTTTACTCCATAGAAAATTCATTTTCGATATTTTGCATAAAAATCTCTAACAGTTGGAAATATGCATGGAAAAATGGGTTCCAAATGAAAGTGCTAGTATGAACACCTAGAAAGAGGTGAATAGGTATTTAAAATAAACCTTGGCAAATATATGCAGAATAAAATAAATTTCGAGCAAAATAAAGGAGTTAAGGAAGAGAATAAGAACACAAGGTTATAGTGGTTCGGCTTAGACCAAACCTACGTCCACTCTCCCACGCTAACAGCCTTCTGCTGGATTCCACTATACAATCAACAAGAGATTACAACTTTGAGTGCAAATACTTAGTAGTAGATCACTCTATCTCACTAAATCACTCTTTTGGTATTTCTCTCACGATCACAAACGTTTAAGCTCACGAGAGACAAGTGTATGATCAAAGGTTGCTCAGACTTTGGAATTATAAATTCTACGCTCCGTCTCTTACTTGCTCATCGGTCCTTGATCTCCTTAAATACTCCTCCACTTCCAAACTAGCCATTGGACAGTATCTTGAGGATCGTCTTCCAATCTACCCATTGAACAGATCTGTATTTAAAAGATTTGATAACCATTGAGTGACAAAAGTAGAATCCCAAATTGATTCTGATCGCCCATACAAATAGAATCTTGGTATCCATAAGTATAGCTTATTCGTATAGAAAGTTCTTGTCTTCATGATCCAATTGTCAATTAATTAGATTGAGTCAATCAAATCTATCTTGATGTAGAATCCAAACCAAATCACTAGCCGTTATATGATCGGGCCTTGTGTTACGTTCTGTTGAGTTCTGGATGTAAAATCTGAGAGTCTTTTGTCTGAAGTAGAGTCTAAGTGCGATAGACTTTACAATCTGAGTCTGAGCGCAATAGACTTTACAATCTGAATCTGAACATTTTCTGCTCCTGAATAGATTTAGTTTTAAGATCTTAACCCAGTCTGAATAAGTTCAGCTTCAGTATAGAGTCTGTTTTCTGGTTCTTTTAAGTATAGACTTTGATAATATCCTTTATATGTTCTATCATATGCATAGTTTATTACTCAACCATTAAACATGTTAGTAGCCTTTATTATTTTGTCATCTTCAAAACATCATAAGAGATTTCCCTAACACCAAAAGCTTTATTTCCGTACGATTTATCATTTTGGAGATCACAACACTCTTAAACTCATGTGAAATCAGAGAACGAAGATTTGTCAAAAAAAATTCCCTTTTGCTCTATATAAAATTCCCTTTTTATTTTTTGCCTAAAAACCCCCAACAATTGGAAATATGCATTGACAAATGGGTTCCAAAAGCTTTATTTCCGTACGATTTATCAATTTGGAGATCACAACACCCTTAAACTCGTGTGAAATCAAAGGATGAAGAGTGAACGGCATCCCGTTGACTTGGGGGCATCCGAACTTAATCGCGCTTTGTCCCATGTAAACACATTAGGATAGATCCACTACCCCACGTAAACGCATCAAGATATTTAGATGATCATATTGGCACACCATCACACAACTCATTTTATGCTATTCCCATTAGTCGATGCAAAGTGTGTAATGCCCATATGATATGCCATAATAATTGCCACATGTCATCATTTCATACGTGTATCTTGTAGAATGTCACACTACTGCATCATTTAGACATGCCCACATCTCATCTCATTACACAATCTTGCGTGCATAACAATTGCTTGTAACCTTCGAATGCCATACACACTTATCATTTCCCCTTCTAAATGTCTCATAAGCTTGCACCATAATCCAATTGAGCAACTAACAAGGTATCTTATTATTAGAACTCAAAGCATAGAACTCCTATTGAAGATAAGTCAAATTATTACATAAAGTCTATGTTACTTTAATCACCTATCTAACAACTTATCTCATTAATATAACCAATCACAGTCACATATCACAGGTCACATATCACCATATATTAATTTATCATATTAATATAACGTGTCATAACAACTAATCACATATTGCTTATCACATATAAATACTTTATCAAACATTGGAAGAGCTTATTGTGATAACCTCTTGGCAAAGAACGATAACCTATCACAATAACCGATCGATAAAACATAATAACATGTAAGTAAAACATGATAGCCTATTGCGATAACTTATCAATAAAACATAATGACCTGTTGGCTAAACATGATAGTTTATCGCGATAACCTATCGATATCCTACGATAACTTATTGCTTAAACTCACTTATCACATCATCAAAGCATTATCTAACCTTAATCTAGTCCTAAATTAAGTCCTAAGTGCAATAACAACAACCCTAATCAAGGGCTAGAAAACCACTCACATCCAAATTTAAGCTTAACAAGCGTCAGGGGAGAAGTGACAAGGCTGGATAGCAAGTTGAGGTGGCTGATCATGCTTCAAGCAACTCATGGTGAGGGCTGGACGATGGCTAGGTGACGGCATAACAGTTGGCAAGGCAGTGAATGGCCTTCGAGCTTCATGGAGGACCAAACTGTGCGAGAAATGGAGAGAGTGAGTTGCAGTGAGGGGCTAAATAGCTCCCTCCTTGGCTCCAAAATCTAACACGATCACATGAACGTCATTACGGAATGGCAATTCAATGGCGGTGGGTGTGATGGATGGTGGCCAATGAAGTTTGGAGAGGA
Source organism: Eucalyptus erythrocorys (assembly GCA_014182555.1). NCBI lineage: Eukaryota > Viridiplantae > Streptophyta > Magnoliopsida > Myrtales > Myrtaceae > Eucalyptus > Eucalyptus erythrocorys. The sequence goes on from CM024602.1 coordinate 31,190,466, forward strand.
AGTAAGAGGAAAATGGCTTGCAATGGAGAGATTGATATGTGATTATATCTAGATTGTTGCATGGCATTGGTGCCTACTTTTGAGATATTGCACGCTCTCATTTCTGCCTCAAACGTATGTGAATTGTTATAAGAATTGTTTATGTGCTTATTGATGGTTTGAGGAAGTGAGATAACCATTCTTCTTATTAATTGAGGCAAAGCAAAGGCTTTGATATTAATCTATCATGAATAGATAACTAACACGTTTAGGCCTTAGGGAAATCCCTTATGATGTTTTGAAGATGACAAAATAAATCAAAGGCTACTAACGTGTTTAATTATTGAGTAACAGACTATGCAGATAATAGAACATGTAAAGGATATTATCAAAGTCTATACTTGGAAGAACCAGAAGACAAACTCTATATTGAAGCTAAACTTATTCAGACTGCGTCTAGTTTGAAGACTTTCAGACTCAAGTATCAAAGTCTGAAGACTTCCAAACTCTACCATCAAAGTCTGAGGACCGCTAGACTTTATATTAAAGTCTGCCCACGCTGACGAATTCCAGACTGAACGCGATGAAAAATGAAGACGAAGACAAATTCAAGTTTATTTTCAATTCTTCAAAGCCTTGGTTTATTACAGGATGTATAACGGCTAGTGATCTGATTTGGATTATACATCAAGATAGATTTGATTGACTCAATCTAATTGATTGATAATTGGATCATGAAGACAAGAACTTTCTATACGAAGAAGCTCTACTTATGGAAACCAAGATTCTGTTTGTATGGGCGATCGGAATCAATTTGGGATTTTACTTTTATCACTCAACAGCTACCAAATCTTCTAGATACAATCTGTCCAATGGGTTGATTGAAAGACGATCCTCAAGATACTGTCCAACGGCTAGTTTGGAAGTGGAGGAATATCTAAGGAGATCAAGGACCGATGAGCAAGTAAGAGACGGAGCGTAGAATTTATAATTCCAAAGTCTGAGCCAACTTCAATCATACACTTGTCTCTCGTGAGCTTAAACATTTGTGATCTTGAGAGAAATACCAAAAGAGTGACTTTGTAAGATAATGTGATCTACTATTAAGTGTTTGCACTCAAAGTTGTAATCTCTTGTTGATTGCATAGTGGAATCCAGCAAAAGACTATTAGCGTGAGAGAGTGGACGTAGGCTTGATCTAAACCGAAGCACTATAAACCTTGTGTTCTTATTCCTTTCCCTTAACTCCTTTATTTTGCTCAAAGTTTATTTTATTCCGCATATATTTGCCAAGGTTTACTTTAAACACCTATTCACCCCCCTTAAGGTGTTCATACTAGTACTTTCAATTCTGAAATGAATGACTTTCCTACACGAGGTCTAGAAAGTTCACTCATTGAGTTTTTATCTCACTATTGTTTATTGAATGCTTACAGATCCTAAGAATATCTAAGCCTTTCCGTTAGATTAGGTTTGGACTCCCTATTAAGCATAGCCAAGAGGTGACTGATTATTCGATTAAGAGGACTAATGCATGTTATACGCGTCCTGTCACAACTATTTGGGTTGATGGGGGACTTCCTAACTTGGTGGCTCACTGCTTTGTGGCGTGATATTTTTGGATTGGGCACAACATTTGCGGGCCCATTCATGATTTTGATGGGCCTTCAGGTGCAAGAGAATCATGGGGTATTAGTTGGGATGTTATCAATGTAAACGTACCTGATGGGGCTGTGTCTAATCTAGAGATCGATCCCGATATGATCATCAAACCGGAGCCTTAGATCATGGAGGACTTAGCAAGCTAGTTAGTAGTGGGGTTAGTATCACTTTTTAAAGTCGCTCTCGTAATACTAGAGGTACTAGGTCTATCCCGAGAACCTTTTTGGAGAAGGTCATGGCCACGCTTTTAGGCTAATCTAATGCGGCGGAGCGATTTATGTTTGATCTTGTGTGTTCAAGCTATGTGTATATGGTTTGTATGATATGATGACTTCATAATGCATATGTTGGTTGGGTGATTTGTTTGTGCTTCTACTTGCGTATATAATTGATGATGCGAATGGATCAGTGATGACTCCTGCGATGTTGCAGTCGAATGACCTAAGTGACTCAAGGGATGCTATGCGACCGATAAGGGTCAAGGCATGACAACAACTACCACGCACCAACAAGCTACACCAACCATTATCCTACAAAGCCAACAGTTGACAAACACAACCTTTCTACACTAACCTCTATCCCAAAAAACCAGCAATCGGTAAAACAATCTTACTACAGCGAACCAAAAAGAGAGATAAACAAGAGTATCAAAATACCCAATTAGCCGCGAGTGAGCAGAGGAGATGAAAAATTGACGCTGGCCTCAAAAACCAAACGCCAGGAAGCTTGAGCCATGTCGAGGGTTTGTCCCTTCATCCAGACCCAACCAAATGAGAGATGCTGTCTTCAAATTGTGATCTTCAAAAGCAGAGCCTGACAAGCACTAAACAACTTGGTGCGAAGATAAAAGAACCACAGATCTCCGATCTAGTTAGAGATCAACGCTTCAGTGAAGCCCAAGGAGAAGTGAGTTTATTATAGCAAAGGAAGCATCGCTCTTCTCCCTCTCTATTCATCAATTTTTGACATTCAATATTTTGAGTGAATGAGAAAAGTCATGTGACTTTTTTCAATTAATTTAATTTTAAATAACTTTTCTTGACAATCTTTTTGGAATAATGACATGAATGATCTCCAAATGTGATCCTTAAAATTTTATTTTGTTCAATATAGTATTTGAACTTTAACTCATTATAACTCATTATGCAATGTAACACCTGAAATTTTAATTTATTCAACGTGGTCCATGGAATTTTGGCATATATTTAATATAATCCATGAACTATATAAAAATGTTCGATGTTATTTTTTCATTAATTCAAGTTTAAGGAAAAAAAAAACTAATAGAGAAAAGAGTGTTGAGGGACAACTAGGGACTTATCAGCGGTATTAACACCTGAATCTTAGTCAACAATTTTTGCCATTTACCTCATAGCCCAACTCAATGGACCTTGACTCACGTGAATGGCCCATTAGAAAAAGAGAGAACATACCCAAAGCCCGTAAGGAAAAGCCCATAAATTGAACGATATAAGCTACCTTTCCCTTCGCTTCTCTTTTAGCCAAAAGCACATGAAAGCGGGGGGGTGGGGAGGGAGAGGCAGGGAGGCAGGGGTGATGAGCAAAGCCGAGCATGCCTCTCACACGTAGGATTCTAGAACTTGCAGAGATGGAGAATCCAATCTTCTCTCTTCGATCAATTCCCCGCAACCATTCGCGAACGGAAAGAGAGAGCAAGAAGATTCGTTTGTCAAGGGGATGCGCTAAGAAGAGGAGAAAAAGAGAGGAGAAGGAAAAGAAAAAAAAAAAAGCTTTTCGCGAGCAGCCTTCCCTCACTTCCTCTCCGAATCACCCTCACTGCCATGGAGAATCGCGGATTCATTATTTTCGATCACTAGGGAGTGTATGCATTGAAAAACTCAGCCATTGTCGGAACTCCTCTGCTCTACCTTGTTTCACAGTGATAAGGGATGAGGAGCTAGAGTGGCAAGCACCATTGTCTGGCTAGCCAAGATCTCAACAATCGACAATCCTTGAAGCTTTCGGCCTCGACCCAATTGTCCATTGTAGCCTCCTCACACTCCCAATGACCAATAATGTCAAATTTCTGTTTTGTCTGGCCTTAAGTGAAGCGAGAGTTAAGACTCCGTTTCTTTAGTTCTTGCTTGTGTTGGACCTGAATAAGTCAGTTTCATTAACTTCGAAAATTTTCTGAGTGATCGGTTTCCTTCGATTCTAGATTTGAGCTCGAGTCTTGACCTTTTCCTCAATCTACGCACATAACATGCTCGACGAGTTGCCTATAAGAGCCCAATGCAAGTGAGTCTCATTTTTGTCTAAATAAAGAGCATATTGGTCCAGATTAAGCCACATTAATTGATTTTCAAAGTCTTTTCGATGATCAAATGTGTTTTTTTTTAATCATCATTTTCTTTGTGTTATGTTCCATGTGCGATGGTTAAGCAGTTGTCGATTTGATGATGATGCTAGATCCAAAGCCTAAATGATGATTATTATAGCATCGGCACAAGTTTGCTGGTCATGTCTCTACTATTTATTTGTTTTACTTGTGTCGCAACTAAGGAGATGGTCGATGGTGTGGATTTACTAGTCGATGCTACTTTTGTGGTGGTCGAACAATTAACATTGGTCTTTGTGAGTAAGGCCAGTGGGAGTAAGGCCAATGGTCGGTGATGGTCGGCTGGAGGTGAATAGATGTAGCTCATAGTGATATTTTGGTTGTGCTTGATTTGATGGTTGAAAGTATTCTTTACTTCAATGATTAAGCTTTGAGTTGTTTTGGCATAATGTTTAGTTCGAGAGCTCTTAGCTGGAAGAGATGGAAGAAGATGCATGAAAGAAAGGAATCAAAAATTAATTAAAAAAAAAAAAAAGAAAATATAAGTGTATTTGAAATGTTAAAACTTGTCGTGAAAATATAATTGAGTTCTAACACTTTTAAAAAGTATAGTTAAGTTATAAAATTTATCAAGAAAGAGTAATTAGGTTCTAAAACTTTTGGTAAAACTTAATCCTATCAAGTCCTTTTGTTGATTGCATATTTTGAAAATTTTAGAACTCCATTACACTTTATAATAATTTTAGAACTCTCAATGTACTTATCTTTAAAAAAAATTACAATAGAATTCGTGATGAAAGGGAAATAGGGCCTAACATGGGCACAAAAAGAATATGTATATTGTGGGCTGAGTTTGGTTATAATCAGGTTTGGATTGAGTGCACTTACGAAAGTACGGAAGGTTTAATGTGGCCTAGTCATGGGTATCTTAGTTTGGGCTTGGTACAGTTAGAATCGAAAAGGGGGCCCTGATATAAAAGCAAGGATTGTTTCGTTAATCCAGACCCTAGAATGCAAATCAGACTTGCATCCAGACTAGGCCCAAGGGCCTAGCCTAAGTCCCTTATTTTGCAGAGCATAGAAATGATTTTTAAAAAAATACAAAATATTTAAAATTTTAGAAAATAGCTCAGAAAAAGACTTTGAGTAGGTTGTTAAGTTTTAGGGTTAGCATTAGCCTAATTTTATTTAGTCAGCATACATTTAATTTATGGGTCTTAGTGAGCACTTTAAATATAAATTTAATCTTAGTAGATCATCTTTTGGAAAATAATTTGGATTCCATTTGAACTTAGCTCATGGGTGTTGTTATCCCAGGGCTTAAAACAAAGTCATGTGTATTCTTTACCTGATAAGTATCGGGTTTGGTTTCTCGTACCTTACTTTAAGCATTTTCAATAATGGTTGTTTACTTCTTGCACTTTTAGTACATTAACTGTTCTTTTCATTTTTAGCATGATCAAGGAAAGCCTTAGGATGATAATAAACTTCTAAAAAAAAAAAAAAAAAACATTGCATGAGCAAAAGTAATGACTTTGAAGACCTCCAGGATTCGTGATTGATAGCAAAGAATGTTTGATCACTTGAATAAACACATCAAGCAAGTTAGACAACCCGAAAGGACGCTAATTAGATCATACGTCATATGAGATAAGGATTAAGGATTTAAGAAAACCGACGCTTAATTAGGAGCCGTTGGCCCGCCTTTGGGCATTACCTCTGGACTTAGAAAAGTGAGATCGGGTGTCAATTCCCGCCAGGAGCGAGTTTGAGGGAGTTCATGGAGCTGCCACCACCGAGCAACACGGATAAGATCAAGCCTTCGCCTGCCAGCAATGTGCAGGTACCAAGGTAGGAGGTGGATACTGGATGGTGTATCTCTCCCACATTGGAACCTTTACCCACCTTGAAAACTCCCCTACAAGGCTACAAGTACCTGTTCCAAGTTATTAAAATCTAGAATTTACTTTATAGGTTCTTAGAACCACTAGGGTACATTATACTGCCCTATAATTATTTCACAAAGACATTATTATATAAAAAGTTATCGCCATTTTGGTTATGAACACATTGAATATTCTACGCCACATACAAATGGATTACATGTTAAAATACGTGGTCATGTCTAAGAGTAACAAAATTCTAAAATGATAATAACATTGAAGGTAAAAAAGGTAAAGATATAAATCAGTTTCTACCCATAAGTTAAATCTATGATTTTACATTGAAAAAAGCATATTCCACTCTGTTCATAGCATTAATCAAATTGTATTATTATAAACATAACAAAGCTTGTCACGGAGAAGAGAGAGAGATAGCGTTGGAGACTATTTATTGATGACTTAGATATTTCTCATCAATTACGGCTTTCACACATCTGAGTATGAATTTTCATGAAGAAAAAAGAAAACCTCATAAATAATTAATATCCATTTATGCAATTAAATATATTGTATGTGATACACTATCAAAGCTTCAAGGTATCGGGCAAAGGGTGTAGGATAGTATGATCCCAATCCACTATACCTACCCTCTACTCACAGGTTTTTGGATTGTTTAGACCTAGAATCTATCCTGCAAGCTTTTATATCCACCATGAAACCTACCCGATCATATCAGTTCCAGATGTTCAACATATTCTCTTGCATACCCCTCACATGCCCATGGCAAGGGTCGGGTAAATTACTGAACACCAAGAGAACCAAAGTTCAATAAATTTATAACCCACTACTTATCTCATACGTAAACTCAAAGTGTATCAGTCTCCATTAACAACCAACGTGGCATTACGTGCTTCATCTCCATCCTAGATAATTGACTCAAAAGTAAATATTCATTAATTAACTCTAACGAAAACACTTTATGAAAACTACGGACACAAAAAATACAATTCACAGATCCCGCTATTACAACGCTAATAAACCAATTGGTATTTCCACTTGGGACATTTATCATATTTAAATTCCTACATATTAATTGATGCAAGAATTTTTGGGATATTTCATGCTCGTAGGTATAGTTTCCATTTCTATACTTGTACTTATAACCATTGATGGAACCAGGCTAAGCTCAAACTTGATGACGTACGTTAAATTGAAATTTTTTTCTCGAAAGGTCAGATATATCAAAGCATAACTCTTTTGAAAACTCATTTCTTTACTTCCTTATCGAAGAGTTTCGGATGTGTGCTTGTTTTGATGAACTTTATTGAGGTTGCGAAAACTTTGACATTGGAGTCACATCTCAAATTTGGTAAATTGCAATTAGCTCAAGCAAATTTGACTCTGCACTTGCTCACGAAGATACCTATCAGTTTTATGACTTAGACGTTCAAGTCAATAGATGCCATCTACCTATTCAACACCGCACCCCACGCTTCACGAGCGAGGGAACCTCTTAGCCTTGAAAATGTTTTGAGTGGTGAATAAATTTTTGTTCTTTTTGTTCTTCTTTTTGTTTTTATGTTCCTTGTGGAAAACGTCTTCCCACGAAAGGGATCTAGCCATACAAATGAAAGAAATATCCAAAAGCGGACAAAAATAATTAATTGCCCTAAAAACAGACCCTTCTCTATCCTGGATTCCGCTCCTTGTCTTGCCCGACTTGGTCAAATTAAAATCCTTGGTCCCACATAATTTAAAACCCAACAATGCAAATGCTGATAATTACATTTTGGTACCCGTGGTACTAGGAGGAATTTGCTTTTGATCCTTATACTTTTTGGGTTACGGTGCTATTATTCATACTACTCTTCCGTGACAATTTAAGTCCTTTCATCTTGATGGGAAAATGCTAAACCTGCACCGACTCTATCGACTTGTGGCGCTTAATTATACAAATCTGAAAATTACACTTTTGATCCATATAATTTTCAGAATGATCAATGTTAGTCCTCGTACTTTGTATTAGTGACAAATGGTATTATTTTCCAGCAAAGATTTAATTACTTTCGTCACATTGCTATCCAAAATTGTATGGAACTAGTCACATTAAAGCATATTGTTTAGGACTGGTCCAAAAGAAAATTTAGATGGCTTTAAATCTACCAACCACTATATTAACTCACTATCTGATACGAAAAGTATTATAGATAATTGCTATAATAATGGTAATGCCAACAAATTTGCAAATTGTAAGGACTTAATCGTGTAGTGAGGAGGCTATTATTATTGAGTATTAATCTCAACTAAAAGGTTCCGAAAAAGTTTCATTCAATTACCAATTTAATTGTAAAGACAACTCATACATACAGCAACAAAATCATACTTGAGATCTCATCTATTAACGTTGACACATCATTCTGATAAATTTTGAACTGAAATTAGGCGGAAAGGATTTAAAAAGATGACCCCAAGGACTACAATTGATTGTAGCAACCAAACAGGAAAAAAAAAAAAAGTGAAATTCCTCAATATTACGAGGGAGAATTGCAATTTCTTCATTTCTATGGTTTTTTTTTTTTTTTTTTTTTTTACGTAGATGAGTGAGCCAGAAGATGCGCTCGTGTGGGGTGCAAGTAGATTGAGACAAGTGGCCTCACGACATATTAAAAAAAAATAATAATAATAAAAGGATTTGTGTGATTGTTATATGATGGAACACGATCCGATGTAAAAAGACATGTTGAAATATATTTCTTTACAGTATCTAATATGATATCTCTTGATGTGATTTATACATTTTTTTAATCCAATGTAATGCATTAGGCGTTAGTAAACTATAAATCATATGTAAAAGTATGTTTTAAATTTAAGTACGTGATTGACTAATTTAAATCATTGCTTACCAAATAAGTTTTGTGGCCCTACCCCCACCATGACGAGACCATCAGCAATGCAAGCTACTAATCAAGATTTTCAATATCATGGATGGTTTGGAGAATCGAGTCTGTAATTCTTGATTGTAAATCAGGTTTCGGATCATTCGGTCGATTATCATTTTGGCGTGATTCACACTTGCCTGGGAAAAAAAAATTAATAAAGACTCTCCTAATTTAAATCATTGCTTACCAAATAAGTTTTGTTGCCCTACCCCCACCATGACGAGACCATTGGCAATGCAAGCTACTAATCAAGATTTTCGATATCATGGATGGTTTGGAGAATCGAGTCTGTAATTCTTGACTGTAAATCAAGTCTTGGATCATTCGGTCAATTATCATTATGGCGTGATTCGCACTTGCCCAGGAAAAAAGAAATTAATAAAGACTCTCGCCCGTCATGAGATGCTTTCCCTGCCCTCTCTGGCATTGCTCGCAAGTTTTTTACTCCCCTTTTGCAATGCTTTTAATTACTTTCATGCATCTCGGAAGCATGCACTGGAATTCAATGCAGTTCACGGGCGCAAAAATCAACCCGTTGCCTCTTGGAGGCACGAGAGGAGGGGAAGAAGGGCACGGAAACAGTCCAAATCCAGTCGTAATGCATACGGAATTCCTCCTCCTCACCGGTCAGAAGACAAAGGAACCCCACCAAACATCATGACCCCAAAAAAATCTGGTCAAAAGGGAAAGCTCAAGGAAGGAGTTGGAAAAGAGTGGAGCAACTGGCGGATGCACCATCAGCATATCGTGGTGGAATCGACATATAAAAAAAAAAAAAAAAAAAAAAAAAAAAAAAAAAAAAAAAAAAAAGTGATTGGGTAACAATATTTAATTTATTGTGAGAATAATAATGAGTTGAAAGCTATAAAACACTAAATAACGAATAATTATAAATCGTTATGGGGTCCATTTTTTTAAGAATTTGTGACGTTCGTCAAGCTGTTATTTTCACAGTTGCCCTGAAGAGATTGACACGTTAGACATGGACCGAGTCTTCAAGGGAACTAGAAAACTAAAAGGGGAAAGGGGAAGGGACATACGTGCAGTGCAATTCAATCCAATGCATCTCGCAGGGAAAGAAAGCAGTTCCCTCCTCTTTATTCTTTGTCTCTGACTCCGCCTTTTGTGAATTTGACGCAACTTGAGAAAAGAAAGAGCAGATTTCACGGGGTTTGGGCGAGATCAAGGGTCGTGGGACTCGGAGAGCATGTTGCAGATTCAAAGATGGAGACTTGACCGCACGACCAAAACATGAGCCAGCAGAAAAGGAGAAAATGGGGCACCACCATTGCTCTCACTAGAAAACACAGACGTTGACCCCTCCCTCTCTCTCTCTCTCTCTCTCTCTCTCTCGTTTTCTTCTTCTTTAACGTGTAATTGCTTTCTTGCTAGTTTTGCACCTCATGTCGCTTTCTTTCCTCTCTCTATCTCTCTCTCTCTCTCTTCTTAGCCCCTCGCGCAATGTAGACTTGTGAAGCTGGGACGTTGAACGGGGGTCCTCTTCCACCTCCTCCTTCTGGGTCCGAGTGAAGGTGGGTGTCGTGGTGCACCCTGTGTCTGCAATTCCCACTTCTTTTCACGCTGTTTCAGAGTCATGAGGCAACGACCGCATTTCTGAGCATCGGAACTGCATGTCCCCGTCTCTGTCTCCGAGGTATCTTCTTCCTTAAAGTAACCTCTTCGTCATGTGACGCTTCACTTTTCTGCCCATCTCACAGCAACGGCACGTCTCTGTTTTTAGCTTCCCCTGTTGCCATTAGTTTTAATTCTTCCCTCAAGAATCCTTTTCCATATTCACATGTTACTTCACTTATTACTGCTTCTATTGCAAATGCTGCAGTAAAAAATGGTGAGAGGAGACTCCACATTCGGAAGATTTCTCAACAGCCAGGGACTGGGGAAAGTTTGAGTGATGCTAGTGTGTCAAGAGAACTAAGAGGCCGAAAAATGAATGAAGGATGGAAATTTCTATCCCCACAGGGCATCATGAGCTTCTTCTGTTTATTTTCAGTCCTCTTTCACCAACTCATAGCAGCGGTGGAATTAAATAACGAAGTTTTGGCGTTGTTAGCTTTCAAGAATTCATCTGTTCAATCTGACCCGAATGGGTTCTTGTCCAACTGGGAAGCCATCTCTCAGACACCATGCTCATGGAAGGGAGTGTCGTGCACACCTGATGGCCATGTGCAAGCCCTGGACCTCAGCAATGCCGGGCTCGGTGGCACGCTGCACTTCCCTAGGCTCACCGAGTTGCCCAGTCTCCGAGTCATGAACTTGCATGGCAATCTGTTCTCAGCCGGTGACCTCTCTGCTTCTGCATCTTCTTCATGCCAACTTGAGACTGTTGACCTGTCCTTTAATAATTTCTCAGACCCTTTACCGGGAGACTCTTTCTTGATTTCTTGTCCCAGTCTGGTTCATGTTAATCTCTCACAGAACTCAATCCCTGGTGGGAATCTCCAGTTTGGCCCTTCCCTGTTGCAGCTTGACCTCTCTAGGAATCGCATTTCAGATCCCACCTTTTTGACTTATTCCCTCTCTCGCTGCCAAAACTTGCAACTCCTCAATTTTTCTGGTAACATGATCGCCGTAAAATTGGATGCCACTCCCAACTCTTGCAAGAATTTATCAGTTCTTGATCTTTCCGGTAATCATTTATTCGGGGACATACCGCCGAATTTCGTGGCGGATTCCCCGCCTTCTCTTGAGTATCTTGATCTCTCCAACAATAACTTCACGAACAAATTCTTTGACCTTGATTTTGGTAGCTGTGGCAATTTGACTTATCTGAATCTATCAAGCAACGGCCTATCTGGGAGCGAGTTTCCGGAAAGTGTGAAGAACTGCCAGATTTTGGAAACACTAGACATCTCGCATAATCAGCTGGAGTATATGATTCCCGGTGCTTTGCTTGGAAATTTGCGAAATTTGAGGCGATTGTCTTTGGCACACAATCATTTCACGGGTGAGATTCCACCTGAGCTGGGGCAAACTTGTGGTACTCTAGAGGAGCTCAATCTGTCTGTGAACAACCTTACTGGCGGATTGCCCTCGACATTTGTTTTGTGCTCTTCCTTGTGGAATCTCAATCTAGGGAATAATCATCTCTCCGGAGATATTCTTGTTACTGTCGTCAGCAGTCTCTCTAGCCTGAAAAATCTGCAGATACCATTCAACAACATCAGTGGCTCGATTCCGCTGTCCTTAACAAACTGTAGCCTGCTTCAAGTACTCGATTTGAGCTCAAATGTCATCACAGGTAATATTCCTCAGGGCTTCTGTTCGGCTTCCTTTTCATCATCACTGGAGAAAATACTACTTGCAAACAACTATATCTCAGGAACTGTGGCTTCGGAGCTTGGAAATTGCAAGAACCTGCAATCAATTGACCTCAGCTTTAACAGCCTGAACGGCGAAATCCCTAAAGAGATATGGGAATTGCCAAAGCTTGTGGACTTGGTTATGTGGGGAAACAATCTTACTGGCGAAATTCCTGAAGGGATTTGCGAGAATGGGGGAAGTCTCGAGACCTTGATTCTCAATAATAATCTCATTTCAGGAACAATTCCACCGTCCATCGCCAAATGCACCAACATGATCTGGATTTCGCTTTCCAGCAATCGGCTCACTGGTGAGATCCCTGCTGGAGTTGGAAATCTTCAGAAACTAGCTATCCTCCAGCTGGGAAATAACTCAATCACCGGACAAATCCCTCCGGAGCTTGGCAAGTGCACTGGACTCATTTGGCTAGATTTAAACAGCAACCAACTGACAGGTTCTGTTCCCCCCGAGCTTGCTGATCGATCAGGCCTGATCATGCCAGGGAGCATTTCAGGGAAGCAATTTGCTTTTATTCGACACGAGGGAGGCACAGATTGTAGAGGAGCTGGAGGACTAGTTGAATTTGAGGGTATAAGACCATCAAGGCTGGAGAGTTATCCTATGGCGCGCTCCTGCGAAACAAATAGGATTTACACCGGTGTGACGGTCTATACCTTCGCTAGCAACGGGAGCATGATTTATCTCGATTTGTCCTTCAATTCGTTGTCCGGTATGATTCCAGAAGGCTATGGCACCATGACTTTCCTGCAAGTACTGAATCTGGGGCACAATGAGTTAATGGGGCCTATCCCTGAAAGCTTCGGAGGTTTGAAATCCATCGGTGTTCTCCATCTCTGTCATAACCATCTTCAAGGGTTTCTCCCGGGACCGTTAGGATCTCTATCTTTTCTCAACGATCTCGACATTTCCAACAACAACCTCACCGGCCCCATCCCTTCCGAAGGTCAAATGATTACTTTCCCGGCGTCCCGGTTCGAAAACAACTCTGGCCTTTGTGGAGTGCCTTTGCCCCCATGTGGCTCCGATACTGGATCAGTAGTTCCATCAAGCTCCAAAGGCCGGGAAAGGAAGCAATCTGTTAAAGTAGGCGTAATCATCGGCACCACGTTCTTTATCTTTATCATATGTATCATCATTCTCGTGGTAGTGTTCTACCGTCTAAAAATACACCACAAGATGGAGAAACACAGAGAAAAGTACATAGAAAGTCTTCCAACTTCAGGTACTAGCAGCTGGAAGCTCTCTAGTGTTCATGAGCACTTAAGCATAAATATTGCCACTTTCGAGAAGCCTTTGCGAAAGCTCACGTTTGCCCATTTGCTAGAAGCAACTAATGGATTTAGCTCAGAGAGTCTCATAGGCTCTGGAGGGTTCGGCGAGGTGTACAAGGCTCAACTCAAGGATGGGCATGCAGTCGCCATCAAGAAGCTGGCTTATGTCACAGGCCAGGGCGATCGGGAATTCATGGCTGAAATGGAAACGATAGGGAAGATCAAGCATCGAAACCTCGTTCCTCTACTGGGCTATTGCAAGATCGGGGAGGAGAGGCTCCTCGTGTATGAGTACATGAAATGGGGGAGTCTCGAGTCGGTTCTTCACAACAGGCCCAAAGGAATGGCCTTGAACCTTGATTGGGAAACTAGAAAGAAGATAGCCATAGATTCGGCTCGAGGCCTAGCGTTCTTGCACCATAGCTGCAATCCTCACATTATACACCGAGATATGAAATCAAGCAATGTCCTTCTGGATGAAAACTTTGTAGCTCGGGTATCTGATTTTGGCATGGCTAGATTGGTGAATGCCCTAGACACTCACCTCAGTGTGAGCACCCTCGCAGGGACACCCGGTTATGTCCCTCCAGAGTACTATCAGAGCTTCAGATGCACAACAAAAGGCGACGTGTATAGTTACGGAGTGATCCTGCTCGAACTTCTCTCAGGGAAGAGGCCAATAGATTGTTCCCAGTTTGGCGAGGATAACAACCTGGTAAGCTGGGCAAAGCAGCTTTGGAGAGAGAAGAGGAGTAACGAAATACTAGACCCCGATCTAGTCGAGGATACATCCCGCAAGGATGAACTTTGTCAGTACCTAAGGATAGCATTCGAGTGCCTGGAGGACAGACCTACTAGGCGACCGACTATGATTCAGATTATGGCAATATATAAAGAGCTTCAGGCCAGTACATCAGACAGTGATATCCTCGACGGTCTCTCGGGGAAGGATGCGGTTATCATCGAGTTGCCAGAGAAAGAACTCTTAGACTCCAGTTCATGATGATCAGCTCCATGTGGATGTCACAAAGCAGTCTATTTTCCATCCTCCTAGAGTCATCGGAGGGGTTCATCATTCTCACTTATCCCTTTGTAAATACGCCGCGAACTTGGCAAGATACCACTGCCATTGTACATGGAAAGCAGACAAAGAATGAGAGCAATGGATCGGTCCCCTGAACCGCTCGAAATTCGGAGAGTATCTACTACAATTCCCTCATCATATCCATGCATTAAAGGCACCAAAATATTTGTGCTTGGCATCCATTTTCTGCGCTGCCACGGTTTTGCTAACTGATGTTCATCTTTCTTTCTTTTTTCCGTTGTGGTCAAAAATCAACTGATGCTCAAGTGTTCTTCTGATGCATACAATACAATTTGCCACTGTTTTTCCCCTTATGTCTATAGAAAGCTTGAAAACCGGAATGGTAAGAGCGTCTTGTAAAGCCGAAGCTGTAGGCCTCTTAATAAAAGAGCATTTTGACATCTGATGTGCTGCCAGCCGTGGGTTTCCGAGACTTTGTTGCGTTTTCTTTCGCTGTTGTAGACAGCGAAACCAGATTAACTTGCAGATCACGTTTATTTTGGAGGGACTTATCAGTACTTTGCTCGATGACATTTTTCTTCACTTCAGCCGGATTTATTCAGCAAAGGTAATGATGAGACCGTGTATTGACTCAATCGGTGCCATAATCACTCATTATTGCGCTTATCAACCGATTTCCTTCAATAGCTAACCACTGCTATGATTAAATTTTCGTCGTAAGTCAAAAATCGACATTCGCATCAGTGTGTAATCTTTGACTTAGGTGCCGAAAGATTAGCTCTAATCATGATGAAGCGACTCTAATGCTCAAGACCTTGACTTATGAAATTCGCTTTAAAGGCTTCATGGTCCCCCCCTCTCTCTCTCTCGGCCCATTTCAATATCAGAATGGCCCAATCACATAAAGAAACTTTCAAAAGGGCGGTAGCACACGAGCCGATTCATTCTCTAGATTAGGTAAATATTCGATTAATTAAAAATCAATCCATACAAAAAATTGGTCAAAAGTACATACAAAAAATTGAATTAAAAAGGGAAAAAAAAAAAAAAAAAAAACCAAGCCCAGCCATTCATGCATAGAGGCCTAGCACATATACCGGGGTAAAATTGTCCAAAATGTCATAAATTTATTGTACAATGAGACACTTCAGCTTATAAACTTTTTAATTTTGCCAATTTAATCATAAAATTTTTGAGAACTTACCAATTTAATCATATACCTTTCAATTATATCAATTTAGTCCTGAACATTTTTAATGATTTACTAATTTCATCCTCAACATTTTAACAATTTGTCAATTTTGGCTAGAAACCACTGGCGTGGTTGTCTAGCCAATAACTCATGTTCTATATGACACGGTTGACACTAACATGAATAATATTTTACATTTTTTAAAATTTTCAAAATTTCAAATTTCAAATTTTTTTATAATTTTTATAAATTTTTCCTTGTTCTTTTCTTTCTTTTTTTTTTTTCTTTCCTTCTTCCTCTAGCAAAGACTCACCCTCACCAACCATCATCGAGGCAATCAGCTAGAGGAACAAGGAAAATAAAAATTTTAAAAATAATTTAAAAAAATAATATATATATATATATATATATATATATATTTGTTCACATCAGCATTAGTCATGTCGTGTAGGAGGATCAATGCTCACTAAATCATCACTTTAGCAATTTCTAATCAAAATTGACTAAAAGGGCTAAATAGACAAATCGTTAAGAGGTTTGGGACTAAATTGATATATCATTAAAATGTTTAAAACTAAATTGGTAAGTTTGCAAGAGGTTTAGAACTAAATTTGTAAAATTGAAAAATTTAGAACTAAATTGACAATCTTACAATAGGTTTAGGAATTTTTGGAAGGCATGACCAAGACATTTTATAATGGCAAGTTTGGCATGCCCTGACAATGCCTGCTCAGGTGCAGCACTCCTTAGCCTTTCTCTATGACTTTCAGAATCCTTAGTTTCTTCCTTGTCCCTTTCTCTATGGCTCCAAAACCCATCAAATTTCAGAATTGCAAGTCCAACTTAAACTCAGTTCGTTTCGCGGAAAATAATTTCCGAGAAAACTTTTTCGGATTTTTCGGTGTTCATTTCATAGAAAATGAATCCCCGAGAACCATCAAAGGAAAAAAAGTCTTCTAAAGTAAAAGAAAATTTTTCCACTTTTGGAAAGTAGAAAACATTTTCGTACTTGATCTCTTTTATCTCACACATCTACAAATCCTCACTTCTTTTTCCACTTTCTTTTCTTCTTTTCTTTTTTTATTCAAAATATTTTTTAATTTTCTTTTTCTTTTTTAATTATAATTATTTTTAATTTCCTTTTTCTTTTTTTTTCTTTTCTTTTTTTTTTTTTTCCTTTGTTTCTCATTTTCTTCTTTCTTGACTAGTCGTCGAACCAAGTGAATCTCAAGATCATTGATCTCAAACTCGTGCTCGTCGATCTGGCGAGCCTCAAACTTGATGCTCGCACTCACCAGTTTAGTGAGCATAAAATATTTTTCGGAACATTTTCAGGTTTTAGCTTAACGCCAGAAAATATTATCATTTTCCCGGAAAATGATTTCTGGAAAAATATTTTCCGGAAATAGCCCATTTTCCGCTACACGAACGGACCTTAGTTTCATGTTTGCTAATCAAGCCTCCGTCACTACGAATTGGACAAGGTATTACCGTCCTCCTCCGTTCCCTCAACTTAAGCATGTTCCTCCAATGTCAAAATTTCCATTAGCCAGGACCACCACGATAGTCAATTAGTCATCTCCAAGTTCTCACCGAACAAGCTTTGCCTGTCATCCCCCATGATTCGCTTAGCCCTGCTGAATGTCGCCTTGATGGTACAGTTAATGCTGGTGGAGTAAGAACGTTCTGATCCAACATAGAAAGAAGGTGACAGCGAAAACATTTGGCCTTTTACTAGCACCAAACTTTAACGTTTTAATGACCAATCTCTCAATGTAGCCCGAGCCATCATTCCAAAGGTATTCTTCAACCTCATCCGTCATATTGACTGAAGAGCTTAAGGAACTCGTGTGAGCCTTCTTTTCCGCTCGAGAAGGAAGGTGTCTCCATTCGTGGGGCGGAATGTATATGCTCTAGAGATTGTCCAAAAAGCTCCGCACAGTTCCCAATTTTTGTCAAACATCGACGAAATGACCGAGGCCTAAATTCTCATAATGTCGTGCAAGTAGGGCTACCTACCCTCTATCTTGAATCTCGGATCCAAACAAGTACATACCAAAAGAAGAGGGGAGGAATGCTTGAGCAAATTCTCCTTCATGGAAACAATGATCGGATCGGAAAAAATTCATCACCATCTCTACTGGCTAATTGCTGTGAAATCGGGTAGAGAAATGACAAAACTCGGTTGGCTGATGGATGGCTGCTAGTGGATAGAGCCCCCGTGCCATCGCTGGATGCCTCCAAGAAGTCGACGAATACTAGTAGCCCCGGGATAGCGAAAGGAAAATGGCGTATCATAGGAATCTCAGGCCTTCTTCAACATCGAGTGGGTGGATTTCCACCTTGTTTTCATGTGTAAAGGGACCTTTCGGGGCTCCCCCCTCCACGTTCCATGTACATCATCGCCATCTCTTGTAAGCGCGAGGGGCCAGAGCCTGTGAAGTAAACTCACTGGCGCATGCAACTTACAGATTCAGAGAATTATCCAAGGCCATCTTGCATGCAAAGGTAGATAACATGGCACACGCAGCATACATGGAAGAATTGACTCTTGCAAATTGGCCTCATTTATGGGACCACGTTCCTAGCAACCAGTGTGTTGACAGTGGCATCATCCAAATGGTGGAAAATATTCTGTCCAAAATGATTTCAGCACTAACATTATCTTATCTATGCGGATATGGATGCTTCTTAAATGATAGAGTTTGGTGACATAACACATAATATGGCCCTATCTAATGGCCCGTGACACGATATTAGGCATGGTTCATTTGGGTAGTCCACAAATCCGAAGTCCATATATGACATTCAGAATTTTCATAATAATATGTATATGACATTCAAAATTTATGTTTTTAATAATAATATTTAGGCTATAAAGCTAAATTTATTTAGCTTGGAGATTGGGTTAGCACGTGGAAAAATCCTAGTTGGTTCGTTAATCTTGCAAGGTGAAAATGCGGAGGATGATTTTCCACGACCGTAATCATCCTGAGTTCGATTTGTTGAAATTAATTTAATAAAAGTTGACTTGGATGTTGATAGTGTAGAGTAATGGTAATTAATTCACTATCATATTATGAATATTCTTTGAAATATATATTTAATGATTATAGAGTTTTAAATTTACTAAGTCGATACTTTTCTAGCATAACTTTAGCGAATTTAGGATGTCTGTCATGGTGAATTATTTACTTTAACCTTAGTTAATTAATACTAATAATGACTCACTTACATTAATGGTAACTCACTCACTTAGCCAAAGGTGAATGATTCTTTTCTCACCTTGATCACCTTTTAACTACCCTTATTATTCCACATGTGTGTCTTTTAAATTGCATCTCTTTCACAATTGTCACCTTTCACTATTCTTATTAAGCCACGTGTTTTCCATTTGTTCCTTAAAACTCGCATGTTAAGGTCATTTGTCTTATTAAAATTAAAACTTTTATATGTCTCTTGACACATAAGGTAAGCCATCATTATCACAAGTATTAGTCATCAGCTCTTTTTTTCACTCGGCCATAAGCTAGGTGAAATCATGCCACTTGTAATTCTACTTTGAAGACAACTCTTCACGTGATGTTTCACTTTAAGACATCACTTTTCGACCTCAGTATTATCTGTAGCTCGCTTTTACCTTGGCCGTATCCTTCTATCTTCAAACTTCAAAAGAAATTCTACTCCACTTCCAACCCGTAGTTTGAAAAGCAAAGATTCCATCTTTCAAGAGTTACAAGGTAATTTAAGCTTTGGGTCATTCAAGCCTCATTAGGTAAGTGAAAACCCTAACCACTAAATTAGCATGATTTATTTAGTGCTTTTGAATTGACTGGTTGATTGTTTACCGATTTTAGTTTTAGTTGAATTTGATGGTAAACATTAACAAGTCTCAGTTGAGGTGCATTGACATGTTGTAATGATGTGATTTGCATTAATGAATTCTTACATGCTAAGATGTGTTTAATGGATTTTCTTGTGGCAGAGTAATATGTTTTATGTGAAAGAGACGAAATTGGACTTGAAAGTGTTATTTTCATAATTTTGACATTTATCGAATATACATAAATATTGATCATATTCATCTTATACCCACTAGTCATATTCACCTTATACGTGTTGATCGTATTCACTTTATACTTACGAGACATAGCTCATATTCACCTTATTAATATGACCATTGCCCATTTGCTTGACTAGCCTTTTATTACATCAATGAAAACATGACGAGAAGAGAATTAGTGTATGCATGTAATTGATTTTTATCATTAATTTCATGAGAAATGACAAATTATTATGTTGCACATGGCAATTGTTACATAACAATGATGTGTATAGTATGATGCCATGTGAGAAAGACCTTTGCCATAATAGTGTCCTAGGCGAACTCATCCATGTATCAATAAACTACATGACCAGCATGATCTCACATGTGTATGTGTTGGTGAGATTCATAAGAAATATGAACTCATTTGTAGACGAACCTCATTACCAGTATAAACTCACTTGAGAATATTGATGAGTTTCATAATAAGTATGAACTTGCCTATGAATATCGATAAGCTTTATGACCTATATGAACTCATACTATGGATAATGATGAGCCACTAGGTGATATTTGTGCATCATGAAATAATATGCTATATGCTTGCGTTTGAGTGAGTGAACCTATGTATATTGTTAACGGTTTCTATTGGCATATCATGATATTAAAAATAGGGCATTTGTTTATGCATTTGTCATACATGGTTATTTCTGTGTTGCCTTGAACTTACGTCGTTTGTTTGTTCTAAGTTGAGTGATAAGATGACCTTCTACATTAGACCTAAAGATTTCATTTACTAGACTTTGACTCAGCCCTTATTTTTTAGATTTGTGGGATGGATCCACCATATGCATCATGTTTTGGAGTTCCCTTATATTATAGAATGAGAATATTAAGAAATACTTGTAACGAGATCTGAGATAGTGCATGTTAAATGCAGTTCAACTATATGGGTGGATGTAAGCTTATTCGAGCTTCCCCCAAAACCGTTTGATGTCAATGGTGAAATTGTCGAACCTTTGAGCAGGTTTGAAGTTTCCCCTAAGACTTGGTGATAGAGGGGACGAGATTATGTCTGAGGCCATCAACCCCTGCGTTAGATGGTGGCTCGCTTTTGGGTTAATATGAGAGTAGTGGCTCTAGTTGACTCAGCCTTCTTCCCAAGATTATGTATTTTGTCGTGTTTTACTTAATAGTATAACAAGTTAGCAACTACTAATATTATTATTAAGAAGATGCATATGTATATCATCAAACTTATGTGATTTCTTGTAGGAGGTGATGTGTTTATTGTACTTTCGTATGCTATTAATAATTAATAGATAAAACTTAATAAATAAAAACACGTGATGCGTGTGATGTTTTGGGACGTCACACAATAATACTTAAAAAGTTACCTATGGATAGCATAGGCACTAATTTTGTTATTTTCTCCTTGTAACAACTCTATCGGTTCCTAGTATTTGTGATTTTTCTCACACAAGCTCGACAAACCTAGTTCTTTAGTAAACCGAAAACATACCTCGGCTTGGAGGGTGTACCTCAAAATTAGGCACTGAGCCAAGGCCTCGTCATACTTGAACGGCCATCACAATAAGGTGGCAGAACTCCCTCCAACCTAGCTATTTCAACAAGATATTTGTCTCAGTGCCTCTTCAAGTTGTTGCAAATAATTTCGCAGCACATACTATGCATACAACCTCCTTCTCACCATTGGAGAGGTTTATGATTTTGAACATCTTCCGGACATTGAGCCTTCATTCCAACGCCGTGCGGCATTGATCACAATTTATCACAATTTATTATTCCCTGAGGTCAAGGGTTAGGGGCTCTCCTCCCCCTCAAAAAGAAGATGTATTTCTATAGAGTTATTAGATCGTTGTGTCTCGTTATTATCGTAGTTGGAGCAGTCTGGGAAGTGTATTCTTTTCTCATAGAAGGTAAGGAGGTTACAAAGATCAATTGGGTTTGAATAAACTTTACAATTGTTTAACATCCCTTTTTTAGCTCTACGTCTTAAATTCATTTATAATTCATTTACCAAACATTACTCAATAGTTAGTGGTCTCCATACACCGCCGTGGCTAAATAATTAGAAAGCAAGCAAAAGGCAAACTCTGGGCGGCAGCCCCTAGGTTATTCGGCGTTGTGGAGATTCGAATGCTTGACCGTGCCTTTTTAGGTATAATCTGATGTAGTCTTAACCAAATTCCAACTGTGGCGGGATCCAAGTCGGACCTGTTTAGACCGAGAAAAAGAAAAAGTCGGACCTGTAAATTTGCAATGTACGAGCACAGTCCGTCGTAGGAATCAAAAGTCCAATGTAGTAAGGGTCCCACAGACAAAGGGAAAAACCGGTCTGGTGGGTCAAGATTCAGAAAATCAGGTCCTTCTTTCTAAAATTCCAGTCTTTTTGGGGGTCCCTCCACTAAAATCAAACCACAACCATGTTATATTTATATATATAGACTAAAAAGGAAAAGAAAAAGGGAGTGCTGCTAATATGGTATCTTAATCAATTAATTAATCGATTGATTGATTGATTTTTTCGGCCCCCGATGGAAACCACCATCTCCTCTTTTTTCATTGCCCTCCTTGTGTCCTCCGTGAATTTTACCTTTTTTCATTTCTTTTTCGCAAATAAAAATATCTTATGGTAAAATTCTGAGAATTCGAGGACACGTTTCAGCTTTATTGCGGAGAATAAACCCAATTGGTACAGGGATCGTTCGCTGAAAAAGCAGGAGTTGGTACCTGTCAAAAGAAAAGCAAGAGTAGATATTATTTTTCTATATTAAAAAATTTGCAAAAATCTTTATATTGATGGGCAAACAAAAAAAATTGTGTTTAGATTGGGAAAATCCAGTATGATAACATCTTGGAGTTTTGTGGTAATGCTTGTGAGAGTAGCTCTATCGAGAGATGATTAGGATTTCTTCCCGATTATATGATTAATTCATTAAGTTTTTCTTTTTAAGTTTAGTCAAGCATTTTTTATTAAAACAATATTAGGTCGTGCCAAATGTTATGTATTTATTTAACATTGTTTCACTGAACAATGATTGTAATGGCTGATTATGTTGTTATTATTCCATTATGTCTTTCATGAGCTATACAATTAAAAATCTACGATCCTCCAATTGAAGGTATGTGGTCGTGGAAAATCTCCATTATCATTAATTATTTATTATGATTATTATTATTTTACAAATTTTGCAACATTCTAATAAAAAAATAATAATAATGGTTCTTGTCAATTACGATTCGCGAGGGGACGATGCATGCGCATTTTGAGGAGATTGAGTCCATATGTCCTGCTTTCCCGTGTTCGTTTTTCAACGCCTCTCATATTATTCTTTTGACAAAAATAAACTGGAAAAGTACTCACCAGTCACCACTGCACCAGCACTGGTCAAACGCATTACAAAGATGGGTTTCAAGTAGGAAAAAAAAAAATCTCAAATTATATTCACCCTCAGAAATTTATTTAAATTTCTTTTTGTAATATAAAAAGATTCCAAATAGAAAATATTAAATTTTTGTGATGTATTTACCGGGCCAATTTCATAAAAAAGCATGAACTTTAAGTGTTGTCCCAAATCTGGCCCGAACTTTATTTTGTCTCAAATAAAAGCACAAACTTTAAGTATTGTCCCAAATCTGGTTCGAACTTTATTCAAGACAAAATAAAGTAAGTCTATTATAAATAGGCTTCACATCTCTATTTAACTACAAGATGCACACGTTTTTAATATTTCGCTTTAAGGCAATATAATCTTCTGCTTTCAACCTAGCTTCTGATATTGCAAACAACTTGTCAATTGTTAATTGATCTAATGAGCCTAGTCATGTGCCTCATCCCCTGGAACCGAAGTTGCTGAATTATTTTTCCCATGAGAATCATCTGTAAAATTCACCTTATTAGAGAGCAAACTTAAATTTAGCACTTATTCCAAACACTCGAATGCAGCATCGTTTTGCTATGTTAGATATTATTGCTAACGTGGAAATGCCATGTCGGATGATTGTGAAATGAGGGTTAACGGAGTGCCAAATTTGGGACACAAGTGAAAGTTTGTACTTTTTTTTTAGACAAAATAAAGTTCGGATCAAATTTGGGACAACACTTAAAGTTCGCGCTTTTTTTTTTAGACAAAATAAAGTTTGGGCCAGATTTGGGACAATACCTAAAGTTCGTGCTTTTTTTTAGACAAAATAAAGTTCGGATTAGATTTGGGACAACACTTAAAGTTCTTGCTTTTTTTATAGATAAAATAAGGTTCGGGTCAAATTTGGGACAACATCTGAAATTCATGCTTTTTTATGGAATTGGCCCTATATTTTAGAAAAAAATCATTTTTATTTAACTTAAGTCACATAGGTGTCACATCAACGTCACTTACTTTCTAATTTCTATATGGCTATATTTTTAGCAATGCTCATTAATAAAGAGTGAATATGTCACATATATGCAAATTTGAAATATTTTACGTCATAAGAAGAAATTTAGGATAAACAAGTACAAGTGAATATATTTTGAAATTTTTGCCGATTCTTATCCTTCACATTTTAGGTCATTACACTAATAGCAACATACTATGAGATCGGACTCGAGCCAGTTAAAGCTGGTTTCTCTTTTTTAGCTCGAGAAGTTGTTCGGTCTATGATTGAACCGATCCAAAGCCGATTGGGGTAAGGTCGGCCGGCTCCGCCCCGATTGGATATGAAAAAAGTCCGATATTAAACCGACCCGATTGCTCGCCCCGGTAATTCCTCTGCGGGAAAAAGAGCAGAAGGAAGAACTTTGGGTGACATCCATGACGGCCCAGTGACAGGGGGACTGAGAAAGGACAAAGACCTGGTCAGAGTAGGCCTTTTTGACCGGGCAAATTAGATAAAGCCCCACCAACCCTGTCCCAGCTCTATAAATAATTACAATACATTATTATAAAATTTTCAATTGGAGAACATAAATTAATTATAAATTTTCAATTGGAGAGGGTGAGAGAGAGAGAGAGAGAGAGGAAAAAGGGGTCGGGAGGGAAGAAGATGGAGGAGGGAAGATTGACTGAACCTCTGTTTGGTAGCTTTTGACCTGATATGGGGGGACTGTTTTTTAATGTGGTTCGAGGATGATATGGTGGTGCCAATTGGCATCTTTCCCAAACAAATTTTTCTAACGCTCGCAGACAAAGCTTTGCATCTCTCTAGTTGTGCTCCCTTTTGGATCGATCCCATCGTCTAATTCTCCCTTCCCTTTCTTAGAAAACAAGATGGGTTAAAAATAATAATAATCCCAGACCTTTTGCGTAACGCATGTGTCGCGTTACCTATTGATTTTCAATTTGCGTGTCCAATTGCAACCGGTAGCATTTCCATGGCCCGTTGAAGGCGCATGGCAAGCAAGAATACTTAATTGGACATGTCAACATAGTCAAGTGATTCATGCGGCGCATTGCATAGATTTTATCAAACTTTTGCAATTTTACGTGTCGAGTGAAGCTTTTGATGCATATAATATTCTTTTTTTCTTTAATATATAATTATAAATATGGACCTTATGCCAAGAAATATTTCTTTGGGTGAGCTGGATGGACTCATCATACATAGCTTCAATAAGTCAATCAATGATATATGAAGAGACAAGTTAGGGTCCCCCCAAAAAAAAAACTCATCTCAAAGATAAATTGCTCCAAAATTACACTTATTAAATTTCATTTTTGAAAATATAAGCCCAGGTGGAATTTTATTTATTTAAGTTCTAAAAAAAATATGGATAAGGACCAACCAAATGATTTTATAATAGCTTGTTTTGTAATTTATCATGCTGATAATTATTGGGTGTTTGCCAAATTGGGTCCTCTCTCATCATCTCTTGGTTTCTTAATCAGCACTCCTTACTAATTCTCAGTCCCATCAAAATGGAGGGTCAGTCATATCTCATCCATTAAATGTTATCAAATTAGGTAGCCGACAAATTCAGATTTATGATAACATGCCCAATTTTCCTTTCAGTCCCAATTCCAATTCGAGCATATATCTATGATTCATGCAAATGCCAGTAGTTTTTTTTATTATTACTGTTCTAATTATTTTTGGGTTTTTTTTTTTTTTTTTTTTCTGGGGGGCTGAGTCACATGCATTGTCCCAAGACATTTCCCATCTTTGCTTGTCCTGCTTCATGCATTTAGGTGCCCACCACATTGAAAAGCCCAAGAGACATCTTCTTATCACCACCAAATTAATCCATCCTTCTTGAAAATCAAGCCATTTCTTTCATTTATTACATTCAACCCCCCACCCTCCCCCAAATTTTTCTAATTATTTTAGCAATTCCTTTTGGCCCAAGAATTGTAGCAGCCCCTTGGAAGAATTTTTTTCCAGAATACTGGGATTTATCTTATAATTAAAAAGATAGTGCGCAAAGGGGAGAACAAGCAAAAAGAAAATAAAGCAAAACTTAAAAGGAAAAAGAAAAAGAAAAGAGGAAGATACTGGAAAAGAGAGGGTATGAATAGGCTTTTAGCCTAGAATTCGATCCCAATCTCTCCAAAGAATATATTTTAGAGAGATAGCAAATCATTATCAATCAACCTGTCCTTTTTGAAAGGAAGGGAAAAAAAAAAAAAAAAAAAAAGAAAAGCATATTATAAAGAATAAAATAATGAACCGAAAAAATTCAGAAGG
The DNA here is from genome assembly GCA_014182555.1 of Eucalyptus erythrocorys. Taxonomy (NCBI): domain Eukaryota; kingdom Viridiplantae; phylum Streptophyta; class Magnoliopsida; order Myrtales; family Myrtaceae; genus Eucalyptus; species Eucalyptus erythrocorys. The sequence goes on from CM024602.1 coordinate 31,216,810, forward strand.
TGCCAAACAAATGGGTTTAAAAATGAGAACCGCTTTTGTTGTCCTTTTCAACTTAGCGTCTCTCGCCTGCGCGAGCTGGACGATCCTCCGTGCTACCCTTGGTTCCCTTCCCTCCATAGAAAAACCCTAGCTCTCATAAATTAAATAAAAAAATTATCTTTTTTTAATTCGAAAGTTGTTGTGTATCGACAAATTCCGCGTCCAAATCATCATAATTAGAGATGCTTCATTTGTATCCACATTGAATGGTTCGTGTGGAATTACATTTTAAAAATCTAAACTGGAGATGCTAGGTTGACAAAGAATCAAGCTCATCAAATTGACGTTTTCGAGTCGACTACAACAATCCTGTGTGGTACAAAGCATCAATTTGTAACTTTCTTTTTCGCATTCATGGCATGTGGAACTTCTACACGTTCTTTCAATTTTCGAGAGTACTCGTCAATCAGATTCATGAGGAAAATTTTTTACAAAAAATATAAAAAGAAAAATTAGAAGAGATGAAACAAGGTCTTGTGCAATTGTGCAATAATAATATATGAAAGGGGCCATGGCAGATTGGATGGCGTGGCCTGCAACTGCAAAGCATATCTCCAGTCGTGTCCATTGGAAGCTCCGATCTTCTTCTTCTTCTCCTGCCGATGCTTTCTTTAGCCGTCTTGAAACAGACTGTACCTTCTTGTCCCTGATGCGTGTTCCCCTTGGCGGTTGGTCCTCAGCATTCTTTTATTTATTCATATTTCCGCCCCCTCATTTCCACGCAATCGAGATTTGTTCCCTGTACGAGCTGCAAAATCTTCGTCAACGTCCATTTTGTTTTTGTTGGGTTGTGGGTGCTCTGTTATGGAAGCCATTGCGTGTAAATTTTTAGCGTCATTAGCTGGCCCAATCGATATCCTATCCCTGTTTTTTTTCTCTCAATACAATGAGCAAAGGACACTAATTATTTATTATTTATTAACTTTAAACAAAATTGAAGAAATTAATTGATATCCTTTGTAGGGGCGATGTGTATATACTCCCCATGCGGTGTTAGATAATGGGCAATTGCTAGAAAAATTTGAGACGGCTGTTTAAGCTTTGCTTTGGGCGAGTCATTTATTGGGGATATTCCCCGTGGAAAAATGAATTTTCCGAGTTTTCAACACGGACTTATATTGGATTTCCAAAATAATTTATCAATGAAAATTCAGTATTTAATGAAAAATTTTTGGAGTGCTTATAATTTCCAGGAAGGGTTATAAGAGTGTGGAAATTTTGATATTACACAGAAAAAAGGGAGGTTAAAAAGTAGGGGGAGAAAAAAGATAATTAAATAAATATGATCTGGAATCAACCCAAAAATCTCTGTAGACGGTTTTAAGATCCTTTGCCTTTTTAAAGGGTAGAGAGAGATTGCAGGTGTTCGGCTCATAAGGTGACAGCCCAGCTTAAAATATGTTTTTTTGCTATTTCATGTTTTCCAGAAGATATTAAAGAAAGGGAAATTCTTTTTCCTCCCCCAAATATTTAGTGCTCAATCAGGGCCGATCAATATTCTCTTTTCCAGGACAACATTGCCCCTGCACAGCAAGCCCCAGCGACAGGTGTGGAGCCGTGATTTGTCAGCCTACTGGGGCCAAAGAGGGCATTTTGGCCCCTCAGGAGAAAAAAACCTCGGAAGGCCTTCTGGGGAGAAAAAAAAAAAAAATCAAGATTTTGCACACGAAAGAGAGGAAAAAAAATTTCAAAATAACAGGAGGTAATAAATAACGTGACCAGAAAACAAGACAGTAATAAATAATTGTCCTTGAATAAAAGGGGAAAAAATCAAAGATTTGCAAGCCCCTCCTTTTTTTAGTTTCTCCCTCACCATCTCTCCCTGTCTCTCCAAAGATTCCACCCCATTTCCCCTCCAGGTCCACCACTCTCAATTTTACACATCCCATCCTACCCCTTTTCCTTCTTTTCATATAAAGACAATATTGGTTTTTCCCCCCCTTCAAATTCCTCAAAGGACACAATCATGTCATTTTGACGCAGAGAGAGAGGGAGGGGGAGAGAGAGAGAGAGGGGGGAGAGAGACAGGAGAGAGGGGTTAAAGAAGTTGGGGGGCGTTTTTGTTTTTAACCTCGTTTTTTTCCAGACACCCAGAAACGAAGTGGGTGTTCCCATTGAGATGAATTAAGGGAAGGGACAGGACAGAAGCCGTGGAAAAGAAAGAGAGGATTTTGGAGAAAAGGGTAGGCTGAATTTTCTTTTTGGGCATTTCAGGAGGAGGAGGTGGCGTTTGCTGCTGGGCTGGGCAGGTCCTTGTTGAAATCATCGTAGCATTGACTCCACAATCAAGCAGGTAATCATTTCCAATAATGGAGTTTCACACCCCTCGTCTTTGCTTTTTCTCTTCTTCTCTCTTTTTTTTCGTTGTTGGGTTATGTTATCTTTACCTTCTTTTGATTCTGAAATTTTGGGAAAATTTTTTGCGTTTCGTACCTCACTCTCTTTGTATGCATTTCTGGGCCATTTCTTGATTAATTTTTTTTTTTTTTTGTTGGAAAGGTGTGATTTTGCCGTCTTGGTTTTTCTTTTCCTGTCGACTGGAAGCGGACAGGCACGTTTCCACATTGTGGAATGTTGTGGTTTCCCTATTTTTAGATCGCGATGTCTGTTAATCTCGTTTTGTCATCGACGGATCTTGGCCAATTTTGGAATCCGATCCATAATTTCCTGTCAGAAAATCTGGAGTCCTTTCGCTAGCTTGTGGGTTTTTCTGGGTCCAATTGTTTTTAAGTGGACAGAGCAGCATCGCTGACAGAGTTGATTGTGCAAAAGGACAACCCAAAAGAATGTAAATTTCTCGTCTTTCTGTTTTTCCATGTGATAATGTGTTCTGCTTACAGATCATTTCCTGATCTCGAATTTCTTTTGGAGGAGCTGCTTTGCTTCTCAGATTCTTGGAATTGATTTGATTCGAAATACGCCGAGCAGTTGATTGGATATACTTTGTACTCTTGTGTGTAATACCTACTTGATTTGAGCAATTCTCAAAGGAAACTTTATCTCATGGTTCCCCTTTATCCCTGTCGAATTTCAGTAGAAATATGTTTTATGCGTTTATTCAAGCTGCAGCTCGATATGGCTGAACCTATTCTTACATCTCCTATGTTTCTTGTATGGTTCATATTTTTCAGAACATTCTACAACACCGCGATAGTTTTCGGTCTATCCTCACTTTGAGCTAAGGGTTAGCTACATCATGAGTGGGGCAGATGATAATGTTGCTGTGATTGGTGATTGGGTGCCTCCCAGTCCAAGCCCAAGAACCTTTTTCACCGCGATGCTTGGTGATGACATTGGTTTGAGGTCAGGACTGGAAGCTTCTGGAAACAATAAGACAGGGGGGCTTTTTCTAGGATCTCAAGAGAGGGTGACGATGGGAAACTTTGAAAACAAGGACACAAAACGGGTTGGTCCTAATGGTGGTGACCACTCCAGTGAATCTGGCTTGGCTGTCGAGCAGAAAGGGTATTCGCGTGGATGTCTTGGGGAAAGGTTGGCAGCCCGAGCTGGGTTTAACGCCCCTAGATTAAATACAGAGGGAATTAGATCTGCTGATCTTTCATCGAATCCTGATGTTCGGTCTCCTTATTTGACGATCCCTCCTGGTCTAAGTCCTACAACACTTCTCGATTCCCCAGTTTTCCTCTCGAATACGCTGGTAAGCTTGAGGTTGATGATTCTGCTGCTGTTGGGCTGTCTTTTGAAGGTTGAGATTGGATGGTGCATGTTTATATGGACTTAACAAGTGTGTGATAAAGGAGATCGGTAAAATTATATATTCTGTGGGTGGGTTCTTAATGTACTGTGTCGTTGTTAATGCGCTTGTAAGTTGTAATGTCTTCACTTATGCAAAATTTGGTTTCTCAAGTTTGAGACGTTGCCTTCTGCCTTTGGCAGGCTCAGCCCTCTCCGACCACAGGAAAGTTCCCTTTCATTCATAACAATAATAGCAGGAGCTCCGGGTTGATGTTAGATGCAAATACAAGTAAAGATAACCCATTTGAGGAGAACAGTTCTTCATCCTTTGCTTTCAAGCCTCTTGGGGAGTCTAATTCGTCCTTTTTTGGTGCTGGGAGCAAAGTAATTATCTTCTTTCTGAGATACTTGAAATATATGATTTTCAAGTAATATGTCTCAAGCTAATTATCAGACGTGTGAATTTCTAAGCTTAGTTTCTCGATTTCTTGAAAGATGGGCAACAATTTAGTGACTGTTATTTCCGTTACTTAGTCTATGTCTTGTACTTTCAACATGCAGATGAATCAAGCTACATTTCCTCAGCAGTCTTACCCCAGAATCGAGGTTTCAGTTCAGTCAGATAATTCTGTCCAATCTCGTAATGTGGAAGCAACCAAATTGCAATCCCAGAATGGAAGTGGCTTCCAATTTCAGGGAGACTTTTCCAGGTCATCAGCAGAAAATGTTGCTGGTCATGATGGGGTGCCATCTGATCAAAGGAACTTCAGTACTGTTACTGGTGATCCTGAGCATTCTCCGCCGCTGGATGAGCAACAAGATGATGAAGGAGACCAAAGAATCAGCGGAGATTCCTTGGTAGGTGTTAATGGTGGCAGCCCTTCTGAAGATGGATATAACTGGAGAAAATATGGACAGAAACAAGTCAAGGGAAGTGAGTATCCAAGAAGTTATTACAAGTGCACTCATCCCAGCTGTCAAGTAAAAAAGAAGGTGGAACGATCTCATGAGGGCCATATTACAGAAATCATCTACAAGGGGGCCCACAATCACCCGAAACCTCCACCGAACCGCCGATCTGTCATTGGAGGAGCTAATCCCTTTGGTGACATGCAGTTGGACAATCCAGAACAGATGGGCTTGCAGAATGCTACGGACACTGATCCAGCTTGGGCTAATATGCAGAAAACTGCTGGTATGGGAGGATCAGAGTGGAGGCAGGATAACCTTGAGGTCACATCATCACCATCTGATGGCCCTGAATTTAGCAATGCTCCAACCTCTTTACAGGCACAGAATGGTGGTAATCAATTGGAATCAGGGGATCAGGTGGATGCATCCTCTACTTTTTCAAATGATGAATGTGATGATGAGCAGCAGACGCACGGCAGTGTATCTTTGGCTTATGATGGAGAAGAAGATGAATCTGATTCAAAGAGAAGGTATTAATGTCTCCCTGTCTTCTGCATGTCTTTTGGTCCCTTTTTCCTTTCTTTAGACATTAGAGAATCTGAGCATCTCTTCATCCCATGGTTCTTCAGGAAAATTGAAGCCTATGCAACTGATATGAGTGGGGCTTCAAGAGCCATTCGTGAGCCCAGAGTTGTGGTCCAGACAACCAGTGAGGTAGATATCCTTGACGATGGTTATCGCTGGCGCAAGTATGGGCAGAAAGTTGTGAAGGGAAACCCAAACCCAAGGTCACTGTCATTTTCATCTCCCATTTGAAATTGAAGTTTTCTTGTTGTAGATTGCAATAACATCCAAAGCTAAGCGAGAAAAGTTGTCTCTGTAAGAGTGGAGTACATAGTAAATGACCATATATCATGAGATTTTTTTTATTTCTATTTTCTCCGAAAGCTCGCATTGCAAAGCTTGAAACTGAAGACATTTGGTTTCGATGCAGGAGTTACTACAAGTGCACAAGTGCTGGCTGCACCGTTAGGAAGCACGTCGAGAGGGCGTCACATGACCTTAAGTCAGTAATTACTACATATGAAGGGAAGCATAATCATGATGTTCCTGCTGCTCGGAATAGCAGCCATGTCAACTCTGGTGCATCAAGCGCTATACCAACCCAGTGCACCACCTCTGCAGTTCAGACTCAGGTCCATAGGCCGGAGCCCTCGCAAGTCCATAGCATGATGGGGAGGTTTGAGGGGCCCGGGTCATTGGGTTCATTTAGCCTACCAGGAAGACAGCAACTAGGCCCCGGTCCCGGATTTTCCTTTGCAATGAATCCACCCAGACTGGCGAATTTTGCGATGGCTGGGTTGGGTCCTGGCCAGGGCAATCTTCCGATGTTGCCTGTTCATCCATTTCTGGCGCAGCAGCACCCAGTACATGAAATGGGATTCATGTTACCGAAAGGAGAACCAAAGGCTGAGCCAATGTCTGAGCCTGGTCCAAACTTGTCTAACAACTCCTCGGTTTATCAGCATATTATGAGTAGACTGCCGCTTGGACCTCAGATGTAAATTTCACCCTTTTTATTTTTGCTTAAAGAGAAGAAACATCACCTGATAATATATATAGCTTTTCAATAGCGATACATATTCCCGTTTTGTTTGTTTAACTTCTCAAGTTCTGAGTTGACGTTCTTACTTGTTTTTGACAATATAGTACTCTCCATTTCCTGTTCAGTGAAGCGCAGCTCAAATTCATGTAACATGGTAGTTGCTAATTTAAAGCCTCGTTGTCTAAGAATTTGCTACCAAAACCATGCCGAGTCATATGTCCAGTTCATCAAGCTTTGAAGGGGAATAGAACACTGGGATGCAAAACGTAGGCGCGATGTGCGCGTATTGTATTCATAGGAAAAAACTGTAATGGTGTAGCAACCAGACAGAAGTTCACCATGTTCATTTAGCTTAACATCTGTAAACGAGGCAACGTGAATCATCCAGTCCCTGTGGACGAGAGGTATAAAGGATATGCATCCAGCACTTCACACTACTTTAATTGATTCATTGTAGATTATAAGGTTTGAGAGGAAAATAACACTTTGTAGGACGCAGGGAATTTACTTTCCTACGCTATTGGATATCTCTTTTCATGCGACTACTTCTTTCATCGACCCACCACATTTGTCGATCGATGAAGGACCAGGAGTGAGCTGTATATAAAAATGAAAAAAATCGCAAGATAAATTCTGGTAAAATACAAAGATGCATCTCTTGTCGGCTGTATCGATCAAAGAATCCCGATCAAAGAATCCTCGGACCCAGACAGTCCCTGCCAACACGGTTCTATCGTCGACCAACTCTGCAGACTGGATCACAATCTGGACAAGGCAAACTTTCAGCAGACACGTTAAAAATTGCTGGCAGTTTGGTCGCGGAGGGAAGAAAAGGTTCTTCAAATAAGTCGCCTCTTTAATGGGAGTTTGAAATTGAGTCTTCAAGATTGCTTTCTTTTCTGCGTTGATTTACATCTTTTCGGTGCTTTATTTCATCTCTGCATCAACATGGGAATGTCAGCCTTCGTGTTATGAAGCAAAAGCCATACGCAAAATTCTGTCTATTAAGAAGAAACTTCACAGAGATCACCGTTTACTTTATGAAAGCACGAGCATGCATGATGAGCCACAGTGCAAAATGGAGTAACAAGCAATTCTGATAGCAAACAAGACACTTGATAAGATCACAAAGCAATTAATGTTGACAGGCACAGGATTTCAACTCCTTTCTTTTCTTTCTCATATTTGTTAGGAGCAAATCAGTAATTATGAATTGAATGGAGGCTCCTAAGAGAGTAGCCACAATTCGAAGAAAGGTCACAGACATGCCACATTGCCGGTGATTACTTCTTCTTTTTGGTCAAAGATTACTTCATCACACACCATGACAGTCTCAATGGAAAATAAACTAACCTTGTTAAGCACAGTAGTGTGAACCAACTGCCAAGATACAGACAACCAACCATTTCACCAGAATCTCCCAACTCGAGAAATTGGCAGAATACAATTCATTCGTAAGTGATGAGGTCTAAGATATGAACATGTAGGATTTCTGCATTTGCATTAAAGCTACCCTTATACTTTCAAAGCAGCCATCCTTTTCAATAGATCTATGTTTCAGGAGCCTAGCAACTAGAAAATATCCCATGAAATGAGAATACTTACTTAGACAATCAAGAGCAGAAGACAATTCCCAACAACATTAAAATAGTGAAAATGGTAAAAACCTGAGAATGGCCTGTATTGAATCATAGTGAAGGATAGCTACAATTCTTCTCCTTCGTCCTATTGGAGGATCTCCACCACGCGTTACCACAGGCAATTGCTTGATCCCCTTCGCCTCCATCAACTCTTTTGCCGTTTCTAAATCAGTGTCTGGGTAGCATGTTAGAAGCCCACGCTCTTGGCCACGATAAGTTATCTTCCTTGTACATATGGAAGAAACGAGAGTAGTATTTGCCTGTAAAAGTTACAATCCCAATAATCAGACAAGGGATTTTGATTATGGACCCTTGGCAGTCAGCCAAAAGGTCTATTATGGGGCGGTGGGGTTGGGGGGTGAAAGGCGGGGGGGGCATTAAGTTTAGGAATCCCATGCTTCAATTGGTGTTAAAAAAAAAAAAAGGAAAATGAATTCTGGTGCAGAGTTCGTCAATAACTACAGAATGACTATGACATTTGAGAGGAATAATAAATATACAGTAAGAAAGAGAAGCTTTGTGTAACCACATACATCCTTTAATGCAGCATCACCAGTCAAAGCATCCGTAGGTGTTTTGGATAAATAACGTCTTATGTCACCATATGTTAATACCCCTTCGAGCAGATTTTCCTTGTCAACCACAATCACACAATTTTGCTTGCTATCAAGCATGCATTTACTGGCATCCTTCAAGGTCGTGGCAGGAGAAACCTTCACATACTTCTTTGACATTGCCCGAGATACCTGGAGTGCAACATAGAAAGCCAAATAAGAAATACTAGGGTAAACGTAGCAGGCCAGAAAATTAATCGAAAGCATTCAAACTTCAATTAGTAGCGATAATCGCACAAATACCTTAAGATCTGCCAAAAGAATATCTTCGTCATCCACTTCACATTGAGCATCAATGGTAAGGAGTTCTAGACCATGCCCTTCAGTATGCCTCCACTCAGCATCACTTTTGTCTTCAGAATGTGAAAGATAAGAATAGCCTCTTCGTGGAGTTCGTGCATCAGATGCCTCAGTCTCCTTGGCTTGGTTTGTCACGGAGGGCACCCATATTGCTAATCCGACAGCTCCCTAAATTTGTTAGAAACAAAATCAATACACCACACTTAAGTATAGATTTCACTATGAATCACAAATCACCATTAAACCGACTGGGCTTGATGCTGAGCAATATGAAGCGGAAACAAGTGCGACGAACATTCCAAGGTTGTATCAAGGTGAACAGTTAACTGGCAATCAAAGCCACTAAAGATATACGACAAAAGATGTTAATGCCAGAGTAGTTGACAGGCCACTTTTTCAGGCATATTATGTCTGGACAGTGTATAACTAGCAGGAAAAAGGTTAGGGCCATTTGCATTTTACATCAAATTAAGATCAGCCGCTAGTACCCCTAGAGAACATGGTTGAATCAGGAAAGGTCATTCCACAAGAGATATGGGGAAACAAAACAGCCGTTTAATCTGAAGGATGGGCATGGTGTTGGAGGAGCCCTCAAGAGTATGATTCATGGCCTGGTGGCAAGACATTGTTTACCTTTTTAATCTCTCAAAAATGGAGGGTGGGGTACTAGTTCTGGTGGAAATATATTTTGTTAGGGGACACAACTATCAGTTTTCAACATAGAAGCCTCTTCCACAAGGAAGTGTCTTTGCAATGACATATCCAAAAAGGTAGCAAATATGCACGATTTAGGAACATCAGCAAGGAAAATTCTGTTGCTACCAGTCCTGAAAACATAAATGTATAATGCCACAAATAAACAATTGGACGATGTTCCACTGCAAATATGGTACAAATGATGGATCTGCAGCAGACCACCCCATGAAAATAAATATTAGAAAAACGAATTACCATGAGTGGAAGCAATATCCTGTAATCTTTAGTCAGCTCGAACAAAAGTAAAACCGACGTCAATGGCACCGAACACACAGAAGCCAATGTAGCAGCCATGCCAACCTGCAGCAATATTTTGAAGCTTTTGAGAACCAGTTTTGACTAGAGAAGAGTTAATTGCAAGACTTCTCCCAAACCGAAGGGCAGGTTTGAAAATTCGTGTGGGGGTGTTGGGGGAAGAAAGAGGAGAGGGCCGGGGGGGGGGTGGTGGTGTTTTTGTGTGTAGATACACAATACCACTGCAGCAAGAAAACATACCAGTGCATATGCCTGTGGCTGGGCAACAGCAGCATTGCCTGGAATGGCAGAGTTAACAATATGAGCAGCGAAGCCTCCAAATACAGCACCAGCAGCAGCACCAATCATCAAACTTGGTGCATACAGGCCCCCTACCAGACCAGAACCCTTGCATAACGCTGTAGCCATAACTTTGGCAGCTACTAGTTGTGTCAGCAGCCAAATTCCAGGTGCAGATGCACTTTTCCCGGTATGTAAAATTTCCTCCACATTTGTAAAACCCCAGTAAAGAATTCCAGGATATTTAAGAGCTATGATCCCAGCTCCCAGACCGCCCAAAGCAGGACAAACAACAGTAGGAAGGCCAAATTTTTCCCTTATAAACTCGAATGATTTGGCAAACCAACTGACCAAGCGAGTGAAGGCAACACTTACCACACCACATAGCATTCCCAGTATCAAGTACAGAGGGAGCTCTGCAAAGTATCATTTAAAAAGTACATCAAGAATTCATAAATAAACAGAAGATTTGGTGGTTCATTACATCTATTATTGCCCAATATTTATCACTACTCTTTACACAGAAACAGACAATCAAATTGTCAGCATGAAAATCAAAGGCATGTGACCATTTGCAAGTATAAGTATGCTTCAAACAAAGGCTGAAGATCATTCAGTATCTACCGAGGGATACAGGGCGAAAGAGTTTCAAGTCAATATGCTTCAACCAAAGGCTGAAGATCATTCAGTATCTACCAAGGGATCCAGGACGAAAGAGTTTCAAGTCAATAATTTGCAAGAAACTGATGCATTGCCAGACATTACTTTGCTTTAAATTGATTATTTTAATGAGACATCCAGTACATCCAAAACCACTTGTGCTGGACTGAATATTTGAGATATAACCTTGACTGGAACTATTCAAGGTGTAGGTGGTATTGGCATTAACACATTCATGCACACCCTACCAAAGCTCTACAAGCAAATTTAAAGCAAGGAAAAGAGACTGCAAGGACTATATTTTTTTGAATAGATTTGATTTAAAGGATACAGGCTCTATTTGTCTAGCCCACTGCCAATCAGCTAAAATTTTGTTCCATATGCCTTTATATGTACAAAAGATGCCAAAAATGAAGTGCAAGTTAACCCCATCCAATCCACTAGCCAAAGAACCAAAATAAAGCAACTTCAAAAACTGATAGTGTCCCCATCCACCGCAAGTGTAAAAGCAGAGGGCATGCTCAAAGGAGAAGATAATTCCAAGACTAAAGATAACATCACATGTAATTCATAAACAAGTCTTAATGCATTCAGCTCAGAAGGTAAGCAAGTAACAGGAGTCTCTTGACCAAGCACAAGGACTTTTCACAACATAAACTGCAAAACTAATGAGAAGTCGGGTGCATTAGATCCGCTGATAGTGACAGAAGAAATAAGGACAAATTACCTGCAGCAGATTTCAGATCATATGCTGGCACAGTAAAAGCTGACTCTGTCCCAAGTAAAACATTTGATACAGTGGAGGAGATAACTGAAGCCAATATTATCATCGCTGTGGTAAAGGGAGGAGAATTTTCAGCACGAAGAGGCCTTAAAACAGTTTCGATCGCAAAGAAAGATCCGGCAAGTGGAGCATTAAAACCTGCAAAAAGACCACAAATGATTCACAATATATTACACAAAAATTTCAGAGCAAAAATGCATGAAATGCATCGCCTTCATCAATTAGATGGATGGTATTCAAAGGGGAGAACAGGAACCAGTTCTCACTTTTCTAAACACAAGTTGGTCTAACAGGATGATTTTACACAAGATGAACATCAATGCAAGGCAGAGACATACATTTCGCAAAAAACCTAGATGATAAATCACTGCAGAGAGCATGAGACAGTGTAGACTTAAAATTATCATCAGTGACCAGCATACCTCCCTCAAAATTAAAGAAAATAGCCACGATGATCCTTCAGAGCTTTCACATGAAAAAAATTTCAAGAGATCAGCACTAACTCCACTCTCAGATTCCCAGCTCAAACAGAAAGACCAAAGCATGCAACCACTGCCAGATCTAATAGAACGTCCTTTCATTAAGTAATTCACCTAATGCCATTGTCTCATATTCAGTAAATATGAATATAATATTCACTCAACGCTACCTGAGAGAATATGGCTATTATAAACCGACTTCCTCTAAATAGAACATTATTCCTGCACCCAAAGAACTAAATCGTATAATCCACATGAATACCATATACCTTTATCTTCAGTTCCTGATAAATTATTACATGGCATCAATCCAGAGAAATCTATGAAAATCATATGCCTCCATAGCTAAATTCCAAAAATGCAAATGCGGCCGTTCAGCTTCCTAAGTGAAGAATGGAACGATACAAATTCCTCCATCTGAAAAGACGTTTTATACAGCTATCAAAATAGTGGGTAATCAGATTCAGAGAAGCTATGACCAGCAAAAATAATGAAGCGAGTCAAGCAGAATGTTTCCAATTTGGGTTTTCAAAAGCCTTCAGTACCTGAAGAAATTCCAGCTGCAGCACCCGCTGCAACAAGAGCTATCTTCCTTTCTCTGTTGTTTTCCATCATTATTGAGAATCCATGTGCACATGACTTTCCAATATCTACACTAGGGCCTTCAGGACCCAAAGAACAACCAGTACCCAAAGTCACAGCAGCCTGGATGGCTTTTACTGCTGGAAAAACTCCAGCAAGCAAATCAAAACCCTGCCTTTGAGAAGACATGGATTGCTTTATTTGATCCAATATTTCAAGCAAACCATGCATCATCCCGACAATAACTCCGCCTGTTACAGGAATCAGAAGAATGCGATGCCAAGTATCAGCTAATCTCTGTAGACGAAGCCAAGCAGCACCCTCGTTTGGAGTACCCGCCCATGCCCACTCATGTATTAGATGCACCTGCATATGCACTCTGATGTCAAATCTCAAGACATCCAATTAAAGTAAAATGTGTCATCAGAAACATATAATGAAAATAACAGGAGAGACAATGACAGAAATGACATGGAACCCAAGAGAAAAATTCTCAAGTGGCAAATAAAAAGTCCAACAGCACTCAACAAGACTACACATCTTCTTCACCACAAGCAAGTACACAGCATTTATTCACTATGAGAGTCCAGATTACGCGTAATGCAGGAAAATGGGAAATGTAACCTACAGCTGCAACTGCTTAAAAGCCATGACAACTGGCTCAGTAAGATTCTTCTATAAAGATCTAACAATATATAGCGCAGAAAATAGAGTGATTACCAAAAGCATGAAGTGCGACCATTGATTAGCAAAGAGCTCCCCCTAATCAATCAATAGGAAGTACACTATGTTTCCCTAAGATCTACATCTGCAACTGCTTAAAAGCCATGACAACTGCCTTAGGAAGATTCTTCAATGAAGATTTAACAGATAAATAGCACGGAGAAGAGAGTGATTACCATAAGCATGAAGTGAAGCCCTGAATTAGAAAAGAGTTCCCCCTAATCGATCAATAGGAAGTACACTATGTCTCACTAAAACCCATTCCCACCACTGAACTATACAAGGTGCCCAGCCCTCATATTTGCCTGGCCACGCCTAGCTCCAATCTAACCCAAACTGATAGATAAACTTCAGATCCAAATGTTGTCTGATGATAATTCCCAGCAGATCTCTTTCACTCAAAAGAGTTCTAGTTATGCTGCTGCCTTGCCACATAAGAAAATCCTAGGTCAAGTATCAAAGAGGGATTAACAGACCAATGCCTACACGACTATGCTTTCACTGAACATAACAAACAAACTGCTTAAGTCTCACCAAGTTTCATCTGTCTCTATTCTCTGAGTGAAAAAGTTATTTGTGGAAGGCAAGACTTATGGGCAACTTTTCGCTTGCTTCAAGTACTGCGGTTTGGTAATCAAAACACATTCAATAATTGACATTTTCCTCAAGGGTTAAGATTCCACCATTTTGTTAAGCAATATCATTCACATTCCATCATGGACTTCTCTCTTTACATGACACAGAGGACAACAGTCCAGTAGCTGCAACTCTTAATTAAGCATTAACCGTAACCTTTAGCAAAATCCAATGAGGACAAAGGCCCACGGGTGAATGATGATAAGCAGAACAGCACGCGTTTTATTTGTATCCCTGAGTCGCATAGCTACCAAAAAATGGCACGCGCACTTCCTTGTTCCAATGAGAATCCCCCCAATATGGAGAAAACTCCACGCACCCTAAGTAACATACTCACTATTTTATCCCTACTCGTCTTCATAATCTAAACCAAAACCGATAACGGATCAGAGTGGATCGATACAATTAATCAGAGCAACCAACTAAATCGAACTTTCTAATGAATAAGCGCGCCAAAACGAGAACTCATGCACACGAAAACCAGCACCATGTCGATCCAAAGTTTGATCTAGAAAGGACAAAAAAAAAAAAAAAAAAAAAGGAAATCCAACTCACCCCATTGTTAAAGGCAGCAACGAAGAGACCCGTTGCGAGGCCGAGGAGGCAACCGATCAGCAGCATCGCCCACTCGGGCGGCGCGCTATCGCCCAGGACATCACCTTCCCCGTCGAAATGATGATCCTCGTCCGTCGCCGAGGCGTGCTCCCCTTCCCTATCCCTGTCCCAATCGCGCTCCCTGTCCCTCTCCCTGTCGAGCCGCTTGGAGCCATGGCGGCGGCCCGAGAGGCCGCGATCCAGATGCTTGAGCAGATCCCTGAGGCCTCCCCTCCCGCCGCCGGACCCCCGCCGCCCTGGGCCTCCAAATCGCCGCCCTCCTCCCCGGCGTCGTTCCCCGACGCCGCCCCCTGAGCAGGTGGCTCTGGTCGCCGTACTCCGCCGCGGCCATCGCGCGCCCGCGCGCGCACGGAGTCGCCGGAAAAACCGGGGGGGCGCGCGCACTCTCTCTCCACCAGACTCAGAGTGGATTCGGCGAGCGCATCGCGCGGTTGCAGCGGTGGATCCGCAGCGAGCGCTATGAAGAAAGGGGAGAGAAGCCGCGAGTGATCTCCGCCGGCGCCCGCCGCCCGCCGCCGCTTCTTCTCGTCGGTCGGGAGATTCGTGCTTCGTCTTCTGGCGTTCGAAGATGAGCAGCGAAGCCGGGATCGCGTTCTGGTTCGTCTTCTCGGTGGATCGCGCGACCGAGCTCAACGTCCATCGAACAGTTGTTTCCCATTCCTTTTTTTATTATTTTTTTGTTTTTTATTTTATTTTATTTTATTTTTTATTTCCTTCCTTGCGCGTCGGATTAGGGGAAAGGAAGGAGAGAATCTCTGATTTGCCGGGAAATCGACGATTAGGTGGGATACGACGCCGTTTTTGCTGTTGTTGGTGGAATCTCACTGAGTGGGCCATTATTTTTAGTGATTTCTTTTTGGCTTCAAGTATATAATACTAAGTTTCGACCGAAAAAGAGCAGCATATAATACTAGGTATCGAGGCCCGGGCTACACGTGTACTCGATCATCGATGATATATGAATGAAGAGAAAAAAATATATTTTTTTTGAGAAAATGATCTAGTCTATTTAATTGATTGAACGTGGTGAGTAGTTGGTCAATATTTGTTGAGAGAGGGATATGATTATATGTAATTTTTTTAATGTAATTTGAGGCGCGGGTGATAGGAAATGTAAAGAAAATGTAAGAGACAATTTGAGAAGATATAGAAGATACTTGATTTCATAGTAATGGTTTAAGAATCAAATCATAAATTTTCTTATTGAAAAAAAAAAAAAAACTCTATTGTGACAACTGTTTTCATTTTTGTATAGATGAATGTATATGGGTCAATAGATATATTGATATCAACATTACTTTCTAAATTAAATTTCCCATATGACGGTGGAAAAAAATTTGTGTGAAGAAGTTCAATGCAAAAGAAAAAGAAAAAAAAAAAAAAGATAAGATAAGAAAAACCCTCAAGCAAGCTATTTTATCTGTGACTTGGCCCTCATTCTCAATATGATGTCATGGTAGGCCCAGCAACAGCCATGGATACAATCTAAGGACATAAGCGTTTGATACTAAACACCTAGAAAATACTAATATTTTTTGAAAGCCTTCGTACCATGTCGGATACTTAACATGCGTTTGTTCTCACATTCAGTCAATGCGTGTTGAAAAATTCAACCATTAGTCGACTTTCTTGACACTCTTCGACACTCAAGTTGGAATTTTGATATTCGAGTTTTCAACATTTGATTTTTTGCGTCAATTTCAAAAAATTTTAATAAATGAATAGTCAAAATGTATAAATATAAACAAATAATAAATAATAATATAAATAATAAATGAGGAAAGAATAAAAATTAATTTTTTTCTCTTATGACCTTTACTTTCCGTAATACACAATTCAACTCTCAAATTTTTTTCTCTTTTCTCCCAACACACTTGACACGCAAGTCCATAATGTAAATTTCATGTTTTTTTATAAGTTTTATAAATTATTGAAATGGAGTTGAATTTGTCAAATTGAAATAATAAATAATATTAATAAATGATTGATTAAATCTTTAATGTAAATTAATCCTAAGCTTTTTATTATTTATTTGTGAATTTGAAGTTAAATTAATTTGATTAAAATAATCATAACAAATAATAATTTATCATGTATATATAAACATATATATTTAATATATTATGTCTCTTAACGTGTTGAAATTCTATATTTTTTTGAGGAGTTATATATCGATATATAATATCGTGTTGCGTCATTTTATGTCGTATATCATGTATCGATGTCGACCTTACTCAGCTAAATATCCTTACAGCATCAAGTATATCCTTCACTGAACTTGGTGATATCTTTGAATGTACGATAGCTCTTTCGGAATGACAGCCCCTTTCTCAATCGCAGTACCATCCTAATTATGCATACTTTATCAGCGCAACATATAAGCTTTGTTTTTTGTTTTTTTTTTTTTTTTTTTTTTTTTGGTGCTTCGTGGACGATCAAGCTTTAAAGGACGGTTTTAAAAGAGATCGTGCAAGCGCTCACGATTGACTAGTAGAATAACGTCTCGTGCGCGTGCCTCCCCAATCAACTAGGATGGAACAAAGATAGAGGTTTGTAGATCTTGCATCCAGAAACTTTGCCTTGGATTACGCACTTCGGTGATTTGGTCATTATCTTTGATTTTGACCTTTCGTAGAAATCATTCGGTGGACATCGGTGCGAGGGCCCTTTCCTCAGTCGCAATGCAATTGTAATTGATTTTTCCTTCGAATTTTGAAAGTGGAAAGATATATCTGGATTTTAGAGAATGCACATGAAAAGGCAATATGTAAATTAATGAAATATAAAGGATAAAAGAGGGATATGCTTATCGGGACTCCTAAAATTTATTATGAAAGCATAATTGAATCTTAAAATTTATTGAATTTGTGCAATTAATTCATTCTGTTAACTTTATCTAATTTGATTGACGGAAAATACTAACGAGATTTTTCTTAAAAAAAATTATTTCTTTTACGTAGTAATGACGTGACCAAAATAATGACCAAAATCTGATTTTTAAATTAATTGAAAATAAGCTAAATTTTTTATTAAAAAAAGGAGGAGAAAGAACGAGGTGACAATGGCCAAAACAATGTCGCTTTTAGCTTGACCATGCCATCGCCACATAGGAGAGAGAATATTTAAAAAAGGTTTCATTAGCATTTTTTGTTAGTTAAGTTAGATGAAATTAATAGCAGCCCTTGATCGCATGAATCTAACAAATTTGATGACTTGTTTACACTTTTTGTAAGTTTTATGACCTAAGTGTACTTTCATGATAAGTTTTAGTATTTTTAGTGCATATATCCCAAAAGAGAGAGAAATTGAGATTTTGGGTTTAGGCATGTAAAGGAGATACTTGATTTTATGGTGATGCTTCTGGTAATGCTTTAAGAATCAATTGATGAATTTTCTCATTGGAAAAAACTCTATTGTGACATGGTTTTCATTTTGTACACTATTACCCTTTTAGAGATCCACTCGTGCAAATTACTTTAGACAAGTGTTATGGGACGAAATATATATATATATATATGGTAGCAACATTACTTTTTAAATTAAATTTCCTATACAACTGTCGAAAAATAATTCGTGTGAAGAAATTTAAACATGAAAAAAGGAAAATCTAGAAGTCAACTATTTATCTTTGACTTGGCTCTCATTCTCAGCGATGTCATGGTAGACTCATATCAATCTAAGAACACAAGCGTTTGATACTGAACACCCCTCTAGAATTTAGCATGTCCTTTTTTAACATGATCTTTCTTGTAAGAGTTAATATCCTGAAAAACTCTAAATTTGTACATTTGTAACAAATTTATCTCAAATTATTTTTTTATCCATCAAAAACCCATAACTGATATACCTTTAATAAACTTACCCCAAACCGGTACACTTGTGATAAATTTACCCTCTGTTAGTTTTTGTTAAATACTTAATGACACGTGATTAGTATATAAATTTGGGATTTTACTCTTCATTTGTCATAGTTTATAATTTTTGTGATTTTTTTGTGGTATTAATCCAATTTAGCGGAGAGTATATTTGTCACAAATTTATCAGTTTGAGATTTTTTGCAATAGAATAAATTAGTTTGGGGTAAATTTATCATAAATATATCAGTTGAGAGTTTTTTTTATTGTCAATTAGGGTAAATTTGTCACGGGTATACCAGTTTGGGATTTTTTATAATAAAAAAAAGTTTGAGATAAATTTATTATAGGAATACTAGTTTTGTAATGAATATACGACAGCTCTTTTTTCAATCACAATACAATCGGATTATGAATGCTCTATTAGTGCAACATATAAATGTTTTTGTAATTTGGGGACCATCGAACCTTATAGGACGGTTTTCAAAGAGATCGTACAAGCTGTCTCCATCTACTAATAAAATAATATTTCCTGCCTCCCTAGTCAACTAGGATGGAACAAGATTGATGTCCATAGATCTTCCATTGAGAAACTTTACCTCGGATTACACGAATTCACTAATTTGGTCATATCTTTGATTTGACCTTTCATGAAATCAATAAGCTAATGAAAGTACGAGGGTCCCCCTTTACTCCATCATAATATAAATATAATTGATTTTTCCTTCAAAATTTGAAAATGAAAAAATATATCTAAATTTTAGAGAATACATATGGAAAAAACAATATGTAAATTTATATGGGTATTAATGTTTTGAAAAATTTCCACGTGTTTCATATTAAACAAAAAATCAAATTCATGAGCAATCAAGATTAATGAGAGTTGAAAGACTAGGCCACTGTTAGATTACCAAATATCTGAGAACCGAGATGGATAGATTGAGATTGTGTGTGCTCATGTATACTTAAAATGGTAGAATTGAGAATTAAAGCAATATCTCTATTTTGTGTTTTGCTTTTCCATAAAGAATGAGCGATTCCACGTTTCAGGATTTGTTCAAATTCCACCCAAAATCTAGAGCCTATTCATTGGAATATGTTCTCTAATTTTTTGAACTTAATACCTAACCTACATATGCAAAAATTTGCAACTTATCTTATCACAAGTTTTAAGATCGATTCTAAAGTTTATCAAAGTTCCACTTGTATTATTAATTGAACAATTATAGTAAATCATCACCTCTAATTGCCATCTTTAACTATAATCCACCTAATCACAACTTATATTTTGCCACACAAAAATTATGAAAATATTAACAAAATAAAAGTTTCAATCATGGATATAGTCAGAAATGAAAACTAAGACTAGTGGTTTTCAATAACACACCCGTTATAGAACGCCATGGAATGTTACAAGGTTAACAAAAAAAAATACAAAAGACTTGTTTCAAATTCTAGGTTTCAAGTGAACCTATCAGTTAGAATAAATTTACCAATATTTGTAATCTGAAACCTACTATACATATTCTATAAATTGGAATCAGACCAGTTCTCACTAATTTGATTCTCAAGTTTTCGGTTTTACCCAAAAACCATGCTGACTCCTATTTTCCATCTCCACTTACTTCGAGAAAAGTTTCCCATTTTGTGTGTGTGTAATTTTGGAGCTTGACGTAGAAGTCCGACAACCAAGAATATTATGCAAACCCCTCAAACATGTTAGGTCTAGATTTTTTAATATGTGCAGATGATCTTAACCAAAACAATTGATACGTAGATGGTGAAATTTCGACGTGCAACCTCTAATTTCAAAGTTGAAAATCATTTCATCAAAATTATTAAAAAAATCCAAAGCTATTGCAATTTGGTCAATTTAATCATAAACATTTTGTAATTATACTAATTCAACCGACTAGCTTTGACGTAGATGTTGGTCAACGATAATGTAAACAATTTTTAATAGTATTATTTTTTTTCAAATTTTTTTGTTTCTTTTTTATTTTTTTTTTGTTTCTCTTCTTCCTTCTCCTTCCTCGAGGAAGAAGAGAAAGAGAAGAAGAAAATAAAAGATAAAAAAATTACAAATAAAATAAAATAAAATATTATTAAAAATTCTCTATATTAGCGTTGGTAGATGAAAATTGGTCAGATTGAATGAATTGATATAATTATAATGAATTTGTAAAAAAAAAAAAAAAAAAGAGATTTAGGACCGAATTGGAAAATTTGTAATAGATTTAAGATTTTTTTGATAATTATCCCCTGTGATAATTAATTGAGATTTGAGAGTGCATTTTTTAGTACTATTTTCTTGTCTATACAATGTTTTTCGTGTATGGGCGTGGCTAACATTATCTTTTATCATCTCTTTCCCAATCCTTTTTTCGTGTTTTTGATTATTAATGTTTTCTATTTTGACAGAAAATATAAATATAACTTTTGACGAAGCTTTTACAGCCACCCAAACAGATGTACAAATTCTGCTCCTAAACTGAGATGAATAATCTTGATGGGGCACCATTAGTGTTAGTTATAAATGGATGTAAAACTTACACCCATGATTATCTTCATCAAATACAAATAACCAAAATTTAAATTGCAACAAAAGAAAATTACAACGACAAAAATGCTAAGATAGTAAAACAACAAAAAAGAAAGGTGAGCGCGGGTGTACAGGCCGTTAAGGGGAGCTATGTATATCCTCCTGATGGATTTTATATACCAAATTTATTTAGTAAGTACCTTTGTAAATCGATTTAGGGCCCGTTTGGTTCAATTTTGAGGAAATGACTTTGGGAAAGTGCAGATATCTTTGAGGTAAAGGGGTTTACCGAAATACTATACCGTTTGGTAAATTGTAATTTCAAATAATATTGAAATGTAACTTTAGCGTAAACACCTTTTTGACGAAATTCACATTTATAATTGGCTTTTAAAGGCAATTGTAAATGGGCATGGTGTACTTATTGAAAGTGGTCAACGAGTTCTATTTCCTATTATTAACTGCCCTTCATTAGGCATTATAGGCAGAATAAGGTTGTGTCGTTTGATACTCGATTGAAAACAAATAAATGCGGCTTGTAGATCATTCAAACTAGAATAGTTATTTTTTCGTTCATATCCTCGTGTAAGACTAAGAAGACCAAATGGCGCTCTTACCGGCAAATGTGGTTCGGAAGCCAAAGAACTTCTCTTAAAATATATATATATATATATTTAGTTCATTGAATTTAAATTTATACCACAAAATAAGATATCCAATGCATTCTACAAATTTCCAATTTAAAAAATATACATATCTAACTAAACTCATTGAGTCTTTTAATCTGAAATTTAAATGTTTTTCTAATTTCTTTGTGTAGTTTAAGCAAAATTAAATAAAAATTGAGATCATAGAGTACGTACTCTTTTTAGAAATATCTGTATTCAGGAAATATATATATTTAAGATTTCGAATAAAAAGAAAGCTAAGTAAAGATGGGAAAGAAATTGTTACTTGTCAAGTAGGAAATAAAAAAAAAAAATGGAAATAGAGTAGATAAACTATAAATATAAAATGAATAAAAAGATAGTAAAAGGAGGGTTTGAAAGAAAGCAGCACATGTCGTCTCGACAACCCTCATTTTAGCTTTTCTTTCTAATAGATAATAGTTTGATACTGATAGATTTATTCTGTCCTCCACTCATCCTCCAAAATGGAGGGTTCACCTAATTCCAATAGGTGAACTGACAGTTTATTTTAGGGTAAATTTTGGTATCGAGCTGGTGTGTTTATTTAAAAAAGGATTGATAATTTGAAAAGCGATTTTCTAAATATGATAATTTTTATTGTTTGGGAAAATTACTCAATAAAAAGTACTTTTATCAGCAATAATGATTTATACCTAAATATTTTTGTTCATAATAGAAATGTTTTTCGTTTGTTTGTTTTTGTGAATGATATAAACAATTATTCTTAAGAAGATATTTTTCTTTGTTTACAAATGCACCAAAATTGACTTATTGATTGAGTTTATTTGAGTTGGTATCTCTTTCGATTGGCTCGACCGTCAAACAAGATCGTGGTTGTGACATGTGGGGCGATGTCGTACTTCCTCAAATAACATGATTTCAAAGCAATAGGAGAAGCAACCTTAAAGGGTAGGTTTTTCTAAGGTGGTATTAGCAATGAGAGGACGAGTTTCCTCTTCAAAACTCAAAAAACAATGGAGAATGTTGAAGGTATGAGCAATTTACAATAACATTTGAAAACACGATAGGTGGTAGGCACTTACATAAAGTATTTGTTCTCACTCACGTGGTGTAATCGACATATTTAATAGAGATAATTATACTAGAAATTTTAAAATTTGTCTAAAAATACGATTAAGTCCTAAAATTTTCAAATAGTGCAATAAGTCTTAAAACTTGTCAAATTGACCCGATCAAATTCTCCTGTTAAGTTCATCAAACTTAGTTAATGAAAAGTGCTAATGTGAATTTATTATTATTTTATCACTTTTACAAGAAGTTGATGAGGCCTTAAAGCTGACTAAAACACTAAAAGGACGTCATTTTGATCAAAATCTCAATTTTCACAAGTTTTTATGTTTCTCTTTTAGGATGCATTTGGTTAATATTTTCCAAAAGACTTTAGACCTCCAAAAGTCTTAGTGCCAAAATTGAGCTGTTTGGTGACGATATTCCAAGGACCTTCGAGCAAAACATAGCATTTCCATATTCCCATAACTTAATGTAACTCGTGCTTAGCATTTTCATTTCACCATTTTTGAAATGCTATTTAAGGGTTTAAATGATTTTTCATTTCCTCCCAATCTTATTTTCGTAGTTCAACTTTGCCCTTATCAAGGACAAATCGCGGTGAGATTAGCATAGGAACTAGAGGGACGTCAGTGTGGGGCTGAGCAATACTAGCGTTACCCTACCTAGGGCTGCGTGATTTCAATAGCGCTTGCATAGGTTTGTATAACCTCGATGACCCTCACTTGGATTGTCCGTTGAAGCTTGATCTCCATATCTGGGTCACCTAGGGTCATACAACTTTGGTAAATTGGTCTTTAATGGTTGGGTTGCTTGAAGTTGGACAACCTTGGCGTCAACTTGACTAGGGTTGCATGACCTCGATGGCCCTTGCCTACGGTGGTTCCCCATGTTCTATCCCGAAATTTGGATTGCTTGAGGTTGTTCGACCTCGGATTCGTCTTGCTTGGACTCACTCCACCTTGGTGGTCCTCGCTTGTGCTGTCCTTTGTTGCCATCGCACGTCCATTCTCTCTTTTTTTCCTTTTTTAAACTCTGGGCACGTAATGCAAACGTTCAAGTTTGTGTAAAGGTTTACCAAACACTATCTAAAGTTATTTCATTTTCTTGGATAGGAATAGAATTTCATTTGTTGATTTTCTTGCAAATGGGATAATTGAGTAATTGTGGGTTTCAAATAAGGACCTGAACTTGCCGGCCAACCAAAATGTTCATCGATCGGCGAGAGTGTGACATTTCCGGTGGTTGGAATATGGGCAATTTTGTCCAAAAAAAATATAGATAAAAATTAACAAACCCTAAAAACCAACCCCCCAAACTCTTCACATTCTTTTGACCTGAAAACAAAACTCTTCATGTTCTCATGTTTTTCTTCTTCCGTTCTTGATCTTCTCCGTTCTTTGTCCTCTCTCGCTTGGAGCACGAAAATTTTCTGTTAATGGAACACAAATTGAAACACAACAAGAAACCCCTATCTTTGTTTCTTCACATCTTCTTCTTTTGTTTTCTGTCTTTGTTTATTTCTAACGAATAAGACAAATATTGAGTAAAGCCACATTTTCGTTATCGAGACACTTGTGTGTAACACGAGGGCCTTGTTTCTTTTCTTAGGTTTGCCATACACTTTGATTCACACTTCCGTTCAACTGAGGTAAGTTTCGTTCAAATTGAGAGAAAGAGAGAGGGAGGGAGGGAGGGAGGGCACGTACCTTTGGAACTCAAGGAGATAGGGATCTTGCTCTATCAACAGAGAATTTGGGTTCTCCAAACAAGAGGGGACAAAGAACATAAAAGATGAAGAGCGGAAGAAGAATAACATGAAGAGTTTCGGGGTTTTGTTTTTAAGGTTTGTTCATTTTTATCTATAATTTTTGGGGACAAAATTGCCCATATTTTGGCCATCGGAAATGTCACACACTTGCCTCGTGAACATTTTGGCTGGCCGACAGATTCAAGTTCTTATTTGAGACTTGTTAACCACTTTGAGTTCTTATTTAGAACGATAGTCACTTCGGATTCTTATTTGAGAAAGTAGGCTCATTTTGGGTCTTTATTTAAAATTTTTCCAGTATTAGTCTTTCTCAAAGAAGGGATGGAAAAAGTTTCGGGAGTTTTGACAAAAGTCGAAGTGAGTGTAGAATAAGTATAGAGTAGGATTGATAAAAAAAAAAAGTATTAATCCTTAAACGAACCAAAAAAAAAAAAAAAGTGTAGAAGCAGTCGCCGAAATGCCATTGGCGCATGCGCCAGCGCCACGCAAAAAAAAGTAGGAAAATAGGAATTATAAATGAATAGTTAGAGTGGAGAAAAATTAAAAAAATTCATTAATAAGTCAAATTTAAAAAAAAAAAAAAAAACAAAAGAGAGGGAGAGAGAAAGACAGAGAAAGAGAGAGAGAGAGAGAGAGAGAGGAGAGAGAGAAGAAAATGAGGCGAGGAGCGGGAGGGAGCTCCAGCCAGTGGGAGGAGATACGTGCGCATCCGTATGTCTTTCTTTTTTATTCCTTGACTCGGATGAAAACCTCTCTGTCTGTCTGTCTGTCTGTCTCTCTCTCTCTCTGTGCGGATCGCGGAATTCGTTTCGTGGCGTGATATCTCTCCACGCCCCCTTTCCTGCTCCGCCCGTCGCCCGCCTGCACGCCTTTTCCCTTATATAATTTTTATAATAAAAGCTGAGGGAGACCGTCGCGAATTTGGACCCAAAGCCAGAGCAGAACCCGACCGAACACCCCCTCTACTTTTCTTTTTTAACGCCGAGGGGGTTAGAGATTTGTTCCGCCGGGCATATTGTTCCCTGTGACGACGAGCTTCGGCGGCTCTGCTGCTGATCTAAGAGAACATTTGGGACTGCCCCTGGATCTGAAAACCCTAGAACGGACGGACGAACGACCCACGACCGACCGACCGACCGACCCACCATTCTTGAGCTGTGGACATTTTTTCCTTTTGCAACCATCTTGGAAAAAAGGGAGGTGGGGGCGGTGGAAAAGGTCAGATTTTGCTGTTCTGACGGATCGAACTGAGGCTAGATCTGCGAACCCAAGTGCGAATTTCTCGGATTTTGGGAGTGGGACTCTTGATCTTGCTGGTCAGTGTACTTGGGGGTTAATCTTGGGGTGGCGGGGGTTTCTTGAAATAGCTGACGGGCGCCGTCCTTGAATCTCGATTCTCGATTCTTAGTGGGTCTCCGTTTCTCGGGGAGATGGGTATGGGTGCGTGCATGAGAACGGCGAGAGTTGGGGCGGGCTTCTTGGATGGGAATTGGTCCGGGCGGTAGCTGGTGAATTTTTTCCTCTCTGTTCGCTTTTGGTTTGTTTGGAGCGATAAGACCAAGTGGAGTCCTGCAAGCTTGTTTGAGCGAATGCGTAATTCGATTGTCCCGAGGGCCTCTAAGATTTTGATAGTTGAATCTTTTGAGGTCAGCAAAGTGTTGGCAACTAAGCCGTCGGGAACAAGAGTCTGAAGGGTGTTGGCTAGTAGCGGCTCTGAGTTTCTTATATTTGAACGGCAAATTTGTCTACATAATTGATTGGGCAACATGCATTCCAGGCACCGGAGTCCTGGAAATGGGTACAGGTCGGGTTCGATGGGGATGAATATGGCTGTGGCCTCTCGTATCTCCCCAGAGAGTTCAGTTAGGAGCCATGGCTTCCATAATTCGGATTACCGGAGCTTCAACCGTGGTTTTGGGCGGAGCCCTAGCCATGGTCATCCGAAATCCTTCCAACCCCCACCGCCTCCTCTGCCACGCAAATCTGACATATTCATGGAAGCTGGGAAACTTGCAGCGGAATATTTGGTCTCTCAGGGAATTTTGCCGGCGAGCGCACTTTCCGGGAAGTGGCAGAATGGTAATTTGAAGAGGCAGGTCAGCGAGTTTCAGGAGTTTAGGTCTTCGGAGGGGGAGAACGTGCAGTTCCATGGTGAGATGAGAACGTCGGCCCTTGCCCGTTTGGGTAATTCAGGTTATGATTCAGGGTCAGGTAGGAGGAGGTATTCTGATGATTACAATGCGGTTGGAGTGAGAAACCATGTTAAAGGGAGGAGGAGAGGAGGATCTTTCAGGGGACATGGCTCTGACTGGGGCAGAGATTATGGAAGGAATGGCTCATGGTCTGATAGACGTAGAGTGTCTCCAGAAATGGGCGTTGAACATGCTGCTGATGCGGGACATTATGAGGAGAAGATGGTTGCTAAAGATAATGCTGATGCAGTGGAGAAAACTGGCACCAGTTCAGCCGTGCCAAAGGGTAAGGACAGTGGAGATTCAGACTCTGAACTGAAGGAACACCTATCAAAAGCGAATTCTAGTAGTCCTGTGAAAGATCGTTCCGATGAAACTGGTGGAGAACTTTCCAAGGAGTCTCGTGATTTGAGAAACTCGACAGAAAGGAGTGAGGAGATAAAAGATGGATGTAATAATCATGAAGCAGGGAAAAATATAGTTGTGGAGGCGTTACCTGCTGAAACTGCTGCTGCAGAGATAAAAGCATCGGGGAGCAGTTTTCCTGATTTACGGGCACTCTGCAAATTCGCCAACATGCCCACCAGAATCCGTTCGGCTAGAGGCACCAAACTTGAGCCTGTTTCGAGTGGTGTAGAGACCGATGATGCTGCAGGACCTTCTAGAGGAACAAGAGTCGTGGTTGAAGATGATACTGTTGTTGGCTCATCTAGTACTGGTTCTGCAAACGACTCTAATGAATCAAAATGCCTTGACTCTGAGATCTCTAAAGCAACATCTCTTCAGCCATCTGAGGCGTCAAAAGAATTAGCTCCTGCTCATGGCACTGAGTTGGCTGAACATGTGAGCTCACAGCCTTCACAAGAGGTGAGAGAATCAAGCCCAGCATGTGGTTTTGATGAGGCTAAAGATTCTAAATCCGAGTCCTTTCCAGATAAATGCTTAGGTTTTGAGATTGATCGAGATTCAAGCCAGGGCTTGCCAGGATGTGAAACTTTGAATCCTGTAGTTGAGAAAAGGGTTGAAAAGCAGGCGGTTGAAGAGAGTACTGTAAATGAGGGACGTAAAAGAACAAGGGATTGGCTTTCTCCCATTGACAATGAGGGGGACAAGTACTTTCATGTTTCCAAGTCGAGTAAAGGTAAAGCAGATGTTAAAGGCGATCTCATGAGTGCTGAAAATGTAGTCACCATTGCTGACGCAGATAATTCAGCAAGTAATCCTCAGTTGCTAGAAGTTGAAGACACGACATGTGCCAAATATTCTCAGGAGAAGCAGCTTTTCCCGGGCTCATTCAAGATTTGTGACCTTAATCTTATGGAAACTACTGATGTGACTGAGAACCATAATCAAGATCCCATTTTCATGTATCCACCTATTTCACACTTGAAAGCGGAAAATAGTTCAGTTGATGTTGACTTGTCAATAAGTAACGCCGGCACATCTTCTGAGACTGCAAGACGCATGCCTGCTGGTAGAGCAATTGAAGTAATTGACTTAGAAAATGATTTGGCTTTAGAAGACAAGGCCTTCAACATGCCTGAAAGGAAGTAAGTGTTGTATATGTAGCATGTCTCTCGTTTTCTCTCGACAGATGTAATTGTTGCAGCATTACGTCGTACAGCTGTTTATTATAGTTTGATTCTGAGGTGCCTCTCTGGTGCGCCTTTTGCAGGAAAGATTTTAGAAGATCATATTTTAATTTTACCTAAATTTAGTGCACTAAATATCTTAATTGTCGATTGTACAGGACAGAGACTGCATTCACGGATATAGAGGGATTTCCTAATCCTGCACCAAATACAGTTGATATTCCAGATGCTCAGGATGGCTATAATCTCATGATCTCAGAGTTGCTTGGTAACGATTATGCAAACTGCACTTCTGTGCAGGGTGAGATTAATCCTCTTGATAACATCAGCCTTCATAACGGAGAGGTATTAACAGTTTTTGCCTAGAAATATGTCAAGAATTTTACCTTTTCTATGACAAGAATCTTTGCAAAATGTTGATCGACTTTCTGGGAGGACCTTGTTCATGCTAATGTTATTTATTGGCTGGCGTTCTGTTAGTTCAAATGCATGGACTGACTTTAATGGCTTTTTATTGGGATAAATGTTGCTGGCGGTCACTCAATTTGGTGCATTTTGCAATCAAGGCCACTAATTTTGATTTCAATTACCCAATGCACTACTCTTTCATTCTTCTGCCATTGGGATGAACTTCGATCAGACTGTATGAATTTGCCAACAAAATGAATGATGTGGTAACCACACGATCCTCGTTTCTTCCTTGACATGGCCAGTGCATTGTGGCCACCAAGGCAGCATTCCTCTAGAAAATTGGCTGAATTACAGCCAAAATGCATCAATTGCAAAGAACTAAAGTTTTTGTCATAAGGTGATGGAAATCAAAATGACTTGACCTGGTTGCAAACTACCACTAATGGGATTTACCCCTTTTCATTGTACATGTCCTGAATATTTTGTGTGATTAACTGAATCTTTATTGTTGTTTCAGGTGCCTCTTGCAGAGGACGATCCGATATATATGTCACTGGGCGAAATACCATTCTTAAGTATGTGAAAGGTTCATTTTATTTCGTTCTTTTTAGTACGAATTAGTAGGATGCGTGGTAG
Organism: Eucalyptus erythrocorys; assembly: GCA_014182555.1. Lineage (NCBI taxonomy): Eukaryota > Viridiplantae > Streptophyta > Magnoliopsida > Myrtales > Myrtaceae > Eucalyptus > Eucalyptus erythrocorys. Next base: position 31,246,102 of record CM024602.1, read on the forward strand.
AGCTGACCTAAGTTAGGCATGGGTGTGTTATCAGGCAGCTTCTTGATGCATTTCATGAGTTGATGAGTACTGAGACACGATGATGTGTTACTCCTTCTCCTCTTCAGACATCCTTCTTTTCTTTTTCATGTTAGATTCTGCATACATGAAGAGGAAGTGAGGACAAAGAACGGATCTTAGCAAATGGATAGATGAGTTCTAGTTTGCAATCATGTAATCTTGAATCACTCTCATTAAGTTTGTAGAGCTGAACTCATTGGTTTTCAAGGGAAAATTTGTTTTTGTCAATCTTACTATGGTATTAGATTGTTGGATGTTATGAGACATACCTGCCAAATTACTATACTTGCCTTCCAGTTCTTTTCGAGTCTTTACTTTTCGTTCCACCCTTAGATTGACTTCTACTTGAAGGGACATGCATAGTCAAGCCTTAATTAGAGATAAAAAAATCGTGGTTACAACTTCTTAAAAAGCATGTTTTCATATGGCTAAAGAATGTGAATCTAGATTTTGAGATGCCTTCTAGATAACAAGTATCAGGTTTTGACATGCGATTCAACGATTTTTAAAAAATGAGTTGAGATGTGATTCGGTGTGTGGGCCAGAAAAAAATAGTTTTCTTATAGGACTGCCTTTCAACTGGGTGAAACTAATTGGATGTATGAATTGACTGATATTGAAGAATTAGCGGATGAGTTGTGGCTAGAGGAGTATACTTGTGAGCTGGGGCTGATTTCCAAATGCTTTGGGTCCTTTTCAGATAAGTATGGTATTAAGTACATAAAAACATAGAACTTAAATGGTTTCTTAAATAAAAGAGTTTGGTATGTATAGTTTCCTCATGAGCAAAATAGGAGAAACCAATGGTTCAATAAAGATTACACCTTTTCTTTCATTTGATGATTGAAGTACAGTCATGCATTTAAAAAGGATCTGATGAAAATGTGGACGATAAAACCACTGAAGATTGGTCTATTATTTGCTTGAAGGAAACACAAATTTTTGGCATTGATGGTAGCTGATCATGAAAATGGAATTCATAACATGTTAAATGATCCCTGAAAATGACCTGTTGAGATATGAAAGCTTCGGAGCTGTATAATTCAAGGCCGGTTTACTTGTCTTAAGCGGTCAAATAGATTTGCTTCTGTTCTATATATATACCTTTGAGTGATTTTTCCAATATCTGGTCGTTTACTTTTTCTTTTTATTGTACTTGATCATCATTAATTATCGCAAATCTCTGTCCAGTATAAAAAACAACACATATCTGCAATTTGGCATTTCTGATGTGGTTTGTGTTGCAAATATGCTTTGTGTCTACACTGTTGTTGCATCTGGCCCAACCTCCCCACTTTTGTTCCTTTTACAGCTTGCACAACTCAAACATCTAATTGTGGTCCTACTTTGTTTATATTGACAAATACGTTCTCATGTAATATCACCTCAAGAACCTCCTTTTATTACTTGATAATATCTCTTGAACTGTTTGCTTGTGTTTTCTCTTTTGTAGGTATTTTCCGGAATTGGGAGAACGCCGCTGCCCCACCACAGGAGGACGGAAAGCCTTTCTGAATCTCTGTCTATCAACCAAACAGCATAATGCTTAGTACTTCGCTGTTGCCGTGCCGCCGTTGCTGCGGTGGCTGCAGCATTGACTTCTTTGTTCATATTCAACCCACTACGGTTTTTCGCTTAAAATAGGAAGCAGAAATGTCGTCTCCTTCCTGGGAGGCTCTCTTAGAGTCGTGGAATGTAATCTTGTTTGTACGAAATGCACTGGACTGCTATATAGGACATCGTTTGCTTATTGTATCCGACGGAAGAAGTTCCAGCGACTCCGCTGCTCTTGTGACGACTGGGCTTTGCACCGTCGGCCGAGGTCAAAAGGTGAGCTCGACTTCGCCAATTACTGATCTGGGTATAATCGGGATGTTGTTGGTGAACTTTATAGGAATTCCGCATGCTTAGCCAATATTAACCACATAGAAAGAAAGGGGGTTGCAGATTCTTTTCCGTGCCATAGCTTAACCGAGCCAATACACAGCAATATACAGTGGTGCTAAATTCGTGTAAAGATTCATTTTTTCACCAGCCTCCAGAGTTGTTTCCTTTCACACTCTTCTTCCCGGGGGGGACCCAGTTTCATGTTTGATGTGAATAAACACGAGAAACGTGCAGCAGCATCTGACTCTTTTCTCGGCTCATTTTTGAACTTCTGTGTACTGAGGAATTCGTGCAGTTCTTTCTGGTTTGTGTGTGAACTGAGGAGAGGGTAGATGTGCTTCGAGTCGGATGTGATGATGATGATAACAACACGGGTCACGTTATTCACGTACCGGGGCTGTGGATTCCTCCTGTGGACGGAGGGGGAGAGAGGGGGGAGGATGGGAAGAGGGTGAAGTTATTCAATGCAAATTTTTAGGACAAGGCGAGAGGATCTGACAGGGACAGCAGAGGCCTAGCGTTCGTGTATGCGTGGAAAAGAGTTGGTAGATTTTTTTTTAGCCTCAGGAAATGTATGACGATGCAATGATGGGGGGCCCCCTCCGTCGCTCTCGTGGATTAATTTCGTCCACGTCATTTTCGCCTCTCTTTTTTTTATTCATGTAAAATTTTGGATTTTCTTTTTCCCTTTTCTCCTTTTGCCCCCTTTTGGAGGTAATTATTTACCCCTCTTTTCTTTTCTTTTTTTTTTCCCCTTTTTTTATTGCCTCGTGGGTTGCATGTGTCTTTTAATTATTGCCTCTTTTCCCCGGTCTTTTCTTTTGCTCTTTGGTTGTTTTTTCAACTCGAGACGAAAATATTTCTCCTATAAAGGTGTGCATCGTTTCATCATTTTCTCTGTCCTTGGTAAATCTTGAAATTGCCTTGGACTAACAACCTTTGGTTAATTTCTTCTTTTCAAATTTTGGTAAAATTATTTCATTTGGCATATCTCAACACCGACGGGGACGCGGCTTGGGTCGGTTCTTTTGAAAAATAAAAAAACATAACTAGTTAATTCATGGGTTTGATGCATTTAAAACCATTGATTGGAACTCACGGATGAAGGGATTCATATAAAAATTTATAAAACCGACGGTTATGAACTAAGAAGTAATTATTAATTCAACCCGTGAACAGTTTGATTAATTATTTTATAAGTGCTGGCGACTCGTATTATAACAATATCCCCCAAGTGAAAAGACAAAAAGAAGTGATCGATTTCAAAAAAGAGGGAAGGGGTATGCCAAAACGTGTCTCTCCCTTAGAATTTAAAAATAAAATAAAAACACGAGAAAAAGAAAGAAAAGGGTAAAGATGACCGTTGGGGGGCGTCCTGGCAATAGTAAAAATCTAAAGGGCCCACCACAGCCACAACAAAAAAATAGAAATAAAGAAAAAGGGAATCGGGAGCGGGACACGTGTCGCGGACGGTGCGGTCTGATGCCTTGAATCTGAGGTGTAGGGAGGAAATCCAGGGCGTTCCATGATTGGCCGCGCGAGATGGCGGAGTCAAGCCCCCTACATCATCCCCTTTACCTGCCCACTAGCATTTTTTTGCCTACTGGCAAGCTTTTTTTTTCCTTTCCTTTTTTTTTTTCTTTTAAAAAATGGGGAAAAGAAAAAAAAAATACCATAGACATAATAATCAATCGTGAGATTCACAAATTTAATTGGATGGAAAAATTAAAATACTTGATGTCGATTTTCTTTCTCTTATTTCTTGTAGCATCTTAACATTCTCCAGTTAAATAACCAAAAAACAAATGCCGCATTTATAATTCATAAGTGGAAAATGAGAGGAGTGTTATTAATTTTTTTGGCATTTATTTTGTAAAGGCCCTGTCGACCAATTTCCTACTGAAAAAAGAAAAGTTGGTTGTTGCCCTGTGACGACGATTAAGGAGTGTCGCTGAACAATGTTTTTGACTTAATAGCATAATATGATATGAGATATTCGAACTATTGATCTGACTTATGTATCTTCTTAAGTACACGCAATGAAAGTCGTTCCTACAACCCATTTCAAGTAAGGCCTCCATTAGAAGATTAGTGGGAGGGCCTTATAATTAATTTAAGTGAGAGATGTCGCCATTTGGATTTAGAATTTATTGCACATAAGAGATGCGCTTAACTCCTAAATCAATCCCTTCGAATTTGCAAGTTGCATTTGCACTCGATAAGGGGAGGGATAGGCTAGAAGCCCATGAATTTGTATGGGGAATTCCCTTTCTATCTCTTTGGTTAATTGAAAAATATTAAAGTTTATTTAAGCGACTTTTGCTTTATCCTTTTTTTATTATTACTTTTAATAGTAGAGATAAGACTTTCTTCAATAAACTTTCGAGGTCATTTAATATCAGTGAAACTTCTATATGAATTTTAAAACCAAAATGATTCTTTTTCCACGAAATGATAGTAAGTCATTTTCTTCTTGCTTAAACCAAACGAAATAAACCCTTATGGTCATGCTGGATTTTGATTTTAACATTATCATTCTCATCGTTTATTGTCAAATCAAAAGTATAAATTTTATTTAAAATTTATCAAAGAAAATTAGATGAATTTAAGTTGCTCAATTTTAGTAGTTATATATGCATTTTTTCAGGGTTAATACCCTAAAAAATTTCAAATTAGTACACTTATGACAAATTTACTAAAGACTAATTTTTTGACCATAAAAAACCCCAAACCGGTATACCTTTGACAAATTTACTCCAAACTGGTACACTTGTGACGAATTTACATTTCGTTAGTTTTATTGAATTTTAATATTAAATTATTAAGTTAAATGACATGTGACGATTGTCTGATATACTAATTTGGGATTTTACTCTTCGTTTGTCATAGTTATACAATTTTTGTGATTTTTTGCGGTATTAATCGAATTTAATGGAGGGTTACAAGTTTAGGATTTTTGACAAATCACATAAATTAGTTTGGGATAAATTTGTTGTTTTTTTATTGTCGACTGGGGTAAATTTGTCGCAGGTTTATCAGTTTGGGGTTTTTCATGATCAAAAAATTAGTTTGGAATAAATTTGTCGTGTACCAATTTGGGATTTTTCAAGTATTGACCCTTTTTTTTAAAGACAATAAGTTGTATCCATCACTAGATAAAAAGATGTTTACAGTGAAAAAAACACAAGAAAAAAGAGGATAATAATAGTCACGCACATCCCATCTTTCGGCTCCATAATTTTTTAAAAATAAAATTTATCCTTTTAAATCTAACAAAGAATGATTTTTTTTTATTAATAAGCATAAAGTGAAAATACTAGTTGTAGGCGGCTCGTTGGCCGAGAAAGTTGGACATCGCAAAGACCATTGCAAGTTCGCAGCTTCCCAATTGGACCGCACATTACCTTCTATCTTATATTATATAAAATATAATCAAGTTGGGACATTTAATTTTAGCTTAGGGACCAAGAAGTACCATGGAAATTGATTGTTTAAGGGGCTTTGGAAGAATACATTTGAGTCCTCGATTTGGTTCCTTCTCATCACGATGTAAACCTTCCATCTTAGATTATTAAAGTCGTGCAATGTACAGTAAATTAACATGCGATGTCGTATGATTAGATGGATGCATAGTTTACTAGTCGCGGGCAAGGCCATTTTTATGCGTTTTAAATAATATGATCATGCTGATGTGTTTCGCATGATTAATTCCACGTCTGGTGTCGTAATTTTAAAGTAAGAATTGTGCCCAAGAAACTAGTAGACGGTACGCATCTCGACTTCTTCTTTCTTTTTTTTTTTTAGGTTTTATGAATTAATGCAAACAAGTTCGGTCTCATGAATTAAGTGGGTTCTTGGAACTCTAATGGGATAAACTTATGTTAGATCAAAGTAGGGGGAGCAATCAGAATGGGAAGCTCTATGAACTCTCTGGTCGTGAGTTGGAAGGTCTCGCTGGCTTTCAAAACAGAGGTGAGCTCAAATGGCGGAGAACTGGGGCTCAAAGGAAGGAAGAGAGGAGAATGGAGGAGATGCTGAGGGAGGAAAAGCTAGGGTTTAGAGATTCGAAGGAAACGACGTTGTGGCAAGACAGAAGATGACGTCGAATTGACCAAGAGATTTGGCAATCCCCAGCATTCTCATTCTTCTAGTCGTTCATTGATATGAGGTTTAAGAGTTTAGATTCAAATAGCAGATGCGTGTTTGTGCTCTGGTGCCCGGAAGCGGGTGCCCACTGCCCACTATACTTGAGAATATTGACTCTAGGGTCCAGTTCTTGTGAACACCGCATGCACGTATACAAAAAGAAAGGAATGAGATCAAAGAAGAATAAAAATCAGTCTGGCTTTTGTACCTTTAGGAAACCATCTTTAGGTCGATTCTGAGATTTTGTACTTCAGTCGATGTACCAGGACCTTGCATCTACTGTACCGCAAGCATTGTTCTACTCACCCTTGAATCAAGGTTTTAGGGGACGGTGGGGGACCTAAATTTGAAAACTTTAGAAAGTATGGAAGTTAACCCCACACCCCCCCCCAACTCTCTCTGTCATTTTAGGTGAAAAAAACCGGTCGAGCACATATACATGTCATATTCCAAACTTCAGCTCTTAAAATTCGACATATTCAAAAATGGTTTACTAGAAAATTAAATAAATTTCGGTGAATGCTGGGGAGGAGTAATTTTTATTTATATCTAGACTTATAAGTGACCAGTCTTAGTTTGCTTTTTATTGTTAATGGAGTTCGAAACTTGAGATTTATACGTAGATATCCCACCTTTCATTTTATGAGTCGTTATAGCATATGTCGGTGGAGAGTTATCTCTGTACAAAGCATTCGGATTGGTGATTGTTGGATCATATAGAATAGGATTCAGTTGTTTATTAAAAGCCTTTCGAGGGTGTTAATGTAGTACGACTTTTGTACAAGAGAGTACGACAAAATACACCTAGGTGTTTGATTTTTAAAGATGGTAGATCGGCCTCTCTCTCAGGACTGTAGAAACTCCCTTCGTTACTCAAAGCATGATTGTGATCACGAGATATGTGCACTTCATTATAAAAAATATCTTAAGTTTATGTGAAAATAAAATTTTGATTAATGGTCTTTCTTGGGAAATTCAATTTCTTTTGGTTCTTTTAATGACAAGTGATAGGTCCCATCAAGTATGACTAAATGATATTTCTCATGTTAGGTGCACATGCTATTTATGTTTGAGAAAGCATCACATCAAAAATTTTGTGCAGGAGAATAGTTTGGTATATAATTTATTGATTCAAATTTTTTAGTGAAATAGGTTAATTAGATATATTCACGAATTTGTATTTGAGTTTTTTCTTGGTGCTTTCTCTAAATCAGACTTTTACCATACATTTTAACAGTCGTATCAATTAAATACGTTGAAGGGTTCGGACTTGACTCCCTCTTATTAATTTCTCTCGGCAAAGATATCGAACATCTATGATGCGTATTTATAAGGTCAAACCTAACTGCAGTGGTGGTTGCTCGAATTAACCCCTTTAGCAAAAGCATTGTGACATTGTTCTAGAGCGTCTAACGTGCAAATGGCCAGTGAAGGTACGAGAACTGGTTTAGTGATTGAGCAATCATTCTCAACACATGAAGTAATTATATTTCAGACGGTAGATTTTGTAACTAGGGTGGAACTCCTTTTCTAGCCTTACGAATAGTTTGTCACTAACTTATTCCCTTCTTTCGATTCATGAAAGTTGGGGGCTCATTGCCTACCTCCAACTCGGGGGAAAAAAGTCATATAGAAGTAGGATTGGCAATTCGCATCTTCATAACATAATCATAATTTGTCAAACATATATCAAACATGACATGTTTAATAATTATGTCCTCCTATACTTTTGAAATCAAAATACGACGCGATTATTAAGTGAGTTATTTGACCCGACACGTCTTGTATGTTGAAGATATTAAACTCTTAAAAAAACATGTAAAAAATGCTTGAAAATGCCTCAACGTGTCTAAATTATATTGTTGGGTCGAGTTGACCCAAGGCAATCGGCAAACAAAAACCTTTTACTCCCATCTACAGCATTCAACTCATGTTCGGTTACATGTGGTTCGTCGTATAAATGGGTTTAGTTGAAGATTACTGATTTTCGGTAAAAGAAATACGGTGAGTGATTTTAGAATCAGTCCAAAATACACATGAAACCTAAAACCTATCACGTTAACTGGTTTCAGGATTGATTATAGGATCAAATTGGGAACTAGCCAATTTTTTTTATTTTTTGTTTCATTTTAGTTAAGTAAAATGAAGGTGAATGCAATAATAAAAATCCCTATGTGTCAATAGCAACAATTCATAAAAGATAAACACATAAAATAAAATAATAATAAAAAGTTCGAAATACGCAATCGTAATTTATTGATTTCTAGGTTCTCGTTTGGTTCTTATCCAATAATTGGGAATCAAATTGCACAGAATCAGTTCCACTTTTTTTTGAAACCGCAAAACTAGACGGGTAATCACAGTTAATTTGGAATTAGTTCTTATAACTGATTTGGTTTGATTCCCGATTTTATCTTGGACTTATGCTCACTTTTAGAAGTAACCAGAAAAACAGGATTCAAAATAGATTAGCCTTACATGCACAATATATTAGTCGAACCAATTTAATCTTAAATATTTTAGCTTTTTCTCAATCGATAATTTTTTTCAAAACTCGTTCCTAAAATACCATTTTCGCCCATCAATGTGGCAAATAGGATTAATCATCTCATGTTTTAAAAAAACATGCCGTGTGTCGTGTAAAATGGGTTTTGTAAAAAAATTATCAAAAATTCACTTGAAGAAACTAGAAAAATAAATAGGATACGATATAAGATAAGCCTTATAACACTAAGCCTTACATGCATAACACATTAATCTTTTATACTTTACACAAATCATCTTTAAATTATGAAATTATTCATTTCATTTCTCTACATTGGAGATGAGCTGCATCCAATCAACTATGGGTTGTTTTCATATCAATATTTATAAGACTACGTTTGACCATCAGAATAAAATTCAAGATAAAATAAATTTTAGTTTATATTACATTAAGATACGATGAAGCTAGATATAAACAATGTGTATATGTCCGACTTTATTATTACGAGACATCAAATAAGAAATAAAATATAATAAAATTCATAATTTTATATTATACCATCTCTAGTCTCATCTTAGTTAAAAATCTATATCGAGATCAAATGTAGCCTAAATGTATTTCTACCAAAAGCCAAAGGATTCGAGGGGCGAGTAGGGAGGGTCTCCAAACAAGCTGCTCCCCGTTATATATAACGCGAGAGAATGCGGGGGGTTGCCGACGAACTGCTGACTGCTGCTGCTGCCGCTACCGGTAGCCTTTTTGGTGTCGCTGAATCCCCGCGATCCTTCCTCGTTCCTGCCGTTTTTAAATGTCTCCAGTCGACCATCCATTGGGGAAGAAGAAAGGAAGGAAGGAAGGAAGGAAAGGAAAGAAAAAGCAAAATAAAAATCAAGAGGGAATTGATAAAAAAAGAAGAAGAAGAGGAAAGGGCGTGTGAATTTTTTTATTGATTTTCCACGGTGGGAGTAATTGTCAGACAGCGAGAGGTTTGTCGTGTAGCAAGAAACATGAGCAGAGCAATGTCCGGCAATTCAAACGAGAAGAAAGGATGGGCCAAGAAGAACAAGAACTTGGTATTCCGATTTTCTTTTTTTTTTTCCTCTTTTTTCCCCAACCCCATCATGAATGAACTGCTTCCCAGCAGCAAAAGAAGAAAAAAAAGAGAGGAAAAATCTTTCCTTTTTCTCTTTCCTTTTTATTTTTCTCGTGTGAACCAGAGGAATGAAAATATCAGGATTAAAGAAATGGCACGAAAATGAGGTGGCGTAGGGTAGGTATACAGGAGAGAGAGAGAGAGAGGGGAAGAGAGAGAGAGAGAATACACGATTCTGATTTTCTTCTTCTCTCTCTTTCTCTGTCTTTCTCTCTCCGCCTTTTTCTTCCTACACTGAATATAAAATGACCCCATTAACGCATATTCACAAGATGGGAGGTGAATCGTCGAGTGAAAAAAATGGGGTACAATCTCTGCTTTTTGGTGTGGAGAGAGAGAGAAGGAGAGAGAGAGAGAGAGAGAGAAGGAGAACCTGATGCCCCTTTTGATGTGTGAGTGGGTGGTGCTGTTTCTCTCTCTCTCTCAATCTCTCTGTCTCTCTCTTTCTCTCTCTACTGTTTTGTTTTCATCCGGACCCCCCTTTTGATTTTCTCCTTCCCTTTATTTTTGAGGCCTCATATTTCTCTCTCTCTGCAAACCATTCTCTCTCAGAAACCCAACAAAAAAGATCTTCACACCCAAAAAAAAAAAAAAGCTGAAAGGTTTGTTCCAGATTCATCTCATCTGCTTCTCTCCGATCCCTCTCACTCTCTGTCTGTCTATCACTCAGTCACTGGTTGGGTTTTTTAGTTCTTGATCGTTCTACTTCTCTTCGTGTGGTGGGTCTCTCTTCTTGCTCTCTAGTCTGAGATCATTTGCTGGGTCCTTGAAACTTGTTATTTCATGATCAGCTCTTCCAGTCAGAGTCATGTTAGTCTAATCTCTCGGCAAACTCTCGAGTCCCTCGTGTTGTCGCCCAAGAAGGGGTAAAAGGGAAGGAAAAACTCGGTCTTGTGTTTATACTCGATGGGTTTTGGTTCTGAGTCATGGTCAGGTCGGTACTTACTGTACAAAGTTAGGCGATCCCAGTAAAAATTTTGGGCTTTTGGGTTTCTTCACAATCTTTCAAAAAGTCTCTTCTTCCGTGTCAAGATCGCTCTTTGGCTGTTCTTGATGATATTGTGGGAGCTTCGTGTTTCTATTTTCGTGTTATCTCGTTCACTTCCCCAAAGATTGCTTTTCCCATGAGATTTCTTCTTTTGGGGAACTTCTTCCTGATGAAAGCTCACTTCTTTCAATCCCTTAAACATCTCAAGGCTTTGCTCTCGTTTGATTCTTGTTCCGCAAAGTTTCAATTTTGGGCTCTTTGCCTTGTTCATCTGCCATGAAATAATGCTCCCTCATGAACAGTGAGTTAGCAAAACACGGCCTTGCTCTTCCGGGTTGTTTTACGTCTTGATCTTCGCTCGATTAATTGGGCTTCGTGCCCCAATGATCGACTGTAGTTGCGTCGAATCCACTTGTACCCTTCACATAAAATAACGTTCTGGAGTGTTCTGGAACATCTTACTCGACCTCGCTCTTCTGGGTCCTCTTCAAATCTCCATCATCCCATGTTAATTTGTTTCTTCTCTCTCTTGCAGGCTGATGATGGATGCAGATTATTGTAGCTGTGGGGTTCTCTCTGATTGATCTTGTGTTTCTGGGGATGTAGTTGCTTGTTTGAGATGGTCTGCTTTTGTGGTGGGGTTTCGAAGTAAAAGGGAGGGGAAGAGAGAGAGAGAGAGAGAGAGAGAGAGTTAAAGAGAGAGAGAGAGAGAGGTAAATACAAGAGAAGATAGAAGAAGGGAGGTCGATTGTTATGCTGAAGGCAAAGTTAAAGATAAGGCCCAAGGATAGTAGTAATAGTAGACGTAGTTGCAGCAGGAGAAGAGGAAGAAGAAGAGCAGATTCTTGTGACTGTTGGAGGAGATACAACACTACAGGAAGGAGAAGCTTTTCATCAGATGTTATCCATTGAAAATCCTCCACCAGATCCTCCATGTCCTTGCCAAGTCCCACTCCTCAATAACCCCTCTTTTGATGAGAGGGCTTCTACTTCGCACACACTTGCCTTCTCAGAGGTAGATCTGCAGTCCAAGAATCCACCCCGTCCCAACTTCTCTATAAGGTAAATCTATTTCCTTCCTTAATGCTCTTTTTCCCTTCACTTCTCATCTGCAAGAACAAGATTCTTCATGAAACAAGTCTTTCTTTGATGCTGTTTCTGGCTGGCTTCTAACTGCTTGTGTTTTCATAGATCTCAAGGTCATGTGGGAGCTTCTTGAGTCAGACCCAGTTCCAGATTTTTTGCCTTTTCTTTGCTGCTTGGATAAACTTTTGGTCTTTATTGATCTTTTGGCGCTGTTTTACTGATCCACTGCTCTCATGATGGCAGTAGATGGAGCTGTGTGCTACGTGGGTTTAAAATTCGTGTCTCTCTCTTTCTGATATTTTATATCCTCAGTCCGCTGTTAATCACTCGCTCTTGTGCCCTGGATGTGGTTGGTTGATTCTGCGTCACTTTAGTACATTTGAAATTCTACATGAGCTCATCTCTGGGCGGTAAACTTTAGCCATCCATCTCTCAGACTGTACTTGTACCGATTTCACGATGGAGCAGATTAAAGGACTCCCCCACCCCCTCCCCTCCCCTCCCCTCCCCTCTTCAGTCAGCTGGATACCGGATCTTGATGTAATATGGGCATTTCTTGGCTGTTTCTTGATTCACTGTTCATATGGGTTCTACTTGGTGCATATGATTTCTCCATGAGTTGACATACAATACTATAGTCTAGCTTGCTCTCTTAGATTTGCTCAAAGGAAGATTTTCTGTTCTTCAGATTCTGGCACTCTATTTTTGGATTTTGCTGCATTAACGTGGACCCCTTTCTTTAATTTGCTGCAGAGAGTATGTTTCCAAAGCCAGGAGCGAAAATATTCAGACCAACTGGCCTTTCTCCCTCAAGAACTTGCAGCTTTGCTTGAAGCATGGTGTGAAGGATCTATTGCCGCCTTTTCAGCATCCTGATACCGTGAGAACTCATTCGTCAAAGAGATGCAAGGTTGAAACTAGATCGCTCAATAAAAGAAGTATAAGCAATTGGGAAAGGAGGGAACAACCTAGTTCCAGACCTAACAGTGATCTCCCTTCATTCGACTCAGATGTCAATTCTAATTCGAATCGTGATACCGTACCATCCTGCAAAGACATTAGCTCATTGAAATCTGGAGGCGAGGATGATTATCCATTAATAACAACAAGCGCTGTTTCTGGGTCACAGATTGAGCCCGCGTCCACGAGTAGGCAACCTAGCTCGGCCATAGAAACTGACGTGTTGGTGGAAAGTTCAGTCAGAAAGGATAAGGAAGCAACTTCTGGCAAAGCTGTGAGCACGAGCCAACCGACTGGCAAAAAGTGCCGGTTGATAGTAAAATTTGGTGGAAAGTCTGAGCGTAGCTCAACAGAAGATCTTTCCTCAAATTGTACTAGCATATCAGAAGCGATGGCTTCCAAAGTCTGCCCTGTCTGCAAGACTTTCTCATCCTCTTCCAACACAACCTTGAATGCCCACATTGATCAATGCCTCTCAGTTGAGTCTACACCTAAACAGGCGGCTGATAAATTGATCCGGCCAAGAATTAAGCCAAGAAAGATTAGGTTGATGGTGGATATATACACAAAAGCGCCGAGATGCACTATAGAGGAGCTTGACAGAAGGAATGGTTCAAATTGGGCCGGGGTTTCATGCTTGCCTAGAGATGCCGAGCCATCTGCTGAAGGGAAAAAGAAAACCTCATCACCTGTTAATGGTGATGGTGCTAATGATGCTGGGGCAGTTTATATAGATGCGAATGGCACGAAGTTAAGGATCTTGTCCAAGTTTAATGACGCTCCATTAGTCTCACAAGATCAGGAGGATTTAGGACCTAAGAGATGTCTGAGAGGAAGCAAAGGAAGAAAGGCATTCTCCAAGAAGAGGAGGCTCCATGGGTCAAAACATCACAAGTATCTAAAAGTTTCTTCCAAGGGCAAGAAGATTCATCCTCGCAAGGCACATGAATTGCAGGTTTGCCGCTCTTGCTTTTTCATTATATCTATCCTCTCCTATCTTCCTCCTCTCTGGCGCATAATGCCAACATGCTCATGCATGCACTCTCGCCAACAACACCAGGCTTTTCTTGGACGAAATTCTTCGATCTAGCTTACTGGTATTTCCGAGAGGAAGAATTGTTTTTATAGGTGATGTTAATCTTATGTGGAGTTTGCGAAACGTTCTCTCTTTGAATTCTTATGGTTCCTTTTCTTTTCACGCCTTCCTCTCTTTTTTGTTTTGACACCAAGTCCTTTGGGAGCGTTTAGTATGAACGTTGAACCCAGATCTTGGAACTGATAAGACACGTATTAACCGCTTCAGCAAGCCTTGCTTTTACAATTTTTTTTTTAATTCAAAATATATGCTAAATCTAAGTGCTTTGCCATATTTAGCACTTATCCAAAATCATGCTTGCTTACGTAGGCAGGCTTGTTACATTGCATTGTGCTCTTACAATATAAATAGTTAAAGTCAATGTATTTATGGGTGCAAATCCTTGTCAACAGGTCATTGGTAATCATAAGAAGCATAATACACTTCGAGAAGGAAGTGGGGGATTTCAAAGACAGACTTCCAGATCCCAAGGGCTAATGAAACCTGGTGATTGTGGATCTCTCAGGACGTGGGCATCCTCGAAGAGAACGGGTCTTGCAAAGAAGGCGGCAACTAGAGACTTTCCACCTCTGAGATGTCAACTGCATCTGGCTCAGAATTTGCTGGTTGAAAGTGGTCAATCATGCCCCGGAAATAATCTTACCATGGACAGTGGACTTCAGAAGTCGTCATGTCTATCTGACCAGCAAATGATTGAGGGGAAGGAAAAGCCATTGGATGGATCTCAAATGATTGAGAAGATGAAGCAGTCTCCAGGAAGAAAAAGATCGGGAGGCATGTCAGGTGGCAGGACTGGTGACATTACAGAGAGGTCGCTTTCCCCAGCAAAGCGAAAATTTCGCAAGGACAACTCACTTGGTGACAGTAGTCCCTCGTCAATTCTTCATGACAATTCTGAACATTGCTTGTCGCAGCTTGTTAGAAACAAGACACTTGAAATACACGCAAGCCCAGATAGTGATTATGGCCTCTCTTGCAACGTGAATGCAAGGTCGTCAAGGAACTCTCGTGCGTTCTCGAGAAAAGCTTTGAGGTTCTCCACATTGAGAAAAAGGGTCCTTTCTCTCTGCCAATCACCTGAGATCAATTCCAATTCCAATGGGACTGAAAAGTGCTCAAACTTTGAGAAGTCAAATGTGCCTTTGGCTACAGAAATGGATGAGCAGGTGGTGGCCTTGCGACCTAAATTGCAACATCGTTGTGAAGTAGGGGAGGATCCTGCTGAGCATCAATCTGCTGAGGAAGATTCTTTTGACGATATGTCTTTTAGTGAACATGTGATTGGACAAGAAAGAGGAGGGAGAAGTCCTTTACCCAGGGAGAAAGCGACTGCTTTCAGGAGTACGCCATCAGCAAGTCATTGCTTCGATGAAATTGAGGGAGAGAACATACAGCCTTCATTTGCAGTGAGTGCTGGTTTACCAGAGAGAATTGATGGCATAAAATCTAATCCAAATGAAGTCAATAATGATGTAAATGGTGCTGACGTGCCATCCGGCTTGGCCATGGAGGATGGAAGCTGGGGCTTAAGCAGATACTTCAGTTCTGAGTATGATAATCATATGAATGGTCGCTTTAAGACTCACTCTCAGCGACTCCTAGGAACATCTAAGGTTTCTCTTTTTACAGATGGGGGAGAATTTTCTACTGCAGAGGATGACGGTAATGGTGCAAATGAGCAAGATGGAAACGATAGAGTTGATGAGGATTCCGATGATGGGCAAGCAAGCTCCTTCCCTGAGATTGATCCAATTCCCATTCCAGGACCGCCGGGTTCTTTTCTTCCTAGTCCAGGAGCTATGGGCTCGGAAGACTTTCAAGGGAACTCATCGTTAACTACCAGCCAGGTTCATTCTTCTCAAGATCAGCAAGATTTAGTTGATGGGGATTCATCGGATTCTCCTGTTTCAGCAACATCCACCATTTCAAACTCTGCTGAAAATAGGGTAGATTTGGACTGTTCAGAACGATTGGCACCACAAGAGCATCGAAATGATTCTTGGTCGGGTTTCTTGGGCACTTGTAATGAGCCTTCGGTCAAAGATGTTGCTGCTACTGCACAGGCTTCTGCTGAATTTGTGGAAAGTAATGCTGAAAATGCGGAGAAACTCAGAGGTGGAAACAGATCCATTAAAAAGGGCCCTCCTTTTCCGACAATTGATGATCAACCATGTTGTTGCCAAAGAAAGGAAAGGCTGTCTCAGAACATCACTTTGAGTTATCGAGAATCACCTCATGTGAATAGGAGAATGATGGCTTCATTGTCGGTTCCAGTGATGGGAAAGCAGTTAGGTAGGAGTTCTTATGCTGGACCGGCTCAGATGGATGGGAGGCCTGAAATGTTCAATCCTACTGGTTACATGAGACCTGAGAGGTCAGCTTCCCCTACCATTTACTCCTCCAGAGATCCAGTTACTTCTCCTGACGATCGATCAAATGGTCCTGGTCGAGGCGACTGTGACCTTGCTAGCCCATCTGCCTCCAATCCGATTCTGAGGCTGATGGGAAAGGACCTGGTTGTGGTCAACAAAGAGGAAGATGCTTCGTTTCCTCTGGGGCAGTCCGAGTGTCTGACTGGTGCCCAGAAGGACAATCCAAGTCCACAGTTCTCGTTATATTCCAGTGTTCTCAGTGCCGGAGGTCAAAGTCAAAAGTATGGTTTTACAGATCATCATCTGGTTATTCGAGGTTCTAAGATCACGTGTGAGGACCTGAATGGTATGGGTGAACCACATTTTGGCGCTGGGGCACTGGGCGGTTCTATAAGCTTTTTGAACCCAAAGACAGCAAAAGTTTCACCTAGTGCGTTTGCAGCACAGCAGAGGCTAGTTAAAGGTTTCACGGAGGCACGGGATTACGATGGTGGATACAGCTCATCGACGCAACCTTGCCAGCCAGTGGACGTACCAAATGCTTTTACCATGCACAACCAGGTCAGAATTGTTAGTTTTCCTGAATCGCAATCCAAGAGAGCTGGTTCTCCTGCCAATCACCCCAAAGAGATAATAGTAATCGACGATGCTCCTGAAAATAATGAGGCTGATCTCTTGAGAAACCCAGAAATCTTTAGGGAACATATACCGAGAACCATGGATTGTGATCCAAGGCAAGCGAGTCCTTTCTTTCCCCACCAGTCACAGGATCCTTTGTACTATGGCAGCTATCCTGCGGACTTCTCTGCTCGATCCAACACAAACCCAGTTGCCTCAAGTCATAATGCAGAAGGTTTGAAGCTGCAGCAAGCTCCTTTTACAGCTGCTTCATCCTCGAGAGGACATCAAAGACCTGGCATTATTTATTATCCAAGCTTATCATAGCGATCGAGGTCGAGGCCGATGCTATCTCGCACGGGAGCTGGAAATTCAAAGGGGATTTCTCTACCTTGTTGCCAAACAGAAAACAAGCGGGGTTTCGGTGGAAGACACAACACAAAGCTGCAAGAGTCTGAGCTGCTGAGATGTCAATAGGTTTTGTGCTTGAACTTTTCTCACAGTGGATACCATGTCAGATTTTAAGCGAAATTTTGAGACTATTTCTCTTTAGGCTGAAAAAACTGAAAAGAGCTTTCAATGAGACTTGGACAATGTATAAGCAAATCCTTGAATAATAGTTGGGAACGAACCTTGACTTTGTTAGAAACTCCTAAGACTTTTATGTGCCCCCTCTTTCCCTCTCTAAAACTTCCTACTGCATTGCCTAATAATAGCTAATCATCAATCTTTACCAAAAGAACAAAGAAAAACCATTCACTTTTAAGCTGCCTTTTCCCTCTGCATGATGTTTCCCCAATCTGTAACCCATCATTTTTCGAAGTCCTGAAAGTGATGAACATGAAATCTTAGATCTGCATCAACTCTCCAAACTCTCCTTGGAAGTTTTCTGTCCATGATCAAGCCAAGAAACCCCGGATCCACTCTCTCTCCCTCACACACGCACACATTGAAGACAGAAACCCGATGAGGCAGCCGTCTTCGCTCGAACATGAACCGCAGGACTTCAGTATGCTCTTGGAAACCTGGAAATCTTTGTAGCTGCACACCCACATTGCATGCATGCACGCACGTGCACATGAAGTTTTGTCGTCTGCCTCTTCTTCCCTGTTTATCATCGATCTCCTTTCACTCCAAAGGTTTCAAATCTTCTCACTCCTCTCTCTCCACTCTTTGTCTCTCTCTTCTTTGCATCATTCTTTTGGTGTTTTTAACGTTGACAACTGTTCGGAGCCTCAGAAGATATTCTGTCCCAGACCCAGATGGCCGTCGGCTCGGCTGGGCACACTTATTTTGGCTAAGGGCACTCCCGAATTCTCTGAGGCGCCGTCTCCTCCCTTTTTTGCCCTTTTTTTTACTCTCCATTTTTTAAACAGTAAATATTCCCTCTCTTTTTTTTTTTATCATTTATTTTATGTTTTTGCTTTTAGCCTGATAAGACACTGCGCAAGTAGTTGTTTAATTAATAAATTAATTTTCTGGGTCAAAAAAATAAAATAAAAAAAACAAAGAATTTGGGTGGAGATGGGATGGGACGTGGATGTTGCAATTTGCATGTTGAAAGCTGGACAACGTTGATTGCTTCCTTAGAAAGACTGAATTGCTGTCCATTTGGTTGCTGTGTGGGACACGTCCTGTCTTTTTCTCTCTCTCTCTCTCTCTCTCCCTCTCTTTCAACCCTTCAATCAATTATTTTTTTATAATGGCAAGTTTCTGTGTCCAAGAAATTAAAAAAAAAACAAATTATAAATAAAATTGAACCTATCCCTTCAAGTACGATAACATCAAAACCCTCAAGCAGTGCACCGTCAAATTTTTATTTTTTTATTTTTTTTCCCAGAGAATGGAAAAAAACATATTTTATTTTTATTCGGTCTTTCTACATCATTAATTATATTGTATGCGGGCTTCCCCACTTGCGTATGTGAATTTATGTGCAAGACGATTAAATTATCCGAAAAGTTGAAGTGGCGATCGTGTTCCGAAAAGGACCCGACGCCACGCGACCCGACTACCCTTCGCCCTTCGTTTTGCTCGTAACTACGCACCTGCCATGGGCCTCCGCTTCGGGATTCCGTTGACTCGTCGTCGCGTGTCCGTGTCGGTGTTTCGGTCCATCGTTTTCGATAGATTGAGTAGGCGGTGGCCGTAGCGGTCGACCCCAGTTGGTCGTCGGTTGGTGGTGGTCTGGTGGCTCTGCTCGACTTGTGGTGGTGGTGCGTGGCCGCTGGATGGCAGCCGATGGGGGGCTGGAAGGGGGTGGCTCTTGCGTGTCAGATGAAGAAAGAGATAATGGGGGAAGCATCCAGGTTGTCCATGCGTATTAGTCGACGCAGCATCATGTTGAGAATACACGTTGGCGTCCCGAGTACGTGGTGAACAGCAATTCAATGGAAAAAGGGTGGCGCTGGTGCTTCTGATTTCTTATTGAAAAGATTAGGTTAACGCCTACTTTGAGGGATTCATACACTTTATTGAATAAGACAATTCCAGGTACTCGACTGCGGATTGAACGAAATTCTTTAATTGATCTCGAACATTGACGAAACTTTTCTTAATTGTGATATGTATCATCAGACGTTACTTATCGGATTCAATGATGTAATGGAGATCATATCCTTAATATTCAATATCAATGGAATAAGGATATTGATTTGACTATGAATCATTTTGTCCAAAAGGAAAATATTGAATAAAATCTTACTTATTTGGAATATCTCAATTTATCAACATGACAATCAATTAAAGATGCAATGTTCTCCAAAGGAATTACTCAACTCATGAAAATTCTATCTTTTGTATGGGCAACACATCTTTTGGGGAACTTTATTCTTGGCAATTTATAAACGATTAAATCTTCCGGATTTAAGTCCAATGGGTTCATTGAATGAATGATCCTTTGAGCATGGGTTCAATGGTTGGCTTGGATACTATGGAGTATTAAAGGAAGTCGTAATGCTATAGTATGCCAAGAGAACACAGAATTTCTGAATTCCAAAGTTCAACAAATTCTTATCCTCAATATTTTCATCTTTCCTGAGTTGTTCATTATAATCTCTTAAAGGTCGAAATGTGAAATCTGATAATCTTTCACACAAACTTGAGTAGTGAATACTTGGTCCTTCTAACCTCTGATTGATTAATCATAGTCGAATCCAACCAATAAATTATTAGCACAAGAATGTAGACGTAGGTTTGTCAAAGCGGAACCACTATAAACTTGTATGTAATTTTCTATTCCATGAACTCTTTTTTACATCTTGTGATAAATCATTGCACATCAGTAGGATCTTAACACTGGACAACTTATCCACAAACATTGCCCTAACGCAATATAATCTTAAGTTTGTTTTATTTTCGTATTGTCACCTATTCACCCCGTTTAGGTGATAGATATAGCCCTAACAGATACCAATAGGCAAACAATGAAATAAAGAGATTTTAACTTCTGTAATTTTATGAGTGGCAAAACTGTGTATGTTTTCAACATTTTTTTTTTTATTAGTTTGGATCTTCAATAGCTAAATGCCACATTATTATCAGCCCATTTGAACTGGTTTCATTTTCTTAATTATTTTACAAGATTTTTAGATAATTTGTGAAATCTTATGTGTCGTTCTTTTACTATTTTAATTTTTAATGAGCATCATTCGTTAAGACCAATTTAAGCACAACCATATAAGTTGTGACAACCTTAAAAAATTGAAATAAAATTCATTTGAGGCCTAAGGCCGACATGATCTAACCCAAACTGCCCCTCGACCCAAGATTTTGGCATTTGTTACAAATTGGCCCCCGACTTTTCGATTTTTACAATATCCCCCATGAAGTCTTGAAATTCGTTGTAATCATTTTGCAGTCGGAGCTCCAGTTATGTGCTTGTCATGCGACTAATTTGCTCTCTTAAGAAGGGTGAATTAGTCCATCAACAAATTGTGATTTACATTTTATCTCTCAAATGTTTGGCACATGCAAAAAGTTACCCCCTAACTTTTAATTTTCTTTTAATGCCCCATAGAGTATTCAAATGAGTTTCAAACCTAACTCGACATTGATCGTGATCAATTTTTTTGATCTAATCTTCACCGGAGATCCACTTAGGCTACCTAAGCAAGGTATGTCCTGCCCTTGCTTGGTACATCTGTGTGGCAATGGCATAGACTTTACTAGTGAATACCACTTAATATAAATTACAAAATCGTTTCTTCTTAATTATAAATATTTAGCTCCCATAAGAACTCTTATAAGTATTTATAATGACTTGGCATTCTTTAGAATGAAATTTTTGGTACATTATCAAACCACATCAGCATTTAATACTCGTATTATGTGTATTTTTATTTAACAAGCAAAACAATTGACTTATAGACTAAACAATTACTTTGTGCTGATAAACAAATTGTGCAAATTGTTTTGTATGTGGTAATGTTGAAATTTTCTCTGCATGCTGATTTGCTTTTGGCTTACCCTATGCTACAAGCCTAAGAGGTCCTCTTTTTCTTTTCAAATACTATAAGACATTCTTATTGATTTCGTGCCAACTTCATAAGTTTCAACTAAATTTGGTGATCATAATGAAAACGCAATAGACAATTTCGTCACTTGATTTGTTATTTCTATGGTACGGGTTAGATTTGCGAAAAAGACTTAAAGTGCAAGACTATTGCAAAAAGTGGCCAAAGCCAACACCGACAGGATATTGCAATCGATTTGGAAACTTTAGAAAGGAAGTTACAAAAAATTAAAAAAGTCAATGGGCAACTCATAATAAGTGCACCCAACCATGAGCAGCGCAGTTGGTGTAAGTTCTCTCCTTCATCGCAAAGGTCAAGGGTTCAAACCCTCTCGTTACTAAAGTGTTGTAAGAGTCCTGGTATTAGGGTCATGGACTAGCCTCCCCCAAGGTTTACGTTTAAATAACGGCTTGCAGTGAGACCTGACAATACCACCGGATACTAAAAGGTTGTGTGATCCTCAAAGGGTGATTTCCGACCATTCCTCGGTCATTAAAAAAAAAAAAAAAACTCATAATAAGTGCTGTAGCTTGGAGGCCGAAACGCAGTACTTCTGGGGGATTTGCCTTCTGTAAGACGAGCTAATTCGTCGAACGACAAGCACTTGACCGGAGCTCCAGCTGAAAGACGGCTGGATTCAACGTTCGGAGGGACATTGCGATCGATTCCAAATCTTCAAAAAGTCGGGGCGGAAGAAAAAAAGAAAAAGAAAGAAGGAAAACTACAATTACCATACTTAGCTTTTCTGCATTTAATTTCAGGTTGCACGATAATATCCAATCCTCGACATATGAGACGTTTGCTAGGTTAGCGAGATGCAAAATGTAAATTTTGAAATGCAAGAAAAGGTTTTCGAAATGTAAGGCAAAGTTGACCGACACTGCATGCAATTATCTCGTTTCGAAATAATCCAAAGGACCCCAGATTTCCGACATGGAGATTGCCAGCTGCTTTGAAGGCGAGAGATCTCTTGAATTTGAAGCACCGAAATTGAACAGGAGCAAAAGTACAAAGCATCACTACGAAATCTTTTCCTCTCTTTTCCCCTAGGAGATTTTTCACTTTACTTCTCACTTCTTTTAAGGAAATGACAATTTACGTTAGGTAACTTAGATTATCAATTACACACCTATTTGAAATTGAGAAGTCAATCTTTGCATTGCATTTGATTTTCTTTATATGAAATTAGCACAAAACTTTTGTCTCTGTTAAATAAAAGCCGAAAATAACACTCGGCGAAAGATATTTTTTGCTGCCAGCATTGTTTGGATAGCCATTTAGCACTTGTCACGGTTGATCACGTGAAGACTTCTTGCGTTGTTGTTGATTATTAAGTCCTTATCATTTGGCTCGTCGATAGCAGATTCTATGCTAATATTCCAATGATATATATGTGTAATTTTGCTCGGCTTCTTTTAGTCCTAATGACTAGCACATGATAGTATGATCAACTTTGAATGTCAATAGCACCTATCATTTTGTATGCTTTCTCCTCATTCGGAAAAAGTCAGATTTGATGTAATTTTCCTTTTTCTTTGCAATGCTCGAAGTAGTTTCAATTGTTGTAAGATAGAAAAGATTCAACATTAATAATTGAAATATGTGGGATATGAGGTAAGTTTATTAGCTTATGCATTTATTCGTGGACATAAATAATATTTATAAAATTAAGTAATTAGAGGTTATTCGAGGAAGAGAGAAAATGATTAAGATCTTATACAAGTAGGAGGTGCTCTTGCTTTATATAATTAGATATTGGGTTCCATTATTTTCGATAACGAGTGATTTGAAAGATATTTTCCTAAAAAGTTATATATATTGGTTGAAATAATTAATTGATAAAAAAATATATTCATTATCGACAATCATTTATATTTAAATATTTTTATGAACGATATGAACTCATTCTTTGGAATATATAGTTTCAAATTTTCTACGAAATAAACGGAGCTTTATATAGATTTTTAGCATAATATATCGACAAAATATCCAATGTACTTGGGCCGAAAGCCCTGATATCTTTCTCCACAGCGGGCCTTCAAAAGGCCTGATAGATTGTGACCGGCCCCTTCCTCCAGAAAAACCCTAAAAATGGCGGCTTTAAGTAGAGCTTTCCCTCTCCTCAGCTCAGCGCCATCGGAGTCCATGCATCCGAATCTCCATCGACGCTTTCTGTAGCTTCGCCCCTTCTTCTCTTAGGCCAATGCTGGTTTCGCGGTGAGGGGAGGAGGGGGGTGTTAGCTTTGCCTTTTTCTTTCACTGGTCCGCGAAAATGGTGGTCTCGTCCTCCCTCCGTCTTCAACCTGGGACGCTTCCCGCTCGGAGAGTTTCGGGCGGTTGCTCTAGCGGCGGGAGGAGGAGGGGGAGGTGTCGCGTGGCATTCGCTTCGGCGGACGTGCCGGGGAAGGATGTCTCTCTTCAGAGCAAGGTAATGCAGCGTGTGCCCACTACTTCGGGATTACATGTTGGAGTTTTTCATGAGGATGTCGAGGTCTGGCTATTTACGGCCTCGATGTTCTTCGACTGTTTCGGATGATGCATACGGGCCATCGGTGATGGGTTGTTGTAAATGTTTCTACTTTGGCATGCGTGGCTTCTTGAATGTTATTTTTTTCGGTTTGTGTATGTAGCCTAAATGTTGGTGACTTAACATGTTTTTGGGTTGTGGGTCAACTTCATTTCAATGTTGTATTTAAAAGCCATTCGCAATTTCAGTACTTTATGTGATTATACTCATGCTGTTGAGGTCTTATATATCTTATATATTATATATATATATATATATATATATATATATAAAATAAAATAAATATTTTGGTATTGCATGTTTGTGGGGATTGGTCATTTTGTATGTGAGAAATGTGGCACCCAGACTTAGTCAGATGGCTACCATTCTCGGTTGGTAGGTGTCGTTACTTGTCTGGAAAAGAAAAGACGGAGAAGATAAACCCGACGGGTGGGTTTCTCACCCGTCTCGTTAATCTCTCTTGAAGGTGTTCATCGTTGCCCGATGATGTTTTGCTTCAGTTATCTTCGAGCTACATCTGGACTTCATATTGTTCACCTGTTTCACCTCCCAGTGAAATAGGTGTGAGAATGCAGGTTTGGATACATTGTTTTATTATGTTAATCAAAACATATGGAAATGTGCAGATCTATGCTGCATTTCCGTTTAAGGAAAGTTACGCATGAATCGGCTTCTAGTGGGTCGACTGTTAAGTTGGCTATATTGATTATTTTCATTGACACATTCTTTCTGGGATATACATTTAACATCTATGTTATGTCATCTCGTATTTCCTTTTGCTTTGTCTGCTATAAGTCTTGTATGTCAAGTTTGTTGACATTTGTGAATGAAAATTTAATGGATTCTTATAGGTCGACACACTGTTAGACAGTGTAAAATGGGATGATAAAGGTTTGGCTGTGATGATAGCTCAGATTGTGGTACCCAGACTTAGTCAGATAACTACCATTCTTGGTTGGTAGATGTCGTTACTTGTCTGGAAAAGAAAAGACAGAGAAGATAACCTGATGGGTGGGTTTCTCACTTGTCTTGTTAATCTCTCTTGAAGGTGTTCATCGTTGCCCGGTGATATTTGCTTCAGTTATCTTCGAGCTACATCTGGACTCCATATTGTTTGCTTTTGTTACCCAAGCGAAGTATGTGTGAAAGTGTAGGTTTGGATACATTGGCTTTTGACATGGGTCAAGATATATGTATGTACGTATGTACGTATGTACAGTCTGTTTGGGGAATGTTACACATGAATCTGCTTCGAATAGTTTTTATGTTGGGAATATTGCTATTTTCATCAATGCTCGGGTGATGGGATATCCATTTAACATCTATGTACTGTTCTCTCATAGTTTCTTTTGCTTTATCTGCTATGAGTCTTGCACATCAAGGGAGTTGGAATTTGTGAATGAATATTTAATAGATTCTTGTAGGTGGGCACACTGTTAGACAGTGTGAAATGGGATGATAAAGGTTTGGCCGTGGCAATAGCTCAAAATGTAGACACTGGAGCCATCTTGATGCAAGGATTTGTGAACAGAGATGCATTGGCTGCAACAATCTCCTCTCGTAAGGCTACATTTTACAGCCGGTCCAGATCAAGTCTCTGGACAAAGGGAGAAACCTCTAGCAACTTCATCAATATATCTGATGTCTTTCTTGACTGTGATCGAGACTCTGTAAGTTCAAAGTTGTTGGTCATTTCTCTCGCATTGCCCTTTTGGCTTGTTTGATGTAGTTCAAGCAATCGTTTATTTTTCTTTTCCAGATAATATATCTGGGGAAACCTGATGGACCGACTTGCCACACTGGGTCTGAGACATGCTATTTTTCATCGATAGATGATATACTGGAACCCTCCCAGGTTTGAGTCACAATACTTTTGTGAATCTATTAATTAATGGTGCTAGGTCCTGAAATCTAATGAGAATAAATTGAATGGTGCTAGGTCACGAGAAATGAACTAGCTTTGTCTACCTTGTACTCATTAGAGTCTACCATCTCAAGACGAAAAGCTGAATTGGCAGAACCACAAGATGGGAAGCCCTCCTGGACGAAACGCTTATTACTTGATAACAAGTTGCTGTGCTCAAAAGTCAGGTACTATGGTGAATGATGAGAATCTTATGCCGTCCAAGTTCTGTTTCTTGAATTTCTCTCTTTCTTGAGAAAGACCGGTAAAGTGGTTTAAAAAGTTCTGAAAGCCAACAGTTTCACCTAGTCGCTTTTTACTACTGTAGCTTGTCCTGCACCTATAATTTTTGTGGACCTTATATTGTCTGTTAGATAGAGTAGGTGAAAGAGGAAATGAACGTCCAATGGCGTTTTAATCTGGAAATTGCAGCAGTTAGCATCATGGGTCAAATAGTTGTTCCTAAGACCTAAGCTTCATTTCCAGGGAGGAGGCAGATGAGTTGTGTCGGACGCTCGAAGAGAATGAAGATACGGCACGCACTGCATCGGAGATGGCGGACGTGCTTTATCATTCCATGGTTCTTCTGGCTGTCAGAGACGTGAAAATGGAAGAAGTTTTGGAAATTCTTCGACACAGGTTCTCTCGGTCCGGAATTGAGGAAAAGAAAAGCCGAACAAAAGGCTAAGCATGGGCTTCTCTCTGTATATGTTCGCCGGCATTGTATTATTTACTTCTTTCCCGATGGTTAATAGTGGAGAAGAAAGTAATGGTGCACCGAGTGCCAATTACTTAGTTTGTTGTGATATAGTCTTGTCAGGTCTCTTCTCATTTGTACTGAAGTGAGCTTGAGAAGGCATTTCGAATCACTTTGGTTGTCAAATGATTAGGGATTTACTTGGTAAATAAAGGTTGCAGATCGATGAATGTTTAGTTTGATGATGCCTATTGTCGGTTTTAGTTTGTGTCTGGAGGGTCCGAAGAAAGGTAATGTGGGATGTAACTCTGGTCCACATCCAGATCTTTGCAAATAATCAAGTGTGCTGTAATGAATTCAATGTCAAAGTCAGAAAATAATGCCATTACAGTGAAATTCTTGTGCTTCCTCCTATGGACAACTCTACATAATCAAAGTTGTTGCCCTAGTGCCGTCCAAATACAGTACATAAGTACTCGGGTACAGTATAGTAGATTTGGCCCATTGGACTTCACGCTCGTCCAATCTCGCCTTTTCGTCGCCAGAGATTGGACGAGCTATGCGCACCATTTGCACCAACTCACGAAAATGATGAGCAACACAAGGGGGGCAGGGAGGAGAATGAGATAAGGTGCCCTTTTCTCAAGCTCGAGAGAGGGAATGTGCCGTAATCAAAGGATTTTAGACTCAGATATCGACCCACCCCGCGCACCGATCAAATGATAGTTTCACATGCTGCGATGGAGGGTCCAATTTTTCCTAATTTCATAGATGAAGGATAGCGAAATCTATATGTTATAACATGATACTCTTTTTCAAAAGTGTGATCTCATCTGAAGCAATAAATTTTTTTTTTGACCGTTGTTTGACCTTTTCTTGAATGTGTTTGACCACAATAAACGCAGTCTTTCGTATCACGGCGAAGAAGAGAAGAGGTTCGACGGTTTGAACGGTCGGTGAGGTCAAACCGGTCAGCAAAAACCCAACCAACCCTTCCACGATGCAACCCCCAGCCGCGATCCAACCCAAGCCCGCCGTCCCCAGCGGCGGCGGCGGCGGCGGCGGCGCCACCTACACCACCATACCCATCTCCGTCTCCGACGTCATCTCCCTGTCCGTCCACAACTTCTCCGCCGCCATCTCCCGCCACCGCCCCTGGCCTGAGTTCCTCGCCGCCGGCTCGTTCGACCGGCCCGGATCTGTGTCCTCCGCCCTGGCCCGGATCCGCAAGAACGCCGTCTACTTCCGCGTCAACTACGCCGTCGTGGTCGCCTCCTGCGCCCTGGTGTCGCTGCTGGGCGCCCCTTTCTCCCTGATCGTCTTCGCCTCCGTGCTCGCCCTCTGGCTGATCTTCCATTTCTTCAGGGAAGACCCGTTGATGGTGTCGGGTTACCAACTGAACGACCGCCTGGTGCTGTGCGCTCTCGTCCTGGTGTCGCTGTCGGCGGTCTGGTTCGTGGGTCGTGTCGAGATTCTGGTGATCGGGGTCGGAGCCGGATCGTTGCTCTGCGGGGTCCACGGGGCGCTGAGGAACCCCGACGGGCTGTTTCTTGATGAGGAGGAAGCGGCGTCTCAAGGCCTGATCGGGTCGCGGGCCGGGTTCGCGGCCGCGCCCGGATTCGGGTACGGCACGGATCGCGGAGACGTTGGAAAACGGGACTTGGGGACCGATTGATCGTGTGAGAAATGGTCAGAGAACGATGGATTCCTACGAGTCTTGACCGGTGGAGTCGGGGTCGGTGAGTGTTTTTCTTGGGTTTGGTTTGTCTGTGGTGATGGGCACAAACCGCAAATTTTGAGGTTGGTTTGAGTCGTGGCTGTGCTGGATTTGAAGGGTCGTTTGTTGGTCCCTCTCTAAGAAGGGTTTGACTTGACTTCTGGTTTGTATTTTTCGAGTTGGGTTTTCTCTCTTTCAGATTTGTGGTGTCCCGCTAGGGAGAAGGGAGATTCTTGTTTTCCTGAAATGGTCATGGGAGTGAGATTGTTGGGTCTGTAAAATTTGGAAGCAGGCTTGTGAGTTTTTTTAACTGCTGCGGGCAAGATTGACTTGTGATTTGAGTTCGTGAGAAAACAAAAGCATTTCGACTTGTGTGATGTTGAAAAGTGATGCTCACATTCCTCTCTCCCCTCTGCTGTTTATGGCTGTGTTGCCTATGAGCAGATCATTTATCAGCACTGGACCTTGCAGATGACAACGGGACATGAACATCTGCGTATATTAGTTTCAGACTCTTTGCATCTCTTCTGCTGAAAAATGCGGGAAAAAATGGGGAAGATGGAGTCCGATCAGCTAAAATATGTGTTGGCGTAGGCATGTGTGATACAATTACGTCAGAGACGCTTGAGGTGGTGCATAGTTCCGATAAGCTTTGTGTGCTCTTAGCCTCTCCTCTCTCGCTCATGATTTTCTCTGTTCCTAAAATAAAGGACTGCAGGAGAATATATGAACGAAAAACTACTGTTCTTGTCAATGTGAACGAAATGTATGACAACGGTGGAAGCGTTAGTGAGGACTCTTGCTGATCTTGCATCTAAACTAACGTGATTACAGTGTTTTTCACAACAAAACTGAGCTCAACAGACCATGAACATTAACTCTATTTTTTTCTTGAGCCCGAGCATCAGATCTTGCTTCTCATCCTCACTAGCTTGGCCAATGTCTCTTGAGCAGCGAGGGTCAGGGCATTGTTATGCCCGAGCATCACCGTCCTAATACTGATGCAAGTCCTACACAGCTCTTCACCGCTGTCGAAGTGACCGCCCCTCAGTAGCAATTTGGCTCTGGTCTCCAAAAGCGTGGCTTTCAAAAGCGTCACGTCCTGCCACACGTGCTCATCTACCCTTTGGCTTCCTGGGTTCAAGGATTTCTTCCAACAGAGTGAGCCATGGCACCAGTCCTGTATTTGGGACACAAACGACTTCTCCACTTCCTCAAGCACATTTGTACACACTTTTAGGAGCTCCAACGCAGAGTTGCATCTCGAGAATGTTGTGAATGCCCTGATTGCCAGGGGCAAGGCTGTCTTTTTAATGAACAGAACCATGTCGATTGCCTTGAGTTGGACTAGAGGGGGCTCAGACTTGAACCCAAAGACTAGGAATGCACAAGACCAGAGGTGATCCGAGTTCAGAACTGGATTGCCGAATTTTCTCAGGCCTTGAACTGTTGCTTTGGCAGCAAGCGAACCGTCTTTTCTTTGTGCAAACAGTCGAGTTATGGGGTCGAACTGGATCCAATACCCTGGTTGCCTTTTAGCTGTTCGTGCCAGCCCAAGTTTCACTAGAAGGACTGCTGAATCTTCCTCGCTTTTCCAGGTCTTCGGTGCTAAACAGCAGCTGAAACCGAACAACTTGGTCCAATTCAACTGGTTTCCACTGGCTGGCATACTCTTAGCAGCTGAGGCGAGCAGACTCACTGAGATCGGTGCCGGGGCAAACCAAGCACCAACAAGTAGCATTTTTGACGCCATAAGGTTCCTCCTCACACTGGTTTGCTCTAAGATATTGAAGCAAAAGAACAAGACTTTGACGAGGAAGGGATTGTTTTTGCAGAATTGCTCATTGCTAAGGCTTACATAGGAAGTTTTACTAAAAGAGCCATCGAGCGCAACTTGGTCCACTGCTTCAAAGAGCGCAGATGGGGAAATGGCAAGTTCAGAGAGTAATGATCCGATAATCCACATACCGTAACTCAGCCTCCCTAGCTTTTCATCAAACTTCCGCAGAACCTCGAGCTCTTGAGCTGGATAGTCTCTCTTCTTTCTCCCTTTCATTAGGATCATCGCATCAGACAAAGGCAGAGGCGGAATCTGTATCAAATCGAAGTTCATTATCTTGGGTAGCCGCGTCGTTATGATCACGTGGGATCCCCCGGTGTTTCTTGGAATCAAGTCGTGTAAATCTTTACCTTCCCACCATTCCTTCTCATTTTCCAGATTGTCGATGATTAGCAAATAAGGCATGTCACGGAACAACTCTCTCTTGACTCTTTTGAATGCTTCAAATTCTTGCTCCTCAAAGCTTCGGATACGTCCTCTTTCCTTTTCAGCATCGGCGCTCACGTCCAAGCCCAAATTAAGCGACAGATTCAAGATGTTTTGCCTGAAATATCGAGCCTCTCCACCCACCCACAGCACCATTTTATATCTTTGAGAGTACCTATAAGCAAATTCTAAAGCAAGCTCTGTCTTCCCGATGCCAGGAATGCCATTGAGGCAGACCACACTGCTGCCTAAGCCTCTGTAGCTCCCGCTCTTCGACTTCTTGTACTTCAATCTCTTCAAAGAGTTCCTTCCCAGAACTGGCTCTACCCAAGCCTCCAATTTTGGTTCTTTGCACTTCCCCACTTCTAGACTGATGAATCTTCCTCCTCTTGTCGTGGTTGTTTCACTCTCCTCATCTGCAAGCCCTTCAGATTGTCCGCTCGCTTCTCCTTTGCTGGACATCGTGTTATCTTGCTCGAAACAATCCCCAGATCCAAATAAAGCGTTCTCAATCTCCGTGAGTTCTCTCTCCCTTCCGATGAAATATCTGTTTCTTGGGAAGGGTATCTCCTCAAATGCTTCAATATCCTTCTCGACCACGCTTGTGCGCCCAAGTTTCGCTCTCAAAATCCCAGCCGCCCTCGCAACGCAGCTTCTCCAATTGCCTTCATTAGCTTCTAGCTTGAACTCGTGGCACTTGATTAGTCCATCAATGGCTTCTCTGCACTCTTTATCAGTCGTGTCAGAATTGAGTAGGCCCGTGACCTCAGCAGGGCCTGTGTCAAAGAACAACGGAACCAAGTTCTTCTTTTGAGCGAAAAATCTGATCTCCTCCAAGCTAAGACTATTCATAAAGCTGGAACTGGTAACAACCACTATTCCAAATGTCACTGAGCAAATCACCCTATCTGCAATCTCATGACTCTGACCATCTGAGTACCTAGCTCTGTCGGCCACAAAACAAGCGATTCCCTGGAGCTCAAGCTCTGACTTGAGCCACTTGCAAAACCTCACCAGATTCGGGTTCTGCCCATGGAAGCCTATGAACACATCACAGCTCCTCAGCTTGGCATTGGCAGCCGGGGAAAGTGCCCCTTTGCCAAAGGAAATCCGTGGGACCGGGAAGGAGAACGAGACTCGAGGTGGTGCCGGGTCTGGGACAGAGACGCAGGTGACAAATTTGAGCTTAGCATCATATGGGTCATCAGAAAATTCATATTGGTCAGATGGGGGAGTGTAGGAGCTGCTCGGGATGTCATCTGACTGCGAGCCGGCACCACGGAACGATGCCGGCGGAGATGGATGTGCCGGAGGAGCTGGGTCCTCAGGGGGGGTGGAATTATTTGTGGTTGTTGGTGCCAAGGCCCTTGGAGATATGTATGGCGACTGCAAGGCTGAGACAAATGCTGATGAAGGTGGGGACACAAGCGAAGGGGAATTATACGGGGATGATTCAATGGAGCTCTTTATGTTTGCACATAGCGATTCTTCTACTTTAGAGCCAATCGGTGCCAAAATGTCCTTACCAGAGCTTTTGCTGCCATTAGCAATCTTGATGGTGAGGCCGGTGTTGATTATATTGTCTTTTGATGTGGCTGAAACTGAAACCCCCTGTGCTAGAGCATCCTTGAAGAGACTGGAGGAGGGTTTGGCTGGCTTATTATCCAAATCCATCCTCATATGTCAAATGAATCTTCACTTCACTACCTCTTGAGGATCTGCAGTTATCTTCTTCTAAGAAACATTAGCCACTCCGGAAAATGTGCTTTTGAATGCCCTCATCGGCTCTGAAGTTGAGAAAGCTTCACATCCACAGGGCCTTTTTCCAGAGAGAAACTGGGCATGTTCTGAGGATTTTTTCTAACATATAGATGCAATTTAAGTGGCTGAAAGCAAGAGACTCCGGCAGAAGAAGATGTAATGCAATAGTGGCATTCAAAGCAGGAGTCATTCATCTGCAACTGCATGTGATATCCCACCTCTCAATGTGGGGTCTTGTCTCTTTCAGACTAGCGGCAAGTCACTAGCCCAAAATGTTTTGCCTCTGCACCTGGGAGCAGGTTTTGGACCAAGTGTCATCAGCTTCGGTTGTAGGATATAACATGAAGAAAGGGAAACGTTCAGTAACAAGCTTTTGCTCTGGAACACAATCAATCGATGGCGTTTAAAATCACTTCTCCTAAATAATGCTGAGTGTTAAAGAAAGGGGAGGATCAAAAGTTGCTTTCTTTGAATCCACACAATCATTGCAAACAAAGGAAAGATAAAGTTTTTCGTTGACAGATCATGAGTAAGTTCATCACATCAATAAAACAAGACAAAATGGGTGCCCAGGATACAGTTGGGAAATGATTAAAACTAACCTCTCAACTCGTTTCACTTCTCAGCCAAACAAGAAAGTATCAAATCATCTCTCTCTCTCTCTCTCTCTCTCTCTCTCTCTCTCTGTGGGTTTTGAATTGAATAAACAAGCTGTACAGGGTGGGAATCTGATGTATGGGTTGGATCTGAGAGGCTTTGAGCAATAAAAAAAAAGGAGAGAGAAAGAGACCCACAAGAAGTGCTTCAAAAGGAGTTTGCAGAGTGGCTCAAGCACAAGTGAGTTGAATGGGTGCAATATTCTATATGCTTAGTTTAATAATATTTCTTGGGCTGTGGTAATTTCTTTTTGTTTTATGTGTTGTCTATACTAAACTTTTTCTTAATTGCAGTTTACGAATCTATCCTGGGGTTCTCACTCCTCACGGAAGCCAAAGACTGGTCAGAACAGAACTCACAGAAAATGGCATTGGAGACAGCAAACACCATGACATAGAGCCATGTCTCCTTGTGCATCGTTCATTCAAACTACACAATCTTTCCTGCACAATTTGAATATCTCTTTTTTTTTTCTTTTGTGTGTTTGATGCAAGGCTGGATTTTTCCCAGTAGGTGTACTCATCTGACATGGGGTTTGAAACCAAGTTACTCTGGAAATTGGACCAAGACCGGTCCAACTGGGGGACTGAACTGCAATAATTATTGATTGCCCCTCGGAAAAAAAAAGTCTTTTTCTTTCTTGGTAGTCTCTAAATAAAAGATTCCTTACATGCAAGAACTCCCAAAGCTACCATTTTTTTAAAAATAATTATTCATATTATTTGAACATTATCAGTCATTATTCATATTTAGTCTTCAGCTTTGAGACATATAATGTTCGACATTAGCATTCTAAACCTAGCAAATTTTTTGCTCCCATCTTACATTATTTGACAATTATTGATCATTCATTATTCACATCGGCTACCACTAGTTGGTGCCTAATGTTTTGCATTAGTGAGGGCAGTTTAGAATGCAATTGAATCTTTAATCTTCTTACTTTTAAAACAAAATCAATTCGTCTTTAATTGCCTGGGAATAATTCACTATGTTTTTCTTTAGATAAAGTGCAGACTTGCCATTTTAATGAATCAAACAAGATGAGCACCAATAAGTAAATGTATATAATCTTTCACTTTATTCATTTTAAATTCTTATGAGAAAAAAGTTAAACTCATTCTTTTAAATACATCCCTTTTTCATCTAAAATCATTTTCTTAAAAATGTCATAGAAAAGATCAAAAGGGACTTGATCTAGAATACGGGTCATTTTATTTTAATGAAAAACTGTGATGAAAAGACAGACAAGTCAAAGTCTAAGCCTCTGAGGTTTATGCCTTAATTCTCTGGGCCATCTAAGAAGACCCACAATCATAAGATTGTCTCTAAAACAGCATGCACAACATTCACTTTTTTGCCTAAGTAATTGCCTTTACACCCTACGGGGAAAAAGAAAAGGAGGGGCGAATTGTAGATATAATTATAATGAGACCTCCTTAACATGTGGGCTTGATTATATTCATATTCAATTGAACATGATTGATATCAACATAGGTTCAGTTTTCATTTGGTAATGACATGATATATTATCAATATAGCTCCTGTTCTTATAGTAGTCGACAAACTTAGCTCATCAAAATAGACAAAAAAAAAAAAAAAAAAAAAAAAAAAAAAGCACGTTACATTCTCATCGGTACCTTTTTTCTTTCTTTTTTCTTTTATTTAAACATTCTAACATAGATATGCTTATGTATTTTTCAAATTTTGTTCCTGGAGACTGTTAAATCTGATAATTTCTCCTATTATTGCTCCTCAATAGCTAAGAGACTTCATAAATCAAAATTAAAGAATGTTATCTTGGGGGGAGAGAACATGGGTCCTTGTACGTGATTTGTGCATACATGCACCTCAACTTTGGTAGGATGATAGTGCATGAATTTGAAGCTTTTTTTTTGGTCGGTTGAATTTGGAGCTTAGAGATCACTTTTTTGCCGACGTCTTATCAACTCTTTTAATACTGCATTAATAATAGGGATTTAATGGTGTTTATGAAGCATCATTAGGGCATATGCTTATCCCTTGAAAGACACAAGCACTTGCATTATATTAATGGTGAAGTGGGTAAATGTTGATAATATTGGAAAATGATTTTATTTATTTAATTAGACTCCCATTTCTCTAGTGTAGAGGCAGCTCATCTCTGGTGTATCGACATATTTTTTTTGATATTATAATCTACGAATTGCACTAGTATGTGTATGCTAATCACTTTATAAAGATAATGGTTTCTTATTGGTGCTTCATCGGCTAGGCACTGTATTATGTTGGTTGGCTATGTACTGTGCTTTGTTAAAAGGCAACTTAATAATTGGTTCTTTTCATTTCCATCATTTCCCCAATGTCTGTGTCTTGTGCACATTAGATGTGGTGCATCCTAACTATAGCTATGATAAATGGATAGATTGAGTCAGTTTTCGTTTAATTTCTTCTATGCTTATATAGGATGCATTTTGAGCATGGGATCTGGTCAAATTTATTTCGATTTATCCGGTATTCCGACGCAGTTTGGGTTCAATTTTGGGTCATTACTAGTCTTAGATTCTTTCAAGTTTTAGATAGTTCAGTATAAGTTTATTTTATTCTCGACATCAGTGAATATAATATGGGATAGTCATCTTGATTTTGATGGGATTAAATTCGTTTTGGGGCCATATTTGCACATGATTCATTTCAATTGCAAAATTTTGGTTTAGATTTCGGGCTTGCTTGGGTTCGGACTACATTTGGGTTCGGACCACGTTGGGTTCGGATTCGATTCTCTTTGTTTTCGGGTTAGAGCTGGGTGTGGGTTTTCATGGGCTTGGGTCAAGTTGGGTTGGGATTCGTCTTTCTTCATGTCGAGTTGGGCCATGTCAGGCCCAATGATTTTAATCCTTTGTGTTTAGGTTATTTCGGATATAAACTGAGTCTGATAAGAGTTGTTTGACTTTTTTTTTTATCGGCCAACTTGGGTTAAGCCGCATCAATTTTTGAGTGGATCAGGTCAAAGTTTCAGGGATCGGACTAGGAGCTATATATTCTAGTTACATGGAATCAGCTTATATGGGAAAATGGTCCTAGAGAATTGATTCGTTGAAGATAAATAAAAGCATGGAGCATAGTGGACAAAGGGATTTTTTTTTTTTTTTAAGGAGCAAAAAACATGAAACAAAAGATGAGGAAAACTAGAAAGATGAGAAGGATCCAGCTCAAGATGGAAATATACAAGGAGGGCAAGTAAGTAAATTCAAGGCAGATGCACCCAAGGATTGGTGGTGGTGGGCGAGTAAGTCAAGTGATTCATGTCGTGGGTTTGAAGTGGGCCACACGTCCATGTGGCCCATTTCATCCTTCCACGTTCGGATATTATTATCTTCTCTTCCACTCTTTTTCCTTTATTTATTTATTTATTTATTTTGGATATAATTGAAAAGTAACAACAATCTCTCTTTTAATAAAAAAATCTCCACAAAAAATTCGAATCCAATAATTTTTCATGATTCCATGTCAACGTGAGAAATGTCTATTATTGCGCACTTCGAAGTCTTTCACAAATTTACCAATCATCGAGTGACGTAAACTCTTGAAAATTCTTTTAATACTCCATATTCAAAGCTCAACTTCAGTTCCATCAAGAATTGAAATACATGTCTAAATTCGACTCCATTAAAAAGTCCAAAATTTTCGAATTCGATTTGACTCAACTTGATTACAATCAATTGGTGTAGGAACTCGAGTTGAACCTTAAGCTTGATCTTTAAAAACCCAAATGAGATGCTGAAGCAACTCAAGCTCGACCTTGATTACTCTCGAGCAGTCATTGAATCGAGGCATTATTCACGAGTAGCTTGACTTAATTTCACTCTTACTCGTTACAAATATTGTGATAATGAACTTTATGACTAAAGACACTTTGACATTGTTGTTACAAAAAGAGAGGAAATTACAATTTTTTTTTTTTTTTTTTTTTTTTTTTTTTTTTTTTTTTTTATAAATTTATTGTTAAGATGCCAATTTTGTTAGAAATTCGCTAATGTGGACATTGGTAGTTCTTCTTAGTGTGGTCAATGCTAACATGGATGAGTATTTCTATTTTGGTTTTTCTTTTTTACTTTTCCATCCTTTTTCTTTGTTTTTTCCTTCTTCTTCCACTAGTCATTTAGCCTTGGTGATGGTTGACCACATATGAGGGTCGGCAAATCTAAACCTCACAAGGCTTCGTCTATGGACGTGGAGGAAGCATGAAAAAAGAGAGAGAGAGAGAGAGAAAAATCTGAAATAATTTTTAAAAAATTATAAAAGACCGTCCACGTTATCATTGATGCTGATTGGACTATTAAATTAGTTATTTTCGGCCAATCTACATTAATATATTGTCAAAAGATTTAGAATTAAATTGGCTAAATTGAAAAATTTAAGACTGAATTGTCGTCTAGATAATATATTTATATTTATAATTTTTTTAATTATACCACAAAATGAGAAATAAACAATTATTTAGTCTTTGTTTGTTTCAAGTAAATTGTAACATTTTTTATTTTTTTAAAATGTCATTTTTTGATTACATTATTTTCCGGTCTTTGGCTAAAATCTAAAAGAGAATCATAATATATATTTTGTCGTATGATAAGGAAGATTTGCCTTTATTTTTCAAAATAGACATGCATTATTTGAGTACTAGTAACTTGGATATGGGCAATAGAGAAACCGATTGCAGCCCTAGAGTCCTCCTTGATGGGTCCCCAATATACGTGTTAAATGGGTGGGTCGGGTAGGGTCGGGTCGGGTCGGGTCGAGTGATCAAGGCCCTGTTTGGTAACGTGCCAAACAATGACTGAGTCTGATTTTTTGTTCCCAGAATCAGTTTGGGACGAGAATCGCGTTTGATAAATTTTTTTTCCCGAGAATAAATTTGTTCCCTAATCAATTTAAGACAAGATTTGAGAATAAAAAAAAGTTGATTCTCAAGCGTCCAAGAATCAAAAAAGAATCAACACAATAAAACTCTTATACTAATTATTATTATACTATAATAATAATATAATAGTAATTATTAGTATGCTAATAATAATATTATATTAGTATATATAATATTACTATAATAATATATATAGTAATTATTACTATATAATATTACTAATTATTACTATAATATAATTATTATATTAGTATAATTATTAATATAAGTATACTATTATATAATTATACTTATATTAGTATACTTATTATAATATTATAATTAATAATAATATAATAATAATTAATAATTAGTAATATTATATAATTATATTAATATACTATTAAGTATGCTAATATTAGTAATATTATTAATAATATTACTAATTATTAATATAATATAATAATATAAACTATTATTAATAGTAATTATTAATATTATAATAATAGTTAATAATTAATATACTAATTATTATAATATTATTATAGTATACTAATAATAATATAATATATTAGCATACCAATTATTAGTATAGTAATAGTATATAGTAATAAAGTATACTATTACTAATAAGTATATTATATGAATTATAATAAGTATGTTAAAGTATATTACTAATAAGTAATAATATTAATAGTATAATTAATAGGAGAAAAAAAGAAAAGAAAAAAAGGAAAAAAAGGAAAAAAAGAAAAAGTAAAAAAAATTAGGAAAAAAGGAAAAAAAGGAAAAAAAAACAAAACAAAACAAAAAGAAGAAGAAGAAGAATAGGAGAAAAAGGGAAAAATAAAATAAAAAATAAAAATAAAAAAATTATTTAAAAATTAAAAGAAATTAATTTGGAACATAATCAATGAACACGTTATCAAACGCAATTCTATTCCGTAATCAGAAATTTTGGACAGTTATCAAACGCGTTATTTTACTCGAATCGCCTTCTTGAGAACGAATAAAAAATAATCATTTCTTGTCGAATCAATTTCCGAAACGAATCGTTACCAAACGTGCCCTAATGGTCCAATCCAAATTGATCAATTAATCCATTTATATGTAATGTAAATTTTTGAATCCATACCCAACTCGTTTAATAGTTTTATACAACTTAAATTTAATGGACAATTTTTATAATTTTTAAAATAATTATTTTTAAAAATCGAATTTTAATTATTTTTTACTTTTTAAATTAAATTTTAAATTATTTTTTATTTTTTAAATATATTTTTCTTTTTTGTTCTTCTTCTTCTTTGGCCGGTTGCCGACCACAACGACGGCCGATGGCCGGCCACGGGCGAGCCTCGAGCTCGAGTCTCGCTAGATCGGCGAGGCTCAAGCCTCGCCAAATGTCGGCGAGGCGAAAAGTCTTGCTAGATCCGGCCAGCTTGAGGCTCGCCGATGAGCGAGCTTGAGTCTCGCCAGATCGGCGAGGCTCGAGCCTCACCGGACGTGCTAGATCTGGCTAGCCGGAGGCTCGCCGGTGTCGGGCGAGCTCAAGCTCGCCCCGCCCCTCGCTTGACGCCGACAAGCCTCGAGCTCGCCCCTCACCGGATTTGGCGAGGCTCGCTCGATGCCGACGAGGCTTGATCTCGGCAGCCTTTGCCATGCCGGCGGCCGGAGGAAGAAGGAAGAAAAAAGAAAAAAAGAAAAAGAAATGAAAATTAAAGTAAAAAAAATAGTTATCATTTCAATTTTTATTAAAAAATATTTTTGTAAAGTTAAATAAAGAAGAAAGAGTCTCCCTCTCGTAAATGGGTTTACTTTTAATGGGTTGATAAATGGGTCTGCTGTCAGACCCATTTAAGACCTATATATTTCAGCCTCTTTATTTTCAAAACCCATTATGGGTGTTTTGGGAAATGAGACTTGACCCATTAACGACCCATTTAACTAGAAATGGGTCCATAAATGGGTCAATGGCCCATTTAACACCTCTACTCTTAGGTATTTAAGCTTTTCCTTCATCTGCGAACATATCGGGAAGAACTTTTAAAGAATTTTTCAAGAATGTTTCAAAAATTCTCAAGGAATCTTTGAAGAACTGAAGAATGGAGGTATGATTCTTATCCCCTCATCCACGTTGTCGCATGATATCGACTCGAAAATAGATATAATCCTGGGCTTCTCTTCGGCAGTGCATTCATGTGTTAGCCTCTTGCAACGTATAGATTGATTGGTTATGATTTGTAATAGAAGCTTGCCATCATGCCGCTCATTAAGTTTTTTTTTTTTTTTTGGGTAAAAGGTAATAGTATAAAGAGGAAAGGTCAAAAGTACAAAAAATCACGGCACCAAAAACTTATACTTAAGATGAATAAACTGTTAGAATTTTCCTAATATGTGGACTAAATTAATTGACATTGTTATTTATCGTTTAACGTTTACCGTTTTACAGGGTTTGGTCTTAGGTGAGATAGAAGGTTTCTTAATTAGTCTAATATGGGACTGGCTAGTGTGGGCCGAGTTGAGCCTAGCCCGTAATGAGAGGGACTGGCTGGTAACTCTATAAATAGTGCTCAAGTCTCTCCTCTAGCCATAATCTCATATATCCTCACCTAAGGGACATTACTCTAACGTCAATCGTAAGGGGCCGCCTCATTGAGCTAGTGATTCGGAGGGTAATAGAGAAGAAGGATTTGCGCAAGGAACATTGTGTTTCCTCCGCTTCCGCTTCAAGAACGATGGATCCTAAAATAGGTGCGTCGATCTTTCGATTTGCAATTGCATGTTTATATCCTGGTTATGGAGATTTTGGGTTGTGCATAATCTGCACCCAACATGTGGTATCAGAGCCTCCATAACCCTAGAACATGAACGCAATTGCTTTTGCCCTAACTCGTACGAATTTGCCCTAATTAGTATGATTTTTGCCCTAATTTGTGATTTTTGAGAATTTATGTTTAATAAAAATCAAATTAAATTGCAAATTGGGACTCGGCTCGACGAGACAGTGAAAACCGTCTGCGGAGCGTCACCGAGGGACGCCGCACGCGCCCCCACACGCGCTCACGCGCCGCTGGGGGCGTCGAGCACGCGCCTCATGCGTGGTCACGCGCCTCCACGCACGGGGCGTGCGCTGCACGCAGCTGCTGATGTCAGCGACCCAGGTTCGACCCGATGCGTGCGCCGCACGTGACTGATGACGTCACGGTGACGTTAGCGACCCGGGTCCTACCTGATGATGTCATCAACCGACCCGATGACGTCATCGACCCGACCCGGAAGGCAACCGACCCGATGACGTCAGCACACTGCCCGATGACGTCACTGATCCGGCACGGCGGCGGACCCAATCCGGAGTCGGACTCGACCCGACCCGACGACCAACCCAAGCTTGGGTCTGACCCGACTCGTTGACCGACCCGACCCGGTCAACGGTTGACCGGTTCGGTCAGCTAGTTGGATCGGGCGGCTGGATCGGACGGTCGGATCGAGAAACCGGTTGGACCGCCACCGGTCGGACCGGCTTCTGGCCTGCTCTTCGTCAGGCGCGTGAGTCCCACGCGCCGCGCACTCAGGCGGCGCGTGCGGGCGCGTGGTTGGTGGCGTTGGATTCGTATGGTCCTTCTCTATCTTGTGGCATATTTATTTTATATGTTTGATGATTTTATGGATGTGAAAATACATACAAAGCCCTAAATACGTGTATTTTTGAATATTTTTCTTGTATTTTCTATGATTTTTGGAAATACAAGTATTGGGTTATGGGTATATTATCACATAATCATTATAAAGGTGTGATTCGTCAATAAAAATCAAACTTTATTGTGAATTGAAGCTGGCTTAATGCGATACATTCATTATGAAATAGTTATTGAACTATATTTTGAGATAATGAGAAAAACTTTTGTTGCTCATGCAGACTCCTTTATATGCTGGTAACCTTTGAATGATGGATGTCTTAAGAATCTGTGACCAAACTGATTATACTAATTTACACATCTGCCGAATGTGGATAATGCATGTTAGTTAAGTCGTTGTGCATTGTACTAAAGAAAATCATCTGGTCACTGGTTAACATTTATCAAATTGAATATTTTTTATGGTTAAGGAGTATGACAATATTTATGCAGAGCAATAATATCTACTGTTATAGTTTAGATATTTGGTTCTGTGATATGACTCAATTTAAAGGCCACTGGTTGAAGTAATGATTTTTGTTACTTAAAATTGGCTAATTAATTAGTTATTGGCCTTGGAGTTATGTTTTGCCTGATGAAACTCATAAGCTATAATGGATCAGCTGTCAGGCTTCTCAATCTGGTGTACCATGTATTGCTATTAATGTTGATTGGTGATAGATTCCCTAGATCAACATTAAAAGAATCATTGGAATCTGTAATTTTGGTGCACAATAGAAATTTTCTGTGTTGCTGTGATTGGTGATCTCATTGGAATCTATCTTTCAGATTCTCTCTATATATTTATATATATATATAATTAATTTTATTAATGAATAAGGTAATATAATTAGCATGATATGTGATTTGAGTGATATGTGCCCCTATCACTGAAGTTCGAATCACATATATATGGTTTATGTGAGGTATAAATATATCCCTGGTATGAGAGAATTTTAATGATTTAATTGAGTAGTGACCGCCAAAGTGGCACGCTTGATTGGGTTTGAGAAATTTCGGTCTCGTATGTTGGTTGGGATGTCTCCTAATCTAATGCATGGTCATACTCCCAAACGAGGTGATTGTGTATTAGTTCATGGAGTGATACATGATGGTGCGGTGGAGGAGTGACTAGTTCTACTAGTTCATCTGCCCAAAGGTGATGAATTCACGAAGATTGGAATATATTCTCATAACCGCTTTCATGTGGGGAGTATACAACTGCATGTCATGTATTCTGCCGAAAGGTGATTATATGATTATGCGTGTAACTCTCTGGATGTGTACTTGTACATCAAGTTACAGGATGCTCACATGATGCTAATTATATACATTGCTTATTTTTCAGTCATCTTTCTGTAATTAATAACTCCACTATTATTGAGGTTTTTTACTGTTTCAAATTTTAAGTTGTAGACATATGAGGGATAAGAACAATAGAATGTGCTTACT
Organism: Eucalyptus erythrocorys; assembly: GCA_014182555.1. Taxonomy (NCBI): domain Eukaryota; kingdom Viridiplantae; phylum Streptophyta; class Magnoliopsida; order Myrtales; family Myrtaceae; genus Eucalyptus; species Eucalyptus erythrocorys. The sequence goes on from CM024602.1 coordinate 31,288,997, forward strand.
GTCTATGAAGCGGTCCATTTTGGAACACTTGAAATTTGGTTTGCCTGCTAACTGCACTGCTAAAAGATGATGGAAGCCTTAGTGCTTGTAATTATGTCTTGTCTAATATCGAAATTAGGACACATCTGTAAAGATTGTGGTTAAAAGGTTGTCAGGCTTAATAGTGGCCGTGAGTATTTTGGCAAGTATGACAATGCGAAATAGCTTAAAGGGTCATTTGTCAAATACTTGGTAGATTCTGGGGTGGTAACTTAATTACTATACCTTTAAATCCTGACAATAGATTTGGTTGAAAGGCATAATTGCACCGTAATTGACGAGGATAGCTGCTCTCAAACTATTAAGGATAATAGTAAAATGGAAAATCACTGTGTCTTTGTTTTTTGTCTAAACAGACAATTGTGGAATCTCCTGCACCATAGACTAAACTTGATGAGGTCCAAAGTACTATTCTTGATATGGTTTATGATGAAATTTTCCTCTCAAGTATAGAATGAAGTGGTTGTAGATTTACTCGAGAGATTTGTTAGGGAAAGACGATCAGTTATTCCATTAGATTATATAGTCTATTTGTGAGAGCATGATTGCAATATCCACTACATGATTGATTTAGCGACATAAATAAATGTTGTTTCTTATCCTCAATCGAGTGTGTGATTAGATGTCATAAAAGGCAATATACAATTTATGAAACATGTTTGGAAACTTACTGACTTGTGTAAAGATCACAAGTTCTTTAGTTGCAAATTGGCGTACAAAACTAAAAGGATTTCAAAGAAAGATTGTGAAGTTTAAAACTAAACTTGTAGTTAAAGTTTTCACTCTGAAAGAAGGGTGGATAGTTAATAGTAAAGAAATAATTATTTCTTTAAAAGATTCTTTCAGAGTGAGTATGGCATTTATTTTGGTTTGGAGTTACGCCAAATAGATACAAAATCTATATAGTGCAACTTGAGGATTTTGCAACAGATTTAAGTAAATTTGTGTGTGGACTAAAAAGTCCCATTAATAGTTTTATGTAAGTTTCCAGACAATATTAATAAAGTTTCATAGTGTTGTTATTTTGTTCAATTGAGAACAAAGTAATTTAATACACTGCAAGGTCAGTGGGAGGAAATTTATTTTTCCTATATTCTATGTACATGATACATATTTATGTTAGCATAAAGTGCAGTGTAGTAAATAAAGTTCTATGTCTACTATGTAAGTAGAGTTTGTAACTTTCTTGTAGGCTGTTACTTGGGCTATTATGCTTTGGAACTTATGAAGAAGTTGACCGTTTTGACTTTATGGATAGACTCATACGGTTGAGTTGAGACAATACATTTGTTGTTTTTTTTTTTATTAATAACAAATGTCTCAAGAGGTCTAAATATATGTCGGTCAAATATTTTTGACCATAAATAAACGGTACAGAAAGGTGACGTTAACATATTTTCACAGATGATGTGATTGCAGATCCACTAACTAAAGGCCTATGCCCATGTGTATTTGAGTGACATGTCATCAACATGAGCCTAGGAGTATCTTCGGATACTGTTGTTTAGTGGGAGCTATTTTGGCTTTATTCTGATAAAGTTCACATCTGTGGTTCGTTACATTTAGTAATGGTTTGATATGTATCAACTTTTACATTCAATAAAATATTTTTGAACGTGTTGAATACATATTGATAAAGTCTCAAGGTATTACCTTGAGTGAAGGCTAGGGGCAATTCATTATTAGCCTTGTGCATATGTTCTTGTAAAAGGTTAACTATAAGGACAAGACATATGTGGGTTCATTAGAACCATGATTTCATTCTCTTGTGGCACAAACTTTTGTGTCGCCTAAGTAAGAAAATGGCGACTGACAAATGGATCTCTCTATGAGAGATGTTAGCCATTTGCCACACTACCATATTTGATCCATATCAATAAAGTTGAAAGCACTTGTGACCATGGAAGGCTCTGTGTGTATACATGCAGTTACCGCCATGATTCGGTGTTGGAGGCTTTATGGGATAGAATTGACTATTAAGAATTATTTCTGGACCCATGTGCGCACATACAATACAATTGCAATTAATATAGTCCAAGTGGGAGAATGTTTAGAATTTTCCTAATATGTGGACTAAATTAATTGACATTGTTATTTACCGTTTAACGTTTACCGTTTTACGGGGTTTGGTCTTAGGTGAGATAGAAGGTTTCTTAATTAGTCTAGTATGGGACTGGCTAGTGTGGGCCGAGTTGAGCCTGGCCCGTAATGAGAGGGACTAGCTGGAAACTCTATAAATAGTGCTCAAGTCTCTCCTCTAGCCCTAATCTCACATATCCTCACCTAAGGGACGTTACTCTAACGTCAATCGTGAGGGGCCGCCTCATTGAGCTAGTGATTCGGAAGGTAATAGAGGACAGGGATTTGCGCAAGGAACATTGTGTTTCCTCCGCTTCCGCTTCCGCTTCAAGAACGATGGATCCTAAAACAGGTGCGTTGATTTTTCGGTTTACAATTGCATGTTTATGTTTTGGTTATGGAGATCTTGGGTTGTGCATAATCTGCACCCAACATAAACATAATGAGTGGAAGTATGCCATGATGTTGAACACAAGGCAATGCCTAAAAGAAAGCAAACAGCAAACTAGATAGGCACGGCAAAGAAACAAACACCTCAGCGAAGGAGGAGAGACGTCGACTCTAGAGCACTAGAGCACTAGAGCACTAGCATTTCCTTGAAGCGTCGATTGAAACCAGGGTCGACTACGGGTCTCTCGAGAAGATAATGGGATCGATGCCCCAACTCCTTTGCAACCTTATGTTTCTGAAGCTATCCTCAACGTTTCTTAAAGTGCTAGCTCTATCCCTAACCACCTTAAGAAGATGTTTCTTCATAGCCGGGACAGTAAGGGATTGGTCTCTGAATAGGATGCTATTCCTATTTTTCCAAATAATGTGACAAAGAGCCCCAAGGGAAAAGCGAGTGATGCATTTAGAGAAGTCCTTACCCTTCAAGAAAGAGGTGGCCCACTGGAGATTCTCTCCCCAAGACCTATTCCGCCAAGGCAAATTGCATCTCGCCGCCCAAAAGAAAGCAACACCGGCCGTGACAGAGCAATCAAAAAACAAATGATTTATGGAATCAAGCCCGCTCTTTAAGTTTTCGTTTGAACTTAAATCGATAATTCTTGATAGTTTTTGTAAAGACTCTGTCTAACAAATTCCTTGCTGATTTCCAAGACCTGAAGCTCGGGATGCTGCTCCACCCATTCAGAGCGTGGAGGAGATCCTGCGTCAGTTGAACGACGCCCTGGATGGTTGTGCCTATGCTGGCGGGAATATGCTGATGTGCATCTACAGGGGGCTCGATGTTGGCCAACAGTTTCTCCTTCGTATCCAAAACCTGGATATGAACCCGAGGTACCGATTGATGCTCAATCCCAAGGTTGATGCACTTGGCTTTGCCAAATGTGTTATGCTGGCGTGCATTCTAGTATCTCGACTTTAGTTCCCTGTATCTCAATGCTATTCACATTTGTTGCGAACTAGACTGTTTATGACTCTGGAACTCATATTGCGTGGTATGTTTCTTTGGTTTGATGGTGTGTGAAACTACTGTTGTGTATCATCACCTCTCACACGTTGCTATTCTTGGATTTGTGAAGTGCATTCGGCTAGTGGCATTTTTCTTTGGTTACAACTTTGTGTCCTCCAAACGTTGCATGTTTTTTTGGTTGGATGGGTTGCAAAACTTCTGTTGTTTGTCATTCCCTCTTATGCATTGTTGCTCTCGGATTTGCCAAGTGTGTTCTGTTAGATGGTTTGGTCAACTTCAGAATATATTAAGAGGTTGCCAACTTCATTTGGAATATGAAGGTTTGTTAGGATTGGGAGCCTGGTTGCTCTGCAGGTTTAGTAGCTTGAGATGGATCGAATGGGACACGAATCGGCTTATAACACCCCAACTTAATTAGAATCTCTTCAACCTTCATCATATGTTGACCAAAGACATTCTCAAACACGGCCATATTCTTTTCAACTTCTATATTGACATGCTGCATATCATTTTCTGAGTTTGACTTCCATCATTTTTCTTATCATCTTCCATGGCAGCCTGTTTCTCTTTTATCTCCTTCGAGGCAGCATTGTTGTCCTTGAGTTGCCCAATCATGGTTGAAATGCTTGGGTCAATGAATGTACTAGCCTAAAGATCAAGAGCTGGAAACTCCCCCCAGTTTGAACATCCTCATTAACATTCTTATCTTCAATAATTCTTACCCCAATATCTTTTGCGGGAGGTTTAGACTCACTTTCCTAAGTAGGAACTTCAGGGACTTCAAAAAAATCATAGCTTGTCAGTGTAAGTAAGGTATTTGGAACATTAGGAGTTGTAGAGATATAATTAATCTCCATTCCAATAGTAGCTTCCCTTTCATTTAGAAGATGTTTTGAAAGCTCATCAAGCTTTTCTCGCTCAAATTAAAGTCTCCTTTTATTGAGAAAACTTCCAATATTCTTTGAAGATCAACAAAACCTCCCATACACGTTTAATGATTCTGATGATCAGATTTCCAGGTAATATTCTTGGAGCAACTCGGTTAAGATTTTGTCTGTTGCTTTTCACGGACGAGCGCTACTCTTCTCTTCTTTTTCTTATTTTGTCTGTTGCTTGCACCCACACGAAATATCTTTAGAAGAGAAGAAGAAATATGAGCTAAGTTAGTCTATTAAAGACATGGGCTTGGGTTTATTGGGCTATTATATTATAGCTTGAGTGCTAATGATTTAGGTGCCAAATAGGGGTGAGCATCGATCTAGGGTCAACCCCAGACCGACCCTGGATCGGCCCAACCCTGCCTATCCTGGTTCAGTTCTCAGGGAGATTGGGTCGGTTCTTGATCCTAGAATTCCTGGATCAGTACTGTGCAGGTTGGTCCTCGGTTCTAAGAGTTCCGAGTCGGTCCAATTTGAACTAAGGCTGACTATATATATATATATATATATATATATATATATATATATATTATTATTATTTATAATTTTTTTATATAGAGAAAATCTTAAAATAAACAGGATCAACAACATTAAACAACTATTTAATGTAATTTTACATTATTATTTAATAACTTAGGTTTTTAATGTCTTTTACGTCTTCAATAGTCATAATTTACGAAGGAGGAAAATATTTTTGTGAGGAGTCTTCACGGTGTCCAGAAAGGCACCTTGTAGCCTTCTCCTCTAGTATTCGTTCTTTTTTGTCTTATTTGTCCTCTTAGTCTTCAATTTGCTAAAATCGAAAAAAAAAACTTCTTTGCTCGCCACTCCACACTCGTCTTCGCAAAGCCAAGTGCATCAACCATGGGATTGAGCATCAGTCGGTACCTCGGGTTCATATCCAGGTTTTGGATACGAAGGAGAAACTACTAGCCGACATCGAGCCCCCTGTAGATGCGCATCAGCATATTCTCGCCAGCGTAGGCATGACCATCCAGGGCGTCGTTCATGTTGAAGAAAAATCGCTTGGAGTTTTGAAGTTGACAAAACAGTCTCAACAGTACCGTCTAAGGACTCCAAGACTCAGTCGGTTACGTCTGAAGTTTTCAAGGTCTAAAGGTTTTCAAAGACAGTCGGACCCGTGTTCGGTCTGAAGTTTTTCCGTCCGAAGTCGGTCAAGACTCGGTTTCCGTCCGAAGACCTTCAAGACTCGGTTTCGGTCGATGACCCTCAAGACCCAAATCTAAGTCCGAAGACAAGTTCACGATTTTTACGGGGCTGGCCACGGAGTTATTCTTATGGCTAATGAAAGTAAGATATTGGATTTCGTATTTCCTAATCTTAACCATGGAATATCTCTGGCTGTGATCGAGAGCTTGGAAGATTTGTTCTTCGGATTTTATCCGTTGAAGATCAAGATTATTTTTGGAAGAATCTAATTTTGGGAACTCAAGATCCTGATTGTATGGGCGAACAGGATTGACGAGCTACTGTCTACTTACGTTTTCGGGACAATGAGATCACTTAAATTGATTCAGTCCAACGGGTTGATTGGATGAATTTTTGGTAAGTGCCAACGGGTATGAAGGCACGGAGGCTATTTAAGGTGGATCGACGTTGCTTGGAAACAAGGAGAGACGTTGTAGAAAAATCTCGATGTTAGAATCTCCAAAATCACTTGTTCTCTAAAAATCTTTCATATTCAAATTGCGTATCGAAGAGAGTGAGATATAGTGCAAAAACAGCAGAAAGCTGTAGGAGAGACTATCTATTGAAGAAGACTAGTCCGTTTACTGTAACGGCTCTCGTTTGCTACATAGTGATTACAGCCAGTTGGCTGCCAGCGTGAAGAGTGGACGTAGGCTTGGATTAAGCCGAACCACTATAATCCTTGTGTCAATTCTCTCTTACCCTACTCTATTTACTTTATGAATACGTAATCTATTTATTATTGATATATCTTTGATATCAATGTATTCCACCGCAAAAGATTCCAAAAGAATTCCGCAACAACCTATTCACCCCCCTCTAGGTTGACTCACTAGCCTATTTCAATTGGTATCAGAGCAGGTTGCTTATTTATTAGAAGTGTTATTACTTCTGAAGCTAAAGATCTATGGCTAGTGTTTTGGCTCTAGGGTTAATTGAAGGTCAAAGCAATGCCAGACCTCCCTACTTCGATGGCAAGGGTTACAACGTATGGAAAAACAAGATGAAGGCATTCCTAAGATCCAAGGATCCTATGGAGTGGGATGTAGTGGAGAACGGAATTATTCCTAAAGCTACATCAAGCACAGGAAAAGAAATAGCTAATGGAGTAGGATTACCACAAGCAGAAATTTCTAAGAGACATGCTCTTGACGCAAAGGCTATTTATTCTCTATATTGTGCATTATCTCCTAATGAATATAATAGAATTTCATCTTGTGAAACAGCCAAAGAAGTTTGGGACAGATTACATGTCACCTATGAAGGAACAGATCGAGTCAAAGAAACCAAGATCAATATCCTTCTTGGTCAATATGAAGCCTTCAAAATGAAGCCAGGAGAAACCATCACGGATATGTTCAGTCGATTTACAGAAATTGTAAACGGCTTGGCATACCAAGGACAGCCAATCTCAGGACCTATGAAGGTCAATAAATTATTGAGAGGGCTCTCCAAAGATTAGAATCACGTCAAAACATCTATAGGAGAAACACAAAGGATCATGCCTCCTTCAGTAGATGAATTGGTCGGCACACTTCAATCCTATGAAGTCGAGCAATTCAATGAGGAATTTGACACAAAAGGTAAGAAGTCAATTGCTTTAAAATCTAATGATGATTCTGATGCTACAGATTCAGAAGAAGACTTGGATGATGAAGAATTGGCACTTCTAATTAGAAAATTCAGAAGGTTGAATAGAAAAGGTAGAAGGTTCAATGGAAAGAAACAAAACAATCAAAGATTTCAAAGGAGATCAAATGAATAAGAAGATACCAGCAAATAAGTTGTTTGCTTTGAATGCAAGAAAAAGGGACACATCAGACTCAACTGTCCCTTATTGAAGAAAAATAAGGGGAAACCTGAAAAGTTCAAGAAAGCACTCAAAGCTGAAACGTGGAGTGACACTGAATGTGAGAAGAGTGATGAAGAATATGCAAATATATGTCTTATGGCAAACTCAGACTCAGACTCAGGCTTAGACTCAGACTCAGACTCAGACTCAAACAATGGTATCAAGGTTAGAAATTTAAAAATTCCTACCAAAGTATCAAAATACATTGATGAACTTTGTCTCAGTCTTAAAGGCTCTCTTAAAAAGATTTCTGAACTGAAAAGGGAGAATTCCAAACTGAAACAACAAGAAAAAATTTTACATGAAAAAGTTGAAAGTCTAGACAAGTCTCTTACTGTTTCGAAAGAAAATGACAATGATCTTTCAAAAGAGAATGCTTGCTTGAAAGAAGACTTATTGAAAGTCTCAAAGAAATTTTCAATAGGTTCTGAAAAGTTGAATAAAATTCTTTCTATCCAAAGACCTTACTTTAATAAATTTGGTTTAGGAATGACACAAGAAACCGTTCCTTTGATCGATTTCCCAAAAGTAAAGGAAAGAATTAGGAGTAGGCCAACAAAATTTTTTTATAAAAATCATTTCCAAAAGGTCTTTGTAAAGCCTGTTGGTAGAAATGCTCTTACTTGTTCAAAATGTAAAAGTGTAGATCATTTTGAAAAGGAATGTCCCAAAGTTTGGAAACCTGTTAAGAAGAGCTGGGCAAAGACTGTTTATACTACTAACAATGATGGACCCAAGAAGATTTGGGTTCCAAAGAAGACATGAGTTTTTCTTTTAATTGCAGGTTACCTTCAAGAAGAAAGTCAAGTGGTATTTGGACAGTGGATGTTCAAGACACGTGTTTTGCAGCTATTACACATGGATTTATTCAGGCCAACAAGAGTTCAAAGTATTGGAGGTAAAAGATATTGCTTGGTTATAGTTGATGATTATTCTCGTTTTACTTGAGTTTTCTTTCTTGCAAATAAATCTGATGCATTGATTCATTTTATTAAGTTTGCAAAGAAAATTCAAATTGAAAAAGGATATGCGATTTCAAGTATTAAACCGACCATGGTGGAGAATTTGAAAATCATGATTTTGCCAAATATTGTGATGACAATGGTATTCAACATAATTTTTCATCCCCATACACTCCACAACAAAATGGAGTTGTAGAAAGGAAAAATCATTCTTTGCAAGAAATGGCAAGAACTCTTTTAATCAAAAGTAATATGTCACCTCATTTTTGGGCTGAAGCTACTTCTACTGCTTGTTATATTATAAATAGAATTTTTCTAAGACCTATATTGGAAAGGACACCTTATGAACTGCTTAAAGGTAATAAACCAATTGTTTTATATTTCTATGTATTCAGTTGCAAATGTTTTATCCTAAAGAATTCCAGTGATCGAATTGGTAAGTTTGAAGAAAAATCATATGAAGAAATTTTCCTTGACTACTCTATGACAAGCAAAGCTTTCAGAGTCTTCAACAAACGTACTCAAACTGTGGAAAAATTCATGAATGTGAAGTTTGAAGACTCGTTACAAAATCAGACTCAACCTGAAGATTTTGAGTTTGGCCAAGTGTCTACAAATTCTCATGAAGAAAATCAAGCCTCGAGACACCGAGCCTCAAACAAATTCAGAAATTCCAACTGAAAAGAGCTTCACCAAACCGACAAACCAACTACAAATTGGAAGCAAAAGTCAAGTCATCCCCGACCTCATCATTGGCAATATTGATGAAGGAGTTCGTACAAGGTCCAAAAGACGAGAAGCTTCTAGTGCTCTTGCACTAATTTCTGAGATCGAACCAAAAATATAGAAGATGCATTGAAAGATGAAAGCTGGATCGAAGCAATGCAAGAAGAACTAAATCAATTCAAAATCAACAACGTTTGGGAGCTAGTTCCTAAACCAAAAGGAAAATCAATCATTGGCACCAAATGGGTTTTTAGGAACAAGCTTGATCAACAAGGAAAAGTGGTAAGGAATAAAGCAAGACTTGTAGCAAAAGGTTACACACAAGAAGAAGGCATCGACTATGACGAAACTTATGCTCCTGTGGCAAGGTTAGAAGTTATAAGATTACTTCTTGCTTTTGCTTGCTTTAAAAATTTCAGGTTATTCCAAATGGACGTGAAAAGTGCATTCCTAAATTGAGTCATCCAAGAAGAAGTCTATGTGGAACAACCACCAGGATTTGAAGATCCTAAAAGACCAAACCTTGTTTTCAAGCTGAAGAAAGCCTTATATGGTTTAAAACAAGCACCCCGAGCATGGTATGAAAGGTTAATCAATTTTTTAATTCAAAATGGCTTCTCTAAAGGTAAAGTAGATACTACCTTATTTATAAAGAGAGAAGGCAAGGATTTTATACTTGTTCAAATTTATGTTGATGACATTATTTTTGGTTCTTCTAATGAGAAACTTTGCAAAAACTTTTCAAAGTGTATGTAGAACGAATTTGAGATGAGCATGATGGGAGAACTAAACTTCTTTTTGAGACTTCAAGTCAAACAATCAAGTGAAGGAACTTTCATCCATCAAGAGAAGTATGCAAAAGACCTTATCAAGAAGTTTGGAATGGAGAATTGCAAGAAAACAGAAACTCCTATGTCAAGCTCATTAAAGCTGGAAAAAGACGAACAAGGGAAGAGTGTAGACCAAAAGCTATACAGAAGTATAATCGGGTCACTTCTTTACCTTATAGCTTCTAGACCTGATATCTTGTTTAGTGTCTGCATTTGTGCTAGATTTCAATCTGATCCTAAAGAATCTCATATGTCTGCTGTTAAGCGTATCATTAAATATGTTGCAACTACATCTAAGCTAGGTCTGTGGTATTCAAAAAAGGAGATTTTACTCTCCTTGGATATTCTGATGCTGACCTTGATGGTTGTAGAGTGGATAGAAAAGGCACTACAGGTACATGTCAATTATTGGGAAATAAGATGGTGTCTTGGTTCTCAAGAAAACAGGGTACCATGGCTCTTTCAACCGCTGAAGCAGAGTACATTGCTCTTGGAAGTTGCTGCTCTCAAATTCTTTGGATGCAACAACAATTAAGAGACTTTGGAGTTGATGAAACACATACTGAAATGAAATGTGACAACACCAGTGCAATCAACCTCACAAAGAATTCAATACTTCATTCAAGAGCAAAGCACATTGAGATCAAGCATAATTTCATTCGAGATCATGTTCAAAGTGAAGATGTTGTGATTCAGCATGTAGATTCAAAGAATCAATTGGCAGATATATTCACAAAACCCCTGGAGAAGGCTCACTTTGAATCAATTCGTTCAAGACTGGGTATTGTGAATTTTGAAGATAATCAGACTCAAGATTAAAGTCTGAAAGTGGTTCAGACTCATCGCTAAGTCTGAAGGTGGTTCAGACTCATCGCTAAGTCTGGAGGTGGTTCAGACTCAACGCTAGGTCTGAAGACGGCTTAGACTCAAAGCAAGGTCTGAAAGTGTTTCAGACTCTATGTAAAGTCTGATTGTGTTCAGACTCAAAGATAAAGTCTGAACATCCGTCAGACTCTGTATTTTTAATCTCTTTATGAATTTTTCGTATTCTCTCTTTAACATATTTTTGGTAATTACTTTTCGGTATTTCAAAATCTCTTTTTGCTCTTTTTCTGACACGCATTAATGGCAGTTTATATTTTCAAAAAGGGCAATTTTCTTTTTACGGTTTATTTTTGGCAATTCTTTACTTTTACTTTTTGGCGACGATTCGTATTCCGATGATTTCTCTCTCACTATTTATACTCTCGAACCGTCACTTTTACTCTCAGCTACTCCTTTGCGATTCATCCTCATACTCTTTCACTCTCAAAACCCTAAAAATCTCCTTTTGCCGTTTCCGTTTCATCTCTTTTTCGTCACAAAGTTTCCATTTTTCCTCACGTTCAAGTTGAAACTTTACTTGCTCTCCAAGAATGTCATCTCGCAAGTCCTCCAGAATCGCCAGCAGGGGACCATAGAGACAGCAAGAGGGTCCTACAAGGGTGGACCTAACGGAAGAAGATTCGCCTCAACGAGAAGCAGAGAGTCAACATTCTGAGGAAGTTGTTGCCGAAGCAGAACCGGTAAGAACTCTCAAGCCAAATGTTGCTTACGATCTCTATAAAAGGCTTAAGGATGGAAAGGTTAGCCTTAAGACGATCAAGGAATATTTGAAGGAAAGAGGGTTTAGGAGTGAGTATGCATTTTTGATGGAGATGGAGAAGGTGAATGTCGTTGGTAAAGGTACTGCATAGAGGACGCTGGAAAATATCTCGAGTAATCCACTTGAGAATGCTCCTACTGAGACTTTAGATAATGATGAGAGACTTTTCTCTCATTTTGAACCTCGTTTTGGTGTGGCTGCTAATACTGTTTGTCCTCCGGGAAGCTTATTTCGGTCGAGGGAGCATGAACGAGTTTATGTGAAGTTGTTAAAGAGGGGTGTGGTCAATCCAAGGAGTGTGGATTTTGACTTCCTAGATTCGATAAAGATTAATTTAAGAGGGAAGTTTGCTAGGTTGCAACTGGAGAATTTCTGCACGGATATGACTGAGGCCCACTCTAAATTGGCGGCTTACTTTTACTCGAATCCATCCTTTTTGGATGCAAATCATTTGTCCTTTTCTTTCATGAACAAAGATTATGTTGTTGATGTTGACTTGTTGGCTGACATTATTGGTGTGGAAAGAAGGAGTTTCCAGCCAATCAAAGTCTCAACAACCTATGCAACCTTGGATATTGTACGAGACAGAACTATTGAAGGCAAGATATCCTACACTAGGATGAATGCCACCAATGTTTTGTTGTATAAAATTGTCATCAACTGCATCCGGCCAAAAACAACCTCGAAGACTGATGTTTCCAAAACAGAGGCAAAGCTGATGTTTGCCATCAACCAGGGCAGACCTTTCTCACTTCCACATGTCATTCTTTTCCATATGTATAAAACTGTGGTAAAGGATAAGGGTCAGCTGCCTTATTCATCAATTATCACCAAACTGATTAGGCATTTTAATATTCAAGTTCCTGCATCTTTATGCCTAACAAAGTTGAATTCGATGCTTGTTGGTGAGAAAATGGTGATGAAGATGAAATTTCCAGAACCGATCTAAGACTTTGGAAAGGTTGAGGAAAGAAACACCTTCAAGGGAGATCCCCACTGCTTCATCGAAAAGGAAGGGCAAAGAGCCCATGGCTGAAAAGAAAAGAAGAAAAATCATCCTGCAAGACGAGGATGATGAAGAAAATGCCATGACCTTGTCCACTCTCTCTAGATTGAGGAGCCCTGCAATCCTGAGAACAGAGGCTGAAGAGAGAGCGAGAAAAGAAGCAGAGGAGAAGGAAGCAGAAAAATAGAGGAAAGAGAAGGAATAAAAAGAGAGGAGAAGAGAAGAGGAAAGGAAGAGAAGAGAAGAGAAAATGAAAAGAAGAGAAGAAGAGGAGAGAAAAAGAGAAGAAGAAAGAAGAAGAGAAGATGAGAGAAGAAGAGCGAAAAGAACGAGAAAGAGAAGAAGAGAGACAGAGGAAAGTGAAGAAGAAGAAAGAAGAAGGAAGGCTAAGGAAGAAAGCAAAATGCAGGAGGATATGGCTGTTGCATTTGAGCCATCTTTTGCTGGGGAAGAGACCGAGAAACATCCACGTGCTGATATGGATGTTGGCGATGAATTTTCTACTCCACCCACTGGCATTCATTCAGGGGGAGTTACTGCAGAACAAGGAACGATATCGCCACTACACTTTAGTAATGTGAGTAGGTCTGGTGCTGACCCTGAGGAGGTTTATGCATCTCACTTCCCAGAGCATGAAGAATCCTCACCGATTGAGAAGGAAAGGGCTGAAAGGGAAGCTCCTAGTTTTCAAACCCATTCTGCTGGTCCAAGTGGAAGCAATGCCAATTCCACAGCCTTCACACAGCTGTTGGATATTATGCTGGACTTGAAAAAGCAGGTTTTTGGGATGGACTTCGAGATGAGAGACTTGAAAAAGGCGCTGCTGAGTACTTCAGTGAACATGCAGGAATAGATCAATGCACTGAGAGCACAAATGGAATCGAATCAGACCAGTGCAGAATTAGCTTCAGTGAAGGAAAATCTTGCCAAACTTGAGAAGTCAGTTCAGGAGCTTAGCAAGTTTCAACTTGTTCGTTTCCCCAAGCCCCTAAATATTTTCAAAACTTTATCACATTCACTCTACCTCTTTGATGGGACAAAAGGGGAGAGTTGCGTAGATTTGATTGCAGGTTTTGAAGATTTGAAGTTTTTGAAGGATTTGAAGTTTTTGAAGCTTTGAGAAAGCTTTGAGAGTTTTTATTTTGATTTATTTTGAAGTTTATTTTTATTTAGACTGTTTTCATTTTTCAATTGGGTTGTTTGAACTTCTATGACCTTATGCTGATTTGATGATTTGGGTCTAGACTTGTGAATTTGATTGCAGGATTATTATATTTGTGAGGATAATTGTTATTGGACTAACACTCTGTTTTGCAGATATAATCCTCAAAATATATATGAGTTTTTCCTTACAGGTTTTTAAATTCACAAATCTGTCGAGGGTTTTGTCACCATTAAAAAGGGGGAGATTGTTGAAGAAAAATCCCTTGGAGTTTTGAAGTTGACAAAACAGCTTCAACAGTACGGTATAAGGACTCCAAGACTCAGTCGGTTACGTCTGAAGTTTTCAAGGTCTAAAGGTTTTCAAAGATAGTCAGACCCAGAAGTTCGGTCTGAAGTTTTTCCGTCTGAAGTCAGTCAAGACTCAGTTTTCGTCTGAAGACCTTCAAGACTCAATTTCAGTCTGATGACCCTCAAGACCCAAATCTAAGTCTGAAGACAGTTCATGATTTTTACAGGCTGGCCACAGGTTATTCTTATGGCTAAGGAAAGTAAGATATTGGATTTCGTATTTCCTAATCTTAACCATGAAATATCTCTGACTGTGATCGAGAGCTTGGAAGATTTGTTCTTCGGATTTTATCCGTTGAAGATCAAGATTATTTTTGGAAGAATCTAATTTTGGGAACTCAAGATCCTGATTGTATGGGCGAACAGGATTGACGAGCTACTGTCTACTTACATTTTCGGGACAAGGAGATCACTTAAATTGATTTAGTCCAACGGGTTAATTGGATGAATTTTTGGTAAGTGCCAACGGGTATGAAGGCACGGAGGCTATTTAAGGTGGATCGACGTTGCTTGGAAACAAGGAGAGACTGGGGAGAAAAATCTCGATGTTAGAATCTCCAAAATCACTTGTTCTCTAAAAATCTTTCATATTCAAATTGCGTATCGAAGAGAGTGAGATATAGTGCAAAAACAGCAGAAAGCTGTAGGAGAGACTGTCTATTGAAGAAGTCTAGTCCGTTTACTGTAACGGCTCTCGTTTGCTACATAGTGATTACAGCCAGTTGACTGCCAGCATGGAGAGTGGACGTAGGCTTGGATTAAGCCGAACCACTATAATCCTTGTGTCAATTCTCTCTTACCCTACTCTATTTACTTTATGAATACGTAATCTATTTATTATTGATATATCTTTGATATCAACGTATTCCACCGCAAAAGATTCCAAAAGCATTCCGCAACAACCTATTCACCCCCTCTAGGTTGACTCACTAGCCTAGTTCAGTTCAACTGACGCAGGATCTCCTCCACGCTCTAAATGGGTGGAGCAGCATCCCGGGCTTCAAGTCTTGGAAATTAGCAAGGAATTTGTTAGACAGAGTCTTTACAAAAACTATCAAGAATTACCGATTTAAGTTCAAACGAAAACTTAATGAGCGGGCCTGCTTCCATAAATCATTTGTTTTTTGATTGCTTTGTCACGGCCGGTGTTGCTTTCTTTTGGGCGGCGAGATGCAATTTGCCTTGGCGGAATAGGTCTTGGGGAGAGAATCTCCAATGGGCCACCTCTTTCTTGAAGGGTAAGGACTTCTCTAAATGCATCGCTCGCTTTTCCCTTGGGGCTCTGTCACATTATTTGGAAAAATAGGAATAGCATCCTATTCAGAGAACAACCCCTTACCGTCCCGGCTATGAAGAACCATCTTCTTAAGGTGGTTAGGGATAGAGCTAGCACTTTCAGAAACGTTGAGGATAGCTTTAGAAACATAAGGTTGCAAAGGAGTTGGGGCATCGATCCCATTATCTTCTCGAGAGACCCGTAGTCGACCTTGGTTTCAATCAACGCTTCAAGGAAATGCTAGTGCTCTAGTGCTCTAGAGTCGACGTCTCTCCTCCTTCGTTGAGGTGTTTGTTTCTTTGCTGTGCCTATCTAGTTTGCTGTTTGCTTTCTTTTAGGCATTGCCTTGTGTTTTACATCATGGCATACTTCCACTCATTATGGTTATTCATCTTAAGTATAAGTTTTTGGTGCCGTGATTTTTTGTACTTTTGACCTTTCCTCTTTATACTATTACCTTTTACCCAAAAAAAAAAAAAAACTTAATGAGTGGCGTGATGGCAAGCTTCTATTACAAATCATAACCAATCAATCTATACATTGCAAGAGGCTAACACATGAATGCACTGCCGAAGAGAAGCCCAGGATTATATCTATTTTCGAGTCGATATCATGCGACAACATGGACGAGAGGATAAGAATCATGCCTCGATTCTTCAGTTCTTCAAAGATTCCTTGAGAATTTTTGAAACATTCTTGAAAAATTCTTTAAAAGTTCTTCCTGATATGTTCGTAAACGAAGGAAAAGCTTAAATACCTGAGAGTAGAGGTGTCAAATGGGCCATTGACCCATTTATGGACCCATTTCTAGTTAAATGGGTCGTTAATGGGTCAAGTCTCATTTCCCAAAACACCCATAATGGGTTTTGAAAATAAAGAGGCTGAAATATATGAGTCTTAAATGGGTCTGACAGCAGACCCATTTAAGACCAATTTATCAATCCATTAAAAGTGAACCCATTTACAAAGAGAGACTCTCTCTTCTTTATTTAACTTTACAAAAATATTTTTTAATAAAAATTGAAATTATAACTATTTTTTTTACTTTAATTTTCATTTCTTTTTCTTTTTTCTTTTTTCTTCCTTCTTCCTCCGGTCGCCGGCACGGCGAAGGCTGCCGAGTTGAGCCTTGTCGGCATCGAGCGAGCCTCGCCAAATCCGGTGAGGGGCGAGCTCGAGGCTTGCCGGCGTCGGGCGAGGGCGGGGCGGCTTGAGCTCGCCCAATACCGGCGAGCCTCTAGCTAGCCGATCTAGCACGTTCGGCGAGGCTCGAGCCTCGCCAATCTGGCGAGACTCAAGCTCGCTCATCGGCGAGCCTCAAACTGGCTGAATCTAGCGAGGCGAAAGCCTCGGCGACATCTGGCGAGGCTCGAGCCTCGCCAATCTAGCGAGACTCGAGCTCGAGGCTCGCCCGTGGCCGGCCATCGGCTATCGTCGTGGTCGGCAACCGGCCAAAGAAAAAGAAGAACAAAAAAGAAAAATATATTTTAAAAAATAAAAAATAATTTAAAATTTAATTTAAAAATTAAAAAATTAATTAAAATTCGATTTTTAAAAATTATAAAAATTGTCCATTAAATTTAAGTTGTATAAAACTATTTTAGTAATATCATTTTTTTAATATATATAAAAGATATAAGCTTTTCTAACTTTAGTTAAACGAGTTGGGTATGGATTCAAAATTTTACATTACATATAAATAGATTAATGGGTCAATTAGGGTTGGACCATTAGGGCACGTTTGGTAACGATTCTGTTCCCGGAACCGATTCGACAAGAAATTATTATTTTTATTCTGTTCTCGGGAACCGATTCTGAGTAAAATAACGCGTTTGATAACTGTCCAAAATTTGTGATTTTGGAATAGAATTGCGTTTGATAACGTGTTCATTGATTATGTTCCAAATTAATTTCTTTTAATTTTTAAATAAATTTTTTACTTTTTTATTATTTTATTTTATTTTATTTCCTTTTTCTCCTATTCTTCTTCTTCTTCTTTTGTTTTCTTTTTTTCCTTTTTTTCCTAAATTTTTTTACTTTTTTACTTTTTTTTTACTTTTTTTTTCCTTTTTTTTTTTTTTTTTTCTCCTATTAATTATACTATTAATATTATTACTTATTAGTAATATACTTTAACATACTTATTATAATTCATATAATATACTTATTAGTAATAGTATACTATATTACTATATACTATTACTATACTAATAATTGGTATATTAATTATAATATTATAATAAGTATACTAATATAATAATATAATAATTGTATTATATATTAGTATATAATTATAATTATTATCTAGTATATAATAATTATATTATAGTAATAATTAGTAATATTATATAGTAATAATTACTATATATATTATTATAGTAATTTATATATACTAATATAATATTATTATTAGCATACTAATATAATTTCTATTATATTATTATTATAGTATAATAATAATTAGTATAAGAGTTTTATTGTTGTGATTCTTTTTTGATTCTCGGACGCAGAATCAACTTTTTTAATTCTCAAATCTTGTCTCAAATTGATTCCGAGAACAAAAATTTTACCAAACGCGATTCTCGTCCCAAACTAATTCTGGGAACAAAAATCGACTCGAGTCACTTTTTGGCACGTTACCAAACAGGGCCTTAATCACTCGACCCGACCCGCCGCCGCCCCCCGACCCGACCCGACCCGACCCACTCATTTAACACCTATAGTCCCCAAATCCTGGTACTTGTGCCTAGATCCTTGGCTTAGGCCCTGGGTCCATGGAGGCCGGGTGGACCATATTTTGATACTAATGTATATTTTGGCCTTTGTTAATCAACAGATGCTACAAGCAAAAAAAAAAAAGAATCAACAATTGCAAGTCGAAAAATAGGTCGATCACACGTTGTCACATAAATGCTGTGCTGCACTGAAATATTTCTCAAGACGTAGCATTAACAAGCTAAAACAAATTCAATCTAGTGTTTCTCTACACAAGAAGATGATTCGCAATAATAGTTCTTCATTTTGACGGTCACAAATACTCGACTCCTTTCTCTTCCTTACTGCTCGTTTCGCTCCGTTGTACTCGATTACTTTGAGAGAGAAAAAGAGAGAGATTGTTCCAGACGGTGCTAATAAGCAAATTAGTTACACGTATGAAGACAACACATAGAATTGACCCAATAATGTTACATACATACATACATACATACATACATATATATACACACACACACGTGCGTGCATCTACATTTGTTTGATCTGTGCATTATGTCAAAGAACTCTAAAAGTTCTATATCTTTAAAGTAATTAAAGAACTCTTGAGAGTTCTGTGAAAATTGATGATATGAAGTATATTAATTCAAAAGTTAAGGTGATTATATTTAAGAAATGAACTAAGTAAAGAAATGATTTATATATGAAGATTAAACTAATTGTAACTTCAATCGTAAAATGATATGAAGTGTAATTGAAAGTAATTAAATTAACAATGTGATCTCATGTTAGGGCGGTAATCCACACTTGAGTAGAGATCACATTGATATGCTATGACGCCCCCAACACGTCATGTTCAACGTAGTTATCCAATTCCTTTCACCTTTTTTTCTAGCATGTGGAAGTATTTTAGGTCAATAGTAATAGTCCAGAACATAGGAAATTTAAAGAATGCACGCGGAATTATAAATTAGGCTAACATCTTTCATTTATTTATTTACGTTAGGTGACATGGCCAGTATAGTGAGGATTTAAAAAATGCTCATCAAGAACTACGTCAGCATCGCCCATGATGCCATCCTGACCCTGAGATATCCTGTACATGTCTACATACCTATCTTCTGATGCTAGTATTTCTAAAAGTCGTCGCCTGGATCCAAAAATGCTGCTTCACCTCCCTACCCCAACTTCAATCGACCGTATTGCTATCATTATCATTCCCGTTGTCACTTGGGTGTGGGATCGATCTCACGAGCTATCAACCTACTCACGCGAAGACCACGAGGAAACCTAGTAGTATGGGACTCGTCGGGATCCCTATGTCTATGGATAGAATGGCGATGCATTGGATGAGGGCAATATCTAGGAAATCCGGATCCACAAAGTCGAAAAAGTGCCAGGTGAGGTCCACAGGTACTCCATAACTAAAGAAAATAGGAGCAGGGAGGATCGGCATAATTTTTATTGATATGCAAAGATAAAGTCAACAACCAGTAAGCCTATATTACATAAATCAATTACTGTACTGACAAGGAAAGTCTTAATATGAAGTTTAATAAATCACCTTCACATCAACTTACCTGAGAGCCTTTTTAAATTACATAACAAATTAATAAAAGGCAATAATTTTTCCCAACAAGTAATTAGTAGCTCAATTCAAAGTACTAAGTAGGGGTAAGCGGTTCTAGGTATCTTACAGGTTCCGCCTAGAATCTGGAACTTACCATCAGGCACAAGTTTCTTAATTTGTGGAACCTGGAACCTACCTCTTTGATTTGAAACCTAAAACCTACCTTATCATAGGTTCCAGGGTCGGTTCAGAGTCCAACAAGTTTTTTTCTGTTTTCATTTTTAGTTAAATAAAATGAAAATGAATGCAATAATAATAAACAAGCTTGTCATTCATCAAAGAGAATACAAAACAAATGAAACTGAACAATAGTAGCATTGTCGACACGCGAGACTCTTTTCCATGGCAGCTTGTCGACATGAGGGCTGCTCATCGTCGAAATCCGAACAGCAGCGGCATCATTGACGGCAAAACAGCGACAACAAAACAACAACGTCCAGAAAAAGCACTAACAAAAGTTTGCCATTTAAAAACACTAATCTCAAGTTTAGATCATTTCTGTGGAATAATATCAAGGCATCCTCTAAAATGAGCCAACTCATCATCGGCCTACTTGGAAATTTATGACAAAACTTATAAAAAAGCTTCCATAAAGAGACGCCAATCTATGGAAAAAGTAAATACAGACATGGCATTCACGTTTATGGGTTGCAAATCCATACAGTAGATATCCTAAGAATCCAGCTCCACAGAAGCAATGGTAACAAAAATAAAAGTAGGTCTCGAACGCGCAATAAGACCACCAATTCACGTAGGCAACGGAAGTGTCATTCTCTCGGTTTTTATCTGCCTCAAAGAGTGCCTCGAGAAGGTTGTGTCCTGTCCCAGATGTAGCTGCAGAAGCAGCAGCAGCAGTCCCAGCAGAAGACTCTATTCTAGCAGCACCAAAAAGTGCTCTGCCAAAAAATCTTGACAATAAATTGACCTTGACCAGATGGCTGCATAAGAGAACACATAAAAAAGTAGTTATGTGATTATAATAAACCGATTGGCTGCAAAGACGGAACTAAATTATCAATTCGAGAAAGAGAAACAAAGCGAAACATTTTCAAATGAGTTTATAATCAAAGAACTCAAAGAGAACTAAAAGACTACAATTTTGCGAAGTGATCAAAGTGTTTCTTTTTTCCTATAAACTTTAACTCTTCAAGGAAGGTGCTTCATGAGAACGTAGCAAGATCTTGCCCCTCCATTAGAGAAACCAAATAAACAATCATAACGTAATTTTCCACATTGAAAATTAATTCGGAAGCATGACCAGGTCAAGATCAATGGGATTTCATAAACTTCCACCATAATGTAAAGCATGTTTTACTTCGCTGGTACATATACTCGACTGAACTCAAAGAATCAGTTAGCTCCAAGTCATCTGTCCTCAAAGCAGTCATCTTTAATGAGAAATGAGTAGATTAAGAATCATCAGTCTAATTTCCCTCAGCCCCATGCCTACCTACAAACACCAAAACAGCAAGACACCAAGTAACTGAGGGGTCAGTGACTCAAATTATTAGAATATTTTAGAATAAACGCCAGCAAATCTAGTTCAGGTCTCAAAGGTCAGGAGTAAAATACCATATGTAAGAGAAAAATTCAATCACTTTGTGTCCCTGCCATGAGTGCATAGAGACTTGGACAAAGCAGAATGAACCAAGTTCTAGTTGTTGAGAAATCCAGTAGTTTCTTCAATTTGAGAAGAGTGAAATTAGAATAAGAGAGAGTCGCAAACGACTACGAGCCTGTCCTTCTTATCCTCCAGGGACTAAATTTTATGGCAAAAATATCATTTTCAGCTGAGCTTTAAGAGTAAGTGTATGAAATAGTACAAAGGAAGGCACGAGATTAATCATTTCAAGATGAATTCTGTTAATCCCATATGGGAACCCAAAGTTTCAAATTAATGATTAATACAATATTCTTCTAAAGAATAGGGTAAAAGGCCTAGGTTTATGAGACTGATGATATTCTTTTGAAAGTCAGATATAGCTTTTCTACACATGAATGTAGAAGTAACTAGCTCATCTTTTGTTTCAAAGTCAGTTACAGCTTTTCTGCACAAGAGTACACAAGTCATAAGGTCACCATTTGTTTCATCTTCATAATTTGAAATTGACAAATTTGCATACAATTAATGAAGTTGGCCATCCAACTTTGAAACAAATTGCAAGGAGCAAATTGTTTATAGGAAAATACTTACGATTGAATTGACCAGTCATTGCCCAAAGAGAAAGACCAAAACGAATAACAAAAAAAAGTCCTCGCTGTTTTTGGGTGGGCATGGATTGTACCTTTGCGGGTAAAGAGAGAAAAAGTTCTCGTTGTTTTAGTGGTGGGCATGGATTGTAACTTTGCGGGTAGAAAGAGAGAGAGAGAGAGAGAGAGAGGACCTACAAAGATCGGGGAGCGGGGATAGATCGGAGAAGTGGGCGAGGTTGAGGACTGCCGATGGTGGAACAACAGTAGAGTCACAGTGGCGGCCCGTCAGCAGCTCGTCATTGGGAGGCGGCACGCGCAACGGCAGGAGTCGGCAGCGTCTTCAATCGGAGCAGCGGCGACGTTGATGGCAACGTCGTGGGTTGTGAGGGCGGCGTTGAGGGTGGCTAGCAGTGAGGACGTCGAGGGCGGCCAGCAGCATGGGGTCGTCAGTGATTTAGGGGTGGAGCGTTGCAGACTGCAGAAGAAATAGAAAGAAGGGAAAGTGAAGAAGATAGGTTACAGAAGCGTCACAAAATTAGGTTTCTATGTTGGGGTTCCCGATCCCAATTCTGGTGGGAATCAAGAATTGAATCGGGAACCGCCGGTTCAGAAAAAAATAGAATCGAGAATCGAAATCAGGAACCGAAGCGGACTGATGGATCCAGTTCTCCGATCCCATTCTGCGTTGGAACCGTGCTCACCCTTAGTACTAAGGCTATACTCATTATTAGTTCATGTTGCCATCATCACCTGGGGAACCCATTACACTTCGAGCATCTTGCACCCATTAGACATCATGAGGACATATGGGAGAATTGTGTTACACCCCCAGGCATATGGAGGAATTCAATTACCCTTCCAAGCATCTCTACTATAATCTGGGACATTGTTGTTTCAAGGACCAACGACATTACCAATCACACATCTACACCATGATGCAGCAATTCCATAATTTAATTTAAAAAGGTCTCAACATCGCTACTACAAGGAAACTAAAGAGTAAACTAAGGCAAAAGAACACTCAAAGTGCTAAAACTTGGACAATGAGATACTTAAGTGTCAAAACTTATGAAAGTGACACTTAAATGTTACATTTTATGAAAATGGGACACTTGAGTGTCACATTTGGTGAATTTCATCGGAAATTTTACGTGGCGATTTTTTAATAATTTTTCGCTTACGTGGCTCACCGGAACGCTGAATCAGCAAAGACATACAAAAACGATGTCGTTTTTGTACAATTCAAATTTTAATATAAAAATCAATAGAATTAAATTTAAAAAAATATATATATAAAGGAGGAGGAAGAGGAAGGCCGCTGGCTAGAAAGGTGGAGAATGGTCGGTTCGGGGCCGGCGACCCCGGGATTGGTAGTGAGGGCACATAAGCCCTTGCCCGGATATGGGGGCGAAGGTTGTCGACCCTTGCTCGGCCGAGCCAAGGGCCACCGCTCGTTGGGGCTCGGTTGGGCGAGAGCCCACGACCCTCACCGGATGCGGGGAGGGCCACGACTTTCGCCCCACATCTGAACAAGGGCTCGCGAGGCCCTCACTACTTGTCGGCTGGGGTCGTCGGCCCTTGACCAGGGCTCGGTGACCTTGGTTGGCCCTCCCCCACCTTTTCGGTGAGGGCGGGGAGGCGGCGGTGCTGAGGGCTGAGCCCTGAGCCACCAATTGCCTTCCTCATCCTCTTCTTTTGTTTTTGTTTTGTTTTTTTGTTTTTTCTTTAAATTTACTTTAATTAATTTTCATATTAATTATTTATCACGTCAACACCAAAACGACGTCGTTTTGACACTATCTAGCCACATCAGCGCACAAAATGACGTCGTTTTGCATTAGGTTTGTTGAAAAATCGCCACATCAGCGTTTTTGCTGGATTTTCTCATCGTTGACACTTAAATGATCCATTTTGCTTCAATTATGATGTTTAAGTGTCACTTTTCTAACTTTTGGCACTAAGTATTCCTTTCGTATCAAGTTTTGGCACTCCAGGTGTCCTTGTGTCGTAAATCTAATGAATCCTCAGTTATTTTTACCCCTTTGGACTAATATAACTCACCCGTGCTTATATTGGACTATTAGCAAGAGGGATTTTGCATCCAAAGTCCCTAACTAGCCATATAAGCGCGTCCCACGCACCTCTAGAAATTGTAGTCATTGTCTAGGTAAATAGATTTAAAAAATTATGAAACTTTAATACGAGATAAACAAGATTCAAGGAACATTTTCCGTGAAGGACTCGGAATCCAATTTAGCTTGTATAGCTCTAAATAATTTTTAGTAAACTGGGCCAAAACAATAGGTAATTTCCAGAACAGAATGGAGTAGAAGGATAAATACTTTGTAGACTAAATGAGATAAAAAAAATCATGGAAATTTTATATACTGTAGTATAGAATGTACTCTACAACTTTCATGAGGACACATGTTAGAATTCTTGATCGAAAATTCTATGGAAAATGGAAAGTAGAAGAAGGTCGGTTCAGAAATACAAAAAACAGATTGCAAACTTAATAGTTTTCAAATATATTTTTGTCATATGAAGTCCAAAAAATCTAGAATTAAAGAATGTCATAGAATAGTCAATAAGGGACGATTTCTTGAAGAATGCCCCCATGAAATTCACATTACGCAAGTCAACACAAAATTAGCAAGTCGGGGGCCACACTGGATCTGAACCTAGCTTGGGTAATCCCCTCCTATTTTAGTTCAAATTTCGATATTTCCCATCTAAGCACTTATGAAATGCAACGTGTAATACTTCCATGGCACATATATGGACCCAATAATTAAAATACCATACATAGTAACCAGGTAGCTTTTTCCAATACTTTTGACTAGGTACGAACATATACGGAACCACGAAAACGTAAGAAATCTTACAGAAACTCTCCTTGCCAAACAACAATTGCTCGATATGGGATGGAATGGAGGACATCCACTAATCTCAGGTCCTAGGGCATTGCGGTGGTGGCTCGATGGAACGACAGCGATGACGTGGCGCTGACTTGAGAGGAAAATTTCCCGGCAACTCTGACCTAAGATGGAGAATGCTCGTTGCTGACTTCTAGTTTTTGGGGTGGTGCAGCTAAAATGAGATGGGGGAAATGAAGCGGGTTTTGGACGAAATTGGGGAAAAGCATAAGTTGCTTCTCACTTGATGGCTTCGTTTCTCACTCCCCTCACCGCCTGACTTATTGTGTTGGCACTTAAGGAAGAGGCGGGTCTCGCAGTGGACCTGGACCATGCCTGCTGGGAAGGAATGACAGCCAAGATGAAAGGCAGGTGGCGCGGGAGGAAGGTGGTGAGGTGGTGGTACCAGCGGGTTGCTATGGTAGCAGTCCACGGTGACGCGGCGTTGAGGTGTGTGCTAGGTTGTCACAGTGGTAGCTTGATGACGTGGCATTGGGTGATGGAGTGGTGGTGGCGCATTGCAACGATGTCGACTTGACGGACCAAGGTGTCTTGATGGTGTCGAAGGCATGCTGAGACAACCAGTCTTGCGGTGGTGCGAATGGCATGGCCCGATGACGAGCTTGTTCAATGTGGTGTGGACCATTAGGCAATCAGGACTTACAATACGTCGAGCAAAAAATCTAGATGTCGTTTATGCATAAGAAGTAACAAAAAATGTGATCTCGTGCAGCGGCGGTAGTTCGCATTCGGGTGGAGATCCCACTAATATGCATAAGAAAAGAAAATTTGACATTCTATAAGAGCAGTAATCTGCACTCAAGTAGAGATCCCACTTAAAGTAATAGTAAAAGAAAGCTAAGAATATGGAGTGATGATACTAATCAAAATTTGGAAGGTTATATTATTGAGTGATAAAAACCTTACTGACAATTAATGAATACAAGTGATCAAAGGTATCCTTTATATTATTGAGTGATAGAAAACTTACTGATAATTGATAGAAGTCATTGGAGACGAGTACAAGTGATCAAAGATATCTAGAAGAAGTGATTACAAGTGATTCGGGGTGATTACAAGTGATCAAAGGGTGATTATAAGTGATTGGGAACTAATTACAAGAGGGTACAAATGATTAATAGTGGATTTGGTACGAAAGTGAAAGGCTTGTGATAAAAGGAAGCTTAATGGACATAAGTGAGCAAGAAAGCAACAGAGATTGGAGGCTTGAGTGTAAGTGGTGCCTCCCTCTTCTTCTCATTTTTCTTTTATAGGCGAAATTCAATGGGCTTGGACGAAGTGAATATATATATATATATATATATATATATCATGTCAAATTTTGAAAATATTTTTGATCTACATAATCTATTTAACAAATCTTTTTTGTTAGGAATCGGGTATCTTATCCACAACATCAATACTCCCTGGAGTGCGGATTACCGCCCTAGTGGATGACTTGATGCTTTACTTTCCGCATCTTTCAATACATGTAACTTTCCTTTCTTTATAATACAAGTTCATACCACCTTCATGGTTGGTTTTTGTTTATGCATACTTTTACTTTATATCTTATATATTGCCTTTGCACTTTACATTATTTTTAATTCTCGCGATTTTATTTAACTGTTTTCCTATGGTCACTAAATGTTGATTAGTATAATTATTTTGTTCAATAACCTTGTGAGTATAAAGAGAGTCTCCTTTGTCTGGAAGCCTAAAAGGAGTAGCCGTAACCTCGCTTTCTCCATGTTGTATTTTTATTCTCCTAAGAGGTGGATGATTAGATTCTACGGTTTCACCATTATCTAGTTTCCACTTATAATGATGATCTAGAACAACTATTTCTTTAGGTTCAAGGAATTGTTCTTCTAACCAATCAAAGAAAAATATATGGACTTCATATTCGTATATGTAGTCGTAATATTTTTGCTTGATAGCTTTTGCTTTATTAGCAAAGGTTTTGAAGAACCATTCGGCCTATTTACCAACAAAATCAACCTGAACCAATTATAGAACATACAGATTCCCCACACCATTCTCCTACTTATTCACAAATGGTTGATGCCGAGCTTAATGTTTTAGAAAAACAATTTGAACCAAATGGAAATTCCTAAAATACAACTTAAAGAAATATACAAACAATCAAAGTTGAAATTTTTCAAAAAATCTGACTATGTCATAGCTACTGAAGAAAGAGATATTCCTCTTTCTAATTCTTATGAAAAAATACACCTTTTAAACCAAGAATCTATCAAAAAACATAAGCAAAAATACAACTACATTCACATAGGTTTAGTCCAAGTAGGAATCAAACCCCTTACAAAAGAGGGTCTTAATACATCCATTCTCTTAGTTTTACGTGATTCCCGTCTTCTAAACTATGATGAATCTATTCTAGGAACCGTAGAGACAAGCCTCTGCAAGGTCCTATACATTTTGATTGTTATCCCAATTTCTCCGTATCTCTTAAAGATAAAAACATCCTTAAGGCTCTCACACTCCAAATCAAAACCCATAATTACAAAGTAGCTGATGGATCCATTCCTTTAGCTCTTGTCTATAGAATTCATTACAAAGCCATGGCCTCTGCTTTCGGAGAAAATGCTTTCAAACATAGTCCAAAAGGAGAAACTCTTCTTCTCCAAACTGACATTTCTAGAGCAAACACAACAATTCCTAGGTCTATTAGCTGGAACCAAGTCACTTTACCTGAACAATGGGAACTAGAAAACCAAGTTCCCCAACAAGTTGTTCAAAATACAACTCCTACTAATGTCATACAACATCCAGAAGGAAGAGTTACTATTAGGTTTCCTAGAAGATCTTTTGATTCAAGAGCTAGCCCTTCATTTCATTCTTCCTATTCAAGGTCAGTAGATCTAAATCCCAATCTACCTCCTATAATCACCATTCCTCCTAGTACGCATAGAAATACTCCCACACGTGATACAACACCTTTACCTTCTACTAATAGGAATAATCATGAGACACCTCCTGAACCTGAAATTAGTGGTTTAGACAATAGATCAGGGATTTCCAGGCCTATTTACCAACAAAATCAACCTGAACCAATTATAGAACATACAGATTCCCCACACCATTCTCCTACTTATTCATAAATGGTTGATGCCGAGCTTAATGTTTTAGAAAAACAATTTGAACCAAATAGAGCATTTCTTAATAAAGAATTTAATTCTGAAGACAACAAACAGATTAGAGAATGGTTCTTCAAAACCTTTGCTAATAAAGCAAAAGCTATCAAGCAAAAATATTACGACTACATATACGAATATGAAGTCCATATATTTTCTTTGATTGGTTAGAAGAACAATTCCTTGAACCTAAAGAAATAGTTGTTCTAGATCATCATTATAAGTGGAAACTAGATAATGGTGAAACTGTAGAATCTAATCATCCACCTCTTAGGAGAATAAAAATACAACATGGAGAAAGCGAGGTTACGGCTACTCCTTTTAGGCTTCCAGACAAAGGAGACTCTCTTTATACTCACAAGGTTATTGAACAAAATAATTACACTAATCAACATTTACTGACCATAGGAAAACAGTTGAATAGGATAGAATCGACCATTCAGAATCCTACTCAAATCATCACACCACGACTTGACACACTCAAAAAACCTATTTTTAAGGCCTTTGAATTCCCAAAAAATCTTAGCCCTGAGTTCGCTAGAGCTATAGAACAAAAGAAAAAACTTTTAGGGAAATCAAAGATAGATCATACACCTATATTAGACACCCCTAAATTAAAAGGACTAGTTATTAATGACACCCCGCACCAACCTACTATTAATACATTGACCAAACCCTCCAAATCCTCTAGTGACTCCGATAATGAATCGGTAGCTGAGGTCAATAGACTTAATTGGAGACAACCCCAGAAACTTTATTATAGTAGAGCCACCCCACCAGACATCGCCCAAGAAGAATCATCTCAAAAAATACAGAATAAATACTCTCCAGATGCCATTTATGAATGGAATATTGATGGTGTTGCCGAAAGCAATATCATGAATATCCTAAATAACATGGTTAGCTTACTTAGAAGATCTACATCTTCCTCTAGTTCTTTATACTCACAAGGTTATTGAACATTAGCTTTGGCCGAATCTTCAGTAGCAGCAACAACATCTTCGAGGTAATAGCATATTTAGGTTTTCTTCTTCAATATTCTTGGTTTCTTTTTTGTCTTTTCGGCCTTTGTCTCGTTTTGGTAATTGGTGATTTGTGATTGGTAATTTTCTCTATTCGTCTCCATCATCATATGATAGGTTGATGCCGTCACAATCATCTTCATTTGTATTGTCATTGTGATCAGATTCATCAGAGCAAATTAGAGATTTTTGATGTGATTTGGTGATTGGCAATTTTAACACGACTTTTGCCAATGCAAGACGATATTTTTTGGTGATTGAATGGCTGCCAAATGGGCCTGGGCTAGTAATTTTTGTTGAAGAAATTTAGTAATTATGTGATCAATTGGTGATTGGTGATTTCGCCTATTTAATCAATTTAGAACTTGTTTCCTAAAAAGGTTTTCAATGAACTTAAAATTGTCCCACCACTTAGTTTTAAATTTCCTAAGTAGGTGTTGGACATGTGAAGAGTGAGAGGGCTGATGATAGTTGAATTCCAGACAGTTACCGAGGAGACTCGAAAATTAATGAAAAAGTACATGAGATTAGAACATAGACTATTGGATTTTCATGGTGAACTCCTCTTTCAATTATCATGAGATCTTGATGTTGGCTTTAGTGATGAATTGTGATTTGACTGAAGGCTGTAATGTTATTACAGAGGTAATTGAGGTAGAGGGTTTAGCTACCACAGAGGAAGGATGTGGTTTTATGGCTATTTTACTAATTATTACTTTTAAGTGATCAAATGGTGATAGGTTTAAAGTGATATCAATTTGCTTTGATCGATTTTTTTTTTAAGCAATATCTGTACAAGTTTTAGTAGGAGTAGATAGTGATAGTGATTTTTGAGTTTGTGATCTTGTTTGAGACTTGTGTCATTGTGATGAGGCGGTTTCTGGTTTTGCTTGTGAGAGTAATGGAGACAAATATGGGGTGAGATTAGGGGATATTGATTGCGTTCATAATATTTGTTGGGTTTTGATTAATCATATTTACAACTGCGGAGGTGCTTATGATGATGGTAATGGTGGTGGTGATTGTTGAGCTTTCATTACGTCTAACCAATCTTAATATTGGTCTATTGTTGATAATTGAGGTTATAATTCTAAGGTTTTGACAATAGCTTTGCCTTTGTCTTTTTTGGACTTTAGCATTGTTTTCCCTGAAAAATTCTTTTGTCAAAACCCTTCATCAAGTAGAGATCCCACTTAAAGTAAAAGTAAAAGCTAAAAACATGAAGTAATGATACCAACCAAAACTTGGTTGATTATATTTTGGAGTGATAGAAAACTTATTGACAATTGATACAAGTGATTGGAGAAATCTTGAAGAAGTGATTACAAGTGATCGGGGGTGATTACAAGTGATTAGGAAGTAATTACAAGGGAGTATAAGTATTGAAAGTGGATATGGGATGAAAGTGAAAGGTTGTGATCAAGAAAGCTTAATGTACGTAAGTGAGTAAGAGAACAAGAGAGCTTGAAAGCTTGAATGCAAGTGGTGCATCCTTCTTCTTCTCCTTTTCCTTTTATAGGCAAAATTCAATAGGCTTGGACAAAGTGAACAAGGATTTTTTTTTTTTTTTTTTTTTTTTTTTTTTATAGCTTTGGCCGAATCTTCAATAGCAGTAATAACATCTTCAAGATAGTAGCATCTTTAGGTTTTCTTCTTCAAAAGAAATATGATGACATTCTTGAAAATCTCTTTTGTTTTCTGTAGCCTTTGTCTCCTTTTGGTAATTGGTGATTTGTGATTGGTAATTTTCTTTATCCGTCTCCATCTTCACCTGACAGGTTGATGCCATAGTAATTATCTTCATTTGTATTGCCAACTCTGATCGGACTCATAAAAGGAACTTGGAGATTTTTTATGTGATTTGGTGATTGGTAATTTCGACGTGATTTTTGCCAATGCAAGGCAATATTCTTTTGGTGATTGAATAGTCGCCAAATGGGCTTGGGTCGGTGATTTTTGCTGAAGAAATTCAGTAATTTTGTGATTAGTTGGTGATTGGTGATTTCGCCTATTTAACCAATTTCGAATTGATTCCTTGGAAAGGTTTTCGATGAGCTTAAAAGTATCTCACCACTTAATTTTGAATTTCCTAAGTAGGTGCTGAACATGTGGAGTGAGATGACTAATAATAGTCGAATTCCTAGGCAGTTACCTAAGAGACTCGAAAATTAATGAAAAAATCCATGAGATTAGAACATTGACTTTTGAATTTTCAGAGTGAAATTCTCTTTCAAATATCTTGAGGTTTTGATATTGGCTTTTAATGATGAATTGTGATTTGGCTGAAAATTGTGCTGTTTCTATAAAAGTAGGGAAAGTAGAGGGTTTAACTACCACAGAGAAGGGATGTAGTTTAATGACTATTTCACTGATTATTCCTTTTAAATGATTGTGATTCTTTTGAATTGTGAGAGGCCAATGGTGATGGGTTTAAAGTGATCTCAATTTGTTTTGATGGATTTTCTTGAGCAATGTCTGCCCAAGTTTTAATAGGAGCAGATATTAATAGTGATTTTTGAGTTTGTGATCTTATTTGAAACTTGTGTGATTGTGATGAGGTGGTTTTCGGTTTTGCTTGTGAGAGTCATTGAGACAAATATGAAGTAAGATCAGGAGATATTGATTGTTGTAATGTGTTTGTTTGATTAAATTTAACCATATTTGCAACTGCTGGGGTGATTGTGATGATGGGAATGGTGGTGGTGATTGTAGAGTTTTCATTATGTCTAACCAAGTTTGGAGCTGGTCTATTATTGGTGATAGGGGTTGTGATTCCGAGGTTTCAGTAATGATTTTGCCTTTGTTGTTTTTGGACTTCGGTATTGTTTTCCCTGCAAAAATTCTCTTGTCAGAAACCCTCATCAAGTAGAGATCCTACTTAAAGTAAAAGCAAAAGAATGCTAATAATATGAAGTAATGATATCAACTAAAACTTGGTTGGTTATATTATTGAGTGATAGTAAATTTACTAATAATTGATACAAGTGATTGGAGATGAGTACAAGTGATCGAAGATATCTTGAAGAACTGACTATAAGTGATGGAGAAATGATTACAAGAGGGTACAAGTGATTAGAAGTGGATTTGGGATGAAAGTGAAACGATTGTGATCGAAGGAAGCTTAATGGACAATAATGAGGAAGAGCAAGAGAGCTCTTCTTCTCCTTTTCCTTTTATAGGTGAAATTTAGCATGTTTGGACGAAGTGAATAGTAAATTTTTTTTTTCAGCTTTGGCCAAATCTTCAGCTCTCTTCTTCTCCTTTTCCTTTTATAGGTGAAATTTAGCATGTTTGGACGAAGTGAATAGTAATTTTTTTTTCAACTTTGGCTGAATCTTTAGCGGTAGTAGTAGCATCTTCAAGTATTTTTCTTCAAAAGAAATATGATGATATTCTTGAAAATCTTTTTCGTCTTTTTTGGCCATTATCTCCTCTTAATAATTGGTGATTGTAATTGGTATTTTTTTCTATTCGTCTCCATCTTCATCTTATGAGTGGATGCCGTAGCAATTATTTTCATTTGTATTGCCAGTGTGATTGGATTCATCAAAGGAATTTAGAGATTTTTGATATGATTTGGTGATCGGTAATTCTAATAAAGGCAATATTCTTCTGGTGATTGAATGACTGCTAAATGGGCTTGAGCCAAAGATTTTTGTTGAAGAAATTCAATAATTTTGTGGTTAGTTGGTAATTAGTGATTTCACCGATTTAACTAGTTTAGAACTTATGTCTTGGAAAGGTTTTGGTGAACTTAAAATTGTCCCACCACTTAGTTTTGAAATTCCTAAGTTAGTGCTAGACATGTGAAGACTGAGGATACTGATGATAGTTGAATTTCCAAATAGTTATTTAGAAGACTTGAAAATTAATGAAAAAATGCATGAGATTACAATATAGACTTTTGGATTTTTTGCAACTATCATAAGGTTTTGATATTGGCTTTTAATGATGAATTGTGATTTGGTTGAAAATCGTGATGTTATTACAGTGGTAGTGGAGGTAGAGGGTTTAGCTACCACAAAGGAAAGATGTGGTTTTATGACTATTTCATTAGTTATTCTTTTAAGTGATTATGATTCTTTTGAATTATGAGATGCTGATGGTGATGGGTTTAAAGTGATTTTAATTTGCTATGATGGATTTTCTTGAGCAATGTTTGCCCAAGTTTTATAGGAGTGGATAATGATGATGATTTTTGAGTTTGTGATCTTGTTTAGGGCTTGTGTGATTGTGTTGAAGCAGTTTTCAATTTTGCTTGTGAGAGTATTGGAGACAAATATGAGACAAAATTAGGGATATTGATTGTACTAATGGTGTTTGTTGGGCTTTAATTAGATCTAACCATATTTGCAAATGCTAGGTTGATTGTGATAATAATGGTGGTGGTGATTGTTAAGCTTTCATTATGTCTAACCGAGCTTGGAGCTGGTCTATTGTTGGTGGTTGAGGTTGTGATTCAGAGTTCTCGGCAATGACTTTGCCTTTGTCTTTTTTGGACTTTGGCATTGTTTTCCTTGCAAAAATTCTTTTGTCAGAAAATTAGGCAAAGAATTTAATGACCCATTAATAAATTCAATATCGAAATCAAAGTTAGATGATAAAGCTTGCCATTGAGCAAAAATTTGTTTTGAAGCAATATTTAATATATCCTCTTGTAATATTTCTTTTGTTGATTTGCAATCAATATGTAATAAGAATTTTTGATTTAAAAGATCACAGCCCATATCTTATTCTTTAATTGGTTTGAAGAATATTTCCTTCAACCTAAAAAAGTCTATGTCTTGGATCATGCTTATAAATGATAACTCATTAATGACCAAACTATAGAATCTAATCCTCCTCCTTTGAGAAATGTTAGAATCCAATATAAAGATGGTGAAATCACTGCCACCTCTTTCCACGTCACAACTGAAATTGATGAATCCTCAAATTGTAAAGATAATACAACAAAATAATTATACTAACCAGCACCTTCATACTATTGGTAATCAATTAAATAGGATAGAATCTTCTATTCAATCATACTCTTCTTGATAAATTTTGAAACTCTTAACTCCCGATTTTTAAACCCCTTGAATTTCCTAAAACTTATAGTTCAGAATTTGCTAAAGCCTAACAAAATAGAATGGGGTCTTTAGAAAGATGCTAATCCTAAACACACCAAGTGTTAAAGGTCCCCCTTCAGCATAAGAAACTTCTAGGATAAGAGGTCTTGTTATCAATGACACTCCTAACCAAATAAATGTCCTTAAAAAATCCATTGAAGAATTTGAAAATGAATCAATTCTCGAAATAAATAGATTTTCATGGAAAAATCTCCAAAACTCTATTACTAAAGGGCTACACCTCCTAATATTGCTATAGAAGAGTCATCACAAAAATTTCAAAATAAGTATTCTCCTAATGCCATTAATGAATGGAATACATATGGTGTCTCAGAAAATAATATTCATATGGCAGGCTTACAATATGTTTCTTCCTTTCCCAAAATGCACTAGGCAAGGTAGAACATATATTTTATTCAATGTGATTTTAAAGAGAAGCAATTTTGTCTTTTATTTTTGGTTCAAGCAATTTTTGTTCCATCCTTCTAAATTATATATATAAGTGCATTAAAAGTTTCAAAACTTATCACAAAATTGTAATTGAGTCATAAAACTTTCCAAAAGTTCAATCAAGTCCTAAAACTTGTTATCATTTTTCATTTGTGAAGTTGGATGAGATTAAATGAAGAATTTGATTGTACCAACTTGACAAGTTTTATAATTTGATAACACTTTTAAAAGTAGTATAATTTCATTGTGCATTCATAATAAGTTTTAAAACTTAATTACACTTTTTAAAAGTTTTAAGACTCAATTGTACTTTCGTGACAAACTTTAAGATTTTGAGTACATTTATCCCATATATATAGTCTCAAAGTACCAACAAAAACAAAATAAAAAGAAAGCATCTATGAGTTTTTTGGTAACAGAGCTCAATAAAATGTGTAACCAATTATGTTCTCCTTTGCTTAAAAATTTATCATTCCACGCTTTTTGAAGATCCACACTTTACACCATAAATGTTATTTCGATTTTTTCATTTTCAACTAGATAGTCAAAAGCTGATCTAAAAGTTACTTCACCATATCCATCCACTTACATCACCTTGTTGTAAAGTTTAAAATAATCAACACTATTTAACCCAACAACTTAATTGCCACTACCTTATCATCGTTGTTGCACATCTTCGTCTTTTGCAAGACTTTTTTCGAAGGCACAAAAAATGAAGGTAATTTTTTATCCCATCATCAACTCATCAAAGTTATTGCCTAAATCAATTGGTGAGGAGTCAACTTCCGTCACATCAATATCTCCAAATTGCTTAGCAAAGTTTTCAGTGGCCATATCTCTCCCAACTACTAGAGCCATCTCATATACATATCAATCATCTCATTCAAATACTTTTCATAAGAAGGATGGACATGTTAATGCAGATTATCCATAAATAGTCTAATTTGGTCTTAGTCCTTTGTGCAACTCATTTTTCATTAGGTTGTTCAACAAGAAATGAACAAAATAGAGAAT
Organism: Eucalyptus erythrocorys; assembly: GCA_014182555.1. Taxonomy (NCBI): domain Eukaryota; kingdom Viridiplantae; phylum Streptophyta; class Magnoliopsida; order Myrtales; family Myrtaceae; genus Eucalyptus; species Eucalyptus erythrocorys. The sequence continues at coordinate 31,324,687 of CM024602.1, forward strand.
CAATAATTCTAATTTCAAAAGAGAAAAAAATAATTTATGGAAAGTAGTTGGAAATTTAATGGTTACCTTGTTCAAACTCGAGAAATTAAGACTGACACTTTAATGATGCGAGTATTGGGCCGACGCTTTTACTCGGGGTATTGAAGGCAAATGATTCGAGAAGGAAAGTGTGTAATTGGAAGCAAATGAAGAATGTTCTCTCTTTTGAAGTTTAAATAGTTACCCTTCAGTTTGGTAACTCTTTAAACTTGAATTTGATTGAGTTGTTTAATTCACCAATGGTAAAATCATGAGGTTTATGGGTAGAGAGGCTTGTTGTTCCAATTAAATGGGTTCACGTGGCTCCTAAGTTGGTAATAGGGTGCAAATGGTACAATAAGAAGGCTTTATGTGGCCTAAGGTAAATAGCTAAGGGAGTCTGTGGCTAATTATGATTAACCACAAGAGGAGATAATTTGGAAATGCCTCTTCTCCATTAGCCAAGTAAGTGCCTGAATCACCCGTTTTCATTTATGAACTAAAGTTAAATTTGATGAAAAATGGTATGACACAAAGCATGACATCAAAGCTTGAGTAAGCTCAATGTCTAATTTAGAGCATTAATATAATTTTGGTACATTCAGAAATAAACATATCGATCAAGGGGAAATTAAAGGCTAATTTTCCAAGGTAGATATTTTAACAAAAATATTAAGTGAATCAATGCGTAAACAAGAAAAAACCAGTGACTGCTTTAAACATTGGCAATACGGAAAATATTTTAAATCCACCAAAAAGTTTAGCAAACATTACCGAACGAAGTGGAAATACTGAACTCAATAAAACTCTAACTCATCACTCAAACGATATATAAACTCAGTAAATTTTCTAATATATCACTCATTCGATTAAAATTCCTACATGTAACACTAATCGCATTGGACTTTTTTTTTTTTTTAATATTAATCAATGTAGGAATTTTTTGGATGTCAGAGAACATTGTTGCAACTAACTTGTTAGGGGAGAGAGAGAGATAGGTTTAGGGATATTGTCAATTTCGGGCCAACGGCCTTTTATTAACTTAGATTTTTCCAAGCTCGTACCTTGTGCAACATTAGGCATTCAAATTTTTTATCAATTAAGCTTATGCAAAATTTGACTAAGGAGTTACCACTAGCCTTTTTGGGGTTGTTTAGAAACCCAGTAAGATATGGAAAATATCTATTTACGCAATCTAAGATTTTAGACTTGGGGTCTTAATTATATTAGTCCTAAGACTAACGCGGTACCTAACTTGATCACATTCCAAGAGTTCTAAATAGCATTCTAACCATTCTAAAGCAAGATAGCGACGTCTAAAATTGAAAAGCACAATCAATTGTAATCGTAGTATGCAAGTATCCTAAAATTGTCCCTAAAAGAGACAAAAGACAATAAAAAGGGGAACATTATTGTAAAGCCTTGTCCAATTTTAGGATCTAATTTCTAAGGGTTTTTTAATTTATTTATTTATTTATTTTTAATGACTTTTTTCCTTTTTTAAAAAATTTTTATTGATTTTCTAGAACTCTAATTTTTTTATTGATTTTCAAAATTTCTAAAAACTTTAATATCTCCTAAACTTTAAATTTTTTTTAACTTTTTATAAAAAATTTAAAAGAAAACCTGGGAATTTGTCTTATCTTGCATCACGTGGAATTTCTCGCTGGAGTTAACCAAAAAAAAAAAAAAACAAAACAAAACAAAAAACAAATTACTAAGATTACAGAAACCAGAGCAAAGAAAGTACTTTGCTTGCAAAGCAAGATCGAGCAAAGTACCAAGATCAAGCCTAGCGAGACACGAACTCCCCAGACAAACAAAATACCAAAGATCAAGCCTAGCAAGACAAATTACCAAAATAGTGACAAGAGAGCACGAATCAGCACACTAAAAATGGACTCAAAATCACAAACAAAGATTGCCAATGTAGCTAAAAAATAAGCCAGATCTGCAATTACCAACACAAAAATCCACTCATATGAACAGATAGAAATCTTACCTGCGAAGAGAGGCGAACGCAGCTGGAGGAAAGAGAGATTGGAGGCAAGAGCGCTTGAGGGCACGCGTGCGGGAAGAGAGTGGCAAGAGAGCTTAGAGGCGAGTGGCTCTTCAGCTTGTAGAGAGTGGGCAGAACTGATATCTCTCACGAGTGAAGTGTAGCGAGAGAAGTGCAGCGATCGGTCTTTGGGTTTTGTTTTAAAAGGGTAAGAAAGGAAGTGTGCTTGATAAATGAAGTAAAATAAGAGTTTTCACATTTTCATTAAACCAAGACTTAGCATGCCAAAAATGCAAGTTCAGAAGGGAGTGTCAATCCTACATTCAATTAAAGTCTCTTAGAGAGCTTTGGAGGTGCAATTGCATATCCAAAGGGAGTCAAAAAATTTGTCGAATGACATTGGCATTTACCCAAGAGACTTTATATGGTTCTAAAGTTCATTCCAAATGTTGATTCAAATAAGGCCTAAATCCGATTTGTCGAGCCCTTCATGGCGTGTATACATGAGTTTCTCTCTTATTTCCTTTCCATTTCTTCATTTTCTTCTTTACTCTTTCCCTTTTCTTCTTCTGGTAGTGTGTTTCTCCCTCTTTACTGCCTTTGTCTTCCTCTTTAGTGAACGCGAACGTCCACCTTTTTCTTTTTTCCTTTTTTCTTGCAAATCAACTTTTTGACTAGTCAAATAAGCATAAATGTTACATTTTCCACATGTGAACAAGTCACTCGCTCAAAGTGATTAATCAAAACTATTTGCAACGCAGAGTTTATGTGTTGAACTTGGTCATGCCACAACACTCTCCACAAACCTTCGTTTTAGGCAAGCTTAAAAAGAAAGTTCTTTCGAAGTTTGATAAGGCTCATAATTTAATTGACCCAAAATCGAGCAAAAAACAAGTAAAATTGACATGGAAAGCAACTATTATCACTGTTCATCATGCATGAGTAACTTCAGAAATTCGTTTTGGGCAAATCATGTGTAAAAATTGATTTTGGAAAATCTAGAGCTCCACCACACCCCGAACTATCAATCCTCCATAATTTCATGGCTTAACAACTTCTAAATCGGACGTCATAGTTCCAATTTCTCTTAATTTTGAATTTGTATCATAATTCTAAGAACCACTCTGATAAGAAAAACGATAGGCTTAAATCCTTACCATGCATTGCGAATTGAACTAAATCCGACTAAGCAAGACTCTCGTAGCCTGTATGCGTGATCTTTTTTTCTTCTTTCTCCCTTTTTTACTTCTTTCTCTCCCTTTTCTTCTTATGTTCATGTGCAACTCTTTTCACTGCCTTTCTCTTCCTCTTTATTAATTTGGACATCTGCCTTTTTTCTTTTTCTTTTTTGCAAATAAACTTTTCCACTGGTCAAATAAGTACAAATGTTACATTTTCCATGCATAAAAAAATGCTCACCTAAAACCACCCACCTGGGTGGCACAGTTGGCTTTGAGCCTCCTCCCTCTCACGAAGGGGAGGGGTTCGAAACCCCAGCGCGTCGCAAAGTGACTTACCTGGTGGCACGTGTGTGATGGCTAGCACGTGTCGCCCCTAGTGGTTTACTCCCGGCATCCGGCCGTGCGGGGTTCCCTGGGTCATCAAAAAAAAAAAAAAATGCTCACCTAAAGCGATTATTCAAAACTATCCACAACATGAAGCTTGTGTGTTGAACTCATTGTGCTACAATTCTCTCCACTGAATTCTATTTCATGCGAGTTTACAATTAAAATAAATAGCTCGACACCCTAAATTATCAATCCTCCATAATTTCACAATTTAACAACTCCTAAATTAAATCTCTTAGTTTAAATTTCAATCAATTCCAAATTTGAGTTCTAATTCCAAAAACCACTATGGTAAGAAGAATTAATGGCTTAAATTCTTACCGGCGTTGCGACTCTAAGTAAATTTGACTTGCTGAGACCTCTATGGCGTGTACGCAAATTTCCCTCTTTTTTCCTTCCCATTTTTTTCTTTTTCTTTATTTCCCTTTTCTTCTGTCTCTCTCCCTCCTCCCCCTCCAGAACAATTTGTCTTCCTCTTTATTAACCCGCACGTCAACCTTTTTCTTTTGCTTTTTTTGCAAATCAACTTTTTGAGTGGTCAAACAAGCATATATATTACAACCGCCTCCATAAAGGTCAAGAATTCAATTCAAGGCTGCAAATCGTTGGCTCAGCCCTGACAAGTCCCAAATGGCATATACCAAAGAGGCTTGGATGAAGAACGAAGAAGAAAATGAATGGGAAAATAGAGGGAAAAAAAATAAATGAACGATGAAAACAAAAAGAAAAGCCCCTAGAGAAACCCCATTATGTCTAGGGAAGTGACCTATGAAATACATGTGCTCACTAACTAATGAAAATTCAGGGTCTGACCCTCGTTTCAGACTAAATAAGCCACTACAACCCTTATTTGAGGCAACATCTACTTTGGGCTTTCTCTTTTTCAAAAGGGAAAATGCCACCAAAAATTCTAAACTTTACACAAAGTGACAAAAATACCCCAAACTTTGCAAACCGTGACACATTTACCCCATTAAGGGCATTTTTGTCTTTTTCTATTTTTTTTCTTTTCTCTTCCCTTCGTCGGCTCCGGCGAAGGGAAGCCGACGTCGCCCGGGCGAGGGCGACCCTCGCCCGACACCGGCTAGGGCCGCCCTCGCCAACGTCGGCGGGGCGGCCCTGGGTCGGTGTCGGGCAAGGGCCTCCCTTGCCAAATCGGCGAGGGCACCCTTGCCCGACGCCGGCGAGGGGTGCCCTCGCCCGAAGTAGGCGAGGCCGGCCCTCACCTGACGCTGACGAGGGCCGCCCTCACTGCGTAGGGCAAGGGGTCGGGCCTCCCTTGCCGGTTTGGCCTCGCCCGACGCAGCGAGGGTGGAGGCCTTAGCCCGACGCCGAAGAGGGCCGCCCTCGCGTGCGTCGAGCGAGGGCACCCCTCGCCGGTGTTGGGCAAGGGTGCCCTCGCCGGATCTGGCGAGGAGGCCCTCGCCCAACCTAGTCGAGGGCCGCCCTCGCCTGACGCCGGCGAGGGCCGCCCTAGCCGGCGTTGGGCGAGGGTCGCCCTCGCTTGGGCCGACGCCGACGAGGGCTACCCTCGCCGGACGTCGGCTTCCCTCCGCTAGCTAAAATGACCAAAATGCCCCTAAGATTTAGGGTAAATATGTCACACAAATGAAAGTTCAGGGTTTTTTATGTCACAAAAAATAGTTTTGGGTAAATGTGTCACGGTTTGCAGAGTTTGGAGTTTTTGGTAGTACAAAAAAAGTTTGGCGTATTTTTGTCATTTCGTGCAAAGTTTAGGGTTTTTGGTGGCATTTTCCCTTTTCAAAAAGCCCCAACTTAAGGCATATATTTGAAACTTTCCCTTGACATCCAGCGCATTCACTAAATCCTTCGCAAAGTAGTTTTACTTGCATATTATACAGAAAAGTAACTCCATATTTATCTCATTACCTCCGGTGCCGAATTTTCAAGGATGATTTTCTCAGTAATAAGACCCTTTTCTTCCATAATCATGCCCTCGCATCCAAACTTTCCAATCCAATTAAACGAGACACTTAAAGAAGATAACATTAGATTCATATGTTACACATCTAGTTGGAGGAGCGCTCTGAAATTCACATTCAACTATAATCCAGAGCAACAAAAAGAGAGGACTTGGATGCAAGAATTGAGCACGACAGAGGTCGGATCGAGGACGAGCTTATTGCTATTGGAGCCAAAGTGGAAACCAGACAAGAATGGCCTTGCAGATGTCAACCTCTCTACTTCGCTCGCTGTCGCGGATAAAAGAGAAGCATGAGGCGACAGCGGATGACGAGGAGGAGGAGCAGGAGCAGGAGGAGGTGTTGGATAAACAGTTTTGAAATATTGTAAGTTACTAATTTTTGTAACGGCTTTTTACAATTATCAATTTGTAACGGTTTTTGTCTACTATTAATATAAAACGGTTTTTGTAATGTTTTATAACTATTATTTAACGGTCATGTAATTACCATGTAACGACTTTCTAATGATCATATAACAGCTTTATAACATTTCGTTTATTTCTACATAAACTTTTCATTATTTTATAACGGCTATACAACGGTCATTTTCTTCTTCAATTACCGTTTTATTTATAACTGTTTCTTAATGGCCCTCCTTTTCTTTTACCTATAAATTTTTATTGCGAACATAACTGGAAAGTGATATTGATATATCAAAACTAGAATATTTCCATTTCTCTTTTCCTATCTTGTTATGTATCTTTCCTTTATTTGATGGGTTATACACATAACGTTGTTTTATTTCTTCTAATATTCAGTGCGGAATATAGAAGAATGTGTTGTATTTTAAGAGGATAGCCGCTGAAACCTTACGCATTGAGTTTCGTACTCTAAGGGGCAGAATTGTCCTTAAGGATAGTGTTTGTATGCGTCAAACATTTGTTTTTATCTTCTAATCTTTTTCAATGTATTTGCAATAAATATTCTTGTTTTCATGTCATCTAATATTTTCCAACAACCTCAAAGATAATTGCGTTATAGATTCCCAAACTAGAACTACCATTGCTACCACCTCTATTGGAATTGAATGAGGAATAAAAATGGCAAAGGACAAGTATTGCATATTGGTGGGCAGTTTGTCATGGAACATTACGAGTATCAACATAAAAGAGCTTTTGGTCATTTTGATAAGGTTATTGAATCTCAAGTAAAATAGTTTTTGGAAACTTTGAATTAACGCTTAAAGGGCGTAACTGTCATATTGGTATGATGTTTCAGCCTCTTGAGAAATCATCAACTTCATCTCTTATTTTGTTGATGATCTTTATTGATTTCAAAAATTAAGTGATTTGAACTAATGTCGATTTTTGCTTTATGCAGTTCTTAGCCTAAAATAGCATAATGATTGCTATTGTTTGGCTTTACTAATTCATAGCAGTAGCTTGTAAGCAGCTTGGTTAAATTTGGTGCAAGTTATGTAACAGATTGAGGTGAATGCAAGCCTCCTTGTTATGTTCATGACATTTAAAGTTGATGAACACGATCCTTTCATTCCATCTTTCGAAATTTGACGTCACGTAAGCGAGTTTCTAGTGAATTCTTGTCTTGTGTGCTCTCTTCGAATTTGATTTGATTGAGTCAAACATATTCTATGAATTGTTTTTTATACGTTTTATGAAGGGTGCGTACAAATTGTCAAATTACCCATTTAGAAAATCTTTAAAATGACATTGTGATTATGTGTGGTAAAAGGACAAAGAAAAGGAAAACTAGAAAGGAAACGGAAAGAAGTCAGGCTAATCTTTCTTTTATATATTGATTTTTATTTTGGGAAAAATCACGGTCATAGATTACATGTCGTCGATCCTCGAAGTTTGGAGAAACGTGTGCGTGTGTCTATGGGAATGAATGGGCTACACTTCTGTCTCTTCGATCTTTTCCTGGAGGTCTTATGTTAGGTCCCCGAAATGGAACAAAGCCTCAGATGGAGAGCAGCTGATTGTGCACAATTACCGTTCTGAGAACTTATTTTTTCATAAGGACTCGTTTTTCTTTATTAAAAAAATTCATAAGAGGACTTGTTGATTGGTTTAGTAGATGCTTTCTGTGACTGCCCTGAAGTCTAATTCTTAACCGGAGCAAATTCCTCGAGGCAAGGCTTGAACAACTTCATGGACATTGTCTTCTGTGATGGAGTCCAAAGGTATAGTTATGTAAGCATCACAAACTGAAAATTTCGCAAATTGTCTCTCTTGTTTGGTGAAGTTAAAATTGTTAGCTTATATGTTGACTCCATGCTTACTTTCGATACATACATTGATGTTGTGAACGAAATAAAATGTTTCATGACTTCTAAATCCAAAATGAAGGAAGGATATAAGAGAAGCTAATATTAATTCGGGTGTTAAAATCATAAAAAGTGAAGGGAAGAAACTTTGCCTTTGATTTGAAATGTCAGAGGGATAAACTCATTAACTCTCCGAGAAACATTGGTTACCCTCTGAATTATTCTTGCTAGAGATATTGGTATTAATTTATTCGTAAATTTGGTTTTGCTTTTTGTTGTTCTTTGGTGGCATTCAGTTGCGATTTTCTAATTTCCACGCCATCAATTGTTTATTTATTTTTTAAATATGGTGAGTGTGTAAAGGTATCAGTAATGCTTTCAAAGCTGCCGTTGTTCATGACTTGATGCATATTAATTGGCTGGTGATATTTTGCACATCAATATGCATCTCTTCAACGTTTCTTGGCCATAATATTTTACGCATTTACTTTAATGCATTGAATGTACTACCACTCATTTCATATGTTTGAAGGTTGCTTGGCCGGGGTAAGTTCTGTAGCTCATACTGTTAACTTGGTACAGTTAGTTTGGATTTATCGCAGTGGGCGCTTTATTTTTCATAAATGTTGGTTGTGTATGTGGAATATCATTGGGCAAGGCCAAAAGTTTTGGCTGGGAGTTAATTGTAAGAAGCCTTGGACTCGCTCACCCAATATAGTTTATGCAATGTATAGATTGAGTATATCACTCGACTGCCTTGAGCAATATAATGATATATCTGAGAGAAAACATAAACTATGGCATCATACATTGTGGATTTTCCATTGTATTAAATGAATCTCGAATTCAATGAGACAAAATCCACCAACGGATATGTGTTCATTCTTGGTGAAGGTGTTGTAATTTAGAATTCAGCCACACAAATATTGTGGGGGATATGACAATTCTACTCAACCAAAAGTTGACTTGGTTGATGCGGATGATTCTGATGAGAAAATTATTGTGTTCATATCTCAAGTCAATATGATGACCAATGCAAAAGACGTGAAGGTAGACTCAAGTGCTACCAAGCATTTATGTTAAAAAAACATAATGCTTTATCCTCCTACTCTCTAGTAAGGAAGGTGAAGAAAATATTTATCTTGGTGATTAAAGAACTACTCAAGTTCTTGGGAAGAAGAAAATTTTCTCAAACTCATATTAAAATTGAGGCTAAGTAGTTGAGAAATTTCTTAGCCTATGTTCCTATGGAAATGAAATGACATCTATGTCCAAACATTGTGATTGCCAAAAGGCAATAGGCATTGCAAAGAATGGAATTTTCAATGGTCAAAAGAGATGTCTGATTAAGACGTGCATGGTAAAATAATTCCTTAAAAGCGGAATTATATTGTTCAATTATGTTAAATCAGAAGTGATTTTAGCCGATCCTCTAACTTTACATCAAGAGGAATGGGACAAGTCAATTGAAGAAAATCAATAGTGATGGTAACCTGACCTATGCGATTTGCAATCCCATGAATTAGGTTCATATTAGTGGTAACTAATCCTTTGTTGACCTAGTGCACCATTAAAAATTTTGCGTCCCTACTAAGGTGAGAATAGTGCAAGACTGCAAGGAAAAAGAGGTTGACTTAGGCTCTTAATGAAATTCCATAGCCATTATTAGTGGTGTATTAAATTGCAAAATACACTTGATGGAATCACTTATATAAGTATAGAGTGAGGCTACTCCTATGAGAATTACTAGCAATAATCTCTAGAGCACTTATAAATAAACCAAGCACGCGCCTGGCCTATTAGCACAAAACTATGTGGAATAACAAAGTTTGTGGAAATATAATGTGATCGATGAAAATTATAATTCACAAAAAGATATTCTTGATTCCTAGAAGTTTCAAACTTCACAAATGATTTTGTGAATTATTTCATTCTTTTTAGGTCTAGTTCATAGTCTAACAAGCACCAGTTCCAACACATTACTCTCCAATTACCCAGTATTATTCTATTTTTTCTTTTCAAAACTTTTTGAAATACGTTGGGGATTGTTGGATATAACTAATTTTTGTAATGGTTTTTCACCATTATCAAATTGTAATGGTTTTTGTCTGCTATTAATATAAAATGATTTTGTAATGTTTTATAACGGTTATTTAACGGTTATGTAACGACCGTATAATAACTTTCTAATAATCATAGAATGGCTTTATAATGTATCATTTATTTCTATATAAACTTTTCATTATTTTATAATGGCTACACAACGGTCATTTTCTTCTTCAATTACTGATTTATTTATAACTATTTCTTAATGGTTCTCTTTTTCTTTTACATATAAATTGTTCACGCGAGCATAACTGGAAAGTGATATCAATATATCAAAACTAGAATATTTATATTTCTCTTTGCCTATCTCATTATGTATCTTTCCTTTCTTTACTGGATTATAAACATAACGTTGTTATGTTCCTTCTAATGTTAGTGCGGAGTATCAAGTATGGAAGAAGGTCCATTGTATATTGGAAAGATAGCCACTGAAGCCTTACGCATTGAGTTTCGTACTCTAAGGGGTAGAATTATCTTTAAAGATAGTGTTTTCACGCCTTAGACATTTTTTTTTTATCTTCTATTTTTTTCAATGTATTTCCAACAAATATTATTATTTTCATGTCATCTGATATTTTCCAACAGGAGAAGCTCTGGAGGTAGAGAGAGATGAGGAAGATGGCAGAGTGAGGAAGGAGAAAAAGGTGCAGCGACAAGGAACGTTCAACCAAATGGGTTAGGGCTGCATGACACAAGAGTCTCCGTTTTCAGGAAGCGGGAATCTTTTCTATCAATCACAAAAGACTTCATCAAAAGAAAATTATCTTTTTTGACCCATTTGTTTTCCTTAGCGAAAATTCCGGAAAACCTTTTAAAGGAAACAAACAGAGCCTTAATACATTTATTTGTGCAATATTTATTATTGAAAGTCAAAACCTTTAATTAATCATGTTATAACGAGTTTCTACATTTTCTTTCTAGTTAATCGATTATTTGAAAAGAAAATAAAAAAACAAGCCTATTATAGCATTCGTTGAATGTAAATTTGGAAGAGAGAGAATGTTCTCTTCTTGGTAGTTATTTTTGACGTGGGAACTAGGCTGACCATTATCTAAATCAATTCAATCAGCAAAAGATGTCGTCACCGTCTCTTCTACTATTAGCAAAAGCTTCGCCATTAACAGGATTATTGCATTTGGAAAAACTCAATTCGGATAATGTTCATGATCATGCGAAGATGTTGATCTAATGATCTGTGCAGATTCTTCTGCTAGAGTTGAACGTTAACTGCCTCAGGCATGAATGAATGAGCCATGATCTGAACATGACATGGCCGGTGGTGTTCGAGCCAAGCGGCCATAGAGGATGAATCGGTGGCCGAGTTACTTGGCAATTGACAAATCTATGAGTCCCTTTGGGAAGATGAGACCATGCCTCATGCATGAGCGAATGAGCCACACGCTTGCAAAGCCATGGTAGCGCATGGGTCGTGTTTGAGCCAAGCGGCCATAGAGGATGAATCGATGACCAAGTTGCTTGGGAATTGACGAATCTACGAGTCCTTTCAGTAAAGATGAGACCATGCCTCACGCATGAGCGAATGAGCCACGCGCTAACAAGCCACGATCTGAACATGACATGGCCGAGAGTGCATGGGTCGTGTCTTGCCGAGCAGCCATAGAGGATGAATCAGTGACCAAGTTACTCGGGAGTTGACGAATCTACGAGACCCTTCGGTAAGGTGAGACCATGCCTCGTGCATGAGCAAATGAGCCACGCACTAGCCAGCCATGGTCCGAACATGACATGGTCGAGAGCGCACGGGTCATGTTCTAGCCAAGCAGCCATAGAGGATGAATCAATGACCAAGTTACTCGGGAACTGACGAATCTATGAATCCCTTTGATAAGGTGAGAACATGCCTTGACCATAATTGAATAAGCCACATGCTAGCAAGCCACGATCCAAACAAGACATTGGTTGTTCTCACGTCTAGCGGTGCCGATGTGACCACGTTTGAAGAGTCCGTGTGGTCCTCGAGTCATCATGCTTGAGGAGCTATGGGTGAGTCAGCTTGGTTTATTTCCAGACAAAGATGGATGCATCACGCAGCTCCCCTCATGCAAGCATCATGGCGGAACACATGGGTCATGTTCAAGCCAAGCGGCCATAGAGGATGAATTAGTGACTGAGTTACTCGGGAGTTGACTAATCTATGAGTCCCTTCGGCAAGGTGAGACTATGCCTCGGGCATGAGCGGATGAGCCACGCACTAGCAAGCCACAATCCAAACAAGACATGACTGAGCGCATGGATCATGTTCGAGCTAAGTGGCCATAGAGGATGAATCGGTGACCGAGTTACTCGGGAGTTGACAAATCTACGAGTCCCTTCAGTAAGGTGGGACCATGCCTCGGGCATGAGCGAATGAGTTGCGTGCTAGCAAGCCATAATCCGAACATGAAATGGCCAACCTCATGGGTCGTGTTTGAGCCAAGCGGCCATAGAGGATAAATAGGGAACGAGTTACTCAGGAATTCTTCTGCTAGAGTTGAACGAAAGGTGGAATTCCAGTAGCTGTCTTTACTCTCCTTCACCCGAGTCATTTGAGCAGTGATTACCGATTGTTCTTCACCGTCGTGTTGTTTCCAGTTTGATGGGTTCGATGAAGTTTCATCGCTCGAATCTGCTTAAGAGAGAAATGAATTTAGGGACGTTGTTGCGCATCGATCATGACAACACGATAAAGTGCGACGGATTAAGCAATGGTGGGATTGAGAGTGTTTGGTTAATGCACATGTCAATGGCAATTCACTTAAGCGGTAATGATCTCGTTGAGTTAAGCATCACGCTAATTCGGCACCAACATCAGATAACTCTCGAAAAGTTATTGCTCCCAGACCGACAGGAGGGCACGGATTGAGGAAATGGAGGCGAATTAGAAGAGAGTGTGAAAGAAGGCATTGTCAGTTTTGAAGATGGTGACATTTTGAAGCAGGAGTTTTCTGGTATGGGAAAACAAAATGAATCGACAAGTTCTTTAGCTCATGTTGAGTGTAACGGTGAGGGCTCCATCGTCTCCGCAAAGGCAACATGGCACAGGGATGTTGCCAATGGTTGTGAATTCATGCCGTGTTGCCTTTGCCGACAAGGTTGGAGTCCAACTCGAGGCGTTTGCCAACTCGATGAGTTTGGAATTTGTATCCGCTAATGGTACGGCTTCTGCAGCTAGCAATGGAAGGAGGAATGGCATGGCGAGAAGCTGTGATGGAGAAAATGTAAAGGCGAATCTTGGGAGGTTGAACATCAGTTCAGCGAGGAGATTCAATCTGATAGCAGTAACGAGAGTGGGAGAGAATCAGGTAGATTGTAACCCACAAAATGTTCCATCTGGGGACAATTCTCGCGGACCAAAAGAGCAAAGCGTGATCCCTGCCCTCGGCAGACCGCGATCCTCTGACGGCGTCTCTTTTTACTCTCCAGCATGCAGAGAAAGAACCTGTAAAAAGGTTGCCACTCTCTTTGTTCAGTTCCTTGTGAATGTACAGATTCTTGCGCCTTTTTTTGATGTGAATTCCAATATGAGGTCAAGATGTGATTCGCTTCTGCATGAATATGCTCCGTCACTTGTTTCCTGTAAATGAACGTTGCTGCTATATGGTAGATTTTGTTCAATGTCTACAACTTTTTTCCATCGTGTTTTCTTCTTCTTTGTTCTATTCTTTTCCCATACTATAATTGTTATGGTTGAGATGGGAAAATGTCGAAGTCATCCAGTTTCCAAAGATAACGGGGGAAGTTTCAGGCGTGTATAGTTGAAGTACAAGTACAGTCAAGTCGACAAAGGAGGAGAATCTGTGCAATAGTTGCTGAAGCACTTCTACTCGTTTCGGGTCCAATAATCAAGAACCAGAGGCATGGCGGAACCCCTTTGAAACTAGACTTTGTCGATGACTTTCATAATTACTCGATAGGAAGCGAAATGAGGAATCCACTTGCGATATTTAGACTGCCAATGAGAAGCCACTTTTGCTGTGAATGTTTCTGAATTTAGTCAAATGTCTCGTCGCTCGAATTAACCGGAAATTAATCACTATAGCAGATGGTAACAAATAAAGAGAGAATTTGATTATATTTTGAATTGAAGGGTATGACGAGACAAGGTCTCTATTTATGAACTGATGCTTACTTGTCCAGGTGCTGGTGAGCCGTTGATTATGCCAGATTGAAAGCGATAACCTTAGCATATATAAGCAAGGGGAGAAGTAAATGGAGAAACAGCAAATTCAATGACCTTGATTTGTCCATTCATACCATTCTGCTAACATCAGCTAGTGAGTCACTCAAAACTGAAGAACGTACTTGCTATCGTTTGGCTCTTGGATTTTGGTTTGAGTCCTGAGTTTTCGGAATGCATCTTTGATCAGCTCTTTGAGATAATTGATATACATAGAAGAACAACCAGATCACAAAAGCATCATCACCTTTGGCGAGCTTGGGAAACTCAGAATGCATCTTTGATCATCTCTTTGAGATAATTGATATACATAAAAAGAACAACCAGATCACAAAAGCATCATCACCTTTGGCGGGCGAGCTTGGCTTTGCCAGATTAAGTGAGGCTCCACCTCGTTGGATCACAAAAGCATCATCACCTTTGGCGGGCGAGCTTGGCTTTGCCAGATTAAGTGAGGCTCCACCTCTTTGGAAAATAGCAAGCTTGACCCTCACTAGCCTGGGGTGAGGTTGGAGTTTGCCAATGGCTAGTCGCTGGCCACCACTGTGGGCGACCACCGGCCAAGGCCAAGGAAGAAGAATGAAAGGAAAGGAAAAAAAATTTAAAAAAAAATTAAAAATTGATTTTACAAAAATAAAATAAAATAATTATTGAAAATGAGTGCATGTAGAAAAAGATTTTTCTTATCAAACGGCGGAAAACATCCTCTAGTTCATTTTCAAGTTTTAGCTTTTTTTTTTTTTTTTTTTTTTTTTGGTCAGTAAGTTTTAGCTTAACATTAGAAAATATAGTTATTTTCTTGGAAAATGACTTCCTAAAAAATAATTTCTAGAAACGCCACATTTTCTGCAAAACAAATAGAACCAAACATTCCTTTGTGAGTCTACTGTGGTCTGAGGCAATTCTTCCTTCAGGAACCCTGCCTGACATTCTTGGCAGTGACTTGGTATGGTTGCTTGCTGTAATTTTATATGCTTTAGATTAGTAAAGCTTATTGTAGAAGTAACAAAATAGTTTGCCGGCATGCACAAGGAACCTTCGGCCAGCTCACACGACCATCTCGATTCAGACGGTATTAGCCCACGTGGTCCGTGTTCTTAGGAAATTCCAGCGTTTTTCCGGCGTTTGGCGTTTTTCTGGCATTTAACAGAAGAAGTGAGACGCCTAGAAGCCTACCTAGTGGAGGCAAGAGCCATTCTCAAGACTAAGGAATCGGGGATTTCCAAACTTGAAGCCGTAATAAATAGCAGCAGATTGCCCAAGAAGGAATCGGAGAAGAAATTGAGCGAAAGAGCAGAGACAGAGCTCGAGGGACTTTACGGGCAAAAAACTGACGCTGAGGTTGAGCATTCGGCAATCATTAGGACAATCCAGCAGCTGAGATCTGCTGCCAACACTCCAGTCGGACCGCTCAAACATTGAGCAGTTCTCCACCAGGAGAGTAAGCAGTTGCACAACGATCTCGGGGAAGCAGGAAAAGAGATTGCAATGCTAAAAAACGGCCAGACGATTTGAGGAAGTTGCAAAGAGACAATTTAGGCGTGGAAGGTTATTGAGATTGCAGATAGGGGCATCTAAGGTGTTAAACTATATTGCAGATAGGGGCATGTAAGGTGTTAAACTATTGAAATAATTTCTAGAAACTTCAAGATTGATATTAGCTAGAAAAGATAAGAAAAATCTTCAAAAAAGAAAATCTAGTTTAGGCGGCAAAGAAGAGTGTAGAAGCACAAATGTAGAAGTCTCTTAAAGAAGAGTGGCTAAACTACAATCTAGAATTTCCTCTACTACAATCTAGAATTTCCTAGATGAAGCCTATGTAGATAACATTCTACATAAATCTAGAATCTTATACTTAGTAGGTGGAGCACTCTATAAATAGGAAAGAGGGGGGAAGTGTAGGAGAACAACAGAGATAGGCAAGCTCCTCTCCTTCCCTTTGTACTACAATAACTAAATAAAGAAAGTTTTTTTTTTTTCCCTTGTACTCTCTTCTACCACTGTCTTTTACACATTCCTATTATTACTTTGCCGTACCCACTTTGTTCTTAGTTCATTTGCTCTCTTGACAATTCACATACAAAACACACGCTTCCGCAAATACCAACATAAGGCAATTGCCTGTTTTGCAATGTGATATTGCTTGTAGCATCGTTTTGGATCGTCATCATGCAGTTATCGCCTGATCCTCCAATTCTTTTGCCAACATAAGCTTGTTCAACTATCGATCCCTTTTGTGCATTTTACACAGATCCGAGCAAATTCCCAACCCTTCAAACTTCTCCCTACTCTTTCACAATTCTGAGCTGTACTTTCCCCTTTTGTCGAGTCTATGAGACAGCGTTGTCTCCACGACTTAGTTACATTCGACGGCAATCTGTTCCTAGTCGTGCAAACTTGTAACCCAATGAATCTTCTCTCCTGCTTTTCGAATCTTCTATAATACCAACAGATGAGCCTTTTGTTCCTTCTTTTTTGGCTTCTATAATACCAACAGAGCTTTTGTTCCTTCTTTTATGGCTGAATTAGAAGCAATAGAAGAGCTTCTTGAAGTTGCAAACATGATAACAAAAACTTAATACATGCTCCTCCAATCGTCCGCATGCCCGAGTGATCATCCAATTTTCTCTTCCCGCTTTGCGGTCTGTCAAAAGTTTTTTTTTTGGTGAAAAGGTCCGTCAAAAGTTCTCCTACATGCAGTTCAAGAACAATTATGAAAGTTTCTTCATATCCTTCCTTACTTCTTATTCTCTCTTCGTACAGGACAAGATTGAATCAGTACTGAAAATGGGCGGTTTTATGTAAATAGATCGCCATATTTTGACCATCAATATGAGCAAAGAGGAAAAGTCAAGAAGCACTTGCGGAAGCTGTCCTCCCCTTAAACTTAACTTGAATTCCGATCAAACTTAACTTGAATTCCGATCATTGAATACAGTCAGTCTGAGGATTTTTATGCGTCTCGCTAGTTTTAATGGTTACATTTAGTTTTAGCGCATTGACTAGGTTCATTGAATATCTTCCCCACTCATAACTAGCGCACCATTTTAAACGGTTTTAACCACGTTTACCCACTGGCCACCTTTCTAACAAGAAAAAGAGAGGTGGGGATTCTAATCCTCACATTTTTAGGGAAGTTGGATTGAGGACGATATAATTTTAAGTGTGAATTTCGACTACCACACTTTGTAAGGAGACGGTAGAAATCTGAAAGTGAGAGTTAGAGAGGAGTAGAGTAGGACCGACAAAAAAAAAAAGTAAAAAAAGATCAAGTAGCAAAATTATATTGAAAAGTACATCTATGTTCCAAAATTATATTCTAAATCTTTCAATTGGTTCAATTAAACTCCAAACATATACATGAAAATTCGATTAAGTCCTCAACTTAAACTGAAAATGAAAATTAAGGATGCCATGTCGGCAGCATTTGAGTGCCATGTAGACAACTTTGAATATTGTTCATCAAGATGACTTGATTACACTTATTTAAAAGACTTATGGCTTAATTGAACCAATTGAAACTTTTGGAACTTAGGCTCTATTGGTTTTTTAGAAAATGAATGATTTGAAAACTATCTCTATAAAAATAATTGCTTGTATCCTTAATATAATTAGTCAAATGGCAAAAATTTATGCCTAAATGTTTTAATGGACAATGAAAGTATTTTTCATTTACTCATTTTTATAAGTGATACAAACAACTATATTTTGGAAAATGTTTTTTAAATCATTTATTTTTCACGAAACAAACTGGTTGAATAAATAAATTCACTTACTATAAATTAGGATAATCTAAAACTAAATGATAAAAGATAAATCTTTTTAAAAATTTAATTTTTATTCTTATATTTGTTCAGTCCATTTATGTTAGTTCCGTACTTTAAAAACTTACTTATCTCATAGTTACTAAAACATTTATTGTTAGAAAATTATAGTTTATTTTACACATTATGTGTTTACACTTAATTTAGTTTATCTACAACAATTCTAGCCAAACTAACATAGCCTATATCATTAAAGAAATCTGCAATGAGAGAAAAAGAAAATATTACATTTCAAAATCCACTTGATTTGAAATAATTGACATAACTAAAAGAATTGGTAAGAGACGATGATAAACTTTAGCCTTTAGCTTAGTTATATAAAAACTTTCTCAAAACTCACAACTCAAATGAAGTTCAGAATAATGAATAATTAGTCATGGCCTTGAACTTTCGCTCAGCCATTGCCATAATTAAAATAAAGTCAATCATAAAAAAAAAATTAAGAATATCATATTCTGATTAGCATCATTTTGTATATCACAGTTTCATATCATCAATATATGAATAATTGGTAAATACTTACGCCAGCAAAATAAGCAGACTCTATGGAGGAGTTGGCAAAAAGGACACTATAAGTGTTATAATTTATGTACGGTGCTTAGTGTAGTGTCAAAATTTTCATTGGACCACTTAAGTACCGGTAAAAAAAAAAAAAAAAAGATCATTTTAGTGCCGGCTTCGATTGCGAGTCGGAAACCTAATGTGATAATATTTTATTGTAAATCCGACTACATGACTCATTAAAGAAAAAACCACAAGAAAACAATGTCATTTTATCTCTATCGGTTAAAAAAAAAAGCTGAACAAATGCTAAATCCAAAAAGTCGCTAGACCCAAATCAAAATGAAAAAGAATCGAAGACAATGCAAAGAAGCAATGATCAAATGCCAATCCATGGGAAGATAAAATAATCTCTCCATCAATTTCAGTTCAATTTTCCCTCATTGCTCTTCGCGATGGAAAAACCACTTTTCATCAGAGATTCTCATTTTATTAGCACAATCCAAGATGAATGAACGAAAACACGATCAAACTGATTCACGAGTAAAAATGAAACAACAAAAGGTAAAACAAACATCAACAACACTTCCGGTGAATCTTGGGGCAATTTCTTATCTTCTTCAAAAAAGACCCTAAACCCTAATTGCTCAAATTGGGAAAAAAATTACCTTCTAAAATTTGCAATGGAGGACAGGAGTAGGAGAATCTGCACATACTCGTGTCATGCGAAACAAATAGGCTATGTCATTGATATTTCCAAAAAGATTAAAAGAAAAAAAGGATGATTTCCTCTCGGTTTGTTTCATGAAGTTAGCCCTTCAACTATTCTCTGCAACACATCAATGAGGAGGCTGCTGAGCAATTTGCGGTCATCTTCCTAAATCTGGAACGCGATCTCCTCATCTATGTCATCGTTAGTGCACCATCAAGAGTAGTAGAGAGAAGCACGAGCCAAAAAGAAGGCGTATTTAGATCACCCAAAGAGCGAAAGAAGAAGGAAGGAGACAGAGATGAAAGGTTGTCAGTTTAGTGCCATTTGCCATGTCTTCTCCTTCATTTTCCACTTTACACTTGAATATGTTTTAAAATAGTCACGTTAATTTAAAAAGCCATGTATCGTCACAGACATTTAATGATAATTTTTTCTCCGATTTAACATTAAGTGATTTGATAATAAGTTTTGGTATCAAAGTAAGTGTCATATGAAAAATTGTGCCACTTCTAATATCATTTTCTAAAAGAGTTACATAAGATATACCAAATCAAAAAAACCTAGCCCTTGCTAATAGCCTTCAATATATTTGAATTTTCATTGATATCTGCTAAAGATGATGATGGATGTAATTTGTACTTCAGCAACTTTATCGTTAACCACATCCGCCATAACTTTAATTCCAGCACATGAGATAGCGGATAATGGTGTCTCACCTAACAAAAAGAAGGTCACTCATGTAATAACTTGCTGATTAAACCTGATTAGTAAGATGATAAAATTCTTAGTGTGAGATCATGTCTTAGAACGTCATGATAAAGATAAAAGTAACTTTTTTCTCCTTGGTTTAGCCCGAAAATCAGATGAAATTGTCTAGGGCACGCTAAGCCTTTAAGCTCCCTAAGTGCGTGCAAATGTCCCATACGATACGGATATTGACTTCCCTGGGTTTGATTTTGTCTCATGAAATTGACATTAGACACATAAGCACATTCACTAAGAAGCATCTACTAATTACAGAGATTCAATGAGTTTGATCAAACTAATAAAAGGAAAACCCTCCTGAGCCTCTCCATCCTCTTGCTTTTAACCAGCCATCATGCTTAGCTTTACGTTGCAGAAAACTTGAAGTTGAAACGACAATGACTAGATCTCCAAGAATCCATGGACTTTCACAGTAAGAAGAGACCCAAGAAACTATATGAGAAGAAAATTATTCATTCATCCTGTGTGAGTCAAACGAGACGTTGGGGGAGCAAACTAGCTAGTCAACTGCACTCACCTCCATGTCCTAATTATCAAGAGTTCCTAGGAAATATCAAACAATTCTCATTTAGCTGATCCTTTTAGTGAAGAAGCCATACTCACAGTCAAGGGAATCATCATCCCTCTTGCTCATCCTCGTCCATAGGTGGAAGCTCGTTGAGGTCGATGACGAGCATCTTACAACCCAACGCCTGCACCGACGGGGCACCATCTCCGCTGCTGTCTCCAAGGCATCGAGCATCTGCGCCACCATCGGTTTCCGCTTCTTGGGTCGCGGCCGCAGCTACGGCTCTCTCATCGGCTTCTAAATCTGCTGATGCAGATCCTTCATGATCATCCCCGCTTTGGCTCTTCTTGATGGTGACCTTGCTGTGGCTGGACATGTGACCGCCCAAGGCTTGGTGGGTCGAGAATGATTTATTGCATATATTACACTTGAACCTCTCGGGCGTCTTGGAAATTTTCCGGCTATGGCTGATGCAACAAGCAATGCCCTCCGCTCCTGCTTCTAAATTTCTGGGCAATCTCTTCCTTCTCTTTTTTTTGATGTTTCCCTTTTCAACAAGAATATTGAGCTCAACTTGATATTGTGTCAATTTGTATTCTCCATCTTCACAATTCGACTCAGCTTCATTACTCCTTTCATGATTTCTTCCTTTGTTATTATGATCATGATCATCACCATCACAACCTTGAAACTCGTCCATCCTCCCCTTGCCTTTGCCCTCTCTCACAGTTGTTGTATAGGCCAGATCAGCTTGTGAAAACTCTTTCTTCACTTTCTTATCGGGTGGTGATGATTCGATCTTTTGCTTCGTGGACACCTCGACCAATTCAGGGCTAGCTCGAGTTTTATCATCGTGCTCGCCCTTGATCACCTCCTCAGCATTGCAATTGTCGCCTGGAGGCGACTTGCCCTCCAGGCCACTTGTGCTCAATGGATTGCTCAAAGCATGATTCCCTTTAGCGAGCAACAAGAGGTTATTACTAGCTTCTAGTTCCACTTCAGTCGATGCCCAACCCGACCAAACCGGACTCAAAGGGGAACCAGAGATGTCGGCACCACCAGAGGACATGCTTCTCAGTTTATTTCTCCTCTTGCCAGTGACCCTCTCCGATGTGGATTGCAGCAATGCATCATCAGCGGGCGATGATACCTGGCTAGTATCATCAGGATGGACTGTTGCCCGATCATGGACCCTGCAAGGGCCGGCGGAGTCCACTATTGAGACCGACATGCTGCGGTTTGACCTCGCAGGGGGATGAATTCCCCTCCACTCCCTGTCAGGGTGCGATCTCATGTGTCCAAACAAGGACTTCATCGAAGGGAAAGTTTTCCCACACATCACACAAGTCGCATCGAGATCATCCCTTTCAGCCTTGGAGTGATAGCGATCGTCAACACCACCACTTTTCTTGAACTTGGGTTTATGAATCTTCTTGTGGAGAAACTGGTGATTTCTCTTGCTTACTTGCGTGTGAACCCTCTTGTGCCCTCCTAACCCTTTTCCTGAACTGAACCTTTTATTGCAGAAATCGCAAACGTAATCTTTCGTGACTTGAGGGTTCTCTAATTGTTCGTCGCCTTGCATGCCGGTTTCTTCACCGTTAGACTGATCAGCCATCGGGAACTTCAGCTTGATGTACAGTCTTCCTTCCGTGATATCAACCGGCTTGTTCTCCCCGGCGTTGTCCTCGTCGTGATAGTTGGGACACGACTCAGTCCTCTGATCTTCATCCATGGACAGAAAAACCTAATCAAAAAACTGAATCCAGGTTAAAAAAAAAAAACAAAAAGAAAGTTGTAAAGAGACTTGTGACCAAAACAAAAGGTTGAAATCACGAGTACACAACTTGTCATGATGAGCTAACAAAGAAAAAGAAATCGACTTGAATTTGAGACGTTTTAAACAGCGAGACAATGAGGCATGTAGATGAAGTGCACCTAGATTAGCCGAGACGAAAGGTTCAGAACTCACCTCGTCGAGGGTCGATCTCTTTTGCGATCGAAAAACGAGAATTTTTTTATGATAAGAACTGCCAATTGAGCTGATATGGAAGAGGAAGCTGAGAAGAAAGAAGAGGGAGGAAGACGAGACGAAGCAGCGAAGGGGTTGATCAAAGGAAGAAGCGGAAAAGCTAGAGAGAGGAGAAGAGATCAAGACTTGATTCTTTATTGTGTAGGATAAGTATTCTTAACTGCTCCTACGAAAATTTATTTATCACATTTAACTCCTACCTTTCAATAAATGATTTTTTTTTTTTTAAGAATTTTTAGGTGGCTTCATCTTTTGATCAAATTGATCTCGTTTTTTGGAACGAAGCTGCAGAGAATTTTCAAAAAAATAAAATTACCTGAATTTTCGCTTGAACTAAATATATGTGTGTTTTTTGTAATAATATATTAATTTTTCGTGTTTGAATTTAGATTTTGGTATCTATCAATCTCCCAAAATCTCTCCTCAAATAAAATTCCAAGATTTGTTTTCTTTAAGTGCAATTTATACGATGAGATATGTTTGGAAAAAAAATCTGGTCAGAGAGATTCTGATTTCCTGGATGCCCATTGCCTACTAATAAGAATATTGTCTAATTTACTTGAAATGAAATTGTAACGAAAAACAATGCAAGTCACAAGGCTGGAACAGGCAAATACAAGAAAACATAAGCGATGATAAATGAGATTCGACCTTATAAATGGAATGTAGACATGATGTTGACTGGAATGAGCTTTTGACTGACGCCGGTTCAAAGTCTATATTTGGTCATAATCACAGTTGATTGTGACTAAACAAGAGAAGAAAGAGAGAATTGTGCGAAATAGTACGAGTCCACGGGAGTCGAATTAGTCAAGATATGCAATAATTTGGTCCGGGTATTGTTTGATTTCTAAACTAAAGGCTCCGTTTGTTTTGTAAATTATGATTAATTTGAAAAATATTTTTCTAAAAATAATCACTTATATCATTTAAAGTGATTAGTAATTAGAAATATTTTTATTGCTGAGAGCAATTTATAACTAAACATTTTAATTTGTGTTCATTTGATTTGTAAGATCATTTTTAAAAATATATTTTACTACTCATTCATTTTTCGTAAAGTAGATGCATTCTAAGGAAATAAAAGAGCTAGCTACATGCCACCTAAATGGCAAATTCCACGAAAGCATTTCAGGCTCCTTCAAAAACATTAGTTTCTTAACCACTTCGATATTCACTTATACTGATCATTTATTAGGCGATCTTTTTTTTCGGTGAGCAAAAGCGATTCTTTTATATAAATTTTTTTCACTGACCTTATCCTATATCTATTTTAGAAACCACTGTGTATGACGTGTGTAGATTACCAAACCTGTGCTCTCTCATTCATGTATCCCCACCCTAGCCTCTAGAGAAAGTTAGGTTCCCTTCTCAAGTCGGACGGAGCAACCCCATATATATAAGTTCACAAGCAATAGAATATAAAAACACTTTCATTTCAACCAAACAATGCAAGAAAAAACACTTGCAATTTGCAGGGCGAGAAGAGCATGGATCAAATATGTGAAATTTGCTTTTACCAAGAGAAGTTCCTCTAGATCCCAAAATCAAATATGCAAAAGTCGATTTTTTAAGAGGGATAAGATAATATTTATTTCTATCCCAAGAGATAATTGTGCTTCAAAGGAGACAAATGTATTTCAAAGAAGAAGAGAAGAGACGATTGTTATTTCAAAGAAGAAAGGAGACAGCGTTTCATCACTGCTCTCAACGTGAGAGATTATTTTAAAAAACCAAATTTTGCTTGACGAGACTAATCTCCTTAATAAATTCGGATATAAGAGCAACTAATCGACGCACGATTTCACAGAATAGAAATTACGGATTCATACATTTTCCAGATGAGAATGAGTTTGATCAAACTGAATAAGTGACTATAAATCTTGGAAGCGAACCCACCAATCTTTAATTCAAATGCATCTAAATCAAATCGGTATCCGCAATCTCGTCTAACTTCTAGTTTCAACTGGATATAGAAAAGAGTCTGCAAAAACAAAGCTTCATGTTCCGACAAAGAAATGATAGTCACCATACGCTCCAGAGCTCTAAGTAAAACTAAAACGGTCACCAACTATATTACAAGCTTAGCTCAAAGTAAAGAGATTCAGCCAGCAGTTCTTATCAACCGACGATAAAGCAGAAAACCGAGGGCAACACCCGATGCACGACGTCTACACCGACAAAACAAGAGCATCCTTAATGATGGATGTGCAAAGGCGCGCCGGGGGTACTCTTCATATGCTACCAAAAGGATGAATGTCCGAGGAACCGAGCGCAAGAATTGGTCTTTCCCTAGAACGTGGATTGCCTGTGCCTAGCTATAGACTAACCTAGGAGTCTAAACTTTGCCGATGTTCAAACCCTGAGACGACCGGTACTCCTGCATCTCGGACTTGTACCTCTCCTTGTCCCTCACGCCTTTCTCCTGATACACCTGCGCCGACAGAAGGAAAAGCTTAGAGACAATGACTAGAGCAAGCGATCCGCTTCATTAGCAGCAAGCACGCGCGAGATGCGTCTCGTGTTTACATGTTTACTACGTTGTCATGCACGTGTTTGACAACAAATTTTCACAAAGCACCGTAAGTGCAGGAAAAAGTACGCATTGAAAGTGGTCAGTGTAGATGCTAAACGTGCATCATTGATCCAGTACCTACTGCTGGAAGGCACACTTTTCTTCTTACCATTCTGCGGTAGAAGTTTTCTCTAAACACATCAGAAACATACATATATCTTGACATCCAAATATACCGCACAATCATCGTTCTATTCACATATCCACATAATCCTAAAAAAAAGCACATATTATCCTGCAACTCAGTCGCCAAACAGCCAGGACCACAGTTATTCCCAATCTGCTAACTGTAGAGAGAAGGAAAATATTCTGCAGGTGTGAATCAACTGTAGTCAGACATCAAATTGCCCTGTCCATGTGCATTTGATAATATCTTTAGGTGCATCTAGCGGTGAATTCCATGTGCTCAACCACAACAAATAAAAGGTTGATGTTACGAGATACCTGTTGCAACTAGCTTTTGGTATGTAGATGTAATTTTTTCGTTTCGATAAGACAGTCATTAGCCAAATGACCAGAAAGTAGGAATGGAAAGAAAGGGACAATGGTATTTCATAGTAAATCAGAAAAAAAGAGGAAAACCCAAAAGGAAAATCTGAGGCATCCAGAATAATCTCAATCGTCTGACTAAAACCTCATCATAAGCATCTATTTTAGGATGTGATCTGTCTAAATAATAGTCCTCTTTAGAAAGTTATTGCATGACACGCAAGCGCGCACACAGGGCAAATAACAGTAAGGAAAGGGAAAGAGATGTAGCATAATAGATATAGTGTTTTATTAGTACCTGCTTTTCAGCCTCTGTAAGGTTATTCCACAGATACCCGATCTTCTTGCTGATGGCTCTCTCACGGCCATAGTACTGAGGCTTTAGCCTCGCATAATGCTCAGCAAAGAAGAAATTGTAACCGCTCCTGTTGGACTTGGGGCGAAAAGGGTCACGTAATTTCATCCGCGATCTTCTTCGTTTCCGGTGAGTAGTAATTTCAGAAGGAAGAGCACTCTGAGACATGTGCATGACCTGGGGGATATGATACAGGACCCCTTTCAGTTCATGATTACCCAAATTCACCGTAACAAGGTACCCATTATCAAATTTCCCATCGATGAACCCAGTTATTGAACTGCCAGGATGCATTTTCGCATTTCCTGCACACAAAAAGGTCACCAGATCATCACCTGGCTAAACAAATACAGCTACTTAGAAATTGTAACCAATTTACCAAGAGCAGAGTGAGAAATGTTTGTGAGGCCACTATACCATGAGGAACAAAGCAACATGAGAAGGGGGAGAAATTAATTTTAACAAAGCATCACGACAAAAGGCACCTCCTGAGCTTTTGTTGAATATGCTTTATATATTTTAATTTTCAACACGGTGATTGTACATATCACGAGCACAAATAGTGTATTGTAAATCGCAATATTTCCTCCTTTTGTTGCTTAACAAATGTCATGCAGCACCTTTTTAACAAAATCTCTTTTCCAAATTTGGCAGAACCCTAGTTGAGGAATCAACCAGCAATGCAAACAGCTAACCTTCTCATTGTGATTATGCTCTTGAAGAAAGAGATAAAATGCACAGGTTAAACTACCAACCTAATGAAACCTCTAAGCTGATGATATCCAATCATGCTCATCTGGCATAAGAGCATCAGACATAAGGGAATAACCTAAAAATTCACTGACATTCAGCAGAGAGCAACACTGGCACTTATATTTCCAAATACAAGTGTTTAACTTGCATTTCGCAAAAAGCAACTGAGAATGACCATGAACCTTATCTATATCCACATCAGCAGCAAAACTTCATTAATCATAAATGCCAACTGTGATTTTTAGTTCCAGAAGACCGTCCAATGCAGCAATTTAGACAATCTAATTTAAACTCGCCATGCCATCATGATAGTTCAAAATTGCCCAAAATATGCAGGTTTCTCAAAAGGAGGAACCAATAGGTCTCTAACTCTTTCTTTACCAGAAACGGAAAGTAAGCATTTTTTTTTTTTCGGTCATAAGAACTTCAGTGAAATTTTTTCTCTATGAAGTACACATCAGATTCTTCTGTAAATGACCCAGCTGCTCCTACTTCATATCTTTATCAATTTTTTTTTCCTTTTTCTTATTTATTTTGCCTTTTCTCACGATTCACTTTACTCCTCAGACCACTACATAACATGCTGTCTCCTTGCCATTGTTCCTTTCAATTAGTCAGTCCTTATCAACCAATTGATAAGCATGATATAATCAAAATCAAGCCATTATCTCAAAAACCAAAGGTCGTACCCTGACTGGACAAGAAACTTGTGAACGCTCCATTGTTCTGGACCAGTGACCCCTCAACCTCATTCCCACTTTCAAGATCTGCATGAATGTATGCACAATGATATGATTAATAACACTTCAGAAATGACATTTTAAAATAAGTGAAACATCACTATTTATTATAGACAGCACCTGCAGCCAAAAGTGAAGGGGCTTCTCTGTGGAAGTAATAGACCTGCTCAAAGTGATAAAGCAAGGACATATAGTACTTTCGTAAAACAAACGATGCACTGGTTAT
This sequence comes from Eucalyptus erythrocorys, assembly GCA_014182555.1. NCBI lineage: Eukaryota > Viridiplantae > Streptophyta > Magnoliopsida > Myrtales > Myrtaceae > Eucalyptus > Eucalyptus erythrocorys. The sequence continues at coordinate 31,352,247 of CM024602.1, forward strand.
TGTTGTTGGGAAGTTGAACACCACAATCACTTCCTTCCATTTACGATCTTTGATCACCTGTAAAAAGTTAAACGAAATTAGTGGAGCTAATACATCTAGCCACTGGTGGCACACTCCAAAACAAGATCATATAAATTTATCAACCGAAATGGAGCATCTTGCGAATCATGTATTCAAGTACTTTCAACAAGGTTCTAGCTTAAGACAATACAGTTCAATCATACCATATATATCAGAAAACAAGAACGAATTACTCATAATTAATTGCCGAATGCTTAAACTTTCAAGAAATAAATGAAAGCTGCATAGGGTCCAAGAACAGGTGCCCTAGTAGTTTCCAATTGAAATATTAAGTTTCAGATCACGCAATACATGGAAGAAGGAAACAAGTGTAGAATCCATACCTTTTCAAGACCACCACGTGACGTCACCTCCACAAAAAGGAGATGCAGATCAAGAGCCTTGCCTCCAACAGTAGGAACCCTGTGTGAATAATATTACAAAATTGTTTATGCCTGTCTTCCATGCCCATGTAGATGTACTTCATAATGATTTAGAAATCTATGCGTCACAAGATCTATGAAAATCAAATAAAAAGATAAACAGAGTCACAAGAAGGCGTTCAAGATAATACTAAGCCATTTGATGAGCTAATAAGTTCATTTGTATATTCTCCACCATGGAAAAAGCTCTCCTAAAGCAATAATCATAGTGGACTTGCAATCTATATTGCCTAACATTATCATGCTAATAAATATCGGGTGCTTCATATAAGAAATCTTTTTATAAGGAATTTGCAATGGAAACTCCTTGCTGTTAACATTCATGGTCTGATCACAAGCAAAGATAGCCCACACAAGATATGGGATAAGATGTTGAGCAAGGGAAAGGTACTTCGAGAAACAGATCAGCCTGAAATGGAACAAAAGGTCCATTTATTATATATCGGAAAGCTCTTACACGGCAAATCATGATGATAATGTCGTCAAGAAATTACCAAAATAGATCCTCTCATGAAGGTAACATTTATGCACATTGACATCACCCACACGAGCATAAAACAACTTCGTTCGCGATTAACTGCTCCAAATGACATTAGCTCTCTTTCAATACCGAAATGCAGATTAAAATAATGATACCGCCGTATGGCAATCATAGCCTTCTTATTCATCACTTCTGACGGTTGCACCAGTTAACAAACGATCAAAACAAGTCAGCCAGTGAAAAGACACTTCTCAAAATGGCAATTGCTCAATCCGGAAATCCACCCACCCACCCACCCCCCCCCACACACACACACACACACACAAAAGCAAAAGAGAACTAACCCGCAAGGAGTTGTGAGAGGTTAATCATATGCCAGTCAGATTGCAGACAATATTCGTTAGAATTCGAAACGGAAACTACATGCAAAACAAATCTATCTAAGGCCAACCCTCGTGTCTTTTCACAACCAAAATCTCTCTCCGAGCCACTTCGGCGAATCGGCATGCATGCACCATCTCTAAGAGCTTAAAATCCGGCACTAATTTTCAAACTGAGAAAAGGGGCACCAACTGAACCAGCCATAAACCAAAACCCAGAAACACAAGCACGAAAAGAAAAGAACAGAGAGACAAGAATCCGCCAGCCCTGCACTCAAATATCAAGACCCAGAACAGCAAAGCAATCCATTTTTCGAAAAACTCGAAAAGACTCACATGAATTTGGTGCCAAAAGACTGGTGGAAAGCCTTGAGCTTTTCCCAGAAAAGCTCCGAGCTTTGCAGCAGCTCCTCGTACTGGGCCGTCGCAGGAGGGTAAAGCTTGGAGCTTGACGCGACCGAGGGGTGCCCATTTGCGCTCTCGGAGAGAGGTTGATTTTGCGGGGATATAACCATGGCCATGGACATAGTTTTTTGGTAGGACGGGGGTTAAACAGACGAAAGATCGATGGTATGGGTTCTTTTTTTTTTCTTTCTTGCCCCCCTCCCCTGTGAAAAAAGAAAAAAAAAATGAAGAATTTACAAGTCACAGCAGGGCCTTACCTAAGTAAAGATCCCTCCTTTTGCCAACAAAGTAAGATAAAAATCCAAACTTTACTGCTAGAACCCGTAAGATAAGATCTGATTTCAGGAATAAGAGAAGGGGGCGGGGGGGTTTGAACTGTGCTGCAGAGGCGGAGAAATTTGGGGGTGATTTAGGGTAATGGGGCGGAACGAAAAAGAAGGTGACAAAGGTATGATGGGGATGATGATGATGATTTTTTCTGCCTGGATTGAGGATGTGAGGATAGGTGATGGCGGTGGTGGTGGTGGTGATTTATATATACAGGGGGGGAAGAAGAGCATAGAGATTAGCGAAATCTTAAAGTTAAGGTAGGAATTGGACGGTGATGATATTTTCGGTCAGTCCACCGGTTTAAGCAAGCCCTTTATGCTTTCCCCCATATATCTTAATAAATCCCTTGATTGATTGACTAATCTTTTGTCCATTTCCCATTATTGGCGACTCAATATTACTCGCCTTGTAATTTCTTTTCCCCTTCCCCCTTTTTTTACTTTAGTCGATCGTTCATCGAATTCACCATGTTACGTTGGTTCGATGCGATCGACCCCTAACTTTGATGTTGATGTTGGAATATCTAGGTGAAATTGCTTTTGCCGTGAACCTACTTTAAAGGAGTCGATTATTGGTTTTTTTAAAAGAGAAAATTTTATGGATCACCGCTTATTAATAACTTTACTTGGAAGGATACTTCGAAATAAGAATCTTTTTTAATGATTTCACCTCCGAAAAGTTACTCCTCCTTTCAAATTTTAACTTGAAAGTCAAGCTATTTTCAAGTGTATGTGTCCGTCATTTATTGATTTAGAACTTCTATGTTTGCAGTTTTAGGATTCATCTTGACTTATGAAAAAGTAGGTCATCGCTTTTTTACTTTCATGTGAAAGTCTTTAATTTTATTCTAATTTTAGAAATTATGAAAACTTCATAGGAATTGTCTATGAATCATATATTATAAAAATTTCAGGTTCTTAAGATTAAAAAAGGATTAATACCTTGAAAAACCCCAAACTGATACACTTGTGACAAATTTACCCCAAACTATTTTTTTGACCACGAAAAACTCCATACTGGTACACCCGTGACAAATTTACCCGGACTAACTATAAAAAAATCCTAAACTTGTACATTTATGACAAATTTACCCCAAACTAATTTATTCGACCACAAAAAACCCATAACCGATAAATTTGTGACTAATATACCCCCGCTAAATTAGATTAATACCACAAAAATCACAAAAATTATAAACTGTGACAAATAGAGTATAAAATCCCAAATTGGTATACCGGTTAATTGTCACGTGTCATTTAACTTTATAATTTAACAAGAAAATTTAACTAAAACTAACATAGGGTAAATTTGTCACAAGTGTACCAGTTTAGGGTAAATTTGTCAAAGGTATACAAGTTTGGGGTTTTTGGTGGTCAAAAAAAAATAGTTTGGGGTAGATTTGTCACAAAAAGTGTACTAATTTAAGGTTTTTCGGGTATTAACCCTAAAAATAAAATAAAACGCATGACCCGAGAGATTTGGGTATAAATTCCCATATTAAAAAAAAAAAAAAAAAGTTAGATAATCGCACCCAAACACGAGGCGATGAGTACGAGCCTTTGCCCTCTTTAAAATTTTCATTTTCCTTATTAAGCCCTTACTTTTCTATTAAGTGCACATTTGGTTTGTTACCCTTTTTAAAGGTTTGGTGATATTAAATATTTGAATTTTTGAATTTTGAACTTTCCAATAAAATTTAAATCTGCAAAACACACCGAACAATATCTTGAAATGCAATTCCACTATTTCCTCTTATCTATGCATAGTATTTATAAAATATCTCACACAAATAGTATAAATTTTGATTTAAAGTGCAATGTAGTTTCTGAACTTTTAATTTGTTTATTTTGATATCTAAACTTTAGCTCAATATGCAATGTCATCTTAAATTTTTAATTTGTTTAATGTGGTCCCTGAACTGTTAACACACATTCAATTTAGTTTTTGGATTAAAAAAATTGTTCTATATTGTCCTTTTATTAATTCAAGTTCAAAGATATTATTGAATATTTTCATATAATCCGAGAATTAGATTGAACATAAATCAAAAGTTTAGGGACTGCATCATATAAATCAAAAGTTCATAAATAATATTGTACATTGGAATAAAATTCAAGGAACAAAATGAATAAGTTTAAAATTTAGGGATTACATTATATATGAATGAGAGAGAGAGAGAGAGAGAGGTGAGGAATGGAAAGATTTTGTTCATTTTATTCCTAGACTTTAGGTAGGCGAGAGAATACCCGAGCCTGTCAAAGTAGGATAAGAAAAATAAAAGCGAGACCTTGGATTGCCCCTAGTTCTAGGGCAGGAACCTTGGAGAGAGAGCGAGAGAGAGAGAGAGAGGAGAGATCGCGACTGGTAGAAACCTGCCCATTTATTGGACAGCAATCAACATATTCCTCCTGGATATGCAGATTTATGGGCATCTGGAATATGTTGGTCAAATAGCACTGATAGCTAAGTTTTACTTTGAGAAGGCACTGAATGATCTAGCCTTTTTGAGAAGTTGCATCAGGGTGTGATAATGGACATACGTTACAAATACCATAACCAGTTCCTATGTCTTAATTAATGTGAATGAAATCGAGGTTAGTAAATCACCCATCACTCTTCGTCAAAAAAAAAAAAAAAAAAAAAAAAAAAAAAAAAACCCATCACTCATGAATTTAGAAAGCGGAAGAATATTATGACGAATCTTTCACATTCACCCTTCCTGAGAAAAGTATAGAGATGCATTGTTTCGGATTCTTCATCAATGAAGCCAAAGCTGAACAATCTCCTTCAAAGAAGTCGAATCCGACATATAAGCAGGCTTTGGGAGAGCATTGCTCTGGTCATTCAAACTTCTGCTGGAAAGACGGTCTAACAATATGAGGAAGACCGAATATAGCGTATTGACTTATTGATAAAGGAGATGAACATCTGAGAAAAAACGACAGCAGTTTTATCCAGTTCAAAGAGTCTTCTTCGCTTGATCCGTTCGCATCTGATGTCCATATGCAGGCAATGCAGAAACTAAAAGAGGGAGATGCAATTCTTGCCATGTACTGGCAACTCCCGAGAAGTCTAGCATTCTTCATGGCTCTGGAGAACATCCTTAAACTGGCTTGACAGCGCCTTGCTTCCACGAAAAAGTAGAGGCCTTCCATGGTGTGCTGAGGTGCTCCGGAAAGTTCGAAAAGAGTTCAGGAAAAGAGCTTCCTTCCCTTTGCCTTTGCTTTCCATCATTCTGCAAATTTTCAAAATAGGGACGCGTGAAATCATCGCCATATGTCATTCAGCATTGAAGAGGGTGAAACCTGTGAATTTGTGTCCGCATAATCGAGCTTCCATATGTATAGTCTTTTGCTCATTTGTGTAAATATCGGTAAGAAAAAGCTTGGTTTTACCCAACTTCCCTTCTTTTTCCCCTTTAAAGAAGCGAACTTCTTTCCGCAGAGCCAGCGAACCAGAGTGACTACTGGCCACCCCTTCCTCACGTTTTGTTCAAATTCACTCGAATCTTTGAGTTCATCTGATTCTATCGATTTGGAAAGTCCTCGCTGTTAATTACAACATTAAACTGCTAATGCGACAATGTTCACTTGATTATCGGGTTCAAACATCCGATTCGGGCAAGATCCACTTGACCCTCCCATCACCAACAGGACAGGTCGATGTTGGACCATGCCGATTGGGCATGGAAAGAGTGGTTTCTGTCTAAGAATGAAATAGTCAAGACTAACTATAAAGATGGCTCTTCCTAGATTAATTGAAAGTCAGATCCATATAATAGTAAGTCCTAAGAAAATATATGACCATGTAACAGTAAAGTAGTGGCGCGACACATATTAGATAATTCTAGCCACTAGAGAGACGGCACACAGTAACCAAAGAAGAGTTTGGCTCACGGCAGGGAGGGCTACACAAAATCCTGAAATCCCAGTCTGTAATGCCGAGCACTCAACCAGCATGGACAAACCAGACAACTTACAAACAAATTAGATATCCCCCTCCACAGAAACATTTCTTAAGCTGAAGGTGATGATGACCTTGACGTATTAGACCTTGAAACTGCTCTGGAACGTGCACTAACACTATGACACAGAGAGACTCCTAGAAGAATAGCTAACCCTCGAATACCTGCACCTAGATGAGTAGCTCCGCTTAGAACTCCTCGGGCTTATTGAGATGCTATGAGAGTAACTCTACCTTGACCTTCTCCTAAGTTTTGGAGCTTCACTAAGGGAGTATCTCCTCCTCCTCGGGAACAGCTGTTCCTAGGGTATCTTCCTCTTCCTGGTGAGACAATTCTAGAAATAGATTGACAGCAGCTCCTTCTGTGATAACGATCATCTGGTGAGTAGTTCCTGGAGTCATATGGAGAGTAGGAGCAATCACGCTGATACACTGGCGACCTACTGCAAGGGGGATGGGATCTAGAGTACGATCTTCATTGACTATAACAAGGACTTGATGCACCGCTTGGCCTCCTCAATAATTGACATAATTACAAACCACGAGATTCCCTTGCCTATGGGTCAACCATGATATGCACATCCACCACCTACACATCAATGAACTAACAGTAAGAGAGGTTACAGAAGCTCCAAAAAAAAATTGATACAAGACACAGATCAAGATTCAACTAGGTGAAGGAGAAGGAAAACAATTGGACCTTTTGGAGTAAGACATCTGGTAAGATTAAAAAATGACCAAAATTGCATATACACAATGCCATCAACCATCATTACAATGCCCAGAGAAGATGAAGAAAAGCTAGAGAAAAACAGAGCAGATAAACAGAGCAGATAACCAGCACAGCAATTCATCTCTAACCAGCACAGCAAATCATCTCAAATGCCTTAAAACAATGATTCTTGAGCAATTGATGTTCGTTCTCTAGATCATATTCTGCATATGGTTGATCCCATGACAGATATGGTTTCATAAGTCGGTTCAACAAAGAGTAATCACGTCCCCAAAACAAAGCTGAAAACCATCCTTTTGAACATCGAGCACCTAAAACTTCCATTGAACATGAGTAATTCCACACTAGAAACAAGCAAGCTACAAAGCCCCTTCTCTTAGCTCCAAAAAACAACAGGAGATCGTCTTTCTTTCTTTTCAATTTGACAAGGCCAGCCAACCTCTCACGCCCTACAAAGGAATATACAATCCTCTCACTCCTCACTTGTCAGGTACTTACCAAGATAAGAATAACAAGATATTCTCACCCAAAACATTTTAAAAGGCCAGAAAAGGAGAAAAAATTTACAGAAAGCAGGTCACTGATAACGAAAAAGTTGGAACTGATCATCATATGATTTTCAAGCACTAGTGGCAGGGGGACACGATAATCCACTACTTGAAATACCAAGCAACAACATCTGGCAAAATAGCTCAAAAGTGCACAGTTCAAGCAAATTTAGAGAACTTTCTTCTCTCATTACGTCCAGCACATCAATCAACAGACCAAGAAAACATTAAATTGCATAACCAGCATTCACTTTGCAATTTACACTTCCCCCACACAGGAAAATAACGGGAAAAGAAAGCCAGAAAGAACCACAATCGTGTCTGTTGATTATGCCCTCAGCGATTGCCCAGAACCCAGGATAAATAGCAACAAATAAATAATTTTTTTTGTATAGGATGGTTAACTGGAGTGGTTGAAACCACAATTCAAATGACACGAGGATAACAAGCATAGCACATACACAACGAGCTTAGTCGATCACATCCAGTCATTTTTGTGACAGACACAAAATGATTTTTCCCATAGCAGAGCCCCCAAGCGTCAAGGGAGCAAAGTAAATCCAGCTTCTGCCTCTTCTGCCTTCCTGCAGCTCTCTCCCTCTCATCACTGTTAAAATCAAAGTTCAAAGTTCAACTAGCTAAAGTCACAATATGAACAGGTCTTGATAATCAAAAGGCTATGTTACAATTATTAGCCCTCTAAGGGCCAGCTTGCAAAAGGCCTTACGACCAAAATGAATGTCAACCATACATACCTTTAAATTACTAGGAAGACAATGGTGGAACAGAGCCCCAAGGTGTAGACCCCAAAAATGATGGCAGTGCTGGTGGTGGAACAGGTGCAGAACTCAAGGGTGCAGACACAGATTGCACAGGATGCTGCTGATACTGCAGAGTTGCCAGAGGGGGATGCGACTGAGGCACTGTCGATGGGTTCGACAGTTGGTACTATTGATAAGGAGGGGGGGCAACACATAACCATAAGAAGGGTAAAAATGGGAATAATATTGCCCATGAGGCAGGGCCATTGCGGAGTAAGCATAATGCTGCCCCTGTTGCTGCTGCTCCGAAGGTGGCCTGTTCTCGCTGGACCCTGAGGGCCCACTGAAAGACCCTTCCTCGGAAGGAACAATTGCACCCATCCTTCAGGGGTCCATGAAAGGATAGAAGGTTCTCTCTGGCTGCAGGGGCAGTAGCATGTTGTAGTAGTGCATTGCTGGACCCTGGTCCTGAGAACCAGGCGCTTGCATTTGGCCCTGTTGCTGTGATATAACTGCCCTTGGTAGCAGCCCACCAGAAAGGACGGCTGCCTGCTGCCGTGCAACTTCTGAACCTTCAGTTTGTGGTTTTGGGGCTTGAGGTCTACCTTACATCATCTTCAGCCTTAACCCCTTTATCACCAGTTTATTTGAGAGCTCCTCTGCAGCTTTTTTCTGCACCTTCCCTGCTTGTATATGTCACAAAAGCACATGCTCGTTGAAGCACCATCCTTATAGAATCAATTTCAATGTGGGCGAAGAAATTATCCCTCAAATTCTGCTCGGATACCCTTACATCAAGGCCACCCACATACAGGGTTCTGATGCTCTCATCCTCAGGGGGCTCCAATGAGGGCATCTCCCTAGCCTTGTTAAGCAACTTTAGAGCCACTGGAGCATTTACTCTGGAAATATTATGCAAAAATCCATTAAAATAAGCAATCAAATTCTGACATATATGCCTATGAAGCAAGTATAAGATGTTTTTAAAGAGTGTACATCTTAACTGTGTGAACAAAAAAAAGTAAGACATTAGCAAAGAGAATCTACTAGATGGAGCTGACATTGACAAAGGAAGGGGTAATAGATGTCGTATACACAAAGACAATGTTGAGCAAATTGTGTGCTCCCCATTAAGATTCAATTATCAAAGAACCTTCATTATTCTTACACTCGTCAAGAAGTCTGAGTAGACTACATAATCATCTAGCCGGTCATGTGAAACATTACCTCACTTACACAAAACGGCAAGAGAAATTCCTCTGAAAAAAACTCATTCTAATTGAGAATTTGGCTGACAGCATTAACAACAAATGTACAGATGAAAAGCTTCACCTGGAGCTACCAAAACCTGGCCAATGTTTCACTTCTAGTGGGCCTAATAAATGGCACTATCAGTGTGTACTCCCTTGCATCCTTTCTCTTTATCGCCATGTCAAACTAAAATATAAAAGAGAAATTCCCGCAATAATTGCAGTATAAGATTCTTGAGGATCATAACTCGACACAATAGCATGAATAGATGTTTTTGAAAGCCCCTCAAAAAATAACTCACAACATAAGAAGAAAATAGAGAACAATCTTCACTTTAGTCTCAAAAGAACATAGAAAGATAAAAGAATTTAAACATAATCCATGAGATGAACTCGCCCAACTTTCCTATATGAACTCATTTAAATATGCAAAAAGAGGGAAAAAAAAATTCGTGAATAACATTTAAATTCTCAACTAAAAGGTAGGTCAAAACTTAAACCAAAATGCATTAAGTTAAGTAGCTTTGCCAGGGGGGATAATAACATACCACGCACCCAAGCAGATGAAAAGACAAATATCAAGAAAAGAACATTAAAGTAACATCAAACAATGAAGGGCCAGTTTTATGTAGGAAGGGATGAAAATTTTCATAATTTGGTACTCTTTTCTTCTCAAAAAAATTTAAAATTTCTCCCATTTTCTTAACCCACTACCAATATTCCTCACCTCTCCCTCCTCCCCAAAAAAATCATTAGAGTCTCGAATGCATGAGCATACTTTTGGTAACATATATAACTTGCAAAGAGGCTCTCTATTTCACACCAATACAGTTTGAGATCAAGAAACCAGGAAACCCTGAAATGTGTTCATCCAAGGGCAAGAACATGGATATGCACGGCGAGGGACTAATTAAGGAGGTTTTGCACAATAAATGCAATGCAAGGCAAGAGACATGCCCAGAGTAACGATCTTTTATATTTTGCTGAGACAACTCCCCAGTTACTGGCATTTCATGCCTATATGGACACTCAGCACCTCTGGTGCACTCCCCCTAATATAGAAGCTGCAAACACATGCTTTGTTTCTTTTGTAATACGACGTTGTTCTTTGAAGTCTCAGAATAGTATCATTAGGCCAAACCTTGCGATATGACGATTCATAATCTAATTCAGCCCTAGCCAGCACAGTAATGGTAACAAGTTTCATGAAAATACTGAACTACTGGTGAGACTCACTATCAATCTCCACATAATATAGTTTCATGGTTAAGCATATAACACAAAGGTCCACCCCAAATGATGAAAAAGAACAATGAGCATATACAGAAGTACATTAGAATAACCTACATACTGAAGAAGGGAATCATATTAAGGTTCTCTATTTATCACGGAAAAGTGCAATGACTAGCAAAACATTATCATGCAAAGACCTTTCAAGGATGGGTTGAAGCCTGTGAATGTAGTGCTATCCACGCAAGCCATTGGGTAGCCTAATTCTTTCAGTGAACAATATGAAACATACCATTTAAGGGTGAAACTTCTCACCCCTGGCACCAGGATCATACTTATCCTATGAACCAACTCGGCATAGCTCTAACTAACTAAAGATGGATATGATAATCAAGGCTCTTTGCTAATAAAAAACAACTGCAATTATTAGAAGAAAATTTTTATCCAAAGAAATCTCCTTATTGATCAGAGCTCATTTGTACTGCACCATCTCTAATGCAACTCGAACCCATTTAATAGACAATATGACAAATTCAAGCACAATATCTCTCACCACCACCGTCTCATATCAGGTGCATTTAGCCTAAGAACCTCCCTTTAGCAGAATTTATCACAAACCAAGGGATGTCCACAAGCTACCCCTCTTAACAGCCTCACTGTTTCCAAAATTCTCCAAATTATAATGCGAATGCACATGGATGGGAGTGAAAACTTGAAGTGCAACTGTGCAAGCAAGGACGGATGTGGGCTCGGTGCATGAGAGAGAGAGAGAGAGAGAGAGAGAGTACTTTTTGATCATGCTCCTCCGCGAAGTACTCCCTGTTAACATCACTCTTGGGAATGGCGTCGTGTGAGCTGATCGATAAAGCAGTATCTCAAACCTGAACTGGCAACCCATATTTGAGATCCAAAGGCAGACTTGACAGACATTTTTCAACTTGCAATAAGTCAGGCAAATTTCAGTTTTCTTGTATCTAGCATCGCGACCTGGTCCCCACCTGTAATGGACGGTGGCAGATTCTGCATTCAATTATATATGCCCAACAGCACAAAGAGAAAGATAGGCCAGAAGATAACAAATCAGAGCATGGCACTATAAACCCTTCAGCTAAGGAACCTTAAAAAGGGCAAATTGCAGGAAGACTGATACGATTAACGAGGTAGAATATAAAGAACGTAAAAGCAAACTATGCAGCATGCAAAGAACGTGGCCGAGAGCTCGCAAGGAGATGTAACGGGCCATGCGAGGGGGGGTGTATTCATGGTCAGCGATCCAAGCCAACCTCGTCTCGAGAAAACCGGAACTAACTACAACCGCAATCTATCGAACAAGAAACCCTCGTTCCGGAAAAAGAAAAAGACGGGCAAATGAATTAGAAACTAAGGGCAAAACCATTCGAGGGAAGGACTGAACGGGTCAATGCAGCGTACAGCGGCACTGTTCCAGTGTAGTAGGCTCGCTGATCAGCCGTTCTGCTGCTGGGCTACTCTAAAACAGCTCGCTCAGCGAGCCGATACAACAATGCGCGGCGCTCGTCCTGCGGCCTGCGGCGATGCCGGCTTCGAATTCAAGCTGCCGCCGAGAGCGGAATGACCAAGAGCACGGTATCTGGAGGTGGCGAACACAGGAACCCAAGGGAGAGGCGCGGAGCGAACCGGCGAAAGAGGGAGATCGGAGCTCTCCGGATTAGGGGCTCTGGTTGTAGAAGCCGATCGCCGGTGCAGGCTGCAACGGCGATGGAGAAGCGCGGGAAGGGATTGGTACCAACGAGCTAAGCACTTTCTCATCTTTTTCCTTTTTTTCCCCCTCTTTTGTCACGAGAAATTTCAAATTGGGGCCCGAAATACAATTGGTTTTTTTCAAAATAGACGTCATTTCAGTGAAGGCTTGCGATAACGATAATAGTTTCAAATAAAGACCGATCAAGTGCATTTTCGCTCGGCAAGATGAACAAGGAAGAGAGATGGTCTTAGGCCCGATTGATAACCATCCAAACAGAGGCTTGATTGTGATTCTTTGTTCCCGAAAGTAGTTTGGGAACAGAATCATATTTAATAAAATTTTTGTTCTCATGAATAAATTTCTATTTCTTTGTTTCCGGAAGTAAATTTGAAACAGAATCAACAATAAAAACAAAAAGTTGATTCTTGTTGCTAAAACAAATCAAAGAATCAAAACAACTCTTTTTATTCCATTTTCTCTTCTTCTTCTCTTTTCTTTTTCTTCATCGACCGCCCTATTTGCCACCGTCCACCGTCGGTCGTTGGCAAGACCCCAATGAGTTTGTCGGTAGCCAGGAGGGGCTAGGCGAGGTTTGCTTGGCCTCGGCGAGGCCGAGCCTCGACGAGGTCGGGTGAGCCTCACCGTGGGCCTCGCCCAACCCCGCCAGTGGCCAGGCAAGCCTCGCCCAACCCCGGCCTGGCCACCAGCGAGGCTTGGCCAACGAGGGCTGGCAACACTTCGATAAGATCGCCGGCCCTTATTTGACCGATCATCGGTTCGGCGACCAACCCGAAGAAGAATATGAGAAAAAAGAAAAAGAAAAGAAAAAAAGGAAAAAAGTATAAAAATTATTTAAAAATTAAAAGAAATTGATTTGTAATAAAATCAATAAGCACGGTATCAAACGCAATTCTATTACAAAATAAAAAATTTTGGATAGTTATCAAATGGCTTAAAATGTTTATAATCTGTTCCCGGGAACATAATAAAAAAAATCATTTCTGATCATAATCTATTCTCAGGAATAGAATCGTTACCAAACGCGCCATTAGGGACCGATTAAAGTAACAGTTGAGCCAGTGCCAAACAAGAAAGTAATGATGTATTTCATAATCATTCTTTTTACAAAAACAATTTCTATTTAAAAATGTTTTTTTCTAATTGTATTTGTTGGACAAACTTCTGAGCATTCGAAAACATTCAGTATTTGTTCAAAATTTCTATTTTTGACATAGAAATACATTTAATACATCTCAAAATTTTTATGACTTTGAATTTTTTAAATTTTTTAATAATTTTATTACAATTTTTTTCCTTTTTCTTTCTTCCTTTTCTTCTTCTTCTTCCTCATGCTGATCACTAGCTTCGGCCATGGCTAGCAACCTGCCAGACAAGGGTCAGCAAGGTTGAGCCTCGTCAACCTAAGCCTCTTAGGGGAAAATGGAGAAAAAAAGGAAAAGAAAAAAGACTTGATTGTAGAATTATTCTCGAGAATAAATAAGCAATCTTTTGTAACTTCTTGATTTTGCTCGAAATCTATTTCTAAGAACAAAAAAGTTATCAAATGGATTTTTATTCAATTTTTTATTTCAGGGAATAAAAGCATAGAACCAAACACAGTTTAGCATGTTATTAAATAGGCTCTAATTGATTAAATAGAGATTTCCTTCGCGCAATGTCCAAATCAAAAGCCGCCCCAGGCAAAGGAACCCGAGGGAACAAAACGAGATGACATTTTTGTTCAGTCAAAGCTCGTTGCTCGCAACTCTAAGGATCAAATTGGGGGACGGAAACGGAGGAACCCCCTAGGAGATAGAGTCTAGTGTTGGCCCTCGAGCTCTCTATCGTTCGGCTTTTTCTCGTTCTTCCGGCCATCGAGCGTGGTTCCCTTTTTCTCTCTCGTCTGTTTTTTTTTTTTTTTTTTTTTTTTGGTCTGGTAGTGCAAAAAATGCCGATGTTTATACCAAAGGAGACACCGACACTTTTCGAAAGCTTCCATGTCATCGACACTTTTTTTTATCGACATGTGTCGGAAAATTTGATACTTGATCAACTTTTTTTATATTCTTCAACATTCGAGTTGAAATTCTGACATGCGAATTTTCCACACGTGATTTTGACACAATGGGTCAATTTTAAATTTTTTAATAAATGAGGGTTTAAAATATATATATATGTTAAAAAATAAAAATGAAAATAACAAATGGGGATAAAAAAAATTTAGTCTTCTCTTCTCTTCTCATTCTCGCTTTCCATAATATACAATTCATCTCCATGTTTTTTTATCTTCTCTTCCAACACGTTCGACATGCGAGTTTAGATTGTGAATTGCTTTTTTTATTCTCCAAGCTTACATATTATTGGAATAGAGTTGAATTTGTCAAATTAATACAATGAATTATATTAATAAATGATAGATTAATGTTTTTAGTGTAAATTCATTATAGACTTTTTATTTATTTATTTATTTGTGAATTTAAATCAAATTAATTTTATTGAAATAATCATAAAAATGATAGTTTATTAAGTATATATAAAAATATGCATTTAATATATAACATATCACAGCATGTCGGAATGATCTATTTTTTCAAAAACGACATATCAGTATATCGTGTCATGTCGTATGTCACTTATCGCTACCAGTATTACTTAGTTTATACTCACCGACAAGAAAGTTTTCACGGTGATATGCTTCGTCCTTTGACTTTGCTGATGAATCTTTGATTTTGTTTGTGCGGCTGGGGGGAGTGGGAAAAGCAAATGTCCAAAGTGGATTATGCTCGGGACAGAAAAGGACGTAATGAATAGAATAGACTATTAAGATGCACCCTAAGAGGTTACCTCTTCCAGCAAATGGTTGAATATTTAATTTCAAACTAATCAGAAGTCCTGACCAAAAAAAAAAAAAAAACTAATCAGTAAGTCAGAGATCTCGAAATCAATTCGTAGGTGCAGAAGAGACAAAGATGAAGACTAACGCCAGGCGACCATGATGACGACAGCAACGTTCGAGAAGAAGAATAGAAAGAACATGGGTCCGGTTGGGTTCCGGGTCAAACCCACGCTCCTTCACCGGCTTTGACAAGTCAATTCACAGAGCTGTCCATTCTTCATGGGCAATGATTGAAGGAGAAATTTTTGCTGAGCATTGTGGCTTGAGTTGGGTTGGGTGTGGATATGGATATGGGCCCGAATCCAGATTGGATCGCTGAATTTGTATTACGAAAAAATGAGTCAACGTAAATTATTGATGGTTACATCGGAAGCGGACCAGACCGAACCTAATCCACTTAAATGACAGCCCTACTCACTGGGGTGCAGTGGTGGCACCATTCTGCTACTGGGCTACTTCGAAACAGCCTAATCAGTGACTCGACACGACACCGCGCCATGCTCGTCTCGCTGTGATGTTGGCTTCGAATTCAAGCTAACCACTGAGAACGGAATGACCAAAGAGAATGGTATTTGAAGGCGGCGAACACGAAACCGAGAAGAGAGGCGTGGACCAAACAAGCGAAAGAGCGAGATCGGAGGAGAGAAGAAGGAGATGGAGAAGGATTGTATTGTACCATGCGAATGCAAGGGTTGTCGTCGAGGCAGGACTTGCAGATGATGGGGAAATCGGAGCGCTCCCGTCCGTCGGCCTATGCGTCCCTCAGCAACCGGTGCGCCATCCAAATGAGTATATTTAAAACTTAGCTGTTTTCTTTTTTTCGTTAATACCACGAAAATCCAAATGAGTATATTTAAAACAAATTTAATCTTAAATTAGTATATCTATGATAAATTTATAAATTATTAAATTGGACGACACGTGATAATTAACGAGTATATATTGATTTGGATTTTACCCTCCGTTTATCATAGTTGTTTCGGTGATTTTAATTTAATTCAACGGAAACTAATAAAGGATAAATTTTTCATATATATTTAATGAAAGTTTGGTTAAATTTATCATAAGGTACACTAAATTGAAGTTTTTTGTGGTTAAAAAATTAATTTTGAAAAAATTATCATCGAGTATGCCAATTTGTATCTTTGGGATTTACACTTCCTTTCTTTTCCTCTTTTCTAAGTGGAAAGTCTCTTAACTTTTGATGAATCACCACTTACACATTTTTAATTTCGCAAATGAAATTGGCAAATCTTTAAATAAAATTTCACATTGGAATAACCAAATCGCCTCTCCTCCCTCAGAAATCCGATCATCTCCCCCGAAATCTCAAACCTTTGCCCTATTGACAGATCCTGCAGTTGTCACTGATGGTTTAATCCCACGAGGACTAGGATTAGAAATTAGAAAATTGAATACCGGCCTTTGAAATTTGGTTCGGTAGAAGCAGCGGTTTCATGAAGCTACTCTGCCTTAATTCATCGCCGGCAAGTGTCTCCCATTAATATATTTGAACATTTACTCGCTAAACAGGGGGAGAGTTTCTAACACAGGCAATGGTGGCTTAAAAATCTCATAGACCTAGCTAGCTGAAAATGACATTTCTTCTTGCACACCCGTAATATAGTTCCTATAGCTGGTCCTAAATCGGTCGCTCTGTCGATAGGGAGCACATCTCATGCCTCCGGAATTAAAGAATCGTATCTTAAATTATTGAGAAATTGAAGATCATAAGAAAATCATGGTTCTTTCACAACCAGCTGAGGTAACTATCTTTCGTTTGTCTTCATAGTCAGTATCTGTATATGAATAGGCAAATTATGAGAGGAGTCTTGTCTCCGTGAATTTTCAAATATAGTCTTCCGGTGGTAGCAATACTTTTCCTATCTGGTCTGCTTGCATACTCTCGTGTTGCCGAGAAAAATATCTATCCTAGAACTGGAGAATGACCATTACATCAAAAAGCAGGTGCAAAATGTGGATTATGGCGGATGTGTCACTATGTAGTGGAGTTTATCATTGTGGTGAAAGAAAAATGTGGAGGTTTTTTTGGTTTACTACCTTTTCCAAAGGTGTTCATGCAGAAGTTCTAAATATGCAGAGCCAAACATCATGGCCTAAGAGGATGCGTATGTTGATGTGCTCTTAAAGCTATCTTGTCTGACCGTTTCTTCTGCACTTTGTGCCAGAATAACTGAAAGAGATCCCAGTTTGGGCATGCACCTACATGTCTCCTCTCCCATGTAAAATTTAGATTTCTGAAAAGCTCTACTTACCAATGAGCCACTTTGCCGCCAGACCCTATTCCCTTACATAGCACATACACACTTTTCAGCCTATCATATTGGACTCTAGAAGCCTATTAATGACCAAGACAGAAATGATGAACGCTATCTTACGCGAGAAAGGGTCTTTTTAGCTACTTTGCAAGAGCCTTTTAACAATTTCTGATGCATGCACCGTTTTCCTCTTTTGGCGGAGGAAGGAAGATCCCAGTACCAGTTGCACGAGTTCTGGTGCATTCCACTGGCATCACTGCTGCCTAGGCACCGGATTTATGGTGAAAAAGTAATATCGCTGAATCTGAACATTCAAATTATTCAAGTTTGATGACATTACAGTTGCTAATCAAGTGTTGATGGCTATTGCGCCGATGCATACTTAGACAGTTCGAGCAGATATAGTCGCAGTATTTTTCTAAAAAAACCACACTGTTAATGAATTTCCATCATTTCTTAAGAAGCGTGTGAGTTCCTTATAGTGACATCTTAAATATATAAAATGGGGTTACTTCAAGGAATGAGCCAAAACTTTTATTATATATATATATAGAATGACGTACTCATCATTTTTTATGGAGCATATGAGTTCCTCGTAGAAATCATGAATTTTGGTAAATTTCATTATGAGCTACTTAAAATAGGAGCTAATTGTTGCTGTGGAGAAGGCACTGTCAATGTCAGGAAGGTGATTTTAAATATAATTTTATGATTGCCTATCATTCCCTAATTGTAAATACAGTTTTTTAATTTGAAAATTTAATGCATACGCACAAACCACGTGTTTCCTTACTTAGACACTAATGCTTTCAAAACGATGAAAATCTCTTGCTGATTCGGTCAAGAAAGGAGGGAAGGGAATCGATGCCGAATCGTATTCTTCTGACAAGGGCAAGTCACATTCCTATGTGAATAAATTTCCATCCAATAATTCATTGGGGCAGCAAGAAATTCATTACAAATTGATGTAGATGGATAAATAATATGAAAAGAGAATCCAACCGATTAGATTCGAAGACGCGGTATGCGATATAGACTTGTCAAGGGCAAAGCAAACTTTCTTTAATCCTTATGCGTTATTCTTACTTGAAGAGCCGATCTTGTCTAATACCAATTAAACCACGAGGATCGATTGGTTTTTGGTTTAAAAACTAATCGATGAAATAGGGAAACATCTTGACCCTATAGAAAAGATTATCCTTTAGAGGAGATGAGTATCTTAACGTCATAAATAATCACATGTCATAGATAGTAAATTCTCGTGCCCATTGTTGTAAAGATCGAAACATGCAATCAAATTTGAACCCTTTTTTTTAAAATTAGGTATCAAATCCTGGCCGTCAATCTTTGAGAAAAATGCTTTGGCTAGCAAATCTAACTTCTATTCACCATGCCTATGATAGGGAGTTACCCTTGGGGGTATAGAAGGAATCGGCAATAAATCATCAGCTCACACAAACATGTTCCTTTAAGGTAAAAATGAGGAGAAATAAAAAAGGGTTAAAAGCACGAGACGAGGAACACGTGTCGGGCGGGATGTCGCCACATGACAATCAAACTATATAATTATTAAAGGTGAGTAAAGACAACAACGAGGATCCGTGGCGCAATGGTAGCGCGTCTGACTCCAGATCAGAAGGTTGCGTGTTCGATTCACGTCGGGTTCAAATCCCCCTCTCCTCCGGATCTCCTTTTTTCATTCTTTATATTTATTTTATCCCTTTTTATTTTTTTAAGGCAGCTTAACACGGTCAAATGCGTTTCTTTATAGTCTGTATATTTTAGCTCCGTCTTTTTGGGTCTGATTGAGTTGCCCTTTTCAAAAGGCTTACTTTTTATAAGCTTTTAATAAACCATTCTTCTCTTCCTATGACCCGGCTTCGCGCGTCTGGGTCAACCATCGCGACTCCGATTGCCGAGGGCCTTCGACTGGGTGCGCGCCACCCTCGCCGCCGCCTCGCCTGGCCTCTTCCGCCGTCGCCGGCGGCGCCGGAACGATCCTCAAAGCCCCTCGATCTTCTCTGCTCGCATCGCATCGCATCTCTCTCTCCAGGATCTCCTTAGTTTCTCCGAACGGCGGCAGTGATTTTCTCGGGGTTTCGCTTCGGTCGTCTTTCGGACCGGTTCCTCTGCAACGACGCGGTGAATTTTCCGGGAAAAATCCTCGGACAGAAAATTCGATCCTCGAATCGTGGACTCTCGCGCGCGCACCGCGAGGCCATATAAGACCAGGGCCCTCGTTTCGCCACGTGGCGCGTATTTTCAGCGGCTACGTTTCCCAACCCCGTACAAAAAAAATAAAATGCAAAATGATGAAAATTCCTCACCTTCTCACCTGCCCGCTCTACTCTCCTCCTTCGTCTCTCCCCGCCGCCGCCGTTGCGGCCCGCGATGTCTGCGATCCTGAGGAAGATCGTGGAATTGGCCCGGCCGCCCTCCGTCGCCGCCGGCGGGGCTGCCTCGGCCCAGCCGCCGTCGTCCCTGGGGGACTTCGAGAAGCTCCCGGCGGACGTGCTGGTGCAGATTCTGCGGCTCCTGGGGCCGAAGGACGCGATGCGGACGAGCCTGGTGTGCAAGTCGTGGCGGTCCCTCGTGTCCGACGATCGCCTCTGGATTCGGTTCCTCCACGAGGAGTGCCCGGGCCAGCCCTGGGAATCCATTTTCTTCGCCGAGACGCATCTGCGGCACGGCTACCCGATTCAGTGAGTTCTTTTCCGGCCGTTTCGGATGCGAGTATAGATTATTCGGTTCGTAACGATTGATGTGATCGCGATCGTCGATTTGTCGTTCGTAACGTGCTTTTGGAGAGGTCTTTGAAGTCGATTTAGGCGATGATTTTGTGGAACTAGATTGAGGAGTAGTTGGTTAATGGAGGCGAAAGCATTGCAGGACGGTCCCTAGTGGGGTGCCCGAGCTATCGTTCATGAGTATGTACAGCCAGCGAGCGCAGGTACGCGGTGCCGTCATAATTGATGGTAAGCCCCCTGCTTCTCGAAGGCGATTCGATACCCATTGATTTCATGTATATCTTGATCATAGTGTTCTCATTGCCTCTTTCGTTGTCTTGAGCTAGGTGGTTCTGGATATTGCAAATATGGTTGGAGCAAATACAATTGTCCATCTGGCAGGTCAGCAACCTTCCTGGTAAGGATTCAAGAATTCACATTCCCTTAATTTTAGCGAGGCCCGTGGGAGTCTGGGGACATCATGAGACACGTCTTCATTTGCGTGAAGCCTCAGTACCAGAAGTTGCATCTGTTTAAATATTATTGGATAATGTGTAGGAATTTGGCAATATCGAATCTCCAATGCATGCCAGACTTCGGCATTTTTTCGCAACGATGTACAGCAGGTTCTTCTCTCTCCTCTTAATTTGACTTTGGGAATTCTAGTAATCTGCAATGATCAGATTCATTGAAATTTTAATTCTACCAAGAATTTTGACGTTTTCTTTTTACAAAAATTATTTAAACCTTAGACTTCGTTATTTCCTGTTAATCTCGAACTTCTACATTTAAAGATGTGGATTCTGATATATTGCAGGATGCAGGTGAGGCCATCAAATCAGCCAATCGTTGTGTCCATTCCAATCTGCCACTATGATGGTGAGGAAGTTGCTTGCATACCATGTATTGTGGAAGTAGTGTCTGAACCCAGATCTTGATGCTTCCTTGTCAGAGCCCCTCCATATGGCAAATTGCATTGTGCAGTGATATAGACTGATCATTTCTCATGTCTTCACTGTATAATACAGTTTGTATCCTTCATTAGTTTTAACCTTTGTCCAAAAAAGGGAATCTAATATTGTCTTGAGAGACTAGACCTTTTCTTTTTCTTGTTTAGATACTGAATCTGCAAAAGCATCAAGACGGCAGCTTAAAGAGGCCATCTACTCTACTTTATTTGAGATGAATGTTCCCGCTGTCTGTGCCATTAATCAGGTTTAAATATCATTTCCTTTACTACGCCCTTAGTTGTTTGAATATTAGAGACAGGAGAAAGAGAATTGTGGATTGCGTGTTATCCTTATTTGCGATGCGTTGTTACCAACTAGCAAGCTAGGTCTGCTCTGAAGCATCCGTTTGTGAGTCTGCCAACAAACATTCAAATGCACACTTGCCAAATGTAAATCACTTACTTGGTCACAGAAAAACCAGAAAAAAAGAAAGGGGGGCAATTTTTTATCGATTGTATAACGATTTAGATTTCTTGATGCACAATCACTCTAGTCGGGTGCTTTCTTTCTCTTGGTGAAATGTGCGTTTGTGCTCGACTTATTGAGAATTGAAAGACCTTGCCATACCTATTGCTAGGAACTTTCTTCTCCTTTTTCATTTCAAACTGGTTAATTTTCTTGCTTTGAGCATAAACTCTTCATGCTTCTTTACCAAAAAAATAAAAAAACTCTTCATGCTTCTTCTTTGACTGTAGGCAACGTTGTCACTCTTTGCAGCAAGGCAAATTTCAGGAATTTCCGTCAATATTGGTTTCCAGGCAACCTCCATTGTTCCAAGTAATCATTTCTTCATTTCTATTTATGAGTGATGCAGCTTTAGTTTCTGGTGGGAGTGAGATGCCAATCAGCCCTCCTGCCTCATCTAGTTTCTTCACTTCTTCTCAGGAAGTGTTACATGGACCTAAATCTGTTAGTTCATCAATCCCATAGAAATCCATTTGATGGTTGGAATTTGGTGGTTTCAGATCACCTGTTCATCTATGCTTAACTTAGTTGTTGATTTTGGTTCTTCTTGCGAAACATTCTCTTATTTGTTTAACATGAACTCATTGTGTTCTAGAAAACTTCATCAATCTGTATTAAATTTTCAGTAGAAGAGAATGCAAATGTTTGTTAGTCTAATATGTAAAGAACACTATAAAAGATGTTATATAGAATGTGATCATAATCTTGACGTCCCAAACAGTTTTGATCTCATGCTACCCCTTCTTCAAAAAACTAAATTTCAAGCATTTTCTGATGTTAAAAGGTTGACAGTGAGATAGAGAGTGTACATTTAACACACTAGGTTCATGAAAAATATAATGGGATGGTGAACCTCTGTAATATCTAAATGCAAAATCGCTGCTTCCCGCTTTTTGTCTGTTTTTTTATTCTGTAAGATCTGAAACTTCCTAATTTACCCCATTTTCTCTTTCTCTCCCCAAGTTTTGCATGGTAAAGTTATGCGCAAGGTAGGTGTGGAAGTTACGGGACTCGGAGCTTTAAGACTGACAGGATTCCTCCGGGAGCTGATGCAGCAGAAGAATATGAGTTTTGAGTCATTGTATACCATCCGGACATTGAAGGAGGTAACACATTCTTCCTTGATGGTTGAGCAGGGTTCACTCGTATCTTGTATTCCAGAGTGCATTGGATTCTTTCTAAATCTCTCCGTTCATTTAAACATGCTGCAAAACAGTGAGGATTCATCAGCTGACTCCCCATGACAATGTTAGTCTGTGCAAGAATGGTACCTGGACCAATGGAATTTCTAATAAAGTCTGACCAGGTCCTGTCCTTTATGAACACTCTTGGTTAACAAGACTAGAAAAGGGACTTGAGGTCCCAAATGCTGTTGCTTTTCTTCTGCAGTTACAACTTTCTGCTAATCGACTCGATCCTCTCTATATGTGGAACATTTGAGTGAAATCGTATGCCTAAAATTTGTTTCCTCTTCATGATCCACATAAAATTTGAGGCAGATCTTGGCCACTCAAGCATGAACTCAAGCTGTACAATGTCTAACCTATTTTATTGGCTTCTTCAAGCTCATCTTTTACACTTACGTAGCACCACCATCTGATGTCTGCTATTGTTTTCATTTTGGATGAAATGGAAATGCAGAAGCTATGTTATGTTGCGGCTGATTATGAAGCCGAGTTACGCAAGAACACGGAAACAACTTATGAGCATCCAGTGGAAGGGTCATTTACTCTTTCCAGAGAACGCTTTCAAACAGGAGAGATTCTATTTCAGCCTCGCATGGCAGGAGTGTAAGATCATCTCTTCCATTTGCCATCAACTTTTTGATGTTTGAGGAGCTTAGTGCTCTAAGTCTTATATAGATTTTCTCAGACAAATGTCGACTGCCTTATGAAAGCAGATTCTTCATCTGTCTTATTTGTCTCCAGCCTTTCTCTCTCTTCTCTCTCTCTCTGCATTTTGTAATTCAACACTGCAGTCTTTTTTCGGACTTTGTCAGATGAGAAATGCTTTTGTTGAAGTTATATCATATGCTTCACACAGACAAACAATGAGCTTGCACCAGGCAGTGGCACTTTGCATAGAACATTGCCATATTGCAGAGCTAAATGCTGATGACACATGGTTCAAGACCGTGGTCTTGTCTGGAGGAACAGCGTGTTTACCTGGACTAGCAGGTATATGCTGTCTGCTCCTGTATCAGCATTCTTGCTAGAAAATGCTATGCAATGAGCAATTTTTTTTATGCCTCGATAATCATACTATGAGAGTATTTGTGAATTACCGTTCAGGTCCCAAATTTTGACAAAATAATATTTGATGTGCATTTGAAAATTTTTGTTCAGAGAGGTTGGAGAAAGAATTGCATGGACTTCTTCCCCCTTCCATTTCAAGTGGGATCAGGGTCGTAACACCGCCTTTTGGTGCAGATACTGCTTGGTTTGGGGCTAAGCTAATAAGCAATGTAAGGCTTCTTCACTTTCCTTTGCCATTTAAGGTCTAATCTTAACTGTGTATATGCTGCTTCCATACATATTTAAGATCTAATCTTCGACGAGCCAAAAAAAGTTGGGGGAGGAAGACTTCCTCTTCAGGCTTTAGGTGGATTCTGATTTCTTTAGACATTACCTTGGTTTCTGGCATAACACAGTTGAGCACATTCCCTGGGAACTGGTGCTTGACAAAGAAGCAGTTTCGACAGAAGTCTAGGTTCAATCTCTTATGGTGAACGCCCAGCGGCTTCAATCTGTTAAGGCTGGTGCTGATCTGGGCAGCAGTGAACCCTTGAGGAAGTTGACTGGACAGAGAAAATCAGCGTTTTGTTCTTCTCAGACAACAAACACTTGAAGCTAAGATGGGTAAATACACGATTAATTGGCGTCGCAATTCGGCCTTCTCTTTTCCTGTCTGACTTGTCCATGATGTTCAAGATCTTGCTAAATAATCCTGGCATGAGGATTCCGCTTTTGCTATGTTCCTCTATGTGCGTAGATTACAACACGTATTGAACACGTGTTGTGAGTACATTTCAAGTGCCAACGATATTGTAATTGAAGAATTGCTCAGAATAACATGGTGAATCTTCCTCATCTCAAGTTCTCTCTCAGATCTCTCTTCATAAAGTTACAAATTGTCACAGGGGTATAGACTTTTCGTGCTCACTTTTGAATTGCAACGGTTCGGATCAACTGTTCAATCAAACCAGATGTGACCGGAAATTTTTTCAAAAGAAGTACCTCTCTCTCTCTCTCTCTACAAGTTCGGCTCAATCACTAGGTGCAACTGAGATAGTCACGTCATCAATGCACTCGGCCAGGGAAACTAAAGTATGTTGCATTCCAGACTCTTGAAACGACGACCATCCGAAATGCTTTTGTTCCTCGCAAGAATTGACCATTCGAAAACTATGGCACTTCGGGGGCAGGTGCGTATCAGAAAATTAGTAGATGGAGGCCGTCAAGGCTGGTGGCCGTATTCCTCGAATTTGCAAAAGGACAACAATCACAGGACCTGAAAGACACGGACGACGACCAAGCCAGGTGAATGTACTAGCACAAGAGGTGCACTGCATTTGATTTGAGCCCCACTGTCAGTGGCTAAGGTCGATGATGGTCGTGCCGGGCATTCGGGAAGAAGAAATAAGATTGCACGCCAATCGCAGCCTTAGCCTAAACTGGAGGGTGGCGTAACTCCAGTGAGAGATAGCAGCAACTGTTCTCAACCGGCAATGCGTCTGTGAATCAACAAAGGAGGAACGACTTTGCTTAAACCAAACCAGGTACAAAACCATACAAGGCTACAGAAAATCAAAAGAGAAGAAATATTGGACGTAGCCTATCGGTTTTCATCAAAGTCCACAAAAAGTGAGAGGAGTGCGACGCAATGTGCCAATGGTAGCAACAAGCGAAACCGTCGTGGACGCTACTCATCGCAGCACCTCGACTTCGACCCTGATGACATCTTGACTGGCTGAAGGAGGACAGCATAGTTGGGACAAACTCGACTGGGTCGAGGAGACGAGGAACCAGTGGTGTTGGAAGAGAGAG
The DNA here is from genome assembly GCA_014182555.1 of Eucalyptus erythrocorys. Taxonomy (NCBI): domain Eukaryota; kingdom Viridiplantae; phylum Streptophyta; class Magnoliopsida; order Myrtales; family Myrtaceae; genus Eucalyptus; species Eucalyptus erythrocorys. The sequence continues at coordinate 31,377,976 of CM024602.1, forward strand.
ATGTAGCAGGATGGTCTTCAAAAGGAGCGATGCAGAAGAAACAGCTAAAAGGAGGAGGGGAAATTCGCATTGAAAACTTTCATGAAGGACACTCTGCAGAAAGAGGACACGATCGTAAAAGAAACTCGTCCATCCACAGCAGCATCAGCTAACGACTAACCGAAACCCACGGGAGTTACAACTTCTCAGATATAACAAAAATCAAAGTGTAAACATCCATACGAAGATAAAATAACTCTTGCAATAAAAAATAACACAACAAAGACTTCTTCGCAATCTGTCTCGTGCTTTCCCGAATGCAGACACGCTTCTTAATCAAACAGGAAAAGAAAGGTACAAAAAAAAATATAGAAATGAGCGATTAATAACAACAGAAACTGTTCGGCCAACAAGATCGATGGAACATTCACTTACGAATTCAGGATACGGATCGTTGAAGCGTCACACGGTAATGAGAAATGCGAGGGTCTTTCCTGGAGAATTAGATTTATGACCTTGAGCTTTTGCACCATTTCTTGGGGGAGGAAAGTTTGGAACTTCTCTTCTTCACCAGTTACTGTTTGCTGGTGTCGTCCGTCCGGTGGAGCAGCACTGGCAAAAGCGAATTTGGTTGGACGGACTTCTTTCCGGAGCAAACGTCCAAAAATTATTTTGAAGTTTTTGTAACATGAAAACTAATTTGAGATAGATGTGTGACAAAGATGCTAATTTGATATTTTTTATGACACAAAAAATAATTTGAAGTAAATATGACACAATTATACTTATAATTTGAGATAAATATGGCATGAATTTACAAGTTTAGGAAAAATTTTTGGTATTAACGTAATTAAGTAGAATTTGACTTTGCATTAAATACTATATAGCTTTTTCTTTTTTTTGATAAATAGTTGCACATCAATTGTTTTTTATCACCAGAAATATTTAGAATTGATGGTTTTTTCGTGTTGCTTTTTATGGCGAAGGATCTAATAAGGAATTTGATCATTAAATATCCCAAAAACAAAACCCACTTTTAATTACAAGAAAAGAAAAGATTAAAGAAGGGAAACAAATATTTATGGGCCAGAAATATCGAGTTCCTGCTCATCCTCGCTTCAATCCCAAGTTTCCCGTTTTTTGCAGTAGTGCAGACCAAGAAACATTTGACTTTGGTAAAAGCAAGATCTTCCAAGGCGCATGTAATCGATTCTCTCCTCGTTTTTTCCTGTTTCGAAACACCATGAAGTAAAGAACGCCTTGAATCGGGGAAAAAACCGGCTTGAACCATCCTGTGCTCAAGGCTTGCCAGCCCTGGTATAAATATCGTTAGTTATTGTTTAAGTTCTGTCTCTCTCCTGTCCGAAGTCCCTTCCATCACCGCAAATTACAAGAGGCGAGAGAGAGACGTGAATGGAAAACACGGCGATGGAAGGCGTGACCCACGACGAGAATAGTAACGTTTGGAGCAAGGATGGTGATCAATTCCCAAAGGGCTTAAGGGTTCTCTTGGTTGACGACAATGTCGCCTGTCTCCGCCTTCTGGAGAAGATGCTTCAAGAGTGTTCGTACCGAGGTAACTTCACTAACACTGCTTCACTTCGCATCTGCAATAATGTGTGTTGTTATGTTGTTTCCTGAGTCGATTATTATTGGCTGCACGTACAATTAGTCACCGCAACTGAACTGCAGAAGAGAGAATTCTAACCGTGTACTCGAAGTAGTCGAGGAATTAGCTTTTTTGATCGTGAGTTGATGTTCAAATGGCAACCAGATTTTTGAATCCAGTGTAGGCACAGATGACCTCAAATTTCCATCTAACCCTAGAGATAAAATCTTAGATACTGACTCATGTTTCCCCTAATGCATTCTTGTTTTTTATGAAATGAAAGAAAGAGACAGAGATGACGAAGGTTGATTCCTTATGCTTGTGCCTGAAGGTGGACGGTTTAAATGGTATAGAGAGGAGAAGTTTGATACTTGAATCCATCTTATGCAGATGGTTTAGCCAAGAATCTGCATGCATGATATGTGTAATGTGTTTTTACAGTGACAAAGTGCGAGCGAGGAGAGGATGCACTGTCAATGATTCGAGAGAATAAGGGCAGGTTCGACATTGTCCTAACGGATGTTCACATGCCTCGCATGGATGGCTTTCAGCTTCTCGCCGAGATCGCTGCCATGGGGATAACCTTGCCTGTAGTCAGTAAGTTCTTATATGTCAATTAATTCAAGCCAGACTCATATATTTATGGGAATTAACGTGATATATTCCTTTTCTATTGTTTAAATTCATTAGTGTTTTCAAGCGATGCTGAAAAGGACACTGTTGTGAAAGGAGTGAACAGCGGCGCTTGCAATTATCTAGTGAAGCCCATTCAAGTCAGCACTCTCAAGATTCTATGGCAACATGTGCTTCGGAGCAACCGATCCTCAAGCAACAATTCTACTAAAGAATTTGAGACGTCGCGCGTTCTGACCACATCTTCATCTGACAATAGTCATACTCGGGCAGAGAACGAGGAAATGAATTCTAAAAGCTTGAAAAAGAGCAGCAAAGATGAAGCCAATCATGGCAAGAACAAAAGTGGGGCGAAGAAGCCCCGCGTTGTATGGATATCTGAGCTCAACCAGACGTTTATCATGGCCGTCAATAGTCTTGGAAACCACGGTACGTGATGCGCGCATGAACTTGTATCCTTCTTTGAGAGAGATGATAGTTGACTTGACTGACGCGGTTTATATGACCCGCAATGCAGATGCCAAACCGAAGAAGATATTGCAAATTATGAGGAAAATGACGGCTGTCCCACATGTCACTAGGCAAAACGTCTCCAGCCACCTTCAGGTAAGAGTCCCTGGTTCAATCTCATTTAGAAAGATCAAGAGCAACTTGGGAAAAAAGGAATATGAGTGCATTAACAGTTGTATTTATTCCTTAAATTCCCGTGAGAAATGTTTATAAAATCAAGCTTGTTAATTATGCAGAAATACCGCATAAGCTCCAAGAAGATCGGTGAAGCCTCGGAGCATCAAAATGCAACTTCTTCTCTCATTAACGGCCCTTGCTTCACCAATCCGACTCCTTCCCCTCCACCATCAATAGGGTGCGGCGGTATCGAAAAATATGCTGCTGCAGCTCAATATCCGTCGCATGCTATGAGTATTGCCCCTCAACAGCACTGCACAGGCTGCAGCTCGAGGATGCCTAATCTTGTCGAGTTCCCACATCATAATGCGCTCCCAAGGTACCAAATGGGGCTCCAATCACAACCGCTTGCGCTGTTGCAGCAACCAAACCTGCCTCTCCAGAACTACGGTTGCCGACAGCAAGTAAATGAATCAGCTCAATGCCCGCCGTATGCTGCTGCGCCATCCATTGGGTTCGGCCCACCAATGAATAACGCACGCACAGTTCTTCCTAAACAAAGTGACAACTCGCTCATCATGCAGATGTCCCATACACCTACATATATGCAAATCCCGGATGAAGCTGCACATCCAAGACACTATCTTTCCGCCACTACTCACCATCATCCATTGCATAGCCAGATTCCAACACATGCCATTCAAAGCCTTAATTCAAGTACTCCCAATCATGCCTCTGAGCAGGGTCCGCTTGTAGCCCTCAGCACCATCGGAGCGAATGAATCTTATGGCAGCAATATCGCCCCAGCCAAAGGAGAGTTCGGCTACCAGAATTATCATAATCCCGTTGTTGACCGCCAAGTATCTGGTAACGAGGCTTTGTTCACAGATATGCTTGATACGGTAAGTTGATTTACTGGCTGGAGCTATTCTCCAAATTTGGTCGGTCAGTTTGGTTTAATATAGCGATTGACAATGACGACTCATTTTGATGACTATTACGTTCGTCTCAAATGCAGAATGTCCTTGATGATCTTGGGTTCCTTGAGGAACTTGGGCTCGGGGAAGACGCTCCTTTTCTCGACAGCAACATCCGGGGCAACGGCGCCATGTAGGAGAAAACTAAAGTAAAAGGCTTCCTGAAGGCATGTTTCTGTCGATAATTGCATAGATAAAGTTGAACTCTGGTTATTCTGATTTGTGTTGAAGCGATGGCTAAAACTATTCATTGATACCATTCACAAATCTCTTTTCCTTAAATCACGGACGACGATGAAGCCCGATGAATTATTAACAGAAGAGATGCACTGAGTTTTACTTGAGCCCCACTGTCAAAGGCTAAGGTCGATGGTGGTTGGGCCGGGGAATTCCGGAAAAAAGAACGAAAATTGCACGCCACAGCCTTTGAGACGACAACCATCCAAAGATTTCATTCCGCAAGTTGCAAGTTGATAATTCAAGAACTATGGCATATTGGTATACAGCTAAGTATCCATAATCACGAAGTGACTCAATAAATATCCAACAACAGTAATGTGGAAACCTAGCACAGATCTGGGGCAGCTCATTCAAGAACACGCTTACCAAAACATGACAAGACAAAAAGATGAAGAGGCCAGCAATCATATATTTCTCGATGTTATTATAAAAAGAATATAATAATTGCAATAAAGAGAGATTATAGTCGTGGTCCAAACAGAACGAGGAACAGGAGGATGATGAAGCCAATTGAAAGGACTAATCGACGGGGGACATGGAATGTGATTTGAGCCCCGCTAGTGTCAGCGACTACGGATGATGGTGCTGATGCTGGGCACTCAAGCCCTTGTTTTCCTTCTCTGCATTCAGCAGCGAAAAGGCCAGGTGGGTACTTCCCGTAGAGGTTAATGTAGCTGAACATGGTCGAAGCGCAGTCATTCGTTAGGTCGTTTAGGACATCAGCATAAGGGCACGCAAACTCCTTGAATGCTCCACAACAGACCTTGGCAGGGTAAGTAGGTCCTTTACATTTGTTCGTGATGATCGTGTAGTTCAGGAACTCAAAATTCACCGGACAATCTGCAAAATTCATTGCAGAAAATTGAGATTCTAAATGCTCTAGACTTGGATATGCGACACAATAATCAAATTAAAGAAACATGCAGGTTGAGCGAATCGGTGCAGAGATGAGGCTGGGGCATTATTTGCCCATATCTTTGTGATCATTTTTTGCCTTTTCATTAATATACCTATGCAGCATGAATGGTGGCTAGCTACAGCTAGTGCAGTATTGATAACATACATCTGTTAAAAGTAAAGTACTTTGCTGATAATGTTTCTAAAGAGCTCCCTCAAAGGGGTCATCAATTTGCGGAGTCCCCAGTTATGCTACAAGAACCAGATGATGAGAACAGCACAAACCTAGTCGTAACACCACGCTTTTCACACGCGTCCAGTTAAAGGTTTTGTTCTTTTTCCCTTTCCATACTAGATCGAGGCTCTTCAATTCCATAGATCTGAGAATTTCTTGCGGAGATAGAACAATAGTGGCCCAACTATAGCATTCTAAAATTCTACCAAATCACAAATTGAACTTCCTAAGACAAAGTTCCATCTTTCCTACAATTCCATCGAGAGAGAGTGTAAGATAAACCTGAAGTAGAAGCTGGACAGATATCTGATTGGAATTTTTATTTTTTTTGGTAAGGATTTCTGATTGGAATTCGATCTGCACTTCACCGAACTAAGTAGTCATTGAGCATAAAGGACACTGGACATATGCTAGACCTAACTTACCTAAGAGCTACAACTCTTGCATAATTCGAGAAACTAAACAAAACCATCAACCAGGGATCTGTTGCCGCAATATCTCCACACCGGAAACGAATTTGGGATGCCAAGATCCCGAAATGGCCCATTGGATCAAAAAGCTCGGAAGAAATGACAATAAAGAAACGGGGTCGTGAAAGATTTTTACTTTTTGTAGCCTGGAGGAGATGCCGACCCGCAAGAGCCCGAGATTCGGACGTGTCATCTGCATCCACATATCAAGAAAATAAAAAATCTCAGGATGACATTCACGGGTCCACCACGAGAGGATGAATCGGCGGGTTCTGGAAAAGAGGATTCTCCAGATAAAGATACCTGAAATGGGGAGGGCCAAAGGAGCGGTCTTGGAGGCACAGGCCGAAAGAATCAAGAAGAGGGCACACAGCATGCAGGGAGAGAACCCGTATGGCGCCATTGATTTCTGAGTTCTTGAACTAAAAGTACAGAGACCCAGAAAGCAAGAGCGTGAGAGGGAGGGAGGGAAGGAGAGGAATCGGGTTTCTTCTTGCGGAGAAGCAAGCGGCTTTCTTCTTGCGTTGTCGATTTCTGCTTCACGCAGACAGAAAAGGCGAGCGAAGGTTCAAGCAGCGCGTAGCAAAGCCATGTAGAACATCAGCTGAAGTGGAGGGTTGAAGACAGCGTAACATTCGGTGGTGAGTTGGGTAAAAAGATGGACATTGACGAACGAGTCGTACGTGGGGAAGGTGCAGAGAGAGAGAGAGATAGAGAGAGGGAGGTGACTTGAAGCTCGCGAACGTCACTTTCTTCTCTCGCAATCGCAGCTTCTTCTTTCTCCGCCATTGCCAGCTGTTGACCATTTTTGAATAAATATATTTGAGTGGAACCATTTTTCTTCTGTTTTCTGCCAACTTATTATATTTTTTTTGAACGCAATTCACTTCATCTCTCGAAAGTGACATAAATGATTCATAGACTTTAATTCAACATGTAATATTATTCTTAAATTTTTAATTTATTCAATATAATTACTTTTAATATTTAATCTCCTAAATTTTATAAAAATATTAATATTATCTCTAAACTTATAATAACTAAAGGATAATATTAAATATTTTCATATAATTTATAGATTAAATTAAATACCTATCAAAAATTTGAGAATCATAATAAACATATTAAAAACTCAAAAATGACATTGCACGTTAGATCAAATTTTGAGAACCATTTATGGAATTATCCCCTTGATTTAATGTAATGAGTTCAAGAAATAGGTTCAAGTCCGGAAGGTAAATTTCTTTGAGTGGCAGTCCCCATCCCTGCAACTGCCCCCGCTGATTCCGGTCCCCCTTTGTCACCCTGCTCAAGACTTCACCTGCTTTTCAGTAATTATAAGGTTTTCCATGCTTGCTTAAATGAAGAGAGGACGTAGTCAGATCCTGCGGCGGAGGGCATGGACAATCGTCCGCCCGAGCACCAATTTATTCTTTGACCAAGTAAAGAGAACAAGACAGCTAAATTTGACGTTTTGCCAAACAATACGAGGCTCGTCAATCTTTAAATCATGTCCTGGAATTTCGCAGTTTGACAAGTTAGTCTCGAAACAACCTTATGGTCCAGTGTCTGGTCAGACCCTGCTTCAATTTTGATCCGTGGCACCATCCTGCTAAAGCACAAATCTATGTGCAAAGTAATTAAATGCCGCGTCTGACATGGCTTGATATGCCTACTCCAACGTTGCAAAAAGACTTTGCAGAGATTTCCAACGTTGCAAAAAGACTTTGCAGAGATTTTTCGGGCGGGGAAGATCTCATCAGACCATTTCATGATGATTTGACAAAATTTCAAAAGCAATCCCTCCATATCAAAAGGGACTGCAATTACTTTACTATCAGTGTCACCCACTTTTCTCTTCTATCCCATTAAAAATTCACCGACTATACAATGCTCCGATATACAATGGCCACCAACATCGTGCCGTGCAACAAAAAGAATTTCTTCAGGCGTTTCTTTCTTCCATATACCGTGTCGAAACTGCAGGACAACCGTGAAGCAGCGGGCATCCGTTGCCAACTTGAGCATATATGCTAACAGTGAAAAGCAAGCGTTGGGTGCAAATAGTGGATTCGAAAACCCAATATCATGGACCAGAGCATCAACTTTTCTGTGTTCTCATCTGCACTTTTTGCGTCATCCATGGTTTACTCTTCAAGCATCTAACAGAAGAACCTCCTTTGCTGCAACAATGATCCAGTAAGATTTGCATTCCCAAGAAAACCGAAAGCATCAATATTTCTAGTGTGGAAATCTTACTTCACTTTTGTTGTTTGGCGTCTTATACTAGCCATTCACACACCTATAAAAGCATAATCAAACAACTCTAGTTTTGCACATTCGTCTAGATCTTGTTACTGCCATGCATTTACAATTTTTATGAACAAGCATCTAAATTGGTTCAGCGAAGTACAACAAGATGCTACCAGATTCGTGAGGGATGTTATTGATGTCCAGGGACAAAATTCAATGATGACGTCTGTAAACAAGGAAATTTCTAAAGATGTCAACTTACTCGACACCTTGAATCCTGCAAATTCTCCCATCGTTGAGTGATCTCCAGTTGCTTCATCACCGTAGCATGAAGTACCTGTAACAAAATTCCAATGGAATGAGAAAATTACCCACAGTATTGCCATCATGGTCCTTTCAGATTCAAAAATAAGGGGAGCATAACTCACTCTTTTTGTTTTATCAAGGTCAAACTCCACTGACTTTATTCTTTCCAGAGATTCCAAGAGCATTCTCTCCTTTTCCATTGGAATTTCCGCAGGTTTATGACTAAGTTCCTCAAGTGCTTTCTCTAATTTTTGAAGACGTTCTATACATGGGAGGAGACGATCTTCTTCATTTATATCATCTACAACTTCCAGTTGGCTGTTTGTGTTGCTCTCAATCATGTTAGATGGATGAACAGTATTCCGCTTTCTCCCTAATTTAGATGCAAAAAAGCGGAAGAATGCAAAAAGTTTGACCATGAATGAGACAAATATTCGTGCTGCACTCTGGACATTCCTGACATCCACCTTTTCCCTGATGTTGCCCAACCAGTGAACAATGGAAGTCCCTAGAGAGAGATGTATCAGTATATCAATAGTCAAAGAATACTTCACCAAGAAAGATTGACAATTACAAAATGCATCTCATCATAAAAAAGGCTGTCAACAATTATGCCTGCTCAAACATAAATATATATTTTTTTTTATCACTTTTGACATTCCTGACATCCACCTTTTCCCTGATGTTGCCTAACCAATGAACAAAGGAAGTTCCTAGAGAGAGATGTATCCGTATATCAATAGTCAAAAGAATACTTTGCCAAGAAAGATCAACAATTACAAAATGGATCATCATATAAAGGGCTGTCAACAATTATGCCAGCTCAAATTTTATTTTTATTTTTTCCATTTTCTGGATCCCATTTATGCCTCTGCTCCTTATCAGAAGCATTGTTTGTCAATTATTTCTGAAGAACGACGAGTAGGATAGATTCTATCTAGTCAATCAGGCAAACGATCAATACCTTCTGAGGTCTGTAGATCCTTGCAAGACAAACTTCTATTAAGCAGCAGATCCTGAGCAGCTTCCACTCCCAGTTCACTTCCACTGGCTTTCCTAATTGAAATGAAGTTATCATGGCAGCTGTAATAGGCTTCTGAATCCGATGCTCTTGCCTGCATCAGTTACAATCCTTATTGAGCGATATACAAATAGAGACACTAGCACAGCACCTAACACACACACATAAAGTAATCTAAGACATCATGTCCCAATTTCTAGGAATCACCTCTTCATGCACTGGGTCCAAACAAGGAAAACTAGAACTTCTTTGCGCTGTTGGAGAACAAGCATCATCTACATCTGACCCTGATTCAGCTGCTGACATATCACTAGCTCTGCCCTGATAAGTCGAGTGCATAATAACTCAGCAAAAGAAGTAGAAGAAGAAGAAAAGCTGACAATCTAGATTAGAAACACAACAAAATCAGTCCTGTCAATATGTAAGCGGTTAACACTTGCCTTCAATGGGAGTATCTGAATATAAGAGTCAACTTTCTCTTGATCGTCAGAAACTCTGGTAATTTGTCTCACAAATGTTGCTTCCGCGTTGCGCACGAGCTTCACAATGTCAGAATCACTTCAACTTAACTTTTGATTCACCAATTTGAGTAAAGAAAGAATTATAAATAAAAAGATGCAGTACCTTCATTATGTCAGGATCATTCCACGGACCCCTGTTAGACCTAAGGCACCCTCCTTCACTGGAACAGGTGCAAGAACCACCCAAAAAGTCAGGCAGTTGGCTGGAAGGAAAAACCAAATCTGAAGTCAACACCTGCATGTTTGAAGTTACTTAACAACAATAAATCAGCATAAAAAATAGAAATAAAAAACAAACCTTGAGTCAATAACTTCAAGGAGTCGAGGTAAGGATTTGGAGTCCAAAACCTGAAAGATAGGAGGTAACCATAGATTAGCAAAACATTAAATGAAGAAGGTAGGCAGATACTATAAGACTCAAGGTAGGATCATTTTACATGTATCTTCCTTATTGTCTTCGCGTCAAGAAATTTCTGAGCTGCAGGCCAGAGCATTTTCTTGAAGCCAGAACCGGCGTTAACAATGTACATGCGATGAAGAGTCTGCAGAATTCAGACCAGTCAGAGACATTACAAAAAGTGTGCACAATGGTGTTCATGGTAATCAAATACCTCAGGGTAATAGCTGTTGTCTATTTTCGCCATAGCAGCCAAAAGACTTGCGGCAGCTCGAGTGAAGTTCTTCATGCTCTGCATCTCATATGAATTTGAATCAACAAGTTAAAAAGACCAGCACAATTAATAAAAAAAAGCAACTATCAATGGATAAATTAATCTTTTGTTGCTTATCACCATACTTAAATTCTACAACAAAATGAACTAGCAGAGTCATCTACAAGGCCAAAATAACATCGGAAATTTTTCTTAAAGAGGATATATTAACAATCAAACATTGGAAAGCACCCTCAAGAAGAATGTCTGAGCAGACATAAGTGCTGCCAAAACAAACTTAGGGAAAAACAAACTTTAAAAAATTGCCAATGACATATGAGTTACCAGCAACATACCAATCCATCTACATCCAATATAGTTGTCGTTGAACATATTCGCCTCTTTGCTGCAATCGAACACGCTGGGAATTTCTCCTGTAGAGCCCTCTCAAATTCTTGGACATGATATCTCAGGTATCGCTCAATAGTGGTTATACGCATGAGCTTACTAGGATGAGCTTTACCCAGCCTTTCAATGTACACTGGCCTGCCCTCCTTATCGACACCATGGTACCCTTGGGGATAATATTGCAAGACTTCTTCCAACTCATTAAACTCAAAATCCTACACATTTCAAACAATTTAAGGATGTGACATAGCAAACAATCCACTTCTCACACATCATCTATTTTGTCCTTGTTTTCAATATTCGGAAACATCTGCTTAATTCAATAATTGCCATGGAGCATAGATTAATGATACAGATTCTTCTGATGGTAGAGCATTTGTGAAAAAGGATTTCTAATTACCTCCAAGATGGTATCTGTTCCATATTCTTGCCTCCAATCAAGCATTTCCTCCCACATTTGGATTGTTTTTTCAATGTTGAAATCCCTAGCTTTCAGAAACCTATATATAAGAATGAAAAGGAAGAGGTCAGCATGTTTAATTCTCACTCAAGAACACTGAAAAACAGGAAGGACGAATTGAACTAACCTCAACAATGTATGATAGTCATCAAGCCTAGACGGCAACAAATCTCTGTCGAGAAGCTTTTGACGCAATTGAATAACTGCTCCTTCCTCTTTTGCATCTCTTACATCCTCTATGGAAACCGCCGGTACCCTATAATCGACTTTCCTTTTTCCTCTCTTCTTAAGGGAATGAGTGAACTTGTTCGAAGCATTTATAGCTTTCTTCTTAAGAGTCCCAATTTTAGATCTCCGTCTTTCGTCATCGGCGTTCTCAGGATCTGTTCTTCTTTCTCTTATGTCATCGTAACCCCTCAATCCTTCTAGTTCTTCTGCAGAAAACATTACCATAAATCAATTTATAGATCACTGGGATTGCGCGACTTGTGGTCTCGGATTAAGGAGGAATATAAACACATGAGACATACCTGACATCTCAATCCACTATAATATATCACCAGCTTAACCTTACTCTTCGAGGGAAGAAATCGAGCCAGACTCAATCTCAGCAGCGCACATGTGCCTGGGAAAGACGTATGACGAAAATCAAAAGCTAGAAAGAAATGATAGAAATAAACCAAGATAGTATGATTCTGGAATGACGACGATGGCGAATCATCAGATAAGATGCAATTCAAAAAAGGTCATCTATCTGCAAATGGGCATCAGCACCCACACCCGAATGAAAAACGAACAGGTATAAAGAAGACCCTCTAGTCTGCTACAAATTCCCTTCGATCATTCCAGAGTCTAATTGCTGATCAGAGTGCAAAAGAGCAATGAAAAGATGAAAGCGACCATACAGAACGGTCCAGCTCGAGCAAAAGAAAGCAGCTCTCGCGATCCCCGTTTCTTGCCTGCCCCAGTATCTAGAATGCATTTAATGCAGGACACTCATCGCGCGAGCTCGGGAATTGCAAGAAGAAGACACGATCGCTCACTCCGGTGAACTAACGTGCCACTACCGGACACCACAGAAAGACCTCGAGATACCCACAAATTTCGACAGATCTGGAAACTTGGCGAAACTCCAGCAGCAGCTGACAACCGAGAGTGGAAGAGGGAAAAAAAACGCGACTTTCCTTCTTTACAACCGGCTCGCACTTAAATTCGCCGCCTTTCACGCGCTATACTCGCTACTGAAATTAATGGAACACCGTGGAGCACTGCTCACTGCCCAGAAATTGCCTTAAACAGCCAAGGGAAAACCCCGAAACGAGGCTCGACACCGACGCGCACTTCCCGAACCGCCGTCGCAGAGCAGCTCGAAAACCCATCAGAATCCTCTCTCGAAAAAAGAAGAAGAAGAAGAAGAAGGAAACGTCCAATCCAACAGCAACAATAAATCACAGTGAATAAGGAGGAGGAGGAGGAAGCAGAGACCGTTAGGGGAACTCCGGAGCGTACGGAACGGCCGCCGCGAGCATTTACATCGACGAGGGGCGGCATTGAAGGCTCATAAAAGCTGAACCCGCATTGAAACTCAACAATGCCGAGCGACGGCCGTACGGATCTCCCGTAACGCCCCCGAAAAAGAAAGATAGATAGAGGTAGAGAGAGAAAAGAGACAGAGAGAGAGAAGCACACCGACAGTGCGAGGAGACGGAGCCGCCTCCGCAGAAGAGAGAGAGAGAGAGAACGCACCGTCGCCGCGAATTCCCTAATCCGGCGGGGCGGGAGCTGGATCGGCGGCCCGGCGGGGATCGGCGATCGGAATCTCTCCGGCGGGGGTGGGGAAGGGGAGGCCGAGAGAGAGAGAGAGAGAGAGAGAGAGCTTCCGCCGAGAAAATGGATTTCTCTTTTTTTCTCGGGAAAAAGAGGGGAAGGACAGGCTCCAGGGAGGGGCAGTTTGTGGGGGCGTTTTTCTCGAGAAAATGCGACGGGGGAGGGAGGGAAAATAAAAAGGGGAAGCGAGCGAAGAGGAGAGAAGATCGAAGATCTGGTTTCGGGGTTTGTTAACGTGGGTGGGAGGGTCTATTCTCTTTCTCTTTCTCTCTCTCTCTCTAAAATGGTTGAAGCTTCGAGCATCGCCTCCCCCTTTGCGTTCCCTTCCCTTCCCTTGCTTCCTTCCTTTCTCCTGCTTTTGCTTATTTGTCATTGCTGTCACTTCAGTTTTTGCTGACGTGTCCTTTTCTTTCCCAGGGGGAGGGTGGAGGGGAAATTGGTATTTTCCGTTTACTTCCTCCTCCTCTTTTCTTTTTCTCTTTGGAGAAGGGGGGGAAAATGATGATTAAAAAAGGAAAATTGAGCCTTCTTCGAAAAAGTAACGGCCTCCCGCGATTTTTCTTTTTTCCTTTTTCTTTTCCCGTTTTCACCTTTTTCTAGTTAACGGCCGTGAGCTCTTATGTGACTGTCTGCTTGCGAATCTATTTCTCGCTTCGAGAGATTCTCGTTCCGATTTTTATTTTTTGTTTTTCGAAAGCTCAGCCGCCAATTTTTTTTATTTTTGCACGTACTTATCTTTTTTTTACCCTTTTTTTTTTTAACGATCGTCCACTGCCTGTCATGTTTATTAACTATGTCATGAAGTGTTGCAACTTACGCGTTAGGTCCGGTCGTATTTTTTAAATCCTTGAAAGTGCATGGACAAAGAAGTCCAAGAAAAGGTTGTCTCAAGCTAATCTCTCCAAATGGTTGTGGAATGTTTTGCAAGCTATGGGATTTAGCTTTGTAGCTGGTCCGTTGTTGCGATGTGTGCTGTGATTACTGTTCTACCAAACAAGTTTTTTGGACAATATATTGTGGTTATATAGTGCATTATCCAATTTTATAAAAAGATTAGAATTATGTTCGATATGACAAAATGAAATAAGAATGAAGAATGGAAAATGACGAATGGAGGGATGATCTTTAATTATATGGTCCTTTTTAAATAAGAAAAGCAGGAAATAAGAATTCTCTGACCTGATTGCGATCTTTGGAAAAAAAAAAAACATATCGGATGGGAAATTCCAATAATTTAAACGAAAAATATATATTTCTGGGTATTTATTTAGATGTCAAGAAGAAAAAGGGAAACCCAAAAGACTTCCGATGGACGCGTCCTCCCTCCCCCCAAATGTCCACGTGTCGGCACATGCTTGCGCCGAGAAAACCCTAATTAATGCATGCTTCCGTGTCGTTCCGTAGGTCCTAGGATGTGGAAACATGAACGCCTGCGCCATCCCCACCCAAAATTTCCTTTTTCTTTTCCTTCTTTTCCTCCCCATTTTTTTTCCTTTTCCCTTTTTTTAATCGTTTCGCACGAAATCGAGCAAGCGGCAGCAGCTGCAGCCCGCAGTAAAAAGTTAAAAAAAGAAAAAGAAAAACTGAAAATAAAATAAAAGGACATTGTAATTAAGCAAGGGTTAGGCATTTAATGGCAAACTGTTTTAACTTTTTTTGGGGGGCTTGGGCCTAAATTCCTCTGAGTCGATGCTGCAATTAAAGGGAGGCGTCCCCATCGCTAGGGCTGAAAGAGGAAGGTACATTTCAGAGAATGAGAGAGAGACATTTTCATTAATTTCCTCATCATGTAATTGTCATTACTGGTGCAGGAAATTAAAAAGAACAGAGAAAAAATAAAAGGAAGGATGGGAGTCTTGATCAGCTCCTCCTTTTCCCTTTCTCTCTCCCGACTTACTCAATAATGAGTTACACACAAAAAAACAAATATATATATATATATATATATCAAAAGAATAATGGAGCGAATGTTATTTTCATTGTGCATGAAAAAAATTAATACCCATTCTAGTTATATCGAGTTTTAGGTCCATCCATAATGCCTTTCTTTTTCCGTGTCTCACAAGTAAAGCATATGTATTGGTCACCTACCCAGCCAAAAAAATTATAAAAAATAAAAAGTAAAAGGGGGGGCACGTGTCAGTGTACGAAAAAAAGAAGGGGGGAAATAAAAGAATAAAAGGAGTGATGGAGAGAGATTGCATGGCATTTAAAGGGACCATGTCATAGTGCATGATGCCCATCATCTCTCTCTCTCTCTCTCTCTCTCTCTCATCAATGCTTCCACGAGAAGGTCCTTCTCTAATTCGATTTCTTCTGTCAATGGAAAAGCACTGATCGGATTTTAGTGCGCTATGCTGGATTCGCCACGGATTACGCATGCGGTTCACGCGTTGCGGGAGTGCCAATTAAAGTCACCTCACCCATCTCTCCCCCTCTCTCTCTACTTCCACTCCACTTCAATTGTCAAATCTCCTCCACCCACAATAAAAATGTCTAATCTCACCAAACTTATTCTAATTCAATGAGTACTTAGCAACTAACTGCAGGCGAATAACGATTACCGACCTGATTTTGTGGGGGGCCGGTGGCGAATCTGTGGGTTGGGTTTCGCGTTCCGGATCGGGCCCCCCTCGTAGCCTTCGCCTCTGATCTTGTGTGACTTTGGTAGAGCCCCATGAAATTACTCCGCCGGTTTAGAAATCTATATGGTTCGAGGGGGTTATATAGCCACAAACAAGGTGACGACGAGTCGTGTGATGAAAAATAACGAAAGTTCTTTTTGTTTTTTTATGTGGCAACGTCACTAATGCATCTTATGTGGCCATTTTTAAAAAAGAAAAGAAAAGAAAGGGACCAAAGAGAGAGATAGGGGCAACATTCGTGTAACTTGTTATGGCCATCCGAGTACAAGCCCATGTGCACGAACCTTCATCGAAGGTGAAATTCATGATTCCCTGTTCCCAATTGTAAGTTACAAAAATTAGCTCCTACACCAATTGGTGTTGAGAGAAATTCTGCGTGAATGACGATATATATCCCGAATTCGAGATTTGAGAGAAGAGAGTGGACGATTAAAATATTGAGATCGTCCCGTATTAATTATGTGAAGTATAGATAGTCAATTTATAAGTACAGATGAAAATTTTATCTTTTAAACTAGTTTTTAGGACAAGAATAGCTTGAAATCACCCAACATAAAAAATTGAAACCTTACATGGGAGGAGCGGACATGTTCGCTCGAGTAAAATAATTTTCGGGCCGTCGGCGGATGTTGTAATTACTATCTTGGAGGGTCCGTGTCAAAGTCGAATTTCGATGCGTGAATCGACAAAAGGAATTTGTCCTTAACTTGTTGCGAACTTCGAGCCCTATTTCCAACCGGTGGCAGTTGAATTTGGATTTTGGCCCTCGAGATTAGAGGCTAGGAACTAGAGAGTGTAAGGTCAAACCATGCCCCTCCGACAATCAATTCTCCCCACCATCAGTTACCTAATTTTCTTTTTTTATCGTGATGATTTTTCATGTTAAAGTCTTATTAGCATGTGCTGATGGGACATTTATAAAATATGCTCATTAGAAAAATATTTTTCGATTTTAAATGTATAGATAGCACATAATACGAGAGAAGGCAGGTGGAATATTTTCTTAAATGAGCATGTACAGTATAATTCATTATACTGTGAATTTATAAAATAGAGGTTAGTGTTAGATTCGCAAAATTAGCAAACTTGGCGTTTGCACAGACGTAATACTATCATGAACCTTTTTATATATTAGCTTAATGTGGCTGGTGTTAAGTCATGATCGTTTACAGACGGTGTCCATGTTTATATGTCCTAAACAAAACTATCAACAAAGATGGAGGGAAATACAATGCTCGTGATTATGTCGAGTGATGTGCATATTAAATTACGTGCTCTCTTTCTCACCCTCCATAACGATGTACATTAGCAAGAGAAATTGCTTCGACATGATGGATCTCGGGATTAAATCACATCTCCCGTTCGGAGTAATCCAAAGGCCATCCCATGATCATGCCAACAAAGTCTTACTTGGTACAAATATAAGAGGTGGTTTGTAGCTATTCCTAAAGACGAGTCACAAGGAAAGGTAATGCCTTACCTAATTTTTTTTTTCTAAAAAAAGAATAACTATGTTGAGAAATATAATGAAGTCCTAAATATTTCAAATGTCTTCATTGAATCCTAAGAAAATTATTTAAAAATGTAAAGAACGTGTTAAATTCATGTTAAGAGGCATACTTTCAAGATGACGATCAAGCAAATTCTCAAACGACACCATAGATAATTTTAGGTACGGTCAATCACAAGGATTAGATTGCACACATTGAAAAGGAAAAGGCTTATAACATAACAAGAGATCAGTTAAAATATTGAGTAGTTTGATTTCACTTCACGTACAAATTTTAGGACTTTACTTTTCTCCCCTCGAAATAGAAGAGGTCAACCGTTCGGTTGCGGTGGGGTGCAGTAAAAGCGGAGGCAGGAGCCAACAGAGCAGGGAAGAGAGAGAGAGTGTGAAAATGGCTGAAACGTCGGTAGATACGTCGCTGTCAAGGAAGTCGCGCAGAGCCGCGGGGACCACCCAACGCCGAACTCCCCCCCTCCCGCCTCCCTCATTTACAGTATGACAGTTACTCGTCCCTTTCGCACTCTGCCATGCCCTGTTCTGCCCTGTTCTGTCCTGTTCTGTTCTGTTCTTGCCCCGTCTCTCACTCGAGCGCCCACATGACGCCCCCTTCCACTCTCTCTCTCTCTCCTACTCGAAATGCTGGGAATTCGCTTTTATCAAGAGAGGCGACGCTGCTGTTGTCTCGAGCCGTGTCGGCTCCTAGCCGGAAACATTCTCGTCTTCGACAAAAGCGACAGCTTTGGAGATCCACCCTCAGAGATCTCGCCTCTGTAAAAAAGTTGAAAAAGAGTAACACGCGTTCCCTCCCTTCCCTCTCTAGACTCTATATCTCGAGCACATGCACACGCATCAGGCGCGCAGCAGCAGCAGCGAGAGGCCCTTTCTTTCCCCGGTGGGCAAGTCCCGATTTTTTTCCACTTTTTTCCCCCTCTTCGCATCTGGGAAAACAGACCCTTTTTCCGGGAAAAATACTACTTCTTGAAAAGGAGAAAAAAACTTAGTCCACGCCCGTGATTCTCTGACACGGCAAATTTCGCGTTTTACGAGATACATAGATACAGATCGCTTTCGTTTTGGTTATTGGCGTTGTGTTCTCTTCCAGATTTACCGCCTGATCTCTCGTCGGACCAAGGGGGTTTCACGAGAACTCCTTCGGGGCGAACGGCTTCCGACCGTCGTGACCGCCGGAAAAAAAATAATAGAATAGACCGACTTTTCACGACCGTCGGATGGGGAAAAATGAATAAATCTCGCTCATTTTTTTATATTAAATTTTTGCGTTATAAAGTTCATGTAGAATTACAAAAAAAATGTAAGGAGCTACAATTCCATAAGATCCGAAAATTAGTAATGTGGATCCCACATAAGACACATTGAATTTTGAGAGCTAAGGACGCACAACAAACTAAAAAAAACCCGATTTGGACCGCCGAATAAGATCCATCCGATCGAATGACTCGGATCACCTTAGTCTACCGAAATCTGGGGTATGGTCAAAATCCGGACAAGATTTTTAGAATTTTCGTTCTTTATTCTCGAACAGATCTTGCAGATTCCATTTCTTTATGAGCGGAACAAATGAAGAGATTCCATTCGCGTCACGTTAGTCAAACTCAAGGACCGATCTCCCTCGTCTCTAGTCCTCGAGTCTTATTTCTTTATCATCCATGTGCCGAGGGAGAGTCGAATATTTTATTGGGCAAGGCAATTTTTTTTTTAATATTTTTTTCGAATGGAGCTTGGATTTCCAGCTTGTACGAATCATTTGTTTCGACAAAGATCGGGTGGTGTCTAGCTCAGCTCTTCACAAACCTCAGACTAGTCTAAGCATAAATTCCTGTGTCGACCCGATACATTCAGGTTTTTATTTTTAAAATGCTCCCATTATATGTTGAACTTGCAACTACCAAAAGAGAATAAAACTCCCTCACCGACTTTAAAGTTACTTGATAGTTTTTGCAAGGACGCATGACTAAAACTCTTATAATGTGACCATCTGGGCCTAGAATATTTAGTTGGACGTGGGGAGATTTTTTAACTTGAATATCGAGAATGATTTGCATAAATTGCAGCAATTGAATGAACACAGAGTGGTTGTGCTTTTAATTGTCCATTTGGATAAGACTAAATGCCTCGACTTAATCAATACGGGACATACAACGTGTTCCATGTGTATAGGTAGTCAAGTGTTTGCTTTCTTGTCTCCAGATTATAAAAAATATGACTAAACGTTGGTCGTGATTTAAATGTTAAGTCTCCTTTTTGTGCAACATGTTGGGCTTAACATATCCATGCTTCTTCTATTTCGTGAACTTTGAGATGGTCGGATCTCTATAATTTTATTTAAATATTCAAAAGAATCCTCGTATTTTTTTTTAATTAAGAAATTACAAGTAATGCGAGGCAAAAAGTGGAAACTAAGCTTGGTGGGAAACGACAGTCAAAAGCACTAAAGAAAAAAAGGGGAGCGCCACAAAGTACGCATCGGAAACATCGAATAGGCGCCGACACCAATCCCCTTTTCTAATTTTGTTTCTTTTTCTTTCCTTTTATTTATGCTTTTAAAAAAAAAAATTCGCGTGCCAAAAAAGAACGACGCAACTTCGCCGATCCCAAACTATGGTCGGTCGATGGACTGAAAAATGTTAGCTCTTTATCAGCCGGAGAAACAGAAAATGCGATTCACATTATCCTTTTTTGGAAAAGAAGAGAGGGAAATTCTCTCCTTTTTGCTATTTAATTTCCTCGTGATCTTGCCGAAAGGAAACCGTAGGGATCTATTTTACAAATTCTTTTACAACTCGTTGCAAGAATCTTGTCATTTGATATTTGAGTCGAACGATCGTGGGACAAAAAATAAGGATCTGAATAGGGATCTCTTTGCAAAGCGTCAATGCGGGTTTATTTGTTCATTTTCATTTTATTTATTCATTCTGGTTTACTTTTATTTTCTATATATGTACGATCATTGACCCAATGGTCCAAAAAATGGGAAAAAAAAGGGGTCATTAGCAAATTTGATGTAAGCGGTCAAGGTGGTCATTTTTCTTTTCCTGACCAAAGTCAAGTAAGGGTCTTGTTTGGAATTTACCAAAAAACAATAATAAAGGAGGAATAAAAACCGGAATATTGTAAAGGGGTGTAAATTCAAAGCGGGACCCTTTTTCCGCTTAAAATCAGCACCCACATCGCCAAAGGCCGGATTTATTGATAGAGTCCACTAATATGTAATATCTGAATTTTTAATTTACTCAATATGATTTATAAACTTTAATTTAATATGTAATATGATCTCTTAATTTTTTATTTGTTTAATGTGATTCCCAAATTTTTAGTATATATTCAATCGAGTCCTTGAATTCTATGAAAATGACTAATGTTATCATTTCATCAATTCAAATTTAGGGACAATATCAAACAATTTCATATAACACAAGGGCTAAATTAAACACCTAAATTCATGAACTGCATTAAACAAATTTAAACAAATTTAAAAGTTTAAAGATCACAATGCATATTCGATCAACATTTAAAGACTACTTACGTAATTTTTCTAATACAATAATATATCCCAGATTTAGCCGAGCAACTCCAATCGACTTCAAGTCAAGTGGTGTGAATGCGAATCTTTCCTTATGAAACTGGAGCCCTTCGGACAAGGAAGAGAATCCCGTCCTCCACAACAAAAGCTTTTTGGCGTCTTCCTACTCCCGGAAGGCGACAGGAAAGAAAACTGGGGCATCATAGTCCCAATCACACCTATGCTGTCTTTTACTGTCGACTACTCGTCTCGTACCACGCGTTACAAGCCCGCAACGATCCAACCGAACGGACCAGACACCCGCGATACGGATCGTGTGGTCGCTGCCGTGCAGATTTGTCTCGGGACGACCAATCGAGATGCAGAGAAAAAACCGATCGAAGGGCCCGCCCGGGGAGCGAGCGCGACGCGTCGTGAAGTTCTTTCTGCCTCCCTCCCCCTCTCCTATTGCCCACTTGGCCCTTTTTCGAATTTGTTTTTTTGCTTACTGTTTTGGAAATTATGAGCCAGATTTTCGATGGTGGGGTTTGAGCTGAAATGCGTCCGGTTTCGTGTGAGGCCATGTGATGGGCTCTACGACGAGGCCCTAGTGTTTTGGTTCTCACGTGCGTTGGACCGATGAAATTGATTTTTCGAGGCGTACTGCACGGACTTGTATGGATTTCTAATATCTAAAATGTTTTTGCTCAGAAGAAATACGTGGAGTCCCGAGATTATTATAAAAAACAGCGAAAAGAAAAAGGGAACGAATCACAAAGAATCTCAAATTATGTCCACCGTGAGTTCGTGACGCACTTATCTTAATTTTTCTGGTGGCACCAAAAATTCCCAAACTTACACCTATGGACATGCATACTCCCCTCCGTCGATGTTCCGTCAAAGAGTACTATCAAAAATATGCCTACATGCATGGTGTCAATACGATGCTCATGTAACCGTTGAGGTTTGCCCCAGTAACCATTCTTCCAACATGGAAGGGGGAGGTGAGAGGTTCAAATTTCCACCTTCTCAAGGGGGTTGGAGTGAGGACAAGTAAGTTTTAAGAGTGGGTTTCGACTCCCACACCCTGCATGAGACCGGGTAAAAGTCTAGAATAATTGTGTCGTGATAAACATAATTTGGACCTTTTCATGTCATAAAAAGTTTAGGATAAATATATAAAACCCCAAACTGATACACCTGTGACAAATTTATCCCAAACTAATTTTTTGACCATGAAAAACCCAAAACTAGTATACTCGTGACAAATTTACCCCGATTAACAAAAAAAAAAACCCTAAACTGGTACATTTATGACAAATTTACCCTAAACTAATTTATTTGACCGCAAAAAACTCCATACTGGTAAATTTGTGACAAATATACCCTTCGCTAAATTGGATTAATATAAAAAAAATCACAAAAATTGTAAACTGCAACAAACGGAATGTAAAATCCTAAATTGGTATATTAATCAACTCTCACGAGTCATTTAAGTTAATAATTTAACGATAAAATTTAATAAAAACTAACAGAGGGTAAATTTGTCACAAGTGTATGGGTTTGGGGTAAATTTGTCAAAGTTATACCAGGTTTGGGATTTTGGTGGTCAAAAAAATGGTTTGGAGTAAATTTATCATCAAAGTGTACTGGGTTTAGGGTTTTTCAAGGTATTAACACTACTGACCAAAAAAAAAAAAAAAGGTATTAACACTAAATATATTACAAAATGCTATGATTTTAGATTTTTTTTTAACTTTTCCTTAAAAAAAAAAAAAAAAAAAAAAAAAAAACTTAGAGAAGAAAAGCGACAGGTACTAACGTGTACGAAAACAAAGACAGCTAAAGGAAATCTCACGTGAAATGGTTGGTGGGCGTGAGCTTTGACGGGGCCAAGTAGGTAAAGCCCCACTGTCCTATGCCGCGATCCGCATTTCGCGGTTTGTCGTTTTGGGCTTTCTTTCGTTCACCGGCGCGGGGAGCGGGAAGAAGCCTCAGCTGGCCGTTTCGTCTGGATTGGGGTTTGGCTCGTAGCGCAATGCATCGCTTTGCTTCCCGGAAGAGAAATTCACTTTTCTTGCTCCAAGATTTCATTTCACAATTCCATCTTTCCTCCCGGTAAGTGCAAATCGATGTTCGAGAAATCGTTACTTCGACTAGAGCATTGATTTAGGGTCGTGATGCGACGAACTATAAATGCTTCTTCCCGCAATCCATTCCGATAATGGGTCAGATTGATTTTTTTGTGAGTTGGGCATCCGATTCCTCCTTACAGGCCATGGAAACCTTTATCATTAGTATCTTTGAAAACATTTTTGATATCAGATGTCCTTTCCCAAGTGGGGAAAAGCTTTTTCAAAGGGGAATTCTTATTCGATTCACTCTCTGACTTTAAGTTGAGAGCGATATTGGGCGTAAGAAGCCCAACTTACTAAATTGATGTAGCAAATGTCATGATAAATTGTAATTGGACCTTTTATTATGAAACGTATTTTACGTTTGAATAGATTTCATTACACCGTTTAATATTAAAAATTTGGTAAATCACTATCATCGCATCTTGGATTTTCTTCTTAATCATAGAATGTCTGAATCTGGACCATCAAAAGTGATGGGACTCATGTGAATCCTACACGAGGCTCGTGAGATACGACGGTTCAATCTAATTTAGTACATATATAATGCGGGTGTGTTTTAGGAAGGTTTAAGTGGGGACAACAAGGAGACAAGAACAAGCGACCAACTTCAATGCTATTGTCTTGTCTTGCATCGAAAGGTGAACCTACAACACTAGTCGACGATGGGCTCCCATGGTCGTCGGCGGAGATCAAGAGGGGAGGCAATGGGATCGGACTCGATCGTGCAATAATCAACGTTTGGATTTTTCTTTTCTTTTGTTTTTTCCCTTTTCTTTGTCGTTTCTTGGAAGTGGAAATCGGGGAACCCGGGGTCTCGTAGTTCATCAATTAGGTTGGCGGAATGTTTCAGTAGCCTTTCAGCCTTAATCATTTCCAATTTTGACATAATTATCACGATAATCACAAATTTATTAATTTTGAACTTTTCAATTTGATCAATTTAATTTAAAATCGTTAGACAATTTAGCCAATATAACCATTCCGACCAAAATAATGTAGTTATTTTGTCTAATTTTAATCAGAAATCTTTAATATGGATACTAATCATTATACGTGTCATGACCGTTATTGATATTGACAATTTTTTTGAATTTTTTTCATTTTAACATTGTCCAAGCCATGTAAAGTAGCTGGTCTTCTAGTGAGAGATTTGCTACCAATAAGGGCTACATTACTAAATTGGTCGATTTTTTTTTTTTAAATTGAGACTAAATTGGCATTTGTCCAATAGTTCTAGAACTTTGTTGATAATTTTTCCTGCACTCATCTGGGGTTAATGATTCTTGGTGTCTATAATTTTGAGATATATAGCAAGGACGCGTTTGATATGTAGAACGACAACGAAAACACGAAATTGAACACTTCTCACTGAAAGACTATTGTCATAAGGTACGAGGTGGGGCAGGGTGTTACATGGCTTATCACATGATGTGATCGAAGATATTAGGCAACTTGGGATCTAACTTGGTGGTTTAAACTGAGTTATGTGTACTATGAAGCAAATGAGTGAGCAAATGGGCTCACCAATTGTGAAATTGTCGAATTGGATAACACCTTAGATTTTGTTTCAACCTTCTTTTGGATTGACAATATTTCTTTTAACACAAAATGAGATATTTCAATTTTAGGATACGGTTCGATATTTGATGTTGGGGCATTCAGCCCCCTTCTTTCATTATGCCAAAAAGAAAGCGGACAACATTTATATTCCTAATATATGCTAAGATGCTATATTGCACGTTGAAAAAATAAGGGCAAATCCCTCCCAAACTCATAAATTTTAATCCTAGTGATATCAATTACTAAATTTTTGACCACCAAAAACTCCAAATTACTATTTTCGTGATAAATTTATTCAAAACTAATTTTTTGATCACAAAAAATCTCAAATTAATTTATTTGTAATAAATTTATCCTCTGTAAATTATTGATCAGTTGTGAGCATTCTAGCATGAATCACCGGTTGTTAATTGATGTAGCATCATCATGTTCACAAACTCATTATTTCCAAATCGAAAACCATCACATATGAGTTCAATCCAATCTTGGTATTCATAGATCCACATTGGTCTCTCTGCTTCCTGTGCATGTCGATCAATCTAGTGATTCTTGACTTGTAATTTTGAAATAGTAAAAGTCGGACACTTTGACATGAGTGTTAAATTCTAAACCCATCAAATGGGTGGGTTGGGTCGAAAATGGGTCGACCCATATTTGACCCATTTAATCCATTTTGATCTATATTCATGTAACGTAAATCTAGTGACTCATACCCGACCTTATTGCTAAAACTTATTAATATTCTAGGAAAACCCACACCTACTATATGCTAATTGGATTAAAAATTCAAATTAAATTAAAAATAGTAAATAAAATAAAAAATTTATAAAAACCTATAAATTGAAATATTTATAAAGAATTAGATCATACACATGCTTCTCTTGTTTGAAGTGAACATATTAATGAATAACGAAAACGTAACATGAAAAATCTTTAATTAACCTAAGAAATCTCATTTTTATGATTTTTTTATAAAAAAAAAGTATTGCTAAAACACTTTTATGCAATACAAATTTATGGAAAAATTTTATAATTCTTTTTAAAATATTTTTTTAAAATCGAATTTAAATTATTATTTTATTTTTACTTTTTAAATATATATATTTTTTATTTTTTAAAATATAAATTTTAATTATTATTTTTTCTTTTTCTCTTTTCTTGTTTCTTCTTCTTCGGTTGGCCACTAGCCACGACGATAGCCGGCGATCGGCCACAGGCAAGCTTGAGCTCGCCCAACGCCGGTGAGCTCTAGGTTCGAGCCTTGAACGACGTTGATGGGGCCTCGGCCTCACCGGATCGGCGAGATTGAGCCTTGCTAGTCGTCGGTGAGCTCGAGTCTCGCTAGATTCGGTGAGGCTCGAGCCTCGCCGCCTGTTAATCGGTGACCATGAGCTTGCTTGTCGGCGAGCTCAAGCCTCGCTTGGCTTGTCACTAGCGTCGCCGTGTAGGCCACCGGCTAAGGAAGGAGGAAAAAGAAAGAAAAAAAGGAAAAGAAGAAAATAAAATAAAATAAAATAAAAATATGAAAATAATTATAATTTTGATTTTTTTATTAAAAGAAGCATTTTTATAAAGTTAAAGAGGAAAGATCATGTGCAGCTTGGGTTAGAAATTTAGAAATGGATTCTAAGGTTCTAACCCACTTGATATTTTAAATGGGTCGAAAATGGGTCACAAGTTCTGACCAATTTTTAGTTGGGTTCTTATAAATCTCTGATTCATATACAACCCATATAAATAAAATATGAGTCCAAAAATGAGTCAAGGGCCCATTTTGACACCTCCAATGTTAACTAACCTCTGTTTTGCTGAGACTATTCATCGTCCAATGCATCGCTTGAGCATTGCTGATATTTCCAGCGCATCGTGTGTCCATGCTGATGAATTTGTTGTGGTAGCGGTGAGGCCATTATGATCGTCGCCAAAGGGTTTATGAATTCAAAGGAAAAAGAATCGTGCATTCGAACTGGATGTGGACTAGCATTTGGCTTTAGTAGAAGTGGTCGACAAGATTTCGTTGTTTGGTATGGTATGGTCCTGCTCTACGATCGGTTAGGAAGGCTTCCCCATGTTTTCTTCCTATGTTCTACTTAAGAGAAGTCAATTTGGGCCTATTATGTCTGCCCATTGTTGAACTCATCACTCAGGCTTAAGGGTTTAAGGGATGTTAGTGTTCCAGCGCTCGTATTGTTCAATTACTTTTTTTTTTTTTTTTCAAACTTCAATTTTTCGAAGACTAAAGTCATGTACATTGAAAACTAAAACTCATCACTAAAATGCAATTGAATTTTAAAACTTTCAAAAAGTACAATTAAGTTCTAAAATTTCTTAGTGTTTTTGGTACGTGTGTGGAAGTGAAAAGAAATGAAGGGAACATAAATTGGTAAAAGGAGCTTATGTCGCATTTCCCTCCGTTTCCTCCTATTGTGGGCCCAGTGGAATTATTCGTCTCTTCCATCCTTTCTTACTTAATCTAACCAAATATGAAGTATTTCTCTTGTAAATTGCATGTATCATATCATACCATGATTTCCCTCAATCCACCCCAACCACCTGAAATGTCACTTCCCAAGATTTTCAGGACAACTAGATTGCTTGCGGAGAACTTAGTAGCTCGGGAACTCTGTAGAACAATGATGATAAGAAAGCAATCTCCGCTCAAAGTCACCGACGAAAGTTTGCTCCATCTTAATTCAGGGAGCCTCGGGTTTTCTCGCTTCGAGAATTCTTCGGGTGTAAAATTGCAGGCTGTCAAATGTCCATTAAGTTTGAATTCTACTGATACTCCTTTCGTTTTGCGGAAAATATAGCGTTTTTGAAAAATATTTTCTAATATGCCGTCTTTTAGAAAAATCATAATATTTTCTAAGTACTCAGCTGAAACTTGAAAATGAATTAAAAAATATTTTCCACCCTTCAGTGTGGAAAATTCAATTTGATTTTCCTTTATGCACTCATTTTAATAAATTTTTATTTTTCTAAAAAAAGATTTTTAAACTTTTTATTTTCTCTCTACTTCTTCATTTTTTTCTTTTTCTGTTTTTCTTTTTTTCCTTTTATTTTTTCTTTCCCCCTCCTTCTTTGGTTGGTTGCCAGCCATGACGATCGGCCATAAGTGAGCTCAGGCTTGCCACTTTCCAGATCAACAAGCACGAGCCTTGAGCTTGATGCTTGCCATGGCCCGTGACCCGCCAAGAAAGAAGAAAAGCAAAAAGAAAGAAATAAATAAAAATAAAAATAAAAAATAAAAAAATTCGAATTTTCTAATAAATAAAAAGAAATAAAGAAGTGGGGAAATTTCTCAGCACCAAAAAGCTCGAGAGCATAGCAAAGAGGCATTTCCTTCAATTGTGGGACTGGGGAAAAACTCACAAGATTTCTACATAGTGATGATTTTAATCTGTTTCTATTGACTTGTCTTTTGGTAGTTTTGTTATGAAAAATATTGTTGTATGATGTAGGATTGGGCTTGGGTTTGTGGCTGTCAAATTAGGCCAGGACATGATTTATATGAAGTAGAGTTTTTGGGCTAATAAGGCAATCGGTCTACCCTCTCTCTTTAGCAGCAATAAAGTTCATCGAATTACCAAACAAAAAAACAGTACTGCTCGCGGAGGTCTCTCTCCCACATCGGAAATCCTCTCCACTTTACTTAGAGCAAATAAAGTGGGGTTTAAACCCCCACCTTCTCATGGAGGGATGGGGTGGGGACGCGCAAGTTTCAGAAGTGGGTTTTAACGCCCACGCCCTGCAAGAGGCAGGGCAAAAATTTGAGAGTGAGTGTAGAGTATGTATAGAGTAGAATTGACAAAAAAAAAAATTAGAGCAAATAAAGTGAACCCATAATCCATTATCCCACTTACTCAAATATAAGTATAGAGAATATATAATTATCAAGTCATAATTGAATACTCATTTGATTTTGCGTTTACTGGTCATGTATAAATTAAAATATGATGTTTCTCTTCATTATTAAATAAGAGTCTTACTAATCATGGAAGGTTGATTTCACTTTTTTCAAGTTGTCAATTTATTAGGAAATGTATATTGCATGTGCTTTATAGAAAAATCAATATGCATTCTAAGACGCTTCTTTACTCATGTTGAATTTTTTTAAGAGTCGTGAAACCGACGCATGTTATTATTATCTATAAATGCAAATGAAGTCGAGAGTTCCCTATACCAGATTGATGTAACAAAAGTGTTGGCACTGTAAAATCCAAAGCCTAGAATGTTTTGACTAGCATTACTCTTGTTTCCCCACTGTCTAACACAATTAGTTCATTGTCTCCATTACTTGTTTCGCGAGTAGATAAATCTTATATTCTAGGGAGATGTTTACATCAATCAATTTTTATTGTAGTGTCCTTTGGTGCATCTATTGCATCCGACTAGAAGTTTCCCTTGTACTAGTCTATAAATAGGCTCCGAGTAGTGGTTCTCTATTATAGAGAGAAAGGATTTAGGAAAAAAACTGTGTATAGGTATTAAGGCATAAGGGCCAGAATAAATAGGTACAATGAATTTTAATCTACAACGTTCTAGAAAAACAATCCCAGAGGATATACAAAGAATGATTCTAGAATATCCTAGAAGATATATAGAATCCTTAACAACATCATCCCGATCATAAGATATTCTAACACCCCCTCCAAACTCAAGCTGGATCGAACAGCGGGAGTTTGGAAAGTAGATACTGAAGACGTGGCGCCATAAGAGCCTTTGTAAAACTATTGGCTAAGTGGTCTGCAGTCCCCACAAAAGGAAGAGAGATGGTGTGAGCTTGAAGATGATGACGAGCAAGATGGCATGCCGATCTCAATATATTTGGTCGCTCATGAAAATAGGATTACTCCCAATATGGTTGGCACTTTTGTTGGAACAATACAGAGGAGTGGGATCTTGGAACGAGATGCCCATGTCAACAAGCAAATGACGAAGCCAGGCAATCTCAACAGCAGTGTCAGCCATAATGCGATACTCAGACTCAGTAAAGGGGCGCGAGACAATCTGCTGTTTCTTGGCGGCGCGCCAAGAAATGAGGGAATCGCCAAGTAAAATGCAAAATCCCGTGATAAATCGACGATCAGTTACATCAGAAGCCTAGTCGGCATCATAATAAGCACGCAACTCGAGAGGAGAAGAGGACGGCAAAAACAAAGACCACGTCAAAGTACCCTGAAGATAGCGCAGAATTCGCAGAACAACAGCATAATGAGTTTGATCGAGGGGTAGCATAGAGTTCACAGAACAATAGCATAATAAGTTGGCCGAGGGGCAGCGACAAACTGACTGACAACATGAATTGCATAAGCAATGTTAGGCACACAAGACTACCAACCAAAGTCCGATAACGAGTCACACCAGAAAGAGGCTTCTTGTCGTCGAGGCGAAGCTTCTGATTTAACTCAATAGGAGTGACTGAAGTATAGGAATTCGAAAGAGCATCCCTAGAGAGAATAATGGCAGTATACTTCTGCTGTGAAAGAAGTATCCCACGAGAACTGCTAGTAATCTCAAGCCCAAAAAATAACGCAATGGACCGAGATCCTTCATGTCAAAATGTCGCTAAAAATGCCTCTTGGTTTGCACAATATAATCATAGTCATTGCCAGTAATGACCATGTCATCCACATAAAGAAGAAGGATAGTATAGTGAGAAGACGAACTATGAACAAACATAGCATGATTAGCCTCACTTTGAACAAAGTGCACAGAACGCATAGCAATAGTAAACATCTCAAACCAAGCACACGGTGCTTGTTTGAGGCCATAGAGGGCCCTTCAAACAAGACAAACCAGACCGGGGGTATGGGCAAGACTACACGGTGGCTACATAAAATTTTGTCTTGAAGATACCCATTAAGAAAAGTATTCTTTACATCGAGTCAATAGAGAGGCCAATTGCAAACAGAAGCAATTGCCAGAAGAGTATGAATAGAAGTCATCTTTGCCACCGGAGCGAAAGTCTCCTCATAGTCAGTGCCATAATCTTGTGAGAAATGTCGCGAAACCAAACACGCCTTGTAGCACTCAATACTACCATCAGGATCCAGTAACAGGATACCAAGGATCGACTCGGTGGAAGAGGGAGAAGTTTCAAAGTACCAGAACTCTATAAGGCAAAAAGTTCCTTAGCCATGGCCAAATGCCACTCAGCATGTTGTACTGCCTTGCGATAACGAGTAGGTTCCTACACATCATGGACAATAGCCATAAAGAAGCTAAACTCGGCAGAATAAGAAGCATCAACAACATACCGAGCAGGGGGCGAGGATCCCCAGGATGATTATGACGGGGCTCTAGAAGGGCAGAATCATCGATGGCAGGGGGAACAAGAGGGGCAATGGCAAGAGGTAGTTTAGGCAAAGGAGGAGGGGTAGAGATATCTAAAGGAGGAGAAGTAGGGGGATGACGTGGGTTAGGATAAGGGTCAACTGGGAAATACATAAAAGGAATAGTACAACACTGAAGGCGTAATAGTAATAGAGAAGTAAGGAACATGCTTATCATAAATGACATTATGAGAGATATGAATGCGTTGAGCAATCGAATCATAACAACGACATCACTTATGCTCGGTGTTGTAGCCTAAAATTGCACGCAATGTGGATCAAGCAGTCAACTTCGTGCGTTCAGTAGGAGGAAGAAGCACGAAACACATGCACCCAAAAACTTGAAGATGTGTATAGGTAGGAGAACGCAAATGAAGTCACTGAAGTGGCGTATCTTGATGGAGAATAGGTGAGGGAAGGCGGCTAAGAAGATGAACAGCAATGAGAAGAGTCTCGGACTAGAACTCGATAGGAACTGAAGTAGAGAGTAAAAGAGCACAAGTAGTTTCAGGAAGATGTCGATGCTTACATTCAACAACCCCATTTTGAGTCGGGACACCAAGATAGGAAAGGTGGGGCAATGTCCCATCACTAAGAGAGGACGAAAAGAACCCAAGAGATATTCCCCCACCAGAGTTAGAGCAAGAAACCTTGATTTTCTTTTGAAATTGTGTAGATATCATGGTAGTAAAAGTCTGATAAATAATAAGAAAATCACTACACCGACACATAAGATAGACCCCAATATAGTGAGAATAAACATAATATTTGAAACCACTCTTGGATAAAACAAGGGGAGGGCCCCATAAGTTAGAATGAACAATATCAAAAATAGCACTAGAGATAGAAGTACTCGTAAGTAAAGGCAGAACAGACTGCTTTTGCTAAAAGATAAATAGAATAAGGAGGTAAAGCGCTAGAGGGTACAAGGCCAAGAACACCCTGTTGTTGAATGATAATAAGGTGAGAAGAGGAAGCGTGCCCAAGATGCTGATGCCATCGCGCAAGATCCATGGTAGCCAGCATAGGATGAGGAAAGGAAGTGGAGGTGGATGGACGATGAAGAGATTGCATAGTGTACAACCCGCCATGCCTACTGCCCTTGCCAATCATCCTGCCCCTCGAACGATCCTACACAAAGCAAGAGCGATCAGTAAAACTCACAATATAACCAACATTTGTAAGCCAGCGGACAGATAATAAATTGAGTGCTAGAGAATGGACATGCAACACATCAAGAACACAAAAAGCCCGAGGGCAGACAAGAATCCCCTGCTGGGCAGCCAAAAGAGGAGAACCATCAGCTACAAAGAATCGTGCTGGAGACTTGAGCTCAAAAAGCTCAGTGAGACAGGCAATGAAAGCAGACATGTGTCTAGCAATTCTTGAGTCAAAAATCCAATCACTAGAAGAGCCACCTGATGAGGAAGCAGTAGCCGTAAAAGAATCAGCAGGAGTAATAACAACCGAAAGACCAGAACTAAATGACGGAAAGCTAAGTTGCAACTTATTTAAGCGGGCTCATTGAGCCTCAAGAGCAGCAAATCACTCATCCATAGAATGAGAAGCGAGAGAGACATGCTGAGCCGGAGTAGGAGCGGGTGAAGTTCGAGAAGAGCACTGGGCATCACTGCTTCTTTTTACAGCGACAATCGATATGACCACGATGATGATAGTAAAAACATTGAACAAATTGTTGAGAACCCTAACTGGGAGAATGTGGCGATAATGTAAGTTGAGGAATAGCAACTAGAACAATAGTAGGATCAGGCATTGTAAAAGATGAGAGAAGACCCAGCCGAGTTTCCTCAGACTGAATTTCCTTGACAGCATCAAGAAGAGAGGGTGGAGAATTCCGATAAAGAATCTAACTACGTGCACCCCCAAAAGCAGGTCGAAGCTTCGTAAAGAAATCATATCACGGTCCATCCTGAGTTTGTAGCCATAGAAGACTGACACGTGACATAGCTTGAACATGTGGAACATAAAGTGGAAGACAAAATGTCAAGCTAATTCCAAGCAACTTCAAATAATTATAAAACTCATGAATAGATTGAGCTCCCAAAGTAGCAATTGCGATTTCTTGCTATAACTGGTAGACACGGATATAGCCAGTCTAAGTAAACATGTCGGCGAGTTAATCCTAGAAATTTTTTGCATGATCAAGAGAGCCAAATACAATGGCCCTAGACCTTCAATTAGCAACAATCCAAGTTCGAATGTCAAATTTACGCTGAGCAATCGCCTCAGAAGTGAGTTTGGATTGCTCAGCATCCTTGAGTTGGGCAGGACAAATGCGAATATCCTCAACAAGCCCAAATAAGTCTCGATAAACAAGTGCAGCCATAGCTGATGGCCACCAAAAAGCGTAATTGGAGCCATTGACTTTGACATCAATCCAGTCACCCAAATCACCCGCATCAAATCCAATAGAACATAAAACAACCAAAACTCAAGAGCACCAATAATGGTGACTAGACGATGAACATGTTGTCGTCAAATTGATGAAACCACAAGAGCGCAATGACGAAGAGTCCGGAGCTTCGAACGACAACGTCAAATCGTGGTGAACTTGACTGTCGGTGATGTAGCAATGCTCAAAGGCATAGTGATGACATACGTCACTATAGAGAAACAAAGGCATAGAGCAATTGCTCTGATACCATGATAGAGAGGAAAGATTTAGGAAAAAAACTGTGTATAGGTATTAAGGCATAAGGCCAGAATAATTAGATACAATGAAGCCTAATCTAGAACATTCCAGGAAAACAGTCCCAAAAAATATACAAAAAGTAATTCTAAAATATACAGGATCCATAAAAATATTATCCTAACCGTAGGATATTCTAGCACTCCCAGCCACATATTAATCTCTTTATCAAGCAATGAAATTTGCACCGTTTCTTTCTTGGTTACTTGATTCAACGTACGTCAAAACAAACTCCCTGGAGATCTCCTCCCATCGACAACCGGAGCCCGCAATTGAGAATTCGAGTCTATTCTAGACCTCTATTTGAAGACCTAAGATCGAGTTTGTGCTCTTTTCTTAATCGTCATTCGCTTATCTAATGCATAAGGACCCATTGCACCGAAGTTTCTGCTCCGTTGAAGTCAAGCCACAATCAACTTGGCACGACCTGCATTTTCCAGACTCGTGTCGTTTTAGCGCGAACACAGAGAGGGAAAAAAGCACAATGGAGAAAATGGAAGTTCAAAGTCCGTCAAGGTAATTGTGGCAGCCACCAACTTACAGGCGGAGAAGATCCTACATTTCTTCATTGCCCAGGACGTGGAGACCTTTGCAAGGCGATTTAGAAATTTCTGGTGGCAAATGACCCAAATAACTTGTAGCGAAACTCATCACCTCTTATGTATAAATTAAAAAAAAAAAAAAAAAAGCTAAGTATAGATACTTTTCAATCTCAGTCTAAGGGCAAGAACGTTTTGTCCACACAACATATAGATAAACATAGAAAAGATGATGAGCAATCTGACCAAGGCATTCAAATGCCGCCACTTCTGATTGCGGATTGGAAGCTGCCCATCATAACCTTCCTGATTTAAAAGCTGAAAAGGGACATATCACGCGAGGCAGCATCCTGCATGAGTCAACAGTAATACGACATGTTTCCGTATTCGCTAAAACAGGCAAACTTTCCAACGAGTCGCAGTGAGATATATGCAGTGTTTCCAAGTTTTGTAAGCTGGAAAGATCAGGTAGCTCTTTCAAAGATGGGCAGGAACTAATAAGTATATGCTCCACTGATTCTGAATATTCGAGACCTTGAACCTCAATCAGCCGTGGGCAATTAGTAACCCCAAAAAACCATAGCTTTCTTGAGCTTTGCATGTGAGACAGTCTCTCAAGGAATTGACAGTTTAATATATACAACTGGCGAAGGTCCTCCAACTGTGCAAGCACATCCAGTTGAATTTCTGTCAAGGGTGACCTGCATACATCTATTCTGTTCAAATATTTGAAGGTGTGAAGGCATGACCATCCATGTGTGGACTCAAGATCAAAGAACCTCAACCCCTCAATATTGGGTGGAATCCGCTCGAGAAATTGAGAGCTGAGGCCTGGTAATTCAAGAATATGGAGTTCGGTAAGGGTACTAAAGTCAGCAGGCAACATGGTCATGTCTGAAAGGTCCAATCTCAAATTCGTCAACTTAGTTAACCTCCCAATCCACTGCAATTCTTGAGCTTGGCACACGTTTGGTGGTGCATGAGGCATATTAAGAGATCTAGAACGACCGCCATCAGACAAATACAGATATTCTAAGTTGGTTAGGTTTGACAGATCCGGAATCCTCTGTAAAGTTAAAGATAGAATGTCCAAAGATTCCAAACTTGTCGGTAGCTCTGGCAATTGTTGAAGCTCATGACAACCGCGCAAACCCAAATCGTGAAGTCGAGAAAGCTGACTAATAGTTGGTGGCACTACAGAAATACGGGTATTTCCTAAGCTTAGGATTTTCAAAGATGATAGTGCCTCAATTTCCATCGGAATTTCTCCCTCCAAAAATTTGCAATCACTAGCTTCTAAATATTCGAGCTTCTCCAACATCCCTATTTCCTTAGGTAGCTTTCTCAATTTACAGTTTTCCATGAGTAGCACCTCCAATCTCTTAAGCTCTCCAATCGAATTGGGCAGCTCTATAATGTCCGTGCGAGATAGATTCAACTCGACTAGAGATATTAGTTTTCCAATTGACTTTGGAAGTTTCTCCACAGATGAATCACTCAAAGACAATTGTTGAAGACTGGGTATCTCTCCTATTGAATCTGGAAGTTCAAGGAATTCCAAATTTTCCATCCTTAGTGTTGATAGACACATTAGATTACCCAATGAGTCTGGCCATGATTGACACATTGTACCTGGATTGAGCACGGTTGGAGCTCCTTTAAGCATCCTCAAACCATTACACCCATTAATTTCCAAGTGCTTCAAATCCTGCAGCATGCTAATGGATGGGTCAATTTCAACCAGCCTTTCACAATCCTTCACAACAAGTCTCTCCAAAGTCAAGCACGTAGAGAAGCTAGGTGTCTTGATTAACCTTCTACAACTCACGAGATACAGGACTTTTAACCTACAATGTCCCTGCAAAATTATTCATACAAGAATGTACAAAGATTATCATATTTACTATGCGCAAAGAAAAAGGAGTAAATGTAAATTGCTCATATTACATAATATCGTACCATGATCTGGTTCCATCCACCCCAATCATTTGTAAGGTCAGATTCTGAAATTTTGAGAACAACCAGATTGCTTGGGGAGAAGTTAATAGCTTGAAACTCTGACGGACAATTTTGCCAAGAGAGCCATCTTAACTCCAAAAGGAGATTCCGGAAGTCCCCAACAAAATTTCCTCCATCGAATTCAAGGAACCTTAACTTTACCAGCCCTAAAATGTCTTCACGTGTAATATTGCACCCTTGAGATTGTCCCCCTAGTTTGAGTGCCACTATTTTTGTTGTTCCCTAATAAAGGACATAATAGGTAAATTAGGCCTTAGCTTTGGTGGACATAAAAAGAGGCTTGTGAATTTAAAATAAGATTTGTTCGTTTTGTTGGTAAAAGAACGAAAAGGGGCGGTAACTATCTCTGACTCACGAGCCATAATTACGCAATCCACCCGTAAGTATACGAGTCCGTTACCACAACCCAACCAGCTTGGCAGAAAGCAAGAAATTTCTCCACATGAGGTAGCAAATGCCAAAACACAAATCAGTCAAAAATTCACTTATAACATGGCTGAACTAATGATCTCATAGAAAATAAAATGATCCCTTTTACCAATGAGCTACCATGCTCGGTTGTAAATTAACATAGTACTGTCCTATTCTATTTTCTAAACAATGTGAAAAATAGAACTTTAGCCAATACATACCTCTTTCCTTTTTATAACATCCATGGCTACGGTGGAAGACCATATTCTACTACGCTCTCCAGGATGTTCGATGCTCTCCTTGCGAACAAGTTCCCTCCCTAAATCTCTGAGTTGGTCATGCATCCAAAGGTCGTCATTCATAATTTTTATTAGAGACATTTTAACAAGAACTGAGATGGCTTCGCTTGGAAAAAAATCGCAAGCTCTCCACATGGAAATTGCATCACTTCTTTTTTCACCAGCCATGTGACATGCAATGTCAAGGAATATTTCTTTCTGCTCATATTCCAGCATGTCATAACTTACCTTCAATATGGCTTGAACTTCTTTGTCCGGCATTTTCTTTAGCTTGGCTAATACATCATCCCATACTTCTTCGCTCTCGTTGCAAAGTGAGGATCCAATAACCACGAGGGCTAGCGGAAGTCCACCAGTGATTTCCACAATATCTCTTGTTCTTCGATCATACTGGAGGGGAGGAGTTTCGGCATCAAATGCATATCTACTGAAAAGTCGAATGGCAAAAAAATTATGCATCTCCTCCATTTCATAGAAGTGATACGCTTCAGGATGCATTGAGGCATTAGTCTTGTAAATTTTCAAAAAACCGATGTCCCTAGTTGTCATTATAATTCTACTTCCCGGACCGAACCAATCCCATCTTTCTGCTAGCTTCACAAGTTGGTCCCTTCTATCCAAATTATCGAGAACAATCAAAACTTTCTTGTGGCGACATCTTCCTCTAATCATGTTGATCCCAGAGTCGGTGTCATGAACCTTTATGGAGTGAGACTTAAAGATGTCAGACAATAATCTGTTTTGCAATTTCACAATTTTACCCTGCTGTGAAAATTCTCGAACATCTGATAGGAAGCTGAAACCTTGGAACTGAGACGCGATTTGGTTGAAAACAACTTTGGCAAGAGTTGTCTTACCAACTCCACTCATTCCATGTATTATGACAAATCGTACGTCGAGAGAATCTTTACCTAACAAATCCATCACAGCTTGCATATGATCATCGATTCCAATTAAATCATCAGGCACTACTCGAGCTCCTCTTGACAGTTTCCTTGAAACCTCGTCAGTAAGAAGTTTTATAAGCTCCCCTTGGCTGCCGGACAAGAAATTCAGATTGAGTAACACCACAAAGAACATCAAGTTTTGTCATTTTTTACATGTGGATTTGGCATTCACACATCAGTGGCGGAAATGGAAAATTTTATTTAGCAGCCAAAGCAAATTGAGACCAAGATATCTATTTTAAACAGCACATGTAACACATCTTTTTTACAATGAGAGAGGAACAAAATCACGCAAACAGAGAGAGAAGAAGATTTGTGGCAAAACTACCAAGTCAAAAACACAACAATCAAAGGTTAAACGCCCATGGCGTGCAACCCGGAACTCGAGAAAGACAAATACATTCACCGCAAAATAACCACAGAGCAATACACTGTCATCCTTGAATTATGCAAGCATCCCGTTTATGGTGTGAATGAACTAATTCCTGGAAATTTAAACCACCAAAAAGTTGATACCGAATAGTCATAACCACTACTCTTTTGTTGGATACTCGGAATATGATATAACGTTTTTATTTAGTGGAAAATCACTCATTGGAAAATATTATTTCCAAAAAAACAACAATATATATCACTTAGAAAGATCAATGGACTAATAATATTTTCATTATAAATAAAAATTATGCTTAGACATTTTTATTGATAATTATGGCATCTTCCGTTGATTCATTGTCATATATTATATTGAAAATTAATTTTTACAAAAATATTTTCTATATCATCATCACGTTTCAGCGAGGAAAATGCGCTATCTAAATGAATTCTCTCACCAAATTTCTGTGAAAGCCTCCACAAGCAGTTGAACGTTCTTCCCTTAAATATACAACCGGCTAAATTAATTTGCTCTCTATTTAATCTTGGTAAATATAACAAACACTCTTAGATATTTGAAAAACCGTACTAATCATAGTCCTTGACACAATTATCATTTGTAGCTAATAGCGGCGAAAGTACAACGTAAGAGCCAGAATTTGGCATGAGGGAACATTTAACTATCAAAAGTTGCGAAAGATACACATAAATATTACTTTTTTTTGAAAATTGGGACATCTGAACGCCAAGTTCGGCAACCCCAACCCAAAATCCTATGTGGTAATTTTTTAATAGTATAACTCGTCTACGTAGCTCGCTGAAGAGCTAAATCCGCAAAGAAGAGCCTCTTATTTGAATTTTGATGTAAATATTAATTAACTAAATTTAAAACTAAATTAAAAGAGGGAGATCGCATAATGACGAGGGCTGTGCAAGCTCTCGCCGCTGCCTCCCACTATCATTGGGAAGGGCTAGCAATGGGAGGAGGGTCGGCTGGGTCATTGGGCAACTGGCCAACTGATGGCAAGGCTTGCAAGCGTCAGCTAATAGAATGCGAGAATATCAATTACAGCAAATCAGAAGTCCTATTTTCTTTTTTCCCTTTCCGTTTTATAAGTCACATCAATTACACTCTAACACAGAGTGTCGTCATCCTCAAGATCTGATAAACATCGAGCCTCAAAAAAAAAAAAAAAAAAAAAAAACGATGCATCGGAACATCACTTCAGAAGCAATCCGACATCACTTCGTAACACATCATAGAGAGGGGGTCTAGAATGTTACGTAACTACAATTTACCAGAAAATGAACATAAAAATTTTAAAAGATTTCTTATCCTCGGATCACATAAGATTTATTCATTGCATCCAAAAAAAAAGAAGAAGGGGAAAACAGTAAGAAATCGGCAGATCTAAGTTTTTTTTTTTTGGGTCGGTGACAGATCTAAGTTGATCACCCGAAAAAGTAAACACTAAAGCAAATCACACCAATTACAGCAAAATCTATTAGGATAACTTCACTCTAATCAGCAATTTCCTTCAAACACATGCATCTTGCAGTCATGTACTAATCTAAATACGAGGGTTTGTCACAGTACTTTCGAAACTCAACTAAAAAGCCAATAATATTTGTTTGTCGCGCTGGGGTATCGTATTCATAGGCGTGAAAAAGGAGTGAAGAAAAGCCTCAAAACTCTCTTACCCCCTATCTTTGCAGTGCCATCCTTTGACCGAAGCGACTTCTCGTAGGGCCTCTCTCCAGCGTTGCACTTCATCGTCGCTGAACCTGTCCTCATGCCTTTTCAAGGCATCAACGTATAATTCAGTTCTGAGCTTAACATCGTTAGGATCGACATCGAAGAAAATGGGAAGAATCACTTTGTCCATTGATCTTCTCAAGCAATCCACCATATGAGCAAGTTCGCGAAGACACCATGCACTAGATGCATAGTTTTTGGAGAAGATGGGGATATAAATTCTGGAGACGTTGATCGCGTGTAGAAGCTCGCCTCCAATCTTTTTGCCTTTTCGAATCTCGGCATCGTCTAAGAAGACGCGAATCCCAGCTCCGTTCAAGGAGTGATAGAGGAAATCGGTGAAACTGAGACGAGTGTCCGGCCCTCTGAAATTCAAGAACACGTCGAATTCGGCTCCCAGTGGCTCGCTACCTCCACCCGTGGAGGAAGATGTGGCTGTGTCCGAGTCCCTTTTTCTCTTCTTCGTCACCAACGCCATGTTCTGAGTTGAATTACTTCTGGTGTGTGCGATTCCGGGAGAGGACGTCGATTGTGAAAGAGCTAAAGAGCGTAGCGAATCACAATTGCGTTTCTTTTACGAGGGTTTTCTATTTCATTTTTTTTTGGCACCTTTGCATTTCCCACAAAAAAAAATAGCAATCACGCGTGCTAACAGTACCTCCGCATCCCAACTTTTTGAAAATGGTTTCAGGGAGGAAAAGCTGTCTCAAAAGACGTACCATCGCACGTTAACAGCCTAGGGTGAGTAGACCTGCAAGATTGTCTGTGCTCTATAACATGAACGTGCCATCACACCTTCACAGCCTTGTCGTTTAAGATTGTAAGCGATAAACTCTCTCGTGTACGGTGGTCCAGCTAACCCTACACGTGTCTGTGCGTATTTAACACGATCAATAAGTCACTTGAATTCACACAGTCTAAACCATTCATTGCGTAGATTTCATGATGAAGTCTACAGAACTTAATGATTTAAATGACCGTGCTCTATAATATAGTTATCATTCCTTGTTATTATAATATAGATTTAGCCTAAATGGAGCGGCATCAAATCACTGTGGGTCCCATATGAGACCCGTCGAATTTCAAGGGCAATGAGTGCATGGCAAGCTAAAGAAGTCGATTCAAATCACTGAATAAGTTCAATCGGATCGAACGACTTGGATCCCCTGGTCGATCGAAATCTGACGTATGGTCAAAATTCGGACAAGATTGTCAAATTTTTCACTTTTTATTCTCGAACAGATTTTGCAGATTTCATTTTTATTTTCTGAGAAAAACAAATAAAGAGATTCCGTTCGCGTCACGTTAATCAAACTCAAGGACCGATCTCCCTCTTGTCTAGCCCTTGTGTCTTATTTCTTCATCATCCATGTGCCGAGGGAGAGTTTGAATATTTAATTGGGCAAGCCTTTTTAATTTTTAATTTTTTATCTTTTTCCGAATGGAGCTTGGATTTCCAGCTTGTGCAAATCTTTTGTTCCGACAGAGGTTGGGTGGTGTCTAGTTCAGCTCTTCGTAAATCTCAAATTAGTCCAGTGCATGTTTTCCCGTATTGTCCCGATTCATTCAAGATTCCACCTTTAAAGTGCTCCCAGTAGATTTGAACTTGCAACTATTGAAAGAGGATAAAATTCCCTTGCCGACTTTAAGGTTACTCAATAGTTTTGCAAGGACACACGACTAAAATTCTTATAACGTGACCCTGTGGGCCTAGCAATATTTAGTTAGGTGTGGGGAGAGTTTTCAACTTGGATATCGGGGATGAATTGTATAAATCGCAGCAATCATATACAAAGTGCTTTCAGTTGCCCACTTGTATAGACTAAATGCCTGGACTTAATTGATACATAACATATAAAGTGTTCCATGTGTGTGTATAGTCGAGTGTCTACTTTCATGTCTTGAGATTATAAAGAAAATATGTATTATTATAATATAGCTAAAGGTTGGTCATGATCTCGAGATTGAATCCCCTTTTTCGTGCAACTTGCTGAGCTTAATATATTATCTAAAAACTCTCTTTTATCGATCGTCCTTCTCCTATTTTGTAAACTTTCGGATAGTCGACTCTCTAGAATTTAATTTAAATATTAAAAAATCATTGCAATTTGCCCTCTTTTTTTTTTTGTAAGAAATTACAAGCAATGCGAGGCAAAAGTAGAAACTAAGCTAGGTGGGAAACTAGGGGTGAGCGTGGGTCTCGGGTTGCCCGAACTGGAATCGAACCGGGGAGGGTCCGGTTCGGTTCCCTGGTTCCGATTCCTTTTTTAGGAACCGGAACCGAACCGGGACCGATTGCGGAACCGGTTTAGGGCTCCAAAATCAAAAGTCGAATCTCCAAATCCCGCTCTTCATTCGGATTTCGCCTCTTCAAAGTTCGGACCTCACACTCATGCGAGTCACGACTCACGCCGCTCCGAGTCTTGCCGCTGACGCCGCCGCCCTTGAGGAGGCCACCATCGCCGCCGCCACTGCACCCGTTGGACGCCAATTACCGATGCCGCTCGCCCAAACCCTCGTCGCTCGATGCCAGTTGCTGCCCAAATCCGTGAGTCATGCTACTGAACGCCGCTCTAAATCTCGCCGCCGGATGCCGCTCACCTTCGAGGCCGCTGCCGGACACCGGCGGATGCCGCCGCCAACACGGCTCGCCCGAACCCTCGTCGCTTGACGCCGCTCACCCGAACCCTCGCCGCTCGACGCTAGTCACCGACGCCGCCGCCTGCACCCATATGCAATTGTACCTCGCCTTTTCGATCTCGCCGAGACTCGATCGCTTTTGGTTGAAAGATCGACCGCCCTCCATTGCTGGTCACGTGGGCTTCCCGTTTCTTG
Source organism: Eucalyptus erythrocorys (assembly GCA_014182555.1). NCBI lineage: Eukaryota > Viridiplantae > Streptophyta > Magnoliopsida > Myrtales > Myrtaceae > Eucalyptus > Eucalyptus erythrocorys. The sequence goes on from CM024602.1 coordinate 31,420,685, forward strand.
ATTCTGGTTAGATTCTAGGCTCGTCCGTTTCTCCGTGTTTTGTGGGTCGTGCGCTGTTTTAATGATTTTTTCGGTTTTGGGTCTGTGGGAATTGTGGGATGGTTCCTTGGGTTCGATGAGTTCCGTGGAAAGGATGGTGCTGTGGGTTCGTCGGCCTTTCTTTTCTTTTGATTGAATTCACAATGTGTTTTTCGCTAAACTTCGTCGGCCTTGCAGGTAAATATCGTCTTCAGTCAGCTTGTGAAGATGCCACAAGACAAGTTCAGTATTGATGGTTAAATCTTTTGCTATATATTTCCTTATGTAGGTGGTAGTTGCTCCAATTCTCTTAGGATCTTATGTTCCTGTTGATGCCATTAAACTATGCAGGTAAATATGGTCTTCAGTTAGCTTGTGAAGATGCCAAGCTTTCCTCTCTTGTACATCTTCAGCAATGCTCATTTTTTCAAATTACTATTTCTTGCTTTAGGCGAAGTGGTAGGTTGCCCTGTTAGAAATAGTAGCTCTTTGATATTCTAAGGTGTGTGTTGTAACTACATTTTTTGATCTATTCCCTGGATGTGTAGTACTGTAAATTTAGCAGAGCATCCATAAGTTATTGAAATTCATTTTGAGATAAGTGAATTTGTCATGTAGGATTGATTTTCACAAAGAAAAAGGATTTTTTGGGCCCCATGTTACGTCATAATCTTCCTTAATTTGAGTGAGCAATGACACTTGTGTCTGTTCTTTTGCATTAATTTCATTGTCATAATCATTTGAACATGCAAGTTTTGAGTTGTCGCAATGATTCCATTTTCTCTTATCCATTCTTATGTACCTTTTCTTTTGTAGCATTAACCCATTTAGGCTCATTGGGTTTGGACTTTCAGTATGGACTTCAACTGCTTCTCATATAAGACTTTTTTAAATGTAGGCTTTGCTCCTATTCAATCAAAAGAAAGACCATCAGACATAGAGACACCTTCCTGTGAAACTCAAGGTTCTTCTTGTTATGTTTTACCTTTTGGAGACATATCACTATGTTTATGTCTGCTTATTATGTCAATTGATATCTCATAAAGCAATGGCAAGATTTCAGTATGATTGTTTGCAATCTATTACTGAACAAAAGACCTCGTCCTTCAAGTTACCGTAGAGTATGCGCGTATGTTATAATTCAAATTTGAAAATGAAAAAAAAAAAAAAGAATCTGTGGAATCTGAAACCGACCCTGGAACTTATGACGGGGGGTTCTTGGTTGACGAGGGTTCCCAAATTTTTGGACCTGTGCTCGAGGGTAAGTTCTAGATTCCAGATGGAACCGAACTGGAACCTGGAACCGCTCATCCCTATGGGAAACGACAGTCAAAAGCACTAGAGAAGAAGATAGGAGCGCCACGAACTACGCATTGGAAACATTGTATAGGCGAAGAAAAAAAAAAAATCGAATAGGCGCCAACGCCAATGCCCTTTTCTAACTTTTTTTCTTTTTCCTTTTATTTATGCCTTTTTTTTTTGTTCTTTTGCGCACAAAAGAATAACGCAATATGGCCGATCCAAAACTAAGGTCAACGGTCAATGCACTGAAAAATGTTCGCTCTTTATCGGCCGGAGAAACAGAAAATGCGGTTCACATTATCCTTTTTTTCGAAAAGAAGAGAGAGAAATTCTCTCCTTTTTGCTATTTAATTTCCTCGCGATCTTGCCGGAGGGAAACGCTAAGGATCTATCATACGAATTCTTTTTAGAAATCGTTGCAAGAACCGTGACGTTCAATCTTACTTACGTCGTTTTTCTAATGCAATTATATATCTTAGATTGAGCCAAGCAACTCCAGTCGACTTCAAGTGGGGGGAATGCGAATCTTTTTTTTGGTGAAACTGGAGCCCTTTGGAAGAGGAAGAGAATCTCGTCCTCCACCAAAAAAAAAAAAAAAAAGCTTTTGGCGTCCTACTACCCTGGAAGGCGACAAGAAAAAAACCAGGCATGATGGCCCCAATCACACCTACGCCGACTTTTGTTGTCGATTACTGGTCCTGGGCACGTTCTGCGAGTTACAAACCCGCAATCATCCAACCGAACGGACCAGACAACCGCGATAAAAATCACGTGGTCTCTGCTGCGCGGCTTTGTCTTGAGACGACTCACCGATGCGAATAAACCGATCGACGGGCCCCCGGGAGCGAGCGCGACGTGTTGTGAAGTTCTTTCTGCCTCCCCTCTCCGCTACCCATCTCTCTCTCTCTCTCTCTCGGGCTTGGCCCTTTTTCGAATTTCTTCTTTTTTGCTTTTGCTACCATTTTGGAAATGTTAAGCAGATTTTTGATAATGAAGTTTGAGCTGAGACGGGTCAGGCTTGTGTGAGGCCGTGTGATGGGCTCTATATCGAGGACCTCAGTGTTTTGTTTGTCATGTGGGTTGGACCGGCAAAATTGATTTTTGAGGCGTACCGGCCCGACCCACGTTAGCCTTTTTGCTTCTTATTTTGTCCGCTATATTTGATATTCGGATTCTGTAGATTTCTAGTATCTAAAACATTTTGCTCAAGGGAATTGCATGGAGTCCTGAGAATATTATAAAGACAGTAAAATGAAAGAGGGAAAAAGCCACAAAAAAATCTCAAACTATATCAATTATGATGCATTTACCTTTTTTTTTTTTTTTTTTTTCATGATACAAAGACTTATACTTATGTGATATATGTATTCTTCGTCAAGGTTCCATCAATCAATATTGTTGAAAATTTTTCTTACATGGATACTGAAAAGCAAACAGTATTGATGTGGCACCCACATGAAATGATGTTGTTTTAGCTAAAGAACCATCCAAAAGAATATTGACAGAGGAGAGTAAATGTGTTATATAAGTATGAGTTTGAGGGTTTTTTTTTTTTTTATATATTTTTTATGACATATAAATTTGTCATATAAATACGAGTTTGTGGTTATTTTTGTATTATAAGAAAAAGTTTAGAAATTGGGCATAATTTGAAGTTTTTGATGTCATAACAAAATTTAAAATAAATATATTATGAAGGGTTAATACCTTGAAAAATCCTAAACCTGGTACACCCGTGACAAATTTACCCCAAACTATTTTTTTGATCACCAAAAACCCCAAACCGGGTATACCTTTGACAAATTTACCCCAAACCGGTACACTTGTGACAAATTTACCCTCTCGTTAGTTTTTATTAAATTTTTTCGTTAAATTATTAAGTTAAATGACATGTGACAATTGATTAATATACCAATTTAGGATTTTACATTCCGTTTATTACGGTTTACAATTTTTGTGATTTTTTTTTGTATTAATCCAATTTAGCGAAGGGTATATTTGTCACAAATTTACCGGTTGGAGTTTTTTGCTGTCGAATAAATTAGTTTAGGGTAAATTTGTCATAAATGTACCAGTTTATGGTTTTTTTTTGTTAGTCGGGGTAAATTTGTCACAGGTATACCAGTTTAGGGTTTTTCATGGTCAAAAAATTAGTTTGGGGTAAATTTATCACAGGTGTACCAGTTTGGGGTTTTTTAAGGTATTAACCCTATTATGAAATGGTATGGTTTAGGAATTTTTTTTTTTGGCGACTTTTCTTGAAGAAAAAAAAGTGAGGAAAAGTGACTGGAACTAACGCGCACGTAAACAAAGAAAATCTCACGTGACATGGTTGGCGGGCGAGAGCTTTGGAGGGGGGCCAAGTTGGTAAAGGCCCATCGTCCGACGCCGCCATCCGCATTTCGCATTTCGCGGTTTGTTGTTTTGGGGTTTCTTCGTTTCGTTTGGATTGGGGTTGATTCATAATGCAATGCATCGCATCGCTTCCCGCAAGAGAATTCACTTTTCTTGCTCCAAAATTTCATTTCACAATTCCATCTTTTCACCCGGTTACATGCAAATCGATGTTTGAGAAGTCAATTCTTCGACTTGAGGGACTGATTTAGGGTCGTGATGTGTCGAGCTATAAATATTTTTTCTCAAAGTCCATTCCATTAATGGGTCAAATCGATTTTTTTGCGAGTCGGCTGTCTGATCCCTCTTTGAGAGGCTATGGAAACCCTTTTAGTTAGTATCTCTGAAAAAGCTTTTGATATCATCTGGCCTTTCCAAAGTGGCGAAAAACTCTTTCAAAGGCGAATTCTTATTCGATTCGCTCTCGAGGCTTTAGGTGTAGAGCGATATTGGGCATACTAAAACCGGCTTACTAAATTGATGTAGTAAATGTCATGTTAAATCGTAATTGGACCTTTAATAACAAATGGACTGTATTTTACGTTCAAAAAAATTCCGTCACATTGCTTAACATTAAAAATTTGATAAATTACCATCACCACCCCTAAAACTTTCTTTCCAACCGTAGTGTCTGAATCTAGACCATAAAAAATGACGTGACTCCTGTGAATTTTAAATGAGGCTCGTTCAATCAGATTTGACGTTTCATATCTAATTTAGTATGAATATAGGTTGATTAAGTCAGTGTATTTATAAAAGTTTAAGGGGGACAACAAGGTGAACCTACAACGCTAGGTGACGATGGATTTGCGTGGTCATTGGCGAAAATTCAAAGGGAGGCAACAAGAAAATATTCATTGGTTTGTGTGCACCACGTCATTTTCTGACCTGGTGCGCACAGACCAATGAAATATCAACACCTATCCTCGAGCGGGACCCGTAGAAAAAGGAGAAGGCGCTGATTTTTGGCTGGCTCGGCTCAGCTTCACCACAGAAGAGAGGACGAAGAAAGGACGATCAATGTATTCCTCCCGCTCAAAATTTTTCTCTCTCCTTACTTGAATGGGCGGGTTCTCTCTCTCCTCGTAAAAGAAAAAAAGAACCCTCAGAGCCTTCCTTTGTTTCCTTCTTTGAGCATCCCACCTCTCTCCGCCTCTGGCTCCGGCTCCGTCTCCGCCTCTGCCTCGGCCTACGCTTGCCCAAAAGCCTCGTTGGTCATCTGCCTCTAGCATCTCGGTCTCATTCCTAAGCGGCGCCAGGCTCCCCGTCGCTAACCGGGCGCTGGCCCTGACGCTGGCCCGCTCGGTCGCGAGGGAGATCTCGGCGGACTTGGGCGGGGTCGACAGCGCGGCGAAGAAGGAGAGGCTTGCTGCATTTTCTCTCTCTTTTTTTCAACAAAGCGTGTTATTTCTTCCCGCTTCTGCCTCTCTCTTCTTCAAGCACTCCTCTCCTCTTTGTCCCGAGCCCTCACTCACCCCAAGCGCCCCCCCTCCTCTCTGTCTTGACCCCTCTCACTCACCCTAAGCGCTTCCCTCCTCGCCTTTATCCTCGTCGCCATCATCGACTTTCCAGCGACGGCTCCAGAAATCGCCAGCCATGGCAAGTCCTCTCTTCGCCAGCCGTGGAGTGGCCCAACAAGGTTGCAATTCCTTCTTAGACATAGGAATATCGAATCACATTAGTCTAGCCTCGCAAACATCTTTTGCTTCAAAATCCTTAGCTATGTACTCGAGCCCGAAATTGGGACCGAATAAGGAGTAGAAGACTGTCGCGACCAAATTTTTGGGTGAACCACCTAGGGTTTGGCTAATGGATTGTTAAGCCTAGACTTAACTCGAGCTCTCCCAGGCCCATACCAATTCACGACTTTAGGTTTGAGTTCTTAACATGCAAATGATTTTTAACTAGGAGTCGCCACTAATCTATTTTTGGTGGGTCGATTAGAAACCCAAGTAAAGTAACGGGAGTTTTACTTTACTTCTACGAACCAGAGATTGTAAGTTCGGGGACTTGATTACGCTAGATTTCTCTAACGCCCTTTCGGTACCTTTCTTTTTATTTTTGAAAAATGTTTGGCAAGCAGCTTGAATTGATTTTAATTATCTCCCTAACATGTGAGGTGATCATGCGGGTGCGCAAACTACCAATTTAACACCCAATAAAGCAATGAGCAAAATTACGGGACTTACCTTATAGCAAAGAAAGCATCTGCATTGTTAGATTAGAATTCATATTATCAACCTTAGATATGATTTCTAATTAACACGCAATTTCTCTTTTTTGTTTTCACTTTGTTTAATGGGAACTTAATCTATATGCAATGCATGCTAATAATCTAATATGACATGGCAACATGATTTGAACTATATGACATGAGTAAAATAAATCCTAAAGAAATGCAATAATCAAATGCAATCTAAATGACCTAATTTTATTAATGGGGAATTTCTAACTAAATGGGCCTAAAAAACTAAATGACATGCATTTGATATTTCTATTTCTAAATGACATGTTCATGACACTTTTTATTTTTTCTTTTTCCTAGAAATTGCAATTTATCCTAAAAAATGGAAGTAGTTTATCCTAAGACATTTTTGGATTTTTTATGAAATTTGAAATTAGGTAAAATGTGAAAAAATCACCTAGCTAAATTAAGATTCTATCCAATTTAAACTAATGATTAAGTCATACTAAATCCTAATTTAAACTAAGACATTACCTTAATCTAGTGACCTCTAACCTAGGATGCAATCTATCTAAAAATCAATCTAAATTTAAAATGAAATATGCAATTTTATTCTAATATGCATGATGATTTTTTTTGTTTTTTTAATGAAAATTCGTAATTAAAAATCACTAAAAATAAAAATCTAACTAAAGCGAGACATTATCTATTTTAAAGTTAGAAATAGACCAATCCTATCTTATTCTAGAAAATTATCTCGTCATGCAATCCTAAAAATATTATCTAACCTAGAACTACATGCATTTAAAAAAGAACCTATTCTATCATGCAACATTATCTAGCAAAACAATTCTAATCTAAATGCACTTTTTTGTATTTTCAGGATAAGCAAAACAATTAAGAGATAAAAATCAAAACATCCATGATCATCAAAAATGCAATCCACCATTTGAATTGAAATTTAAGCTTAATTATTTCGCTAATAAAATCGATAAATTGATCTTAGGCCTTAAATATCAAAATATCAATTTTAATCCCACGTGAATAATTATTCCATCTAAGGCCTTATAGATAGAATAAAAATTCGTGCGGTTGCGAATTAGGCAAATAACCCAAATAAGGAGATACATCCATCACTTATAAATGTGCACGTTATATATCAATAGACGCATATTAGGCAATAAATAAATTATGTGCGAGTATTTACCTAAATTTGCAAATAATTTCCAAATCCGGGCTTAACACGATCGGGGTCGCAACCGACTCGCACTCAAAACTCTGGCGATGGGAACGGCTTGACTCAGTGGCGTTCTTATGGTGCTCAACCCTGTGGCTACCTCATGAGATGCAATACTTGGTCGCTCATACCAGTGGCTTGGCGGAGAGGTGTAGAAACGACGCTGGACTTGAGGATGTAGGCGTCAGGACCTACAATAAAGAGTTAACCAAGTTCGATGGAAGGGGACAAAGCTCGTAACCAAGTTCGATGGAAGGGGACAAAGCTCGTAAGAAAGACTAGATATTGCAAAGGAAACAGATGAGTGAAGGCACGTGCGAAGGTCAAAGGGACCCAGAGAGTTCTCCACTAAATTTCACTTGGTTTTGTCTTCTTGTGAATCTCAAAGTCCCCGACAGAGAAGCAAAACGATGATGCATTACTCTATCTCTTTCTCTATTGAACTTCTCCACCAGTTGTAAATATCTTGACCACCGCTTGACTCCTCACGTGATGGATGATCTGAACATGGGGACCATGCTCTGGGCTTGCTCGTTCGGTGCTTTGCTGGAATTGCAAGTCCAGCGACGAAGGTTTGTTGGTGCAGATCACGGTCACTAGCTATCACTGCTGGCGCCAGACGGCACTTAGAAGCCACTGGAGAAGCTTCGCCTGAAAAACCTGCAGAAGAAATATAAAGAGCAGCAGCGAGAAAATCACCACACTGCCTGCGATGGGTGATGGTTGGGTGTGACTGGAGCAGACGTCAAAGCGTGAACGCAAGGCTTGCTGAGGGGGGTCTCAGCCGAGGCGCCGCTAGCCACGGGTGGATGCACAGGCGGAGATGTGAGCATTGATTTGGACGAGTAACTTTGGTGCAACAACGGGAGGCGGCGTGAATCACGGGATGGAGCAGCTGCTGATCGTCGGACTGCTTGCGGCATGGGGCTCGCTGGCGTAGCTCACGAAGCGAATGTGGAGCTCGCTGGCGTAGCTCGAGTACTGTTCTGACGTGGTGAAGTCGCTGTGATGGAATCACCACTGGAGCTCATTGGGCGCACCGAAAATCTGGAAACAAATCTGCTTGGTGTCACCGGAGTTCGTAGGCAGATTGCTAAGAAAGCGTCTCTGGGAATGTGCCGTCAGACCCCCTCCTCACGTTTTCTTTTGCTACTTTTTTCTTTGTGCCGATCGTGTGTTCTCTCACGATTGTGGTCGTCTGATGTCTCCCTCACCAATTTTCTCCGCCTCACTTTTGACTTTTCTTTTATTTTTCCAACGACACCCCACTCAGCCAAAATCAAAACCAGCAAAGCTCTATACTTGTCCTTTTTTTTAATCAAACAAAAGAAGCCCCCATGTGGCCGAGCGTCTCAATTGCGTGGCCTCAGCAGGTGAGGTGCAGCGGATCGACGTGATGCTTTTGCTTCACGATGCGATGCACGAAGGTGTTGACTACCAAGCAAAGTCGTTGATGGATATCATCAAACAAGGCAGCACCGGCGCAATAGTAGGCGTCACGATCGACGGACGGCAAGGGGATAAATGGATTGTAAGGAGGCTCTGCCAATCTTCTCTCTCACGTGTATATCCTTGATGTGTTTTTATCAATGGCCGTGTATTCTATCGAGTGGCCCCCTTGAAACCCTATGTGAAAAACCCTTTTATAGGCTGAAGATCAGGGTTTTAATTTCCTTTTCAAATCGACATCCGCAAAGATTTCTTTTTCGCACATAATATCACTTTTTATTTTCCATATCTCCTGATTTTATTGCTTAAAGATAAGATTGTAACCCGATTTTCTTAAATTCCAAAAATCCACTGTAATATCATTTCAAATCTCCATTTAAATTGTCATTAAAAGAAAATGGGCTCGGGCCAATTTACTTGCTTCATGGGCTTAGTCCGGCCTGCCAAATTAAAGCTTAGAATCACTAATTTGAACCCATCCGTCACTGGTCTAGTAAATAAATGCAAAAAATGTGAATGCACCTAAATCTATATGTTATGCAATTAATTATTTTTTTTAGGGATAAAATTAATTTTTAGGGATAAAATTAACCCCCAATTTTTTAATGCGATAAATGAATAAACGGATCACCAAAATTTAGGTGTCAACAAAGACAAAAAAGCTCGAGAGGCTAGTTCGCGGCTGGAAAGTCGATGATGGCGACAAGGACAGAGGTGAGGAGGGAAGCACTTAGGGTGAGTGAGAGGGCTCGAGATAGAGAGGAGGGGGGCGCTTGGGGTGAGTGAGAGGGCTCGGGACAGAGAGGAGCTGAGTGCTTGAGGAAGAGAGGGGCAGAAGTGGGAAGAAATAGCGCGCTTCATTGAAAAAAAGAGAGAAAATGTAGCAGGCCTCTCCTTCTTTGCCGCGCCGTCGACCCCACCCAAGTTCGCCGAGATCTCCCTCGTGACCGAGCGGGCCAGCATCAGGGACAACACCTGGTCAGCGGCGGGGAGCTTGGTGCCGCTCGGGAACGAGACCGAGATGCTAGAGGCAGATGACCAGCGAGGCTTTTGGGCAGGCGTAGGCCGAGGCAAAGGCGGAGAGAGGTGGGATGCGCGAAGAAGGAAACAGAGGAAGGCTCTGAGAGTTCTTTTTTCTTTTACAAGGAGAGAGAGAGAACCCGCCCATTCAAGTGAGGAGAGAGAAAAATTTTGAGCGAGAGGAATATGCTGATTGTCCTTTCTTCGTCCTCTCTTTTGCGGTGAAGCCGAGCCGAGCCAGCCAAAAATCAGCGCCTTCTCCTTTTTCTGCGGGTCCCGCTTGAGGACAGGTGTCAATATTTTATTGGTCTGTGCGCACCAGGTCAGCGGATAACATAGCGCACACAAACCATTGAATGTTTTCTTGGGAGGCAACGGGCTTGACTCGATTGTGGAATAATCAATGGCTTGGTTTTTCTTTCTAATTTTTTGTTTTTTGGAAGTGGCAATTGGATAATTCCGGTCTCGTACTTCATCAATGATGTTGGCGAAATATTTCAGTAGCGTTTCCGCCTTTAACCTTTATCAATTTTGAAATAATTATTACGATGATCCTAAACTTATTGATTTTGAACTTTCTAATTTGATAAATCTAATCTAAAATCATTTGATGATTTAGTCAGTGTAACCATTTCGACCAAAATAATGTAGTCATTTCATCCAATTTTAACTGGAAATCATCGAAGTGGATGTTGGTTATTTTACATCTCATGATCAACATTGATATTTACAAATTTGTTGAATTTTTCCCTTTTTCTTTTATAAAAAATAAAAAGTTTGTTCACTTTAACATTGGTCAAGTCATAAAATGACTAGTCTTAGAGATTTGCTATCAAAATTAGCCGAAAGGGATATATTACTAAATTGGTGGAATTAAAAATAATTTAAGACTAAATTGGCATTTGTACAATATGTCTAAGATTTTGTCAGTAATTCTCCCCGCACTCATATAGTGTAAGGATGCATTTGATAAGTAGAATAACAGCGAAAACACGAAACGGGATACTCCTCATGAAAAGAAAGTTGCCATTAAGGTACAAGTTGGGGCAGGATGTTATAAAATGGGACATTTCAATGTTAGGATGCCGTTCAAAATTTGTTGTTGGGGCATTAAGCCCTCTTCTTTCATTATGCCAAAAAGAAAGCTGACAACATTTGTATTCTTGACATAGGCTAAGGCCATATTTGTTTGTGTTCTTTTTTTTTTTGGTCATGAACACAATTTCTATTTTTTTTTTATTTTGAGGTACAAAAAAAGAACAGAAACGCATTTGTTTGCGTTTTTGTTCCAAATTTATTTTTTTGTTTTAGGGAACAAATTTGGAACAGAAACAATAAACAAGAAAAACTTGTTTCTTGTTTCTGGAACTTCCGAGAAACAATTTCTCTCTCCTATTTTTTTCTTCTCTCTCTTTTCTTCTTCTTTTTTCTTTGGCCGGTCGCCGGTCTCAGCCATGGTCGGCAATCTGCCGTCGAGGGCCGGCGACCTCGCCAAAGCGTTACCGGCCCTTGGCGAGGCTTGACTTCGCCTTGGCTGGGTAAGCTCGGCCTCACTGGATCTGGGCGAGGTCGAGCTCGCCTAGCCAAGAAGAGGCTGAGCTTGCTTAGCCACCGATGAGGCTCTGTGTCGCTGGGCCACCGCTAGGTCGGCATTGCCTAGCGGTGGCTCGGTGAGGTCGAGCCTCACCGGGGGCTGGTGAGCCTCGCCGTGGTTGGGCAAGGCCGCCTGTTGACACCTAATTTTGGGGGTTCATTTTTGCTAAAAAATAAAAAAATAAAAAATGCATGGCATATAGCTTAGGTAGATTTTATTTGATTTTGTTATATTTTGTTTAATTTGTTAAAATTTTTATAGGTTTAGGTAATATACGCTGAAATATGTATCTTTGCGCAAGAGGGGAATTTTTTCATCAAATATGCAAAAAATATTACGCGAAGTGGAATGATATATTCAATGGAATTTTGCATGAACGAAATTGGCAATGAAATATATCGCGGAGATACATTTTTTCTGTGTATAAAAGGGGTTCTTTTCGGTCTAAAAAGGGGGCTCTTCGGTCGAAAAGTGCAGAAAAAAAGAGAAAGTCAAAAGAAAAGCAAAAGAGAAGAGGGTGAGCTGAGGGAGAGGTAAAAAAAAAAAAAAAAAAAAAAAAAGAAAAAGGTGAAAAACCCCCTCGCGTGCGACTGTCCATCTTCCTCGGGGGGTGCTTGCCGGCGCCGTTCGTCGCCTCCGCCGGTCCCGCAACTCGCGCTGCACCGCCATTGTCGTCGCGCTTCGCTGCCGATCCTGGTCCTCGCGGGCCGCCCCTGCTTCGCTCCGCGCCGCCCCTGATCTGCTCGCGCCGCCCCCGACGCCCTCTGCAGTCCCCGACGCCGCCGTGACCACGCCCAGATCCAGGCCGCCCCGAGGCCCTCTCCGCTCCAGATCCGCCGCCCCTCGACGCCACTTCTCCGCCCGCGAAGCCCCGTCGCCGCCGAGCCGTCTTCGCGCGCACCCCCGTCGTCGAGCCGCCGTGCCATCGACCCGACGCCCCCCCTCGCCCAGATCTCGAGCCGCGACGCCCCTGCTGCCCCGACGCCCTCGGTCCGTGACGCCCCTGCCTCCCCGGTGCCGTGCCGCTGTTGCGCTGTCCCCGGAGGATCCCACCGGAACCCTAGCCGTCGCCCCAAGCCTCACCGGCCGGCCCTCTCTATTTTCTTCCTTTTTTTCTTTTTCGAAAAAGAAAAGAAAAAAAAAAAAAAAAAAAAACAAAAAAGAAAATTAGGTAAATTCTATTTTTAGTTATTCTTATTTTTATCTTTATTTTTATTTTTATTCTTTTATGTTATTTATTTTTCTATTTATTGCACATTATTTGTTATTTTAGGAGCAATTGTCCTTTAAATGTTAAGGTGAAATTCCATAAAATTGCTATGAAATTAGTAATTGCCAGTCCGATTTTCGCGCCCGAAATTCGACTCGCAATTACTTAAAAAATTGCCAATCCGATCTCCAGCCCGAGATCCGATTTGTGATTTTTTCATGAAATTGGCCAACCCGATCTCATGCGCGAGGTACGGTTCGTCAATTTGGGGGATCAATTTTGCTTGATTTGCTAGGGTTGTTTAAATTAATTTTCTTTTAAAAAAAAAAAAAAATGTGGTTTTAGGGTTTGCATGTTTAGGATAGAATTTTTTTTTAATAATAAAAAAATAAAAAAAATCAAATTAACTGGTTTAGGTTGCATGTTTAGGAATTGTTAATTTCAAGATTAAAAAACTCGAAAAAAAATCTTAGATTAAGATTAGGTTTGTTGCCTTGCATACTTAGATTAGGGATTTTATTTTAGGTCATGAAAAAAAAAAAAAAAAAAAAATAAAAAAACAAAATTCACTTAGGATGCTAGTTGAATTGCATGTTAAATTTCAATTTAAAAAGCGAAAAGCAAAGAAAAAATTATCAGGAATTTTAGAATAGAATTGCATGTTTAATTTTAAGCTTAGATCAATTTTTTAGATAGATTGCATCTTAGGCTAGAAATTACTAAATTAAAACAATGTCTTAATTTAAATTAGGATGACCTAATTCCTAGTTTAAATAGGATAGAATTTTAATTTAGTTAGGAATTTCATTCAAATATCTTAGGATAGATTACTTCCACCTTTTTAGGATAAATTGCAATCTTTAGAAAAATAAAAACCATAAAATAAAAAAAATCAAAAATCTTGCATGAGCATGTAGAATTAGGAATATAGATTTATTAAAGCATTTAGGCTAGTAAATTAGGCTTTTTTTAGAATCACATTTTTTAAGGTAGTTCAATTATGACTTTTGTTAATTCAAAATTTCAGGTAAAAAAAATCCAAAAACATTAGGTGCATGATTTGCATTCTAGGGTCATTTAATTAAAATTTGCATATTAGGTCATTTAAGTTGCAATTACTGCATTTCATTCATATAATTTAGATCATTTTGCCATGTCATATTAGGCTATTAGCATGCATTACATTTAAATTAAATCCCATTAAATAAAGTGAAAAAAAAAGAGAAATCTGCGTGTTAATTAGAGACCATATCTAGGATTGTTGATGTGGATTTTAATCTAACGATGCAGATGCTTTCGTTGTTACAAGCTAAGTCCCTTAACCTTATTCATTGTTTTATTGGGTGTTAAATTGGTGGATTGCGCACCCGCATGATCACCTCACATGTTAGGGAGATAAATTAAAATCGATTCAAGCTGCCTGCTAAACATTTTTCAAAATAAAAGAATGGTACCGAAAGGGCGTTAGAGGAATCTAGCGTAACCAAGTCCCCGTATCTAGAATCTCTAGTTCGTAGGAGTAAAGTAAATCTCTCGTTACTTTACTTGGGTTTCTAATCGACCCACCAAAAACTGATTAGTGGCGACTCCTTAATAAAAATCATTTGCATGTTAAGAATTCAAACCTAAGTCGCGGATTGGTATGGGCTTGGGAGAGCCCGAGTTAAGTCCAGACTTAACAATCCATTAGCCAAACCCTAGGTGGTTCACACCCGAAAAATTGGTCGCGACAGCTTGGCGACTCCGCTGGGGACTTGAGTTAAAACTCTTAGTGGACTTAGGCCAATTTTTCTTTTCTTTTGAAAAATGTTTTTGTTTGGCAGCAAGGATCCCAGGTACGTCCCTAACATTTAAGGTGTTAAATGTTTTTGCAGATTGGGAGGTATAAGGGGAAGTGTTTGCTGACCTTTGTTTTGCAGGGAGGTGTAGGAATGAATGGTTTATTTTTATGTATGAAGTGTTGCTTGATATAAACTATTGTGCATGCTTTGCATTTAGCACTACACTATTGCACACACAACCTGCTGCCGGACCTAGGCCGCATAGGATTATCTAGGATGGTATTGAGATGGATACTACTCCGACCGCAAGCTCGTGGTACGAGTCGCCCATCTCAATCCCGAAATTTCATTTATGGTGTCAAAAGTTGCCCACCTCGGTCCGCATGCCCGCGACCTGGGACGGCTCTTTGACCAAGCCAGAGTCATGAGGACCCGACATAGTCCACGCGCCCGTGGCTAGTCCAATCATCCTTGTGGCTCCACTTTGTTAAGCCTTCTAGAGTAGAAATCGAACAACTTATCATGCGCATGTCTATGTGATTGCCCCTCATTGGTAAAGTAAGTTCTCTAACCTTTCACCCTTGAAATTTACTTACCTTGTCATATTATTTTGTCGGTCCATGGCATTAGGTTTTTATTGAGTCTTGGTCAATATACAATGGGGATACCGGACATTCGAATTATTCTCCCTCCGAAGCAAGAGCTTGGCACATGGTGGGACAAGTTAGACCAAATGGCCGTCTATTTTTGGAGTCATACATTGGCCGACTACTTCCATTGCTGCGTATCAACATCCATGGCGGCCTTATCCAAGCACTCGCCCACTCTTGGTGCCCCAAGACTTCTACCTTCATTCTTGGCAGTAAGCATGAGCTCACGCCCACCTTGGAAGAATATAGCATTGTCATAGGAAAGCCTTTGAAAGCTGAGTTAATTGGTCCGCTTATCGGAATAGATCCCGTTATGGCCTTATCTGATTTTTTGAGAATTAAAGGGGATGATGTGAGAAAGGTTTTAAAGGCTCATCGCAACACATGTCCCCTATTTTTTCTAAAAGAACATTTTGAAATTGGCCCTTCATCTCAAATGCGAAGGGTTTTTCTTTTAGCCTTCTTTGGGTTTATAGTTTTTCCTTATTACAAGAATGCTATTAACCCTTTGATGGTTCACTTAGTCAAACAAGTGTTGGAAGGAAAGAATTTTGTAAACACTGTTTTAACTGAAACTTTCCTTTCCCTCACTCGATTTAAAGGAGATGGTGAGAAGACTTTCCATTCCTCTCCTGAGCTTTTGCAAATTTGGTTTCTTTCTCATTTGAAAGGAATTGATGGTCTAATGACTATACATGATGTCAATGACTCTAATCACCCCATTATGAAATTTGAGGATAAGCAAAAACATGCACCGGATTACCACTATTCTGAGTGGCTAGCTTTCATGAAAAAATCAACTTCCAAGGGTTTTCTATGGCATGCTATGTGGTTTCAAGTTCGTGCGGCGAGACTCACGTGTGGAGGTGTTGGCCCAATCCCTCTATTGGGATTTACTGGAGCTTTGGAGTACTATCCGACCAGAGTAACTCGTCAGTACCAAGTTGTGCAAGAGCTTCCCTCGGCATTGCAAGCAGATCCGCTCCAAGTCAACTTCATTGATGGAAGCCAAGGCCATGATGATTCCATTCTCACAATCATATCAATATGGGATATGTGCCGTCCACGAAAATTCAAGTGGCCCGAGGAGGAGCTGGAGGGTAAGGAAAGGAAGTATTATGCCTCGACCAACTATATTCGACAACACAAGATCTCGGAGGAGCTGCTTCCGAAGATACTTGAGGCGCCACTGAAGATCACCAACCGTGCTGAAAATAAACGCCTCAAGAGGGTTGCCGAGAAAGCTCGAGAGGAGAATAAGCGATTGCGCCGGATGGTGTCCCGAGTGTATATTGATCAAACTAAATGAAGTGCTTGAATCAATCTCATCATTCTCATTTCTAGATTGATTTTTAGGGAGTCGAGTCTTTTACTTTCCTAGTTCATTTGTTTAGAGTATTTCAAATTCCTATTTTGCTGGACTTGTCAAAAATTCCATTAATAAAAGCTCTAGATCGTTGCCATGGATCGGCGTTCATTTTTCATATGAGATACTTATTTTTGTTCATTTCTTTCGTATTAGGTGGTAACGGATCCTCCACGATCACCCATCATTACACGATCGAGAGCAAAAATGGCCGACCAGAATGAAATGCGTGATTGCATGGCTGCCATGGAAGATCAACTTAAGCAGTTGCTTATCTCGATGCAGTCTATGACGGATCAAGTAAAATCCCTCCAAGTGAGTCAGGCTCTTGCACCGGTTGCATCGGCCCTTGCTGAGATAGTAACACCAAAGCAGACAAACAAGGCCCAAGTGGGTGATGGCAACATGCCTGATTTGGAGGATGACCCGCTGTTCATTACCGACAAAAAGACTAAGCCAGAGCAGGATGAACGCTTCGCCAAACTTGAGGAGAAATTGAAACAATTGCAAGAGTCACAGAATTCACTCCCGTTTGACTTGTCAGTTTATGAGAAGGTCAAAATGCCGAAAAAGTTTAAGATGCCGGAGTTCGAGAAGTATGACGGTACTTCCTGTCCAAAAGCTCATTTGCAGATGTACCACGTACGCATGGCCCAATATGTCAAGAACGAGCCTCTCATGATCCAGTCGTTTCATGCAAGCTTGACTGGGCCCGCCCTCAACTGGTACGTAATGAAGAATATAAATCTTCTCGACACTTGGAGTGAAGTAGCTGACGCCTTCCTAACGCAGTATAAGTTCAACATGGATATTGCACCCTCCCGGGAGGATCTTGAGCGGATGGAAAAGAAAAAGAGCGAGTCATTTAAAGAATACGTTGTAAGATGGAGGAACCTGGCGGCCCAAATCACTCCTGAGCCTACTAACAAGGAGTTGATGAAGTTGTTTGTGAAGACCCTCTCGTCTGAGTTCCATAACCGGATGGCGAGCTAGGTAGCACTGACACAGGACACGACACGTTGACACGTCATTTCTAAAAAATAGAGAATTCCGACACGTTGCGACACGTTGTATATTAAATGAATATTTTTATTTTTAATTAATTTGATTCAAATTCATAAATAAATAAATAATTAAAAAAGTGCCTATAATAAATACACTAATAATATTAATAAATCAATTCATCAAAAATTCGAAAAATATATTTATAGTTAATGCGAAACATGTTTTTACCTTTAACAAAAGTTATTGATGAAATTAATAATTAATAAAAAAATTAGAATCAATTTATTTAAATAAATCCATAATTTTCTATAATTATCAAAACTTATCATTATTCAAAATTCAATACTTTATTTTTCGAAATTATTTGTTAATCTCATTTATTTGATTTTCCCATTAAAAAAAACAAATCCCCAAAATCCCCCCCTTTTTTCGTCCGTCCATTTCCCTCCACTCAAAATTTATTTTACATTTTTTCCTCCCCCACCAATGACAGACAGTGCTGTCAACCTGTCACTTCCCTCCCCAAAACTCAAAAGTCACGCCACTTCCTTCGTTCATTTCCTCCATCGTCCCCTTTTTTTATTACTTTTTATTCCCTCATAAAAACCCTAGCAAACTGTTCCTCCTCCTTCTCAGAAAACTTTTCCTCCTCCTTCTCGCCGCTCGCCGCACGACCCCCTTCCTCTCCTCCTCCTCCTCGCCGCACGACCACCTTCCTCTCCGCACGACCCCCTTCGTCTCCTCTTCCTCTTGATCCTTCTCCTCCTCCTCGTCGCCGATCCATCACAACAGTGGCGGCTGCTCTCGCTCGCGGTCTCTCGCCGTCGCGGTGGTCCGTTGCGTGGCTTCGTCTCGCCGGCGGGAGTTTGCTTTCTCTCTCTTCTTTCTCTCTGTTCGGCTCTTTCTCTAGCCGTCTCTCCCGTCGCTCGCCGCTTCTGCTCCCTCGCCCTCCCTAGCCTCCACCCTCCATCAGTCTTCCGGACATGCGTGTCAACGTGTGTCGAGAAATGTTGACCGCGTGTCGAAAAGTCGGACACGAGATCAATGCGTGTCCGACCGTGTCCGAGCGTGTCGACGTGTCCGACACGCTCCAACACGTGTCGGACACGACACGGAAGCACGGACAACGTGTCTGTGCTTCCTAGATGGCGAGCACGTATGTCGAGAGTTTCAATCAGCTTATTCCTGTCGGAGAACAAATCGAGATGAGGATAAGAGAAGGATGGTTTGCTGAGTCGTCAAGTAAAAGATTCTCTGCTAAAAAGGAGAAAGAAGCTGTTGTGGACGTGAACATGGCTTACAGCCAAGAAAGTACCAACCGTGGCCTGGCTGTCCAGATCAATGCAAGGCAACAACAAACCGCTGGTCGTCAATCATTTGCAAATGATCAAAGGAAGTTCACTCCTCTCCCTGGATCTCCATCCCAGGTGTTGGCAATCTTAAGAAAGAAAGGTTTGCTTACTAGCGAACCAAAGCGCCCTAACCGCGAAACCCTTCGTAGTTATAATCCAACAAAGAAGTGTGATTACCATAGTGGGGAATTGGGGCATTCGACTGATGAGTGTTTCACCCTCAAGCACAAGATCCAAAACCTCCTGGACACGAAGGCCTTTTCATTCCAAACCGCTCGGCCGAATGTCCAGAAGAATCCGCCACCGGAACATGATGGTATGGTTAATGCTATCCTAGAACCAGACGTTGAATTCAAATCAAGTTATCACTCAGTTGATGCATCTCGAGACTCACCACCACCCACTACTGAAGTTTCAAATGCTGCCTTTATAATGGAAGGGGTCATGGATGGGAATGATTTTGTTCCCGATAGTAGTCTTGGAAGAAATGGCCAAGGCATTCGAGACCCCATTGAAGCCCCTCAGAGGTCCCATTTTGCTGGATTAGGGTACCATGGAGGAGGTGGACAACATTCTGGAGGAAGAAGACAAGAAGGATTGAACCCGACGCCTAACCGAAGGTAATGGAGGCAAAACCCGTCGCCCCCAAGTATTCATGAGACATTCCCTGGTCCTCCGGTAATGATGCAGGATGAGGCAGAAGTGATAGACACCCTGGGGCAACCGAGTGGCAAGTTTGACTACCTGGTGAAGTATTCGGCCTCTCCAAGCTTCTACATTGATCCCCGGAGCATTGTCCCAGATGGATGGGGTGGCATGGATGATCCGACACCCCCGAAGACCGAGGACCCTGAAGACATGCTAGAAGGAGTAACAAGCTTGATCGATGACATCATCACAGGAGCCATTGACGAAGGATCCCCCAAAGAAATGGGCCCTGGCACACAAGAGTAACTCATTTATCGATTTCTCGCATTCCCTTGCGTGGGAATTTTTATTGCTTTCTAGGAATAATTATCGCTATCTAGCGATTGTCTTCGTTTTCTTTTTAGGATTTGGACTTGCATTTTCCATTCAATAAATGTAATTGATTGATGAATATCAATAAAATTACAAGTTTTATTTTGAGGGCATGATGAGGTACACCAAACCAACCCGATGATGATATCCAGCCGATAAAAAAGAGAGAAAAATCCAAGGAGAATTCTGAGGCCTGGGCTTCATCAAGCTTCCTCGTGTCAAAATGTTTATAAAAAAAAATCATTTTCAAAAGTCTTTCAAAAAGTCTTTCAAAAAAATCTTTCAAAAAATACAGATTACTCTGTTTGTTTTTCTAATTTATCTACTTCCTGTTTCAGGGATAATCTTATAACATGCAAAGGCATAGAAACGGACCAATCCAATGCCTTAAGTACTGATAACGAAGACCCTGGAGACTTAACTAAAGACTCCATTGAAGTGCAGCGTAGCTGGGAACGGCATGAAAAAGCCAAGGCTTTTACATCCGAGCAAACTGTCACTATCAATTTATGTGACACTGAAGAAGCCAAAGAGGTCAAAATTGGGGCAAATCTCCCCAAAGACGAGGCTGAGCACCTAATCCAGCTACTAAAAGAATACCAGGATGTCTTTGCATGGACCTATGCTGACATGCCTGGTTTAGACCCGGCAATTGTGGAGCACACCTTGCCTACTAATCCGGACGTGCCACCTAAGAAGCAGAGGCTACGGAGGACTAAACCTGAGCTCTCAAAGAAGATTGAGGAAGAGGTGATGAAGCTTTTGAAAGTGGGATTTATTGAAGTCTCACAATACCTGAATGGGTAGCTAACATTGTGCCAGTAATGAAGAAACATGGTCGAGTTCGAGTCTGTGTCGACTATCAGGACTTGAATAAGGCCAGCCCGAAGGATGATTTCCCACTACCTCACATAGACGTCCTTGTGGATAGCACCACTGGATTTGAGTTATTCTCGTTCATGGATGGTTTCTCCGGATACAATCAGATAAGGATGAAGGAAGAAGATAAGGAGAAGACTGCATTTATCACTCCATGGGGAACCTTTCATTATAAGGTCATGCCGTTTTGACTCAAGAATGCAGGGGCAACTTACCAACGGGCCATGGTAGCATTGTTTCATGATATGATGCATCAAGAGATCGAGGTTTATGTCGACGATATGATTGCGAAGATCCGACCTGGAAAAAGCCATGTTGAAACCCTGAAGAAGTTGTTTGATCTTCTTCGTGAATTCAAGCTTCGATTAAACCTCGCCAAGTGCGTGTTTGGAGCAACATCCGGTAAATTACTCGGATTCATTGTGAGTAGTAAAGGAATTGAGATTGACCCATCTAAAGTTAAGGCCATACGTGAGTTACAGCCTCCATCGACGGTCAATGAAGTCCGAAGCCTTTTGGGGAGATTGAATTACATTGCCCGATTCATTTCTCCACTGTCTGAAACTGCCAAGCCATTCTTCAAGCTCCTAAAGAAGAACGCGTGAGTCAACTGGGATGGTGAGTGTCGTGAAGCATTCGACAAGCTGAAGCAGTATTTGATGAATCCAACAGTTCTTGTTCCACCCTCACCGGGGCATCCTTTGATTCTCTATCTCACTATCCACAGTGAGTCATTGGGTACGATGTTGGCTCAAGAAAGTCCTGTTGACAGAAGAGAATGGGCCATTTATTATTTGAGCAAGAAATTCACTGTATCAGAGCTGAAATATTCTGATGCTAAGAAAACTTGTGCTGCATTAGTGTGGGTGTTGCATAGATCGCGGCAGTACACATTGCACTACCAGACGTTCCTCGTAACTGAGAATAATCCCATCAAGTATTTGCTTGATCGGCCAGCTTTGGTGGGTAAGTTGGCTAAGTGGCAAATTTTAATCTCAGAATTTGATGTGCGGTTCATGCCGCAAAAGTCAATTAAAGGTCGAGTGATCGCGATATCTTGGCTGAGAATCCAGGAGTCTCAAGTAATGATGACAGTTCCCCAGATGACCGTGTTTTGAGTGTAGATGAAGGCTCATGGACAATGTTCTTTGATGGAGCCGTGAACTTGTCCGGCTCTGGTACTGGGGTAGTCCTAATATCCCCAGACGGACAACATCATCCGGTAGCTGCAAAGTTGGTGTTCCCATGCACTAATAATATAGCTGAGTATGTAGCTTGCATCCTCGGACTCCAAGCTGCAATCAAGATGGGTGTGACCAAATTGAAAGTATTCGGGGATTCTGCACTGATCATACTACAGACCGTAAGAGAATGGGAAACCAAGAACCCCAAACTGCTCCCATACCACAAGTATCTAGAAGACTTGGTAAAGGAGTTCAAGGAAATTTCGTTTGAATACTTGCCAAGGTGTCATAATCAATTTGCGGATGCACTCACAACTTTGTCTTCTATGTTGCAAGTCATCGACGGGTTGGAAGTCGAGCCATTGAAAATAGAAGTTTTGCCGAGGCCGGCTTATTGCATGACCATAACTGAAGAATCTGATGGAAAGCCATGGTATTACGATATCATGAACTACATTAAAAAGTAGGAATTTCCTGAAGGAAGCACTCCGGCAGATAGGAAATACATCACGAAGACGGCATCAAAATTCTTCGTTAGTGGCGAAAATTTGTACAAGAGGTCTCATGATTCGGTCCTATTGCGGTGTGTGGATGCAGCCGAAGCTACTCAAATCATGCAAGAAGTGCACGAAGGAGTATGTGGCCCTCATATGAACGGACATATGTTGGCTAAAAAGATTATGAGATTAGGCTATTATTGGCTCACACTAGAAAGTGATTGCATCAAACACGTACGAAGTTGTCACCGTTGTCAGATCCATGGTGATAAGATAAACGTTCCTCCAACTGAGCTGCATCAGTTTTTTGAGCCATGGCCTTTCTCGATGTGGGGCATTGATGTGATTGGCTCGATAAATCCCAAGGCTTCAAATGGGCATCGGTTCATTTTGGTGGCGATAGACTATTTCTCCAAGTGGATTGAAGCTACATCCTTTGCAAATGTCACTTTGCACGCAATGTTGCAAAATTCATCAAACGTGACATAATTGCTCGCTATGGCGTCCCCGAATCAATCATTACCGATAACGGGACAAATCTGAACAACAAAATCGTTGATGAGCTGTTCAATGAGTTTAAGATTAAACATCTGAATTCGTCCCCTTACCGCCCTCAAATGAATGGGGCTGTGGAGGCTGCCAATAAGAACATTAAGAAGATCTTGGCCAAGACAGCCGAGAATTATCGAGATTGGCATGAGAGGTTACCTTTCGCATTGATGGCATATCGAACGTCTATCCGCACTTCTACTGGGGCAACCCCTTTTGCTCTAGTATATGGCATGGAGGCTGTTCTACCCGTAGAGGTGGAAATTCCGTCCCTAAGAGTTTTATCCCAAGCGGAATTGTCTGAGGCTGAATGGATGCAATAAAGACATGAACAGTTGAACTTGATTGATGAGAAGAGATTGAAGGCTCTCTGTCATGGCCAGACCTATCAGCAGAGAGTGGCCAGGTCTTTCAACCGGAAGGTACGACCGAGACACTTCGAGGTAAATGATCTTGTTCTAAGGAAGCTGTTGCCAATTTTTCCATATCCCGGGGGAAAGTTTGCCCCAAATTACAGCGGTCCATATGTGGTGAAGAAGGTACTTCCAGGAGGTGCTTTGATTCTGGCTGAAATGGATGGTCGTAAGTTTTCCACTCCGATTAATTCTGATGCTGTTAAGAAGTATTATCCATGATTGAATTTGCTGTGTCGTGTTTTGAATTACAAATGCTTTTATGATGAATAAATTGCCTCAATAAGTTGCAAATTCAAATTTGTTGCAAATTTTGCATGTTCTCCATAATGAATTGTGTGAGATGAATTGAGTATGTCAAATGGGATATCTTGGAATGATGAAAGGCAAGCCTTATTCCATACACTATTTCATACGCTAATCCCCAATGAGTTGTGTGAAAAATTCCATGCCCGCAAGGAAAAGGGCGGTCTCGCAAAGGATACGTTATCCGAAGTGATGAGGGGCAGTTTCTTCCTCTACCCAAAACACTACAGGTATATCCATTGTTTAGCCCTTTGAGTCCACACACATGAAAAGCTTTTAAATTACCCCTGTCAAGGATCATCCCACATTGGGACAAATTTGAAATCAAGGGTAGGAATTTTCTTACTCACACTTGCGTCAATCTTTGGGTATTGCTTTCGCAGTGTAACTTGTACGATAATTGAAGTGCCTTAAGATGATGAAGAGCAGTCATTTATCTATCCTATACACTTTTATCCATTGTATAGCCCACTTGAGCTTATAAATTCATTTCATATTAAACCCAGTTGGTGATCATCCCCCACACTGGGGCAAGACAAATTCAAGTGGCATGAATTAGGATGCCCACAAAAAATGAAGATTCTGATCAAAGGAAAAAGTGCAAAAATGGGGCATAAAAAAGTAGTGTGCCTGGTAAAAGTAAGACTGATGCCCAAAGAAAATAAAAAAAAGAATAAAAAAGAAAAAGAAAAAATGCCTGATATGGTTAGTCATACCCTGAACAAGGCAGTACAAAAAAAAAAAGGAAAGAAAAAAGCTCAAATGCTGTTGCAATCAATGAGTGCAAAAGAAAATCTTCGACATTGAGGAAGAAAATCAGTGGAAGTGTCAAGATGATCACCAACTTTACCCTCTAAACACTTTTTGAGCCTAATCATCCTTTCATTTCTTAACCCATGAACCAGGCCTACGTTACGTCCCTTACAAAGTCTCTTCAGATTAGGGCACTTAAATTAACGTAAAGGTTCATATGTTCGAAGGCATCGCTCGAAGGAGTGTGAGTAAGATAATTTCTGCCTCATTTCTTATGTTTCTTGACTTGTAAACCCCAAGATGATTGCAGAATATTTTTCAAATAAGCTTGACTCAAAGAGTCCCATTCGTTAAGCCATTGACCAAGCCCGCATTATGGTCCCTCTTAAAGACCTCTCAGATTGGTGAAGTCGTACCACTTGCGAGATTGCTTGGGCCCTTGTTTGGCATGATAAGGGTGAGATAGAGTGATTGACAGAATCCTGCATCAAAGGTCAGGATAAAATAGCCATTTTAATGAGGATGAGAGAAAAGTCCTTTCAGACCAAAGGATCCCTCATTTGATACATTCATGATACTCATGTGTTCAGAATGGAAATTAGATGATGCATGATTAATGGAAATTATCATGAACATCCGTTAAATTGATGCATGTTTATGATTGCAAACGCATGTTGCCTCTCCTATAACCATGTTTTGTAGGAGACGTATCCCTGAAGATCAAAGATTTTACTAGGTAAGTATATCTTTATCCATACCTGGAATATTTGTCACTGTGCAAGTATTCCCTTTTAAGTATATTTGACACTCAATTGAGTTGTCCCCCAAAGATTTTTCTCCAGATTCAATCTGATTAAGGCGACCGAAGAATTGTTCGGGTCCTGGTCAGATGATTTCTGTCGCAAGGCTGGGCGACCGAAAAATGGTTCGGGTCCTAGCCAAGCAAAACCTCAATCTAGGTGACCGTAGCATAGAACGGGTCCTAGACAGCATTCATTACTTTAACAGGTGACCGTAGCATAGAACAGATCCTGAAAAACAAATTTCTTCATCAAGGTGACCGTAGCATAGAACGGGTCCTTGACAACACTTATTGCTCTAATAGGTGACCGTAGCATAGAACGGATCCTAGGAAAGCAATTCTCTTCCGCCATACTAGGCGACCGTAGAGTGGTACGGGTCCCAGGAAAGCGGAATCTTCACAAAGCCATGTTACTATTCTGGGCGACCGTAGAATGGTACGGGTCCTGGACATGTAACACCCTCTACCTCAGACTACTTCATCCTCCTCGAAGGTAAGTTATTCCGTGTAGGTTCATTTGCATTAGCATTTGCATGCATCATATAAATTGCATTTAAAAATGGAATCCAATTCCCAACAAAAAATCATTCATTGCTTAAGCATGGCGAAAATTAGGTCTCAATTTGTCTTTGAAGGCAACCTCTGCGAGCTCACCTTCAAAAAGGGGCAGCTGTTGACACCTAATTTTGGGGGTTCATTTTTGCTAAAAAATAAAAAAAATAAAAAATGCATGGCATATAGCTTAGGTAGATTTTATTTGATTTTGTTATATTTTGTTTAATTTGTTAAGATTTTTATAGGTTTAGGTAATATACGCCGAAATATGTATCTTTGCGCAAGAGGGGAATTTTTTCATCAAATATGCAAAAAATATTACGCGAAGTGGAATGATATATTCAATGGAATTTTGCATGAGCAAAATTGGCAATGAAATATATCGCGGAGATACATTTTTTCTGTGTATAAAAGGGGTTCTTTTCGGTCTAAAAAGGGGGCTCTTCGATCGAAAAGTGGAAAAAAAAAAAAAAGAGAAAGTCAAAAGAAAAGCAAAAGAGAAGAGGGTGAGCTGAGGGAGAGGTAAAAAAAAAAAAAAAGAAAGAAAAAAGGTGAAAACCCCCCCCGCGTGCGACTGTCCATCTTCCCCGAGGGGGTGCTCGCCGGCGCCGTTCGTCGCCTCCGCCGGTCCCGCAACTCGCGCCGCACCGCCATCGCCGTCGCGCTTCGCTGCCAATCCTGGTCCTCGCGCGCCGCCCCCGCTCCGCTCGCGCGCCGCCCCCGACGCCCTCTGCAGTCCCCGACGCCGCCGTGACCGCACCCGGATCCAGGCCGCCCCGAGGCCCTCTGCGCTCCAGATCCGCCGCCCCTTGACGCCACTTCTCCGCTGCGAAGCCCCGCCGCGCCGAGTCGTCTTCACGCGCATCCCGTCGCCGAGCCGCCGCGCCATCGACCCGACGCCCCCGTGCCCGGATCTCGCGCCGCGACGCCCCGCTGCCCCAACGCCCTCGGCCCGCAACGCCCCAGCCTCATCGTCGTCGCCCCGAGCCTCGCCGCGACGCCCCTGCCTCCCCGGTGCCGTGCCGCCATCGCGCCGTCCCCGGAGGACCCCGCTGCAACCCTAGCCGTCACCCCAAGCCTCACCGGCCGGCCCTCTCTATTTTCTTCCTTTTTTCTTTTTCAAAAAAGAAAAGAAAAAAAAAAAAAAAAAAAGCAAAAAAAGAAAATTAGGTAAATTCTATTTTTAGTTATTCTTATTTTTATCTTTATTTTTATTTTTATTCTTTTATGTTATTTATTTTTCTGTTTATTGCACATTATTTGTTATTTTAGGAGCAATTGTCCTTTAAATGTTAAGGTGAAATTCCATAAAATTGCTATGAAATTAGTAATTGCCAGTCCGATTTTCGCACCCGAAATCCGACTCGCAATTACTTAAAAAATTGCCAATTCGATCTCCAGCCTGAGATCCGATTTGTGATTTTTTCGTGAAATTGGCCAACCCGATCTCATGCGCGAGGTACGGTTCGTCAATTTGGGGGATCAATTTTGCTTGATTTGCTAGGGTTGTTTAAATTAATTTTCTTTTTAAAAAATAAAAAAAATGTGTTTTTAGGGTTTGCATGTTTAGGATAGAATTTTTTTTTAATAATAATAAAAAAAAATCAAATTAACTGGTTTAGGTTGCATGTTTAGGAATTGTTAATTTTAAGATTAAAAAACTCGAAAAAAATCTTAGATTAAGATTAGGTTTGTTGCCTTGCATACTTAGATTAGGGATTTTATTTTAGGTCATGAAAAAAAAAAAAAAAAAAAAAAAAAAAAAATTCACTTAGGATGCTAGTTGAATTGCATGTTAAATTTCAATTTAAAAAGCGAAAAGCAAACAAAAAATCATCAGGAATTTTAGAATAGAATTGCATGTTTAATTTTAAGCTTAGATCAATTTTTTAGATAGATTGCATCTTAGGCTAGAAATTACTAAATTAAAACAATGTCTTAATTTAAATTAGGATGACCTAATTCCTAGTTTAAATAGGATAGAATTTTAATTTAGTTAGGAATTTCATTCAAATATCTTAGGATAGATTACTTCCACCTTTTTAGGATAAATTGCAATCTTTAGAAAAATAAAAACTATAAAATCAAAAAAAAAATAAAAAATCTTGCATGAGCATGTAGAATTAGGAATATAGATTTAGTAAATAAAGCATTTAGGCTAGTAAATTAGGCTTTTTTTAGAATCACATTTTTTAAGGTAGTTCAATTAGGACTTTTGTTAATTCAAAATTTCAGATAAAAAAAATCCAAAAACATTAGGTGCATGATTTGCATTCTAGGGTCATTTAATTAAAATTTGCATATTAGGTCATTTAAGTTGCAATTATTGCATTTCATTCATATAATTTAGATCATTTTGCCATGTCATATTAGGCTATTAGCATGCATTAAATTTAAATTAAATTCCATTAAATAAAGTGAAAACAAAAAAAAAGAGAAATCTGCGTGTTAATTAGAGATCATATCTAGGATTGTTGATGTGGATTTTAATCTAACGATGCAGATGCTTTCGTTGCTACAAGGTAAGTCCCTTAACCTTATTCATTGTTTTATTGGGTGTTAAATTGATGGATTGCGCACCCGCATGATCACCTCACATGTTAGGGAGATAAATTAAAATCGATTCACGCTACCTGCTAAACATTTTTCAAAATAAAAGAGTGGTACCGAAAGGGCGTTAGAGGAATCTAGCGTAACCAAGTCCCCGTATCAAGAATCTCTAGTTCGTAGGAGTAAAGTAAATCTTCCATTACTTTACCTGGGTTTCTAATGGACCCACCAAAAACTGATTAGTGGCGACTCCTTAATAAAAATCATTTGCATATTAAGAATTCAAACCTAAGTCGCGAATTGGTATGGGCTTGGGAGAGCCCGAGTTAAGTCCAGACTTAACAATCCATTAGCCAAACCCTAGGTGGTTCACACCCGAAAAATTGGTGGCGACACCGCCGACTCTCATCGGCCGGTCGCCGGCCATGGCCGAGGCCGGCGATCGACCAAAAGGAAGAAAAATTAAAAAAATTAAAAAATTAAAAGAAACAAAAAAATTATACAAGTTTACCAAATGTGTTTCTGTTCTTTTTATATTCTAGGAACAAATTTACCAAACGCGTTCTTCTATTCAAAAATTGTTCCCCAGAACATAAATAGTTTTTTCTATTTCTGTTTCCTGGAACAATTTTTAAATAAAAATGTTATCAAACGCACCTTAAGATGCTATATTACATGCTTGAAAAATAGGGCAAGTCCCTCCCAAACTTATAAACTTCAACTCTAGGGACACCAACTCCTAAATTTTGAAACACCTAACCAAAATCTTTCCATTTGTACCACTAACCCAAAAGCACCTTCCATTAGATTTATCGTGGTAATGGCCATTTAAAATCCGACTCGTCTAACTTGTGTGGATAATTTGTGGCCAATAGATGTGTCGTGGCCTGTTCATAGCCCACCTTCTCCTTAAAATGACGATGTTAGGGGGGATACCACGTCCTATCTAGCACACATGATGTTGGAAAATTTGGGGCAAAGTTAAAAATGGTGTGATTGGAAGGTGTCTCCTCAGATTGGGGGCAATATCTCCAAAAATAAGTTTTTGACCATCAAAAATCTCAAATTAGTACATTTATAACAAGTTTATGATCAAAAGTGAGCATTTTAGCATGAATCACTTGTTGTTAGTTTATGTGGCGTTACCATATTCACAAACTCATTATTTCCAAATCAAAAACCATCAAATATTAGTTTGATCCAATCTCGGTTTTCACCAATCAGCGTTGGTCTCTCTGCTTCCAGTACATGTTGATCTGGTGAGAGATTCTTGACCTGTGATTTTGAAATAGTAAGGTGGACACTTTGACTTGGGTGTTAACTAACCTTTGTTTCACTGAGATTATTCACTGTCTAATGTACCGTGTGAGCATTGCTGACATTTTTAGTGCATCGTATGAGTATGCTAATGTATCTGTTGTAGTCTTGGGGGCCGATCGATCAGCGCAACTGCATTTGTAGTGGTGAGGCCATTTTGATCGTCGCTGAAGGGCTTATGAACTCAACAAGAAAAAAAAATTTCGCATTTCAACAGACGAACTTAATTTGACCAAATTGACAAATTTTAGGATTTAATTGTATTTTTTGAAAGTTTTAAAACCCAATTACACTTTGTGACAAATTTTATGATTTAATTGCAATTTTTGAAAATTTTAGAACTCAATTGTACTTTTGTGATAAGTTTTAGAATTTCTAATACACTATATTATTTTAAATAATTCTTTGGAACTATGTCCTTTCTTTTCTCTTAAACGTGAATTTGCTCAGAGAGACTAATATGTTGGAGGTTTTAGGTTTGAGAGAGAAGAAAGTCTTTTCGGTTGCTTGAAGTATTATACCAAGCGATGTCAAGTTTGGAACGTTCAATAGTATTACCTCCAGTATAAGGGAATTTTACGATTTATATGTGTTGACACCTAAATTTTTACTACCCATTTAGTCATTAAAATTATTAATTAATTGCACAACACATAGATTTAGGTGCATTTATTCTAATTTAATTTTTTATATTTTATTGGGCCGGTGGTGGAATGGTTCGAATTAATATTTTTGAGCTCTAGTTCGGCAGGCCGGGCTAGGCCCACGAAGGGAAAAATTAACCCAAACCCGTCGTTATGTTTAATTAATTATCTTGTGAAAAATTAAGATTTGATGCGATATTATGATATTTTTGGAAATTAAGAAAATCGCATTGTAATCTTATCCTTATCAATAGATGGTGAAATCGGGGGAAAATATTCATGAGATAAGGATTTTTGTGATCAAGAGGTTATAAGCAATACTCGTGAGATGAAAATATTAACAAGAAAGATCACGTTTTGTTTCACCTATAAAAGAATGTGTACGGAGTTCAATCGGGGGAGGGGGTTTTTTCTTGGTTTTTTCGAAGTCAAAATCCACACAAGGGGAAAAGAATGTTCATGTTTTAGGGGGGCTTCAATTCGTCCACAATAGCAAAAGGAAAAGTGAAAAGTCAGCAGAGACAGGGAGATAGCGACGTGAGCATAGAGGGAGAGGTGACGTGCAGCGGAGAAGAAAAAGAAAGGAAAAGAGAAAGAGAAAAGGGGACTGTTCATCATCTCCTTCGTGGAAGCCACCCGACGGCCACTGTTCGTTGCACCCGCGCCACCGCCGCATCCGCGACTCAGTCGCGCCGCCGCCACATCCGCGACTCAGCCATGCCACCACTGCCGCAGCCGCGACCCAGCCGCGCCACTCCACCCACCATCGCTCCGCCCGACGACCCGTGACGACGCCGCTGCCGTCGCTCGCTTGCGCTCCCCCCTCCGCGAGCCCATCTGTTCTGCACCATCGTTGCTGAAGCCCGACCCACACAGCACCCCCCAGACGTTGCAATTGTAATACCCTAAAACCCCCTTAAGGTCATTACAGTCATACTTACTGTCTCTTGAGAGCTGTAAATTTGTTGGGCTCTCTTCTCTTTTTGTTTTTTAAACAAACGGTCCCAGCGCACATCATATGGCGGAAGCAGAGTCACGACTCTCCAATCCTCCCTCCAAACAAAAGAGGGTCAATGCACACAACTAAACAATATAGGATAGTGAAAACCGGACCTCTTTATTTATATATGTAAAGGATGGATACTTCTTTTCAGGGTAGACGTACATCCAAGAGCCATATCATAGTCGTAGTGGCTCGTACTAAAAGAAAACATCAAAATTATCTACCCTTCACAAAAGAAATCCCTCATACATGTCTTATCCATCCCTGGGTCCCGGTCTAGTCAAAAATCCTTCCACCTCCAACTCCTGCTCCTACTCCAGGCCTACCTCCATCCAGATGTTCAAGGGGGCGGCGGCGGCAGCATGCCCCTCATAACTCCATCCTAGCAGATGAAAATGGAGACAAATTCTTGAAACACCGGGCCGTCATCCAAACCCGCATCAAACCTCATCAGCACGCTCACGCGAAAGAAGACCAGCCCGGGAACTGTGGGGCTGTCGATGGGCATCACCCTCACCTCTAGATAGGAGGGTATACCATAGAAAGAGCCGGGAGCAACTGGGGGCAGCGGCATGTCTAGACTGAAATGTTAGTCCCCAAAAGGGGTGAGTACAACCACTCAGCAGAATATGATCTCTATAGCTACCCATACATCACACAAACAGACAAGTATATCACATTATCACATAACAGCAATAATCAGCATTATGGCATCATATAACTTCAATAGGTATGTCGTCATATGACCACAACAACAAGCAGCACAAGGTATCATATAATCTCAACAAGTAAGATATTCACATATCAATATTCATCCATAGACTTTCAGCCACTTATGCTTTCATATTATTCACAATTTAAGCATCCATCAAGTATTCGTGCCCATCAATGCTCAGACATACATATTTCACCATGTGCACATCACACAAATCAGCAATACTCATGTGTGTGTGTGTGTGTGTGTGTGTGTGTGTGTATATATATATATATATATATATATATATTCCACCATAAGCACATCACATATATCATCAATGTTCATGCATACATATCAAATTCTCGCATTCATAAATGCAAATCCCGGTATACATCATCCGGGCTTCCGGCCCCCCCACATTCCGTGCATCTCACACCCAAACCTGGCATCATGAGGAATTCATGGCACACACCATCCGTGCTTCCAGCATTTACACTCCCTGGCCGGGCATCTCGCACCCCAACTGGCATCACGAGGAATCCACGGCACACACATCCGTGCTTCCGGCATCCCCTACGCTCCGGGCATCTGAACTCCGAGGCCATCCAGATTTACGCTCACAGGGCTACTGGGCATCCGGCATTTTCACTCCCTGGCCGGGCATCCCGACACTCCCTGGGCATCATCGGCACACACCATCCGATGGCCTCTTTCATATGCATGATTCATGGCATATCACATAATGCTCAGCATACATAACAGCATGCAATGTCACATGTTTCCACTCATATGGCATGAAATTCACTTAACATGCTCCATTCAATTGATTCCCAACAATTCAATATACACAGGTTTCTGAAATCATCTCAATTAAATATCAAATGCCTTTTCAAAAATTGTGAAATACACACACGTGATAGTCAAGACAATATGGAACATTTTTCATGAAGGATGCACCTCCTAAATGTCAACACATGAAAAGATATCATTTAACCATTGTAATACAGAGATTTCCAAACATTACATCTTGCACAGTCGTAGGAAATATCAAAATTGACCATCCAATCGGCTTCTAAAAATTATGAACTTTCACCACATTAATATTAAGACATAGAAGTACCACTTTTATTAAGAAACCACATCCAAACAGTCCTCACACAAAAAGTTATCAACTCGACAACACAAGTCTCAATTTCGGTTTTCCAGTATGCACCGTTTTAAAAATACATTAAAATGAATACCCAAACATCACTCAAAAATTATGAAATTTCCCTATGGTATAGCCAAGATCCTACAGAACATTTTTCATGAAGACAAAATCATCAAATTCGTCCCACATGATTTACTATAAAAATCACAAGCTTCTGTCTTAATTACTGAACCGTACATAATCATCTATCAACAAAATTTCCTCAATTGAACAACTTAACCTCCTTCTTTTTCCCTGATTTTTGGATATGTTATAGTTTAGCATGTTTTCTACAACTTTCCTTTAGAGGTTGAAGCAAGATTCTCAAGAAAAAAATCACTTTATATGCCATACGTCCTACTGACGTTCCACCAAGACGGTCCAGAATTCAAGTCCGTGAGAAAACATACAATTCACTAGGCTACACTGAATGAAATCAGCTCAATTTTTAGTATGTCGTTCATCAAGATGTTCTCTACATTTCATAAGAAGAATTCAAACAATAATTCCAAACGAAAAGACACGTTCAGCAGCCAACAAGCATCAAAGGTCAGCAAGCAACTCCAATATACACCCGGTTCCAAAGAAATTCGGTTTCACCCGCAAATCTCACTCAAATCACTTCAAATTCGACTATGTCATAGTTCAAGACGTGTTCTACAACTTTCATGAAGGAATCAAAGTCATATTGTAACCCTAAGAGCACCTACAAACGCATGCAAGCTACTGGCGCAACCTAGCTCTTCCCAAACCCGAGTGCACCTATCTCAAACCCTCCTCAAAACTCCAAGTTCCAACTGTCAAATTCGCAGTTTCGACCATCACACAACACCACAACATGCATAGGTAGATGAGAGATCATTCTTACCTTTGGTTTGAGCTAAATTGATGAAGAAACGGCAGCAAGAAGGACACGGCACTCTCTCGGTTTTCCTCCTTTCTCCTTCTTCTTCTCTTCTTCCTCGGTTTCTCTCTCTCTCTCTCTCTCTCTCTCTCTCAAGTCGACGAAAGAGCCTCAGAAACCGGTGACTTCTCCTTTTATACCTCAGTTAATCATCATTAGGCTTCAATGATTAGTTGGCATGCAGCTTGACACATGGCAACTCCTTGGACAGCTTGGCTTTTCCCCTTGGCTTGCGTGGGAAGCCTCGGCCGAGAGTCCTTCTTGGGCTTGGCTTAGCCGGCCCATTTTCTCCTCCTCTTGGGCCCACATTCAGCCCAAGTCCATTCCCCTTGAGCCCACTTCACTTAGCTCAAGTCATTAAACCTTAATTCCAAGATTAAACTATTCATCCTAGCTTATACAAATCCGATTAAAATTACTAACCTAGCCACATAATATGGCTACAAAGTTAATCAAAATAATTCAATTGTAGCTTCATAATCCAATGACTAAAATCTCAAAACACTTCCATTGATCGGCCACAGTCATCGCATCTTCAAGGGTTCTCAAAATTTTGGGATGCCACAGCAATGCTGCTGATCCTTGCGACGCCCCTCCTCTGTTCGTTGTAACGACGCCGCCTAAAGCCTCTGCCGGACTTGATTCGAGCCAATCGACGGGCCTCCGCTAGTCCGACAAAGCCGTCGCTGTGGCCACCCCCTTTGATCGCGTCGTCCACCGTCGATTTCGCCTCCAGCCACGACAAAATTTCTTTTTCTGTAGGTCCAGCCCCCGTGACGCACAGCACCCCTATCCCGAGCATCAACGTTGCAGAACACCACCCGTGACGACTTGCTCCTCTACCAGACCACCACCAAGCTGGTCCCCCCACGCCGGTTGCCGCCCTTCGCCGAAGCTCCAAACGCCGGCGACCCGTCACCTCCGGTGACCCACCACGAAATTGCCCCATCGTGAGTGAAAAAAGCAAGAAACAAAAAGAAAAAAGAGGCAAAGATTAGGTAATTTATTTATTATTTTCTACTTATTTTATGTTATCTTATTTTGTTATTATTGATCAAATCAAAATATGCTCATTTTACGAATATCTTAGACATTATCCATAAGGATTTTCCCTAAGATTATTATAATTATTAATTTGACCCATAAGATGTCGGGTCATTTTTTTAATTATATTAATTTTTGGGGGTTTGTTGATAGTATCTTAATGGTTAAATCATTATAATTATTAATTTGATCCGTAAGACTTCAGATCAGATTTTTAGTTATTTTGAACTCTTTGTCGTGATAATTAGGGTTATAATAATCGTTAATTTGATCTGTGAGACAACATGTTATTTTTTCGATTATTTTAATCCTTCATTTTGTTGATAGTTTAGATTTTATATTTATTTAATAATCACTTATCCTTAAAAAACTAAAAATCAGAAAAAATCATATAATCATTAAAAAAATAAATAAAATCTTGCATGAGCATATAGGATT
The DNA here is from genome assembly GCA_014182555.1 of Eucalyptus erythrocorys. Classification (NCBI taxonomy): domain Eukaryota; kingdom Viridiplantae; phylum Streptophyta; class Magnoliopsida; order Myrtales; family Myrtaceae; genus Eucalyptus; species Eucalyptus erythrocorys. The sequence goes on from CM024602.1 coordinate 31,455,992, forward strand.
AGTAAATTAAATATGTACTTAAATTAGACATGTAGGTTTAAGTAAATTAGAATTTTTTATAATTACATTTTTTAGAATTGCATCTTTAGATAATTTTTAGTTTAGGGTTAGACCTAATTGTTATACATAAGTAGGGTTTTAGATAGTATTCGCCCATTTTAATTACCTCATTTTTAGAAATAGTTTTCTAAGACAAATTAGGGTTTAAGACAAATTAATCCTAAAAATGAATTAGAAAATTATTCCTTTTTAGATAGTTTAATTAGGGTTTTATTAATTTTAAATTTCAATAAAAATGATAAAAAATACAAAAACCTTAGTTGCATATTAGCTAGTCTGCATAGTAAGATTGTTTAATCATGGTATATCTACTAGTAAAATTAGCTCATGAAGTGCATATTAATCAATTTGTATAATAGGTCAACTTAACTAGAATTTGTGGTAATATTAAGGTGCACGTTAATTAATTTGCATAATAGGTTTACTTAATTAGATTTTGTAATATTATGGTATATCTAGAACTTAGGTACTAGGTCCATGCACATTTCATGTTTAAAATAATGCATTTAAGATTCATATAGAATTAAGATAATTTTCCTTTAATAAAATCAAAACTAAAAAAGAACCAAAAAAATGTCATCTAGGTCATATAGATTTTCATAATTTGCAACTACATGTTGCGCTTCACTTTAGTAGTCCCATAATGTAGTTTTTTTTAATCACTTGCTTTTTCCTTAGTAAGAATTATTAAACCATTTTAAGGTTAAAATAAAAGAAAACAAAAAGGTCATTTAGTTAATTAATAGGTTAATTTATAATTAATCTTATTTCATGTCATCATTGTTTAGTGTAGGTTATATGCATTGAAAAATGAATCATCATTAAAAAAATTATAAAAAGAACATGCACATAGAACTACAATATCATTCATCCCATATCATGAAATGCATGCATATTTAGGATTATAAATTAGATTGCATACATATAGTGATAAGTTTAAGTAATGCCATATGAATTGCATCTTATATGTCATTAAAATAAATTCATGCACATTAGGTTAAATTAAGATTACATTTAATTAATATAAAATTAGATATCATGTCATTTAAAAAAACCATGTTTAGGGCATGCATTTCTATTAGCCTTTTTATGAATGTTTTTAGAGGATAGACCTTAATAAAAGTTATAGTTTATAATTTCTTATAATTTTAGCACTTTGATTCATTGAATGTTATTTCATTGATTGTGCACCCGCATGATCACCATTTACATGTTAGTTAGTTTAAGTTAAAACAAATCCAAGCTGCCTGCAAAAACATTTTTTTGAAAACTTAAAAAAGAAATGGTACCGAAAGGGCATTAGAGGAATCTAGTGTAACCAAGTCCCCGTACCCTTGGTCTCTAGTTCGTAGGAGAAATAATTCTCCAGTTATTTTATTTAGGTGTCTAATCGACCTACCATAAATCGATTAGTGGCGACTCCTAGATAATAATCATTTGCACGCTAACTATTTGAACATTAAGTCGCGAATTGGTATAGGCTTGGAAGAGCCTAAGCTAAGTCTAGGCTTAACCTAAAACTTTAGAATTGCACCCGGAATTTTTAGTTTGCGACAATATGTATGCAAGTTATTGGGCTCCAGCTCATATGAACCCAAATAATCATACTTTTATCTATTAGGCTTGTATCTAAACATATTATTTGGACTATATTAACAATATATCTAACAATTTCCTCCTATGTTCACCATACAGCACAATCCAATACGGTTGTTAGTATAATGTTCAAACAAATAGGAATCATCCACATTCAGTCGGCTCGATGTTGTTGATAGCGATGAAGATGGGCTAAGCCTAGCTAAGCTGACGTGGACCCTATCGGTTCGGGTTTCCAAGCCCACAACTGCTTTTCTCAGCCTAATTTATTCAATCGTGACCCACTAACACCTAGCCTTATCTCATTTTTATTCTTAGATCTCGTTGCTGCAACCCCTTTCCTCCCCCCAAATCTTGCAATCTCACACTCAATTTCCGAAGAATAGAGAAAATAAAGTGCGGAAGAGACATACTTGGCCCGACGTTGTTGATAGCGACGAATACAGCCGTGCATTCACTCTCGCTCCTCTCCATCTTTAGTCGCATCCTCGTCAAAACTCGATTCACCCTCGCCCTCAACAATCCCCCCTCGACTCCATTTTCATCTCAATTTACTTCCTTTCCCTTAACCCTCATAGCCCTCAATCCAAGAATAGATCCCTTCCCCCATAATTCCCTATAATTACCCTATTTTTTTGCTAGTTGTCATACCTATCAGAAAACCACCATAAGACACGGATCGAAATTCACTCACCCTCTTTTCTGTTGGGGATTCCATTGGGTGTTATCCTCAACAGAAAACCCCTAAGACTGTAATTCCCTCCCCTAACAGAAAAAACTAATGACTCAACACCCGCAAATAAAGTTTTTCCTATGGAGTGCCTATCAAAATGCCTTGCCTACATTGGATAATCTGTACAGAAGGAAGATAGTACCTGCACCTATATGTCCCTTATGCGGTATTAAACTGGAGACGATCGAGCATACACTCCTTTGCCCTTGGATAACACAGCTTTGGACTGAGCCATCCTTGTAAGTCGAAGTGAATCGAGTGGGGTTATAACCCGATTTGATGAATGGTTGTGTAAAGTCCATACAAGATCAGGAAACTCACATAATTTTGAACCATTCATCAAATCGGGTTAACCCCACTCGATTCACTTCGACTTGCAGGGATAGCTCAGTCCAAAGTTGTGTTATCCAACGGCAAAGAAGGAGTGTATGCTCGATCATCTCCGATTTAATACTGCATAAGGGACATATAGGTGCAGGTACTATCTTCATTCTATGCAGGTTATCCAATGTAGGCAAGACATTTTGACAGGCACTCCAAAGGAAGAACTTTATTTGCAGGTGTTGAGTCATCAATTTTTTCTATTAGGGGAGGGAATTACGGTCTTAAGGGGTTTTCTATTGAGGATAACACCCAATAGAATCCCCAACAGAAAATAGGGTGAGGGAATTTCGGTCGGTGTTTTGGGGGGGATGACAAGTAGTAAAAAAATATGATAATTTTAGGGATTTACAGGGGAAGGAATTGATTCTGGGATTGAGGGTAGAGAGGGCTGAAGGAGAGGAAGGAAATTGAGACGAAAATAGAGTCGAGGGGGAGATTGTTGAGGGCGAAGGTGAATCGAGTTTTGATGAAGATGCGACTAAAAAGGGAGAAGGAGCGGAAGCAAATTGCACAGCCGTCTTCATCGCTATCAACAACATTGGGCCAAGTATGTCTCTTCCACACTTTGTTTTCTCTGCTCTTTAGAAATTGAGTGTGAGATTGCAAGGTTTGGAGGAAGGAGAGGGGTTGCAGAAACGAGATGTAAGAAATAATAAAAATGAGATAAGGTTAGGTGTTAGTGGGTCACGATTGTTGAATAGTATGGGCCGAGAAAAGCGGTTGTGGGCTTAAAAACTCGAACCGATAGGGTCTACGTCAGCTTAGCTGGACTTAGCCCATTTTCGTTGCTATCAACAACATCGGGCCGAGCATGTCTCTTCTGCACTTTATTTTCATCAGCAGAGACATGCTCGGTTGGATGTTGTTGATAGCGACGAAGACGGGCTAAGCCCAGCTAAGCTAACATGGACCTTATCGGTCCGGGTTTTTAAGCCCATAGCTGCTTTTCTCGGCCCAATCTATTCAATAGTGACCCACTAACACCTAGCCTTATTTCATTTTTATTATTTCCTACATTTCGTTTATGCTACCCCTCTCCTCCCCCAAACCTTGCAATCTCACACTTAATTTCTAAAGAATAGAGAAAATAAAGTGCGAAAGAGACATACTTGGCCCGATGTTGTTGATAGCGATGAAGATGGCTGTGCAATTCGCTCTCACTCCCTCTCACTCTTTAGTCGCATCTTCATCAAAACTCGATTCACCCTCGCTCTCAACAATCCCCCCCCAACTCCATTTTCGTCTCAATTTCCTTCCTCTCCCTTAGCCCTCTTTGCCCTCAATCCCATAATAGATCCCTTCCCCCGTAAATCCCTAAAATTATCATATTTTTCTACTAGTTGTCATCCCCCATAAGACACCGACCGAAATTCACTCACCCTCTTTTCTGTTGGAGATTCTATTGGGTGTTATCCTCAACAGAAAACCCCTTAAGACCGTAATTCCCTCCCCTAATAAAAAAACTGATGACTCAACACCCGCAAATAAAGTTCTTTTTATAGAGTGCATGTCGGAATGCCTTGCCTACGTTGGATAACCTATACAGAAGGAAGATAGTAATGTGCTATTATAAGGAGTATCTCCAATCTTAACTACCAACAAGGCCATTTGGTAGTAATTTCTGATGTGCCACGGACATAACCTTTCGAGGAATGACAGTGCGGTTGCACCTTAAAGAGGGCAATATCGGGTTAGGTTGAGGGAAGCAGTGCAGTGGCGCCCTTACCCTGAATGAGGCCTTTTATGGGTGAGGCTTAAGGAAACAAAACCATAAAGGGGTAAGTCCTACAGCACAAAACGAAGAACATCATTGGCAAGTAGGGTTAAAGGTTGGTCCTTACAAATAAGATTTATTGTGTATGTGTTTTTCCTTAAATTTTGGCAGAATTAGGATTAATGATCGAGATGACAGCATATTCAAAAAAGGACCAAAAGATAATCGATGACCATGTTGATGTCCAGAAGGTGATCTTCTATGTGGTGTCGTTTGTTGGATCGGTGATGGTAGGGTGAATTGCCAACAAATTTGGCAATTGCCGGACAATTGTCTTGTTGGAATTCTTCTTCTTTTTTGGGTCCTTCCTGATGGGCTCGCTTCCAACTTCTTCATCTCGTTAGGCCGATTCATTGCTCAAATAGGAGTCGGCTGCACCCCAATGATTGCCTCCTTTATGTGATTGAGATCTCCCTTGCCTCCTTCCGTGGCTTCTTTACCTCCTTATCCAAGGTAACTTATCAATTTCTATTTTTGTAAAAATTTTGTAGTAACTTTTTCTATTTTTTATAAATTTGTCTTTTTTGTTATGGGAAAATAATTTTTTTTTATACATTTGTATCTCTCTCTCTTTCATCATCATCGTGATCCACGCCACGCGAAATTGCTTGGTGGTCGGTAGACGCTTGAGAGATATGAAGCGCACTCTTAGTTAACAAAATCAGGGAGGCTACCACCATCCCAAGAGAGTCCAATGGCAACATTGTCCATGTGCAAAGCATTAGCATAAAGGATGTGTGGCGAGAGCTCCTTCACCCGATCCTAGCCCTCTATCACATGATCACCTATGCTATTAGTATTTATGACTTCCCATAAGCATGTGACATGGACATTGTTCTCCTATTCAACCCTCGGATATTTGAGAAGGCTAGTGTCAACACCGCCAACAAAATTGTTATGGAATTTTGCAGGCGAATTGGTAAGGTGGTATTTATATGTACTCTCCTCATTGACTGGGCTGGAGACAAAGGTTGTTGTGCAATATTGGCGTGATTATCGGGATCTCTCTTTGCTTTAGGTACCCGTTTAATTATGATTGACTAAAGTGACATGAAGATTATTGACCAAATGGACAAGAATCACTTGTCAACATGGTGCATGACTTCATTCTTCTTTTATGTGGCATGTTACTAAGTAGGCATGAGACCAATCACATTCATTAACAACACTGAATTATTCCCGTCACTTATGTGCGCAATAAAGTGCAATTAGTTTCACCACAAGCTAATTGTTAGGTATAGGGATATCATTCTTGTTTATACTACTGTCCAAGGCAACCATCCTTGGTGAGGTTACTTTTTTGTTCATAGTGGGCATCATCATTGTGTGATTTTTTTTTTTTTTCATCATGATGCCCAAAACCAGGGGTGCACCCTGGAGGAGATGGCTTAACATTTCAGGCAATCTTTATGGTGGAGGTTTAGGATCCAAATAGTGGAGCAATGTAATGAAGGCAGCGAACACTTGTGTCGCAACCTCCCTGAAGCAGGGTGGATCCACCTAGAGATTTAATTAATAGATTACTAAGTCTAGACTTAGCATGCAAATAAATTTTATCTAGGAATTGCCACTTACCGATTTATGACAAGTTGATTAGATATCCAAGTAAAGCATTTGGAGAAATACCTTACTACTATGAACAAGAGATTAAATGAGTTCGGGAACTTGATCACGCTAGATTGCTCTAACACCCTTTAAATAACTTTTCTCTTTTATTTCCAAAAATATTTTTGCAGGCAATTTGAATTGATTTAAACATATCATTTAACAAGCAAGATGATCAGGCAGGTGTGCAAACATTATTCAACACTCAATAAAATAAGGCAATAAATACATTGCAAGCATGAGGAGAATAGTTATCTTGATGCAACGCAAGCATTTGCAACAAATTAGAAACACATGAATATGATTTCTAATTGTCACAAAATTTCACTCAAATTGTTGCCACATAACCCCTTTCAACTATGGGAGGGGGAAATTTAGGTTTACAAATATTGCCTAAATGATGGACATGCTACCCATGATTTAGATGGGAGCTCTCCCAAATTTATATCTCGTGCGACATTGGGCATTCAAAATTTTAATCAATTTAAGCCTATACAAATTTTGACTTAGGAGTCACCATTAGCCTTTTTGGATCGGTTAGAAAGCTAGCAAGATATGGGAGAGTATTTTACTATTTACGCAATCAGAGATTCTGAACTTGGGAATTTGATTACATTAGCCCTAAGGCCAATGCCCTTTCGGTACGTAACCTAATCACATGTTAGCTAACACCATAGCAGCCTATCTAGGACTTCTAAGTAGCATCCTAACCATTCCAAAATTGAAATCATAATAGAAAGCATGCACACGTCCTAAAATTATCTCTAAAATAGAAAAAAGACAATCAAAAGTGGAAGCCTATTGTAAAGCCTTAGAGGCTTGTCTAATTTTAGGATTTACTTTCTAAGGGTTTTCTATTTTTATATAGTTTTTTAATGATTTTCTAAAACTCTGATTTTTTTATTTTCGAATTTTCTGAAAATAATCCCTAAAGTTTTTAAATGTTTTAATCATTTTCTGAATTTTTAATTAATTTTTTATTATTAATATTTTTTTTAATATTAACATATAAGTAATCGGATAGGGTTAGGAGAGCCGACCCAACTAAACCGACCGACTCGAACCCTATTGGATCAAGTTGGACTAATATTCCCACTCGGAATTAAACAAACCATTCCAAGAACACTTCTATTTTTCTTAATTCTTTGGCCCGAACTCTAAAAATAACCTAACCCACAACAACTAGCCCAAAACCCTTCTCTTCTCCTTAAGGCCGAAGCCCATTTTACTTTCTATTTCCTTATTTTTGGCCTTTTTTTTTTTTTTATTCTCTCTTTTCTTTTATTGTCATTGTGTTTTTCTATTTTGTCCTCTTCCTCTTCATCCCCCACCTCTCGCCCTCTTCCTCCCCCATGTCCTCCCACGTCTGCAACCAACGCCCCATTCGATAATTGCAATTTGTAGAATAATATTCACATAAACAACTAATCAATCAAGAAGAAATGGATCCATATATGATTTTAAAACATCGATATCACTAAATACAACGAAATTAAAGCGTACCTATTTGAGCCATCGCTTCAAGTGAAGAAAAGTAGATCACTCTGATAATCAGGGACCTATTGGAATGCCAGATCTTCATCTCTTGACTTATTTCAGTATAGCAGCTTTCAATGGGAGTAAATGAACTGATAAGTATAACCTATACTTTTATAAGCTAGAGAGGGGACCTAGCAAACTCTAATCAACATCGTGTCAACTGGGCCCTTCCCATTACGGGCTTCAATTAAACACAATTGTCTACACTTTGCTGCTCAATTAGGCCCGTTATCAATAAATGCAAATACCCAATTTAATCAGATCACTATAGGGTTCAATAAATATTGGAATATCCATTAACCCGATTATTTAAAATAGGAAATCAATTAATTAATCTAAGTCCATATTATAGGAAATTTCCAATATTCTCCCACTTGGGCTACATTAATTAATTTATTTTATTTTGAAAAAGATTTTATATTGAAAACGACACTATCAGGTTAATAACTAAAAATTTTGTTTTATATGGCCACAACTTTAAAAAATAATATTCCAATAATGGCATCTCAAAACCAATCTAATCCTACATAACCTCAGTATATGACTATGGAGATCTATGTGTTAAGAAAATACCACAACACATGATCTTCCATAATCACATATAATAAGCATTATATTTTCATGGATCATGGTCCTAGTAGTGTAGTAAGAAATAGTGCCAACATGTGATCAAAATATACACTATTTCTAATCGGTCCTCAATGTAATTTCTCAACGACATGAAACTGCATTAACGCAATTTCTAAATAACATGAAATTGCACGACTATGTCATAATCCAACATGAGATCTCATAATCAGTGACATCCAATCATCTTTAAACTAAAATTTGTTTAAAGATACCGTTTTATATTTTCATTTCTCAGTCAATAGGAGAAAGGATAACAACAGAATCAATAATAACAATCATTGAAAATAAATGCTTTTATAGACATCATAAAAGCATTATTAGTTTGCATATATCTATAATATCCAGAAATACAAATTATATAACTCTCACTAACAAAAGAAATCAAAAGAATCTAAAACACTCATATTCTTTACATGTTCTTTAAACAAAATGAGTCGTAAGCCTTTTGTTAGAGAATCAGCCAACATGAACTCAATTCTGATATTTTCAATCACAATATCTCTCTTTTTAACCAAGTCCTTAACAGTATAATATTTGATCCAGTTAATATTTCAACCGTGGCATTGTTATTATTTACAACAAAGGTAATTATTTGTCACACATAATGCAATAAGATCAATTATGGGCAATAAGTATTTTAATAAAAATAATTAGTACATTATAAACTCCCCTTTGGGCAGAGTGTATAATGCATTATTATTTTTCACAGTATGAAGTTTATAAAACAACAATAATGAGAATTACATATAACTGTCAATGATCCATCTCCTTTGGGCAAACAAATCATTTAAATTATATATCTCCATGATATCAATATATTGAGACGGTAAAGGAGAATTACATATAATCTTCAAGGATCAATCTCCTTTGGGCAGACAAATCCTTTAAATTATATATCTCCATTATTTCAACATAGAGAAGAATTACACATAACTCTAAAAAATTTATCCCCTTTAGGCAGATAAACTTTTTGAGTCATACATACCCATCATTCATCTCTAATATATCAATATAGAGGGGAATTAAATATAATTTTCAAAACATTTATCCCCTTTGGGTAGATAAATATTCTTCAATTATACATCCCCATATTTTAAATATGGAAATTAAACTTCATGCTATTTTCCAAATTAATATACACAATAACTCCCTTTGGGCGAGTAATTGTACATACTAATTTTTATCAATAGGGAATTCCAAAAATTTATGCCCAAAATTCATCAAACAATACGAAACACTTTACAACATGTGTTTTTCAAGATCATATTGCACTTATCAAGCAACAATTTTTGTCACAATGTTATTTATTTATTTATTTATTTATTAGTATGGAACATCCAATTTAAGCTTACGCCCAGAATTTACCACAATTCCAACCATTCCTGAATATATCACTAACCTATCACACACACGAAAGACTCGTACTTTTTCGAGCCATGAATTCTAGAAATAAATCTGAGTCAACCAGAGCAACTTGATGACAATCAGGAAAGAAAGGCAACCCAAAAGATGTCATGATGAAAACTTAGATGATAGAAGATTTTAAATCCACAAAACGCAATAGAACTAAACACGTTAAGCATTTCTCGTTGTTGTGCTGTTATGAACCAATCCAAACACAATAACTCAAAAGGAAACATCTTTCAATGTAGAGGAAACACTCGGAATAAAAGATTATGCAATACATCTCATATGAACAATAAGACAAGGTAATTTTATGATGAAACGAAGTAATTTATGAAAAACCACTCAAAGCACCTTTAAGTAAATGTCAAAGGAAGTCTTGTTTCATCATCTTTCAAAGTCATAGTGAAGATTTCATACCCCAAAAAGATATCATTTAACCTCTAAGAGTTTGTTCCTTAGGATAGCTGAGGGTGCTTTGACAACCACTTGGGAAACTTGATCATCATAATGATTTTTCAAGATTAACCAAGATTCATGAAACTTTGATGAACATAAGAAAACATGGTGGCATTGAGGATAAGTCAAACACGTTGCGTAAGATTGGAAAGATCTCGACATGTAGAACAAAAGCCCTATGGTTTCGGGATCAATCGAGCAAAAAATCCACACGAAAGAATAACAACAATATTTGACTCAAAATAGTAAATTTCGAATTTGTCCATAAAAATAAAAATTTGGGTTATACAATCATATATGATTAGCTCTGATACCACGTGTAGAATAATATTCACATAAACAACTAATCAATCAAGAAGAAACAGATCCATAGATGATTGTAAAACACCGATATCACTAAATACAGCGGAATTAAAGCGTACCTATTTGAGCCATCGCTTCAAGTGAAAAAAAGTAGATCACTCTGATAATCAGGGACCTATTGGAATGCCAGATTTTCATCTCTATGACCTATTTCAATATAGCAGCTTTCAATGGGAGTAAAGCAATTGATAGGTATAACCTATCCTTTTATAGGCTAGAAAGGGGACCTAGCAAACCCTAATCAACAGCGTGTCAACTGGGCCCTTCCCATTACGGGCTTCAGTTAAACACAGTTGCCTACACTTTGCTGCTCAACTAGGCCCGTTATCAATAGATGCAAATACCCAATTTAATCAGATCACTGTAGGGTTCAATGAATATTGGAATATCCATTAACCCAATTACTTAAAATAAGAAATCAATTAATTAATGTAAGCCCATATTATAGGAAATTTCCAACACAACGCTCATCCGAAATTCGGTTTTCATTGCTTATCCCTTGCTGGTCGGGTACTCTGAGCTGCGCTAAGCTACTGCCGGCCGCTGGCTGGCGGGAGGTTGTCATCGACACCGAACTAGCTCCAGCGAAGAACTTTCATGCTCTAGAATCTTGTACGACAAAAAAAATATAATGGTTCGGGCAATGCCATCAGAACGGACAAGCAACACAACGAAGAGGAGTCAAACTCATATAAATATGGTATCACAGAAACGAATCTCGCAAAACGCAGTTAAGAATCTCGTTTAGGCATTTTTTATCGAACATGCGGTGTGCACTAAAGAAACAGGAGACCTCCGACTCATCCGCAGCTCAAACTCAGAACCGAGACTGTCAACAGGCATCTTAGCATACACGGCAAGCACACGAGAGTATACATGTACAACAACCTTAATGGGTTCCCGTGATTGATGTACGGACGAGGGAACACCTACCTGGTTCAAGCGCGGCGCTAGGGGGGACGGCAATCGATGGACTGGCCTCCAATGAACGTGGACTCCTTCCTTTGTCGTGTTAGCGAGCTCCTCCGCTTCCTCTCCTTCTCACTCTCGACTGACTCCTCGTTGCTACACGCGAGGAACGATCCGGAGCTCGAGCTCAACGCGAGGTCGCCGGACTCCGATGGCATGCGGACTTTCTCCGGTGAGACTGGATGCGGAAGCAGGAGAGGCGGTTCACCCCGCGCTCCCTCCGACTGCCGCTCTCTCTCTCTCTCTCTCTCTCTCTCTGTAGATTCTAGCGAGCGCCCTTTGATTCTCTTTTCCTTTGGTTTTCTCTCCAGAGAAACCCCAAGTGACCCACGCCATCCAAAAACAGAACATTATTCCCTTATTTCTTCTTCTTCTTCTTCTCCTCGGTTCTCTCCTCCATCTCCTCCTTCTCGAAACCAGCGATCGCCCCTTCAGCCCTACTCCTTCTCATGCGAACGTCTTTCCCTGTATCTCCTTCAAGTTCTCCCTGTTCTCTCAAAGTTCCAGGCGGTGCAAGCAAGCAACATTCGGCTGGTTTTTTTGCAGAAGGAAAGAGCGGCACAGAGAGAGAGAGGTCGCTGCCGAGAGAAACCGGAGGAGACAAACGAGAGGATCACGATAGGCTAAAAGTTTTGCTAAAAGATGAGCTATATAAAAACCGGTCCGCTTGATTTTTACTATATATTTTTGTGATTTTTTTATTCTCATCATTTCCTTATTCTTTTTTTTTTTTTGCCCTTTTTACGTCTATGTATATATTTATATTTTTGTAAAATAAACTGATAGACAAAAATTTTAGTGTCAACACAAATCTCTATGGGTTTTCCCTTAATTAAATAAAAGTTAAGTTACACCATATGTCATGTAATTTAACTAACTAGCCCAATTCTAATGACGGGTAATAATTAATATGCAACTACTCTACTTGACAGGCAACTTAATTAAGTAGACCTATCATGCAACTTCTAAATGACTTGCAAGTATCAAATTACATGACTTAATTCTATATGATATGTGCATGGTTATTTTATTTTATTTTATTTTATTTTTATCACAATTCGCAATTAAAAATTACCAAAAATAAATATCTACCTAAAGTGAGATATTATCTATTTTAAATTTGGAAATAAACTAACCTAAATCCTATCTTAACCTAAAAACTTATTTGAACAGACAATTCATTGCAAAGACATTTGTGTCTTTGGAAAGGTTTTGGGCGTTTAGTTATTCGACATTGAAGATATAAATAAAAAAATGCAAAAGACATTCAAAGCAGACACAATCATTCGGTTACTTTCCTTACAATCTTGGTATTGCACAACCTTTTGCTTTGGTACTTGTTATTGTTGAATCCTTTACTTCTCTCCATTACCACTGGACCTCAAAATCATCCCGCTTTGTATTCAAATTTTTCCATTCGTTTGTTTATCTTTGGTGTATATTTGATCTAATATTTCTTGTTTATTGGAAAATGCAAATCTGTTTAGCTCATGGCATTTTAATATATGGAGATCCCAACGCACAAGACAAAGAACATTATAAAACTATGCCGAGCAAATGGAGAATACTAAGAAAGTGTACCCGCTTAAAGTAATAAATTATTTAATAAAGCAATAACAATTCGAAATTTTCTCACATTCTAACTTTGTGATATAACTAAAATTGTTCTTGTTTTGAACTCAATCCATGAAGCCTTCCGACCTCTGATATTGGCGACATTAATGCCAAATTGAGCTTCTAGATAGCACGCTATCACGAGACCTTACACTATTTAAGGTCTTCCTCATTGTGGTCATTGAGGTGCCTCTGTTGCCAATATTAATCGTGATCTTCCTCAGTCAACCATTTACCGTTGGTGCTGATGAAGGATCGTGTCTTGCTACGTGTGCCCTCTCGAGAAAAAAATCAAAAGCGGGTAAAGAGAGTGCGTGCATTAGGATAGATCTTCATGCTTCAATAAAGGTCAAGAAAAGAGCAGGATACGTCCACGGTGCAATATTTATAGATGTTCAGAAGTAAAAATGAGAGAGAAATTCTATTACAAGATGGAACTTGCTGCAGTAGACAAGTGTCGACCACCAGGAGTTCCATCGTGATGGAACTCTTCTCCCACTTTTACTTTTGAAACATCTTCCGTAAATCGCATTGTGCCGTGGACTATCTTGCTCTTTTCTTGACCTCCTTCGCTGCATGAAAATCTATCCTCCTAATGCACGTACTTTCTTTACCGCTTTTTGATTTTTCCCAAGAGAGCTCGGGACAAATAATGTCTGTCATTGCACATAGCATTTGCATTTCTGAGCTCTGAAAGGGAAGTGCTTGCTTTCCCAATATCTTATTATGGAACGATTGCAAACTTTTTGAGTTAATCTGGTGTGCTTTCCTCTAACCAGTTCGATGTTGCACCTATCAAGAGACATTCTCTTACAACCTTTGTCCTTGGTAATTGGGATGCGTCAAGAGGACATTGAACACTCTTCTTGTCCTTCATAAAGTGATTGGTTAGAAAATTATCCACTAAATTATCCACTCCCCATGCTTCTTAACCCAGTTATAGTCGATTGTCATTAAACATATGATGATTGATCCTGTGAGTTAATCTAACATATGGCCATAAATCTGGCAACACATTAATATAGTGAAGTGAATTACATGATACCGTGTAGAACAAGATCTAAATTCTGCACTACCATTTAAATGCTACAGAAGCGAAAATGCCAAACCTGTTGATATTTGTTCTATCATGAAACAATCTAATTGTTGAAGTCTAAGCCAGATTAATTTGCCATTTTCCTCACCTGCAAAGGAGTGAAGGACCACAGTTCACAATTCCCTAAAGCAATCAGCTCACAGCAAGGCAGTCACTTAGTCAAAATCACACGTCCACGTGATACAGTAAGCAACTCATGTCGATGATTTTCGTCTCTAGCTCGACGAGCGGCTTCTCCAACTCCAGAGTGACTGCTTTGGCTTCTCCTTGAGCGGCTCGAAGTGCGAGAGGTGGTTGAGAACTCCGGCCTTCACATTCGGATACGGATCGTTGGGCCAGGGGTACTTGTGCTTCTTCACCTTCCTGAGCTTCGCAACCATGGCGGTGCTCCTCCAAGTGCCTAACCACGCCCTCCCCGGGGCTCTCAACAAGAGCTCGCGGATGCTGCCATTGCTTGAGCTCCCGGAAAGATCAAAGGAGGCCGCAGCCCAAAGCTGCCGCGACTCAGGGAAAGTCGTTGACTAGATACCTATGCTATGCCGAAAGACTGAATAGAGGGCGGAGGATGGAGACGAGGGTTCCCTTCTCTGTCGCAAATGACGGCTTTTGCATTCTCTGTGTCTAGACTCAATGAGGGATGCAGCGGAATGCCGTTCAACGACAAATATGGCGTAGAGGAATGACACCTACGGTGGAAATTGTAAACAACCATGGAGTGCGTCCCCTCTCCATAATTCGATCCTCAATTACATCGATTCTCGCCTTGAGTCGCCACCTAGTGCGGATGGTTATTGTTCACCAGCAAAATCCAGCTTGATGGGACAAACGTTAATAGCGCTTAAAAGGACTAAACTATGTTGTGCGTGCCAACACACCCCTTTCGACTTAAAAGGAGCTGCAGCGTCTCGGTCTCGCCTCCGCGACATTTACCCCGATGGTTCTCCCATCCAAGCTCTGTAACACCAGGCAACACAAATTGTCAAAAGAACTCCTCATTCTTTTGTTACTTTACCAGCAATTTCTTAAGAGAAAAAGGAAACTAATCTTCTCGAACTAGCGTAGAGGCTCTTCTCCACCAGTCAGAACTAATAACAAAAATACTAGCAGCAAGTTGACAAAACCACGCGAGATATTCTCTAAAGCTGCTGTGTAAACAATGAGTCTGAAATAATTTTTACAGGTTTCATCAACCATGACATCCACAGAACCACTTGGATGAGCTTTGGTTAACCAGAAATGTGCAAAGAACAGGAAAGATGGTAGTACCTGTCTGTCAAGGCAGCAATGGCGTCATTTATCTCAGTCTCAGACGCCATCACCACAAAACCAAAACCACGAGAACGGCCAGTCTCCCCATCACAAACAAACCGCGCATTTAACACCTTACCATAATCACTGAAAACTTGTGACAGACGAGCATTATCCACACTTCATGGCAGGTTCCCAGCATACAATCTATATTCAACATCAAGAATGCAAGGGAGGCACTCTGCTCAAGATCCTTTTGGGGAAGCCTTATTGACGGTTAGACGTCTATCGTTTAAATACTGTAGGCAAAGGTAATCGACCTTATTAGCATTAAAATTCAATAGACATGCCCATTAGGCAAGTTCCAAACATCTTGAGGGATGGCACCTCAACTTCACATAAGATACAGGTAAGGGAAGTTATCATTGATATGCATCAACTATTCACCAATTTGGTTAGTCCTTTTCATCCATATCCAACCAAAATAATGCTCATCAATATTATTCACAAGATTCTCACGCCCAAGAAGCAGCTATGAGCAAATTAGGAACCCACGGCACAAAATGAATGAATGTGCAGCTTGAATGGTCATTGACTCGGTACTAAGAATTCAAGAATATAGGGCGGATCCATTAAAGGAATCTGGACAGAACAAACATAACCCAAGCTGCCAATACATAATTTAGAATGTCATAATTCATGACAGGTCTTCAACATACTTGAAAAGAGAAATTAAACTGACATCAAGAGATTCAAAATGCAGAGTTTTGCTGGTTGAAGAGAGCACCAAGGAAAACCAGAAAATTTGGCAGACATTCATCTCCTTGCCTCTTCCACCCACCCTTTTCATCTTGCCCTTAACAAGCCCCAACAGCATCCCCACACCTCCATAATGAAAAGGTGTACCATGAATTGATTAGGACATGTGTTGACACCTAAAATTTTGACTATTTTTATAAGGCATTTCATTTTCATTTAGTATTCAATTTATCCTTAAGAAAACGAAAAGATGAAAATGAAAAATGAAAATAAAAGGGGAGACAAGGGATAATGAAAAAGATAGAATATTTTGTTGCAGAATGGGATTTTGAAAGATTTTAAAGTTGGTTAATGGAGCTTCATCTTTAATGGTTAAATGAATTATCTCGAAAAATCTTCATAAGAAATTCTAGGTTATCTTTAACAGTTGGGTCGATATATTGGCGGAACAGATTGATTTGTTTTTTTTATATATAAAAGGGGGTACAGCTTCGAGCCGGAGTGGGGGTTTTTTGGTTTTTTGGGCTTCAGGTTCAAAAAAAAGATCAAAAGAAGAAAAAGTGAAAGCTTTTGCTTCTGTCAGTAAAAGAGAGAAAGTGAGGTGAGGGTTTTAGGGGGCGACGTAAGGGTAGACTCGGTGGGCCCCTCGCCCATTCATCTTCCTCCCGACGCCCACTGCCTGTCCACGTCGCTAACCGCCGCACCGACGCCACATCGTTGCCGGCCGCTGTGCCAGCCCAGCTACCCGCAACCCACCGCTCCTGCAGTCAAGCCCGAGCCACCAGCCTGCTGCTGTCGCTCTACCACCGTCGTCCTACAGCAGATCCCGAGTCTCCTCTGCCGCACCTCCGTCTGCCATCCTTCGCGTTGGCTACCCCTGCTCTGGATCCACTCGCTGCAACAACCCACGACGCCACAGCTGCCGACCGTCGCGCTCAGCAACCCGCGAAGGCGCCACCCCCGCGCCGCACCACCGTGACCCGTGAGAGCGCCCCTTTGCTCTACTCCCAACCGCGCGCAGATTTGACCCCGACGGAACACCCCGACGCCCAGTTGCCCTGCCCCCGTGAAGCCGCGACCCAGCGTCGATCCACGACGCCGCTGCCCTTCTCCGACGCTGTCGCCATTCCCTCCGATTTCGCTGGTGCCGAGCCTCGTTGAAGACCCAGATCTGACGCCGCCCTTGCTTCGCGCTGTGACGCCCGCGCCCCGATCCGATCCTCTCGCCAGACGCCGCACCTAACAGCCCAATCCAGACGCCGGGGCTCCTCCTCGCGCCACCCCGACGCCACCTCCGCTTGCCACCTGCAGATCCACGATCCTCACAACAGCCGATCCAGATCTGACGCTGCCCTTGCCTTCCCGTTTGCTGCTCGAGCCCCGACGGTCGCCAGTCCCAATCTGAACGCTGGTCCCTTGCTGTCCAAGCCCTCCACCCAAACGTTGCAGCACTCCGCGCGATCCGACGCCGCCTCTCCAGATTCGCCGCCGCCGGAGTTCCTCGCTCTCCCCGTCCCCGGAGGACCCCGTCGGAGCCCTAGCCGTCGCCCTAAGCCCTAGCCGCCGGCCCCTTTTTTCTTTCTTGTTTTTCTTTTTCAAAAAAAGAAAAAAAAAACAAAAAGAAAAAATTAGGTAAATCCCATTTTTATTTATTCTTATTTTTATTTTATTTTTACTCTTTTATGTTATTTATTTTTCTGTTTATTGCACATTATTAGTTATTTTAGGAGAAATTGTCCCTTTTATGTTAAGGTGAAATTCCATGAGATAAATTTGTCAAGAAATTAGTAATTCTTGGAGTCAGATTTTCGCGATCGAAATCCGACTCGATTATTTAAAAAATTGCCAATCCGATCTCCACCCGAGATCCGATTTGTGATTTTTCGCGAAATTAGCCAACCCGATCTCATGCACAAGATACGGTTCGTCGATTTGGGGGATCAATTTTACTTAATTTGCTAGGGTTGTTTGAATTAATTTTTCTTTAAAAAAATCAAAAATCAAAAAATGTAGTTTTAGGGTTTGCATGCTTAGGATAGAAATTTCATTTTTTTTAATAAAAAATCAAAAAAATCAAATTAACTGGTTTAGGTTGCATGTTTAGTTATTAGAAATTGTTAATTTCAAAATAATAAAAAAAAATCAAAAAATCTTAGATTAGGATTAGTTTTTTTTTTATTGTCTTGCATATTTAGATTAGGGATTTTATTTAGATCATAAAAAGAAAAAACAAAAAGGAAGCAAAATTCACTTAGGATACTAGTTAAATTGGATGGAATTTTAATTTAGTTAAGAATTTCATTCAAATATCTTAGGATAAATTACCTCCATTTTTTTAGGATAAATTGCAATTTTTAGAAAAATAAAAAAAATCATAAAATCAAAAAGAAAAAATCAAAATCTTGCATGAGCATGTAGAATTAGATATATAGATTTAGTAAATAAGACATTTAGGCTAGTAAATTAGGCTTTTTTAGAATCACATTTTTAGGGTAGTTCAAATAGGATTTTTGTTAATTCGAAATTTCAGATAAAAAAAATTCAAAAGCATTAGGTGCATGATTTGCATTCTAGGGTCATTTAATTAAAATTTGCATATTATGTCATTTAAATTGCAATTATTGCATTTCATGTCATATAATTTAGATCATTTTGCCATGTCATATTAGGCTATTAGCACGCATTGCATTTAGATTTAATTCCATTAAATAAAGTGAAAACAAAAAAAGAGAAATTTGCGTGTTAATTAAAGACCATATCTAAGATTATTGATGTGGATTTTAATCTAACGATGCGAGATCTTTCATTCTTCTGAAGGTAAGTCTCTTAACCTTATTCATTGTTTTATTGGGTGTTAAATTGGTGGATTGCGCACCTGCATGATCACCTCACATGCTAGGGAGGAAAATTAAAATCAATTCAAGCTACCTGCTAAACATTTTTTCAAAATAAAAGAATGGTACCATAAGGGCATTAGAGGAATCTAGCGTAACCAAGTCCCCGTATCTAGAATCTCAGTTCGCGGAGTAAAGTAAATCTCCCATTACTTTACTTGGGTTTCTAATCGACCCACCAAAAATAGATTAGTGGCGACTCCTAATTGAAAATCAATTGCATGCTAAAAATTTGAACCCAAGTCGCGAATTGGTATGGGCTTAGGAGAGGCTGAGTTAAGTTTAGGCTTAACAATCCATTAGCCAAACCTTAGGTGATTCACCATCGAAAAATTGGTCGTGACAACATGTAAGCGGTGAAGCAAGAACGAGTCGATGCAGTGTAGAAAATGGCTGCGTTATGTTTGCTCTGCATTTAACATGTAAAATCAGAAATGAGAGAGTTGAAGGGCAAGGTCTCATGTCCCTCGTACCAAAAATTCATGAACCATTAAACTTAAGTGCTTCGCGATTCAAGACACTCATAAAGAATCAAATGCCAAGTACTCGAAAGCTATTAATATACAAACAAGCTATTTTGACACTAGGGTGATCCATAGGCAAACTCAGGCCTGGCTGGACCTTCGATCAGGCCTAAAATAACGCTCAAGCTCGTCCATCCCCATGACATCGATGCGGGTCCAGCTCGATCCCAATCAGGGTAGGCCTTAAAATTGATTATTCTCGTTGGATCTATTTATTAGTTGTTAGATGTTTTGAGTGGGCTGTAATTTCTCTATTCTGTTCGGATTGTATTTTGGTACCTCGATTTTTTTTTTTTTGGGGTTCTAGGTAGACTTGATCACGGGCCTAATAGCCCACCCAAACCCAGCCTGGGACGCAAGGACCCATAGTTATAGCAACCCCTATTAAGCTATTATCTTTTGTAGATAATAGCACATCCAAGTCTACTTGGCACTAATTATTATGTCCGATTTGAGGAAGAAGGTAAATTAATCATACTTAGGCTCATCACCCATGTTTTTAACATCACGCAAGAGTTCCATAAATACTAGATATGCACGGAAGAAGGCTTCTTCCTAAAGATCTACGAAAGGTCAACCAAATGAATTCTCGTTTGGTTCAGCTTTGGGAATGGGCTTTGGGACTCTAAAGTCCATTGATCAAATGCAAACGCGTTTGGTTCAATTTTTTGGACAACTTTGACAAAATGCAATTATATCTTCAAATGTCTCTAAGGCCTTTCTCAATGCAACTCTTGAGGTCTTTTGAGAAGTTGCATCTTCGGAATGCAATTCCAGTATTGTTCATCTTCTTCCTAGTACTATTCATCTTCTTCAGAGAGAAAACAAACGGAGGCCGATGATTGCCAACCAAGGAGTGGCTTGCGCTGGCGACCGTCGCCCGAGACGTCATTGACCCTGACAACCGACGCTTGGGGGTTGCGGCCACCCGGTGATCACCACCTGAGGTCCCATGACCCAGGGGATGGTCATGCGGCCTCAGGCATCGCCTGGAAGCCAGACCTCAAGCGTCGCGTGATGCCTGGGTTGTGCGACCTCAACTGATGGTCGCCTGCGTTTGTGCAACCTAGGCGACAGAGGCTTGAGGTCCAGCGGCAACAGGCGACCATCGCCTGGGTCGCGTGGACCTAGGCAACCCCCACTTGAGGTCGCCGAACATTGGTTGCCACCTCCGGTGGTTACATTTAAGAGAAAAATTAAAAACTTTTTTGTATGTAAAATTTAGCAAATATCCTTTACAAAATGTAATTTTTACCGAACAATGTTTAAGCTAAGGTCCTTTCACAATTCATTTTAAAACTATAATTTACCAAACGCCATTTGCATTTACACAAATCCTTTAGCTCAAAGATATTTGTATTTTCGCAATGACATTTGCCCAAAACCGAACCAAACGGCCCTCCAAAACAAATAATAAAAAAACGACAAAAATGATCAATTATGAGAAGACATGCTGCAATTATTTGTGCTTTTTTTTGTTATTCGCTACTTAAGAAGGAATGACAAAAATGTTTTACTCCTCCAAAAATCCTGAATTGATATTCTAATAACACATTTATGTCTCTCAAAAAATCATGATCTAGTAACCTTGACCCAAAATCTGCCCTCTTTTAGCATTCCATTCCACGTTTACATGATAGACCCATCTTTACAGCCGTCATCACAAGTGTCAATAATGCCTATCCATTTTTATGAAATATTGGGGGGAATGTGAACGAGGAGGGTAGATTTTGGGTAGGGGTGCCGGTTTGTGATTTCTTTTAGGCGAAAATTAGGTGCACGTAAGGTTTCACTTATTTCGTAAAAAATAAATAATTTACTTTTTTAAAAATATGTATGTGTTATTTATAAAAATTAACGAATGAAATTTATTTTTATCACCTAATGTTTATACATGAATTGTTATCGGTGATGAAAATATTTTTATTATCTCAATTCATTTTTTCGCATAAATAAAAGGAATTAAATCAGTCATTAATCGATTTGAGGTTATTAATGGTGTCAATCTTAAAATAAAATAACAAGGTGGACTGGACACAGCTTCAAATAAATAACAATCCAAAACCCAAAAATTTCTGCCCATCGATTTTCAATACTTTCTTCCTCTCCAGCGTCGCTAGCAGCGCGAGAGCAAAGCTTCCGCGAGCTTTCGATTCGCTCGCATGGAGGAGGCGATCCCCTTCAAGAATCTCCACAGCAGAGAATACCAAGGTCACAAGAAGAAGGCACGTCCTCCTCCTCTCTCTCGCTTTGGCTTTCTTAGCTGTTCGGTCGTTCTTGGTACCGTAAGCGAACGCGCTGACGAATCGCGTCCCCCCCGCAAAACGCGGGGAAATGGTGTGACGGCAGGTGCATTCGGTGGCCTGGAACTGCACGGGGACGAAGCTCGCGTCCGGCTCCGTCGATCAGACCGCTCGCGTCTGGCACATCGAGCCTCACGGCCATGTGAGTCCCCCGCTCCCCGCTTCGTCTCTCTCCGATTTTTTTTCTGATTTTTCGTCGGTTCGTGCGTCGTTGAATATTGAATTGTTGTTCTGGAGCTACGCGGCTAGGGCTATATGTGTGTACTTTTGAATTGCGCTCCTTGCCTTTTTTTTTTTTGCCCGGTTTGATGGAAGTGGTGAAGGACTGGGACTGTGAGGTAGAGTGGAGTTAGGGTTGAATTAGAAGGGCCGGTGCCAACGCAAATAGAAAAGGCTTAAACGAGCTTGGGTGAATTGTGCTGATACTTTCACCTTCTTTGCAAGCAAGCTTCAATTTTGTGGACACCCTTTTAACTGAAGTACTGAAATGAATGATTAGCTCTTTCTTTAGGTAAGAAGAAATGAACGAGTAATTTTTTAGCTACACCAATCCAATATATCTTCACTATAGGATGCTCGAATCGGAGCTGTAAAACTTTCCTCTTCATCAAGACTCGAGCGGCCTTTGTTTCATTCATTGCGAGATTTTGCTCCCGATGTGTCGAGGAAACTGGTCTTGGCTTGCAGTGGGATCGAAAAGGACTGGGGTTTGGGGTAGGAGTGCATTTTTCTAGGGGGGCGTTTATTTGCTGAAGTATTGCATTGCAGCATTTATTGCTAGGAGCGATTACGAAGAATGTTTACTTGCCATGTCGAATTGGGTTTACAGGGTAAGGTTAAAGATATTGAACTGAAAGGGCACACGGACAGCGTGGATCAGTTATGTTGGGATCCGAAGCATGCGGATTTAATTGCGACAGCATCAGGCGACAAGACTGTACGGCTGTGGGATGCACGAAGTAAGTGACTGTGCTATTTTGACGATCTTCGTTTCACTGTTTTTTCTAGCTCCTTTCAAATCCAATAAATTAAGCCCAACAGTGACATTCAGAGGATATTTGATGATTTTGATTATGTATTCCTTGGGTCACACAGGTGGAAAATGCTCGCAGCAAGCAGAACTCAGTGGGGAAAACATCAACATAACCTACAAACCTGATGGAACACACGTGGCAGTTGGTAATAGGGTATGCTCTATGTTTCTGTAATAAGGATTGAGAAAGTCATTTTGAGATAGTTCTCTAAGCAATATTACAAAAATTGTGGAATGATAACTTTCTAGGAATGTTTCAGTCATCGAGATGATCTAAAAATATATCTCTATCTCATCATTTATTGTGCCCAGCAAATACAAAAATTTCAATCCATTCTTTCTCTATGTAGGATGACGAGCTAACGATTTTGGATGTTCGGAAGTTTAAGCCAATTCACAAGCGGAAGTTCAATTATGAGGTAATCCTGTTTAACAGACATAGAAAACTTTTGCAAGTCTTTTACGTTATAAGGTTTCTTCAAATGAGCTTTAGTTGTGTGGCCTTCTCTTAGTGAGGTTTGAGAAATAGCTTGGGAAAATTTTTGGCTTATAATTTGGCCAAATATTGATATGAGATGATGCGTTGGAACTCTGGTGCAGAATAACATAAGATGAGCTGCTGACAATTTTATCTGTTCATGATTCCACTACAAGAATTAAAATGATCAGCTGACAATTTCGTTTCAAATGCTGTCTCTGTAGCTGACTTATTATATCCTATGTTATGGATCATTTGAACTTGTCTTTAGTGAAATAAGGACAGTTCTCCGTACCAAGATCCTTGACACTGATCGGCGATGATATACATCTATACTGCCCTTCACTTTGTTTGGTTGATTAATCGACCTGACTAACCATTGCTCTTCCAGGTAAATGAAATAGCATGGAACATGTCAGGAGAGATGTTCTTTTTGACGACAGGAAATGGTGTGATCAATTTTTATCCCATCTACTTTTTCGTTTTCTTTTTTTCAACTGGCAAAAGGGCCTGTTTCACCCAACAAATTTATGGTGTTGACTTCTCTATGTATTTTAATTATG
Organism: Eucalyptus erythrocorys; assembly: GCA_014182555.1. Classification (NCBI taxonomy): domain Eukaryota; kingdom Viridiplantae; phylum Streptophyta; class Magnoliopsida; order Myrtales; family Myrtaceae; genus Eucalyptus; species Eucalyptus erythrocorys. Next base: position 31,480,020 of record CM024602.1, read on the forward strand.
CTATATACTTCCACTTGTTGAACTGCCCCAGGTACTGTTGAAGTACTAGCATACCCTTCTCTTCGACCTGTTGACACCCTTATGGCTCACACTGCTGGTTGCTATTGTATTGCAATTGACCCAGTTGGAAGGTGTGCAATAAAGCTGCTTTATTCTGTTTAAATTGTACCACCTTTTCACTTGTAATCAACATGCTCTTGACATGACAAAATTTATAGTCACAGTTCTTGACATCTTATTTGTGTTGTTGAGTTGAATTTGCATGGATTGAACAATATCTAAAGAACATTGTTGGAAGATTAGTATGTCTGTCCAGAGTTTTATGCACAATTGAACTATTGCATTCAGCCTTATGTATATGTTCTTAGTGAACGTAACCTGTCTGTCACTATTGTCAAGACACCAACCAGAGCTTCATGAACCAAATATCGTCCCTTTTTGAATTCAGTAAAAGATGCTCATGTCCTCAGATGATGTGCATACCGCTTTGAAACTCCAAGCTAAATTTAACCATTTTCTTCCATGAAGTAGGGTTGGCAGAACTGTTAATTAAGTCACCCTGATTATTTACGTTTTTTTCATGAACTGTATCTATTACAGGACTATATCTTCGAGAGGTCTTACTCAATGGGTTTGGAATATCTGATTCACTGTGGTTTTTAATTGTGTCTGAAGTCTCTGAAATACTGGAAGTCAATATTCTTTGTGTTTAAAAATTCTATGACCAGCATTTGACAAGATTATTTGTGATGTTACCTGCCTGAAATGCCCCTGCCTATGCAGAGAGTCTGATGGGCATTATTCTCAAGCATCCTTTTCATATCTGCAGGTATTTTGCTGTTGGAAGTGCAGATTCCTTAGTGAGCCTGTGGGATATCTCTGAGATGCTCTGTGTGAGGACTTTTACGAAACTTGAGTGAGTGCTCCAATACTTCATGTTAATATTTCATTTTGCATTTGTAATGGTCACCTGCTATCCTGTGGATAAGATTGACCCTTCTTCCTTTTGCAGGTGGCCCGTAAGGACGATAAGCTTCAATCATACTGGAGATTACATTGCTTCTGCCAGTGAAGATCTGTTCATTGACATTGTATGTTTAAGTGAAACTGTCTTTTGTGATCTCATTCTCTACCTGAGCTGCAAAACTTAGGTTTTTTTAAGACGAAGTGGTTGATTCTTTAGGACATGTGGTGGGAATGGGGATTTGCACGTAAACCTATCATTAAAGATTTTGCATGAAACTTTCAGTCTTGATTAGCATTCTCCTGCAAAGTTCTTAAAAGAATGTAATGAATTGAGTATTTGCAAGTGTAAGTTCTTGCTAAAGAATTGATGGAATTCATGTTGCTGGAAACAGTCAAATGTTCAAACTGGACGGACGGTACACCAAATCCCATGCCGAGCTGCGATGAACAGTGTGGAATGGAATCCTAAATACAATTTACTTGCATATGCTGGGGATGACAAAAACAAGTACCAGGCAGATGAAGGTAATAGTTATGATCTTAATCTGAAGTTAGCGGCATTCTCTTCATTCTGTTGACTGGTGTTGGCTCTAATCTCTTTTGCCCTTTTGCTTCAGGTGTTTTCCGGATATTTGGATTTGAGAGTGCATGAGATTTCAGAGCAGTGTAGGGCGAAATGATTTTACGCACAGCACAAAAGTTTCCAATTTTGTGTTCGCTTAGGATTTTGTGTACACATTTAAAGTCTCGTGTATGGCACGGATCTATCTCTTCTTGCAAGGAGTTCTTTGCACATCTATTTACGAAGGAAGAGCGTGTTCTTTCTTTGATCTTACCAAGAACTTATTCTACTTCACAACAAGTTTTTTCTTTTCATTTTTATGTAAAGGCTGGATTTTGCGTCGAATTCATCGGAACGGGCTAGGCCATCAAGCTATAAAGAATTGTTGCAGAAACTCGGAAAGAAATGTTATTAAACTCGATGCAGGCCTTCGGCCCTTAAATGAAATATCCTGATACAACTATTTTTGTATAAATAAAGCACACAGGCGGTGTTGCTTTGAATCATCCCAACTGTTGGGATCTCGATCTTCGAAAGCCCTAAGAAGCGTGGTAAGAATATAAGAGGCAGGCATTGCTTGGAGCAGGAGTAAGCCGATTTTGTGTCGTCCCGAGCAGCATCGGACCCAGTTGCTTCATCCCCCAAGAGATCGTGGATTAAGATACGGTGAGAGCAAAGCTTCACTTTCCGGCGAAGGAATCACACTCTTCTCCGGTTTTGACGTCCGGCTCTGAATCATGTCGAATGTCTGCAAGATGGATTAAAATGGATACTCAAAGAAAGCCCGTTATTGTTACCTTCTCTTTGTCACCCATCTTCCCAGAAGGGAAGCGCTTTCAATCGCTGATCAGAAGTGTTTACCTTCCCCTGGTTTCACATTCTCTGCGGATCGCGAAATTCGCTCCCGTGCAAACTCAGCTCCGGCAACAGAGCGGCTCAGCAAAGCATGAATTTCGAAGCAGGGGCCACCAGACCTGTAAAACAGAGGAGACATACGGTGACCGCGTTCTGAGAACACCAGGTGAGCGGCCTCCACTTGATCTCCACGCTGGAGCTCTTCATTCTCTTCCCGATCACCGGCTCCTTGGACAGGTCGAAGCTCGCCCCTTTCATTCGCAGCTCCTGCACGCACCTCCCGAGCGCCCGGTTGTCGCTCCTCTCCCTCTGCAGCTGCCGCGAGGCCTTCCAGTAGCGGCAGAGCTTAACCTGCACCAAGCCCACAAACACTAGGGAAGTACACAGCGACAAAATGGTGGGCAGCCACCACTTCTTGCAAGCACCGTGGTAGTGGCGGTCGTCGTCGCGGGCGGAGTTAACGGAGGACGTGTACAGGAGCGTCAAGAAGAGCCCGTGAAAGACGAAGAAGGAGAAGCAGAGCTGGAAGATCTCGCGCCTGGCCGAGTCGAGCCGCGCCTCCTTGAGCGCGGCCCGGCGGCCGAAGAGGGCCTCCTCCCTCTGCCAGAGCTTGAGCAGGAGGAGGTGGCCCGGGCTCCGCGAGATCTCCATAAGCGGGTGGTGCTGGATGGCGGCGAGCATCCCGTTCGCGGCCGAGGAGAGCTTCTCCCGGTGCTCCTCGTCGACGGGGATCTCGATCAGATGGGCATCTTTCGTTTCGGAAGCCATGAAGAAAGCAATCGGCGGTCGAGCGAGCGAAAAATCGAACAGAATGTGGAAAGCAGGGACGTGAAAGAAGAGAGATTGAGATCGAAGTAGTTCTTGAGCAGTGATCGGAAATGGATGGAGAGGGAGGAATATATAGAGAGCGAACGGGCACGAACGTGAACTTTTGCTCCGCGAGTCCGCCAACGGGCGCGCGTTTCGCTCGCAACGGTCATATTTTCGGTCCGGCGATTAATTAAATCCGATCCCGATCCGCCAACGGTTTACTCGATAGAAACAGAGTAGGATCCGGTTCGCGGCCCAACGGCATCTTGGAGGGCCCAATCAGAGCGCGGCCCATGCACAGGCCAGGCCCACCATGGATGGTTGAGTATAGCGTTTTTGGCACGTCGGATAGAATGAGAATTTATGACGAAATTTTGTTCATTTATTTTGTGGATGGATACTGATTTTTTTAACATGAATCGTTGACATTTTTCTTTTTGCGCTAATCACGCGTTGACTTTCGAGCAGGAGATTCATAAATATATATTTTTAATTATTTTGAAATGAGTTGCCTTCTCAGGTGGGATAAGAAGATTTAGTCACTTTTCCTTTCTCCTTGACTTGGGTCATACGTAATAAGAACCAGACTTCAAAACCGGCGTTGCTGTGTAGGGAGACCTCCTAGCATCTTGAGCTATAGTGATGAATTCACTAATCTCATATTTTTGGATTGTAAGGGTGCGTTTGTTTTTATTTTTTGTTTAAGAATTGTTCTAGGGACGAAATAGAAAAAGTATTTACATTCCAAGAAACAATTTTTAAACAAAAGAACGCGTTTAGTAAATCTATTCCAGAAATATAAAAAAAAAATAGAAATACGTTTGGTAAACTTATATAATTTTTTTTTGTTTCTTTTAATATTTTAAATATTTTAATTTTAATTTTCCTATTTTCCTTTTCATTTTTCATTTTTCTTTTTCCTTTTTTTTTGGCCGGTCGTCAGCCTCGGCCATGGCCAGCGACCGACCAACAAGGGCCGGCGGCCTCGCCGTGGCCGGGCGAGCTTGAGGCGCTCGGCGAATCTGGGTTCGCTTAAGCTCACCTAACCACGGCGAGGTCGAGCATTGCCTAGCCATGGTGAGGCTCGGCCTCGCCGGGGGCCGGCGCTCCGGTGAGGTTGCTGGCCCTCGACGGCGTCGCCGGCCAAAGAAAAAAGAAAAGAAGAAGAAGAAAAAGAGAAGAAAGAGAAAATTTATTCTTAAAAATTATTCCAGAAACATTAAATATGTTTTTTTCTTGATTTTATTCCAAATGTGTTACGAGAATAAAAAAATATATTTTAAACAACGAGCGCAAATAAATGCATTTATGTTATTTTTTTGTTTCAAGGAACAAAAAAAACAGAAATTTTGTTTATAAACGAAAAATAGAAATACAAACAAACATGACCTAAGTGATTTGGAATTATTATGGTTCAAATTGAAGATTTTGTAAAAGATGTGACTCTTATGATAAAACCTAGAAGAGTCACTCGACGATTGTTGTAATGACCCGAAAATTTAATTTAGCTTTTCAACATGCCCAATTGGCCTGCCCCCCGGTCCCCCCTGGGGGCCCAAATTTTCCTCGCCTCGGCACTTACTTTACCAAGATCTCTGCGGTCCAAGAAATGAAAGGGAAAACCCCAAAAAAATGGGGGACCGATCGAACTCGGTTGGGTACAAACCAAAAAAAAAAAAAAAAAAAAAAAAAAGAAGAGAACTCGGTTGGATCCCAGTAGAGGTGCACCTAAATGCTGGGTGGCCCCCCCACGGTGTAAGTGCTGAGGTCACCGCGGGAAAAAGGGTCGACCGGTCAGTTCAAAGGCCACATCGTTGCCACGTCACCAATGCACGCCTAGACACTTTTTGGATCCAAATGCAACCCCCACCACCCCCCGCCGCCTCCCCTGGCGCCGGAATGATTCTCTTCCCTCCCCCAAGGGGAGACAATGTTGGGTCCTAAATTCCAATAACTTAAAGGAGAAATGGATAATCTAGAAATTGTTTTTAAAAAATAATAACTTGCATCATCTATAAAATTAATAGAATAAAAGATATTTTCACTTGCATCACTTATAAATTTAATAAAATAAAAATATTTTTATTGAAAATATTTTAAATGTTGATTAATTGTTTCCAATAATATAAATAATAACTTTTAAAACTTGTTTTTCAAATTGCTTTTAGTTTTTGCTAACAAAAATGGAAACTCAAAAAATGTAGTTTTTGCTTAAATAAATAGATGGTAGTTGATTATAAATGCGGAGTCTTCATAGAATTTCGAATACCAATTTTATATTTCTAAACCATATTGATCCTTTATAATACTAAAGGAGAAATTCGAGAGAGACAATATCTTACAGAATTGACTATTTTACTCCTCCACATCACTTTTCTTTTTTCCGCTCTCTTCTTAACTTTCATATTTTGTTTTGCCCGCTCACTTCTTTATATATATATATATGTTTTTAGTATATTATTTATCGATAGATTTTTCGAGAGTCAACGAGCATGCATTTTTTGCATACTTAAAATGATCATTATTTAAATTTGATGCTAGAAAAATTACTCTACATGTGAGAGACCGGCATGATCTGAACTGATTTATTTAAAAGTCGAGGTTATCCCATCCTTTGAACAGAACATCCGATTTTTTATTTTGCCAATTTACCCTGACCCAATTGTATTAACTGCTTTGTACGGAAACCGACTTGAGCAACACGATAACCCAGAAGGGAAAAGTCAGCTGGACTTTCGATGTGAAATAGAAAACGCTGGTCCCAAAAGCTCAAGGGCCCTCAGCCTGAATTGCCCCTCAAGAAATCCTCGAAGGAAAAAAAAAAAAAAAAACAAACAAAAACAAAAAAATGAACACGCAACCGGCGACCGGTTGACCGGACCGTGGGAAGTCAGTGTGAAACGCCTCCATCCCCCACCGGTGGCTCCGGTCGCCGGTCAACAAGCCACCTGGCAAACGCTCGCCCGCCCGCCCGGCGCCCACCCGCCTCCGTCCGTATATAAAGACCGAGAAGTCGCGGCCCCCTCTCCCTCATTTCTTGTCCAGAAAGACAAATGAACCGAAGGCGAGCCAATTTCCACACTCCGCTATAGAAATAATTTCACTCACTGAAGAAAATAACTCCCCTCAAGCTCTCCGCGAAGACCTCACCTCAATTCTGCTCGCACCGCTCCCGTCGGATTCCGATCGCCGCGGCCGGATTGGATCGCGCCGCTGACGGCGGCGGAGGAGGAGGGAAATGCATCTGTACAATGCGTGGCTCCCGCCGCCGGTGGCGGAGGAGGCGAGGAAGGAGCGGGAGTCGTTCGCCTGGGCCGTGCGGTCCGTCCGCGAATCGTGCCGCCCCGACGATCCCGACTCCGTCTACCCCAGTCTCAAGTGGATTTCCGTCCTCGAAACGTGAGCGCCCCCGCCCCCCCCTCCTCTCTCTACCTCCCTGTCGTTTTTTCTTTTCGCTCGGTTCGATTTTTTCCTTGTCGCTCTTCGCTCTCTCTCGTGGTCGATGGACCGCGATCGTTGTTGCTGGAGCTTGTATGCTTCGATTCGGCTCTCGTCTCGAATGAAATCGTCGGTCGATAGAGATTGAGGGAAGAAGCTGCGGGTGCTGTTGATGCTGTTATTGTCTTCATCTGTGGTTGAATGTAGTTGGAACTTTTGCTGAACTGAAGTGTTGTCGACGGAACGGACGGAACGGACAAATCGGCGCTTCGTCTCTGATTGAGCGAATGCGTGGCAGATAATGAGCTCGACAAGAGGATGCCTCCCAAAATGGTTCTCCCGTGGGGGAAGATTGATAGTATTGCATAGGATGCTGTCATTCTCGAGTGGATAAATAGGATAGAAATTTCACAAGTAATATTCCACGGAGTTGCAAAAGTAATGAATTTCAGTCGGGTTCAGTGGTTCATGACTATGATTAAAGCTGACTTTTTTCGTTTTTCATTAGTTCGTTTAATTCATCTTAAAGCACACTGCCTAGAAGTTAGAACTGTGATGAGATGCCTGCGGTAGATACATACTTTTGTCCAGTGCTTTGCGCCGACTTACTTTAGTCCTGTCAATCAATTTTTAACTGGTCATGCTTCCACCCGTCATCACATCTGCAAATGAACCAAGTAGCAGCTGTCCCTGCTATTTATGAAGAGTTGATGGGAGAGGAACTTCTTCGCAGCTTGTCCAATCGAAGTGGATGTGGAAAGGAAAATAATATTTTTAGGATTTAGGATTATGATGGCTGCAATTTTCCCTCCAATTATTTGAAGTACTTTGTACCATTTGAATTATAGCTATCGATAGTATGAGTCTTGCTGCTCGAGAATCTGGTTCCAGAATTTTTTTTCTCTTTTCTGAATTACTTTGAAATTTATGAAGAGTGAAGTCTGTCATTCTTCATGAATTGCTACACTATTATCTAGTAGCCAATCAGATGTTGTTTAGCATGGTTAAACACATCTTGTCTCATGGCTATTATGTGATCCTTCTGTTTTATCCATCTGTAGTTTCATAAAGGCGAAAAGTGAAGTAGATCTCCAAGATGTGGCTGCTCTTGTGGATGTTGGCTTGGAATTGTTCCTTAAATCACAGAATAAGCTTTATGCTCAGGTGTTCCCTTTGCAGATGCAGCACGTTAGATTTGTCACCATCTTTTTTACTTGCTGTTACAAATGTTTGCTGACTGTCATCTCTGTAAATCAGGTGAGATGGGGAAACCTTATAGTCAGGGTCCTTAATAAGTATCAGAAGAAGTTGTCTCTGAAAGTTATGTGGCGACCCTTATATGATACTCTTATCCATACGCATTTTACAAGGTGAGAGTTGGTCATAAACATGTCAGATTTGTGGAATGCACAGATCATCATTTACATGTCAGAACTGTGCTTTGCTGATAGAACTTCATTACTATTGGTACGAGCATGATTGTTTCTAGTTGTGCTACAAAAACAGTAGAATGTTTTCTTATATTAGATGATTTTGGAATTCTGTATAATTGTTAATTTACCTAGAGGTTGCACTTTTTTTCCCCAAACAATCACGGTTTATAAGTAATTCGTATGCACGGAGTTTTCCTTGACTTAGACTCTGCATTTCCATCCACACCTTCTTTTTCTTCTTCTTCTTAATCAATTTTATGTAAATTTGTTGTTTACTTTAAAATTTGTATCGGTTTACTTTAAAATTTGTATTGGCAACTTGTAGGAGTAATGGTCCTGAAGGTTGGAGATTGAGACAAAGGCATTTTGAGACTGTCACTTCCCTTATTCAATCCTGTCGGAGATTCTTCCCGCCTGGTTCTGCCCTTGAGATTTGGTCTGAGTTTAAGTGAGTTTCTGAGGATTCCAAATTAATTTTGTCATCTTCTTTAAATTCCTTGATGATTTGGAACACTACTGTTGAAAGTCTGCTGATGATTCTGAGAAGTCATTCGATCTCTTTGTTTAGCATTATAATTAGTATGCAAGGGTAATTTATTGCCAAAAAAATTGCATGTCTATTGTATTTGCTGTGTTTTACTTAAAAATTGTAGCTTATGACATACTGGTTACAATAACGCTGAAGAGTCTCAGTTTGGATTTAGATTAAACAGATAGCAGGTTCAGGTCAAATTTTGTTTAGCTGGGTGTGATGGATGCATCTGATGTTTTTTCTATTTCTTTTAATTGTTGAGGGAGATTGAGCAATCTCTCTAGTCTTTCCATGTGACAAAAAAACTTAAAAACTTTGACAAGCCATTGCATTTCTGGGTGTGTGGTATAGTTTTCACTTTATAAATATGCTGTTATAGACTATGCCGGAATGATATCGTGACTTTCTCTCTTATGATTTCTGGATTATGATTTTGCTCAATGCAGACTGTTGTTTATTCGCTAATTCACTCAGCCTCTCTAACTGTTATTGGCTTTTTCTTTCTCTTTTTCGATTAACCAAACTTGCAGATGCTTACTTGAAAACCCTTGGCATAATTCATCCTTTGAAGGTTGTGGCTTTGTTCGACTCTTTCTTCCTGTGAATGTGGATAACCAGGAGTTCTTTTCAATGTATGGTAAACAATATTCCCATCTTTTATTCTCTTACTAGTTGTGGGTTATGGAAAAGTTATTCTTTTGCTTGCATTGCAGGGAGTGGATAGAAAATTGTATAGACCTCTGGGATGCTGTACCCAACTCCCAATTCTGGAACAGTCAGTGGGCTGCAATCATAGCGCGTGTGATTAAGAGCTACAACTTTATTGATTGGGAGCCTTTCTTGCCTACTCTCTTTGCTAGATACTTGAATATGTTTGAGGTGCGTGTGTGAAACTTTGAAACTCATAAAAAATGACATTTTCATGAACATAGTGATTAAGGGTGTTAAAAGGCTTTTGATGTAATGCTCTCCCTGGATACACTGGCCACAATTTTTTAATTCACTAGGAACTCCTCTTTATAGATGGCATTGGAGCTGGTGACATCGACTTTGATGGTAGAGACTTTGTCATTGGTGGCTAATTTGCCATTTGGGTAAAATAAGTAGTGGTGGAAATGTGATGGTCAGAACCATTTGGCAATATTACCAGTGAGAAAGGAAGAGGATTGAATCTTGTGCAAGCAAAATATGAAGCTAGCTAGTTTCCTTGGACGATGACAATATGCTTTTGAAAGATTTTGACCCATGCATTATTCTGGCTTTTACATTTTGAGGAGAATTATTCTTCTATTTAAATAGTTAACTCGTAATGAGTCTTTGTGCTTCTGTATGAAACCATGTATGAAACCACTTGATATGATGTAGAGCTAAAGCTGGAGATTGAAGAATTAGGATAGATCTTGTTTGACTGAAGCAAGGCAGAGGCCTCCATCTTTGTTCCCCTGAGATATACTGCCAAACAAACTCCCATTTAGGTTGGAGGATAGATGATTGGAAGTGGCATAACAAAGAAGTATGTTTGCTTTTGCAATATCACGTCCTCGCATGCTTTAAGTAATGCGGACATGCCGTGACTCGTCCCTATCACTGAATGGTATTCATGGTTGTCAGCTCGTACTTTGTTGTGCGATGCCTGTAAGGAAGGCCCCTTCATGAAGTTACAATTAGGAAATAGCCTGTTTGCTTAAAAAAATTCAATGAAATAGAAGTATTTTGGTGTCATTGAAGGTAAATTCGAGTTTGTTATGTTCCTCTTATCTCTGAAATCTGAAAAAAATGGTCTCATCTCTCTCTATTTAAGTGGTGAGTATCTTGAAGTTTTATATTCCATGCTTCTTTCTGGCATTTGTAGGTTCCTGTGGCAAATGGAAGCGCATCATATCCTTTTGCTGTAGATGTTCCTAGATATACAAGGTTTTTATTCCCAAACAAGACGACTACACCTGCAAAGGCTATTGCAAAGGCAATTGTAAGTTAGTATTCCCTGCAATATATGATTTTCCTCGAATTCATATATGTATGTCCAGTTTTTAATGCATTGACTTTTACTGCCATTACAGGTTTATTCATTAAAGCCGGGAAGTTCTGCCCAAGAGCACTTAGAGAAATTGATCAACCTCTTAGAACAGTTGGTCTTCTGGGGCTTATACTCCTAATTGTTCTTTCTGTGTGTGGTAAAATTCTATTTGAAATTCTTCTCATTTTAAACATAACAGGTATTACCATCCATCTAATGGGGGTCGTTGGACTTATTCACTGGAACGCTTCTTGTTCTATATGGTCATTACATTCCAGAAGCGCTTGCAATGTGAACAACAGTAAGGTTTCAAATTTCAATGCTTAGACTTTGAATGTGTTTTCCTCCCTCTGCAAGGTCTGTATAGTTCTAAGTGATCATTTTACAGGAACTTGAGCGATAAGGGAGCAGCTGAACTGGCTCTAGGGAAGGCAGAGAGGAAATCTTTTGTCAGTGCTATGCTGAGATTAGTTGATCGTGGCCAATACAGCAAGAGTGAGCACCTATCCGAGACAGTTGCTGCAGCAACTTCCATCTTGTCTTATGTGGAACCTTCTCTGGTCCTTCCATTTTTAGCTTCTCGCTTTCATATGGCATTGGAGACGGTTAGTATTTTTCTTTTGGTGGTCGGATGTTTACATTAGACTTGATGGTGTTCTTTGGACAGAATTTTGGTTGGTGGCCGGGATCTTTGGTACATATTTGCTTATTTATTTTTTGCTGTTTCATCCCATTAACTTCGCTTTATCCTGTTTTGTCTAGTTAGATGACTGCAACACACCAGCTGAAATCTGCTGTGACATCAATTGCATATGCTGGACGGGCTCTGTTTCTCACTTCTCTATTGTCCTCTACTGTAAACATGGATGACAATAGCAGTGAGGAGTCATTTATTGATCTTTTGGTGGAGTCATTGTCTAATGCATTACTTGGTATGGATGCAAATGATCCTCCCAAAACTTTGGCAAGCATGCAATTGATTGGTTCCATTTTTTCCAATGTAAGCTTTAAGTTCTAATTACTATAATCAAGCTTAGCTTATATCACTTACAGTCTAACCAGAACTTGACATCTTTCTGTATTAATAGATGGCTGCTCTGGAAGATAATAATGATGGGTTTTCATTTACGTCGAGGATCGGCATTTCGGAGTGGCTAGATGAATTTTTAATTCGCCTTTTCTCGTTACTTCTACACTTGGAGCCAAGTAGTGTATTGTAAGTAGTGGTTCTTTTGCGGTGTCCTTTTTGTTATCTAGCCTTTTGTTCAGTTCGTTAGTCACATAGTCGGTACTCTTCCGATTTCACATTACTACTTTGTTATTGGCTTCCCAGAAATGAAGGACTTCATTCTTCAGCAACGTCAGGTACTTTTCTGGTTGAGGATGGTCCTACCTACTATTGCATGCTCGAAGTATTGATGGGAAGATTGTCGAAATCACTGTATAACCAGGTTCAGTCATCAGATTTATGCTTAATTTGTTTACAACTGATCAGAAATTTAGAGATATCATCTTGAACTTGTCCCTCCATTGCTTGACAGGCTCTTAAAAAGATCTCCAAGTTTGTCAAAACAAATATACTTCCTGGGGCAATTGCAGAGGTTGGAATGCTTTGTTGCGCATGTGTCCATGCTAACCCAGAAGAGGCAGCTGTTCACCTTGTGGAACTGATTTTATCGTCTCTCATATCCTCCTTGGAAGGAGCTCCCAACACAGGTTATGGAGGAACTGGAACTTTTCAAGCTTCTGCAAAGAAGGTTGTTGACCCCTTCTAACTGCTACCCTTGAATTCCCGATCATGCTTTGCCCAAATTTCATCTTGAGTGCACCTTGTCCTTTTCTCCAGGAAAAGCCTACTCTTTCTCCAGCTCTTGAAGCGGCAATTGATTATCAGCTAAAGATATTGTCTGTTGCCATAAACTATGGGGGATCTTCACTTCTCCGTTACAAGGATCAATTCAAAGAAGCAATACTTTCTGCGTTTGATTCACCATCTTGGAAGGTCCTATTCCTTAATTATATGTAATGTAGAGATATGTCTTGCCATTGTAATAGTCAATTATTTAAGGCATATACTAGCTTTTCCTATGCAATCAGTACTTGTGTCTGACTTTCAGTGAAATGATAGGTTAATGGAGCGGGTGATCATGTACTACGATCTCTTCTTGGAAGCCTGATTTCATACTATCCGGTTGATCAGTACAAGTATGGTATCTCGATCCTGTGGGATATAGGCTTGATTTATTCCTTCTACTTCTTATCTGTGTAGGTAATTTCTGTTAAATCTGAAGCGTATTCTGGTTTCTAGGTGTACTTTGCTCCATCCTGATTCTGCTGTCTTAGAGAAATGGATCAGCTCAAAGGATTATCCTGGTGATGAAACATTAATGGCTCCGAAGTGGCATATTCCATCTGATGAAGAAATTCAATTTGCAAATGAACTTTTGAACATTCATTTTCAATCAGCTTTAGACGATCTTTTGAAGATATGCCAAACTAAGATACATTCTGACCCAGGTAATAGTTCTTTTGGTTTTCTGCACAAATCTTATCCTTCTATAGGAGTAGAGAATTCCCAGATTTGAAGAACTTCACTTGATTATAATGTTGTTGAAATTAGAAAATATGACTTAAGGTCAACTTATCTTGATTTTGCCAAATCATTTCTCAATTTGTTGGCTAATGCTAATTGAAAAAGCAAAAGTAAATCCCTGCATATTTAACTGGGATATATACATGCTGTTATATACTTAAATTTTGTCTAATGCACTTTCAATTTTCTGCCAGGGGACGAGAAAGAGCACTTAAAAGTGACTCTGTTGCGTATAGATTCGTCATTGCAAGGTGTTGCGTCATGCTTGCCTGATTTCAGCCCATCCTCCAGGAATGGGATGATCAAAGATCCAGGTCATTTGCCATTCTTGATAGCTGGAGCAACTGGTTCGACTGTTGGCAGCAGGGCACTTCGTGAGAAAGCTGCAGGGGTCATGCATACAGTGTGCAAGTAATGTTTTAATTGTGGTTGGAAATAGGGAGTCTATGCCGATATTAACTATGCATAACTTGCTCATAGTTTCTAAACATCTGCAGATACTTACTGGAGAAAAAATCAGATGACAGCATTCTTCTGGTACTCATGATACGTATAATGGATGCTTTAGGAAACTATGGTAAGAGAAGCTGAAAATAGAATTCTAAATCATACTGAGGCGCGATAGCTGCTCATAGATTCCCTCTGTTTGGTTCTCTTCCCAATGCTATTGCTTTTTGAGTATGTTCTATCCAGGGAGTATGGAGTATGAGGAGTGGTCAAATCATCGACAGGCTTGGAAATTGGAAACTGCTGCCATAATTGAACCTTCAGTGAATTTTATTGTGTCATCTCATTCTCAAGGGAAGAGAAGGTGAAATTTTCTTTTTTCCTATACCAAATTATCGTTACAATTTTTTGACATGGAATTTGGAAGCCTTTTCTTTTTTCCTTTTTCCTTTTACTCCGAATGTTGATTCTATTTGTTTAATTCAGGCCAAGGTGGGCATATATTGACAAGGCATATCTGCACAGTACGTGGAGAACATCCCAGTCGTCTTACCATCTCTTTCGTACAAGTGGAGGCTTCTCTCCGTCAGATCATTTGCTCATATTGAGTGATGATCTTCTGGATCTTTCTCTGCATAGTTATGAAACTGTTCGAGCGTGAGTTGGCATTGCTTTTCAGTCTTTTTATATGATTGGGCTATGTCCATTCTGTGGTTATAATTAAGCTATTTCAACTTACTTTTGATAGACTGATGCACACACATACTAGTCATTCCTCATGAAGTTTTATTTGATTCATTTTGATGGAATGGATCACCATCATTGCCCTTCATCGGCAAACCACTTCCATCCCCTTTTGCTGAGCTGATCTTTATGAGTGGGCAAAAGGTGGTGTCATGACATAACTCATAGGCAAAGGCATATATCTCTCCAAAATAGTTCTACTGAAGTTGTTTTGGGAGTCAATGCAACAAATAAGCAAAACTATGCTGTAACTATGGTGGTGTCTGTTATGTCTCTATCAATAGATCTTCTGCATGAGCTTGTCAGATATTTGGATGTACACGGATGCCAATTAAGGCTGAAATTCCCAAATCAGTCTCTGCTTGTGTTGAGCATGGACGAAAATTTTGGCCAAAATTCTGAATTATTCAATTACTCGTCCATGTATGTATTTCGATTAGTTTAGAAACCCGATGATTGGGGAATCAAGGGCAGTGGGCATGTGGAGGTTAGACATTGTTGGTACTCTGCCTAGATGCTAGGGAAACCACAGGATGACATGCTCATTTTGTTACTTGGCATCCTTCGTGGACACATTATTGTTCTTATCTTTTTCTTTTTTATGTTTTAGATCAATGTCTAATCTATTTAATTTAAACTGTGTTCTTCATCAGACTTGCTGGAAGGTCGTTATTAAAGATGATAAAGAGATGGCCATCTATGATCTCGAAGTGCGTTCTTTCTCTAGCTGAGAACTTACAGAACCCCAGTGCACCAGAATATGCAGTTTTGGGTTCTTGTGCAATTCTTGCTTCGCAAACTGTTCTCAAGCACTTGACCATGGTAAGGAATTTTCAAAAAGAATTTAGAGCAGATTATGAAAGGTCAAATTGATGGCTCTAACTACCATATTTCAGGACCCCAAGTCATGTTCTGCGTTTCTTATTGGAGTTCTTTCAAGGTGAGCATTTCTCTTGTGGGAGAATTAACTTAATTTAAGTGCTCTTTGTTTGAAGATATTGTTGTAACATCACTACTTGATAGTCATCACTTATGTTCCTGTTTCCTCTTGAAGTTCCCATCATGAATCACTCAAAGCTCAAAAAGCAATCAATGAGGTAATTTGTTTCCCTTATCTTGTCTCCATCTAGTATTGGAGGAAATCTAAGTCCAGATTTTGACTTCTGCCAGCTTTTTGTCAAATACAATATCCACTTTGGGGGCTTGTCTAGAAACTTCTTCAAAACATCAGATGATCAGGCAGATACGCCGGACTTCTTGCATTTGGTTTCTCAGATTAGTTCAATGGGTTTTGATTCAATGGGCATGCATTGGCGGTAAATGATTTCTGCTCTCTGTTGTTAGAGTTAGGCTTTCTCAGACTTTGCATTTGTTTTTGGCTGACCCTTTTTGTCGTGAATTTAGATGTTGAATTAAGCATGATTGTGTCTATTAAAGTCATTTCACACTGGAGTTGGGAGAGATTGCTGGGGAATGAGGCAAATACTTTTCATGTACTTTATGCAGGTACAATTTAATGGCTAATCGAGTTCTCTTGCTGTTGGCTATGGCATCTAGAAATGACCCGCATTTTTCTTCCAAGATTCTGAGTGAAACTGCTGGTCAGTGTACATTCTTTTGGTATTATCTTCCTGGCATTCTTTGTTTTCTGTTGCAATTACTTCTACTTTGTTGTTTTGGCTTAAAAAGAAACCCTTTTAGTTTCCTACCAAAATTTAAAGTATTACTCAAATCCTAGAAAGATTTGAAGTTACATGACAACATTTATGCATTTTGAAAGATTGTGGTGCTTGAGATTAAAAAGAAAAGGTCAAAGAACGTGTGCTGCAGGATTTGAAGAAGCAAACAGTAAAAAGTAATAGCTACTCTAGGCACAAGTTAAAAGCTGAATTTCAGATTAGTCAATGTCAGAGCTTTTGCATGTGCTGTTTAGTTGGCCAGAGCGCTCATGGTTATAAGTGAATTGGATCAGTCAGGTTGAACATTATTTGACATAAATGCCATTTCAGGTCACTTTTTGAAGAACTTGAAAAGTCAGCTTCCTCAGACCAGAATTCTAGCAATCTCAGCTCTAAATATACTACTGAAAGAATCACCTTATAAACTGTCAGTTGATGAAGGTACAGGAGTCCATAAGGAAATGGAAGGAAATACTAAATCATCTCTTGAAGGAGCATTAACTCAAATATTCCAGGAAGAGGGTTTTTTTCATGAAACATTCAGCAGTCTTTCTCATGTTCACATCATAACTGACACAGAAAGCGCATCCTCTGGCGGAAAACAGGGAAATTCATCTTTGCAGAGCGTAGCAGACAAATCAATCACCCGTTTTTATTTTGACTTTTCATCATCATGGCCTCGGACCCCTAGTTGGATTTCCTTACTGGGAAGTGATACCTTTTACTCAAACTTTGCGAGGATATTTAAGCGACTAGTACAAGAATGTGGCTTGCCTGTTTTATTAGCACTGAGGATTAGCCTGGAGGAATTTGCAAATGCAAAAGAGAGGTCTAAGCAATGTGTTGCTGCTGAAGCATTAGCAGGGATCTTGCACTCTGATGTTGATGGCCTTGTTGAAGCATGGGACAGCTGGATGATGGTTCTGTTGCAGAATGTCATCCTGTCACAATCTGTTGAATCTGTACCTGAGTGGGCAGCTTGTATACGCTATGCAGTTACAGGAAAAGGAAAATATGGAACAAGACTTCCAGTCCTCAGAGAAAGAATTCTAGATTGTTTGGTTAAACCTTTGCCTCTAAACACGACAACTACTGTAGTTGCTAAGCGCTATGCATTCCTCGCTGCAGCTCTAATAGAGTTGTCCCCTCAGAAAATGCCAGTTTCCGAAGTACATATTCACAGTTGCCTGTTAAAAGAATTGCTGGATAATATGTGCCATTCCTCTGCACAGGTAAGAGTGCCTCTTGACTCCCAGTGGCATTTGCCTCTGTTGTCTTCAGTGTACAATGGTGAAAATAATGACACTCAAGCATAAGTATTCAACCTTATGGTGACTCGACGTAGAATGGTGGCAAGACTGATGAACCGTGTTGAGCTGTGACACGTTTCTGTATTATTGTGGTGGTTGTTTTATGCTTGTTCCTTCCCAATGTGTAGATGCAGCTTCTTTCTCTTCTTGCAGCTATTAATCTTGGTGTATTTAACATCAATATATGTGGATTCCAGCAAAGCTATCTCTGGACTTCATCATTATATATGTTTCGTTTGTCTTGTTTCTTATATGAGAAATTTAAAAACCTTCCTGGTGTTAGGTGATCTTGTACTTTCCCATAGTATCTTCCTCCTGCCATGAAGTTTGCAATGATTCTCTGGTCTGCTGCATTTTTTCGTGTGGCAGGTAAGGGAATCTATAGGGGTCACCCTTTCAGTATTGTGCTCCAACTTTCAGCTGTACAGATCACTTTGTGAAGATCATTCACATGAAGGAGAAATCAGTGATGCGCATGACCATATTTGGGTTGAATCTCTCACTAGACAAGCATCTGAAATGGTCATACGGATTCAATCTTCTGGCCAGTCTGACATCTTGGGGAGCTCTAGCACTACAAGTCATGAAGATGGTTGTGGAAATAACTTGCAAGATGTCAAGTGGATGGAAACGGTACTCCTCGAAAATAATTATACTACTTTCAGCTCGACTGAAAAAAAATTTTAAACATGGTTTTTTTTGGGTATGCAGTTATTCCACTTCATAATATCATCTTTGAAGTCTGGAAGATCTTCTTATTTGCTCGATGTACTGGTGGGGTTTCTTCATCCTGTAATTTCCTTGCAGGTAAAGTCTATGCAAATATGAACTTTATGTCACAATTCATTCTGCTTACTTTATGTCACAATCAATTCTGCTTTCTTATCTCTCTGGCCTGATTGTGAAGAAACTGCGCTTTTCAATTAAGAGCTGATTGGTTAATAGATGATCAGCTTCGGCACTCTGGCATTGTGTTTATTCCAACGCTTATTTGCAGCATCTGCTCGTTTGATGCTTAGAGCTACATTTTATGACTTTTATAGGAAACATCGCATAAAGATCTGTCAACACTGGCAAAGGCAGCTTTTCAATTGTTGAAGTGGAGGATTTTCTGGAAGCCCTATCTGCAGAAGGTGGTGCATGTAATTCTTTCTTCAGTCAATGATCCTAACTGGCGGACAAGATCTGCTACTTTAACGTATCTTAGAACGTTCATGTACAGGTATTGCATTTTATGAAAGGCTCTTATGCATTGGTGGCAATTGGAATAAATTATTCTAATGAGTCATCTATGTTTTAGTAAATTACATTGTTGAGCTGATTGTGTTCAACTTTTGTTTGTTTTTGTGTGGACGCTTGGAGATATTGTCCTATTATTCTGTTTTATCTTTCTATGATGCCTTGGGAGGATGCGTAATGCAATTGATAAGACACTGTTTTCTTAAACAACTGTTTGTACTCATGAATTGTTCTCGTGCTAGGCACACTTTTATTCTCTCTTTTACAGAGAAAAAGCAAATCTGGGAAACAGTGGGGCGACTACTTGTAGACAATCAAGTTGAGGTGAGTTTCTGGATGATTTAAGTTTTGCTAGTTATTGATGTCTAGTGGTTTTTAGTTAGTAATAACGGAAAGCTCTCATCTAAGTGTGCTTTCTGTTGCAACATAGGACCAAATCTGTTGGTAAGATTGATCTTGTGAAATGATTATAATTTTCCTGACAAATCTGATTTTTAACGCTGAGCAGTATTGTAGCAATTTTTTTTTTTTTTTTTTTGGCCACAAACTATTACGGTGGCATTAAGTGATGTCACTGTGATTGATCATAGTGTTTTTTCTTTGTTTTTTGTGGACTGTTTTCTAAAATGATGTTATTATCCTAAAAAATCCATGTGGTGCAGGTAAGAGAGCATGCTGCTGCAGTGTTAGCAGGCTTGATGAAGGGAGGGGATGAAGATTTAGCGAGTAACTTCCGCACTCGTGCTCTTGCAGAGGCGAATGATGTCTTGAAAAAGAAAAGGAGAAGGTTATTGTTTCCTTAGCCATTGCCTTTAAGTTAGCTGATTTCTATTGTGATACTTTTCACGATCATTTCTTCATCTTTGTGCCAGTTAAATATTGACTCTCATAGAACACCCTAAATCTGTCTTTCTACCAGTCATACGTTAACTAAATAAGACACCCTTAAACTTGTACCTGAAAGAATATTTTCTCTTGCTGCGGGTAGCTTTGCATTTTTTGTCACCATAGACTCTATCACATAAGTTATATCTTGAGAAGTTTATAATTCTTATTGAAGTTTAGATGTTTCTGATTCTCTTCATCAATATAACCTTGGCAGTCCTAACAGCTCTATGACATGTTTTGCTGAATTATCAATCAGCATAAGTGCACTATGCACTGGGCTCCAACCATGCATTTTTTTTTTTTTTTTTTTTTTTTTTTGGGTGATCAATGCAGTGGGAGAAAGAATGCTTTTCATGTACCTCTATAGAGGCGTGTTTTCCTTTTTCATCAGTCAATTTAAGCTCATCATCTGTGGTGAGGGATGGATCTAGAAATATTGGGATGAACAGTGTTTTAACTTAGGGTTTTTTTGTTTGTTTTTATGCATATGATTTCCATGAAAAGGCTTTCCAAACTTTCATGAAAAGGTTTTCCAACTTTCATGTGTAAGGTTTTCCAATCAATGGAAAACACACTCCACGGTTAAGGAAAACAGCGGTAGATAAAATTGAGGAAAGTGATTTCTCCATCCTACAAAGATGAAATACTTTTCCCAAACTCCTTTTTCTCACACACTCATACAGAATGGAGAACCATTCTCACGTAAAGTTTTATGAGCATCGAGAGATTAAAGTTTTTTATTTATTTGTATTTTCTATTATTTCGGCATTTTTTTCAGGTTGCTTTATTTGGATAATAAAAAGGATTACAATTGATACTTTACATAAGGGTAATATCTTAGACAGAGATTTGGATATCATTTTAGTATCTTTTATAGAGAATGATTTTTGAACGTGAGATCTAAACATTGAAATTTTTTTCCTGTGCACCAACAAACAACTGAAAACTTATCATGTTCCTTGAAATAATGATCACCGAAAACGTTTTTCTCCATTAAGAATTTTTTTGTGAAACAAGTACCCCTAAGAGTAAATCAAACTGGATCAAATTCCAATCTCTTGTTTTGTTTATATTACTGTGCTTAAATGTTAGATAAGCAGAGTACTAAAGTACATTCTGTTTGTGTGCTGCAACCGAATGTTCATGATTGTATGACTATCTAATTAAGTCCTCCTCGTTGATCTTAACTGCAATGAAAAGATGGATATTGGATAAGGACTTAGACAACATATTTTCTTTAAAGGAAGATATGGGTCATATTAAGACATCTCTGAAAAAAATGGAACTTTACGATCAGTTCCTTGAAGTTCAGTTGGGGCTATTGCCCCTCCTTTTTTATATGTATATATATACAGTCACAAGGTTCTATAAACTTTAGATTTTGGATGAATCTTCACTTTTGTTGTTCAAGATATGTTGTATCTGTTTGTTTATGTTTTGCTTCTAATTGCTTTAGAAAAAAGATGAGATGAAAATAAAATCCTTTTCTAGTTTCAGATATATTGATTCTTCGGTTACATGTTCTGTGCATTTCCTATCTGATGTATTTCTTCTTCTCTTCTCCTAATCAGAAATGTAAACTCTGGTCAATCTATTGCTTCGGTGCATGGCGCTGTACTTGCTCTGGCTGCTTCTGTGTTATCAGTCCCTTATGATATGCCAAGGTGGGTTTCCCTTAGATCAAGAATCTCTTTATCCTCTTCTATTATTTTGTCCAAATCTGTTTTATTCACAGTCGCGACGATGATGAGATGGCCCAATGAGCCGTGAATGTATATCTATGACTTGTTTGCATAGTGCCTAGATGACATACCCTTCATTGGCCAACTTCCACTTTCTTTCCAGGAGATGATTTAGTGTCAAATGACTCTTTTCCCTTGAAATGCTACCCTGAATTTCAAACATTTTCAGTTTGTCTAAGAGTACAGAAACAACTCAACTTTTTCCTATACTCAAATTCTATTTCAGTAGTACAACTTTATGAGCTGCTACAGATCTTTTTGCAAGAATCTCTGTGGATCTGAGACAGAATAGTAAATTTTTAGTCGGCTTGTAGTTTTGGGATATTTTCATTTGCTGTCTATGACAGCTATATTTCCCATTTTCATGGCAAACACAAGAAGAGTGGGTTTCCTGACAGAAACATCTGTGTTGCTTGTACCGATATGTAAATTGCGAGAGATGAATGAGGCTGATTTTGAAATTTTTATTTTCTGGACATTTCCATGTTGAGTTTGTTTTTTCATTTCACTGTGAGTATTCATAATAATGCCATTTCCCTTCTGTATTTGTGACTTTCACATTGCTATCTTTTAAAGGGAAGGGACCACGTCGAACTAAGCTGGATATCGTGATTATCGCATCTTTCACTGGCATATTTCCTATGTGATGATTCTATCTCTTGACAACAATTTTGTTTTCTTTGGTTATTCTGTAGTTGGCTACCCGAGCATGTTACCTTACTGTCGCGATTCGCCGGGGAGCCATCTCCTGTGAAATCTACTGTGACAAAAGCAGTTGCTGAGTTTAGACGGACTCATGCAGACACATGGACTCTTCAGAAAGAGTTGTTCACGGAAGAGCAACTCGAGGTGGATATGCTATAAAATTTTATTTTTCTTCTTCTCAGATTCTTTCACAAATGAACTCGTGTGCTCAAATTTCTTGCATTTCACCTTCACTTGCAGGTCCTGGCCGACACTTCCTCCTCATCATCCTATTTTGCTTGACCGACGTTACTTTCCCATTGGCATTAGACGGTACACAAAACAACAGGATGAAGAATAACAGCATAGAAGCTCAGCCTCATTTATGTATCGGTTTGCTTTAGATTTCATGTAATGATCTGCAGACATGTACTCATTTTTTACGTACTCCCTATTGTAGTGCAGTAGTTGATTACTGCCGTTGAGTGTAGGTGGCTTTTCACTTCCTCTCCCGTCTTCTTGTTTAAACTCTATGCTACCATTGCATCCATTGGATCATTAAATTCAGATTGTAAAATGCCGAATAGATGCATCTATCTTGATGCATTCCTGCTCCCCGCCTCTTCTGGCTTATGGGAGGGCTGCTCGTCCCGTCATTTTTGTATGAATGCTTTGGATGTTCCCATCGAATTACTACAACCGCTTGTTAAGCCGAGTTTCAATTAGAAATTTCGAGGCAAATGGAGATTGCTGTTCGCACTGCTTTTGTGGGCATAAGGATAAAGCGTCTTCGTGCTTCCAGAAGAGCAGCTCTCCAAGGGCTGGGACATTCTTCTGAACACCGGCCACGAAGCAAAAGCCTTTGCTGGGAAATTGGACTTAAAGCAGTTTACACACCTAAAAACATTACGCGCGGAAAAATATGAAAGTTACGGAACTCGAAATTATTTTGCGAACCGGCAGAAAAGGTGAGGTCAAAATGTATCAGTCGACCTACAGCAGGTGAACAAAATGCAGTCCTTCACTGGACGGAGGTAACATCATGTCTATTTATGCCCTAACTTTGCACTAACTAGATTTTGAACGGACCCTAATAATCCCACGACGGTCACCAGAAAACAGGTGGAGCTGAGTATCCTGAGGACGATCCATTTCTGCGTCCAAGGCTTGATGTTTTTCTGCCGGGAGTACATTTCCACCGGAAAGTATATAGCCAGGGGCCAGAAGTTCAACGCCCCCAGCACTCCCAGGACCGAGTTGAAGTAAGGGAAGATGAGCGCGATCCCGACCGTGGATATCACGTACGCCGAACGGAAGCACAGCCTGAAGGGATTAACCTGAACATCTGGCAATAGTGGGATGCTTATTCTGTAGAACCTGTTCACGAAGTCACTGGCCAGGAACTTCGTCCTGAACCATTTCTCCAGGGTCGCAAAGATCGGCTGGCTGTATAGCTGCAAAAATTATGTACACATCAAAAGAGAAGCAATACCCAAATAACATAAACGAAAACTTTGACAGTTTGTGATTTTTGTAAAGCCATTAGAAGTCGCAAGTTCGGTACATGCCTGGAAACCTCCCAAGAGATGGAGGATAACGCAAGCGTTGGCGAAATCGATGAGGGCATGCGGGTGGAAGGACTCGAAACCCATCAAGAGGCTGCCTGGCGTGACGTCACCGAAGGCCGCATATCCGAAACAACCACAGCATAGGTAGAAGAAGGTGGTGATTATGATGGCTATCGCGGAGGCCTTCTTCATCGTCTTGTTCTCTGCTGGGGGAGACTTCAGAGTGTCCTTTCATTCAGCAAAGGCAAAATTGGGTTTATTCACTTGAGGCTGTTATAGCACAAGCACAGCTGAGCTCCTCAATCAGTACTTCAATTGTGAAAATGGCACAATTGAGAAAGATGATGACGGGCACCTGTATCTCCAGAAGAACAAGCGAGTACGGGTACGCAAAAGCAATGTCGCCCATCGCTTGGAACGCAAGCCACATCTTCTCAGCAGGATTGGCAGCTGGGACTCCGCCGATGCTTCCTAGGATTTTCCCATTTTCTGAAGCAGCGACACGAGTTAGACAAGTAAAACAGCTCACGATCTAACAGTTCCTCCTTTGATCTGCTCAGTCTCCAGATAGAATAAAACCTCAAGAGTACAGAAATTTAATAGCTTTTCTCTCATATTGTCACCTTAACACTAGAATCTTCAAAACAGACCAAATGCAAAGGAAGTGAGGAACTGATATAGATTGCTTTGCGAGTAGAGGTTAAACTCTGCCGCAATTGAAGAATTATCAAAGTGAATTTCCCGGAGAGAACCTGCTACTTTCGCAACGCCTAGTCCAAATCCTATGAAAGAGTAGCAGAAGGACATCATCGCAGCAAGAACCGAGAGCCACACTATGTTATGAAAGTCACGAATCTGCGACATCATGATTTGAGTAGCTCCAAATATCACCATATAAACCTCCTGCCTGTATTCGCATGATCCCTCTTGCCCGTCTTTGTGGTGACAGGCTGATCTATGAATGGACCTACAGATTATGACCGCACAGCATATTTTTTTCAAGTCAAAATAGGCCGACAACGCATTTAGTTACATCGAACCAATATTCTCGGATAAATGTTTACCTCAGACTGGTAGCCGTAGTTATCACATAAGCAATACCCGTACCATACATGCTCAGATACTGAAGCAAACCACAAAGCCACATCTGTGTTCTACCTGAAATGGGAAAGCCAGTTGTGGATAATTTACAATCTGCTGAAGGGAATTCCTGAGATCTTCTCAGGATAAGAATAGGTTCATTGTAGTTACCTAGATTCACTCTGACAGCGTCCCCGTAAGAGTAATTTCGTGTGCCTGTTACAGGGTCTGGAGACCTGTAACAGTCGGACAGCAGAGAAGCGGAAACATAGGTGATGGCCGCTAAACAAAGCAAATAAACTGGGCCCGCTATCCATCCCAGTTGTGCGATACTCCACGCTAAGGACAGAACTCCTGATCCGATGACTGCAGTGAGGATATGAGCGATGCAGCTACTTACGGTACCTACATTTAAGCATTTTGGTGCAAAGATGTTAAAACTGAGGAAGAATCACTAAGGTTCACTCTGCTCGGCAAAATCAATATTCCTTGAAATATCTCACCTGTCCTCTTCGGGTGCCCGTCATCATCACACAGGCCCTCAGGAAGTGTGAAACTATTGTTGGCAGCCATTATTTCATCCAAATCGACGATAAAATTGATACTTGATCACCTGTATGCGCATGACAAGTTCAACTATGGTGTTGCGTGTGGATCATATGCACCTAGGCCTAAGTTTGTTTCAAAGGACTCGACACAAGCTGAAACACTCATGCTCCTTCACATACAGCGAAATTCTATATGATCACTTCCAACATGATACGATCTTAAGCTTTTGAAGAGTTATCTCAGCTCCTATGCTCAAAATGGCCTTTGAAAGGTAAGAATTTTCCAAAACCCCCCCGTTGTTTCCTGACTGAAGTAAACTATCATGCCTGAGAAGGATTCTAGATTTGATAGTTTTGGACATTTTTGATAAAATATGATAAGATCACCATTATCCTACCCATTCTTGACGGTTCGATTTGCTTACAAATTTAGGATATTTTTTAGCCTGGAAATCCGTATTGTTTTGACAGCTTGGGTCATACAGAGAAAATCTGCTTAGAGGATAGAGACCCTTCTAAAGTAATTGGAGATTTCACTCATTCCAAAAGAACAGTCATTCATAATCTACAAATCAGTAATCATTGCACTTTCCATACACTTTCCAGAATTCATGGGAGCTACATGCCCGACCAACATAAACTAAAAACTCGCATCCAAACTGTGGCAATTCCTGAAGCGAAACTAGAGCACGACACTGCACAAGTAATTCAGAACTGGCAGAAATCTAAACATTTTCACCATTGCTTAAAAAGAAAAGAACGACGCATCTTGGTAGTGACTCGATACGGATATGATGACACGATACGCATCCCCGTCACCATTATAATGAGTGTTAAACAACACGCCCTAAGTGACTGGGGAAGGTTATTCATCAGTCACCCCAGTGTCACCAAAGTAGAGAACGAACCGGGATCGTACCTTAATGATCTTGCCGATCGAAGAGCCTGAAGAAGGATGGACTGCTAGAAACGGAAATCTGCCATCTACTAGGAAAGCACCTGAACGAGGCCTCATAAATCCCCAGCGTCCGCAAAATTCCGGTATTTGCCTCCTCAAGAACAGTTGCAGGCTCCGCAACAGATTGTACCCCAAAACTTAACCGAATTCCACTGCTTTTCCCGCTTCAGGAAAAGTTGCTTTTAACGCAAGAAATCGCAGTGCAAGCACACCCAACTATCAGATCCGACGGATCTTGATGCTCTCACGAGGAAAGAGGCTTCACCCCTTTGAAATGTTCTTGAATATTTTCGGTGTTTGCGCTTCTGGAAGCAGATGAACTCTTCAGTGAAATTTGACAGGCCAAAAAAGACGCCGGGGAGGTTTCTAAAGCCAAGAATTTGTTAGGCCATGGCAACCCAATCAACCCCAGGAATTTATGGGCAATTTTTTTTTTTTTTGGCCCATAGATTGTTTTGACAAATTTTTAAATACTATAGGGATTTTTACGGTCTTTTTAGGGAACAGGAGATCCCGAATCATCTGTTCCTCAAGGCTTAAAAGCAAAAAATCACAAATTTGATATGTGGCCTTCTTTCTTCTCCAAGCACAAGGTTTGGATCACTCTAAACCTTGCATTACCGGTACGAGCGGCTTTCTTGCAGAAATGATGGTATTTTTTGGAATAATTACTTGGCAATAATATCTTTTAATGCCAATAGTATTAATTACTTTTGTAATGGCAATTGGAATTATATTAACTCCTATTTATTTATTTATTTATTTATTTATTTGTGATCTGTCTCATTAAATGCTCTATGAATATGAGTTATTTGATGTTCCAAACTCTTTTATTTATTTATTTATTATGGGCTGCGAAAGTTATTTGTTTTTATCTTGCTACCTTTATTGAGATCAACCATCAAGGGAAAGTCGGCTATCCTAAGCCATACCAACCATAACTTAATATTCAACTTAAGTATGTAATTTGGCTTATTTATTGACGCTGCCATTAACACCTGAGGGATGATTATGCAGATGCCCAAAGAATAAAATAAAACTCAATAATCAAAGCAATAAATAAATTGCATAAAATTTAAAAGAACTTCACACTCTTTACAGGGTTACTAGGTTGCCTTGCTGGTGGTAAGTATTTTTCTTCCCAAAAAAAAATGGAAAACAAATGGAGAATTTCAATTGCAAAAAAAAAGAAAAAAAAAAAGCCTCCAACGTTTTCCTAAAACCAGTAAAATGATGACCATTGAAGAGACAAACATTACACAAAGTTGTTGGACATCGTTTTGTCTGAAAATTGCTCGTTCGCTTGGCGGATTCATTTTGAACCAAAATTCCGCACGAAGATTAATATGCTCAAATGATCTCAGCAAAATAAAATGGAGATGGTAATCATGCCAAATGACAAATACTTAGAATGACAAAAAGCAAGTCATTTCCAAGCATGTCCTATGAACACGTTGAGAGTTGAGTGAGAAGAGAAAACCCGTGTCATTTAAGGACAAGGGATTCACTCGCAAGTGATACATGGATCAAGATGATAATAAGCATTTCTTTCCTCCATCCTACACATCACAGGTAACCGTGGTTAGCCCATTTGAGCCTTTTCATATAGTGAATTTTCTATAAAATATCCCTATCACGAACCATCCCACGATGGGGGCAAATTTGGAGGTTTTGGTTGACATAATTTAGTGAAAAGTTGAGAAAGACTTCTTTGTTTTCACTTACATCAATCTTCTTGAAGTCCTTATGGAAACTCAAAGCATCCCAAAATGCAAAAAAAAAAAAAAAAAAAAAACATTTTTTTTCCCTACCTAAACACTCATGCCCTTTGCTTAGTCAAGTTGAGCTTGAATATTCATTTCCAAACCCCTAATGGTGATTGTCTCCCCACATTGGGGCAAGGCACATGATTTACCAATACAATTGATATTTACATGAAAATGTGGAAAGCATCTCGAAAATCCTAGGAGTTCAAAAAGTCTAAAAAGGCAAAGGTCAAATGGAAATTAATAGTGTATGAAAAAGTAGTGTGCCTTGTAAAAGCGAGGCTAATGTCCTTCATTAAAAAGAGCAAAAAAAGTTGCATCAAGAGGGGAAAAGAAAAAAAAAAAACTCTTATGTGAAAGAAGAATCGTCAAAGCTAAAATGCTTGCATTGGAAAGAACATTGCAAACCGAAAAAAAGCAAAGCTCTTATGTTGAAATGATTAGTCAAAGAACTTTTGAGACAAACTAGATTTCAAAAGTCGAGTGTTTTTGAGAAGATTGAGTGATACGATAATGATGCCACGATGACTATCAACTCTTAAAACCCCTTTGGAGAAAATTCTTAGTCTTTTAAGCCTTTTATCATACACCCCAACAGAATGGCGTAGCGGAAAGGATGAACCGGACCTTATTAGAGAGAGCTCAAAGCATGAGGCTACATGCGGGACTAGCAAGGAGTTTTGGGCAGAAGCTGTCTGCATGGCATGTTATCTTGTGAATCGGTCTCCATCAACTGCAATTAAATGCAAAATTCCTGAAGAGGTATGGACTGGTAAAATTGTCGATTATTCTAATTTAAGAATATTCGGTTGTCTTGCTTTTGTACATATGCAAAGCTCGAAGCACTCGAAATTGGATCCAAAATCAAAACAATGCATATTTCTCGGTTACGAGAAAGGAGTGAAAGGCGACAAAGTATGGGATTCAAGTGAGAAGAAAGTTTTGACGAACAGAGATGTTATATTCGATGAATTTGTAATGTTGAAGTCAAGCTGCGTGCCACGCGCGACTGCTAAAGAGGAGAGTGATAAATCTATCGTTAAGGTGGAGCTTGAAACCAGAGAATCTACAGAGAATGGCGAGTCATCTGATGAGGCTTCGGAAGTCAAAGAAACGGTAGAAGTGGAGAGGTACGATTTTGAGGATATGATTGCTTATGCTCTTACCGTAGGCTCTAGCGATCCAAGCTCCTACCATGAAGCTTTGAAAAGTGATCACAAAGAAAAGTGGATGACCGCAATGATGGAGGAGATGGAGTCGTTACAAAAGAATGAGACATGGGAACTTGTGAAGAATCCCAAGGATCAGAATGCCATTGGTTGTAAATGGATTCTTCGAAGAAAGGAAGCAGCAACGGAGAAAGAGCAAGAGAGATACAAGGCCCGACTTGTTGCTAAGGGCTATGCACAGAAGGAGGGGATTGATTATGATGAGATATTTTCCCCGGTTGTAAAACACACATCAATTCGTGTTTTACTAGCTATGGTAGCCATGTATGACTTGGAACTTGAGCAGCTAGATGTGAATATGGCATTCCTTCATGGTGACTTAGAGGAGAAAATTTATATGGAGCAGCCCGAAGGCTTCAAGGTGGAAGGGAAAGAGGATCATGTTTGTTTGCTCAAGAGATCACTTTACGATTTGAAGCAATCTTTGAGGCAATGGAATAAAAGGTTTGATTCTTTTATGTTTCGTATTGACTACATGAGGAGTGTGCATGATTCTTGTGTTTACTACAAAGTTTTGGATGATAAGTCGCTTATTCTGTTGATGCTCTATGTTGATGATATGTTAATTGCTGCAAAAAAACAGAAGAGACATTAATTTCCTAAAGTCTCAGTTAAGTAGTGAGTTTGATTTGAAGGATCTTAGTGCTGCAAAGAGGATCCTTGGCATGGAAATCTTTCGAGATAGATATGCAAGTAAGCTTTGGGTAAATCAAAAGAAGTATATTGAGAAGTTCTTGGAGCGATTCAACATGGGTAAAGCTAAACCGGTTAGTACACCATTAACAAATCACTTCAAATTATCTGAAAAACAATGCCCTGTTTCACATGAGGAAGTTGTAAAGATGTCTCGAGTACCCTATGCCAGCGCAGTAGAGAGCCTCATGTATGCTATGGTTTGTAGCAGACCAGATTTGGTTCATGCGGTGAGTCTCATCAGCCGATACATGAGCAATCTGGATAAGGAGATTTGGGAAGTTGTTAAGTGGATCTTTCGTTATTTGGCTAGAACTGCCGGAATGGGCTTAATGTTCAGTTCCAAGGGAGGATCGATCGATTTAACAGGTTATGTTGATTCAGACTTCGCTGGTGATTTGAACAAGTGAAGGTCCATCATGGGATATGTCTTTACTCTTGGCGATGGAGTTATTTCATGGAAGGCAATGCTTCAACCTACGGTAGCATTGTCTACAACCGAAGCTGAGTATATGGCAGTAATTGAGGCTGCGAAGGAGGGAATATGGCTGACTGGTTTGGTCACGGAGTTGGGTATAAAGTAAGAAAGTGCTACATTATATTGCAATAGCCAGAGCACAATATGTCTCGAGAATAATCAAGTGTTCAATTCCAGAATGAAACACATTGAAGTTTGGTACCACGAAATTCGAGAATTTGTGGAGAATGGTAGCATTGCTTTGAAGAAAATCCATACTAATGATAATCCCGTAGATATGCTCACGAAGACGGTTACTACAGAGAAGTTGAAGTCCTTTAGGGACTTGATTTCTCTTACTCATCATTGAAGTTGATGGAGGGCGCACCGATCCAGGTGCGGGCGTACCTTTGCGAAGGTACGGTGGAGGGAGAGATATGTTCATTTTCTTCATTCAAGTGTAGGCTTGTGGTTTATTCAAGCCAAAGGTGGAGATTTGCTGATGTTGTTTTGAATTCCACAAATTCAATCAAGAAATCTAGGAAGGCTTGAAGATTTTAGGCTATTTGTTTCCAAATATATTTCCTAGATTTGGACCTATTTATAAGAGACTTTCATGGGAAATAGTCCCGATTCAATGTAACTGGGATATATTATGATATCTCTAATATATAGGGGATAATCACTGAAGATTTATCAGTTAGTTTAAGAAAGTGGGGATCTAAAGATATATTTATTTCAGCATTGTACCTTATACTCTTGTGATACGCTCAAATAAGAAATCGTCTCTCTCTTTCCCGTGGACGTAGGCGGATTCTTTCGCCGAACCACGTAGATCTCCGTGTTCTTGATTATTCTTGTTTACTTTTCTCATTTAGTTAGGGTGTTCTTCCACACAACTACTACCAAGACCAAAACGGATTTATCATCACCAAGAAGCAAAGCTAAATTCTTACCCAAAAGAAAGAAAAGAAAAGGAAGCCATGAAAAATAACGGGTTCACCCTAATTTTTCATCAGTGCGGCCAGCAGCTCCGCAAGAGCCAGGTCAACTAATTGAAGCCCTAAGGTCTGCATTTCACCTGGATCTTTTCACATTTTCTCAACGCAACGATCAATTCAAAAGTAAGATACAAATGAGTACAATTCAAATGCAGCTTTCGTTTGACAAAATCATTCATCGAGTCGATCGTATGCAAAAGGGAAAAAAACTACAGGAAAGCATTGCAATCTCGAATAAACTACGTATCCAATGGGATGCAGAATCACCGGAATTCAGCTGGAGGAGGATCGAGAGCAACATACCGGCAGCAGGTGAGAGAAGCGGCAAGGCATGAAAGTGCAGGGGGAATTTTGTACGGGTCAGAGCTCCTCCATATGACCCGAAACAGATCCGAGCCTCGATGCAGCAGACCGGTCCAGGGCCACAAGTCTCTGCTACATGGACTAGGCCCTCGTACCTTGCGCCATCTTTTTTTTAACCAAGTAATGTATGAACGAAATTACCAATATTTTGGTGAATCGGTCTGAAAGCACAACGAGAGTGATCAAATTAGAGCTTTGTTAATTTGGTTGGTTATCTTATCGGGCAGGCAGGGCAGTTGGATGATGAATTAAGGTTGTAACGTCCACCTTGTTGTGCGTGTATAATTCGACCGAACTAAGTAGATCACGTCGGCTACCCAATTAGCTACTGTAGTTTGATTTTTGTTGTATAGAGATCGTTGAGTTTGCACCGTCTGAGAATAATGTGATTTGTTTTTATGTACTCTCAAATTATTTCCCGTTTCTCTCTGGCCAAAAAGAAGTTGCCCTTTTCTAATTTCATTATTTTCAATTTTGAATTGCACAAGGATCTTTAATAAAACTACCGTCATCATCACACATCCTGCTTTGTGATGTTCAACGTGAGTTTCACGTCCGAGTGCGAGGCCGGACGCCCATCCAACAAAAAGATCAAACCACAACACTTGGAGAACCGAAGATAATGACATAAAACAGGAGTTTCACGTCCTCAGGCAGGACGCCCATCCAACAAACAGAGCAAACCACAACACTTGGAGAGCCGAAAATAATGACATGCAACAGGAGTTTCTCATCCTCCGAAAATAATGACATACAAAAGGAGTTTCACGTCCTCAGGCAGGACGCCCATCCAAGATACCGAGCAAACCACGACACTTGGGAGAACTGAAAACAATGACATACAACAGGAGTTTCACATCCTCAGGCAGGATGCCCATCCAACAAACAGAGCAAACCACGACACTTGGGAGAACCGAAAACAATGACATACAACAGGAGTTTCACATCCTCAGGCAGGACGCCCATCCAACCAAAAGAGAAAACCACAACATTTAGAGAACCGAAAATAACGACACACAACAGGAGTTTCACGTCCTCAGGCAGGACGCCCATCCAACGAACAGAGCAAGCCACAACACTTGGAGAACCGAAAATTATGGCACACAACAGGAGTTTCCCGTCCTGAGGCAGGGCGCCCATCCAACAAACAGAGTAAACCACAACACTTGGAGAACCGAGAATTATGACATGCAACTTGAGTTACCCGTCCCGAGTGTTGAACCGAAAATTGTCACCATCCTCGAATTTGCAAGATGAATAAAAATAGCACCACAGCCAAGGCACATCGTCTCCACATCGAATCCACATCCACAGACCGCACCTGACAAGTCCGAGAGTAACAATGGTGAGAGCAGACATAAATCGCAACCTTGGGCCCCTATATTGGCTTCGCATGGTTACGATTGACAGCTGGACGCTTTCAAGCAACTGGTCGATACACACAATAGCATCACAGGCGCCGTTGGCTGAAGTATCGCTGGTGCCCTGAGAGAGGTGGTTGCCCAGGGGCTCTAGGAGTCGAGCAATTTGATCAGCATTCAGGGCTCCAAGTCTTGGAAATCAGCAAAGAATATGTTACAGTCTTTCCGAAACTACCAAAAAATTACCAATATAAGTTCAAACAAAAATTTAATGAGCGGCGTGATGGCAACACGCCCTTGACAACTACAAACTTTCCCAGTCCACTCTTAACAACACTCACACACAAAATATATATCCAAGTATATAGGCTGCGTAAGTTTACCTCGAATTGTTGTTGGCCATTCTTTGCTCTTGCCTGAAAATGGAGAAAACATTCGCCCTTAGCTGGTTACAAACTGACACATGTATACTAGTAAGTAAGGAAAAGATTGGTGCGGAAATAGAGAAACATTTTAAAGATCTCCCCATCTAAATTTCTCCCTTCCACCACTTCCGCCATGAGCCCAAACACCGCACCTCCTTCTGCCATTGCCAAGGGCGGCTCACGATGACTCGGGGTGGACACGGAGGTCGTCGCTCAAATCTGTGGACAAGAGGCCGTCCATGGCCGATCACTACTCTGCATCTCCACATTTGTGGACGAGCGCTTGCGGCCAAGCCTCGGCAGCCGGGACAACGGAGAGGGTGGACGCGGAGGTCTGCCTGGACGCGACGATCGAACTATTACATAAGAAAGAAACGAATATTATGTTGAGAACATTGTTCACGGTGAATTTGAGGAATTTATATGGAGACAACATAATGGACAGATTTAGAGCAGTCCAATCTCGTGGCGAAAAATATTCAATAAAAGAAGCTTCTTATGTCTTTGTGGCCATTAGAGAAGTTACCAAAGTGTGGAATGGGCAAGGGGAATTTCTCACTACAGTGACTCCCACACCCGCGGCCAGAGTCCCCCCTTTTGCATTTTGTGGGCCTGGCGAAGCATCAGGTGCCTGGACTCCGTATCTGCTGGAAAAACTCAAATTCTCCAGCTGAACGCGAGAATCAACGACATGAGATTGAGGAAGAGAGATGGGGTGGCGCCCAGGGAAGAGCTTCCCACTCTTCTGCATTGAGTGGGCCTAGCAAAGCATCAGGTGCCTGGACTCCGTAGCTGCTGAAAAAGCTCGAATTCTGCCGCTGAATGTGAGAATCAACAGCATGAGATTGAGGAAGAGAATGATGGGGACGCCATCACAGGGTGGCGCACAGGGAAGAGAGGCTGATGAACTAGATCGCACTGTAAGAAACCAAAAAACGAGGAAAGAAATATTGAGAGGGACGGTTCTGATGGAGAAGAACAACGTCTAGAGAGAAGACTTGAGGGAATTTTTTGATTGTATTGTATTGTCTTCGATATACAATCTGATGTACAACTTCTAAGTTATAATACAATGAGAATGAATAAAAGGAAGTTAATGATCCTATCAATCAATCTAATTTAGATCTGATTTTAATTGATCTGTACAAAATATAAACGGATCATAATTGATCCCAAATCCTCTGTCAATCCGCATATCTCTCAACACGCACTGCTCCCTGCCTTTTCGATGATTCGAAGACTTCCGATCTCACCTGGGCATAGACTTCCTCGCATCTGGCGATCCCTCGTCCAGAACTCCCAGCTAAGTGGGCCTTGATCCTCGACGCGCCTCCGGAGTACTTCCTCCAGCAAAATTTACACTCGTATTTTATTTTCTTTTTCGTCAGGCGGAAACACATACAACCACACTCGATCCCTCCTCGGCCTCGCGATGCCTTGGGTTTCTTCAACGTAGCGAACGTTGCATTCTTCTGCATGGGGCTTTGGGAAGGGCACCTTTTTCAACGTGAACGTAGTGAACGTTGATCACACGTCCAAACCCCCCCTTCTTAAGTTCCGCTCTGAAAGAATGTTAGGGCGTCCTTTGACTTCCCTCTCTCGCCCCGTCGACGCTCGACGCTCAGTCCCTACGATTGTCTCCCACCTAGTTGCCGTCGTCAAGTCCCTGTTCTTTGCACGCGAAAATCAGGTATTTGGTTTGTTTTGATTTATCTTTCCTTATGTTTTGGTGAGGTCGATTGTGTTGGGGATCTGGAATATGAGTATTGAGTTTGAGGTTGTGCGGATCGATCGCAGGCAAAAAGAGGTGAAGGTGTATTTCGTGTGTGAAGTGGTTGGTGTATTTGTTCGTGGCTTTTTGCTCATTAAAATTAGTGAGCTGTGATCTGCGCATCTTGTAAGTCTCTGGAGATTAGGGCTGCTTTTTTGTTATGTTGTGTGGAGAACATCAATACTTTCCTGTTCAGTTGGAGCAACTTTCATGTTATATATATACAGGACACACTGTCTTATTGTTAAGTCTGAACAATTGTTTCCTCGCCCTTGAATAGTGAAGAATTGATTGATGGAAGGAGACGAGCTTATCAACCCAAATCTCATCTCCATTCTGAGCATCGATGGAGGAGGAGGGATGACAGGAATAGTTCTCGCAGTTATTCTCAAATTCTTGGAGGACGAACTTCAGGTAAGTCAAGAGTGACTTTCTACTTGAATAATATCTCTTTTTCACTGACTTTATGTTCAGATTCATGGTCGTTAAGAATTGAGTACATTTGATCACTGCTTCCGTAGAAACTTGATGGCCCAAATGTTAGAATCGCCGACTACTTCGACACGATCAGCGGAACAGGCACCGGGGTCTGATTGCAGCAATGCTCACTTGCCCAAACTCTTGTAACCGCCCTTTATACACCACGGACCATATCATTCACCTTTATCAGAATGATTTTCGTACCATATTCTGTCCACCCAGGTAATTAATGAAATTCATCGGTCTTTTTCCTTTTTCCATGACTATTCCATTTGAGATATTATGTTGTGTACAACTACTGATAGCCTAGATGATGTGATTCATCAACCAGGTTTTGGGTAACCATGTTGATTTTAGGTATTTTATTCAAATTAAATGAGAGTTTTATTTTTATCAACACAGAAGTCACGTTTGGAAGCTGCCGTATTTGGAGAGGGTGATCACCTTTTTCCGGGGTCCAAAATATGATGGACGGTACGTGCATAATGTCGTTAGAAAATTGCTCGGGGAAAACAGATTGCACAACACATTGACCGACATAGTGATCGTGGACTACGACGCTATATCGAATCACTTAGTCATATTCTCAAGGCGTGAGGTATTCATTCTTCTGTTTTTAATTATTTTTTCGATATTTTCAAGTCACGATAATCATTTGTTTCTATTTGACTTGGCTCGTTGGGATCTTGCTTGTTAGATAAAAAAATTACCGAGTTGGGATGCTCTCCTTTCCGATATATGCATCGGGGCTATGGCAACACCAGGTTACCTGCCCTCCCACTGTTTCGAGACGATCGATGGTTCGGGGAAAATCACAAAATTCAACCTCTGCGGATTTGTCGCAAATAATTCAGTACATATATGACATCCAGTGATTGCATTTCTTGATTTCGATACCGTGACTTTGGGCTTTTAACATTTATTCCTCGAGACTGATTATTGTCTTTGCATTAAGGGTATGATTGCAATAAGGGAAACAACGAGGAAAGTGACGGGAGGGTCTGACAATTTGGGTGAAGCGAGAAAGCACGGCCAGTTTCTCCTTTTATCGATCAGGACGGGGATGAGAATAGACTCGCTCGACGAGACCCTTCTCATGCTCATCGAGACTCTCGGCGCCAAAGATTATTACCTTCAGATTCAGGTTTTTGGCTCAAGCATTTACTAAAGTTATGTTCTTAGATTGCGATAGCCAAATAGTTGACTATTTGAATTTCAGGTGTTCAGGATGATACTTCGTGTGGTGATCTATCTTCCATGTACGAAACCCCGATGATAGATTTGTACAGTGTAATGGAAGTTGCCGAAGATTTGTTGCGAAAACCGGTTTTTAAGAGAAACCCAAAAAGTGGCATTTTAGAGCAAGAGACCAATGCTGAGGCTCTTGTAAGGTAAATTCGCTTCTTTGTTTTTTTTTCTTATTATTTATAATTTGACCTTTTGGCTTATCCGCTAACTGCAATTTCACGCCGTGTGCTTGCAGGTTCGCAAAAATGCTTTCTGAGGGTAAGAAGCGTCGAAGGGGCATGCCAAGTTTTCAGGAAAAGGAAAATGAATTTCATGACTCAAGCAAACTTGGTTTTGTCG
Source organism: Eucalyptus erythrocorys (assembly GCA_014182555.1). Taxonomy (NCBI): domain Eukaryota; kingdom Viridiplantae; phylum Streptophyta; class Magnoliopsida; order Myrtales; family Myrtaceae; genus Eucalyptus; species Eucalyptus erythrocorys. The sequence goes on from CM024602.1 coordinate 31,517,246, forward strand.
GAGAGGTCAAGCATCAGGCTTCAAGTTGTTCCAGCATCGAGTCAAATATCATTTCCCCGCAATCCAAAAAGTAGTCCTGAACATCGCACGTTACATGTTGAAGCCTGAAGGTGTGATTAAAACCACGTCTCTTGCGTAGTTTGCACAACTGAGTTGGCTGTTTCTGTTCATAGGTTATCGAATTTATGTGTTATTAGTGCTTTTGGCTGACGTAGTTTTTATGGGGAAAAGTGTGGGAAAAGTCCTGTACATATTATGTTATTGTTAATTTAGTTCTAAATCTTATAATGATACCGATTTAGTTATAAATCTTTTGATTTTATGTTAATTCAGTATTAAATCTTTTAATGGTGTTAATTTAATCTTAAACATTTTCAAGTAGTGCTAATTTAATTTTAAACCTTTCGACTTGATGCTAATTTAATTTTTTTAATTAATTTTAGTTAGATTTTATTGATGTGAACGTTGGCTGGCTTACGTGGTATCGTCAATGTGGGCAATTTTAAATAATATTTTAATAATTTTTTGATTTTTTGTTAGTTCTTTGTATTTTTTTTCTTTCCTTTCTTCTTCCTTAAGGCTACGCCCGGTGAGATCCCTATGGCCTGGTGAGGGTTGGCCTCATCAAATTTGGCAAGAGGAGCCTTTATATAATATAATTATACGTAGTATATTACATATATTTATATATTATATAATATATATAATTTGTGTAATTATCTTTTACGAAGCAGAATATATGACGATGGTTTCCTGGCACAATTCGTAATTGAGAAACAATGAAATTAGATTAGAGGGTATTTTTTTTTTTTTTTTTTTTTTTTTTGTTTTTGTTTTTGTTTTTGTTTTTTTTTTTTGGCTAGAGAGAAGCAAGAGAAATAATTTGATAGCATATAAAAACAAATCACATAATTCTCAAACGACACAAACTCCAATCTCTTTACAACAAAATTCAAATTAAGGTTCCGTTTGTTTCGCGAAAAATATGGTATTTTTGGAAATATTTTTAAGTAAGTCATTTTTCAGAAAATGTAATTATTTTCTCGGTGTTGGATGAAACCCGAAAATGAAGTGGAAAATGTTTTTCGCTATTTGATAAAAAAATCTTTTCCTTCATATACTCATTTTCATTTATTTTATTTTTTAAAATGGATTTTTCATATTTTTGAAATTTTGATTTTTAATTATTTTTAATTTTTAAAATCTATTATTAATTTTTTCATTTTTATTTTTCTTTTCTTTTTTCTTTGTCTTCCATCTCCTTCTTTCTTGGCCGGTTGCCGGCCACGGCGATGGCCTACGATCGGCCACCGGTGAGTCTCGAGTATGTCGACGAGCATGAGGATCACCGCTCACCGAGCGCTTGTGCTTGCCAAATCGACGAGCGTAAACTTGAGATCGGTGAGTTTGAGGTTTGCCGGCGACAATTACGACTAGCCAAAAAGAAGAAAATGGAAAATAAAGAAAATAAAAAAAATGGAAAAAGAAAAGAAAAATAATGGAAAAGGAAATTAAAAATAATTCGAATTAAAAAGAAAAAGAAAATTAAAAAATAATTCAAATAAAAAAAAAAAGAAGAAGAAATGGGAGGAGGAAGTGAGGATTTATAGAGATGTGAGATAAGAAAGATCAAGTGAAAAAAATGTTTTTTATTTTTTAAAAAATGAAAAATATATTCTCCTAATTTAAAAGACTCTTTTTTTTATGGAAAATATTTTTTTCAAAGAATTCATTTTTCGTAAAATGAACGTTGAAAAATCTGAAAAATATTTTTGTGAAAATTATTTTTTGCGAAACGTACGGAGCCTCGACACAAAGTGGAGCTGAGAGATGGAACGCGCGTGCCTCAGTTGATCCGTGGATGTGATGACAAATGCTGGGTGGGACCCGATGCGTTTTGTTCTATCCGCCGTCGCCTCCCTGTCTCCTCCTCCTTCCCTCCAGAGCTCGCTTCGCCTTCGCCTTCCCCCCGCGGCGTCCCTTCGCCGGAGCACTGGTTTCGATCCCGCCGTGGAGCTGCGGCTTTCCGTCCAGCGTGCCGATCAGTGCTTCTGCCGCCCCAGGTTCTCCTCCACCGCTGCCCCCCTGAGGTGCTCTGCTCCGCTGTGGAGCTGTGGCGTGCGCTGGCGGTCTTCTCGGCCGGGTCTCCGCGCTCGGATCGGAACCGGTGCTCTGGTCATCGAGAGGTTCCAGCGAAGGATTGCTACTATGAGTACGGGATTCCCGTCTACTCTTTGCTTTCAGCGTAATCGCTATTGACGATATCAGTTATGTTAAAACTAAGCGCAAGCTGGATAACTCCAAAACTGACTTGACTATAAGAACAAAGAGAACGTTATTTTGCCTGGTGTTGGATAATCGATGAACATTTCAATGTGCTGTTATCTCTGATGCGAGCATTTCTATTGGAGGCAGCGTTGTGCGGAGTGATTGATATCTGTCTGTCGTCAAGTGAAACTCAGTGGAGAGTGGAGTGGACGATGGCACGGAAGCCTTTTGCATCCGGTGCTTTTTGTGGTGTGCTTCGTTGGATGAACAGTCGCATGTAGAGTGCATACGAGGATTTGTTGCCGTCGCATGTTTACTCGCATATGTAGCTTGGGACTCGTGAGTTGCTTTTTCAATTAGTAATTTCTGGATTACTGATGAATTGCGTCGCATCACATCTGCCATGAGTCTCACGTTGGTCCTTCCTATTGTTTTCTATATGATTGGTCTTAGCTATAGATACGGTTAAATCAAGTATCTATTGCATGAAAGTGTGGTACATGCATAACTTAATTTTGATAGGTGAATAGATGATCAATAATCATAGTATTTCCGCTCATGGGCTCATCTTGTACCGCAATCATGATATGAAATCAGAGGTGGAGATCACGGATAATCTGGTTGATGAGATATGAATTTGCAAGTGCTAAATACCAAGCTACTTGTTTCAATTTTCCTCCCTCGAATTTTAGCCCCAGAACGTGCTTTCAAGAGAATATTGACAAGCCTTCCCAAGCCTGGAGGTGGCGAATTTGGAAAGTTTTATAGCTTACTGGCTTTGAACGATCCCCAAGTAGGTATGTGCATCAGTTTCATTGATGGATGTGAATTACTCTGTTCTCATCAAAGATGTTTTTAAAACAACAAAAAACAAGTTCTTTCGAACGTGCCACAAATTAGAAGTAGAAAGTGTAGAAATCATTTTTGAAGAAAAATTTCTCTTTTGCCAGTTTTTCTCAGCTTATTTGTTCGCCAAAGACTACATTGCTTAATTGAATTTAATTCTCTGGCAAAAAGGAAACTTATGGATTCCTCAAAATGCATTTGCTTGAATGCGAACTAAGATTATATTTCCCTATTGATTTCTGTGTTCATCTGATTCTTGCCAGGAGTCCAATAAAGTTGTTGCCATCATTCCTCAACACTGCAGAGAGCTACCCTACTCTATAAGGATACTCCTGGAATCTGCTATATGTAATTGCGACGACTTCCTAGTCACCAAGGATGACGTTGAAAAGATCATTGACTGGGAGAACGCATCACCCAAGCAAGTTGAAATTCCCTTTAAGCCCGCACACGTCCTGTTGCAGGTTAAAAATTAATTATATGATGACAGTAGATTGCTTTTTGGGTTGTGCCTTACACATTTTAAGGCTTCTGAGTTGCTGAACAGGATTTTACAGGAGTACTGGTGGTGGTTGACCTTGCTTGCATGCGGGATGCCATGAACGATCTTGGCAGTGATCCTGAAAAGATCAATCCGTTTGTTGGTGACTTTTGAACAAGTTGATTTGTGAATTTTTTGTTATTTTCCAAATTCTAGTTACTATCTTTTCCACTGGGTGATCCCTAGATGTATCATTTGTCACATCTACCAAAACCTGAGAAAACAAGAGTTCAAGCTATCTACACAAGAACGCTCACTATTGCTGAGTCACAGCCTTATTTGTTGTTGCTACTCTGAAGTCAAAGATTCGTTTTAACACTGAACAAAAGTTTATAGGAGTTTGCAGTTGCACCGTTTCGCTTACTATTGCTGATTCAAGGCCTTAGTTATTTTTTGATGCTACTCTGAAGTCCAAGATTCATTTTTACACTGAACAAAAGTTTATGGGAGTTTGCAGTTGCACTGTTTCTCATAAGAGCGAACAACTACATGGCAATTCACATGGAGTCAAAGATCTCCATAAAACTAATGGCATCCCAGCATGAGTATTTACATTTGAATGTTTGTTTTAAAATTTTCTGTAGTGTTTTTCTCTTTCTTTTGTTTCTATGGGGATTCGATGATTGGGCTGATAACTTACAATATCTCACACCTGCAGGCTCCGGTGGACCTGGTTGTCGATCATTCTGTTCAGGTTGATGTAGCCAGAAATGAGAATGCTTTGCAGGCTAATATGGAACTGGAGTTTCGCAGAAACAAAGAGAGATTTGCTTTCCTCAAGTGGGGATCCACTGTTTTCCATAACATGCTTGTCGTGCCACCTGGTTCTGGGATAGTCCACCAGGTGAGGATGTTTCAGCAGCACATGGACAAAATTTAATTTGAGTCTCTCTCTCTCTCTCTCTCTCTCTCTCTGTTAATAAAAATCTGGTCAAGGCATTAATCATTTTGGTTTGCAGAAATGGTGTTTCCTTGATAAAATTTTTAAATTAATCTGGAATATCTTGGAAGGGTCGTTTTTAACGCTGACGGCATCCTGTACCCTGATAGTGTGGTTGATACAGATTCCCATATAACTATGATTGATGGGTTAGGAGTAACTGGTTGGGGAGTGGGAGGAATTGAAGCAGAGGCAGCTATGCTTGGACAGGTAGACTTCGGCATTTCTGCTTCTTGTCTCTGCCCCACCGCCTCATCCCCACCATTGTTCCATCTCGACTGACGTATGCTAGCAGATTCGATAGAACGAGAGTATTAATATTTTCTTTTGAAGTCTCAATAAGATATGAGCTCTGTGGCATGCTTATCAATGTTGAATGTGAAATGCAGTGATAAATATAGTGATCTTCCAGGAGTATGGCCAGACACTTAAGTTACTAACTTTACGTGTGTGCAGTTAATCCAGTTTCAATCTCCTCTCTATTCCTGTTAAGGTCCTATTATAGAAGCTTCAAGAAATAGGCCAGACACCTGAAGTTACTAACTTTACATGTTCTGCAGCAGCTTGCAAAACTATCTGAACCCGCAGGGCTTGTATTTAGTTGGTTATGGTTGCACTACATGCGTTGGAAATTCGAGAGAACTCGATGAATCAGTTGCCTCCGCAATTGCAGCCAATGGTACATCTGACCTGTTTCTTTTTATTTAATACTTAGGCGATTGATGTGTGAAAAAAATATGCTCATTAAAACCTCACATAGACCACTTGCCTTGAAACTGGTTTCTTTATCTAAAATATGTAAGTTATCTAAGGGTGCGTTTGGGAAAAGCTTTCCAAGGGGCTTTGAGCATCAAAAGCCCCTTGGGCCAAAATAAAGGTGTTTGGGAAAAGACTTTAGAAATCCCTTAATGGCAAAGCTAGCATTTGCAAGAATTTCATTATATCCTTTCTAAGATCATTTTCTATTTCGTTTGGTAACGAGGGATTTATTGAAATCGATTAAAATCAGGCATACATAATCTTTTTTTATTATATCATATTCTATATGATTCCAAATTCAGAGCAATCCCTATGATACCCTCTTCAAGTTCTACTAATTCACCCATCATTGCTTCATCAAGACCATAAATACGAGCAATGCCGTCGCCTGTAAATGGGCTTCTAGATGCAGTATTTCGTTAGTGATCCTTTTGGGTCCTTGGCTGAATCTCGATAGGAACTTCTCTTGAAGCAATAATGCATTGATCTAGTCGCCATCGAAGCCACAAAGGACTATCTAAATTGATTCAGCATTCTCGGCATGCTGGAGGTTCATTAATGGAAAATTTTATTTTGCCTTTGTTGTCCTCACAAATTTATTAAATTCCAACTTTGACCCTTTTGAAAACCCTAGATTTTCGTCGCCTCTCACCTCTTCGGTCTCACTCTTCTCCAAGGTTGCACCTCTCTAGTTTTGCCCCTCTTCGAACCTCGCCTATGTGGTCGCCTGTCTACTCGCCTCTCTCTGATCTCAACAATCACTTGCTTCTTTCGTGTCCGCCTCTCTCTTTTAGTTGCTTCTTTACTGTGATCCGCCTCACTTGTCATTCTCTCACTTCTCGAGGACTGGACGGAATAGAGAGGTCCGAGTGCGAGAGAGCGTGGCAGAGAGAGTGAGACTTGAGAGTGAGAAGGAGTTCTCTAGCAGATCGGCCTCGCCCGGACCCTCTTCGATGACCTCTAGCTGATGCCCTCGAGTAGACGATCTTTTGCTCCCCAAATCTCTGCGCTGCCGGTGAGTTTCTTTACTTGGTTTGAACCTCCCTTGCCCAAGGATCCCGGCTCAAAGACACCAAGGCAGCAGACCATAGCCCGAATTTGTCACAAGCTCGCTCGCTTGCCATTGTCTTTGAGTCGGGTAGGGAGCTCCGTGATTAGATGGTCGTTTTCTTGAATCCCTATCACTCCGCGTTGTTTTGATCCAAGCAAAGCCAAGACTCAATCTCCTTAAGCACATACACATGCTGGGTTTAAGCTGTCTCGTGATGATTTCTTTTTGAGTCTCAACTTGAGTTCGGGTTCTAAAAGCAGTCGATATTTTCCTCTCACTCCACACTGTTTTGCTGAAATGTTTACCACTACAAGAGGATATATCACAGCTCTCTTGGAAAAGAGTTAGTTTTCCTGCTCTTCCTGATTCATGTCAGTTGGTGTCCTTATAGCGCATAGATCTTCCTATTTATCTGTGTTTAGTCTGCTTTGAAATCTTGCTTGTATGTCGAAACTTGTTTATTTTCGATTATGCTTTTGATGAGGTGATTTCACTATATTGGCTTGAGTAATTGATGTCTTTACCAGGTCAAATGGGGAGTTATCTATTGGTGATTTTGCTGATGATCATCGATATGTTTCTGTGGAGCTAGAGAAAAGCAATACACTATTGCTAGGTCCCATTGGCTCGGGTATGAACAGTACTTGTAATGTGTTGGTATTTGTCTTGCAGTTATAGGACATATTGGGGTCATAGGTTTGTGTGATTGTGAACTGATTTACTTCTGCCGTGGTTTTAAGGACAGGAAGACATTGCTGGCAAAGATGCTAGCTCGCGTTGTGAGTGTCCCATTTGTAATTGCAGATGCCATGACATTGACAGAGGCAAGTAATCCTCCTCCTTGATCTCAGTGAAAAGTTCTTCATGCTGTTGGACAATGTCAAACAATCTAACATCAGCATGGTAGCATATGTAGAGATTATGATGTCTCAAATGATGTGCGGTATTCAAAAATCTAACAAGATTTGAGATCATTGAGTCTATAAGAAAGTGCTCTGCATTCTTATCGTGGGTAAGAGAGGCAATTTTTTTGGGCTGACTAGGATAGCTGTAACATCACGATGTTTTTGTTATAGGCATGTAATCTTATGTAAGGCTGAGGCTCAATTTCTTAATAGATTGTGGAGGAACTATGGATCATGACTCTCAAGAAGCATATCAAATTTTGGATATCATTTGAACATCAGCTCTTAGTTGCAAATACCTAAGCAGTTCTCATGTATTTCCCAAGGAGAAAATTTTGTTTGACCGAGTCTTTGGCAATGACGAGAAAAGCCTTTTTCACTCTGTGGAATGGCTCTGTATATGCTTTGTGCAATTAGAAAGTGCTTTTATGGCAGTATTTGCTCTATTTTCCTTTATTTTGCAATTAGAAAGTGCAATTAGAAAGTGACTTGTTCATATTTTTTCTTCTTTATTTCTCTTTTGGCTCACAACCGAAGTGCTCAACTCTCTCTTCGCTCACAACCGAAGTGCTCGCCTCTCTCTTTGCTCAAAAGGTGTCGATTGTCCCACTTTGAACCCAGATTCTTTCACTTTTATTTTTTATGTTTCTGTTCTTTTTCCCCACCATGTATTCAGCTTGGTGTGTTTTTTCATGGGTTCATATGAATTGCATTTTAATTTGTTTGTAGTGTCTATTACTTTGTATTTATAGTTTAACATCATCTCTTTTTATTTTTCAAATATGTTTGTATTCATTTTATTGAAATATAGCAAATTCATCAAAGGAAAAAGCATATTAGAGCCCTGAAGATATAGAAACTTTTTGTCTATTATGCATTGAACAAATTGAAAAAGGCAATCATCTTGCGAGCAACAAAATGGATGGATAGACAGATATAATTAACAAATTTGAGGAGCTGAGATGAAAAAAAATATGATAAAAATAAAATGAAGAGTAAGTGGGATATTTTAAAGGAAGAATAGAAAAAATAGAAGCAATTGGTTCAAAAGGAAACATGACTAAGATGGGATCTAAGGAAGAAAATTATTGATACGAGTGACGAATGGTGGGAGAGAAAAATTCAGGTGTTTATTTAATCTTTTGTTACTTTTTATTTTGTAAGTTCATCTTTTATAATATAACTCCTAAAAATATTTTATTATAACAAGTCAATTCTAAGCTTAGAGTCTTTCGAATGAAAGGCATACATCCGGATGTCGAAGTTTTGTTGGATCAAATGTTCTAGGGTACAGTTACTACTAGAAGTGTTATCTGGAATCCTATATAAGGTTTATGCAATAATGAAAATTTTGAGACCACACAAGCTGATATTGGTAATTGTGCAGGATCTAGTGATGATATTTTAGAGGGTGATGTAGGTGGAATAAATGCCCAACCAAGTCAAAGTAAGAGCTAGAAAAGAATGGTAGAAAGTTCAACGAAGTAAAACTCGAGGAAATAGAGAAAAAAAATTGACTGGACTTGATAAGTTAGCATCACAAATTGACAGACTTTGTTCAGCTGTTGAAAATAGGAGTAATGCAACATCGTTTGCAAGGGAGTTTGATCCTTACAAAGAAATTGTATAAAAATTGAAAGCGATACTTGAGATTAAGTAAAACAAAAAATTGTTCTTTTTTGTACTCTCTCATTTTGCTGAAAAGAAAAACAATAGACATATTTTTATGAACTTGGATGAAGATAAAGAAAAAGTTGAGTGACTGAAGTATAAGTTGAAAGAGCATAATAGTCGCCACTAGAATGCTAGTTGCTTCTTTGAGCTCTTTCATATTAATCTATGTTATAATGTGATTTATTTTTTGTTGTTAATTTGCACTACTTGTGAACTCTTTCTTCTGATTATATTCTAATCTGAAACATGTGTTTTTAGTTTATGTTATTTCGATTTTGTGGAATTTACATATATATTATGGAAAATAATTGTTCCATTGATGGATGATTATTTATCACTTTTCTTACTGTTTTGTTACTTTAAACAGATATGGACGACTCTCCTGAAAGAGAAATCCATGAAAATGAGGACGAGGAATTCAATCAATTTGTGGAAATTACTCAAGTCACAATCGCTTATCAACCCAATCAACCCCAGGAATTTATGGGCAGTTATTTATTATTATTATTATTATTTTTTTACCATAGGGATTTTTACGATCTTTTTAGGAAACAGGAGATCCCGAATCATCTGTTCCTCAAGGCTTAAAAGCAAAAAATCATAAATTTGATATGTGGCCTTCTTTCTTCTCCAAGCACAAGGTTTGGATCACTCTGAACCTTGCATTACTGGTACGAGCGGCTTTCTTGCAAAAATGATGGTATTTTTTGGAATAATTACTTGGCAATAATATCTTTTAATGCCAATAGTACTAATTACTTTTGTAATGGCAATTGGGATCATATTAACTCCTATTTATTTATTTATTTATTTGTGATCTATCTCATTAAATACTCTATGAATATGAGTTATTTGATGTTCCAAACTCTTTTATTTATTTATTTATTTATTATGAGCTGCGAAAGTTATTTGTGTTTATCTTGCGACCTTTATTGAGATCAACCATCAAGGGAAAGTTGGCTATCCTAAGCCATACCAACCATAACTTAATATTCAACTTAAGAATGTAATTTGGCTTATTTATTGACGCTGCCATTAACACATGAGGGATGATTATGCAGATGCCAAAATAATAAAATAAAACTCAATAATCAGAGCACTAAATAAATTGCATAAAATTTAAAAGAACTTCACATTCTTTACAGGGTTACTAGGTTGCCTTGCTGCTGGTAAGTATTTTTTTTCCCCAAAAAAAATGGAAAACAAATGGAGAATTTTCATTGCAAAAAAAAAAAAAAAAAAAAAAAAAGCCTCCAACGTTTTCCTAAAACCAGTAAAATGATGAACATTGAAGAGACAAACATTACACAAAGTTGTTGGACATCGTTTTGTCTGAAAATTGCTCGTTCGCTTGGCGGATTCATTTTGAACCAAAATTCCACACGGAGATTAAAATGCTCAAATGATCTCAGCAAAATAAAATGGAGATGTTAATCATGCCATACGACAAATACTTAGAATGACAAAAAGCAAGTCATTTCCAAGCATGTCCTATGAACACGTTGAGAGTTGAGTGAGAAGAGAAAACCCATGTCATTTAAGGACGAGAGATTCACTCGCAAGTGATACATGGATCAAAATGATAATAAGCATTTCTTTCCTCCATCCTACACATCACAGGTGACCGTAGTTAGCCCATTTGAGCCTTTTCATATGGTGAATTTTCTATAAAATATGCCTATCACGAACCATCCCTCGATGGGGGCAAATTTGGAGGTTGTGGTTGACATAATTTAGTAAAAAGTTGAGAAAGACTTCTTTGTTTTCACCTACATTAATCTTCTTGAAGTCCTTATGGAAACTCAAAGCATCCCAAAATGCAAAAAGAAAACATTTTTTTTTCCCTACCTAAACACTCATGCCCTTTGCTTAGTCAAGTTGAGCTTGAATATTCATTTCCAAACCCCTAATGGTGATTGTCTCCCCACATTGGGGCAAGGCACATGATTTACCAATACAATTGATATTTACATGAAAATGTGGAAAGCATCTCAAAAATCCTAGGAGTTCAAAAAGTCTAAAAAGGCAAAGGTCAAATGGAAATTAATAGTGTATAAAAAAAGCAGTGTACTTTGTAAAAGCAAGGCTAATGTCCTTCATTAAAAAGAGCAAGAAAAGTTGCATCGAGAGGGAAAAAAAAAAAAAAAAAAAACTCTTATGTGAAAGACGAATTGTCAAAGCTAAAATGCTTGCATTGGAAAGAACATTGCAAACCATTGGGAAAAAAAGCAAAGCTCTCATATTGAAATGATTAGTCAAAGAACTTTTGAGACAAACTAGATTTCAAAAGTCGAGTGCTTTTGAGAAGATTGAGTGATACGATAATGATGCCACGATGACTACCAACTCTTAAAAATCCTTTGGAGAAAATTCTTAGTCTTTTAAGCCTTTTATCGAGCCAGCATTGCAATCCTTTCTCGAAGTTTCTTCATATTGGGATGATTCAAGTAGAAATAAAGATTTCCCAAACAGCTACTACTCGAAGAAGTGCTTCGAGTAGTGGCAAGAGTGTCTTATCTCATCTCAAGGTTTTTTTACTTGTAAACTTGACAAAGATCTTGATCAATTGTCATTTCGTTTCATAGCCAATAATGCCTACATATTGTCGAAACCCTTGATCAACCACGCATAATGATCCTTTTAAAAAACCCTTTAGATTGGACAATGTTCACTCGTTGCGAATGATTCTCAAATCCTTCAATACTGGAAGTGCGAAGTATATTAAGTAATTAGATTACTTCCCACATAAATGGATGGGATCAAATAGCCCCTCCTGAGAGCATGCGATAAGCCCTTTCTAACTAAGGAGCTCTTGTTTGGCATATTGAACAAAAATCTTTTCAATGAGTTAAACTCATAAGGACAATAGCTTTTCTCTTAAAGAATTTGAGGATTGATGATACCTTCCAAGAGTGATATCGAGTTTGAGACATTGAATGATTTTCTTATGTAGCCAATGCTTTCTCACTACTAGAACTTTGTTGACGTGCCTCTTGTGATATGTATTAAACAACATTGATCTTACCTGGTATGCCCTTGCTACCAGAGTATTTGCTATAACACGTTCCATTAGATGTGTAGTGGTCATTTCGGAATATTCTGCGTCACATGAACCGAACACCATATTTCTTCACACGAAGCATTGTCATAGCTCGTAGCGTGCTTTTTGACTTGTGCATTGCAACAAATTGGGTTGCCGTCAATTGCCCGATGAGCTTCAGTAACCCGGAGTCATTTCTACATGGTAGGCTAGGTGAAATCACCCTTTCCAAAGGTTCGTGGGTTCCTTCTTAAACCACACACTCGAAAGGTTTATGGCTTTATCCTTAAACCATTCTTTTCAAAAATGTTCATGACTATGTCCTTAAACCACGCTTTTCAAGGTTTATGAGTTTGTCCTTAAACCATGCTTTTTAAGGTTCGTGAGTCTATCTTTAAACCCTCCTCCTCCTCCTCTTCCTCTTCTTCTTCTGCCATTTAAACAATTGTAGTAATATGAATGTTGCCAAAATTGGCAGGTGGGACTCCTCCTCCTCCTCCTCCTTCTTTTTTGTGAAATAACTTCATCCTATGAGTGGTATTTGCCATTCATGGGTTCCTTCTTAAACCACACACTCGAAAGGTTTATGGCTTTATCCTTAAACTATTCTTTTCAAAAAGGTTCGTGATTATGTCCTTAAACCACGCTTTTCAAGGTTTATGGCTTTGTCCTTAAACCATGCTTTTCAAGGTTCGTGAGTCTATCTTTAAATCCTCCTCCTCCTCCTCCTCCTCCTCCTCCTTTAGTGAAATAACTTCATTCTATGAGTGAGTGAACGCAATAACAAAAATTCTCATTTGTCCCTCGTGAAATAACTTCATCCTATGAGTGGTATTTGCCATTAAAAAATTTGTGGTAATATGTATGTTGCCAAAATTGGTGTTAAATTATGTCTCGAGTTTGAGTCTATATATAATACCCGATCCGTATAAAATACTTACATGCTGAAATGAGAAAGAACGAGCGCGGAGCATTTGATGAAAAATGGCGTGTGTCGGGAGCCGAAATGATCACGTCCTCGATCTGCTCTTCACGTTGGAAATGAAGGCTGCAAATCCGTGGAACTCTTCTCATTTGTCAGCATAAAATAAGGCCGAAGGGTGATCGTCCAATTCCACTTCTTCTACGTAATTAAATGCATGCACATGGCCATGTGCATGCATGCTTGAAGAAGAGTGAAGTTGGTCAAGAATAGTAGGCGCCGAATTCCTCTTCTACGGTTTCTCTCTTGTGTGGGCTTCTATTATTTTATTAATAAAGAAAGAAGGGAGGCATCCTTGTTGAATAAAATATTCACCCCCCCCCACATGAAGAAGGCTCCTCTTCTACGTAGCTTCTCTCGGAACAACAAATTGAAGACTTCTCACCTCATTGAATATTTTATTCACTCACATATTAAATGCCTGCCCACGCATGCACGATCCGCATGCAGACCTACAAATAAGGTGGGCGTCGGTGCCGATTGCAGGTTTGTCTTGTGGGCGCCTGTGCTGCATTTAATGAGGCCATTTGTCTTGTTTCTTGCTCTTCTCCCTATAAAAGGAGAAGACGTCCGAAGAGCTCAAGACAGAGCAAGGAAGGAGAGCTCGGCCGAGAGAGCGAGAGAAAAGATCTCGAGAGAGAGAGTGCCGTGAGCTCAGAGAGCTTTCTTTTTGTGCTGAGTTGAGTCACACAATAAACACCGTGGGTATCGAGTATAAAATAGGGCTGGGAAACACTTGAGTGCATTGAGTGATTGTAATCCTGAAATTCTCCGATTTATAGTGGATTGTTTTTGCCGGCTCTCCCCGTGGACGAGGTTCCGATATTCGGACCGAACCACGTAAATTTCTGGTGTCCTTTTATTGTTCCTCGTTTTATTTCGATCGATTTCTATAGCTCCCGACATAATTGCAAAATATTACGATCCGCTTCCGCTGCGCCGCCGATTCACAACAATTGGCAGGTGGAAATTGTTTTTCATGAATTTGGTCATGCACTCAACACATAATAACCAAACAAGACAAAGGCCTTGTTGTAGGCATTAGATGAATAGAGACGGATGTAGGAGAATTGCCCTCTCAGCTTATGGAGAATTGAATTATCATAGGTAAGTTTGTCTAGGACTCTCTCCAGTAGAGTTTTAGAACGAATTGATATGCCATCATGATGGGATGTTTTTGTGCTTCACACACACACACACACACACACACACACACACATATATATATATAAGTTATGCATTTACTATGGACAACATTGCTTCAGGGAACATTATATGATGCCTGTGTCGTATTGCCTTTGTATTGTCCCTAGATGTAAAAGTGTAGAAGTGTGAATATTGCCTGATCTAAGAACAATATGACACATTGAAAAAAAATATCTTGGGACGTGTTTTGTTAGATTCAATTCCCAATTCAGTTCTTTGGTTCTTGGTTTAGCTTTTACCAGGATTGAACTGCACAATATGGTTCTACTTTTTTGGAATTGATATCGCCAAAACCAGGAATTGGACTAGTTCCTATGGCCGGTCCAGTTCCGTTCTCATGGAACTTGACATGCATTAATTCAAAATGTTATCTATATGGCATACTAATTAAAATTAATCCTACATGACATGTGAATCATTAAATGACATGCAATGTGTAGTTTGAAATTAATTCTACTAATTAATGCAATCTATATACGAGACTCTCTAGTTCAATTTTTTTTTTTTTTGGGTTCTTTTTCTTTGTTAATTAACAAAAGATCAAATTAACGCTAGGAATTTACACTTTAAATGAACATGCATTCTAAAACCTATACGCAAAATGACATATACATATGTTATGTTTTCTATCCTAAAATCAACATGTATGAACGACATAAAGACAATCATGAATTAATTCTATAAAGCAAACTATATGAAATTCTCTCTTTTATTTTTTAGTATAAAAGCAGCGAATTTAAATGAACCAGAGATTATATATTACATGACTAATGATTAAATGATGCAATAATAATTCGTTATTTTTTGTTTTCATTATATATGAAATAAGCAATCCAAATAATGCATGTGGTGCAATTAACAACTAAAATTATCTATATGATTTTCTAAACAACGTATAATTTGTGATATGAAACTAATTAACCCTAAGTCTACTTACAGTCTATAAGAAACGTAAACAACATTTTTTTTTTTATTTCATTTATGAAAACTATGTATTATTCTCAATCTCTATGCATTTTAAGACTAACATGCATTGCCCTAAATATGAAGACCCTAGAGTATAAATTTTTAATGCACTTTGAACTCTGAACATGACATATATGTGTGATGGCCATTAAATTTCATGTGGCATCAGAACATAACATCTTACTCAAAGTTTATTGCTATAAATGTTATTTTGATGCATACAAGATTTATTTAAATTAATCACTTATAAGAACATACATATTATAAACCAGGAATAATGCACTGAGGCGATACTAAGGACCTGACTTCAGGCCCAGTCATTCTCCCTAATATGCCTCGATTGATGCAATAGGATAATTAAACCATAATTAGATTATCACAGGCTTCGCTATTACGCGTAATTAAAACCACATGTTAAAACGAATATATCAAATGAGATTGCACAGACCTCGACTTACCTAGGATATCAGACAAACTGAAGCACGTGAAGGAGGAGCGGCTGAGACTGGCGTGGACTAGCGATGACCGCGTCGGCAAGCTTAACGAGGGACCACGGCGAGAACTAGGAGGAATCTTCGACTTGTGATAGCCATTGGCATGGGCTGTGTTGGAGGGTTGGTGAACACGGATGGGCAGCGCTGGGGAATGGCCTTGCTCGGTGAGGCAGCTTGTGGAGGAGCGTACATGATGAGATGGCGATCGGGTACAAGGGGCCGCAAACTGTCACGGAATCGGACTGGACTGTGGATGCGGCAAAAGCTGAACCGCAACAGGCAAAGCACGACCGGAGATTGCAGAAAGTCTCCGGTGTTGTCGGAATGAAGCCCATGAGCGGGCGTCGGTTGTTGTTGAACCGGCGTCTGAGGGAAACCCCAAGATCGACTAGAAGTGACACAACAACAGCAGCGTATGGGCATATCGGAAACTCACCGGAAACCTGGAAAGACACCAAAGGCACACAGAATAAAACGTTGAAATTCGTCGAAGCTGGACCGCCTCGTGGAGAGGCTCGGGAGCTTCACGGCAGGAGTTTGTCTTCCCTTGCGACCGTCTCTCTACGTGCGTTCTCTCCTCTTCCACCGGCAAAGTGTTTCTCTATTCAGAGGCGTCTGGACTCTTGAAGATGAGATGAAGATCGTCACTTCAACAACCAACGAGGTATGAGGTGACAGGGTCAAGTTTGTTGGATCCGGATCGCTGAAAATTGAAATCGATCCCGTGTATTCGACCCGACATCTAAGAGCCTCAGCCCTATGCGTGCTTGTCCATCATGACATCACAGAGAAGCCACGTGATCTGCATGTGCATTGCGAATATGGACTATGCTAATGACATTTTTGTTTACGGGTCGGGATCGGTCCTCAATTTTTATCCTATGAATAACTTTGTGGAATAATCAGTATTTAGGCATTGACACTCTGAAAAAAACCCATGTCCGTTGCAGAAACTCAAGGATCTACATCAGAGCTAAAGCTGTTGTCCGTATACAGTACAACGTTGTTATTGCCTACTAGCGAGTACATTGGCGAGATAAAGAATCTCAACTCGGAAAATTATCAAACCTTTTCGAACCCCAAGAAGTACATTATACCCTTTTAAGAGCATGATTATCTTTCAAAATAGTTTATATGTATTTTAGCAAAAATTATGATAGGAATAACTTAACAATTACCGAAGTAGAACAGGATAAAAAGGACTTAGGAACAGCGAAAATTTGTCTACTTCCCACTCCCACTTTTAATAAAGAATGACGTATTATGAGAAACTTCCAAAACTTTATCACATGAAATCACCCGAAAGGAAAAAAATACTGGAAAAATTTTTAAAAAAATTATCAGAGAAATCTCTCACTAGTGAAGAAGTGTCTCTTTAATTATGTTATGCTTGTCCATCATACGCAACAGCATTTACATTAGTTTCTCATCTGAACTTCTGGCACTGATCAGTTCTTCAAGCGACCCAATTAATTCCACAATTGTGACCAACAAACAAAGACAGCTAAATGTCCAATAGCAAATCCATTCGCTTGACCATGCCATAATCTTCTTTTGCTTCAAGTACATTTCCACTTGCAAATATACCGCCAGAGGCCAAAAGTTCAATGACCCCAGCACTCCAAGGGAAGGACATTGCGAGCATGGGTCGTGAATACAACATATGTCGTCTGGAACACCACTCGGAAGGGGTTCGATTAAAAATGTGCTGAGCAAGGGAATCGTGAATGAGAAGTGATTGTTCAGAAAGCCACTGTCAGTGAATCTATATGCGAACCTTCTCTCTGCCGTCGTGAAAACAGGTTGACTACAGATCTGATGAAGGAAAAAGAATCTCCATGAAAGCAATGTTATCGTAGGTGGTCTAAAGTCTCATTACCTTCATTTATGAGAAAAATCTGTGGCAAGGTACAGAGCTGAAGCAACAAAAGCAATTACAGCTTGAAATTATTTAATTAAGACAACTGGGCAACTACAGCTTGAAATTATCTAATTAAGACAACTGGTATTTTGCTATGGCAAAGTGCAGAAGCTATCATTTACGACATGAACATGTTCATAGGGAAGGCAGTGCGTCAACTCAGACATGCGTAAAAATATTTGTGTTCTTGAGTAGTGAATAGATTTTTGCAGCACGCCTAATTTAAATGCAATAGCATGATACGGTGAACAAAAGCATTAGGAGATGAAAGAGTACTTGTACATCCTTCTATAGTACCTGATAAGCTCCCAATAAATGAAGCACAATGCAAGCATTAGCTAGGTTGACGAGCCAATGTGGCTCGTGGACTCCGAATCCAGTGAGGAGATTGCCTGGTGTACTATCACTGAACGCTGTGTATCCAAAGCAACCACAGCAGAGGTAAAAGAAGGTGGTAATGAGAGTTGCTTTCAATGAGGCCGCCTTCATCATCTGGTTTTCTCGCCCCGGGGGGGGGGGTGACTTCAAGGTATCCTGCATTTGACCAACCAAATTTCAAAAGTCTACACTAGTCGCAGAGCCGGTAAAACATCATATTCAAAAGCCAATCCAGTATGATTTCGATAGAGTCTACCTGTACCTCAAGAACAATCAAGGTATAAGGATAGGCAAAAGCAACGTCTGCAAGTGCTTCAAAGGCTAACATAACTTCTTGAGATTACTCGAAGCTGGGACTCCCATGATAGATCCCTTAATGGTTCCATCTTCTGCAGCAATGAAAGTGAGTCAACCCGAACTTTTCGCACATTCTAGTAACAAGCTAAAAGCTTGAAGCCTTTCTAAATTGAAGACACATTTCCTTCTTTCTGATAATCATATTTGGGTTCTCTTGTGATTATACCTATTACTTTCAGAAAGCTGAGACCGGATCCAATAAAAGCGTAGGAGAAGGACATGGCAGCTGCAATAATTGAGAGCCATCCGATACCACGGAAATCTGGAATCTATGAGAATAGTATCTCAACTACACCAAATAGGAGCATATAGAAGCTATCCCCATAGTGACATGGAGCATTGTACCCTCCTTGATGTTGACAATTTGATCTTAGGATTGCCCTACATCAATAAATGATCCTCCTCAACCTAGAGTCAACCAGTTTCCAGAGTCGAATATGCATGAAGGCCCATCAAAGACATATTACATCGTATTCTGTTTCTGTCTCCTCCCTTTTTTAACCCCTAGTAAATCGTGAAATTTCAAATAGAGCCTAATCTTTGAGTCTAAATTTACGGTCACAAAATTAATGCTAGCATATATCAAAACAGGAAAGACAGGAAAAGTGTTGAAAAGGGTTTGAAAATTCATTGTATGAACAGATCACCTCACATTAGCTGCAGCTGTTATGGTAAGAGCAATCCCGGCCCCAAATAAGCTTTCCTGTGCAAACACTCTGCAAATGCATTGCTGCTTCTCTCCTGAGATATTACCGCTTCTGTCATAGTTGTCTCTTGCTAAAGCAATGAGATGTTCCTTTTCCGATCATAATCAAGCATCTAAGTGTGAAAATTTGAGATGGCTTATCATTTTTTTCTCCTTAACCCTGCATCTTTTTTTTTTTTTTTTTTTTTTTTGGGATATGAATTATGAATATCTTGCATGTTTCATCGTTTGTAAAACAGAGCCCGACACTCCATTCCTGGGATACAATCACCCTTATGCAAAGAGGCAAGAGCCTCAGGCCTTTTGTTGATGCTGCTGTTGTGATTTATTAGAGAAACATGCTCCGTGCATAGATTGTTCTTAAGAGCAGCCCATCATAGATATACTCTATGTCCTCAAGGCTACATAGCATACAGCTAGAATTGTCTGCCTATGTATGATGACTTACAGATTCTGTTAATAATCACAGTAGGGCAATGATTCACTGTTGCATCTTGTTATCCTATCATTGATTCACTAGGGGAAATGGTTAGTACCTAAGTAGACCTTGACAGCTTCCATGAAAGATCAGTTTCTAGTGGTTCCATATTCTGGATCAGGGCACGGGTAGCAGTCGTAAAGAACAAAGGTAGAGACACCAGATATTCCTGCGAAGCATATTATGCACACAAGATTGAGAATCCATCCTAGCTGAGCCATGCTCCACGCAAGAGAAAGCACTCCAGCTCCGATCACTCCTGTTATAATATGCGCCACTGCAGTCCATTGTGTCCCTTCATAGGGAAATAACTTTTTGGCATTTAAGTAGTAACATCACAAAGCATAAACTAATTGCATTAAGAAAACCCCCCATTTGATTTCGTTGCAAGTTCTCTACAAATACTTGGAAACTCAACCAGTAAGAACTAAGCAGAATAATTATTTGTCCCATTTGAATGGGTATCAGCTAGCATGAAATCCTAGTTCCAGATACTGAGGACCGTACTATAAGAACCATGATTGGTGAAAGTCAGAAATGTACAAATGTAAATTGCATCTGCGTGGCAATTAAACATACAGAATAATAAATTTGGGGTCAAACCTCAAAAGGCCTGTTGTCCCTAAGACTAGTGTACAAGTTCCAACTCTGAAGTTTACCAACAGCAAGAGAAGTTGTTCTGGCTCTTGGGGGAAAAACATTACAAAAAACAGTCTCTCTTTGATCAACCGCAGAACAAGGATCATAACATGAAACAGGCTCCAGAAACTTTTCCTTCTTCATTTTACTCTAATCACAAGAAATCCAGAGCAAAAAACCTGCGTCCTTTTGATGCATGTAAGCAATTGAAAAAAGACGACATGAAACAGGACATGATTATGGTCCAGGACAATCCCCCAAGTCTTCTCAAGATATGTTTCAAGTAATGCATTCAGATTTTCCAAGAAAGACTCCACTAAGAAGGAGGTAGAGATGAGGTGGTGTTGATTTTTGCCAGTTCTTTTGGGAGGAGGCTCTTGTGATGCACCAGCTGAAGAAATGCTTTTGAGGTGCCTACTCATGTGATGGTATCTCATTATCACAGCAGAAATATGTTCTAAATATGCTCAATGAGATTAGTTTTCTTGGAGCTAAATTTGTCAATACTCCAATGGATCCTATTGTGAAATTCGATGCAAAACATGGAGACTTACTTCATGATCTGAGTATGTATTGGAGGTTAGTGGACCAAATATTTGCTTTGCTATTAGCATGGTGAGTCAATTTATGAGTACTCCTCGTCCTACACATTGGAAAGCAATGCCACGTGTTGCTAAGTACTTAAAGGGAGCACTAGGTAAAGGGATCCGTTCAAGAATCATGGACATCTTAGTGTTATTGGATACTTTGATATTGATTGGGCTGGATGCCTTATTGATAGGAGATCAACTTCTGGCTACTATGTATTCTTTGGAGGCAATCTTGTGGGATGGAAAAGTGAGAAGCAGCAGGTGATGTCTCAATCAAGTGTAGGGGCAGAATATCAAGCCATGACTCATGTGACTAGTGAGTTGCTTTGGTTGAGAATGTCGTTATCCGAACTTAGCATACCATCTTCAACTTCCTCAATTCTATGTTGTGATCACTAGTCCACTATGCATATCACTTCAAAACCAATTTTTCATGAACGCATGAAGCATATTAAAATAGATTGCCACTTTGTGCGAGAAAAGATTAAGAACAATGACATAACACTTCAATACACATGGACCGAAGACCAACTTACTAATATTTTTACTAAGTCATTGCGGAATAGTAGAGTGACTACTTTATGTAACAAGTTGGGACTCTTTAATATTTATGCCCCAACTTGAGCGAAAATGTTCAAGAGTAATTTAGGATGCGTTTGGTAACCATTCTATTCTCATAAACAATTTTTTTTTTTATCAAAAATGATTCTTTTATATTTTATTCTCTATAATAATTTCTAAACATTTTAAGGCATTTGGTAACTGTTTAAATTCTCCAAATAGAATTGTGTTCGCTACCATTCTCAAAATTTCTAATCCAAATCATTTTAAAAAATTTAAATAATTTAATTTCTTTTTTTCTTCTTTTATTTTTTCGTTTCCTTCTCTTCTTCTTCTTGCTTTGATCACCCACCGGCCTTAAGATGACCGGCAATCAGTCAGATGAGAGCCGATTACCTCTCCGGAGCATCGCTTATCTCATCAACTGAGCCTCACTAGCATTTGGGCAAAGCTTGATCGAGCCTTGGCTAGGCGAACTCAACCAAGCCTCACCAAGCTAGGCAAGGTTTGCTAGTGGCTGGGTGTCACGCCCCGAACCCCGAGACACGTGAAACAACCCGCCATGGTCATGCAATCGCGACATTCCCAGGTAGTGTCGCCGACCCAAATTTATTTAATAAGCGCATGCGGAAAGTACTAAGAACCCCTGACAAAATAAAAGCGGGATAGAACAGCAGGAATAAAATCAATTTAATACAAACCAACATACTGTCATAAAATCAACCATAGTTTACATACAACCAAAATGGGTCAGAGTCTATGTGCATCAAAAAGGGGGTTAGACTGCACACTAGGGGTCGATCCATCAAAACGAAGGAAAAGTCCTAAGAATACTAGTCGAACTCGATCGTCGATCCCCCATCTTCAAGCTCTGACACTCCTTGACCATCTGCACCGACAGTTCACCATTCTCCACTGGCACCGCCATCTACGGCCCTGAAATATTTTTCCCACAACGGGGTGAGACATTGTCTCAGCAAGTTCACCCCTCCTAAGCCCCTATTAGAAAGAAAATACACCCCAGCATGACCTAGCCACACACCAAGGAGACTTACCTCGCAACAGTCCGCGCCTGCAGGTTAGTGCAATTCATACCATTCACGTGCAATTATGATGATTAAATAAAGCACGGCACAATCACGTCATTAACCAATCAATCACTTGGATCGTCTCAGCGATCAATCGGCTCGGCCGATTACATGTCATTCAACAAACCAATCAATGCTCCCAACCACTACCCTAAGGGTAGACTCAACAAATCGGTGGTAATCACGGCCCCACGTGGCACGACCTTTAATAAGGTGGTCAATTACTAGTGGCATCACGGCCCCACTCGGCACGGCCTCTAATAGGCGGTCAATTACGGCCAAAACACCACCAATTTCCACATTTAGCATTTCTATACATAACCCCTAATTTACGCAATCACACTCAATTCGCCACCAATCAAGCATCAAATTTAAATTCTAACATCACAGCAGCGATCAGCACGAAATTCTGAGCAACTGGGGCTAAAAATAAATTTTTCAGTTTTTTTTTTTCGGAATATTTTATTATTATTTTATTCATCCGAATTTCGAATTATTTAAATAATTCTAAATTAAAATCCAATTATGTCACATCATTACTTAACTTTAATTAATCCCTTTTAAACTTAATTAAACACAATTAAGCTTAATTAAATTCTATAATCCAACTTATAATAAAATAATCTAATCTATCCACCTAAACATGCTTAATTTAAACTAAACATACTTAGAGCATAATTAACCGTCTAATCGCGGATTAGTGAGGTAAACTCACGGATTTAGACGCCGCTTAGCTCGACTCGAAGAGGGCGACGCCGGGATCGACTTTCCCCAAAGCTGATCTCACGTCCGGGGCCGGGAAGGGGGTCGAAACGGGCTGCAAAGTGGCTGAAACCCACTGAAATTTCTGCTGCTATTCGGCCGAAGGAGAGACGCGACGGTGGGGGCTCCACGGCGGCGGTTCGGCGGGGAAAGAGGCGGAGAAGAGAGCGGCTCGGGCTGAGGCGGTTCCGGCAACGAAGGCGGCAGCGGACGGGGGCGCGGGGCGGAGCTACGGGCTGGTGAGCTGGTGGGCACACGGGCTGAGGTTGCGGCGTGCGCGGCTGAGACGGCCTGGTGACGGCGACGTGGTGGACGGAGGCGGCTCGGGACGCGGCGGCGGCTGGGCGCGACGAACGGCGGGTGGCAAGGCGCGAGCTCGGAGGGGGGTGGGGGCGACGGACGTGCAGCTTCTGTTTTTCTTTTCCCCTTTTTTTCCTCTCCCTTCTCTCTCCTCTCTTTTGTTCAATGAAGAAGATGATAGAGACACCTCCCTTTTTCATGGGCCAATCTCTTCCTTCCACTTGTCGCCTTCTCATTCGTCCAAGCCACCTCATCATGAGGTCATCCGATGACATCACTATCCACTATCTTCTTCTCACAACTTAGTTCAATAGGTCCGATTAATTTTCCGCCGGGGTCCAATCCTTTAGGCGCTTAATTTCTTCAATCTTTCCTTCAATTCTCTTTTAATTGAGTCCAATTAAAGTCCATAAATTTATTCGAGATCCTATTTAGACTTGTGACATAGCCGGGCTCCCAATTTTTAAATTCAATTTCAATTTTCACGGTTAAATTCAATCTGGTGCGATTTTAGCACGCCTGATCCATTGAGCAGCTTTCAGGGAAATTTTCTTGCATCCGACCCGAGGGTGATCAGTCCCCGAGCCTGACATATCAAAATCCCTTAATTGCTTCACCCAATGCACTCAGCAGTCCTCACGCGAGTGGCCAACTCGGGGACGACCGCACGTACGATGAATCGCCCGGTTCAATTGACTGAAAATAAATTCAAGAAAATTCGGGATGTCACAACTCTTCCCCTCTTATAGAAATTTCGTCCTCGAAATTTAAACCATTACAAATTCTCAAGCAAGAAGATAGGGGTACAATTGTCTTATCGAATCTTCGGTCTCCCAGGTTGCTCCTTCAGTTCCGTGGTGTTGCCAGACCACTTTGACCATTGGGATGGTCCTGGTGCGCAGGACTTGTTCCTTGCGATCCACAACCCGAACTGGGCTTTCAACATACGACACCCTGTCGTCCACGTCTAATTCCTCGAAATTTAGAACGTGGGTCGGGTCAGGTTCATACTTCCTCAACATCGACACGTGAAAAACGTCATGCACTTGTGACAACTTTGGCGGCAGTGCAAGACGATACGCCAAAGTCCCTATTCTTTCCAAGATCTCGAAGGGACCTACGTACCTCGGGCTCAGTTTTCCCTTTTTGCCAAAACGGGAAGTACCTCTCACCGGTGACACCTTCAAGAAGACATGCTCACCAACTTGGAATTCCAACGGCCTCCGGCGCTTGTCTGCATAGCTTTTCTGGCGGCTCTGAGCGGTCTTTAATCTGTCTCTGATAATTGCAACTGCTTCCACTGACTGCTGGACCAACTCTGGACCAATGATTTTTCTTTCCCCGACCTCATCCCAGCACACTGGCGTCCTGCACGCCCTGCCATACAACGCTTCAAAAGGGGCCATCTGAATACTCTGCTGGTAACTGTTGTTGTAGGCGAACTCGACTAGATGAAGTTGTTCTTCCCAACTTCCCTTGAAGTCCAAGACACAAGCCCTTAGCATGTCCTCGAGGATTTGAATCGTCCTTTCAGACTGGCCATCCGTCTGCGGGTGATAAGCCGTACTATATTGCAATTTCGTCCCTAAAGCTGATTGGAGGCTCTTCCAAAAGGCGGCGGTGAACCTTGGATCCCTGTCTGAAGTAATCGTGACCGGCACCCCATGCATACGGACTATGTGACGGACGTACGAGTCTGCGTGTCTATCCAAACTGAGGTCCCTTCGAACCGCGATAAAGTGTGCCGACTTCGTCAATCTATCGACCACTACCCATATCGAATCATTCCCTCTCTGGCTCCTCGGTAGTCCTGTCACAAAGTCCATCGTAATGTGCTCCCATTTCCACTCTGGGATCTCCAAGGGTTGCAGAAGTCCTCCTGGCTTGCAATGCTGAGCTTTCACCTGCTGACACGTCAAACACTTGGCGACATGCTTGGCGATGTCCGCCTTCATGCCACACCACCAGTAGTGTTGACGCAGATTCTGGTACATCTTGGTACTACCAGGATGAATGCTCAGAATCGCTACGATGAGCTTTTGATAAAATCCCCTCCCTAAGCTCCACATTGTCAGGTACAACCAATCGTCCTTGGAATCTCAATGTTCCATCATCAGAAATCTGGAAGCCGACTTTCCTCTTCTCTGAGTCCTCGTGTACGATCTGCTGAACATATGGATCTGTCTGCTGAAGCTCCCTGATTCTAACCTGCACTTCTGGCTCAATCCTGAGGGTGGCCATAAAGCTCGAAAGGTGGCCTACCTCGAACTTAAAACTTGAATCTCGAGCCCCCTCAAGTAGACTCCACTCCTTGAGTACCATATGCGCAACCGAAGACTTTCTACTCAAGGCATCGGCGACCTTGTTCGCCTTTCCAGGATGATACAAGATCTCACAGTCATAGTCCTTTAGGAGCTCCATCCATCGACGCTGTCTCATATTCAACTCCCTTTGAGAGAACAAGTACTTAAGACTCTGATGGTCGGTGAAGATCTGAAATCTTTCCCCGCACAAGTAGTGCCTCCAAATCTTAAGGGCAAAGATGATGGCTGCTAGCTCCAAGTCATGTGTCGGGTAATTTAACTCATGAGGTCTCAACTGTCGGGACGCATACGCAACAACCCGACCATGTTGCATCAACACGCAACCCAATCCCTTAATCGACGCATCACTGTAGATTTCAAATCCTCCCGGACCTGATGGAATAGTGAGTACCGGTGCAGTAGTCAGCTTTTGCTTGAGCTCCTGGAAACTACTCTCGCACTTATCTGTCCATACAAACTTCTCTTCCTTCTTCAGCAATCTCGTCATCGGCGATGCCAACCTTGAAAACCCTTCCACGAACCGTCTGTAGTACCCCGCTAAACCCAGAAAACTCCTGATCTCCGTCACTGTAGTCGGTCTCGGCCAATTGATCACCGCTTCAATTTTGGCTGGGTCCACCGAGATCCCTTCTCCGAGATGACGTGACCTAGGAAAGCCACACGAGTTAGCCAAAACTCGCACTTACTGAACTTAGCATACAACTCATGATCTCTCAAGGTCTGGAGCACAATCCTTAAGTGCCTTTCATGATCCTCCATACTCCTCGAATACACCAAGATGTTGTCGATGAAGACAATTACGAACCGATCCAAATACTCCTTGAACACCCGGTTCATTAGATCCATGAAAGTAGCTGGGGCGTTCGTCAACCCAAACGGCATCACAGTAAACTCATAATGGCCATATCGAGTGCGAAATGCCGATTTCGGTATAGCTTCCTTCTTGATCTCAGCTGATGATATCCCGTCCTCAAGTCGATCTTAGAAAATATCGATGCTCCCTGAAGCTGATCAAACAAATCATCAATCCTTGGCAACGGATATTTATTCTTAATTATTACCTGGTTGAGCTGTCGGTAGTTGATGCACAGACGCAATGAACCATCCTTCTTCTTCACAAACAACACCAGTGCTCCCCAGGGTGATGCACTCGGACGAATAAACCCCTTATCCAAAGAACTCTTGCATTTGCACCTTTAGCTCCTTAAGCTCCGACAAGGCCATCCTATAAGGTGCTTTGGAGATAGGCTCGGTCCCGGGGGCCAGCTCAACTATAAATTCTACCTCCCTTTCTGGCGGCAAACCCGGTAACTCCTTCGGGAACACGTCTGGAAACTCTTGCACCACTGAGATGTCCTCTAATCTCGACTCCTCTACCGTCGTGTCCACGACGGTCGCTAGGTAACCTTGGCAACCTCGGTCTAACAAGCGGGTTGCCTCAAGTGAAGAGATTAAGGAAATCGAGAGTCCTCCTCGACTGCCAACGAACTCGAAACTCTCACCCCCTAATGGGTTAAACTGAATCGCCTTGCGATAACAGTCCATCTTGGCTCGTTGCTTGGTGAGCCAGTCCATACCAATTATCACATCAAAATCATACATAGCCAGTACTATCAAATCTATCCTCCCCTCTCTCTCACCAATCACTAACTTGCAACCAAGGCAACCCACCGTAGCTAACACATTATCTTTCAACGGCATAGATATACTCATCACAGAATCCAACAATTCAGGAATTAACTCTACCAACTTAGCAAATCTTTCAGCTATAAACGAATGCGAAGCTCCAGGATCAAACAAAGCATAAGCAGGTTGGTCGTTCAGTAAGACCATACCTGTGACCACATTAGGCGCATCCTCCGCCTGTCCTCTAGTAAGTGCATAAGCCCTTCCTTGAGCTGGAGGTCGGTTCGGCCCACTCGGTGGCATGATCTGCGGCGTGAATCCTCTATTCTAACCCAGCGGTGGCGGTGGTGGCAACTGCGGCTGTCTCATCGGCCTCCTGGGGCAAGCTCTAGCAATGTGGCCCTGCTGGCCACACTCAAAACAGGCACCCATCCTAAGAGGGCACGGGGCTGAGCCATGTCGCCTCCCACACGCACGACATGCTCCACTGAAGCTAGATGACGACTTCCCCACTCCACCCTTCCTGTTGGGTGGAATAGGGTACCTCCCTCCAGGCATCGGCCTCTTCCCAAACCGATTATCATCCCTATTCGAACTAAACCACGATCCAGAGGCGGCAGCTCTCTCATTCTGATCCTTCTCTATCATCTGGGCCCGCTTGTAGAGATCGTTGTACTCTTTCAGGTCTAGAGGTACCAACAAGCTCCTCACTTCCGGTCGGAATCCATCCCTAAACCTTCGAGCTCGGTCGGCCGGTTGCTGGACCAACTCCGGGGCATACTTCGACAAGTCGGCGAACCTCGCCTCATACTGATCCACTGTCATCGTACCCTGACGAAGACGCTGAAACTCGGCCATCTTCACCTCCCTGGCACACTCAGAAAAATATTTGTCATTGAAGACCTCAAGAAAGGCGTTCCACTCGGGACCACGCCCTCGGGGAATACAATTCTCCCGTTTGTCCTCCACCCAGTGTAGCTGCGGTCCCCCTCAACCGGTAAGCCGCTAGGACAACCTTTTCTCGCTTCGAGCACAAAGAACAACTCAAAAGCATTCTCCAGCTCTAAGATCCAAAGTTCTCGCGCCGGGATCTCCGGCTCCCGTGAATGTTGGCGGGTTCATCCTCGGAAATGCTTTGTGCCAACTTCGTCTAGTCCTCCCGGCCCACATTCTCAGGTGGAATCTCATCAGGGTCCTCCTCTTCCTCTTGCTCGGCAACTGGCGCGGCGGCAGCTGCGGCGGCAGTAGCAGTGGCATTGGCGGCATTGGCTGTGTTCACTGCAGTGGCGATAGCGGCAGCCTGCTGATCCATCCTGTCCCTCATCGCCTCGAGCATGTGCATGATCCTCACAAATCTCTGATCCTCCTAGGCCTGCCGCACCGACCGGAGGTGCAACCGCACCACCGGCACCGGCCCCGCACCGGTCCCGGCTGTGCTCCTCTCGAGGCGCCACGGCCACCAATCCTCAACGAAGACCCACCTCGAAACACGGGCCCTGCTGCCCTCTTCCGAGCAGCTCTCGGCACTCGGTCGCTCATACTGGAGGCTCAAACAGACGCCTATTGGCGAATTCCAATACCCCATTAGAAATGAGTAACCTCACAATCAATTTAACAAACAACTAACAATCACATGCATTAGAATAAGTAAGATCTTTCCTACTAACTATCCCATGACTCATCGTTCTTATCACTCCAAACACAGACCATGCTCTGATACCACTTAAACGGGGTTGTCACGCCCCGAACCCCGAGACACGTGAAACAACCCGCCATGGTCATGCAATCGCGACATTCCCAGGTAGTGTCGCCGACCCAAATTTATTTAATAAGCGCATGTGGAAAGTACTAAGAACCCCTGACAAAATAAAAGCGGGATAGAACAGCAAGAATAAAATCAATTTAATACAAACCAACATACTGTCATAAAATCAACCAAAGTTTACATACAACCAAAATGGGTCAGAGTCTATGTGCATCAAAAAGGGGGTTAGATGCACACTAGGGGTCGATCCATCAAAATGAAGGAAAAGTCCTAAGACTACTAGTCGGACTCGATCGTCGATCCCCCATCTTCAAGCTCTGACACTTCTTGACCATCTCGCACCGACGCTCACCATTCTCCACGGCACCGCCATCTACGGCCCCGAAATATTTTTCCCACAACGGGGTGAGACATTGTCTCAAAAGTTCACCCCTCCTAAGCCACTATTAGAAAGAAAATACACCCCAGCATGACCTAGCCACACACCAAGGAGACTTACCTCGCAACAGTCCGCACCTGCAGGTTAGTGCAATTCATACCATTCAATCACATGCAATTATGATGATTAAATAAAGCACGGCACAATCACGTCATCAACCAATCAATCACTTGGATCGTCTCAGCGATCAATCGGCTCGGCCGATTACATGTCATTCAACAAACCAATCAATGCTCCCAACCACTACCCTAAGGGTAGACTCAACAAATCGATGGTAATCACGGCCCCACGTGGCACGACCTTTAATAAGGTGGTCAATTACTAGTGGCATCACGGCCCCACTCGGCATAGCCTCTAATAGGCGGTCAATTACTAGTGGCATCACGGCCCCACTCGGCACGGCCTCTAATAGGCGGTCAATTACGGCCAAAACACCACCAATTTCCACATTTAGCATTTCTATACATAACCCCTAATTTATGCAATCACACTCAATTCGCCACCAATCAAGTATCAAATTTAAATTCTAACATCACAGCAGCGATCAGCACGAAATTCTGAGCAACCGGGGCTAAAAATAAATTTTTCAGTTTTTTTTCGGAATATTTTATTATTATTTTATTCATCCGAATTTCGAATTATTTAAATAATTCTAAATTAAAATCCAATTATGTCACATCACTACTTAACTTTAATTAATCCCTTTTTAAACTTAATTAAACACAATTAAGCTTAATTAAATTCTATAATCCAACTTATAATAAAATAATCTAATCTATCCACCTAAACATGCTTAATTTAAACTAAACATACTTAGAGCATAATTAACCGTCTAATCGCGGATTAGTGAGGTAAACTCACGGATTTAGACGCCGCTTAGCTCGACTCGAAGAGGGCGATGCCGGGATCGACTTTCCCCAAAGCCAATCTCGCGTCCGGGGCCGGGAAGGGGGTCGAAACGGGCTGCAAAGTGGCTGAAACCCACTGAAATTTCTGCTGCTATTCGGCCGAAGGAGAGACGCGACGGTGGGGGCTCCACGGCGGCGGTTCGGCGGGGAAAGAGGCGGAGGAGAGAGCGGCTCGGGCTGAGGCGGTTCCGGCAACGAAGGCGGCAGCGGACGGGGGCGCGGGGCGGAGCTACGGGCTGGCGAGCTGGTGGGCACACGGGCTGAGGTTGCGGCGTGCGCGGCTGAGACAGCCTGGTGACGGCGACGTGGTGGACGAAGGCGGCTCGGGACGCGACGGCGGCTGGGCGCGACGAATGGCGGGCGGCAAGGCGCGGGCTCGGAGGGGGGTGGGGGCGACGGACGTGCAGCTTCTGTTTTTCTTTTCCCCTTTTTTTCCTCTCCCTTCTCTCTCCTCTCTTTTGTTCAATGAAGAAGATGATGGAGACACCTCCCCTTTTCATGGGCCAATCTTTTCCTTCCACTTGTCGCCTTCTCATTCGTCCAAGCCACCTCATCATGAGGTCATCCGATGACATCACTATCCACTATCTTCTTCTCACAACTTAGTTCAATAGGTCCGATTAATTTTCCGCCGGGGTCCAATCCTTTAGGCACTTAATTTCTTCAATCTTTCCTTCAATTCTCTTTTAATTGAGTCCAATTAAAGTCCATAAATTTATTCGAGATCCTATTTAGACTTGTGACATAGCCGAGCTCCCAATTTTTAAATTCAATTTCAATTTTCACGGTTAAATTCAATTCGGTGCGATTTTAGCACGCCTGATCCACTGAGCAGCTTTCAGGGAAATTTTCTTGCATCCGACCCGAGGGTGATCAATCCCCGAGCCTGACACATTAAAATCCCTTAATTGCTTCACCCAACAGACCAGTCCTCACACGAGTGGCCAACTCAGAAGGACGACTACACGCACAGATGAATCGCCCGGTTCAATTGACTGAAAATAAATTCAAGAAAATTCGGGATGTCACACTGGGCGAGCCTCACTCGGCCAAGTGAGGCTCATCGATGGTCGAGGGAGGCCCTGGCGAGGAGCGCTGGTGAGGTTAAGCCTCACCGATGGTTAGGTGGGCCTCGGCCGAGCATCATCTTAAGGGAAGGCCGTTAGCCACCAACTAGGCTCGGCCTTGCTAGTGGCTAGGTGAGCCTCCGGCGAGCTTGCTGGATCTCGCCCAACTAGTCACCAGTGACCGGTGGCGATGGATAGCGGTGGCTGAAGGAGGCAGTGGTGGAAGAAGAAGTGAGAAGGAAGAAGAACAAGAAGAAAAGAAGAAGAGAAAAGAGAGAGAAAAAAAAAAAAGAATTTGGATTGGCTCGATATTAAAATTGTTCCCGTAAACAAATGATCAATTTTTTTTACTTCTCCCTTCTATTCCAAACCTATTCCCGGGAATAAAAAATTTATCAAATGGATTTCTGTTTCAAATCTACCCCTAAGAACGAAAAAATAAAATTTTTTACTGTTTGGCAAGTTGCCAAATGCACCCTTGGTCTTCTTCGCTATTAGTGAGCTCTAATGCTCACTCTATATATCGATATAATCTGTCATTATGAAAACAATAATTTCTTCTCTTTCGTTCACAAGAATATAACATCTTGCTCAAAGTTATTGCTATAATTATTATTTTGATGCATACGAGATTTATTTAAGTTGATCACTTATAAAAACGTACATACGATAAACCACGAATAACACAATGAGGAGATACTAAGGACTTGACCTTTAGGCCAAAGGTCTGTAGCCCTAGTATGCCTAGACTAATGCAAAAGAATAATTGAAGCATAATTAGATAACCTAAGGCTTTGTTATTACGCGTAATTAAAACCACATCTTAAAACGAATATATCAAATGAGGTTGCACAGACCTTGACTTACTAAGGATATCAGGCAAACTAAAGCCCATGAAGGAGGAGCGGCCGCGACTTGCAAGGACTAGCGGTGACCGCGAAATGGACCACAAGAACTCAGCAAGCTTAATGAGGGACCACGGCGAGAACTAGGAGGAATCTTCTACTTGTAAAAGCCAACGGCACGGGCTGTTGGCGTGTTGGAGGGTAGGTGCACATGGATGAGCAGCGCCGGGGAATGGCCTTGCTTGGTGAGGCTGCTCGTGGAGAAGCCTACATGATGAGATGACGATCGGAAAAGTGCTGTGGCTCAATGTCAGGTACGAGGGGTTGCAAGACTGTCACCGAGTTGGACTGAGATTGTGGAAGCGGCAAAAGCTGAACGGCAACGGGCAAAGCATGACTGGAGATTGCAGGAAGTCTCCGGAGTCGTCGGAATGAAGTGTAGGAGTGTGCGTCGGTGTTGTCGAACCGGCGTACAGGGAAACCCCGAGATTGACCAGAAGTGACGCAACAGCAGCAGCGCATGGGCATGTCAGGAACTCACCAGAAACCAGGAAAGACATTGTCAAGAATTGACGTGAAGAATCAATGTAGAATGAGGAGAATTTCTGTATGTGCTTTCTCTCTATATGAATTGTAATTGAAACATGTACAAAAGGGTTCCTTTTATGATACAAAGGTCTAAGAAATAAAGGAAAGGTTATATTCTATTGATCTATGTGTATCAGATCTAATCCCAAATCTCCTAAAATAAATAAACTGGATTTCTTTTATATACAATCAGCATCGTATCTTCCAACACTCCCCCTCAAGCTGGTGGCTTATATATGTCCAAGACGCCAAGCTTGCTTAGAAGATATGAGTGTTGTCTCTGACACAAAGGTTTGGTAAATATATCAGCGGGCTGTTCCATCGTTCTAATTCCCTTTGCTTCAATTATTCCTTCTTGAATCTTCTCCCGAGTGAAGTGACAGTCGACTTCTATATGCTTTGTCCTTTCATGTAAGACAGGATTTGTAGCAATCTTGAGTGCCGAATCATTGTCACAAAATAACAAAGTTGGACCCTTGATTTTAACTCCAAGATCCAGAAGTAATCCTCGCAGCCAGACTACTTCACAAACAGTCTTTGCCATGGATCGATATTCAGCTTCTGCTGATGACAGGGATACAGTGGATTGCTTCTTTGTCTTCCATGAAAGCAAAGATTCGCCCATTTTGATGCAGAAACCAGTGATGGACCTTCGACTCATAGGACAGGTTGCATAATCAGCATCACAATAGGCAGTCATTTCCATATTGCAATCACGAGAAAGAAGAATCCCTAGTCCTGGACAACCCTTCAAATACTTCACTACTTTCAAGGCAGCATTCATATGAGACTGTTTTGGACTATGCATGAATTGACTGAGTGTCTGAACAGCATAGCAAATGTCAGGCCTTGTCATAGTGAGATAAATAAGTTTCCCAACTAGCCTTTGATAACCCGATGGGTCTTTCAGTACTGGATCACTTTCGGTGGACTGAAGACCGGCATCATATTCCGCTGTGGTCAGCTTGACATTTTGCTCAATAGGAATGATGGATGGCTTGCATCCAGATAATCCCGCTTCGATATAATTTCCAAGTACATACTTTCGCTGGCTAAGAGAAATTCCTTGTTCTGAACGAGCTATCTCAATTCCAAGGAAATATTTCGGTGATCCCAAATCTTTGATGTGGAAAAAAGAATGGAGATTCTCTTTAAGTTTCTTCACAGCAAGCTCATCATTACCCATGATGAGTATGTCATCAACATATATCATTAAGTAGACAGATGACGTACCTTTATTCCATGAGAAGAGTGCATAGTCAAATTTGGATTGCTTAAAACCCATAGCCGTGATTGCACTTGTAAATTTGGCATACCACTGTCGCGAAGCTTGTTTGAGACCATAAAGGGATTTGCGGAGGCGGCACACTTTAGACTCCCCCTGTCTCCGTAAACCCGGAGGAAGATCCATATAAATCTCTTCATCTAAATCTCCATGGAGAAAGGCATTGTGAACATCCATTTGATGCAATGACCAATCACGAAAAGCAGCAATAGACAAAAAAGTACGAACGGTTACGTCTTTTGCCACTGGAGAAAAAGTTTCATGATAATCAAAACCCTCTTTCTGGGTGAACCCTTTAGCCACTAATCGAGCTTTGTACCTTTCAATTGACCCGTCTGCCCGATATTTTATCTTGTATACCCATTTGCAACCAATTGGCTTGCGATTTGGTGGGAGTTGGACCATATCCCATGTATGGTTTTCCATCAAGGCATGCAATTCCTTTTCCATGGCTTCTTGCCAAAGAGGGTCTTGGACAACCTCATTGAAATGAGAAGGTTCCTTTCCCTCAGATACTCGACTAATGCAACACATGTGGTCTTGTGACAATTTTTCGAAAGATATATACTTGGAGATAGGATAATGTGTACCGATGTTTTTGAAGTCGTGCATACATAATCCTTTGTCCACGTAGGTGGGCGAGTACTCCGTCCTGATCTCCTAGGTATCGAAGGTTGTGGACTGGAAGGTTCCTCCTCATGAAGTTCCAGTTCGTCATTGTTGATACTTCCTGGTGATGCTGGATGTATTCCATCCTCATTCCCAATGGAATTATCTATGGAATGGCCATCAGAAGTAGAAAGCCGTTCTGGAATTTCGAGCTCGATATTCTTCCCAATGGGAAAAATGTATGTTTGCCCAAAGAGTGATTCTTCATCTGGTAGAATGTGAGCATAGACGTTGTCTTCATTAGATATTTCTGAAATTTCCGATTTTTTTTCGGAATGGGAATATATCCTCATGAAAAATAACATCCCTGCTTATGAGAAAATCTCCAGTTGATGGCTCAAATATTCTATATCCCTTTTGTAAGGTGGCATATCCCATGAAGACACATTGACGGGCTCGAGGACTCATCTTGTCTCGAGGTCCTACTTTTGTCACATAACATAGACAACCAAAAACTCTCAAATGGCGAGTCTCGGTTTCCTCTTATAAAGCATTTCATATGGAGTCTTCCCAGCAAGGACTCGACTGGGCATACGATTAATTAAATAAGCAGCTGTGACAACACAGTCCCCCCAAAAATTGTCAGGAATGGAGGCCTAAAATTTCAAAGAACGAGATACCTCTAATAAATGTCGATGCTTATGCTCAACAATGCCATTTTGCTGTGGAGTGTAAATGCAAGAGCTCTCATGTTGAATTCCATTTGAGGAAAGAAATTCCTGGCATTCACTGCTGAAGAATTCCCTCCCATTATCAGTGCGGATTCGCTTGATAGATCTCCCAAATTGGGTCTTGGATAGGGAGAAAAATCTTTCGGATAATGAAGGACTTGGCCTTTGGACTGCATCGAAATACCCATGTTGCTCTTGAAAAATCATCCACAATTGTCAGGAAGAAACGAGAACCATCACGACTTGGTGTGTGATACGGTCCCCAAATATCAATATGGATTAGTGAAAAGGGAACCTTTGCACGAGAAGAACTAATTGGAAAAGGTGCACGTGTTTGCTTTGCTAATGGACAAATGGGACAATGAGAGCAGGGGAATGGAAGAGCTATGGCCCAATCTTTGATGATTAATAAAATTTCTATCATTGGTAGCAGAATTACACAATGACAAATTATTGAACTCAACAATTGATAAATTTGAAATGCTGGGAAATTTGGTCCAGAAATATAGCCCTTGAGAGATGTTACCCAAGCCCATCAGAACTCCAGTCGAAAGGGCCTGAAATACACATTTATCAGAATCAAAGAGGACTTGGCATGAATTTTGCTCACAAACTCGAGGGACAGATATGAGATTAAAATTGAAATCAGGAACATATAATACGTCCTTGAGTGTTATGAGTGGGCTAAGGTTGACAGTACCAATCAATATCACAAGTGCAAAGTTACCATTTGGAAGCTGCACTGAAGATGGTCTAGATAATTTCTGGAATTTTGAGAATAATTTCTTATCACAAGTAATGTGATCACTGGCTCCAGAATCTATTATCCACTTATCATTGGAAATAGAATTTGCCAAACAATATGAAGTACCTGTGAAACTTCCAACTTTGTCGGATGTATCCAGATTTTTGAAAGTCCTCATGAGGTCTTGATATTGCTCTTGGCTAATTGGCTGATTTTGTCCAGTAACCTGAAAAACAGTTGGGAACTCCTTCTTTCCCTTTTCTCCAGGCTTGCCATGTAGTTTCCAGCAATTATCAATTGTATGATGTGGGCGTTTGCAAAAATCGCAGTATAATTTACCTTTGCCCTTGAAATTTCCCTTTAATGTTGCAGCATATGGCGGTCCAATTGGACTTTTTAAATAAGAAATTATCCCTGCATCTTGTGGGCCATCGGATGACCCAATAGAACGTGGGCCGTTGGATCCTGGAAAATAACGCGGGCCGTCAGATCCTGGGAAATAACGCGGGCCGTCGGATCCTCCTGCGGACGCGATCCATTGTGGACCGTCTGATTGCGCTGATAAGGACCCACGCCCGCCGTTGGATCGATTAGGGTTTCGGGGGCCTTGTGGGCCATCCGATCGCCTCGACAGATCTGGACCGCCCAATCCCCCCCCTTAAAAGAGAGGGGTCTTCAGTCGAAAACCCTAGCAGTCCTCGCCCCCTTTTTGCTACGCCTCTCTCGCCCGTGTGGATTGCAAGCGCGATTCCCTCTTTAGGGTTATCGAGCACAGCAGATCGTTGGCTCTCCTCCTGTGTTGCAAGCTGGTAAATCCGGGCGAGTGTGGGTGTCGGTTCCATGGTGAGGATCTGTGTACGAAACGGCAGGTAAGTTTCGTTTAGGGCGAGCAGAAACCTTGTGATCTTCTCTCGCTCTCGGATTGCTCGGTATTGTTGGATGGTTGATTCTGATCCTTCCAATTTCTCCTCTACGGCCTCCAATTCGTTCCACAACGCTGAGATTTTGTTGTAAATGCTGGCTACGCTCATATTCCCCTGTTTCAACTCAGAAAGCTGTTGGGTTAGCGAAAAAACACGAACCCGATCTAGTTTTCCGTACATCTCTTTTATATTATCCCACATCTGTTTTGGGTCTTCCGTCGGCGGTAATCCGGCCGCGACTTCGGGGGTAACACAGTTTCCGATCCATGTTCGGACTAACTGGCTACACTTCCTCCACAGTCATGCCTGCCGTTCGTCGGAAGGGATTGATATCGTGCCATCGATAAATCCATCTTTTTTCTTGGTCACCAAGGCCCGCCGAAACTCCCGCAACCAGCCCGAGTAGCTTTCGGCACCGATCAGCTGCTGGGCGATGAGCCGTAGCTCTGGTCCGTCGGCCGAAGTTGTGTAAAGCGGGTCGCCGGGTTCAGGTCGGCTACTGGTGGTGAGGAATTGGTACGGAAAAAGGTTCGGTGCAGGAGTCGGGTAGGGATTTGTTCCCTGACCTGGACCACCCAAGCCAAAATCGTAACCCGCATTTTGAAAATTCGGATTGGGACTCGTTCCCACACCTGATCCAGGTGCTCCGCCCGTCTGTTCTGGGTCGGTGGCAGTGTTTGCCCCATCTCTGGCTGGCGGACCTCCATCGGCCCTCGCGTTGTTTTGGTAGCCAGGCAGTGATGAATTGGGAAATTGCCCAAGATACCAAGGATTCGGCATCCATTGGTAAGGGTAGCCCGCGAAGGCTTGCCCTGGATTAGTCTCGAGCTCGCTTGTTGCCCGCGTGAAAAAGGGTGAGGAATCTAGCTCGCCGTGGTGTTGATGCGGTATAATCTGGCTCTGTTGTGGTGTTTCCCCAAGGTTCTGCAGCGATGCTTCTTCTGCAGATTGCTGTACTGGATTGGAGGTAACATCTTGCGGAGTTGTCATTGTGGAAGGTTGATGAAAAAAAAAGGTGATGAACTGATGCTCTTTTGTTTGGTTTTACGTTCGCAAGGTTGCAGCAACAAGAAAAAAAAAAATCTGTTTTGCAGGTGTGGCAACAACAGAAAAGAGAAGCAATACAGAGGGACTTTTGTGCGGAAGCTATGTCAGGATCAAAGCCTGCTCTGATACCATGTCAAGAATTGACGTGAAGAATCAATGTAGAATGAGGAGAATTTCTGTATGTGCTTTCTCTCTATATGAATTGTAATTGAAACATGTACAAAAGGGTTCCTTTTATGATACAAAGGTCTAAGAAATAAAGGAAAGGTTATATTCTATTGATCTATGTGTATCAGATCTAATCCCAAATCTCCTAAAATAAATAAACTGGATTTCTTTGATATACAATCAGCATCGTATCTTCCAACAGACACCAAAGGCACACAGAATACAACGGGGAAATTCGTCGAAGCTGGACTGCTTCGTGGAGATCGCTACCGACCTGCTTCGTGCTGCTGAGGAAGGGAATTGACGAAGGCAGGGAGGTTTGGACAATGGTTCCTGTGGTCGTCAGAGACGCACGAAGGAGGACGCGCAAGACAAGGAACGCGGCGAGGGCTGCTCTTCCTTCGCGAGCGTCTCTTTACGTGTGTTCTCTCCCCGTCCATCGTGGAAGTGTTTTTCTATTCATGGGCGTCTGGACTCTTGAAGATGAGATGATGATCGTCACTTCAAAAACCAACGAGATATGAGGTGAGGGGATTGAATTTGTTGAACGTGGATCATAGAAGATTGAAATCGATCCTCGTGTATATGACCAGACATCTAAGAGCCCCAGTCCTATGTGCGCTTATCAATGGTAGCATCCTGGAGAAGCCATGCAATCGGCAGGTGCGATTCAAATATGGATTATGCTAATGATACTTTTGTTTAGAGGTCGTGGTCGATTCCTTATTTTTATGCGATGAATAGCTTAATAGAATAATAAGAATTTAGGCATCGACACTCTAGAACAAACCCATGTAAATTACAGAAACTCATGGATCTACATCAGAAGACGGCCATGCACGCGGCCAAAGCTGTTGTCCAAATACAGTGGAACATTGTTATTGCCTATAAGTGAGTTAGCTTATGCAGCCTATTGTGAGAAGAAAAAAATAAAGAGATAAGTACATTTTAAGCCCTAAAACTTGTCAAAAAATAATTTGAGTCTTAAAATTTTCAAAAAACATGATCAAGTCATAAAATTTATCATAAAAGTACAATTAAATTCTAAAATTTCAAAAAAATGCAATCAAATCTTGAAACTTCTAAAAAAAACAATCAAATCTTAAAACTTTCAAAAAGTACTAGTGAAAAAACTTGATTTGATCAATTTTTTTTTTAGTCAGTCCTACTCTATACCTATTCTACACTCACTCTCAGACTTTTGCCCTACCTCTTGCAGGGCGTGGGAGTCGAAACGCACTCCTCAAACTTGCGCGTCCCCACCCCATCCCTCCCTGAGAAGGTGGGGGTTTGAACCCCTCACCTCCCCCTTCCATGTTGGAAGGGTGGCTACTGAGGCGAATCCCAGCGGTTGGTTTGATCAATTTGATAAATTTTAAGACTCGATTACTTTTTTAAAAAAGTCTTAGAATTTAATTGTACATTCATGACAAGTTTTAAAACTTTTATTATGCATTTTTAAAATTTAATGACTCAACTACGTTTGGTAACAAATTTTAAGATTTCCCATACACTTATCTCAAAAATAAAAATAAAAAAACTCGGTAGCTCTTAAATTACGTTTGACTGCCAAATCAAGTTTGGATTTTGGTGTGGAGTTCCATCTAACAGCAATCGTTTCCCCAACCTCAGACGAGAAAGAGAAGATTTTTATTTTCTATATTCGAATTATTATCACTTGGATATAGGATTTTTCCTTCGAAACACAAAGAAACAGATGAAGTGATTTTGAAGAAAATCAGAACATTGTTCCCTCACATGTCCAATTTCATCCGACGGTAGCGAGATACTGAATCCCAACCAGGAAAATTATCAAACCTATTCCAATCCCGGGAAGTAATTAAACCCTTTGAAGGGCATGATTACCTTTCCATAGTTCATCTGTATTTTAGCAAAAATTATAATAGGAAAAACTTCCAATCGAATGGAAGGGCAATGGGCTTGACTTTTTCAGCTCCTAGAAGTATACCCTGAGCATCGGCTTTGCCGTTTCCATTTGCATCATCCCAAAGAAAAAAGGGTATCTTTCATAAATTTATGAAGAGACGCTATCATTATCGAAGCCCGATGCTTTTTAGATACGCATTATTTGATTTAACCTAACACAGAAAGCGACTGGATAGATATATTGCAATGATTCTCACAAGACTTGCATCTACATGGCAAAGCTTCTATTTTTATCAATTAAAGTGATTTTTGTCGATTCAAAAGAGGAAAAATGTATATAACTCACAGCTTCAATTAAGTAATAATGAGGGAATTGAGGGAAAAGATGCTGTATGACGTGACTTTCGATATCCTGGTGAATGTTGTTGAAGCATTTCTCTAGCCCCTACTTGTGGTCCCCTACTTTGTGCTATTAAAAGAGAAGACTTCAGCATTACAAACAAGTAAGCACATCGTGTTTCAGCCCCAAACTCAAGACATGGTCTAATGGTGGGCTTGCTTGTGGGATTGTCCTTCATGCTGTGACCCCTCCAATCGCTCGAGCTCTATGGCATCCCTTATTGGGTAATTCCCCTTTCTCTTCTCCTCTTTCTTCGGCATTATCTTCGACTCCGTGTAGACTTTATTTTGCTGTTCAATGGAACATAGTTGTTCGAAAGGTCTACTAACAGCTTGCCTTATTAGTCGGTATCTGAATTGTGTACATCAATCTTAATATTTCCTAGCATTGGACGAACTCTAATTGGAATGTGTTTTCAATAGTGTAATTGTCATATTTTTGTGATGTGGCTGAACTTTGTGACTTACTTGCATCACCATGGTCATGAAGAAAAACT
The DNA here is from genome assembly GCA_014182555.1 of Eucalyptus erythrocorys. Taxonomy (NCBI): domain Eukaryota; kingdom Viridiplantae; phylum Streptophyta; class Magnoliopsida; order Myrtales; family Myrtaceae; genus Eucalyptus; species Eucalyptus erythrocorys. The sequence goes on from CM024602.1 coordinate 31,558,551, forward strand.
CCCTTGATACATGCCATAGAGCTCGAGCGATTGGAGGGGTCACAGCATGAAGGACAATCCCACAAGCAAGCCCACCATTAGACCATGTCTTGAGTTTGGGGCTGAAACACGATGTGCTTACTTGTTTGTAATGCTGAAGTCTTCTCTTTTAATAGCACAAAGTAGGGGCCCACAAGTAGGGGCTAGAGAAATGCTTCAACAACATTCACCAGGATATCGAAAGTCACGTCATACAACATCTTTTCCCTAAATTCCCTCATTATTACTTAATTGAAGCTGTGAGTTATATACATTTTTCCTCTTTTGAATCGACAAAAATCACTTTAATTGATAAAAATAGAAGCTTTGCCATGTAGATGCAAGTCTTGTGAGAATCATTGCAATATATCTATCCAAATCGCTTTCTGTGTTAGGTTAAATCAAATAATGCGTATCTAAAAAGCATTGGGCTTCGATAATGATAGCGTCTATTCATAAATTTATGAAAGATACCCTTTTTTCTTTGGGATGATGCAAATGGAAACGGCAAAGCCGATGCTCAAGGTATCCTTCTAGGAGCTGAAAAAGTCAAGCCACTGTCCCACATTATCGCACTTACTATTTGCCGATGACTCTATCTTCTTTCTAGATGTTAAAATCAGTGAATGCCAAAATCTGGCTGAAGTGCTGAATCAATATTGTGTAGCTACCGGGCATCTAGTTAATTTGAACAAATCAGGGATCTTTTTTAGTGCGAGCTGTCCACAGAGTTTGAGGAGGAATATGGCAGGGGAGTTGCGAGTCCCAGAGATCGAAAAGATAGGGGAATATTTGGGAATCTCTTCTGATTGGGGTAGCTAAAAAAAAACAGATGTTTGCATGGATTTTGGCACGGGTAAATATGAAGCTGGAAGGATGGAAGAAAAATTTGCTGTCTAAAGCAGGGAAGGAAGTCCTCATAAAAGTAGTAGTTCAGGCTATCCCACAATATGCAATGTCGATTTTCAAAATCCCAATATCTATTTGTAGAGCAATAGAACAAAAGATAGCATCCTTTTGGTGGAAAAACAATGAAAGGAAAGATGGCATTCACTGGAAAAGTTGGGCTCTATTGAAAGCAAGGAAAGATTGTGGCGGTATGGGTTTCAGAGACCTCATTACATTCAACAAAGCTATGCTAGGAAAGCAAGCATGGCGTCTAGTTAAAAACCCTCCCACTCTATGGATCCAAGTTCCAACTCCTCAAAGGCTTATATTTTCCTAATACTGACTTCTGGCATGCAAAATAGGGGCAAAGAGCTTCATGGGGATGGAAAAGCCTCCTAGTCGGGAGAGAAGCTATCTTAGCAGCAACCCAATGGGCAATGGGGGATGGACAATCAGTCAAAATAAGACAGGACAGATGGCTAAAGCAGGGCATACTTATCGGTCCTGCTAATAGAGAAGACCCTGAGCGAGTAGACGAGTTAATTGACAAGCAGAATGGCTCATGGAACGAAGATATAGTACAAAACACTTTCGAAGACAGCATTGCAAATGAAATACTGGCAATACCCATCCCGGCCACTTGCAAACAAGATAAACTAGTGTGGACTGCAACAACATCAGGCATCTACACAGTCAAGAGTGGGTATAATCAACTAAGGAAAGCAGAAATCAACCAAACAAACAACGAAGCTTCTACTTCATACCAGAAGCCAAGAGAACTATGGTGCAAAATTTGGAACCTGCGGACTATCCCTAATATCAAAGTTTTTATGTGGATCATTTGTCAAAATGCGCTCCCGACATTAGAAAACTTAAGCAAACAGAAAATTGTACCTGAGTCGACTTGCCAGATCTGTAAAACACATCTCGAAACAAAGGAACATCTATTTTTGCTCTGCCCCTGGACACACAAGATCTGGTCAGACCCGCGCATAAGCATCCCAGTTCGAACAAAGGGACTAACAAGTTTAGATTGGTGGATCCTAAACTATAAACGAGGCTTACCCGAAGCACCACCCCTCGAGCAAGTTGCTGCACTACTCTAGTTCATATGGAAAGAAAGAAATGAGGTCATCTTCAGAAGGAAAAGGCAGGATCCGCAACGAGTCATCTGTGAAGCCCTTCAAAAGCATGAGGATTTCATGGTCTGGAACTCGAAACAGGAAGACAGTGAGGAGAAAGCCCGTACCTGTGAGTTGAACTGGCAACCCCCTGCTCGGAAAATGTTGAAAATCAACGTCGATGGTAGCTTCAGAGCGGCCAAATCTCGCGGATCCATTGCTGGTGTATGCAGGGATGCGGATGGAGCTCTGCTCGGAGGTTTTGCACGCCAAGTCAAAGTCCAATCGGCACTCCAAGCTGAAACCCTAGCTTTGCTCGAGGGGTTGAAGTTAGCGCATGAATGGGGGAAGGGAAAAGGTAAAACTGAAAGTACAATTATGGAATCTGACTCTTCTGTAGCAGTTCATGCGTTGCAGGGGAAAAAGCAAGTACCGTGGGACATTGCCGGTCAAATAGTCACGCCCCGAACCTCGAGCACGCCAACATCCCACCATGGTCATTCAAATGCGACATTCCCAAGTTAAGTCGCCGACCCATTTAGTTCTTTAATGCACATGCGGAAGCATATTATAAAACCCCTGACAATAAAATACGGGATAGAAAAGCAGGAAGCAATTTCACAATGATACACTTTAATAAATCAACGGAATTACAAACAGAGGCCTATAGCCAAAAGCCTACAAAAAACTGGCTCGTAAAAAGGAACCATCCTACGTCCTATTAGATGGACACGTTCTCCAATCCTCATGACTTCACCTCTGCAACTCCTCAAGGCCGACCTAAGTGATCTGGTCGCTCCGTCCACAGGGGACCTGAAAATGTTGGCCCACAACGGGGTGAGACATTGTCTCAGCAAGTTCAACCCCCTAAACCCCTATTAGAAAGGAAAAGATACCCAAGGGTAGCCTAGCCATAACATCAAGAAGACTTACCTCGTCTTACTCCTTACCTGCAGATTAGTACAATTCATATAATTTAATCATGTGCAGTAATAGGGACCAAACAATTAGAGCACAAACACAATCACATAGTCGATACCACTCAGCAAGCATTCCAATTATTGTTCATTACTTCACACAAGCATAGCCTACTCGCGGTTCGGCTATCTACTGGCACCTAGCCAGGCATCGTCTCCCCACCTTGGAGCACGGCTTCATCAGTACGTCGACGGCATTCCCGAAAGAGCATGGGCCCAGAATCGACTGCGACCCACATAGCCTACTCGCAGTTCGGCTATCTGCTAGCACATGGCCAAGCATTGTCTCCCCACCTTGGAGCACGGCTTCGTCAGTGTGTCGACGACATTCCCGAACGAGCATGGGCCCAGAATCGACTACGACCCGCATCCGTTGTAAGGGGCATCCCATACAGGGGCAAATCTGGCTCAATAGCCCAGGACAACTTCATTTTAATTTTCATACAACAAATCCAACCCCGGCCCAGGCTACTTTGCATTTCACTCAAAAATTTCAATTAAAATAGTGGTCCCGGCTTCTTTTCTTCATATTAAAAATATTCCAAAAATTACTCACGTGTGTGGGAACACGTCAAATTTCAATTCAGAAAACTCATTTATACCTTTTCCAGCCCCACTATTTAATATAATAATTAAAATCCAATTTTGGTACCAAAACCCAACACGTGGAAATTTATAAATAAAATCCCTAATTTTTCCAATTCGACACTCAATTGGCACAATTCAATCATCAATTGCATAATCCGAATACACCACAATGATCAGCACGAAAAACTAATAATTTAGGGTCCCGAAGAAATTTTCAGGAAAATATTTTTTTTTTTTTTTTTCGAATTAAATAGTAATATTTTAATAATTTCGAAAAGTAATATTTTATTATATTATTAAACAGTTCCGAAATCTTTATTTAATTCAAAACTAAAACAATTATGTCACATCAAGGCTTATTTTAAATAAACCTACTTATCCCTAATTAAACATACATTAACTTCAATCACTAAACTAATCTAATTCACACTTAAATAAAATAAACTAATCACCTAACCACAATTAACATAATCTAATCCACCCTAAACATCATTAACCATTATAATCAAAGTTTAGTGAGCTAAACTCATCCAAACGACAAGCCGAATGGACCAAAACGACGAGGACGATGAGGGGATCGACTTTTTCCAAAGCGGACCAAGCATCCGGGGTCGGGAAGCCGGCCAAAATGGGCCACGAAGGGGCTGCCATACCCATTTTTCTTCTTCTCTGTTTGCTGCTGTTTGGGGTTGAAATAGAGCAGATCCGGGGCTGGTTCGGGCGGAGGAACGGCGGAGGAGGGACAGCGGACGGCGCGGCGATAAGGCGGTGGCTCCAGAGATGAAGGCGAGCGGTGGATAGCGCGGGCTGGGTGTGTGAGGCGACATCAACGGGCTGGGGAGGCGAACGGCGACACAACACAGCTGGGCGATCGGGCGGACGGCGTGGCAGCAATGGCGCGGCGCGGCGACGATGGCGGCTAGCGAACGAGCGGACGACGCGCACGGGGGGCTGGCATCGACGGGCAGCAGCTCTGGTTTTTCTTCCTCTTTTTCTTTTCCTCCCCTTTCTCTCTCTTGTCCAAGGTAGAAGATGAAGTGGTAGGGCCCACTTCCCTCATTTTCCCTTTTCTTTAATCCCCAATTATGGCCCACCATGACATCATTCGCTGATGTCACACTCCACCATCTCCCACAACCTTATTCCAATTGTTGCAATTTCCTTCTCTGTCGTGGCCTGAAATCTTGTACACTAAATGCTTCAATTCCATTCAATTCTTTTTCAATTGGGTCCAAATAAAGTCCATAAATTAATCCAATGTCACCACACTTTAATCCACACCCTCACTTGTCCATAGAACCTTCTTGAGTCTCAAAAGCGCGATTGAAGGCGGGCCTACTAAATTCTCGAGCCAAATTAGCCATTCTCTAATTATTTTGCTAAAAAACTCGGCTTGCATGAAAAATCTTCCGAAGATGAGTTAATGATCCTAAAATGATTTGTGACATACCACGACTTCCAATTTCTGGATTCAATCTCAATTTTCGCGGTTAAATTCAATCTGGTGCGATTTCAGCGTGCCTAATCCACTAAGCAGCTTTCAGGAAATTTTTCTTGCATCTGACCCGAGGGTGATCAGTCCCCAAGTCTGACACATCAAAATCTCTTAATTACTTCACCCAATAGACCAATTCCCTCATGGGTGGTCAACTCAGAGAGACGAACTACATGCACAGATGAATTGCCTAACTTAATTGACTGAAAATAAAATTAAGGAAAATCGGGATGTCACAAATAGAGATGGGCCGAGCCTTCTTGGCTTCTTCGCCGCATATTTAGAGAACAAAACAAGAGTGCCGATTGGGTTGCCAAAGCAAAACTCAAATGGGTGTCCTACCCACCACCACTACTCTCTGATTTTCTTTGTTCTGAAGTTAAGCTGGCTTCTTGCTCTATGTTATATACTTAAGTTGAAAAGAAATGCATCTTTATTCGACCAAAAAAAAAAAAAAACCGCATTTACATTAGTTTCTCATCTGAACTTCTGGCATTAATCGGTTCTTCAAGCGACCCAATTAATCCCACAATTGTGACCAACAAACAAAGACAGCTAAATGTCCAACAGCAAATCCATTCGCTTGACCATGCCATAATCTTCTTTTGCTTAAAGTACATTTCCACGGGGAAATATACTGCCAGAGGCCAAAAGTTCAATGACCCCAGGACTCCCAACACCGAATTGAAGGAAGGGAAGGACATTGCGAGCGTGGTCGTGAATAGAACATATGTCGTCTAAAACACCACTTGGAAGGAGTTCAATTGAAATGTGCTGAGCAAGGGAATCGTGAATGAGAAGTGATTGTTCAGAAAGCCATTGTCAGTGAATCTATACGTGAACCGTCTCTCTGCCATCGTGAAAAGAGGCTGACTACAGATCTGATGAAGGAAAAAGAATCTCCATGAAAGCAATGTTATCATAGGTAGTCTAACGTCTCATGACCTTCATTTATGAGAAAAATCTGTGGCGAGGTACAGAGCTGAAGCAACAAAAGCAATTACAGCTAGAAATTATTTAATTAAGACAAATGGGCAACTACAACTTGAAATTATCCAATTAAGACAACTGGTATTTTGCTATGGCAAAGTGCAGAAGCTATCATTTACGATGTGAACATGTTCATAGGGAAGGCAGTGCGTCAACTCAGACATGCGTAAAAATATTTGTGTTCTTGAGTAGTGAATAGTTTTTTGCAGCACGCCTAATTTAAATGCAATAGCATGATACAGTGAACAAAAGCATCAGGAGATGAAATAGTACTTGTACATCCTTCCATGGTACCTGATAAGCTCCCAACAAATGAAGCACAATGCAAGCATTAGCTAGGTTGACGAGCCAATGTGGCTCGTGGACTCCGAATCCAGTGAGGAGATTGCCTGGTGTACTATCACCAAACGCTGCGTATCCAAAGCAACCACAGTAGAGGTAAAAGAAGGTGGTGATGACAGTTGCTTTCAATGAGGCCGCCTTCATCATCTGGTTTTCTCGAGGAGGGGACTTCAAGGTATCCTACATTTGACCAACCGAATTTCAAAAGTCTACACTAGTCGCAGAGCTGGTAAAACACCATATTCAAAAGCCAATCCTGTATGATTGTGATAGAGTCTACCTGTATCTCAAGAACAATTAAGGTATAAGGATTGGCAAAAGCAACGTCTGCAAGTGCTTCAAAGGCTAACCATAACTTCTTGAGATTACTCGATGCTGGGACTCCCATGATAGATCCCTTAACGGTACCATCTTCTGCACCAACGAAAGTGAGTCAATCCGAACTTTTCGCACATTCTAGTAACAAGCTGAAAGCTTGAAGCCTTTCTACATTGAAGACACATTTCCTTTTTTCTGATAATTATATTTGGGTTCTCTTGTGATTATACCTATTACTTTCAGAAAGCTGAGACCGGACCCAATAAAAGCGTAGGAGAAGTACATGGCAGCTGCGATAATTGAGAGCCATCCGATACCACGAAACTGAATCTATGAGAATAGTATCTCAACTACACCAAATAGGAGCATATAGAAGCTATCCCCATAGTGACATGGAGCATTGTACCCTCCTTGATGATGACAATTTGATCTTAGGATTGCCCTACATCAATAAATGATCCTCCTCAACCTAGAGACCAAAGCCATTTCGGACAAATGTGCTCTTATGTTTTCAGAAAGAAATAACACGATCCATATTTTTGATGTTTGGGACAAATGTGCTATTATGTCTATATCTGATTACTATTATAGGTTTACCACTCTTTGCGAGAGACTGGACATTTATTTACCTGCCACTGATGACATTAAAGAGTTGACCAAGCGTCAAGAAGATATGAGAGTTATGTTATTTCTTGAGGGGCTTGCTCGTGCTCATTCTTCTCTCTAACAACAGATTACTTCTTAGAGGACTCTTCCATTAGTTGATGAGGTCTTCTCTTGGGTTCGATACATGCCTACTTCATCATCTGCACTCTATTCTATACCTGTAGAAAGTGCTACTTCATAGAGAACGAGGGCGTGGTCCCCATGATCGTGGCAAATCCGGTTTCTCTTCGGGTCATGCCTACAATGGCGATAGGGGGTGTTGGAAGTTCACATTATTGCCATTTTGAGGCTTATTGCTATACTCTACATCCTGAGCTTCGTCCACAAGTTATTTATGCCGATGCAAGTGAGCCCCCAACGCAAAAGGTTCCTAATCGGTCACAAAAGCTGCCTAGCACCATTATGTTGTCTTGCATCGAATATGAGTCCTTAGTACGTCCCCACCAGGTGGTGCATTTCTCAGCTCCTATTACTACTTTGGCACAGACTTCTTTAGCTAGTTCGTCTTGTTTACTCTTTTCTATGCCTACTTCTTGGGTCGTAGACTAAGGTACCACCAATCATATAATCAGTAACTTTAACTTATTATCTGGTATTACTCCTATGTCACCTAGTTCTGTTACACTTACCAACGGTTCACAATCCCATATCACTAGTTAAGGGGATGTAAGCTTGGGTCCCTCTCCTCTCTTTCATCCATTTACCATTTATCGGCTTTCTCATATAATTTTCTTTCTGTAAATTCCCTTACTAGATATTTGAATTGTTCTATGACATTTACCTCCATTCGTCATGTTTTTCAGGATCTGAGGACCGGACAAATTATTAGTGAAGGGCATGAGTCCAATGGGTTGTACTATTTAAACAAAGACCTTATTGTTGTTACTATTCAAAAGAGCACTGCCTCTAACTTCTTTCAAACGCATTATCATATGGGTTATCCATTGCCTAACATACTTCGTCATTTTTCTCCTATTTCATTGTTTATGAGTCCTATCCAGTGTGATGCTTGCCAATTGGCAAACATCATTGGATATCTTTCCTTTCTTATATCTAAAGTCATGTGTCAAGTCCTTCTGAGTTGATTAATTATGATGTTTGGGGACCATGTCGTGCCAATGATATGTCTAGTTAGAAGTACTTTGTTACATTTGTGAATTCCTGCATAATGTGATTATACTTAATAAAAAGATCAAACTGAAGTTTTTTCCTATTTCTTTATGTTCATTTTTTGAGATTCTCGACCAATATCATGTTTCTATTAAATGTTTGTGCTCCAATAATGCCAAGGAATATATTGTTGTTTGCTCTAGTTTTCAATCATTTCTTATATCTCATAAGATTCTACATCGAACCTCTTGTCCCTGTACTCTCCAACAAAATGAGATGGCGGAACAAAAAAATCACCATCTCTTGGATGTTGCTCATTATCTCCTTTTCCATATGAAACTCCCCAAAACATTTTGAGGGCATGCTATCCTTATAGCATGCTATCTCATAAATCGCACTCCATCCTCTGTGCTTCGTAGGGGCATACATTTCTCTACTATTCATCCTACAACTCCACTTTTTCCTTTACTACTCCGTGTGTTTGGCTATATTTGTTTTGTGCATCGTCTCCTCCTGGTCATGATAAGCTCAATCCACGAGCTAACAAGTGTGTGTTTGGCACTCTTGAACTCAGAAAGGATAAACTGTTATAGTTGGGTTAGTTGGCAGTTGTATGTCTCGATAGATGTGACCTTTTTCGAGGATTAGTTATATTACTCTTCTACTATCTAATCGTTGATTCCTTCCAAAGATACATTGTCCTTTGCCATAGCCCCTCTATCACCTGTCTCCTCTACCGTCTGTCCCTTTGCCGGGTATATCTGAGGGGATGCGCTGTCACACCCCAAAAACCATCAAGAATGGGGGATGACACGGCCGTCCTTCCACTTAAAGGACGTAGCCTCAGAGCTCCCAAAATCCAACTCTTAAAAGTCCCCACATCCATTTCGCTCTCGTACCTACTCATCGTTAGTTGAGAAACCTGAAAAAGATTGGAAAATAGAGGGGTGAGCAACCACGGCTCAGTGAGTAGTACATATCATAAAAGCGTATCAACTTTCACATTGTACATTTAAAACTCAAGGCATGACTTATTATTGTCAAACAAAAATATGATAACCCGCATGAACAAAATGCATTATATGTTACCTCAACCAAGCTATATCAAATAGCAAAATTTCTCATTCATCAATAATAACCAAAACCAACATCACCAATTTGTTCAATTATTGGACTCATCCTATCTCATATCAATGGCTCATTCCACGCTCAATATCCAAACTCAAGGCCCTAGAGGTGACTCCCACGAAATTGCGTTATCGTGTAGCACTTAGCCCTTGACCACATATAGCAATAGTACAAGGCCCTAGAGGTGACTCACACGAAGTTACGTTATCGTATAGCACTTAGCCCTTGACCACATATAGCAATAGTATAAGGCCCTCGAGGTGGCTCCCACGAAATTACGTTGTCGTGTAGCACTTAGTCCTTTACCATGCATGTCAGTAGTGCAAGGCCCTAGAGGTGGCTCCCATGTGACTCAAGTCACCATGTAGCACTTAGCCCTTGACTACAAGGCCCTAGAGGTGACTCACACGAAATTTCGTTGTCGTGTAGCACTTAGTCCTTTACCTATTCACAACACATTTGATTTCCTCAACACAACACATATCATGTTTCGATAGTCATCACATAACCACATAAATAATTTATACCAAAACAGCATACATAACCCTTCAAGAGAGGTTTGTCGAATCCTCCCACAACAACTCAAAATTACCGAGTATTATATCCATCAATATATTACAAATAGGTCCTCACTTCCCCACATGTCGATTAATCTTATCTTAATACATGAGTTTCACAAAACCAAAGAAGACATTAGTACTACTCACCTGGGAAAGTCGAAAATCAACCTATGTGGTTATTTGAGCCAACGCACTCGGATCCCTAACAATTAACGGAAAAATAATATCAAAAGGCCGAGTAAAAAAAGGATATTCTTATAACGACTTGCCTAAACTAACGACTCGCCTAAACTAAGCCTATTCGTCGATAAAACGACACCTATGCGCAACGAAAACTCGCATTTAGCATAAACCCCTTGATTTCTGCTACGCGCAGCCCATGCGCCAACTTTGACACGCCATAACTTCCTCCACAAAAATCCGTTTCAAGCCATCTTATAGTTTTTAGAAAGCTCTCTTAACGTACAACAACAAACCCAACTCAGCCGCCCCAAAAGAGTACCGAAAACAACAAAAAAACAGACCCGAAGCTGCTGTTCGCTACAGTACCAGAACGCGCCCCCAACTTCAAAATTCCGTTCCGGACAAACCGCAAGCTCAAATCACGATCCGTAAAATCCCACAGCTCCACAACATCCCAAACTATCATTTCTACAAAAATACGTAGCTCAACGACTTGAAAATCATATTTCGCCGCTCGATTTTCCCAAAATTCCGAATTTCAAGCCCTAGGTCCGAAATTACTCCGATTGAACGAAGGGGGAGCACGAGTGCTTACCGAGCGTTGCGTTACATAGTTAACTCGGCTTGGCGAGGCTCCCATGGCGAGAACGCACGAAGCCCCTTCTTCTTCTTCTTCTTCTTCTTCTTCTTTCTCTCTTTCTTTTTCTTTCTTTTCGCTCGAGCTCTCTGCCGTCCCTCTCTCTCCCCTTCTTTCCTTCTCTCTTTCCCTTTTATCTCCTCCTTTTTCTTTTCTTTTTCTTTCTTTTTTTTTCTTTCTATCTTTTCTTCCTCTTTCTCTCTCTCTCTCTCTCTCTTCTCTTTTCCCTCTCGCGAAAACTCTCGGTCCCTCTCTCTCTCTGCTGCTTCTACCTTTTTCTTTTCTTTTTTGACTGGGTCAAAACCCATATTTTACATGCGCGATTTTCAGTTCGCCAACCGGACTCATCAAGGACGTCGTCCTGTTCAATATGAGGTAGTATAGTCACCGCCCGCATTGGATATGCATGATTCTCCACCAATTAATGCCTCGGCCTCTGATCCACCAGTTTCTTCTGAGCCTAACCCTACTACTAAAATTCCCATTGCATTGCGCAAGGGGACGCGTTCTTGTGTCGGTCAATCCAATTCCTGATTTGCCTCCTATACTGCTTTATTTTGTCAAACACACTCGTCACCCTCTTTCTCAGTTTTTATTCTATGATTGTCTTTCTCCTACATATTCCTCATTTGCTCATCCAGGTTAGCGGCGGGTTATAGAGGACGAAATGCAGGTGCTACAGGATAATGGGACATGGCACCTTATACCGTTGCCTGCTGGCAAATATGTTATGGGGATGTTGTTGGATTTTTACAGTGAAATTTCAACTAGATAGTTCTGTTGAGCATTTGAAGGCGCGTTTGGTTGCCAAATGTTACGCTCAAACCTATGGAATTGATTATGATAATACATTTTCTCCCATTGCAAAGACACATTTTGTTCATGTTTTCATTTCTCTTGCTGTCTAATATGGTTGGACTCTACATCAGCTTGATGCCAAGAATGCTTTCCTTCATGGCGACTTGGCAAAGGAGGTATATATGAAGCTACCCCCGAGGTTTATTGCTTAGGGGGAGTCTACTATTGTTTGTCGCATGTGCAAGGCATTATATGAGAAACAATCTCCTCGTACCTGATTTGGTCATTTAAGTGATGTAGTTACTCAGTTTGGTTTACGGTATTGTACCGTGGATCATCGTGCTCAATTCCACTTCTTCTATGGGATGTGTTCTCTTGTTGCGTATGTGGACCATATTATTATCACTGGTAGTGATTCTATGAGCATACAAAAGTTGAAACATTTTTACAGACTAAGTTTGGAATAAAAGACAAGGGTTGTCTATGGTATTTCTTGGGCATTGAGGTGCCTACTCATGTGATGGTATGTCATTATCACAGCAGAAATATGTTCTAGATATGCTCAATCAAATTAGTTTTCTCGGAGCTAAATTTGTCGATACTCCATTGGATCCTAATGCGAAATTCGATGCAAAACATGGAGACTTACTTCATGATCCGAGTAGGTATTGGAGGTTAGCCGACCAAATATTCGCTTTGCTATCAGCATGGTTAGTCAATTTATGAGTACTCCTCGCACTACACATTGGAAAGCTATGCCACGTGTTGTTAAGTACTTTAAGGGAGCACTAGGTAAAGGGATCTGTTCAAGAATCATGGACATCTTAGTGTTGTTGGATACTTTGATATTGATTGGGCTGGATGCCCTATTAATAGGAGATCAACTTCTGGCCACTGTGTATTCTTTGGAGGCAATCATGTGGGATGGAAAAGTGAGAAGCAATAGGTGATGTCTCAATCAAGTGTAGAGGCAGAATATCAAGCCATGGCTCATGTGACTAGTGAGTTGCTTTGGTTGTTATCTGAACTTAGCATGCCATCTTCAACTTCCTCAATTCTATGTTGTGATAACTAGTCCGCTATGCATATCACTTCAAAACCACTTTTTCATGAACGCACAAAGCATATTAAAATATATTGTCATTTTGTGCGAGAAAAGATTGACATAACACTTCAATACACATGGACCAAAGACCAACTTACTTATTTTCATTGCGGAATAGTAGAGTGACTACTTTATGTAACAAGTTGGGACTCTTAAATATTTATGCCCCAACTTGATGGGAAGTGTTCAAGAATAATTTAGGGTGCTTTTAGTAACCATTCTATTCTCATAAACAATTTTTTTTTTATCAAAAATGATTCTTTTTTATTTTATTCTCGGTAATAATTTCTAAACATTTTAAGATGTTTGATAACTGATCAAAATTTCTATTCCTCAAATAAAATTGTGTTCGTACCATTCTCAAAATTTCTAATCCAAATCATTTTTAAAAAATTTTTGAATAATTTTATTTCTTCTTTTCTTCTTTTCTTTTTTTGTTTCCTTCTCTTCTTCTTCAAGCTTTGATCACCCCCCCGGCCTCAAGATGATTGGCAATCAGTCAAATAAGAGCCGATTACCTCTCCGGAGCATCGCCGACCTCGTCGGCTGAGCCTTCCTAGCATATGGGCAAAGCTCGATTGAGCCTTGGCTAGGCAAACTTAGCCAAGTCTCACACAGCCAGGCAAGGCTTGTTAGTGGCTAGGCGAGCCTCACCCGGCCAAGCGAGGCTCATTGATGGCCAAGGGAGGCCCAGGCAAGGAGCGCTGGCGAGGCTGAGCCTCACCGGAGGCCAGGTGGGCCTCAGCCAAGCATCATCTTGAGGGAAGGCCACTAGCCACCAACTAGGCTCGGCCTTGTCGGTGGCTAGTTGAGCCTTCGGCGAGCTCGCCGAATCTTGCCCAACTAGTCACTAGCGAGTGGTGGCGGTGGACAGCGGTGGCTGATGGAGGTAGTGGTGGAAGAAGAAGTGAGAAGGAAGAAGAATAAGAAGAAAAGAACAAGCGAAAAGAGAAAAAAGGAATTTGGATTGGCTCAATTTTAAAATTGTTCCCGTAAACAAAGAATCAATTTTTTTTTACTTCTCCATTCTACTACAAATCTATTTCCGGGAATAAAAAATTTATCAAATGGATTTATGTTCCAAATCTACTCCTGAGAACAAAAGAATAGAAACTTTTACTGTTTGGCAAGTTGCCAAATGCGCCCTTGGTCTTCTTCATTGTTAATGAGCTCTAATGCTCACTCTATATATTGATATAATTTGTAATTATGAAAATAATAATTTCTTCTCTTTCGTTTACAGGAATATAACATCTTACTCAAAGTTATTGCTATAATTATTATTTTGATGCATGCAAGATTTATTTAAGTCAATCACTTATAAAAACGATAAACCACGAATAACACAATGAGGCGATATTAAGGACTTGACCTTTAGGCCAAAGGTTTGTCGCCCTAGTATGCCTCGACTAATGCAAAAGGATAATTAAAGCATAATTAGATAATCTAAGGCGTCGTTATTACGCGTAATTAAAACCTCATCTTAAAACGAATATGTCAAATGAGATTGCACAGACCTTGACTTACTAAGGATATCAGGCAAACTAAAGCACGTGAAGGAGGAGCGGCCGCGACTTGCAAGGACTAGCGGTGACCGCCAAATGGACCACAAGAACTCAGCAAGCTTAATGAGGGACCACGGCGAGAACTAGGAGGAATCTTCTACTTGTAAAAGCCTGAAGGCACGGGCTGTTGGCGTGTTGGAGGGTAGGTGAACATGGATGAGCAGCGCCGGGGAATGGCCTTACTTGGTGAGGCTGCTCGTGGAGAAGCCTACATGATGAGATGACGATCGGAAAAGTGCTGTGGCTCACACCGAATGTCAGGTACGACGGGCTGCAAGACTGTCACCGAATTGGACTGAGATTGTGGAAGTGGCAAAAGCTGAACGGCAACGGGCAAAGCATGACTGGAGATTGCAGGAAGTCTCCGGAGTTGTCGGAATGAAGTGCAGGAGCGTGCCTCGGTGTTGTCGAATCGGCGTACAGGGAAACCCCGAGATTGACCAGAAGTGACGCAACAGCAGCAGCGCATGGGCACGTCAGAAACTCACCAGAAAGAAACCTGGAAAGACATTAAAGGCACACATAATACAACGGGGAAATTCGTCGAAGCTGGACTGCTTCGTGGAGATCGCTACCGACCTGCTTCGTGCTGCTGAGGAAGGGAATTGACGAAGGCAGGGAGGTGCGGACAATGGTTCCTGTGGTCGTCAGAGACGCACGAAGGAGGACGCGCAAGACAAGGAACGCGGCGAGGGCTGCTCTTCCTTCGTGAGCGTCTCTTTACGTGCGTTCTCTCCCATTCCATCGCGGAATTGTTTTTCTATTCATAGGCGTCTGGACTCTTGAAGATGAGATGATGATCGTCACTTCAAAAACCAACGAGATATGAGGTGAGGGGATTGAATTTGTTAAACGTGGATCATAGAAAATTGAATCGATCCTCGTGTATATGACCAGACATCTAAGAGCCCCAGTCCTATGTGCGCTCATCCATGGTAGCATCCTGGAGAAGCCATGCAATCGGCAGGTGCGATTCAAATATGGATTATGCTAATGATACTTTTGTTTAGAGGTTGTGGTCGATTCCTAATTTTTATGCGATGAATAACTTAATAGAATAATAAGAATTTAGGCATCGACACTCTTAGAACAAACCCATGTAAGTTACAGAAACTCATGGATCTACATCAGAAGACGGCCATGCACGCGGCCAAAGCTGTTGTCTAAATACAGTAGAACATTGTTATTGCCTATAAGTGAGTTAGCTTATGCAGCCTATTGTGAGAAGAAAAAAAATAAAGAGATAAATACATTTGAAGCCCTAAAACTTGTCAAAAAAATAATCTGAGTCTTAAAATTTTTAAAAAATAGATCAAGTCATAAAATTTATCATAAAAGTACAGTTAAATCCTAAAATTTTAAAAAAGTGTAATCAAATCTTAAAAATTCTAAAAAATATAATCAAATCTTGAAACTTTTAAAAAGTACCAATGAAAAAACTTGATTTGATCAATTTGATAAGTTTTAAAATTTGATTATTTTTAAAAAGTCGTAGAATTTAATTGTACATTCATGACAAATTTTAATACTTTTATTATACATTTTAAAAATTTAATGACTTAATTACATTTGGTAACAAATTTTAAGATTTCCCATACAATTATCTCAAAAATAAATTTCAAAAACTTGGTAATATTAGATTACGTTTGACTACCAAATCAAGTTTGGATTTTGGTGTGGAGTTCGATCTTACAGCGATCGTTTCCCCGACCTCAGACGAGAAAGAGCAGATTTTTATTTTCTATATTCGAATTATTATCACTTGGATATGGGATTTTTCCTTCGGAAGACAAAGAAACAGATAAAGTGATTTTGAAGAAAATCAGAACATTGTTCCCTCACATGTCCAATTTCATCCGACGGTAGCGAGATACGGAATCCCAACCAGGAAAATTATCAAACCTATTCGAATCCCGGGAAGTAATTAAACCCTTTGAAGAGCATGATTACCTTTCCATAGTTCATATGTATTTTAGCAAAAATTATAAGAGGAAAAACTTCCAATTACCTAAATAAAAATCGACTCAGAAGTAGCAAAAAATTGTCTTCTTCCCACTCCACTTTTTATAATGAATAATGTACAATGAGTAACTTCCAGAACTTCATCACATGACATCACCAAAAAGGATAAAAATACAGGGAATACATATATATATATTATAAGAGGAATCTCTCACTAGTAAGGAAGTGTTGCTTAAATAATGCTATGCTTGTCCATCATACGCAACCGCATTTACATTAATTTCTCATCTGAACTTCTGGCACTGGTCAGTTCTTCAACCGACCCAATGAATCCCGCAACCGTGACCAACAAACAAAGACAGCTAAATGTCCTATAGCAAATCCATTCCCTTGACCATGCCCTAATCTTCTTTTGCTTCAAGTACATTTCCACTGGGAAATATACTGCCAGAGGCCAAAAGTTCAATGCCCCCAGCACTCCCAACACCGAATTGAAGTAAGGGAAGGACATTGCAAGGGCGGTCGTAGATACGACGTACATCGTCCGGAACACCACCCGGAAGGGGTTCAACTGAAATGTGCTGAACAAGGGAATCTTGAATGAGATGTGATTGTTCAGAAATCCACTGTCGGTGAATCTATATGCGAACCATCTCTCTGCTGTCGCGAAAACAGGCTGACTAAAGATCTGACAAAGGAAAAAGAAGCTCCATGAAAACAAAGTTATCGTAGGTGGTCTAACGTCTCATGACCCTTATCTAATTGAGGTATCAGAGCTGAAGCAACAAAAGCAACTGCAGCCTGAAATTATCTAATTAAGACAACTGGTATTTTGCTATAGCAAAGTGTGGAAGCTATCATTTACGACATGAATTTGTTCGTAGAAAAGGCAGTGTGTCAACTCAGACATGCACAAAAATATTTGCGTTCTCGAGTAGTGAAAAGTTTTTCACAGCAGGACTAATTTAATCGCAATTGCACGATTCTTACAGGTGAAGCAAAGCATTAGGAGATGAAAGAGTACTTGTACATCCATCAATAGTACCTGATACGCTCCCACCAAATGAAGCACGATGCAAGCATTAGCGAGGTCCACGAGCCAGTGTGGCTCATAGAATCCGAATCCAGTGAGTAGATTGCCTGGTGTATTATCACCAAACGCTGCATATCCAAAGCAACCACAGCAGAGGTAAAAGAAGGTGGTGATGACAATCGCTTTCAAGGAGGCCGCCTTCATCGTCTGGTTTTCTGGGGGAGGGGACTTCAAGGTATCCTGCATTTGACCATTTCAGAAGTCTACACTAGTCTCGGAGCTGGTAAAACACCTTATTCAAAAGCCGATCCTGTATGATTTCGATAGAGTCTACCTGTATCTCAAGAACAATTAAGGTATAAGGATAGGCAAAAGCAATGTCTGCAAGTGCTTCAAAGGCTAACCATAACTTCTTGAGATTAGTTGAAGCTGGGACTCCCGTGATAGATCCCTTAATGGTTCCATCTTCTGCAGCAATGAAAGTGAGTCAATCCAAACTTTTCGCACATTCTAGCAACAAGCTAAAAGCTTGAAGTCTTTCTAAATTTAAGACACGTTGTATTCTCTTTTGATTATACCTATTACTTTTAGAAAGCCGAGACCGGACCCAATTAAAGCATAGGAGAAGGACATGACAGCCGCGAAAATTGAGAGCCACCTCATACTACGGAAATCTGGAATCTGTGACAATAGTATCTCAACTATACCAAATAGGAGCATATAGAAACTATCCCCGTACTGGCATGGAGCATTGTACCCTCCTTGTGGATGACAATTTGATCTTAGGATTGCCCTACATCAATAAAAGATCCTCATCAACCTAGAACCAAACAGTTTCCAGAGTCATAGTAAGTAGGTGATAGAAGACATGTTAACGCAGGAATTTGCAACTTATGGTGCTCTTGGACAATTGTCTGCAAGTTGAGTATGCATGAAGGCTCATTAAAGACATACTAAATTATCTGTCATATGTCATCTTGGTGAAAATTTAATCTTCTAACAAGTCCATAAAGGTGAAGAAAAGGGCGACAACAAATTAACAACAGAGAGTTGTAGTTCCATCCTAAGTCATCAGAGGACCATTTTAGTGTTTGACATAAGCTAGCCTACAAAAGTAGCAAAGAAATTCCTTGAAGAATGGTATTGTCCCGTTTCTGTCTCCTCCTTTTTACCCCCTGGTAAATCAAGAAATTCCGAATAGAGCTTCATCTTTTAGTCTAAATTTACAGTTCTGAAATTAATGTTAGCACATATCAGAATAGGAAAGTCAGGAAAAGCATTGAAAAGTGTTTGAAAATTCATAGTATGAGCAGTTCACCTTACACTGGCTGTAGCTGTTATGGTATAAGCAATCCCGGTCCCAAATAAGCTTTCCTGTGCAAACACTCCGCAAATGCATTGCTGCTTCTCTCCTGAAATATTACCACCTCTGTCATAGTCGTCCCTTGCTAAAGCAATGTAATGTTCCTTTTCCGATCAAAACCAAGCATCAAAGTGTGAAAGTTCGAGATGGCTTACCATTTTTTTTCCTTAACCCTGCCTCTTTTTTTTTGCATAAATTATGACTATCTTGCATGTTTCATCATGTGCAAAACAGAGCCTGAAACTCCATTCCTAGGATACAATCGTCCTTATGCAAAGAGGCAAGAGCCTCAGGCCTTTTGTCGATGCTGCTGTCGTGATTTATTAGAGAAACATACTCCATGCATAGATTGTTCTTAAAGAGCAGCTCATTATAGACATATTCTATGTCCTCAAGGCTACATAAAATACAGCTAGAATTGTCTGCCTATATATGATGACTTACAGATTCTGTTAATATTCACAGTAAGGCAATGATTCACTGTTGCATCTTGTTATCCTATCAATGACTCACTAGGGGAAATGGATAGTACCTAAGTAGAACTTGACGGCCTCCATGAAAGATCGGTTTCTGGTGGTTCCATATTCTGGATCAGGGTACCGGTAGCAGTCGCAAAGAACAAATGTAGAGACACCAGAAATTCCCGCAAAGCATATTATGCACACAGGACCAAGAATCCATCCTAATTGAGCCACACTCCATGCAAGAGAAAGAACTCCCGCTCCGATCACTCCCGTTATAATATGCGCC
Organism: Eucalyptus erythrocorys; assembly: GCA_014182555.1. NCBI lineage: Eukaryota > Viridiplantae > Streptophyta > Magnoliopsida > Myrtales > Myrtaceae > Eucalyptus > Eucalyptus erythrocorys. Next base: position 31,578,148 of record CM024602.1, read on the forward strand.
ACAGCGGTCCACTGTGTCCCTTCATAGGGAAATAACTTTTAGGCATTTAAGTAGTAACATCACAAAGCATAAACTAACTACATTAGTAAAGCCCCTCCGTTTGATTTCGTTGCAAGTTCTCTACAACCGCAACAAGTACTTGGAAACTCAAAACAGTAAGCACAAAGCAGAATAATTATTTGGACTATTTGAATGCGCATTTAGCTAGCATAAAATCCTAGTTCCAGATACTCAGGACCGTCCGATGAGAACCATGATTGGTGAATGTCAGAAGTGTCCATATATAAATTGCATCTTTATGGCAATTAAACATACAGAATAATAAATTGGGGTCACGCCTCAAAAGGCCTGTTGTCCATAAGACTATAGTGCATAAGTTCCAACTCTGAAGTTTACCAACAGCAAGAGAAGTTGTTCTGGCTCTGAGGGAAAAAGAAAAAAAAGTTGTCCCTTGATCAACCATAGAACAAGGATCATAACAAGGAACAGGTTCCAGAAACTTTTGCTTCTTCATTTTAATCTCTAATCACAAGAAATCCAGAGTCTGAACAGACAAAAGACCTGCTTCATCTCGATGCATGCAAGCAATTCAAAAAAGACGACATAAAACAGGACATGATTATGATCCAGGACAATCCCTCAAGTCTTCTCAAGACATGTTTCAAGTAATGGATTCGGATTTTCCAAGAAAGTCTCGACTAATAATGAGGTGAAGATGGGGTGCTGTTAATTTTTACCAGTTCTTTTGGGAGGAGGCTGTTGTGATGCACCGGCTGCAGGAATGCTTTTGAGCAGTGGTGACTGTTGATCATCTTCTTCACCCATCTCTCCCTCTCCCTCCCTCCCTCCCTCACTCTCTCTCTCTCTCTCTCTCTCTCTCAGGTACCCAACCAGAAACATAAAAAAAGAAAGGAAAGAGAAAAGCACTTCACCCAACTAGAAACATAAAAAAAAAAAAAAAAAAAAAAAAAGAGAAAAGCACTTCTTTTGCGTTACAATCTATCCAAAGGATTTTTAGAACGGACAAGCAAAGCCCTCTCTTTCTTGCTTGCTTCTATTTTCAGACAGGTGGACTTGACTCTCATTTCGCCTGCACATTCTTCACAGTTCAGCCCATGAGTGCTTTGTGCTCCCACCTGAGATACCGCTGCATTCAAGGGACAAAAACAATGAAATCATAAAAATAACTTCTTCTTCTTTAATGAAAGTACTTGAAAAAAAAAAAAAATCCTTGATCGAAGTATTTGCAAGTTTTTTTTTTTTTTTTTTTTTTTTGGGTCGGAAAGTATTTGCAAGTTGAGAACTTGCATTTTAGCAACTTTACAGGCAGATAAATCCCAAATTTAAAATGCAATTGTATTATGATAGGATAGCTCTTTCTTATTTTCTTTTGCAATGGAACGGAAAGAGGAGCATCAATAATTGTAATTAGTAGGAAACTCCAACTTTCGGCACAGCGAGAAAGGCTAAATTTCATCTAAGATTAATAAATTTATACATCATGAATGATCTTTTAATAAGACATCCAAAAATAGAAAATAATAGATGCGTAAAAAATTCACTTTTGATCTATTTTGTCTGAAAATTATGGATGTTTTGAGTTAAGTTATTCTAATATGTATCTATTTAGATTGATAATTTAGATAGCGGGTGTTGCTAATAACTCACTTTTTATGAAAAAATCTCATTTGTTTGCATTATAAGTTTGGAAATACACGACTTTCAGATATTATGACTAATATAAGGTCAATTAACACACTTTTGGCAAGAGTACAATTACTATAGAATTGGTTTTGTCAATTAGCCTTAAAAGTTTAGTAGCACGAGAATACGAGATGATATTAAGGGTCCGTTCGTTTTGCGGAAAATGGGCCATCTCCGGAAAATATTTTCCCAGAAGTCATTTTCTAGGAAAATGACAATATTTTCGATGTTCGGTTAAAACCCGAAAGTGTTTCGGAAAATATTTTTCGGTGTTCGATAAGGAAAATATTTTCCGCTCACCAAATTGACAAGCACGAGTGCAAGCTCGAGGCTCGCCGGATCGATAAGTGCGAGTTTAAAATCGATGAATTTGAAGTTCACCCTGTTCGACGACTAGCCAAAAAAAGAAGAAGATAGGAAACAAATAAAAGAAAAAGAAAAAAAGAAAAAAGGAAAAGAAAAAATAAAAGAAAAAGGAAATTAAAAATAATTCAAATTAAAAAAGAAAAAGAAAACTAAAAATAATTCGAATAAAAAAAAAAGAAGAATAAATGAGAGGAGAAAGTAAAGATTTGTAGAAGTACGAGGTAAGAGAGATGAAGTAAGGAAAATGTTTTCCACTTTTTTCCTTTACTTTAGAAAGACTTTTTTTTCGATGGAAAACATTTTCCCTAAGGAATTCATTTTCCATAAAAGGAACACCGAAAAATTCGAAAAACGTTTTCTCGGAAATTATTTTCCGCGAAACGAACGGAGCCTAAATTTAAATTATTTTTCAAAGCCAAGTTATATTCTCGTAAGATACATTGTAATTATATATTGTCTAGTTACCATCTTATCGAAGGAACGAAAATTTTCATTCTTCCTCACAAAAGAACGACGTGACAATGGCAAACATTTTTACTGGTTCACGTACTTAATCATGACCGCATAACGTTAAATTAGGAAATTCACTTTGTTTGACTTTTCTTCTTCGTACAACATTTTTCTCTTCCTTTGCGTGTGTTTGAACGTTAGGTCAAAAGTCAAATCTCACGATGTGTTGGAGGTTTTCCCAACGACAAGCTAACCAAAGAGTAATACCTCGAAAACTACGACAGAGAAAATATCTTTCTGATTATATCAATATAGTATCAGCAACTTGCAAAAAGTCTCCTTTCATCTCCAAAAAAGAATTATAAAAAAAAAAGGGGGGGGGAGGTGGGGGGATAAAATAGAAAGAAATGAGGCTGGAGTAGTAGGTTCTCAGCTGAGCTCGTCAATCACGAGCTCTCCAACCGACCCGATGAATCCCACTATAGTGATCAACAGACAAAACATGCTGAACGACCTGTAGAAAATCCACTCCCTCGACCATTTCCTGATCTTCTTCTGCTTGAAGTACATCTCCACGGGCAAGTATATCCCCAGGGGCCAGAAGTTGAGCGCCCCCAGCACCCCCAGGACCGAGTTGAAGTACGGGAAGAGCACCGCGAGCGCGGTCGTAGACACCACGTACACTGTCCTGAAGACCAGCCTGAAGAGGTTCAGCTGGAGCGCCGGCAGTAGGGGGAGCTTGCACGTGTAGTAATTGTTCACGAACCCACTGTTGGGGAATTTGTACGCGAACCATCTCTCCGCCATCGCGAAGACAGGCTGGCTGAAGATCTGATCAAGGAAAGTGCCCACGGAAATGGGGGGTTATTATGAATGCAAGAACCTGATGCTAATAGGTGAATTGGACATGGACATTAGTTCCAACCCATCCCTTCCAAGGTACCTGATATCCTCCAACCAGATGAAGCACAATGCAAGCGTTGGCGAGGTCAACAAGCCAGTATGGCTCGTAGAACCCGAATCCAGTTAATAGATTGCCTGGGGTGCTGTCGCCGAACGCTGCATATCCAAAGCATCCGCAGCACAAATAAAAGACGGTGGTTATGATGATCGCATACAATGAGGCCTTCTTCATCGTCTGATTTTCTGGGGGAGGGGACTTCAAGGTGTCCTTCAAATACGAACCATCACGCATTCTACTTCAGTCATTAAGCTACTGCCTTCTTAAACATTAACTTGATCCCGAGCGCTAGGAAGAGAAAGCTGTACCTGTATCTCGAAGACGATAATAGAATAAGGGTACGCAAAGGCGATGTCTCCGAGTGCTTCGAAGGCTAACAATAACTTGTCAAGAATGCTCGAAGCTGAGACTCCCGTGATCGTTCCCTTGATCGTTCCGTTTTCTGTAGCCATGGAAGCAAGTTAGCAATTGTGAATCACAATCAAACGGTGTCTTGATTTCAAGAACAATTCTTAGACAAAGCACCTTACCTACCTATTACTTTTGCCAAGCCAAGTCCAAGCCCGATCGAGGAGTAGGAGAAAGACATGACTGCTGCAACAACTGAAAGCCAACTCATATTGTGGAAATCCGGAATCTGTGACATTACTATCTGAATTAAACCAAATAGAACCATGAAGACAGTATCTCCGTAAACGCACGGAGCATCATGACCTTCCCTGTGATAACAGTTGGACTTCAGGATTGCCCTGCACCATTTAAATGGAAGAAACGATTATCCTGGATCTGAGCTCTGAAGTCAATTTACCAAAGTAAACAGTACTTAAAACTAGACATGTTAAAAGCACGAAGATGTCACTCATGCTTCTCCTTGGAAGTATCGTGGAAATTGAAAACGCATGAAGGACGATAAACACGTGATATGTGACTTCATGCTTCTGCCTAGCTCTGGAAATAGAATATGCATGAAAACCGCAGTCATTCTTACACTAGCCATCCCCTGAAATATCATGATGGTACATGAAGTCCCCAACAAACACCAACTGCTAACTTAGCTTTAAAACAAAAGAAAGCGTATAGGAGACTGGAAATCTGCAAATGCTTTACTGATTTTGACTTCAAAAATTGTTGAGGAACTCTCCAAGTCAAGTCTTCATGAGTTACCTAAGCTGTAGTTGGCTTTTGTCAGGGAACAAGATAATTGTCAAGCGGCTCAAACTTGGTCCTAGGAGAAGTTCATGAAACTAATTGAGTACACATCCTTATGTCACGTAGATTACAGATTCAGTACATACTCGGGGTCGGTCCTCTGGTTTATATTTTCAAACTTGACATTAAACAGAGGAACTGATACTGGAAAACATTTCCATCCGCCTACTATATCGTAAGATTACTAGTATATGCAGCCTTCCAGGTGATTTTACAAGTATAGGCCTCAATTTGCAATTACTATTGTACATCCTGTCAATAAAAAAAAGTTTTGGATGTAAGTCAACAGTAGGTTGAGGGAAAGGTGATAATTACAGGACAACAGAGGCCAGTCTCCCCAACTTCATCTCAAGAATCACTGTATGTGTATGACATAATTTGGTCCAGATAAAGTCCACGAGTAGCTAAGAAACTCCGTGAGGATCCTGATTTTACTTTTCTTTCCTCTCCTTCTCTATTCCTAGTTCAAAGCAATAAATTTTTCAAAGAACACCAAGCTAGTGCTTAGATGAACAAGGACAGGGAAATATCAAAAAACAAAAGTTTGAAGATAATATGAGCACCTTACACTGGCAGCAGCTGTTATTGTATAAGCAATCCCACACCCGTATAAGCTTTCTGTCGCAAACACTGTACATATCCACCGATGCTTCTCTCCTGAAAAATCATCACCGCTGTTGTCATGTTCTCTTAAAATATCATGAAATTCTCATACTTTCCTTCTTCTTCATTTTTCCTCCCCCTCATATTTTTCCACGAATTTTGATTAATGAGTTCGGTGGATATCCACCTTGAAACATCAACGCTTTCACATGACATCTTTTACAAGCGACTATCACTCAATGCTGGGAATCTTTACTAACCTAAATAAAGCTTCACAGCTTCCATGTAAGATCGATTTCTGATGGTTCCGTGTTCGGGGTCAGGGTACTTGTAGCAATCACACAGAAGAAATGTGGAAACCACAGTAATGGCCGCAAAGATTACTATGCAAATGGGACCAAAGACCCAACCAAGTTGAGCCGTGCTCCAAGCCAGAGAAAGCACTCCTGCCCCAATTACTCCGGTTATAATATGCGCCACCGCAGTCCATTGTGTCCCTTCAAAGAACAATAACAAAGAATTGTGCAGGTTTGTTAACAGTGTTGGCGCGTAAACTATGCATAATGGATCCCTCAATTATACAAAATTGAATCAGCAGACGGCCTCATTATTTATATTTGAATCGGATGTTTGGTTAGCTTGATGTCCTCCTTTCAGACGTATCTCGTCAGGACATCTTCAATAACCACTGACTAAGAAGATAGGAGGACGTAGTGAGGTTCTGCAAATCCTAGACTAAATCAGGGCATTAGAGCTATAACCATTGAAGCTCATATATTTCAAACTCTAAGATGGCACTTGCAACTTCACAGGAAATTAGAGTACAACTTCAATTTCTGAACAGTTGACAATGCTCAACCCCAGAACAAGATTAGAAAATGCAACTTGTACAAGCATTTGCTTCATTCTGTTCTCAGATCATTTAGCCACCGTAAACATTGGAAAAGTTAGCATTCTCGAGAACAGTAATGTCCTACGCTAAGTTGGGTTTGGGGCGTTAGAGCAATAAACATTGAGGCCCAAATCTTGCAAACTCAAATGTTGGCAAAATTGCAACTTCACAGGATTCCAGACTTCAAGTGCAACTAGTTCCCTTTTGTCAATCACAGACCCAGATTACAAAAAAAGCAACTTGCACAAGCATTTGCTTCATTAAGTGCTCCGATCAATACGATCACCAAAAGAACATGGAAACAGACAGCATTAGAACAGGACATGACATTGAATCCTCCCAAGAATCCTACAGACATATTCTCTAGTTGACAGGGCTAGCTTTCACAAGAACAACGCGAAAACCAAGGAGCCAATGGGGGAACTCACCAGTCCTTTTGAGAGGCTCTTCTGATGCACTGTGTGAGGGGACGCTCTCAAGAAATGGCGACTGTGGATCGTCTTCCTCGCCCATCACTCTTTCCAATACCAAGAAAAAGAAAAAGAAAAAAGAAATACGAAACTCCCTTCTTCTTTTGTTTCCTAATGAGAGCCTGTTCAGTAAAGCATCATCAAAGCACGGGTTTGTTGCTGTCTCTCTCTTCTGTGTCAGCGAGTTAATGGACAAGCAATTTATACCCAGTTCTAGATTGTTGATCGTCCTTTCCACGCAACCAGAAAAACAGATGGCTACTTTAGCAGTAGAAGCATCTTTACAAAGAGAACCAAAACACGAACTCCATTTGACGTGGTGACGGTTGAACGTTTGGTGCAGCACGAAAACGACGGTAGAAGCGGCGTCGTTTTTCTGGGTATACTAAATTCTGGGATAGAATAAAAGTTCTCCTGAATCTTGTGTAGATAGGCTTTTTCCCGTAAATGGTCTCTAAATTTTGATTCAAATATCTAATGTGATCCATAAACTTTTAATTTGTTCAATGTGATTATTGAATTTTAGCCCGATGTACAATGTAATTCCTAACATCTTAATTTGTTTAATGTGGGTCCTAAACTGTTCGGTACATATTTAGTTTAATTCCTAAACTATATAAAAGTATTTAATGTTGTCTCTATTCTTGAATTAATAAAAGGACAATATGAAAAGACTACATTGAACATATGCCAACAATCAATTAATCATATTGAATAAATTAAGAAATAATGGACTACACTGTATATTTGACTAAATGTTTATGAACCATATTGAACAAATTAAAAATTCGAGGAGTACGCTATATATTCAGCCAAAATTCAGATACCATCCATGTCATTATCCCTTTACTTAATCAAAATTTCGCAACACACCTAATTGAACTTCTTTTTTAGGGCTTGAAATGCCGCAAGAAACTTTCACAACTTGGTAAGTACCGATATGCAAATGACTTCTCCAATTCAAATGGTACCTAAATCTGTTTTCTTTTCCACGACCCTTATCAATATGGATGGTTGATTTTTCTTTCTGATGTGAAATTGGAAATGGGACATTTGTGGAGGGAAGAAAAGTCATCGAAAGTAAATCTGGTTAATGAAAGGGACATGCTGCTGCTGCATCTTAGGTGGGATGCTAGAGGATTCTCTGAATAATTGAATCTCAGGTCCACCAAATCCCGTAAGATCATCATCATCGTCATCTTCTTTCATTAACAACAAATAATGCTTCGTGGTCATCACGCGTAGGTCGTGAAAAGAGTAGAAGCGGCGCTGTTTTCCAAAGAGTCCGTTTCTTACACGATTTGCTCTTATTGGTTATTTCCTCTTCCTTCTTTGAATATGGGGGTCACGTAAATTGAATCGAGAGAGTCGTACGGATCCCTCTAAATCAAATGTGAAATTTTCTTATTTTCGTTACTTTGGTTCTATTTCGCAAAAAATGAACAATCTGAAAATAATTTTTCTTAAAAAAAGATCGTATATATTACTTTAAATGATTAGTAATTTTTATTCATTCATGTTTATACATGATACGAATAATCGCATTTTGGAAAGAAAAAAGAGCTTTTCAAATTTTTAATTTTTCATAAAATGAACGGAACATTAGTTGGTATTTTGAAATTTTGACTTGATAATCGTGTCAAACATGTTTTGGAGGCGAGATCAGGTCAGTTAGAACCCTTGTTTTCCTTTTCGCCAAGTGAATTTCAGTCCCATACCATTGCCAAAATTGAAATGACTATTGACAAATGAGTTTTTGCCGTGCGCCGACGAAAATAGTTTCAGAAAATCAGCAATTTCGGAGGCACAAGTTTCGTGTCCCCATCCATCGAGAGGCGCAAACCCCGCGGTCCCCACCTTCTATTTCTGTCCAGATCTTCATGGCGAGCCCACCGTTTTCTTTTCCACTGTACGGAAATAGAGACTTGGTCCATCTTCACACCGCCCTGATTTTTTAAGGAATTTTTTTTGAAGTGTGTTTCTCCATGAAGAATTGTCAAAAACCCACGATTGTAATTTTGCATTCTCTAACTATTCACGAATTGTTTAACTTCAAACTTACAACCGTATCAAAGCGAATCCGATTTAGCATACGATATCATGATCTTAGATATGAATACTACCATGTACAAGATACACATAACATGTCAAATATCTGAATATTCGTAAAATATGTGATGAATTAGTGAGATATCCACAATATGTAAATGATGTATTTTTAGCATGCCCCACAACTTGAAGATGGTAGTTTAGTTTAACTTGAGCTTGGAAACAAGTATCATGTCATTGTCCGAATTTGCAAAGTTTTTGGGTATTGGCACCCGTTTAAAAGTTTAGCATTGTCAACACTGACTTTTCCAATAGATGAAGTTGGTACGCAACAACACTATTTGAAAGCAAGGATTGTCCCAATGAGCTTATCCGATAATATTCTTTGAAAGCCAACGCCGTTGAATCTTGCGTTGGAATAGAAGAAGTTGAAAGAATACTATGTTGTTTGAATTTGCATAACTTAGATATTACAATTATGGCCTATTTATAGGGTTCAAATCAAACCAAAGAAAGTCTAGTCTAATATACCACACCATTAATCTAGAGACAAATTCGACTCCATGCAAGATACACATAACATTTTGCATTATAATACCTCCATAATTTCTAAAATATATTTTTAACATAAAGCAATTTTGCTGACCACGCGAAATAAATTCTTCCATAAGTTAGCTAATTAATGAACAAATTAGAAAAAGTGAATATAGGATGGTCTTGACATACAACGACTATTTTCCATGAGATATTTCAACATTTCTTTCCTAGCATTTTCTAACAATTTTATAATCTAAATTTAAAGGTCTTTGCAATTCCTTTTTTTTTCCCAGTTTAATTAGCTTGTTTATGAGGAAATTTGACCAAACTGGGTATTAAACAAGTAATTGTTGTTTTTTATGTAAACGTGATTGAAAGTATAATATGATCTTAATACATTTTCTAGGGGATGCCAAAAAAGTTATAAATCTAGTGTATTTGTGCTAATTTAGTTTTAAATTTTTGAATAGTGCCAATTATATTCTAAATATTTTAACGATTTACCAATTTAGTCCTCATTCTATTGACAATTTGCCAATTCAATCATTTTTGCTACAAGTCACAAAAGTGATGGTCTAGTTGATGCTGGTTGTCCTAATGTCTAGCACTACCATGGATGATTTTTATAATCTTTAAAAAATTAGACTATACTTTCAAATCTTAGAAAAAACACAAACACGCGCACGTTACGTAAGACGCACTCAGATCCTGACCTACCTAGCAGTCAAATAAATGCGTGGATCCATTCGAATGCCGTCGTACGCTACCCATGCGTACCTACCAAAGTGGACAAATAAAGCAGATGAGTAATAAAAAGATGCAATTTGTCTTGTGGCATATATGCAAAGAGTCCACGAAAGTTTGATGCGGACCACCATGTGAGTCTGAATTAGATTTAACTAATAACTAATAAAAAACATTCAAATTATTGTGTTTAGCAAATCGGAAAAATAAAAAAGTTGATCAAGAAAAGAAGAGGTATTAGTTTGCCATTTGGGTTATTTTAAAAGGTTTTAATCATTGAAGGAGGAAACAAAAACACTTTGTGTATGTTTATTTCACTGAGAACTTAAGCATAAAGGAAAATATTTTTTTTAAAAATTATTTCCAAGAAAAACGATTAATTTTTATTTGTTCAATAATTTAGAGAAAGTGATTTCTTTGTTATCAAGGGAAATTATTTTCACCCTATCGAAGTTTTGTGTCTTTAGTCCATGGAAAATGTATATCAAAAAGTCATAAAACAATTACCCATAGAAAGTTTTTATTCAAACAAACAAACATGGTATGTTTGTTTCAGGAAAAATTTCATGATAGGGGAAAATTACCCAAGAAAATTATAAACACATCATACGACGATTAATTTAGTCCTAAACATTTTAATTGTACCAATTTAGTTATCAATATTTAATGATTTGTCAATATAATCTTTCCAATTTTTTCCAGTCAAAATTTACTAAAAAACGCTAACGGGATACTAGCCATCCTATGTGTTAGACAATTTTTACAAGTTTTAATTTTTGAATCATTTTATTTTTGTCCTTTTCTCTTCTTTTTTTCCTCTTTTTTCATCTTTTCAACTGACTAAAGGCAAGAGTCAATAGGCAAGAGTCAATGAGGGCCGCCCTCACCAACAACAGCAGGCAATGTGCTTGGCGAGTGCCACAATGCTCTTACACAGACCTAGGGAGGGCAAGTGGGCCGTTGTCGAGGCTCACCCTTACTAAACCTAGTGAGGGCAACGGTCGGCTAGACGTCTTGCAAACTAAAATCGTATTGACTTCTACAGCTCGTCTAACACCTAGGCGTCGTCACCCGTCGCTGGCAAGCGTGGCCTTGCCCACGGTTGGGGTTGGCTGCCACAAGGAAAACAAAAAATAAAGGAAAAGAAAGAAATTTAAAAATAACAATAATAAATTTAGGAAAATACATATATATTAAAGATTTTTTTTTTGGTCAGTTATATATTAAAGATTAGAAAACTATAATTTCTTGCATATATTAGCCGGAAGAACTTTATTGACAAATCGTCCAAAACTTAATGACTATATTGACAAAACTAAAAAGCTTAAGACTGAATTAGACATTGTACAATAGATTAGGGACTTGTTTGTAATTCCCTTGAGGAAAATACTTTCGAAAAATCATTTTCAAGAATAAATTTTTCCTCTTTTCAATTACAGAAATAATTTTCCCATTTTAAGTATGCATCTTTTTTATCGTAAATGATTTTTTTAAACTAGTTAATTTCAGCAAACAAATGTGAGAAAGTCCAAACAACTACTTCATAAAACATCTATATATACCCGACCAAAAAAAAAAATCTATATAAATAAATTAGGTTATAGATCATTTTATGCAACAGTGTGATCACAAAAGATGCTATCCATTTCATTACCAAAAAAAAAAAAAAAAAAAGATGCCATCCATTTAATACATGATAAAGATATAAATATATGGGATCTTCTGATTTTTTGGTACAACACATATACAGGATTTCATAGATCCCACCCAAAAAGAGATTAGAGGATGGTAATTAAGGCAGTGATATAGTACCAGCCCAGCAGAAAACACCCAAAGGTTCCAAACTGAGTGTTGCAAATAACATCTGAATTTCATTACAAAGGCAAAATTAAGTTAATGTAAATTACATCAAAATTGACTTATGTTTCTAAACATTGAAGGCACTCTAATATAGCAACTCTGAGAATTTCTGGTGAACGTCTCAAACCATCATTCCACGGTTGGTATCTTTAAATTCTCTTTGTAACCAAAAGGAAAAGGAAAATAGGAACCTGTACAAAACCAAATCGTACGGAGCCATTCCCTGATTACAGAAACAATAAAAAGAATAGAGATAGAAAAAGAAAAGGAGACCTTTCATGAACTGATCCCATCATTTTGTGATGGGTCTCAACTGATTTAGTTGCAATCGAGGTTGACTTGTGCATGTGACATCAGACAAGAAGCGAAATAATTCTGACTTCCTATCATACGATCCTTCTTGATCTTAGACATAAGATGAAGGATATGTGGAACAAAATCTAGCCAAGATGCTCGATCAAATGGACCCTACCAAACACGCACCGGCAGGAGCTGGAGATGTGTAACGTCGAACGTGGTGAATGTACATTCAGATTAAAGCGTGCGCTTCTGAACATCCAACCACGTTACTTCCCCATGTCTCTATATTTTATCATCTGTAGAAGATAGTAATTCAGGAATGGGAAAATTTTATGATAACAGTAATTTCACAGAGCTATCGACTATGACCATGTGATTTCAAGCAGGAAAACAAAGTTTTTTCATGGACAGTCAGGTACTAGCCTTTGGGCGGATCAACATGAACAAAGAAACTGGCAGCGACGATCATATAGGAAAGTATTAACATCAACCCTTTGAAGTAATTAGAAGTTCCTTCCTGCAGATTGAGAAAATTTAAGGAAGAAATGTTAAAAAAATTAATGTTGAAATGGAAAGGTGGCGTCTTGCGAGCAATAGAAAACGTGGCAGAGAAGATGATAAATCCTCAGTCATTTTTGCTGCCATCAGACAGCATGGAGGACAAGCCACCATAAAATAAAGGTTGCGAGCTAACGACTTACAAACCTGAAGCAAGAAGGCCACAACTAATACAGTAATGAAAAGAACCGCCGTTTCAAAGAGTTGAAAATTCAAGTCCATAGGGCGCCCCATTATCCACGCAACAACCACACAAAAGGGTATCTGCATTGATGTAAGGTACGAAGATCAAGAGAATTTATGAGAAGGGGACACCATGAAAAGCGAACTAGACTTCAATTATACACAATGTTCAGAATATGAGCATTCATTGCAAAGATTGCCAGTCTTCTTACTTTAATGTAAACTGGAATATAAAAAGCTGGTGACACAGAACCTTTTAGTTCCATCTTTTTATGGAGATTGCATACATTAAAATGGAGCACAAGCATGATAACTAAAAACTTGATCAAAACACAGCTATCACTCTTTTCCCCCATTTCCCTCTACACAATCTTAATCATGGAGCTTCCACCTTGTTCCAACAGGGCCCTTCTATGAGACTATGTCTTACTAGATAGAGGCATGAATTGACTAATACTTGAAGTACTCATGGAAGGAACTTTCTATGCAAATATTGTCACATGCCATTACACCTCCAGTTCGAGCTCAAAAAAAAAAAAAAAAAAATGTATGTTTTTCTCTACAAGGAAGCTAAACCCCATGCTTGTCAGGGTTCTAATGGAACTATCAAAGCCAAAAATCGGCATCAATGAAGTTAACAACCACAAATCATTCTAGTCATCTGAACATCAATGAAGAAGCCAGCATGCCCAAGACAAGAAATGCACAGTTGGAAAAAAAGAAAAGCCCAATGATGCTTGAAATCATCAGAGACAATACAGCCCCAAATGAGTCTCTAATTAAAGTTCCCAGTGAAAGACAAGAATGACAATGATTGACAAGACCATTTAACCAAGAACATATATAGAGAAGTACCATGTTAGAATACTTCTAAGGTATTTTCCATGAAAAGGACAGCAAACAAGACATTTACAACATCTACATAGATTAGGAAAGTATATATTAGCCATCCAAGAAATTTGTACATCTAATTAATTCGTGTATTCAATGTTCAACATTAAATAACTGTTCTTCCATCATCTTCACTAACAAAAAAAAGTGAATGGATTATCAGAAGGCAACATGTAGGTATACATACAACAGGAGGTTCACTTCAGAATCTGCAAACTTATCAACTATAAGATCAATCAGGTTGCAATGACAAATGACCTACCCCAAACATAGAAATTTGAGTTGACGATCCTATTGCCACTCCCAAAGATATGTCCTGCCAATGAAATCATAAATATTGCAAGGGCAGATGATAATAGAACACCACAAAGTGAACAGGAAAAATGCTTACAAGTTTGTCTTTCATCGCAAACATTATGGCACTTGCATGCTCTGCTGCGTTACCTACAATGGGAAGTAATATCACACTAATAAATGCAATAGGTATGTTCCAGGCTGAGGATGCCCCCTGAAAAACAGTCAAACAACAAGGGAACTCTTCAATGATGAACCAAAAATTAAATAAATGTTACTATAAACAACAAGAACTTTAACCACATAAGGTGAAGAAAAAGGAAGAGGAACAAGGACACTCGTACTTCAAGAAACACTACTTTAAAGGCCAATATGATTTGAATATAAGCACTTGAAAAATTGAACAGGCATAATAGAGATGAAAAGCGCATTGAATTGCCTTATGCGGAATAGGGAATTCTCATAAGAAAACTTGAACATTTGCTAAATTTTTTAATCTCCCTATACTATCTGACCCAAAACCAAGCCAACTGCCAAAAAGAGCTTTGGACTAGAAAATTACTATGACATCAAAGGTTTCATCAACCACGATTCGGTAATTAACAATTTGCAGTAAATTTTCCGGACATATAAGATAGGCTCCGCAAAAAATGAACATGAAAAACAGAATCCAATACGAGCAATGTCTAATCTGCCAAGAGTGAATAGGGGAAAAAAAGTTAATACCTCTATTGCATCAACCAAATAGTCTGATAAAAATGAGATCCAAGCAGTCATTACTGCAAGCCAGATTACAGATTCCCACTTAGTGATCTCTGGTTGCTCATCATCAACTTCTGCACTCTCTCCACTTGGACTCCCTTCCTAGTACATACAAACACAGACAAATTTAGCACAAAAGAGTAAATGCATCTAAAGGAAAATTTCAAGAACAACCTCTCAATCAGGTCGAAGGAATATGTTCACAAGCACCACCAAGAGTGGCTTTCTAAGAAACCATAACTGAAACAATTTAAATTAAAAAAATCCTGAACATTTTCGAATTACTCAAAGAGACCTTAGCTAATACTCAGAATTCTAGAGAGCTGCACACAGTGTTATTATCCATAAATTGCTAGCAATAGCAAGTGGCAAAAGCTCAGCATTACAAGTTTGATCTAGAAATCTCAGATCCACCATTAGTAAGCCTCCAACATGATAACTGAATAAGGATAGAGGTAGTCAAAGACAAGCACTCACAAGCTCCAATTAGCCAAGTCATATACAATTGGTATAGTCAGATCAAAGCCTTCAATAGAGAAGTTGCTCTTTCTATGAATGAACCATGAAAACAAACAACAAATTCTACAGCTTGAGGAAGTAAGCTATAATTAAAACAATGAATACAGGTTAAAGAAAAAATTGAATCCAACCAACCTCATTGAGAGGGACATATTGATTTGATTGACTCCTCAACTGATAAAAGAGATAGGCAGCATATGCAATTAGCATGACGCAGCTGCTGAATCTCGAGAGAGCCAGTTCTGACTTCCCAGAGTGCACCTCACTGTGTGTGGAGTGGAGGACAGCAGGAAAAAGTAAACCCATGACAGTCATCAGTAACAACCCCGAGTTTACAACAGCTGTTGACTGCGCACCAAACTTTAACGTGTCAGGAAGAGATACGTTGAACAGAGAGTGCATATCAATCGTAATTATGGTGGAAAGTAGTAATGTGCTTACCTTGTTAAAAACCTGTTCCTTCTTCATATAAACAAGCCCACCTGAGAAGAATGCACAACCAAGGACAAGCAACATATTTGAGAGGATTGAACCCAATAATGACTGCTGAACCACCCTAATCATTCCGTTCCTCAGTGCATGTATTGATATAATCAATTCGGTTGCATTTCCAAAAGTTGCATTTAACAGACCACCAACTGCACATTTCAAATCAATATGTCAAGCTGTAATCCCTCAGAGAAATATTAAACTATGCATGACCATCTTTTTGCCACTGACCGATAAAGCATTTTACATTTTAAGATTGACAGAAGAAGTAAATTTAACGTTGGGCAGTTCTTGAAAAGAGTAAAAGGCTGTCTATTAATACTTGTGTTCATACAAATAATTTTACTCCAACAAAGAGATGCGGTTCTCCAGCAAACAACTCCCACGACTTATATTTGACAGGACAAAAACAGTATAAGGTGGAGAGAGCACCTCGAATTTTACAATTACATTCATACGGGTAAGGAGCTATTGTGCATTACACGTTTATGAGGTCCTATATAGGCCTACAGGTGTAACAAAATAAAATACCAAAAACCATCTCCTATCAGAAACAGCACGTATCCATGTGAAATTTTTATAAATTAACCCCATCAGCCCTCTAAGTTATAAATACCACACAATTCTTAGAGAAAAAAATGTGAAGGGAGAGAATACTGAATATGGTCGCATCATATTTAAACTTTAATTTTCATTGAATCTCACCTGTAGCACCAGTGTAGAAAGCCAGTTGCCTACATCAAACCAGATATAAACATGAGCCTCAATCAAAGTACATATCCAAAAGATAATCCAGCAGAAGAACTAAGAGGCCTTACTCTGTAGCATAACCTAACCGCTCTGCCAAAGGTGTAATACCCAGTAAACTGAGAAAGAAAACCCACCCCTGCAGTCCAGATACAGAAATTAACAGGGCATTCTTGAATGCACTATGAAATGACAAATGTCAATGTAGATGATCATAACTCACATGATGGCCAGTCAAATTATGAACCAAGATGGCTACCGGACCAAATAGCATAAGCAAGTTGAGTTTATTTGAGAAGACGACTATCTTTATACTTCCACATGCACAACTGAACATGTTAGCACTTCCAACTCGTGAAGTTCCCGAAAATGGCCCTTCTTCGGCTGCATGAAAAGGACTTATCTTCTGTAAAATTTTTGACGTGCTGGATGCGCCTGTATCCTCAAAATCGTGGGTTGATCTCTCCTGAAGTGACCCCATCTGTTACATAAAATTCCTTTCATAGATATCATCAGCCATAGGAATTGGTTTTGAATCTATACATGCCATAGACAAAACTAATAGAGAATGGAGAGATCTTAATAAAAGAGGAATTGCATGGAAAGGAAAGTATAGAGCATGACAAGGTCTTCTGATAGAGATGAGCTTGTCTGATATTTGGGAAAACATACTTCGATTTGAGGTCGATCACCGACTTGCAACTTGTGATCCATTTTCTTTTACCAAAGGCGCAACAAGAATCTCCTATCCATAACACTGTGGCGGTGCATTTATGTGCCCCACGCCTTTTGATCGCGCTCGAAAGAAGTCAAAGGAAGGCCAACTGAATCCGATGCCACATGAAAACCGAAACAAATTAGACAAGCGAAGACACTAGCAGGCAGATTTGCTCTCAATTGTAAACAAAAGCGCCAGGCATCCCCCTCAAACATAATTTCCAAGAGTAACCCATCTCACATCTAATCCGGTTTATCTCAATCTACTCCCCCAAATCACTAATCCCCATAAGTCGAAACATGTTAACGTTATGCGCTACGATACAAACGGACCGTTACGAAGATCATAATAAGCCGCCTCCCCGAGAACCAATTTGACCTCTTTGCACGACAGCACATCGAACGGGCTTCAATTCGCCATTCAAAATTGCCGACCCAAACAATTTCCGTCCCCGGCATCAAAATCCGACAACATTTCACATGCGAAAGCAATCCGGCGACCAATCCACCGACGATCTAAACCGACCAAAAAACGACTCGCGCTACCGGCGCCACTCGACCCACGATTGATCGAGCCGAACGAATTATGCGCGCACCAGACACGGAATCACATCCGGATCGCGCCAGAATTCTTCAAAAAACAGAAAAATGGAGAGAGAAAACAAAATGTAAGCCGGCGAGAATAAGACTCGGATCCAGAGAACAGCGCCTGACCTGGGCCCAAGAATCAGGGACGACGACGACGACGACGACGACGCCGCCGGCGACAGGCGATCGGCTGACACGATCGGAGAAAGGAAGAACGAGACCCCAAGAGAGAGAGAGAGAAAGAGAGAGAGAGAGAGAGAGAGAGAGAGAGAGAATCCCTTGGGAGGAAGAGGGGAAAAAGAGGGAGAAGCGGGGGAGGAGGACGAAATAGGGAAGCGAAGGGAGCGGCACCCGATTCTCTGCGTTGTTCCTGGCGCCCGAAAATCCTTTCCAAAAGGAGGTTATCCTATTCTTGGCAGGCGAAAATGGCGATGAACGAAGACAGCCGCAAACGACGAAGAGGACGCAGGAGAAGAAGAAGCAGCAGAATGTTACTGTTTATTTATTTATTTAAAAAAAAACCGGCGGAGAAATAATTCACGACCGACGACAAGTCGTGCCCTGCCTGTCACTGAAGAAATCTCCTCGCAACTTCGCACGAGAATATATGGCCATAGAAGAAGAAGAAAATGGGAAAACATTGAAGACCGTTTCCCAATTTAGCGGCAGCTCCCACGCAGATTTCACACGCATTGCATTTCTTCCTTCCTTCCTTTCTAACCAAATTTTGCTTTCCCCGATTGACTTCTTAAGACCGGATTTTGTAATTAACTTTACGCAAAATATGCCTTAGTATGGAGCTCGCATTAATTAATTAGGATTCCCTTGCTTATGTGGTGGTTTTTTTCCCGAAACTTTGCCTTAGCATGGAGCTCGCATTAATTAATTAGGATTCCCATGCTTATGTGGTGGTTTTTTCCCGAAACTTGTCCACGGATAAGCATGACGTCGTCATTAGTAGTGGTGTGGGGTGAACATATGAGATGACTTGGTGGCTTACTGAATTTGTGTCTATTCGGCACCTTTTAGGTTATATTTGGGAGCAAGGTGGTTGGGAAGGATTGACAAGGATTTCGAGAGGCATTTTCAATCGAATGTTTCTTCATATGAAAGTATATTATGTAGTGTCAATAACTTTTAAGAAAAGAAACAATTCAAACCTGTAACTCCATAATATGTTTATTTTAATATTAATTTTTGTCTCACAAAAAAATTACCAAAATTGATATCCCTAGCATGTTTGTTCAAAACTAATTTTTCGCCTCAATCCAAACCAATATCTCTTATGCAAATCTACAGCATATTGGCATTCCATACATATCTCGCTAAATTGAATATGTGTTAATGCACACAGCCAGCCACTGCATGACAAATCTATCGTAGGCAATGACGATCCAACATGAAAAAAAAAAAAAAAAAATATATATATATATATATATATATATATATATATTCATGTGTCAGCACATATGTATCTTAATAGAGAGTCAACTGAGGCATGCGTATTGATTTTCAATTTTTTTTTCCCAAGATAATAGTTAGCTTAGGTTAAAATATATGATGAGACATTAATTTGGAGTTTTATGTGGGATGAAATTACTTCAGGGGCAAATGTGTTATTGCATTGATTAGATGGATTCAATAAAAGATGACACCACTATTATTATAGCCTTATCTCGTCTTTCCTCTTCTGTAATGCCCCTCCTCGCATAATTACCACTTTTGTTTTTATCTTTTCGTCATTGATGATCATTTTCATAATTTCTCTCTCCTTTTCTGTTCACTCAATAAAGCATCAACGTGGCAGTACCAAATGGCGTGACACATGGCTGGGGACGAGCACACCAAAATGGGCGGGCGTTCCATTTTAGGCCGCTTTGAAACATTTCTCGGCTTATTAAGAAAAATCAGAGTTTGTGGCTTAGATCTAAGTATAATATTTTATTATGAGTAGTGGGGACCAGACATCATGCGCCCTACTTTCGTTTTTTCCTTTCCATGGCCGAATTGAAAATTCAAAATTGAGCATCGCAGTCGGTCTTCCATCTTGCATTTCACGTTAACTTGACATAAACAGCACCCCTATTTTCCACGCTAACTAGAAGACTTACCTATCAATCTATCGTAGAAATCTATGCAAATGTTAGTCAATCGATACTACGTCAATGAAATCGTTCTTTTCTCACATTTCGAATTGTTAGGTTGTGAAGTCGAAAGCGACTCAACGGCGATGGGTCAAATGACACTCCGAGGACTAGAACAAGATCATGTAGTTGGTGTAATAGTCGTAACACGATGAGGGAACATGGTAAATAATCGCCGCTCTTGAATAAATAGCCTTACAAAAATTGCCAGACTCTGGTCATGTAGTTGTTGGCTTCACGATCTGAGGGAGACTTTTGAGAAGGGACAGCGACGGCTTACGCACCGTGTGATTTAGCAGGAGCATGAGGGTGAGAAGGGTCAGGGCGCCAGCTTGATGTGCAGTGCCTAGCGAGACAGGCACGTACGATAGAAGCGTCGATACCCCTAAGGTAACCTGCAGAGAGAGGCAATACTCAGAATCTGCCTTCATAGGACGACAAAGACCCGCTCTTTCCTGAGAACTTTAACGCCAGAGCAAGGAAATATGAGCCGCCAACCGTTAATAACATTCAAAACTGAAATGAGAGAGAGCCAAGAAGTCACCTGAAGAGCAGCCATGCCCATAGTACTTCCAATCAAAGATCGAACTGCTGGATGTATGTCTAGCTTTCTGGTTGACCACCAAAGAGTGCCGATTGCAACCAGAGTAGTAGTTGCAAGAATGCGGTGGTCAAGCTGTATGTCAAGGATGAGGGACACGGTGATTAAACAGCATGAACTATAAGAAACTATTCTCAAGTACAAAACTTATGAAGAGAGGACCTCATCGAGCAGAGTTCATGTACAACTTCAGCATTACAAATAGTGCATGTAAGCGACAATGGAACAATTATTACACATGGTAATCATAGTGCAATAAATATATGCCTGTACCTTACAGCAATTGACACGGCCTTATCATGCGTTGGATAACCTAAGAAGTTTTCTGAAAACTGCTAACCTTTTCGAACATCATTACTAATGACTTCACTAATTTTGAGATGAGTCAGTCTTGCCCCATTTCTATCATGAGTTAAAATATGCCATCTTGGAGGGTTTGCATAGAACGACATAAACCAGTGGGAAAACCCAAATGCACTCCTGCTATTACTTAGAATAAAAATCCAAGACCATCCTATAAACTATTACATCCAACGAACGTAACTCAAAAAGTGAATCTGGTGAACAAAAAGAGATACCTGCACTAATGATGTGTTCTCAAAGAAATTGCGCATTAGTGGCTTCATTTCGAAAATATCATCAGGGATCCATGTATCCCCCATCTTTGGAAAAGTATTGAATGCATGTCCCTGACAGTTAAACACATAAGGATAATCTTAATCTTATTGATAGCAGAAAGAGAAACCATAAATCATCTATTCGCATGTTATGGAAGATACGTATTTAAGCAGACAGAAAATTACATACAGCATCATTTCCTGCGACGAAGGCTCCTGAGATGGCTGTAACACCAACCAGCAAGCTTACAGGAAGGGCAAGTCTCTTAACTTTTGCTGCCCCACGAACCCAAGCTATTGATTCGGCAGGTGGCTCCGGCATGACAACGGAAAGAGCAGTCCAGAAAAGGCCACAGTATATGGCAAAGGCTGACGTCAGGTGAGCCGCGAGACGATATGGACTTACCCTTGGTTGAGCATATTCAGATGGTGGCTCCTAATTAATATAAAGGAAAGTTCTTAATAGGAATGGCATACTGAGATACAAATAAACAGAGGAGAGTGTTACCTACTTCTAGACCACTTTTGACCATCCACCAGCCAATTAGACCCTGCCCAGCACCAAGAGCAAAAAGACCTGAGAGTTTCAGCCCAAGGCGTAGAGTGATGTATCCCTTTCGAAGGAAGTACGAAAATGGCAAAGCAAACATGATTCCCAGAGCCCTTCCCCACATCCGATGGGCGTACTCCATCCAGTAGATAAATTTGAAATCTTCAATACTCATCCCTCTGTTTACACTGCAGGAGATTACATAGGCCGAGCAATGTCAGAAAGAATGGACCATATCTAAATTCAATTTAAACCAAAATATCAGCTCTGTTTTATTTACGCTAGAAATAGACAATGAAGTGTTCCAACAACCGAAGAAGAAATGGAAGTGCTACTTCATAGTATAATACAGCAGCCATTCTCTCCCCACATATACGCAAAACTTAAAAAAACAGCAGTTTACATAGTTAATGATCATAAGCTGAGGGCATTAATAGGAACAACATCATATAAATTAAGACAGCAAATTAGATGTCCTTTTAAGTACTCCGTCCATCGTGATATTGTTATTTGCTTTTGAAACTATTAGATGCAACTCACTCCTATGCTTGACCATACCGTTTAAATTCAGGAGACTGCTTGTATTTCTCAAACTCCAGCAACCAGTCCTCATCAGACAGAGGAGGAAGGCCACCAGTAAATTTCCAATCAGTCATGGAAAGACCAGAACGAGTCAAGCGTGTGACACCACCTAGTACCACCATAGTGAACACCCATGCGGCTGACCCAAAAAGCCAGATCCCAACCCACTTTTGAGCTTGAGGCCCTCCATTCACGAGCAGCTTCAGCCCCTCCTTGCTCTGCAACGGAACGGACGCAGCAGTGGACACGCTCCTCCATAGCGGCAAATGCCTCACCTGTAACAAGAGTCAGGATCTTCCCTTTGTACAGATAGAGAGAATCACTCCCAAAACAAATAAAAAAAAACCATCGGATTTCATTCAAGCAAGAAATTTACAAGAGTAGAATCGCTCTAATAAGAAATGCAAGTAAATTCTTATATCCCTTTCAATTCCCCTACGCTAGCAAGCATCTAGCTTAACACATGCTCGTAGCTCCTTTATAAGCTAGCACTGACAAAAGAGCTTCGATGCAGAATTCAGACGCGCCATTCGCCGACATATAGCATGACAACATTTATCGGAATCACCATCTCCCTCGACAACGGAAACGATATACAGAGCAACATCCGCACGATCGCATTCATCGCGAAACTTGCGAGCAACCATTGACGACGACGACGACAGTCGCATCGAAAAACCAGAACAAATTTCACGAACTAGTCCGACCGGCGAAGCCCCACTCATCCAAAAGGCGACGCCTTCCGGAGCGATAACTCTGACACTTCTCTTCTAATCGGGGAACGAAAGTGAGGGAACAAAAAATCGAATTCGAAATGCGGAGCTCTGATTCAAACCTTGGCGGGAAGCGAGCCGAAGGCGGGGAGCGAGGTCCTCCCGGCGGTCGAGGCGAACAGCCTGTACGGAGGGTGCTCGGCCGGGGGCCTGGGCGTCGCCGCGGCGTCTCGGCAGGAGCCGCCGTTCAGGGCTCGGTTCCGCCTCAGGAACGACGAGATCGCTCGGCCGCTCCTGAACATGGCTCCTCTCTCTCTCTCTCTCTATCTCTCTCCCTCTCTCAGACAGCCTCCTCGATCATGGCCATGGAGGGTTTAGGGAGGGGATTTCGCATCGGCCGACGAGTCAATCAGCGGCGACGTCGCCTGAGCCCACTGGTTTTTCGATCGCTCGCTGTTTACGTAAATGCCGCTGGGTTATCAGGAACGGGCCGGCCCAAAAAGCCCAAGAGGAGAAATTGGGCCGGCACAATTGGACGCCGGCCAGACCCGGCAATGACGACGTTGTGATCCGATCCGGCAAGAAAGAAACGCATCTTTTCTTCCTCCGGTATTAAGGATTTTGAATTTGAACGAGTGATGCGTTGTTATCCTTAACAATTAGATTAGTTGGTTCGGTTCTTATACGATGAACAATAAAAATGAAGCGCTTCAAGGAGGGGAGTCATCCTCATGCTCATCTGTTATGTCCTCTTCAAAGATTTTGCTTATGTTTGATAGTTGGCTCTATGTTCTCAATTTTTATGGATCACATAAACGAGTGAAGAATCAGAGAACTAGCTTCACAGTCAGAACAAAGCTCCATCAGAAATACTATTGGACAGCGCTGGAATCTTAAGGTGTGTTTGATAACATTTTCATTTCTAGGAATGATTTCTACTGAGAAATAGTTTTTTTTCATTCCTATTTCTTGAACGAGTTTCAAAGCATTTGAA
Organism: Eucalyptus erythrocorys; assembly: GCA_014182555.1. Lineage (NCBI taxonomy): Eukaryota > Viridiplantae > Streptophyta > Magnoliopsida > Myrtales > Myrtaceae > Eucalyptus > Eucalyptus erythrocorys. The sequence continues at coordinate 31,602,242 of CM024602.1, forward strand.
CATGTGCATAAAATTTATATTCCCAAAATAGAAAAAGAATAGAAATGCAATAGAAAAAGAATAGAAATGCATTTAATATGAACCTCAAAAATTTTTGAGACATAGAGATTTTTTTTTTTAGTTTTTAAATAATTTTCTAAGATTTTTCTTTTTCTTTTTTTGATTTTTTTCTTTTTATCTTTTATTTTTCTCCTTCCTTTTTCTTCCTCATCTTAGCTTGGCTGGCAACCTCATTGATGCCCAACAACCAACTAGAGAGACAAGGTCTGGCCAAAAAAGAAAAAAAGAAAAGAAGAAAATGACATGTTTCAAAATTGTTTCCAAAAAGTTTATTTTATTTCTTGATTCTATAATAAACATATTCCCTAGCCAGTGATATATTCCGAGGAATAAAAAAAAAAATAGTTGGCACCATCAAATAGATATTTATTTCGAGGAACTAAAGAACAGAAACATTACCAAATAAGACTTTAATCGAAAGAGTAAGTTAACTCATGAGTGATGAAAAGTAATCGTGACATGATGATAAGTTGGAAGTGATGGGGATTGGAGATGGAGCGGCCAAGGAATTAGAGAAATCTAGCAACTTGAAACTCAAAATTCAAGCTACAGGTTACCCCTGTGATGAGGGGACTCACATTGGATTATTGAGTTTTGGCTACAGAGGTAATTTCACCAAAATAGAGGTTTTTCCAACCAACGGGTGTTGTCTGTGCTTGTTCTCCAGCAAGATAGGTTATCAAATTGCGTTTTTTATTTTAACTTGCTAATACCCGCACATCTTGCTCCCTCCAATTCGCATCTATATATTTATCTTCCACAAGAAGAGGGAATACCATCTAGTTGCTTTACATCCAAGAGGTCTCGAGGTCTAAATGAAACTTGGATGAAGCCTTCTAAGGACTTGATTGAATCCAAAACTCGAACCATAGGAGAGTCAAAAATTAAGAACTCAAAAGCCTCACTCTCTATTCTCATTCTTAAAAGCTCCTCGGAAGCACTCAAGCCCGATTGAAGAATGTTGCGTAGTTTGACCGAGCGTGTAAGACTCGAGACACCGTAGGGACAGCCTGTGTGTAGAGAAACATGAGATTAAGGGGTGCATTTGGTAATTAATTAATTATTGGGAGTAATTTCTAATCATAAATGATTTTTTTTTATTTTTTTTCGAGAATAATTTCTAAACATTTAAAAGTATTTGATAACCATCCAAAATATCTATTCTTGGAATAGAATTGCATTTGACATCATCCTCAAAATTTCTAATACAAACCATTTTTTAATTTTTTAATAATTTTATTAGTTTTTCCTTTTTTTCTTCTTTTTTTTTTTTTTTTTGGTAAAGTAAATAATATTTTTCTTTTATTTCTCTTCTTCTTCAAATTTTGGCCGCCGCTAGCCTCGGGATGATTTATGACTAGCGAAGGTCAGTGACCTCGCCGAAGCATCACCAACCCTTGGCAAGGCTTGATTGAGCCTTAGTTGGGTGAGTTCGATCTCACCAAATCTAGGCAAGGTTGAGCCTCCCCTAGCCAGGCGAGCCTCTGACAAGCTTGCCAAATCTTGCCCTAGCCTAGTGAGCCTCCAGCGAGCTTGCCAGACATCGCCCAACCTATTATCAGTGAAAGGCCAACGATGGCGGTGGTGGAAGAAGAAGAGAAAATAAAGAAAAGAAAAAAAGAAAAATAAATTTAGATTGGCTTGATTCCGGAAGTGTTCTCAAGAATAAAGATATTACTTTTTCTCCGCTACCTATACCCAAGTCACCAAAGCCCCAAAAATGCATGTCTATTTTGGGGGGAAAAGGGTCAATTTTCCTACCAAATAGTGGATTATACTTTCAAGGTCTTTCTCAGATTTTAGCCAAACACCGAAAAGTATAGTAATTTTTCTTGGAAAATGGCCATGAAATAAACAAAACCTACAAATACCAGGAACTGTGAAAAAAATAAACAGTTTTTTTTTTCTCTATACATTTTAAATATAGTAGGAACCCCTTCTCCATAATAATATATTGTCCCTCTTCTTTATTGGGAATCAACCCCTTAGTTATAATAACGGATTTAATTTAACATTTAGTTCGTGGATGTGGGCAGACACTTTGCAATTTTAACTTTATTGATTGAGTCGTTATTTTGATGAGGTTAGTCGATTTCGATTGTGTTTATGTATCAAGTTTCTCATTTGGAAAAGAAAGAATTGCCCCTTCAATTGAGTTACAAAAGGGCAGATGAATATCACGTAAACAACATTACAATTATATGTGGGCGTACAGGTACTCGATTTGAGTAATTGATGCTACCAAAAATACTTTCCCAATAACTAATGTGAATTATAAAAAAAAAAAAAAAAAAAAAAAAAAAACCTTTTATCACTGTTTATTTCGCGGAAAATGTATCATTTTTTAAAAATATTTTTTAGAAAATCACCTTCTAAGAGAATAACGATATTTTCTAGTATTTGACTAAATCTGAAAAAGATCTGAAATTTGTTTTTTATCATTTGATAAGGAAAATTTGATGAAAAATTATTTAAAAAAATTGTATTTTTAATATTTAACTTTTTAATATTATTTTTTTCCTTTTTCTTTTCATTTTCTTTTTATTTATTTTTTTTCCTTTTTCTTTTTCCTTCCACAATACTTATCCAGATTTGGGAAGCCCTCGTTAAGGGTCCATTCATTTTGTGGAAAATAAGCCATTTCCGGAAAATATTTTCCCGTAAGTCATTTTTCGGGAAAATGAAAATATTTTGTGGTGTTCGCTTAATACCGAAAATATCTCGGAAAATATTTTCCAATGTTCGATAAAGATAATATTTTCTAAGACTTCACCACTTAGGCATGCATCATCCATTGATCTTGAAAGCTTGTTTTTTTATTAAAAATAATCGCTTATGTTGTTTACAAAAATAAATAAATGAAAAACGTCCTTATCTTCTAAAAAAATATCATATAAATTATTGTTGATATTAAAATAAAAAAAATTAGTTTAATCAATTATTTAAAGAAAAAATCATTCATTTTGAAAAAATATTCGCCCAACTAGTAAGAGCTAACTCGCTTGCGTGGAATTGAGTAAAATTATTGAAGAAGATGAATAGAACTTAGACACAAAGGGATAGGTAGGGCAAAGACCTAGACTAACCGTTTGATTTGATTGATTTGTGTGTTTCATCGGACAATAAACTGTGGGTGATACAAGCAAAACCAACCGATTCTACCCACCCACAGCATGTCCCTCTCCCTAATTTTCAATGATCTGTTTTAATTACGTGTGAAAATCCAATTTCTAATGACATTCCACGATGGACCTACTTAAGCACCTTTCGCTCTACTTCATACTAAATTAGCAGACTCATTTTGAGCAAATATATGAAATTTTCAGAAGTAACTTCTTCCACACGTCTAAGTTGACAAGACGCATTTAATTGAATTTATATTAGGTGCTTTGCATTTGATCTCAATACGTCTCTCCTTAGATGTCTCACATATAGTCTATCTTAACTCAAACTATCAACGGCTAAGATATACTGCAAGGAGCGAGTGACTATTTTCTTTCTAAAGAGGTATCGGATTAAGCATGCCTTTGACGGAATTAATGATTAGACAAGGGTTAAGATTTCAAAGATCTAAGACTGGGGACCTCAAGTGAGAATAAAAACGTTTTTATTTTTCTTTGCATGTCCCAAAAATGGTTGCTTTAGATTTTGCTTGTCCAAGTTCTCAATTCATCTTGATACAATTTGGTGGGCTCCCCAGAAGTTGGGTGGAGAGCAGACAAAAATTGATCATTGACATCGACTGTACCCATTTGAGGACAGTCCATGTACATATACGTGGATTGCACTCTACCCAAATTATGCATTTTTTTTTGTCTATTTAATTTTTAATATCAAGAAAGTTATTCCATCGCATGGACCCATGTATACCCATCGGATAAATTATTTTACACTGCAAAAGAAAAAGGAAAAAAAACAAGAAGATGCGTCCAACTGTCTTCTGCTGGTCTCTCCCTTAGAAAATATCTCCTGTACTCAAGGCAGTTGATTGGGGATAATATTATAATTCCCCCTATAACATAATAAATTTAACATAAGTAAGTTGGCACTTAAGTTATTAGACAGATAAGCAATCATTGTCATTCCATGCACCTACATTGGCTCCTAAAATATAATATGCATTTAGCCGTTTGTTGCATCTTAACTTTCAGATAAATGATTGTGCATTTGATTTCAAATAGATATCATATTTAAGATGCCTCGAGTTTGATTCATTACATTTATTTCACCATTTTTACTAAGTTTTCTCTCATTGCGTGGGATCTATTTCCATAATTTATTTACTAACACACATTGAATTCCCATGTGTAAATAAAGTTAACATTCTCATCTAAGTCGCATTGAGGCATAAGATTTATTATGTGCAGCCCTTTAATTGCTTAAATTTTTATAACAAAATTCACTCAACTCTCCTTATACTCTGGAGCAAGAATTTTCTCATGCAAGAGAGGAAACTCTGAAAAGAAAAAATCTCATTGAGAAAAAAGAAATTGAAAAAGAGCAATAGGGAATAATGCATTCATTTTAACTAATGAAGTTAGCCATTGAATCTAATAATTACTATGTTGGAATATTCATCCGAACACGACGTACAGATGAAAAGGAGTCAATCGCCATGATTCTCTAGCTAATTTAATAGTCACTATGCTCATCATGATTATTCAATCCAAATGGACAATTTTGTGGGGCAGCAAATCTCCCATTTCCTAGTCAAATAAAAAAAAATGGTGTAGGGGAAAAAAGCAATCTCATAATGATACACTAATAGAAAACAAGTTTACTTCTTTGTTATTACATGATGAAAAATAACTCAAAAGCGTCACTCACTCAATATTGAAACGGGGGATAATTATCCAAAAAGTCTTAAACCTATTATATGGAAGTCAATTCAGTCTTAAATATTTTAATTATACTAATTTAGTTCTAAATGTTCTCATATAAATTTTTTTTTATGGCAATTTAATCATAAACCTTTTGAAAATTTGTCAGTCTAATCCTAAATCTATTATTTAAATTTTTTGTTGTCAAAAAATTTAAGACTAAATTGATATAGTGAAATTATTTAGGACTAAATCAGTAAATCATCAAAAATTTTAATTTTAAATTTATGTAATTAAAAAATTTAAAATTAAATTGATATCCATATCATAAATTTATGAGTTTGGAAATAACTTTCTCGCCAAATGGGACTTGCTCAAGCAGAAGTCTTCTAGAAACCATTCCTCGTGGCGATCTTCCTCCACACATGAAGCTCATCAACTTCATCCTAAGAAAAAGACATAAAAGATAGCATTAATTTCGGACAGCCGTAGGGGCTTCTGGATGCCTTGGAAACATGGATAGAGCGCCTAGTGTACGATTCGAGCGGATTGTATATCCAAATCCGTTCCCCGTATTTCGTATGGTGTTTCTTGTCGTATTGGTGCGCTCGAGACATATACACCATTTATAAATAAAATAATGATATGAAATACATAAATTAATATTATAATTTATCATTTTATGGGATTGATTTAATATAGGGAGCTATAAATTTTTTTAATTAATATAATATGAAATTGACTAATGCAGTCCGAATTGAGTTCGGCCTATAATAAGAGGATTCGATTGAAAATTTTATTAATAATACTAAAATCTCTCATTTAACTCTAATATATAAATAACCTCACATAAGGAGTATTTATTGAACGTTAAGGGTGAGGGATGGTTTCATTGAGCCAATAATACAAAAGGTAATAGAGGAAAAGTTTTTTAGTTTAAAATCTTCGTTATTTCGCATTAAGAATGATAGATTCCAAATTAAGTATGTAAAACTCTCTACTTAATTATATGTATTCTTATATCTAGCTATGAAGATCTCAGGATGTGCTTTCGCTACTTAAATCATTGCATTATAAACACTCTCATTGATCTTCCATTGACTACAATGATTTTAAGAACATTAGTTTTACATGAGCTAGGACTGCGCATCTTCTCTAAATTTTTCTAGACCTTGCAATATGCACACTGTCACATTGAAACTATTCTAGACAATTAACCCGTGGCGATCTTCCTCCATATATGAAGCTCATCAACTTCATCCTAAGAAAAAGTTATAAAGACAGCATTAATTTCGGATCTACTTTCATAATTTATTTATTAACACACATTGAATTCCCATGCGTACATAAAGTTAACATTCTCATAAAAGTCGCATTGAGACATAAGATTTATTATGCGCTGCCCTTTAATTGTTTAAATTCTTATAACAAAATAGACTCAACTCTCCATATACGCTGGAGCAAGAATTTCTCATACAAGAGAGGAAACCTTGAAAAGAAAAATCTCATTGAGAAAAAAAATTGAAAAATAGCAATAGGGAATAATGCATTCATTTTAACTAATGAAGTTAGCCATTGAATTTGATAATTACTATGTTGGAATATTCATCTGAACGCAACTTACAAATAAAAAGGAGTCAATCGCCATGATTACTCTAGCTAATTTAACATTCACTATGCTCATCATGATTATTCAATCCAGCCATGGACAACTTTGTGGGGGCAGCAAACCTCCCATTTCTTTATTATTACATGATGAAAAAGAACTCAAAAACATCACTTACTCAATACTGTACTGGGGAATAATTATCCAAAAAGTCTTAAACCTATTATATAAAAGTTAATTCGGTTCTAAACATTTCAATTGTATTAATTTAGTTCTAGATGTTTTTATATAAATCTTTTTTTGTGGCGATTTAATCATAAACCTTTTAAATTTGTCAATCTAATTCTAAACCTATTATTTGAATTTTTCGTCGTCAGAAAATTTAAGATTAAATTGATACAATGAAAATGTTCAAGACTAAATCAGTAAATCATTAAAAAGTTTAGTTTTAAATCGATGCAATTAAAAAGTTTAAAATTGAATTAATATTAATACAATGAATTTATAATTTTTTTTTATATAATTTTCTAGCCAAATGGGACTTACCTCAAGCAGAAGTCTTCTAGAAACCATCCCACGGGCCGATCCTCCTCCACACATGAAGCTTCATCAACTTCATCCTAAGAAAAAGACATAAAAGACGGCATTAATTTCGGACAGCCGTGGGGGCTTCTAGATGCCTTGGAAACATGGATAGAGCGCCTAGTGTACGATTTGAGCGGATCAAACCCCTTCACAGTATTCCATATGGTGTTTCTTGCTGTGTCGATACGATCGAGGTATACACATCATTTATATAAAAAAAGTGATAAAATAATATAAATTAATATTATAATTTATTATTTTATAGAATTGATATAATATAGTGAGATATAAAATTTCTTAATTAATGTAATATGAGATTGACTAATGCGGGACGAATTGAGTCCGACCCATTATGAAAGAATTTGACTGAAAATTTTATTAGTAATACTAAAATCTCTCATTTAACCCCGACGCATAAACAACCTCACATAAGATATGTTTACTGAATACTAAGAATGAGGAATCGTTTCATTAAGCCAATAATACATAAGATAGTAGAGGAAAAGTTTTTGAGTCCACACTAAGAATGATACATTCCAAATCAAGAACGTAAATCTCTCTACTTGATTATATATGTTCTTGTTTCTAACTATGAAGATCTTAGGATGCGCTTTCGCTACTTAAATTATTGCATTATAAACACTCATTGATCTTCCATTGACTACAATGATTTTAAGAACATTAGGTTTACCTAAGCTAGCACTACACATCTTCTCTAAATTTTTCTAGACCTTGCACTATGCACCCTGTCACATTGAAACTATTCTAGACAATCACGTGCCCAAGAGTTTACAAATGGTCAAAATTTTGTTTTGAGGAGCTTGGTTGGTCTTGCACAGAAGAAAGCACGATGAAAGGCCATAGCTCGTGTTGATGAACATAATTATATTGGAGAGAGCTCATTCTATACTCTCCAATGTCGGGTTAAATGAAGATTTTCCAACTGAAGCAGCGAATGCTACTTGCTGGTTAGTGAATAGATCACTTTCACCAACAATCGATTACAAAATTTCCGAGGAAACCCGGTTAGGTAAGCTTGCTTATTACACCTAACTAAGAGTATTCGATTGTCCCCTGTGCTAGTGAGAGTGATGACACGTTGGAAATGGGGTTGAGGAAATGCATGATCCAAGGGTACGCGCATGGAGGGAAGGAATATAGGTTTGTGGTTAGCTGAGGAAGGTTCATTTGGGTTTATCTTTAGTGGAGAGGCTACCTTCAACGAAGTTGCTCAATTTCAACGTTGATTTTTGTTGGTAATTTTCTTTGCTTGCATCAGACTTGAATGGTAAGATTAAGTAGTTTCCGTTTTATTCCACAACAATAACAATGGAAGTAGTGAAATTAACAAACAAAATTAACCATTGCCATCAAGCTAGGTGCACAAAATCAATCCTTATTTCTTTTCTCTCTAATTTAAGTGGATTTTGCTGCAACATGGTATTGTCAAGTGAACTTTCCATCCTTTCACATTGTAATTATGAAATCCACTTCAATGATAAAGTATATCCGGATTAGTGTGTTCATAGGGAAAGAAGGGGAATTTTTTTTTTTTTAATCTAAATGGAGCATCTATAGCTTAATAAGAGTTATAACAGTATTTGAATTATTTGAATTATTTGACCTCTTGTCAGTTAAAAACTTCAGAAAAGTCAAGTGTTATTATCCCCAAACTTCTTTCCATCAATTTCTTTTTTCTATTTCAATAATCAAAGGTAAATGTAATAGGATAAATACAATTATCAAAATTTCACTAGAGCACGACACGTAAATAAAAAAGAGTCAATCACGGCCACCACTAACTCTCTCAATAGATATACATGAGCATACTAGCTAATTCAATTGTCAAGAACATCACGATTGTCAAAGCGAACCAAAGACGTATCATTGAATTTTGTCGGGGGATGTTTCCCCATTTCATCGTCTATAAAGCGCATAAAAGCAGGGGGCAGAAAAGAAAAAAGAGCCATTGACGCCATCCTCATAGTGATCTACTAATAAAAAGCAAATTTACTTTTTCATCGCTCACTCAACACTGCAGTGGTTGTGATTTGGATGGGTTGTCCTTTTGTGAAGGCAGAAGATGGAATCTACTGGGAAGGAAGTCTTCTAGAAACCTTTCCACGCGGCCAATTATCTACGCATGAAGCTAGAGACACTAACGTCTTCATAAAAATTTTTAAAAAAATGACATAGCAGACAAAGTTAACTTCATCTCGCTGTCCATTCGGGCAGCAGTGGGGGCTTCTAGATAGATACCTTGGAATATAAGGTCCCACAGCTGTACAAAGTTGTAAAAATTGTGTTAGAAAGTGCTCGCTCTTTACTCTCCAGTGATGGGTTAGGTAAAGATTTTTGAGTCAAGGTAGAGAAATAGCGCTCGTTGATTAATGAATAGATCACTTTTGTAGCAAATAATTTGGAAAACTCCTAAATAAATATGATCGGTGAAATCTACTAGTTATGTTGAATTTGGATTGTTTGGTCCGCTTGCTTTTGTTCTTGTGAGTGGTAACCCGCCAGAGACGGAGATAAGAATATGCATGCTAATGAAGGGCTACAGATTGTGATGCACTTGGAAAGATTCTCTCGAGTTTTTGTTCAATAAAGAGTTACCTTTCACAAATTTGTTCTGTTTCGGATTTGGAGTAAAGGATTGACTGCAGAGAAATATTTGTCAATATTCAAAAATAGGTGAAACAATGGGAATAATGCATTCATTTTAATTAATGAAATTAGCCATTGCAATCATGCTAGGTGCCTAAATCAATCCTTAATTTGTTCATTTAAGTGGATTTTGATGCAATAAGGTATTATCTAGGTAACTCTTTATCATTTTCTATTGCAATTCCAAGTCTAGTTTGATGACAAAGTAAAGTATCACCGAATTAGCTTGTCAAATACAGGGAAAATGGGGTAAAATTCTTATCCAAATAAAGCATCTTCAGCTCAATTAGAGTTATCATGGTAATAGAACGATTTGATTTTTTTCTTTGATTAAGAATTTCAAATGAGCCACATGTAATCGGTCTGAAATATCTTTCCATCAAATTTCTTCCTTTCTTATCAAAAGTATACGTAATCCGATGATTGTTACTTTGAAAAATTCACGGCTGCGTGGCTCGTTGACTGCAATACTTTACTCTTAATGGATATATTTGATAATGCTATTTAAATCCAATTGTCAATAAACATTATAGTTTTTAAGGATAGAGTAGCACCCAATGGCTCCACCCTCGTTGGGGAAGCCGAAATCGGAATCTAGGGAAAGAGGAAGTCTTCTAGAACCCTTCCCACGTGGCAATCTGTGTCCCCATGAGGCTACAGACATTTTTTTTTTTTAGAGGCTACAGACATTAACGTCATCATAAATACAAAGAATGACATTAACTTTCATCTCACTGGCATGTTCCGCGCCTAATGCCGAAGTTAAGCAGATCGAACGTCCAATAAGCCTTTGCAATATAATCACTATGATTTATCAAAGGACGTCACTTGATGACATGACATATTTAATTAAGTTTAAGTACAAACATTTACAAATATAATCATATAAATGGTTGAATTGAGCCCGTGTCGGATCTTTTTTTTTAATATATCTAAACATATCATTCTCAACACAAGAGGCAAAATTGACCAACTTATAATATGAAGACGTTACTAACATGGCTGAAACATAATTGCTATTTTGTAACATAATGAAGCGGTAATACTTTTTTGCTTGATTTAAGTGATGTAATACCTATTACATTGTTATTACACAAGTATTTATTCATAATATAATAATTTACCTATGAAAATAAAAAAAATTAAGGATATAACATATGATTATATGAAAATAAATTATATATTTAGTAATTGTTACTTTGATAGCCATACATACATATATGTATATCATCGAAATGTTAAAATTTAACATATCAAATTTTGTCTATCTTTTAATAATTAATTTATGATTATGGTACAATACGTTATTGTAATAAAAGGAAATATTATGTATCATATAATTAATAGTATGGTTGAAATAATAAGTACGTCCAAAATTTAGAGATCTGTGCCTAGTAGGGAGCCACTAATATTACTCTAATTATATTTTGACATGATAAATAATTGAGTATAACTAGGATAACCATTACGCTGTATTTACCTATTATCTAATTTTTCATACCTGAATAATATGAAAATTAAAGCCAAGATAAGCACAATTGACGTGACCATTACATAAGTACTATATATAAATTTATTTATAATTGATGTAGTTCGATTATAGCTAATAATCCAGCATTGATAAAGCGAGTGAGGGATAAAAAAAGAAGAAGATAATCCAGCATTATATAAGGCTAGGACAACCGGCGGGTGGTCACTGTCTCGCGTCTCTACCGTTGATTTCGCAAGGACTGGCTTTGGACTGGGGTCTCTGGAACCGAGGAGATGGCGACGCGTGTAGCTCCCGCGGGAGGTGCGTGCGTGCCTCGCATGTCTTCTAGAAGCTTTGGCACGTGCGAGGCTTTGCGTTCCTAAGTTTTCGTGGGAAGGAGGGTCAACGGGTCATTCGGCCGGACCTTTTTGGTTGCCTGGCCTGTTAAGTTAGGCTGCTTCCACTAATCATTATTGTTCACGTCGTTTTTTAATCTAGCATCGAATCATGCAACAGATGCAGAAATTCAATTTAAGACGGAATTTAATAAGATAGAATCTTGGAAAACGATGTGTTGAATTTCTTAATTATTTAATTCATGGCCCACTTATTATATTCACTAAAAGCTTGCCAAATAGGTTTGTCCAATTGAAATTGTAAACAATGATTTATAATTTGCTTATTATGTTGCTGACAAATTTTCGATCTTCTCATTCATTGCGCGATTGCTAAGTCAAAACACGAGCATTCAAATGATACTTTTATTTTCCATTGTGATATCGACCGTTCAGCTAAGTCTTTGTTTATTTATTTATTTATTCTCAACTAACGAACATTTTAGTCCTCCTGTTCTATTTTTAACTAATCCTCAAATCCAATCCGTGTCTTATTTTCGGCAATTCGCTTGAGGTGCAAGTGTCAAATATGCCTTTAGTAAGTACTCGATGCAAAGTCATCCAATGAAAACTCCATTACTAAAATATCTTGGAAAAAACACTAGCGAAAGATATATCTAATTTCTATATATGTTTTAAAATTTTTTTAATTTGAATTAATTCTAAACATTTCAATTGATTTGATTGAACTCCAACCTTAGTTGAAAATTGCAAATAAATCTTATAATTTATTTCATGAGAAAAGCACAATTCAAAAATGCCATGCAGTTAAATTTCGAGTACCTTGTGGACTATATGCATTGATCGTCAGGAGGATTTGATTCCACTTATTTGAAAGAAGTATAATATTCAGTCGAATCAATTAAAAGGGTTAATTCAAAAAAGAAAAAAGAAAAAAAAATGAAAGGATTAGGATTTATTTGCAGTACATGCTTAAAATTAAGGGAAAAAGCCACGAAAAACCCCGAACTTTGCCCCGAGTGACACATTTACCCCAAACCTTCTTTTTGTGCCGTGAAAAACCCCAAACTTTCGGAATCGTGACACATTTACCCCATAAGGGTATTTTTGTCTTTTTAGTTTCTGTTTTTTCTTTTTTCTTTTCTTTTTCTTCTTCTTCCCTCCGTCGGCCATGGTGAAGCCGGCGGAGGGAAGCTGGCGCCGGCGAGGGTCGCCCTCGCCGGCGTGGGGCGAGGGCACCCAACGCTAGATCCGGCGAGGGCCGCCCTCACCCGATGCCGTGAGGGCCGCCCGATGCCAGATCTGGCGAGGGGTGCCCTCACCGGCGTACGCCAGCACAGGCAAGTGCAGCCCTCGCCTGCGTCGGTCCGGCGTCGGGCGAGGGCCGCCCTCGCCCCATGCCGGCGAGGGTGACCCGCCGCAAGACGGCTTCCCTCCGACATGGCCGGCGGAGGGAAGAAGAATAAAAAAAAAAGAAAAAAAATTTAAAAATGAAAAGACCAAAATGCCCTCCAATTTTGGGGTAAATGTGTCACACTTGGAAAGTTCAGGGTTTTTGGTGTCGCAAAAAAAAAAAAAAAAGTTTGGGGTAAATGTGTCACGGTTTGGAAAGTTTGAGGTTTTTCACGGCACAAAAAAAGTTTGAGGTAAATGTGTCACTCGGGGTAAAGTTTGGGATTTTTCGTGGCTTTTTCCCTAAAATTAATGACTAAACCGATTATCAATCACGCACAAGTTATTTATCTCATAAATGGGTTGCCGTTCGATCAATTTCCTTTTACATAACTACGAAACGAGTTATACTTTGATTGACCTATTGATAGCATAAATTTGAGTCGACACAACACCGGCAAGTTGCCACCCTAATGCTTGTGTATTGGCATAACCATGTCATGCAGAAGGATCTTGTTAAAGAGTGCTTGGATGACGCTTTTTAAACTATTAATCAAGGGTTTTTGCTAGGATTCTGTTGACAGCCAATTTTTAATCATATTAATGATTGCGGTCATGATATGATGTGCGCGGATAATGTCCTCAGAAAATCGAATAATTCCTCGTTAAGTATCGTTGGGTGGTAGCCGGGCCTGCTACCTAATAAGAGCCGATCGAAACAAAGTCTTTGTCATTTTGAGCTTCTTAATGTTATCTTTTTGAGCTGGGCGAAGAAATTAAAAAGGCTATTTTTGTCGGTGGAAAATCCAACACATCATTCAATGACACCCTTTTCCATTCTAATTCCCACCGAAGCCACAGCTCACAGAATCATTCCAGTCACCGGCTCTCATAATGCACGTCGATCCATAAAAATAAAAAAATAAAAAAGAAGAAAGAGAGCAAACACGAAGGAGTTAATTCAAAAGGAAAAAAAAAAAAATCCAATTTGGTACGTCTATATCACATCTACGCTGATTTGATTTTTGTATTGCAAAAATTATAAAACGGGACAGCCTTGCTACATGTACCAATACCAATCTTCCCGTTGCCTAAAAATCCCAAATCCATGTACTTGTGCTAAATTTACATCTAAACTAATTTATTTATTACAAGACATTCCAAATCATTAAAATATTAGATTGTGAGAAATCTGCTAAAATGCACTGAATTTTGGCAAAAGAGCTTCCTCAAGTTCCGAGAGTTGAACAAAATTCTTAGTCTTTTGTAAATACGAAATCTAGTTTGGGTAACTGTGCAACAAAAAGAACCTTTTTCTTCCTAATATTTAACATTTAGTAATCGATGAATAAGATAAAAATATTACACTCGTCAAATAGAAAAGTCGTGAGTTAAATTTAATTCTTCTCGAGACTTGTTTAGAAAATGCTGTGAGGACTGGACAAAGGACCATTCATGATTTGATAATTAAATTTATTACATATCTATTCAAAACTAGAATAATAATATCGTAAAACTTTGCTTGGAACGATATGACAGAAAATAATGTTCGATAAGAAAGATAAAATTTATTTTAAAGTTGAATGTGATATGATATATTTAGTTTTCCGTGGCACATAAATTAATCTAAAATATATATTTAATATATCGATTTGAGATTTTTCGTAATGTAAAAATTAATTTGAAGTAATTATTTTTCGCGCCAATGTATTATTCTTAAATTTTATGTGATACCGACCCGTTAGGGAAAAATATAAGGACAGATGTTCTAGAAGCTCAAATAAAACCATGCTGCCACGTCATCGCCCGCGAACCCCCACCCCGCCCCAAACAATAGGCTCAACACACGGATTTTTATGACACGACGAAATCCCAGATTTACCCTCCGGACCGAAGTTCTTCCGTTCTTATAAAAGGCCCTCACTTTCTCTCTCTCTCCTTAACAATTAGATTAGTTGGTTCGGTTCTTATACTACGAAGGAAGAAAATGAAGCCCTTCAAGGAGGGGATTCATCCTCATGCTCATCTGTTATGTGATCCTCTTCAAAGATTTTTGCGTATGTTTGATAGTTGGCTCTATGTTCTCAATTTTTATTGATCACAAAAACAAGTGAAGAATCAGAGAACTAGCTTGGCAGTTTGAACAAAGCTAGATCAGAAATACTATTGGACAGCATCAGAATCTTAAGGTGCGTTTAATAACAATTCTATTTCAAGGAATGACTTCTATTCACAAGAACGATTTCTATTGAGAAATAGAATTTCTTTTTTTCATTCCTATTTTTTGAACGAATTTCAAAGCATTTGATCATGTTTAATAACTACATAAAATTTATATTTCCAAAAAAGAAAAAGAATGGGAATGTATTTAGTATGAACTTCAAAGTTTTTTGAGATGTAGAGATTTTTTTTAGTTTTTAAATAATTTTCTAAGATTTTTCTTATTTTTTCTTTTTATCTTTTCTTTTTCTCCTTCCTTCTTCTTCCTCATCTTAGCTTGGCTGGTGACCTTGTCAAGGCCTAACGATCGACCAAAGAGGAGATCCGACGACTAACTAGAGAAGGAAGAAGAAAAAAAGAAAATGACATATTTCAAAAATTGGGGGTAAGTACACTATTAGTGCAAAAAGTTGTATACGGCGCTCATTTTCGTGCTAAAAGTTTATTTTGGATTATTAAATGCTAAAAAGTTTGAAAAACGATCATTTTAGTGCCAACTCCAGTTCGGTTGGCCAGAAATCCGACGTGACACTTTTTTATTAATTTTTTAAGCTCATATGGCTCTCTAGAGAGTATAGTTAGCATTTAAATAACAAAACGACACCATTTGATGTCTCTCTCCCAATTCAAAACCCTAAATCCCCAAATTGAGAGAGAGAGAGAGAGAGAGAGAGAGAGAGAAGATAAGCTGCTGGCGATGGGCCAATTGCCATCCTCAATGGCCCCCGTGCTTGGCGGCCGCGGCTTCGACCCCCACCTTGACCTCAATGACGGCCACTCGGTGGCCAAGTCGAAGGCAGTGATCTGGCCGGTGCTTGGGGAGGCCTTCGACGAGTGTGCCGCCCCCGATCTCTCCCTCCCCATCTCCGATCTCCCTGACAAGTGCCTAGCCTACGTCTTCCAATACCTAAGCTCCGGCGGCTGGGGCGGGTGCTCCCTTGTGTGCCGCCGCTAGCTCACGATTGAAGGCCAGAGCCGCTAGAGGCTTGCCCTCCACGCCCACTCGGAACTGCTGGGTGCAATCCCAGCTCAAAGAATTTGAGGATGTTGAAGCTGGTGAAATGTCACCAAAATTGGGACACGGTGCTACTCCAACGGCAGCTAAGCAAGCTAGGTTGGCGTTGGGCGAGGATACAATAAAAATAAAAATCCCCAAATGAAGTGTGCAACGTCATTTTTGTGAGGCCATCCACTTAGGACAGCAAAACAACGTCGTTTTCTTAAGGAGGACGGAAAATGACGTCATTTAAAAGCCTTATCGATTTTTTTTTAATATATAAAAGCCACATAATCATTTTAGCCAGACTCTCTCGTCGGTGGCACCAAAGTGATCGTTTTTCCTCTATTTTGGCACTTAAGTGATTTGATAGAAACTTTTGACACCAAAGTGAGCACTGTACACAACTTTTGGCACTGATAGTATACTTACCCCCAAAAATTATTTCCAGAAACAAAGAAATAAGTTTATTCTACTTCTTGATTCTATTACAAACATATTCCCTAGCTACTAATATATTCCGAGGAATAAAAAAAATATTTGACGTTATCAAATAAATTTTTTATTTCGAGGAACTAAAGAACAAAAATATTACCAAATAGGACCTTAATCGAAAGAGCGAGCTAACTCATGATTGATGAAAAGTAATTGTGACGTGATGATAAGTCGGAAGTGGTGGTAATTGGAGATGGAGTGGCCAAGGAATTAGAGAAATCTAGCAACTTGAAACCCAAAATTCAGGCTACGGGTTGCCTCGTAATGAGGGGGCTTACATTGGATCATTGGGTTTTGGCTATAGAGGTAATTTCACCAAAATAGAGGTTTTTCCAACCAATAGGGGTTGTCTATTCCTGTTCTCCAGCGAGATAGGCTACCAGACTGCGTTTCTTATTTTAACATACTGATTCCCACATATCTTGCTCCATTCCATTCCATTCGCATATGCATATTTATCTTCCACAAGAAGAGGGAATACCCTCTAGTTGCTTTACATTCAAGAGGTCTCGAGGTCTGAATGAAATCTTCTAAAGACTCGTTTGAATCCAAAACTCAAACCATACAAGAGTAAAAAATTAAGAGCTCAAAAGCCTCACTCTCTATTCTCATTCTTAAAAGCAACTGCCACATAGCTCCTCGGAAGCACTCAAGCCCGATTGAAGAATGTTGCGTAGTTGGACCGAGCGCGTAAGACTTGAGACACCGTAGGGAGAGCCCCTATGTAAGGAAACATGAGACTAAGGGTGCGTTTGGTAACTATTTAATTCTCAAGAGTAATTTATGATCATAAATGATTTTTTTTATTCTGTTTTTGAAAACAATTTCTAAGTATTTGAAGGTGTTTGGTAACTACCCAAAATATCTATTCTTGGAATAGAATTGCATTTGACACTATCCTCAAAATTTATAATACAAACCATTTTTTAAATTTTTTTAATAATTTTATTATTTTTTTCTTCTTTTATTTTTTTATTTTATTTCTCTTCTTCTTTAAACTTTGGCCAGTCACCAACCTTGGGATAATCTATGACTAGCCAGATGAGAGTCGGTGACCTCGCCAAAGCATCGCCGGCTCTCGGCGAGGCTCAATTGAGCCTTGGTTGGGCGAGCTTGGTCTCACCAAATTCGAGCGAGGTCGAGGCTCCCCTAGCCAGGCAAGGCTCGTCGGTGGCTGGGTGAGCCTCTGATGAGCTTGTTGAACCTCGCCCTGGCCTAGTGAGCCTCCAGCGAGCTTGCCGAACATCGCCCAACCTATTGTCGGTGATTGGCAATAGTGGACGATGGTGGCCGATGGTGCGGTGGTGGAAGAAGAAGAGAGAAGGAAGAAAAGAAAAAAGAAAAATAAATTTGGGTTAACTTGATTATGGAATTGTTCCTAAGAATAAAGAATTAATTTTTTTTACTTCTTAATTTTATTCCAAATTTATTTCCAAAAACAAATTTGTTCCCTAGGTAAAAAGGGGGAATTTTTTTTTAAAATCTAAATGGAGCATCTATTATTTGACCTCTTGTCAATTAAAAACTTAGAAAAGTCAAGTGTTATTATCCCCAAACTTCTTTCCATCAATTTCTTTTTTCTATTTCAATAATTAGAGTTAAGTGTAATTGGATAAATACAACTATCGAAATTTCACTAGAGCACGACACGTAAATGAAAAAGAGTCAATCACGGCCACTACTAACTCTCTTGATAGATATACATGAGCATGCTAGCTAATTCAATCGTCAAGAACATTACGATTGTCAAAGCGCACCAAAGACGTATCATTGAATTTTGTCGGAGGATGTTTCCCCATTTCATAGTCTATAAAGCGCATAAAAGCAGGGGGCAGAAAAGAAAAAAGAGCCATTGACGCCATCCTCATAGTGATCTACTAACAAAAAGCAAGTTTTCTTTTTCATCGCTCACTCAACACTGCAATGGTTGTGATTTGGATGGGTTGTCCTTTTGTGAAGGAGAAGATGGAATCTACTGAGAAGGAAGTCTTCTAGAAACCTTTCCACGCGGCCAATTCTCTACGCATGAAGCTAGAGACATTAACGTCCTCATAAAATTTTTTAAAAAAATGACATAGCAGACAAGGTTAACTTCATCTCGCTGTCCATTCGGGCAGCAGTGGGGGCTTCTAGATAGATACCTTGGAACATAAGGTCCAACAGCTGTACAAAGTTGTAAAAGTTGTGTTAGAAAGTGCTCGCTCTTTACTCTCCAATGATGGGTTAGGTAAAGATTTTTGAGTCAAGATAGAGAAATAGTGCTCATCGATTAGTGAATAGATCACTATCGTAATAAATGATTTGGAAAACTCTTAAAAAGATATGACCAGTGAAATCTGCTGATTATGTCGAATTTTGAGTGTTTGGTCCGCTTGCTTTTGTTCTTGTGAGGGGTGACTCACTGGAGACAGAGTTAAGAAAATGCATGCTCCTAAATTATATACAAGGAATAAAAGGTTACAGATTGTAATGCACTGTGAAAGATTATTTCGAATTTATGTTCAATAAAGAGATTACCTTTCACGAATTTATTTTGTTTCAAATTTGAAGTAAGGGATTGATTGCAGAGAAATATTTGTCGATATTCAAAAATAGGTGAAACAGTGGGAATAATGCATTGATTTTAATTAATGAAATTAGCCATTGCCATTAAGCTAGGTACCTAAATCAATCCTTAATTTGTTTATTTAAGTAGATTTTGACGCAATATGGTATTATCTAGGTAACCCTTCATCATTTTCTATTGCAATTCCAAGTCCAGTTTGATGACAAAGTAAGTATCACCAATTAGCTCGTCAAATAAGGGGAAAATGGGGTAAAATTCTTATCCAAATAAAGCATCTACAGCTCAATTAGAGTTATCATGCTAATAGAACGATTTGATTTTTTTTCTTTGATTAAGAACTTCAAATGAGCCACATATAATTGGTCCGAAATATCTTTCCATCAAATTTCTTCATTTCTTATCAAAAGTATACGTAATCTGATGATTGTTACTTTGGAAAATTCACGGCTGCGTGGCTCGTTGACCGCGATACTTTCCTCTTAATGGATATATTTGATAATGCTATCTAAATCCAATTGTCAATAAACATTATAGTTTTTAAGGAGAGAGTAGCACCCGATGGCTCCACCTCGTTTGGGAAGCCGAAATCGGAATCTAGGGAAAGAGGAAGTCTTCTAGAACCCTTCCCACGTGGCAATCTCTGTCCCCATGAGGCTACAGACTTTTTTTTTTTTTTTTTTAAGAGGCTACAGACATTAACGTCATCATAAATACAAAGAATGACGTGAGCACAACATTAACTTTCATCTTACCAGCATGTTTCGCACCTAATGCCAAAGTAAAGCAGATGGAACATCCAATAAGCCTTTGCAATATAATCACTATGATTTATCAAAGGACGTCACGTGATGACATGACATATTTAATTAAATCTAATTACGAATATTTACACATATAATCATATAAATGGTTGAATTGAGCCCGCGTTGGATCGTTTTTTAATATATCTAAACATATCATTCTCAACACAAGAGGCAAAATTGATCAACTTATAATATGAAGATATTACTAATATGGCTGAAATGTAATTGCTATTTTGTAATATAATGAAGCGGTAAATACCTATTACTTTGTTATTACACAAGTATTTATTCATAATATAATAATTTACCTATGGAAATAAAAAAAAAATTAAGGATATAAAATATGATTATATGAAAATGAATTCTATATTTAGTAATTGTTACTTTGATAGCCATACATGCATATATGTATATCATCAAAATGTTAAAATTTAACATATCAAATTTTGTCTATCTTTTAATAATTAATTTATGATTTTGGTACAATATGTTATTATAAAAAAGGAAATATTATGTATCATATAATTAATAGTATGGTTGAAATAATAAGTACGTCCAAAATTTAGAGATCTGTGCCTAGTAGGGAGCCACTAATATTACTCTAATTATATTTTTTGACATGATAAATAATTGAGTATAACTAGGATAACCATTACACTATATTTACCTATTATCTAATTTTCACTACCCGAATAATATGCGATTAAAGCCAAGATAAGCACAATTGACGTGACCATTACATAAGTATTATATACAAATTCATTTATAATTTATGTATTTCGATTATGGCTAATAATCTAGCATTGATAAAGCGAGTGAGGGGAAAAAAGGAGAAGAAGATATAATCCAGCATTATATAAGGCTAGGACGACAGGTGGGTGGTCACTGTCTCACGTCTCTACCGTTGATTTCGCAAGGACTGGCTTTGGACCGGGGTCTCTGGAACCGAGGAGATGGCGACGCGTGTAGCTCCCGCGGGGGGTGCGTGCGTGCCTCGTATGTCTTCTAGAAGCTTTGGCACGTGCGAGGCCTAGCGTTCCTAAGTTTTCGTGAAATGGAGGGTCAAACGGGTCACTCGGCCGGAACTTTTTGGTTGCCTGGCCTGCAAAGTTAGGCTGCTTCCACTAATCATTATTGTTCACGTCGTTTTTTAATTTAGTATCGAATCATGCGACAGATGCAAAAATTCAGTTTAACACGGAATTTAATAAGATAGAATCTTGGGAAACGATGTGTTGAATTTCTTAATTATTTAATTCATGGCCCACTTATTATATTCACTAAAAACTTGCCAAATAGGGTTGTCAAATTGTAATTGTAAACAATGATTTATAATTTGCTGATTACGTTGCTAACAAATTTTCTATCTTCTCATTCATTGCGCGATTGCTGAGTCAAAACACGAGCATTCAAATGATACTTTTATTTTCCACTGTGTTATCGACCGTTCAGCTAAATCTTTGTTTATTTATTTATTTATTCTCAACTAATGGACATTTTTGTCCTCTTGTTCTGGTTTTTTACTAATCCTCGAATCCAATCTGTCTCTTATTTTCGGCAATTCGCTTGAGGTGAAAGTGTCAAATATGCCTTTAGTAAGTGCTCGATGCAAAGTCATCCAATGAAAACTCCATTACTAAAATATCTTGCAAAAAAATACTAACGAAAGATATATCTAATTTCTATATATGTTTAAAAAAAGCTTTAAATTTTAATTCTAAACATTTCAATTGATTTGATTGAACTCCAACCTTAGATGAAAAATGCAAATAAATCTTATAATTTATTTTGTGAGAAAAGTACAATTTAAGAATACCATGCAATTAAATTTCGAGTACCTTGTGGACTATATGTATTGATCGTTGGGAGGATTTGATTGCACTTATTTGAAAGAAGTATAAAATTCAATCGAATCAATTAAAAGAGCTAATTCAAACAAAAAAAAAAGAAAGAATTAGGATTTATTTGAAGTACATGCTTAAAATTAATGACTAAATCGATTATCAATCATGGACAAGTTATTTATCTCATAAATGGGTTGCCATTCAATCAATTTCTTTTTACAGGACTACGAAACGAGTTATACTTTGATCGTCCCATTGATAGGATAAACTTGAGTTGACACAACACTAGCAAGTTGCCACCCTAATGCTCGTGTATTGGCATAACCATGTCATGCAAAAGGATCTTGTTAAAGAGTGCTTGAATAACACTTTTTAAACTATTAATCAAGGGTTTTTGCTAGGAATCTATTGACAAATACTCAGAGCATTATTCAGGTGATCGAATGAGTAAACGGAGCCAATTTTCAATCATATCAATGATTGCCGTCATGATATGCGCGAATAATGTCCTTGGAAAATTGAATAATTCCTCGTTAAGTATGGTTGGGTGGTAGCCGGGCCTGCTGCCTAATAAGAGCCGATCGAAACAAAGTCTTTGTCATTTTGAGCTTCTTAATCTTATCATTTTGAGCTGGGCGAAGAAATTAAAAAGGCTATTTTTGTCGGTGGAATATCCAACACGTCATTCAATGACACCCTTTTCCATTCTAATTCCCACCGAAGTCACAGCTCACAGAATCATTCCAGTCACCGGCTCTCATAATGCAAGTCGGTCCATAAAAATAATCTTCCTATTACTTAAAAATCCAATTTGGTACGTCCACATCACATCTATCTTGGTCTAATTTTCGTATCGCAAAAATTATAAAATGGGACACTCTTGCTGCATATACCAAAACTAATCTTCCTATTACTTAAAAATCCCAAATCCATATACTTGCGCCATGTTTACATTTAAATTAACTTATTTATCATGAGAAATTTCAAAGCATCAAAATATTTGATCATGAGAAATCTGCTAAAATGCGTTGAATTTTGGCCAAAGAGCTCCCTCAAGTTTCGAGAGTTTAACAAAATTCTTAATCTTTTATGATACGAAATCTAGTTTGGGTAAACCTTACAATATAAGAGCTTTTTTCTTCTTAATATTTAACATATAGTGACTGATGAATAAAATAAAAATATAGCATTCATCAAGTCGTAAGTAAAATTTAATTCTTCTCAAAGACTTGTTTAGAAAATGCTACGACGGCTGGATAATTCAATAATTGAATTGATCACATATCTGTTCAAAACGAGAGGAATGATATGGTAAAATTTCATTCGAAATGACGTGGCAGAAAGTAATATCCTATTAGAAAAATATAAAATTTAGTTTGGGATAAAATGTGATATGGTGTATTCAGTTTTCCGTGACATATAAATTATTCTAAAATAAATGTACTTCTTTTTGGGGGCAAATTAGATTTTTCGTAATATAAAAATTAATTCGAAGTAATTACCGCGCCAACGTACTAGCCTTGAATTTTCGGTGATACCGGCCCGTTAGGGAAAAATATAAGGGCGGATGTTCTAGAAGCTCAGACAAAACCGCACTGCCACGTCATCGCGCGCGAACCCCCACCCCTCTCCCCAAACAACAGGCTCCACACACGGATTTTTCGACCCTGCGAAATCCCAGATATACCCTCAGGATCGAAATTCTCCCGTTCTTATAAAAAGGCCCTCACTTTTTCTCTCTCCCTCCCATCCACACCCGCGACTTTTCCAAGCATCCCAATTTTTTTCCCCCGACTCTCCCCCAATTCTCAAATGTCCCTAACCCTAACCCCTCCTCCTCCGTCCCTCGCCTCCCATCGCCGACGTCGCTCTGTCGCCGGAGCTCCTCCCTCCTCCTCCGCCGCCGCTGCCGGCCTTCCGAGGTCGCGGCTCCGCGTCCGCTGCGTCGCCACGTGCCACGCGCCCCCGTCGCCCGCCGCCCCGTCGATCCCCGGGCTCGAGCCGCGGCGGCGGGGGGAGAGGCTGAGCCTGTACGAGATCCTGCGGGTGCGGGAGGACGCGTCGGCCAGGGAGATCAAGGCCGCGTACCGGGCCCTGGCGAAGGCGTACCACCCGGACGCCGCGGGGGAGACCGACGGCCGGGACTTCATCCAGATCCACAGCGCGTACGAGACGCTCTCCGACCCGGCGGCGAGGGCCGTGTACGACCTGTCGCTCGGGAGCGGCCGGCGGCGGCGGCAGCAGCAGCAGCAGCGCGCTGGCTGGGCCGGGTTCTGCTCGACCCGGCGGTGGGAGACGGACCAGTGCTGGTGAGGCGCATTGCGCGGCACGGGACTCGCACGTGCCATCGAAACCGAAGGAAGGAAAAACGACAAGATTTTTTGCATTTTCCAATTTCGTCTTCTTCTTCTTCTGAGCAATGTTCCAGAATCAGAAATGTAAAAAAAAAAAAAAATGTATATAATTAAATCTTCGAGTCAATGAATTTTTTTCTGACGGAAGAGACTAGTTTTTTTTTTTTTTTTTTTTTTTTTTTGGCATTTTTGTTAGTGTGTAGAGATGGAAATGAAATAGAAAAAAAGTAAATTCTCATGTCATTTCTTTTTATCCTGTCTATTGTTTTTTCTTTTTATTATCTATATCATTTGGTCGGCCTGTCGGTAATTTTCGCACGATAAAAGTTACTCTTCTTTTAACACAATCGACACGTGTCGCTACGGTACTCCTCGGCTTTTCCGACGATATACCCGAATTTCGCAAGCACGTGGCGGTCGTTAGACACCGGAAGATCAGTCACGTGCCCGGCTCACGGAGGACATCAGTCCGGTGGAATCGCGCCAGCCGTGACGACATGGAAGATTAGTGAAGAATGAGTCGAAATGACTAAAAGGAAAAGCGAAATTGATAAGGTTCGAATGACTAAATGAGGTTACTCAGAGTCATGTCCAAGGCCCACTTCGCGCCTGTTTCGGTCGGTATCTTTTTATTATTCACAAGGGTCTTGTTAGTAAATATCTCCCCCCACACCGGCCTATATATATTTAACAAAGAAGGGTTAATATTATTAAAAACCTTAAATTATGTCCATTATGATATAAATACTTCAAATTTTTTTTTTGTGTCATTAACCCAAATTTACTTATTGTGATTTTTTTTTGTATGGTAAAAAGTCTCAAATTTATATCAGCGAGACAATATACACTTGGTGGAACTATATTACTCCAATTCTCTATCAAAGAAATAGATGTTTTCCCCTTGGCTTTCGGTCCTTTTCCCTATATACTTCAGTTAGGGCAAACCTACTTTACGTGATGTCACAATTTGATTAGAGTTAGCTTGACAAGCCTAGACCAGCTCATCCTAACATTTCTTTTCTTCACTGATTCATTCATTTGCTTTTTTGGGTGTTTTTAGAAAGCCAAAAGTATAGATCAGCTGGCACCTCCTCTTGTAAAAAATTTCTCTCTCCTAAACTGTACCCAAAAACTTCACCACCATTTCAGCCCCTTTTATTAGCCTCAAACGCCCGCCGCCTAATGGAGAGTATGTGAAGTTTTTGAGTTTTTTTCGTGACACAACAGCTAAGTTTAGAGTTTATTTTTATGTGTCGCAGTGAACATAATATATGGTTCTTACTTCTTGGTGGTAAGATATATTAATTTCTAAGAAGATATATTAATTTCTAAAGTACCAATTACACATAAAGCGAGAGAAACAGGGCAACCCGATTGAGAATTTTCCCTAATTGGGTGTATGGATGACGAACTTTTGGGAGCACTCCTTGACAGAGGGAAGGAAGCATGCAGTGGTTCTTTATTGTCGGTCGATTAAGAAACTGGTGCTGAATTACCGCGACAGAGATATGTTTCGTCAACATTGATGGTCGGACGAAACGTACCGGGCCTTTTGCTCAAGAAAATGGGACTCAGCCAAGATTGGAGTGCGAGAATGCTGGAATTTTACACCATTTAACATCGAGCAAAGACCCACATAGCGACCGAGCGATGCTATTTTAAGGTGAGAAGTCTTCATGTTTTCCACGGGAGTTGCACGACGGACGTCAGTCAAAGTGCCGTGCGAATTGGGAAAAAAGAGAAGGTCTGGTCCGGATCTTATGGCGCATGAATCTGCCATAGTTGCCTTTTGGCCCTCCCCACGTGATAACTTGCGGATTACTTCACTCCAGTAATAGCAAAATCAAAATATCCGACCGTTTTACGTAAAACTGTTTTTGAAAATTTATTTTCAAACTTCCCCGTGATTGGATGACAGGATATAATTGATTTGTATAAAATATTTTCCATAAACTGAAAACAAGAAGACTATATTTGAAAAAATGGACTTCCCCTTTTGATAGAAAGGAAATTACTTTCTTCAAATCATTAAATAAATGAAAACTGACCATTTTCCTTAAAACGATTTCCATGAAAGATATTTTCCTCGAATTTTCTGTAAAACAAATGCATCCTAAATTCAAAAAGAATATGCAAAGAAACATAGACAATGGGAACGCCCCACGTAACAGATACATTACCTGCCGAGAGCGAAGAAAAGCTGTCTGCCGGTTTTAACCGATCTCAAATGGATCAAAAGCTTCTCTGTAATAGCCTAAACTACCGAGAGAACGGACGAGCGGGAAGGTGAGTAAAGAAGCAAGCATCTGTAAACAATCATGGATTCTTTCTATACTCTTTTTGTGACGTTGGAGTTGAATCCTATCTTCACAGTGTCGACAGCTACGGGAACTTTACAGCCCTAGAAAACTCCAAATGAAACTCCCTAAAGATCTGTACAGATTCGACTAAAATTACTATGGGCCTCATTTTGACTTTGCCCTAGTACAACACTTTTCACAGGTGTCATTGTCATTTAGACGTCATCAGCATGGAGTTAATGACATGCATGAGAAGGCGTATACTAGATAGCTCGGGGCTGGCATTGGTTGGCAGAGTACGTTGATGGCTCAGAATTTGGTAAACTTGCTCGAAGATGGGCCGCACATGCACCGCGATTACTGGGTCTGATGGGTTAATGGCACCGGCCACATCGGTCATCCATGACAGCTTCCGAGGCGTGTCTTTGTTGACGTCGCAGGCCAACTGCTGCAAGAGGGACAGTAGAACTCCCTGGCTTAATGGGATAGGGGTGATTGTCAATATCCTATGTAGATCAACCTGTCAATAGGACAAAAAAGGTTAAAGTTCAGCATTTCTCACAGAATCCAATCTATCTGGCATGTCAGCCAACTGCAAATGCAGATGATCTGCCTCACAAAGCCATGAACAAACAAAAGCAAAATTTATCAGGCTCGTTTGGAATTTTCATCATAGTAAAATAAATCACTAGTTATAAACATTCCTTATGCCCCTAGGTTCATTCAAGTTAATCGGCAAGACAAGAAAATCTTGAAATAGATGCGACGTTCTACACCACATTCAACAACTGAATACCTGAAAACATAACCAAGATACAATGAACAAATCACTTCTTTGCAAGGCCAAGGTGAAAGCTTCCTCATATTTGTGTTCAGATATCAATCGTGACAGTTCTTTGGTTAGATCAAATGGCTTGTCAACCTGTTACAGAAATGACATATCAGTCCTCCACAAAGTACAAAAAGAGAAGAGGAGGGAAAAAAAGGGGTTTGGGGGGGGTGGTGTTCCAAGCAGGCTCAATAATTCAGATACTTTTGAGTGTCGAATGAAACTGGGCATTCAAGGCACCGGCTACACTGACATTCCATTATGCATGCAATAGATGATTGACAGGACAATTCCTAAAGAAAAGCCACATGCAAGGCAGATGAAGCATCATATTTTCTTCAAATTGGAGACTCATAGTAAAGAGGTTCATGCACTGAAGTACAGAATATGAGGCACAACCACGCACAGTTACGTTCAGCTTGTAATGTGGAAAACATTTATGTAATTCCTCCTCGAATGCCAGACAATCTTGAAACTGTGTAGAAAACATGACACATCTCTATAACGCCAAGTGGCGGCAAGAATTTCATACAAAGACGTCGAACCTTTTCCTGTAGACCACCCAATGGCCCATTGCTTAATTCCGTAACCAATGGGTTTACTGGTGCGTTAGCTCCAGCTACAGCGAGAGCTAAAAGCTTCCGTTGAGTTTCAGCCAAATCTCCACTCAAGGTCCGTGTCATTGACGACGCTGAATTAACGGCATCCTGCAAAAATCATATGAAAATTAATATTATTCTAGAACATTGGAGAATTCAAAAAATATTTGAAACCAATATAATAAGAAAAGCATTAATATCACCTCATCTTATGATAAGCAAGAAGAGAACAATCATTAGTAAGGCACCAGGGTGTATGAACCTATTGAAAAAAATCAAAGAACACAATCCCATCTAGCGTCTGGTATTAAATAATTAAGGGCATGTTTGTTCTTAAGGTTGGATAAAATTAAACATATCACAACTGGTGTTTGGTGCACATTATGGGTTAGATAAAGTATCCAGACTGTAGGTATGGGATTGTACTTGCCATCCTGAGACAAGAACTTAATTTAAAAGGGAAAAAACTAAAAAGAACGAAGCACGAACAGTTTGCAGCATCAGGTGGTTGCCTAATCTCTGTCTCTCTTTCTCTGAGCATCAAGATAGTTGCCTAATCTACTCCCTCCCTCCCTCCCCCCTCCCCACCTCCATCTCCCTCTCTCTCTCTCTCTCTCTCTCTCACGGCCAAGAGGAATGAAGTTACACTTATTCTCCATCAAGATCCAAAACTGCAGGTGTGGATGGTGTGACCACTACAACAAAGACAATTGCAAAGTTATAGACCTTGGGCAGATGATCTCCCAAGATTGGAGTTATTTATTTAATTTTAAAGTTTTTATCCAACTGTATTCTAGTCCCCACCAAATACCCTAAACAATAGGACATTTCTAATTTTACCCTTTTATCCGGTGTTTCCCTGAACAATGACAGTAATGCGAAATACAGGGAATTCATCATTCAATCCAATTGTATCCCAAATCCGACTGTCTCTCTAGACAAACAAAAACAGCCTGTAAAAAACAAGGTAGCTTGATGTTATTAATTTGTAGGGACAATGAAGCTTTCTTGCCATCTCATACTTTTGAAGCCCATATTCAGCATTTTCTCAAATAAGAAGATATTTACACAAGTACCAAGCAAGAGCTGACTGTAAATCAATTAGATACTAAGACAGAATATGAATAAGGCATCATGGAGATCTGGAACCTGGTTGAGAATTGCTTTCTTGGAGCACTTGGTAAGATTAATGTGCAACCAAGTCTAGGTATAATTTGATCTTTAAAGCAGTTTATGAGAAATCAATGCCAGATGTCGCTGCAAAATCTTTGGAGATGATCTCACAGGACACTGCTACACCATATGTTGC
This sequence comes from Eucalyptus erythrocorys, assembly GCA_014182555.1. Lineage (NCBI taxonomy): Eukaryota > Viridiplantae > Streptophyta > Magnoliopsida > Myrtales > Myrtaceae > Eucalyptus > Eucalyptus erythrocorys. Next base: position 31,631,515 of record CM024602.1, read on the forward strand.
ACTCCTTTAATTAGCTTCACACAATCCCAAAGAGTATACAAGCTTTCAGAAATTTCCAAACACATATTCTTCACTCATTATCTGTATCAGTCCTGAATCTGGTTTCAGCCAGATTCCCAATCCCAAACCTTCTGATGATCTTAATAATGTCATTTAGCACAGAAAGTTTGCATATCACAGGCAATGAACTGCCAAGACATGATAATGTTCGAAGTAATTAAGATGGTAATGATAACCATAGTTAAAGTTGTAAAGCAGATTACACACCCTTAAAGCAAGTGCCAATGGAGAATGAACAGATTCTAAATGCTGCTGAGCTGCAGTAGTGTGTTCGGTGATTCCTTTCTGGAAAGTAGCATCTACTTGCTCAAACATAGCTTTACATGACATCTCAAAAGCAGGGATCACTGAAGCTTCCAAAGTAGACTTTAATGCATCCTGCATGACATTTATCATTTCGAGCAATTATATAGGAATCTCAAGACACATAAATGCAAACTAAAGTGCAAAATGTATGAACATCACAATAAGTAGAAGCAAAAGGAAAAAGAGCATGAAGAAAGGAGTGATATGAGCTAAAGGTCAAAAATTTCTTACAAATAGAAGCTACAAAAAGACCATGCTGATGAAAACAAAAATGGTTTCTCAGAAGCAAAGAGAACAAAAATCAAGCATTCATAAAATGACCAAGCGCAAGTATTCATTTAAGAAAAAGAAGTTGCAAAACTCCTGTGCTTTCAATTAATGCACAAACACACACCAAAGACTCATTCACTTTGGCTAATTAGAGCGCAGTAAAGTTACAATCATCTTCTTTAATAGGCTTAAATCTTTGCATACATTAGTAAATTTTCCCTATAAAGACAATTTCGTCAATCTTATACTAACCTGAATAGCTTGCCTGCCAGAAGTTTGGAACTGTGCCATGATTTGTCTGGTGACTGTGGCTTCAAGTTTTGAATTAACTGATTTCTCCAGTTGACTAACAGCTTTATCACCAACTCCTTTCTGGATGATAAGAGATAGAAGAATCAAAATAAGAAATAGATGAATCAAAATAAAGGAGATTTCCCTGCAAAGAGAGAAATAGTATTTAACCTGAAATGAATCCACAATAGCTGAAGATACTGTCTTCTCAACAGCTGGCATGATGGCACGAACTACAGATTGTTGAACAGTAGCCAATTCCTTTTTCACAATTTTATCCAGAATGGCTGGCATATCCCTGTTCATCAGGTTATTAAGCAAATTTGTTATTTGCTGCATACGGTCCTGCACCAATTTCTCATTTTTGGAACTCTCTTCCTGGAACCGAGCCCAAAAGGCGTCATTATTAGCCTTGACAGTTTTCTCAATGGAACGCCCTAGGGAAGCCTCCAGTCTTCTGCCTTCTTTAGTGATCGGCATGTTAACAGTAGCAGTCATCTGCTTCTTCATTTCTTTTTGCATGTTCATCAGCTACAGCAGGATGATCATATCAAAGATTTAAAATTAGTACAATAATCTTCTCCGGGACTTCTCACTACAGAATAAATTTAAAAAAATACTAAAAACAAACCTCACTTTTAACCCAATGACTGCTTATACACCTCTATTTTTGCAAATAACATTCACATACCTCTAAGCAAAACCCCACAACGAAAAGGCCACATTGCCTCTCCTTGAAAACTATTTTAAAATCTTGCATGGGGTTTTGTGGTTTTTTTTCAGTCGGTTTTGAGTGTTTCGGGTGGGTGTGGTAATTTAGGATTTGGGGAGGGGCATTTATGGAATGAAAATATCACATTTTCGTAACTATGGTCACTGGCTATTTGATGTGAATGTGCAAAGTGGTCTCCAAAGGTAAAACTCATATTTTCAAAAGTTGAGGTATGCAAGTGGTCATCTGATGAGAGGTGAGGTATATTTTTGGTAGTTTTCCTTTAATTAACCATTTAAGTATGTCAAGCATCTAAGTGAAAAGAATGCATTCCAAAAGGATCACTTGCTCCTATCCAAAACAATTCAACACTCAAATCTCACTTTTTCCTCTTTAAAACAGATCAGATTTGGGACCTAACACATTTGACAATCACAAGCTACAAAAAAGCTTCCAAAGTACATAGCTACATTGGCACATATTGACTGGACGTCTATGATGAAAACCAAAGAATGATTACAAAACCTCTAATCATCCCAAAAGCAGCACAAGGTTCAATCGAAAACTCAAACATATAGCAAGAAGACTATGTAAACCCTCAGATGCAAGCCAAGATCCTAAAGCAGTGAAAATATCAACGTCAAAAAAGAAATATGGTAAAGAAAAAACAGTACTTTTGCTCACAAGCGTATGAATGTTTCCTAGTCCAATGTGTTTTGCATTTACCTGATTAAGTTTCTCTTGCATTGCCACAATGTGAGGAAAAGCAGCTTCCATTGATGGCAGACTTGAACTTGTGACAGCTTCATTGTAAGAATCTGTTGAATTAGAAGCACTGGGGGATGATGAAGATGGACCTGAAACTTGGGAATTTCTCCCCTTCTGCTTTTTACTTTTCCCATTTGATATTGGGCCTGGCAAGACTGTTGCAGCCATACCTGGCTCTGAAACCTTTTCACATACATATTTTGATAAGTCATGGATCTCTTCCACATCACCAGAAGGGGATTGGCCAGGTGGCTCCATCAATCTACTACTGGCAACTGGATTAGCTTCTGCCAAGCTTTCTGATAAGTCACGGGATTCCCTGGCCACCTCCATTCCAAGATCTGAAATTTGAGAAGTAAAAATTCTCTCTCTACTCTCTGCAACAAAATCCTGAGTTTGTTCCCCACGAGAAAATTCATCTTCCTGTGTAGATCCTGTATCCGCTACAACTTTGATTTCTTCTGGTGTATTACCTACTTCACTATTAACAACCACATCCTGAGTATTTGCCTCTTCGTCACTCTTGCCACTGAGAAAACTAGTTTCAGAGGATGAAACAGCCTTTAATATTTCAGAGGGAGTAATTAAGTGAGTAGGATGTTTGAACACGACAGGACGGTTAAGCATACTGGATGCATTATCTTGTACAACTCTCTTTTCATCATTCCTCGACTCATCCTTCGTCAAAGCCACATCCAACGTCTGTGCAGGGACACTTTCCACTTGCCTATCTACAGAAGAATTCATGACTTGTTCGTTGCCAGTGTGATTACTAAAAGGAAGACCAGAATCAGAACCACCCGATGGACTTCTAAAACCAGAAAGTTTATGAGACAACCTAGGACTTAAAGGAAGAGGAGGGGCAGCTGCAACGACATGAATATCAGATTGACTAGTTGAAGGTGCCACATTAATGGTTCGAGAATCTTCATCCAAGGATGTAACTGCTTGTGAAGCAGTCATCTCAACAGAAGCAGAGCTTATTGGAAACCTGATAGCCTCTGTAATGTCAGGGCTGCTTGTTCTCTCGGTTATTTTAGGTGCCGAAGCAGCTGAGGGAAATTCAGTAGGTTTTATTTCGGAAGCATCTGCAGCTGTTAGTCCTTCAACATTCATCACATCACAAGACAGATCAGGATCAGACTTCTCTAATCCTACCTTCTCCAAAAGTGGTGGTAGGCACAAATATAAGTCCAAGGCATACTGCTGAATAGCTTGTGTCTGGACACAGTAAACCTGAATTACCTGTTCCCCATATGCTGATACATCGCTTACCCCAGTAAAACTCAGAATGGGCATTGTGACTGTAAACTCTGCCAAATAGTCCATGCAAGTACTTGTTGGGTTGGGACCATATTCTAAGTGCACAGCATAGATAGCATTCTTCTTAGCATTTGCAAGCAAAAGAAGACCAGCTTGAGGCAATACAAGAACTTGATTGAAGAACGCTTTCTGAACATGCGGTTCAGATGAACATCTGAGGTCCAATGTCTGCATGCACTTCCATTTTTCATCATCACCTGGCAAAAGCCAACCTTCTTCACTTGCTGAAGCCCAAACCTTGAGTTCACGATTTAATGGACCCTAGAAACAGGTGTAACAATGTCAAACAGATAAGCACAAAATGATCCGCTCACATGCTGTCTGTGATCATAAGTGTCAGCACTCCAACTTGTCTGTGTTGGAAAATTGTAAGGCAACAATCTAAATAATCAACATCCCGTGCAGACATACAATAATACAGGTTACGTATCAATAATAATGCCATCCAGAAAACAGATTAGCTTACGAGCTAAATGTGGAATCCCAATTGTCGATTGCCGTGTACTGGTGCCGGCAAAGATTTGATGGACAATAACAAACAAATCAAGAAAGGAAAGAAGGTCATTGAGCTTGTACCGCTGTTATAAGTATTATATGGTCTGGCCGATGGGGAGAAGTCACAAATGCAGCTGAACTAACAGGTTGGCCATCATATGGTCTCAGAACAGCAAGTGGCAATGTTTTACGATCTTCCCAAATCTTTATCTGTCACACCACACAGGCTTTCAGTCAAAACAAGTTGAAAGGCTAGGGAATATAATCAACTATTATCATCATCATACTTTAGCAATAACCAAAGAATATGGTGACACATCATCACGATTGTAGGCATGCATAAAATTCAATGTAATGGGGGCCGATGCATAAAACAGGGGAGCAGAGAACAATGTCAAAAGATTCCGCCAAAAGGAAAATTTTAAGGATGATGCATGAAATAGGGAAGCAGAGCACAATATAGTAAGAGGACTCATAAAAACCACTCCACTTTGGGTAATAAGGCCTAGTTGTTATTGTTGCTAGGCATGGACAATGGAAGCAAGGCAGAAAGTAATCAAACTATGTTGGCTGCAGCACCATTGGAGAAGTTATTCAACTTCCACCATCAAAAGAGCATCTCAAAATGTATAGGTTTAAATCATATGAAAAGAGATTTTAGACCCGAACTAAGGTCTGAATAAATGCTAATGTACTCTCCTTCCTGCACAAGTTGAACGGTCTTCATGACCAGCCACAGTAAATGTAGGGTGCAACTTTGAGGAGCAACCTGAGAATGCACATTTCTTCTTTTTCTATGAAACAAAGCCAGAAATAACTGCCAGGTTGGATGTTATAAAACTTCTACAGAGCTCAAGTACAATATGGTAAAGAGTTCTCCAGCCATTGCTTCCAACAATACTCTGACATGTACGCATGAAATGATTATCAGCTTTGAGCCACATAGTTTGAAGATTACTGAGAAAGATCTAAAAGTAAGACTTCAAAGGTTGATTTTGTGAAATTAATGGAAAGCACAACAATGTCCACTATGACATTTTTAATGAATGGTGTAGACTTTATATGTGCCAAAAGCTGCAGGAACTGGAAAGTAAAACCAAGTAACCATGATTTTCAATGACACACAGGAAATTCTTCTCAAGGAACCCAATAATTGACCTAGATTGCCATCTCTGCAATAAAGTTTTCAGATGTGCAACATAACTAGAAAGTGCACCAGTTTTTCTAGGCCCTTAGGGTGACATACTACTACAAACATGACATACAGCATAATAATTCCATTGACCTATTCTATTCAAATAAGACCAACAGGATATTCAAATCTGCAACGTGAGCACATTCACTTAAGCTAGCATTAGCCTTTACCTATCTACAAAAATAAAACGAGATAATGACAATGGAAGTCTTCCAAATTGTGTCTATCCATCACTTTAGTCCTAAAACTTGTTGCCATTCTTCTAATTATTTCATTAACTCCGTCACCTTTCACTATACAGAAAAATCTGAGCTGGCCTTTTCTATCATTATCACTTTATCCAAGTGGCTGTTATGTAAGAGATGGAGCTTGTTAAAGTCTAAAACAGTGTTGTTTTCATTGTTAAAATTAAAAAAAGAACTGATAATAACAAATATTTAAAAATTAAAAAAGGCCAAAGAGAGGGGGGAGGGGTTGCGTGAAAGAGAAACAACAAAGAGGGAAGTCGCCGGCCCTCGTTGGGGTGATGATGGCAAGGGGCCCCCACCCATTGGTGGCAAGACGGCCGCGGTGTCCATGCGAGGGCACATACCCCGTGGCAAGGTAGGCGACAAAGGCAGGCAGTGGTGCTGCCCCTCTTCTTGCCCCCTCAGCCCAATCTCTATCAGAATTTTCGCCCCTTTTTTCTAATTTGTCTTTTTGGAAAAAGTGACAAGAGTTAACAAAAGGACAAATACGAAGGACGTCGAAAAGTTTACGACTTAATTGACTCAAAAAAGAGTCCTTGGACTAAAGCAACCGTCGACACAAGTTTTCAGACTTCCACTATCATTATCCCAAATAACACACGTAAACAACTCTTTCAGATCTAGCAGTCAAAAGCAGTGACCCAGGTATAGCTGGTTTGCCATCTGTTAACTGCAAGCCAAAATGCTTAATCAACAAAAACCTGTACAAGATGACACACGCAAAGGCCATACCGTGCCATCAACGGAAGAGGAAGCCAAACGGGAGGTCATCCACTGGCACATTGACAAATCAGTCACTTCTCCATCATGTTTTCCAACAAACTGAACCCCTTCAATGAGACTATCAATAGGACACATGAGAGGTTCCTCTGCTGAATAAAGTTCACCCTTCCCCACTTTAGTCGTATCAATTCTCAAAACATGTTCTCCTATTCCAACCACCAGAATTTCCTGAATAATTTCGAGAGAATTCACAAAAGTCAGAAGATTTAAAACTTGACTAGATGACCAAAAAGTCAGAGAGGGAGAAACTGCATAAGGAAAGCAGACCATACTCCAACAATATAATTAAGTACATGAACAATGAAACACCTGCTTGTGACAATGCCAACAAACGCGTGGATGGACAGACTCCAATCCCTTCAGTTGAATGGCAATGACAATGTTTCCAATAATCTGTTGCTTATTATCTTCCTCTACGCTTTCAGAGACTTTCCACACATAAATCCTTCCATCTGTGCTTGCACTGCAAATACATATGCCCTATGAGGCAAAGGAATGATGAGAACGAGCTTAAAGAAGTGAAGTGGAAAAGTACCTGGCTAAAAGGTGAACATCCTCAGCAAAGAAAACCATGTCCGTGATCCTCTGAGAGAAGAAAACATTACTTAGATGAACAGAAAGGTCCAGAAAAGACAGTGATCACAAGTGAAACACTTCTCGTCAAGTCTGTCTCTCTCCGAAGAAATAAATTAAACAGCAGAAAACAGAATCCCCAAAATCATCTATCCTACATCACTTCAAGTCCACGACAAGAGAGATGCAACCACATAGTGAAGTACCGAATCAAAGAGAGGAACTTGCATGAGTACATCAAAGCAATGCCAGGACTATGTCCTATATGAACATATTGAACAGTCAGCATCTCATGCAATGTAGGAACCCCTCCCAATTAAACCTAAAGTTAAATGTTACTTCTTCCCACGCAATAGTGGCATGCTGGTCAATGAAGACATATCCATCTTCGAATCACTAAAGCCAGCAAAGCCAATTTATTATCTAGTTTTCCCAGAAAACGAGCTCGAGTTAGAAAAATGATCTATCTTAGCGCATTATCGTTTCGTAACTGCGAAGAATTTAACTTACTATCATACTCGCAATATGCTAGCTTGACCTTAAATCTCAAGCGGAACGCCAACTATCAAACTTCACATAATACACTCGCAAAGCTAGTCCACCATAATCGAACGCCCAAAGAAATCATTCCTCCACATATATTTTCAAATTTGATGAACCGACCTGCGTGTGACCCCGGAGCAAAGACCGAGACGCGGTATTAATATTAAGAACCCTGATGTTCCCTTGCTTCAAACCATAGCATATGTACGACTGGTTCACTGCGATCTGGCGCCCCAACACGAGCTGGGGGTCGGACGCGTACTTCGTGATGGGCGTGACCTCGAGCTGCGGCTGTGCCTCGCCGGCCAGCCTAACGTCCACGTCGTACACCACGGAATCCCCCACCAAATGCCGCCCCCTCGGGACCTTGCTGCTCGGCATCCGAGCCGGCACCGCCGGGACGGAGCCGGAGCCGGAGCCGGAGCCGGAGACGGAGCTCGGCGCGGGGAGCTCGGACGGGGCCAGAGGCGGCTGGGGCTGGGGGAGGGAGCTCAGCAGGGCCATGAGGTGGGCTCCGGCGTTAGGGCTCGGGGGCTGGAGGAGCGGGGTGGGGAAGGAGAGGGAGCGCTGCGAGAGGAGGAGGTGGTCCGGGTGGGGGGCGAAGGGCGAGGTGTGGGCGGGGGAGTAATTGAAGTGGCCGTGGCCGTGCGCGTGGCCGGGGCCGACGGTGGGGGAGGGTAGGAGGATGATGATGAGGAGGAGGGGGCGTGGGAGAGTAAGGAATGTGGGATTGGGGCTGCGACGGGGAGGCGGAGGGCGGCATGAAGAATTTGGCCATGTCGAAGGGGGAGGCGGAGGGGACGGCTGGTTAGGGTTTCCCGGGGAAGCCATGGGGAGAGGGCGAGGCCGAGGCGCGGCTCCGATCGGGCGGGGATCGCGACGGGGAGGGGATTGGGCCGCGACGATCGATCTCCGCCGCCGACGGAGGAGGGTCGAGAGGTGCAGAGTCTAGAGAGAGAGAGAGAGAGAGAGAGAGAGAGAGAGTTGCGAACTGGAGATTGCAGAGAAGGAGGAAGGAGGAGGAGGAGGAGGAGGAGGAGGAGGGGAAGACGGATTTTTTTTTTTGGTCGGAGGAGGAAGACGGGACTTGTGGGTGAAAAAGGATTTGTTTCTTTCGGCGTTCGCCTTTTTCTCCACCTTTTCTTCAGGTGGATACTGGATTTGTCGAATCGCCGGCGGGTCGCTCCGTGGTCGGGTTCGGGTCAGATCTTACATCGTACGAGCTTTTTCTGGAGATCCTTAAACGTGAAGTCATTTATTTTGGCTTTGTTTGGATATTAGCCTCACCGAAAAAGAAGAGAGCTCTAGCTTTTACGAGACCTTTGCTACCTGTCCGTTTGCCGTGCAGGGACGGTAGGCTCCACACATGCTTTTATCAATTTTACGTGTCGTTGCTTGCGTGTCCTGCATCGTCAATTTTCCTTGCATCACTTGTTTTTTTTCTCAAGAGGAAGAAGTGCCTTCTAGCCGGTGGTCACCGGATCCGGACGAGAACCGAGATGAAACCTTTTAGGGGCTTTCTTATGTCCACGAAATACTTATATGTTAAGTCATTGATTATGTTATTTTGACAGTACTTTTTACTCCATCCATCCCTTTAAAACTAAATACAATAACCCATTTCGGAATGACTCTAATTTGTTTTTGTCCAATAATTAAATTAAATTCATTCAACGTTTTGAATCATGTTCAATCTTCATTTGTTTGCGATGAATTGCATATCATAAATTCATGTGGTCAACTTGTCAAAAATACATTCGCACACATTTCATGAAATTCTGATTATAAATATTCACGAAAAATACATTCGAACTCCATTTTCATGCGATCCATCCTTTATGGGTAAATAATTATAGTGAAATGTGGAAAAATTTGAAAATCGGGAGGAAAAGATAAAGCACAACAACGTTTTATTAGATCATATTGATTAAGACGGTGATAATTTTCCACTTAAGGCATATTAAAAAGCAAAAATCTCACCACCGCCTGCGGTGACCGTGATGGTTTGAGCTCTCTCCCCCTAACGCAAGGAGAGGAGTTCAAATCCTCTCACGATCGCTAGGGATTCTTAAGTGTGGCGTCGGGGTGGTGGGTCCTCCGCTAACGTCACTCCAGGGTTTACTCTTCGGCTGTCGGCTGTGCGGGATTCCCTGGGTCACCAAAAAAAAAAAAAAGCAAAAATCTCGGCATAATTCATTATGAAGGCGGATGGCTTTCGGTGGCGCATGTTGTAATTATAGGCTGTTAATGGCTCAATATTAGTCACGTGCTTTGGTCACGTGCTGAAGCTTTAATGGACCCCTTAATATATGCACTAATGGAAGCCTTAACGGACGTTAATGGATGCGTATCTTCAATTCCCGGGCGACAAAGTTTCTTTGTTTTTATAAAAACATAAATTATTGTAATAATGATTATTATTGTTGGCTCAATTAAGGACTATTGACATGACTCTTCAGTTCAGGTTCTTATTCTGCAACTATTTCCCTTGTTTATAAATAGATGTGCTTCCTTAGTTAAAAAAGAAAACAAAAACAACAACAAAAATTCCTCGAAGTCATTTAGTTTTCTCTACGGTCATTATCATAGCGTGCCAGTTTAAGAAGTATTCGACAAAGTCTTGTTTGTATACTGATGATACAAACAAGTTCAAGCCGTTGTATACTGAGAAGCATGGTTTGCGAAGCTGTTTTTCACCGCCGGTAGGAAGAAATCGCCTTAAGAAGATTTGCTTAGCTATACTTTATCTCCTGTTTATTTGTTATCACTTTCTTAGAATTATTATTGCTCTGGTTACAACAAACAATATTGTGTATTTTCTGCAATACATAATCAATTTTTTTAAAAATCTAAGGGCGACTAGTTTTATTGTTTATTGGGTTTATTAGAAAATTAAGATGGCTAATAACAATCAAGTACCTAAGATGTTCAAATGTTTGTAGAGACGTTTCTATGGTCTTTTCAACGAGAAAATATTGGCTGCAACTCTGACTCCAGCGTGTCTTCCTCAGAGTCCATTCACCGGGTGACACGTGTCACCCGGTGGTCACGCTGGAATCAGAGCTCGGCCTTTTTATTTACGAAGAGGAACCCGGGAAAATTGAGTCAAAAGAAATTTCTCTCTCCTCTGCACGTCTTATCCCGTCTTTCTGCTTTGAACTCCTCGGGAAGGAAATATTTGCTGAGAAACGTTGCTTCAAAAATTTTGAACCCCACTCTCTCTCCCTCTCTCCGTCAACGCAACCTCCCCTGCTCTCTCTCTCCCTCTCTCCATTGATGCAAACTCCCCTGTTCTTTGCTGTAGCTTCGACGAACGAGGGAGGCCGCCTTCCGACGAACCACCTTGAATCTCTAGCTTTTGTGCTCGGCGGGTGCGGGTGGTCTCGGCTATTTCGAGCTCGGTGGTAGCCCGTCGAGATCCTCGGTGCACGCGCACGCTTTGCTTTGTGCTCTTCCTCCGACGGATGAGGGAGGCCGCCGTCCGACGAACGCCTTGAATTTCTGGCCTTTGTGCTCGGCGAGTGTGGGTGGTGAGGGTTGTCTCGGCTATCTCGAACTCGGTGGTGAGCCTGTCGAGATCCTCAGTGTGCTCCATTGCCACTTTGCTCCGCGCTCCTTCCTCCGACGAACGAGGGAGGCCACCGTCTGACGAACGCCTTGAATCTCTGGCTTTTGTGCTTGGCGGGTGCCCATGGTAAGGGTGGTCAACGGGACAACATATGCTGGATTGAGGGCTAAAACAACCGGATCTCCTCAAAATCACTGGGAGTTGCTTTAGATTTGGGCTTGCCGGAGACCTGAGGGGCGCGAGAATTCAATGACTTTTTTTTTTTTTGAATTTGTCATAACCTTTCTTCATCTTCAGATTGAGGCTGCGTGGGCGTTGGCTAATATAGCTTCTGGGAGACTAGATCACATACAACTCATCATCTAACTTGGATATATCCTTAAATTTGTGCGACTTCTTGGTTCTTTGGTTGTTGATGTTCGAGAACAGGTTGGGCTTTTGTTTTTTTCTCGTAACAATTCTTTGAGTTGATTTCTTTAAAATTTTTGGTAACTATGATGGATGAAATGATCTAATCTAGATTCCCATGAATCAAGTAGGCTGTCTGGGCACTGGGAAATATTGCCGGTGATTCACCAAATTGCAGGGACTGTGTATTAAGTGGAGGTGCTCTAGTCCCACTATTGGTTCAATTGGATCAACATCCAAAATTGACCCTGATAAGGAGCACTACTCGGACTTTATCCAACTTATGCTATGGGAAGCCTCTGCCTCCATTTGAACAGGCAGGGAATCGTTGTTAATTTCTATAGTCATCAAAATGAGGTCTGAAACATCAATGGCAAGTCATGTTTTTCATAAAACTGAGCTGTGGACCGTAAGATTTACTGATGAGATCTAGAATAGCTGAAAAAGGAAGCTTAGCTCCTCAAAACTGCACATTTTCGAATTTACAATAATAAATTAAATGTCACCTGTTTGACGGAAACTTTATGAGAATCAGTTGTATTTTAAAGGTTAAACGGGAAGTTGTCAACATGCATTTCTTTCATTACCCATGAGCACTCTCTCACGCACACATACATCCACGCACAAAAAGTAAATTCTAGTGGGATCTCCCTTGACTGAGAGGAGTAATGATGTTGACCTTATTATGACTTTCTATTGTTCAAGAAATGACTGGAGAAGTTATCTTGCCCTCTTCATTATTTGTTCTAATGGACTATAAAAGGATTGAGGGAAGGAAAAGAAATGTTGCTTCTCAGTTCATAAATCACAAGGTAGGGTTATCAAAATGTGACTTTTATAACTAATGTATCAATATGTCTATCATGAGGTTTTAAGTCCCAATCGAGTGGCTTAGCTGATTTGATTGTTGAATTTCAATTTAGAATCACATGCGATTTAAATCTTAGTCAGTCCATCTTTAAGTTGTTAGAACGAGCCAAACCACAAAGTTTTGGTGAGGCTCCTCAGTGAATTGCACCATATCATTGAGTCTCTATGCTTCAAATGTAAACTGAACCTAGTTGTGAAAGAATCACGACTGAGACGAAGGATTCTACTTCAACACACCTTCGAGTTGCATCATATTATATTTTTGAGTTGAATATGAACTTGAGACATATAATTTAACGGTTAAAATTTCTAATCCTGTCTTTCAGAGTTCTAAAATATAACTGTGTTGCTTCCACTGAAGATGACTTTTTACAATCCCCAGAAAATGCTGAAGCTGAGGTTTTGTTCTGGTGATAGAGCTGAAGTTCAAATTTAGGGGGGGTGTTATTTGAAATCCTTCTTGTTGGTCTCTCTGGACTTTGGCGACCAAAGTTTTGAATGCAACTCTCTCTCCCTGTCTCCATTGAACTGAACTTCTTTGTTCTTTGCTCTTCCTCCGACGGACGAGGGAAGCCGCAGTCCAACGAACCACGCCGCCTTGAATTTCTGGCTTTTGTGCTCGGCGGGTGCGAGAGGTGAGTGGGGTCTTGGCTATTTCGAGCTCGGTGGCGAGCCCGTCCAGGTCCTTTTCTTTTGAACGTAAGTGTTTCTTTCTTCCTTTATTATTGTCATACAAGGGTGTTGCATGTATTTGCCAGTAATGATGCTGCTCGTATTTGCCTGTTCAGATATTGAGGGTCGCACACTCTACATTACAAAGTATCATTGGGTCACGCACAATACGTAGCATTCCTACTTTATACCAATACCAATGTTATAAAACCCTGCTCTAAAAGGATGAAGAATAGCATCATCAAGAATAAATAAAATCCGATGTGACTGCACCTTTATCTCCTCCATTGTCTACATCTGCCTAGGCTTCCTCTGGCCATTGCCTACAACAAGAATATTGCCGAGTTTAATTTTATTTCAACTTGAATAGAATTTTTTAGTTGAGAATTTTTGCATTTGAAAATTGGGTTTGAGGTCGATTTGGTGGTTTGCTGAGTTTAATTTTATAGTCCCATGAAGTGATCTTTGCAGTTTAAGTGACTTATAGTGTTGTGTGAGGCTCACATAGATGAAGAACAATATGAATGATTTCATATTAACAATCGGACAAGAAATAAAATGGTTATATTGCAGGTATATCATGTCGTCATCCAAAGTGTGAATAAGGGTAAGGGTACTTGAGCAGACTCACCTTTCAAAATAAAAGGTGTGATTGTGGCAAGCGTGCTGCCGTGAGAATTTCGGAGTCTATAAGCAACAAAGAGAAGCTCTACTACACTTGTGAGAATAAAAAATGTGAATTCTTTGCCTGGTGTCACCCTACAAATGATGTGCCTTCTATCACGAAGGCTTTACCCGCAAAACTTGAAGATGACATGAAAGACATTAAGCATTTGCTGGAGAAGCTAAATGTCTCACTACTTTTTATTTATTTATTATTTTTTATTTTATTAGCACTACTTATCCAGAGAAAGTAGATGGTTGAAATTGTAATGTTGCTAGCTTAGGTAATTTTATTTGCCTTTAAACATGTTAATGCACGCCTGTTTTCTAGCCTAATTGATTTGGGCTAGGAACTTTTTATGTAGTTTTTTGGTGGTCCTCTAATTTTGTTCCTTTTGGAGAATGAAGATGACTGCACCTGGAGGAAGGAGGGGGGGTGGGGAGAGAGCACGGCAACTTGTATCATGGTTTAATGACCTTTAGATGGGGACTTTTATATTGTGTACGGCTATTATAAGTAAACTTGATTTGTGACTATGTTCAGCTTTTACTTTTCTTGTTAATGCTAGTGGTTTAATGAACTTGAAATGGCTTGGTGGATTAAATGTGGTATCTAATGTTATATTTATTGATGCTAATTTATTGTGAAGAAGTTAGGCAAATAAAGAGATATGATTCTCCCTAATTGCAATTTACATCTACCCCAAGGAACAATGCTTTCCTTTTTAGAATAAAGTTAATACGATAACAACATATCTAATAGCTACCCACCTTAAGTTGGTGGTTTTGAGAAACTTAGGATTTGTTATAGCCCTTTGCAAAGAAAATGTCGCTGTTTTTGGAAATTTTTGGCTCCTCCCCTTGACATCTTTGACATTATGGAATCGGTTTTGTTGCGCAACTACTTAGGACATTTCACAATGACGAAAAATTGAAGCATGTGTTGTCGCAAATCAACCAACATAGATAATGCATCACAATACAGAAAAAAGAAACACATGATCAAATTAGAAAACTTGAAGCTTTATATATTATAAAGCCACTTCTTTCAATGAAGATGCATCACGTGAGAGAGAAATGACTTGAGTAGAATTTACAGGTGTTGTATTTTGAAGGCAAAAGCTCTCTTATAGCATATTGAGCAGAGTTTTGCAATATCACAATAAACTAAGAAATGAAAGAAATGACTTGAAAGATACATGACCGGATTAATTCACTTGAACTATGGGACTCTACATAAAGGCCAAGACCTTTGCTTAGGTATCCAATTATCGATGCAACGCAAATGAAATAAGTGGCGATAGTGAGGCCAAAGTCTGCCCTAATCTCGACAAGATGAGACTATGAAAGAACTGTTGAACTAATTCTCTAGCATCAAGTTCTGTCATCGAAACGGTTGTTGCGTCTTTGGGCTGATCTTCATCATTTGCTACTGCAACATAAAGGCCTACTATTGGTGTATTGTTGCCAATTGGACTTGAAGATGTGCATGTACAATTGTCTAGTGTAACCTCGTCAAGTCCTCTCGCCTTTGTTACCACTCGAAACGGTGAACAATTAGTAAACACAGAAAAAACAATTAAATATGATGTTGCCATATTTCCGCAATGTTTGATAAATGTGAGACAACCAGTGGTATTCTCAAGTAATATTACTTAGGGATAAAAGACATTAAACCTAGCAGATTCAATAAATACGTCGCACCCAAACACACAAAAAAGAAGCTCTTGTAGAGCTGGCAAGTGCTCAAGAAATACCTCTTTGGTTTTCTGCATAAAATGGCTACTTCGGCGAATTGATACGCGCTTCTTCAGAATTGTTCAATTCATTTACCCTATCAAGATGTTGAAAAGAGTTTGATGACTCCTGTACAAACAAATAACCAACTTATTTGTACTAAATAAGTTGCTAAAATAATATATCTCGAGTAATCTTATGAGACAAAACGCAAGGCAAGTCGTACCTGACTCAAAATAGTTCCATGAGACATATTATGGTATTCCAACATCTATTTAGAAGAAACCATTGACAATATTACAATACTAACAAAAAGATGAAATAACACTAAGATTAAATATGATTTCATATTAAGCACCTGATTGGTAAATGGTGAAAATCTATTCATAATCCCCGACGGCATGACGTATGGTGATTGCATCTATATATGATAAATAACTCAATTAGCATAATGTAATTAGATTATTGTAATGGTTGTAACTTCTGCAAATGATGACTTTTTTTATAATTGTAGAAAGGCACAATCTATCATAACTAACTTAATACACTAAATTATTAAGTACCTGATTAGGGAATGGACAAAATCCACTCATAGTTCCCGGTGGCATAATGTATGGCAGCTGTTGCATCTATGTAAAAATCGACCAAATTAGTTACATGTAAATACAAATGGAGGACTAAGAACGATATACATACTTATGAAAATTTAAATTTACCATTGGACCACCAATGTCGCTAGGATAAAAAGCACGTATAAACTGATTTGAATTACTAAAAATATTTGGAAAATGAGTACCATCGGGTGTTAGGGTGTTGCTTGGACAGCCAACTCTACATTACAAAGTAATAAATATATTAATTGACATCATGTAACATAAATGAAAAATTTCACTAAAATAATATGTTATTCACCTTGATTTTCTATTCGCATTGGGGGTGTTCCTTTCTTAGATTTTTTCTTCTTCTTCTCACTCGAACTTTTAAGCCTTCCATAAGCTATTCCCTTTCCTTTTCTTTGAAGAGGGTCTAATACCAAGACATCACACAAAGAGGCCTCATTATCATCATTACTAGCATCATCAGTCATAACCACACTTGATTGGTATGATAATAGTTCAGCCTTCGCATTTTCCATGTTCTTCGACACTATTCCCATAGTGTTTACGCTTTCAGCTCCCAAATTTATCAATTCAAAAGATTGTTGCATCAACGTGGAAAATTGATTAAATTTAAATGAACCCAATGACATTAGATGAGATTCATTACCTATAATTCCTTGTTTGGCCCCTATAGTCTATCTTTTCAAAATATAAGTAGATGGAATGCTCATAATCGACATATTCTCAGTCAACACTTTCAAGGCATGACGGCACGACCATCCTTTTGCTTCAAATATTTTGTATTCACAAGAGATTGAAAAATCCACAAGGTCAAATCTGACAATATTTTCACTTCGATTTCCCATACACTTTAGAGTATATAAATAAATCGATCCATCAAATGTAACACTTGAAATATGCTCAGAGAGAATTTCCAAAAATTCTGCATTGAACTTGTTAAAAATGGTGCATATATACACTAAAGCGGTATGGTTCAAGATCCCATTATTCGAAACCTGTAATTTGGGTTTCCCACGAGAGGCATAATCATCTTGACTTTCCACTTCTCTTATGTGCTTTAGTTGTTCTTCATAGTAGTGGACAAATTCTATAAGACGTAATGTCTTCTTCGCCATATGTTGAAAGACATTATTGGTTCTTTCACTTCTTTGGTTTGATGTTATACCACAAGTAAAGGTATCACGATCAAAAGCTAAACTCCATTTATGTCTAATGTTGTATAACCTCCGAAGCCAATTGTTATTCTCAGTATGCCACTCCTCTTCCATTTCCTTCCAAGCAAATTCAAATTCATCTTTTGATCTACATCTATACATAAGCCTCAAGAATTATTTATCCTTAAAACTCGGATTGTTGTAAAGATGTGGGATGTTTTTATGGGCATTTTTCCCGATGTGCCAAGTACATAAACAGTGTTGTGTATTTGAAAACACCATTCTAATGGCTTTTGTCATGGTTGCGTCTTGATCAGTAAACATTGTTTTTGGAGCCTTATTTCTCATAGACCTCAAAAACACCTCAAATAACCAAATGAATGATTCTGTAGTCTCATCCATAAAAAATGCACACCCGAATAGAGTATTCCTCCAATGGTGATTAACCCCAACAAAAGGTGCACATATCATTTCATATCTGTTAGTCCGATATGTAGTGTCAAATATTAGGACATCATCGAAATAATCATAATCAAATTTGGACAAGCTATATCTCCAAACCAAATTTGTTAATCTACCATCTTGATCAACCTATACAGCATAGAAAAACATTGGATTTTGCATTTGCATGCAATGAAAATGATTTAGAAGATTTTGACAATCTCCCCCAGTTACAAGCTCGGATCTTTTTTATTGTAAATAATTTTGACAATTACGCAAATTAAAACCCAAGTTTTGGCTTCCTCCAACTTCATTTGCCAAAAACTTACATGTTGTAGTCCCTCCAATACCAGCTTTAGTCGTATCAACTAAAACACTTTTGCAAGTATCAGATATCAATCTTCCACATCTAATCAAATGCTTTTGATCTTCTGGAATAAATGGATGGTTATGCTTAGAAACATATTCTATGACTTCATAGATACCATTATCAACCTTAAATTTGATATGACCAAGACAGCCACATCTAACTTCATATCTCTAATATTTCTTTTCTTTACCATCTGAGCTGTCAGAATACCCCTCACAATTATATACAAAGGTTCGTCGAGTTAGCTCTCCTTTACTATTTCTAAACATATTACCCTTCTTTACTCCAAATCCTTTGCCGATTGCATATGCCACATACTTATGATATGCTTCAAGTTCATTTGAAAACACCATTCCTACTGCAAATTCAAATTCTTTTTCCATATCACGTACTACATGTGAAAGATGGGGAGATTCATGCTGCAATTAAAATAACAAAAAATAATTAACATCGTGCTTTTACAAGCATAAAAAAATATCATTTGTTACTTAAGAAAGCAAAATATGTTTCACATAGTATTATCGATGAATTACCTGTGACTTTGCCATTCGATAATTTGTACGTGGAAATTTGTACCCAAATTATACCTGCCAAGATAATATCGCCATATGACTTGCCATTGATATTTCAGACCTCATTTTGACGACTATAGAAATTAACAATAATTCCCTACCTGTTCAAATGGAGGCGGAGGCTTCCCGCGGCATAAGTTGGATAAAGTCCGAGCAGTGCTCCTTATCAGGGTCAACTTAGGATGTCGATCCAATTGAACCAATAGTGGGACTAGAGCACCTCCACTTAATACATAGTCCCTACAATTTGGTGAATCATCAGCGATATCTCCCAGTGCCCAGACAGCCTGCTTGATTCATGGGAATCTAGATTAGATCATTTCATCCATCACATTTACCAAAAATTTTAAAGAAATCAACTCAAAGAATTGTTACGAGAAAAAAACAGAAACCCAACCTGTTCTCGAACATCAGCAATCGAAGAACCAAGAAGTCGCACAAATTTAGGGATAGATCCAAGTTGGATGATGAGTTGTATGTGATCTAGTCTCCCAGAAGCTATATTAGCCAACGCCCACACAGCCTCAATCTGAAGATGAAGAAAGGTTATGACATGATGGCAAATGATTTCCTTTTGCCCGTAAAAACTAAGATCTCAGTGAAAGAATATTAATGAAAACTAAAAGGCACTGATCCATCAAATAACACCCCCCCCCAACTTTGAACTTCAGCTCTGCCACCAGAACAAGACCTCAGCTTCGGCATTTTCTGGGGATTGTGAAGAGTTGTCTTCAGCGGAAGCAACACAGTTATATTTTAGAACTCTGAAAGACAGGATCAGAAATTTTAACTGTTAAATTATATGTCTCAAGTTCATATTCAACTCAAAAATATAATATGATGCAACTCGAAGGTGTGTTGAAGCAGAATCCTTCGTCTCAGTCGTGATTCTTTCACAACTGGGTTGAGTTTACATTTGAAGCACATAGACTCAATGATATGGTGCAATTCACTGAAGAGCCTCACCAAAAACTTTGTGGTTTGGCTCGTTCTAACAACTTAAAGATGGACTGACTAAGATTTAAATCGCATGTGATTCTAAATTGAAATTCAACAATCAAATCAGCTAAACCACTCGATTGGGACTTAAAACCTCATGATAGACATACTAATACATTAGTTATAAAAGTCACATTTTGATAATCCTACCTTGTGATTCATGAACTAAGAAGCAACATTTCTTTTCCTTCCCTCAATCCTCTTATAGTCCATTAGAACAAATAATGATGAGGGCAATATAACTTCTCCAGTCATTTCTTGAACAATAGAAAGTCATAATAGGGTCAACATCATTACTCCTCTCAGTCAAGGGAGATCCCACTAGAATTTACTTTTTGTGCATGGATGTATGTGTGCGTGAGAGAGTGCTCATGGGTAATGAAAGAAATGCATTTTGACAACTTCCCGTTTAACCTTTACAATACAACTGATTCTCACAAAGTTTTCGTCAAACAGGTGACATTTAATTTATTATTGTAAATTCGAAAATGTGCAGTTTTGAGGAGCTAAGCTTCCTTTTTAAGCTATTCTAGATCTCATCGGTAAATCTTACGGTCCACAGCTCAGTTTTATGAAAAAACATGACTTGCCATTGATGTTTCAGACCTCATTTTGACGACTACAGAAATTAACAACGATTCCTTACCTGTTCAAATGGAGGCGGAGGCTTCCCACGGCATAAGTTGGATAAAGTCCGAACAGTGCTCCTTATCAGGGTCAACTTTGGATGTCGATCCAATTGAACCAATAGTGGGACTAGAACATCTCCACTTAATACACAGTCCCTGCAATTTGGTGAATCACCGGCGATATTTTCAAGTGCCCAGATAGCCTGCTTGATTCATGGGAATCTAGATTAGATCATTTCATCCATCATATTTACCAAAAATTTTAAAGAAATCAACTCAAAGAATTGTTACGAGAAAAAAAAAAAAAACCCAACCTGTTCTCGAACATCAACAACCAAAGAACCAAGAAGTCGCACAAATTTAGGGCTAGATCCAAGTTGGATGATGAGTTGTATGTAATCTAGTCTCCTAGAAGCTAGATTAGCCAACGCCCATGCAACCTCAATCTGAAGATGAAGAAAGGCTATGACAAATTCCCCAAAAAAAAAAAGAAAGTCATTGAATTCTCGCGCCCCTCGAGTCTCCGACAGGTCCAAACCTGAAGCAACTCCTAGTGATTTTGAGGAGATCCGGTTGTTTTAGCCCTCAGTCCAGCATATGTTGTCCTGTTGACCACCCTCACCATGGGCACCCGCCAAGCACAAAAGCCAGAGATTGAAGGCGTTCGTCGGACGGCGGCCTCCCTCGTCCGTCGGAGGAAGGAGCGCGGAGCAAAGTGGCAATGGAGCGCACTGAGGATCTCAACAAGCTCACCACTGAGTTCGAGATAGCCGAGACGACCCTCACCACCTGCACTCACCAAGCACAAAGGCCAGAAATTCAAGGCATTCGGTGGACGGCGGCCTCCCTCGTCCGTCGGAGGAAGAGCATGGAGCAAAGCGTGCACGCGCACCGAGGATCTCGACGGGCTACCACCGAGCTCGAAATAGCCGAGACCACCCGCACCCGCCGAGCACAAAAGCTAGAGATTCAAGGTGGTTTGTCGGACGGCGGCCTCTCTCGTTCGTCGGAGCTGCAGCAAAGAACAGGGGAGTTTGCGTCGATGGAGAGAGGGAGAGAGAGAACAGGGGAGGTTGTGTCGATGGAGAGAGGGAGAGAGAGTGGGGTTCAAAATTTTTGAGGGAACGTTTCTCAGCGAAGGAAATATTTGGTGGGCTCCACCAAATATTTCCTTCCTGAGGAGTTTAGAGCAGAAAGATGGGATAAGACGTGCAGAGGAGAGAGAAATTTCTTTTGACTTAATTTTCCCGAGTTCCTCTTTGTAAATAAAAAGGCCGAGCTTTGATTCCAGCATGGCCACCGGGCGACACGTGTCGCTCGGTGAATGGACTCAGAGGAAGACATGCTAGAGTCAAAGCTGCAGCCAATATTTTCTCCTTTTCAACTGGTGAGGTTCAAACCTCCTGGCCTAGTGTTGCGGCAACAAACACTGCAAACCAGAAAGTTAAAACCATCTATGGCAGTACAAGTACAAGCCATTTGACTAATAAACACCATACTGTTTTTCAAAACAATGCGTGCCAAATGCCATATGCCTCAATTTCTAGAGGGATGGTTCAGTAGGCTTTGCCTAATTTGGCGGTACCAACTCCAATAACACCTAATGAGAAACTAGAGAAATTCACCGATGTGGGTTTAAGTAGTGGCAACGGAAGATGTTTTTCTATCTAATCACGTTGAATTTGATCAAGTATTTATCGGAGGTGTGCCCAATAATTAGTCCATATGAGCAAGATGTCATGATGCTCGGGGCATTGGAGGCTTGGAAGCACAAGGACTTCATATGCCAAAACTATATCCTTAATTATTTAGTAAATTCCTTTTATTATGTTTATTGCAACATTGAAATTGTTAAACAATTATGGGAGACTTAGTATAGAAATACAAAACTGAGAACACAGGCATTGAAAAATTCGTGGTTGCTAAATTCCTAGACTTTAAGATTGTGGATTCTAAATCTGTCATGAATCGGGTCCAAGAATTGCAAACAATTTCGAATGACATCTTTGCTGAGGGAATGTTACTTAGTGAATCATTTCAAATGATAGCTGTTATTAAGAAAGTTGCCTTTGAGTTGGTCAGACTTCAAAAATTATTTGAAACACAAACGGAAAGAGATGAACCTTAGAGATTTCATTCTACACCTCATAATCAAAAGGATAATAGGAGGAATGCAAATCCTCATATGGAACTAAAGGCCAACACTATTGTGGTTTCCAATTCCAAGCAAGATAGGAAGATGAAGAAGTCTTTTCAAGGAAAATGCAAGCAAAAGGAAAAATCCCAGAAATTTCAAGGGACATGTTGTTTGCAACAAGCCTGACCATCGGATTAAGGATTGCAAGAAATGCCTGAACAAAGGTTAGTGCAACCAAGCAGCTCAATCTGATAGAGTAGGAAAGTGATGAGAGACCGATTGCTGTGGTAGTGTGTAAGGTATCCTTAATATCAAATGATACCAATTGGTGATTGGATGCAAGAATCACAAATCACAGTTGTATGGATAAATACATGTTCTCATCTTACTAGAAAGCGAAGAAAGATGAGATATTCTATATGACTAACTCTACATTAGCCAAAATTGATGGGAGAGGAAATGTGATCTTGAAATTCACATTCGGCAAGGAAATCACCTTACTAAATGTGTTCTATGTATTGGAGATCCAAAATAATCTAATTTCTAGTCCCATACTTATTAAGAAGGGTTTTAAAATTGTGTTATAATCGGACAAGTTCAATCTTTCTAATGTGGGATATATGTGAGGAAATGATACTTGTGGCCATAAGAACGCTTCAAGTGCCATAAGTTGGCACAAAGGGACACTTAAGTATCAAAAGTTATGAAAGGTACACTTAAGTGCCACATTCGAAAAAGAAAGGGATACTTAAGTGCCACTCTGGCCAAAATCCAGCCAAAATGCTGACGTGTACAATTTTCGGCGAAATTAGTGGAAAACGATGCCATTTTGCACGCCGACGTGGCCAAATAATACAAAAATGATGTCATTTTTGCATTGATGTGACAATAAATTAATGTAAAAATTAATTAAATTTAATTTAAAACTAATTTTACTTAAAATATTTAAAAATACAAAAACAAATATTAAAAAATTCAAAAAAGGGAGTCATCGGCCCCTGGCCAAGGCCTGGCGACCCCGGCCGACCCTTCCCCTTGGCCGGGCACCGCCGGGAGCGCGCGGCGGCTCGGCCAGCTCGCCCCCTTTTTGTTATTTTTAAATGTTTTAAAGAAATTTAATTTAATTAATTTTTATATTATTTTTTTCCACGTCAACACTAAAACAACGTCGTTTTGCATTTGCCTCGCCGAAAAATCGTCATGTCAGCGTTTTGATCGGATTTTGGTCGAATTTGCACTCAAGTGTATCATTTTGCTTCGATTTTAGCACTTAAGTGTATCTTTCATAACTTTTAGCACTTAAATGTCTTTTTGTGCCAACTTATGGCACTTCAGGGGTCCACGTGTCGATACTTGTGTAATGACCTATTTAAATCAATGTGACTATCATTGATGCAAACTTAAAATTTTTATACCCAAAAACTACTATTAAAGAGAAGTCTTTAGTTTACACTGTTATGTTTTCTTATTTATAGTATGGTAGATTAGGACATGTAAATTATGATATAATGAAGAAGATTGAAAACTTGGGACTAATTCAAGATTTGAATTGGATGCTCATTATAAGTGCACGACATGCATTGATACTAAGTTTGTTAAAAAATCTTTGAAATATGTTAAAATAGGGGTGAGCATGGTTCTAGGGTAGAATTTGAAACTTGAGAACCGGACCAGTGGGAACCTATAAGTTTTAGGTTCCAAAGTATGTAGAGTAGGTTCTAGGTTCCAAAAAATGAGGAACCTATTTCAACGGGTAGGTTCTGGGTTCTTAATTGGAGGAACCTAGAACCTATAACTTACAATTTGAAACAAGTTTTAATATTTTTCTTAATCCATATCTTCGTGCGATCTTCTGATATTCCATATTATTTGATAACGAGTGTATAATCTGAAAGCACTAGTCTGAATTTTCATTTTATAGCTAAGATTTTACTTTATTAATGTTCATATTTTTCATGTAAAGCCTAATTAAAAGCCGAGATGGGTTCAGAAAATTCCTGAACCTATCTAAATAAATACTATGGCTTATTTACTTGCTAATTACACTAATCTAACCACCTAACATGCATTCACGATTAATTAAATCACTAACCCATTCTAACTAACCACCTAATCCTAGCTTAACTTAAACTAATCAACCCTTAAGCGTAATTAATTTACTAAGCAGTGATTAGTGAGTTAAACTCACTTGATTGACGATTTGCTCAGATCAAAAGGACGGGGACACGACGAGGAGCAATAAACTCCAAAGTGGGACCGCCAAACGAGGCTGGGAAAGGCATCAAAACAGGCCAAACAGCGGGCTAGAAACCCACTAGCTTCAACTCTATTCGGTGGCTAAAAAGGCTGGACGATGGCTCGGTTGAGGCGGAGACGGGCAAGGAAGATCGGCGGAGGCTGAAACAGGTCCAGGCGGAGGTAGGCAATGCTTCGGGCGACCTCGATGGTGACGAACGGCAACCTGATGGCTCCGAACAGCTATGAGCAGTGGCAAAACAAGCGGTTGGAGGCGCAGGCAAACAGGACGATCGCGGGGGCATGTGGGCGAGCAAACGGCTACGAGGGGCGGTTTGGCGAGTGGCGAGCGGCATCGACGAAGGAGGAAGGGATGCTGGTCGATCTTCTAGGTTTCGTGGGAGCTCAAAAAGCTGGAAAGGAGGGAGGGGATCGACGGAATGGAGGGGAAGAAGGAGAGGAGACCAGCTTTGCTTGAGGGAGGCCTACCTTGGTCTTCTCTTATCCTCTTGTCCCCTTTGACTTAGCCCCACCCATCCCATCTAGTTTCCTCTACCATTTGCAACTACAAATCCTCTTTTAGAAGCCTTTGAAATGGTCCAATTGTTGTGGGCATGGGGGATATACGAATTTTGTACACAATTGGCACAAATTGGACTTCAATCCTTTTTGAATCAACACCATTTGGCCCTACAAAATTCAACCATCATATCATCGATCAAATTAGCATTTTTCCTCACCAATTGCACCCACTTGCATCCCAACTTCTAATAAAAAATAGTCCTTTAAATTTTTTGGACTAAACAACCCTACCTTGACTTTTTCCCAAAAAATCTCAATTTGTAGAAAAATCTTTAGAGACTGAGTTGAAGTTCCTAGAATGACTTGTGACATGACAGGATTTTCAATTTCTAAAATTGGATTTAAATTAGTAATTAATTTCAATCTGACGCGATTTTAGCGTGACCTAGGCTAGCGGGTAGCTTTTAGAATTTTTTAATACAAATGACCCGTGGTCGATTTTCTTCGAGCCACAATGAACCTCTTCGACACATTGGTGACTCTCGGTGGTCGTGAAAATCTTGAGATTTCAAATAGGGATACAGGGTACCAAAATGACAGAAAAATCAGTTTAGTGCCGATCGACGAGAATTTTGCAATTTAGTAGAATCACCCATGTTTAACCACACATCTCAGTCGAACTGACCTATCTCTAATCTTTAATCGATTTTTAATTGTGCCATAATGATCTCTACTGATGAGCACGGTCGAGTAGCCGATTCCTAGTCAAATTCTCAAGTCTATTGCATTAAAATCTCTTAATAACTTCCCCCGATAGTCTAATTATCTCATGAGTAATTAGCTCTAAGAATAGCATTATAGGCGTATCAATGAAAGGCTCGATTTATTCAATTGAAAGCAAACATGAAAATCCATAATGTTACATCAAGAGCATCAGCCTTCTTGTTAATTAGATTAACATAACAATAATGGGAGAAATCATCAATTAATGTGATGAAGTACTTATTTCTGCACAAGGTGGTTGAGCATGGCCCACTAATATTTGTATGAATTATCTCCAATAAATTTTGACTGCGAGTAGTGCCTTTTTTTCTTGGTTTTAGTCAATTTCCCCCTCACACAATCAATACAAGTGTTAGTATCATCTGAGTCAAGAGGAGGAAGAATATTAGCCTTAATAAGTCGCTTTACCCTTTCTTAAGAGATATGCCCTAATCACTTATACCATAACAATGAAGATCTTTATTTGATCAAGGATCTCTTAGCAACATTATTCTCGACATTGAAGGAACAATATGATATATCAAGATATAAGGATAATCAATATAATCCATCAAACAGAACACAATTTCCAATAATTCTGGAATCATAACTCAAATCCACTCTTTTATTTGCAAAATAAAGACAATATCCAGCTTTGTCAAGCGAATAAAGAGTTATCAAGTTTCTCCTAAAATTAGGGATATAAAAGACATTATGTAAAATAAATTGAAAATCAGAGTCTAAATTCAAAACAACTGTGTTTATGCACTCCATATCAACTCCAATATCATTTCTAGCTTTAAGCTTTGACTCCCTCAAACTTGGATTTTTTAGATTTGTAAGACCCTTGGTGGCTTTCTTTTCTTGCTTTTAGCCAAGTTTTGAACTTGTAGCAATTGGCTCCCTTGTGACCCTGCTTCTTGCAAGGAAAACACTTGAAATTGTTATCTCAATTTCTCTCATTATTCCCATTTTTCTTAAAGTCTTGGCTTTTCTTTGGACCATGAGCATTTGACTTTATGCTTCTATTTTCCTCTAGATGAACTCAACTTGGCATTAGCAATTAAGTGAGTGGACTCATACTTCTCATTCTTTAACTTCTCCTCCTCACTAACGCATTTGGTAATCAAGGCATTGACGCTCCATGTCTCATTCTAAGTGTTATAAATAGTCTTAATCTGGCTAAAATAAGCTGGTGTAACATTTAATGCGTAATGCATGACATAATCTTTAGAAAGGACAATTTTATGGGCCTTAAGTTTGGACTGAACATGGACCATCTTTATTATAAATTCTCTAACACCCATAGCAGTATTATATCTCATATTCGTTAACTCACTCCGCAAGTTACCAACTTTAACCTTATCTAAGACTATATCTTTCTCTTACTGCTTCAAGGAACTATTTTGCATTCTTATCTTCCAGCAAACCACCAATGAGATGCTCAACAATGGACCTTTTCATAGCAATGAGGCGTAGTCGGTTAGATTTTTCCAAATATAGCATCATGGGCCTTCTGATCTGTAGTACTTTGATCATTGGGCTTGGAAGATTCATCCTCACGTAGAGCTAAGTCCATATCCACAATTTTCAAAGCAAACTCTATATCTTGCTTCTAGCTCTTGAAGTTTGATCCAGTTAACATTTTAACCATAGCACTTTTATTATTTATAATAAAGATAACTGTTTGTTACACATAATATAATAAGATCAATTATGGGCATGAACAAAAATAATTAGTACATTATAAACTCTTATTTGGGTAGAATGTATAATGCGCCATTATTTTCCATAGTATGAAGTTTGTAAAGCGACAAAAAGAAAAATTACATATAATTGTCAAGGATCCATCCCCTTTGAACAGACAAATCTTTTAAATTATACATATCTATGATATCAATATATAAAGACGATAATGAGAATTACATAAAATCATCAAGGGCTTACAAGACCTTTAAATTATATATCTTCATTATATAAACATAGAGAGGAATTACATATAACTCTAAAAATTTATCCCCTTTGGACAAATAAATATTTTTTGATTATATATCCCCATTTTTAAATTAGGAATTTATCTTCATGCAATTGTTCAAATTGATATGCACAATAACCCCCTTTAGGCATGTAATTGTATATATTAATTTTTATTAAAAGGGAACTCCAAAAAATTTATAAATAATGTTCCATTTAATCAATGCCCAAAATTTATTAAACAATATGCAGCACTTTACGACATGTGCTTCCCAAGATCATATTGCATTTATCAAATAATAATTTTGTCACAATTTTTAATTTTTTTATATACCCTATTTTTCATGTTATTAAATATAGATAACAATAAATAATTCCAAATAGATATTAAAATATGCCTAAAATATAATTAATCATACCAAATATTTGTTAAATTAAAATTAGGCATATTAAAAAAAATTAGAAAACAAGCCCCAAAATATATTGGACCCGCGCGGCATTTGCCCTTACACAAGCTATTCTTCTTCTCTCTTTTTTATTTTTTATTTTTATTTATGGTCGAAAAAGCAAGCTCAGGCCAGAAATTCTAGCCACGGCCTGAGGAATGGTTCGGGGCTCACACCCATGAACCAGAAACATGGAAGTTGGGCTTACGGCCAGAAAATAGAGCCAGGCCGAAAGCTGGGCTCACACTTAAAACTAGAAAAGTCCAGAGGCTAGGCTTATGTGGCCAGGAGCCTAGAAACAAAAAGAGATCGGCCAACCCAAAAATTAAAAGAAAACCAGCCCAGCAAGCCCATAAATAAGAAACCAGCGAGCCCAGAAATAAAAGGAGGCCTGCAGAAGCTGGAATCACGCCCGTACACTCGCTCGGCCCGGCTGAGGTCTTCTTCGAGCTCCAACCGAGTCCCCGAAGTCTACAAATCAGGTCAAATGACCCGTTTCGACCCGAACCTCATAGAAAAAATGCATATTATGGTTGATTTTTGATGAAATTTTTCTATGGGTCTTGCTTCTAATGTCATTATAAATTGACCAGAGTGAATTAAACAAAGAACAAACGAATAAATCATCCATATTCAAGCTTTAAATATTTCGGATATAACACCCATGGCCAAAATTCGATTTTCTCAAGTTTAAGCCCAAAAACTCACCTTAATGCAACCAAAAGATTCTAAAACATATATATTATAATACCCATGCAACAATTTATAATGTAACATCATCCAATTGCAAGTAAATTAAAAATTCTAGAACTTTTTTCAAGGTATAAACCCTAGACTTTCAAATTCAAAATTCTTACTCAATTCTTAATTAAATTATACAAATTATTTATGGTTCGAAAGATTTCGACATGTGGAACAAAAACTCTAAGGTTTCATAATCAATTGATCAAAAAGTCCACATGAAAAAAAAAAAAAAAAAAATAACGACAATATTCGGTTCAAGAGAAAAAGAAATTCGAATTTGTTTATAAAATAATTTTGGGTTCTATAATCATATATGACTAGCTCTGATACCACATGTAGAAATTATCCACATAAACAACTAATTAATCAATAACAATCAGATTCATATATGACTATGAAACACCAAAATCAATATGCACAGCGGAATTAAAACGTAAATATTTGAGTCATTTCTTCACTCGAAGAAAAATAGATCAATTTGATTATAATTTAGATCTCCTTTTTTATAACCTATTTTAGTATAACAGCTTTTAATGGGATCTAGCGACTGATAGATATAACATACCTCTTTATAGGCTAAAGAGGGAACCTAGTAAACTTTAATCAATAGTATGTCAACTGGGCCTCTCCCATCATGGGCGTCAGTTAAACATAATTATCTATACTTTACTATTCAACTAGCGCCGTTATTAATAGATTCCAAAACCTAATTCAATAAGATCACTGAATGGTTTAACATATATTGAAATATCTATTAATCATATTATTTAAAATAGAAAATCAATTAATTAATATAAGCTTGTATTATAGGAAATTTCCAGCACAACGGAGTCATCGAGTTCATCCTATAAGACCTTCAATTTAGTGTAATATTCCACCAACGAAAGTCCTCATTATAGCAGCTCCATCTCGAGTTTTGATTTAGTTGATGTGAGGTCTATCCTGAGGAAATCTCTGCTTTAGCTTGTCACACCTTTGCTTTGTGTATGCCACGCTTCCTTATAGACTCTTGTGGAGAGAACTAAAAACCCAAAAGTTATCAAGGAATTACAGATGTCCCTCACATCAGATCTGGTTGTTGTTGGATCTAGTTTTTATAGCGATTTGTCTATACACTTGATTTCCCCTTCAAACATGTTAAAATCCATAAAACTTTTTGATCTCTCTCACTATCTTCACGAAAAGAGATTGACTTACTACTCTAAGGCCATTCTCGATCCATGTTGGAAAGCGGCCATGGCAAATGAATTTAGTGCCTTTGTCATTAATCACACTTAGGATCTTATATCACTTGATCCTTCTAAGAATTTTGTCGATGGTAAATTGGTTTTTAAGGTCAAGTAAAAATCCGATGGAACTATTGAACGCTTCAAAGCTTCCCTCAATGTACAGAGATTTAAGCAGTAGGTGCGATTAGACTATGATGGATTTATAGCTCAATCGTTAAACCCACTACAATTCAAGTTGCCCTCTCCATTGTGATTTCTTCATAATGAGTCATATGTCAACTTGATGTGAAAAATGACTTCTTGCATGGCATCCTTCTTAAGGAAGCTTACATGTAACGACCTCTTGGTTTTTCTCATCATGAGTTCTTTGATCACGTGTGCCTTCTCCAAAAAGCCATCCATGAATTAAAACAAGTTTCATGTGCATTTTTCATCACTTTAGCAAATTTTTATTATCTTTTAATTTCAGGGCAAGTAAGGTTGATCCTTTGCTTTCTCTCTCTACATAAATATTTATAATTATATGTTGATGATATATTTGTCACTAGCGACATTCTTAATTTATTACGATTTTGGATTCCTCAACTTTGTCAAAAATTTGTTATGAAGGATCTTAGACCATTTTACCATTTCCTTGGTGTTGAGGCTCAAAACTGCTCTAATGATATGCTCTCATTTCGAGCCAAGTATATTGGTGACCTTTTATGCAAGTTTGACCTCGTTAAACTTAAGCCTTTGTCTACTCCTTCGTCTCGAAGACTTTGTAGTATGCTAACAATGGTGAGCTATTGGCTTTTGCAAGGTTGTATTGACAGATGGTTGGTGCACTATAATATCTATCCATGACTAGACCCGATATTAGTTTTGTTGTCAACTTGATTGACATTCATACATCAACTCGGATTACCTCATCTCCAGCCTATCAAATGTACGCATAGTTAGTCGTTCAAGAGAACACGCTGACAACACTCTAAAGAAATTTAACTTGGAAAACTTTGCTTTAGCTCTCCCTTCTCCACCTCTATCGCGACCCCACTTTCTTTTGCCCTTGCCTTGCACCTCTCTTGTGTCTTGCTTCACACTACCATCGCACCTCCGCTGCCTTCTTCGTCACTCCCATATTTTACTCTTGGAATAGAGACTCAAAGACCTCATGAATAATGGATCCACCTAGTCTCAAACGACCTCCGATTAAAGGTTTCTAGAGGCTAGGGACTTCGAATGCCCTACATTGGTGCCATCGAAGAGAGAGAGAGAGAGAGAGAGAGAGAGAGAGAGAGAGAGAGAGAGAGAGAGCCAGTGACGATGGACCGAGTATACACAAAGCATGTGGGCTATCGTGTCGTGTGACTCGAGCATACTTTGTGAAAAATAAATAAAGGGAATAAAAAAGGAAAAAAAAATTGGGGCAAAAAATAGACACCACCCTTGTCACTTCAGTCCTGTTTGGTAATGTTTCCATTTCCACATATGGGAAATCGACCTTGCTGGGTTGGGTCAGTTGTTCAGTTCCGAATTCTAGATTGGGAATTGACGCATCCTAAAACTGATCACAAATATTTCGAGTAAGTTTGAGTGTCCAGATAACAAAAACCTTTGTCCTCCGTAGCTTCTAGAAGCCCATGAAAGCTCACTCGTCCTCTCCACTAAGTCATCATCAACTCTTCTGCTAATCATGCGCCGGCAATGGCGAACTGCTCGACAATCCTCTTCTCTATACCTGGAAGGCTAAGGCCCTCCAATATGGTATACCTACTTCAGTAGGACCTTCACCTATGTGGACAAGTTCTAGACACCCCATCACAACAATTAAGTTATTGTCAAGTTGGAAAGTGGTTGAACGTGATGAAACTCGGGTCAGCATGCAAGGAGGAGCCAAGTCTTCACTATGACACATTCATACACACATTGTCTGATGGATAACATTTGTATTTATAGAGTTTATCTACTAGCTATTACAGTAATTGTATGGACTAATTTAATATATTTTGAATTTTGAATTAGTCTGTTGCACTAATAACTACAATAATAATTACCTAAAAATAAGAATGGACCGATTCAAATATTTTGAATGAGTCCGTTATAGTAATAGCTATAGTAATAATTAAATAAGAAAATCATTAACTAAATTTGAAAGAGTTATGCGTTGTTATCCTTAACAAGCCCCGCAAGTTAAAGGTGGTCTTTTGGATGATCTTCAACTTGGATTTAAGTATATCATGGCGACACCATGTAAGAGGCTTGGTGAAGATATGTGTTATTTGACCACATGTGGATATGAAGCGAACCTCGAGTTTGCATAGTGACACTAAATGGCGGACGAAATGAACGTCTACCTTGATATGCTTTGTGCTAATATGAAAAAGTGAATTCACCATAAAATACATTGCCCTTTGGTTGTTGCACAAAAGGATAGGGGGTCTTAATTGAGATATGCCTAATTCTTGTAACAGTGATTGCAACCATAATACTCCTACCATGGCGTTTGCCAATGCTCAATACTCAGATTCGGTCAAGGAACATACAATTGTATGTTGCTTTTTGGCTAACCAAGAAATCAGACCTTGACCCATATAAATTGCATAACCTCCTATTAAGCATCTATCAATGGGCAACTGGCCCAGTCCACATCATTATATGCATTGAGTTCTGTTGTGAATTGGAAATTGATGAGTACTTCATGCAAAACGTTTTCCTTTAAGTAGCGTAGAATCTTTTTCACCGCACTCTAGTGGTCTTCTGCTGGCTCTTTTAAGAACTGATAGACTTTGGTTATTGCATATAAAAGATATTTGGCCGAGTTAGGTGGCATATTGAAGAGCTCCTACGATGCTCCTATACAAATTGACATCTTCAAGTGGCTTACCGTGATTGATTAAACTAGTATTTATAACCATGGGTGTGTGAATTGGTTTAACATCGTCTATTTTGGTTCGGTGAAGGAGATCTCTAATAGACTTATGTTATGATAGGAGGAGCCCTAATAGATGTTTAAGCTCCTCGATTCCCATGAAGTAACTAAATCGCCCAAGTCTCATATGAAGAACTTCTTATTTAAGCAGTTGATGGTCTCTTGAATAAATGTCGAATTGGACACTATAATAGTTGTTGTGAAAAAACGAGCAATTGAACAATAATATAGATTGAAGAAAAAAATAAATCAAATACCGAATTTACGTGGTTTGATCGTAAAGACCTACGTCCACAATGAGAGCAACGGTGAATTTCACAATAGATCAAGCGATACAAGGAGATTACACACTCGAGTCACCTAAACACTCTCTATATTTCCTAAGCCCCAATTACATCCAATAACTCACGCAATGTTTAGTCCCGAAATTCCTTAAGAAATAATCTCTCAATCTCATGAGTGAATTACATGCAAATCTTACCGCAAGATTTAATTGGCTACAAATACTAATTTTTCTTGGTGTAATTGCACGAACGAACTTCAATACCAAGCACTCGTGTGAAAACGGCGCTTCAAGAAACCTTCGTGTCTACCTCTACCAACGAACAAGTCTTGAAAATTTATATATAAGCCACTGCCACCCCTAGAGAAGTCCACGGGTGAGGGAAACCGAATCAAGCTAGGATCCGATCAACCCAAATAAAAGTTGGACTTTTCTCTGCAGTTATCTTGCCAATTTCAACCAAAACATATTTCCATATATTTTAAACAAAATCCAAGTCCAAGTAAAAGTTCTGACTTTCCCTTTTTGATTTTTCCCTTGCCAATCTCCACTTAAATGATAGGAATATTTCCTTATCTGCAAGTTAACTAATTTGCGGTCCGAGTTTGTTTAATGAGCTTAAACTTAGACATATTTTAACAATCTCCAATTTGACTCGATGTTTGAGCCAAGTCGCAATCACTTCGCAAAAATTCAAATTCTGCCGCTACTATCCCATTGCCCCTGATGGGCTCAACTACTACAAATTTTATCTAAGTCCAAGCCTCGCTTGAACTTTGCCATAACTAAGGACCTCATCAGAATACCAACTCCACATGTATCTTTAACTGCTCTGCAAGGATTTTCCGATGTAACTTCTTTAACCACAGATAAAGCAAAACCATTGTTGCATCCATATCTACCAGGAGATCGAATATGTACCTTGTCAATATCAATAGTTATAGCAACCGATGGCTCTATAAGCTCCACCTTGCTGTAAGCACAATCCGTGTCGATTACTTTGCTAATACTCGTACTTGCTACCTTGAGAGTTTCTGGTCGCAACTCCTCCTCAAGCTAAACACCGTTCAGATCCGTTTGAATGTTGAATCACTCCTAGCCAAAAGTACCGAAGACTCATCAAACGTAACTTCCCTACAGATAATAGGTGAATTTAACTCTGCGCACCACAATCGACAACCCCTCTCACCTCGTGCATAGCCTAGGAATGTGCACTTTCTTACCCTTTCATCAAGCTTACTATCACTCACTCAAATATAACATAGGCAACCAAATATTTGGGAGAAGTACACTATCAGTACCATAAGTTGTGTACGGCGCTCACTTTGGTGCCAAAAGTTTTCGTCGGATCACTTAAGTGCAAAACTGGCGAAAAACGATCACTTTAGTGCCTTCGGTGAAAAATTCAGGCCAAAAAATGACGTGGCTTTTTTAATTAAAAATTTAATATGACTGGGTATTTTTTTTTTTAAAGAAAATTAGTCCATGTGGACTTTCTTGGCTGCTATCCAACGAAGAAGAAAGAAAATCAATCCATCTTCTTCTTCTTCTTCTTCTTCTTCTTCTTCTTCTTCTTCTTCAATGTTCACACCTATCGTTCTTCCTTGCTTTTTTTTTCTTCTCGCCGTGAAATGCCGAGGAGGAGCACAAGGTCACTGTCGCTCCCTTCTACTTGAGCTCCTCCACAAAGCTCAGGTCTGTCTACAGAGGATGGCCCCACATCATTGATGATCCACCCTCCACCACCATGTAAGTGCGTTGAGCAGCGTCTGAAGTCCCCGGCTCAGACCTGAGCCATAACTCAGAGCCCTGTTCCCCCAACTCGGCTGAGAGGTCGTGGCTCCACGGAGCTGGAGCTTCGGGTCACAGGTCGCGTTGCTTCTAGGACCTCTGCGGCGTGACCTATCTCCTCAACCCTATAACCCGAGACATCTTCTCGCTGTCGAGCATCGAGCCATCGCACAAGTGGTGGCATTGGGCATAGAATCGGAATCGAGTTAACCGCCTAACCTACCGGTAGAAGATCGTGCGATAAGGGAAAAGGTCCTTGATCCGAGCTCAAGGTCATGGGGAGACATCACGAGCATCCCCCCAGGCTCCTTAGCCCCGTGTTTGCTGCTGGATCTGTCCATTGGAAAGCCGCCGGTGAAGGCGACATCATCATCTTGTCCTTCAATTACGGAGGAGGAGGTCAAGACATCCACCTAGTGCACGTCCGAGGAGTTCTGGGCTCGTCGACAATAATTAGGGTTTGAAATTGGGGATTTCTTTCAATTTGGCAAATTAGGGTTCTTATTTGGGGGGAAATGCAACTAGACGACGTCGTTTCTTGCTTTAGATGCTAATTGGACTCTCTAGCGAGCCATATCAGCATAAGAAATTAATAAAAAAAAGGTCACGTCGGAGTTCCGACCAATCAGATCGGAGTTGGTACCAAAGTGAGCGTTTTTGAAACTTTTTGACACTTAAGTGATATGACAGAAACTTTTGGCACCAAAGTGAGCGCCGTACACAACTTATGGCACTGATAGTGTACTTATCCCCAAATATTCTAAGAATAGAATAATCAGCAACATTACCTGACCACACTTCCTCGGAAGTCCCATATCCAATTGCAGTCGATGGGGATCTATTCATTAGGTAGCATGTCATACTTAGCGCATCCGCTAGAAATCTCCTAGCTAAACCAACACTAGAGAGCATTTATGGGCCATCTCTAGCAACGTTTTGCTAATCAATTCCACAACATATTGTGGTTCATCAGCATTAGTGCAATGTTTCACGATGCCTTCTTTCATGCAGAATTCGTTTAATAACTTTGAGCAAAACTCCATGCTACTGTCAGTCCACATAGGCTTGATCATCTTACCAGTCTCCTTTTCGATCAAAGCTATTAACAGTTTGATCCTAACAATAGCATCAAACTTGTGCCTAAGCACAAATATTCACGTCTTCATTGAGTAGTCATCAATAATTGTTAGCATATATCTAGCACTCTTTCTCGAAGGAAACTTCGATAACTTGCAAACATTCAAGTGAATTAACTTTGCAATTTCCGTGGTTTCTTTGATAGTCATACTGAACTGCACTTTCCGCTGTTAATCTAAATCACAGCACCTGCATACATTCAGTTCGTTAGAAACATAACCATATAGCAAATTTCTTTCACTTAAAGCCTTCAGGCTTCTCTCGTTAATGTGCCCGAAACACATATGCCACAATTTAGACTCTCGAATAGATGCATCTGACGCCTCCATAGTGAAATTTGTCATTGTCTCACCTTGAAGCTCATATAGGCCATTGTGCTTTATTCCTTTCATTATTATCGAAGCACCTCAAATAATTTCCGAATTCCATATTCTGAAATATATTAATACCTAGCTGAATCTAGGGCACTCAAGGAAATTAAGTTCTTTTTCAACTCTAGAACATGCCTTACCCCAATCAATGT
Source organism: Eucalyptus erythrocorys (assembly GCA_014182555.1). Lineage (NCBI taxonomy): Eukaryota > Viridiplantae > Streptophyta > Magnoliopsida > Myrtales > Myrtaceae > Eucalyptus > Eucalyptus erythrocorys. The sequence continues at coordinate 31,668,479 of CM024602.1, forward strand.
CCTCATGATACCATCATGCATTTTGATTCTAATATTGCCAACACGACGACCTTGCATTCAGCATTCTTCCCTAACTGCACTTTACTATTATCCATGCATTGACAAGTAGCAAACCAGTTTTTATTTGGTGTAACATAAAAAGAACAACCATTATCCATAATTCATCCATCAAACGATGAATAATCAGTGACAGACAAGACATAATCGGTATTATCTGCTATAGTTGCAACATTATCTGCAAAATCAACTATAATTCCCTTACCCTTCTCATTCTTCAACTTAAGGTAATTTCTTCTAAGATACCCCCTCTTGCCACAGCTCTAATAGATAACATCACTAGTCCTAGACTGACTACGCCTGTTCATACTAGTACTACTCTTACCCACACTTATTCTAGATATTCTTCTATTTTCACATACTAAAATAGCATAAACAGGTTTGCCAGATTCTCTTCTATGGATGTCCTCGTTTAGAATCAAATCTCGAACCCCATCAAACATCGAACTTGTTGACCCAAAGGAATTACTAATGACAGTAACGGTAGTATTCCAACTATCAGGCAATGAGAATAATAGAATCAAAGCACATACCTCATATTCAAAGTCAATCTCAATTGAACTCAATTGACTAACAATCACATTGAATTTATTGATATGATCTGTAACTGACGCTTAAACAGACGTCGCATCAAATAGATTTTGTAGATTGCAGAGGGCTTCTTGTACATATCCGACAGGATTTGCATCAAATCAGCAGTGGTCTTCTCCTTCACGATGTTAAACGCGACGTTACGAGCCAACATCAGCGGAATAACACCCATAGCTCGTCTATCCAGTAAATCCTAATCAACTTGCTTCATCAACTCTGGTTTCTCCCCAGACAAGGGCAAGTGCAATTTCATCTGGTAAAGATAATATTCAATTTACATCTTCTAGAAACCAAAATCATTCTCATCAAATCTGTCAATTCTCATCAGATAGCGAATTTACGTGGTTCGGTCATAAAGACCTACGTCCACAAGGAGAGTAGCGATGAATTTCACTATAGATCAAGCGATACAAGGAGATTACACACTCGAATCACTCAAACACACTCTCGGTGTTTCCCAAGCCCCAATTACACCCAATAACGCACGGAGTGTTTAGCCCCGAAATTCCTTAAGAAATAATCTTTCAATCTCACAAAGGAATTATACGCAAATCTTACCACAACATTTAATCGGCTACAATCACTAATTTTTCTTAGTGTAATTGCACGAACAAACTTCAATACCAAGCACTCTTGTGAAAACGGTGCTTCAAGAAACCTTCGCGTCTACCTCTACCAACGAACAAGTCTTGAGAATTTATATATAAGCCACCGCCACCACCAGAGTTGTCCACGGGTGAGGGAAACCGAATCAAGCTAGGATCTAGTCAACCCAAATAAAAGTTGGACTTTTTCTCTACAATTATCTTGCTGATTTCAACCAAAACATATCTCCATATATTTTAAACAAAATCCACCAAGTCAAAGTTCTGACTTTCCCTTTTTGATTTTTCCCTCGCCAATCTCCGCTTGAATGATAGGAATATTTCTTTATCCGCAAGTTAACTAATTTGCGGTCTAAGTCTATTTAATGAGCTTAAACTTGAGACATATTTTAACAATAGTAATGTCGTCAACATAGATGAGCATGTAAAGGGAGAAATTGGGCTGATGTAATATAAAGAGAGAAGTATCAGTTTTTGATCCGATAAATTCTAGGGATTTTGAAAAGATGCTCAACCGGTGGAACCAAGCCTACGGTGTTTGTTTCAATCTGTATAAAGATTTGTGTAGCATGCATATATTGTTTGACCTTTGTTTATTGATGAAGCCTTAAGGTTGAGCCATGTAGACTTCTTTAGTCAAGTTAGTATTTAGAAATGCGTCACTAACATCCAACTACCAGAATTTCTAGTTCTTTGTCACAGCTAATGAAATAATTGTACGGACAATGGTTACTTTAACAATGGGACTAAACGTTTCCGTGTAATCGATACCTTTTGGGATAAGTACATTAAAAGTCTTAAAACTTATCATGAAAATGCAATTAAGTCCTAAAACTTTCAAAAAGTGCAATTAAGTCCTAAAATTTATTACGAAAGTTCAATAAAGTCCTAAAACTTTCAAAAAGTTCAATAAAGTCCTAAAACTTGTCTCGAAAGTGCAACCAAGTCCTAAAACTTGTCTTGAAAGTGCAACCAAGTTCTAAAACTTTCTAAAAGTGCAATCAATGGAATGACTTAAATTGAACCATTTTGATAAGTTTTTGGACTTGATTGCACTTTTGAAAGTTTTAGGACTTAATTTCACTTTGTGACAAGTTTTAGGACTTAATTGCACTTTTTGAAAGTTTTAGGACTTAATTGTATTTTCATAACAAATTTTAGGACTTCCAATGCACTTATCCCATACCTTTTTGCCGATTGTAGCCTTTGGCCACTAGGTGGGCTTTGTACTAGTCTATTTAACCATATGGATGTGTCTTTACTCGATAAACCCATTTGGAGCCTACAACATTTGCTTTAGGATTTGGTGGAACCAAAACCCATGTTCCATTCACAACAAAGCATTAAATTCTTCTAGCATCATGTCCCTTCAGTTTTCATGTTTATTAACTTCAATGAAGCACCGTGGCTCTTCTGTAGAACTTATTTCAGTCAAGTTCATATCTAGCAACGTATATTTAGTGTTGAGCTTTGGGTTTTGATGTAGCCACATTGAATGGGTTCTTAGTTTTTCATAAACCAGTTGTGGAGATATCACGATAGCCTATTGTAGGGAGGCGTTTGAAAGAGCCTCATTAGAACAAGTACCAGCATCATACGAAAACCAACGTGTTAGATGTTAAAGCAATATTAGTATTTGATAATGTCAGCAATGGTTTTTTAAAGGTGGGTGGGGAGATGTTAGAGGGTATGGTAGAAGGCAATATATTACCATTAACACGATGGTTCGCATGGAAGGACATACTAGTGATGGAGTTCGTCAACCAAGGATGTGATTATGAGGATATTTTAGAAGAGTGTGAACCAAATGTGGCCAATGGAAATGTATTTTCAATAAAATGAACATGTCTTGCAATATACATGCTTCCAGTATTGTAATCTAAACAACGGTAACCAATATGCAATGCACTATATCCTAAGAACACACATTGAGTCGAATGGACTGAAAACTTATCCAAATTGTACAGCCTTAATATAGGGAAAACAACACAACCAAATATTTTCAAAAACTTGTAATCCGGTTGCTGATGGAAAAGTGTTTGAAAAGGTGAGATATTATTTAAAAGTGGTGGGAGTAATCTATTAATAAGGTAAGTTGTAGTTTCAAAAGCATAAGACCACTACTCAAGGGGAAGAGATGCATGGGCCAATAACGTAAGGCCGGTATCAACAATATGGCGAATTTTTTGCTCAACTACTTCGTTTTGCTTGTGAGTGTGTGGACATGTTGCTCGATGCAGAATTCCATCTTCTAAACAATTTTACTTAGAGTTCTGTATTCCTCACCCCAATCAGATTGTACGGCTCTAATGGATTTTTCAAATTGTTTTTCAACTATGGTCTTGAATATTTTTAAAATGGAAGGGACCGTAGATCGACTTTAAAGAGGATGGTACCAAGTATATTTGGAAAAATCAACAAATATAACAAAATACTTATAATAAGAAACAGAATCAATTAGAGTAGGTCCCCATACGTCGGTAAAAATTAAATTGAGAGGCGTTTTACTAATGCTATGAGTGGGGATAAGGGTGTTTTATGAGATTTGCCTAATAAACAGGAAGCACGTTTGTTAAAATCAAATGTAAAACATGGCAGATTATTAAATGAATCAAAGAGCAAACTTTGCTTTGTTGGGGATGGCCCATTCGGTTGTGCCAGGTGGTAGTAGTAGCGGAAGTATCAAGTGAGATGGTGTTAACGGATGGAGATGTGGTATAAAGACCCAACAACCGGTATAGTCCATCCTTGAGTGAACCCTGGAGTAGTGTTGTGGTATGCAAATCCTTCACAACAAAGTGAAATAGATTAAACTTGAAGAATCAGTTGTTATCATGTGTAAAATTGTGTACAAAAAGTGGATTTTGTGTAATGGCAAGGACATGAAGAATATTTAAAAAAGTAAAAGATTTGTTAACGGGATTTTTCAGAGTGGAAGAACTGACATTAATAATATGTAAACCTACTTCATTACCTACACGAAGAGATTCCTTACCATTATGTGGTGTAGTAATCTACAAATTGGCAGTCTCAAGCGTCACATAGTGAGTAGCTACAATATCTAGAAACCAATCTTGCCGCGATGGGGTAGGAAGAATCCCATCCATATTGACAATAGGTTGAGATGCACTACGGTTAGACAATAAATACCTCAAATTACATCTTACAGTTGTATGTTTAATTTTTCTGACAATTTTGGCGGTGTTTCCTATTTTAGGATCAGGTTCCTAGGTTTCTTTGATTATGCTGATTGTCTTGCCAACAATATTAAGGGTTTGGGGTGGTAGATAGTTGGAAATTGGAAATCAATTATGATTGAGTGCTAGGGATGGATGATGGAAAGGTGTAAGTGGTAACATTTACCTCTATAGGCACCATGACATAATTCATTCAAAGCTCACGATTGAGGAGCAATCTATAGAGTTTAGGAAAAGTTATCAAATTCTGTAGCCAAAACAGCAATAATGTTAGAAAAATCATAACCAAGATTACAGAAGATGATGGCATTTAGTTCTTCATTCCTTAGAGGGCGATTGGGAACAGTTAACCGATTTGAAATGTACTTTGCCTTGTGGAGATAAGCTTGTACAAATTTGTCACCATTGGATGTATTTAGGAGTTGCATATGAAGCTGGAGAGTGCTTGTATGCGATAGAGTTTCAAAAGTAGTTTGTAGAGCCTTCCAAATATCGGTAGCAATAGTTAATCCAATCACATAGGGTAGGACATCGGGTGAAAGAGAAGATATTGTCCAACTAAGAACAAATTGGTCTTTCCTAATCCATTCATCATATATAGGGTTCAATGCAGTAGTCTTGGAGCTTGTGTGTTTGATGGTTGGAGTGGGACAAGTAATGGTGTTGTCAAGGTATCCCATTAAGGATTGGTTGCAAAGCAACGGAAACAATTGGGTTTTCCACAATAAAAAGTTATCGCCAAAAAGTTCGAGGTAAAAGTGTTGTTGCATAGCTGGAGTAGAGATAGGAGATGACATCGTGAATAGGAGAAGTCAAAAATTGGAAGAGAGAAAAAAAAAAAAAAAAAAAAGGAATAGCTAAGGTGTTTCCAATGATCTTGCCAGTACTCTAATATCATGTAAAAATAGACTCTAAGTTTGAGGATGAAGTTTGGCTTATCTTTTAACTCTAAGATAGCATTTGTATTTATAAAGTTTATCTACTAGCCGTTACAGTAATTACATGGACTAATTCAATATTTTGAATAGTTCGTTATAGTAATAACTATTGTAATGACTAAATGAGAAAAGCATTAACTAATTTGAATAAGTCATGCATTGTTATTCTTAACAGTAAGATACATGAAAAATTCCTCTTTCCATTTCGTTAAGTCCAACATTGAACATTCCCCGTTGGCTAATTGGTGAAATTTAAGTGTCAATAATTGAAATATGCAATTAAAAATTGTTGCCACTTATCACAAAAGATTCGTTTAAAATAAAGATCTATACTATTATATAAAGTAAAAAAAAAAAAAAATCCTACAAATCTCAATTATTTTTTTCTTCTCCCAATATCCTTAACTATTTATTTTACAAATATTTTATTCATGGACAAATGCATTAATTAATAATTCATCTCGAACGACTATACACCATTTTTTTCTTATCATGAAACAACCTTCCCAAAAAAATTTCAGAACTTGCGATAATTCTCTTCCCTTACAGATTTGTACAATATCTTTGAATTGTGAATTTTACGAACTCATCATTTAATGATTCCAAATTTTCTTAATAAGGTGATTTTCCCCCATTTTTTTATAGACAGGGGACGCTCGTACTTCCCCTTTGCTAGTAAATTAACAAAGAAGCTAACTTGTTCTTTTGTAGATCAAGGTACCTCTTGTATGATGCACCGAAATTACCTTAGCCTCATCGAAGAAAATGCTGATAATAATACACAATACCAAAAATATTAATGGAAACAATTAAATATTTTTGGAAAGGTTATTGCAAGATAAAAACGGCTCAAATTTTAATACTAAAGAATGTGAAAATAAAATAAAACTTTGAATTTAAACGTTCGTGCATGTAAATCATCATATTCACATATATCAAATCAGGCTCCAAATTCGAGTTCTCAATGAACTCACACACATGAATTTGTCATTGCACGGAGCTTATGAATTGACTAGTTAGATATATGTATTAGAATCGAGTCGACATTACTTATCGGAAAAAAAGGAGCTAGTTGATACCCACACGGCAGGCTTTGATTAGAATCGCCGCCTAACATGACTGCCAGCCTTCAAAGATTTCGTTTGTTAGAAGTCTACTTATTTTAAGATTCTTAGCACCGAAGAAAAGTTCCATACGTTTGACTTGGTTGAAAGCTAAGATTTATAAATAGTAGTGTGAAGGGCATGATAAATGTATAAGAGCAAATTATTACGACTATAGGAAGAAAAGAGCAAAATGAGATCGGATGGTACAATGTTCGAGAAAGCGGGGTAGTCAACATGTAAGAATCTCTTCTTAATAATATCGCCATCTGCCGACATAGCATGTGGGTTGGCCGATCTATAGTCATTATGATTAACTATAATGGTGATATAAGTAGAAACCCTCCGAGCAAACACGAGAAGATAATTGCACCATAACGTGATGGAGATCGAAGTGATATCCACAGAATTCATCAAGCCCTCTAACCCAACCCCAGACAACCTAAAGATCCACAAGCTATCACTCCTTGATCAATGCATTCAAGGTACAGTGCCCTTGTTTTTTTCTATCAAGGTCACGACACAACCCTCTCCACATCCCAAATCTCACGAACCCTAAAGTGCTCGCTCTCCCAAACCCTCACCCGCTTCTACCCCTTCGCTGGGAAGATCAAGGACTGCCTCTCCATTGAGTGCGACGATGGAGGTATCCCCTTCTCGGTAGCTAGGGCTCAGTGGAGCCTCTCACGGTTCCTCGACCGGCCAGACCCCCGGGCTATTCAAGACTTCCTTCCGGGGGCTACTTTCAAGCTAGTCGACACTGGATCTCGAGTAGCGATGGTCCAAATAACCACCTTCGCTTGTGGTGGCATCGCGGTTGGCACGTTGGTTGCGCACGTGGTCGCTGACGGGGTCGGCATGAGCACTTTTCTCAAGGCTTGGGCTGCGAGGGCCCGCGAATCCATGGACGATGTATGGCCGGATTTCAACACGACGCCGTCGCTATTTCCCCAATATGAAGCATTCCCGGAAAAGCTGAAGTTCGCGAGCGTGTGTGCTCCCTGCTACCAAAGAGGCTGGTAGGGCGAGTCGCTTTCATTACCTTTTTAATCAGTTAGAAGCAAGATAAGAAAATAATAGTAATAACAAGCAGAATTCAACGGTGAGGTATATCTGTCTGGATTGTGACCGTTCATATGAAAAAGTGACTAATTTCATTAAGATATCATTACTTGTTATTACATATTCAGACTCATTTCTTGTATAAGATGTTATTATTGATGTGCACCGGATACTATGTTAAAAAATTCGATAAACGAAAATCGAAATGGATTTTTCCTTTAATGGGTAGACACGTTCCAACCATTTCTCTCAGGTGTAGTTTAAGAAGATTGGTGTTCGACGCGTCCGCCATAGCCAGAATGAAGGACAAAGCAACAAGCTCGCGGCTCCAGAAACCGAGCCGTGTGGAAGCCGTCTCCGCCTTAATATGCAAATCCATGATGGCAGCGGTCAACCCCAAACCGAAGGCGATGTTGATGGCCCACTACGTGGACTTGCGCCGGCGAGCCACGCCGACCATCCCCAACTATGCCGTGGGGAACCACCTCTTCTTGGCTGTCGCACGGTTTTGTCCCACCGAGTCCAATGACCTGCCCATCATCGCGGGCCGGCTCCGGGAAGCGACGGCCAGAGTCGACGGCGACTTGGTTAAAGGTCTGCAAGGCGAGGGCGGATTCTTGAAGTTGCGCGAGGCTGTCGGAGAAATTAAGGAGGTCATCTCTGGTGGTATGAATGGAGGCGGTGGCGGCAACATCAATAATGATAAGCTGGACTATCTAGGGTTTACTAGTATGTGCAATTTCGGGCTTTATGAGATTAATTTTGGTTGGGGAAATCCGGTATGGGTGACCAGTATTGGCTTACCAGGGAAAAAACCTATGGAGATCCCAAACATTAATTACGTGTTTTTGTCGGACACTAGATGTGGAAATGGGATCGAGGCGTGGGTTCTTTCAGATGAAAATAGGCTTCTAGCCTTGGAGAAAGACCCAGAGATTCTTGAATTCGCTGTTGTTGATCCGAGTCCCTTGAAGATGCTGTTGAAAAGTAATTTGTAATTCGTCCTTTCTTATTAGAAGTTATTTTTGATTTTTTTGTTCTTTTTGTTCTTTTTGTTTCTTAAAGCACAAGTGTCCAATTTGAATTTCTCTTCTTATTTGTCATTTCATGCTCCCATTTGACATATCTATATATATATTTTTGTATTGTTTTCTAAAGCACAATTCCAATTTATATTTCTCACGTTCCCATTTGACATACCTACACGTGGCTTGACTTTGACTTACGGTACTAATCAATAACGGGAATGCAAACAACGCAACAACTTGGACTGATTTTCATATTGGGACTAACAGTACAATGTCATTTGTTGATGATGAATTAGGGTGCAGGCGCATGATCAGAATCTTGTAGATCGAGTTGACTTTCGGTGGCAGCGTGCTTAGTGAGATTTTGTCTCCAAGGATCAGCTCAGAACTTTCAAGTACAAAGGAGTGAGTATTTTAATGGCTTCTATGGATTTTCTCAAAATGGAATAGAGGGAATTTGACGAGATCAGCTATCGCTTCAATAGTAACCATGTAATTTTGTTTGCCGGAAAAAAATATATGACGCTGTCGCGGTTTGATAAGGTGGAGATTTGAAGAGAACAGCGCAACAACATCATAATAAATCTCTTCCTAAAGGGTGCAGAAGTAGTTCAGATGGACTTTTCAAACAACTCAGTCATGGAAATTTCATGATTGTCTAGACTCCAGAAGTCAACAAAATGATTGGCCATAGGTTGACGGGAAAGAAGGGTGTTCGCACTTAAATTTTGACAATCCAATTATTTATTTATCGTATTAAAAAATCAGGGATTAATTTTAATCTCTAAAAAAAATTAAATTAAAATTAATTACATAGCATATAGTTTTGGGAAAATCCCAAAAAAGGACTTGAAGTGAAGCTATTTTCTCAAAAAAGGATTCAAAGTGGACTTTGTCTCAAAAAAGGACCTGGAGTGACTAACTTACTCTCGATTAAGGACCTCAACTTCTAATTTTATTCACAACCAAGGGTACTTTTGTCCAAGAACATTATTGTTTATTTTTTGTCTCTCTCTTTCTTCTTTTTTTTTTCTTCCTTCATCTTTCTCACTCTCTACATCACCTCCATTATCAACCCCTTCATCGCTCTTTGTGTCATTTCATTGTATCTTTAGCACGAGCCATTACAACGTAGTCTAACTCATTAAAAATATTAAATTTTGCTCCTCAAAATGGTTTGTAGATAATTCCGCGGAGCCAAAATGAGCTTTAAAAAATAAGTTCTTTTTATTCCAACATTCATTGCAAATTCTAATCTCAAAGCCATAATATGAATTTGCTTTTGCTAAGACTCAATTTTTTGTCGAACTCCCAAGCTATGCAACAAATCCCTTTGGCAACGTATTTCTCTCACCTTGAGAGTGCATCAAACTCCATTTATTCCGAGCCTTCCACTAACCCAAAGAACTCGCAATTTTTTGTGTTGTTTTCGATCCTACTTGCCAACAACAAAGTAGCAATATCCAAGCATCGCCAGATCGTCTTGTTTAACTAACTTATGCCTCTATTCAATTAACACTTGGTGATCAACAATTTCACGCCAAAAAACAATTTTGTTGCGGCTGGTGACTATTTCAACCTTGGCAAGAGTTTGCCTCATCAATTTCAAATTTGGGTTTGCCTCTCTTACATAAATTTAATCTTTCAAAGATATCCCCCCTTCCCCTTCGCAATGGCAATGGATCTTTCAATAATCCCTAGCCAGGAAATACCCACTCACACTCTTGCCATTCTCATCGACACAGCTCTTCTCCTCAATCGATACCTCATCTTGAGATTGATCATTAGTCGTATATGACATCATTAACTATAGAAAATGTTGTACTTCGTTGCCCCATTGCCACCATTGATAAGTCCTATTCGAGCTCTCGACCTCATCGACCACTGCCCTTGATAGAAAATCCAGCATCATTGTTGTCAGATGGAGGTCAATCCGAGCTTTAGGCTGAGCACAAGCGAGCCGAGATTTGATGCATCTTGAGGAACTTAGGATTTTAGCATCCGAGAATGTGACCAGTAACAAATAACTCCAAACCAACAACAAAGTAGCAATGTCCAAGCATCGCTAGATCGTTTTACTCCAATCCAACAACAAAGTAGCAATATCCAAGCATCGCTAGATCGTTTTGTTTGACTAACTTATGCCTTTATTCAATTAACACTTGGTGATCAACAATTTCACACCAAAGAACAATTTTGTTGTGGCTGGTGACTATTTCAACCTTGGCAAGAGTTTGCCTCATCAATTTCAAATTTGGGTTTGCCTCTCTTGCATAAATTCAATCTTTCAAAGATCCCCCCTTCCCCTTTGCAATGGCAATGGGTCCTTTCAATAATCCCTAGTTAGGAGACACCCACTCACACTCTTGCCATTCTCATCGACACAGCTTTTCTCCTCAATCGATACCCCATCTTGAGATTGATCATTAGTCATATATGACATCATTAACTATAGAAACTGTTGTACTTCGTTGCCCCATCACTGCCATTGACAAGTCCTATTCGAGCTCTTGACCTCATCGACCACTGCCCCTGATAGAAAATTCAGCATCGTTGTTGTTGGATGGAGGTCAATTCAAGCTTTAGGCTGAGTACAAGCGAGCCGAGATTTGATGCATCTTGAGGAACTTAGGATTTTAGCATCCGAGAAGGTGGCTAATAGCAAATAACTCCAATCCGACTTCTTGTCACTAGGACCAACTACGTGATGACATGACGCTTACAAGGTCGTTAGTAGGAGCCCTAATTATGGTGTTGAAGGAGGCAATGTAGAGCGAAGGGGGAGGTGTGAGGAAGATGAAGAAAGAAAAAAAATTAAAGAAAAATATTCTTGGACAAAACTACCCCAAGCTGTAAATAAGATTGAAAGTTTGGGTCCTTATTTGAGATGAAATTAACCACTTTGGGTCCTTATTTGATACAAAGTCCACTTTGGGTCCTTTTTTGAGAAAATGAACCTACTTTAGGTCCTTATTTGAGATTTTCCCTATAGTTTTAGGTATATTTATTTTTAATTTGCATTTACGGTGGGCCAGTGACAAATGGATTTGAATTGATGATTCAAAATTTTAATTTGATGAGTTGGGCTAAGCTCACGAACGGAGTAAATCGGCACAAGCTTGTATTCTCGGGAAGATTTTATGGATTTATATTTGTGAGATTTCAATTTTTAAAATAAATATTGCGTTCGGAAAAGCGAATATTGCGTTTGGAAAAGCAAATATTGCGTTTAGAAAAGAAATTTTCGTGGATATTGATTTGGAAAAATTAAAACGCGTAGGGTTTTAGGAGAGGCCACACGCATTGAATACACGGCCACTTACAACACCAAATATTACAAGTCTTTTAGGTTGTGTTCGCAGGTTTTTTTAAAGCGCCCGACGAACTCAGAAGGTCCAACGAGGAGCACCGCGTCCTTATCTGCCTTGTTGTGTGGCCACGTCTTGTGCTGCACCCCACCCCAACAGCCATGTCTACAAATTCTAAAAGTCTACATAATGAAGACACAAAGATGAGCAGTAGACGTCCATAAGCAAAAGGAAAAAAAGAAAGAGGGTAGATGCTCAGAGAGGAGACAAAAAACACAATAAAAGAAGAGAGAAGTCTTCTCTCTCCTTGGTCTCTGCACACGTCCAACGCTTCACCAACGAGCTGCCCAGACTTGGCCCGACGTCTACTCATCAATTTAACAAAAAACGACAAAAAAAAAAAGAGGAGAAATTCAAACGTAGAACAGCTTCAATGTCACGTAAGAATCAGGCCTTCCGCTCAAGATTTCTTCCTGCCATCGTTGTTGGTCGCCCACAGCACGTCTAGCTGGTCCAACGAACATCAACTCCGGATCTTCAACGCCCCGAGCCATCACCGTGATCCGTGAAGCCACCGATTCGAGCCCTGCTGTGATCTTGTTCCTGTCCACCTGTGAGTCGCAAAGACCCAAGCTTTGCCGTGTCGTCACCTTAAGCTTGTGACCGAGCACCGTCGGCTACCAGCATGGTGCCCGTGACCCATGCCGTAGCACAAACCATCCTACACCAGCCACTATAGCCTTCCAAAAGGCTATCCGTCAACGACCAGGGGCGCCATTGGCGAGCGCGGATTCTTTCACTTATTTTCTCCAATATTGATTGTTTTATTTGAAGGAAAATCTAGGCGAGGGAAGGTCATACATTTTTACAGTAAAAGAGGACGTCCACATTGGAATGAAGGGGAGCACTCTTTGATAGAAGGAAAGTCAATTGGGAGCACTTCTTTGTGGGTTTTGACTAGTGTGACCAGAGACGCCCACGGAATCAACGTCCCTTCGATGCAATAACCCGCCACGCTGAGCTACTGCTGGTACCGAGCCACCGTGAATGCCGCTGCGATCATTGGTCATCCCCATCGTCATGTGAGCTCGTTGTTTGCGAATTCCAATTTGGGAAACTTATCCACGCAATAATTTGAATTATGTAATTATCATGTTTTCCATCAATTTGAATATTTTGTAATTCAATTTGATTGAGAATATTACATGATTGCTAAATTTGAGCGATAAGTGCATCCCCAATTATGATTTACTTCCTAATTCGCAACCACACATAATCTTTGATTTCGTCTATAAGGTTTTAGATGGAATTATTGATTCCGTGGGAATAAAATTGATATCTTGATCTTTAAAGCTTAAGATCAATTTATTGATTTTATTAGCGAGATAATCAAGATTGAATTTCAATTTGAATGATGGATAACATTTTTTATGATCATGAATGGTTCGGTGTTTTTTTCAATTGTTCTACTTACCCCAAAAAAACAAAAAAAGTGCATTCTAAATGTAGATTATAATTGTTTTGCTAGATAATGTTGCATGATAGAATAGGTCTTTTTTTTTTTTTTTTTTTTTAAATGCATATAGTATCTAGTTTAGATAATATTTTTTGGATTGGATTGCATGACGAGATAATTTTCTAGATTAAGATAGGATTCAGATTGGTCTATTCCTAACTTAAAATAGATAATGTCTCACTTTAGTTAGATTTTTATTTTTAGTGATTTTAATTACGAATTTTCATAAAAAAATAAAAAAAAATCATCATGCATATTAGAATAGAATTGCATGTTTCATTTTAAATTTAGATTGATTTTTAGATAGGTTGCATCCTAGGTTAGAAATCGCTAGTTTTAGTTTAAATTAGGATTTATATTGACTTAATCCTTAGTTTAAATCGAATAGAATTTTAATCTAGCTAGATCATTTTTGCATTTTTCTTAATTTCAAATTTCATGAAAAATATAAAAAATAAAAATTGTCTTAGAGTAGATTCATTTCATCTTCTAGGATAGATTGCATTTTTTTTTAGGAATAGAAATACCATATGCACGTCATATAGAATTACGTTCATTTAATTAGAAATTGCCTATCATTAGAATTAGGTCATTTAGATTGCACTTAATTATTGCATTTCTTTATGAATTACTTTACTCATGTCATATAGTTTAGGTCATGTTGCCATGTCATATTATTTCATATTAGCATGCATTGCATGATCTTCATTAAATAAAGTGAAAGAAATTGCGTGTTAATTAAAAATCATATATATGATTGTTGATGTGAATTCTAATTTAACATTGCATATGCTTTTGTTGCTATGAGGTAAGTCCTGCATTTTTCTTATTTGTTTTTTTGAGTGCTAAATTGGTGGATTGCGTTCCTGCATGATCACCTCATATGTTAGGAAAGTGAATTAAAATCAATTCAAGCTGCTTACAAAATATTTTTTCAAAATTAAAAGAGAAAGGTACCGAAAGGGCGTTAGAGAAATCTAACATAACCAAGTCCCTGTACCCAAAATCTCTGGTTCGTAGAAGTAAAATAATTCTCCCGTTATTTTACTTAGGTGTCTAATCGACCTACCATAAACTGATTAGTGGCGACTCCCCTTTACATGCTAGATATTTAAACCTAAGTCGTGAATTGGTATGGGCTTAGGAGAGCTCGAGCTAAGTTTAGGCTTAGTAGTCCATTAGCCTAATTTTAGATGGTGCACTCGAAATTTTGGTCGCGACAAAGGGAATTTTTTTTTTTTTTTTTTTTGGTTGGTAAAAGAAGGGAATTGAAAGTGAGCTGGTGATCATGTGAGAGAAAGAGGGTTAACCCAACAAATGGATCAAGGATAAGATTTTCCATAGGCTCGAAGAATGCCTTCGCTATCTTCATCGTTGTCTTCCTCCTCCTTCATTCGGCCACTGATCATACTGACAGTTGGCACCCAGCCAAAGGCGAGCTTGAGCTCTCCCACAGCTAGCAAGCTTGAGCCTTGCCAAATCGGCAAGTCAGAGGCTCATGCTCGCCGATATGATGAGTGAGCACCTCAAGCTTGCCGATCTAGTGAGTGGTAAACTTGAGTTTGCATGTGGCTGCTTGCTAGTCATCGCCATGGCCAGTCAAGACAGAAAGAAAAAAAAGAAAGAATTAAAAATTCAAATTTTCTAACAAAGAAAGAAAATGGGGTTAGAAGGGGTATGAGATAAGAGAGTGAGTGAGGAAAATGATTTTCCCTAATTGAAAAGTGGAAAGCTTTTTTCCCTATTTTAGAAGACTTTTTTTCATTGACCGAAAATATTTTTTCTGATTAATTCATTTTTTGTGAAACAAATGCTAGAAATTTTAAAAAATACTTTGCTTAAAGTTATTTTCTGCGAAATGAAAGGAGCTCTAGTGTCACAATCACTTGCTCAACTTCTTTAGCAGTGGTTGCAGGCTAGCTAGGCTCCCGTCCTTTAGTGGTTTCTTCTTCTTCTATTGGAAATATGATGGCAGATATCGATTCCATATCGACTATATTGCCAATTAATTGATTCAGTTAATCTATGATTAGCTTAGTAAAGTGGGAATGTAATTGTAATATAAAGTTGCATATTTTCTTTCCTGTTTTTCTCTTGTAACATATAGAGAGCAATGCTTCTGTACATGAATATACAGAAAAATACAGATTGCAATTTCTCCCAAAACACTCTCCAATTTCCTGCCATTTCTTCAATTTCTGTCATGGTATTAGAGTGACGATCCTAGACCTAGCTTCCGTAACCTCAGAATTGCCCTCGTTTCTTTCTTAAGTTTTGTTGTTGCAGTCTTCTAATATGCAAAACAAACCAAAAAGCTGAGTTGGAATTCAAATTTCTATGCCATGGCAAAAAGAGGGAATGCTCAAGATTCACCTTTGGAAGAGATGTCTCAAGATTAGATTCCAGCTTCATCAGTTCAAATTAACCCGAATGAACATGAGGATATATCCATCCAAAAATCTGAAGATCCTCAGAGCACCACCGTTTTTCCTTCTATTTCGGTTCAAGCTTCAAGACTGATTCACTGGCCTTTGTTTCCATGGTATCTTTTTCAAGGCCAATGGGCCACAAGTCCAGGACAGGCATGGACTCAATATGGGCCATATATGGGAGAGAGCTTGTACGTTGTTGGACCACAACCCAAAGAAGATCCAAGTATTCATAGAAATGGAGCTAACTCGGATTAGGGAGCGGATCGAAGGGATCCGAACCAAGGAATCGTGTCACGCCCCGATCATTGAGCGCGTGCCCATTCCTCAGTGGTCGATAAATTTGCGACGTCCTAGGACACGTCGCCAACCCATTCATTTTAACATGCATGCGGAAGCGAAACAATACCCTTGACAAGATACAGCTTGGGATATGAAGAAGCAGGAAACCAAATCACCACCAAAACACTTCTTTATAAACACACAGGTTTATATACAAAACTCAGTCTACAAAAGATCGGTTGTCAAAAGAGAACTATCCTATGACCACTAGTCAGACACGTTCGCCAATCCTTCAGACTCCATAGGCTTTGGGGGTGTCAGGTCCTCCACCACGCTATTGGGAGAGTCAGCTACACTCTCACGTAGAATGGCATCAACTACCATAGCGGGAATATCAAAACCCCTAAGGGGACCCACCCTTAATCTATTGGGTCTGTAGCGAAACCACGCTCTGAATCGATGAGATACTCTATGAAGTATGTCCTCTTCGATCTAGACGGTGGTTACCACAAGTTCATAGACCCAGTGACTTCTAGGATCGGGGTAACTAAAAACCCGCTCAGTAACCCTAATCGGTTGACCAAAACGTTCTAGATAAATCGTCATCTAAGGACTTGAAAATGTTGAGCCCACAATGGGGTGAGATAATGTCTCAACAAGTTCACCCCCTAAACTCCGACTAGAAAGGAAATACACCTAAAGGCAGCTATTCACACAAGTCAGAAGACTTATCTTGTCTCAGTTCCTTCCTACATATCAGTATAGCTCATAAACTCAACCAATCAATTCAACCCAAACCATCAATCCATTGATCAATTGAATCACTCAATTCGATACATTCAATACCATTTATAAACTCAATCGATTCGAACTCTACTCACCCAAATTGAAATAGATGATATAGCTTACTAAAGCTGATATATATATATAAACATACATATATTATTGCTCACTAAAATTGATATCTATATTGCTCATCGAAGCTGATATATGTATATTATAACTCACCAAAGTTGATATATATATATATATATATATATATATATATATATATAATTGTTTACCAAAGCTGATTAATGCTCACCAAAGCTGATATGGTACTTAAAAACCACTTTCGGTGTCAACACCCGACATCCAATATTTTCTTATTAAAATACCTATTTTTCACAATCATCACTCAATTTCACAAAATAGTATGCAATTACAGAAACTAAACATACCACTGTGATCGTACGGAATTCTAATGACTGGCCATCCCGGCATAATTTCTGGAAAATATTAATTAATTAATTAAATTCCGAAAATTAAATTAATTTAAATATAAAATAGAATAATATTTAATATTTAATTTAAATAAATAAAATAATTAATTAAAAGTCTAATCATATTTACACTATTATGTGAAGAGTGCATTTCTAAATGGATTTATCCAAGAAGAAGTTTATGTGGAACAACCACCTGGTTTTGAAGATCCAAGAAAGCCAAACTCAGTTTATAGACTGAAGTAGGCACCTCGAGTCTGGTATGAAAAATTAAGTAAATTTTTAATTCAAAATGGTTTTACTAAAGGTAAAATAAATACTACATTGTTTATTAAAAGAGAAGGTAAAGATTTTCTACTTGTCCAAATTTATGTTGATGATATCATTTTTGGATCACCTAATGAAAATCTGTACAAGAAACTTTCAAGATGCATGCAGGATGAATTTGAGATGAGCATGATGGGTATGTTAACATTCTTTTTGGGATTACAAGTTAAACAATCTAAAGAATGAATTTTCATTCACCAAGAAACGTATGCAAGAGATCTCATCAAGAAGTTTGGATTGGAAAATTGCAAAAAGACAGAGATGCCTATGTCAAGTTCTTCGAAGCTGGACAAAGATAATGAAGGGAAGAATGTGGATCAGAAACTATACATGAGTATAATTGATTTACTTCTTTATCTTACTGCTTCTAGACCTGATATTTTGTTTAGTATTTGTATTTGTGCTAGATTCCAATCAAATCCTAAAGAATCTCATCTATCTGCTGCAAAGCGCATTATCAAATACGTTGCAACAACTCCAAAGCTAGGTTTGTGGTATTCCAAAGAAGAAGACTTTATACTTCTTGGATATTCAGACGCAGATTTAGCAGGTTGCAAAGTGGATAGAAAAAGTACATCTAGCACTTGTCAACTACTTGGCAACAAGCTAGTATCTTGATTTTCAAGAACATAGAGTATAGTAATTCTTTCAACAGCTGAAGCAAAATATGTAGTTCTTGGAAGTTACTACTCTCAAATCTTATGGATACGGTAACGGCTCAGAGACTTTGGAATTGGAAAATCGTGCACCGAGATCAAATGTGACAACACCAACGCAATAAATCTCACAAAGAATCCAATTCTTTATTCAAGAGCAAAGCATATAGAGATTCGACACCACTTCATTAGAGATTATGTTCAGAATAGAGAAATTTTAATTCAATTCAAAGACTCAGAATAATACGACTGTAAGTTGATTCTTTTGAATATTTGAAAATTTATCTTTAGATAATTTTCTTCAAATTAGAATGTTATTATTTCGAATCGTCACTTGCTATTCTTATTGGAAGTTATCTTTTTAGAAATTTGAATTATTAGCAGTTTTATTTTAAAAAGACAGCTTAACTCTTTCCTTGTGACACTTCGTATTCACTGTTTCACCTACTATAAATGCTATCGATTGTTTTCTTCTTCATTTTCACCCTCGATCTTTCAAACCCTACATATAGAACCTCCACTTGCTCATTTTACTCTTGTTTATTCAGAAAGATCTCACCTTTTTTGAATAAGTTTGCCTTTTTCTCCCTAAGAAGCAACAATGTCTTCGAGGAAGTTATCAAGATTGGCAAGCAAGGGACCACAGCGCATGGCTGAGGGACCTACTTACTTCGACTTAACCGAGGAAGATGATTCTCCCCTTCAGCAATACCAAGTCCACAACATACCCCACAGGGACAGTCTCGTTCACCGCCTCAACCGCAACAAGAAGCAACGGAAATTGAACTTGTAAGAACTTTGAGACCCACTGTTGCTTACTCTCTTTACTCCAAGATAAAACGTGGAGGAACTCCTATGACTGTGATTGATGAATTTTTGAGAGAATGAGGTTTTAGAAATGAGATTCTATTTTTACGTGATATGGAGAAGCTTGGCATTGCGCCTAAGAATTTAGCCGAGAAGGCTTTTGAGAACTTTCCTAGTGACCCAAGGTTTGGGACTGCTAATCAACCTCAGGGTTATTTTTACTTGTTGGTACTTGCACCCCTAATTTTCCTCGTATCTTTTTTCTTTCTCAAGAGGAGGGAATAGTCTTTAGTCATTTTTATCCTGGTTATCATTAGATCCAGATGAAAACCAAGATGAACCTTAGAGACTTGCTTAGTCTGGGAGATACTTAAACGTTAAGTCATTGATTATGTTATTTTTGCTCTAGGTATTAATACTTAGTACTACATCCATCCCTTGAAAACCAAATACAATAACCCTTTTTCAAATGACCTTCATTTATTTTGTCTGAAATTGAAGTTAGATTTATTCAACATTTCCAATCATGTCTGAAACATGAAAATTCATTTATTTGCGACGAATTACATATTGTGAATTCATGTGCTCAATTTGTCAAAAGATATGCTCTCACGTGTCGTATGAAAATCCGATTACCAATATTCACAGAAACAACAAATGAACTCCCTTTTCGTGCAATCTGTCCATTATGAGCAATCGATTATAGTGAAATATGGATAAATTTGAAAATAGTGTAAAAAAGAGAAAGTATAAATTTTGGTCGAATAAAAATATTTTCTTAGATTATATAGATTACCACACTGATATTTTTCCACTTAAGGCATATCAAAAGGTACAAATCACAGCATATTTCATTAAGAAGACAGGATCGCTTTTGGTGGTTCAATTAGTCGAGATTTAATTCATTTTACAACATCTAAATGAGTGACTTAACGTCTACATGGTGTTGACCATGCACGTCAAAAACGACAAAAAAAAAGTGCAATTTTCAGTTTTAAACTCAAAAATGGAGAGATAGTATTTATTGACTGTCCTTTATATTCTCTATTGGGAAGTGAAGAAAAGATTGATAGGCGGTACCAAATCTACCGACTCTAAGGGTCCGTTCGTTTCGCAAAAAATGGACCATCTCCGGAAAATATTTTCCCAGAAGTTATTTTCCAGGAAAATGACAATATTTTCTGGTGTTTGGTTAAAACCTGAAAGTGTTTCGGAAAATGTTTTCCGGTGTTCGGTAAGGAAAATATTTTTCACTCACCAAATTGACGAGCGCGAGTGCCAAGCTCGAGACTCGTCAGATTGACGAGCGCGAGTTTAAGATCGATGAGTTTGAGGTTCACCTAATTCGACGACTAGCCAAGAAATAAGAAGATAGAAAACAAATAAAAGAAAAAAAAAGAAAAAAGGAAAAAAAAAAAAAAAGAAAAAGGAAATTAAAAATAATTCAAATTAAAAAAGACGAAGAAAACTAAAAATAAGTCAAATAAAAAAAAGGAAGAAGAAATGAGAGGAGAAAGTGAAGATTTGTATAGATATAAGGTAAGAGAGATCAAGTGAGGAAAATGTTTTTCACTTTTCAAAAGTGGAAAACATTTTCCCTTACTTTAGAAGACTTTTTTCCTTGGATGGAAAACATTTTCCCCAAGGAATTCATTTTCCATGAAACGAACACCGGAAAATCCGGAAACGTTTTCCGGAAATTATTTTCCGCGAAACGAACGGAGCCTAAAAAAAAAAAAATTAAAATACGGTTGAAATTTTCTCAAACGTTGACTCAGCAGTGAAATCCATTTTGATTTCCTTTTGATCGAAGGATAGGAATGCCATCGAAAGAGAGTCAAGCAACTCACGAATAGCTCTGCCCTAACTAGCAAAGTACCCCAAACTCTGTTGATTTCAAATAACTCAATTATTCGTCCGAGTTATGTTGAGCGAGAACCTAGAAACGTTGGATAAGAGTAGCTCGGAAACCTGATCAAACATTTCCCATTATTATATTCATGTTATAAATATGAAAAGATAATTAATTCTTTTTTATCATGGCTTATCATATGGAATCATTAAAAGATTTAGGACTAATAAATCGTCAAAAGTTTAGGTTTAAATTGGCAAATTGTCAAAATTGATAAATCATCAAAATGTTTAAAATTAAATTGACACATTTAAAAATTTAATATTAAATTAGCGTAATTAAAAGGTTTGGAATTGAACTAAGATTTTTTTTTTTTTTTTTACCTTACTCGAATACCACAAAGCCCTAGTTTTTACAAGCTGCTAGTATTTTAGTTGTATATGGGTCTTCGGGCCTAATGGACTTGGGCTGGCAGGGGGACCCGGTCGGGCCATGAACGGGGGCCTAACTTGAAAATGGGCCGCGCCGATTTTTCTCGACGGTCTTCACCGAAATGAACGAGTGGGCCTGGGGGGTAATGAAACAAGAAGATGCCGGTAATATTCCCTTGCGAATTCTCTCACACCATGCGTCGCGTCCACACGCTTAAAAAAACCTCAAAGAAACGCTCGAAAATGGAAGCAGAATCCTCAGGCAAGTTCGACCCGCAGATCCTGTGGTCGAAAGTGAGCTTCTCTTTTGGCCTTAATTTCCGCAAATTTTGTAGCTTCCCATGTCGTCGATCTCGTCTCGACTGATGTTAGTGTTGTCTAAATTCAATGGCAGATCGAGCCGCTGACAATTTTGGATCTGTGCAAATCGGTGGTCTCCGATGGACAGGCGACCGGTGAGTTAAAAATGACTGAACCGGCTTCTCGGTGTCCTTGCGATGGATAGTTACCTCAGGCCGTGGATGTTCGAAGGCGGGTCTTGTTCGATTCCCTATCGGAGGGGTCGGACCGTGGCTTCCAACGCCAATGCTGAATCTAAGGACTGCAGAGATGCGACTCCGAGCTTCGGCATTTTCAATAGTTGCGAGCTGAGAAGTCTCGAGTAAAATGTAGTATCAATTTTTCCCGAAACTCTGATCTGCAAATATTGTCGTCCGAAGAAGTATCAAGGGCGGTTGGTTCGATCTATAGCAGGCTGGCAGCAATAGAGCGGTCGCTTTCGGCGGTCACTAGTCGACTACTGCCGCTGTACAGTTCCCCCTCGAAGTAGATTTCGCACTGACTTTATCATCCTCAACGACTCGGCTGTTTTTCCTTTTGCACCTTCACACCATAAGGTCAGCTCATGAGATCCTTCAGTCAAACCATTTCAGCTTGTTGCTTGCTCCGACCCTTCATTGCTGATCTTACCAGCACGACTCTGCCAGCAATGGCTTTTGTCGTTCATTCTCCAGGCAGAAAGTTTTTATTCGTTCCGCATTGTTCCATCTCATTTTCGACAGGCGTCTTTTAGTTCCTTGTTTGCAATCGCGGAAACAAGAGCACGGACTTGTGCCGTGAATCCATAGGCGCCGAGTTCTTTCCGGTGGGAGAAATTAGTGGAGCATGTACATCATACATGGAACGGCAAATTGTCAAGCCTTTTCACTCTTGAATAAATTATCATCACATCATAATGGAATCAGTTCTCTTAACAAATATCAATCAGCTTGAATCACAACCAATTTATGTACAGCTCGACAATCAAAAGAATGACCTTCGATAGCATTGTATTAAGGAACTACAGCTAGAAGCCCACTTTCCAGGACTAGGACAGTATGACTGAGATCGATCCACGCGCTATGCTTTCTTCTTCTCGTTTTCCCTTTCGTGTCTTGTCGTGTAGAATCCTCAGAAACCCCTCCACGCATTGAGAATCTCTTGAAAGATCTCCGCCACGAGGTCCCTGTCCGCGGATTGAATGAAGGCGTTTAAATCATCTCTGATGTCGAATATCTTACCAAACTTCACAAGATACAGCATGCAGCTGGTCTTCAGTTTGTGTAACTGATAAAGATGTGCGTTCTCGAGCCGCTCGAGGACGTTCTGGGAGTCTATGTCTTCCAAGAGACTCTCGTGGCACGCCTCCCTCAAGTCGGCTACATCGTACTTATCTGCTGCCCGAAGGAGCGCGAGCCGGTGCTCGAGAAAATCGCTTTGCTGGATATTGCCGTAGATGTAATGAAGGAAAGCCTCGCAGGCCTCGATCGACATGTCGGAAATGTTTATGGTGGAAAGCTCTTTCTCTTTCAGGTTGTGCGCGAACATGCCACGGAAGACCGGGGATCTCGAGGAGAGCACGGCGAGGTGGGCCCCGATGCTCCCGTTGCAAGCATTGATAATGATGTCCGTGTGGATGCCTTCCTTTAACATTCGACCGAGGGTCGAAAGCGCCGTCAGATTCGATAGCTTGTGCGTGAACCCTTCAGCCCAAATGGAGCAAGGTTCTACACCCTGCACAATGCCGAGGTCAAGCGTGAGTGTGTCGAATGTGCAGATATGCATCTGATCTGAATTTTGATTGGCCTCATGTCATAAAAGGACAAAAAGAAGGGAAAGTAACATATACCTCCGGGGACTTGATCTTAAGATCGAGGAACTCGACATCGATAATGAACTTTCCAGTTAGCGGGACATCGATCGCCCAAATGAAATCTTCGTTATTCTTGAGCTGCTTATCTGTAATTTCTGCAGTTGTGCACACAACGGAAGGGGAATAGAAACCAAAATCAAGATCAGCATGACATTGGACTTATCAAGAGTGTCACAGTCAGATGGAAAACCATAAGGGTTAACTAGCATAAACCCTTTGTTCCAAGGAGAGAGTGTGTGCTAGTTGGTCTAAGCAAACTCCTAGGTTTCCTCAAAACAAAACAAATTGCTGCAATGGATTCAAGGGACATGGAAAGGACAATGTTGCTAAAAGAAGGGAGAGGATGGTCTCCGAGAGATTCTAGGTGGGGCTCAATTTCTTATCCCTTTCAGCTTCAGCAACCCCACCTACCCATGCCTACTCATATCCACATCAAAAAAACTGAAACATCTGTGAAAGACAAACGAAGGAACTGAATTTCTTGTTGATCTCCATTTCAAAAGGAGCTCACATTCCAATCCCCCCAGCAATTTTTCTGGAATTTATGTGCTGAGTTTCCGATTGATAAAGGAAATTTGTGACCCATTTTCGAATTCCACAAATCGAAGCTCAAGAATCGACACCGCAATTAAATCAGAGATAAGATCAAGAAATACCAGGGTGTGTCAAAGTCTTGCGACCGCCGCCGGCCGAGCAAACCACGCGGACGATGAAGGATGCGATCGGGGGATTTTCTCTTGTCACGGCCGAGATCTCCGGGAACAATTTAACATACAAAATCCGGTTCTTCTCCAGGGACAGATGCCTTCGATCCCCAAGAGAATAAAAGTCAGAACTCTATCGTCTTTCTTTTTTCAGTACCTTATACAATATCTACCCTAGCAACAGAGACGGAGTACAGTAGCAGAGCAGAGCAGAGCATGAAGGACAACGCAGAGCTCATTCATTTCTCCCTGTTCTTCACCCCAAAAATCTTCTCTCCCTCAAATGGAAAATCATAACTTTCACACAAAGACTGACCCAATTATCTCTATGGGTCAAGGATAATCAAATCATCAATCACCCATAATCTGAAACAATCAGAATCGACCCTGTGCAAGACAAGAAACAGAGTGTCCTCTAGATATAGAGAGAGAGAGAAGCAAGAACGGAACAGAGATATCAAGAAAGTGAAGCGCGGGGTCAATCCGACTCACCAATTCCAGAGACCGATCTTGAAAGGATCGGACTTGCGGTAGGTGCAGGAAGCGAGGTTGTCGATCCTCCATTGGGCGAGGCGGGGGGTGGTGTCGACTCGGTAGGCGGAATCGCTCATCCTAGCGTTGGCGAACGCGAGGGCCGTCGTGATCTCATGGATGCAGTCGAAGATTCCTCCTCCGCCCAGCGACTCCCCGCGCTTTCCCAGGTTTGCGGCTCCTCTCGTCCCCGTCGCTCTCGCCTCTCCCTCCTCCCTCCTTCCTCATGCACGAAGACGCCGTCGTGGGTGCTCTTCCTCCGCCTCTCTCTCTCTCCCTCCCGACACTCTGCTGCGAGTGGACTGTTCCCGAATGCCTCCCCTCAAGATGACTGATAAAGAAAGGAACCCACCCAGCAAAAGAACAAGGGCTTCCTTTTCGATGGTTTCGGGCACGCAAGGATTTCGTTCCTGCCTTACGCCATTGATGGCGAGACTTGAGACCTTTCTCTCTCGGCCCGGAGAGAGGGAGAGGCAGAAGATGGTTGGTCGTTGGCTTCCAGTGCACTTCAGCAGGAGGAGGAGGAGGAAGGAGGAGAGTACGTGGGGATTATTTATTGGAGAATGGGGACTCCTCTTGGTTTGTTCTTTGTCCATAACTTCTTTGTTTATTTAAATGTGTATTTGTGGAATTACGTGCGTATGGGGGCTCTATGCATAGATTTGGTTGGAGGAGTAAAGTATTTCTTTTCTTGCCTGATTTTTTGTGCTTCCAAGCAAAGCATCATTGGGAAAGACCCAGAATTTCTCCACAGAAGGCAAGGGCAAAGCATCTTATGTGAAATTCTGTCTAAAGTCATGCTTTTGGTTGATTAAATTCATTTTTATAGAATCACGCATCCCATTGAAAACCTAGCTTGCGGGATTGATTCGAGGCGAGCATCTGAGATGATCTCTAAAAGGCTAAAAATATACCTGATGATCTTTCAAGTTGTTCCTTCAATCTCATTATTATCAAACAAATTTCTTACTGTAGAGTCACTCTCTCGCGATTAGGATTTTGGATTATAAGTCGAGATCGGCAATTGTCAAATCAATTATTTCTCTTAACAAATTGAGAGAATTCAATCTCTCATGTTAGTGGGGGTTAGTGTGAGATTTCACGGGTATGTCATGTTAGTGACAAGACAATTTCTATAAGTAAATAATGCTTTAATAGAGAAATAATTTATGTGTGTGGTCGACAAATCCTAAAGGGAGAAGAAGATTGCAAGAGCAGGACATGTTATGATTAAAGATGATGACTAAACTTTTGATAAGAAGAGAATGACTGGTCGATCTCGGTGATCGTCAATTTTAGTACATAATCCTATGGCAAAGGAGCTTACATTGGAAGTCGACTCATATGCAACATCAACAGCAATTTCCCACTACATACTTCCCCACATACTGGTCAACTTGAAGGTGACCATGGACTAGTTGGTAGAAGCTATTGGGTAGGTTCAACTATCATTGTTTCGTTCATAGTACACGTGAATTTAGGTTATGGTCGTCGTGCTTTGTATAAAGACCGGCATATGTATGTATGTTTTGCATCATTTTCTACATGAAGGGATATTTGCTTTAGTTTTGGTTTTAAATATATAATTCTCTTCTCGAGCTAGATTCTTGCAATTTGCTATATGCATTAAAAAAGCGGACTTAACTTTGTGGACCAAAAGACTTGACAATTCATTGTTTAAGTTACTAATCAGAATACGGCATGCACTATTAGAGATATTTAGTAAAGATGTGATATTTCTGACATTACTCAAGATTTACTAAAAAAAAAAAAAAATCATTAAAAAAGTTATAAACCTATTATACTAATTCAATCATAAACTTTCTTTTTTTTAGCCAATTGTATCCTAAATTATTTATGTTTGTGACAATTTAATCTATTTAGTCAATTTTGACTGGAAATTGCTAAAATAGATGTTGGCTGTCTTATGTGACATGACCGACACTGACGTAAATAAATTTCAATAATATTTTAATATTTTTTGAATTATTTATTTATTTTTTTCTTCCTTCTTTCTTCCTCTAATTGGTCGCCGATCAGAGACTGGCCAAAGACGAGGGCTAATGAGGTTAACCTCACCGACCTCTAGCAAAGCTCACCCTTGTCAACCACTAATAAGTGGCTGATGAGGTAAGCCTCAGCTAGCCACTGCAAGGCTTAAAAGCCTCAATGACAATCGCGAAATCTCCTTCTTTATCTCCTCAATCTCTACATCGATAGTCTTGCCCTTGTCTTCTAGATCTTTGGCTTTGGTTGATAGAGGCTCTAGGTTGCTCTACTCCCATTGGAGCTTCAAAGGGATCAAGGATCTGAGCCAACTCTAGGAATTGGGCACTCGCAACTCCAGTTTTTGTGGCTGAAATCATCTGAGTTAAGAAATTTATAGAGCTTTACAAAGACGAGATTGACAAAAGACCTATAAGCCTTAACGGTAACGATGGGGGTCCATTTGGATTCTCCATTGTTGAAGGTGGCATTCTCCCAAATTTGAAGCCGAGGTACGTTGAACACATCTAGATACTCAGGACCACCCATCTTTTAAGTACTTGCCCTAGCCAGTGGTTTAGAAAGGTTGACCTTGTTGGTTCTTGCCTTTGGCCAATCACTGATTTGGTGACTAGCTACAGGATAAGGGAAGAAAAAAAAGAAAGAAAGAGAAAGAAAATAAAATAAAATGAAAAAGAAAATAAAAATATTCAAATATCATTAAAATTTATACACACCGGTAATGGTCATGCCACGTGAATGATTGTGTTTATGTTAGCGATTTTCAGTCGAAATTAACCGAATGAGTTGAATTGTTACAGATGTAAAATGTTCATAACTTCATTGACAAAAAAAGATTAATGATTGATTTGTCATAATTGCAATAAATCAATGACTTTTTTTTATAATTCTCCTCGAGATTTTCTTATTCCCTTTTTTCATTATAAGAAATGGGTAATCTTAACTTGGCTTTTACTTTCTCCTTGATTTGAAATCATAGTATCACCTTGCGTAATAATCACGAATCTTTGACCCATATCGATGAATATTATAAGATAAGATGCAAAGCTAACACTGTTTAGAAACCGTAGTGATGAAATCATGAAATCTAGAAAGAGGGTGGGGGCTCTTTGAAACGCAAGTTGGAGTAGGAGCACTGATGGGGAATGATAGAATCTCGGTGGATTCTTTCGCTTCATCGCTCGATTTAATAATAATAATAGTATGTAAGAGAGCACCGAAGCATGAGATAATGTCCATGGATTGATGATTGTTCATATGTCGACAAGAAAGGTATCTACTGGTAGGGTCCAACAAAAAAATAGAATCCAATTTTCAAGGGTTGCCCCATTCTGCAAGAAACCACCCCCCAGTCCATACCCTCCTTTCATCTTCTCTTTGGCGCGAGGCAGAGACACCTCGGAGGATCCGGGCCGTCGACGACGCGGCGGCTGCGACAGATGGGGCTAATGATAGTGGTTGTACTATGTAACGAAAAGTAGAGCAAGGGGCTTTGATCGCTTTTCCTTTGACAAAATCAAGGGAGTGCTGTATCTTCTTCTCTTGAAAAGGTTAGGGTTTGTGCTGATTTTAGGTTCGTGGAAAGGAGGAACGGTCAGTCGGATTTGTCAAGCAGGCAAGTTTGATTTTTATGGTCATGCCGCTCCTCGGGAGGTACATGTTAGCCGCCTAACAAGAGATTAATTTTGGGTTCACTAAAGGGGAAGGGATATTGTTTCCGATGAACTAGGATTTCTGAAAATTTTGTTTACCCATGAGTGTACTTTAAACATCAATTGAGACTTCATGAAGTTGATCAATATAATATTTGAGCTTTTATATATGGATCTTGTTAGCGAGTACTAGATAGCTATTAATCATATTCAATAAAGAATAAAATAATTTATGGAGACGAAATAACTCTTTCTTTATTTGTATATTTGTTGACAATCTCTTTGAGATATAAATCCATACTAGTGTACATATTCCAATCGAAGAGCACTCTTTTACAATTAAGATTCTGAAGACCCTCATCAACATTTTAAAGAAGGATTAGCTGAGATGTTTAATTAGACTCAATACCAAATTACATCTCCGCAAGCATGGTCATGACTCTCAGGATCGAGTCTTAACAAACAACTTTCTTCGATTTACTAATAGGACTCTTTTTTCACGGTAACTCGATGAGATTAGTTAGGTACTCAAAGAGACAAAAAGATACAAATAATTTGTTTATTCCCAAAAACGGATTTGATTATTTGCCATGTTGTTTCACTCAATTGTGGTGGTGGTGGTGGGGGAACATGAGACTATCGGGGTCTGATGTGATTAATTGGGTGCTTTGAAAATCAGGCAAGATTGCCAATATGCTAGAATGGATACTATTTGTGTCTTTTTCAAGTATGGCTCTTTAATAAAGCTTGACAAATCCCTAAAGACACCTATTCAAATTAATCATTTCTTCCTTTACGTATGTTTTCATACTCTTCCGAATGGCCTACCCCCACTTTATACAAGCAAAGGCTCACGTAAGACAGGAGAAACGCCTCCACACCCGATGGGATAATATATTTTTCACTTAATACTTTTACCAACAAAAAAAGTCGCGGCCTGACACATCATTAATCATTCGGCACCAAAGAAGAATGTCAGCTAATCCATATGTGATGCAATATCATTGGTCAATTAACTCCATCTCGATTGACCATATCAAACTATGCGGTTGTGATAGTAACCTATGCACATTCGTTTCAAAGCCGAACCCCTCAATTCGAGGTTCTCTTAGGTGCATGTGGGTGTATAAACTAATGCTAAGATATTTTTCTTAGTCACACATGATGTCACCGTGTGCACTAAAACGTTGTCGTCAAGCTCATAATTGTCCACCTCAGAGTTAAAAAAAAAGGACCGGAACAACACATCTTACTTCCATTCTTCTTAGAAAGAGAGGAAAAAAAATCAATGGACTGGTCATCTGCCATTAGTGAAATGAGGGCGACATTTCGATTTAAAGAAAGAGAAGGCAAAGAGACAAATGTCATTGGCCCCTCTCTTCACCTGTTTTGTTGGTTGCCTGTTTTTCAAACCGTGTGTAAGAACGGTGGTTGGAGGTTGAATTGTCCCCATGAGCCAGGACACTTGGCCGCAGCCCATACACACCCATTTCGTCGCAATTAATTAGGCTTTGAGGTAACTATCTGGATCGACCTTTCATGTATCGAAATTGAAGTTCATCGTTCAATCTCGACACGACGAGACGTGAGGTTGTGAGAAGAAACCTGCGCTTGACGCCGCATGACACGGCTCGACTCAAGTCCCGACACGTGTTTATCCGTTCTCGATTGAAAATACAGGCTAATCAATCATATCGAGATATATTTATCAAAAATGGACCATTCGATGTTGAGATTAGTGTAAATTGACCTTTGATTTCTTAGCCCTTGAAGTCACACCTGGCACTTGATACAATGAAAGGGGACATAAATCAGCAAGAAAACCTGCCGAAAAAACAGTTAACTGCTCGAGACTTTTAGCACAACATTATATAGAATTGTTGCAACCATGCACGCAAACAGGCAATAGACTTCACCGATCAAATACACTTTGCGTGAATTGTTAGTACTTCTAATTGATTATGTGTTTATTCCGTCATTGATTGCTTGCTGTCTTCCAATTAATCATACTTAATTATGACTTGAACATGACCTGTAGAAAAAGGGCCTTGTTCTTTATATCCCAGCGTTCTAGTAATCTCCAACACGGGGCTTAACAGGAATCGAGTGATTAGAATAAGCTCACGGTAGTTTGTTCATGAAACATACGTGAGTCTAGGGCACATACTCGATCATGCCTGGCGCTTATGCATGGAGAGAATTGTGCACATTTGTAAAGACTAATCAAGTCGACAGTTTGGAAGGCTCTTTAAAATTTTTAAGGGGAATCGAGTGCACATGAGTCTAGGGTATCACAATCCTTGATCTCGGCTATTCTCCTGTGAGGCCCATAGATCCGACGGTCTCGGTACATTGAGTTTACATAAAGGCCCACGGGTAGTGCATGTGATTTATTCAGGTCCCTTATGGGCTAGTTCTAGCCTAGAGACTAATGGTGATTCACCGTAGTTTGTTCCTCAGATGGAGGAAGCCTTGGAGGGCGTTGATCACCAAAGTAAAAACAGACCATGTTGACTTTTCAAAATTCAAGTTTTGCATGGAAATTAAATAATTAAAAAAATATTTTCTTAAAAATAATCGATTGTATCATTTTAAATAGTCGGTCAATAAAAGAAAATTATATACAAACATTTAATGAAAGATGAAAATATTTTTTATTCATTCATTTTGGTAAACAATATGAACTATCGTATTCAATGAAATATTTTTTAGATTATTCATTTTTTGCAATATAATCGGAGCTTAAAATAAATATGAGTTCTTTCGAAATTCTGCTCTCACGCCATGCCACGCAAGAATGTACATCACAATGCACAAAAGGAGGAACATGGTAGCCAGATCACACGCATTTAGCAATGTTCCGAGTAGTTGCTTCAACACAGATTGCCTGGGTAAGTGGTGCATCGAGTCCTATAAATTCGACTATCGCTCATTGTGTTTTGCACCGAACTCTCTTTCCCACTTACTAGCCTCTTTTTAAGTGACCACTTATTTGACCAAAAAAAGCTAGGACCATCCTTATGGCCGACGCCAATGAAATTGCTCTTGGTGTCGATGAAGACGATGTAGCTGTCGTGGAGGAGTTCACGACTAGTGGTGCAATATATTCGGGGTCCAATACAGGGATCATTACGATCCGCCATTAAAAGGAGCCATTACAAAGAGTGCAGGCATGGTTGCTTCAAGCATGGTTTGTTGAAGCAACGGTGGCTGCACTTTTTGTAGTGATAGAGAAACCTGTATTAAAGCCTACATATGTTGCCCCAATGGCATCGTAAAAGCCTCCATGGACAGCAACATCATTTTCATTGACACCAACAACATTTTTATTGAAGCTGGTCATCTGGAGGTCCTAGCTTTTTCGTGAACAATCAATTGAGGGAATAGAGATTTTATAAACTCTTACTAAGTAAATGAGCAAAATCAAATTCCTTGCCTTAGGAGGAGTCTAAAAATACATCACTAAAAGACGTGGCTTCATTTCTCGAGTAATCGTCAAAATAGGGTGGTAAAGTCTGATCAGAATAAGAGATAAAGCTTGTTTCGAGTTGATATTTTCTATGTCCATTTGTCTTGACATTCCTAGTTCATTTAAATAGGAGGTGGCGGTGTTGTTCATACTAATAGAAGGCCAACATATTGCCCGTTTGTGATAATTTAAAAAGAAAGAAAGCTCCTTAAAATATACATTGATTTAATTGAAAAAGGTATTTCAAAATCTTTTAGGTAAAGAAAATCTAAACTTATTACAATTGTGTCAATTTAGTTTTAAATATTTTGCTTTTACCAATTGAGTCATAAACGTTTTGCATTTCTATCAATTCAGTATATTTGACTAATTTTAGTCATAAATCGTTGACATAGACACTAATTATCTTACATAGCACGGATGGCACCGTTTGTGATAATTTAAAAAAAAAAGAAAGCTCCTTAAAATATACATTGATTTAATTGAAAAAAGTATTTCAAAATCTTTTAGGTAAAGAAAATCTAAACTTATTACAATTGTGTCAATTTAATTTTAAATCTTTTGCTTTTACCAATTGAGTCATAAACGTTTTGCATTTCCATCAATTCAGTCTATTTGACTAATTTTAGTCATAAATCGTTGACATAGACACTAATTATTTTACATAGCACGGATGGCACTAACGTGAATATGTAAATATTATTTTAACAATTATTTGATTTTTTTGATTTTTGATTTTCTTTCTCTTTCTTTTTTTTTTTCTTCCCTTCTTTCTCTAGTCGATCACTAGACCTTGACGATCAACTGGAGGTGAAGGTCGGTGAGGTCGAGCCTTGCCATTGTTGAGCTAGTGAAGTCAAGCTTACTAGTGGCCAAGGAGGGCAAGCCTTACCATGGTTGGGCAAGACTAACCTCACCTAGTGACAACAGGGTCAAGCCTCGCCAATGGTCGGTCAGGTCGACCTTCCCAGCCCCCACCTCTAATCGGTTGTTGAGGTTCGGTGATCAACTAGGAGAAGAAGACAGGAAAAACAAAGAAAGAGAAACAAAAGAGAAAAAAAAGAAAAAAATTCGAATAAAATATTAAATATTATGAAAATAATGTCTACGTTAGTGCTAACTATATCACGTAGGATGACTGGTGTCGTGTTAGCGATTTTCGACTAAAATTGGCCAATCGATTGAATTGACATAAATATAAAGGTTTATGATTCAATTGACAAAAAAAGAGAAAAAAATGTTTGGGACTGAATTGACATAATTGCAATATGTTTGATAATTTTTTGGTAATTTTTCTAATTAATTGTATATGCTTGACAAGAAACGATGAAACGACTTGGCGAAGGGAGGGAATTTGGTGATGTATTTTGGAAGTCTTATCCAAAAAGTTGAGAAACTCTAATTCACATAATATTTATAAAGAATTATTATCATGAGTCAGATTATTTATCCCCCCCCCCGCCCGCCCGCAAAAACGCGCCTATATTAAGCATAATCTGAAGGATGCTTGTCTTACCTCAAACTATTCTAGTCATATCACAAAGGATTTTTTTTTTTTTTTTTTTTTGTACATACACTTGCTAAGCCAATTCTAAATATGCAGTGGCTTATGCCTTTCCTCTCGCGTATGCGAGGACGCTCTCTACTCTGGTAGAGTTCTCTACCCTTCAATGGCGCCCCAGCTCTTCCCCAATGGGGGATAATACTCTAAAACCCTAGAAAGTCTCCTCTCTCTTCCATTTCACCCTTTCCACCACCAGCATACAGCAAATCCCATCAAACCCTTCTCCATTACATACCATCGTCGCTTACATCTTGACCTGTTAAAACCCTAATCGTAAGTTACATCATCTGTGCGATCGTCTTCTGTTTCTGGAGGAAGGAGGTGAGAAGATCTTGGTCGTGCGTCCTCTCCTCTCTGGTTTGAGCTCCCTTCAATCGCTTCATCAGTTTCCCATCTGGAACGAGGTAACGTACTGCTTCACTTCTCACTGAGCATGGATCCAGAGACCGAAAATCATCTTCGAGTGGCTGCCCTGTGCAAGAAACTAGGTCACTTATGGTCTGAAAGTGATTTAGTAACGATCAGAGAAGAAGCTCCTGAAGAGAAAATTAGTGAATGTAGACTTACCCTCTATGGAAAGCTGCTGTCCCGCCCAAACGTTAATCTCCCAGCCTTTAGCTCAACGATGAGAAGGTCCTGGAGAGTGCAGAATGTTCTTATTTCTCAAAGAGAACCTGGACTGTTCTCATTTATGTTTGAATCAAACGAAGATAAAGAAAGAGTGTTAAACACAGGTCCATGGTCGTATTCTAATAACCTCCTAATTCTAAAACAGTGCGAACCAGATGTGCCTGAGCACTGTTATGATTTCAACAGTTATGAGTTCTGGGTTTATATAATTGGTTTGCCTCCTGCTTGGGTTCTGGAAGATGTTTATGAGAACATAGCAGAAAAAATTGGCAAGGTGAAAGAAGTGCAGCTTGAATTACAGGATAATCTATTCACCAAACCTGGGAAAGTTAGAGTGGAATTGGATCTGAGGGAACCTTTGAAGACTGGTACTCTGGTACAGTTAGGCCCTAGAAAATTTTGGGTCGAATTTAACTATGCACGTCTCCCTCATTTCTGCTTTTCTTGTGGAAGGATGGGTCATTTCGCTGCGGACTGCAAGAAAATACCATACCGAAAGTCAGATTGGGAACAAAATAAGGTGGGCAACTTTGGCTCATGGCTCAAAGCTGAAGTGCGAGAGAGAAGCCCTTTCTGGGAATGTTTCTATGGGGATGAAATCCCTGCTCCTGAATTTGAGGAAATCATACCTGAAACTCCAGTGGAACAGATGAGACGATCTGCAGCAGCTGGTGAAATAATTGGGAGCAAAAGAAGAGCAGACCCTCTCCCTGTAACGGACCAAATGGTAGCTGAGGAAGTTTTACCAAATACAAACTCGGATAAAGGCAAGCAACCTCTTTACCTTCTGAATTCACCTGCAACAGACAATGTAGAAACAGGGGAGTGTCAATCCAAGAAAATGAAGCTTAACCGAGCAAAAAAGATGAAGAGAAGCACAGAGTCAAAGGGAATTCTGATCAAGGATATGGAGCTGATGGATACTCCCATCCAGATGGCGAAGGATGGAAATGATTGGGCTTTGGTGGCTGGCCCTAATAAGCCACCAGCCAACCCATGAATGTTCTAAGCTGGAACCGCGGGGCCGGGTAACCCCCGACAGTCAAGAGCTCGAGCCATAACGGCTCAAGAAAGGCCCACTATAGTCTTCCTTATGGAGACAAAAAAATAAAGACAGAATGCTGGACAAGATTAGGAAGAGGCTTAATTATCAAGGAATGTACCTGGTGGATCCCATCGGGATAGCAGGGGGTCTTGCACTTTTCTGGAATGAGGAAGCGCAGGTGAAGGTTTGGCTAAGCTCAAACACCCTTATTGACATCGAGTGCCGAGACCCTGAGAGTGGGAAGTGGATGAGAATTACTTTCCTTCATGCTCCAACGCACTACCCAAAGCGATTACAACTGTGGCAACAGTTAAGACGTTTGCAGGAAAATAATACTTTACCATGGATCTGCTTAGGGGACTTCAACGACACTCTCTACCCCTGGGAGAAAGAAGGAAAAAAAGAGTCGGATTACTATCGTATGGCAGCCTTTCGTGAGATGTTAAATGACTGTTTTCTCATGGAGGTTGAAAGTAAAGGATGTAAGTTTACTTGGGCTAATAACAAAAGGGGGGAAGAACTTATCAGGAAAAAATTAGACAGGGGGGTGTGTACCATGGACTGGCGAGTGGCTTTCCCGAGTGCTGAAGTTTATGCTTTACCAACAGTGGGGTCGGATCATAGCCCACTAATCCTCTCCTTTTCTCCTAACACAGGGAGACACAGGAAAAAGGAGTTTAAAATTGAGTCATACTGGATGGAGGAGGAAGATTGCAGAAGCATAGTCAGTAAAGCCTGGAACTCGAGCCAGACAGCCAGCACAAAAATCACACAGAAAATTTATGAGGTGCAAAAAGCGCTTCAAGTCTGGAGTAAACAGAAGTTTCCAAACGCAGCTACACAAATTAGGCAGTTGAAGCAGCAATTACAAGTGCTCTCAAACAGACACTGTGATCAAGCAACCCAAGAACAGTGCCAGTAGATTAAAAACAGAATTCAATATTTATGGAGACAAGAGGAGATGTATTGGGGTCTTCGTTCCAGAATAACATGGCTCAAATGGGGGGACCAAAACACGAAATTCTTTCACGCCACTACAATTCAGAGGAGACAGAGAAATCGACTTACTATGCTAAAGGTCGATGAGCAGACCTGGACCAGGCAACCAGCCATCATCAGTCAACATGTCCGTAACTACTTTCGGGAGCTTTATGAGACGAGCGGACCTAGAAATTTACAGCCAATACTGGATCAATGCCCACAAATAATAACAGAAGATATAAATCAGGAATTATTGGCAGAAATTACCCAGGAGGAAGTGAAACAAGCGGTTTTCCGGATGGGGTCCCTTAAGGCTCCGGTCCGGATGGAATGAATGGCCGCTTTTATCATAATTTCTGGGAGGAAATCAAACTTGACGTTATCCAAACAGTCCAGAATTTCTTCCACCTGCACGCGTTTGACCCAACCTTTAACCAAACTCATATTGTGCTCATTCCCAAAATTAGCAATCCTGAGTATATACACCAGTTTCGCCCAATCAGCCTCTGCAATTTCATTTATAAAGTTATCTCAAAAACAATGGCCAATCGACTGAAAAAGTGGCTGCCACAGTTAATTTCACAGGAACAGAGTGCATTTGTTCATGGCCGACAAATCCAGGATAACATAATCATTGTTCAGGAGGTATTGCATCAAATGCGCATACGAAAGAGAAAGAAAAAATTCCAGGCTATTCTGAAACTAGATATGCAAAAAGCATATGATAGAGTTGAATGGGATTTTCTATCTATGTACATGCTAAAGATGGGGTTTTCAGAAAGATGGGTTCAATTGATTATGTATTGTGTCACCTCTGTGTCCTTAAATGTGAAAGTGAATGGCATGCTTACAGGAAGCTTTCGACCTACTCGAGGCATTAGGCAAGGAGACCCCCTCTCCCCTTACCTGTTCATCTTGATGGCAAATGCATTATCAGGGATGATAAACAAAGCACATGCAGATGGATTATTGAGAGGAATCAAGTTCAATCGGTTCTGCCCCACCTTAACTCATCTCATGTTTGCGGACGATGCAATCTTTTTTATGGAAGCCACTATCAAAGAATGTCAGGCTCTAGCATCCATCCTAAACCATTATTGCTATGCTACAGGCCAAGCTATAAACCTCAACAAGTCAGGTATGTTCTTCAGCAAAGACTGTCCCCAGATTATTAAAAACAGATTGTCCTATGAGATGCGCGTGCCCATTATAAATAAAACAGGGAGGTACCTAGGGATACCATCGGACTGGGGGCACACAAAAAAAGAAATGCTCTCATGGATTCTCGCCAGAGTTAATGCTAAGATGACAGGGTGGAAGGAAAAATATCTCTCTAAGGCTGGCAAGGAGGTAATGATCAAGACAGTTGTTCAAGCCCTGCCACAATATGCCATGGCGATATTTAAGATCCCTGTTTCAATCTGCAAGGCAATTGAAAACAAAATAGCTGAGTTTTGGTGGAGGCAATCTGATTCAAAGAAAGGCATGCACTTTGGAAAACCGGGATACTCTTAAAAACGAAAAAGATCAAGGGGGAATGGGCTTCGGGGACTTAACTTCTTTTAATCTAGCTATTCGGGAAGCAAGCTTGGCGCCCGTCCCAATCTCCATCAGCACTGTGGAGCAAGATATCATCAAAGGGTTATATTTCCCTACCGGAAATATCTCGGACAGCAAAAGCAGGTCATAGACCCTCCCGGGCTGGATCGACATTATTCGGGCGCAGAGATTATATATTACCTGACATACGGTGGAGAGTGGGCGACGGTCATTCGATCGAAATTCGCCAAGACCAGTGGCTCCCCAAGGCTCTCTACACGGACCAGCAAACTGGAATGACCCGCAAACAGTGTCAGACTTAATGGATCAAGAGAGCAACACATGGCAGGAACCACTTCTGAGACAACTATTTGATCAGTCGACAGTTAAAGAAATATTGTCTATCCCTATCCCAACTCCAAAAAGGCCAGATACGATCATCTGGACGAGCAACAGTAAGGGAGTATATACTGTAAAAGGAGGATATAACAGAGCCAGAGCAGCAGTCTCACCAAAAAACCAGAGTGCTGCATCATCCTCCTACAGTCCTCCTCGTCGCCTATGGACATGGATCTGGAACCTGCCAATTCCACCAAAACAACGTATATTTATATGGAGTGTGTGCCAAAACGCGCTGCCTACAAAAGAAAATCTCTACCGGCGCAAGATCATACCGATCCGATTTGTCCTTTCGCTCAAAATTTCCCGAGTCGATCGAGCATCTCTTCCTCCATTGCAAAAATGCCCGAAAATATGGTCGATCCCAAATTAAATTTCAGCTATGCTACGGTCTCAACGAGAGAATGGAGAAATGGATTGAGGAATACCTGGTATCTAAGAAATCCCCTCCGAGCCCAGCCCCCGTTGTCCGAAGTCCTTTGGCAAGCATGGAAACAACGAAATAACTTCATCTTCCGGCACAGACCCGTAAAAAACGCAGCTTTGGTAGAGACAGCCCTCGTGCAGCAAAGATCACATCAGAGATGGTTCTTAAAGAGTCATAAGGAGGAAAAATTGAAGAAAGCCGAACCTGGAAGTCACAAGTGGAAACCCCCGAAACCGCCAGATCTGAAACTGAATACGGATTGCTCGTGGACGGAATTGAAAAGCTCGCTGCGGGGGTTCTACGGGACGCCAACGGGAGCTTGATTGATGGTTTTGCGATGGAGATTTACGCTGGTTCCCCCCTTCAAGCAGAAACCCTAGCACTCTCTATCGGTTTGAAGAGGATGAGAAAGGAGGCGAGACACCTCTGGCGCACGAACAGCGAACTGAACAGAAGTCTTCAGATCGAAAGTGATTGTCGGCTGCTTTTTGACTGTGTGATGGGCCGGCAAGAGCCTCCTTGGCCCATCCAGCAACAAGTGGGAGATATTCGTGACATGTTGGCCCATCTTCCTGAAGTCGAGGTCTCCTGGTGTCCAAGAGAAGCAAATGGAGTCGCCAATTGGGTCGCGAAGGCACATTGTTCTAATTCTCTCTCCCATGAGTGGTTAAATGATCCACCAGTTCCTTTATTATCTCTTTTATGCCTAGACCTTGACCTATCTTGTAAGGTTCTATCCTAGTAATGAATATCCATCATTTTCGGCCAAAAAAAAAAAAAAAAGCCAATTCTAATTATTTCAATGGATGAAAACTATGACTCAAAATTAGTAATATAAGATAATAATATAACGCTCAAATGAATTCATAAGTCTTCACATATGTCAAACTAGATGCCAATCAGCATATTGCACGAAACAAAGTTATGGAATGAATTCTTGATGATGCGAAAAGATTTGTAATTACATCGTCATACAAATGTAATATTAATGAGCTAAAAAGACACATAAAACGTAAATTAAATGTGTAGCCATATAAAATTAGAAACGAATATAAAATTCATACCATATATCACACGCATGCTTATATTAATCGTCACCAAGCTGCCTTCTACATAAGATTACAAGGTAAAGAGTGTTACAAGTAAAAAGAATCACCCGCGCCAAAACTTTATCAAAACCCTTGTCTTCTTTCCCCCTTTTATAAATCAAAACCTTTACCTTCCTAATCTGAAAAATAACGTAGAAAGAGTGTCGACATTGCCATGTCTCCAAATATACATAAATCCATGGTAGGAACATGAAGGACGTAAATCCAGTCACTTAGCGAATAGCACCAGATCGGGCTTTGCAATTGGATCGCCTACGTTCCATGGTCCGTCGCCTTTCTTGCTCCGTCCCTTGTCAGTCCAAAAGCGATTAAGTCAAATATAATATCCATAAAAGATCTATCCCATAGATCTTGAGTGAAATGATCCCAACATCCAATATAAAGTACCATGGAGAACCTACACAAAACTTATATATGTAAACAATTCTAATTAGGGAACAAAATTAAAAGAAAAAAATACGAAGATGAACTCGAGAAAAATAAAAGTTCTAACTTTTTTAATTTTTTTAATAATTTTAATAATTTTTATTTTTATCTACAATGGGTATTTGTTAGATGCTTGGGCTTCGGGCTCGGAGCGGCCACGTTTTGGCTGGCGAGGGTACAGGCGCGAGAGATGCAAGGAGGTGACGAGAAACAGAGAACGGAAGCAATTGAAAAACCCAAAAACACATACACTAAACACTAGAATCCTGCATCTTCATTTTAATAAAATTACTAAAATTCGAGATGGGAATCGTGGTCAACCTCGAAGTGCAAACTTGTAAGTGGAGCATTGACCGATCGGAAACTTTTGATCACATCATGACCCATCTCCCCTCTTATCGACATAACCGGAATAGTCCGATTCCGAGAACTTTGCCTTCTCAACCAAACGCAGCTTTTCGTCTTCCTCGGCCAGCTTCTCTATCTCCCACTTGCTGAAGGGATAGGCCGTCTTGTGCGTCACGCGAATCTCGCCATTTCTGGTCAGCATCGACCTTGCGCTCTTCATGAACGCTCTCACCAGCTCTTGGTGTCGCCTGAAGAAAAATCCACAGCTACATCATCCATTGCAATGTCTTGGACCATTAAGGTTTAGTTAGTCTGCGTATGTTTCGTCAGGAGACGTGATGGAAGGGGTAAGTGGAGAGATCTACTGAATTTGGGAGTTCGAATGGCCGTGACCCTTGTAACCGGCGTGCGGGAAATTGAAGACGATCCGGTCGAAAGATTTGTGCCCGAGGTCGGGGTGTTCAGTCATGTTATGGGCGTCAACCTCATGCAAAATGGCGCCGCCAAGTCCCTCCAGAATCTCCATGTTGGCGCTCGCTCTTTTGTACAACCACTTTGACAACACTTTTCCGGTCGGTCCACTTGCAAAACGAATGCGAGAAAGCAATCAGTTGGAGAAAAAAAAGGTGAATGTACAACATGGAATGTATGGCGTGTATATGTACCTTGGGAGTCGACGGAGGTGGCGACGATGTTAACGGTGGAGCCAAATGCTTGGGCCAAGCAAGCAGCGAAGGAGAAATCTCCCTCGCCGACCAGCAATATCTTGTGTAAATTGCTATAGTGCCTGATGCTCTTCTCTTCTTCTTCTTCACGTGCATCTCCATTGTTACGTAATAAGTTCGCCCTCACCATTTATAAAATTACATCCAATTGCGATCTCCTTGATATTGAACCACCCAACGGTCGTGCATGCAAGAAATGAAGCTCGTGCATCTATATAGCGCTTTGACCACCCTCTTTCTCTCTCCATAACAGTTGATTTCATCTTCCAAGATCATCACTTTCCAAGAGCAACAGACATGATGCGCGAACGACCTTTGACGTTCCTCTCGTCATCATCCTCTCACAGGCTTTGAAGTACGTGCAGGAGAGGAATCAATGGGACCGATCCAATGAAAGCGGCCAGCAGATGAAAAGGTGTATAATCAGAGTCTAAGTACAGAACTATAGCTCACGGTCAACTCTATGAGTCAATTGTTTTATGGCGTTTCTCATAATCGTGTCCACAAATTGCTCGTCAGTCTCTATTCCAAAGAAATTATTGATGAGCTATACTTCTCTGCCATGCTAAGAAGACTCCAGAATTTGCTTCGATGCTTCTTCATAAATAAAGTAGCCGAGGAAGAAAAAACACAACAGAGCATTAACCCCATGTACGCTCACGAGTAAATTATAGAGAGTGCTCATGAACTTTGCGATTTACTTGTGAAGGACCGCAACCCTTTTGAAAAGCACTTTGAACTTGGAAAGAGCTCTCTTGATGATCACATGATGGTGCATATACTAGGCGGGTTAGGAGCATGATGAAATGCCTTGTGGACTGGATATTGTGGTTACAGAACATAATTGGACGGAAATGAGTACCGGTGTGCCCGTTCATGGTGCTGCTGCTCATGATCATCGTATGAATAATAGCTGGTGCCTCGCTGAGTGATTGCTCTGAGTGATTGCACCATTGCTCAATCCCTGCATGCTCACTACGACAGCAATATGAAATTTCCTTCTAAGCGATCGAGTCAGTTTGGCTGGGTTGACACCTTCTCTGTACACGACGAGCTGCTCCCTGTCCGGCCCTCCTATCGCCACGGAAATGACATTTCCCAGATATCCACCACAAACAGACACCCAAAATTCAAGAAAACAAATCAAATTGAAATAATGTGCTACATGTGTACGGCTCAAATTAGCAAGTAAAGAACTGGAATGAAATTTGAGAAAATGAAAATATTGAAAAGAGATCAAGACCCAATCGTATATATTTTCTTTACTTTCTTTTCTCCAGAAGAAAATAAAATTAGTAATTACTGACCATCTGCTTCCGTAGCAATCCTCATAGTCTTCGATCTGCATTTGTCGCATCGTATTGCCATCTGTATAATCATCTCCAGCTGTACCATGAAACCTCCACAACAGTTAGGCCCAAATAACTTTAAACTTTTCTCATTACGTACTGTCTTTTCGGGCGAAATGGATGTTGGAGAAGAGGTTTATGAGTGTATCTATGAAGAAGTCGGGTGTGTCTGGTTTTGAAGAAATAAGATGGGACTTCTTATATATATGATGCAATCCGACGAAGAATGCAGCACACGCCTTCTTGCACTTTCACTCCAGACATGAAATACGCGCTCCTCTACATGACTTAAATCACGACATATTTCCTAGATCTGGTTAGCTATTATTTTAGGGTTTAAGCAGCGGTTTTAGTGACAAAGTCAACCTTATTATAATACACGAACACTATATATAACTATACATGTCTCTTGGTCTGGACGTCAATTTGGTACGCACTCGGCAGCATTTTAATCTACTGAAATATCTTGAATGTCAACTCTCTCTGTTCTATCTTCCCAAGATTTCCTCATCTAGTTTCTCTCACTGATCCAAAAGAGAGAGAAGTCTCTCTCACCTTCCCCGAAAGCTCCTTTCTCCCTCTCCTTTCCTTTTCTAGTCAACGCAATCGATTCATCTTACTCGTACAAATTACCTTATAAAAGGAGCAACCAATAATTTGAAGTACTGCAGTATGCAGTAGCTATACAGTAGCATACGTTTGAAGCTCTATATACAGAACACAAACGCCACCAATATAGAACCACTCAACCATCTGCCTCTAATAAGTTGTCCGGTTTTCCTGGGAAAGCGTGACGTGCAGACTGCACCGTCACTCTTCTAAGAAGGATACCGTCTGCCTCTCATTTCTCTAAAAATTATGTATTTGTAACTATTAAGGATAAAGAAGTTGGTTTCTGATGGAAATATTCACAGAATTTTGAAGCGGAAAGAGTCATGTATGTTCAATCTTGGACACCACTCAGCCCGAAGCGGAAAGAGTCATGTATGATCAATCTTGGACACCACTCAGCCCGCTCGTATAACAAGTGCTTTTTCGGAGGAAAATTTTCATAGAAACTACGTACATCTAGTTTCACGGTCGAAACACCCATAAAAATGAAGAACCCCATTTCTAGCTAGATGGCAAAATTAAAGCTTTCTTTTAAGCACACCTGGAGATGACTGCTTAGAACGACATCACCATACATCGTATATAAGTCATTATTTCGCTCAAACAGACTCAACAAGATCGGCCAGGCTCAAGTTAGGCAGAGAATTAACGCAATTTATTCCATGATCATTTTTGCTAAACTTGTAAGTAGAGGCTACTCCGACTGGGAAAGTAACATGACACTTGGAGCCTGAGCCTCTCCGATTGACATACCCTTCATAATCCCACATGGAGAACGGCACTTCCTCGACCAAAAACAGGCCTTGTTCCTCGGCCAGCTTCTTGATTTCCCACTCGCTGTATGGATGAGCTTTCTTGTGCGTCACATGAATCTCTCCATCCTCGGTGAGCATCCTTTTCGCATTCTTCAGAAAGCCTCTCACCAGATCTCGGTGAAGCCTGAAAATCAGATTTTCCTTTTATAGCCTTGGATATAGCTAAATTTGCAATGTGGTATAGATCATTACAGAGAAAAACAAAGATCGAGGCACACGTTATGGGACAATATGGATGTCAGCTTTTAAATGAACAAAATGCTCGGGAGTCGGAGACTAACTTAATCTGGAATAAGGTTGTCTCGGGGCCGCTGAAGCCAGCATGAGGAAAATTGTAGACGATTCGATCGAAGGATTTGTGCTTGAGAATGGGGTGCTCGCTCATGGTATGAGCGTCCACTTCATGCAAAACGGTACCCCGCAAACCCTCGATCGTTTCCAAGTTGTCAATCGCTGATGTTGCATAATTCACCCTCAACGTAGCTAAGGGGAAGAAGGAACACGAAAATTTACTAAAATGAGAACTAGGATAAAAACTGATGGACAGCACTAGAAATGGTAAGGATAGACAATGCTTTAGATTTATCAATGTCGATAGCGTTGGCGACAGCATTCAGAATATCCTCAGTCTTTTTAGCGAGCTCTGGTGTAAGTTGATGTCTATTTTCTCTAACATACGATTGACCGAATGTACCGGAAAATAGACGTGACATGTGATTTTGCAAGGGTACCTCTCGAGTCGAGGGAGGTGGCGACCATGTTAGCAGCGGAGCCGAATGTCCTGGCCAAGCAAGCTGCAAAGGAAAAATCACCCTCGCCCACAAGCAGTATACTGTGGAAATTGCTGTAGTGCTCGATGCGTTTCTCTCCAACATGTTCATTCCCATTTAAGTTCTCCTCTGCCATCAATTCAATCCTCATCAGTTTGGGGCTAAATCATTACAGC
This sequence comes from Eucalyptus erythrocorys, assembly GCA_014182555.1. Classification (NCBI taxonomy): domain Eukaryota; kingdom Viridiplantae; phylum Streptophyta; class Magnoliopsida; order Myrtales; family Myrtaceae; genus Eucalyptus; species Eucalyptus erythrocorys. Next base: position 31,713,399 of record CM024602.1, read on the forward strand.
TTCCATCTATCCTGTGTCCTGGTGCGTGCATGCAGGTGGGTATATATATATATATATAGCATTGTCGAGTGTCTTGAATACCAGAGGTCACTGCGGTGATCAGAGCAGCAAGAGCAGGTGCTCGGCTCAATGGAAGAAGCAGTTATGTCCCCTAGTTTTATTCTTCCAAGAAATTAAGTTTTGAAAGCTTCATTTACCAAGAAGTTTGGTACATCCATGAACGAACGACCTTTCATGTCCTCAGGATCTTGAGAAGAGTAACCGCAAGAGGACTGACTAACATTACTTCGATGACCCTAAGACTGATACAAGCGACAGATATTCGCTTAAAACAGTCTAAGTTCGAATGGAGCTCTCGCACTGAAACCTAAAATGTTCAGCAAGAACATTTTGTGTTTTTGTGGTTTTGCAACAAAATGAGGCTTAGACATGATCCAAGAACGACCTTTCACGTTCCTCTCGTCATCATCCTCTCGCAGACTTTGAGATACGTATCCGAGTTGAATTAATGGAGACGATCGAATGAAAACGGACTGAAGACGCAAAGGTCTATGATCAGGGTCTTAAGTAAGGTACTGTAGCTCACGTTCAACTCTATGAGTCAATTGTTTTATGGCATTTCCCATCATCGTGTCCCCAAATTGCCCCTTAGTCTGCATTCCAAAGAGGTTTTTGGTGAGCTTTACTATCATGCCATGCTAAGAAGACGCTCCAGGATTCGCTTCAATCCTTCTTTCATATATGAAGTAGCCGAGAAAGAAAAAACAAAACAGAGCATTAACACCGCGTACACCCACGAGTAAATTATAGAAAATGCTCATGAACTTCGCAATTTACTTGCGAAGGACCATAACCCTTGGACACTTTTTAGAAGCAATTTGAACTTGAAAAAAAGCTCTCTTGACATGATGGTGCAATTACTTGGCGGGTTCGGCGCATGATGGACCGCCTCGTAGACCGGATATTGTGGATACGGAACATAACTGGACGGCGATGAGTACTGCCGGGCCCCTTCATGGTGCCCTTGCTCATGATCATCGTATGAATAATAGCCGGTGCCTCGGCGAGTGATTCCTGCATTGCTCACTCCCTGCACGCTCACTATGGCGGCAGTACAAAATTTTCTTCTAAGCGAGCAAGTCAGCTTGGCTGGGTCGACACCTTCTCCGATCACTTCCAGCCAGTCCCATTCCGGCCTTCTTATTGCCACGGAAATGACATTTCCTAGATATCCATCGGTAAGAAAATATGATGAATGACCGGGAAGGACAATGCAGTCAGATTTTGAGACGTGATAATCTCTCTTTAATGAATTATTTGCCCCTCACGACGTTGCTAATAGTTACCTGTAAAAATTCTCCAAGATACAATAAAGTCTCCATAAGTATATAAGATAACAATTCTAGTATTTATCCAAGGTCTTTCAATGGAAATAATTGAAATGATAGTTGTATTTTTTGGAAAGACAACTCAAAGTTAATTTTCATTTTTTCCAAAACCGACATACTTGTCTCAGTCTTAATAAATAGAGGCAATCTTTGGGAAAGGTTGCAAAGTGAATATGCACCTTTTCAAATGTTACATCAAAAAGACATAAAATTCTAAACAAAATGATTATAAAAAAATATTAATTAACTTATTTTATAGTTCCAAATTTCATAACTTGTGAAGATACCAATTAAACAAACACAACCTTTTGACTAATAAAGATTAGCAAGATAACCTTACGAGATAAAAAATAGTAAGTATTAGTGCTAAATACATCTACTAATCACGCCAAAATCGCGCACTCGCATGTGGATATTGTGGAGTCTAGCCCACAGCCCATTTTATTCTTTAGAACAAGCTAGAAGACACCCACACATATATCATGGCCCACTTCCTCAACCTTCTTATGTGGGACCAAAAAAAAAGCACTATTTAATTTGTTTGTATAAACAAGCAACCAACATCCACCACATTCGAAATTTGAGAAAACACATCAAATTGAAATAATATGCGACGTGTGGGCAGTTCAAATTAACAAGTAAAGAACAGGAATGAAATTTCAGAAAATGAAAAAATTACGAAGAGATTAAGAACCAATCGTATATATATTTATATTTTTTCTTTCTTCCAAAAGAAAATAAAATCAGTAATTACTAATCATTTGCTTCGTTAGAATCCTCATGGCCTTTGATCTGCATTTGTTGCAGTACATTGCCATCTGTATAATTATCTCTTGCTGTACCATGAAAATTCCACATCGGTTAGGCCCAAGTAACTTAAAAACTTTTCACTCCAGACATGATATATGCGCTCCTTTACCCGACACAAATCATTGACCCATTCGCCAGATCTGATTAGCTATTATTTTAGGGTTTAAATCGCGGTTATAGTGACAAAGTCAATCTTATTATAATAATACAAACACTACTAGCTTATTTGTAAAACAAAATTCTTACCTTCTTCCACAGTGAAAGAATGTAAGTGCACACGTGGACGAAATTTGACATTAATCAATGGTCATTTTTTTTAATTTATAAAAATTCAAATTCATAATTATAAAAAATTAATCATAGTGTCCTATCAAAACAATGCGACTGTTTATGAAGGAATGATTTTAATTCTGAATTTTATTACTTCTTCTAATGGTTATCCCAGAGTTTGTAACTATTTAGATGTAACTTCTTAATCTTTGGAAGGTTATGTTTATTCGGATATAATTTCTCATTTTCACTATTAATTACTGAACGTGTTTGTTTAATAATGATCTTCTTCTTCTAATATACAACCATAAATTTCAATTGTTATCTTTTGAGAGATTCTTGGAGAAATACTATAATTGTTATATAATATTCTCAATTAAGATTTTGTTGTATGTGAAAGAAATTTACCAGTGACCATTAGCAATGTTGTGGAGCAAATAGTTCCTTAAAAAAAGTGATGTCACATTTTAAAATCTGACTTCATTGTTCTTCTTAATTATTCGTCATATATTTTGAACAAAAAGTACATACGTCTCTTGCTTTAGAAGTTAGTTTGGTACATACCCGGCAACATCTTAATATACTGAAATATCTCGAACGTCAACTCTCTCCATTCCATCTTCCCAATATTTCGTCATCTAGTCTGTCTCCCCGATCCAAAAGAGAAGTCTCTCTCGCCTTCCATGAAAACTGCTTTCTTTCCCTCCCTTCCTTTTCTAGTCAACGCAATGGATTCATCTTAAGACTCGTGCAAATTACTATTCACAAGAAGCAACCAATAGTTTGCAGCTTTATTTACATAACACATACACCACCGATATAGAACCACTCGGCCATGGACTATAACATAGTCGAGCGCTCCGCAAGTCTCTAAGGCTCCTCTGTTGTTGCCTTCAGCAGTCGGCTTATCTGAAAGTGATTTTGTGATTAACCAGTATCTCTTTTACAGGTTTTCTTTTTTCATCTGGAGCTAGATTTAGAGTTGGGTGCTCCTCCATTTTGACGTGGATACAAATCTGTAATTTTTTTTTGTCCAAAAATCTGGAATTTACGAGGTATTTTCTATGCTCTTTCAACTCGTTACTATTGTTATTGTCTTTATACATTGATGGTGCTAGGGATGCACAAATCTAGGTGCACACCACTTTTTGGCAAAACTGTAACTACTGGAAAGGGAAATCTTGACATGTGTTTATCACCGATGTTGATATGAGATTGAGTGATCACCGTCGATTATACTTTGATGTTATGACAGACTCAAATTTGTGGAATGAGCGAATCTTTACAAGGTGTATCAAGTTGATTTATTGTTCAGATTTACTTGTTTTGTGGGATCTGCATCTTTATCTTGAAGTTATGTACATCTCCTTCATGTAAAATAAAAATTGTCCTTCTGACAAAAAAAATAAATAAGAATAACCGTGGATGGTAACACAACGGCAATTACCAACCGATGAGCAAAGCCCAAAACACCAAAACCCTTCGTCTTCTTGGAGGGATAACTGATGGAAAATTATTGATTTGGTGAAGCGCCATGAGCAGGATGGGCAAGCTTGTAAGTCAAGCATTGCCCGACAGGGAGGCTCTCGTCGCACCTCCTCCCTCCACCTCGCTCATTGCAATACCCTGAATAGTCCTACTCTGTGAACCGTGCCTCTCAAACCAAGCGCAATTCTGGCTCCTCAGCCAGCTTTTCTATTTCCCACTTGTCAAACGGATGAGCCGTTTTACGCATGGACCTCATCGTCCTCAATTAGCATCGGCTTGGCGCACTTGCATTAATTTATTTATATGGTCTACAACTTGGTATAGACCAATGTAGGCTGGTCCAAATTGTCCTGTTTGATTAACTTCATAATCGAACATAGAACATGCATGCTTACTCAATTTGGAACTTGAATGCTCCTGACCGCAAAATTCATCTTAAGGGAAATTGGAGATGACTCGGTCGAAAGATTTGTCTTTGAGAGTGGGGCGTTGGGTCATGGTGTTGATATGAAGGATAAAAAGTTAGTAGTTTCTGATGAAATGTTCATAGAATTTTGAATGCTAAATTAAAGAAGACAAAAATGGACTATTTTTATTGAAGGGGAAAATAAATTATAGCGGGGCAAAAGTCATGTATAATCAATTTTGGAGAAATTTCATGGAAATTACGTACATCTAGTTTCATTGCCTAAACATGCACAAAAATGAAGTACTCCATTCCTCGCTAGGCTGCAAAATTGAAGCCTTTTCTCTTAAGCACTGCTGGAGATGACTGCTTGGAACTACACCGCCATATGCACCACCAAGTGATCTTTCGCTCGAGCATGCTCAACAAGATCGGCTGAGCTGAAGTTAAGCAGAGGATTATCGCGATGTATTCCGTGATCATTTTTGCTAAACTTGTAAGTAGAGGCTTCTCCGATTGGGAAAGTACCATAACAATTGGGGCTTTTGCCTCTCCGATTGACATACCCTTTATAATCCCGCACCGAGAACCGCACTTTCCCAACCAAAAACAGGCCTCGTTCCTCGGCCAGCTTCTCGATCTCCCACTTGCTGTACGGATGAGCCGTCTTGTGCGTCACATGAATCACTCCATCCTCAGTGAGCATCGTTTTCGCGTTCTTCAAGCCTCTCACCAGATCTCGGTGAAGCCTGAAAATCAGACTTTCCTTTTATTGCCTTCGATATAGCTAAATTTGCATTGTGGGATAGATCATTACAGATAGAAGGAAAGATCAAGGCACGCGTTTATGGGACAATATGGATGTCAGCTTTTAAATGAAAGAAATTCTCGAGAGTTGGAGACTAACTCTATCTGGAGTAAGGATTCCTCAGGGCCGTAGAAGCCAGCAAGAGGAAAATTGTAGACGATTCGATCGAAGGATTTGCGCCTGAGAATGGGGTATTTGCTCATGGTATGGACGTTCACTTCATGCAAAACCATGCCCCCAAAGCCCTCGATCTTTTCCAAGTCGTCAACCGCTGATCTTGAATAATTCATCTTTATCATGTCTAAGAATAAAATGTGAAATGAAAATTTACTAAAATGGGAGCTAGGAAAATGGTAAAGATAGACAATGCTTTAGGTTTGTTGATGTTGATATTGCCATAGACAGACATTGAGAATATCGTCGGACTTTTTAGCGAGCTCTGGTGTAAAATTATGTCTATTTTCTCTACCACACGATCGATTCAATTCCCAAAAAGTAGCCGAGGTATGTGATTTTGCACGGGTACCTCTCGAGTCGAGCGAGGTGGCAACCATGTTAGCAGCGAAGCTGAAAAGCAAGCTGCAAAGGAAAAATCACCCTCGCCCTCATGCAGTATCCTATGGAAATTCCTGTAATGCTTGATGTGTTTCTCTCGGCCGACACGTCCATTCCCACTGGAGTGCTTGATGCGTTTCCGTCGTCGGACATGCCCATCCCCGCTGTAGCGCTCGATGCGTTTCTGTCGTCGGACACGTCCATTCCGATCCCAGTTCTTCTCTGCCATCGATCCAAACCTCATCAGCTTGGAGCTAAATTTTATATATATATATATCTTGAATACCAGAGGTCACTGCGGGTGATCAGAACAGTAAATGCAAGTGCTCGGCTCAATGGAATCAGCGATGTCTCCTCTTTTTATTCTTCCAAGAAATTAGGGTTTGAAAGCTTCATTTTCCAAGAAGCTTGATACATCCATGCATGGACGACCTTTCATGTTCTCAGGATCTTGAGAAGAATAAATGGCAAGAGGACTGACTAACATTACCTTGATGACCCCTAAGACGAATATAAGCGACGGATTTTCGTTTAAAACAAGAAGATTCGTACATCACAGGCAAAGCTCAAATGTAGCTCCCCATGAAATCTAAAATGTTCAGTGAGAATTTTTTTTTTTTTTTTTTTTTTTTTTTTTTGGTTTTGTAACAATATGCAGATTAGCCCTAAGCATAAGAAAAACTTTGTTCACGGGACGCGTACATATCTGATCTCCTAGAATTGGAATTATACCGTGAAGAGGATATATCATCTTATAAATGCATACAGTGTTGCTTTGGTATGACGAAAGGGAATGATTTCTGAAAATGGAATGGATAAAGAACTGAATGGAATGAAATACTGATGCCAATATCGTCTTTTCCGTGTGGGAATTGAATGGAATTGATGTTCTTATGCTTGACTATAAAAAACAAGTTTGGTGGAAGGGAATGATTTTTTTTTTTTTGGGGGGTGGGGGGGGCCTTGGGGAAAGGAATGGGTTGTAATGGCAAATTTCTAACAAAGTTAATTTGCAACACACTTGCGTTAATTGCATTATATATTATATAAATATGATTTAATTATAAAGTAATTTACCTACTTCATCTTAAAACAAAAATTAGCATATTAAAAGATAATACCTAAATAATATCAATAATTTTGCCCGAGGATAGATTGCATTCTTTTTTAAGAAAAAAATAAAAATGTCATGTGCATATCATATAGAATTGGATTCATGAAATGCATGTCATTTATTGACTGTTGCTAGGTCTATTTAATTAGAAATTGCCTATCATTAGAATTAGGTCATTTAGTTATATTGCATTACATAAAGCATGATTCAATGAAAATAAAAAGAAACTGCGTATTAATTAGAAATCATATATAAGTTTGATGATGTGAATTTCGATCTAACAACGCATGTGCTTTCATTTTTTGTTACCACAAGGTAAGTCCCGTAATTTATTCATTGCTTTTTTAGGTGTTAAATTGGTGGTTTGCGCAACTACATAATCACCTCATATGTTAGGGAAGTAGATTTAAAATTAATCCAATCCGCTTGCAAAAACATTTTTGAAAATAAAAAGAAATTGTATCGAAAGGGCATTATAGAAGTCTAGTATAATCAAGTCCCCGTACCCAAAGTCTTTGATTCGTAGGAGTAATTATTTTACTTGGTATTTAATCGACCTATCGTAAACTGATTAGTGGCGACTCCTAATTGAAAAATCAATTGCATGTTAAGAATTTGAACCAAAGTCGCGAATTGATATGGGTTTAGGAGAGCCCGAAATAATTTTAGGCTTAGTAATCCATTAGCTAAAGTTTAGGTGGTTCACTCGAAAAATTGGTTGCAACAAAGAGGAAAAAAGAAAATGAATAAAAAATAAATTAAATTTTGAATTAAAAAAGAAAAAAGACTAAAAAATAAAATAATAATAATAAGTAAAAGGAATGCACGGAAGAGAACACGCTTGTTATGGGTGAAAGGAGGGCGCACTTTTGAAGTTTTTTTATCCATTGACGGAAAATGTTTTCCTAAACCAACTACTTGAAAATTCAAAAAGCCTTCTCTTGAAAGTTTTTTTCATGAAATAAATAAAGAGTTAGAGCCTCTCCGTCTCTATCTTTCTTAATCAAATTGAAGATTTGCCTCCAGTCAAGAATATGAGAATGGGACGAATTACTAGTTCAATTAAATGCACGCACTAGGTTGCTTTGTTTAGAGCCAACTTAGGTACCAAGTTGTTTGACAATTTCTGGAACCACATGGCAATTTGACATTTATCTGTACGCGGTCTAGAGCTTCGATTAATGAGTAAAAGCAGTAATCCAATGAATGCCAAGTTCATGGTCATATTGTATTAAAGACTGACTTAAAGATTTCCATATGATCTGGTGGGGGATCTTTCATCATCTCAAAATGTAGAAAAAAGCATACATATGAAGCAACACTCAACTCCAGTAAGTAAGACTCAAGATCGACATTCGAAGTCCTTTTTATTGAAAGCAAAGACAGACAAATGGAACTGAAATCAGGGAGTTTCAGATCAAAACTCATGACCCGTAACTGAGGTAAAAAGCAGCAAGAAACGACACCACACACAAGCTCCGTGCCCGCGTGATTGCACAGATCAATTAGCCGGTGCTGAAATTCGAAGGAAGACACCACAAGGCATGAGGCCGTTGTTTCAAGAAAGATTCTGGGGGAACCATAACTCACCCTGGCCTAGAGTGTAAGAACGAATGACCCTGACATGGCTGACCAAATTGCGATCCTCACTGTTCTTGCGTAGCCGATCGATGAATTCCCCATTCATGTCGTACAGAAGCAGTTCTTGGAGACGAGCGAGCATGTCTATGCCCAAGGGAAGCATATTCAATTTATCGCACTTACAGAACGTCAACTTTTCGAGAGCAGGCATTGCACCGACCTGCACAACCACCATGCTCAGCTCACGGAATTGTTCAATCTGAAGTATCTCCAGTTTCCTGAACGTGTTCGTCAAGAACTCCAGTGTTTGCCCTGTAAAAGCATCGGCCATATCGAGCTCCATCAGATTAGGCAAATCCTGAAGAGCTGGAAGCGGGTCGATAAGTGATCTCGACCACTTTAGGCCGACTTTGATGAGACTGTGCAGGGAAGAAACCCACCTGGGTAACCTTTGCAGTTGCCCTCTTAAGTAAAGGTGTTGAAGAACCTCAAACCTGGGCTTGATCTGGATATGATCCAATTCTAGATAGTCATCTGAATCTGCTCGTAGATCAAGTGTTGAGAGATGCTCCATTTTCTGGATGGATCCACAGACTTTTCTCCCGTCCTCGCTCTTCAAATTTATGAGTCCAAGCTTCCTCAAATGAATCATAGCATCTAATTTCTGAATAAGCTCTGTTGTAGCCTTCACGAGCGACAACTTCAGTATGTTAGATAAGGCCCCCGTTCCACTGTGCATCTCTACGCCCTTTGCACCATCAAAAGTCACGTACTTCTTCACGTCATATTTATAAACAAACAGATGACGCAAAAGGTGCAGCTGAAAAATGCTCCCTGGAAGCCACGTGACGCTAGTTTGTTTGAGGTCCAAGGTTTCGAGGAGGGCAAGCTTCTTTATGGACTTGGGAACTGTCTTGACATTTGTCTTTCGCAAAGTCAGGTACTTTAGAAGCACAAGTTTGACAATATCGATGGGGAAATCCTCCAGCGGAGCGCCTTGCATATCTAAAACCTTGAGTAAAGAACACCTAGAGTGCCATAACTTGGCACGGGGGACATTTAAGTACCATAACTTTTTTTCAGTACACTTAAGTGCCACTTTTTTTTCAAATGGAACACTTAAGTGCTAATATCGGAGTAAAATGGAACACTTAAGTATCACTCCGGCGAAAATCCGGCCAAATGGCTGACGTGGCAATTTTCCGGCGATGGAGGTCCAAAACGGCGTCATTTTTGCATGCCGGGCGTGGCAAAAAAATGCAAAAACGACGCCGTTTCGCGTCTGACGTGTAAAAATAATAAAAAATTAATTAAATTAAATTAAAACTTAATTTTAATTAAAAATACTCTAAAATTAAAATAAAAAAAAAGGGCCCGCCGTCGCCGGGAAGGGCCGGCGACGGAGGGGGGAGGGTTGGCCGGGGTCGCCGACCCCCGGCCGACCGGTGGCGAGGGCCGTGATATATATATATTGAATTGAGGAGCACTCAAAGAAGATATATAATTCAAGACATGGTTTTATAAAATCAAAGAAGATATAGTACCACTCATCTCATCGTCTAAGACCAAACGATAGACGATACTTGTATCATCAAACTCACGGTCCTATCAAATAATCGAGGAATAATGTTAAAATCTAATAAAACTCTATCTCAACTATGAAACGGCTAAACTATGCCTTAACTCTAACAAAAAGACTCCTATACGCTAACAAATTGTATAACCAAAGCAATTGTTCAAGCCGTTCGCAATGCAGAGTTTAAGCACAAAACTTAGTTACGCTATAACTTTCTCCTCTAAACCCCATTCTGAACATATCTATAGTCAAAAGAAAACCCTTCAAAACACACTATAGGAATCCGAACTTGACCATTCCAAAATTAACGCTGGAAAATGACAAAATATGGGTGCAAAGCTGCTGGATGCATGCCAATCACTGCGCGCGGGAAATTTTGAAATTTTGTTTCGGACAAATTATAAACTCAAATCACAATCCATAAAATCCTATGGCTCCACAACACCCTAAACTATGATTCCTATAAAAATGCATGGCTCAACGACTCCAAAATTGGACTTCGCTGCTCGATTTTCCAAAATTTTCGAATTTGAGCTTAAACCCATAAATTACTTCAATTGGACAAACGAGGGGTCTTATCTCTTACAAGACGCTGCATTATGGAGTCAAGTCGGCTTGGCGAGCTATCCGTGGTGTGCACGTGCCAAAATCCCTTTCCTTTCTTCCCCTTTCCTTTCTTCTTTTCTTTCTTGCTGGTTGAGAGAGCTCTGAGCTTCTATTTAGCCGAGCCCTCTCACCTCCCCTCTTTGCTTTATTGGCTTTTCAACTTCTTTTTCTTTTTCTTCTTTTGGGACCTACTAGCCTAATATTACACTCTATGCATCTGAACTACAAGGGAAACCAAAAAAAACTTCCGGAAATTTATCTATTATAACTACTCAAAAAGTGCTGCAAATACACCAGATTTTTAAAAGCTAATTCAAACCTCAACTCTTGAATCCCCTTTTTTCTTCCGCCTTCGAGTGCCCCGCTTGCATATTTCAAGAACAAGATGGTCACATTAAGCTCAATCAAAAGCCTCCTTAATTAGAGATCAACAGCACCAATCTTCATTACTTGCCCTTAATTTCTTTTTCTTGATACCAGCGACAGCATTCTAGCAAATGAAAGTGCTCAATCTCCCACCACCATCGCCGTCTCCGCTTCCTCCTCCTCCTCCAAGCTGACGACGCCCAACTCCCTCCAAAAAACAACTACTCCAATCTCACCGATCCATGTTACAAAATTAATGCTTTCAGCAAACTCGACCTTGCAGGACTAATAATTTTCGTGGCAATCAAACGAACGTATCCATTTTTGGACATATCTGCAGCCAATCTCAACGGCATCTACTTTGATTCACCAGAAAATTTCAACGGTGACTTGATCCTTCTTGTGAATTTTTCCAATTTAAATACGAAGCTGGATTTAAGATTCGAGTATCTGGATGTAGAGCTGTATTTCTCTGACAGGTTGATAGCCACTCAAGCACTTCAACCTTTCACTCTGAGACGAGGAGAAAAGGGGTTGGAATCAGTTCCCTCGATATCCAGCTTGGTCTACATGCCCCCAAACCTGGGCGTGTAACTTCAGAAAGAGTTACACAGCAACAAAGTTAGCTCCTATGGGAGAGGCACCTTCAAGGTCAGTCAGAGCAAACTCCGGGTTTGGTTCATTTTCTCACTGGCTGCACGGTCGATGCCAGTTAGACATGACTAATCCACCAACCGTGGATAGTCAGTCTCGGTATTGTTGGTTTTGAACATCAAGAAACGTCGGGAAGTTCTCCGAGAAACACCGAGGCATTTGTCGAACACTTGATGGGCACGACAAAACGCGCGTTTCTCGTTCGCGTGCCCCTTGGAACTCGGCTTCTCATCCTTTGTCCAGTGTTTCCAATCGTGTTCAACCCTCGGAACGTGAGCAGGGATTTGCCTTGCGCTGGCGTTTGCTTAGATCGTGCGTCGCCCACGGAGCGGCGGAAGGGTGATCGCCTACGGCGGCCGACAAAGAAGACGGCATAAAATCTTCGCCCTACCGTCCCTGTAATTCTTTTTAATTTTTTTTTTCGGATTTTCAGATCTGATTTTGTTTATCCAATTTTGATGTTTTATTATTATTTTTGTTTTTTGTAAATTTCCGATATGGCTTCCGAAAAGGCGACTTTCATTTTGGCGTGCTAGAATAGTAAAAAAAAAAAAATCACTAAAGAAGAAACATCGGATTAGAGAATTAGAAAATAAAGCCCATGTAAGATTTCTTGCGCTCTTAAAAATTGATAGACGCATGGAAATTGCAGGAATTAAGTTAAACGAATGAAATGAAGGTTTTAAAGTTTAAGTGCACGGACACATAAATTTTAAAATTTTAGAATTTAAATATACGGCCTATAAAAGTTTTGTAACTTATCATTATCTTTGTCCTAGTATAAAGGAAAGAAATAGAGAGAGATTCAAACTCCCAATAATATTTTTGTGGCGAAGCATACTGATTTCAAACATTGAAACTAATAACACGAGAAAAATCCACATACTCAAAGCTGCGATTTGAAACCACTGCGTTAAAATCTAAATTTGAAATAATTATATAAAGTCGTCCATGCGTCCAAACTCTCTATATGTACAACTATTGGTCAACAATTTGGACATGTTCCTACCTGGCGCTTTTCTGCGGTAGCGCGTGCTTCTTCGCACTGCGACATTGACACCGTAATATATGGGCCCCGGCCAGCCTATTTCTTCTAAAAGCCCAAACCCACCTTTTCTTCTCTGCTAAATTGACAGTGCAATTTGAACGTAAAAGGAAAGAGAAGCGGCAGCCGCCATCGAACGAGAAGCGGCCAGCTCGTTCGTGAAAAGGAAGAGAAGGAGAAGAGAGAAAAGAGATAAAACTCTTCTCGCGGAGCCAATTCGGACACCTCGATAACCCAAATCAACTGCGAATTGCAACGCGGTACGCAGTATAAGTATTCAAGTGAATTATTCGTTAAATTGGAGTATTTTTTTTTTAACTTAAATCTTAAAATTGAAATTATGTGAAGTTGAATTACGAGGTTCGATTGAGTTATTATTGAGCTTTAGATTTATATGAAGATTGTCGATGAGTTGTTATTGAGCTTTAGATTTTTATGAAGATGGTCAATAAGGGCGCTGTAGAGTTGCGGATTCGGTGTAGATCAATTTCGATGTACAATGTGATTAAAACAAAATTCTGAAGTTTCAATATAAGTTACATGCAACGGATAATACGTGTAATGAAGAAAGAGCGTGTTGGCATAGTTTTATCGATAGATAAGCATAGCTTAGCCTTATCATCCATTACACTAGAGCATTACTTTATTTTTAATATTGTTTAGTCGTAGGTTGGCGTTAGATTTTCTCAAAGTAACTAATGCTATCTTTTCTTTAAGCTTGTAAACTCACATTTCAGAAGTGATACGTATTGGATATATTATGAGTTACTGTCGCGACCAATTTTTCGGGGTGTGAACCACCTAGGGTTTGGTTAATGGATTGTTAAGCCTAGACTTAACTCGAGCTCTCCCAAGCCCATACCAATTCGCGACTTTAAGTTCGAGTTTTTAACATGCAAATGATTTTTAACTAGGAGTCGCCACTAATCTATTTTGGGTGGGTCGATTAAAAACCCAAGTAAAGTAATGGGAAACTTACTTTACTCCTGCGAACAAGAGATTCTAGATACGGGGACTTGGTTACGCTAAATTTATCTAATGCCCTTTCGGTACCTTTTCTTTTTCGTTTTTTAATGGACATCATCACCCAGAATTCTCCAAGTGGGCGTGCCAGATGCCTTGGTGCCCCCAATTTTCTCTAACATTGTGCATGAGGTGAGAACTCCATCTGCTCGGTGAAGGTGACCACCGAAAATTAAATAGATGAAGATGCTGGATGAGATTCGTAGCTAGCTGGCGTACAGTGATGTTCGATGGCGGTGGTTCAGCTCAGCTGGGACTGTTCTGCGGCCGATGATGCGCTTGTGACGGTTCATGGACTTGGCTGCTCGACATAATACAAGGACCGCATCCGAACTTGAGGAGGGGCTCACTAGAATTGATGAGATCGTTGCAACGTTTCTGCTCGGGTCGGAAACACCTGCAAGAAAGAGATTAAGACCGGCAAGCTTCGTGAGCTAGCTGGTCGACAATAAAGGCTTGCTGGAGAATCATGGGAAATCTGCAGGAACCACAAGTAATCGATGTAAAGATGCGGGGGAGTTGTCGAGGCAATAGAGACAAGCGATGTTCCGCCAGAGATCATTGAGTCTTTTGAATGTGCTGTGCAAGAAGAAGCAGGCAATGGTCGCGAACGCTGAGTGTCGTTGACGTTAAAAGGACCACCGAGATCGCAGGTTTCATTGAGAAAAAATGTCAATGCTGTTGGAGATTTGCTGCATGGCGTAGACTCAGCTTGACATGATGACGATGTAGAGTGCCGCTGCAAGAGACTCGCCGATGGACAACGACAGATTGGCAACAGATTGGCAAAGCAAGAGTGCGACACAAAGGTAGTGTGCACGTTAGTATATCGTGGCTCCCATTTTTCCTCTCATGAAGTCTCTCACGCTCCCTGCTCTCTTTTTACGAATCGTCACTCCCCCCTACGTGTGGCCGTGTATTCAATTCTGTGGCCCTCCCTCTTGTTGTCTATGAAAAACAAAAAGACTCTCCGAAATAGAACCCTCCTTGTGCGGCCGTGTATGCGATGTGTGGCCCCCTTTGTTACCTTCCACATGATGTATTTATAGGTCCAAAAATGTATCGTTGCGACATATATATTTTCCTTTTTTGTTTGCGCACGATACCCCTAAATATGTCATTAAAATATACACATTGCGCAATATTCCCTTTTGTATATTCGATCAAAAGAAATTCCCCTTTTGCGCAAAAATGTATCTCCCAATGTATATTACCTAAACCTATAAAAATCTTAACAAAAAATAAAATTTTCCTAAACTATATGCCATGTGATTTTTTTATTTTTAAGCAAAAATTAACCCCAAAAATTTAGGTGTCAACAGCTGCCTCTCTTTGAAGGTGAGCTCACAGAGGTTGCCTTCAAAGACAAATTGAAACCTAAATTTTGGTCATGCTTATGCAACAAATGATTTTTTGTTGGAAAATGAATTCCATTTTTTTAATGCAATTTATATGATGTATGGAAATACTAATGCGAATGCATGATGCGAAAGGAAATAACGTACCTATGATTGCTCATCAATCAGTGTTGTAGAGCATATTGAGGTACAAGATAAATACCCATTTGCTTCACAAGTACCTAATTCTCACTCAGGTTCCTTGAAAAGCCTATCAGGTAATAAATTGAACATTCACATCCAAAGTGAAATGTTCAAATCAAAACATCTAGGTCCAGACTGAGATGTCAAGAGTTTTTTATTTGAAATACCTAGATTCAGACTAAAGTATAACGAGAAAGATGAAAAACATTCACATCTTGAGTGAAATGTTTAAATCGAGACATCCAGATCCAGACTGAGATGTCAAGAATTTTGGGCTCGAAATACCTAGATCCAGACTAAGGTATAACGAGAAAGACGAAATGTTTAAATCAAGACATCTAGATCCAAACTGAGATGTCAAGAGTTTTGGACTCGAAATACCCAGATCTTGACTAAGGCATAACGAGAAAGATGAAAAGTTTAAATCAAGACACCCAAATCCAGACTGAGATGTCAAGAGTTTTGGACTCGAAATACCTAGATCCTGACTAAGGTATAACGAGAAAGATGAAAAGTTTAAATCAAGACATCCAGATCTAGACTGAGATGTCGAGAGTTTTGGACTTGAAACACCTAGATCCTGACTAAGGTATAACGAGAAAGATGAAAAAAAATTCACATCCAGAGTGAAATGTTTAAATCAAGACATCCAGATCCAGACTGAGATGTCAAGAGATTTAAACTCGAAATACCTAGATCTAGACTAAGGTATAACGAGAAAGATTAAAAACATTCACACCCATAGTGAAATGTTTAAATCAAGACATCCAGATCCAGACTGAGATGTCAAGTGATCTTTCCTTCAATGAAGATAGTTGGTGTTACATGTCTAGGACTCGTACCATTCTACGGTCGCCTAGAATAGTAACATGGCTTTGTGAAGAATCTGTTTTCCTGGGACCCGTACCACTCTACGATCACCCAGTATGGCAGAAAGGAATTGCTTTCCCAAGATCCGTTCTATGCTACGGTCACCTGTTAGAGCAATAAGTGTTGTCAAGGACCCGTACCATTTTACGGTCGCCTCGACAAGGAAATTTGTTTTTCAGGATCCGTTCTATGCTACGGTCACCTGAATGGAGAAATTGCTTTTCCAGGACCCATTCTATGCTACGGTCACCTGTTAGAGCAATAAGTGTTGTCAAGGACCCGTTCTATGCTACGGTCACCTAGACTAAGGTTTTGCTTGGCTAGGACCCGAACCATTCTTTGGTCGCCCAGCCTTGCGATAGAAATCATCTGACCAGGACCCGAACCATTCTTCGGTCGCCTTAATCAGATTAAATCTAGAGAAAAATCTTTGGGGACAACTCCATTGAGTGTCAATATAAAGGACTCTGGGCTACGAAAGCACGCTAGGTCAATAAGAGAGAACCGAGCTACGGAAGCACGACGATTCAATAAAAGGGAACCTGGGCTACGAAAGCACGCCGAGTCAATATAAATGGACACCGGGCTGTGAGAGCACGCCGGGTCGATGAAAGGGACTCCAGGCTACAAAAGCACGCCAGGTCAATGAAATGGGACACTGGGCTACGAAAGCACGCCAGGTCAATATAAGGGACACCGGGCTACGGGAGCACGCCGGGTCAATGAAAAGGGACATCGGGCTACGGAAGCACGCCGAGTCAAGAACTGGACACCGGGCTACGAAAGCACGCCGGGTCGATGAGAATGGCAGCTTGACCGAGTCAAGTGTCGATGCACTTGAGAGAGAATACCTGCGCAATGACAAGTATTTTGAGTATGGGTAGAGATATACTTACCTGGTGATATCTCTGATTCTTGGGGATATGTCTTTTGGAATCTTGTGGAGGTCTCTCACCTCCTGGTAGAATTTTTCTCATCTCCTAATATCATGAGATATTCTGAAAAGAACCTGACTGTCAGGAGCTCTTGGACCTATTAGACATTATTAGAGCAAAAACTGATATGCATTCATCAAAGAGGTAGACAATTTGAGCTACTCTAGAATGCACATTTCAAAGTTTGGCAGTTTTTTTTTTTTTTCCAATTCAATCAAGATTTCTGCATAATGACTTCGTCATATTTGCATCATCCAAATTTCCACATGAGAGAATTGTTGCTCAAGACAATGTTCATTGATTTTTTTAAGAATGCTAAATGAGAGTCTTTCAGTTAGAAAGGACTTTCACTCACTCTCATTTAGAAGGGCTATTTTATGAGAATCACTCCATCTCGCCATCATCATATCAGCAAGGGTCTGAGTATTTTCGCAAGCAGTACGACCTTACCAATCTGAGAGGTCTTTAATAGGGACCGTAATGAGGGCTTGGTCAACGGCTTAACAAAGGGACTCTTCGAGTCAAGGCTATTGAAAGAACAATTCTGTATTCATCTCCGGGTTTACAAGTCAAGAACCCTGCAAAATGAAAAAGAAATAATCTTGCTCGCACTTCTTCGAGCAATGCTTAAAAACATATGAACTCCTACGTTAATTCAAGTGCCCTAATCAGAAGAGATTTTGTAAGGGACCTAACGTAGGCTGGATTCATGGGTTGAGAAATGAAAGGTTCATAGGCTCAAAATGTGTGTAAATGGTGAGAATTGATGATCATCTTGGCATTGCCACCAATTTTCTTTTTCATCATTGAGGATTGTCTTCATGAAGTGCCCCATTGATTGTAAAAACTCAACATATGATTGCTCCATTGGGATTCAATTCTTGCAATTGACAGTCATCTATCTTGACTCTCTTTTTTCATCTATGAGCACTGGCCTTGCTTTTACCAGGCACACTGCTTTTTTCATGCCCCTAGTTCTCATATATTTTTTCTTTCACTTTTTCATGGGCATTGGCCTTGCTTTTATCAGGCACATTGCTTTTTCATACCTCTTAGTTCTATTTCAATTCTTGCACATAATGCATGCGTCAAGCAATCACAATTTGAATGACATTCGAACTTTCCAAAGTCTTCATCTGCCTTTTGCCTTACCCCAGTGTGGGGGATGATCACCAACTGGGTTTAAAGAAATGAAATTGCAGGCTCAAGTGGGCTATGCAAAGGATATAAGTGTATAGGATAGAGAAAGAAATGCTCTTCGTCATCCTAGGGCACTTAAATTACCACACGAATTCAATGTAATAGCATAACTAGAAGATTGATGCAAGTGAGAGCAAGAAAATTTCAATCCATTTTCTTCACCTTATGATACTGTCTTACCCTTCAATTTGCTCCGATGTGGGGTGGTTCTTGACAGGGATAATTTGAAAAGAACTCCATAAGTGTATAAGGCTCAAAGGGGTTAAACAATGGATCATATGTAGTGTTTAGGATAGAGAAATGAATTGCCCCTCATCATTTCGGTCATCGTACATTTTGCGAGAGAACCCTTTACCTTGCAAATATGGAACTTTCTACACTCAACTCACAAGTGTATAAGTAAGGGACTGTGTATAGGATAGGGTTTGCCTTTCATCATCCTGATACGTCTCATTTAGCATTCTTAGGCATTGATGTCACTCCACTGAGTTGTCTATTTTGACAAATCTCCACATGAAATTGGTGAACTAAATAGGCAAAATCACTATGAAAATTCTCTTTTTAAAAGAGTTCAACAACTTTAAGCATGAAAAGCTTTTGTGACTTCAAACAAACAGTTTACCATACTAAAAAATGCTCTCGTAAGTATGAAAAACATTATTGCAAGTGTTCATTCAATGAATTGTCCCACGAAGGGACTGTCTTAGCAATGGGTGTCCTTGGATTGCCCCACACAAATTGATCAATCAAGGATGAAAAATCCGATCTTTGATTAAATGAAATCTGGCTTTTGCCCCTGCATAGAACAACGTGCATGAATAGGATATTATGCATCATCAAAGTAAATTCAAATTGCATAACCATTTTGGCTCGGATCGAGATTTTGTCTATCATGTCACTACTAGAATCCATAGTGCCCCAATTCGTCATCTGCAAGGAAAAGAGCAAAGTGTCAATTCCAAAATTGATTATGTTCATGAACACAATGTATCCATTTCATCCAAGATGAATGATTCTCTTTTGATTTGTTCCATCATGTCATCACACACAAATTGTAAAGAGATGTGCCACATATCACACTTTGGAATCTAGATGATCTTCTTCTGACTTGCCCTTAGTTTCCTATTGATGGGCAAGGAAATCTCTCGAGACAAGTAAGAGGATAGGTAATGTTTAAATTCTTTTTCACTCTTGGAAAATGTCATCAAGATCAGCTAGGAAATGCTCCTTTGCCCCCACGTCTAGTTTTCCCTCGGATGTATGTTCCCAAATCAACGGGTCCACTATCACTGGAGATTGACGCGTTATTTTCAAACGCCTCTCTATTATGCTCTGAGACATGAAGTAAATGAATTAGAAAAACATACAAGGGTAACCTAATGTATGCTTTTGGAAATGGGTCTAAAAATGATTTTTTTTAGGGGGAGCATGAAGAAGCCCAGTCCTCAGAATTTCTCCATGGATGATGTTTTCTTTTCATTGTTGGATATCGTCACCGGGCTAGTTTAGTATACCCCATCATGTCCTCAAAACAAAACTTGTAATTTTATTGATATCCATCAATCGAATTACATTTATTGGAATATGATGTTCAAGCATTGAAGCAAACAGAAGAAATTGAAACCAATATCTAAAAGCAATAGAAATTCCCACACAGGGGAAGGTGCAACTAAACATGCCCCTAATTAAATGAGGAAGCAATCTACTTAAGACCATGAATCATGCGTGCTTGAATTCTTCACCCTCCTTAGTCCTATGATGTGAACCCTCCAGGTCAGATATTTTCCCCTCTGGACTAGTCCTTTCATGGTGCCATCAAATTCATCTATCTTAAGAAAATGAGGCAGTTCAACAAAAGTCTTCTTGGCTCTCTTCTTAGAGTCACAATTTCTCATCGAAGATAGATTGCAGCACTTTTGCTTGATGAGATTAACTCTTTTTGATCCGTCATTTTAACTCTTGATCGTGAACGGATGGGTGAGCGGGATCGCTCCATAATCACCTAATGGAAAAGAACGGGCACATATAAGTATGAGGTGTAAATAGAAAGTCAGTCCATGACATGATCTATCAACTTTTTTTTCATTTTTTTTTTTCATGAAAAGTTCTTACGGGAAGGGAATCTCTAAAGAGAGCTAGAAAAATAAACACCCTAACAAGATCAAATTTCCTATGCACAAGTTGAAAATAAATTTTCCAAAGTTTTTTTATTTTCCAAAATGATTCATTTTATGACAATTTCCTCGTTTCTTTTTTTGATTGACAAAGGAATTAGATCAAACGACTGTCCTAAATTGTCATGGACCGACCAAAATAAATTGCAAGGTATAGGGATAGAAGACTTACTTCACCAAGAAAAACCAATGGCAATCACATAGACAAGCGCATGAAACATGAGGTTCGATTTCTACTCTAGACAGGCTTAACAAAGTGAAGTTAGCAAGGTGGGATGACTAGTTGCAGCCTCGCATACTAAGTCAAGTCCTCCTAACTCCGGCTCAGTCAAGAATGATACCCCAATGCGACGCAGCCTCGCGGGCAGAGGTAAACAATCTTGACACCAAGAAAGAAACTTTCGGGATTGAGTTGGGCAACCTCTACTACGCGGCCTTGCGGTCGAAGTCGTATCCAACTCAATACCATCCTAAATATCCTAGTGCGGCCCAGGTCCGACGGCAGGTTGTGTGTACAAAAGTGTAGTTATTAAATGCAAAGCATGCACAACAGTTTAAATCACACAGCACTTCAATAATTTGAATTTAAAACATTCATCCCTAACTCCAACCTGCAAGACAAGGCTTAGCAAAGACTACTCCCCTTATACCTCCCAATCTGCAAAAACATTTAACACCTTAAATATTAGGGACGTACCTGGGATCCTTGCTGCCAAACAAAAAAATTTTTCAAAAGAAAAGAAAAAATTGGCCTAAGTCCACTAAGAGTTTTAACTCAAGTCCCCAGTGGAGTCGCCAAGCTGTCGCGACCAATTTTTCGGGGTGTGAACCACCTAGGGTTTGGTTAATGGATTGTTAAGCCTAGACTTAACTCGGGCTCTCCCAAGCCCATACCAATTCGCGACTTTAAGTTCGAGTTTTTAACATGCAAATGATTTTTAACTAGGAGTCGCCACTAATCTATTTTGGGTGGGTCGATTAGAAACCCAAGTAAAGTAATTGGAGACTTACTTTACTCCTGCGAACTAGAGATTCTAGATACGGGGACTTGGTTACGCTAAATTTATCTAACGCCCTTTCGGTACCTTTTCTTTTTCTTTTTTTAATGGACATCATCACCCAGAATTCTCCATGTGGGCGTGCCAGATGCCTTGGTGCCCCCAATTTTCTCTAACATTGTGCATGAGGTGAGAACTCCATCTGCTCGGTGGAGGTGACCACCGAAAATTAAATAGATGAAGATGCTGGATGAGATTCGTAGCTAGCTGGCGTACAGTGATGTTCGATGGCGGTGGTTCAGCTCACTGGGACTGTTCACGGCCAATGATGCGCTTGTGACGGTTCATGGACTTGGCTGCTCGACATAATGCAAGGACCGCATCCGAACTTGAGGAGGGGCTCACTAGAATTGATGAGATCGTTGCAACGTTTCTGCTCGGGTCGGAAACACCTGCAAGAAAGAGATTAAGACCGGCAAGCTTCATGAGCTAGCTGGTCGACAATAAAGGCTTGCTGGAGAATCATGGGAAATCTGCAGGAACCACAAGTAATCGATGTAAAGATGCGGGGGAGTTGTCGAGGCAATAGAGACAAGCGATGTTCCGCCAGAGATCATTGAGTCTTTTGAATGTGCTGTGCAAGAAGAAGCAGGCAACGATCGCGAACGCTGAGTGTCATTGACGTTAAAAGGACCACCGAGATCTTTGGTTTCATTGAGAAAAAATGTCAATGCTGTTGGAGAGTTGTTGCGTGGCGTAGACTCAGCTTGACATGATGACGATGTAGAGTGCCGCTGCAAGAGACTCGCCGATGGACAACGACAGATTGGCAACAGATTGGCAAAGCAAGAGTGCGACACAAAGGTAGTGTGCACGTTAGTATATCGTGGCTCCCATTTTTCCTCTCATGAAGTCTCTCACGCTCCCTGCTCTCTTTTTACCAATCGTCGCTCCCCCCTACGTGTGGCCGTGTATTCAATTCTGTGGCCCTCCCTCTTGTTGTCTATGAAAAACAAAAAGACTCTCCGAAATAGAACCCTCCTTGTGCGGCCGTGTATGCGATGTGTGGCCCCCTTTGTTACCTTCCACATGATGTATTTATAGGTCCAAAAAATGTATCGTTGCGACATATATATTTTCCTTTTTTGTTTGCGCACGATACCCCTAAATATGTCATTAAAATATACACATTGCGCAATATTCCCTTTTGTATATTCGATCAAAAGAAATTCCCCTTTTGCGCAAAAATGTATCTCCCAATGTATATTACCTAAACCTATAAAAATCTTAACAAAAAATAAAATTTTCCTAAACTATATGCCATGTGATTTTTTTATTTTTAAGCAAAAATTAACCCCAAAAATTTAGGTGTCAACAGTTACATAAAGGTATGTTCATTGCATTAAATCTAGATTGAACATTTACTACCATTTTGTTTGATTGAAATGAAAAGGTATCAATTGATGACAGTTTGAGTTAATTACTTATAAATGGTTTGTAAAACTTTTTATGAAAGAATCATGAAAAGTTTATGATTCTTGAATGTATCTTAGGAAAGGTACTTTGATATAAATTGAAATCATGAAAAATTATGTAATTTGGTTATTAGACCTTAATTTTGAGATGGTTTTTTATTTTAGTTGTTGGTTATTGGAGAATTTTTTTTTTTTTTTTGGTCAAAGATGGAGATTGAGGTTGATGGATTATGCTCAATGTCTCTACGAACCCATTGAGAGGTTTGAAGGTATGCACACTAGCTTTAGAATATGCTTGTGGGCTAGCTATTAGCAATATAGGAGGAGAGCTAGCCAAGAGAGAAATCTTGATCTCCTTTCCACAAGGTGTTGTGTGTGATCATGGTTAAATACTTGAGCACAAAATTGATTAATGAAATAGATCACTGACTTATGATTTGATTAGATTGAACAATGAACTAAGCCATTCATTATCTATTTTGATATTAGTAATGAAAAGAATATTTATGTTATGAGTATAGTTATGTTAAAGTAATAAATAACTCATTTTGATTTTGTAATTTTGTTATATTTTAAATTTGATGTAAATGAGTTATGTTTTTTTTTGTGTCTTAAATGTACTTAGTAAATACTCGATTTGCTTTCGATCAAAAAAAAAATACTCGATTTGCTTAGAAGAGATATTTTACTCACTATGTTGTGAGCTCTCATTCCATTCACGTTATTCGCTTTTGAAGTTCTTCAAGAATCGCATGTAGGACGAAAGCATCATTTATGTGAGAGAAGATTTTTAAGAATGAGTTGCATATGGCTATGATGAGCTCACGAGTTAATTATTTGTTGGAGATGTGTATATATCTTCTTTTATGGAATGTGGAGAACTCTAATATTGTAACCCAACAGCTTTTTATAAAATATATATGGATATGGTTATATTTGAGACGGTGTTCTTTAGAAAAAAAAAAAAAAATGGGTAGCTGTGTTATTGCCTTCGTTCTTGCTAAGTTGGGGTTGTGACAAAAATGATTGATGTCGACCGTCAATGACAAAACATCTCAGTCGTAAAATCAAATAAAAATCTATGTCAACGGTTGGATATGGCACATCAGACCACTGGTGCTGAACTCCACGGCACGGGCTGCTTAAACCTTCCAACTTCATGAATCAGACAATATTCAGTTCGATGCGTGTACAAGTTGCTTTTTGTAGAGCCAACTTGAGTACCAAGTTGTTTGACAATTCCATGAACCACATGGCAATTTGAATGCCAATTAGAACACGGTCTTATTGGGTTAAAGACCAAAGATTACTTCTTGAAGATCCCCGTGTTCTGGTGGGGATCTTTCATCGTCTCATAATGTAGGAAAACAAATATATGAACCAGTAAGCAACTTCAACAGGGAAGAATCGAGATTGACATTTGAAGACAAATTTATTGACAGCGGAGAAAGCCAAACGAAACTGAAATCACAGAGATTCAGATCGAAGCTCATGATTCATAACTATGGAAAAAACTAAAAAGCAGGAAGAAAGGACACTAACACACAGACTCTGTGCTCGTGTGATTGCACAGATCAATTAGCAGTTGTCGGAATTCTGAAGAGAGACACCACAGGGCACGAGGCTGTAGTTTCAAGAAAGATTCTGGCGCATTCATAAGCAATCCCAGCCTAGAGTGTAAGAATGGATGACCCTGATGTTGCTGACCAAATTGCGATCTTCACTGTTCTTCCAGAGCCGAGAGATGAACTCCCTGTTCATGTCGTACAGAAGCAGTTCTTGGAGATGGACGAGCATGTCTATGCCCAAGGGAAGCATATTCAATTTCTCGCACTTGCAAAATGTCAACTTTTTGAGAGCAGGCATTGCATTGACCTGCACATCCACAACCCTCAGCCCCCTGAATTGTTCAATCCAAACTGTCTTCAGTTTCTTGAGCATGTCCGCCTTGAATTCCAGTGTATGCCCTATAAAAGCGTCAAACATATAGAGCTCCATCAGATTGGGCAAACCCGGAAGGGATTGAAGCTGGTTGATGTTTAATCCCGACCACTTTAGGCCGACTTTGACGGGACTCTGCAGCAAAGAAACCCACCTGGGAAACCTTTGTAGCTGGCCTTTTAAGTGAAGTTGTTGAAGGAACTCAAACCTGGGCTTGTCTTGGATATGATCCAATTCAAGATACTCCCCCAAATTTGCCCTTAGACCAAGTGTTGAGAGATGCTCCATTTTCAGGATGGACTCGCAGACTTTTCTCCCATCCTGGCTCTTCAAATGCACAGTTCGAGCTTCCCCAGATGGATCATCCATCCCATTTCTTAGGAAGCTCAGTTATAGCCATTAGGAGTGACAACTTCCGTATGTTAGATAAGGCCCCTCTTCCACTGAGCATCTGTACGCCCTTTGCACCACCAAAAGTCATGTCGTTCTTCACGTCGTATCTATAAAGAAGCGGATGACGCAAATGGTGCAGCCAAAAAATGCTCCCTGGAAACCGCGTGACTCTCATTTGTTTGAGGTCCAAGGTTTCAAGGAGTGCAAGCCCCTCTATGGACACTGACTCAAATCACAGAGTTTCAGATCAGAGCTCATAACCCATAACTGTGGTAAAAACTACAAAACAGCAACAAAGGACCCTGACACACATACTCTGTGCTCGTGTGATTGCACAGATCAATTAGCTGATGCCGAAATTTGGAGAGAGACACCAAAGGCATGAGGTTTCAAAAAAGATTCTGGCACACCCACAACTAATCCTGGCCTAGAGTGCAAGAATGGATGACCCTGATGTGGCCGACCAAATTGCGATCTTCACTGTTCTTCTGGAGCTGATTGATGAACTCCCTGTTCATGTCGTACAGAAGCAGTTCTTGGAGACCAGTGAGCCTGACTATGCCCAAGGGAAGCATATTCAATTTATTGCACATGCAAAATGTCAACTTTTCGAGAGCAGGCATTGTGCCAACCTGCACAGCCACCATGCTCAGCTCACTGAATTGTTCAATCCGAAGTATCTTCAGTTTCTTGAATGTGTTCATCTCAAACTCCAGTGTTTGCCCCGTAAAAGTGTTGACCATATGGAGCTCCATCAGATTAGGCAAATCCTGAAGAGCTTGAAGCGGGTTGATGTTTAATCCAGACCACTTTAGGCTGACTTTGATGAGACTGTGCAGCGAAGAAACCCACTTGGGTAAATTCTGCAGTTGCCCTTTTAAGTAAAGGTGTCGAAGAAACTCAAACCTGGGCTTGTCCTGGATATAATCCAATTCAAGATAGTCACCTGATTTCGCTCTTAGATCAAGTGTTGAGAGATGCTCCATTTTCTGGATGGATTCACAGACTTTTCTCCCATCCTTGCTCTTCAGATTTACGAGTCCGAGCTTCCTCAAACGGATCATTCCATCCAATTTCTGAATAAGCTCTGTTGTAGCCTTCATGAGTGACAACTTTTGTATGTCAGATAACACCCCTCTTCCACCGAGCATCTCTACGCCCTCCGCACCACCAAAAGTCACGTCATTCTTCATGTCATATCCATAAACAAGCAGATTACGCAAACGGTGGAGGTGAAAAGTGCTCTTTGGAAGCTGCGTGACTCTAGTTCGTTTGAGGTCCAAGGTTTCGAGGAGGGAAAGCTTTTTGATGGACTTGTGAACTGTCTTGATATTTGTCTCTCGCAAACTCAGGTACTTTAGAAGCACAAGTTTGGAAATATTTTTGGGGAAATCCTCCAGTGGAGCTCCTCGCATATCTAAAATCTTCAACAACCGGAAAAACTGCAAGTTTGAAAACTTTCCTCTCCCCAAAATAAAAGCGGACCGAACATGACCAAGTCCAACACTTGTGCAAATTTCTGTTTGAGCAGAGAGGCGCCGGATTCTTCCCTGTGACAATGAGCTTCTTTCAGATGCAGATACAACAAAGTTCTCTTCTGCAGCCTTGGCAATGATGAAGTCATGAACAAGATTCAGGACACGACAACTTCTCACCCGTCCATCGATATCCATCGCTGTCACATGAACCAGATTACTCTGAACGAGCTTATTAAGATAATTCTCTCCAACTTCCTCCAGCGATGTGTTCCTCCCTTCCTTCACGAATCCTTCAGCTATCCATAGGCGAATCAATATTTGCCGCTGAATAGAATAATCCTCTGGAAAAATGCTGAAGTACAAAAAGCAGCTTCTTAGATCACTCGGGAGGTCCTCGTAACTTGGCGATAGAATTCTCCGCACAACAGGAAGATTGTCTCCAAGGCTGTCATGAAATTTCTTCCATTCATATGGAATTTGCCGCTTCCTTGATAGGAGGTTGCCTGCTGCTGTTACTGCCAAGGGAAGACTTTCACACTTCTCAATTATTTTTATGGACCAATACTGCAGCTCAGGGGGGCAAATCCCATCGCAGCTCCGGAAAGCCTTCTTCCAGAATAGGCTTAACGCTTTGTCGGATGGTAAATGATACAGTCGATGGGCATACTTGTCGTGTTCGACACAAGACTTACCAACATTGATGTCGCGAGAAGTGACCAATATTCTACTACCACTGGAACCATTCGGAATTACCTTGACAATCTGTTCCCAATCTTGCATTCTCCATACATCGTCCAGAACAACAACAAACCGTTTCTGCTGCATATAATTACTGAAATTTTCTCTAACATCAACTCCATTTGTGAGAACTGACCTATCGATACCCGGAAAAAATTGCATTAATATGCTCCTTAAAACCTCATCGAGCTTTAAGGAACGAGAGACATGTGCCCAAGCACGGAACTCGAAATGCTCCCGAACTCTCTTGCACTCAAAAGCCTGCGAAGCAAGAACAGTTTTACCCGAACCAGCAGGACCGACTATGGAAATCGTGGAAAGCCTGGGTTCTCTGGATAGCAACTGATCACAAATGCTTTTTACATTTTCTTCGAAACCCACGATATCATCTCCTTCAATTACTCGGTGGAACAAATGATCTTCAGACCACACACCAGAGCTCCCGCTTTCTCCAGAGCTAGTATTTCCAGCGAACAGTTGATTAAGTTTTATGAATTCTTGGATTTGAGATCTAATTCCTTTGATCTCGGAGGACAATGTATCAAAGGCCACCTTTTCTGCAACAGAATGAACAACCCCGTGTGCAAATTTCGTGATCCTGTGCGTATGAACATGGTGCGAGACGTGGAACATGAACTCATCGAGAGCGTCCTCGATATCAAATGCAAAATCTCGAATCTGGCCTACCTTTTGCTCATGACGCCGGTTACCTCGAGTTTCTCCTTCGTCGTTCAGGAAAGCTCGCATCATGGTCAACGATCTCGTGATGCTATCAATATCATCCTTCACATCTTTTTTCTGGTTGATCTCTTTGAGGATTAAAAAGGAGAATATCTCCACCAATCCCAGTGTTGCTTCAACAGCTAGGCTAGCCATGTTTGCTCGCTAACACCATGAAGGAGAAAAGGAAGCCTTTCTAAGTATACGAACTGGTAACCTCCGCAAGGCACTCTTGTCTTTTGCAGGAATCTTTCGAAGACTGACTTATATCCCCATTTTATCGATCTCCTAATTATTGTTAGATGTTAAATTTCGATACTCCGTTTCACCCAAAAAAATAAAAAAAAAAAAATTCTGTACTCCGTAGATTTTTTAATGGGAGATTTTCAATGCACGGGTTTCGAATAAGTAACTCGCTCGCGTTTATAATATATTCAGCGGGAAGCCGATCCCACTTCCATCCCTAAGTACGGTGGTTAAAATGCAAGGCTATCGCACGAAGGAGGGGCTACTTTGCTAATAGAAGCAAATCCAGGGACTTGCTCCAGCGCCTTACGTCATTCCCTCCCTCAGCTTATACTTACAGCGCGATAACGCTCCGTCTTCGTTGACCGTTCGAAAGTATCTCCTCCTCCTCCTTCACTAGCTCCGTTAGGGTTTTGGAAAGTTGCAGAGCTCGCGTCGGCCACTTCAACGAGGCCGGAGAAAGGTGCCGAGATTCCCCACGATTCCTCTTTCGGGCGCGCAGTATCTATTTCGCTGATGCCGATTCGAGCTTCGGCCCTTGTGTCCCGACTCTCTAAGAACCACGACATCGTCGGTTTCTGGTCGGCATCAGCTGATTGAGGTCGATTGAAACCGTGGTTGGATTCATCGTGCCTCGATCTCTTGGCTTCGGATCGGATAGGTCTTGATCTGCTCGGTAGTTTGTCGAATCTTGCCTTAAGATTTAAAATGGTGGAATTTTCGTGAGTCTCTAGTTGGTCGTGGTGGGTGTGCTGGGGGGAATCGATGCTGGGTCAATGGAAGATGCCTGCCTGGGTTGGCCTCTGAGGCCGTGTTGAATATTATAGAGATGCGCATTGGAATGGGATTGGAATCCGGTGTATTAGATGGTTGATGTGCTGGTATCGATCCATATATTAGGATTTATTCCAAACTAGCTTTTGGAAACATGCATCTTGCAGTTTGCATCAGGAATAACATATACGGATTGGAACGGTCCAAGCAAAAATAAATTTAGTCCTTTTGGGTCACTTAAATCTTGAGTAGTCTATGTAAATAAGTTTAAAAATTAAAAACCTAATACAAATGAATCTAAATGGGTTGGAACCCAAGGCTCACACACACTCTTTCCCTCTTTAGTATTACTAAAATTGAAATTAGAATTATTTTTTATATTCCCTTTTCATTTTTGTTTTCTTTCTTCTCTCATCTTCCTCATTTGGTGATTGGCACAACGAAGGCCGACAATCGGTCCATTGGCAATCAACCATGCGAGGGACAACCTCACTTCAGGCGAGCTCAAGTTCGTCGAGCCTCACTAGTCGTCGATGACTTCGAACTCTTCGATCTAGCAAGCCCGAGGTGGACGTGGGTGCGGCACCGACAAACCCATGAAGGGATCAACCAACTTTGATTCTTCTTGGAGACGCTTTGCTTTATATTTATATATGCCCAAGGTCAAAAGTTTGACCTGGGTCCACCAACTTTGATTTTTCTTTTGCCTCCAAGAACGCGAAGTAGCATGTACATGAGGAAAAAAATAGATGCTCGAGTTCTTATTTTTGGCTTACGTAGAGCGTTTTATTTTGAGATTGAACGTATGGTGATTTTGTGACGTGAGTTTATGTTCAAATGAATTATTTATTTATAAACACTTTGGATTTATGCTTAAATTCAGATGTTAGAAATACTCGAACGTGTGAATGATTGTAAATTATGATTCTCTGATTATAGTGGATTATTTGTTACTAGCTCTCCTTGTGGACATAGGTACCGCTACTCGGAACAAATCACGTAAATTTCTAGTGTCTTTATTATTTTTCATTTATTTTTCTAGTAATTTTGCGTTGATGTAAATTGCAAAATCCTACCGTTTCTGCATATTTTATTCCAACGATGAGAAATAAGAATTCTTCTCATTACTCACCCTCACCGCCTGTTGCCACACATTGCCGCACTCCGTCGCCGCTTGCCCAAGAGGGAGGTATTTAAGGTCTATCAAAAGAATTTCTATTCCAAGAATAGAAATTTCATATCAGTATTAAATGCGTATTTTTGCTTAGAAGCTCATCGGAGAATAGGAATTGAAAAAATCAGAAATAGGGCCCAAGAAGAGAATGGTTATCATTCAAGTCCTCATAAATGCAAAAAGGAGCCAATTAACAGAACCAAGGTGCCGATCATTAGCGAAGAGCATATTCCTTAGAAGATGCCATTTATTCCGTACTAATGTGCAGATAGCTACTCGCGTTAATTAACCCAACGCTAAAATCCTGATTAAACTCTGTATGCTCCGTTGATCTCAGCAATGATAGCACAAGCCTTAAAACTTCTGCACGAGAATGTTGTCATGGGACCAAAATGGTCACAGCTAATCACCGTCGAACCATCGTATCGTTTGCCACCTTCACTTTCTTTGCAACCCCAACTTCATAAGGAACAGTGAAAGGAGACGGGAATCCAGAGTCATGGCGTCTTTATATAGTCTATGTTAAAAATATGCATATGCATAGACCTGCTAGGGCTTAATCTTTGCTGCTAAGCCAGTAGGAAGTTTCTTCCTTTAATTCAAATCATGTGTCTTTCCAAGTGCTGTATGCTGCTTCTTTCCAAGTGCTCATGGAACCGTTTGCACCAAATTATGGAGTCACTGACGAACGTGTGAGCATAGAACGGTCACATGAGTAACATGTGAACATTATATCATCAACAAGCCCATCCTTGATACATGAGCATAAAACAGTCACATGAATAACACGGGAACGTTGCCATGCCCGTGTCATCTTGTCGACAACCATGAAGATGTACGTTTTGCCAACCAACATCGATACACATTAGTGGCACACATTCAGTTGTCGATGCATGATGACAATCTGCTAGCAACCATTGACGTGGGTACTGGCAATGGGCAAATGGCAGAATGGAATTTGTATTCTTCCGAAGCACGAGGAGCATGGAACATAGTTATCAGTTCGAAATAAAGCAATTGAAAAGCAGTAGAGAAAACAGCAGAGAGGAGCACAGAGGCACAGCTACGAAGCAAAGCAGTTGGGATTGAGAAGAAATGGACGTGAATTCTTGGAGGGAATTGTTACAATTGCAAAAAGATCATGGGCATGTCGTGGTTTGGAAGAGAAGATCATGGAGCGGAAAGATCATGAAATAGTTATCAATGGCCGGTTCCCAGTCATCACTTAAAAACAAGAACACGGGGGCGGTTATGAGATCGTGGAATGACTAGCTAGTACAAAAAAATAATCGTTCAGGAACAGAATCAGAAGTTCGCGGGCATTGGATTTTCGGAGCTGAGAAACGTGAGGGAAATTGCCATAAAGCAGTTAGCACTGGATCATTATAAATACCACCAATCATCCACTAGAGAAGCCCTTGTATAAATTAAACAAATTTACTATCTTTCTAGTTCTTTTATCTTCCCTCCCTACATTTATTTCTTTAGTCATAGTTTTTATATTTGCGTCGTTGATTAAATTCTAACTTGTATCTTATTTTGAGTATTGCGTCGTTAATTAAATTCCAGAATAATTTGTTTACATAGAGTTACATTGAGTTTGTACTTTTCAGGTCTTGTCGTCGATTAAATTCTGGCATGCTTTCGTCTATATAGTCTACCTTTGTTTAACATAGATGATTCTTTTGGCCTGTGAAATTTTCTACCCGTAATTGGTGCATAACCTTGATTTCTTTAAATAAAAGCTGATGAAGAACAACTTTCAGTGAAAAATATTTCGTCGCAAGGACAGCTCCAACAGAATAAGAACACTAGAAACAATGCCATTTGACATATTGGTTTTAATGACAATATGATAGTATATTCTATGTCACACTCCAAAACTACAAAGAATGGGGATGGCACGGCTGTTTTTCCTCACAAAGGACACAGTCTCAAACACAACCAACAACCTAATATCAACTTATATATATATATATATATATATATATATATATATATATATATATATATATATCAAACCATATAAACCAACAAATTGGTTGCAACGTCAAAGTTTCTATAATCTACCAAAAAGAAATGTACATTTAGAATTCAGCCAATCCAACTACTAGCAATGATTACGTGCACGACTTCTTTAAATCATACCCAAAAATAGAACTCCCAAAAGTTTCCCTTTGACAGTGCTCTCACTCTAGTCGTCACTAACCATGGAACCCGAAAAGATTAAAGAACGAGTGTAATGAGCAACAACAGCTCAGTGAGTAGTACATATCTTCTAAATAGATCAAACAACTACTATGTATGTATATAAAGCAATACCAAACTTCATAACTCAAACTTAATAAATAAAATACATATTGAATCATATAAGAGTTATTTCTTATCATCAAAACTTTATATTAATATGAAAAACTCATTTAAATCACCATCATAATTCAAGTATCAAAGGTCAAGTCCATTGAATAATCTCCATCAAATATCACACATCAATGGCCCATCCATTAACTAATCTATTGCTCAATACTCTACCATGGTCACAACACAATGCTTAATGATAAGGCGACCAAGATCCCCCTCTTGGCAAGGTCTCCACCTACAAAGCCGGTGGCGGCCCAAAAGGATATCCTAAAACGTGGTATGCATGCCCCCAAAAACCCCTTAGTTCACAGTCATATTGATTATAAACAAATATCTTCCAATACTAGAAATCCAATTCAGAAATCAATATCATAAACCAAGCAAATAACATTTTGTAGTATAACCCATCATCCATTTCCTATCCATTTCTCGAATCATCATAAACCTTTTCATAAATCAATTACAAAGCAATTTCATGTATATTACCCCAAGAACTTTGTATAACACGTTTTTCAAACATTCATAATCAATCAAAGAGTAGCAAATGCTCGATCCAACTTCTATGCAATAAAAATGCTCCTTAATTCATATATATATATATATATATATATATATATATATATATATATATTCAAGACATGGTTTTATAAAATCAAAGAAGATATAGTACCACTCATCTCATCATCTAAGATCAAAAGACAAATGATACTCGTATCATCAAACTCACGGTCCTATCAAATAACCGAGGAATAATGTTAAAATCAAATAAAACTCTCTCAACTATGAAATGGCTAAACTATGCCTTAACTTTAACAAAATGACTTCTACGTGTTAACAAATTGCATAACCAAAGCAATTGTTCAAGCCATTCGTAACACGAAATTTAAGCGCAAAACCTAGTTATGTTATAACTTCCTTCTCCGAACCTCGTTTCGAACATATTTATAATCAAAAGAAAGCCTTTCAAACATATTATAGGAATCCCAACTTGACTATTCCAAAATCAAGTTGAAAAATGACAAAATATGGGCCCAAAGCTGCTGGATGCATATTGTTCATTGCGCGGGGAAACTTCGAAATTTTGTTTCGAATAAACCATTAGCTCAAATCATGATCCATAAAAATCCTATGGCTCCATAGCATCCTAAACTATGATTTCTATAAAAATACATGGTTTAACAACTCCAAAATCGGATTTCGCGGCTCGACTTTTCAAAAATTCCAAATTTGAGCCCTAAACCTGTAAATTACTTCGATTGAACAAACAATGGGCCTAATGTCTTACCGGATGCTGCGTTATGCGGTCGAGTCGGCTTGGCGAGGTATCTATGATGTGCACATGCCAAAATCCTTTTCCTTTCTTCCTCTTTCTTTTCTTCTTCTTTTCTTTCTTGTTGGTCGAGAGAGCTCTCAGCTTCTATTTAGCCAAATCCCCTCCCCTCTCCTTTTTGTTTTATTGGCTTTTCAACTTCTTTTTCTTTTTCTTCTTTTGGGGCCCACTAGCCTAATATTTCACTCTATGCATCAGAGCTACAAGAGAAACCAGAAAAACTTCCGGAAATTTATCTATTATAACTGCTCAAAGAGTGATGCAAATACAACAGATCTTTAAAAGCTAATTCAAACCCTTTCTCTTGAATCCTCTTTTTTCTTCCGCCTTCGAGTGCCCCGTTTGTATATTTCAAGAACAAGATGGTCACATGAAGCTCAATCAAAAGCCTCCTTAATTAGAGATCAACAGCACCAATCTTCATTACTTGCCCTTAATTTCTTTTTCTTAATACCAGCGACAGCATTCTAGCAAATGAAAATGCTCAATCTCCCACCACCATCGCCGTCTCCGCTTCCTCCTCCTCCTCCTCCAAGTTGACGGCGCCCAACTCCCTCCAAAAAACAACTACTCCAATCTCACCAATCCATGTTGCAAAATTAATGCTTTCAGCAAACTCGACCTTGCAGGACTAATAATTTTCGTGGCAATCAAACGAAGGTATCCATTTTTTGACATATCTGCAGCCAATCTCAACAGCATCTACTTTGATTCACCAGACAATTTCAACGGTGACTTGATCCTTCCTGTGAATTTTTCCAATTCAAATAAGAAGCTGGATTTAAGATTCGAGTATCTGGATGTAGAGCTGTATTTCTCTGACAGGTTGATAGCCACTCAAGCACTTCAACCTTTCACTTTGAGACGAGGAGAAAAGGGGTTGGAATCAGTTCCCTCGATATCCAGATTGGTCTACATGCCGCCAAACCTGGGCGTGTAACTTCAGAAAGAGTTACAGAGCAACAAAGTCAGCTCCTATGGGAGAGGCACCTTCAAGGTCGGTCAGAGCAAACTCCGGGTTTGGTTCATTTTCTCACTGGCTGCACGGTCGATGCCAGTTAGACATGACTAGTCCACCAACCGTGGATAGTCAGTCTCGGTAATGTTGGTTTTGAACATCAAGAAACGTTGGGAAGTTCTCCAAGAAACACCGAGGCATTTGTTGAACACTTGATGGGCACGACAAAACGCGCGTTTCTCGTTCGCGT
Organism: Eucalyptus erythrocorys; assembly: GCA_014182555.1. Taxonomy (NCBI): domain Eukaryota; kingdom Viridiplantae; phylum Streptophyta; class Magnoliopsida; order Myrtales; family Myrtaceae; genus Eucalyptus; species Eucalyptus erythrocorys. The sequence continues at coordinate 31,748,645 of CM024602.1, forward strand.
GCCCCTTGGAACCCGGCTCCTGATCCTTTGTCCAGTGTTCCCAATCGTGTTCAACCCTCGGAACGTGAGCAGGGATTTGCCTTGCGCTGGCGTTTGCTTAGATCGTGCGTCGCCCGCATTTGGCATCGCCTGATCTTCGCGCTTGAAGCGGATGCCTCGCTTCAATGACTTGGCATTGAGACGACGGGGTGTGCTTGGCGCCATCACAAGGCGAAACTCTGGTGCAAGTTTTAGAGTAGTGACGGCGACTGTGGCGCCACCACTGAGCGGCGGAAGGGTGATCGCTCACGGCGGTTGACAAAGAAAACGGCATAAAATCTTCGCCCAACCTTCCCTCTAATTCCTTGTCCAAAAAAAAAAAAAAAAAAACCTTCCCTCTAATTCTTTTTAAAATTTTTTTTTTCGGATTTTCAGATCTGATTTTGTTTATCCAATTTTGATTTTTTTATTATTATTTTTCTTTTTTGTAAATTTCCGATATGGCTTCCGAAAAGGCGACTTTCATTTTGGCGTGCTAGAATAGTAAAAAAAAAAAAAAAAAAAAAAAAAAAATCACTAAAGAAGAAACATCGGATTGGAGAAATAGAAAATAAAGCCCATGTAAGATTTCTTGCGCTCTTAAAAATGGACAAACGTATGGAAATTGCAGGAATTAAGTTAAACGAATGAAATGAGGGTTTTAAAGTTTAAGTGCACGGACACATAAATTTTAAAATTTTAGAATTTAAATATACGGCCTATAAAAGTTTTGTAACTTGTCGTTACTTTTGTCCTAATATAAAGAAAAGATATAGTGAGAGATTCAAACTCCCAATAATATTTTTGTTGCGAAGCATACTGATTTCAAACATTGAAACTAATATCACGAGAAAAATCCACATACTCAAAAAAAAAAAAAAAAAAAAGTCGCGATTCGAAACCGCTGCGTTAAAATCTAAAATTGAAATAATTATATAAAGTCGTTCATGCATCCAAACTCTGTATATGTACAACTATTGGTCGACAATTTGGACATGTTCCTACCTGGCGCTTTTCTGCGGTAGCGCGTGCTTCTTCGCATGGCGATATCGTCACAGGCGATGTCAACCGTTGGATCGAAAACCGTAATATATGGGCCCCGGCCAGCCTATTTCTTCTAAAAGCCCAACCCACCTTTTCTTCTCTGCTAAATTGACGGAGCAATTGAACGTTAAAGGAAAGAGCAGCCGCGATCAAACGAGAAGCGGCCAGCTCGTTCGTGAAAAGGAAGAGAAGGAGAAGAGAGAAAAAAGATAAACTCTTCTCGCGTAACCAATTCGGACACCTCGATAACCCAAATCAACTGCGAATTGCAACGCGGTATGCAGTATAAGTATTCAAGCGTATTACTCGTTAAATTGGAGTATTTTTTTTAACTTAAATTTTAAAATTGAAATTATGTGAAGTTGAATTACGAGGTTCGATTGAGTTATTATTGAACTTTAGATTTATATGAAGATTGTCGATGAGTTATTATTGAGCTGTAAATTTATATGAAGATGGTCAATAAGGGCGCTGTAGAGTTGCGGATTCGATGTAGATCAATTTCGATGTACAATGTGATTAAAACAAAATTCTGAAGTTTTAATATGAGTTACATGCAACGGATAATACGGGTAATGAAGAAAGAGCGTGTTGGCATAGTTTTATCGACAGATAAGCATAGCTTAACCTTATCATCCATTACACTAGAGTATTACTCGATTTTTAATATTGTTTAGTCGTAGGTTGGCTTTAGATTTTCTCAAAGTAACTGATGCTATCTTTTCTTTAAGCTTGTAAACTCACATTTCAGAAGTGATACGTATTGAAATTAGAATTATTTTTTAGACTCCGTTCGTTTCGCGGAAAATAATTTCCTGGAAAACGTTTTCCGGATTTTCCGGTGTTCGTTTCATGGAAAATGAATTCATTGGGAAAATATTTTTCATTCAAGGAAAAAAAGTCTTCTAAAGTAAGGAAAATGTTTTCCACTTTTGAAAAGTGGAAAACATTTTCCTCACTGATCTCTCTTACCTCACACCTCTACGAATCTTCACTTTCTCCTCTCATTTCTTCTTCTTTTTTTTTTTTATTCGAATTATATTTTAGTTTTCTTTTTCTTTTTAATTTAAATTATTTTTAATTTCCTTTTTCTTTTCTTTTCTTTTTCTTTTTTTTTTTTATTTTTTTCTTTTTCTTTTATTTGTTTCCTATCTTCTTCTTTCTTGGTTAGTCGTCAATCGGGTGAACCTCAAACTCATCGATCTTAAACTCGCACTCGTCGATCCGGCGAGCCTCGAGCTTGGCACTCACGTTAGTCAATTTAATGAGCGGAAAATATTTTCCTTACCGAACACCGGAAAATATTTTCCGAAACACTTTCGGGTTTTAGCCGAACACCAAAAAATATTGTCATTTTCCCGAAAATGACTTACGGAAAAATATTTTCGGAAATGGCCCCATTTTCCGTGAAACGAACGGATCCTTATATTCCCTTTTCTTTTCTTCTTTCTAGATTTTCCACTAAGCTCATCAGCTTCGTCAAAAGTCATTTCGATAGAACTTTCTTTTGGACTCCATATGGCTCACGAAAAAAAAGAGACCACTGGTGCCGAACTCCCTGGCACCGGCTGCCTAAGCCTTCCAACTTCATGAATCAGACATTATTCTCTTCGATGCGTGTACGAGTTGCTTTCTGTAGAGCCAACTTGAGTACCAAGTTGTTTGACAATTCCATGAACCACATGGCAATTTGAATGCCAATTAGGACACGGTCTTATTGGGTTAAAGACCAATGATTACTTCTCGAAGATCCCCGTGTTCTGGTGCGGACCTTTCATCGGCTCATAATGTAGGAAAACAAATATATGAACCAGTAAGCAACTTCAACAGGGAAGAATCGAGATTGACATTTGAAGTCCAATTTATTGACAGCTGAAAAAGCCAAACGAAACTGAAATCACAGAGTTTCAGATCGAAGCTCATGATCCATAACTACGGAAAAAAACTAAAAAGCAGGAACAAAGGACACTGACACGCAGACTCTGTGCTCGTGTGATTCTTTCTTCTCCCATCTACCTCATTTGGTGGTTAGCACGGCGAAGGCCGACAATCCGCTCGTTGGCACTCAACCATGCAAAGGACAAGCTCATTGGAGATTGGCAAAGCTCGAGCTCGCTAGCTTCAGACAAGCTCAAAGTCGCCAAGTCTCACCAGTCGTTGATGACCTTGAGCTAACTGATCTAGCAAGGCCGAGGTGTTGCTGACGTGCCCCCCGGCGGCGGGGCTCTTCCAAACAAAAACTGTCAATGTCGAATGCAGTTATTACGATTTAATTAACAGCGCAGCGAGGAGAAGCAAAGTCTATGTGCGCCACCAGAGAGCTTCTTTTTTTTTTTTTTTTTTTTTTTTTTTTTGGAACAAACACTAGAGAGCGTTTGATTTTGTTCAAATTTCTCATAAATTCCCTTCATAGTACGAGAGGGAGAGATGGCGGGGTACATGGGGTCCGGCAGCGGGCCCCCTCGGCGAGACTGGGGGCCGGGGGAATCTCTAGATTTTTCGTGCAACACATCGGCTTCATCAAAAGTCATTTCGATAGAATTTTCTTTTTGGCTCCATATGGCTCACGAAATAAATAAAAAAAGCACTTATTTTCGAGGGCTTCTTTTCTTATAAATTAATATCCTAAAAAATCTAAAATAATATAACTATCACGAATTTACTCTAAATTAATTTTTTAACACTAAAATTCCTAAATTAATACACATTTGATAAATTTATTATAAACTTATACACTTGTGACAAATTTACTCTCTATTAATTTATGTCAAATGTTACTGTCAAATTACTGAATTAAACAATATGTGACAAAACTAGTATACTAGTTTGAGATTTTACCATCGGCTTCATTTTTGTGATTTGTTGTATTACTAATCCAATTTAACAGATCGTATATTTGTCTCAAATATACCAATTTGAGGTTGTGGCAATTGAAATATATTATAAATATAGCAGTTTGGGATTTTTATGATCATTTGAGGTAAATTTATCATAAATGTATTAAGTTATGATTTTTCGTGGTAAAAAAATTGGTTTTGGGTAAATTTATCACAAACGTACTTGTTTAGGATTTTTCGGGGTATTAATAATTTTTCCTATTTTTTATTGTGTTTTGCAAATAATGAGAAGTCCTTTTTTTTTTTTTTTTTCTAATGTAAAAGTCGGTTCACATGTAATCGATCCCTTGCTGTCGCCATGGCTTGCGACCCACTAAAGAAGGAAAAATAAAGTTATATTTAAAAAAAATTATAAAGTCAATTTTAAAAAATAAAAATAAAAAATATTAAAAGGAGTGCTCAAAGAAAATTTTGATCATTTTTTTATAACAAATAGCAGAAAATATTTTGTAATTTATTTTCAAATTTCAAGAAAAAATTAGATAATATTGTAATTTTCCTCAAAAAATAATATTGTAATTTTCCTCAAAAAATACTTCTTGAAGAATATTATCCAAGAAATAAACAAAGGCTTAAAAATTTATGAAAATTGTCCACTAGATTTATATGGTGTAAAAGTGTTTTAACAATACCATTTAAAAAAATCACGAGAAATAAAGTATAGTTAAATAGATCAAGTATAAGTTGAGAATGGGTCAAGTTGAATATAAGTAAAAAATTTTGCATTATGATAAATTGGTCAAAGTGAATTAAATTGGTCTATTGAGTCGGATCATTTATGATGCAACCCAAACTTGACCTTGCCCACCCATTTGACAGACTAGTTTTAACATATTAAAAAGTCTCACGATGACAACAGACACTTCCGAGAAATAAATTTACTTGGTCAATTGCTTCATTGAGGTAAAGGCCAGCGAGGGAAATTTACTTGGGTGATCCAACTCACCCATTTGACAAGTTTTTTTTTTTTTCTTATTCCCTTTGTAGCAAGGGCCAGTGAGAGCTCGGCCACCCTCACCAACTGCTGGTAAGGGCCGGCCAAGGCCTACAAGCCCTCGTAGCTGAGACCACCCTTAGGATAGGCCTTGCCTAGGGTCGATGAGGGCTCAGCGACCCTCACCAGCAGCCTAGACCTGTTGCCAGGCAATCCTTACCCAGATCTAGCAAGAGCCGACCTCGCCAATGGCCACGAGGAAGGCCTCCCCCAAGGCGAGGGTCGTCAATGGTCGATCAACCACCAACAAAGAAGAAAGAAAAACTAGAAAAAAAGAAAAAAAAATCGATAAAAAAACGATAAATGACTAAAATACTCTTAACCAGCACTAAAATACTCTTAACCAGCCGAAAAGTTAAGTCCTTATTTAAATTATCACTTCAAACTCTTGTTTCAAATAAGATCTACTTCAAGTCCTTATTTGAGAATATGATGATACTTCCAACTCTTATTGGAAACAAAGACCATTTTAAACTCTTATTTGAAAAAATGAAGATATTTCATGCCTCTTTTTTAAATTTACTTGAGCTGGTCAGAGTTCTCTGGAAGTTGTGAAAGATTCTTTCTTCACAGCTTAGCAAGAGCCAAGAAACCTTATCTGTAAGTCCTTATTTAAATTATCACTTCAAACTCTTGTTTCGAATAAGATCTACTTTAAGTTCTTATTTAAGGATATGATGATACTTCCCATCCTTACCGGAAACAAAGCCCATTTTAAACTTTTATTTGAAATAATGAGGATATTTCATACCTTTTTTTAAATTTACTTGAGCTGGTCAGAGTTCTCTAGAAGTTGTGAAAGATTCTTTCTTCACAGCTTAGCAAGAGCCAAGAAACCTTATCTGCATGCTAGCTGTTCCGTCTCTCCTATCCCACATAATACCAATTTCTTGGATTCAAAAATTATTTGCAGACTCAGACAGTGGCTATTATGTCGATCAGGACGACCAAGATGCCGATCATTCACGAAGAGCAGATTCCTTCGATGGTCTTCGATGGTCCCATTTGCTGTGTACTCGTGCACAGATAGTCTACTTGTATCAATTAACCCAATGCTGAAATTTTAAATAATTACTGTAGGCTCTGTTGATCTCGGCATTGTCAGCACAAGCCTTAAAACTTCTACACAAGAATGGTCACTGTTAATCGCCATCGAACAATTGTACTGTTTGCCACCTTCACTTTCTTTGAACCCCGATTTTCATTAGGAATAGTTAAAGAATGTCGATATCTGAGGGTACCAAAAATCCAGTCATGACGTCTTTATTTAGTCTAATCATTATATACGCATCTGCATACACCTGCTAGGGCTTCATCTGTAAAAGAGAGTTTCTCCCTTTAATTCAAATGATATGTCTTCGGGTGCATTTAGCTTGCTGTCCAAGTGCTCGTGGAACATTACAGAAACAAAGCCATTTCACAGATTGGTTTAAATGACTACATGCTAGTATATTCTGTGCATCAGAACTATAAGAGAAGCCAAAAGAACTTTTGGTAATTTTATCTACGATAGTGGCACAAAAAGTGCTGCAGATAGCACATCTTGAAAAGCTAATTCAAACCTACACTCTTGAATCCTCTTTTTCACTTTAGAGCCACTTATCTCCCCTTTTGCATACTTCAAGAACGTGATGGTCCCACTAAGCTCATTCAAAAGCCTCTTTTCCCTTTGCTTTACTATAACTCCCTTCTTATTTAGAGATCAAAAAGCAAGACCTATCTTCATCCCTTCCCCTTAATTTTCTTTACTTGATACCAGTAACACCATTCTAGCAAATGAAAATGGTCAATCTCCCACCTCCATCCCCGTCCCCGCTTCCTCCTCCTCCATTACCACCACCACCCATACCAGCATCACCACCAAGTTCACGGGGCACAACTCCCTCCAAAAGACAACCTACTCCAATCTCACCAATCCAAGTCACAAAATCAAGGCGAGGTATTAGTCCACTTACTAGAAAGCACGACAGGCTTGATCTTGGCACGCAAAAGTTGAGATCTGAACTAGTACTTCAGCAAACTCAACCTCGCAGAACTAATCTGTTTGTGTGGTGCAGCGCCATACTCTGTCTGCTCTTTAGCCTCATTCTCATCTTCTTTGGAATCGCAACTTTGATAATTTTCGAGGAAATCAAACCAAGGTATCCACTTTTTGACATATCTGCAGCCAATCTCAACAGCATCTACTTTGATTCACCAGACAATTTCAACGGAGACTTGATCCTTCTTGTGAATTTCTCCAATCCAAATAAGAAGCTGGATGTAAGATTCGAGTATCTGGATGTAGAGCTGTATTTCTCTGACAGGTTCATAGCTACTCAGGCACTTCAACCTTTCACTCTGAGACAAGGAGAAAAGAGGTTAGAATCAGTTCACTTGATATCAAGTTTGGTCTACATGCCGCCGAACCTTGGCATACAACTTCAGAAGGAGGTACAGAGCAACAAAGTCAGCTACTATGTGAGAGGCACCTTCAAGGTCAGAGCAGCTCTAGGTTTGGTTCATTTCTCTTATTGGCTGCACGGTCGATGCCAATTAGAAATGACTAGTCCACCAACTGGGGTACTACTAGGCCACATCTGCAAGGTGAAGAGGTGACTATCCAGAGGCAGCTTTTTTCCTCGTATATCTTTGCTTTCATCTTTCTGATCAAACTTGAATTGATTGTAGCCTAATCATGGGATGAAATCAATTTCAATGACATTATGTTTCACTTTCATCATACAGATTAAGTTCATGAGAACTATTTTATTCTCAAAAGTAGTTTGGCTATAACTTTCCATATATGCAACATCTGTAGTAGCATCTCCAAATTTCATACTCTAAAACTGACAAAACTTGGTAAAGTAAAATTGCTACAAGCAACATATATGTGAATCCTATGGCGATTGCATTTGCTTTCCAAAATCTTTGACCCCAGTTATAATCATGGTGCATTAAGATACATCCCTCATCAATGCGCACACTGCATCTCAGTGACAGAGTTAGTTCAGCTGCCCCGGACATTCGGAAAGGTAACTTTGACAGGAAGCATCCAATTTATTAATAGCTGACAGACCGAGTGCATAAGGAAGACTTGACAAAAAACAAGGACTAAACTATGATCGTGCACATAGAGAGGGAATGTCTCCAAGACCAACTTTTTGATACTGCAAAAGTGTGATTCCGATCATCAGGGTATTTCATTTAGGTGTTACACTCACCTACTAAGGCAACCAACCAGAGAGCAAATAGAAAAGCACTGGAGGAACTCAAAAGGAACTAATGTGATTTTCTGCAATTCTTCATAAAACTTTTGCAGTTGATCATTCGAAATTCAAATCATTCCCAATTCAATAGATTACAAAACAACTATACAAGAAATATCCCTCACTCTATCAAACAAAACAAAATTATTTGACTTCTTGGGAAAACATGATTCGGGGATGAAATGACTACATTTCGTCAACATACAACTCCCCTCTTCATCTCGCATCAACTTTCAGCAGGCGTTTTCGCCACAATCGACAGGGCATGTAGCCCGCTCTGCAGCTCCTCTTGCAACAGATCATAAATAAGCCGGTGCCTCTTCACCAAGCTCTTTCCTTCAAACTCCTTCGACACCACTCTCAGATTAAAATGCGTCTCGCCATCACTCCCTCTCACACCGGCATGCCCTGCGTGTTGATATGAGACATCCTCCACTAGCAACTCAATAGGACTCAGCTCCTTCTCCAATCTCTCCCTGATTCTCTTCCCTCTACTCCCCAAACTCAATTCACCATCTGCCTCATCCACCTCAAGATTCGATTTTTCCACCGAAACTTCCCTGCCACCATCGACATCCGACTCCAATACTGAACTCCTATTAACACCCGTATCAGAATTCATTCCAATTCCCACATCTTTCGCCTCCCCCGCCGGAACTGGCCCATTTCCATTACTCTCCGCCCCGGCGGCCAACATCAACGCCTTCTTCTGCATCAACTTCAACATGTTCAGGAACCCATTGTTCCGCGACGGCGTCAGGCTCTGCTGCAGCCCGAGGAGCATCACGAAGTCGGGCGAGACCCGGACAATCTCGTCCGCCGGGCTCCCGGACAATCCCTGGACGAGCAGAGCGGCGAGGCCCTTGGTGAGGACGGAGTCGGAATCGGCCTCGAAGACGACGTTGCGATCCGAATCCAAGAAAGCCCTCACCCAGACCTGGGAGACGCAGCCCTCGACCTTGTTGTCCCGGGTCTTGAACGCCGGGTCGAGGGGCTTGAGGTTCTTGCCGTAGAAGAGGAGCTGCTGGTACTTGGACTTGGGGTCGGGAACGGACTGGAAGAGGGCGACGATGGACTGGAGGTTCGGCGGGAGGTCTTCGATGGGCTGGAGCTGCGCCGGCGAGGGCGAGGACGACGCGCGCGGCGGCGGCGGTTGGGCGGTGGCGATCCGTTGGAAGGAGATGGAGTTGGCGGAGGAGGGAGGGGAGAGGAGGAAGGGAGGAGGCCTCGATGGGCGGCGAGGGAAGGGGAGCTTGGCGGCGAAGAGGCGGAGAGAGAGGGCGGCCGCGGCGGTGGAGGCCATCGGAGGGTGTAGAGAGAGAGAGCGGCGAACGGCTGGCTGGTGGGTGCGGGACGGTTTCCCCTTCTGGTTCTAGAGAACTCCAGAGACGATCGAAGTGATCGGAGTTTTCTTTTTCTTTTTAATTTAAATTAAGATAAATGCCACGAAAAACTTCAAATATATATATATATATATACATATATATTATAAATTAGAAAAATTCCAAATAAAATCTCATTATTTTTTCAAAGAAAGACTCGATGTGAATATTATTTTAAATAAGGATCTGAAGTGCTTTCCTTTTAAATAAGGGTCTAATTTTGTGTTTTAGTGGATTTCCAAGATCCGTTCGATAACCTATGTTGTGTTGAAAGGATATCTATATGATTCAATAGCGACCATATCAATCTCAAATAAAGATCTGAACTCATTAATTATGATGAGTAATTTTTTCTTTTTAAATTTTTTTTGTTCTTTATTTTTTTCTATTTTTTCATAAAAAAAACTAAATAAAGCTAGAACTTAAAAAAAATTAAATTAAAAAGGGGGGAACTATAGGCGAGAGGGAGCCCTCTTTCCCCACCAATGATGGGACAGCAATAACCACCAACAAGGTCACTGACACCTAGGTGAGGGTTGATGATCCCCCGCTGACCAAAGGAGAGGGTCACCTACCCTCGTCCCCCTTCGAGCAAGCGTCACCCTAGGCCCCCAAACCTCACCACCTAGGTTGAGGGCATCGGGTGAGGATCGGGGACCCTCACTTAGACAGGGGCGAGGGGCGACAACCCTCGTCCAAATTTAAGAGAGAGAACGACAACCCTCTTCCGTCCTTACTGAGGGCCAATGGGCCTTCACCTCTAGTCAGCAGGAGTCATCTGCCCTTGCCTAGGCGAGGTAGCCCTACCAACCATTACCACTTCCCCATCGACGATGGGGTGGCGACCGCCTATGTGCTTCCCTTTTTTTAATTTTTTTCTTTTTTAAGTTTTAAAATAATTAAATTCAAATTCAAATTGTGTTTGGACAAAAATAATCTTAATCGGTCGAAATTTTTTGCCGACCGGTGAGCCGATGAGGTTCAACGCTTATTTGAAACAATTATAACCACTTCAGGTTCTTATTTAAAACAAAATCAATTTTACGCCCTTAAAATGAGGATAATTTGAGCCATTATTTGGAAATTTCCCTTATAAGGTTACCATAAACTAATTTTTTTATCATAAAAAATCTCAAACTAATACATTCATGATAAATTTGCTCTCTATTACTTTTCATTAAATTTTACTGTTGTGAAAAACTAATATAAGGTAAATATGTCACGGATGTATTAGTCTCGTAATGTGTATTAATTCAATTTAATAGAAACTAATCGAAAAAAAAAAATTTATTACAAATGTTTTGGTAGTGAAAAATTAATCTAGGGCAAATTCATCATAAATATACATGATTTTTTGTAATCGATAATTAATTTTGGGCAAATTTATCATAAATGTATTAATTAGAAGTTTTTCTTGATGCTAATTTTTTAAATTAATGGGAGTAACGAAATTGAAGAAAAGATGAAAGTAGAAAAAGAAAAAAAAAAAAAAAAGAAAAAGGAGGGAGAAAATAATACAAATAAAAGGAAATTATACAACATTCAACGTATTATTTGTTTAGCGTGTATTTATTATTTTACAAATTAAATTATTTGGACATTTTCGTTGGCAAAATTGTTTCTAAATAGTAAGGTGCTTATTCTCTGATTTTTCCACCACTAAAAATGTCATCTGAACTTTAAAAGAATAGTATTAAGTGCTCCATTTTGAATAAAAGTTGTATGTCGCACAATCTAAAAAACAATTAATAAACTAAGGAACATGTAAACTAGAAATCATAAAACTTGTTATGAAAGTACACTTGAAAACTAAAATTGGCGAAAATGGAATTAAATCATAAAACTTGTTATATTGGTTTTTTTTTTTTTTTTAATTAGTCTTAATCTATTCCTACTCTAACACTCACTCTCGGACTTTTGTCTTGCCTCCCGCAGGCGTGAGATTCGAAACTCAATCCTGAAACTTACTCGTCCACACCCCAATCCCCCTGAGAAGGTGGAGATTCGAACACCCCACCTCCCCTTTCTATGTAGGAAGGTTATATTGTGTCAATTGAATCTTTCTATTAACTTCGTCTAATTTGGTTAATAGAAAATATTACCGTGGTTATTTTTACTAAACAATGTTGTTCTGGCCTTTTGATTTTTAATATATATTTTATTGAAATTCAATTCAGAAGATAAGCTAATTATAATATATAACCCGTTATTCAATTATATTTATTATTATTTTTTTAATATCTAGTATCCCTTTAAAGGGTGTTTTGAGTAAATTATTTAAGCTTCCTCACCAAGAAGGCCAAAGAGGGTGGGGATGATGGGGCCGGCGACTCTCGCCTAGACCTAGCTGAGGGTTGCGGCCTCACTAGATAGGGTAAGGGACATCAACCCTTGCCCAAATGTGGCCAAGTGCCACCCTAGTGAGGTTGGTCACCCCAAGTCTAGCCAAGAGACATTGACCCCTATCTGATCTAGGGAGGGCCATAACCTTTGCTTGTCATCGGCGAGGGTCATCGGCCCTTGGCCGGGGCCTGGCAACCCCATCAACCATCCCCTACCTTAGTGTGGGTGGGACAATAATGGCAAGGGCTGCAACCCTTGTCATGAATTCCCCCCCATTTTTTTTATTTAGCTAATTTTTTAAATTGAATACCAAAACAACATCATTTAAGCTTTATATATCATGTTTTAGCTACATAACAAAGAGAAAATATTTTGAAAAGCTACGTCAACATTTTCGATTAGTCAAGTTAGACAGAGTTAATGAAAAAATTCAATTTGATTAATTTGACAAATTTTACGACTTAATTACACTTTTTATAAGTTTTAAGATTCAATTGCATCTTTATAACAAATTTTATGACTTCCAGAATGCGTTTAATAATGTTTCTGTTATGGGGAATAATTTCTTTCAGAAACATTTTTTCTTTTCTATTTCTGTTCCCGGAAACAATTTCTAAGTATTCAAATGCATTTGGTAATTATATAAAATTTCTGTTCCTGAGAGAGAAATGCGATTGGTATGACTGGAATTTAGAAATTCTTTTAATTTATTAATAATTTTATTACATTTTTTCTTTTTTTCTTTTTCTTCTCCTTCCTCCAGCCGGTCGTCCCAACAAGGTCGGCCTCCCATGGCTCACCGGCCATCGACGAGGTCACCCTGAGCCTCATTGTGATTGGGTGAGGTGACCTCGCCCGGCCACCAACGAGGTCAAGGCTTGCCATGGCTAGGCGAGTCTCAGCCTCGCCCGACCACTGCGAGGTCAGCCTCACCCGACCAAGGTGAGGCCAAGCCTCACCCTTGTGGTGGTCAGGTGAGGCTCGGGGGCCCTCATCTGGCCGGTCATTGATCGGCGACTGGCTAGGGGAAGAAGGGAGGAAGAGAGAAAAAAAAAAAAAAAGGAAACAAAAAAACTTGATTCTTGATTCTTAATTATTGAGTTGCTCCTAAGAACAAAAAGTAGCTTTTTTCTACTTTTTATTTCTGTTCCAGATCTGATCCCGGGAACAAAAAATTCATCAAACACGTTTTTGTTCTATTTCTATTCTCAGGAATAAAAGAACCAAAAAACACTTGTTTTCAGGAACATTACCAAATGCACCCCTAGTAAACATATCTTATAATTAAAGTAACTTCACTAATGGTTGTTAGTGCTTCGCAAATTAGAACAATCATGGAGCTAAAAACTAGGAAAATTGTCTAATGAGCTCGAAACTTATTGTATGTATGCCAATTTAGTCATAAACTTTTTTTTATTTAATCCTAAAATTTTACACAAAATTCCAAAGTATTCCTTTCGGTTAATTTTCACCAGAAATCATCAACGTGGTGATCCAATCATCGTTGGCCATCCTCATGAGCATACCTCCTAGTCAATTATTTTCAACCAAAAAAAAATTGTTAAAAGTATTATATTGAAATTTCGCAAAAAAATATTAGCACTAAATTGACAAGATTGAAAATTTTATGGGTAAATTGATATCCATATAATAGATTTATAACTGATTAGACAATTTCTCTGCTGAAAACCCCGTGCATGTTAGTCTTCTTTTGATGTTAGTCGAATAAAAACCCCCTATGGGTGTTAGTCTTCTTTTGATGTTAGTCGAATTATTTTCTTTATCCTCAACCCTAAATATTAACAACGAAACCAAGGACGAGGATATTCTTAGTCCCAAAATGAGCAGTTAGCTATAATTTATCTAATCTAGTCGTTTGAAAAACCCCAATCATGTAGCTATTCTCATGGATGAATGTTTCTTAACGGATCGTCAAATGTTCCACTGCAAATGCTGACAATCAAAATTACTATAATTATCTCGATAAATAAGACAATCATAATGGCCCTGATAATCTTAATAATTCAATTATTAGAATAATAATAATCTCGATGAACCTCTAGAAATCCTGATAATTATAATTATAATCAGACATATACGTCTATCTGTCTATACTATCTAAAACTTGGTATTCCTCTAATCCCAATTGACGAATAACGAAAGCACATGGCAAGATGGGCTTCGGGATAGTAGAGAGGGAGACAAACAAGATGGCAAGAAATGGCAAGACAAGTAGAGAAAGCTAGGGGGAAAAGAGAGAAACGCCGGTCAAACGAAGGACAAGAAACCCCAAAACAGACAGCTTTGAAAAATCAAGTCGTTGTCCAAGACAATTAAACCTAGATACATATCCTAAACGCTAGACAATGTCAAACCAATGGTATAAATTGGCAAGCAAAGCGTCCCAAGATTCAAGAACAGCCCAGTTGAAAAGAGTTTATTGACTCATTGGTAAGGCAAGATCTTCCCATGCTGTTTCTTGCTGATGGTAAGTAGTGTCAGTCCTTTATATTCATGTGGAGAACAACTTTTAAATGGTCTGATCTCCACGTCAAGATGATTAATAGCTTTAGAGTAATCACGGGTGTACCTTGTGAAAGCCACAGGAGTGATTCGTGATTGAGAGTGGTTGCCCTTTTGACGCACGATTGAGTGTAGTAGCCCAGAGTAGACGAAGAAAAAAGGAGCATGGCAGATGCTCTAGGAATGTCGATAGTTTCGATCTTATCTGCTCATCGACGCAAATTAAATTAGCTTCTGTCCAACGAACTAGTCTGTACGTTGGATTTTGCGGAAGTGGTTGTGCACAAGTGTGTGTGAAATATGGCAAGGGAGCTGAGAAATGGAGGAAGGATAAGTGAAAGCACGGAGGATGTATTTCTCAAGTTTGTGGTACAAAAGTTTAGGAGCTCTCTTAGTTTCTAGTTGATGTATTCATAGGAGGACAACTTGATGTCTATTTATAGACTTCGTTCACCGCCTTTTCTACCGACTTCCGGTTCAAAAAACAATACGTTTTTAACTTTTAAAATTTCAGCTTGCAAGATGTCCTCTTGCATGTTACAGTTGGACGTTCCCTAGCTCCTGCTTGTTGCCGACTTCGACAATTGTTGCCGCCACTTTTCCTTCTCCATCAAGTATACTTCATTCTCAAGCATGCATGGGCTAGTGTGTTCTAGAGCTTTACAAAAATGGATCACTTGTTAACACTCCTCCTTGATCCATTTTTGTGATATTCTAAGCATGCTTCTCAATGTCTCGAATTTTGTTGTTGATAGTACCTTGGTGAATATGTCTGCAATTTGGTCTTCGGTCTTACAATACTTCAACTCGATCTCTCCTTTGTTTTGCACTTCACAAATGAAGTGATATTTTATGTTGATATGTTTAATTCTTCCATGAAAGACTGGATTTTTCGAGATTGCTATCATGGACTTGTTACCGCAACATATCGAAGTCAATTTCATCTGTGGTTCTCCAATATTTTCTAGAATTCTTTGAAGCCATATTGCTTGACTAATGGTTATAGTAGCCACGACATATTCTGCTTCTGCAATGGATTGTGCTACTTAGTCTTGTTTTTTAGATGTCCATGAAAATATTCCAGAACCTAATGTGAATGTGTAGCCAATGGTGCTCCTCCTGTCATCAGATGATCCTGCCCAATCGCCATCAATGTAACCGATCAACTTAGCTATCGCACTAGGTCAATACCAAATACCATAATCAATGGTTCCTCGTAAGTATCTTAGAATTCTTTTTCCTGCTCCAAAATGAAGTTGGCTTGGATTTTGCATGAACTGTGATAGTAAACTTATGGCATACATAATATATGGCCGTGTAGTAGTGAAATATGGTAAACTCCCAATCAAGCTTCTGTAGAGTGAAGCATAAGTAAAGCATATGCTTTTTCTGCTCCATCTTCTTTCATTAGTTTCTCATTCATCACGAGTGGTGTTGCCACCGTTTTGCAATTATTCATCTTGAATTTTTTTAGGAGTTTCTCTATATATTTCTTTTGTGAGATGAAAATTCATTCATCTTGATTGACTTCAATACCGATGAAATAGTTCACCAAGCCCAAGTCCATCATCTCAAATGTCTTCATCATCTCTTCTTTGAATTCTCAAGTCATTGTCTCATTGTTCCTCGTATATATGAGATCATCCGCATATAGAGAGACAATAAGTGTGTCAGAATTACCTTGGGTCTTGATGTAGAGTGTCAACTCACTCATGTTCCTCCTAAATCCTTGCTTAGTGAAGTATTTGTCAATCATGCTATACCACGCTCGTGGTGCTTATTTTAATCCGTATATGGCCTTCTTAAGCTTTAGGACCTTTTCTTCATTGCCTTTGACCATAAAGCCTTCTAATTGAGCTACATAAATTTCTTCTTTGAGATATCCATTTAGGAATGTCGACTTCACATCTAGTTGATGGATCTTCCATTCTTTTTGTGTTACTAGAGCTATGAGTGCCCGAATAATAGGGCAAGAGGAGCAAAAGTTTCAGTATAGTCAACACCTAATTATTGCAAGTATCCTTTCGTTACAAGTCTTGCCTTATGCTTCTGAATTTATCTATTTGCATTAAGCTTTGTCTTGTAGACCCACTTGACACCAATGATCTCTGTCTTTGGGATGATTGACAAGCTCCTAAGTTTCATTTTTCTCAATCATTTTAATTTCTTCCTCCATGGCTTTAATCCAAACTTCTTCTTTGGAAGCGTCTTCATAGTTTTCGGGTTCTAAGGACATAAAATTGCATGTTTCATAAACTTTTCTTAGAGACTTTACCCTTAGTATAGGAGACTTTGGAGTAGATTCTTCTTCTATTGGGCTTGGAGAGGATGGTGGTGTTATGTCTTGAGTGCAGGAATATGATGTTGTGCCTTCTTCCAGTGGAGTTGATTCCTCACGTGCAGGAAGTATGTCTGGTAAGTTGACATACTTCTTCTCGATCTTCTCTTCATCCCAATTCCAGGCGGCATTTCCATCGAACTTGACATCACGACTAATGATGAGCTTCTTAGTTTTTTGGTTGTAAACCCGATAGCCTTTTGATTGATCACTATAGCCAAGGAATATTCCTTTTTCAATCTTCTCATCAAGCTTGCTCCTTTTTTGATCAAGGATGTGAACATAGCATATACAACCACACACTTTGAGATGCTTCGCTGAAGGATTCCATCCACCCCATACTTCAACTGGTGTTTTATTTTGAACTACTTTAGTTAGACACCTGTTTAACAGGTATACTGCAATATAAACTACTTCTGCCCAGAAAGTGTTGGGAAGGCATTTATCCTCTAGCATGGACCTTGCCATCTCCATGACGATTCTATTCTTCGTTTATGCTACTCCAATTTGCTTTGGAGCGTAGCTAACAATTAGTTGATGATGCACTCCTTCATTTTTCACAAAATTTATTGAACTCCCTTGAATTGTATTACGTGCCTCTGTCGCTCCTTAGGACTTTGATTTTGTGGCCATTTTGATACTTGACACGGTTCTTGAATTTCTTGAAAATAGAGAAAACCTCCAATCTTTCTGGAAGAAAGTAGACCCACGTCATTCTAGTGTAGTAATAAATGAATAAGATGAAATATTTATTTTGACTGGATGTGGGCATCCTCATTGGACCACACCATCCATATGAACTAGTTCCAATGGCTTCTTAGGTCTCCATGTACCTCCAGACAGGATGGACTACCTTTACTGCTTTCCAAGAAGACAGCCTTCACAAATATCTGAAATTTTTGTAATGGTTGGAAAATCTCTCATTATATTTTTCTGATGGAGAATTTTTAGCCCATAAAAGTTGAAGTGGCCAAATCTCCAATGCCATAGCCATGAATCATCAAGTTGAGCTTTTATAGCTATATCTTCGACATATTTCCATCGAATAAGAAAATTCTTATTCTCCATTTTCATAGAGGCAATAACATGATCCCTATATTTATCATAGAAAGTGCATGTATTTTCTTTAAAGTATAAAGAATAACCATTCTGAATCATCTAGCCCACACTAAGTAGATTTTGTGCAAGACTAGGAATTAGATATACTTCATGAATGTATTTTGGGCCTTTCTTAGTTTCAATAGCTATAGTCCATTTTCCTTTCACATCAACCAATGCACCATTGCCCAATCTCACTTGTGTTTTTACCGATGTATCAATATCGGTGAATATAGATCCATCGCCCGTCATATAATTGCCACACCCACTATTAATATACCATGGATTGTTCTTTTCATCCTTTTCCACTTGGCCTGTGTAGAATAAATTATCTATATTTTCTTCTTCCTTTTCTTTGCCTCTTTCTTCAACATAATTCGCTCAATAATCCGTTTAAGAGCGACAGAATTTTTCTATGTGGCCATATCTTTTAGAAAAGTGGCATTGTGGTTTATTTTTAGACTAGCAATCCTTTCCCAAATGATTAGTTTTCTTGCAAATACACAAGTTGGATATTTTTCGTTATGTGTATTTTCTCCTCCTCTTCTATTTTTCCATGAGTTTCTTCCAGTACTTTTAGAATTATGAGACCGTATGTTCAATTTTGACTGAAAAGCACTTTCAACTGTATCTTCATCCTAGACTTGCAATCTTTTTTCATATGCTTCGAAAGCGCCAATTAGCTCACTCACCGATAGGGTTTTTAAATCCTTCGATAATTCCATAGTAGTGACAATAGAATTGTATTTTCTAGTGAGTATCACCAATATTTTTTTCAACAATCCTCTGATCGGTGATATTATCTCCATAAGATCTCATCTGATTTACTAGTTCTTTCAATCTACCACAATATTCTTAAATAGTCTCATAATTTTTCATCTTAGAATTCTCAAATTCCCTTCTCAAAGTTTGTAGTTGAATAGCTCGTACTTGTTCAGTACATTGAAATTCTTCTTATAATGTCTCCCAAGCCTTCTTCATAGTCTTCACTCCAATTATTCTTGGAAATACTATTTTTGAGAGTGCTTGCTGAATAAAGTATAATACCCTTGCATCCTTTTATAATTGATCCTTTGGAACACTCGCACCTTCTTGCAAAGCCTCATAACCTCTATCCCCAATGTCCCATAAGTCTTGGCCCATCAAGAACGTAGTCATTTTAATGCTCCAATAATCATAGTTATTCCCTTCAAAGATAGGAATGGGAAATGAGGATGATGTAGCATTGGCCATAGTTTAGTTGTTGGATATTTTGGTGGGTAGTTTTAGGGATGGGTGGTTAGGACAAACGTCCGATACCAACCGAAGATGTAGCTCTCATACCACCATTGGATTTTGCGGAAGCATGTGTGTGCAAGTGTGTATGAAATATGGCAAGGGAGCTTAAAAATGGAGGAAGGAATAAGTTAAAGCACGGAGGATGTATTTCTCAAGTGTGTGGTACAAAAGTTTAGGAGCTCTTTTAGTTTCTAGTTGATGTATTCATAGGCGGACAACTTGATGTCTATTTATAGACTTCGTTCACCGCCTTTTCTACCGACTTCCGGTACCAAAAACAATACATATTTAACTTTTAAAATTTCAGCTTGCAAGCTGTCCTCTTGCATGTTACAGCTGGACGTTCCCTAGCTCCTGCTTGTTGCCGACTTCGACAATTGTTGCCGCCACTTTTCCTTCTCCATTAAGTATACTTTATTCTCAAGGATGTGTGGGCTAGTGTGTTCTAGAGCTTTACGAAAACGGATCACTTTTTAACACTGTATTATCTGCATTTCTCTGAGTTTTCACCCAACCAATGAACGTTAACGAATTGCAATGGTTGGAAGCTCATAGTCCAACCCCGATCGGCCAATGCCCAAAAGCTAGTGAATACACACCATAAGTTAGATCCAAGAGATTAAACAACAGAAGGGCATCCACACAGATGGATTATCCAGACAAGACACTGCATATCCATAGTTAAAACTCCTCTAAAGGTTCAAATTACTTAGAACAAGTTATAATATAATTGTTTGGGACTGGAGAGGATGAACAGTGCTTTGGGGGCAGAATATGTACCGAAAGTAAGCATAGAAAGGGAGGAAATAATAAAACAAAAAGATATAAAGTATTGCAATACACAATTAATTTGATTATGATTAATCAGTGAACCACCCAGCGTGACTCTCTCTCTCTCTCCTTCTAGTACTTGTATCCCTTCACAAACAAGCTCTCAGAGGCCAAACCGCCAGCGGTCCCTCCGGTGTACTTGCCCAGAGTGGCCTCGGAGTTGGCCAAGCACCTTGCCAGGAACCCCTCCTGGGCCTTGCCAATGTTCTCCTTCTTCCCTCCCCATGTCTTGAGGGTGCTTGATTGGAGCGCCCGCCCGAATGAGAAGGAGAGCGTCCATGGTTTCAGCACGTCCAGCTTGTTCATCGCATTCAGGTTCAGGGTCGCCTCTTCCTCGCTCTGCCCCCCGGACAGGAACACGATCCCCGGGACCGCCGGTGGCACAGTCCGGCGGAGCGCCGTCACTGTGTACTCGGCTATCACCTCAGGCGGCACCTGAGCAAATGGATATACAAATTGTTCTTCATGCTTGGGTTGGAACCGGGTAACATGCGGTTACTAGGGTGGTGGCTAGTTTTGGACCATGCATATTCAAGAAAAAGATTACCTTGGGGCTGTCAGAACCTGGAGTGACCATGTTGGGCTTCAGAAGTGTGCCTTCAAGAAGAACATGGTGATCATTCAGCGCCTTGTAAACAGCTGCGAGCACGGTTTCAGTAGCGGCGGCACATTTCTTGATGTCGTGACTCCCGTCGGTAAGTATCTCCGGCTCCACAATTGGCACGAGCCCATTCTCCTGGCAAATTATGGCATAACGGGCCAGACCCTGCGCGTTCTGCTGGATGGACAGTTCCGAAGGCTCGCTAGGCCCAATCTTGAGGACCGCGCGCCACTTGGCGAACCTCGCGCCGGCCTTATAGTACTGCTGGCACCGGGCGCCAAGCGAATCGAATCCCTGGGTGGTGGTCTCGCCATTCGTCCCGGCCAATTCGACAGTGCCCTTGTCCACTTTGATGCCGGGGATGACATTGTTTTCTTGGAGGACCTCGACGAACGGCTTCCCCTCGGCCGTCTTCTGGTAGAGAGTCTCCTCAAAGAGGATGACACCGGAGAGGTAGGGCAGGGCATTGGGGCAGGTGAAGAGGAGCTCACGGAGAGCCTGGCGGTTGGACTCGATGTTCTCAACGTTGATGCTGGCTAGGCGCTTGCCAATGGTGCCAGTGCTCTCGTCCGCAGCCAGAATTCCCTTGCCGGGGGTGGCGATGTACTTGGCGGTCTTGATGAGCTCATCTGAGGAAAGAACATTTTCTGGTTAAGAATGGATCTTGATGCAGATACATCGAGATTGGTTCATCATAAGTAGCATGCTAAACACGGTAGACTACTCGAGGAGTGAAGCTAGAACACCAAAAAAGTTAGTTGTATGGAAGTTTGAGTGATGATTCCATGATGATAAGATAACTCTTGCCACCTTTAGTAGACTCTTATGTTATATTCAATAACTCCCATCTTTATTTGGAAGATTAGAGAGAGAGAGAGAGAGAGAGAGTACCTTCATACTTTCCCACGAAGGCAGACATGGTTTGTTAGCTTCGAGGAAGAAGCGGATAAAGGGAGAAAGGTACAGATCCAAAAGGCTGAAGCAAACTCTCCTTGCCCTACAAATCTTATACAGAGGGAAGTCGGCGCTTGGGGAGGGAATATGCTAGCAGAATCCACCGTGTCACCCCCCGACACGTGTCGAGCTATTATCCCTGCGAAGGTTATCATCCTCGGATAAAGCAACGAGTGATCCCTCCCCTCGCCACGTGTCGCTCGTCCAGTAGATTCACCCACTCCTCCGAATGAGCTCGAAATAAATTTGTGTGGAATGGCTCTACTTCATAATCCTGCCTCTCTTCGACCGTCCTATGGGCTGCTCAGGCACCAATGTACTCATTTGGCTTCTACTCCGACTAAAAACAAAGTACACCTTTGATCTCTCTCTCTCTCTCTCTCTCTCGATGCATTCGAGAATAGGCATGACTTTTTGCCCACAAAACCACAGGAAATAAAAGAAGCTGTGCATGAGGATATTGCGTTTACGGTCAATATCTTTTGCCAAAACGACGGTCGGTTTAAATTCGGATGCTTTTGAGAATAATGGGTTTCTGCCCAAAGGGGTAACAGGTAGAGGAGACAAAGATGTAGGGACAGAGTTGACTTTGTGCACCTGCCTCACTCCTTGCTGGCCTTTCTACAGCATATTTGAAATTAAGTAACGGGTACTTCATGGGGGGACCCACAGGCCCTTCTATAAAAACACGGAGAGAGAGAGAGAGAGGAAAATTGGGAGGTTTCTCAAGGATTAAATAGAAATTATGAAGTCCATGGAGACAAAATTGTTTCGCAAGTGAAAATACAAACACCAAATTCATCATTTTATCAAAAAATTATGCTTATCTCCCATGTAAATGGGGTAAAACATGAATATGGGCCACCCACCGAACCGAACTGCACGAGCAGCAGCTCTGGGCTGAACTATAGTGCAGGGTCCACTGCCTCTTGGTCATCCTCATCAGTGCCAAAGTATCGGTCTCCAAATTCACCCATGCCAGGGACGACACGGAAATCTTCATTCAAACCAGTGTCGATCTCAGATGTGACAATCTTGATTCTTGGGAAGGTTTTGCAAACCACATGCACCCCCTGAGGTGCCTGGTAAGAGAAATGAAAATGAACAGGGTTGAGGAAATGCCCTAGTTAAGTAAACGGTATCACAAAGTTCAGGGCTGAATTGGGAAGGGGGAACAGCGTTATCTAACTCACAGAGATGAGGTTGAGAAATATGATGTTTGGCTCTGGAACACCCTTCCGTATAAGCAAAGAAATAGCTTGAACGGCTGAATTGCCTGCAGTGTAGAGAGAGGAGAATATCATTACGGATATTTACCAGGGAAGTCGATTGATGACACAGCATATTCTAATGCAAAGGACGGGAAAAGGGCAAGTATTCTGGAAGCCTGACAGGCTGACTTTTATAGAACAGAAGTGTAACATATTATCCAGAGAAAAATAACAAAGAGAGAAGGTTGATAGAACGGACTAGGATCCTTGGAACTGCGAGTTTCTACCCCTGCATATATCACACTTGATTGGGTGCACGCACAACGAACGATACAGACTACATTGAGATTCTAGAACTTTCACAAACCATTTCAGGTTCTTTTGGATTGAAAGTAAACAACGCTTGCCAATATCATAACTTCAGCAAAGTTTACACTGATTTTTCTTTGTGAAAACACAAACCTGTTCCAAGAATTGGATCCAGCAACAGGACATGCCTCTCCGCAATGTCTTTTGGCAATTTCTCATATATTAGCTGGGAATCACAAAACCAAAAAAATTAAGATGCAAGACAAAGTACATCACAAAAATCTGAAATCATGCCTGAGTAAACATGTGCACAGGGAGGGAGGAGAAAGAGAGAGACACCTGCTGGCCATTGTCACCTTCCCTGTGGATG
This sequence comes from Eucalyptus erythrocorys, assembly GCA_014182555.1. Classification (NCBI taxonomy): domain Eukaryota; kingdom Viridiplantae; phylum Streptophyta; class Magnoliopsida; order Myrtales; family Myrtaceae; genus Eucalyptus; species Eucalyptus erythrocorys. The sequence continues at coordinate 31,772,084 of CM024602.1, forward strand.
AGAATCTTCCCTATTTTGATCCCTTTACAACACGCTCGTAGAGCATTCTCCATACTTTCACCACTACCATCGATTCAAAAGGACAATAAATAATTTATATGGTGCTAACTTGAGTTTCTCTTTAACAAAAAATACAACTGATATGTATACTTGTACCCAACTCCAAAAGATTTGCAAGACCAGCAAACCAATTAAATTGCAGGTATTATTATACACAGCATTGTAGAACCTTAAGAACTTAAAGGTTTTGCAGCAAGAATTAAATGTAGAGCTTTAAATCAGGAAATGACAAGCTTGATACAAATGAAGAGACACATATGTTCAAAAAAGTAAGTGCAGAATAACTCTGCAACAAGCAGTCAGTGAGTTTCTGCTTATTCTAATATATAAGATAGATGTGCATACACAGATTGATGCAAGTACAACTTCTTTTCATTTTTCTTTTGGTATGATAGACAAATACTGTAAGTGCCTATAAATCTACGTGACGACGACCTAGTCAGTCCTTATAGTGATAAATGTCTACGTGACCAGTGGCAGCCAAAGATGGATAACTAATCACAACAATGTCGTATACCATTACCTTTACTTGCGTAGAATTGTAAATTTGCAAGCAGGCAACTATAGATTAGATCCAAAAGTTTGGAACTATGTAGCAAAAAAAATTACCTCCTGATGACGGAGACACCACATAATCTCTTACAGAAGTCTACACCAGTATATACTGAATCTGCAATGACGCAAACATGGAAATCAATCTAAAAGACATGCTAGCACTTGGGTAAATAAATAAAAAAATAAAAAATAAAAAATAAAAAGGAAAGAAAAACACCACAAAGTCATGCAAGCAAAGAGCTCCCAAATCAAATATGTTCTCTTCGTCCCACACCCCTGTTATCAATATCGGCCAGAAATACACAGAATGAATACCTACTGTGTAAATATACCTCTCTTTTAAGGAAAAAAGAGATAAGAAATCTGCACTTTATATGTGAATAGATATTGAAATGAAATGTCATACAGTTTCTCAAAACATAAGGACATTATTCAGTACAATGAACTCTTCCATAGTAATAGCTAAAAATGTAGCAAAGGAAGAAATAATTTCATAGCCATTAGATACCAACTAGCTTATGTAACAAGCACAAATACTCTTAACAGAAAAAAGTGGCTGCAAACATGTCCTTCATGTGATGGTGCACAAGCATCCAGTAACCGTTTGATGTATATTGCCAGAAAAGAAATGAAAAGTTACATAGCACCAACCGTTAGGAAGTAATTGTTTGGTTAAATAAGAAAAAGATCAGGAAGGTATTGGCTCACCAGTTGGAGTGATAATCTGTTTCTCCGTAAATGGCAGATGCCCCAAGCCATGTTCCACCACCTAATTGACACAGAAAACTGAATATTTAGATTCAAAGAACCAAAAATCACATTTTAAACACAAAAGTGAATAAATCATCAAAGTCTAGAAGAAACATATGCTCACCAAGCGGATCAATCTATCAGCATAAAATACAAAGTCATGCTTTGTCGTTAGAGCATCACGTATTAAAGTATGCATACCCCGTATCTGCAAAAGACTGAAGGCATTAGTGGATACTGGAATGTTGAAATTGTAAATGAACATGAAAGAGTGAACACAAACATAGCATAATTTTGCCATTTAGAGCTCAGAAGCAAGACTTATGAAATTAAAAAATATAGAAGGTTGATACCTGAAAAGTTGATTGGATGACATACAAATTTGGGTATATTTTACACAAGTCATGCTGACCAAGCTTCGTCCTTATATGTTGTACAATCAGATCAACAGCTACATGGTTGTCTCCTCCTCTAGGTATAATAATATCAGCATACTTCTTTGTTGGAAGAATGAAATCATCAAAAGCAGGCTTCACAAATTTTGAGTACTGCATCAAATTCGAAGACACGTCAAAAACTGATGTAAGAAAACCCCCAATAACCATCCTAAACATGATGTCTGTGCATGTTTGAATGCGCAAAAGAATAAATGGAACTTTCGGGATGTCCCTGAGAGATTTAAATATTTTGCCGTACACAGTCTTTAATTATACTATCAACACAGAATGTGTGCGGCAAATTATATTTTGAAAATAGCAAAAACTTTATTTGTCAGTTTCCTTTTTCTGTGGCAGCATATGTCTTGTTCTACTTGAAATGAGAAGTTCTTCCTCAAGCAGCAGGTCTTGCATAAGATCTATCAAGTTTTCCAAAACTTGTTGAGAACTACCGACATTTCTTATCTACCTGCTCTAGAGGGATGCTGAACCACAAAAAGCAAGTTCAAGAAGATCTTTTTAATGCACCTAGTTTTACTAACGAAAAAATTCACAATGGCAATTTTTTTTTTTTTTTTTTTTTGGGGTGTTATTTAGCTAATTGATGTAAAATGTTTAGTCAACTCAATATGTACATGTCAAACAATACTAGCATTGCATCAAGGTAACAAATTACTTGTAGAACCAAATTAACATGATAAACCCAAGAAGAAGAAGAAGAAGAAGAAGAAGAAGAAGAAGAAGAAGAAGAAGAAAGAGCATCTGACCTGATCAAGAACTGAACCAATATCTCTTCCCTTCTCAACAGTATCACGTCTTATCCTCCTCGCTAGACGCACATCAGCATCTGCACTGAAATTTGCAATGTGAAATAACAGTTCAACTTAGTGACACAAAAAAGAACTAGAAATTCTACATGCTAAAGATTACCAAAAATATTGGGAAAATCATAAAAGAAAAGGTATATTGAGGAATGAGAAAGAGATAAGTCGCTTAGTTGACATTTCCTCGTCTTCGCTCAACAATTGTGCAATAGGGGCTGGTTCACTTTTCACACTGGTTCTAGTGCTCTTTCCCACAGGGTGATTTGAAAGCCTTTTATTTACCATCTTCAAGATCTATTTATGAAGTTGGGAGACAATGACACAGCAAGAAGCCAAGCATCAAGCATCTAATACTCAGATACTATCTGTGAAAGCATTAGCAATACCCTTAAATAATCAAATTGACTATAGAAGGATTTCAAATTATTAAACCTTCAGCACCCAATACACCAATTTCCACATTTGAACTGAATGTTCTGAGCACAACAGAACAGTAACTTGTTCAAGTCCAATATGCCCACTGCTTGTTGCATGTTATAGATTGACAATCTGTAAAAAGTCTTTCAGTGAAATCTACAAATAAAACAAACACAAGCTACAGGATAACATTCATTCCTTAGAGCCCATTGGATAATCTCACTTCATGCTGAAAATCAAAACACCCAGAACTTAATAGGAATAGGCTTGTTTGGTAATCATAACTAGTTTGGACTCAAAATAACCCAATTAAGTCAAAAACTCACTGATGGGTTAGGTAAAGAAGGGTTAGTTAATTCCTTCAATGAGAGGGATCTAATGAAACCTAGGATGTTACTATTACAAGTGATAAAACTTACCAATATTATCCATAAGATTTGGCGAGAGATTACTGATACTACACACTAACTCTTCAAGTATTGTCGAATAACTTTTTCTTTCCACTTTCAACATTTAAGATAGTCAATCTTAGAATATTCGACCAAAAAACTTAAGCTATAAGTCGTAAGGACTACATGTATATAAGGCACGTTGAGACTCCACGGACAAGGAATTTGTAGTACTTTAACACCCCATCTCATGTGCAAACTGAACTAAAAAAGACACGCAGAATTAACGAAAGGGAGCCGCATGTGAAACAAACTTAGGGTGAAACTTGGTTCAGATACCATGCTAAAATGACCCCCCCTCAATGAGGGATACTCTAGAAGTTGACACTTCTCTACTTATTTTCTGTTTTATGAAAGGAGCCCTTAGAACATAACAAACACTTTCATGGAAATACCGTATGATTTAAATTTAGTGAAATGTGACCTTCTGGTCATAGAGAGAAGGAACAAACCTGTATCAACAAATATCTTCATATTCATCAACTCCCGAACACGAGGATCATGAAAAATTAGTATACCTTCCAAAATTATAACATCAGACGGATTGACCTGCATGTAGGATGAATGTAATGATGGGAACAAACTATCTTAATTTGAAAGGACTGTACGATTGCAATTACAATTCTTCTTAATCTGGGAAATGAGTTTGTAGAGAGTAAAAGTACATGTCCTTTATTTTAATTAGAAAAGACAGACAATTATGCTAGAGGCCACTTGACCCAATTGTAAAGTTTCCCATAAGAGAAAGTTAACATGCCAAAAGACGTCCCAAGACATAGCAGGTAAATGAATTCAACAAGAAAATTGGAACTACTCTTGCATCCAAAGACACTTCAGCTTCACCATTTGGTTGTACTCAGACTTGTTTCCATCAAAAAGCAAATTTATGAAGGAGAAATGGAAACTCACATAAACATTTCCAATGCCCAGTCCTGAATATCTTTCCGTGAAATATACCAATTACTTCATGAGATAACTCTTTTAACATGGAAACATATGTGCTTTAATAGGGGAGAGACGCTAGACATGTGATGCTAGAATGCATGTGAATTGAGGTAAGAAAATAACCAAGGAAGTCAAACTTTGAGCATCGGCCCAAAAGGAGTTGTATCGTATGCCCCATGTGTTTCAAGGTCAAAATTAATCACCCATATAAGAAAGTAACATGCTAATGGCATGTCTTTCAAAGTCCATGAATGAGATAGCCATACCCTTCTTGCTGCAAACACATTGTTCTTGTAACTCTTGAAGTCATAATTTGGGATATCTACTGCCTGCCCATGCCTCAACTTGTCCATGGAAGATAGCAATTGTTCAGTGTCAAAAGCATCTGAAAATAGACGGGAGATAACTTTAAATAGAAATATTGACACCATCCTGCCATCAATAAGTATCATGGCTGTAACACAGTTTCAAGACTAGCGCCTTTCTCGCATAAAGTTTAAAAGCCAACTAGTTACACACAAATAAGGATCACAATAGCAAATAAACAAATAACAGTTTACAATCACAGTTATTATTAACAAACAAGGATCTGAATAGCAAGATAATTGTCAATAAAGTGCCCGGATATAGACGATATGATTGATCCTGCATATCTATGTATATAATACATTAAAGGCATCCTCACCTGGATGGTCAAAGTTGTACTCATGGACTCGTGTAAGTTCCTCTTCACTTAAGTTATGATAGAAAGAATCCTGCCACGTCATATATAGATATGTTTACTCAATAAAATTTCTAGGACAAAAAATAAAAATGTACAAAGTTGTGCAACACGGAGGTGATCATGTATATTCTTTCGGCAGCAAAGAGTAAGAGAAATGACCACGGTAATGTGACCTACACCAAACCAAGCTCACCAGTCTGGTATTGCAAAACTGAGGGGCACAAGATAATGACAACTAAAAAGTCCTAAAAGAAATGTCAGAAACCAGATCGCAAAATATAAAAATAAAAATAGCGGCAACTAGATGGAGAAACTCAAGGATTCTGGTGACCCATTTAATAGGTCCAAATAAAAGGTAACTTCATTGGCAAATGTTTTATGTTTTCGATTATGAAGATCTTCAGTACTGCATCTTTCAACAATTTGAAACACAAGTTTCTAGAGAAAGCTTCAAGATGGTGCCAGCCCTTGTATTGTATACAGATACCCTTCAATTGAAACAAAAGTTTCTAGAGAAAGCTTCAAGATGGTGCCAGGCCTTGTATTGCATACAAATACCCTTCAATTCAAACAGGTCTTCCTTCAGTGTAAAAGACAAGTGAAGGCCTCGTCATTCATCTTCTATTGACTACAAGTAATACTAAATTAAAATCTTTTATCAGAAAAGAAGATGCCGTGCTTCCTCTTCAATTGTATTATCAAGTTCCAAAGAAATGCAATTACTAATTAGAGTTTTAGGAATGGAGACAATTTAATATGATGACTCTTCACTAAAAAAGAAACAAGGTCATATAGAAAGTAACAACTCGGCTGAAAAGAAAAAACGGCAAGGGGAAGGAAGCAGAGTCAGCAAGTTGGACTAGCATCTTAAAAAAATAACAAATAATATTAGATAGCCACATATTCATGCAGAATAAAGAGAAGTCCCTATCTTCACACTAGTCATTTCTACAAAACAATCCCATGTTCGATCTCAGAAGGCAATAAAAGTGTCACAGTTAAAAATCCTCATACTTAACCACAAAACGAACTAAGAAGAAATACCTGGTTAACAAGAACAACACGTTGATCATGAAGCTGCTGAATGATCATGTCACAAACTGTAGTTTTTCCAGCTGCAGCCCCTCCAGCAACTCCTGTAAGTCAAAACATTTAAGAGCTACTGAGCTTTTGCCCTCAATGTCAAAAAGTCTCACAGAAGATGCAGGAACAACAGTGATCCAATATCATGATCGTTTTGGAAATGGAAACTGTAATTTGCGATGGAAAAAACCCCCCTTGAAATTTAACTTCACAACATGTTGACACTAATAGATAGCAAGAGGTGCAGAAACAATGATATCAAGGCCGTGGACAATAAGAGGATGTAACACAGCAAGTGCTACTTGAAAATTTCAACTGGAAATATTCTCTCAGCTTTCATGTCATGAGTTGCCCTTTTATTATTTCAGTGAGGGGAATACTAAACATGCCAGTGCATTTAACTGAAATCAATCTATTAATGCACTTTTCACAACTACTCTGTAAGGATGCATAAGAGAGTGTCCTAGGCTAGGACCCAAGTAGACACGCGTACCAATTACAAATGGCTGCATGTGCATGTTTTCAGACTCAGCCATAGAGGTCGACGGCGGCTCCACCACATGTCTCGTCTGCAGCCCATCCATGTGAAATCCGGAAAAGTGAGCCCCTGAGGAGGCCTCTATCATGTCCACAACTGATGGGGAATCCATGTAGGGAAAGAACTGGACTGAAAAACTGACATTTGAGACCCAATGAGTACGGATATCAAAATAGCTGTGCGAATCTCAGCACTGCTCAGTCACTACTCATCCTGCTTCTCTCTTTTTATATGCACAGACAGAATCAAAAAAAAAAAAAAAAAAAAAAATCAAAGCTTGTAGATTCCAAGATAAACTTTTTCAGATCGCATAAAGCAATCGAAATTCGCACAAACGTCTCCATCGACCCTTTAATAACACGAGATTCGATCCCGGAAACACTTTTTTTAAACAGAGTACTTAATTCCCATTATAATACGCCCGCGACACCACGATCAACACAGGTCCAACGAAAACAGCACCCGCCCAAGTCACACCAAGAGGTGACCCACTATCCCAACTCGCCCCGTCCCAAACTTGTAATCTTGTACACGTACATAGATACCTCCGCGGAGGTAGATACGTGAGGAAGTCATCGACCTTTTCAACCCGAGAATAAAAAAAAGGAAGATAAAAAGAAAGAAAAAGAAAAAGGAGGCCCGCTACACCACCGACGTCACGGCCTCCAAAGCGACACGCCGAGTTTCGAATCGGAGACGGAACGACAAAATCAAACGAATCCGCTCCGCCTCCGCATTCGATCGCCCACGTCTCCCCGGAGCCGACGAGAAAAAAAAAAAGCCTCTCGCGGCGGCGCGCCCAATGCCGATCGCCGCGATCGGAGGAACCGCGATCGGGAGGAACCGAATCGGGGCCGGAATCCGGGGGCGAAGGGGGGCCGAGATTCGAGCTCTCACCTTGGCGGCGGAGGAAGGGGCGGGAGATCGGCGGCGGGGACGATCCGGACCGGGGGGTGGGAAATGGCCTTCCGCGCGCGCACAGAAAGAGACGAGATAGATATTTTCTCTCGGATTTTCGGGGAGAGGCGATTCGTCTTTCTTCTTCTTCGTCTTTCCTTTCTCCTCGTTTTCCTCGATTTGTCCTTGAGCTGCGTCGAGAGCGGAGTGTCCCGATGCAGACGATTTGGGATTTTATAGTGGGGGAGGGAGACGTTGGGAGGGGGAGAGAGAGAAATTTCGGAGCGCGGGGGTGGGGCGGAGGTGGCGGAAAAAGGGCCCGGAGTTAGGAGGAAATTACGGAGGGGTGCCACTCGCTCCGATCGGCGAGATTCCTCGTTATTCGTGGGGGCCGGTCGGATGACTGTCACGAGTCATCGCGTCCGTACATGTGGGCTGCGGTGGCGGTGCCGGGGGTGAAAAATCCGATGCGGTTCTTTTGGGTTTTTTCTTTTTTTTTTTTTTTGGTGCCCGGGGGGGGGGCGTGGATCCGATCGGGACACGACTCAGCGATACTGAAATCCACGGTGGCGCCGAATAGGACGTGGGGCCTCCCGGGGCCCCCTCGCTCGGCCTTTGTCGGAGGACGACAGGCTGGATGTCGCGCCGCGGGGTGGGCCCCCACGGCCGCCCCCACTCGAGCGCGCACTTGCCGAGAGGATCGCCCGACATCGAGAAATTCATTAAGTCCCGGACCCGAATCGGCCCTTGGGATCCGGTGGACCCACCCGGAAGCGTACCCGAATCGTATGATCGACGGCTGTGATTTAAATTGTTGGGTGGCTTTTGCATGACCGGGTCGTCGTTTTTTTTTTCTTTTTTGGGACAAATATATTGAAAGCCTTAAAATTTATCAAGAAAATACAATTAAATTTTAAAATTTTCAAAAAGTATAATTAAGTACTAAAACTTGTCACAAAGTGTAATTAAATCCTAAAACTTTAAAAAGTGCAATCAAGTTCTAAAATTTATTAAAATGATTCAATCTAAGTCATTCCATTGATAACATTTTTTGAAAATTTTAAGACTCGGTTGTATTTTGAGATAAGTTTTAGGACTTGATTGAACTTTCGTAATAAGTTTTAGGATTTAATTGCACTTTTTGAAAATTTTAGGACTCAATTGCATTTTCATAATAAGTGTTAGAATTTTTAATGCATTTATTTCTTTTTTTTTTTTTTTTTTGGCCCAAGTTTTCAAGGATCCTCCTAACTTGGAAAATTCGTGAATAATAACTATGGATTGGATTGACGTGAAAATTGTGCGGTGGGCATTGAAATAGCGACCATTGGTCATACTAGGTTTGCTGGATCTCGACGCCTGAATAGGACCGAAACCCAAATATGACTCCAATTGAAAATGTGATTCAGTTCCGTTTTCGGATTTGCTTTTGTTTTCATTTTCAGTAATTTCAAACGTACGCCCCCGTTCGAGCATGAAGTTCCTCTGCTCTCTGCCTAAAATCTTCAGGTCTCTGCGTAAATGGAATTCCAGTGACCCTGCACTCAGCCTGCACTCAGTAAGTAAGCCCACGCCCACCCTATGAAATGAACAAAATAAGGAAAAAAAGGTAGAAATAATTATAAAAAAAAAAAAATGAAAGAAAGAACTTGGGAAGGAGCATTAATTTATTTTCAAGAACTCGAGAGTCCAGCGTGAGGCCATCATCATGGACAAGAAGTGGTTGCCACCCACCGCCGCCACCACCACCGCCGCCACCACCACCAAAGAGAGAATGAGAGAGGGAGAAAGAGGATGGGGTACATGCTTCTTAGAGCGCATACGATATATATATATATATATATGATCGATCCAGAATTATTATTATTTTTTTTATGAACCGGGAACTCACGTACAGTCGACAGCTGACGAAGTAAACCCGAGGTGACGCTAGCGGATGACCCACCACCTCGATCCAAAATTATTTTTCTGTTCTCGAAAACATATTTAGAATATACATTCGTTTAGTAACGTAATTTCATTTTTCTATTTTTTGAATAAATATTTAGTTAAAAAATAGATTTAGAACAAAAATCAAAAGTAAAATTTTATGCTTCTTTATTTCAGAAATATAAATGAAAGATAAAAACTCTTCTTATTACTTGCTCTCACTATTAGCCAACCGTCCACTTGCCATCACTGGAAGCCATTGCTGCCGATCGAAGGTAGTCATTCATTGCTGCCGCCTACCATCCATAACTTGAGAAGACCAAATTTTGTGTCATTATCAAACATGTATTTTTGCGTAGAAACTTGTTTGAAGAATAGGAATAGAAAAATATATTTCTTGAACATAAATTGATTTATGATACAAAACAGTTATCGTTTGTGCCCTTAAGAGACAACGACAAAGTAGGCAATTCATAAAACAAGTAGGGTAACGAGCTTCAATGGATTATTTTTCCCATTACTCGAGCAGAACCAAAGATATCCAAAATTTTCGATTAAATTCAATTTCGATACCTCTAGTAATACTCACTCAGGTACGTTGGGAATGGATTATTTATGGAAGAGATTTCAATATCTTGTGTTTGTAGGTCATGGTCTATTAATGGGTCGAGACAAGAACATTTTAGTTTGATCTCCAACTCAGTATGCTCGAGTCATCCCCTTGATTAGGTCTAGTATGGACTCCTATTGCATTTTCTTGCGAGGTCCTTAAGATCAATCGCCTCTCCACACCATGTCACTTGAGGAAAACCTTCTTCGAAAATTAATATCCGGTATACGAACGACATGATACAAAATTGTGCTAGAGGGCGACGTACTAGTAGACCGTAAACCTGCTTATTTTTTATTAAGAGAAGGAGAAAGCGAGTGCTATCCAATGTCAATTGAAGATCTATCACATTACTTGACAATAAATTTTAATTGTGTTATAGGACTGCTGTTCTGACTTTTTATTTTAAATTTTGACGTGTCATGTGCATCCAAAAGGATGATGGCCGTCTTTTTCGCTACTTCATTTTCTAGTCCTATTGTGCTTTTGATTTTTTCTAACATCACTTCTAAACTTTTGTCCTATTTTTTTGTAAGACATGGTAGTCGAAATCCATATCTGAAACTAATTATTCATATCCCAACCCCTTTAAGAAGATGAGGAATCAAATTCTCCATCTTCCTCTTCCCACATGGAAAGGGTTGTTACTAAAGCCAACCCCTACTTATTTTTTATTAAGAGAAGGAAAAAGTAAGTGCTATCAAATATCTATTAAAGATCTATCACATTAGTTGACAATGAATTTTGATTGTGTCCAACTTTCTATTTCAACTTTGACGTGTCATGTGCATCCGAAAGGATGATGGCTGTCTTTTTCGCTCCATCTTTTTCCATTCCTAGTGTACTTCTAACTTTTTCTAACATCCTAGCGTATCATTTTCAAGAGTTATGTTTAGTATTCATTATTTTTTATTTCAATACCATTTCTCAAACATAATAGGAAAAAAAAATTATGTGGCGCTATTCCATTTCTTCTCTCATCCTATTTTCATCTTAGAGCAATATAAGCATGAGGGATTCCAAACAGTCTTGGGGAACAAAAACCAAACCAAGACCCAGGACTTGTTTACTGTGCCATGAGTTGTAAGATGGCAAAATTATAAAAAAAAAAAAAAAAAACGAGAAATCATTTTCGATCCAACAAAGGATGATGATTGTTAATCTAACAACCCACAGTCGATCACTTTCATTCGACAAGCCCCCAAACCTACTGTTTGGGATTGGCTTTGGCTTTGACATGAAGGAGTGTTAAACATTAGTATTTACATTTTTTTAAGTAGACCAATTTAGCATCCACTTATATAGATTAAAGCAAAAGCCAAAAAGTCGAAAGCCAAAAGCCCAAAATGTAAAAGTAAAATGAAACATTATCTAATTTTAGATGATCTTATCTTAAATAGATTTGATTCACTAATGAAATTCAAAAAATATATATGTATCTTTTAAGAAAATATCAAATATTGTGATTACACGACCTTTTTTTTTTTTTTTCAGGATTACAAAAAGGGTTTGTCGGCATTCGTTGACGAACTACTTACTATTATACTAAAGAAAGAAGTTAAGCACCAAAAGAGAAGTTGCGTTAGGCGCGCTCTCTCTCTCTCTCTCCGTTAAGCATTTTCTTATGGTGGGGCCAGGCAGGTGAAGGGCGGGAAATCAACGTGAAAAACACGATTTATTTTGCTGCAGGAATTCGACTTTTTTTCGAGAAAAAAGCTTTGGGCCCCACCTGACGTCGAATCACATTGACCTCTCACCAAGACTCTAGGTAGGCTGTTGCTGTCCCCACGTATACTCTGGGCTAGGGTTGGTCCGATTGCCCGTTGGATGGGTCCAATTTAGGATTTGGCAACTTCCCTCATTTTCAAAAGATTAAAAAGTACATCATTCCTGTCTGATCGATCGGACATCTAGAATTTATAACTACTTAGAACCAATCAATTTGGTCTAACTAATCCAATTTCCATGCATGCCCCTAATTTGGGCGGCCATAATCGGTCAATGAAGTTATTATATGATGATGCACCACGTACTATATTTGCTAATCGATAAATGTTTGTTGCCTCTTTTATTTTATTTTTTATTTTTCGAAAATTTCATTATATTATGATAACTTGTTAGAATGTCGTGAATTCGAGATTGGTGGTGAAATTATTCTTGGTTAAGATATAGCATCATCAATTTATAAAATTTTTTGTTCCTTAAGCATGCTATAGTAAATTTCCATCTGATGGGATTATGACATATTTGTTGAAAGTGATACATGATCGGGCACATTCGATGACGTTTCAATTAAAATTCGTTATATAGAAATGCTTTCTAATATCTTACAACATACGTGCATCATGTAAATTGATATTAGCTCACATGATTAACTAACATAAATAGATGCGTTGTAAATTGGTGAGAATGGTTAATCTTGATAAGATTCCTTTTTTCTTTTTTTTGTATAAAAGGTCGAAACTATTTATTCAAAAACCCTTAACTCTGTTATTTCATTCATCTTCTGAAGTGTACTTGTGAAAATCTTGCAATGGTATGTAAGGAGATATTTTGGATTGAAGATAATCCTAGAGGTGGAATTAGGTCAAGTTCTATACACTAGTAGCTCGAACTCAACTGTGTCCAACTCAATGACCACTTGAGACGACCTATCTAAGATTAGGGGGGAGATCCTCAGTAGTGGTGACCCTTTCACTCTTCCACGAACTAATACATGTACCAAATGCTCATACGGGAAAGTTTACTCCTGGGTTTGGAACCTGGGGGTTGCTCCGAGAAATCCTTTCTTTCTCATCCACTCAAGGGGGTGTGGATACACCTACGCGGAAATGTTCATACTAAGAAACAATTTGTTGTGGCTAGATCTAATGCCGAGGCAAAATTTTGAGCAATGGCGAATACTATCGGTGAATTACTTTGGCTAGGAGGCTTATTACAGGAGTGAGACTTACTTAATTTTGAGTATTTAAATTTTTGGTCAAGTCAAATTTGAGTTCGAGCTACTTGAGTATTTTGTCAACTTGAGCATGAGCTTATGACAAAGCTAGCATGTGTAAACAAGCTCTTTTTTTTTTTTTTTTTTTTTTTTTTTTTTTTCGGTCAAGTCAAAATTGAGTTTGAGCTACTGAATAGGTCTAGAGTGTGTAAACAAGCTTTCCTTATATATATAAAAAAAAAAATTTATGCTGGAGGAACCGCTTTGGCCGACAGCCACCACGTAAACCCCCAGGTGTCGCTAGCGGGGAAACTACCACCCCGGCGCCACACCTTATATTTTTAAATCTAATAATTAAAAAAAGGGTTAATATCGCTAAAAAATCAAGATAGTACATCTGTGGTAAATTTATTAAGATTAATTTTTTGACTACAGAAACATTAAACCGATACACTTGTGACAAATATATCATCTGTCAACTTCTATTGAATTTTACTGTTAAATTTGGTGATGTGGATGAGGCATGTTGACATGTCAAGCCATGTGGAAATAACTTAATTTTTTTTTCAAAATAATAATAACTTAGATGTTGTTTCTTCAATTACATAATGTTCTCTCTTCATTATGACATAGAAGAAAAAAAAAACCCTAGCGACAAATACGGTTCAGTTCATCTTCTCTGACAAACTCCCTTCTTCGTATCACCACTTCTACCTTGCTTGGTCACAGTTTTGCGTTTGTTAAGGATAACAACGCATGACTTGTTCAAATTTAAAATATTTTGAATTAATCTATTATCATCTCATGCAGTTATCGTAATTATTACCGTAACGAATTAATTCAAAATTCAAAATATTTTAAATTAGTTCATTTATATCTCATGTGGTTACTATAACAGTTAGTAGATAAACTTTGTAAATACAAACGCTATCCTAGATTTAAAGGATAAATGGAACTCACACTTAAACTTAGAGTCTATTTTTTAAATGGTATTAGAGCCCATTAGGATCCTTGGAAATACCTAAGCTATTTCTTCTTTCTCTTCCATTTTTCAACCTCTCCTATTCATGATGTCATCTTTCACTTATACTATAGCTATGCAACAACACCTTAGCCTCAAATTTTCCAACGATAACTTTCTATTATAAAAAATCTAGTTGTTTCCATTGCTTTGCATCTAGTCCTTAATGAGATACCTTGATGGTACCATTATCTATCTCACTCGAGTGATTACCCCCACGAGCTCCACTATTGTTGCACCGTACCTTCCATATGATGAATGGATTTGGAAAAACCAACTTGTTTTTAGTTGAATGATATCTTCTTATTTACCCAATGTCCTATCCTATGTGGTTAGATTAACTACTGTTGCTGATGTTTAGAAGGCTCTACTAATTGCTTTTGGATCTTTATCACATACAAGTGTCCTTCAAGTTCATATGCAACTCCAAAATACATCCGAAAGTAACAAATCTATCTCAACTTATTTCTGCAAGGTAAAGTACATTTCAAATCAATTAATTGTTGCCAATCACCCTCTAGGGTATGAAGAATTAAATGCCATTGTCTTCCGTAGTCTTGGTTTTTTTTTTTTGTGACATTATTACTGCCTTTGCTATAAAATGTGATTCGATAACCTTTCCTAAACTTCATCAATTGCTCCTTAATCATGAACTTCGAATGAAGTCTGCCACGTTGCCTATAAAAGCAAATGTTACCACTTACACTCCTCTATCATCCACATCTACCACTAAGGCCCCATTTGGTTGGGCTTTCTCAAGGGGCTTTGAGCCCATTGGGGAAAATTTTTTATGTTTGGCAAGTGCTTTTGAATGCTCATTTGCCAAATGTGGGCATTCTCAATGTTGAAAGCTGAATGCTGGGGAGGGGATGCTTTGGGCATTGGGCATTCTGGAAATGCAATGCGTCTTCATTGTCTCTCCTCCTTCGTCTTCTTCTCTTCCTTGCCCATCTTCTTCATTGTTCATCTTCTTCTTCTTCCCCACCCATCGGGCTTCTCCAATAGCCGCCACTGCCGCCTGAGGGTCGCGCGTCCCCGATGACCACCGCTTGGGGGTGGCGTGACCTGCGACGTCGCCTGAGGTCCGTCTCCTGGGTTGTGTGGACCTCAGGCGATGCCACGTGAGGTCGCATAGACCTCAGGCGGTGTCGCTTGAGGTCGCACGAACCTCAGGCGGTGTCGCTTGAGGTCGCACGAACCTCAAGCGACGTTACCTGGTGCGTGCGGACACTAGGCGACGCCGCCTGAGGTCACATAGACCCAAGTGGCGTCGCCTGGTTCTGCGCGAACCAGGTGACGCCGCCTAGGTCCGCACGACCTCAGGCCGCCAGATCTGGCAATCCGAAGGCTAGATCTGGCCTCTGCGACCTTAGGCGCTTGAGGTCATGCCTCCAGGCGATGACAACGTTGCCTGAGGTCGCAACCTCACGCGGCCAAATCTGGCCGCTGCTGCGACCTCGGGCGGCTAGCGGCGGCGGATCGGCGCCGGACCGCCGAGATCGGCCACCCAGCAATATTGCCGACTACCGGATTTAATTTTTAGATTAAAAAAATAAAATAAAAGGAAAAGTCCATTACAAATATTAGTTTTGCCAACTGGTATTTATGTTAAAATTGCATTTCAATGCTATTTGAGACTACAATTTACCAAACGGTGCAACATTTCAAAAACCCCTTAACCTCAAAGGTATTTGCATTCTCCCAAGGGCATTCCCCCAAAGCCGAACCAAACGGGCACTTAATCATGACCAAATTTCAATTTCCAACTATCTATCACCAAAAACCCTTAATACCATCGACAAGGCAACCGGCATAATCATAAAAACCCAGGCAATCATTCCAAAAATGGAAAAACTAATGCCAAATTCATCAGAATTATAATCATACGACTGTAAGATGTTATTTCAAATATTCGTAGTCTAACACTAATGCACATCAACCTACTGCTAATATAGTTAGGATTCTTCTTACCCCATTATAGCAAAACTAGTATAACATCCTTGATTCGACCCTTCTTTTGGTTCAAACTAGAAGGCTAAGCTAGATAGGTCAATTTTCTTGAAGAACAAGAGTCAAATGGATTGAATGAGAGTAATGAGTATGGAGGCTTAGGTGTCCCAAGTAATTAATAAAAGAAGATGACTCATAAGCTTAGGTGTATATTCATCATGACAAGCCATGAATGAATTAGGTGAATTACGTGTCCATGTGTCCCTATTAGATTAGGGTCATCACTTCCTCTACTTTGAGACTTGGAAGACAAGTTCTTTCCAACTTTAAATGCTTGATGAATCATTGGCCAAGAAGAATTAATGAGGGATGGTCTTGGGAGACTGTTAGGGGCGCCACCCCTCCTTTATAGACTTGCCATCTTTGGTTTCTTAAGTTTTGACTTTGATTTCTGTTTTCGAAATTGTTGGACTCTCGCAGTTTTCAAATTTTATAGAGCTTTTTGTGGTCCTAATTTGGAGAAACTTTCTTGATAAGAGTCGTTGAAAACATCTTGGTCTACAACATACTTTTATTTCATATTTTTCCAGAGGTGAAATGGTTGGGACAAAGGCCCAATCAATTACTGTATAAAACCTACCCAATATAGTGGAAACGGTAACCAGGTTGCTTTCTCAAATTTTTATAAAATCTTCCATCTCGAATTTGGACATGCTTTCTTCACAAAATAAATGACATCCATATCTACAACATATTAAAATTTCAAAGAGTTTTGTAAAGATTTGGATTTCGAAATGAGTCTCTCTCTAAACATTGAATCTACTTGACGGACAAATTTTTAGATTGTATTCAGTGAATTGCTACTCTTTTCATAGCACAAAATTGGCTAAGTTTCTTTCATGAAAAATGATTTTTGAGGTCTTTTCTATAACATACTAAAGTTTTATAATTTTCGAACCCGTTTGACAAGGTACTCGTGCCGATTTTGGGAATTGCTTGAAACTGTTTTTCACCCCAAGACAAGAGGGTCACACATCCAACTTGGAATGGAAGGGGGCTGCATACCCAATTTGATGAGCAAGCCAATTTAGAGATTTCTTGGCTTGAAGATAAGAATGCATTAAATACTTTTGGACCTTAGTGTGTTAAAGAGAAGAAACTTAGAGAGCAAGTTGGGTAATGTAAACATATCTAAGTCTAATGATTGCATGAAATATTGGTAATTAATGAGAGGTGTATCATACGGTTTAGGTGTCCTTACAATCATTATATGAAATCATTCAATGATAACTCAATCCCTTAAGGGTGCGTTTGGATGGGCATTTAGAAAGCCCATTAAGCCCCCAAAGCCCCTTCAGCCCAAATATGGGTGTTTGGCAACCAATTCTAAAGGAGCTTTCAGCTGAAAGCCGGTACTTGGGAATGCTGAAAGCTGAAGGTTGGTGGAGAATGCTGATTTTCTTTGAATGCCTTCAATTAATGAAAAAATTAAATTGTCGATTTTGGCCTAAAAAATTTATTGAAAACCCATTTTTGTCCATTTTGAAAACAGAAAAAACCCTAGCTCACCCCTCTCTCCTCCCCTTCCCTCCTCCCTTCTCCCCTTCCATCGTTCTCTCCTCCCCTTCTCCCCTTTCGTCGGTCCGTCGCTCTCTCCTCCCTTCTCCCCTTCCGTCGCTCTCTCCTCCCTCGTGATATCGGTTATTGCTCGAGCGATAGAGAGTCCAAGGGAAAGCGGCGAGCTAGAGTGGCAAAGCTTGAGTTGACATCTCGCCCGCGCGCCAGCTCCACCGACGACTCCTTCCAATCGGTACCATCAAGCCGACCGAACTGGTAAGCCCTTCGTCCGTGCCCTATTTCTTCGGTGCAAGGGAGTGATCCGTTGAATTATTCTCAATCCTCGATCCTCCGTGACGCGCGTCCGAAGCTTTTTCACGGTTCGTGCTTCTTCGGTCGTGCTTTCGCTCTGGGACAGGTGGTTTTTTCGTTTGATTGCGTTCTCGATGAGCAGAATCGATGTGGATTGTTCTTGTTTGGAGTGATGGGGGGAGGAACTTGTGCAGAGCTCATTGTTCTGGACACCCTTTTGCTTTTTCTTCTCTTACGTCGGACTCTTGGAGAGAATTCTTGATTTTTGAATGTGAATTTTGGATCTTTTTGTTTCGTTTCGACGTAGAGCTTGTGGGTATACGCGATTTCAGATGGGACGCCTACTGCCGTGGTGGGTATTGGGTTTGTGCTATGTAAAGTCTGTGTTGAGAGAGAAATAGTTTGATGGCTTCAGGATTGAAGTGCTGTGCGCTTAGTAATTTGTACTGCAAAACCAAATTTAGAGTCTGGATGAATGGGTTTCCTTTTCTGTAAAGATTGGTGAGTGTTCAAGCATACCTACATCCATCGGTATGCGAACCTCCACCGCAGCGACAAAAATGTTCCGACATCCTTTCGTTCGAAATATTCACCTTCAATCGTGTTTACTTGTCGGTCAAGCTGGTTTACACATATCAAACCATCTAGCTAGTTCCTTTGGGCATTTCTTAATTCCCCATCCTGCATGTGCTTTGGACAACTAAGCCTTTTTTTGTAGGTGGTTTTAGCCAACTAATTCAATGCCATGAAAAGATTTTAAGTACAACCGGCATGTCTAGTTATCATTTTTCTTTCTTAATTTGTCTGTGTTTGTGTGTGTGTGCCTTTTTGGGGGGGAGATGTCCGGCTTCCATTTTCTTTGATTAGGTATTCAGTTTTCACTTACATGCTTTAACAATTGCAAATGCAACTGAGATCAATCTTGGTCGACTTCTACAGTGGCATTTGTGACTGTGGAGTGCAGACAGTATTTTGGTGTCTAGATGGCTCTTTTGAGGATAGGGCAAGAGATTCACCTGTGGAAGTAATGCGTCGGCTGTGTAGTCGTTTGCCACATTCCCATCGTCTCCTGTATTCTCTCATGCGATCACTTGCTTGAAGCTTCTCTTTGAAATGCTTGGTTTGTTGCTTTCTTTTGATTTGTCCTTTCAAGAAACAAAAGCAATATTGTTGCCATTATACGAGTCTCATTTTTCTCCTCCTTTTTGCATTTGGTGTTGCTCTAAGGTTGTAAGCTATGGTTGAGGTCTGCCTTATCTCCAAGCATCATGCGAAGCACACTTGTTGGGCAGTGTTTCCATTCTCGTAATGAAAAAATTCATAAGGATATCTTTGAACTCTTCCAGCCACTTTTGCGGGCATGCATTTATCTCTGTCCTTCAATTACTTCTTTTACTTTCAAGTGCTGATGTCTCGTGATGGGTAAATTTTGACTTCTCCAGTCTCTTGAAGCTTGGCAAGATGGCGAGCTTGAGAAGCAAAGAAGGAATTTTCTTTATTTTCTCCTCCATCAAGTGCCGCTTAGCAGCAACTTCAAGGTGTTCTTACTAGACAAAAGTTCGCTAGGTACATATTCTCTTGTGAGTTCGTAGTTTTATCGGTGCACTTGTTTGGTTTATCTAATGGGCTGATCTTTCTTGTTACTTATTCAATCTCGTGTTTTCAGATAGCTTTTCTTATCATACACAGAGGTTACAAGATGAATCCACCTTCTCCCCCTTTTGAATGTTCACATATGTGGTACGGCTACATCTACTCTATATCTCGTGCCTTTTTGTATTGATTTTCTTATGAATTTTGCTCTATGCACATTAAGGGAAAATAATGAGGGCTGCATCTTGAGGGATGATTGCCCCTCAAGTTTAGGCATTCTTACCTGAGAGTGAGCTTTTATTTCACAAATGATCGTTTATTAGATTCAAATATTTCATCATGGAGGTGTATTGGCTTTACTCATCCCTCTTTTTCTTTCCCCATGAACTCTATCTATTGTGAATGGAACTTTAGTGTCCAATTTCAGAATTTAGAATTTTTGACATGTACAAGGAAGAAGGATAATATTGCTCATTTCTGAAAATACTGAACTGGACAGGGGTCCCTCTCTTGTGTCTTCCTTGAAGGATTCTTCTCTTCATCCTTCTTTGCAGCAACCTGCCCTTGATCTCATTCAAACTATCTTGATCTCTGATGCTGCTGCCTTAATATCATCAGCCTTAAGTTCTCACACACGCCCAAGTATTGGTAGAGGTGCCATCAAGTTGAATGATGATGAAGATGATGATTGGCCAGCATTTCTTCCATATGGTGTGGAGGAGGAGGATTTTGGTGTGTGGGGTGCTTTCAGTTCACAAAATATGGTTGTTTCTCGAGAATATAGAGGATGGATGTGCATCCCCATGTTATGGACTGATGTTTTGGTTGAAATTGATCCCAATGTTCTTCCATTGTCATTTACCAAGGCTGTCTTTTGGGCCAGATCTCGCTTGTTGTTTGTCGAACCTAATCTTAGTGGGGAAAAAATATCTTCCAATTCAATCTTGAATTTTGTCATTTGCTGCGGAAATGTCATCTGCATTTGGATGGAAGGTTCCTACTGGCTCTAATTCGTTGTTATTTATGTCCACGAGCTCAAGCACACATGCCGATATGTCCATGAGCTTAAAGTTCATCCAATGAGTCCAAAATCTAGAACAATTGAAAGTCCAACACAAATGGACGCACCAAAGGCAAAATGATAAACCAGGCTAAGCTAAAAACATGTTGGCTGGCAAGTAAATAGGGACACTAGTCACCGACTTGGAGATGTATCAGGCACGATCAGGGCAATGCCTTTCTTTGAAGTGGCACATTGAGCTTCGGATTTCACAATGGAATTTTCGCACAACCAATATAGCAAATACACTAAATCAATATAATTTTGTTATTTGAAATATTATATACAACTGATTCTAATGATGTAAGTGAGGAGAGTAATGCTTCAAATGATGATGTAGTATCGATATGGCACATTTACGTAATGAAATAGCTATGAATTTAGGAAATAATTAAGGATATTTGTAATTTTTAAGGATAATGCGCTTCTTTTTCAAAGGATATGTTATCATGTTTTTATTGTAATGAAAGTATTTTTCATGTAATTGAGAAAGAGAGCACGTAAATTTTTTCCATTTGATTTTTTTAGCAAAAAAAAAAAAAAGAAATTTTAATTTTAGTAAAATTATTTACACAACATTCTTAACATTGTTGTCAAATATAAATTAAAAAAGTCACAAACATTATTTTTTAAAATTTTAAACAAATTAAAATTAAAATATTTAAATTAATCATCAAAGGGGCTTTGCAAATGTGTTTTCTACCAAACAACATTTCTCTCAAAGTTGCTTTTCAAAGCAAAATTTACTAAACAGTCTTTGCATTTCCTCCAAGTAGCTTTGGACTTTCAACATTTGCATTGGATTCAAAGCCCCTTGCAAATGCTGAACCAAACGCACCCTAAGTAGACCAATGGAAAGAGGAGCAAGTGTCTCCCCTAGGAATTAGACTTGCCACCCATCTCTTTAGCTCGCCATTTCATCATCCTAGGTTGTCCACTTGGAGAAATGTGATTGGTCCACTTGGAAGGGAAATTATGAGGGGTTTGCTTATAAATAGCGGCATTGCCCCCTTTAATTTCACACCACACACACCAAGCCATCTCTTCTCCCTCACTTATTCTCTCTTTTTCTCTCACACACTCTTATTGTCACCCCTCTCTCTCTCGGTCTTGATTGCTCACCGCCTTACAAGACGGCTCTCTCTTAGTAAAGCCACCTATAGTTTATTGAGGTTAATCAAAGGTAAGTAGAATCTCTGACTCTTGGCTAGGGCGATAGCCTACGTCTTTGAATTTAGTGGTGTGCTAACCCATGTAAGCCGTGTGTATATGGTAATATCCTTTTATATGGTTTGCTCATGTTTGCATGCTTCAATGTGTTCACTCTCCACGATGAGGTCAAGATTCACTCGGCTTGAAATCACCATTAAATCACGATGGCCTAAGCCGCAAGGCTTTAGATAAGCATTAAAGCGTGCCGGTTCCACGTCTCACTTGGTGCAAACATCAGTTTAGGCATGCGGCTCAAGTCACAAACCGAGAATCGTGCCCGGCTTAGCATATAATGTAATGTTAAGAGTCATGGCACACTTTCTTGAATGAGCATGCTTTCGGGCCATGTATTAGTGGACTAAGAAGAAAAGTAAGAATCGACTTGTGTAATGTACTTTTATGATACACTTAAAGAGGAAAAAATGCCTATTGCCATATAATGTTGGTGGCAATACCTTGTTCATTAAACACGATACCCTAGTTGAGCTAGGATGCATCAATTTGAATCT
Organism: Eucalyptus erythrocorys; assembly: GCA_014182555.1. NCBI lineage: Eukaryota > Viridiplantae > Streptophyta > Magnoliopsida > Myrtales > Myrtaceae > Eucalyptus > Eucalyptus erythrocorys. Next base: position 31,794,454 of record CM024602.1, read on the forward strand.
GGATGCCTCGGGTAAGTTAGCCCTAGGATGCCTTGGCTGAGCTAGGATGCTTGGGTTGAGCTCGGATGCCTTGGTGAGCTAGTGTTAGGATACCTCGGTTGAGCCGAAATACTCTGATTGAGCCGAGAAGCTCAGCATGAAGCTAGATTCCTTGGTCGAGTTGAAAGGGCCTAGTCAAGCCAAGACGACGATAAAAGAATCATGTTATGAGTACTGATATATGCATAAGCATGATATATTGGTGTGTTCATTGATATGCTAAAGGTAAGCACGCATTGAAAAATGCGATAATGGACATCCACATGTAGTCGAGGTGTAGCAATAAGTTTGTCATTGATTTGCCATAAACATTGTATTGCGAGTGTTATACTTGCTAGATTTTGATGATGAGATGTCCTCCTAGTAGAGAATTAAATGTCTTACTTACTGAGTCTATGATTTACCCCGTTATTTTTCAGAATTGTAGGTATAGAGGAGTTGTAATTTCGATAGAGGAGCTAAGGTTTACCTTGGCCTTTTTTAGTATAAAGCATGTAGTGGCTGTAAATATAACGGTCCATGACAAAAGGGCTTGTAAATGTAACTGATGTAATTATGTGTTTGCAAATTATTATTTTCTTCGCTACTCGTTGTTGTTTGAGTGCTATATGTACGCTTCCGCATGTGTTTAAATTGAAGATTAAAAAGAAATGGGACAGTGATGCGCTTGGGACGTCGTGAAATATAACCCTTGTAGCTCGAGACCCTGATGATGGAGTTGGGGTCGTGACAACTAGTTTCCAAATTCTATAGCTACTCACCATGTGATGCTTGATTTTATCAATTTATAGATTTCTACACCACATAATGGTAACGGATCTCTTCGTGTAAGTAATGGAGCATGTTTAAACATTATTAATGTTGGTTCTTCCTATTAACAAGTCTTTTAATTTTTCAAATATCCTTCACATTCCTACCATTAAACAAAATTTGTTTTTCGTATACAATTTTACACGTGATAACAATTACTTCTTTGATCCATTTCACTTTGTTGTGAATGATTTGCAAATCAATACTACTACTCCAAGGTTCATTTAAGGATGAACTATACTAGCTGTCGGGTTCTTATACCATGTCTCCATCCACCAACACCATCTCATTTGATACTTCCGCCACTATCGCACCTAGTATGCTTGTATGGGTCATCACCAACAAAGCAAATTTGCTTTGTGATTCATTTAAATAATTGCCATGTTCTACAATTGATTTCAATAAATGTGCTTCCCATTTGCTAAGAAAATCTCATAAAACACTCATATCCCCATTCATAGCATTAGTAAAGCACCTCTCGATTCAATTTTTACTAATGTATAGGAACTCGCTCCAATTAATTATGTTTTTAGTTATGAGTATTTTGTTTTGTTTGTTGATAATTTTTCAAAATATCTTGGTACTATCTTATTCAAAATCGGTTTATAGTTCATTCCACTTTCCAAAAATTTAGGACTATGGTTGAGAAATAATTTGAAAAATCCATCAAAGTGGTACAATTTGATTGGGGTGGGGAATATAGACCCTAAATAAAACTTTCTCATAAGATGGAATTCTTGAGTAATTTTTTTTCCAAAATATTGAATTCTCTATCGTGTAACATGTCTATGTACTCACGAGTAGAACAGAGTAGCTGAGCGAAAAATTCTCCTTATTGTTGATATCGTCCTTACATTATTGGCCCATGCATCTCTTCCTCGAAAGTATTGGTCTTACACTTTTAAAACCATAATTTATCTTATTAAGAGATTACCTACAACACTCTCTAATAATAACTCACATTTTCAAATGCTTTTCCATCAACAAATGGATTACAAGTTTTTCAAAATATTTGGTTATGTTATTTTCCCTTTATTAAGGCCATATGATTTGTATAAATTTTCACTCCATTCTACTCAATGTGAGGTCTTAGGATATAGTACATTGCATGTTGGTTACTATTGTTTAGATTACAAAATTGGATGCGTGTATATTGCAAGACATGCTAATTTTATCGAAAATATTTTTCTATTTGTCGCACTTGGTTCACACCTATATGAAATACCTCACTATCACATCCTTGGCTGATGATCTCCATGGTTGGTGTGTCCTTCCATGCAAACCATAGTGTTAATGGTAATATCCTATTTTTTTCCCTACCCTTTAACACCTCCTCACCCACCTTTAAAAAATCATCATCAACATTATTAAATGCTAACACTAATACTAGTTCAACATCTAACACCTTGGTTTCTAGTCCGTCTAATGTTGGTATAAGTTCTATTCAAACTCTTTTAGATGCCTCATTATAGCAAGCTGTTGTGATACCTCCACGACCATTTTATCAAAAACTAAGGACCCATTCAACGCAGTTGCATTAAAATCTAAAGCCCAACATTAAATATTCATTGCTAGATATGGACTCAAAATAGGCTCTAAGGAAGAGTCATGGTGCTTCGTAGAAGCTTATAAACATGAAAAATGAAGGGACACGATGCTCCAAGAATTTAATGATTTGTTGCGTAATGGCATATGAGTTTTGGTTCCATTGAATTCCAAAACAAATGTCGTGGGCTCTAAATAGGTTTATGGAGTCAAGACACATCCAAATGATTCGATAGACTGGCTTAGTGGCCAAGGGCTATAATTAGCAGGAAGATATCGACTATACGTAAATATTTAGTCTTGTTGTTAAAGCAACCACCATTCGTGTAGTTATTTTATTGATTATGACAAAGAACTAGAAATTCTGGCAGTTGGATGTTAGCAACATATTTTTAAATGGTAACTTGATTGAAGAAGTCTACATGGCCTACCCTTAGGGCTTCATAGTTAAAGAAATGCCAAACCATATATGCAAGCTACAAAAATCCTTATATGGATTATACATATTAAAGCAAGCACCGCGAGCTGGGTTCCACTGATTGAGAATCTTTTTAAAATTATTGGGATTTACTAGATAAAAAATTGATATTTCCCTCTTTCTATGACATCGGCCTAATTTCTCCATTTACATGCTAATCTTTCTTGATGACATTATTGTTACAAAGTCCAATCCAACATTTATTCAAAACACTGTCAATTGCTTAAAAAAGGAGTTATTCATATGGGACATGGGCAAACTTAATTACTTCCTAAGAATTTATGTGCTCGAGCATCCAATAGAAATCCTCCTGTTACAACAAAAGTATGTTATAGGTCTCCTCTATTGAATCAATATGGACAGTGTTAAATTAGTTTAGATGTCTATGGCTACAAATACCAATTTAATTAATTAGGGTAATCCACTTAAAGATGTTAATTTATACGGGAGCACTATATGAGCTCTTCAATTTGCCACCCTGACTCAGCAAGGCATCTCTTATATGGTAAACAAAGTTTACTGATTCATGAAAGACCACCAGAAGACCATTGAAGTGTAGTGAAATGAATCCTACAGTACTTAAAAAAAAACTATTTTGCCTGAATTACTCCTTAGTTGCCAATTTACTATAGAACTTCATGCATATAGTGATGCAAATTGAGCCGATTGCCCCATTGATACATGCTCAATTGGAGCTTATGCAATCTATATGGGTCAAAGTTTGGTTTCTTGGTTAGCCAAAAAGTAGCATAGTATTGCATATTCCTCAATTGAATATGAGTATTAAGCATTGGCAAACACCGCGACAGAAGTGGTAAGGCTACAATCACTATTAAAGGAATTGAACATCTCTCAATTAAAAGCCCTTATGCTTTGGTGCAACGACCTGTGGGTAATATATGTTACGATGAATCCACTTTTTCATGCTAGAACAAAGCATATCGAGATAGACTTTCACTTCGTTCGTCATTTAGTGTAACAACACAAACTTGAGGTTCGATTCATATCTACACGTGATGAAATAACGGATATCTGTACCAAGCCTCTTTCATGATATAGCCATGTTATGTTGAAATCCAAATATAAGATCATTCAAAAGACCACTTTCAGCTTGTGGGGGCTATTAAGATTCAAATTCAAAATATTCAATGTAGTCATTGAACTTTACCTCAACGTGCAATTATTCAATATAGTCTATGAAATTTTAGTGCATGTTCAATTTAGTTTTCGGACCGCATAAAAATATTCAATATGTTCTTCCATTAATTCAATTTCAAAGACAACATTGAATATTTTCATACAATTCAAGAATTAAATTAAATGTGTATAAAAAATTTAGAGATCATATTGAATAAATTAAAAATTCTTGAGTTAGGCTAAATTTCAAGAATCAAATTAAATTAATTGGGCCAAAGCTCATGTATCGTCATTTACGTCTACATGACTTAATTAAAATTGGGCCCGGCGGTGGCCGGGGTTCCTTAACTGAAGCGGAGCCGCTGTAATAATCCAACTTTTTGTATTCTTCATCTTCTTATCCTGGGTCTGCTTGATTCCTCTGCAAATTTGAACGAAAATGGCGGTTTTCCCGGGAAATCTCTCCCTCAGGATGACACTTCGGCTTCAGAGCAGGGCCCTCTCCATCCCATGGTGAGTGATTTCTCCTTAATCGACCTGAATTTCATAGGATATCGTTCTAAGGCTGCTTCAACGATAGGATTTTGAGGGTTTTTTTTCTTTTTTTCATTTTTGTTTTTTGATTGGGTTTCTAGGGTTATGAAGAGTGGCGCAATCCAGTGTTTGGGAAGGAGGGACCTTGGTTCTTCCGTTCCTGTCAGGTACGTTCCCAAAGTGCCTTTGAAAATGGACAAGGCTGACAAGCATGAGAAGCCTGAAACTCCACCAGCCAAGAGTCCGGAGATAAGTGAAGCTCGGAGCATGTCAAATGCTGATGTGAGGAGGTCTCGGGTTTATCGCAGAGGTCAAGGAGAAGCAGTCGCAAATGGTTTAGTGTGTGCGGAGATTCGGAGCCCTGTAAACAAGCAGATGCCAGTTGTCAATGTTACTGATGCTACGCCCGGTAGGAATTTGATCAAATTATATTTGGATGTGATGTTGAGGTTATGAGATTGTGCTTAGTATATGGTTTTCTTGAGGATAGTGTAATGGGCTTGAATGGTTAATTGTATCTTGGTACGATCCTCTCCATTTCTTCTGTTGATGAAAATCGGGGTTTGAATTTGCAGGGATTAAAAATTGAATTGTAGTATTGGGTCTTCTTAGTTTTACTTGTAGTTAGTTTTCTATATATTTCCTTCTAAGCTGTTGCAGCTCTTGCTGCATGTCTGTGCCATGCTTGTATGAGCTGTGCCTACCAAGTACGATGGCACATCTGTGAGAGCTCAGGTGCATCTGTGCTTGTGTGCTTGCTTTTTAGGTGTGTCGTGTATGATTTTTCAAAATGAGTAGGTACACTGTTACAATGAGCATCAGCTCTCGTGTTACATCATTACATCTGTTTTCTTAACAAGTTTTGCAGGATTTAATGTAGCAGTACTTGATTGTAGGGTTGGGGCAAGAAACCATTGAGGATATCATTGAGACCAATGATGACTTTATTGAAGGAATAGAAGCAGATGCTGATGAGATTGAAGTTCATCAAGGGGATAACAGTAACGTTGGCAGTGAGCTAAGAGGTGGCAAATCTAGAAAAGATGCCGAAGATTTGGCCTTTAAATTGCTGGCTACCAGGTTTTGATTATATCTTATGTTACTTATGAATAGATTTGTACCTTCAAATCATTGTAAATTCCAGTCTCAGTTGTTGCGGCAGTAGTAAGTCGCAAGCTAACTGTTAGGCTGGCTAGGCTGTAGGGCCAATTGTCAATTTCCAGGCTAATGAACTGAAGAGATGAGACAGGAAATTATATAAATCCATCTTGGCTACTCAAAGCATTGCTACCAAATTGTCAATTTTTCTCCCATAAGTAAAATGACAGGAGAGTGGTTTCCCCACTCCAACTTGATGTCCAAGGTTCAAATCCATGACCTCTTCCTGTTTAGAGAAGGCAGATGCCACTAAGGGAACTGGCTTTGGGCTTTCGTATGATTGTTGAGAATGCTCTGAGTATGATCAACTCCCTTTAGTACATCACTGCCACTGACATTTCTGACTTTGAAAAAAATGACCAAAGGAAGTTTAAAAAAAAAAAAAAAAGAAAAACATTTCTTTAGTTAACTTCTAAGTGATGGCAGGAGTATCTCCTCACGGCTTATGCCACAGAAAAAATTTAGAGGTTTTAGTTTTAATTCCAGGCTCTGGCTACAGGGCATATACAGCAGTGGCAATGACAAAGAAATTGCAAGGGAAGAGATTTCCTCCTGCTATTGTTGAAGCTGTGGTGAATGATTTCAAGAGCAGGTTAGTAAATGAAAAGCAAGAGAGCATGCCCATTGAGGGACTAGCCACATTTTGTTTTCTACAAGTACATTTTTTTTAGCTTTTCCTTTTTTGGTTTGGGGCCTAGTGGGGGTAGGGGGATGGGACACTGTCGTAAGGTAGTTCTGGTATAATATATGAACATGTACTCATCAATAATTTATTTCCATTTTGGGATTATTTAGAATCATACTGATTACAAATGCAGGAACAAAATCTGAAAGAACAAAGAAGTCTCCCCGTCAATTTGTTTTCCAAACAGGACCTTTATTGTCCAATTAGGTCTCCAGTCAAGTTGTACTAATTTAGAAATTCTAGAAGTTGATTGATTGCGGTATGATGCATCTCTGCTTCTCGGCTGGCAAAAAACTGGAGCATTCAGTGAGAGCAACTGCATTTTCATTATTGATATTTTTGTGTCGCATTTCCATTAAGTATATCTCTTTATTCTGTCGTGGTAGATTTTAATAAAAAGCAAGCATCATCATGTCCTTTTTGATCGATGTGCATTCATCATTGATGATATGGCATGGTTTATCCTCAGAGTGAAAACTTGGGATGATTTGTCAGTAAGTTGTCTATGTTGAAGTCGGGACATTTCTTCCTTGGAGGAGAGTGCAGCCAATTTTGAGCATTTTACTATGGTCCTTAGATGCATCACAATAGCTGACATAAAGCTATAACTTTGGCATAACCAAATATATTTATATTAGATAAAGATCCATATTTTTGCTTCCCACTATATTCATGTACAATTACACTCAAGTGAGATCTGCATTTAACATGGTTTGGCATTTCTTTTGCCTTTCAATCTATTGTAGAGGGTTCATCAATGATGGTCTTTATGCTGAGACATATTCGCGATCTAGATGGTCTTCATCCTGCTGGGGTCCTAGGAGAATAAAGCAAGTATGTAGACTGCGTGCATCTTTCAATTGTTCCTTTCTTTTGTGCAGTTTTGCATACAAGATCATGAGTCAAATTCTTTAAATGATGCTATTTGTGCCAGTGTTGCCTATATTTTCTTTCTTTCTTATTTTCCTTTTATATTATTTAACAGCTTTTTACCAACCTGATTGTTTTGTTGGCTTGCCCTTGAGTTTTAGTTATTGATGCTAGGCTTTTGGAGTACAAAAGTTTTAGGTGAAATCACACTGGCAGTCCCTCTAAACTTTGCCCAAAATTCAAAACCGTCCTACTTTTTGAAATGTTCCACACTTTATTCCTTCTGTTATACTTTTTCTATTGCCAATCGATTTTTGCTGATACAGACTATCGAATTGTTGACATGGACTGTAGGATTACATGTCTTGTTAAAATACACTCAATTTTTATGTGGCGGTAAAAAATTAAAAAGTTAACAAACCCTAACCTTAAATCATCCACATCCAAGCACTCCCCACTATTGGCTGCCGGCCTTCCCCACCCTGGCCATTGCCCCTGCAGCCTGGACAACCTCACTGATGTTGATGGCACTGATCATTGCTGTTCTGCTCGGATCTGGTGGTCATGATCATGAGCTCGAGCTCAAGTGGCCATGGATGCTGCGAGCTCGAGCTTGAGTAGCCATAGCTGCCTGGAGCTTGAGCCGATCGCAGCAATGGACGCTGTGAAGTCAAGTTGTGGCCATGGATGGCATGAGCTCAAGCAGATTGTGGTCATGGATGCCATGAGTTTGAGTGGCAAGTCGCCATGGATGGTGTGAGTTCAAGCTGAAGTGGATTGCAGCCCTAGATGCCATAACCAATGGCCATGATGGTGCAAGCTCGAGCTTGAGTGGCCATTGATGTGGCAAGATCGAGCTCAAGCCATGGATGCTGTGAGCTTGAGCTGATCGCAGCTGTGGACAATGAGCAGCCCCAGTTTCCATGAGCTCGAGGACAAGTGACCATGGATTTCACAAGCTTGAGCTCAAGCGGTCATGGCCATGAGGGGAGAAGGGGGGGGTCAGGTTTGTTTCTTTTTAAAAAAAGTCCACAAAAGTCAATATTTAGTGGCATCAAGTCCATGTCAGCAAATTCCGTCACTAGACTGACTCAAGGACCGCCATGGACACTTTTTCAAAAATAGAGGTACATTTTGAACCAAAATAGTAGAAAGACGGTTTTAAGGTTTGGGCAAAAAGTTGAGGAACTACTGGTGTCTTTTCACCTATTTTTACCATCCATGAGTTCTTGCTTTTAACAAATCTATGTTTAGAAGATCTGCATACGTATGCAGGAGCTTCATTAGTTTGTCATACATGATGTATTGAGAAAGCCAGCAAATTGTGCACATTTGTTTGTTTTCCTGTATGATGGTAAAATTTTGATGCATTGTGGTTGCTGGATCAGGAACTGTTCAAGAAGGGAGTCAGCAAATTTGATGCTGAGAAAGCCGTAAAACTGGTTTTTGAGGAGTGTGATTCTAGCACTGAGCAAGAGTCAAGACTCGGTCTTTCAAAGGTGGCACTGGATCACTTATTTTCTCAGGCCTCAAAGCAGTGGCTCCGAAGTGGGGGTGTGCCTATTGATACGCGGAAATCAAGGATTGTCAGGTGGCTTCAGTACCGTGGGTTCAATTGGGGTGTTATAAGCGTCATCCTAAAAAAATTAGAATCCCAGGCTTCTTTGGAGAAGAAATAAAATGAACCTTCTGGTGCAATTGTTTCTAGAAGGATCAGCATCTGTTTTGGTGGACGTTGATTTCGCAATAGTCCTCCGCTGCCCTAAAAATAATGTCGTTGGCATCATCTTAAATTTTGGAGGGTGCAATGCAGTTCACCTACATGAATTACTGGTCGTGCAATGGGACTGCTAAAGGAGTCACTCAAGCTGTTCATTCTGCCAATGTTGCATCACAAAGCCAAGGCTTCCTCTTGTTTCAGTAAATAACATAACCGTGCAAGCCTCGTTACAAACACAGGTGATGTTGTCCACTTGGGGAAGCTTAACCGGATGTTACTAAACATATTTGAGTTGTCCACTTGGAAAGCTTAATGGGATGTTACTAACCATATCTGAATGAGTAGGTTTTTTTCTCTCCTCATTTAATGTTCTGTATTTTAAGTTCGTCGATTTGCAGTTGTAGAAATCACTGTATCTTTGTTTATCTTGGACATTTTGCAATGTCTACACAAGATCCCTCTCCAGTGAGCATGGACTTCTAGTCTTTTTCTTTTTCTTTTTTTTCTCAGGAAACTCATTCCTGTGTAAATTTGTGATGTATCAGATACCTACAGGAGTCCAGAAAATTCAATGATCTCGGCCACCCTAATTTTTGCTCATTGATTTCTTCCGAAGTTAGTTTTCAAATTCCTCCGAGAGCATGTGACGAAAATTGGAGAGTACAAATCCCGGAAGTCGGTATTGACAAGTTCTCAGGACCTTTAGCCATGAAAAGTCTGTCTCTGTGCAGCACATGGACACGTGACTTAAGAAATTTGGGACCATGTGAGCAAGGCTGGAATGTCTGCAGAGAGAGAGCGAGAGAGAGAGAGGGAGAGGGAGAGAGAGCACGTATTCCATTGATTATAAGTTGCGTGATCCAAGAACACCAATCATAAGCTCAAGTACACCAAGACAAGGCAACCCTAGAGATAGCTTACTTTATTACAAAACCTTAGAAGTTCCTTCTTATTTCCTGATTGATGATCCTTGGTATACTGCCTGGAATGTAAAACTACCACAATATGTCGGATACTTAAACCTAGAGTAACATCGAATCACGAAAATACAGCAGCTGTACATATTCTCCCGCACGACACGACCCATGACCCGGGATTAGCAGATAATTGAACCCTGACTAATTTCCTGTTACACTGAATCATCAGAGTAAGCGAATGAGCAGTTTGAAGATTCTTGTGAGACAACATGCCTCAAAGGAGGCGATGAGCGAGCAACTAATAGACCTCCTTTCTTCGCATCGGATCCTGGCCGTATGAGCTCTACACGTCGAATTGCCTTCAGCAGAGTAACGACATCTTTCATCAGCAAACGATCATCGGTCTTGGTATTTACACACATTAAAGATGTAGACAGTGTCTGCAGCATTTCGTGCGAAACCGGGTCAGGCCTTCCTCTAAGCTTTGGATCAAGAACATCCACCGGGTCTCCCTTCCTTGCTACGTGGCCCTGAACCCATTGCACCAAGTGAGCTCCCCCCAAGCAATGAAGGATCCAGTGGGTGCCTTCCAGTGAATACCTCGAGAAGAACCACTGCGAAGCTATAGAAGAGTCGGATGCTTGGTGTAAAGCTCGCTTAGAAGCTTGTTTTGTAAAGCTTGTTCAAGTCTAGCATATATTGATTTTTTTTTTTTTTTTGGATGATTGTGATATAGAACATGCCTTTGGACCTCTACTCTCTAGTGTGGATTGTGCCTTTTTAGGCTATTTTGCTGGTTGGATGTCTAGTGTAAAGGTTATTATGTAAAGTTTGTTGAAGTCTAGTGTGAAGGCTATTTTGTAAAGCTTTTTCAAATATGTTCATTCTTGGTTTTAGTTTCATTCTCTCCATTTTGTGTAGATGATGTTAGTGCATTTTGATGATGAATCTGATCGACTGCATATGGCTTGTACGCCAGAGGGCTCTCTCTGTTACGATATGTGCACCTTAAGTCTTCTTTTATATTTAGAAAGGCATATTGCTTTTGGCTCGTTATGTAAAATAGTGCTTCATTTGTATATCTGCACATGCAATATGTCCATCTTTCATCTGCGCATGCAAAATGTCCATACTTTAGTAGGCATCATCCCCAGCACAAGAACGAAAAGCGCATTTGGTAGGCTTCCATTAGTCTTCTAATAATGATTCCAACAGAAATAAGAAAAAAAATTCAAGTTTTAATGATATAAAGGCAATGTTAGAATAATATGTAAAATAAAACTCGATCAAATTTGAGAAAATTGAAGAAGGGTAAATATATTACATGTATATCATTTTAAGGTTTTTGATAATTGAAAAAAATTAGCTTGAAGTAACTAAGTCACAAATATACCAATTTGGAATAAATTTGTGATGGATGTATCGGTTTGGAATAAATTTGTCACATGTGTATCAATTTGAAATAAATTTATCATATATGTATCAATTTATAGTTGTTAGTGGCATTTAAACTTATCTTATATATATATATATATATATATATATATATATATATTTTATATAACCCATTTAATGGTCACTTCAATTTTGAATACCCTCGCTTAAATAGGTTAAATGGTTTAAAAGCTTCTTTAAGTGGGTCTAAATAGGCTAAGTTTAGAACCCAATTAAGTTTAGAACCCAGTTCAATCCAAAGCTCACATGCACTATTTCTCCCTCTTCAACCTTGTAAAAATATTTTCTAGAAAACTTGAAATTATAATTATTTTTTATTTTTATTTTTTTTTTTTTCTTCTTCCTTCTTCCACCTTCTTAGTTGGCAACCAGCTAGGCAATGGAGGAGCTTGAGGGAGGCTAGTGGATCTCAAGCTCGCCAGACATCGGCGAGGCCTCGAGCTTGTCGAATCTAGCAAGGCTCCATCTCACTGGCCTGTGGCGAGACTCAAGCTCATTTGTAGCTGGTCATCAGCCATGGGCTGTCATTGTGGCTGGTGACCTACGACGGCTAGAAGAAGAATGAAAGAAAAAATAAAATTACAAATAATTTAAAATTCAATTTTTTAAAAAGAAAAACAATAAATATTAAATTTCAATTTATTTTTAGATTTAAGGTCAACACTATAAAATATTGTTATTTTGTTAGAAAACATTTTCTTAGAAACAAAAGGAGCCTCAATATAAAAAAAATAATACAAATTGTCCACTAAATTTGAATTACATGAAAATGCTTTATTAATATCATTTTTCTCGGGAAAAGACCACCAAGAATCTCAAATTTTGTCCAAAATGACAAATTTACCTTAATTTTTTTTGTGACATGAAAAACCACAAACTTTGCCAACATATAATATATTCTCTAAACTTTTAATTTGTTTAATATACGTCATAAAATTTTAATGCATGTTCAAATTAGTTTTCGGACCGTATAAAAATATTCAATGTTCAATTAATTCAAATTCAAAGATAATATTGAATATTTATATACAATTCAAAAATTAAATTGAATGTGCATCGAAAATTGAAGGACCATACTGAAAAAATTGAAAGCTGTCGAGTTAGGTTAAATTTCAAGGATCAAATTGAATTAATTGGACCAAAGTTCACATATCGATCATTTACGTCTATACGATTTCATCGAACTTAATTGGGCCTGGCGGTGGCCCGGGGTCTCTTAACGGAAGCGAAGCCGCTGTAATCATCCAACTTTTTGTATTCTTCATCTTCTTATTCTGGGTCTGCTTGATTCCTCTGCAAATTTGAACGAAAATGGCGGTTTTCCCTGGAAATCTCTCCCTCAAGATGACACTTCAGCTTCAGAGCAGGGTCCTCTCCTTCCCATGGTGAGTGATTTCTCCTTAATCGACCCGAATTTCATAGGATATCGTTCTAAGGCTGAGTCAACAAGGTGCAATCCAGTGTTTGGGAAGGAGGGACCTTGGTCCTTCCGTTCCTGTCAGGTACGTTCCCAAAGTAACTTCGAAAGGGGACAAGGCTGACAAGCATGAGAAACCTGAAACTCCACCAGCCAAGAGTCCAGAGATAAGTGAAGCTCGAAGCATGTCAAATGCTGATGCGATGAGGTCTCAGGATTATCGTGAAGGTAAAGGAGAAGCGATTGTAAATGGTTTAGTGTGTGTGGAGATTCGGAGTCCTGTGGACAAGCGAATGCCAGTCGTCGATGTTATCGATGCTACGCCCGGTAGGAATGGATTGAATTATATTTGGATGTGATGTTGAGGTTATAAGATTGTGCTTAATATGCAGTTCTCTCGAGGATAGTGTAATGGGCATGAAGGGTTATTTCTATCTTGGTGTGATCCTCTCCATTTCTTCTGTTGATGAAAATCGGGGTTTGAATTTGCAGGGATTAAAAATTGAATTGTGTTATTGTGTCTTCTTAGTTTTACTTGTAGTTAGTTTTCTATATATTTCCTTTTAAGCTGTTGCAGCTCTTGCTGCATGTCTGTGCCATGCTTGCATGAGCTGTGCCCACCAAGTATGACGGCACATCTGTGTGAGCTCAGGGGCATCTGTGCTTCTGTGCTTGCTTTTTAGTTGTGTCGTGTACGATTTTTCAAAATGAGTAGGTACACTGTTACAATGAGCATCAGCTCTTGTGTTACATCACTACATCTGTTTTCTTAACAAGTTTTGCGGGATTTAGTGTAGCAGTACTTGATTATAGGGTTGGGGCAAGAAACCATTGAGGATATCATTCAGACCAATGATGACTTTATTGAAGGAATAGAAGCGGATGCTGACAAGATTGAAATTCATCAAGGGGATAACGGTAACATGGGCAGTGAGCTAGGAGGTGGCAAATCTAGAAAAGATGCCAAAGATTTGGCCTTTCAATTGCTGGCTACCAGGTTTTGATTATATCTTATGTTACTTATGAATAGATTTGTACCTTCAAATCATTGTAAATTCCATTCTTAGTTGTTGCGGCAGTAGTAAATTGCGAGCTAACTACTAGGCTGGTTAGGCTGTAGGGCCAGTTGTCAATTTCCAGGCTAAGAACTGAAGAGATGAGACAGGAAATCAGATAAATCCATCTTGGCTACTCAAAGCATGGCTACCGAATTGTCAATTTTTCCCCCATAAGTGAAATGATGGGAGAGTGGTTTCCCCCACTCCAACTTGATGTCCAAAGTTCAAATCCATGACCTCTCCCTGTTTGGAGAAGGCAGATGCCACTAAGGGAACTGGCTCTTGGCTTTCATAAGATTGTTGAGAATGCTCTGAGTATGATCAACTCCCTTTAGTACATCATGGCCACTGACATTTCTGACTTTTGAAAAAAATGACCAAAGGAAGTTAAAAAAAAAAAAAAATCTTTAGTTAACCTCTAAGCAATGGCAGTAGTATCTCCTCACGGCTCATGCCACAGAAAACTTTTAGAGGTTTTAGTTTTAATTCCAGGCTCTGGCTACAGGGCATATACAGCAGTGGCAACGACAAAGAAATTGCAAGGGAGTAGATTTCCTCCTGCTATTGTTGAAGCTGTGGGCAATGATTTCAAGAGCAGGTTAGTAAATGAAAAGCAAGAAGAGCATCCCCATTGAGGGGCTAGCCACATTTTTGTTTTCTGTAAATACATTTTTTTTTCCTTTTCATTTTTGTTTTGGGGCCTAGTGGGGGTAGGGGGATGGGACACCATGTCGTAAGGTAGTTCTGGTATAATATACGAACATGCGCTTGTCAATAATTTGTTTCCATTTTGGGATTATTTGAATCATGCTGATTACAAATGCAGGAACAAAATCCAAAAGAACAAAGAAGCCTCTCCGTCAATTTGTTTTTCAAACATGATGTTTATTGTCCAATTATGTCTCCTGTCAAGCTGTACTAATTTAGAAATTTTAGAAATTGATTGATTGCGGGGTGATGCATCTCTGCTTCTCTGCTGGCCAAAAACTGGAGCATTCAGTTAGAGCTACTGCATTTACACTGTCGATATATTTGTGTCACATTTCCCTTTTTTTGGTATATCTCTTATTCCGTTGTGGTAGATATTATTTGATAGCAAGCATCGTAATGTCCTTTTTGATCGATGTGCATTCATCATTGATGATATGACATGGTTAATCCTCAGAGTGAAAACTTGGAATGATTTGTCAGTAAGCTGTTTACGTTGAAGTTGGGACATTACTTCCTTGGAGGAGAGTGCAACCAATTTTGAGCATTTTACTACGGTCCTTAGATGTGGCACAGTAGCTGACATAAAGCTATAACTTTTGCATAACCAAATATATTTATATCAGATGAAGAACCATATTTTTGCTTCCCACTATATTCATATACAATTGCACTCAAGTGAGATCTGCATTTAACATGGTTCGGCATTTCTGTTGCCTTTCAATCTATTGTAGAGGGTTCATCAGTGATGGTCTTTATGCTGAGACGTATTCACGATCTAGATGGTCTTCATCCTGCTGGGGTCCTAGGAGAACAAAGCAAGTATGTAGACTGCGTGCATCTTTCAATTGTTCCTTTCTTTTGTGCACTTTTGCATGCAAGATCATGAGTCAAAATCTTTAAATGATGCTGTTTGTGCCTGTATTGCCTATATTCTTTTTCTTTCTAATTTTCCTTTTATATTATTTTACAGCTCTTTCCATCCTGATTGTTTTGTTCGTTTGCCCCCGAGTTTTAGTTATTGATGCTAGCCTTTTGGAGTACAATAAATTCTAGGTCAAATGGCACTAGCGCTCCCTCTAACCTTTGCCCAAAATTCAGAACCGTCCTACTTTTTAAAACGTTCCACACTTATTCGTTCTGTTATACTTTTTCTATTGCTGATTGATTTTTGCTGATGTGGACTATGGTATTGTTGACATGGACTGTAGGAGTACGCATGTCTTGTTAAAATACGCTCAATTTTTATGTGGCGCTAAAACATTAAAAAGTAAACGAACCCTAACCTTAAATCATCCACATCCAAACACTCCCCACCATTGGCTGCCTCCCTTCCCCACCCTGGCCATTGCCCCTGGAGCTTGGACAACCTCACTGATGTTGATGGCACTGCTCATTGCTGTTGTGCTCAGATCTGGTGGTCATGATCACGAGCTCGAGCTCAAGTGGCCATGGATGCCGTGAGCTCAAGTTTAAGTAGCCATAGATGCCTTGAGCTTGGGCTGATTGCAGCAATGGACACCGCGAAGTTGAGTTGCGGCCATGGATGCCATGAGCTCAAGCAGATCGTGGTCATGGACGCCATGAGTTCGAGTGGTAAGTGGCCATGGATGGCGTGAGTTCAAGCTGAAGTGGATTGCAGCCCTAGATGCCATAAGCAATGGCCATGATGACGGGAGCTTGAGCTTGAGTGGCCATTGATGCGGTGAGATTGAGCTCAAGCCATGGACGCCGTGAGCTTGAGCTGATCGCAGCTGTGGACAATGAGTGGCCCTCGTTTCCATGAGCTCAAGGACACATGACCATGGATGTTGCAAGCTTGAGCTCAAGCGGTCATGGCCAGGAGGGGGGGTCAGGTTTGTTTCTTTTAAAAAAGTCCACATAAGTCAACATTTAGCAGCATCGAATCCACATCAGCAACTAGACCAACTCAAGGACCACCATGGGCACTTTTTAAAAAATAGAGGTACATTTTGAACCAAAATAGTAGAAAGATGGTTTTAAGTTTTGGGCAAAAAGTTGAGGAACTACTGGTGTCATTTTACCTAATTTTACCATCCATGAGTTGTTGCTTCTAACAAATCTATGTTTAGAAGATCTGCATATGTATGCAGGAGCTTCATTAGTTTTTTATACGTGATGTATTGAAAAAGCCAGCGAATTGTGCACATCTGTTTGATTTTTTGTATGATGCTAAAATTTTGATGCATTGTGGTTTCTGGATCAGGAACTGTTCAATAAGGGAGTCAGCAGATTTGATGCTGAGAAAGCTGTAAAACTGGTTTTTGAGGAGTGTGATTCTAGCATTGAGCAAGAGTCAAGACTCGGTCTGTCAAAGGTGGCACTGGATCACTTATTTTCTCAGGCCTCAAAGCAGTGGCTCTGAAGTCAGGGTCTGCCCATTGATAAGCGGAAATCAAGGATTGGGTTCCATTGGGGTGTTATAGGCGTCATCATAAGAAAAATAGAATCCCAGGCTTCTTTGGAGAAGAAATAAATGTACCTTCTGATGCAATTCTTCCTTGAAGGATCAACATCTGTTTTGGTGGACATTATTTCGAACTAGTCCTCTAAAATAATGTCATTGGAATCGTCTTAAATTTTGGAGGGCGCAATGCAGTTCACCTACATGGATTACTGGTTGCGCAATGGGACTGCGAAAGGAGTCACTCAAGCTGTTCATTCTGCCAATGTTGCATCACAAAGCCAAGGCTTCCTCTTGTTTCAGTAAATAACATATCCGTGCGAGCCTCGTTACAGACGCAGGTGATGTTGTCCACTTGGCAAGTTTAATGGGATGTTACTAACCATATCTCAGTGAGTGGGTTTTTTCTCTCCTCATTTAATGTTCTGTATTTTAAGTTCGTCAATTTGCAGTTGTGGAAATCACTGTGTCTTTGTTTATCTTGGACATTTTGCAATGTCTACACAAGATCCCTTCCAGTGAGCATGGACTTCTAGTCTTTTTTGTCTTTTTTCTTCTTTTTTTTTTTCCTCAGGAAACTCATTCCTGTGTAAATTTGCGATGTATCAAATACCTACAGGAATCCTGAAAATTCAATGATCTTGGCCAGCCTAATTTTTGCTCATTGATTTCTTCCAAAGTTACTTTTCAAATTCCTCTGAAAACATGTGATGAAAATTGGAGTGTACAAATCCTGTAAGTTGGTATTGACAAGTTTTCAGGACCTTTGGCCATGAAAAGTCTTTGTGCAGCACATGGGCACGTGACTTAAGAAACTTGGGACCATGTGAGCAAGGCTGGAATGTCTGCACAGAGAGAGAGAGAGAGAGAGAGTATATGTGCCATTGATTATGAGTTGCGCGATACAAGAACACCAATCATAAGCTCAAGTACACCAAGACAAGTCAACCCTAGAGATAGCTATACTTTATTACAAACCTTAGGAGTTCCTTCACATTCCCTGCTTCATAATCGTTGATATACTGCCTGGAATGTGAAACTGCTACAATATGTCGGATACTTAAACCTAGAGTAACATCGAATCACGAAAATACAGTAGCTGTACATATTCTCCTGCAAGACACAACCCCTGACCCGGGATTAGCATATAATTGAACCCTGACCAATTTCCTGTCACACTGAATCATCAGAGAAAGCGAATGAGCAG
Source organism: Eucalyptus erythrocorys (assembly GCA_014182555.1). NCBI lineage: Eukaryota > Viridiplantae > Streptophyta > Magnoliopsida > Myrtales > Myrtaceae > Eucalyptus > Eucalyptus erythrocorys. Next base: position 31,812,617 of record CM024602.1, read on the forward strand.
TTTGAAGATTCTTGTGAGACAACATGCCTCAAAGGAGGCGATGAGCGAGCAACTGATAGACCTCCTTTCGTTGCATCGGATCCTGGCCGTACGAGCTCTACTTGTCGAATTGCCTTCAGCAGAGTAACGACATCTTTCATCAGCAGACGATCGTCGGTCTTGGTATTTACACACATCAAAGATATAGACAGTGTTTGGAGCATTTCGTGCGAAACCGGGTCAGGCCTTCCTCTAAGCTTTGGATCAAGAACATGCACCGGGTCTCCTTTCCTTGCTACGTGGCCCTGAACCCATTGCACCAAGTGAGCTCCCCCGGGCAAAGAAGGATCCAGTGGGTGCCTTCCAGTTAATACCTCGAGAAGAACCACTCCGAAACTGTATACATCACTCTTCTCAGTAATCGGTTGCAGGGACGCATGCTCTGTATCACCAAAAGAATATAAAGGAGTTGTAGTTTAGTGGAAGTACTACATAAATGCGTAATTGAAACTAAGATTGAATCATCGAGATATCTACCTGGAGCCATGTATCCGTAAGAACCAGCGAGGCGAGGTCTATGACCCTGTTTGGAGATATCATCATCATCACCATTCAAAACTCGAGCCAATCCAAAATCGGCAAGGTAAGGTTCGTATCGAGGACCCAACAGAATGTTCATGGCTTTCACATCTCCATGAAGGATTGCCGGCACACAGCCGTGGTGCAAATACTCAAGTGCGTGTGCTACTCCTAACACTATATCATATCTAGTCTCCCACTCCGCTCCTCCCTTCCCTGCACCATGGAGGAGGGAACTCAAGCTTCCATTCGGAAGATAGTCATAAAACAGCAGTTTTATGTTCTGGCTCGATCCCCAACCCAGAAGCCGAACGATGTTCTTGTGTCGGATAGAACCCAGAGTCTGAATCTCTGAACCGAATGCTCCTGACTGTTCTTGGGCCCACATTTTCTTCACTGCAAGTGTTTCTCCATTTGGAGTCGTCACTCTGTATACTACACCAGAGCTCCCGGTGCCGATGACGGTGGATGTTGTTAGACTCTCGACAATGTCGTCAATGGAAAAATCGAGTTTTTGGTAGAGAGTCATCTCCCAAGTTTCATCTCCCGGGGGTCTGTTAGTGTGAGCATGGACGAGCACGTAGATTCCTAGCAGAAGCAGCACAGCAATAGTACTTGCTAGGACTAGCATCACTAACTTTGCAGCAGATCTTGCACCGTTCGCAGATTCGACATGGCCATCTGTGTTTGCAGGCTCAGCAGTGATGTAGAGACCCTTATTGCCAGCAAGATCACTAGAGGGAAGATTTCTGAAAAATGGGGAGTCTGGTAATTCACCGGAGAAATCGTTGAAAGAGATGTTGAGTGCAACCAGATTTTGGAGGCTCGCCAGGGTATTCAGATCGCCCTGTAGCTTGTTATGTGAGAGGTCAAGGACTGCTAGCTTAGTTAGACTGGAAAACTGGGACGGAATCTTGCCGGAGAACTGATTGCAGCTAAGATTCAGAGAAATTTCCAGCGATGGAATTAAGCCCAGCTCCTTTGGAATGTCATCTGAGAAGCTGTTGCTTCCAAGATCAAGCATTTGAAGCTTACTGCAAGACAGAATCTCTGCTGGAATTCTGCCGGAGAGTTGATTCCTTTGGAGATTGAGTTTCGTTAATTCAGTCAGCGATCCGATCTCTTGAGTCAGCAGACCACTTAGCTGATTGTCGGAGACGTCCACAAACCTTAGGCTCCTTGGTAGCGTATCTGGCACGGGACCTGTCAGCCCATTTGAATGGAGATCGATGAACTCGAGATTTCCACATCCCGAAATTGAGGGAGGGATTCCTCCCGTAAGCTGGTTGTTACTCAGATCAAGGAAATTCAAGCTCTTCAGTTTTCCAATTTCAGCTGGTATGGGGCCTGCAAAGCTGTTGCCCTTCAGACGCAAGCGATACATAGCCATGCAATTTCCAATATCAGGCGGTATGAAACCGGATAAGTGGTTGGAGATCAGCAGCAGCTTGGTGAGATTCCTTAGTCCGAATATCTGTTTCGGTATCTGACCAGATAGATTGTTGTAAGAAAGATCGAGAGCCTGAAGACCTTGGCAGTCAGAGAGGCTACCAGGAATGATGCCAGTGAACTTGTTCTGCCACGCGAAGAGAATAGTCAACCTCCTCAAATTGCCGATAAGCGAGGGAATGCTGCCCGAGAGGTCATTGTTATCAACCTCCAGATGAGTCAAAGCAGTACAGTTCATCATTTCTGATGGTATGGTACCGGATAAATGGTTGACGCTCAGCTGCAATTCTTGAAGTTTTAGAAGGTTTCCGAAACTACCTGGGATGCTTCCGGTTAAAAGATTAAGAGACAAATCTATCACCGTTATCTCCATGCAGCTTCCAAGCTCGTGAGGGATTGCACCAGCCAAGCTATTCTGCCATAGAAGCAGGCTCTGGAGCCTTCTTAGCTGCCCAATTTGCGGTGGGATTGGACCTGAGAGCAAGTTTTCATACAGGTACAGGTTCTGCAACTGGCTGCAGTTCCCTATCTCTTCGGGAATGGGGCCTGACAATAAAGCCGTGTATATGGCTAAAGTTTGAAGCCTTCGCAAGGACCCAATCGATTTGGGAAGACTTCCAGAAAGGCTGGTTTCGGCAAATCCTAGCATGACCAAGTTGGTGCAATTCCCAATCTCCAAAGGCAGCTCGCCTCGGAGATTCTTATTCCCCCCTGCTCGAAAGACTTCTAACTTGCTCAGAGCTCCGATGCTTCTCGGTATCTCGCTACTAAGTAGATTGTCGTAAAGCGTCAGATAGGTGAGACTTGAAAGGTTTCCGATCGCATTGGGGATTTTGCCTTCGAGCAAGTTTGTGTTGAGAGATAGAGTTCGTAGCTTGCTCAGCCAGCATATCTCTTCTGGTATTTCGCCTGAGAGGGAATTGTCGCCGAGCTCAATGAGGCTGAGTTCCTGATATTCCCCAAACTCTTTTGGGATTGTGCCTGTAAGGTTCGCTGACGAGAGGATGAGGCTCCTCAAGGACTTGAGAGACTGGAAATTGACAGGCAATGAGCCTTGCAGATTCACTGATCTCAAGCTCACTTCGATCACCTCGCCATTCGAGTTGCAACGTATTCCGAACCATTTGCATGGTGTTGGGTCCAGGGGATTCCATGATCTTAATGCATCTGCAGAGCCGTTCAGGCTTTCTTTCCATGTTAAAAGAGCCTGACCCTGAATATCGATACATTCGCAGCATGGGAAAAGGTGGCAGTTTGTTAACAGAAGTAAGGCGAAAGTGAAGGAGAAGATGTTTGGAAAGAGCAGGGGGTTCCTTAGAGCTGCAGGCATTGCTGCAGAAGAAGAACAGTCGATCTGCTTTGGGATTGTTGAGGGCGAAACCCCATGTTTTGTTTATAGAAGAAAACCAGAGGATCCAGATCGGGGGCGCCTTCATTTTCTGAATATAATACTGGACGGTCAAATTGTTTATTATGGAGATGGTGACGAAGATGCGTTGTTTGCCCTTCTTTAAATCTGTCTCTCTTTTTGTTTTTCTATGAATGTGAAGGAATGAGAAGAAGCTTAATGGAATTACTGTCCGCTTCAATTTCTCACTGCTTTGCCGATTTTAATATGTCAAGTAACTTTCCCTCTGAGAGAGCAACTTCGAAGCTGCTCACTCATTACGTGCTGCTTCATTGTATAATCATCTGTGATCTTTAAATACGTTGAGTAGCTTTCAGGCAAGCAACTCCCATACTGCTTGCTCAATACATCTTGTTTCCTTGTATGATTGTCTCATCTTGCCACACTAAGTTTTCCTATCGTGTTAGGGTCACTGTGCTGAGTCAGGTTCACATCCAACGAGCATGATTGGTAAGGCGGTTTTGAATACAAGAGTTTGATTATTGAACTCTCCCAGTGCTTTAGTTAATAACAAGCTTTCAAAGTGACCCGTGTTTGCTAAAACAGTCTGGAGCAATAACCTCGTATGACTCAAGACAGATCTCGCTAAAGTCTGCTGTTACCGGCAGCTGATGAAATTGGATTAGAGCAGTAAAAATCAGACAGAAGGGAGGGAATGCGAGCAAGTCTCGGACTGGCAAACTGGGTCTCACTAGAGGGAGTCCTTTTGAATGTTTTCACATTGTTTTGTTGGGGAAAGATGTGGACCTTACAGATCTGAGGAGTCACCGTTTGAGTGAAGGACTAAAGTTCCCATTTAGTAATTGTTTAAGAGCAATAATGCAGATCAGCTTCAGTTTGTTTATGTGTGTGTGCTGTGCGTGCATGTGGAATGAAATGGAGTGGTGAAGTGCATATGCAGGGAAGGAAAATGATGTTTCAGAGCCTTTCAACATTGCTAGGTCAATAGGATCCAGATCTGATCATTCTGTCTAGTAGCTTTTGGCCACTAAAGGCTACAAGAAAGCCAAGAGAATATTAGATTAAACCCCTAGCCTTAGAGTGGAAGAGACAATGTCCCACCGGCTCCGAATTGTTTATTCATCCCAGCTTATGTTTTGGTTTGGCACAGGGATCCAGTGGCATCGCCTTTTCGTGCATCAGATCAAGCACACCTCTTTAGCTTGGCCGGCAGGCAAGCAATTCAGTTAGGATTCACGATGGACCAATGGCGACTCTGAATGGAAGTCGAGACCGAGACTTTTTGCCCTTCTCAACAGGCGAGATATAAGTAGTCGGTTAATGCTCCAGCTTCTGTAGGTTTAAATGTCCATCCAATATACACCAACTTAGACCAACTTAGGGTATGCTTTACCCATTGCCTAATGGTGATGACCAGAACGTGGGAAGCCTTTTAGAGAACTTTCTGCGTGGAGAGTCAATAGGCACCCAACATGACCCCATTTGATAATCCCTTTGTTAATTTGACCATGCTCATTAGATGTCAACCCACAACCCGAACGTGGCCTTTGGATTGTCATCTCCCCATCACATGTTCCCAGATTCTTCTCCAATTTATTCCAACTCGCAAACTTAAAAAATTGGGATGGATTTCATGACGGATCTCCTAAAACCTAAACCCCCCGGGGTGAGTGACTAACTTTTGGCTGATCGAAATAGACAGATTTAGCCCCGATGCTGAGAAATCAATGATGGCATCGCCGGAACGTCCCAACGAAAAGGAAGCCAAATTGCAAATTGGGAAGAAATTGTCTCATGGTATGACCACTTTCCTTGGCCTTTGCTTTTGCCTTTTGCTTCCCACTTCCCATTTTTTTCCTTTGTTTTAAACCCTTACTTGGAGTTTCGTGTGCCCTTTCAATCAAACCCTTTTTTGGGTCCTTCTAATTTAGTCTTTTATCTTGATTAGAGGCTTACGCTTGATCATCTTCTTGACACTTTCTTACACACGTCAAATCAATGTCCCATCGTCTCAATGTAAGCTGTCCTTTTCATTCCCCAAATTCAGCATTTTGGTCTCCCTGTTTATGCCCTTTCTATTGTTCTCTTTGGCGGTCAAATTGAACGTGTAAGACCGGCCAGAAAAGGAAAAAGAAAAGCAAGTCCTACGTCAAAAGGACCTTTGAGGATTAAAGATAAGTTTCTTTGCATGCCTCAGCGGAAGATGCCCGTGTTGTAAGTGACTAGCAAATTGTTTGCTTGCATATAGATAATTTCACATTGACCAGATACAATCGGACCGTTGAATCTCATCCCTATTGATCACAAGCTTGGCAACATTTGAGGATTTTCATTTGACTGCTCTCAAACTATTATGTATCTTGAAGTTTACCGAAACGTCATTTACACGCACTTGTAACTTATTCAAAAGCACATCACAATCTACAAAGTAACAATTAACTAATTGAATAAAATTCGAGTGCATGACATATTTAGCCAAACCAATTTTCAGTCTAAGCAACGAAATTTTTGACAATAGTAAAAAGAGTAGGTTTCACTATTTCATCACAATCTAAAATATTGCATAAACTCCAAAAAAATCGTGAAAAAGAAATAACACGAATCTTTGTATAGGTATATCTGCGTGGTGAAAGGTTCAAGTGTTTCGAAATTCGAAAAAGTCAAAATACAATGACCCACAAGATTCAAATTGAGAAGGAAAAGAAAAAGCGAGAAAAATGAAATTCAGTCCAAAAACAGCTGTCTGACCATCTATCATAGAAAAAAGAAAGAATGAATCTTGTAGGATTCCCAAATCCCGAGCGCAAGCAATGGAGCTGTAGACGGTTAAGTGAAATCCACCGCACGAAATAATTTGTTGTCATGGGCAGGCTCATTCATATTCAATCGACTCGTCTCCGGTCCGGCCCAGCAGAAGGTCGCCGTGCAAAAATAAAACGAATTGGGCCGATGAGCGGCGCATCGCTAAAGTCAGGCCCAAATATGGACCCGGCCCATGCGATATGGCGCGAACCGGGGTCCGACCCACATCGACTCGAGGCGCACGGAACTGATGGATCCAACGAGGGTTCTCTGTCGGTCCTTCTTCCATCTTCCTCTTCTTCTTCTTCTTCTTCCTTCTTCATCTCCAGTCCTCGCCGGAGCTTCTCTTCTCTTCACCGTCGCGCTGAATCAAGCGCCCCTCGCCGGTGACGGGACCGGAGCGTCGAGGACGAAGCGAGAATTCCGTCGGAAACGGTCGATTTGTGGAGGAAATCGGCGGAGAGAGAGAGAGAGAGAGAGAGAGAGAGAGAGAGAGAGAGAGGATGGGGAAGAGGAGAGAACGTCGGATGGCTGCTCAGAGCAACGCCGGTCGCCGAGTGAAGCTCGATCTCTTCGCGGAACCCTCTGGTACGGGCGACCTGTCTTTGCTCCATCTTCCGCTTGCGATGTGATTAATTGCTTGGCTGCCCGTCCCGCGGGGGATCGCCGCGGACGTGTGTGGCGTCTGTCGATATTGTTTGCGGAAGTCGTGTATCGGGAGAGTTAATTTTGCCGCGGTCTAAGAGAGGGTTTCATTAGGGGCTTTGGCTTGTTGTGCTGATTGTTTCTGGATTGGAGTTGTATGGTTGGCTCGTGCGAGAAGTTCACCTTGGTCCGGAGAAGCTCAGTTTTCACGTTTTCATTCCTTTAGAACTTGGCTTTCTGATTGATCGTTTCTTGGTGTTAGGACTTGGCTGTCTGATTGATTATTTCTTTGTGTTTTCCTCTCTCTCTATGATCCGCATGCAATAGCCGAGGGGGCAGATTTCATAAAAAGTTACTATGACCAGTAGAAGTAAAAAGAAAATTATATGCCTTGTTTGTGGAGCTGGGACGTTGTTAAAAATTAGAATTTTGTTTGCTTCCTGCGGTGCTGACTGTGCTCAGACACATCTTTGATCAGTACATGGATGTTGAAAGGGAAAATTTGGTACATGAGTATTTCGCAAAATGGCTAGATGAATTCACATGGCAGGCCCTAGCAAATGAAGGGATTCTATTAGATGCATTTTCAGGGGATTCTGTTAAATGGTTCTTTTTTCCCTTCACTTAACATGTTCGAATACCTGTTGCTGATATTTATTCTGGGAATGAATTTGGATGCAAGGCAATGATAGGGTCCATTTTGGCATAGCTTTGCCAGTAGACTTCCAACCCACAAAGATTTTTTACAGAAAGTCGTGTGTTTGGTAAAAGGTTTTGAGAGCCCATTGTGGACTGCAATGCATTTGCAAAGAGGTCTCTCTAAAGGCACCTTCAGTCCAGCATTAGGAATAATGCGGTTTCCTTGCTTGAATATATAGTAATATGGCTTTATGCAATTGAAATCCATTTTCCTTTTGATATTCATTTCAGGTCCACAAAGAGTTTCCAAGTTGAATCTTCCTTAAGATTTTGCTTTTACGGAAGCAAGACTTTACATGGGAAACATCATAACATTTTTATCCATAAAAGCGGAAGTAAAAACTGTGCATGAACTCCTGAATTGTAGATCTCATGCATTCTTTTACCTTTACTGTGACTATTTGGCTACTATTTAAATTTCATTTACTTAAATAATTACTAGGGCTTGCTTATTTAGTATTTTTTTTCAAAAAAGCAGTTAGTTTGACAGGAAACCAAAATGAGTAAACAGTTATGAGTGTGAGTTTTCTTGTATTCAGGAGATTTGGGTATCTCATCTGGACAAGATGAAGTTGAAGGGGATGTAGATTCAACACATCATGATGGGTTACCCAATTCAGCATCTTCTTCAGGTGGGTTCCGCAGTTTTCTTCAAAGGAATATGTAGGGCAAACATGACTGATCAACATTATTTGGTGGAAATATGGACGATACTTTACAAGACTAGAATTTTATGGCCCTAAGTATTTGCTCTCAGACTTTGAGGTGGCTGTGGTCTTGGAAAATTCACTGTCAGATCAGATCAGGGCCCTGTGACTGTGAAATTTTGCATGACTCAATTACTCGTGCTCTTTTTCTCAGCGCAATTGGAGACAGTCGGAAAGCTACAGCGGTTCGTATATCTCTGGCTTCACTTGCATCATGACCAACTGACAAGTTTCTTAAATCTGTAACAGGTGGATATGACAAGTGAATTTAATTCTTTCGGCCAAACCTAATGGCTGCATCTCTTGGGGCCTTTTCTCTATCATGAATTCATGTTGATTTATTCCTTGTTTTGGGGCATGGAAATTTCCTCTAGCTTTCTGTGCTGATTCAATCTAGCACATGAAGTCATGCTTTAAGAGTTATTGATATGTAAATTTGTTGTTAGCAGGTCAACAGCAAGAGAATCCTCTGCTGTTACTTGGCCAATATAGTGATGATGAGAATGAGGAGGAACCAAGGAGAAGTTCTAATGCCCCTGAGGAGAGTTCTGTGGCTCACAATGACCAGGCAAGTTAGGACTGTAGTAGTTGTTGTTCAGCTGTTTGTTTTAGCTGCTGGAAGGTGAAAATACTCTAGCTTTTGCATTTTTGACTGCCTATGCAATAGTAAACGATATCAGTTTCAAAAATACACTTTTGCTCTATATTTAGTGTTTCCTTGTTTAATTGGTTCTCTTTTTGTGTCCACATTAAGTATTGTTAGTTTTAAATGAAAAGATCACCTTTTGAGAGAAAAGATCTGATTGAAAAATCCTATCAAGGTTGTAACAAAGATACCATATGCAATTTCTTGAGTTAAAAAATAAGCAGGCTTAAATGGAAGATTTTTAAATGCGAAAGCTTTGTTTATGCAGGTCGAAACATCAACTAGTAAACAAAATGAAGACACAGGAGCTAACTTGACTGAAGAATCAGATTTTGCAAAAGTGAGGGAGGAGGTGGGAAGGGATTCGCCATCTTTACATGATTTGCCGAAGTTTGAGGAAAGTGATGTTAAGGAAAGTGAAACGATTGCCTCGCATGATTTGCCAAAAGAAATAGATGCAGGTGAACAAATCCATGTTGCAGGAGCTTTTGATGCTCAAGTTGTTGGGGAGGTAAGTTCAGGTTGGAAGATGGTAATTCATGAGGAGACCAATCAGTATTATTATTGGAACGTTGACACTGGGGAAACTTCATGGGAAGTACCTGAAGCTTTGTCTCAAATGACGAACTCTGCTGGAGACACATACATTGCTTCCACAGAGACAGCCCATAATCCTGGTCTTGATAGTCATGAGGCAGATCCTAATTCAACTATGACTGTTGGAAAAGATGGGGATTGTGCTTATTTTGGAGACAAGGGTGCTGGTTCTGAAGATGCACTTTTAGCTTCTCAAAGTCAGAAGTTGGCCGAATATAGTTCTAGAAAGGATGAGATGACTGGAGAGCAGAATGTTGAGAATCTGGACTATGCATATTGCACGGATGATATCCACAAAGGTAAATCTAGATATATCTCAGCAGTGTGTCATGCTGCTTTGTGCAATCAATAGTTTGCTGGAGTTATTCTGATACTTGTGCACTTGACTCATCAGGTAGCAAAGAATATCCTTTGGGGACTGATAATTGGTCATACCTTATCAAGCAAACTGAGTGTTTGTTGGAAAAATTGAAGTCACTTGAAAGGTAATGAATGGTTCTCTAAATTTCATTCAATCTCTCTCCAAACTATTGAATTTGGCGGATTCCCTTGTTTTTCTAGTTTGTTATTGTGAAATTCTTTCTTTGCTATTGTCAGCTCCACGGAACTTCATTTTGTTCGTGAGAGGATATTAAAGTATGTTATGGAAGTTGAAATTAGACTTTCAGATATGAAGTCACTCTCATCATACGGTGTAGCTTTGCATCCCTTTTGGGTGCACTCCGAAAGGCAGCTTGAACGTCTGGAACTTGCCACTGATGAAGTTTACCGAATGTTAAATGACGAAGTTAAGGAAACAAGTGAAGGCAAATTGGAGAAAACCATGAAGCTCGAATCTAGAGAAGATCAAAACACAAATGAAGGAGGTTTTTTGACATCCCAAACTGCTGCTTCTTTTTCTAATGATGCATCCGCTGCAGTGGAGCCCAGCGCAGTTAATCAGGACAATGGTCCAAATAATGAGCATTTTGCATCTCAGTCGGGAATCAGCCAATTGGGAGGTGACTTGGAAGATGGTGAGTTAACCAATAGTGGTTTTATTTCTGATGGACCAATTCTTACTGCTTCAGCGAATGCTGAGGAAGATGTTGATATGGATGTTGATATGGAAGTAGAAGATGTGGGTCCTGTGATTGGTGTAGAAAGTACTGTTGTTCCAGAAAAGTCATCTGTACTAGATCCACCTCCTGAGGCCTCATCTGTTCCCTCAGAAGATCAGTATTTTATTCCACCTCCCCCAGATGAGGAATTCATTCCCCCACCACCTCCAGATGCTGAACAGATTCCTCCACCTCCTCCAGATGAGCCTCCTGAACCATCTTATGCTCCACCGGCACCTTATACTGAAGTTGAGCAGCCTAGTTCCTACACTGAGCAATACCCTTTAACTTATGCTAACACTAATTATGAGTATTATGGACAAAATGGAGTCATGAACAATAGCTTCTATGGACATGCTGAAGGATGTCAAGTTGTTTTACCGCATGGATCAGTTTCCTATGTACCTCTTCCAAGCACTACTGCTTCTATCATTGTTACCCCTGTTGAGTCGGTAGCATATTACAGCACTCAAGATGGAGCAGTACCAGCTGCACCTGGTGTTGGTATAGTGAATACCTCCCAATTTCAAAGCCAGCCCAATTCTCTCAATTATAGTTATAGCACCACCACAGATGAGCTTGGAGCTGCTCACACCCTTGCAGAGACAAGTTCCAGCTCAATACCACTGTCAGGTATTGCGTCTTCGATTGTTGGCAGTCGAAGTGAAAATGAAACTTCTGATGTCCCCTCTACTTCATCTGCCATAGAAGCTTCTGCAACCACGTCCGAGAAAAATAATATTTCTGCTCCATCAATAAACACTGCTGCTGCATCTGCAGCTCCTGTTGCCTCATCAGCCATTTCAAAGGTTCAGTCCAAAGGTATTTCCATTGGATCCTAACTTAGGCCAGGCTTGAATAGTTAATGCCTCATTTTAATTTATGTAATTTCTCAGAAAGATGAAAATTAAATTGTGTGAGAGACTGAGTGTTAACTGCTTTACTATTTTTACTGCCCAGACTCTATGGCCAGCCCTCATTTAATTGGCTGGGCATGTCAAGTTTCAACTTTTGACGATTTGTCAAGTATCTCGTGAATTCTCTTTACATTCCATGGTTATATCTCTCTTTGATTATCGTTTTATATTCTAAGGAAAAATGCTCAATTTTCTTATTCTAACTTCCCAAAACTCATTGAGTGGTTAGAGGCTAAGGCTATCTTCTTATAATGCAATCATTTGATAGATTCATGACTCAAGATTTTTCTTTCCCATTGATCAGTTTTGCGTAGTAAAAAAAGGACTGTTGCTGTTGCTCCATCTTTGAGGTCTAATAAGAAAGTCTCCAGTTTGGTGGATAAGGTACTTTGTTATCATATTGGGTAGTTGTTTAACTTGGTTTGCTTGCTTCTCTGTACACTTATCCCTGATTCTGTTTGTAAATTTTCTCAGTGGAAGGCTGCCAAAGAAGAACTACAGGAAGATGATGAAGATGAAGCTAAAACTGCTCTTGCACTTTTAGAGAAGAAGCGTCAAAGGGAAATAGAGGTACAGATGATTCTGCATAAAGAAGTGATTGTGCTTTTGTTCTTTCTGATGGCTTCATCATATTTTAAATTGCAGGAATGGCGTGCGCAGCAAATTGCCAGTGGAGAGGCCAAAGAGAATGCTAATTTTCAGCCATTGGGGGGTGATTGGTATTGTTTCATAATTTCTTAACCCTCTCTCCACTTCCTCCCTTCTTTTTTTTTTTTTTTTTTTGGGTCTGAACTTCCTCCCTTCTTTACCTCCCCTTCTTTGTAGATGATATTGAATGGAAAATAGCAGCTCTAGGTCATGAAGGATGATCCTGGTTTTGTCTCTCATTGTTGGATTCTGTGTGAATTGTGTTGCTCTGTCACAGGCGTGAGAGAGTTAAGCGCAAGAGAGCTCAAGCTGCCAGTGAAGCTGTACAGAAGCAAGAGCAATTGAACGATGGAAACCAGCAACCAAGTCTTGTAGAACTTTCTAAAGGTCTGCCGTCTGGATGGCAGGTAAGTTTCTTAGGTCTGTCTTTCTGCAGTAGGTTCTAATTGTTTGGCTAGAAAGTAATGGTGAGGAGTTGGGCCCGTTTAATTGGCAGCTCTGATTTATCCATATAGTCCAATGAGGGGCTTCGATCTTTATTTTGTGGTGCAGCAAACATTCTGTTTCTGGAATTTGGTGTTAAAGGCCCCGCATGGCAATGTTTCTGTTCCTTTTTGTTTCTGGGAACAGAAACAAAAAAGTGTTCCTGTTCCTGGGAACAATTTTTGGAAAAAAAATGCGTTTGGGAACAAAAAAATGTGTTTCTGTTTTATTGTTTATTTTATTTTTTTCTTTTTTTCTTTTGGCCGGTCGCCGGCCTCGGCCATGGCCGGCGACCGGCCGTCGAGGGCCAGCGGCCTCGCCCAGCCACGGCGAGGCCCGCCGGCCCCTGGCCTTGCCGGATCTGGGCGAGGCCGAGCTCGCCCAGGCCGGCGCGAGGTCGGCCTCGCCCAGATTTGGGCGAGCTCGAGCTCGCCCAGATCCGGCGAGGCCGAGCGTCGCCGGCCGCTGGGCGAGCTCGCTGAGGGTCGGCGACGCTCCGGCGAGGTTGCCGGCCCTTGTCGGCCGATCGCCGGCCATGGCCGAGGCCAGTGACCGGCCAAAGAAAAAAGAAAGAAGAAAAAAGAAGAAGAGAAGAAGAGAAGAGAAGAGAGAGGAGAGAGAAAATGTGTTTCTGAAAGTTGTTCCAGAAACAAGAAACAACTTTTTTTTGTTTCTTGTTTCTGTTCCAGATGTGTTTCTAGGAACAGAAAAACACTTCTGGAACAAAAACGCGTCCAAACGCGTTTCTGTTCCTTTTTTGTTCCCAGGAACAAAAAAAAAAAAAAAGTATTTCTGGGAACAGAAATACTTTTTACCATGCAGCCCCAAAGTTACCAGTTTGGTATTTCATCAATCATTAGGGCTCAAGAATGAGTTATTCTTCACTTTTTTCCCAAGGAATCCATACTCCTGTGTTGAGAAAAATTGTTTTCGTAACTTTTAATCTTCATTTGCTTCTCTCCCCTTCTTGTAACTATCAGTTCTAGTTGCTCATTTATCGTCTTTACAGGCATACTGGGATGAATCCTCAAAGCAGGTTTACTACGGAAACTTGGTCACCTCAGAGACAACCTGGACCAGGCCGACGAAATGACGCAAATGTTAAAGATCGAGCCTACAAAATTGCTTGCCAAGATCAATATGATGCCAAAAAGTGGGAAGAATTGAGGTTTATCCTCCGGTTCGAATTTTTTGGCTGTGTTACACTTTTTTTTTTTTTTTTTTTTTTTTTTTTTATAATTATAATCGTCCCCTGCCTATAATTATGATTGTACATATATTTAGAGGCGGAGGAGAAAATAGTTGTATTAGCTTTGCCCTTAGCCAGGTTAATTGAATCCTTACCTCGATCCTATGCGTTACATATGATATTACCTGGCCGAGAACTTTCTCTGCATGACTCGGTCATTTGCAAAATCTGAGGAGCATCACTAGGACCTCGGAGCGTAGTAAATCCCTCGGAGAATTATTAACAATCTTTCTCTCCAGGGTGTTACTGATTACTAGGTTGAATGCCGTGATAATCTCCCTACAATCGCACTTTTCGCAGGCTGGAACTGCCGTTCCGCAAGTTCCACAGGTGTTGAACCTGTGCAAAACGATCTCCCGAATACATTGCGATAACAGTGGCGCACATGCTTATTCGGAAGAAGGAATTAGTACCCTATATGCACTTGAAAGAGAAAAATGACTCGTCAACCGACGCAGAAGGTCTGAACCAACAGCAGTGAGACAGAAATATGAAGATTGTAGCAAGAAGAGATATTTACATTATTGTAGAGGTAGAAGTTATTGCCAAGAGACCGATGATAGGGCCCCGTTAATGGAATTGACCATAGCTTAGTTCATGCAGTAGCAAGTTGAAGGAAATTCGCCTTTCGCAATTTTGCCGAGTACACACCATGAGTTGGGGATGCACTGCCATGCAGGTATCCTACTAGAACCCAGAAAAAATCGTGGGTTCATCGATGTGACTTGTGCCGTCCTGCTGGTCTCTGGAGGCTACTGAGCCTGGAGGGAGTCGCTGATGCTGCCTGACTTCGCAGCCAAGTAATTTAGGTTTGAGCCAATGGAGTGGCCTCGGGGGATGCTGGTGTTGCGGTGGAACCGGCACCGGAACGAGCCAGCATGGGTTGTGGGGGAGCAGAGGCAGTTCATCCGACCACTCGATGGCTTGCCTGAGCCGTCCCCTTGTCCCCGTGGCGACAACATCAGCGGCGAATGCTTCCGCATCTCCTCTATCGTGATCCTCGGCACCGATATCTTGCGCTCCGGATGCTTTTCCTCAATCTTGGGTGGTTTGAGGACCTCTCCCCCAGCCATAGGTTTTTCTCTCTGTAATCAAGTACATAGTCTACCGTTTCATTTCCTAATTCTTGGAAACCAACATCGTGAATAATTTCCTTACTCACTCAAATCCTAGGAAAGATGGCTTGAACGGGACCTGATCTGATCTAACAGAAACATTTGGATCCTTTAATGGCTTAACTAATTGCGAATTCTTGTAGAATAAGATAGCAACAGCAACCATATCCCAATTTTCTTCCCCATGAAAGAATAAAAAGTAAAACCAGCTTACCTTAAAATCTGATCCCAGATCAGCAGAAATGTTTCTTGGAGCTGCCAATTGAAGGTACCCTCCTCTGGTGCTGCAGCAGCAAAATTGCAAGGATTGGAGGGAGAGTGAGAAAATGTGGACAAAACTGATGAACAATGCAATTCTCTCTCTCAAGGATCTTCCAACTACCTCGATTGTGTTTTTCGCCCTTCTGCCGTTGCGCATTTGTAGCACCGGAAAAATCGGCAGATGCAACTAAAACCAGAATTTTACTGCATATTTCACGTTCCTTCTTTTGGGGGATCCAACAGGAATAGCAAAGAAGGCCCGGTTTTTCGATACCAAACCTGTTCATAGGCTGAGAGGCCCAATTAAAGAGAGTTTGCGAAATGCGCATGCCACACGGTATTACACTCATGTAAAGAATGGCCAGCTAGGTTCATCCTCAAAAGCCTCTATATTACTTCAAACCAGCAACGGAAACAGGAGGAGTGACATGTAGGATTCAATTTATAGTTTCTTGTGTTTGAACCTTTAAAGGGCCACTAAAAATCAGGAGCCTGGTCTTTCAAGGAAAGATGATGCTGAAATAGGACTCTTTAAAAAGGAGGAAGAAGATTAAGTGCTAGAGACTTTGATGCAAGTATATCAGCATAGTTTCATTCTTTTTTTTCTGGTAACTCGTTTATTGCTGTACCAAAAACATGTACATCATGTTAATATGAGTTGCAGGCACCTAATAGGACTTGTCAGGTCCTAACCCCTTTGTAGGCAAAGACCCCAAAGCTTCACCCTCTACTACTTTAAGTAAAACGGAGAAAAGAATGCAAATTTGAGTATGCTTGTGGTCACTGGTGAGCTTGAATATACAAGCAAAGTAGCTCACTCAATAAGCCACCTCCTCAATAATTACAAATCACGCCAAACTGAAGAAATGGAAACCCAGCATATTGGAGAAGGAATTCCAGCTCTCGCGGATCGCATTCCTATCTCTCCAGTTCTTTCTTACATAGAGGACAGCAAGATGTGATCCTCAGCCATTGATCGACGCACTTCTGGTGGAACATATGCGAACATGGCAGCTGCCGAACGTCTTCTCTCTCCCTGTACTTGGACAGACATATACAGCATTCCTGCAGCAAGAGAAAGAAATTGCAGACTCGCATAAGTCGATATTGATTCTTGAAGGACTGTCTGACATCTAACTTCATGCTTCAAATTTTAAAACGACCCCTGTGGTTGAGTTGAATTATACGCAAAACATCCTCCGTCTGGAGCACCTACACTTTTCCAATTGTCAAATGTACTTATCGTTTCATTCTTTTCACCCTCTTTGAATTAAACATTTCTTCAGATAATGAAGCAGTGAGTTACAACATTCATGGGTGAAAGAGTGGACTTCATCTGCATCCGGTGAAATATACTGGACAGATAAGATACATTAAGGGGCCAAACAGTGTCTTACGAAGAAATAGCACGTCCATGTAATTTAACCAAGAATCGATAGGATATGCAAAGTATAGAAGCAGTAATTTTGTACACCATCTATAGTTAGCCTACTTACTTTGTCTTCATTTGCCAGGACCAAATTGCGGTTTGAGTCATCGCTGAGCTCTAAATTGTTGTCCACTTGCTTATATTTCCAGCTAGGTAGCCTAGAAATCTGATCATCAGATGCTCCTCTCTCGACCGAAGCCACATTCATGTTGTATCCGAGGAAGGTGCTCATGAGTGGCACAAAGCAGCATAGCAGGAGAAATAGCAGGAATGGGAAAGAGTAGCTGATGGCGTTCCAAGCAAGCAGAGAGATACAAAGCATGTGAAGCTTTGGTGCGCGTTGGAATGATCCGAACCGAGAATCGAACACCCAAACATTACCCATCACAAACCATATCGCAAAGAACAGCTCTAACGAAGTCCGACATTTGTTCATCAGATGCACACTCCTGCACCAACAGAATCGACATTTACACAATGAGAATTTGTATAAAAAACCACAAACTAACTTTGTAAGATATATCTAACCCGCTTCACCATCTATGGGACAGTCTAATACATCAGAAGAATGCATCTTCCTACAAGTCAGATCTATCTGGACCAAACAAAATCTCAAACTTAATTGGGTGGACACCTAGAAATAAACTTGAACTATAGCAGTCCAACATTAAACCGGTGTGTTGAATCGGATAAGTCGACGAAGAATCCATTGCCCCAGGTAGAGATTATTTCACCTTTGTTTACTTTTTGATGCTTGATCCAAATTTCGGGGTAAGATTAAACGAAGACCATTTGTGCACCCTAGGAGTCTCAGAATCAAAATGATTCATCAATCCTCCACTCTAAGCAACATCAGGTTATGACAGCCTATAGCATCCAATCTATGTTAAAAGAACGAAAAAGAAAAGTAAAAGAAGTGAGAAAAAGGTACCTGGAGTCGTCACCGCCTCTTTGCTGCTCCAAATCCGAGATGCCAAAGCCATCTCCCTGAGCCAAATAAAGATACCTGTAGCGACCATAGAGCAGCAACACGCTGAGCATGCACCCTATGTCGTAACCCATGATCCATATCCTCATAGGCCAGACCGGCTTCTCGCTCTTCGAGATGGCCAGGGTGAAAGAAGTTATGCTGATCTGAACCATCAAGGCCGCGAGCTCGAGCACCATCCAGGTGCTCGAATTGAACGGATTCGACCCGAGATCCGACCTCGACCCGTTCTGGTAGTGGAAAACTCTCCTCAAGAAAGTGAACCATCTCGCTCGAGATATTCTCATAGCCATCCTCATTAAAAATGAAGGCGGAACGCGGGGAGCCCGGCTCCGGGACCCGATCACCGCCCGATCATTTGTGGCTGATGAACTCGAAGAGAACGTGGCGCCGACGCTGGAACTGCATAACGACTCCGGTGGCAAAAAATATCGAGTATTCATCGGGCGCGAAACGAGTGAATTTAGGAAACAAACAAGCTTCAGAAAACCAAGAATAGGCCAACACTCCTCTGCTCACAGGCAACTAAAGGATCGCTTTTTTCTTTTTCCATAAACAGAATTACTTACGACTACAGACTACAAGGAGAACAGGCCAATCTCCCCCACGTTTATAGGACTGCAATCATGAAACTTGCTCCCTGGAGCACTAGTAGACAAAAAATTCCCGTTTCTTCCAATTCGAATTCAGGGGCGTTGCATAAACTTCCAAGAAAACTTTCAGTACCTTAAAAACATGAACACCATGAAATTCAAGCAGCTGCGAGCTTCCCGTCCGCCATAATTCAACCGAGAACGCCGAAAACTATGCCTTCAGAGCACAGCCCTTCAATGACAGAGCATATCTTGATGTGGGTGTGTGGCAAATATGAACATGAACCGTGGGAGATGAGAAGAGTATATAGACAGCAACTGCAACAGAATACAGGAGCAGGAGAGGGGGCGATGCTGTCGGGTGCGGAGAAGATGACAGGAAGGTGAAGTTGGGTGAGTCTCAGATGGTGACCAAGAATCAAACCGTAGAGTACCCAAAGCAGGAAAAAAAAAAAAGAAGAAGAAAAGAAAACCTTTCTTTGACTCAAAGCGAATCAGAGAAAGCTAACCGTTGGCCTAACTTCCCTCTCTGGTTTTTGGCTTCCCCCCTCTTTGTTTACCAAGCAAGCAAAAGGGAGAGCTTAGAAGAACCTTAATCTCAACCGGGTCTACCTCTCTTCTTCAACTGCAAAACTGTCCATTAAAATAAAAGGCAAAGCTGGTTGAACAGTGCAATCATGCCAATTCTTTCAGCGCAATTTAAGAAAAACATACATGCTCTCCCCTACCTATTATAATAGTTTAAATTTTTAAAACAGTTTAATATGGTTCATAAAATTCTTATGTAATATTCAGAGATCCTAAATTCAAATCTTTTCATACACGAAATTTTATATATTCATTTACTAATTTCTAGGAGTTTAAGGTTAAAGGGACATCCGTAATGTGGCGGGCACGGCGACGGTTTGAGGTTGTGCGTGTGTAAATGGATAGAGGTTTGGCCACCTAATCCAAGCTCTCCATTCTTTTCCCAATTGAAATAAGACGCAGAATGGAAAGGAGGGGGGCCCCGCTGCTTCGTATTATATGCGTGAATGTGTTGCTTTGCATGAAGGCCATAACGCTATCACACCATTATTGCTGCTGCGGAGGGTACGTTGGCCCTTGTCAATGAGAGGTGGCTTGTCTCAGTTCGGAGAACCGTAACCAAAGCACAAAAAGGAAAATTTTTTTGAGGATATTATCATTTTTATTTCACATCGCTTTCTGACGGCGAATTCGGAGTGATCCATTCCCAAATGGCTAATGTCGATATTGTCGGCTTCTGAAATGGGCCAAGCGAAATCATTTGGGTTTGCCCCAGTGGCCACCCTTCCAACGTGGAAGGAAGAGGTGAGGGGTTCAAATCCTCATTTTCTCAATAGGGTTGGGGTGGGGACAAGTAAATTTTAGGAGTGGGTTTCGACTCCTAACTTCCACGCCCTGCAGGAAACAGAGCAAAAATCTAAGAGTGAGTGATAAGGTAAGAATAGAGTAGGACTGACAAAAAAAAATAAGCCAAGCGTACGCTTCAACCATTTGAGAGTGAGTGATAACGTAAGAATAAAGTAGGACTGACAGAAAAAAAAAATAAAAATAAAAAATAAGCCAAGCGTGCGCTTCAACCAGAGATCTTGCTTTCTGCAGTTACAGAGTTGTGATTATCGCATGAGGCTCTCAACCACGGAGGGTTGGAAAGTCGTGAATTTTGCGTCTCATGAAATGAAATTAAAATTTATTGGCAGCAACGCTAAGTCTAGAAAACTTCGCAAATCACATGCATGTGCAAGTTCGAAACGGATGCGGATAGAAGTTTTGACACGCTTTTCTTATGATCTACCTACGAAAACACTTGAAGATGGTAATTTTCGTGGGGAATTAATTTCATTAGTTTTCTTGTGATTACGTTGTGTCCTTATCAGAGAAACAAGACATGATCGTAATTTCTATCCTTATTCACGGTAGCAAAGAAAGTGATCGATTATATCGAGCGTACTCAAAGGAAAACATAATATTTCTTAGGTTTTGTTTGTTTGGCAAAAAAATAATTTCTTAAAAATGATTATTTAAATAATAAATTTATAAAAAAATGTTGTTATTATTAATAATTATTATATCTTAACATTTTCGTGAATGATGAAAATAATTATTATTCATTTATTTTGTAAATGACTTGAGCTATTATTTTTAGAAAAAATATTTTTAAATCATTCATTTTTCGTAAGGGCCTTAATAATAAAAAGTTAAATATGATTCTAAAGAATAATAATAATAACACCAAAAGTTAAATATGGTTCTGAAGAAAAGATTCCTACCGATGTTCGAATCTAGTCAAGAATCCACACGCTAAACTGAATAATCAAATACACCGGCCAAGAAACCTTGAGAACTGAGGTGCATGAGGAAATTTCTAATTTCAAATCGATCCAGTCAACATTCAAAAATTTTATACTTTTGAAACTTCATTTGTGAATACAAGAATAATAAGATAAATCAATGCGAGAACTCAAGTCATTTACGACAAATCGCCATATTTTTGACAGGTGCCGGCTCCAATCCCCATCAATCTTTATAACGTGTTTCCACACCGCCCGGGAAGCAAGAAAGGAAGATTGGAGAAAAGGAGCCCAAAAATTGGCCCATTTATCCAAATTAATGCCAACACAACATCTTGACAACTTAATCAAAGATTGATGGGCGACACATATAAAAATTAGATCGCCTCAATACATTAAAATTTGCAAATAATTTTTTTTTTTTTGTGAAAAATCAAAAGACACAATTGGCGACTGTTGATATAAAGAATTTGTCGTGTTTCAAAAATGCGTATGAGTTTTTTGGATACAAATTGGCTTCTGCTCATGTAATTTTGGTTAATTAGTATGAATCTATGTTGATAACCCAAAGATCAAAATGGTGTGTGTTTATTAGAAATTAATGGTAGGAGGGGAGCTTACAATAAAAAATAGTTCTAGTCAAAAATTGAGTTTTAACAATGCTCCGTTTATTTTACGAAAAAATGAATGATTTGGAAAAAAAAAATCATTTAAAATAATCAATCAATTAAAAATGTTTTCATCACCGAAATTTATTTATAATTTTTTTCATAATTGATGAATATATTTTTCATTTATTTTTATTTTTTTGTAAACGATACAAATTCTCATACTTAGAAAATTATGTTTTAAATTATTGATTGTTCACGAAGCAAACGAATCTCAAGCACGAGCCGAAACGACTCAACAGAGCTTTCACTTTGACAAGTACCCGCCAAAAAAAAGAAAGGGAAAAAGATGTTGTGATGAAAATGAAAAGATAAAATAAAAATTCTCGGTTCCTTATTTGACCAAACCTGGATCTCCTGCTGGTATGACTAGGTGCAACGTGTGCAGAATCTGAGGGAGATTTTTCTCTCTCTATCGTATTATATCTTTTTTGGGGGTGGTACATCTCTTTCTTTTCATTTTCCTAATTCACAAAATGTCAATATCATTAGACTTCAAAAATGGCGACGTGGCAACGGGGGCTTTAACCTCTGACCCGCACCCTTTGGTTTCACTCCAGAATCCCAGAAGCCCGCCAGCCGGATCGTGAAGTTTCAACCCCAATCTTTTGCATTGCTTGTCGCCGTTGGCGTGTCCACCGCACGTCATTCATGGCCGGCCCCCTTTCGCCAAATCGATGGATTCAGCCGCCCTCTTATCCCCTTATTCAGCAAAGATTTCTTCTTCTACACAAAAGAGAAAAAAAAAAAATAAGAAAAAAAAAAGATGAAATGAGCCCTTTCGTTATCGTGTCTTGTGGCGATGTCTAATCATCGATTTTTCGAAAAGCATCCGAACGGCGAAAAGGTGAGGCATCGTCGGTCTGGACGATCGACGGGCTTGAGCCTTCCTTGATCTCAAACCAAGTGTTAGGATTGGGGGTTACTATTGGAACCGATGCCGCCTTTGCTTTGCCTCAAGTGGATTGACGGCTTTTCAAGGAATGATGAAGGAGCATATAGCATATGTATACAAGTTTATAAGTGTAAGGAAGTGTACTTGATTGTTGAGAAAGCCCTTCCCATCTTTATAGCGTTTACTTTGGGATATTTGGGCATCCCTCGCTATTCAACTCATGAGGACATACCTCTTTTGTCGAAAATACAAGTTACATACCTCACTTCAATAAAACTGTCTACCTATTTAAAACTTTGGCATTTTAGACTATATTTGATAATCATTCCATTCTCATAAACAATTTTAGCTTAGAAATAATTTTTTTATATTATTTTTTGGACGAGTTTTTAAACATTTGAAAGCGTTTAGTAAATACTTTTCATATGATTCTCAATTTTTTGTGACTCAAATTTCTTTCAATTTTTAAATTAACATTTTTTTTTTCTTTTTCCTCCTTTTCTTCTTCCTCTAGCTAGCAAGGTCGCCAGCCTCAAGGAAGCCTCACCAATCCTTAGTGAGGTTAAGCCTTGCCCAGCCACTAGCGATGATCAACCTAGCCCAGCTGCAGCAAGGTCGGCCTCGTCAGGCCAAGGTGAGGCTAACCTCACCAGCCCTCGGTGAGGCCGACCCTCACCGGATCTCGTCTAGGCTATCACTATGGCTAATGACTGACTAGGGGAAGAAGAAGAGAGAGAAAAAGAAAGAAAAGAGACAAAAAAAAATAACGAGAGAAAATGGTTTGCGCTTGATTCTGGATTTATTCCCAAAAATAAAGAAGTAATTTTTTTCTTTTACTTCTTGATTTTATTCCAAATCTATTGTCAAAAACGAAAAATATTATCAAACGGATTTCAGTCTGAGAGTGAAAAACCCCCACTTCTCAGGAATGGATGGGGTGGGGATGCACAAGTTCTAGGAGTGGGTTTCGACTCCCACGTCCTGCAAGAGGCATGACAAAAGTCTGAGAATGAGTTTAGAGTAGGTATAGAATAAGACTAACAAAAAAAAAAAAAAAAAAAAAAACGGATTTCAATTTTTTTTTACTCTGAAACAAAAGAATAAAATTGGACATTATTTACCACCGACCGAGGCAACGCAGATGGTAGAGCTTCTGTGATCCTTTCGCCAAGAGGTGAGGGGTTCGAATCCCCTGCAAAGCAGGGCGCTGCCCCAGGGTTTATCCCCCCGTTACCCCAGCCCTGTCGGGCTGTCCGTGTTGGTGCGGTGCGGGGGTTCCCTGGGTCACCAAAAAAAAAAAAAATTGGACATTATTTAGCATGTTATCAAATAAGCCCTTATTTTCCAAAGAACAACTTCCGTTCCCCTGTACCAAACCCACACCTTGCCACAACGCCATGGCCTAAAACCCTAACCACCTGAGCCTAAGTTCGACCGCAGCTACCAATGCCCTTTGTCACCGATGCCGAAGCCTACTAGCTCGTTGTCATCCACTGGAGACCTCGTTGTCGTTGCCTTCGGTCGTGTGAGATTGTTGGGAGCCCACTCTCTCTCTCTCTCTCTCTTAATTAGCCTCGGTCGGGATTGTGCCACGGTTGTGCTAGCCTTGAATTGAGGTTGGTGCTCTCAAGCCATGGCCGACCTATGATTAAGGTCGTAAGCCCCATC
This sequence comes from Eucalyptus erythrocorys, assembly GCA_014182555.1. Lineage (NCBI taxonomy): Eukaryota > Viridiplantae > Streptophyta > Magnoliopsida > Myrtales > Myrtaceae > Eucalyptus > Eucalyptus erythrocorys. The sequence continues at coordinate 31,836,418 of CM024602.1, forward strand.
ATGGCCATGGACGACGGATAGACCTCGCCCATGTTCGCAGCCATGGACAGGCCTCATCCATGGAGATTTTGAGTTGCATAGTGAAGATAGAATGAGACAAGGGAGATTGCAGCAGAGCAAAGAGAGGAAAAGACAGGGGGACATGCACAGTGATTAGAGAGGGAAGGGCGTCGACGAAACCAATGGATGGCAAGGTGATTGGTGTTGGATAGCAGTGGGTGCGGTTGAGGGTAGATAGGGTTTACGGGGTGATGGAGGCTAGCGTTTGCAGTGCGACATCTTTAAATTAACTCATTCGAAATATTATCTATATTAACCATTCTATATCGAGCCTCAATTTTGTTGACTGCCATACAAGTAAGAACTTTTCTAAGAAGTTGTCCATCCTAATAGAACTCTCACTTGAGCACACTGATATTGGAAATGTCAAAAGGCACCAATTATGGGTCAATTCCAATTTCACATTAATAATTTAAGGACACTTTTCTCAAGCTTGGTGTATAATTTGATTTGTTCCTGCCATCTTTGTCATTGTAAAAGCATAACGCGAGCTACTCCTTGTTTAGGCTTCTCGTCTCGGAGATCACTTCTTGCTTTCATTAGATCAAGGTGTTACAACGAGAAAAGTTTGTTTATTTGCAAACGGATAACTTGGTCTTTTCAAAGTAAGGATATTGTGGCATTCCAACAAACACAAGTTGGAATTGGCCATTGGTTGAAAAGTTAGGCACGTTATCGTTGTTGCTTCAAACATTTGATTTGGTCTAACAATTATCAAGGATAGAAACTATCTAGGTAAAGTAACATGAACTGATTCTTTAATCATTCGCACTTGTCAATCATTCTGTGCATCAAAAAGTACAATCTTATTTTTACCATAATAAAGGTAATGTTCCCAAAGGCTATCCTGAAGTTGGGGACCTCATGTCCCTGGTAATTATTCTGTCATGAATAGCGGTACGATCATGGACCGATGAGATTAGTTGAGCAATCTAGGAGGTGCACATCTCCACCACCATTAAACAAGATTGTCCAACTATAAAAGCCACGGTAAGGCCATGCTAACTCGAAACGTGCTAATAATTTAGCCCTAATAAATTAGTCGAGTTAGCTTAAAACTTGATCTAGATGTGGTAAATCCATGTTCAAGTAAAACGTGCTAATAATTTAGCCCTAATAAATTAGTCGAGTTAGCTTAAAACTTGATTTAGACGTGGTAAATCCATGTTCGAGTAAAAGGAACACAGAGGCCGCACCCACTAAGGGTGAGTAGTTGGACTAATTCACATGGGAATCGATTCAGTTCTCTGGTAGAAAAAATGGGAACAGGACTATACCTTAAACTGATCGGTTCTACCTAAGAAAATTATCCAAAAAGTTCTCAATCTATTGCACTTTTGTCAATTTCAGTTTTTAACATTTTAATGTTATCAATTAGACCATAAATCTTTTTCGCATTTTGTCAATTGACTCAATCCGATAAATTTTGGATGATCATCGGTGGGAATGTTGATCATTCTACATGGTATAGCCAGCATTGTCGTAGACAAATTTAACAATATAATTTTTTCTCCTCCCTTCTTCTTCCTCTAGCCAACTGCTTGGGTTGGGCAATGGCCGATGACCATCCAAAAGAAACAACCAGCAAGGGTCGCCCTTGTCAAGATCTGGCGAGGGGCGACCTCATCGACCTCGGGCAAAGGTCACACTCATCGAAGGCTAGCGTGGGCCACCTTGCCAACTTTGGAGGAGGCTGACCCTCGCCGGCCTTCAATGAGGTTGCCCCTTGCTAGGGGTTACCTTTGGCCAGTCATCAACTATCGCCTAAGATCAACAATCAGCTGGAGGAAGAAGAAGAGAGGAAAAAAAAGAAGAAGAAAATGAAAAATAAAATAAAAATTCATCAACATCAACTATGCTACATAAGACAATTAGCATCCATGTTAGTGATTTCCTATTAAAATCTTCCAAATGAACTAAATTACCAAAACATGAAAAGATGTAGGATCTTTTGGACGATTTACCCTTCTTGCTCCAATGCATCTCTCATCCTAAACAACGTGTATATCAAGTTTAGGTCTCTATGATAGAATCAATGGGAGAGAACTAGAAAATTTAACGATGAGGATTATGAATGCACAACCAATTGTCAACATTTCAGTTTGTTGAAATATTGTCCAATATCACTTGACAATGGGTACTATATATTTTTTATATTCATATGGTCTTTCTTCACTAAGGTTAAGCTTTTCAATTGGACTTCTTAATATGGTATCAAGGGTTTTTCACATATGTGCATCCACCCCCATTAGTCGAATTCCTTGTACCCCTTATAATTTGGCTTACACATGAGAAGGGTTTGCCTTATTATTGTTTCACATTGCTTGATAATACATCTTATCTATGCTCCTTCTATGGTCTCCCTCCATCTAATATTTTGAGTGCTGGGATTTGAACCCTGGATTTGGTGTCCCCACATCACCCTCCCAGCCACCGGGCTGGATGCCTCATTGTCACTTTCTAACACAGTTGATGAACATTACCAATTACCACCACGAAATTATGCATGGTCCTCCTTTAATTGGCGAATGCTTCGTCATTATGCTTGACGACATTGGAACTGTTGTTGCCCGATCCATGTCTTTGAGAATGTCGGCATGGGTTGATGAATAATTCTTGCTTGACGCCGAGATAATCCAACAAGGGAACACCAGGTATGCAGGAAAGGCGGCGAATGCAGCTGCTCCAGGGAGATATTTGATTGTGCCGATTCCAATGTCCACTTGTCGCAGTAAGCCGGTTTGGATTTTCCAAGTCTAGGGGATAAATGGTCAAGAAAGCATCTTTCTTTTGTAGCGTAGAGTTTGGCTGTCCCTTTTACTCGGGCTTTAATACCTCACTGTTTAAATAGCAAGTCCGAGCAAATTCAGTGGAACAAAGCCTGTGTGTTATAAATCGCCAGTGTGTTGCACTAGTTGGATATGTTCTCATGAAAAGAACAAATGGGCCCGGATCTAGAGTTAATAGGTTCGATTTCCAGTTTCAATATTCAGGAATTGACCCAGACAAAATTGGAGTCGGGTTTTTTGTTCGGAATATACCTTACCCTAAAATTGATCATCTCTAATTCCCATCCTACGAGTAAAACTTGATCCAACCCATACGCACGAAGTGGTTTGCATGCATTTAGGAGGATTATTCAAGTCGAAATGTGTTTCATAGGCCCCTTTGGTATTGTCAAACTCAAACCCCATGGCATCTTCATAGACAGAGTGGCCGACGAGTCAAAAGGCACACCATGGTCAATAGGCTGATGACTCCAAGAGCTCTCATTTGTCACAATTGCCACAATTGTTTGTTACCTTGATGCTGACTCATCGCTCTTAAAAGTTTAGCTTGTTCGCATATCAAAGGGGGTACCTAAGTTGGGTTTAGAACGTCGTAAGATGAATACCACTATGTCAATGTGAGAGAGAGAGAGAGAGAGAGAGAGAGAGAGAACAATCTAATAATAAGATGAATCCGGATAGAGCATGTAAAAACGGTTTTTTGTTAATAAAAAGTCCTTCACAAGATCCCCTTTTTCTTGTTCTCCATTTACACATCATGCAGCTCCCTCATCTTCTGGCCCAGCTAATCAGATTCTTGTCCCGATTCCAGCCCGTGTTTCAGTTATAAGGCCAGCTGTCTGGGCCCATCTCTGAGCCCGTGGCTTTCCGGGTTTCCATCCATCCTCCTGGGCCGGACTCGCAGTGCTGGGCCCATCTCGGAGCCCATCGCTTTCCGGGCTTCCATCTATCCGCGTCGGCTGGATACGCAGTGCAAAGGCAACCCCGGCCGAGCCACCGACACAGCTAACCTCATATCCAAACGCGCTCTCCCCTTTCTCTCATCTTATTTTCCAAACGCCCCAGCCCGAGGCTCGCTGTTGTGAAGTCGAGGGCGATTTCCGATTCGAGGAATTTCTGCGAAGGTAAAGAAAAACCCTAATTCTGCTCCTCTGTTTCTTGCCATACAGATGGATTGAATTGATCGAATGCTTTCTGGCGGTGGATATACCGTGTTTTCCTTTCTAGGGCTTTCGTTTTCTGGTTTCGTGTGGAGTTTTTTGAGTGGGTGTCGTCTTGTCGGCGGTGCTTTGGGTTTGGAATGCGCCGTAAATCGGTGCGTGTCGTTCGATGGAAGATTCTTGATCCTTTTGTTCGTGCCCGATCGATTGAATTCCGAGGCAATTCGAATGAATACGTCTTTTTTCTGGAAGGGGGGTTTGTGTGATTTGCGCGGTTCGAGCTTGTGAATTGTGGCTTCTCGTCAACTTGCCCGTGTTTTTGAATGTTTTGCTGAGATCTTTTTGGCCTCTTTTGTTCTGTTTTGTTTTTTGTTTTTGTTTTTGTTTTTCCTTTTTTTTTTTGGGGGGGGTGGTGTATTAATTTGTTCGTGATGGTATTTTGTGGTTCTCAAGTGTTTCCAATTGTCTTCAGAGAATATCAGATTTAGCTAGGAAACATGACAACTGCTGCTAGACCGACCTGGGCACCTGCGAAAGGTGGAAATGAGCAGGGTGGTACTCGGATATTCGGTCCTTCGCAGAAATACTCATCCAGAGACCTTGCCGCTCACACGAATCTAAAACCCAGGTATGTGTCATTTGCCACTCCTGTCTTTACAGATGAAATGATCATTTCGTGGTCTTCGGAAACAGCCACCTTTGGCAGGTTCTGCTTGTGTATTTCATGAAAAGAAATCCGTTAGCTTTCTGATTCCATGTGAAATCTAATTGTGAAAACTTGGATTGATGCTGTTCCCTGGAATTTTATGTTTGTTAGAAAGGTGTGGCAGATAGGATAGAATTATATTTTCAGATCTATCTTTTGCTTGAAAAGAAGGGGGGGTTATGTAAAAAATTTTATTTCTTTTGGTCCTTTCCTTGCTTTACGTTCTCTTTCTAAGCGTCATATAAGAGTTGCGCTGGAGTCAACAATCATTGAAATTTGCACATCAATGGGAGGCATCCTTATGTAAAGAGACTGAGAAGAGCAGAGGAGGGCACTTAGATAGCTGATCCTGTGAACCTACTGTAGATTATGAGGAACTGGATAGAATACATGTATCCTATGGAGAGGTTTAGGGCCTTATGAGGAGTATATTTTTGGTGGCAAGAGCCATATGCTTAGCCTGATTGAGCTGAATAATTGGTTGAGTGTGCATTTGTGAAGGCATTTAGGCCCCCTCTCCCACTTCTCCTACAAAAGGGTGTATTTGGCAGTATAAGTGATGTGCTCAGCACTGCTCATGGCCTTGGTAGCCTTCATATGTGTTAAAATTAGAGGCTTGAGCGATCTTTTTTGCGTCAATGGTTTTAATGCGTTTTGTGGTATCTCTTAGCTCATGTAAGTGACACTTCTGGCCTTGCTAAAGAGAAAATACATCAACATGGAGACCTGAGTTTTCTTGAATGTGTTACAAGTTTTCATGAATAGGTAGTAGAGGTTTGTGTGTTTTCAGATGACACTGGAACGAGTTCATGCCTAGTTAAGGTTATCTTATCCATGCGGTTTTGTTCGATATGCATTCATGCAGTTTTTTTGGATTTAGATTTGAATTCAATGATTCCTTATGTTCAATTTTGATGGTTCCCTTCAACTTATCGGCATCTCTATTAAACAGGAGGGATGGACAAGACACCCACGAAGAGTTGCAGAAGAGGAACCTAAGAGAGGAGCTTGAAGAGCGTGAACGCAGGCACTTCTCGTCAAAGGACAAGTCCTACATCGGTATCTATTTGTTAAACTTGTTTTCATGCATGTATTTTGTTGGACGTTGCATTTCTTTCCGCTTTTCACTACCATATATTGAGATAATTTGATTTCTTCTCAATTTGTTATGGTAGATGATAGAGATCGCCGGAAAGGGGGGCAGCTTCTCTTGGAAGGTTAGTAGTTGCTTCCCTATTTTCATGATATAATGTTGTGCTTTATATGATATTCGCTTGTGATTGTGATCAACAGGATCAAAGAGGGAAGTGGAAGATCGCATTGTTCCCCGCACAGTGGATGCAGATGATTCTGATGTGGATGTCAAAAGCGATGATGAAAGGTGGCTGCTATTTTGAGTAACTTTTTGTCTGCACATCATCATTTATGGCCTTCTTGGGTCCTTTCAATCATTTTTAGTTGATTACACATGGTAATTGAAGCAGAAAACTGGCATGATTAGATTATTGTTAGAACACTAATTCTCTAGTACTTGTGGAACTTCGTGTAAAAGGAATGCTGTGTAGTTGTTTCTGATATGAAAATTGCCTGTTTGTTCACTGTCTAGTAGATCTCACATCTATTTTGAGAATTGCCTTCTTGTTTTGTTTTGAAATTGACTGCCTACTTTTTTTTTTTTTTTTTGGGTTGGAGACTGCCTACTTTACTTTTTACTAAGGATCATTTGTTGTTTTCAGCGGCGATGACGACGATGATGATGACGATGACGAGGATGACACTGAAGCTCTTTTGGCTGAGCTTGAACAAATAAAGAAAGAAAGAGCAGAGGAGAAGCTTCGGAAGGTTAGTTTGCATCTTTAGATTCCACCTCCTGCCTGCTCCCACAACTCTATCTCTGTTGGCTAGAATTTTTTCTGCTTTTACGCGTATATCCCAGATCTTTTCGCCTCATAATTTACGAGAACTCCAGTGCGGGCTATGCATGCATGTTTACTGGCACTTACAAATTTTTATTGTGGACTTGTAATTCATGAAAAACTTAAAACAATGAAGAAAAGAGTGCACGAAACATGTGGAAGTTAAGAATTCAGTGGAGATCAGTGGAGTTTAGATAACTTAAGCAAAAACCAAGATGTTCAATAATTTCGTGAGAGGTCACTCAAATCTCTCATTTTATGGGTAGTATAGATAACTATTAACTGCCTGTGCCTCTTGTCACTGTCTGTAATAGCAACTGATGTTACCTTACACTCTTTCAGGAAAGACAGCAGAAGGAAGAAGAACTTAAAGTCAAGGAAGCAGAGCTTCTTCGTGGAAATCCTTTGCTAAATAATCCTACTTCTTTCAATGTGAAAAGGAGGTGTGTGACCTTAACTTTTTTTTCATTTTTATTCCAAAAAGAAAGTTGAAACTCATTTGAATTGTTGATTGTCAAGCAGCAAAGGATTGATTAATATACATTTGATATGTAATCTGTGACTTTCAGTGATGTGTCTCTTATGGTTGTTCTTCCCCCTTGACTGTTTCAGGTGGGACGATGATGTCGTCTTCAAGAATCAGGCCCGTGGCGAAATGAAGGCTCCTAAGCGCTTCATCAATGACACCATCAGAAATGACTTCCACCGTAAATTCTTGCAGAGATACATGAAGTAGTTCTTTAAAGCTTGAGAGCTTCGAGCCAAGGAATGTACTTTATGTGAGAAGTGAGAACTTGCAAATACTTTGTATTTGGATTATCTTGTGCAAGCTTATCTGAAGTACAATTCCCAGACATGAATTTTCCTTTCCACCGTACTTCTCAATCATGGAATGTGTTATTCTTAGTAAATACGTTATAGCTTCCAAAGCAAGCTGCGAAATTCATTCTTTTGTTGCATTAGCGGGATCTGCCTATGGAGAAGACCAATTGGAGACCGTCGAGATGAAACAGAGACACCTTTGTTCCACAAGTATTGATAAAATTTCACAGTGATTGCATTTTTGCGAATAGTGTGTCACGGTGCAGCTACAATCTAGTAAAGCTACAAAAATAATACCCAAAAGATCTGATGTTGTGCAGCTCGACACGTACCGAAATCACATCCGGATGTGCTACTCGTGGTTCTTATTGTGAATGTGTTACTCAGGACAAACGGTGGGGGTGAAGGTCGCCGTTTGAAGGCTTAAAAGTGAGAACCTTACAGCTTTTGAAAAGCAGTTTAGCTTTTGAGTCATTCTGCAATCACTGGCCCTATCAAGGCCACTGATTACAACGTGTCTCGTTAGTTTTCGTCGCTTCTTCACTTACCACCGTGGCTGCTAAGCAAAGTAGAGTTGCAAGTCAAAATGGCACTAAGCTTTAAGAAGACGTCGAAGGATACGTTAACCCATCATTAAGTTCATTGCGGACTCAAAAGTGGAGTCAATAGTTTACTGCTGTCACATGAAAGTTGACCTCCCATGAGGTATATGCTCAATTTCGCGAAGTTGGTCATCAGATACTGAGCTCCTCGAGTTCTATTTGTGGAGTCACTCTTTACAGGTTGAATAGCAGGGTTTCTTCATTCAGGCTCTTTTCTCTCTCCTTTCCTTTTGGTATTTTGATTCAAAATTGAGATTTTTATGGACTTTGATGTGCTTGATTTCAGTGAGCTTAACCTACAGCCATCAATTTCATTACTTGAAGAAACATGAGTCCGCAATATCCATTTTGTTAATCAACTTCACCTGAGGAAGCCAATACTTTGAAACTCAATTGGCAACAATTACTTGGCAGGCAGGCCATTCAAGGATAGTCATAAATTAGAAAATTTTAGTACTTTAACTCGAGGGGAATGGATAGGTGACCAAGAAGAATGATAAAACCACAGAAAACTACATTTAATCCGATTTCCAATATAAACACCGTGATCTCTTGATAATGGACAGAGAGTAATGTACAATCACGTTACACGTTACAAGAAGCTATGAGCTAAAAATTATTACAGGAACCATCTAAAAGAAGAAAAACAAGCTTCACCTCAAGACGGATCACCCATTAATTACAACTCACAAACAAATGACAATAAATGAACCATACCGATGGAATTGACTTTTAGATGCAGTATATCCTTTCCTATTAGCTCAATCTCAACAAAGAGGCTCCCCACGTGATTGCAAACAAAAATTCAAGCAACGCAGAGAGTTGGATTGGGTTTTCTAGTCATGCTTTGCCTTTGGTTCATCTAGAACAAATTCGGCATACAAATTCTTTAGAGCAATCACGACGGTGGTTATGAGAGGACCCATGATAGCACCCTGCAAAAGTGAGGATTCAGCAACATTAGTGACAGATAAAATCTATTTTCTGAAGAGAAAAATAATTTCATGGCAAGCCCCTTCATTTGAACGTTAACAACACATTGATGAGGCTATGGTGGGTAAGGCATCACCTCACGGCCATGCAAAGAGAGTTGCTAACTTGGCATTTTTATGGACAGAATTTTTTTCTTGCAGTATCCAGTGCTCTTAAACAATGGAGGAAGCCATGCCAATAAGGAAATAGCAGATCTTGAAGTATATAAGTAACTCAGGCAAAAGAAAAATTATCTCACGAGAGTTTTTAGCAGACATAAACACTTAAAATACCCAAGTATGGTCTGACTAAATGATGCGTCCTTAAAGGATGACTAGTAAAGACAGCTTCACTAGATTATAACAGGACTCTGAAGCGAACCAAGCATGCCAATAGAGATGCTGGTACATTCCCATATAGTGAAAGAGGAGGAAAAGGAAGATGAGTAATGATTTCACAACTACCTCAAATGCAGAAGGGAACAATGTCATTCCACCAATAATGCTAAGCCCAGTGAGATATGGACTATGACCAGGTATGTCCTCCTGAATCTCAGATGCACCATAATCCATGAGCACGAGATGAATAATGGACAATGTGATTGCCAGTATGTATCTTCCTTCAAGGACCAATTGTAATGCCGCAGGAATTGTTGCAAACCAAGATGGGAAGATGGGCAATAGAGCGCTAACAAATGCAAGAACAGTGCATCCATACAAGAAATGGATTTTATACAGCCTAAACAAAAGCCACGTGAGACATCCTTGAAAGAAACAAATCTCGACCGTTGCCAGAAGAACACCTGATATAGCTTTATCAAGAACATCGACACACCTACGCCTTGCCCAATCTGGCATTGGAAGCATACCCATTACTTGCTCTGTAACCCCTCCAGATTCTGCTGTAATGAGGTAATACAAGACCGAGAAGAACACTACCGTTTGGGACAGAAAATTGAAGAACTCAGCTGCTCCATAGATGATCGAGTTCCCAACAGAGAACACGAGTTTCGTCCCACCTCCTACGACTGAGGCACTACTTGCAAAAACACTTTGCAGAACATCCTTTCCTTGAACAGCTAAGCCCTTTGCCTTCTCAACTAAATCTTCTCTTGTGATTATCAATTCCCTTAGTAGGGCATCTACTTCAGTATATATCTGTCCCCACTCACGTTTACTGAACTGTTGGCGGATACTAAGAAATTTCTCGGTGTATGGAGAGGGGGCCATTAGAGATGTAGACTGCTCCGAAGATCCAGCTGAAGGACTAATCACAAAGTGCTTAATTCCCGTGACAAGCTCAGTCATGTTGTATTGCATTGCCAAGCTATCTATCTGGTCCGACACGGTCGCATAGAACATGGTAGTATATTTATCGACCATCCCAGGCACATCATTCTCATCCATCCACTGCTTCACACCAATCTTCTCAGCATAATTACTCTCTTCCACATGAGACTTCAATGAAATTACAGCATCCTTCCCTTCCAAACCAATCTTATAAGAGCAGAACACGACTCCAGCCAAAAATCCCATAATCATGCCAACAATGAGCCCAATCGCGACGATGGTCTTCAACCTCTTCAATATGCCCTTAGTGAAAAATGCACTCATCGCGCTACGACGGAAACTGCTACTCCTAAACGACGACACAGCAGACATTGTGGCGTCCACATTCTTCGAGCTAAACAAGAAGCCTAACACAAGAATAGCTACCGACCCACCGGCGCCAATTCTCTCATACACAATTATGATGACCCCAAACGACACCAGCCACTGTAGCAACTTTGAGAACCCACTCCTCTTCCGCCGTGACCAGTTGGATTTCGGCTTCTTAAGGAAAACCCTGCGACAAACTTCCTTAATATCCACAAAGGTGCCCATGAGAGCCCTAAAGATGGCGACGGGGACAGCAAGCACAGTCTCAGTGAGGCCTAATTGGAGAGGCTCAGTCCAGAATGCGACAAGGGTCTCTTGTATACCTCTCAGAGGGATCGAGCACAGAATGGCCCACTGAATTGGCCTCATATACTCTTGCAACAGCTTGTATATGCCGTAGAGAACGAAGATGGTGAACGCAAGGCCAAAGTGGGCCATGGCTATGTAGAGGGCGAGCTTCACCTGGGGATCGTCGGAGAGCGAGTTCTTGCCACCTGGGCCGCCATCGCCACCGGCGGAGGAGGGGGCCGGGGGGGGGGCGGCGCGGCCTCGGGGGCGGGGCGGGCTTGCGGACGGCGGCCGATCGGAACATGTCTTGCCAGGGGAGGGAGCCGGAGGAGGAGTTGGCTTCGGGTTCGGAATTCGGATCTTTGTACGGGACCAGCTCCATTTCCCTCTCTTTATTTTTGGGTAAGTGGAGATGCAGGGTTTTCAGGGGCAAAGGTCGGAGCTTTTTCAGGAAGATGATCCAATGCTAGATCGACACCGGCGAAGCCTGCAGAAAAGTTCGGATTTTTATGAACTTGCGAGAGAGAGAGAGAGTGCATAAAAGTTCGGATTTTTATGGACTTTAAGAGAGAGAGAGGGAGAGAGTCCCTTGATGGCAACTAGAAAGAAAGAGATTGTCTGTGGTGTCAGAAGAAAAAGACCGTCCCAGAGAGAGAATGACTTTGCACATCATCAGGGCAGGTCGCCTTAATTAAATCGACGTGGGGACTTTGAATTTTCAAATGAAAAATATGGAATGTTGTCCAATTGTCCACCGACGACAATTTCAATGCCGGGCCGTTAAATAAATAAAATTTAATTAACCGATTTCTCAATAAATATCTTTGAAATCGCTTGTATTGGGTGGGCCAGTGTCCCAAGGAAACTTGTCATGAACCCACAATTGGAAACATCTTAAATTTTTGATAACTGTAAAATTTTCTTAGTTAGCCGTCTGATATATAATTTGAAATATTTGTGAGTGAGGTTTTATTAAGATTATTCTAAAGAGGGAATGGCGCATCATCAAGACAGCAATTAATGTTTTCCCCCTTTTTTCCCTTCATCACTTGGAAAAACAGCACGGAACTGAGCTGTTGTGGCCCTGTGGGCAACTTCCCTATGTTTTTTTCTCCACTTTGCCTTTTTCTGTTGTTTTGGGCAGTTCCTGACATGGGAAATGTCCCGTGAATCTCCTGCACAAACTCATTCGGTCAGTTCCCCCCCAAATGAAGTAATTCCAGAGAAACCCCCAAAAAGGCCAGGCCAAGAAAACAAAAGGAGAGAGGAAGCAGAAGAAGCAACAGAATTGCAGCATAGGAAAGTACCTTTTGACCTTGCATCGGATGTAATGCCATCCATGACATTTTGAGGCTCAAGACATATTCCTGCTGAATTTTCTTTCTTTGGGTTTTTCGCAAGGGGAGAGCCAAGAGAAGTCGAGGCGGTTAAAAAGCAAAAACTTATGTACATGAATTAGATCGTGTCTTGCCTGATTTATGAAGTTGGCTGAATACTTTATAAGGCATGATTTTATTTTTTCATATATATATATATATATATATATTTATTTACGAATAGGACAGGTGATTTCATATGCCAAACATGAATTTTGTGGTTATAATGAGAGGATGGAGAATCAAATCCTTCTCTTGATCTCCACTCGAATATGATACCTAGAAACAAAAGCCTTACTCTAGAGGACGGAGAGATGCGATGGGGTGATTGTCATTGGTTGTGTGGGGGACCATATGAGCAAAGTCGTCTACAAGATCAGATTTTTTAATTGTCTTCTGGTTGTCAATTTGCTAGAGTTGCTTTCAGGCTGTGCATTGAGTTGATGCAGGGGGTGCCGACAGCAGCAACTCAAAAGAACAAAAGCCAGCATTTTGGTTAAACCCCCTTCCTAATCAAGGATATGGGAATCACACTAAATTAATGGGTAATTCCGAATTTGTTCTTTATGCTTTTAAGTTTCGATCTTGCCAGTGGGTCAATACTAGACCAAAAATCTCAATCCCGAATATAAAATGGTGGTGACCAAACCAAGTCACTACCAAATATTCGTGACCCATGAAACCCAATCACTGAAATGACTAACGAGCTTTTCGATCGTGAAGGCCATAAAAGAAAAGTTATTTCACAAGACCCATCGATGAAATGGAGCATGAGTTTCCAATAGGAAACGTTTTAGTAAAGCGCCCGACACGTGGTCACGATTGATTGACTCAAAACGTGCACATAAAGACGAGTCAATAAGAGCCCATTTATCACGAGATAATCGTAATTACAAAAGTGGAAGCAATTGCAAATAATCTCTAAAGTAACACGTAAGTCGACATAATTAGAAAATTTTAAGATCGGAAGATCCAAAAGCATAATAAAAGTCCTTCATTGATTAAAAATATTAAATAAATTAAAGATAAAACCTAGACAAGAGCATTATTTTTATTTTGTAGATCAGCTCGATCCACTAAATATTAAGACTAGGTTAAACGGTACCCTCATGCTAAACATCGAAATGAAGAAAGGCTTGCAGATGCTCTGAGTTATCGCATGTCACATAGAATAAATGTCTTGAAAAATCTAAATATTCATCATCAATTATACTTAAGAAATATCTGAGGACTTCCGCGAAGAAGATCCTGCAATTATATTTTTGTTTTGCTGGAAAACATCTATAAATTGTGACCGTCAATTCCATTGCAAGACAAATTAAGTCGAAGGAAAGTGGTAAACAGCATCTGATGCTTCATTGAGAAAAGGGACACAACGCAATGTTTTTAAGAGTTCTGCGCGAATTTTGTTAAAAGAATATTCTCCTTGTCATCTCACTGTTTCACGTTTTATCTAATTAAGCCCATTTACTTTTAATTAATCTAATCAAATCCCTCTACTTTCACGAATTTTCTAATCAAAGTCCTCCACCTCCAAATCTAATCAAATTCAGCTGACACAAGTGTCAAATGACGAAAAAAAATGTGCAAATGTACGTAAACAAGTCAATATAAACGATGTGAGAATATGATGTATGTACGCCAAAGTGGAAGTCTATATTAGAAAAAATTTTATTCACATCACACTATGACAACATTGGACGGCCACGTTGGCTAAATTTGGCTAATTTAGTATGGAAACTTGATTGAAAAAATTATATAACGTAAAAAGGACTTCATTAGATAAATTAAAAGGACAAATACTCAATTAAAGAAAAAAAGCGTGAAAGCCCATAAATTCTAGAGGCAAACAAGCGTAGCTATTTTGCTACTGTCCATAAAAAATAGGATTTTGAGATAAATGAATAAAAGATAGTATTTATATAAGGTTTTTCTATTGGGAGGGATGTACGGAATTCCCTCAAAAGCCCGGAAACGACATGTCGCTTTCCGCATTCATAGGCGTGCTTGGGTTCTTCCCAAGTTAGCGATTTCACTTTTCTTCTTTTGGGCCATGAAGCTAGCTGATTCGATAATCACGCCTCAATATTAGGTAAATCAAGCTTAGAGGGTCGACATCATAGAGATCAAGCAACATCATCATCTTAATAAATTCTGTAAACTACACCACCGAACACACCAGTTTTCATCAAATTCACAATAATCACATTACAAACGTTACGAGGGTCGGCATCATATGTACTATGTACGGTTGGTGTGTCGAGGTTATATTCAAGTGTAAAAGCATTGAGTCTATGTATTCCTGGCCAGAACATAAGCATATAGTTTGACTTAGTATTAAGCACCACTGACGGGACATTGGGAAATATAGATGCTATATGTCCTTTTCAACTTACAATAAGTCATACAATTCATCTTAATCCTTTCATTAAAATTTATTCCCAATCCAATTTTGGCTCTTGACTTTATAAAATTTGAGATGATAAGAGTTCCGATTTCAAAAAGAACAAAAGCGAGAGCACTAGGGCTATGTAACCAATTCGGTTCTATCTTGAAACTGAAATAGACTTTCCATAAAAAACATAATTGGTTCTCTTTTAGAATTGGTACCATGTGGATAGGTTCTTAGGTTTTGGGTGTTGGACTTACCCACCTACCCATTCGTGAGCCAATTAGAACATGTTTTTTGAATTTGGAAGAAGATGACTCATTATTCTTACATGAGCTTAATTTCCCTATTGTATGGACATTTTACTTAGAGCCGTTTTGTTACCCATACTATTTTGTTATGATTGCTATGTGTCTTGGTTTTCTTTTTTTTTTAAAGAAAAAATGAAGTTCAAAAAAAGAAGAAGAACCGGTTCCTAGATAGACAAACGGCTCCAAATTAGTTCCAAGATCAATAAGGCAGGTTTCAAATTTAAAAAATTGGAAATCGGTTCAAGCAGGTGGGCTTCAATTTCCACATCTGAAACCTACTTATTTTAAAACTAATAACCATTATAGAGCACAACATTTACTCTTCTCCAAGTTTTCAGCTTTGAAAGAGAAAGGAAGCACAATTAATGCGAAAAAATAAATTATCAAATCTTCAAAGCCAAAATATGATAGAACTTACGCTTAGAGGAGGTGCCCAAGATTAGGTTAGTCTTAAAACCTTTGATAAAGCAATCAAATCGATGATGAGATAGCTGGATTTGGTCACTTGTAAGACATGATGAGCATTGAAGTTTCAATCCAAGGTGTGATATAATTGAATCAGTGTATGGAGATTTTTCCATGTAATACTAATCGATGTAGTTTCATTGGCAAGTGCTATAAAATCTCGTACATTAAAAACTTGGTTATGTACCCAAAACCATTAGTCTAAAATATTTCCTTTTCCAAGTGAATTTCCCTTAATCTATGAAAAGGTGAAAAAGTACTTTCATTGTTGTGGAATGAGAACCATTCATATCTTAATGCATGTATTTAATTTATTCAAATCTATTAGAATGGGATCCACTTTTTGGGGAATATGAGTTGAACCAATAACAAGAATATTTTGAGTGGAACATCTTTTACAATCCTGAAGTGAGTTCACTAATGGGCCGTCTTAGAGATAGTTCACTAATGGGCCATCATAGTGACAATAGATACATGCCTTGTGATGGTAGGCCCATGAATGCAGGCATCTCTTGTTTTTTTTTTTTTTTTTTTTTTGTCTACTATTGCATTGTAAATCACATATTTGTATAAATAATTTAGATTTTAGGTTAATATCATAAAAAATCTCGAATTGATGCACCTGTGATAAATTTATCCTCCGTTAGTTTTCGTTAAATTTTGCTATAAATTGTTGATTTAGATAACACATGGTAATTGACGAAGGTACTAATTTGGAGTTTTATCCTCCGTTTGTTACAGATATATCAATTTAGGGTTTTTTTTATGATATTAATCCACTTTAATGGAAATGTTGAAAACTAATGGAAGTAAATTTATTATAAATATATCTGTTTGGGAATTTTAGGAGTCAAAAAATTAATTTATGGTAAAATTATCACATGTATACTAGTTTGTGATTTTTTTGTGATCAAAAAATTAATTTGTATTAAATTTATCACGAGTGTGTCAGTTAGTGTTTTTCTTGATATTAACTCTTAAATCTTTAGATTAGCTAGGCTGCGATTTTACAAATATTCACACAATTCAAATTATTATCTAATAACTTAAATTCAGGCATGATGGAGGGTTAACTATTTAAATTTGAGAAAATTATTGTAGGAGCCTCAATACTTATATTTATCTGGCATTCGTATCCTAAAACTCTTTTTATGCTCTTTTAAGTCTTAGAACTTGCCATTACCCTCCAAACGGCGTCGTTTGAGGGGCTTGAAAATCAGCATTTTGTTGAGAACGAAGGGAGGGGGATCGGAGGGCGCAAGCAAAGGACGAGGGTGGTCGCGCCGCCCCTTTCGTCGCCGACCCTCGTCGGGGTTGCGGCGATTTCCAATGGTGTGGCATGATCCAACGCCCTAAAAAAAAAAAAAACTTTTGGCAAATTGGTTTTTCTGTTCATGACATTTGCCTTGTGGAAAGTGACTGCGATATATATATCTAGTTTCATCGGATGATTCGCAGGATGTTAGGAAACTGTCGGGTTGGTCTCCTCGGACGAATTTTATATGCAAGCAACGTTACTCTGTGCCATCAAATTGGATATATATTAGCATATATATGGTACGAGCAGTTGCACTGTTATACTCCATTGTTCTGGAAATTAGTTGGTTCAGATTTTTTTTAGAAAAGCGGGGTGCACATGGCCTGATGTTCTTCATTAATTTCAAACTCTAATTAGACTTACTAACTAATCACGGGTTAATGGACAAGTTAAAGAAAAAAAGTGGGAAATAGAATTGAGAATTTTATAGGGAAAATTATCCAAAAAGTTTTAAATTTATTACTTTTTAATTGTGTTAATTTAGTCATAAAATTTTTAATGATTTGCCAAGTTAGTTTATCTGCTAATTTTGGTTGGAAATAGAGGTCCAATTAGCGCCAACTATCCCGCATGGACAGTTTTGGTAATATTTTAAAAAATTTCTGAAAATTTTTTTTTTTTTTTTGCTTTCTCTTTCTTTTTCTCTCCTCTTTTTCCCTTATTATTTCCCTCCGCTGGTTGCTGGCCTTGGCGATGCTAGGTGGAAGTTGTGGCCAATCTCACTTGTAGTAAGCCAGGTCAATGACTAAGGAAGCGAAAAGAGGAAAATGATAAAAGAAAAAATAAAAGAAATGCATATTTCAAAATTTGTTAATGTCAATATTGACCATGTCACGTAGAAAGAACCAACGCTAACTAAATTGCCACACCAACAATTTTCAACCAAAATTAACCAAAATAACTAAATTGACAAATCATCAAAAAATTTATAGCTACAGTATTTTTTTTGTCAAATTAAAATTGAATTGGTGGTCTACTTTTTAAATAATTTTTTTGAGTTTTTTTTTTTTTTTTTATGTATTTCTGTCATATAATAACGAAGAGTAAATCCGTCTATTTATAAGTATTGTCATGTAACTATCTAAGCTAACATACAAATCAAGATAGGTACGATCCAAATTTATCCGCACAATCCCGATAGATATGGAGAATCAATAGAAATATATGACAAGTGATCTCCAATATAGAAAACTATCCGGATCATCCATAATACAGTAGAATATCATTATTACCTCTAGCCTTTTAACTCCCTTTTTATCTCCAAGGTCACCCCACAGCTCCAATGATGATGAATTCCGAGGAAGCCGCTCGAGAAACCAAGACCCTGGAAACCTCGTACCTTCAAAAACAAGGCACGTATGCGAGATTGCTTTGAAAACAAAAGATCTTGATAGAGAAGGGAAATAAAGAACGAAGAAAGATAAAATTTCCCAAGCTCCTAAATCTCATCTGAAACTCTCACCAATCAAGGGGACAGATCTCCACGTTGACTCATTCCCTATGATGTTTCCCCCGAAAACTTCCCTTCCCGATCACGTAATCCAAGTGCCCACCTCAGTGCTACTGCCCCAATAGCTGGAAAAAAAAAAAGAAGAGAAAAAACTAGTTGTAGCTAACCATCAAGTTTGTTGAGCCCTCACGTTGCAAAACAACCTCTCAATATTTTCTCATTCCTTCCAGGAACGCAGGTTTTCCTTCTCTGCTGTTCCTTCGGGCCGTGATGCGACCCGGCTTGGGATAGTGGGGGCGAGGTCGGTTTTGGCGCCGATGAGCGGTAAGGCGGATGCTGCGCTGGCCGGATCCGGCGGGGGAGTTCTCGACCCGTTGTTGGATCGGAACGCGGCGAGGAAGTTCTTCATCAAGAGGAAGGACAGCGATGCCGGGGACGCAGGTGAGCCGTCAAAAGGGTACCGTGAATTTGCCTGCATTGTCGTGGTCTTGATGAGTTTAGGGTGATATTATATGCGCGCCTCTTTGTCAGGAAAGTTGGAATTCAAGTTAGTCTCGAAAGTGTCCTCTTTTGATGTCCCTGGCGATGTTTCTTCGCGTTTGGGCGAATCGGTTTAGGTCAATCTCTGGCTCTGTTGGTGTTTTTTCGAGTCCTCTCTTTTCGCTGAGATTGTTTCAGTCTGTAATTCAGTAATGTGAGTGAGGAGGACGTTCGACGGAATGCCTTCTTATACCGTTTGTCTTCTTTTCTAGTTACTTCGCTTTTCCATGTACTTGATCAAGAGTGCTGCATTGGCAAATTTATTAGTTCGAAGAACCCGATAATTCGATGGTATTGATCATTCACGTGTGTCCTTCTCTTGAGCGAGTGATTGAATTTCATTTGCAGAAACTAGATTATCATCTCTTTTGTTAGCTGAATCTCCGGTGCTGAACCTGGCTAGTGCACATGTGTGGTAACTTAGATGAGAGTAAGAATTCCCAAGACTAACATAGGGTCGTCACCAGGTCGAGCGCTCGAAGAGCTCAGAAGCTCTCTCCACAACGAGCTCTGCACATCGGAAGGCGCCAAGCGCCAACAGCAGCGGTTTTGCGGGCCAGTCGTGGCGATGACCTTCAACTTCATGGTTGCTGTGGGGATCATCCTCACAAATAAATCGGTCCGTCCCTCGTTTCTTCTGTCCACTTTCAGTTTTTAACGTTTTACGGCATGTCTTGGCTTTACTGGTTGATCCATTTAAGCAAATCATCTGGCTCCTGCTCAATCGGTAAAAGCGTGACCGCAGGTGATGGGGCAAATCGGGTTCAACTTTCCGATTTTTCTCACGCTGATCCACTACTGCACCGCCTGGGTACTGATGGCGATTTTCAAGGCGCTGTCGCTGCTGCCGGTCTCGCCCCCATCCAAAACCACCCCTTTCTCCTCCATTTTCGCGTTGGGTGCTGTCATGTCCTTTGCCACTGGCCTCGCCAACGCCAGCCTGAAGCACAACAGGTCCTAACTAGCTTCATGGTCCTCTCTGATGATCTTTGTCTGGACTTAATCATAGCCATTTTCTATTTGTTTGCCTCTCAATTAAGATCACGAGCTGAATTTGTGCAGCGTTGGATTCTACCAAATGGCTAAGATAGCAGTCACTCCGACCATTGTACTTGCCGAATTCATGCTTTTCAAGAAGAGGATTTCCTTAGAAAAGGTCAGGGACAGGCCGAAATTCCTGGCTACCAAAGTCGTTCTCGTACTCATTTTGGAACTTGCTCTTTCTTCTGTTCACGAATGTGCATTCCATGGTTCAGGTTTTGGCCTTGGTAATTGTTTCGCTCGGTGTGGCTGTTGCGACTGTGACAGATCTGGAGTTCAATTTGTATGGCTTCTGCATCGCGGTCATTTGGATAATCCCCAGCGCTATAAATAAGATCCTCTGGTCTAACCTGCAGCAGCAAAACAATTGGACTGCCTTAGCGTAAGCGACAGACGAAGATCTGTATCTTCCGCACAATGATCATTGCACAACTGCTCTAACCGTTGACTTTGATGAGCACAGGTTGATGTGGAAGACGACCCCTATCACCATCTTTTTCCTGTTGCCACTGATGCCATTGCTGGACCCTCCAGGAGTGCTATCTTTCAACTGGGACTTGCGAAACTCGAGTGCAATCTTGATCTCGGCTCTGTTAGGCTTTCTCCTGCAATGGTCCGGCGCGTTGGCTTTGGGGTAGCAAACCGAAACACATGCCATCCTTTCGTTTGGTGAAAGCTTGTCATTTTGAGCTTTGCATTTCAGCAATGGGGAACTTGCTAACAGAATGTGTTGTTTATGGCTAACTTATGCAGCGCGACTTCGGCCACTTCCCATGTCGTTTTAGGACAGTTCAAGACGTGCGTGATCCTCCTCGGAGGCTACGTTTTCTTCCACTCCGATCCGGGGTCGGCGAGCATCTGCGGCGCAGTGACGGCGCTTTGCGGGATGTCGGTCTACACGTCTCTTAATCTGAAGGAACCCGTGGAGAAATCGAGGAAGCGCCCGCCGAAGCAGGCGTTGCCTGTATCGACCAAGTCTCTCGGTGAAGAAGCCTCAGAGCCCGATGTACATAACCCTGCAAATATTGCCTGAAAATGACCATTAGATTTAGTGCATTTTCCTTTTCAAGGCGTCTATCATGGCTTATTCCCCCCTCACATTATGGGGATCTAGAGATTATCTTGTTTAGCTTTTGATTCAAGTTGTTTTTGAGAGCTTAGGATTTGACAATATTCGAGAATATACCGCTAGTTATAGGATAGTTCTTTCTACGCTTGTTTTTATGGAAAAATCAAGCATGCACCTTCTCTATCCTAATTAATGGCTATCCACTTTCGAGAAATAGCGTAAAAGGTGGCTTCTGTTAAAAAACTATTCTCAGCCACATATGCAATCATTGTTCTATTTTATCGACGTCGTCTCTATTTATTTGGTACGAGATTTTTCTTACTTTACTCCTACCCACGAAAGGAATGTCATTAGGTGCATCGAGATTGTATAGGCTTAGAGCACATGAACAGATGGATCTTTTGGGCCCACCTGAGTCCCACGTGATTCGACCATTCATATGTACTGAGTTACTTGTATTGGTGCACCCGATAACGTCTTGCATAAGGAGGCATTGGGTATGATTTTTTTTCCTTTTTTTTTTTTTGGTCGGTAGCATTGGGTATGATTGTCTAGAGGGAAACGATCAAGGGAAATCATTCATTTGATTTTGGACTCTCCACGGTCAGCACGATAGATTTGGCCAATTACCATACATAAATAGATATAAAATATGTTGTAACATGTCCGATCATATTTAAGTACTCCTATAAGTATTATATTGGTGCAAATTGTATGTTGACTTATTTACTTGAAAATGCACATGAGCAGGCGGTAAACAAGTTCAACGAGTTAGCAACATGATGTTTATTATTCGTGCTTGAATAGATTGGCCAATTTATTAGGGAAGTGGAAAGAAATTAAAAATCGCTCTGACCACCCAAAACCCAACCGGACCGACCTAGAATTGATGGTTTCCGATTCCAATTTGGAATCGTTAGGTAGTGGTCTCATTTTCAATTTTAGAAGTTGAACTGCCTGTCCATCTATTTGAACTGGACATATAATATATATTTTAATTTGAAGTGAAGCTTGTGATTCTAAGTTATAAATTTTGTGGCAAATCTTATTGTGTTTGTCTAAATTACCATGCTAGATGAGTTTTTCCATGTACCCGGGTTTGGTCTAAAGGCAAGGCAATTAAAGAACATAGAAGGTTTTATTTTATTTTTTCAATTAAAGAACATGGATATATAAAACATTTTTTTTTGCTGGAAGAAAAAAAAGAAGCTTGGTGGGACAATTCATGACTTGCTGGAAAACAAGCCACTAAACGCATGAAGCTTTGTGGAATTAGTTCCATAAACTCACCTGAGACTTGGTCTAGTTCTTAGGTAGGTTCATGGAATCAATGGGTGGTTCTCAATTCCAAGGTGAAATCACTCATCTTGAAATCAATCATTCCTATAATTTACTACACCAACACACTATTGAGCATGATCTAGATTCTGTAAATAACATCATTTAAGTTTCGTTTGTTTTGCGAAAAATAGATAATTTGAAAAATATCTTCTTAAAAACCAACTTTTATCACTCACTACAATCAATGAATAAAAAATATCCTTATCACCTACCGAAATGTTTAAACATAAATTATTATTAATAATGGAAATATTTTCAATTGACTCATCATTTAAAACAATGCAAATCATTTTTAGAAAAATATCTTTTAAATTATTCATTAATGTGACAAAAATTGCACTCTAAAAAATAACCCAAAACCATTCAATTTAGCAAACTGAGAAGACAAGGGATGTAAGTACAATCGTTATATTCGGAAATAGTTACACAAATGGCTTTTTTTTTTTTTTTTTTTTTTTGACCTGGGGAACCCCGCACGCGGCCGTGAAGAAGATAAACCACCTGGCGACACGTGCTAGCCACCACACACATGCCACCGGGTAAGTCACTAATATCTCACGCCAGCCTCCCTGCAACTTGCGTCGCAAGGGTTTCGAACTCTAGACCTCTTAGCGAAAGGAAACTTGAAGCCTATCCAGCGGAGCCACCACGGCGGGTAGTTACACAAATGGCTTTTGAACTTTAGCCAATTGTATAATGTGGTTAATGAAATTTTTATTTATTTAATATAATTTTTAAATTTTGATCTAATGTGTAATGTTAATCATGAATTTTAATTTATTTAATATGGACCTTGAATGGTTTGTAAATATTGTCCCCGAATCTAAATTAATAGAATAATAATATTAGATATTTTCATATAATATAAATATTAAATTAAATATTTATCAAAAATTCAAGAATCACATTAAATAAATAAAAATTCATGAATAATATTGCACGTCAAATTAAAATTGAGAAACTATTCGTGCCATCTGACATTTTCGCCTATATTTGCGTGGAACACAAGAACGCCAGTGGCAAATCCGTGATTGTGCCCTTCCCTGAGTGGCAAACCCGACATTTCGACGGGAAATATCATCCTCTCATATTCTTCTTCCACACATTCGCACGGCTCAGAACGAACCCTAGCTCCTCCTTCCTTCTTCTTCTATCTCCTTCTCTGCTCGCTCTCGATTCGCAGGGTCGATCGGACGCGTTCCCGTCTCGCGACTTCCGAGGAGCGCTCGATCTCGAAGCAGCGCTTGCCAGATCGATGGGTTCTAAGATGAAGAACGACCCCCTCTCCGGCGATGGAGCCAGCCCCGGGTTAGTCTCTCCCTTTCTCTCTCCCTAGGCAAGGTCCTGTGGATTTGCGTGTTCACGATTGCTTAGTCGATTGCGGGTTTGTGAGTGATCGAAAGCGAGGCGAGCTCGATTGAAGGCTTTGATGGATGAAGGGAGGACCTCCTTTCTTGCCATCGGCAGCGTCCGTGGTTTTTTGGAAACGAAGCCCTCGACGGAGTGAATTCGCCGCGAACGGGCTTCTTGTGTAGTTCGTGGCCGTCTTAATATTCTCTTGATTGTTGGGTTTTTTAGAGAGTTATCTGTCGAAAAGTTGCGAACTTTAGCTCTTGCGCAATCGCGCGGTGTCTCTTTTTTGCTGATTCCTTGCTTTGTCCTTTTTTACTGGGAGGGCTCTTAATTTGTGAATTTTGCCATGCAGGAAGATCTTCATCGGAGGACTGGCTAAAGATGTTACTTACGGTGAGGCCTCTACTTTTTTGCTGTTTGTCTCATTCATTCATCAACAGTGCGTGCTTTATGCTCAATACTATGGCTTGTTTTATCTTTTCAATTGTGCCATAGAGTTGATTATAATATACTAGTTTGGAATTAGGATATATTTCTGGGTGTTCATTTGCCCTGCCTAAATGCTATGCGTGTTATAGCTCAACCAATTTTTGTGCCCCTTCTTATTAACTGTCTTTCTTGTTGTGGTGATACAGCGACATTCAATAAGCACTTTGGGCAATATGGAGAGATAACGGATTCTGTGATAATGAAAGATCGATTTACGGGTCAACCCAGGGGTTTTGGATTTATCACTTATGCTGATCCTTTGGTGGTCGACAAAGTTATAGAAGATGAACATGTCCTCAATGGGAAGCAGGTAAGAGCAGCATCTTTGTCCTGCTGGTTCTGTTACCTTGTTTTGTCGCTTTGTCGTTCACTTCACAAGCCCAAGGTCCCTTCAATTTCCATACTGTTGTTACATATTATAAAGATGTACTTTGTGCTGTAATCTGTATTCAAAGTGCCGTAGTGTACAAATACTTGAAAAGTTTCAATGAATGTTTGAAATCATTTTTTATTGAAAGACTACCAACTCCCTACATTTGTCTGCTTAGAGACGTAGAGAATAGCGCTGTTTCACATATCTTGTAAGGATGATATTGTAGTGCTTTAACATTGCTTAAGGTGTCCAGTGTTTTCATTAGATGATGATGCACTAAATCCATAACTAAGTTTCTTTTCTTTCTCCATTTTGTTTATCAACGAATTGATTTATTTCCTTTGTTTTTTGTCATGCTTCAAACCGTACATATTTGGAAAAACTCATGGCCCACGAAAGGGATATAGATGTGATGCATTTTCTTATAGGGTTTCTTGATAAATATGAAACAAGATAAAGCTCCGTGACTTGTCTAGATAACGCAGTTTTGTTTGGATAGTTGTTTTGTGGAAGTATTAAAGTAGTTTTGCAGTTTAAAGAGCACATACTACTATTTAACAACGTTTTATGGTACTGTAAGATTCCAGCTTTTTTCTTCTTCTTTTTTTTTTTCCTTTCGAAATGTGAGGACATGGATTTGACGTGTACAATCACTGGAATATGTTAAATTTTAATGAGTTTTCCACATTTGGTAGCTAAATGGATTAATTCTGGCTTGCCTATTCTTCATCCTTAGTTGTTTATTTTTTTATTTTTTATTTTTTAAACATTTTACTGTAGGCTTTTTTTTTCTTAATATGGTATATGTATGACAAATCATTTGCTAATGGAGCAGGTTGAGATCAAGAGGACCATTCCTAAAGGCTCAGGCCAATCGAAGGATTTCAAGACAAAGAAAATATTTGTTGGTGGTATACCATCAACTGTCACAGAAGGTGCAATCAATTTTTTCCCACAGTTTAATTTTTCAGTCAAGAGTAACTAGTATACTTACTGGATTTGCTTCGGCGGATGATGGTTATCAATGGCTATCTTTTTTTGTCCAACTCTGCAGATGAATTGAAGAATTTCTTCTCTAAGTATGGAGAAGTTGTTGAACATCAGATAATCCGCGATCATGAGACTAATCGTTCTCGAGGCTTTGGGTTCATAATTTTTGATAGTGAAGAAGTTGTTGATGATATGTTGTCTAAGGGAAATATGATAGAAATGGCCGGTACTAAGGTGAGTTTACCGAGATTATTTATGAGAAATCAACTTGTAAACAGATACTTGTTTTTGCAGTGTTTTGCATCATTTAATGCTATTTTATTGTCAATAGCGATATCCTCTTGAGGCCTGTATTAAAATAAACTTGTTAAGTGGATTTATTCTAAATATGATGAAGACTAAAGCAGGTATTAGGTTTCCTCCGGAAGGGCAGTGATTATAGTATTATGCAGCATAAATTAGGTTAACTAAAATGCTTTGTTGTAGGTGGAGATCAAGAAAGCTGAACCAAAGAAAGCCTCAAACCCACCTCCTTCATCTGCATTTGGTAGCAATTCTAGGGGTCGCTCTTTCAATGATGGCTTTGGTGGATTTGGTGGTTCTTATGGGGGCTTTGATGGAGGATATGGACCTGGTCCATATAGGACTCCTGGAGGCTTTGGCAGTAGACTTGGCGGGTATGGGTATGGTAGTGGTGGTGGTGAATTTGGTGGTAGTTATGGGGGGTTTGGAGGTGGTAGCTTAGGAGGTTATCGAGGGGAGTCTTCCCTTGGTTATTCTAGTCGCTTTGGACCCTATGGTAGCAGCTATGGTGGAGGCTATGGTGGAGGCAGTTTAGGTGGATATGGTCGAGGAGGTGAAGGCTACGGTGGTTATGGAGGTTCAGGCTATGGTGGTGGTTATGACTCGGGTCCAGGTGCTAGTTATGGTGGAGCTGGTGGGATGTATGGCAGGGGAGGCTATAGTGGCAGTAGTCGGTACCACCCTTACGCAAGATAGAGATGCTGTCAATTTCATGCAGGTGCTTAAGCTTTCCTATAGAAGTTCCAGGCAGATTCCTCTAGATTTGCTTATTGCGCACTGATAGGCACAACAAGTACTAGAAGGACTCCTATCTGTTTCACAGGGAAGGCTGTTCATCATCTGAAGAGTCAAAGTAGATTTCATCTGTATGGATTAGTCATCATAGAGTGCTATCATTAGTACTTGGAGCCTGTCTGACTAGTAGTTACTGTCTGTTTAGCTTATCATGTAGACTTTATACAATATGAGTTGTAGCTTGTGATGTTTTTTCTAGTTTCATCTAGATAGACAATCTTTGATATAATGCCCCTCTTAAGTCTGTATGTTCTCTTAGCACGCCCTTTTATCATCTGTAGTTAAGTTCTATGCCCGATACCTAATTTTTATGGTTTAGGCCTGCAAGGCCTTTTAGGCAACCTTAGAAAGCATCTGATATCAGGTTTGGCAAGTTGTGAAGTATAAGTGGGTTCTCGTAGACATTGAATGTTCTGCTCCATACGCCTCAGAAACACGTGTAAGTTAGACTCCGTATATAGCTTGCGCCTTCAGCGCGTGTTTTGCATGTGTCCTTTTTGTATGTACAATGATTGTTTTGCTTGTTCCTTGTGCTTAAGGAGCCAGAACTCTGGCCCAGAGTATACGATGATCTTACAATCTTGATGACGTTTGTGTTCCGTCTTATTTTTTGCGCAAGGTCTGGTAATTTTGCTTTTATCTTGTATGTTTTGAGTCAATTCAGGCCAGGCATATAAAAAAGTGAGCCGTCCTCGCGGAGTTTTGTGCTACTTTTTTGTCCATTTTTTGGGTAGGAGCAGCTTTATATACTTGAAAATCCTTTATGTAGAGTTTTTTGTATGTGTATTTGTTCCCGGGCAAGAGTATTCTTTTTTTTTTTTTTAAATATAATATAGTTCTAGGTTCCTCAAGGTTAATACTCTCTTGACGAGCGAGCAGTGAATAAACAAAAGAACAAAGATTACTGATTTTTTTTTTCCATCTCTCTCTCTCTCTCTCTCTCTCTCTCTCTCTCTCTCTGTGCGCATATCATTCGCCAGGTTGGCTCGCCTGCTCTGCATTTTCTTTTTGGTGATATTGGATACGTTTTTTCTTGCCTTAAATGGAGTAACTATGCCTCGGAGAAAGTATCACGAGAGGCTTTTTAGTTGAGGGGTTTTACCTGAAGTCTAGTTTTTTCCCGGGTCACGTAATAATTTACAGACATCAAGTTGACTTAAAGACAGGTGTGTCGCTCAGGGCTGGTGAAATGAGTTTATGGATCCCTATCTTAACACGTATACGTTATTCTGGGTGGAATATGGGTTGTTTAAAATTGAACATATAGGTCAAAATGGGGCTTTACTAAGACAAAGCCCAATTTTTTTTGGGTCTTAATGGGTCTGCATGCAACCCTTCTTTAACCCATTTGCTTTTTACACTTTTTCACTCTCCTGCCACTCATCCTCTTCAACTCTGCGGGATCGGAGCGGCTCTCATCCAGGCTCTGGGCCGCTGCCTCATCCAATGGTTTGGAGAAAAAGGAAGCTCGATTTTACCCTGTCGCCGTGAATGGATCGAAAATGTAAGCTCGACCATCGGATGTGACCTGAGAATTTACGGAAATGAACGGCGATCGGTTGGGGCTAGTTCGGGGGGTTACCAAAAAGCTTTACCTAGAAGAGTGAACGCGGTTTTAATTGGTAGTCACGGGGAGCACACACGGAGAGAACCACGACAAGGAATGATGTATGCGCTGACGTACGAGATTGAGCCCAGAATCGCGAAGAACAATATGCAGAGCGAGTCGTTCGAATGCAATGAATCAAACGAAGAAGCTCGGAGCAGTTGAATGAAGTAGAAGCAGGGTAGGAAGAGAGAGAACGGTATGGTGGTTCAGCCACCTTAGACTGAGCGGGTGGCCATGAGGATGCCAAGGACGATGCAGCGAGTGCCGACAACGAAGGGGGAGATCGCGAGAGCGGTTTCTTGACTGGTCTGCTGTTGAAAGCGTAGGGAGAGTCCATCATCATGTCCTTGACCGAGATCGAGAAGGCATGGTCCACGAGCGCCATTTCCCAGCTGAAAGGAATGAAATCTTGTTTTGTCTGGTTTTGAAATGAATAGAAGAATTGTCACTAATTAGCACGATCAACCAATTAAAGATAGTATATCAATTCAAGCGCAAAAGCTTTGATGTCGAGATTACATCAATGTTATATTCTATAACTATTAATGAAAGAAAATAAGTGAAGAAAATTGAAAGAGAATATCCCATATCAAATTGTGCAAGTTGCTAAAGACACCAACTAGCAGTAAAAATCTCAAAAAAGAGAAATACCAATGCCACTTGAGTTAATCACTATCGAACTTAAAAAATAGGAAGAAATGCCCAAAGTGTCATGTAATCCAAAATTGCAAACAATGCATCAAGCTAGGGGAGAGTTGCATAAACTCCATGATCAGGGAAAAAATGTAAACCATCGCTAAAAACAAAAGTAGGGAAGAGGATAATCGGATCTTTTTCATTCTTTGTGAAAAGGAGAACAACGGCCCTATGATCATGTGAAGTTGCAGTAAATCAAAATGAATTAACAAGCATATATCGCACTTAGAGACTATCATTTGCAAGTGTTTGTTTCGCAAATGCCATAGATTTGAGTTCTAAACAGTCCTCATGTATGCATTTGGACAATAAATATGGTGAAAAAATGAACCAAATTCACCACAACTTTAGCAAAATGTGATAAATGCCAATGAACACTAAGGGTAGGTTCCCTCCAGAAATCATGGTTCACAAGTGCCAAAAAAAAAGCCTACTCTAGAAATAGAAATTGCAAAAATTGATTGCGAATCAACGCAAACAACAAGCGGAGCTAAGACACGACGAGCGCGCATGCTAAAGGGGAGAGAGAGAGAGAGAGAGAGAGAGAGAGAGAGAGAGAGAGAGAGAGTCGCCTTGTTGCAATGGAGGGTAGGTTACAATGAATGGCAAGACTATGGTTATAATGACAGACGTTCAACAATGGTAGTAAGACTCCCTATGGTGTTGGAACTCGAGCAAAGAGGAGATGGAGAAGCTCGACCGAGTGTATACACTCGAGAGACACAGATACAGGAGAAAGGGAGAATGCACATAGAGATGAGCGATGAGAAATTTTTATTTTTGAATTTGTTATAGAAATAGAGAAGTAGAAATGTTTTTGTTCCCCATTTAATTTCCAAACCTATTTTGGGGCTAAAAGTTTGTCCTGGAAATAGAAATATGAAAATATGTTACTAAACAAACTTCCATTCCAGACTTGTTCCCTAGAACGGAATAATTATAAAAAAAAAAAAGAGAAGATAAAAACATTTTTATTGGGTCAATTCATTTTTTTAATTTGATATGGAATTTATTATCCAAATGAGATATACACATGAAGAGTTTAAAGTAGTTAAATAGATGGTTATGAGTTTTCATAGGTTACATTAAATATGAATATTATTTAGTAATGCGAGTGAAGTTGGGTTTGGGCCATTAAATTTGTATTATAAGTAAATGAGTCAATTCGGGTCAGATCATTTTCGACCCAACCTAGCCCGACTTACCCATTTGATGAATACATGAGTTTTAATATTGAACCTCTAATTGGCCTTAATATGGATAATTTTGAAGAAATGATGATTTTTACTAATTGTTAATAATGAACCTCTAATTAGGCTTGATGTTGATAATTTTGAAGAAACAATGATTTTACTACTTGTTAATAGTAAACATCTAATTAGCCTTGATGTTCATAATTTTAAAGAACTAGTAATCATTACTTTTACTCTAGTTTTAAATCTGTCCACGTGTCTAAACATTGTTATTGATTTTTTCAAGATTATCAACATTGAGAGGCTGTTCCATATGAAAGTTGAGATGATGCTGTTGATGAATGTCTAATTAGCCTCGATGTTGTTAATTTTAAAGAACCAATGATTTTATTTAGACACGGGGATGGATTGGGATTAGAGTAAAAGTTAGGGATTTTTCCAAATTAAAAAAAAAAAAATTTAAAGACAAGCTTGATATTAAATAAAAAATTCAGGATATTTTAGAGAGTTGGGCCAAAATTAATCTTGTTCTTTCATGTCTTAAAGAAAGTTGAAGACTCAAGAAATTCGTTCGTTGGACGTATTCATATAGTGAGTTCAAATGTGTAGTGTTGGCAATGTTATCTTTCTAATATGAATTAGATCTTATATTATACATCTTCATTGGTTTTTCCCAATACAAGAATAAAGGCTTGCTGCTTTAGGGTGCATTTAATAATATTTCTATTATAGGGAATAATTTCTTTTTAGAAATAGTTTTTCTCTATTTCTATTCCCCGAAACAATTCCTAAGTAAAACAATACTTTTGGTAACTATACAAAATTCGTGAAATAAAAAAAGAACAAGAATATGTGTAGTACGACCCACAAATTTTTTTTGTGCCATAGAATTTCTTTTAATATTTTAATTTTTTTTCCTCTCTTCTTTCTCCTCCTCTAACCAGCAACGGCAACGATGACCAATGGCCGGCGAGTCTCCACCAACCGATTAGAAGATGAAGATGAAGAAAAAAAAAAAGTAAAAGACTTATTTGTAGAAATTGTTCCTAGGAACAAAAAATCACTTTTGTCTATTTTTTATTTCTGTTCTAAATCTACTTCCTAGCTACTTTTTATTCCGAAGAATAGAAAAATTATTTGACGTTATCACATGGATTTTTGTTCTTATTCTTTTTCGGGAAATAAAAGAGCAAAAAACACAATAAAGAAACAAGAACATTAACATGTAGGCCTTTAGTTTCTTTCTTCTTCTTCTTCTTCTTCTTCTTCTTCTTCTTCTTTTTTTTTTTTTTTTTTTTTTTTAACAAAGAGTCACTCACAAGTGTTTCCATCACAAAATAGATATAATTCAAACTATGGAAAATATAAAATTTTTCTCCAAGATTTTAATTGTCAATGTTCACATCTCTATGATTTTCAATGATCTCATGAATTTTAAAGAACCGATGGTTCTGTTTAGACACGGGGATGGATTGGGATTAGAGTGAAAGTTGGGGAATTTTCCAAATTAAAAAAAAAAAAAATTCGAAGACAAGCTTGACATTAAATAAAAAATTTATGATATTTTAGAGAATTGGGCCAAAATTAATCTTGTTCTTTCATGTCTTAAAGAAAGTTGAAGACTCAAGAAATTCGTTCATTGGGCAGATTCATATAGTGAGTTCAACTATGTAGTGTTGGCAATGTAATCTTTCTAATATGAATTAGATCTTATATCATACATCTTCACTGTTTTTTTCCAATACAAGAATAAAGGCTTGTGTCTTTAGGGTACATTTAGTAACATTTATGTCATAGGGAACAATTTCTTTTTAAAAATAATTTTTTATTTCTATTCACCAAAACAATTCCTGAGTAAGATAATACTTTTGGTAACTATATAAAATTTTTATTCATGGAATAGAAAAAGAATAAGAATATATTTAGTACGACCCACATTTTTTTTTGTCCCATAGAATTTCTTTTAATATTTTAATACTTTTAAAAAAAAAAAATTTTTGGTAACAGGTACGTATAAATAAAAGCTATGGACAAAAGTACAACAACCGGCACCAAAAGCTTACACTCTACAGTAAAAGCCTAAAAGTGGAAGGGAGCCGAGGAAAAGCCAATTGGCAAATACAAAAAAGACACAACACAGCCAGACTACCAACCTACGCTACCAAACCTCCAAGGAAATCTGGGAAGCCAAGAGAGGGAAGTGCACCGGGCTGGACAACGAAGGGAACATGCTGAGGCACAACAAGGAGCAACAAGGAGCAACAAAGAGCTACTGAACACAATCAAGATTGAGTGAAGATGGCTGGGTCAAAGCCCCATCCTCTTGGCAACCGCCGATTCCTCGGATTGTCAGGAACATCCTTATAGGTAGATGCTTTGTCCTTAACCAACTTCATCAATTGGTTCTTCATAGCAGAAACATCTAGAGATTCCCCACGGAAGATCATAGCATTCCTTTTTTTCCAGATTAAGTAACATAAAGCTCCAAAGGAATACCGGGTGAGACTTTGAAAGAAGTCCTTGCCTCGGATGAACTTCATCGCCCAATCGAGGTTTTCAGCCCAAGTACCATTTCTTCAAGGTAAGTTGCATCTGGTAGCCCAAAAAAACAGAAAGGTAGAAGAGAAGTTGCATTGAAAATATAAATGGTCGGTCGAATCCGGCTGTGCATTACAGAAAATGCAATCAGAGTAGTCAATTCTTCCACATGAAAGAAGGAACGATTGAGTAGGCAAACGCTTCTTCGTAATAAGCCAAAGAAGAACCTGAAACCGAGGAGCAATATCCTTATCCCATAGGAAAGAAGACCACGGAACTTTTACTTTTGGAGATCTGATGAAGTTCCAGACTGACGCCACCGAAAAGGAGCCAGAGGACTCCTGGCGCCATACAAACCGATCAGGACCAGCCGAGAGAGGAGGGAAGGAGAACCCAAGATCCTCAAGCCGTGCCTTACATGCCCTGCCAGCATAAGCATATAAGGAAGCCACCGTTGCCCCTTTAGAAATATCAGGGTCTGACAAGAAGTTCTCCGGCACCTACAAATGGAGAGGTCCAGAAGGAAGCCAATTATCAAACCACACTGAGATGGAGCGGCCATTGCCTACCTCCCACATAAAGGATTTCCTGAACCAAACCTGGATTTGAAGAAGTTTTTTCCACGCCCACGCACAGACCGCTGGTTGGGGGGCAACCCAGAAATTATGCTTTCTTAAAAAGTTGGAGGGGATCCAAGGGCACCACAAAGATTCTTTATCCGTGAATAATATCCAGATATATTTTAACATAGAGGCTCTATTACAATCTTTAATGGATCGTATTCCTAGCCCTCCTTCATCTTTGGGCAAACACACATCCACCCATGACACTTTCGCACCTCCCACACCCCAGGAAGTGCCTCTCCATAGGAATCTCCGAAGGACACTTTCAATGCCCGCAATTACCGAAGCTGGTAATGTAAAAACGCTAGCCCAAAAAGACTGAATTGCATGAAGAACTGACCTTATCAACTGAAGCCTGCCCGCGAAAGAAAGGAATCTATGTGACCAGGAACAAACTCGAGCAAAGGATGCGGTCTATCAACCGGGTGCAATCAGCCTTACTTAATCTCTTTGAGATAATAGGAACCCCAAGATAACGAATAGGTAGTTTCCCTTCCTGAAAGTCAAAGGCTAGAAGAATTCTATTGCGCAGAGAATTATCGCCTCCCGACAGGAATATATCACTTTTGCTCTTGTTGGGAGTGAGACCACTCCAAGAGGAAAAAAATGTCTAGGCTTCTTTTGAGAATGACAACCGACTTCCAATCTGCTTGACAGAAGAGAAACACATCGTCTGCAAAGAATAAATGAGTAAGCTTCTGAGACTTGCATCTCCAAAAGAATTTGAACTCCTTGGTCGAAGTCCTACAGCTCAAGATTCCCGAAAAGATTTCCATAACCAAAGTGAATAAATACGGTGACATTGGGTCGCTTTGCCTTAGGCCTCTACCTCCCGGAAAAAAGCCATGAAGCTCTCCATTTAAAGAAATAGAAAACCTGGGTGTGCGAACACAAGCCATGAGAGTAAAGAACAACGCAAGTGCCATAACTTGGCACGGGGGACACTTAAGTGCCATAACTTTAAAACGGTACACTTAAGTGCCACTTTTCGACCCAAAAAAAAAATGCCACTTTTTTTTTTTCAAATGGGACACTTAAGTGCCAATATTGGAGTTAAATGGAACACTTAAATGCCACTCCGGCGAAAATCCGGCCAAACGGCCGACGTAGCAATTTTCCGGCGATAGAGGTCCAAAACGGTGTCGTTTTGCACGCTAACGTGGCGAAAAAAATGCAAAAACGACGCCGTTTCGCGTCGACATTTAAAAATAATAAAAAATAATTAAATTAAATTAAAACTTAATTTTAATTAAAAATATTCTAAAAATTAAAAAATTAATATAAAAAATGGGGGGGATGAAGGGGGAGGGTGGCCGAGGGCTGAGCCCTCGCCGCTCGCCTCCCCGCCGTCACCGGAAGGGCCGGTCACGGAGGGGGTCGGCCTGGGTCACCGGCCCCGGCCGACCCGGTGGCGAGGGCCGCGAGCCCTCACCGGATCGCGGCAAGGGCCCGCGAGCCCTCACCTAGATCCGGGGCGAGGGTCGCGGCCCTCGCCCGATCCGGCGAGGGCTGTGGGCCCTCGCCACCTCCCCGCCGTCGCCGGGAAGGGCCCTCGACGGAGGGGGAGGGTCGGCGGGGTCGCGGCCCCGGCCGACCCTCCCCTCCCGTCACCGGCCCTTCTCGACGACAGCGGGGGGCGGCGGCAGCGAGGGCTCAGCCCTCAACCGCCCGCCCCCTTCGTCCCCCCTTTTTTTTTTAATTTTTTGAATTTTTTGAATTTTTAGAATATTTTTAATTAAAATTAAGTTTTAATTTAATTTAATTAATTTTTTATTATGCAAACGGCGTCGTTTCGCTAACTCGAGCCGACTCGGCTCTCCGGCGGCCACGTAAGCATTAAAAAATAATAAAAACGTGCCACGTAGGAATTCCGGCAAGGGTCGCCGGAAGTGGCACTTAAATGTCCAATTTGAAAAAAAAGTGGCACTTAAGTGTACCTTTTTAAAGTTATGGCACTTAAATGTCTCCCCGTGCCAAGTTATGGCACTCCAGGTGTCCCAAACTCCAAGCCATGATTCGTGCAATAATACACTGGGGAAATCGAAAAGCAACAGAGTAAGCTCAAGGAAGTCCCAATCAACAGTATCATAAGCTTTCCGGAAATCCACCATAACCGCATACTTCGGAAGATAAGGTTCAAGGTGAAACCCTGCAAACAACTCTTGGGCAAGCAAAATATTGTCTCTAATCCTTCTTCCTTTTACAAAAGCAGTTTGAGAAGGATTGACAATATTCTGGAGCATTGGCGCAATTCTATTGGCCAAAATTTTTGTAATAAGTTTATAAATCGTATTACAACACGCTATCGGTCTAAAGTCATTTACTTCAGTAGCATTTGGCACCTTAGGAACAAAAGCCAGGATAGTCGCATTGACTTCCTTAAGCAAATGGCCAGAGGTGAAAAAGTCTAGAACTGCCTCCGTAACTAAAGACCCAACCAACGGCCAGTTACTCTTAAAAAATTCCACCGTAAAACCATCAGGTCCAGGGGCCTTCCCCTTCGCAAGCGAAAACAAGGTGTCCTTAATTTCCTGGGCAGAAACCGTTGAAGCAAGGGAGCTTACCTGGCTATCAGACAAAGGATTTCGAACAAGAGAAGTCAACTCATGAAGCTCTGGCTTAGCCAAGTTTACCTGCGGAGCAAGAACATCCAAGAAGAACGAAACAAACACATTAGGAACCAAATCGGGATCCGAAACCACTATACTAGCAAGGTCCTTCACTGTAAGAATCCGGTTACTAATATGCCGAGCTTTAACATAATTATGGAAGAACTTTGTATTCCGATCTCCATCATTTAACCATCTGATTCTGGACTTCTGTTTAAAGAAGGACTCCTCTTTACCACGCAAGTCCATAAAAATACGCCGCTGACTCCTTTCAAGTTCACCGAGATGACAATTTTCAGGATCGTCTTGTAAGATCAGCTGAGTCGCTCGTAAAGCTTCCCTCGCTTCAAGGGTACGCCGAGAAATATCTGAGAATGCTTCCATATTTAAAGCTTTCAAGCGGGATTTAATCAATTTAAGCTTGGAAACAAGCCTAAACATGGGAACACCTATTACATGAGTTTCCCACGCCTGCTAAACCGTAGAACGGTAGTCCGGATGTTCCTCCCAGAAGTCAAAATATTTAAACAGCTTCCTTCTTGAGCGCGGGTTAATAACCCTGACCACCATAGGAGTGTGGTCAGAGATTCCCGGGTTTAAGAAGGATGTCTCTGAATAGGAAAGTTCCATTCTCCATTTAGAATTGACTAGAACTCTATCTATTTTCCGCATTTTCCTGGAAGAACCTACTGATGTCGACCAAGAAAACCGAAATCTAGAGTATATTAGATCATCCTCAAGTTCCGTTTGATCCAAGCAACGCTTAAAGTCGTCAAAACAGGGGATCCAAGCATTTGAGCCGCCAATCCGGTCTGAGGGGTCCTTGATTGCATTGAAGTCTCCAGCTACAATCCAAGCCGAATCTCGGAAAAGATCGTCACAATAGATAAGGTCAGACCAGAGAGTCCTCCGCCGAACAAAAGTATGCTCACCGTAAATAGCCGAAACACAGCAATTAAGGTTCGACGTCAACTCCTTGAACAACCCATGAATAGCTTGGTTATTTGAAGAAATCAACTCAAAACTAATAATAGTATGATCCCATTCAATCCAAATCCTACCGCGCGGAGCAAAATCATAATTCGCAATCCATCTCCATCCTCTCATCAGATTGGAAGATAAAGATTCAAAAAGAGGCTCCGGAATTTTAGTTTCAAAAAGCCCAATGAGACACAATTTGTTCATCAAAACAAACTTCCTAATCTCCGCCCTTCTACGAGATTCATCATACCTCTGATATTCCAAAATCCAAAAAACATATCCAACAAAGAAGGACTTACCTCCGTTTGGAGGCCTTGCGACTTGACTTAGTCATCTTCGAAGTCTCAGGCTGGACCAAATCACGCGAATCAGGGCGTAATTGAAGGAGTTGCTCTTGCACGGATCCCTTCTTAGCATGGTCCACCGGGATTTTAACCTTGACTAGATTCGCATTTTCTCTAGGGGAGGAGTTACAAATCTCATCCTCCTGTGTGGAAGAAGTGGCAACAAAGAGATCAGCACCTTCCGTAGATTGTGAGGACCGAATGCCTTCCTCGGATATCACTTTCGTGTGACTTTTGGAATTTGGATCCAAAGGGCCAGGTTCCTTAAGCTTAAGGAATTGGCCTCCTTCATTCGACGGAGAAAGTTCAAAGGCAGCCGCATCCATAGAGAATTGTTGTTGCTTTTTCTTCTTTTTCGGCTTGACCTGGTTCCAACCACCATCTGTAGGATCAATCAAAGGAATTGAGGTAGACGCTGTAGCCTCGTGCGCTCTTCCCAACTCTGCAGGTTGCAAGGCACCAGAATCCCCTTTTGAGGTTCTAGTATCCTCCTCATTCAGATGCAGAGGCTCTGCCACAAGAGATTTCGGCAAAGGCTCCTCCTCAACCAGGTTTTGATTCATAGCAGTTTGCAAATTTGCAGTGGTATGATTAGGGATATCTTCTGGAGATCGAGATACCACATGTTCATTGGGATGAACTAATACAGCAGTCGGTTCCTTAGGTTTGGCCCCAGCTTTTCCTGCACAATTGTGCCCAAAGACTCCACAACTAGCACATGCCAAAGGTATCCATTCAAATTCAACCCTATCTCATATTTTTCCCCATTAAAAATTGCCTCTATAACCTCTTCAAACTCCTGTTTTGGAGTTATTTCTACACAAACACGAGCAAAGGACATGCTCTTTAGCTGTTCGGTTCGCTGATCTACATACACTGGCTTTCCAACCACGCTTGCAACTCTTCCAATAAAATGTGCAGACCAACAGGAGAATGGGAGATTAGTTAAACGAATCCAGACCGGAACGGTGGGATGCGACTTTTTCCTCAGCTCGAGCCCCGGGGTCCATTGTTGTAGGACTAGGGGCTATTTGCAACCGTAACTCTTTCACCTTCAAGGACTTTCTTGCGGAAATCTTTGTCGGGAATATGAAACATAAAGAGGCCCTTGCTGTTCGACATCACCTCAAACAGATTCGGTCCCCAGAGTTTCTTCATAGCTTCTTCCACCGTTTTGAACGGTAGTCTACGGCCAATGAAGTGTCCCATAAGGCAGCTATGCATTTTCGGGTCTACAGCTTCTAGATCATGCTCTATAATTTCAATTACAGGCTTATTATTCACCATTGTTGGAGGACTGTAGATCAAATCATACCCTTTAGCTACCATTCGAGCAATAGCCACCCAGGTTTTCTTTTGCGAGATATCAGCTTTGTTACGGCTAATTGGCTTTCTTGAACCCGACCTGCCTCTAGACGTAGGCCGCTCAACAGTATGATCACGAGGCGCTCTCTGATTTTCTCTCGCAAGAGGAGCAGTACCACCATCCCGTGGAACCGAATGCAACATGTTAGAAGGATCTTCGTCCACTACCAAGGGGGATTTTCCACGTGGTTCCATCCCCTCATCCACCGACACAGGGATTTCACCGTCACAATTCGACCCCACCATCAGATTCGCAAGAATAGAGTAGAATAAAAAACCCTAATCTCCTGGGCCATAATCGAAGAGATGTAGCCACGTACCCGAATCAGTGAATCAAGGCTTCAATAAGTGGATGATGAAGTCACTATCCACCAAGAAGGAGCTCCAGCAAACAGTCAAACGGACGCCAAGCCGAAAATCTAGAAGCGCGAGCTACAGGGAGTCCATCGCTCACGCGAGAGAGTTTAAATTTTGTTCTTTCCTCTCTTCTTTCCCCTCCTTTAACTGACAACAGCAACAGTGACCAACGGCCGGCGAGTCTCCACTGACGGATTAGAAGATGAGGAAGAAGAAAACAAAAAAAAGAAAAAGAAAATGACTTATTTGTAGAAATTGTTTTTAGGAACAAGAAATCACTTTTTTCTATTTTTTATTTCTGTTCCAAATCTACTCCCTAGTTACTTTTTTACTCTAAGGAATAGAAAAATTAATTGATGTTATTACATGGATTTTTCTTCTTTTTCCTTTTCAGGAAATAAAAGAGCAAAAAACATAATAATAAAAACGTTACTATGCAGGCCTTTAGTTTCTTTTTTCTTCTTCTTCCTCCTCTTTTTTTTTTTTCCCTATTTAACGAAAAGTCACTCACAAGTGTTTCCATAGATATAATTCAAACTATGGAAAATATAAACTTTTTCTCCAAGATTTTACATATCAATATTCCCATCTCTATGATTTTGAATGATTTCATGAATTCACATTAAATAAGAATTAAATTGTGAAATGATTTTAAAAAATGTATACAAAGTAATGATAAAGTCACTCAAATAAGATATAGGACCACTTTTATTATTTGCATTCGAGATAAAAGTTTGTTCACTAAATACATGCACATCCTAATTGAATGAATCGTAATTTCATGATTAATTACATGCTCTATCATCTTGTTCTTATATAGTATGTCCGATTCATACTTCACGATTTTTCTATTCATCCTTGAATATGTACACATTCCTGCATATGTTGCCAAGTTTTTCAAGATGGAAAATAAGTCATTCGCAACCATCGATAAGGGAATGTAGCCATCGAGTTATGACATACAGTGACCATAGTCATGATCAACCCCGTTTGTTTATACTTTAGCAAAAGCTAAAAAAAAATCGTTACTTATTTGCCGAAACTTATAATATTATTCAAGTTTTAGAATTATAAGAAATCACATGTAAATTTAAGTGTTAATATTTGTATACGATAAAAATTTCGAGCGTTTTGGTCCCAAATGAATTCTTGCCGCAAGATTTAGACTAAAGTAAAAGGGGAAAAAAAAAGTTTGTCTATATGCTCGTAAATCAATCTCGAAATCCAGCAAAAATTTAAAAAAGAAAAGAAGGAGAAAAGAATCCCAAATAGATATTAAAAAAAAAAGAACCATAAATACCCAAAAAAAAAAAAAAGAATAAACAATCTCTAAATTTTGCTTAATGTGCAATATAATTTGTAAATTTTAGTTTGTTTGACGTGGTGCATGAATTTTAAGTTATTATGTAATATGATTCTTGAAATTTTTTTATACATATTCAACTTAATCCATGAATTATATAAAAATGATAAATGACGTCTTTATATTAATTCAAGTTCATATTGAATAATTTCATATAATTCAATAAATATATTAAACATAAATTAAATATGTATCAAAATTTTACAGATTATATCAAATAAATTAAAATTTAAGGGATCAAATTACATATTATATGATGATTGGAGTATCATATTTAATAGGAAAATGCCACAAAAAATCCTAAATTATGCACAAAGTAACAAAAATACTCCAAACTTTTTTTTACACCACGAAAAACTCTAAACTTTGCCATCCGTGACACATTTACCCATTAAGGGCATTTTCATCTTTTTCTATTTTTTCTTTTTTTGTCTTTTTTTCTTTTCTCTTCCCTCCGCCGGCTCCGGCGGAGGTCCGGCGAGGGCTGCCCTCGCCGGCGTCGGCCCAGGTGAGGGCTGCCCTCCCTCGCCCGACACTGCCCGACGCCTGGGTCAGGCGAGAGCCTCCCTCGCCCGACGCCGGCGAGGGGCGAAAAGAAGAGAAAAGAAAAAAAGAAAAATGTTTTTAAAAGCAAAATGATCAAAATGCTTTCATAAGATTTAAGGTAAATGTGTCGAAATGAAAGTTACGGGTTTTTGTGTCATGAAAAAAAATAGTTTAGGGTAAATGTATTACGGATGGCAAAGTTTGGGGTTTTTCGTGGTGCAAAAAAAGTTTGGGATATTTTTATCACTTTGTGCATAGTTTAGGATTTTTAGTGGCATTTTTCCTATTTAATAAATTAAAAGGCGATGGATAATGTAATCCAACGCATAATTTTCCCAAAAATAAAAATTAAAAAATTAGGAACAAACTTGTCTCGCTCGCTCGCTCGCTCGCTACTTGCAAGTTAGGACTCTGACTTCGGCTTCTCCACTGTGTCGCCTCCATCGTCCACCGTCCTTCCCTCTTTTTCTCTCTCTCTCTCGCTCGCCGGCGACACCGATCGGAGCCATGGGCAGCGGCGAATTGCGGTACGAGATCGCGCAGAACGCCTACATAAAGCTCGTCCTCCACTCCCTGAAGCACAAGACTGCCGCCGTCAACGGCGTCCTCCTCGGCCGCCTCTCCGATCGCGGCGACGCCGTCGAGGTCCTCGACGCCGTCCCGCTCTTCCACTCCCACCTCGGCCTCCTCCCCAATCTCGAGATCTCCCTCCTCCTGGTCAGTCTCTCTCTCTCTCTCCCTCTTCCCTTCGCAATTTTCGCCTTCCGCTCGGTCGGGTTTGAAGTGGCCTTGTCGTGCCTAGGTTTGATTGCGTGAGAAACGATCGGGTGATGGCGAATCGGTCC
Organism: Eucalyptus erythrocorys; assembly: GCA_014182555.1. Lineage (NCBI taxonomy): Eukaryota > Viridiplantae > Streptophyta > Magnoliopsida > Myrtales > Myrtaceae > Eucalyptus > Eucalyptus erythrocorys. The sequence goes on from CM024602.1 coordinate 31,878,063, forward strand.
TTGGAATCGTTAAGATGGCGGGTTGTGTTGTCCGCCGGCGAGATTGTTTACTCGCAGATTCTGTGTCCGTTCGATTCATTTGGAAGTAGTGACCCTAAATCGGGATCTGCGGCGTTTCGTCGTTTGGAATTGATCATTGGGATTGGAAATTGATTAGATAACGTGTCATTCTTCCTTAATAGAATGCTCTAATGGTGTGATTGCTTTTTTGCGAGTGAGAGTTGAATTATTAAGTGGTTGTTTGATTCGATTGCTTGAACATATCCAGATAGAGGAGTATTATGGATCGAAGGGGATGAGTATAGTGGGGTACTTTCATGCGAACGAGAGGTACGATGATACTGAGCTTGGCGGTATTGCTAGAAATATTGGAGACCACATCTTTCGTTACTTTCCGCAGGCCGCAGTACTTCTGGTAGGTACCATCGCTGTCCATTTGGTTGATGATGGTATTGTTGCAGGGTGTTTGTAATGCGTTTGGTTGATCTTTGCAGTTAGATAATAAGAAGCTTGAGGCTTTATCGAATGGGAAGGATCGGTCTCCTGCCGTGCAGGTTAGTGGTATTTTCCTTTGCGTAGAATATTCATGTGGCGAATTTGAGAGATTTCGAGTCTTCATTAAGACATAACATTTGTCTTTCCCTCTCCATCTTTGCTGGCCTTCTTGTCGGTCATCAACTAGTCGTCACTGGACTATGCATGTATGAGAGAAGGTTTCCGGTGTGTTTGTTTAACTCGAGTTTATTCTCTCGAAGGTTTCGTTTGTCTGTGATAAAAGAATTTGAATTCCTTGTGTAGTCACTATGTTAAGATTCAGAGACAGAATTATTTTTAGGTTGATCGAACAATCATTGAGGTGGTAGTTCTGACGCTTTCGAGATTGGAATCAATTCATAGTGCATTATATTTGTACGGAAGACTTAATCATATGTGTGGTTGGGATTCTTCAGAGCTTGTCTCGAAACGGCCCATGTTTCTGACTGCATCTCTTTGCCACTTCCTCTTTTAGTCAAAGCCAACATCAAAAGACAACACCTTTCTTTCCTGAGTTTTTGGCTTCCAGTATTTCACTGCCTTTTTCCTATTACTCCCTGCTACTCTCTTCATGCTTCACATAAAACTGCATAGTCCATTGGATGTTTGAAATTGTTAGAGATGGCAATCTTCTTTTGTTATTGTGCAGAAACATCAGTAGTTTTCATTTAATCAATCTATAGGGAATTTGTTTGCAGCTCTCTGTATTAGTTTGTTCTTCAGCAGTGTCAATGTTGATGTCATCCAACAGAGAAGTATTGTTCCAATCTCTTATACAGAAGAGAGAAAGGAGTTATTGGACTGGTGTCCAATGCAAATCTTTTCATCTCTTTTTCTTTTTGGTCATTGTCTGTTTGTCCCATTTCTTGCGGATATAATGAGGCTTTGTGCATGCTGAAAGTTGATTGGTCAGTATGGGCATACATCAACACAAACTATTCTGTTTCTTTAACTTAGCATATTAAAATCAAATTTTCTCCTGTCACATCAGCTTTATACACGGGATTCATCTAAGAACTGGAAGTTGGTCTCATCAGACGGAAGTAACCGGTTAATTACCAAGGAACCAACTGCAAATGTGGTCCTGTTGGATTACATGACATCTGAAAAATGGCAAAATGTCGTCGATTTTGATGACCATCTTGATGACATAAGCAAGTAAGCCCCATTTTCACATTCTCTCCACCTACCGATGTCAACTTAATGGTATATTTGGGGCCAAAGAAAAACTTCATAGTTTTGATGTTTGATGAAATTTGTGATTGCAACTTTTCTTGATGTAGGGACTGGCTCAATCCAGATCTGTTCAAGTGACACCATTTGGGATTTCTGTGCTTTCATTTATGCCCTATTGGCTTTGTCCTCTAGTCAGCGCCAGGGTTCACCTCTGCTATCAGCATTTAGGAGCACAATAGAAGATCTAGCTTCACCAAGTGGCCTTTCTTTGTCAAATCAAAAATCCTCCTTCAAAATTGGAGAGAAAATCCATAATTTTCCTTTCTTGTTTTAGGATGTCCAAGAGATGATAAGCATTTGTTTCTTATTTAACTCCACGTATGGTTCATCGGTAGTGTATGAAGTTGTTATCGGTAAAATGGTTTATGCTGATTTTTCTAATTTATCCTGGCATAATGAATGGCTGATGGGTATGCTTGAGACTCTGATGATACGGATGAATAGGAAATAGTGTGGTGGTGGATGCAAAAGAGTTTTTTCTTTTCCTTTTTCGTAGAGTAATTATTTACAAGGAGCAGGATAAAAGTCAAGGTGAGGTCATCAGATGGAGAGGCTCAAGGGGTTCTAACCCTTATGATGGCAGGACTAGGTTATAAATCTCTCCACGATCTTACCTCTCTTTGACATGGGACCCGGGCCTCATTTTCTCTTCAACTAAGCAAGCATTTGTTTTGTGCACATTCTAAATGAAAGATGTGGAAGAGAGATTGCAGCAGCCAGTAGCCTGTATTGAGCTTTATTTAGCTCAAGGTATCTTTTTAGCTCCTCCGGAAGTTTAAAATATTAGGGCTACATGTTCTATTCTCACTTTGAGCTAAGCTGTGCCCTAGATGCGTCTGATTCTAGAAATATTTCTAATTTTTTATATTCTTCGTTTGCCTTTTCATTGACAGTTTTTAAAAACCCCTTCCCCTTCCAGTATTTCTACAATCCAAAAGTAATTTCGTTGCATTGTTTTCAATAAGAAAATATCAGCCTATTATTGAGCCCATATTACTCTCTTTGTTTTTTTTTTTTTTTTTCTTAAAATCTTTGAGACGCAAATTGGCTCAGTATTTCCTTTCTCCCCTCCTTATTCAGGTTTGGAAAAAATGAAAGCAACAGTTTTTACTTGTTTCGGTCTCTAGTAATCTGAAAGCACGAGAGCCTACAAAACCGGTTCTACTTAACCAATTTTTGACTCGAGAATTTTTGCTTTTAAACCAGACGCAACTTAGTCTTGCAAGAAATCTCTTCACCTCTGGATGTTCCTTCCGGTCTAGTTGGCTTTTGCATTTCTTTGTTGATGAATCCTTCCCATTAGCTGCACACATCATTATAACTTACAGATGATAGGCTTGTCTCCAGCATCAATAGTACTCTTTAAAGCTTTCATACTAGTTACCCAATGACATGTTACATTTTGAGCTTGTTCTAAGGTGATACTTACTCCATTGCACCAAAGGCCGCTGGGATAACCAATTATAGCGCTCTCTTTAGCTATCTTCAACTCCTTAAGAAAAACATATGTTTTGCATTTGACATTAGATTTGCCAATGCATGCTTGCATTAATCCCTTCTGTTTGTTACATAATAAAGTCTAGTACTTCAAAGCAATAACCCTCGGTCTTCTGTAGTTATATTCATTACGTGCGATAATGGGCCGGGCAAGCCAAGTTTTGGCAAGATAAGCCCGGCCTGAAGGCTTTGGGCCCGTTATCTCTAGCCCCGACCAAAGCTAGGCATTTCAGCCTAGACTAAGCCAATTTGGTTTGGTTTGGGCTCAGATCCAAAGTTTCACATTATCTCCTATCAACATATTCTAGTTTTAAATAACAGCTTGCGGCGAGGCCCGATAGTACCATCGAGCACTGGAAGATTGTGTGATCTTCGAAGGGTGATCTCAGGCGGTTTCTCGATCATAAAAGAAAAAAAAAACATATTCTAGTTCTTAATAATGAAATCTCATTCTTATGTGAATTTGGTGGTATTGTTTATTTATCAAGTTGTGAGTTGCTATGCAAAAATATAGATAGGGCTCGGAATAAAATCCCTGCAATTAATTTGTGTATTTCTATTTTTTTCAGTAATGGAATTAGTTGACAAGACATCTTTTGAATTAGTTGATGAGAAAAGTTTGAAAGAAAAACCCTAATTGAGAAGGAGTCCGGAAATCAAGTTAAGTAGGAATTCTTGTATATGTTACCAAAGCGCATCATGTTAAGGAAATTGCTAAATCCAATGAGAATTGTATATAGGGAGAAAAAGCGAAAGCGTTATGACACCAACAATGATTTAGGATGTGTTCTTTTTGCAAAAAATAAACAGTTTGAAAAACATCTTTCTAATATAATTACTTGTATTTTTTATAAAAATTAATTAATAGAAAATATTTTTATTATCTACGATAATTGTTTAAATATAAATTATTACCGATAATAATGAAAATATTTTTTATTAACTAATAATTTCAAACTATTTAAATGATTATTTTAAAAAAATTAAAAATTCTTTTCGAGAATAAATTGGCCTGATATTACTAAACTTAAACGAAGAAAAAGTCCCCGTCGTGGTAGCTTGGCTTTACCGAACCCAAAAGTATGTGATACACAAAATAAAAACAATTTCCCAAATAAAAATCTCGAAATAAATTTTAATTTATCTAAAAACAAGATTTTGGGTAATTAGGTCGGTATGCAAAGAGAGGTCTAGGTCTCCCTTATAACAGGAGTGAAGAATGACCCGACCCGACCCGGCCACAAGAAGACACGCAGAGCGGCGGGCCTTTGAGAAGCACTGCACCGCACGGACGACGCGCGCTGAGTCTTCTCTTCCACCACTAAAACCCTAAACCCCTCTCGCCGGCGAACATCAGGAGCATCAGGAGCTTCAAATCCCTCTCCGTCGCTTCTTCTCATTCTCCCAGCCGCCGCGGCCCCGACTGCCCTGCTCGTCAGGTATGTAGTCTCCGCCGTCCGTCCTTTCTTGTTGAGCACCGTCAATGGCGCTCGTCGTGTTCGTTGAAGGGTGGTGGTCCGTTCGCGGTGAAGAAGGAATTATAGGGCCTTTTTTAAGTTCTGTTCGATACTCTGTCTGAAAAACGCGATAGCGATGATGAAGGAACCATCCCCGTCGTTTCGATTGTCGTTTCGGCTGTCTCCTGTGCTTTTGCAATGCTCTGTAGTTCGGGGGAGTTGAGTTTGTAGTTTTTAATTAAATTGATATCGACAGATGCTTTTTTTTTCCCTGATGTTGAGCTCCTCTGTTCTTGGGTTGGCGGAACCGCGTCGAGTTCAATTTTGTTATCCCGTTCTTTTGGCGTTGTTAGGTGTAAAGTCTCTGTTGATGCCTTTTGCAGATCAATGGGTGCCCCTTCTCTTAATAAGAAGAAGAAGGGTGCGAGGGCGGCGAAGGCCCCGCCTAAAAAGAAGCTGAAGAATAGTGATTTGTTTGCTGAGAAGCGGTCGAAGAAAGATGACATCCTCGAAGAATCGGATGATCAGAGGAAGACATCGAAGAGCATCAGGAATCTGAAGTGGAATCTGAAGTGGAGGAAGACGGAACTGGTGATTCTGGTTCCGAAGTATCCTCTGATGGAGATGATCCGCTGGCCGATGATTTTCTCCAAGGAAGTGGAGATGAAGGTTAATGTACTCCATGATTATAGTCTTTGGTCTTTCCCTTTTTCTCTTGAGTGTTCCAATTGCATTTTGCTAAAAGCCTTTGCCTTGTCCAGATAAAGCTTCCAGTTTGGATGAGGATTCAGATTCTGGTTCAGATTCTGATTCTGATGGGTCGGATATTGAGCTTAAGTCCAGAGCTATCGATGAAGAAAGGGCTAGGATAGAGGAAGAAGCAGGAGCCGAAATGCAACTTAATATCAAAGAGGAATCTGATGAGTTCAGATTGCCAACTAAGGAGGTACTTCTCTATTCTCTGTACGACTCCTGTGCAAAATTTGTGAGGTGCTATCGGCATTGCTGCTGTGCTGATATAAGTTATATTTTTGATATAGTGGTGATTTCTTCTGCAGGAATGTGTAAGTCAACTTATTATTGTTATCTAATTCCTCCTCTATGCAAATTCTTGTAATTTAGGAACTTGAGGAAGAGGCTCTTAGGCCACCTGATCTTCCAAATATGCAGAGGAGGATAAGAGAAAGTCAGTAATGTGCTCATTATATATTTTTTGTACTTTTTTCTTACGATCAATCTTTTGAAGTCTTGTTCATGAAAATTTTGTGTCAGTTGTTCGAGTGTTGTCAAATCTTAAGGTGCTGAAGCAAGAGGGAACAACGAGGAAGGACTATGTTGAGCAACTTAAAAAGGATCTAGCTTCCTATTATGGTTACAATGACTTCCTTATTGGGGCTTTGATGGAGGTGATTGAACTGCTTTATGGTTTTTTCAGTTTTACATCTCGGTACTCCTTTTCTTTGTATAAAGAAAAAAACTACTTTGTGCTCTAAGTGTTCTGTGCTTTGATTTCTGTTTCTCTGCAGATGTTTCCGCCAGTTGAGCTTATGGAACTTATTGAAGCATTTGAGAAACCTCGACCTATATGTCTACGTACAAATACTTTAAAGGTAAAACAAAAGAAGTACATTGTTTGTTTGATGTGGTCAGGATAGTCTTCCTCCTTTTCTTTTGTCTTCCTACTGTTAGAAAATGCAATTTCTTTTTCTTGAGTGTACTTGCTAGATGATATTTCTCTTCTTATTATGTGCATTCTAATGAAAAAGTTGTTACAATTTCTTGTAGACAAGGAGACGGGATCTGGCTGATGTTTTAATTAACAGAGGAGTAAACTTGGATCCATTAAGCAAGTGGTCGAAGGTAAACCATCACCTAGTCATCAAGATCATTGTGTGTGTACCTCTCATCACACGTCATTCTCAATTTTTGACAGTATTTTCTGATGGATTCTCAGGTTGGTTTAGTTGTTTACGATTCACAAGTGCCTATCGGTGCAACTCCTGAATATATGGCAGGATTCTACATGGTAGATCATTTCCTAGTTTTTGCATTTGAGGTTTTCTTGGGCATTATCTTTTGTGATGCAATAAGGATCTTTTTAAATTTTGCAGCTGCAAAGTGCAAGTTCGTTTTTGCCTGTGATGGCACTTGCTCCACAAGAAAAAGAACGAGTTGTTGACATGGCGTAAGATATTCTGAAGTACCTGATATAACTATGCCTAAGCTTCTAGCTTTTCATTTTAGTTTCCGCGATGAATTCAATTCTCATAGCACTTTAAGAACCCAAGTCTTGAAAGTTTTGAGAGAATGACTCCATATTGGAGGCGTAGCTATGTACACTCATTTGCCTAATTGGTGGGATTTTGAATTGGTGCCACATGTTGGGTCACTTTAGTGTGTCCATGCAGGCAAGATGAGGCACAGTAGATTGCTTAACTAATTGCAGTACAATAATATCATTATTTCTTTCTTTTGTCCATGGTTAATAACACTCCTTGCCTTGCAAGTCAATCTTGTTTACATGTGTTAATATTTGAGTACAATCTTCACATGATGCAGAGCTGCACCTGGAGGTAAAACAACATATATTGCAGCTCTAATGAAAAATAGTGGTAAGTTTTGGCTTCTGTTTTAATTCAAACAATGTGAATAGACATGTGCTGGACATGAATGTTTTATGCGCTTCACATTGATCACACATTCTTTGGCAACATACATTTATCTTGTGACAAACTGTCCATTACATGGTGAAGTTTTGATTTGGTGCTTTCTGGCGAGTGCTGTTGTAAGAAACTCCACATGGGTGCACCCAAATTCCTATTTGTTGGTTGTTTATGGGATATCAAATCAAAAAGTAAGCTAAATTACTCTGTATTCTTTATTTAAAGATTGATCCAAAAGTAGCAGTCCTGCTGTGTGAACTGCATGGTTATATAGCTTATTACAAATAAATTTTTCTTGTTTTGTGAGGACCTGGGACGTAAGAAAATCTGATTGGATAAGAATTAGATCTGGAGACACTTCTTCTGGACTATGAAGAGTACCCACATGAAAGTTGTGGATGAATTTGATGTAAGTTTGTAGACATGCTTTCACTATAGAGGTTGGGAAAATCTGATTTAAAAAGAAAAGAAGAAAAGATTGGGAAAGAAATTTTGGAAGAAAAGGTTAAAGTCTAGGCATCACACCAAAAGCTTCCTGAGCTTTTCTTAAGGTTCATGCTAGAGAAGAATTGTATCTCGCTGTTCAATACCAATCAATTGCTATAATTAGACTTAATATACTAATCAATGAATATCGGAAACTCTTAGATAGGAAACACGATATGCTAATTCAAATAAAGCTGGAAAAAATTATATTCAAAACTGAATAAAAAATACGTCTTTCAACTCTTATAGAAAGATTCCTAATTTAATTAGGAAAAAATAACCTAATTGTTATTTAAGCAGTTGATTTTCATCTAGCATGTCCTTTGTAACCCTCAAAGGTTGTTATCACAATCCTCCATCCTCTTGCTTCCAGGTTCACTTTTTGTTCTTTTTCCAATTATCCCTGCAATAGAGTCCTTAATGCCTGTTTAGGGTGCGTGACCTGCTTAGCAATATCCATGAACCTCCTCAGAAATAGTTATGATTGGATATTTGGTTCTCTAGGAAACCATGCCGGTATCTCCCCCATTGGCATTGGTGATTAGTTGACTTGATTTTCCATATTTTGGTAAATTTGGAGTATGTATACTTTCACATTCTGTGTTGTCTTGGTGGTAAGAAAATATGGCTTTTTTCGGTGAGTGATGATAGTGTAAGCCTAAATTTTTTCTTTTTCAGGGGATGAAAAAGCTATTGGTCCCATAAGCATGCTCTATTTTGTGAATCTGACAGCATTTATTGGCACCATTTTACTAGGTGTGGTTTTTGCAAATGAGATGAAGGCACCAAGGCTGAAGTCTCTCACTGCTAATTTGCATCGGATGGGTGTGACGAATACAATAGTATCCAATTATGATGGGAAGGAGGTCAGCTCTTCTTACTGGCCTCTTTACAATATATTTTTATGGATGTGGACTTTCAGAGCCTTGAGATTATGAAGCTTTAGAGCCGTGTTTTGGATGAGGACATATTTCTTTCTTCTGTATATAAGGAAAGAATCTGGTTACAAATTACTGTGTATGACTTTTTCCTGCAACTTATTTTAACTAAATAATCTTTTATTGATCCTCAGACCACTCTTTGCTACTATAGATGACTTTCTGTCAAAGAAAAAAAATTGCTGGTCCCCATTATTATAAAGGTGGACCAGATCTACAATTCGAACGTACATTGCAATGCGATATTGTTGATTTTGCTAATGGATGCACGATTGAGAACCCATAGATTTCTCTGAATGCATTATACGCAATAGATATCTTTAGCATTGATCATTGATTCAGTATAATTTACGATCAATCAAGTCTCAAATGGCTTCTCATGTCATTTTTGTGCGTCTTCTTTTGCAGCTACCTAAAATTATAGGTGTAAATTCAGTTGATAGAGTATTGTTAGATGCACCTTGCAGTGGGACTGGGGTAAGAAATCATACTTAGATTGCACTTCTTCTGTACACTTCATTGGCCATCATGGCTCTGTGAAGCTAATGTGTTATTTAACACTTTGAAGGTTATATCGAAAGATGAATCTGTCAAAACCTCCAAAAGCCTTGAAGATATACAAAAGTGTGCATTTCTGCAGAAGGTATGACTTCTTCTAGGCATATCTAATTAATGTTTGAGTTGATTTACATTTCGATTAGGACCTCCAAATATTTCACGAGTCAAAGTTGATCACAAAATGCATACATCTGATTGTTTGTAGAACTTCATGAGAGAGCAGTTAAAATACCTGAGAACTTGCAACAAGCATGTCTTCTTTGTCCTAGACCAATATGCCTTTAAACCCCTCACCCCGCTGCCCTCCCCTCCCCCCCCCCCCTGGCGCCCCCAACCCCCCACCAAAAAAAAAAAAAAAAAAAAAAAAAAAATCAATAGTAAGCTTTATGGTTTATGAATTCCTCAACTACTTAAATTATCACTTATTAAGTTTTACACAGTTTTACTGGTTAAAGCTTCTTTCATGTGATTATTCTACTCATGCGCAGCAATTGTTACTTGCGGCAATTGACATGGTGGATGCCAATTCGAAATCTGGAGGTTATATAGTATATTCCACGTGCTCTATCATGATTCCGGAGGTATTATTCTTAGATATGTTCATGTTATTTTGCCTTCTTTCGGATGTTATATAGCTTCTATTTTGCAGAATGAAGCAGTAATTGACTATGCTTTGAAGAAAAGGGATGTTAAACTTGTACCTTGTGGATTGGACTTCGGGCGTCCTGGGTATGCTTTTGTGCTCTTGGTTTCAACCGATTCACTAAACAGAATCATTCATTATGCTCGCACTTGCAGGTTTATCCGGTTTAGGGAGCATCGATTTCACCCTTCTCTCGAGAAGACAAGGCGTTTCTACCCTCATGTTCATAATATGGACGGATTTTTTGTGGCAAAGGTATGTGTTTCTACATTTCTTGTGGTTATCTTAGTTGAAACGTGATTTGATTAGCTTTACTCAATTAGGATCTTGATAGGATGAGTAGCTTGTTTGGTGTTCGGAGTATTTGACTGAAAGTTGGTCCACGTATAAGATGCTCTGTCATTTTGTATAATATCATGAGTTATTTGCATGTACTTCTCCTGTAACTGAACAGTACAATGTGGTTTTGTATTCTTCGTCTCTCTTCATGACAGCTGAAAAAAATGAGCAATTCAAAGCCAACTTCAGTACCTACTGAACCATCAGAAACAGTGGAACAAGTTTCAGGGCCTGAGGAAGATGGCAGCAAACAGGATACAGTTGAGGAACCTCAGAATCAGACAGAAGCTGCTGAAAATAATGTTGTTGTGGAGAATGGTGACGTGAAAAATAAAAAAAGAAAATCACCATACAACTCTAAGAAGATTAAAGGGAAATGGCCTTCCAGAGATGAAATGTCCGGAACAAGGTAAAAGCATTTTCTGTTTTTGTATGTTTGTATTCTTTTATTGCAGAGGAGTTGGCCTTTACATCTGCCATCAGCTTGTTTGTCATGTTTTCTCCACTGAACTCTCATAGACAGAGATGACTAGATTTAGTGATTCTCTTGTAGTCAAATTTTAATCATGAATTTCTTGCTCATGTCCAGTCATCCGTAGACTCATATTGCTTGCTTTGGTCTCATGCAGAGAGAAGAGAACTAAAAGGAAATTCCCATCCAGAGAGGAAGTATCTAAAATGAGGTAAAAACAGTCTCAAGCCTTTTCACTATTCGAATTTATGCATGTAGAGAAGTCGAATTTTGCATATGCTATGAGCTTGATTGTGAAGTTTATAACCCACAGAATACATAGACAGTCATGATTGAATATAACAAAATTTTTGTGGTCTGTCGATCTTGATTGATCGTGTATAATCTCTTGTTTATGCCAAGTCACCTACTACATAATTATATTGTGTACTTCGGTTTGCTGAAGGGAGGAGAAGAGAGAGGCACTGAGGAAAAAGAATGCTGCAAACAAGAAAAGAGGAAAGTAGGAGTATAAGCAGTTGGTAGAGGCAAAGCACTCGTTGAAACCAGCTGATTTGCTACTTGTAGTGCAGCTGTCCAAGTTGGTTTGAGAGCGGAGGAAGCATATAGCTGGTGGCTTTTTGCCATTTGATTGAAGAACATGCTGAATGAAGCTTACTAAAGAATTTTAATGTATACTACCGATCATTATAATACAAGGGTCATATTTTGGATTCCGGCGAAGAGTCAGAGTTGAAATGACTGCTTTTTTGGGCTGTTGATGTCCCCTAAAGTTTTGTTTGCTTTGTAGCGTTCATGTAATTTAAGATCAGCTGTCACACGATTCTATTGATAAAGTTTGGATGACCAGTGCATAATATTGCTCTGAAAATTTTGGGTCTGTGGACAGCTAGGACCTGCTCATTTTCCTCTTTGAAATTGATGAGTAAAGAGGTTCATGTTTAGATGTCTTGTCATGCTTAGCTTATTTTCAATAAATTGAAAATTATGAACTTGCTGAACGCACTTAACACTGACTAGATAAGAGCTCTTTAGTTTCTTAATAAACGCAATCTATATATTTGTGTTGACCAATGTCAGTCGACGGGAATATGGAAGACTGAGGCAGATTGATCTTCTATTTTCAAGAATCTAAAAGAAGATGAAGAATCACTCTCGACTGAACCTACTAATTCATCTTTCTTGCGGTTATAGTTCAAGGAGATGCTACATCTTTACTCTCGAAAATAGCACCGACTGATGGCATGCTTATTAAATCTTTTATGTAATATATGTGAGGATCATACAACCAAACAATTTGATGCCTGTTCTTTACCCAAAAAAAAGAAACAATTTGATGCCTGTTGAGAATGCGAGATGAATCACATCAAATGTGAGAGGAAGTAACATATAATTTATTATTATTATTATTATTATTTGGAGTTGGTAAAGAGTTTCTCCTTTCATTAAGACAAAAATGAAGAACACACAAAAAAGAGTCTTTTGTTTCTATTTGAAAGTGATGTGCACAAGAAAGATGGCGCCCTCTCTCTTATTGCAAATTATTGCTAAACTCGACTCTACATATACTGCGTCTATCATATTTATTGATCATGTGATTTCATATATGTCACTTTTGGTTATCAATTATAATTTATAATTATAATAGGTTCATGGATTCGAGTCGAGAAATGTTTCTACTCTCTCACAAAGGAAAGGTAGAATTCATTTTCAAGCTTATTGTCCCTTAAGAATGACAAGAGCCGAGCAAAAGGAGACCATCATCATGCAAAATACGAGTGGCTCATACATATGCATTGGCTTAATATGGCAGTCTATTATAAATCAAGTCAAAGTTTTGAGATATGAAGTTAAAAACATGGTTCCAAAAATTAAAAAAGAATATTTTAATTGACTTATAACTTAATAGTTTAAATTTTTGAGTGAATATGAGTTTAGATGGGTAGTAATTTCTCTCATTTAAAATCATTTCCATCCGTCCTTTGTACCTTAAACAGCCAGAAGAAAAATTTCCCTTTTGGGCTTCCCTTCTAGCTGGCGTTCTGTTCTTGTCTTGCTGGTTCCCTGCCTCAATGTCCATTCTTGGTTAAATTTTCTATGGCATTAGCATTCTTGGCAAAAGGTATGTCTTTATTTGCGATTCTACTTTGATATTACCGTGTAGTTTCCTATTTGGTTTATTTTGTTTTTATTTTTGCAGTTGGTTGTACTGCTTAAAGTGCCACTTCTTTTCTTATGCTGTATTCACTTATTTCGTCGACCTTCTGCGTGCAATGTTGCTTTATCTTTCCTGAAATTTGGAGCTGTGTTTTGTTGGTGATTCTCAGGAACCTGTTTTTTGTTTTTTTTTTTCCTTTTCTTTTTCCTTCCATGTCTCCTCATTGGTGATCCTCTCATTTGGTATGTGCTATTTTGCGATCTCGTTCAATATTCTGTTTTATTATTCCATCGAAGGTGCTAAAATTGGCTTGTGCACTATTGTCCGATGCATGATCATTTAAAATTTTGTGGCTTCTCTTTTGGTTTGGTTACTTGTCATATTGGGACTTCCTTTGTACAACTCATCTTGTTCTTTGATCGCATTTTCGCTGGACCGGACCGTCTGTAGGCATTTTCGGTGTAAAACAGTTGTTCAGACGTGGCAAGACTTTGAGTGGCGGTGGGAGTGTTTCATCACCTAAGTCAAGAAGAGTGATCGCCTGCCTCGGAATGAATCTTGGCTCTCAGAGATGGGTTTGTGAGGCTCGATCAATCTACCAAGATTGCCTTTCTGAGCACGGCCTTCAACCCGGGTGCAAGCTCTTTCCTGGAAATGCAGAAAAAAGATGAGCTATAGTCAAAATGCAGGAATGAAAACTACAGAGGTCTTCACCTCTATAAAAACAACAAAGACAAGCAAATCAGTGCTACTTGCTCCCCAGAACATGACCTGTAAGTGGGCAACCAGTTGGACCAAGGCATATCCTTACAGAAAGGGTAGAAGAAAGCTCGTTGTGGAATTTGTCAAAGAAGAATATTGATTTAGACCCCATGTCAGATAATCCATTAAAGGAGCCACCTCTTTTAGGCCTTACAATAAAAAAAGCTTTTTCCATAGCTCAAATTTAACCCAACTTCAGCGAAATCTGTGATAGTAAAAACTGACTTGTCAAGGCTAGTGGAAGTGCCCGAGCTAGTGCTAAAGCAATAGCTACTGCGAGTGGAAAAACCAGTACATATAGGGAAGTGTCAGCAGCAACGTGAGGGATTACCGCCTTTAGGGCAGCCTAGACGACATTGTCGACAAGCCTTACGGAGCAACGGTCTTCGGTGAGAAGCGATCCGATCTATCTGGGTGGTATTGGGTCTTAGCCATTTCAGGCTATTGAAGCGAATGGGTCATGGAGATACTGAAAATGTTTATCTTTCAAAGTTGGCAGGAATCAGGTGTTGCTTCACCATGAAAGATCTTGACGAAGCTTCTCTGGTGAGTTGTAAGAAGCTACCATGGGAACAAACAGGAGACACCAGTGTCTTGTCGCGGATGCTCGGCTCGGGCCGAAAGGCATTAAGGGTGCGTTTGGGAAGACTTTTGGGGAAAGTCTTTAGGAAAATGCAAAGACCTTTCAGTGAAAAGTGTTTTTCAAAATGCAAATTGTGTTTGGTAAATTATAGTTTGAAAGCCCTTTGCGAAGTACCCTTGAGTAAAATAATGTTTGGGAGACAAAAGGGCTTTTGTGAAAATAAAAAATAAAATAAAAATAAAAAAATGAAAACCGGCAAGGGCAGTGGCAGCCGGCGGTCGGCGGCGAACCCGGATCTGGGCCGGCGAGGTCGCGCGACGCCGTCACAACCTCCGGCGACCCCGGATCCGGGTCGCGGGAGGCAAGTCCGGTCGCGCGGCGAGGTCGCGCGACCTCCGGCGACCCCGGATCTGGTCGCGCGAGAGGTCGCGTGACGTTCGTGCGACCTCCGGCGACCCGCATTTGGGTCGGCTGCGAGGACCTGCGACCTCCGGCGGCCGCCGGAGTCGCCCAACCCCCCGAGGCGCGCGGCGTGGGGAAGAAGATGAACAATAACCCTACAAGGGCACGCACCGGAAAAACAAAAGATTCGTGACGACAATTTTGGAAAATATATATATATATATATATATATATATATATATATATATATATATATATATATATATGAACAGTGGCATCTCAGCATTCCGAAAATGCCGAGAAGCTCAAGGCAGCCTCAAGGGCTTTCAGCATTTGGGAAGCCTCACATTTGCATAAGGGACTTCAGAAGAAGTTTGCCAAACACTCACCCCAAGGGCCTTTGAGGGCCTAAAGATCTTTGGAAATGTGGATTCCAAACGCAGCCTAAGTTTAGTGAATTTTGGGCTAAAATTTGTTGATTTAGGTCAATGGGCTTTTGGGCTTGGATTGGTTTGGAGGAGTCTAAGCGTGTTTAATATGGGGAGTTTGAGCACTCAGCCATTGTTATTGGTGGGCTTAGTCTGGCCTGTTGAGTTTTGGTTAAATTGGGTGAGTGGGCTTGAATTCGGTCCTGGTTGTGGCCGAATCGGGCTTAAATTGTTGAGCCCATTTCTTTCCTCAGGCTTTTTATCCAGGGCCTGACCCGAAGGCCCACAGTAGCCCACACTGACCGGGCCCTGGGGCCCGGCCAAAGTCCTAATTTCGGAATATAAATAATTACAAAAATATTTCTTAAAAAATAAAAATATATATAAAAATAGAAAAAAATTATTTTTCAAAAAATTAGGAAAAAGGCTAAAAATGGATTTTGAGTAGTTTTCTCTTAAAAATGCATGAAAAATGCTTCAAGAAATCAAACATTTCAATTTAAATAAGATTAAGTATCGGGAGGGTACTAATTGATTAATTAATGCAATTAAGTTCTCGATCCTAATTTCTTCTGTTACATATTGATAAGTGTTTTTTCTAATATTTTACTTGGATTTCTAATGGGCTCATCACAAATCGATTAATGACAACTTTTAAATAAAAATAACTTGTAGATTAAAAACTAGAATTCTAAATCACGAATTGGTGGGCTTGGAATAAGCTCAGACTAAGACTTAAACTTAGTAAGCCAATAGTGCAACGCCGTGAAGGGTAGAGGTTGCAAGATCCGCAATAGCTTGGCAACTCCGCGGGAATGATTTTTTTTTTTTTTTTTTTTTTTGTGGACTTAAGCCATTTTTTCCTTGTTTAAATATTCCCCTAACTTGGTTATCTTGCAAGATCGCATAGTAGAAATAAATGTCAGTTTTGTTATAATAACATTTAATTGTAAATTGTTGTACATGCTTTAATGTTTTAAACACTACACTATGTCACATGCAACCATGCCACCAAACTTGGACCACCATAAGATATTTTAGGATAGTGTTAAGAAAAATACGACATTGAACGTGAGATCACGATTTGGAAGTCGCGATGTAGAGATTGCTTTTTTTTTTTTCCAAAATTTCTTAAAATAAAGCCCAAATTAAGGGGACCTGACACAAACACGAGACTATGACGGTCAAATCACCAATTAACATCACTAAACCTTCTTAGTTAGAAGTTAGATGACACGTATCATACACATGTCTATGTAATTGCCATCATTTTTTAATAAAATAAAATCTTTATCACTATTACTATTCAATTTATTCACATTGACCCATGGCAATTTAGGCAGGTCAGTCGGTCCTAATTTATATATGATGGGGAGAGTCGATGTCCAATTCATTCCCACTCCCGAGAAAGAACTCATAGAATGGTAGGGTTAGTTAGATCAATTTGATCAAGGACATGTCAAAACAATGATCGATCACCTCTTCCTATTACTTCAAATCAATATCCACTCTGGTGTCATGCAGGCAATACCATGCTTCTGGTATCCAGAAACATCCACCTTTATATTCGGTAAGATTGAACTAACTCCAACTCTAAAGAATTATAGCGTCACCATTGAGATACCTCTGAAGGATGAACTTAACTTGTTAGGCCACTAGCTGGTATTGACCCTGTGTTTGAACTCAAATAGTAAGGAGGATTGTCAAAGCCAACTACAATGCCTATCCACTATCTTTTTCGATTGAATGTTTTGAAAATCAACTAATGGGTCAATCGTTTTTCCTCATCAAAAAAATGCCATCCATCCTTCTATTACATGAGTGATTGATCAAATTTGTACTGAGCTAGGCTATGTAAACATGGTTTTGGCGGAAATAATCCATCCCTTGATTGTTTTAAAGCAAATGGGTAGAAATCATGTGGGTCTCCTCGGAAGTTTTCCAAGTGTGGTTCTTTTCTCACATAAAAGGATTTGAGCACCTCATATAATTATTTGAAATAAACGATTTTAGCCACCCTTACAAAGATTTGAGGTCTTCGAAAAATAATCCCCTAATAGGGAATACTCTCATTGGATAAATTTCTGAAAGGACCCCACTCTTGAGCATCAATGTTTAGGAAGTTTTGTTTGTTTAGAGTGTTTCATCTATTTCTTGGTCCCAATGTCTAGGGACTTTCATTCAATGTTTAATATTTTGTTTTGTCATTTCAACTTCAGATTTGGATTTTAGGAATGTCCTAGTATCAATCTTTAGGGAGTCCTTTTTTTTTTTTACATAAATAAACGGTTGGACCCACGCCATGGGGCCAACATTCTATTTATCTTCCCTACTCATATTTTTTCATCTATTTGCAATGAAGGTAATTACAACAAGCTTACTGCCGCTGCGACCTCGATCGAAGCATTGTTACCATGGCCGTCCACGCTAATGATGCTGTGCCCATATCAGAGAATGACCCTTCTCAAGTCATAATAGAAAAAGCTAGGCCCATGAGTGCGCTAACAACGAAGCACAGTAAATGCTTCGCAAAGCTAGAAGAAAGACTAGGATTTTTGCAAGTGTCACAAAGTTCGCATCCGCTGGATCTATCTATTTACGCAAAGGTTAAGGTGCAAAAGAAGTTCAAATGTTGGAGTTCGAGAAATATGACAGCACTTTTTGCCCAAAAGAAGTTCAAAATGTTATTGATGAAGAAGCTAAGGAGTTCCTAACTATAATCAAAGAAAGTAAGTACAACATGGTAGATCACTTGCCAAAGTTACCAACTCAAATCTCTCCACTGGAGTTACTTAAACGTCCATCAAACATAAAAAAATCTCTAATAAATGTACTAAAAGAAGTACGTGTCCCCAAGACAATTAAGCATGATGATATACTCAAGGAGTTTGTTGGAACTATCCTTTTAAAAGACTAAGTGGCATTCTTTGATGAGGAGCTCCTAAAAAAGGATAAGGGACACACTAAGGGCCTCTACAGACCAATCAAGTGCAAAGTTTCCCACATCGCCCAAGTATTGATTGATAACAAATCCACCTTGAACATAAGTCCATTGGCAACGCTGCGTTATCTTAAAATAGAGACATGCAATATCCGAGTTGCCAAGACTTCTATTTGGGCATTTGATGAAACAAAGAAAGAAACGATTGGTGAAATCGACCTTGACGTCATATATCCAAATATGTTCAAAATCTTGTTCCAGGTAATGGACATCCCTACCACATTCAACTTCCTTTTAGGTCGCCAATGGATTCATAAGCAGTACTTTCAAGCCTCTATCAAAGTGTAAAATTCATGGTCAAGGAAAAACTGGTCACGGTTCACAGAAAGGAGGACCACCATATCTACCACTAGATAGCAATTCCTTATGTTGAACCCAATTGCAAGA
Organism: Eucalyptus erythrocorys; assembly: GCA_014182555.1. NCBI lineage: Eukaryota > Viridiplantae > Streptophyta > Magnoliopsida > Myrtales > Myrtaceae > Eucalyptus > Eucalyptus erythrocorys. Next base: position 31,896,607 of record CM024602.1, read on the forward strand.
GGAAATCCAACTACCAATCATTCGAACTTATATCAACTATACATGCGTGCCAAGGAGCTCCACTCCTTGAACTTGAAGTATTAAATGCCACGATCATGGTAGGGAAAATTATGGTCGGATATGGCTTTACCCCCGACCAAGGGCTTGGCAAGGGAGGCCAAGGCATCCAGAAGCCTATCAAAGCCTTGAGGAAACCCCACACTATTGGACTAGGATATTGTGAAGAAAAGGAATAGCACCAAGAAGGAAGCGCCAAAGGAAGAATTAGCCTTGAGGAAAATTTCCCCAATCCTGCGAGGATACTGCATTAGGAGGAAGGAGCAGTCAACACGCCAAAGCAACTCAACCACGAATGCTCAAGGTCCCCTATTTACGACGTCAGCCAAGAGAATATAACGCAACTAACAAAGAAGAGAGGGTCAAATGACGCGCTAGAAGGTATGACCATTATGTTTGGAGACCTTTTCATAGGTGCCATCAAGGAAAAACAACAAAAAGGAAGGGGTGACGACTTTCTGTTTGGGCAACTTTAGCGTCAAGTCGACGAATTGTGCGATACTGTACACCACATGATGGAGAGTCAACGCTTGAGATGAATGAAAATGACCCTACTGGCATGACATGGCAGGGAACTCGGCAACCTCAGTCCCTACGCAATACACGACCATATTCGCTGCTTCTTAAATCAATAGCCACAATCTTCCGCGTCCTCCTAGAATAAGGGATGATTGCCAGGGAGCTGAAACGCCTTACCTTCAAATATTTCCTCGACTATGATCCATCAAAGTTTTATGACTATCATTTAAGGGAGTTGAGGCGCTCATTGGATGACTATACAATTTTGATAGACAAGATTCCCTTCGTCATTAAATTAGATGATACCTTGATACTTGCCAAAAGATTCAAGGTTGTACCTCGGATTACTCCTTCTCGGTACAAGTATGTTCTTGTCCATCTTAACATGTATCATGGTAATTTTGTATAAGGCAAATGGTCCCAAACAAGAAAGCACCCATTACTTATGCAGAGACAAAAATATAGGTACGATGCAACCTCTTGCAACCTAAAAGGAAGTTGAATGTGATAGGGATATTCATTACCCAGAACAAGCTTTTGAAGATGGTCAGACCTATTTGGACGTCAAGATTGATTTCACCAACTGTTTCTTTCTTTGTTTCATTGAATGCCTAGACAAAAGTCTTGACAACTCAGATCTTGGATATCTCTATTTTAAGACAACGCCTTGTCACTAGTGGACATATGTTCAAGGCAGATCCATTGTCAATCAAAACTCGGGCGACATAGGAAGCTTTGCACTTGATCGATATGTAGAGGTCCTTATTGTGTCCCCTACCCTTTTCAGGGAGCTCCCCATCAAAAAATGCCACTTTGTTTTTTAGAAAGATAATCCCAACAAACTCCTTGATTTTATCATGCTCTATTGTCTCGGGAAACATACCTCATTCAGTACCTTCATTAAAGATTTCTTATGTTTGATGGACATTTGAAATGACTCCAGCAAAGAGATTTAGGCCGGTAACTTTTGCAATTGATCCACCACATTGTACTCATTTGCTTTGATTATAATAAGGAACTCCTTAGCTTCTTCACCCATAACAGGCTTTGTAGGCTGTGCATTGGCCTTGGCATATGTCCACCCAGACCTTGTGACTAGGCCAACATCAAACCCATAGGACCAAGGGACCGCCTTGTTGTTGTTGTATCTAAAAGATTGAGGTACCTCAATGACTATATGTTCCTCCGCTGCTAGGGGCTTGGCTACTAACCTTTCTCTAACAGAAATACTCTCGGGCAAGGGCGTGTCTTTGAAGGTGGAGCCTGTCTCATTTCTTCCCGTGCGTAGTGCAGCAAATTCCTCATCCCAGTCCATGATGACTTGGGAAATGATAGAGACTATGCTAGTGTAGTCGGCGTACAAAATCATCCCGGCATGTAAAGACCGGCTATTTCTGCTCCAAGCAAAAAACAGCTGCACCAGATTGACGAGTTCCTCTAGGTGATTGGAAAGCAAATTCTTCGGTTTCAGTTCCAATTTTTGGGCATTCCAACAGTTCCCTCATCAGCAACAGGCAAACCCATAGTTGTGTTTACAATCTGAATCTACATAACTTTTCTGGTTGCTCGCGATCTCATCTTTTCTTGTCAATGCTTCAGTGAGAGCTAGAAAATAGTCGGCAGCGGAAATTGAAAGACAATAAGGTATTTCATATCCATCTTGCGAGGAGCTTCCTTTGCGTATTATAGAAGATGTAAAATACTTGGACCCAGCATCTCCAGAATTACATTGTACTTCCTCCTTAATCCATCCAATAAGTATTGGTTGATTGCACTCTCACATTCCAAAAGACCTTGTACTAGAGTACAGCAGGCTAGTGATACATAACGCTCTTCTTCTAGAGATAATGTCAGCGAGACTCTCCATGAAATATTATAAAAGAACTCATCTTGAACGAGCCAGTCAAAAAGTATCAAGAGAAGCAACCTGAGAAGCACTTTCCAGAGCAAGCGATGAAGTACGTACATCTAGTCTTCATTGGTGCATTTCTTTTTTTTTTTTTTAACTTCGGATGGTCATGTGTTAGCTTGGAATAGGGCTTTATAAATTAGTGCTACCTATTGAAGTAAACTGTAAGTTTTTGTATGGGAAATGCTCTTGACATGGATGTGCGAAATTCTTTCACATCAAGCAGACCATGCCACAACAAATTGTCTTCTTCATAAATTAGTATGGCCATTTCATAATCATTTTGACACATTGCAACTCCAATAACCTGATGCCGTTCCGTTGTCACTACTATCTCTGTGGGAGGGATTAAGACATTTTTTAGCTTGTTCAGGATAAGAGAGAGCCATCCTAACTCCTCATCACGTTTTGAAGTTAGAGACCATGCTTAATAGGGAGGGATTCATCTTTATAGCTCACCCACGTCATATACATTGAGATCTCTGTCTGAATCTGGTTAAGTCATGGCAACGGACTACGCTAATCCGTTAAAATGCGAAGCATGCAAAAGTTTTCGAGAATGCAACTTTTACTTAGTGTTAGAGCTCTTTTATCCTGTTCAATAGGAAAGAGTCGTTTCAAGTGCCCAGAGTCTTAAATGTTGGACGCAAATTGCGCAATCCCAAGATCTCCGTAACTAGAACAAGAACACACATATAAAGAGTAAAAGATTGACGCACCTATTTTAGGATCCCATTCTTGAAAGCGGAAGCGGAAAGGGATTACCCACACATCAAGGGAGTTATCCACACATCAAATCATTCTCCTTTATTACCCTCCGTATCACTAGCTTAATGAGGCGGCCCCTCACAATTAGCATTAGAATAACGCCCCTTAGGTGAAGATATGTGAGAATTATGGTTAGAGGAGAGACTTGAGCATTATTTATAGAGTTTCCAGCCAGTCCCCCTCATTATGGGCAAGGCTCAACTCGGCCCACACTAGTCAGCCCCATATTAGAATAATTAAGAAACCTTCTATCTCACCTTAGACCAAACTCCGTAAAATGGCAAACATTAAATGGTAAATTACAATTTCAATTAATTTAGTCCACATTAAGGAAAACTCTTACATTCTCCCACTTGGACTATATTAATTGAAATTGTATTGTATGTGCGCACATTGGTCCAGAGATAATTCTTAATAGTCAATCCTATCCTATAAAGTCTCAAACACCGAATCATGTCGGTAACTGCATGTATACACACAGAGCCTTCCATGGTCACAAGTGCTTTCAACTTTATTGATATGGATTCAATATATTAGTGTGGCAAATAGCTAACATCTCTCATAAAGAGATCCCATTTGTCGGTTACCATTCTCTTACTTAGGTGACACAAAAGCTTGTGCCACAAGAAAATGTAATTATGGTTCTAATGAACCCACATATGTCTTGTCCTTATGGTTAACCTTTCTTTATGTATCACAAGAACATATGCACAAGGCTAATAACCGGATGCCCCTAGCCTTCACTCAAGGTTTAAGCAATACCTTGAGACTTTTATCAATATGTATTCAACATGATAATAACACATTCAAAAATATTTTATTGAATGCAAAAGTTGATACATGTCAAACCGTTATTAAATGTAACGAACCACAGATGTGAACTATATCAGAGTAAAGCCAAAATAGCTCCCACTAAACAACAATATCCGAAGATACTCCTAGGCCCATGCTAATGACATGTCACTCAAATACACATGGGCGTAGGCCTTTAGTTAGTGGATCTACAACCACATCATCTGTGAAAATATATTATATTATAAGTCACCTTCTGTACTGTTTCTTTATAGTCAAAAATATTTGATCGCCATATATTTAGACCCCTTGAAACATTTTTTATTAATAAAAATACAACAAATGTATTGTCTCAACTCAACCGTATGGGTCTATCCATAAAGTCAAAATGGTCAACTCCTTCATAAGGTTCTGAAACATAATAGCTCAAGTAACAGCCTAAAAGAAAGTTACAAACTCTACTTACATAGTAGACATAGAACTTTATTTACTACACTGCACTTCCTGCTAACATAAATATGTATCCTGTTATTGATATTATATCATCCTAACAGTTAGTAAAGTTAACATTTGAATACCCTACTAACTACAATAACTAAACTTGTCTGTAAATTAACATATAATCTCTTGTCATTTTAAAGTACCTTAAAACCTTCTTAATAACAACCTAGTGAACGCGTCCTGGATTCACTTAATATCTGCCTAGAAGTCCCGTCACAAAGACGATATTTAATCTAGTGCAAAATCAAGCATATATTATACTTTTAAGTGCACTAACACAAGGTACACCATTTAACAAGATTTTCTCAATATCTAAATAAGAACAATGTGATAGATTCAGTCCATCACCCTTAACAACAGGAGTAATTCCTGAATTGCAATGATGTATATTGAATATTTCCAAAATACGATCAACAAATGTCCTTTGAGAAAATCTAATAAAATTCAATATATGTGACAAGAACAATCCTTACGGACCTTAGTGTAAAGGACAAAAAATGCCTCAAGGTCACTCACTTGTAAACAAAAATCATGTACATAAAGTATGAGAAAAATAAATTTCCTCCCACTGACGTTGCAGTACATTGAATTACTTTGCTCCCAATTGAACAAAATAATAACACTATAGAACTTTATTAATATTGTCTGAAAATTCGCATAAAACTATTAATAAGACTTTTCAGTCTATACACAAGTTTACTTAAATCTGTTACAAAATCCTCCAATTGTACTATATAGATTTTGTATCTATTTGGCGTAACTCCATATAAAAATAAATAAATAAACTATTAATGCTACATTCACTCTGAAAGAATCTTTTAAAGAAATAATTATTTCTTCACCATTAACTATTCACCCCTCTTTCAGAGCGAAAACTTTAATTGCAAGTTTAGCTTTAAATTCCATAATCTTTTTTTGAAATCCTTTTAGTTTTGTACGCTAATTTGCAATTAAAGAACTTGTGATCTTTACACAAGTCAGTAAGTTTCCAAACATGTTTCATAGATTGCATATTGCCTTTTATGATATCTAAACACATACTTAATTGAGGATAAGAAACAACATTTATGTGTGAAAATGTTGTTTTTCAAAATACCATCCCATAAAAGACCGAATAAATTAGTCTTACTAATCATATTCACCACCATGTATATTATGATGCAATTATGCCTTTCGGCCAAATCTTTTGTTAGGATTTTCAGGCATAATAATTAAGTTATCACCCTAGAATCTACCAAGTATTTGACAAATGACCCTTTAAGCTACTTCGCATTGTCATACTTGCTAAAATACTCACGACAACTATTAAGCCTGACAACCTTTTAAGACTAATTGAAACTGTTTATTCTTTATTTCGGTCATTTTCTTTAAATATAAAACTTTTGGAAACAACCTTTTAACCATATACCAGATGTATATGTCTTTAGGATTTAAACACAACAGATTTGTCCTAATTTCGGTATTAGACAAGACATAATTACAAGCCACTAAGGCTTCCATCATCTCTTAGCAGTGTAGTTAGTAGGCAAACTACTTTTCAAGTGTTCCAAAATAGAATGCTTCATGGACAGTAAGCACATTCTATTCCTTTTTTTTTCTCAAGCAACAAATCATATGTCCACAACTTAAAATTTGAAGCAATAAAAACCTCAATAATAGTGAAGTTATTAATTACAGAAAAGGTAACTGAAAAACAAGCAATGTATATAATTAGCATCATGTGAGCACAGTGTAACTTGACGTACAAGCACACATCCATATGGTTACACGCATAATCATATAATCACCTTTGAGCAGAATATATGACATGCGGTTGTACACTCCCCACATGATAGCGGTTATGAGAATATGTTCCAATCTTTGTGAATTCATCACCTTTGGGCATATGAACCACTAGGATCAGTCACTCCTCCATCACACCATCATGAAGTTCCTATAAAAATGGGAAATGCCCTACCTTTGAGTGCGGTTTGAACTATTGATTTACGTAATTGGAAGTAACCAATTAGGTTTACGACGAAACCTAGAAATCGATCACTAATCCAATTTGAGTACCTCTACGGGATAGACCTCAACGAAAAACGAAGAGTAACGGCAGCAAGTGATTAAGTTCAGTAGTTCCTCATATAAAATTATTGACTCTAGAGATATAGTAATATGGAGAAGACAAAATTGTTTCAAGCACCGACAAAACCAGAAGACCCCTTGTTTCAAAGAGAGGAGGACGGGTTATGCCATTAAAAATTTGAAAAAAAAAGTTATTCATTTCTCTAGTTGAATGTGAAAGACATCTATTGCTGGGCCCTGAGACTCTTGAAGAATCTTTTCCATTCTTTGGTTATGTATGGAAAGATAGAACCCTCCATGAACTAATACACAATCACCTCCTTTGGGAGTATGACTATGCATTAGACTAGGAGACATCCCAATCAGCATACGAGATCGAAATTTCTCAAACCCAATCAAGCGTGCCACTTTGGCGGTCACTACTCAATTGAATCTTTAAAACCCTCTTATACCAGGGATATAAAATCTACATCTCACATATACCATAAACATGTGATTTCAACTTTAGTGATAGGGCATATATCACAAAAATTACATATCATGCTAATTACATTACCTTATTCATTAATAAAATTAATCATACATATATATAAATATATATAGAGAATCTGAAAGACAAATTCCAATGAGATCACCAATCACAGCAACACAGGAAACTTCTCTTGTGCACCCAAATTACATATTCCAATGATTCTTTTTAATGTTGATCTAGAGAATCGATCATAAATCAACATCAATAACAATACATGGTACATCAGATCGAGAAGCCTGACAGCTGATCCATTATAACACATAAGTTTCATAAGGCAAAACATGAATCCAAGGCCAACAACTAATTTATTAGTCAATTTTAAGTAACAAATATCATTACTTCAACCAGTGACCTATAAATTGAGTCAAATATCTAAACTATAACAGTAGATACTATTGCTCTGCATAAATATTGCCATACTCCTTAACCATAAAAAATATTCAACTTGATGGATATTAACCAATGACCATATGAGTTTAGGTACAATATGCCATAACTTCACTAACATGCATCACCCACATTCAGCAAATGTGTTAATTAGTACAATCAGTTTAGTCACAGATTTTTAAGACATCCATCTTTCAAAGGTTACCGGCATGTAAAGGAATATGCATGAGCAACAAAAGTTTCATGACTTTTACTGTTTCTCATTACCTCAAGATATAGTTCAATTACTATCTCATAATGATTGTATCTCATTAAGTCAGTTTCTCATAGGATTCAGTTTCTTATCTTAAATGATTTTATCCAAAACATATCTCTATATATTTTAAACAAAATCCAAGTCCTAGTGAAAGTTGGACTTTCCTATTTTAGCGGTCAAACTTTCCAACGCAGATTCAAATTTTGAGGATTTGATCTTCGGATCTTCTTTCTCGATTTCAAATGTCCGCAACGTATCCAATTCGGAATATTCGAAATTTCACATTGAACTCAAACTCGAGACATATTTTAACAATCTCCACCTTGGCTTGATGTTTGAGCCAAGTCGCAATTACTTCGCAAAAATTCAAACTCTACCGCTACTTTCAGTCTGAATTTGTGATTTAATTTAATTTTTATTGAACTAAAAGTCTCGAAAATCACAAATTAGGGCAAGATCCGTATTAATTAGGGTAAATCCGTACAATTTAGGGCAAAATCAATTAGGGTTCAAGTTCTAGGGTTATGGAGGCTCTGATACCACATGTTGGACGCAAATTGCGCAACCCCAAGATCTCCATAACTAGAACAAGAACACACATCTAAAGAGTAAAAGATTGACGTACCTGTTTTAGGATCTCGTTCTTGAAAGCGGAAGCGGAAAGGGATTACCTACACATTAAGGGGGTTATCCACATATCAGATCATTCTCCTCTATTACTCTCCGTATCACTGGCTCAATGAGGTGGCCCCTCACGATTAGCGTTAGAATAACGCCCCTTAGGTGAGGATATGTGAGAATTAGGGTTAAAGAGAGACTTGAGCACTATTTATAGAGTTTTCAGCCAGTCCCCCTCATTATGGGCCAGGCTCAACTCGGCCCACACTAGCCAATCCCATATTAGACTAATTAAGAAACCTTCTATCTCACCTTAGACCAAACTCCGTAAAACGGTAAACGTTAAACGCTAAATTACAATGTCAATTAATTTAGTCCACATTAGGGAAAACTCTTACATTAGAATGTAATGATTCATAGAAGTGGAAACCGCATAATGATGATTAGATGAAACTAAAACATCTTCATACAATTTTGAAACTTTTGCATAAGTTGCTTGTAATGTCATTTTTCTAGTGGCCGGAGTCCTAAAACCTGATGGTTTTATTCACAGTTCAAACCACGTAATAATTATTAGATGAAACGGGCACAATAGTTATTCTCAAGCTTGTATGGTTATTTTTCACCTTCAATCTGCAGGTTTTGTGGGGCAGAGGTCCTCCTAACCCTAGAATATCTCCACAAGCCATCAAAATCTCGGGCCAGAGAATGTTCTTATGGGGGAAGAAGGTAGCTTTTGGACTTTGAGGGCCGACAGCAATCAAACAGCATCATTTCTTTGAAGGAGTGAACTAGGCTTTCATTAGATGCACGAGCCCACCCAAAATACCAAAGGTGGTCGAGATCGATCTTTCTCACCACATCAAGCAGCGAAAAGATTGCTGCTCTAGCTGCAATTGATCGGCGGAAGTTCAGGGAATTTGAGTTCTTCTAAGTCCCCTAGAGAATGTTTCTTTGGTTTTATGTGAATTCGAGGTGTAGAGTTGACATACTTCGGAAGTCATATAGATTGGGTCATGATGTTGATAGTTTATCAACTTATAACATGTGTTGATTAGATGCTCCATTCCATCTCATGAAAACTGAAGTAGGAAGGTCAATCTTTGCTCAAGATGGTAGAATGGTTCGAGCGAGTTTAAGCCTTAGCTTTGTCAATGGATCAGCCTAACATTGGAAAAACACTCAGCATGATGTCACCGCATCTATACTAATTAAACAAAGGCGACCCGCGTTTGAAGGTTCATTATCATCAAGTGCAACTGCAGACGATTAGAACGAGCATTTCCGGTGCTGTTGCTATGAGAAATTAGCTCTTCAGTTCTCATTGCCGTTAAAGATAACTCGTTCCTTAGATGGTGTATACTGCATATTTGGGGAGAAATGAATTATGGGTTGAGACCTTTATCGTCACTCTTGCTAGGATGGAGTTAATACCAATCATTTTCGATCATCGTTTGCTTCATTGATTAGTAATGTAACACATAACTAATATGAGGTAACTACCTTGAATACAAGGCATGACATTGTTCCGTCAGGGATACCGTGAAGCTCCCAAGTATTATATTTCTCTCAAAAGTTTCCTCAAATTATTTCAAATTAAAATTGGAAATTGAAAAAAAAAATCTTTTTGATAAATAATTTGTTTCCCCCTTTCTTCCATCGGCAAATGTCCCTATTTATACAAAACGGCCCTCGGAAGCTACAAAGTACATTATAGGGATATTCATGGAAAAAACAAGAAAGCGATCACATGGGTTGAGACATCCCATGGTCTTGTAAATGTCCAAGCAACACATGGAAAGATGCGCTTTGCTCGAGCGCAATTATCAATTCTTCATATGACATTGCTTTTGTATATTTATTTATTTATTTCCACAATTATCAGATAAAGTATTAAAAAAACCTAACTCGAAAAAAAGGCACCGCCAATGCTTTATCGAAAAGGTGAAGAGATTACTATATTATGTTTCGATAAATAAAGAGAAATACATTAAAAGTGTCATAATTTTTGTATGACGCTACTTTTAATGTTAAAATTTTTTGATCAATCACTTCATTCGCTAACTTTTTAGGTAAAGGATGTTGCCAGGCCCAAAACTTATAGGAAAGTGGGTCGCTAGCTTTTTTGGGGCCGGCAACGGTCCTTTGCACCTTCCTTTTTTGTCTTCACTCCAACTTTCTTTTATGTCCAAGCAATCAAAGTTATGGTCCTAGTTTCTCGACGTTCCTTTCTTTTCTTTTCTTAATGATCAAGGCTCTAGTACCATAGAAAAAGCCATAAATTATGCTCATAGCGATATTAATATCGTAAATCTTTTGTCGTGTTGTCAAAAGCTCTGAATGATGTCCACTGCAATACCGACATCCCATCTTTTTTGTGTCACCATATTTCCCAAAGTTGCACCAGAGTCTTTGTTGCATCGGTAGAAATTAAGTTCCTTAGTCGATGACGCAAAATAAAAAGGTATGGGATATTTGTGTCACAACAAATAAAGCTTTGATGTTATTTAAATGTTTATGGGTAGACTTTGGTTACTTCTGTGACAACGGTACTAATTTGGCGTTTTCATGATAAAAAGAAAAAATTGAAAATTTGTTATGGCGGTGGGCATAATTTAAGAATTTTTTGAAAAAAAAATAATTAAAAAAGTTCCCTCCAAAGTGGATCCACAGGTGTTAGAAGGCGAGTCGTATTTTATTCTTCTTTTTGTCGATTTGTGCTTATCTTTATCGTGGGTGAAATCACCTCTTTTTTTTCCTTTATCTTTTCCTTTGCAGGTACCCAAAGCGAGCGCGATTCACGAGTGGAGTTAGAAGTCAATAAATTAAAGTCAATGAGAAAGGGACGGGGAGATGGTTCGAGTAACCCTGATGATCTGCGTGGGAAAGCCTCGTCTCGAATGAAACTTCGTCCGACGACCCGTTCTGAGTCTTTCATCTTCTTCTTCTCAATTCATGGATACAGCTAAAGGAACCTTCCCCTTCCCATTTCGTCACGGAAACGCTCATTTCGCAAAATTATATATGCATATGCCGTACATTGCATCTGGGAGAAATCTCATGATGTTGCCGTCTTGTCTGTTTTAGAGATAATTAGTTTTGAAATGGATCAAATACGAAAATCGAAACCTAAAACCTAATTTATAAATCATAATTTCAAAAGATTGGAATCGATAACTTAACTACTTATACTTTGAAATTGACCCGGAACCAAGATGGTTCGGGATTTGTTTTGTGAAAATTATGAAATGATATTCATAATTTTTTTTTTAAGCCTATGCTAGTAAAATCTCTTTAGGATAGTGGCTAACTGTTGGAGGTCGTGGGTTCTAGTTTCCCTAGTTGCTTTTTACTTTTTTTGTTAAATAAAACAAGGTGTATAAGATTGGTTCAACCTTGGAACCTCCCTCCTAGGTTAGTTCCGAAGCCAAATTAACATAAGACCATGAACCCGACCAGTTAAAGGTGATTTTAGAATATGAAATTGAGAATCAAATCAGTTCTTGTTGGAATGGCCTAAAATTAGTGAAGCAACACCAATCTGATTCAGTTTCAAGATTAGATCGGACTGACTAATCGTCTTTAATTTCGTCGATTTTCCCGTCATTGTCACTTTAAAAATCAAATTACTGAAAATCAACACCCCCCCCAACGCGACCCCCAAAATTCTATTCCACCGGCAATTACGCAAAAGTACGACAGCTCAACGACGAAGAAGGCGTCTTGGATTTTTTTTTTTTTGTTATCCTTCTTGTGGAAATTATTTACTTTCATTAAATTTTAAATTTTAGTCGGTGATTTTGGGATGTTGGATTTAGTCATAATTGAATATAACCTACAGAAATTCAAAATCGAGATTTGGTCAAACTGGTGTAAACGGTCTGCCCCTTTTGACTGTCCAAAAAAATAAAAATAAATGGGCGTTCAATGTTGTCCTCCCATTGGCAAGTCAAATGTTTACATTGCTCCTTATAGGAGATCGTGGATCAGACTTTTATTAAAATACCCAATTACATTTTATTTTTTAATTTTCAAAATTATGTCATTATCCATAATTCCAACATTGCGTCTTCTTTTACCAAGCCATGCCTGCATAGGCTCCGTAAAGAAGATAGTGCATTAGACTTTTATTACAATACCAATTGCATTTTAATTTTTAAATTTTCAAAATTAAATAGTTTTCCATAATTCCAACATTGCGTCTTCTTTTACCAAGCCACGCCTTCAAAGTCTATAATAAAACATTATATATATATATCTCAACATCAATAATTAATGCATGCCTTCTGAGGTGCCACTTGCCAACTAACCCCAAACGAGCCGTCCCATTTTGACATGAGCAACCGACCTTTCCTTATCACTCCCACCTTGCATTTATTATTTACTTATGCATTTCTTTATTCTATGTGACTGTTGAGAATATAAAAAAGAAAAAAGAAAAATATATATACATCTGTCCCAAAATGCGGAGAGAGGGAAAAAAGAGGAGGGGATAAAAAATGAGGAGGAAAAAAAAATGCAGACTTGCCGTAATTTTGGGCCAATCTTTGTTGACATTTAGCAGATTCTTTTTGTGGGCAATCAATTTCTGCTTTCTAAAATATGAGGAGATGGGGATTAAATAAAAAATAAAAAAGGGGGGAATAAAAAGTAAGTAATTAGCTTATTAAAATGGTTGGGAATATTATAAAAAATGGTTGTTGAAGAGGATGGATATGCTTTTTGGTGATTTCGACCGAATTTCCTTGTAATGGAAGGGCGGCGTGGTGTGATGTATTGAACAGTTGAGCCACATGGCCGATCATTCTCAGCAACTATTGAGTTTTGGAATATACAGGAAAAAGATAATAAGCTAAAAGAAATTTAAAGAACAAAACAAAAAGGAGTTGGGCAAAAGAATTTATCATGTGGCTGGAGGCATCTAGACTTTTTTGCTCTTGGAGTTGATGGATTCCTTTCTTCTCTTAATTTTTTAATACTTTTTTATCTCAATTATCATTGGCTTTTTGACCTAGCGAAAAAAGATATATATAAAAATACGACTTTCCTCCTGAAAATACTCTCTTTTCATCATGTTCTCAAGTGGGTTAAAATTAAATTCGCAGTGTGATTAACGCGTTTATCACCTTATTGTGTGGGAATATATCTAGATATTGTTGTCACGATTCGTCAAATGATTAGCTTTAAAAAGAAATTTCCCGCGTTTGCATCACTAGATTAAATGTGGATACGCATCTCATCTTTCATTAATTAAGTATATCCACTCGTTATAAAGGCTTGAATAGATAATTGCATAACATTAATCTACTTGTGGGAAAAGGTAAAGAAAATAAAAAAGAAATAATTCGGTGATACTCTTTAATTTATTATGAAAATAACTCGATTACAAAAAACTAAATAATAAATTATTATGAATTATCGCAATGTCCATTATTTCAAAATCAGCGACTCATAACAGATCATTACTTTCACATTAACCCAAAGGCCGTTAGCTAGCAAAGCCCTAAATAAAAACATGCTTTGAGATTCTCACTTGTGGTAGATATAAATTTCTTATATCCTAAATTAATTTTCCCAGTATTTAATGGAAACAAATAAAGTTAAATGAGGAAAGAGTAGCTAGAAGTAATGGCAAGTTCCACGCTCATGCTTTGAGATTTTCACATAAGGTAGATATAAATTTCTTATATCCTAAATTATTTTTCCCAGTATTTAATGGAAACAAATAAAGTTAAATGAGGAAAGAGAGTAGTTAGGAGTAATGGCAAGTCCCACCCTCCTCTGGTCTTTGTAAAAGAGAGGCGGTAGGAAGCTGTGCGGAACTTGGAAGAGTCTGAGTCTCCATTCTTAACCAGACCTTCCTCAACGATGTGAGCTTCTCGGCCAAAGGTCCAAACTTTCTCTCCATTGCCGGATACCCATCTCCTCCCTCGCTCTCTGCATTCCGTCTTTTCACTTTCGGAGCTTGGAGACGAACGGGGAGTGAATTCCAAGCGACACCCAGGTTGGATCTGGTCGATGTTCTTTCATTCTTCGGTTGTTTTGGGCTGCTGAGTTGGCGGTTCTTGTGAGGAGGGGAAGAGGATCGGACATGGGTATGGCTTCTCAAGAGGCAATCAGGCAATTGCAGTCTTTGATGGAAGAAGGTGAGGCCTTCATTCAACCCAGTTCCAGTTCTTTGATCCTGGGGGTTTGATCAGCTAGTGTCTAAAGATCTTTTCTTTTCTTCTTTCTCTCTCTCTCTCTCTCTCTCTCTCTCTCTCTCTCTCTCTCTCTCTCTCTCTTATTTATTTATTTTATTATTTTTGCAGTGGACGAGCCACTAAGGTGTACATATGAGGTTAGTCCCCGTTAATTTTTCCGTCTTCATCTGCTTGATCCGATCGGTGTTTGGAACTTACATGTTCTCTGTTTCCTGCATTGACTTAAAAAGTATTGCTATCATTTTCAGATGAGTTGTTAGACAAGTTTTCTTTTATAACTCTTTTCTTTAATTTCTCTTCTTCTTTTTTTCTTGGAAGAGATTCCTAAATTTGTGACGCTAGTTTGATGATTCTCTTTTTCCATATCAGTTGGATGGATGTTTTGTTCTGGGTGAAGTCTGATTCAGTAATTTGAAAAGTTATGATCTTGAAAGAGAAGGATCGGGGATTTATATGGTTCGTTAAAATACCCTATAGGCATGTTTGATATGTAAATGGTTGTTCGTTCTGAGATCTTTACAAGCCAAAAGAACTTTCAAGTAGTGAGGTGCGGAACGGTCATGATCCAAGGTGATTTGTGAGGTTCCATTTTTTGTTTATTCCAGATGATTAAAGTAGGTCGCAAGAATGCTCTTGATGCTAGATTGAAGAGAACTGCATTCCTTTTATTTAGGTGATGATGGCAGTTTTGTTTTTGTCAATAAGAGGATGTACGATAAATTGCTCTTAAATATGAATGTAGACAATTACATGACAGCAGTAGACCTTGCAAAAGGGCCAAATGTAATATCGCTTTTTAGGTCATGTTCTCTTTCTTGAAGCTTGTTGATTTGATTTAGTAGCCTTTCCGAAAGTATGTTTACTTGATATTTGAAACTTGTTGCCTGACATGCAGAATATCCACCAAGGGTATCCTAATGAAACTTTGGTGCGGTTCTTGAAAGCAAGAGACTGGAATGTTCCAAAAACCTATGAAATGGTTTGTTTTACTTATTTAAGCTGGATAATGATTGAGTTTTTATTTCTCCTTAGACTTATGACTTCTCTTAAATACAATTTTCACCACAAAACATATCTGTTGCTAATGATTTTAAAACTTTTCAGTTGGTAGACTGTCTAAAGTGGAGGATTGAAAATGATATCGACAATATTTTGGCGGTGAGTTCTAGAAGCATGACAGATTGTACCTTTATCTCTTGTTGCTTGGTTCCCTGCTTCTATTGTTCTTTTTTGTTTGATCTTCAAGTCTGAATCCCATTCTTACATTCAGGTGCTTTTATTTCGTGCTTGCCTAGTCTACATATTAACCAATTAGTCACATTTCAAGTTGTAACAGTGCCTCTTGTAAGGGAGAAAATAGCGACCATTGATCTTGCCATAGTACAAGAACATAGACTAAAGGAAAAAGAAAGAAGTAGTATGCTTTAAGCCTGTTTGATTTTGTCAATCGTAAATTGATGCCTTCATTTTTTCTGGTTGCAGAATCCAATTACCCCTATAGAATTGTATAGAGCAGTGCGAGATTCTCAGCTCATTGGTTTGTCAGGTTATTCTAAAGAGGTAAGTTCACTGAAATCTGGCATTGGGTCTGACTCTGTTCCTGGATCTGTTGAGGAAAATAGCTCGAGCTAAAAATAAGTATGTAGGAGCATCTATTCAAGCAGTTCATATTTGGTACCTATGATATATATCAAAAAGAGAGAGGAAAATGTTCCCTTAGAGCCCTACCAAATAGTTCTGGCTGCACTGCTTCTTTTGGATCCTAGTCTGGAGAATTGTTAATCACTTCCATATGAAAATATGTCGAGTAAAAGATTCATTGGATAAAAGCTAATCCTCCATATTCGCTGAATGTGCAGGGTCTTCCAGTTATTGCTGTTGGTGTTGGGCTCAGTACATATGACAAAGCAAGTGTAAGTACTCCTGATCATCTCGTCTTTTCAGAAAGTAGAGAGAACACAGATTCATTAAGTGAAGGGCTGTCATTTATTTTAGATTTGCATTTTGGGGTAGCATCACTCTCCTACTCAGTTTCATTCTGAAGGTGCTAGTTTTTAAGTGTCAATTCATCTGGCCAAAAACTTGGCATCTATGTCAATATATCAAAACTTAGTACAAAACTTAGTCAGTTGCTCATGAAATTCTGCATATAAAGAACAGATGTATCTCTGCTTGAGTTAACTGTCAATCTTTGTGGCACTTGCCACCACATGAACTTGTCCTCATTAATGACAGATGGGATGCACACCTATTTTCTGCTAAATGACTTAGCCAATGCTGTTATTTGCTTGTATTATTGTCCTTAGTGGCTGAAAATTATCCCATCTTCTGCTGTTTTAGGTCAATAAGTATGTGCAGTCCCACATTCAAATGAATGAATATAGAGATCGAGTATTGCTGGTATGATATCTGCATCTTTTATGTTCTTTCTGTTGTTTTTGCTGGCCAGTGTAGCTTGATTTTCTCTGTCTGTTTTAGCCCCAGGCCACAAAGAAGCATGGGCGATATATTGGCACATGCATTAAGGTTTTGGATATGACTGGCTTGAGGCTTTCAGCACTGAACCAAATCAAGGTAAATTCAGCAATCCTACCAATGTTTCCATTTGTATTAAATTCCTTGGTAATGCTTTCATTTTGGCCCTTATAGTCTTACTTCATGGTCTGCAATGTGGTCATGATGTCCTTTTCCCTATCTCCGAGAGCAGACACAAGCCATCTTAGATGCACAAGAGTTAGCAGATAACATTGGAGTTGATATAAATATTTGGGCAACCCATAATGCAGTGTCATTCTCATTCTTCATCATTCAAGCGGAACTTGATTGAGCCAGAATGAGAAGATGAACTTGTCATATCTTCCTCATACTGATAGTCTCTGTTATAATCTTTAGATTATTGTTGTCTTAGCCTTTTGCAGCAAGTTTGAGCACAATCTTGACTTTTATTCAAGCTTTTCTAAGGATGTCCTTGATCATTTTTGCTTTTCATTTTGTTAATGGCAGCTTCTGAGTAATATATCCTCGGTTGATGACCTGAACTATCCAGAGAAGACGGAAACATACTATATTGCTAACCCACCTCGAATATTTTCAGCTTGTTGGAAGGTTAGGTTTGGTTTGCATCGTTATTGCTTTTATGCTTAGTTTTGGAGAATTTTGTTCCCCTATAAGCAAGAAGTTTACTACACATTGAAATCTGATTTCCACTCTGAAGATTAAAGTTATTGGCAGGTCGTGAAGCCCCTTTTGCAAGAGAGAACGAGGAGGAAAATTCAAGTGCTGCATGGTTGTCCAAGAGACGAGTTATTGAAGGTTATTCTTTTGCAATGATACAGATAATGAGTGTTTTCTGTTCCGTCGCATTATCTCTTTTATGTTTCAAGTACCATAATCATTGATTTGGTAGTACCCTGCAGTTTCTTTTCTTGTCCATCATTTAAGCACATATGTGTAGAGGCGTAACTAACTACTGGCGCAGGGGGGGATGGATAACTAGAACTGTACTCACCAGGAATTGCTCTAAAAGATTAGTCTAGAACTAGCTTACCCAATGCTACCTCTAGAATTTGTTCCTTGCTGGCCTCCCCTCATACAAGTGGTTCCTTATCTTGCTTCATGATGCACGAAAAGATAACGGCTAATTCCTATCAGCATGATGTGCCTCCTCAATAGAGAGGCATGAAAAGGCCATGGAGGCTTTGACTGGATGAATTGCTATAGTGATTCCTGGGAGAATTAGATGTATAGTCTGGATATCTGCCATTGTGGTAGTCTCAGTCATGTAAAACTGCATCTGGAATGAGCTGATGGACATGGGTCTAGGACTTTAGATAATGATCTAGATTAAATGTCGCTTCTACCGGAAAATAACCACAATTCCAAAAGCTGCATAAGTCACGTCACGTCATATTTTGTGTATAGATGAGTTCTACTTCTGAAAAGGATTATCCTTATGATATGTTGCTTGTTAGCAACAAAACCATTATGTTAACCCCCAGCTGAATTAAGTCACGATAATGATGTTTATGATTAAAAATATGTTCATCCGTTCTGCACTGCTTTTATTTGGTATAGACTAATCTTCTTGTTTCCCCATTTCAGATAATGGATTACTCGTCCCTCCCCCACTTTTGTAGAAAAGAAGGCTCTGGATCATCCCGGCATTCTGAGAACGGGGTAGTCGATAACTGTTTCTCCCTCGATCACCCCTTCCATCAACAGCTCTACAACTTCATGAAGGAGCAAGCGCTGCTCATGGAGTCGGTGGGCCCGACAAAGCAGGGTTCCTTCCAAGTCGCAATTCCTGCCCCGGACCCAGAAGACCTGAAGATTGCTCGGACCATAGAATCGACATTCCACATGTTTGGGAATCAGAATGGCCTTGTTCGTTCACTAAGTGGACTAAAAGTAAGTGGTAACTGAAGGCTGACTTATGCTGACTACACCTCTGCAGGATTATGTTGCACAGAAACTGCAACGGTACTAAAAGAAGCGCCCCTTTCTATTACAAGAGGGGCAGACCTTGTGCAACGCAGTTTGATATCGTTAATTAGTAGTAGCCGACCACTTTGATTTAAATTCTAATGATGTAAAAGCTTTCATGCCGCATTAGCTGGTATGTGTCTTAAATCATTTAAGCCTTAATGAAAGTGCCTTTCCTCCTAAAAAGTGAAGGATGAGAAATCACACGTTGCTGGCGACCGGCGAGGCAATATTTGCATTTTCCTTGGTCCTGGGTGGCTCGTATTCCATCACATATGCTATGACAGTGTAAAGTCCTTTTTCTGTATTCCCCACCTGAAGTTATATGCAATAAGAAGACACTTACTACTTACATGGGAGGGTGAGTTGAACACCTATTCATGCAGTTAATGGAGGAATCTATAAGACCAAAGACGATTAATGTTTTGGCCAAAATGACTAAGGAGGGGTTCAAAAATGCCAACCTTCGGCAATGTCGACGGACGAATGGAAACTTTTGGTCGATACTGCCAAAATTGCTGTATGACAACGTGCAAATGAGAGAACTGACTAACTTTTCTGTATGATAGGACATGCAAATGAGAGAACTAGCTAACCGGTTTAGATAATAGGCCTTATTATTTCAAATGAGGATTCAAAGTGCTCTCAAATTTTCTAATAAAAGTAAGAAAATTTCAAATGAGAATTCAAAATGCTCTCAAATTTTCTTAAATTTTCAAATAAAAGTATGAGGTGAATTTTATTTCAAATAAAAGAATGTCTTCATTCTTTCAAATAAGGACAAGTGAATCTTTCAAATAAGAGCTTAAAACGATCATGTTAGTCTCAAAGAAGGATATGACCTTATTCATTGGTTAAAGGCATTTCTATCCTTTGCGTTTTTTTTTTTTTTTATTTTCTCCCTTTTTTCTTTCTTTTTTTCTTTCTCTATTTTTATAAAAAAGAAAAACTTAAAAAAGGACTAAAACTTAAAAAAGGAAAAGAGAACACTTTATAAAAATAAAAATAAAAGACCAGTCCTCCCACCAATTTTTTTTTTTTTTTTGGAGTTTATTTTTTAAAGAAAAAAAAAAAAGGATATAAAACAAGAGGGAAAAAAAAAACGAAGCTCCCCTTAACAAGCTGGTAAAGTCAGGTTCTTTTTTAAACTAACAATGTCACTTCATGACCTATTTAAAAAAATGATTGATACTTCAAATTTTTATTTAAAATAAAATTCACTTCAAGTTTTTATTTGAAAATTTGAAGGCACTTCTTTGAAATTTTTCCCAGCTCAGTATGTACACAAGTTGATCTGCATTCTTTCTGCCACTCTTCAAGCTCGGAATCGTTTCTCCAACCACCTACACTTACGGCAATGAATATAAAATGCACCATCAACCATTTGAAAACTAGGCTTCAGCTCATTTTTTATGCCCTGCGATCGAGAGGAGATTTAAGGCTTATCCAGAGTAAAACGCATCCAAAGGCTTACTTAGAAAAAAAGGACCTGTGCAAGCCTGTGCAAAATATAACAAACAGGCAGAACGAGCCTTTCTCATACCGACCAATTAACACACGATATCAATTATTCAAATTCGCAAGGTTAAATTACAAGCCAAAACCTACCGAGCCAAAACACCTCTACACACGAGGGGGATGGGGAAGCGCCTAAAAACATGAAGTAGACTATGTGCATTCGACATTTAGAACAACAGGTTAAAAGGACCATCGATAAATCCAAGGCCACTGGACATGAAGGATCAAGCCCGCCCTTCCTGATCCTGACATGTACAAATAAGCGATCCCACTAAACATTAGAGGGCCACTGATGCATTTCATCATGAAACATGGAAGATCAAGTAGACACCCTATCATAATTGTTTATAGCAACTATATGCAACGGCAACAGACACTGCAGCAAAAACAACAGCGAGTGCTGCATATGTATCTTCCTGCTCCCAACTCTCTAACCAAGTTGGCATTGAACAGACTTTACGTGCACCGACACCTTTACCACTCTTTGTGCGGGACAGCTTTTTGCCAGTCTTCCTTCCAGAAGCCAATTTCACAACCTTCTCATCTGTGCTCTCCGATAAAAGAGGTTGACAACAAGATGAGCTCCCATTTCCCTGACAACAAGCCATAACCTCAACAGGAGTTTCAAAAACATCAGTCCTCCTCCCGTCCATCCATGTCCCTGTTGGTTCTTTGCCCTTATTCACAGTGATATCACCTTCTAATTGGAACCTTTGCTCGTGTAACTTCTTCTGTGCATCTTCTGACAAACCCATTTGGCCCCTGTAGGTAGAAGTTAATCATTTGTCAACTGTTTGATGATTCAAACATGTTCGTTTGATGATTCAAACATGTTCAAGCAATAGGCATGGGTATATATGCTTAAGAGACGCTGCATCGGACCCCAACAATAGAAAAAAGGGTCGTACTGCTGCATATAGCATGTGAAGTTCTGGGAGTTGAAGAACCTAACAACCAATCATATAACAGAGAGGTAAGTGCAAGTTCTGCATCCTAGCTTGTGCATAAACTTCCAGTCAGCAAGGATCCATCTTACAGATATTTTAGAGTATTTCCTTTTCTTATAATCAAATTCCAACTCTGTAAGGATACTTTACGCAAAGCTCTTAGAAGAGAAATCAAGGAAGCAGACTGAAAACAGCACACCTCAAATTCTGGAGAACAAGAAAATCAGGGAAAGATACAATGGCAGCCTAAAATTAGAAGGAATAGCAGCATTACCTCCACAGCCAGTCTACAATTTTCCCTTGCTCAATATGTTGCTCCAACAATATGGGCACATCATCTGGAGATACATATCCATACCTATACCACAATTCAGCAAGGAAGGTGGCATGATATAAGTCCAAAAGTCCATGGTCAAATAAAAGAGCACAAGCATCAATCAACCTACCAATGCCCCGATATGGCTCCACTAAAATCTGGTCCAAATATTATGACATTTCCGGCGTAATCGTGACCCCCAACATGTGAACAAGGGCTAACAGTAACTTTACCATGGAGACCACGCAAGTCTATCTCCTCCCTGAACCTACTAACAAGAGCAGGTCCACAGACTCCACAACGACGATCCCGTGATCCATGGGAACACACAAAAACATAAAAACCATTTAGGGATTCAGGTGTTCCAGGAAGCCATTCACCATCTTTAACAAGAACTTCTTCAACAAATGTATCAACGTCAAAATGTGTTAATCTCCTGCATTCTCAGCAAATGTCAGTTCAGGATGGAAATAAATATAGGTAGCCAAAAGGTAATTCAAAGAGTAGCTGAGAATGGCTCAAACCAGATAACCTAACCGACCTGTATCTAATCATGTCTGGAAATATCAAAACATCCCCATTTGATGTCTCTGTACCATCATGCCCCTCGCAGATGGTTAAGCGGGTCTTTGTTTTGCAGGGAGAAAAGAGAAAGGAGAGAAATTGTATCAGCAACAGTAATCGAGGAAGAGTTAGAAAGCAAACAGCAAGTAGGCAATATTGAACAAGCAAAACTATGTTAATTAGTGAACACAAACAACTCCACGGTTTGATAAAATATAAACCACCAGTGGTTAGCCTCATTTACTTGTTTGACGTACAACTACACTGCAACCACAATTAGGATCAGCCACAACAAGTCTGAGAAAAGTCTACTTGACTTTTAAACTGCATCTCAAGCCTCAATGTACAATTACTAAAGGAAGAAACCGAGCATCTATCTACAGGGAGTCTTATGAAGCAAGCTTTGCGTTCACACACACGAGAACCACACAAAAGCCATCTATTGCCCCAAACTTACAACTTTAGATTAGTTAAGCTCTAATATGCACGTAGAGGGGTGTGAAAAGTTTAAGATTATAAGAAAAGAGTTATGAAAGTGAAAAAACTAGCAGGACACGGCCACCACTTGTAAGAGTTTCTTCCTCTGATCTTCAACCTAATAGATAAAGACAAAGCATCTAACAATAGTACGTCATCAGAAAGAAACCATCTATGGCCATCCTTGTAAAGTATATACAAGATAAGCTTAAACCAAAAAGATAATAATCACCCAGAAAACTTACTTCTATATCGATCAATTCTAGCAAATACTCTCTGTCAAAAGCACTCTAAATTGTCATATCGAATTGTCATTGATTAGGCCTTCATTACACTTAATGACAGCATTAAATTTTGATGATCAAATCTAGACAGCAGTAATGTTGCTATCTTTTGCAACATTTAGTTGAATGCAACAGAAAAGCCTACATTAACAGAACAGCAGACCAAAGATTCCCCTTGTTATACCTTGACTGAGCACCTAAACTATTCAGAACATTCTGCGCCCCCCAAGAAAAGATAAAAAAAATGAAAAGAAAGAACCTCTTAATCTGCTCATCTTTTGATAAGTTATATAACACAGTACCTCACGGATTTGCCAATGCAATAATCAAATAATATCATTGCTAGTATTCCCAAACTACAAAGTGGTGATTCCAGGAAACTTGAAATGCAAGAGAAAAAGAAAAAAGTAGAGACAGGTCTTCATGTAAACAAATTGCCTTTCCTATCAGCTGCTTCCTTCTAGGGTCAAGACCATCATCAATATCTGCAACCACACGATTTCCCCTCATCCTCAGGTTAACTCTAAATCTGACCTTGAGCTATCATAAAAAACTCAAGGAATGAAGCGACTAAATCTCTTTCCTTGAATAGAATGCTTACTCCTGCCATTATTACCCATCATCCAAAAACCAAATCTTCCTTCCTTAATGCCATCAATTCATATTACTAGTTAACTTTAGGGAAGTAATTGATTAGCAGGGTGAATAAAAACTTAAGAGGATCCATCACTGTTTGAGAAAAACCATCGAACGTGATGATGCAGACAATTAAATGCCAAGTGCACAAGCAGGCCTTAATTAAATCTGCTTAAACGCCCAAGAATAATCCGGAACCACTAACTACATTCAAAGAATTGGAGCTAAGTTCATTTGATCATACAAGACAATTAGACTTTCTTCAATTAAATTTAATTAAATAAAAAAAAAAAAAGCAAAGAAGACAACCGCCACGCACACTTGATTTCCAAGCCAATATTGTTAATCAACCCCACAGTACCAATGTCAAACTTCTCCATATCACTTGTCCAACCAATCTAAACATCCATCTCGAGACCAAAGAATCAAACACCGAACCAAATACAGTTCAACCACACGCCCGCTTTCGTTTCCGTTAGATTTTAACGAGCACAAACACTCGAAAAAAAAAAAGACTCGGTACAATCTGAGCCCCGCGGCCTCTCACCTGTTTCCTCATATCATTCTTCCAGGCCACCACGGCGGCGGAGAGCAGCCTCGGCAGGCGATCGAACTCGGCGGCCTCGATCCTCGGCGGCCAGACCTTAGGGTTCTTGTAGCACAGGAAGACGTGGCGCTGGTAGAACTGCACGGTGCCGGCGAGCTGGGCCTGCCGGAACTCGGCGCGGGAGAAGCCGAAGAACTCGGCGTCGCCCCCGCCGTCGGCGCCGCAGCCGCCGCCGCCGAGGAGGAGGTCCTCGTTCTGGAAGCTGCCCGGGGCGCTCCCGGAGGGCTCGGCGTAGAGGGCGAGGGGGTCGGCGACGGTGATCGGAGACGACGACTGCGAGTGGTTGTTGGCGGCGAACGAGGAGAGCGCGTCCTCCCGGTCTCTGCTACTCGCGCTGGCCATTAGAGATGGAGAGAGAAAGAGAGAGAGAGAGAGAGAGAGAGAGTGGAAGTGGCTTTGAGAGAGAAAGACAGACGATATCGGGCCGCGACGTTTCTCAGGACTTCGGTCACCGACGGGGAGACTTGTGGGGGAGCTATTTGACCCGACCCGACCCGACCGGCGGAGTGGGTCGTTCCGATTCCATTTGTGGGCGAGGAAAATGTTCGTGGTTTCCGTGAGGGGAAAGTGCGGTTTGACGATCGTTAATACTCCTTCCAAATATGTAACGATATTTGCCCTTTTATGGAATTTTAATAATTCAGCAATTGTTTTGTGTCCACCATATAATTGTCGGGAGATATTTTCTTGGATATCTAGTCTAGATTTCGAGTTACCTATAAAACCAACAGATATCTAAACATAAATATTACAGTTTTCTTACTATAAATTCAAGGTTATCAGAATCTTGATAAAAGATGAATAAAATTAACATGAAATCAATATAATGAAAAATCGCGACAACCCGGAAGTATTTACTTGATAGAGATGAGTTTAAGAGATTTGAAAAAATCTTTAACCGAGGCGACTAAGATATGCAGATATTAAAAGTAAATTTTTAAGAACCAACATATAGATTTTACATTCGACGCCTAATGGTTAGGGGGTGGCAACGGCAGCTATCGTCAGCCCCGTTGGGGCCATCCTAGCTCGGGTTTTTCCTAGACTTTCGCGGGCATAAAATTCGTGGAAAATTTGGGACTTCGTTTTTTTGCCAGAATTCTATATATTAAGATGAATGGGTTCGTCGAAAGAAAAAAAAAAGATGAGTGGGGAATGAGGGGGAATTAGTCGTAAAATGGCGAGCGCCTCTTAGATGAATTTTCATGGCTTTAACCTCTCTTTTTTCCAATTTATTACTTTATTCTTACTTTTGACCTAACCAAGAGCTACTATTTCATTGTTCATTAAGAGAAAACTTATACATTAGAAGTTTGCATAAGCATAAGAAAAAAGTTGCTAAACAAATTATTAATATATATGCACGAATTATTATAAATAGATATAAATATATACGTATATATAACGCAGATTGGCCTTTCATGTATGAGGTTTCTAACCAAAGTTGAAAAGTTGCTAAATGCTTATAAACTGAAAAATTCGTTTGTTTACGGAAGCCTTCTAACACCACATTAGATAATAATTCGAAGCGAAGCTGCGCTTATACATATGAATCTTTCACGCGGTATAATATTTCATTTGGAAAAAGTAAAATTCCAAGTGAAAAAAGTATTTAACTATTTATATATGTATGCGATCAATACTTCTGCACCAAGAAAAAGTCACTTTTAAGTCGGACGTCTCCATATGAAAAAACAGCCATCAACATATGAGTAAAAACACATTTAAGTAATTCCTCCAATATAATTTAATCACTTCCCATGTCGGAAAAAATGCTACTAAATTCTCTAAATCACAACTTTACTAAGTTGAGTCTATGAAAATGAGCAATGCATTCTGAAAAGAGTAGATAATAAGAGGACAGATAAATATATGATGGTTACTCATGAGATAAATGACCATATCCTTAATCAGTGCTTAGATGATTCTCCATTTCTTGCATAAATTACTAGGGTTTTCATTCTTTTCTTTCCTCGTTGAGGAAAATTAAAGGTTTGCGTGCACAAATGCGTAGATATCATCATTATAGGCATATTTGTTTGCAGGAAAGCAAAAATGCTATGCAGCAATCGATGTCAATTGAGATCATCCATCCAGTTCAGCTCCTGCACGTGCTAGAGGAGACCCCCGTTTGATTTTACCCTACAGCATGAATGAGAGGGATTGCCTATGGTACAAGCACGAAATCACAACATGACAACCAGCAAAAGCTATCACAAAACAAGCATTGTCAAGACAAATACACATGGAATTCTACCGCAGCAAATATGTACCTGACGAAAGTCAGAGAGCTACCACCCGAGACAAGGAAAAATCTTAGAGCTTTGTGCACGAAAGCACGGAAAGAACCAAGCTTGGACTTGTCACTGGGATCATCACAAGGGCTTGCTTGAGCCTTGATTCGCCAAAAAGGTCTTTAGAAAAGTGAACTGCAACAAGGTTGAAATGACTTTATAGCTTCTCCTTGAAGAGATGGCAGCAACTGACACATGTAACCCATCCACAGTTTGAAACAAGCGATTTCCACAAACTCCTAGTCTCCTACCCACACAAATCACATTTTTTCGTGTTTTCCTTCCAAGCCAAGTTTCTACCAACCACCAAATCACTCCAATACTCAAATCAGAATTCTGCGTTCACCAGTCTCCAATGTACAAACGAAGAATAGCCAAATATCCAGTTATCCCAAAGCAAAATCAAATGGGCTTCTCCCCAGGCAAATAAGAAGGAGACCCACCCTCCACCTGGTTCTTTTTCCTTTGAAAGATGCCACTAAGATTAGGCATAAGCACCTTCTTTGAGACGGAAGTCTTCTCCTTCTCTAGCTTTTTTACCTCCATAACTTTCTCAGGATGGTTCTGCTTTTGAATCCTAAAATGTTGAGGAGATTGCTCATATGACTTCTCTGTCTCGGCTAAAATTCGGGAAGCAGCTTCAGTAGCCTTTTTCTGTTCTCTTTCACGCCACCTCCTGAGCTCCCCCTCCACAGCTCGTTTAGCCGCTTCAGCCATCTCCGCCTTCTTTAAAGCTACCTCAGTTTCACCCTTCATATCCTCGATTTCTTTATGAGTTGCTTCCAATCTCTTGAATGCCTCATATTCACTTGCCTTTACAGCTTCCACCTGGGCCAAGGCAGCATCAACCTTCATTTGTGCTAATGTATCAGATTCCTCAACTTTTCGGCTTAGAGATTCAAACTCTTCTCTAGAGATTGTGATTTTGGCACCGGATTCAGAAGTAGAAGCACGAGCAGCAGTTGTTCTTTCGGATAGATTCTTAATCTGATCAAGTGCCCTAGTTTCTGCAGCTTTTGCTGCTTCTGCTTCTTCGATGGCAATTCTTAGATTCATCTCTGCTTCCTTGAGCACATCTTTGGTGGCTTCAGCTTCCCTTTTTAATGCCTCAGCTTCATTTTTCATCTCCTCTGCTTCCTTACGTGCATTTTCTGTTTCCATCGATAGCTGGTGCAGGGTGGCAATCATTTCATCTGAAGCCCCCCTTGCCTTGGATTCTTCAGCGAGGCATGCTTCCAGTTCAGCTTTACTCTTTCGAAGCTTGACATGCAGACTACCAACAAGCGACTCTGTTTCTGCTTCCTTTTGCTTGAGCTCAGCTTGTTCTTTCTTTACATTTTCTATCTCCTGCTTAAGAGACTCCAAAAGACTCCTAAGAGAGGTTTCCTCTTCTGCAACCTTCTTCAGTGACCCTTTAGCATCATCAAGCTCTGATGTGACAGTTTTCACAGACTCTAAATCAGAAGCCTTTGCATTTTCCGTTTGCTCTTTCAGAAACCCAATCTGGTTCACTGTATCAGCCAACTGTTCTTCAAGGTCTTTGGCCAGTTGAGGATCAAATTCCTTTTTCAAGGTAAGCAACTTATTCGCTGACTCTTCCAAGGTAGCTTTGCAAGACTGCCTCTGGATGTCCTTCTCTGCAAAAATCTTGGCTTGCTCTTGCTGTGACTGAAGGGTAGCAAGCCTCACTTGCCCAATTGATTCTTGTATCATTGAAATTTCCTTTGAAAGCTCACCAACTCTCTCCATGTTTGCATTGGCTGCATATTCAGCTTCTTGTACTTGCTTGGAGGCAGTAATTTTCATCTCCACAACCCCATCACAATCCTGACGAACTTTCCTCAGCTCTTGCTTTGCAGCATCAAGCTCCGTAACGAGGGTGCTGTAATGTTCTCTGGAACTTTCTAAGTCCTGCTTCCAAGCCCCGTCAGTCATAGAAGGGCCACCATTATTTGATTCTTCAAATTGCTTTGCTTGATTCTTTGCCATCTCTGTTTGTTTGATTGCTAGTGTCTTGCATTCATTCACTGCATTCAGCTTATGGGTAAGATCATCCAATGTTTTCTTAGACTTCTCAAGTTCCTCAAGTACCTGGGATTTTGTAGTTTCAGCATTCTTCAATTGTTCCTTCAACTTGTTGAGCTCCTTCTGGGCCAGGTGAAGTTGGGTCTCCTTGGCCAATACTCTCTAGAGTGAAACACAAATATCAGTTAATATAATATTACCTAAAAAGGAAGTAAAAACAAGGAAATTGATGATCTACTACTTGATCTAATAGCAAGTGACTTATTGTATCCCAAAACCAGCAATTGGAGAAGAAATGTGAAAAAGATTACATAAGCCTAAAGAAACAACCAATCACCATGAACAACTGTGCCTAAGCACAGACTTCATCTTAAAAATGTGTTCACAGTCTTCTGCTTTCATCTAAATCTAAAGGAAGTAAAGCCAATTAAAAACATTCAGCATGCATCACATTAACATTATCTCCCCCTACTCGACCAGAAGAATCACTAATACTGCAGCTCCTTTTTTTTTTTTTTTTTTTTTTTTTGGTGTATGTGGCATAAAATGACCAGGCAATTAAGATTTTTGTCTACAGTTGCCTACCAACAAGAATATCCAAGTATTGGGGCCATGTCTAGAAATCTAGGGGAAGAACCAAACTCAAGAAGAAGATTCTCTTCTTACTTGTTTTCATTCAGATAATGCAGGAGTAACGGCTATTGAAGAGATCCCACGTAGTGCCCTATGTTTTTAACAGGTGTCAAACCAAGTAGCAAAGTGCAATAAGAACAGAGGGCTTCATATCTCTCTGACGCTTTATTCTGGTTAAACGAGCTTGAATCGATGCATAGATAGTTTGCAGAAGGAATGTGAATTTGAGCACTACTTCTGGAGAAAGTCAAGGCATGTACAAAGACCAATGGACACCCATACCTAAAATAAAGATTCTGGAGAAAGCTACTGCCTACTTCCATAGTCTGCAGTTGATCTGGATAGAATCTTCATCATACCAGTGGTGAGACAAAAAGATGGATATCCCTCTTCTGCTCGAAAGGGGAAAAAAAGGGCATCTATCCCAAGACAAGGATTCGGCTAGACAACATTAGACCCCTCCGAGAAAATTTTCCACATGTATCTTAGTAATCTCAAGGGTAAAAACCTATAACTCCAAGATCTTTTTGAGGAAGTCATGACAGTGGGAGCATCAGCTGTGCACAACCTTACCACTACATTCATAGGAACTAATCCAATAACTAGAGCACATACAACAAGGAAAATATAAAGCAAACCTCGAATTAATGCATGATAACAGTATTGTTCCCCAAAGAGAGTAGAAGGAAGGAAATAAAAAAAGTAGCTGAATCCCTAAAGCATTTCCAAGAGCATGGTCATATCAATTTACCTCTGCAGAGAGAGCTTTAGGCTTCTTAATAGCTGGCCTTTCTCCTGAGAAAGCACCTTCACCGAACATAGTCACTGCATCTTTGACAGATTGAAATGGTGCTCTTGTGTCTATCTCTCCGACCTCCACTTTGGGAGAGCCTGTACTTTTTTGACGATCTTTTGCTACCATTTCACTTCAATATATCTTGGTTTCTATCTTTGTATCTTTGTAAAGCACCTGTTTGGTCCAATCATAGAAGATAAATTAAAAAACCAATTTAGGTTGGGGAAGTAGGACTTAAATGACAGGTAAGAAGAAACCCATCCGAGAACTGGCCATAAATGACCTGGGCCCAGATATAAAATCAAGCCAAAATTTCCCGTTAGAGAGAGGCACACTGACGTTAGTCTACCACTAAATAGCGCATTTGAAGGTATGACATGAGATCAAAACTAACACACTAGGTCAAATTCAAAAAGAAGCAAACCATCTCAGACACACGATCCACATAACGGCAAACAAAGTCAAATTGCAAGTGTGATTGTGCAGACAATTTTATTTTACACCCAAAAGAATCTCTCGTGTGCTCATGACTTTGCATTCCATCACCACAACAAAACCTTGAATGTATCACGGTAGCAACCAAACGACAGTTGAGGGACCAAATGAAACAACATTTAGAATCAGCTACATGAGCGACAGTGAGTATCACAACCAATACAGCATAGACCAATAACAAATTATCACTTTCAGCCAATAAACACATGTACTATCTAATGTCACTTCAGAAAGAAACGGCAGTGGTGCCAGGAAAGCTACCCCTCCCCCCCCAAAAAAAAAAAAAAAAAAAAAAACGAAAAAGAAGGAGAAGAACAAGAATACGTTCAAGGTTGACCTCGAAAATCAGTTAAGGATGAACAATTGCAGTTAAATTACTCATCATCCCGTGAGATGTATTCCTAACTAGTGCGTGATGGGACGACAACCACCCTCTATAAACCATTACAGAAGAAAAGTATATGCTCTAACCTCCATTAAAAAAGAAAAAAAAAAGTTGGAGTTTGTGTGTCCCACGTACAAACGACAGCGATGGACATCTCTCGGCAAGGACTCCTAATTATCCAGAAAAAATTTCACCGGGCAAATTCTCAGGAAAAAGGAAAATCGAATCGTCAAAGTGGGAAAAGCAGGCATCAACTATCTATCCACACAGCACCAATCAGTCTCGGGACACCGGCCGGATCATGTTGCGACCAAGAAGGTACAACCAAAAAAAAAAAAAAAAAAAAAGAAGGAAAGAAAGAAAGAAAGAAATTACTCGCTAACGAGAACTACCTGATGGAGAAGAAGTCGCTCGTTCAATCAATGAATCCCGATACACCTGCAGAGATACAGTCAATCATTACAACCGAAAAATCTTCGATCGAGATCATAGCCCAGTCCCTACTTCCAAAGAAAGCAACTAAGTAATGACACGATCAGAAATATGAAAAGAAATTGGAAAATCAAAAAGAGAGAGAATGACGGCGGCGAAAAGAAAGAAAGCGATGCAGAGGTTCGAAGTTCAAAGCCACTACCTAACAAAAACTCCAGCCCCGTCCCGTCCCGTCCCGAACAGAACAGCGAGACTCACCCCATAAACCCTAAAAATTCGAAGCCGAGACGAGAAAGCGACGACCCGACGACGCGCCACCCCCAACGCGTCTCCAACGCGGAGCTCACGAGAGGCGGGAGGCCGCGATCATTCCACCGGCGCCGCGCTGCCCGCGCCCGATCACGGCCGAGGACGACTTCCCGGCGAAACGAACCGGAGGCGGCGAAGTCGGAGGCCGGAGCTGGTGGAAAAGAGAACCAGGAAGGAAGGAGGAGGAGGAGAAGCTTCCGTCCTTCGTGGCCTTCGCCGGAGAGAGAGAGAGACCGCCGGAGCTTGGAGCTCGGGTGAGGAGACGACGGCGACGGCGACGGCGGAAAGAGGCTTCGACGGCGAGAACAGTGGAGCCTTGATTGATCGAATGATTGCGGGCTTCTTCCGGTCTTTCAGAGGCGGAATTCAAGAGAGAGAGAGAGAGAGAGAGAGAGAGGAGAGAGAAGGGAGTTGGTTTTGAAAAAATGAAAAGGCGTAGAGAGGCAAAAAGGCTCAGTTCGAGACAAATTTTTTATCAGCGCGTCAGTCAGTAGAGAGAGAGAGAGAGAGAAGGGAAAGGGTTTTGGAGCGGAAAGAAAATGGGGGCCGTGATCGGGTGCGGCAACTTAGCCTGCACCTTTCCTTTTCGTTACTTAATTTCAGGAAAATTTTAATATGAGTACAAAATATCCTTTTTCTTTTTTTAACTAATAATCTGAAGTGACGTGACAATTTTCAAATGAGGATATAATGTTGTCAGTCACCGGCTAGTGCCGGCCAGATGTTTCGGCCGATTAATGATATAGCCAAAATATAAATTTATGTTTAAATTATTTTTTTGCTTCTTTTTATTTTTTATTTTTTATTTTTTAATCAGCGAGTCAGTAGAGAGAGGGAAGGGTTTTAGGGAGGAAAAAAATTGGAGCCGGGATCAGGTGCGACGACGCCTAGCTTGCACCTTTCCTTTCCGTTAATTTAATTGGACGGTAAATTTTGGGGAATGGTTTTCATCTCGCGGCGAGGAATCTTCACAATAGATCAGATCCTCTTTCCGAAGTGATTCCTTTATCGATTGGCTGCTTCGCCAAAACTTATAATAAAACATTGATGTTAACGTGCTTTTCTTTGACGGAGACGTAAAATTTTAAAAACATTCCTAACAAACAATTATTTTTATTACTTGAAATAATTAAATGATAAACAAATTTTCATTATAGATAACTAATTATATTAAAAAAATTTCGTTACCGATAAAAAAAAAATTCACTTGTTTATTTTTATAAGCCATGCCAACAATCGTTTTTTAAGTAAAATGTTTTTTAAGTCATTCATTTACCACAAAATGAATAGAACATAATAATACTTTTCACCACCAATAAAGTTGGTAATGGTGGCGAACAACAATAGGCGACAACGGTGTAGAGCGACCGACAAAAGCGTCCAACAGCAATAAATGATGGGCTGACAATAATCAAGTTTGGTTTTTGATAGCTTTGTGGTGTTAAGAAATATGACTTTAGGATCATGGTCATTCCATGGGAAATTCAAAGCCACGATCTTAATCTCTCTAAATATAAAAATTGTACGCATTAGAATCTCGTTCCTCAAAGAATTCGATTCCACATTGAACCGAACAAAGCCTAGAACCTCTATTCTTTCCCTCCTAGCGAAGACTGAATGAGATTTTTCCAAGTTCCCATTCTTCCCTAAGGATGGAATCGCTCCCTCTTCCACCCTACTTGATCTCTTAATAAAATCAGATAAAAGGGCACGCAGTTTTGGCAAACTATATAAATCATCTGCTAGTTCAAGGCCACATATTCTACAAGCGCAGCATCGCCCGCTACATTTCCAACCGGTCGATCCTAAGTCCATATCGACACGTCTGGAATGATTTTTTTTACCTTTTAACTTTTGCCCGGTGGAACTCTTGCGGCACTCGCGGTTGGAAATTCTTTATTTACAAAATCCGAAAACACTTTATTTTCGGTCGGAAAAATCCGAAACACTTGAGAACGCCAACGCATCGACGGAGAAAAGGACGTGCCACGTCAGCAGGCGGCACCGGCCAGAGACAGCTCTGACTGAGGGTCGCTATAAATAAAAAGAGGACGCGGGGGGTTTAGAGAGAGAGAGAGAGAGAGACTTCCAAGTGGACGTCCGTCGCTTACGTGCTTTACATCCTCATCCTCGCATGTCACGCGGGCATCTCTGCTCCGCCGCCCAATGAGATCCCGAAACGTGTCCGGGGTTTGGTTGGCCGTCTTGTCCCCATCGACGCTCGTCTGATTGGATTCGAACGGATTAGAGAGGAGATCCGATTGCGCGCCAAAAGTCTCCATTTTTTGGTTAGGTGGACGAGCTGCCATTACGAACCGGGACGCCGTTGACTTTGACTCGTTTTCCTCGACAAGGTAGATGATGGATGGACGCTTCTTCATCCGCCTTCGCTCCTCAATTTTTTTTTTTTTTGTCGGTCATACTCTATATTTAATCTACACTCACTCTCTCGGGACTTTGGTCCTACTCTATACCTAATCTACACTCACTCTCGACTTTCGCTCTCTTCTTGTAGGCGTGGGCGAAACCCGCCGTCCCGAAACTTTGCGTGTCCCCACCCCATCCCTCCCTGAAAAGGTGGGAGTTTGAACCCCTCACCTCCCCCTTCCATGTTGGAAGGGTGTGCCCCCAGTGATTCTTCGCTCCTCAATTGATTTGGAGTTGATTTGCATACATCGATTTTGACACACCAAGGCATTAATAGTTTCTCCTGGTCAGCCTATGAGATCATCCCACGTCTTGGTTGGACAATGGTCCCGTACATTGGATGGAAACTTGCCGTTGAAAATAGTTTGCCGTAAAGAATTTGTCCATCTCAAATTTTCAGATTGCGAGGAACCTATGATAACATTCATAATAGTAAGGATATGTTTGATAATCATTTTATTCTTTGAAATAACTTATATTAAAAAATGATTTTTTTTTTTTTTTAATTTTGTTACCTAGACAAGTTTCTAAACATTTAAATGCGTTTGGTAACTATCTAAAAATTCAATTTTCAAAATAGAAATGTGTTAACTATTGTCCTCAAATTCTCTTGTGACTTGAATTTCTTTTAATTTTTTAATAAATTTATTATATTTTATCTATTTGTCTTTTTCTTTTTTTCTTTTTCTTATAGTTGCTCGAAGAATAAGAAGAAGAAGAAAAAAAGAAGAAAAAAGAAGAAAATGAGTTTATTTTTCGAGTTGTTTTCGAAAATAAGAAAGCAAAATTTTCTTTTACTTATAAATATTGTTCTAAATTTATTACCAAGAACACATTTGTTTCTAAGAACAAAAAAAATTCCCAAAGAAATTTCTGTTTTTTTTTTTTTTTTTTTAATTTGGAGGAACAAAAGAATATAACGAGACATTATTTAGCCGGTTATAAACAAGACCTGATTATGTTGATCGCACACTCTTGCTTTTCTTATAAGAAAAGAAAGAACAGCTCAAAACAAAATCGAGATTGCATAAGTAATGTGACCACAAAAATTTGCTAATGGCGTTATCGTGATGGATGATTGGTCATGAGGCCCTCAGTTCATTCCTTGCTATTACCGATTGTCGTCCGTTAATTTCCAAGATGTTCTTTTTGTCTAATTTTTGGAAAGTCGCTTGACAGATGACCGCCCTCAGGTAACCTTATTCTCGAGCATTGGAAATACAATCTAACATAAGTGTGTTCGGGTTGGGACTGGATTGTAAGGCCATTTCGCAACCATTGCCGCCTAATTTACCCATGCACGATGACGAAATGTCACGCCCTCGTTGATGAACAAGCATCGTCGCACCATCCGCCGCGATAGCTCAGCTGAGTAGGAGAAGTCGAGTGTTCGAAGCTCCTGGCTGGCTGAAAAATTAGATGACTTACCCGATGGCACGTGTATGGTAACTAGCACGTGTTGTCCAGGAAGGGTTTATGACGGCTACCGGCTAAACCGGTTCCTCCTGTCAAAAAAAAAAAAAAAAAAAAAAAAGCCTCTCTCCTCCCAATTCACCTCTCTCTCTCACCTTCTCTTTCTCTCTTCATCCAATAGGGTTAATCCTTATCATAATTTTCTGCGAAATCTTTTATTTCTCGACCAAAAAATGCCATATGTAATCATGGGAAACATGCGCATGCTCATTGGTCAGTGATTGTTCACACCGATAAACTGAAGATAGATCTATCAAAATTGATAGTAGACTCGCTTCCTAACTCATATTTGATGGGTTGAATTATTTTATAAATTAGTTATATTCAATAAATTGATCATAAATAGATTGATAATTTACTTAAACCTAACCGACTCTTTCTCCATTCTCTATTGCTCTCACACTTGCTTACTTTGTACTTAAAACATCAGATTTGCATTACATGAAAAATAACAAAACGGGTTAAATGGGATTAGACAGTTATTTACCTAGCTTAATTCACTCGTTTGACGAGTGTAGCTTGAAGCCTATTGATACATAAGTAACAATGAAGTCATGGTAATTTTAGAATGAAATTAAGCTTGGGAGAGACATCAATTATTGGAATCACCCACCTAGGTGGCACTGTTAGCAGCAAACTTTTCCCCCTAACGCAAGGGGAGGAGTTGGATTCCCGGACATCGCATTTGGATGACTTAACCGGTGGCATGAGTGTGGTGGTTAGCACGTGTCGCCTTCAGTGATTTACCTCGGGTGTCGGCCGTGCGAGATTCCCTGGATCACAAAAAAAAAAAAATTATTAAAATTCTCCAAATCTCAATTCTATAATCATTTTGGGCTTGGGGAGCTTGCGGGAGGCTCGATACTGCCCTCCGTTCGAGTTCACGTGACGAGGCACGCCGGGTGGGCCCCACGCCATCACGTGGCCGAATGGTTAGACCAGAAAAGAGACGACAAACCAAACCCCCAGAGAGACAAAATAATAACAGCAACAAAAACCTGCGAGATCGAAATCCGCGAGCTCGAAAGCGCGCCCCCGAGGAGGAAGGAAGGAAGAAGAAGAAGAAGCTCCCTCGGCCTCCGCATCTTCTCCTCAGTGGCCTCTCGTGCTCCGTGCCCGGTCGCGGTTGCCGCGTCTGCGAGCCGGCTTCGCAGTGATCTCGCTTTGAACGAGTTCCAAGGTAGAACTGTCTCCCTCTTTCTGTGTGTTTTGGGCATGTTTCGATCTGTCTGATGCTTCTTTATTGATCGTCCCTTGGTTCCCTTGCTTGCGTTTCGGTTTTCTTTGGTTCTTCCCGCTCGAAGCTTTACGACCCATGTCCCCATCTGCGCCAATTACGAATGGGATCTGCGTGGACGTGCTGTGTGCCTCCGCGTGTGAGATGGGTTGGACGCGCTCGGTTTCGATCGCGTCGTCTTCGTTTTGTTTTTGGTTCTTTGAATGAGTCGTCGATGTGCTAATGACTTGGGTTTTTTTGCCTTTTTTAAATTTGAGGGTTTGGGTTGTGTGTGTCATCGCGGATGTATTATGGGTTCCTTTAGTTGCTTCCTATGTAGAGCTTGGTTGGATTGTTTTTGCCGTTTTCTAATTGTCGCGAGGTAGAATCTGTATGGAATCTTGCCTCTGGGTTTGTCTCTTCTCTCGTCTGGTTTCTGAATTGTGAAAACAACAGAAGACTTTAAGATGGTTCGAGTGTTTTTTTCTGGGAATACATAAGGTCTTTCCAGCTCCATCCGTTTGGATTTCTGTTGTGCAAAATATGTGCCGCTGTAAATCCATGTTTGTGAGTGCTACTGTCGCCAAATTTTGTAATTGCCACCCTCAATGGCTGAATTGGGTTGGGTTTCACTGTAAAATAGTTTCTTTCTTTAATTTAGGACTCTCTAGATTCTGTTGCCCCATGTGCTGTTTTCTTGATATGTTCCATATGTAATTGACAGATGGGTTTTCCATCGCTCCGGCATGTCCTTGTCACAATGCTGGCGCTGTTTTTGAGCCTCCAAGCTGTGTCCGGGATTAGATTCGTCATTGACAGGGAGGAGTGCTTCTCTCACAATGTTGAATATGAAGGGGATGCAGTGCACATTTCTTTTGTCGTGATCAAGTCTGACTCGTCTTGGCATTATAGTCAAGATGGGGTCGATCTTCTGGTAAGCTCCATATAAGTTCCTCGGTTTAGCTAAGCTTTTCATTAGATTAATTGCATGGTCATGTTCTGCAACCTTGATTGGCTGTGATGTTATCTCTCTCTCTCTCCGCCGTGCACACGTATTGATATGCGTTGCACCTTTGTCTAATGCTTTAAAGTGAATGGCTAATCTGACTGCTAAACTTGAGTGGTTGCATTATAGCAACTGGGCTTGCACTGGATAACATTGCAGGATGTGAATGCTCCAGCACTCCACTGAAATGCATTTTAGATTTAATCGATAAAATATGCACAGAAACAGACATAATTTTTCCTGCTTATGATGCTGTAATCGATGATGGATGTATAATCTTTTGGGTTCAGGCTTAATTAGTTGTGTGGGTGAAGTTTGCTTTGTGCTGATGCCTCTGGTCTTTGGATTTTAAGAGGTAGAAATTGAAAAGAGTGCACATTTGGTGTTTCTTGGCGGGTTACCTGAGAAAGTAGTAGCTTTCAGTCCTTATATGCTCGCGCCATATGGGACAAGGGCCCTCCCAATCATTCTTTCTCAAAGACTTCTGTATTGTTGGATGGCTTTTTTGTTTGATTTTAACCTGACATAATCTATTGGCATGAAGAAGCCAACAATGTGAATGAGAAGGGTCTTTCGCAGCATTGATTGTTGGAAAATCGATTTCCCACGGATGCTACATTTAGACTTTTGAGTAATTTTTTCTCTTCATGAAGTGTTATATCACACAGGATAGGATGTAGTATGTTCATATGAACAAAAACTACGAAAAATGATTGAGCTTGAAAGTTGACAATTTCTTCATGGGTTTTCCCTCTCATATTTTTCCTGAGTGGCTTCTTTCTGTGTGCTTCATTCATGTGGAAGTGCCATTGCCAATTGGTTATCTTTCAATTTTCTTGAAATTGGTAGGTGAAGGGACCTTCTGGTGATCAGATCCATGACTTTCGCGACAAGATAAGCGAGAAGTTTGACTTCATCGCTCATCATAAAGGAGTCTACCGTTTCTGCTTCACTAACAAGTCTCCTTATCATGAAACCATTGACTTCGACTTACATGTTGGGCATTTCTCATACCATGATGAGCATGCAAAAGATGGTAACGTGTGCCTCCTGTTGCCATCGCTGTGTGCCTCCTGTTGCCGTCACTGATCCTTCTTTTTATTCACCTGGAGAATGTGAAGATATAACTTTAGTTTCTGTTTATTTGTGCATGCAGAGCATTTCAACCCTTTAATGGAGCAGATTGGAAAATTAGAAGAAGCT
This sequence comes from Eucalyptus erythrocorys, assembly GCA_014182555.1. Taxonomy (NCBI): domain Eukaryota; kingdom Viridiplantae; phylum Streptophyta; class Magnoliopsida; order Myrtales; family Myrtaceae; genus Eucalyptus; species Eucalyptus erythrocorys. The sequence continues at coordinate 31,935,741 of CM024602.1, forward strand.
CTTTACAACATTCAATTCGAGCAGCACTGGCTAGAGGCTCAGACTGAACGGCAAGCAATAGGTATATGATGAATTCCGTGTATCTTCTAAAAGTTTAATCTTCAATCATGCCCGAGTATATTGGGGAACTTAGCATGCATTACTCAATGCTTCCGTTTGAACATGTCATGTTCTAGAGCCCTGCCCTAGTTGATAAGCAGACTAACAAGAGCTTTGCAATTTTAGCAGTTGATTCTGATTTATGTTGGTCCTTGTTATGTCGGTGACGCAGTGAATGATTTGATGAGCCGGAGGACAATTCATAAGGCGTTTTTCGAGTCGGCAGCACTCATTGGAGCAAGTGTTCTTCAAGTTTACCTGCTCCGTCGTCTATTTGAAAGGAAGCTTGGGATGTCAAGAGTATAGTTCTTGTCGTGTCACATTAGCAGTTGAATTAATTGCCGGATATTGATGCTTCTCAACATGAGCGCACGCATCTTCCCACTCTTACTGGACATGTACAGATACCGATCTAGTGATAGATTTTTGTTTGCCTTGAGAACGAGCGATAGATTGATTCTCCAGATTAATCTATTACATGTTCACGAAGTGCCATGCGATTTTACGTTCTCGGATGATAGAAAGCCAATTCCTTTGCCATTTCTCCCCTGATTTAAGGCTGTCGAGTCGTTGACTGCACATCGCCTAGCGGGGCATCGACCCTGGAATTTCTTAATTCCCGCAACATCACGACACCAAATATAAGGACGCAATCTATATCCAATGACAATAGATCTTTCACCTGCCATTCCACGCAGCTACATGAGACAATTTGGTAGATCGTTCAGTGGAAAGAAAACCTTCACACGCTCGGCTATTGTCTCTTGCAACGAATTTCCTTCTAAAAGAAGCCATCGGCGTTGCATGTATGAGCGTACTTAATTGTCTCGCACTGAGAAGAATTGTCCCTGATTTTAGCCAAGGACCGACAGGAGGTATCTTCACGACTAAAATTCGGATACAGCACTGGACGTAACTAATAAGCAAATCCCAGGAGAGAAGACAGTGGCACGAACAAGGAAAGACAAAAAAGAATTTCTTATTTCACAAGCAAAAACCACTTCAACCCGTACAATGAGAAGAAAACAAATGTAACAACGAAATGCTGTAAACCCCAGAACATAAGAGAAGGCAGAGAGAGGAGAGGGGAAACAAATAATAACTCATCTCCTAATAATAATAACCAGCAAAATAGCAGACCGATTACAGCAGCGGACGTGGATGTCTCCATTTAATCGTAATCAATCCCCACAAACCGTGAGGTTTACAGAACAAACAACAATCCCAGCAAGACACATCAGCCCCCAACACCTTCGGATCTCCTTGACAAACTGCGGGGCTAGCAAGAGATAGACTCGTGTGTTCCCGAGGCTTTCACATGAAGAGATCCTCGTCAAGATTCTGCAGGTGAGCTCTGGATGCAGCATAACCACTTCTTCTGAAAAATGTCCATACGCAGAACATCAGGGAGTTAGGTTTAGGGTAACCATAAGAAAGGCCAGAGAGATAAAGTCTATATTTGATAACCTATGATGACGCCGAATTTATCTAGGTAAGAACCTAATAGTGCAACACAACACCAAATCAGATCCAACGTATGGACTGTATTCCAGGTCTATCGTTAGTGGTACTCTAGATATGATAGCAATTAGCTCATTCAGCTTCACTGTGGAATGCTGATACCTTCCATCAGTAGACCATAAGGGAACTTTCCAGATAATGGCAATAATACAATGATCCTTATTATTACCTCAATTTAGGTAAAACCTCTGTACTAACCCACCACCTGCTAACCTTTCTAAGAGTATTACAATCTTCTATGTTGATTTGGTGCCACTTTGCCTAGATTTTCCCACTCATATGCAGTCCATCTTATGCACACAACCAACACTTTTTCTCCCAGATAGTGTATCTCAGATCATTCTAGTTTAATCTGACTTAAGAGAGTTCCTTGCATGGAACAGTCTACAAAAGTTTCTTTATTGTATGTCTATAAAGTGGGCATGTGATGCTGGCAGGCTTCTCATGCATTACTTTAGAGAAATATCAAGAAACTCTCACAGTTGGTGGCTTGCCGGGATCAACTGTATGCTTGGTCTGAGCATCAGCCTTTCCTGGAGAGTCAGGTTTGCCACCGGTCTTTTTCTCATCTCTAGCCTTGTTGAAGATGACAGTAAATCCCTCAGCAGAAGCGGGGTCATTGACATCCCATTCGCCAAACTTTGGCAGTGGTTGACCCTTTTCCTGTCAAGGACAATAAAGAAATCTAAATCAAAATTAAAATAGCTGAATCAAGTATACAATTAAGAGTCTCATATATGAGGTTATCGTGCATGGAACGTGCCATGAATAAGGACTGTGAAACATAAATGTCCACTGAGGTGTTAGCTTATCTAGAAAAAATCGGGATAACATGAACAAATCAAAGAATGCTCAATCGAAAGAGAATAAAACCAATTAAAAATGATTTTCACCCAAGAGAATGAGCACCATAAAGAAAATTCTGTGGTTTAGGTTATCTCAAAAAACTAGTTAAAACATGGGAAGTGGCATGGAACAACATGATTGCAAATACCAAGGGCGAGACTGATACCAACACTGCCGACTGACCACTGTATTCAAAATTTATTGCACACAATACTGTTTGACCGCACATGTAATACAGTCGCAAACTTACGATATTCCAAACAGTCTCCACCTCCGCCTGTCACCATATCAATTGATCAGTCGACCATCAAATAATACTGCAAACTTAAAATTTATCGCACGCAACACTGTTGACTGACCACATATAATAGTCACAAACTTACGATATTCCAAACAGTCTCCATCTCTGCCGGCCGCCATATCAACTGATCAGTTGACCATTGAATAATACCACGAACTTTAAATTTATCGCACACAACACCGTTGACCGACCACATATAATACAGTCACAAACTTACGATATTCCAAACAGTCTCCACTTCTGCCTGTTGCCATATCAATTGATCAGTTGACCGTCGAATAATACCACAAATTTAAAATTTATCACACACAGCAGAAGTAACTAGACCAGATTGGATGGCTGGCTCCTAAGAATTTCCCCCCTTATCTCCAATTTCATCTAGACTGGCTTCGTAACAAATCCGACTAAAGTCCAATCCCATCCTAAGCTCTATATTGATCTTAATATCTACTTGGGCACCACTGGAAATACGTCCAAATCCGGAGAAATCTTGAACACGCTTATTCAGAAAACCCATTTCTAAGTTCACGAATTCCGTCCCTCCCACACTTTCTTTTCGCAAAATTAAAGACATGGCAAGCTCGTGAACTCGCCAAACAGCACTGAAACTGGAATTCTCTAAAGGCAGCGAAAACCCAAACCCCCGGAAACCCGACCCGAACTGCAGAGTCACCAGTAAGTCATTTCACACACCACAAGAAGCACAAAAGCCGAACACTCCGATTGGGGCGAGAAACCCGGAGCGAGCACCGATCGGCGCAGGCGAAATCGCGAAGATCGTACCGCCCGCCCCGGGGGGGAGGGATCAAACTCAGCAGCAGCGGAAATCAGGAGACGAAAGATTGCGACAATTTCACCAAGAGCCGATGGAGCTTAGAGAAACCACACACACCATCGGTCATCAACAACAACAACAACAGCAGCAGCAGAAACTGAAGCAGCGAAAGCTTCGAGAAAGAGGGGGGGGCCCCCCCGATTCCGATGGAAACCGCGAGGGGCCGCGACGATCGATCGGAATTGCTTCGAGGAGGGAGAGAGAGAGAGAGAGAGAGAGAGAGAGAAAGCGTACCGACATGAATTCCAGGAATTAGCGACTGGAATTTTCCCGAGAAAGTAGAATGACTAGGCACACGTCTGCGAATATAGAGAGAGAGAAGAGAGAGAAGAGAAAAGGATGGAAGATGGGCATCTCGCCATGTGAAATAGGCCATTTTCTTTCCCCCTTTCTTTTTTCGTTTTTTTTTTTTTTTTTGGGGCTGGGTGCGCCTCTCGCCATCCTGCTAAGGTTAACGGCGTTTCACTCGACCTAACGGTGACGGAGAGAGGCCGGCCGACGCCGTTGATAAGGATGTTACTGTTGTGGCCCACAGTCGAGTCGTTCCTCGGACACCGTTTGTTTCACGAAAACGTGTGGAGAAAACATGTTTCTCCATTTTGGCACCTTGTTTGCTTGAAAAAATAAGTCAATGATAAATATTTTCTAAAAATATATATTTTAAATTCAAGAAAATGTTTGCTTTTTAAAATATCGGTAATCATATTCCACTACATGACAAGATATTGACATTAGAACAAAAACTCTATGGTAGTTCTCTAGTCCCTAATCTCTAAGACCAAGTCTTCGACACCTCGGCTCGAGTCCATTGGGGCCAAGCGCATGATCCTGGTGCCTGTGCTTGGGTCTTTGAACCTAAGTCGAGGCCGAGCCTAAAGCCCTCGGCGTCTAAGCCCCATGCCCTGGCACCCAAGTCCGGGTCCACAAAAGTTGGCTGCTGAATCTCGATATCCAAACTTGAAATTCCTAACATCCGACCTCGGATCCTTGACACTCAAGGCTTGGTCCCTAGCACTTGAATCAGGCCCACAAATGCCATGCCGAGATCCTCAACACTCAGGCTTAGGTCCCAGTCCCTAAGCTAAGTTTTATTGAGACTAAGGCCTTGGAAGCCGATGCCTGTGTCCAAGTCTACCGAGGCCAAGCCTAGGACCTCGATGCTAGTGCTCAATTTTATTAAGTCTAGACCAATGCCTTGGGCTCACGCTTCAACCATCAAGGCCAAGCTTGGATGCCAAGTGCCCATGCCCCAATCCTTGGCGCATGGTCCAGGGTCCATCGAGACCTGACTTGGGAATCTGGTGCACGTATCCGATTCCCAGTTACCCCTATGCAAATTACTAGTTCTTTAATAGCAAGTATCTATTTAGGAAAATTATATCGAATTTTCCATACCAGTGATCAACAATATTTTCCATTTCAATTTCATATCTTATCCAAACAACAGAAAATATTGTTATTTTTTTTGGAAATTGACATTCTAAAACATATTTTTTCAGGTATGTCATTTATTTTTTGTGAGATAAACGAAAACTTAGTATTTTGGAATTAGAAGGGGCTGTTGTCTCTTCAACTCAAGTGGATCATATTTCTCCGTGGTTCCACTGCTTCAAAATATATTTGTGGGGATTTCTTTTGGTCCGCGAATTCGGTTCTAAACTTGAGCAATTGAATTTGAAATTCGTTCCAAATCTTTTTTTACTTTTGAGGTGCGCTTAGCAAGGGCCACCGGACGGTGCCGTATCGTTGCCTGTACTCATCGAACATCGATGAGGATTACGCAAGCTCAAATTCTCTCGCGATTTTTGTGCAAGTAGCGCTCGGAACCCCACCATCTTAAGTCTCTCGGACTGGAATGCGCAGATACCCAAAAAGAAGATTTCATTGAAGCACTTGAGCAGTTCCTTCTTCTATTGCTGGCTGATTGCTGCGAGATCAGGAAGAGACCTCTCCGGGCTCCCTTCCACATCTCATGCACGGCGTCTCCCATCTCTCGCACTCTCGAGGGGGGCGGTGCTTGTTGAGGTGTGGTTCATTCTCCCCATTAACAAGAAAGCATGAGATCCCGCTCCTCAGTGAGTTGGCAGGGGTTAGGGGCTGCCCTAGTAGATATCGCTCTCGAGCCACTAGAGGTTCATATAATTTTGAGCCCATATTTCATTGGTAGTTTGGATTTTGGGTCATGAATAACTAGTGAGTATATATAATCTCTTTCTTTTGTAACTGAGGAATGTAAGGGGAAGTGTAATGTTCAACTATAATTAGCACGTTACACTTCCCCCTTAAGTGCGGACATGAGTGCTTTTTTAAAATGACAAAGTTCAGTGAAGTAACACCAGATCTGGCCGATAACGCAACTGAAGGCATGGTTTTGTTTAGCTAGTCCATAAATCCCGAAGTCAACAAGACTCGAAAGTTACCTGTGGATAGCAGCCGCATCAATTTAGCTCTTTTCTCCTGGTACCAACACCTGAGATCTTGGCGTTTGTGGTCCTTCGGAACGCTCGTGTAAGTCAAGCTAAAACGTTCCTTGCACGAGCTTGACGAACCCCAGTTGTCGGCACTCAAATTGGAGGGTATACCTTGCAATTAGGCGTTGAGATCAGGCCTCTTCGTACATCAATGGACTTCTGGTGTGGCCACCCCCCAAAAAAAAAGAAATTTTAATGAGATGTTTGTCTTGGTGCCTCTTCAAGTGGCTCGTCCCACCATAAGATGTTATGGATAATTTCACAACACATATTGTTTAAACGATCAATTTCGCGCCACTGGGGAGGTCCATGATGTCGAACATATTTCAAACTTTCGTGATCGAAGTTTTACTACTCTTCGGGACCGGGGTCTAGGTATCATCATCTCCAAGGGGAAGGATAGTGCCTCATGGAGGGGTGCTCCCCAACTGTCGCATTTCCTTATAATCATTTGGGTGGTTGTGCATCTTCGTTTTAATGAAGGAAGTAGGTTGGTGTTTCTGCTGATTTGAGTTCACCGTGCATTCTTTGGAGAAATGATATATAGAAATCGATATTTTTTTTGACAAGTTCTAATGGAGTTATAAGAAAGGAGAATTTGAAGAAGGTGAAAACAAGAAAATGAGAAGTTGAATTTATAGAGTGAGCCGAATAGTTACGAAAATGGGAACCGTTTGATCAAATTTTCCTTAAGTAGTAGTTGCTTGGGGGGCATGGCCCATTCTCCAAATGGGCTCGGCGTAGTGCGAAACTTCGGCCTAAAAGGGCCGAGCCGTGCAATGCCTGGGTTAAGTAGGCCAGGGCTCTTGGTTTCAATTTTCGACCAAAAAAAAAAAAAAAAAAAAACATAGTAAAAGCATTTTACTAGGTTTATCAAGTTTGGCTTAAACCTGTTAGAATGAGGTGAGTTTAATTAGTAGTGATCTCGGCAATAAATTCCAGATGGGTGATGAGTCTAATGGTTAGCTTTGATTGATAGCCCATATAGTGTGAAAACAAACTCGACAAAATAAATAAATTAAAAAGATCGATGTCTTTATCTAGTTTTATATCAGTCTAGAAGAAATAAAAGAAATAAACATAGAATATTTCAATAAATCTATAGACAATCAAAATCTAAATTCTAAGAAATTAGATTACATTATTACGAAAGAAGAAAGAGATATTCCTCTTTCAAGATTCAAAACAATTTTGCTTTTAAACAAAGATTTTCTTCAGTAACATAAGCAAAAATTCAATTACATTCATATGGGTAAATTCGAGTAAATATAAAACCCCTTACCAAAGAAGGATTGTATATATCGATCCTCCTTATCTTAAGACATTCAAGGCTCCTAAATTTTGAAGAATCTATTTTAGGAATTGTAGAAATAAGTATTTACAATGGTCCAATACATTATGATTGTTATCCCAATTTTTTTTTTTTGGGTATAACTCAAAGAGAAAAGAATATTTTCAAATCATTAATCCTCCAAGTTAAGACGCAAAACTACAAAAATTGAAGGATCTATTCCTTTAGTCTTGTCTATAAGATTTATTATAAAGCTAAATTTTCCAGTATTTGGAAGCAAAGCTTTCAAACATGGTCTAGAAGGAGAAACTTTCCTCTTTAAGCCGATATGTCTAGAGCTAATACGATTACCCATAAGTAAATCAATTGGAATAAAATAAAATAAATTTACCAAAACAATGGGAGTTAGAAAGCCAAATTCCCCAACAAAATGTTCGAAATGCAGAGTCAACTAATATAATATGACATCTAAAAGGTAACATAACCATTCAATTTCTTAGGTCATTTTATTTAAAATCAATTCCCTCATCCTCGTCAAGAAGATCAGATGATTTTCTATTGAACCTTCCTCTTATTATTACTCCCCACCTAGGAACAACACTACTAATCCAAATACAGTATCTACCATGCTAACAATCCTAAAGTTACTAATATTAGTGGTTTTGATAACAAATCAGTTATTCCTTGGCTTGTCCATCAACTAGACCAACCTCAACAAATTCCAGAAAATCTAGATTCTCAACATCATTCTCCCACCTACTCTCAATTAATAAATCATGAAGTACTTTTGAAAAAGAATTTGAATCTAATCGAAGATTCTTAGATCGAGGGTTTAACTTGAAGAAAACAAAGAGAGAGGGTAATTGTTTTTCAACACTTTTCACAATCAAACCAAAGAAATTAAAGATAAGTATTATGAGTAAATGTATGAACATGAAATCCATATATTTTTCTTGGATAGGTTTGAAGAACATTTTCTTCAATCAAAAGAAATCTACGTACTAGACAACACTTAAAAATGGAAATTAGATAATGGCCAAATCATAGAGTCTAACCATCCTCCTCTTAAAAAAAAAATAAAAATCAAATTTCAACCTAGAGATAGTGAAATAACAGCTATTCTTTTTAGAATAATAATCTAAACTAATGAACTTCACATTATAAAAATAATATAATAAATTGATTACATGAATCAACATCTCCATACCATTGGCAGTCAATAGAATAGAATAGAATAGAATCATCTATCAAATCATTCTCCTCAAATCTTAAGACTGGAAACTTTTAGATTCCCAATTTTCAAAACATTCGAGTTCCTAAAATTCTTAGTCTATAATTTGGTAAAGTCATAGATAATAAAAGTAAATCCAAAGGCAAATTACCTATAATTGATACTCCATAATACAAAGAGCCTAACATAGAAGAAACTTCTAAATTGAGGGGACTAGTTATGAATGACACTCCGGATCAAATAAAAGTCCTTGAAAAATTTGATGAAGAGTCTGATGATGAATCCACGCATGAAGTAAAGTAAATAGATTCACGTGGAAAAATTCATAAAACTTTCCTACACTAGAGCTACACCCCCTGATATTATGCTAGAAGAACCATCACAAAGAATTTAAAATAAATATTCTCCCGATGCCATTTATGAATAGAATATAGATATTATTGTTGAAAAAAAATATTATCAACATATTAAATTCTATGGTCATGGCAACAAATGCTTATAAAGCTTATCAAGAAATTTCTCATCACGCAAATACTAGTTTTTTAGTGGCCAGTTTTATGGGTCAGCTAAAAGGATGATGTGATAATTACTTAACTAATAAACAAAAAACTCAAATAGTAGATGCATATAAAATAGCATTGAGGATGAAAATGGATAAATCATCCAAGATGCCGTTAGTACACTCATCTTTATATGTCCCAACACTTCATATGAGACCCTTCACATTGAAATCTTTTATTAAAAATGAAATGCAAATCCTTTAGAAAATTCAGAAAATACAAAGATCTTTTCTTGCAAAGAGTTTTAGTTAAAATGGATCGTAATCAACTTTTTTGGGAAGATAAATTCTTAGCAGATTTACTCCATTTGATAAGAGACCAATTTTGTAATAAAATTGGGAAAGAATATGATGGTCAAATTCCTTATCACTTAGAACTTATTTCATACATTTATAAACAAGGAACACAGATGTGTAATTCAATCAAATTAGAATGAAAACTTAAAAAGGAATAGTCATTTTACTAATAAAAATTTAGACAATTTTTATGCCTACTAAAGTGATATTATCCTCCTAGGTTAGAAAAGAGAAAATTTAAAAATTATCACAAAAACAAATTGAAACAAGACAAACATAGTAAACCTAGGAGGAAAATGAACAAAGACATTAAATGTCATAGTTGTGGGAAAAAGGGGACATTTTTTAAATAATGTAGAATAAACAAATGACTAAATGAACTATCAATAATGAAGAAACTCTGTATCAATTGAACAACATTATGGCCACAATTGATGATGACATTTCGTTAGAAGATTTTCTTGAAGAAGAAGTTTTTCAAATCAATGAAAATGAAACCACTTCAGAGTCAGAAGTTGAAACTCTCCTAATGAACCAACACTTGAAATAAACGTGTTGACAACAGAACTAGTATTTTTTTGAATATTGCAGATCAGTTATCTAATCCTAAAGCTAAGAAAAATTACTTATATAGACTCCGGTCCTCCATAAAAATCAGTCCTAGGGCTAATATAACTTATAACCTTGAAATTATCTTTACCAAAGGTAAGAAAATTCAATCTACACCAATCAACATTAATGACCTCAGTAATGAGATTAATAACAAAAATTTAGAAATTCAAACTCTTAAAGCTACCCAAATTCAAATGCAAAAGCAAATTAGATATTAAATCTAGAATGAATAAAGGGAAAGAAAAGGAACAAACAAAGGAACTTGATACTTGCGATCCAAATTTCTTAATGATTTTATCAAAGATAACTTCTAGGAAATGGATAATATATATATCTATATATAACAATAGAAATTAATAATGAGATTGTCATTAACACCATAGCAATCTTTGATACTAGTGCTGATCTTAATTGTATTAGAGAATGTCTAATACTAATGAAATATTTTGAAAAAAAATGACGGAATCATTAAAATCAGCCTTTGGAGATAAACTTCGTATTAGATGCGAGTTGCCGGTAGATTCAGTAGTAAAAAATCAATTTTACCATAAAAATATCCCAAGTTCAAAGTCTGTCATTATCAACATCAGAAGAAGGCTGCTGATATTTTATACAAAAAACAAGAACATTGAATAAAACGTGGAGTATGATGGCCCTAATGTTGATAATTTTGACAAAACCAGCAACGATTTTCATACTAGAATTAAGAATTAGGAATTTTTTTTAGACAAAGAAAATTCGAGGCAAAATTGAAATGAGGCCTGATATTGGTCTTTCTAACAAATTAAGCCAATTTATTTTGACTTTTCCAACATTTTAATCGCTTATAAATAGGAAAAAAATTAGAGGAGGGATAGATTCCCGCAATGACCCGACGACGATAGGGTGGCCCAATTATTAACATCAATTTCAATTCCTGTCTAAACTTTTTGCTGGATTCTGTCTGCCACGCCTATAACATTGTCACGGGCCAATATCCAACCCCCCTCCATCATCTCTACAAGAGACAAACGAAAAAAACCAAAAAAAGGAAGCAAACACGGCCTCGGACCACCCTATAATTAAAGCTCTTCGTTCTCATCACCTTTTCCCTTCTCTACAGAGTTTCATGTAGTTTCTAACTACAAGCAGTCAACGCGTTGGACCCGATTGAAAGAGCTCTTTCGGGGAAACCCTGACGGAAGATGGATAACGGCTAATTTCCGATCCTCGCCAAGCAGAGATGTACCTCAAGAGATGGGACATTATACAGGCGAGCAATTAAGCATCATGCATTCGTCCAAAAAAAATAAAAAAATTAAGCATCATGCCGACCCAAGTTTCCCTTTGCCACAAGCTTCAGGCAGGCTTCGAACAGTACGAATATGAAAAGAGCATAATCTGCACCTTTGGCAGACCATTGATTCCATCCGTTCCTATATATATTCATTGCCTTTATCAAAAGGTGGGTCTGTTTATGTACAGAAAAGGGGTGATAATTAAGCAGGGCTAAGCTCTATGCGAGAGCTGTAAATGAAATTCATAATGCACAAAAAAGAAAGGCAGCACCCCTGTGCCGGGTTTACTTTGGTTCTCGGGCACAGCAAAACATACTATGTACCAGCCTACTCGCTAAGAGGCTATGCAACTAACTACATTTATGTAAACATCAAGCTTGTCTTCTTTCAACTTGAAACCGAAATTTATCCCGCTTATTTCTCATCAAGGGTTGTGTGGAAGCCCAGATAAACAGTCATCCGATCACGCACCTTCAGCACTAGGGGTAAAAAGCTCTGCAGAATTTTGAATCAAGGAGAACACCTCCGCCTGCCAATAAATATGATCAATCAATCAACCAACATATAATTGTCTGAATGTCATGCAAGTTAATATCAAAAGACTCAAAATATAAAAATCTAAAATAAGACGCCCAGCATGTCCCAGAGAACAAAACCCACTCTTCAGGATTTCTCAAGTACAGGCACTGTAATTATCAATTGTAATGCCACTGAGACACAACAACGTTAGCCTAGGTATTACACACCCAATTAAAGTGACTAAGTGAAAGCAAAAGTAACTCAAAGATAACATATATCAATCGCCAAGACAGTCAGATAAAACGTGAGTTTACTGATAATGAGTATAAACGAATCTACTACCTGGACATGGAGGAGCTGAAAATGATGCAGCTTGTACCTTCAGATACACGACATTTTTAAGCATCAGTAATCAATCCATCCACAATCCTTGAATGTTCAGATATGTAACATTTGATTCTTCTCAAGTACAACCAACCGCCAATCATTGTTTTAAAAGGTCCAGATTCATGGGTCTGTATACACCACCATTATACCATGCTATGTGAAAGATCTAAACGTTAGATCCCCAGGTGAATCCAGTAAAAAATGTTACGAGTTCAGAAGAAAAATAAATTTTAATCAGGTCAAAAGTGAAGAAAATTCCCTAAGATGAATTGGAACAAGAAGCTACTTTAACCTGCAGTTTGAGAAGGATCTTCCTCATTTTCCATACAAATAAAATAAATGTTCTTCTCTCCTTTTTAATATATTTGTTTGACAGATAATACCACATAAAAAATAGTTCTCCTCACACATACGAAGTCCAATATTCAGTGACATTGGCAATGCTCCTCTCTACTATGCAAGTGGACCAGATGCAAAGAATCAAACTGTACCTGAAGACACTTGTAATATCAATGACATCTGGCGTAAAAAAATTGCTCAACCAAATCCAAACCCTTCACTAGCCTCGTGAATTGCAAGAAGCAGGCGTTCCTGAAGCTGTTCTTTGGAAATATATTCTGGCAGGTCCAGTTGATTAAAACTGAAAAAAAAAAAAAAAAAAAAAAAAAAAGATGCTCACATAAATAATAATAACATATGCAGCACATAAGTCATGAAAACTCCAGTGACCATATTTAGCATTGCAGTAAGTTTTTCCATCCACTGACCATGTATGAGCCGAAGGTAACCGATCAGGAGCTCCATATGCTTTGTGAATCTGGAATCTCTGAGGACCAGATATGCCTTGCAAAGCCTTGAACCCCTCTAATGGAACCTGAAGGACCCAAAAGGATACAGTAAATTTTTACAAATAGAACATAATTCATTTGCAACTCCAACAGCATGCACTTTAGTCAGACACTCAAATCTTATCTCAGCCATATAAAAAATGAACCAAATCATCATCGAGAAGTTACTCAATGCACCAAAGAAAATCACCTTAGAGGTTCCAGTGACAAATTGAAGCAATCTTGCCATGTCTTCTTTGTTAAAAGATTTAACAACCTCCCAAAACCACTGAACAACACTAGATGCGGCCGAAAAACCAGTATACTCGGTGTTGGCTCTCAGATCATCCACTGCAAGAGTATTTAATTATAAATTTCAAAGGCACTACAAGAAAAACTAATAGCTAACAGAAGAAGAGCCAACTTACAATCAATTTCCGGAAGTCCACTAATCAGTAGCTCAAGCTCTTTATCATTGAAGATAGCTATGAGATCCCGAGGTATTAACTCATTAAAGCCTTCCAGGAATGAATTGATTTGAGGCCTGATAGCATTAGTTAAAATATGGTCAGCAACAAGGTCCACATACTCGTGCTTTGTTTCTTCTGTAACCCTTATATTCCTTCCTCCAGGTTTAAGCTCATAGTCGGTGACCTAGTAGGAAAACCACAAGGATCAAAACAACTGAAGAAGCTAACTGAAACATAAGAAATACGGGACAGACTAAGTCAATGATAGTATTTAAAAAACACAAACCTCATTTTTCTCATAAAGAATGTGTTTCTCCTCATCTGCATCCATACTGAACGTGAGGTCAGGAATGTCACTCACATCATTCTGCCAGGGAAATAAAAGCCTCGTCATGAATAAGAAATCCACAATATAGTACTCTTCAATATTAAAAGCCTGGGCACTCTAATAAAGCAGATTACGCATCAGCATATCCTACAAACCTCCAGCATCCACTTCAAATTTTTGTAGTAGTCAGGATCCACAGCTTCTATGTCATGATAAGTTACTTTAATTCCAAGAATATGCTTGTAAAAGGACCGGGTAAAATGAACATCCAATAGCTGTCCATCAAACAATGCCTTAGCAACCTGCATCAAACACAAACCAAAGATATTTTCACTGGAAGCAGAAATTAAAGAAGTAGGCTGTTAATGGAAGTTGTCCAACAAAATTTCTTACCACACGTCCAACAAATTTAAAATATGAAAGATGCTCAGTTTGGTAGACGGAATTAGGATTTGGCTGAAAAGTCGTGTTGTTTCCCACAGTTGTAAATAAGAGTGCACCTCTGTCGAAAATAACCCTTGATAGCAATTGATACCACTCTCGAGTTAGGCCACCAGCATCAATGCCTTCTTCCCCCTGAAATTGCACGTTTAACCGTCCTTTCAGCTCTTGAGTTGGGCGCATGCGCAACTGATTGTAAGAATCCTCCAACACATAGGCCCGTCTAACACTTATGCGCAAAGGGCCTGAGAGATGTTGCTCGTGTTGTTGCCTAATTCTGGACCTGAAGTATGCCCTTTTATTGTCAAAATCAACAAGCCTTGGTGCCTTCAACATCATTGAAAGAGAATTCTCCAACAAGCCCGGATTCTGTCTAATAAAAGCATTCAAAAGCCGGCGATGCTTCTCAGCAAACTTAGCAAATGTGACAGTTCCATCAAGCCTTCTGTGAGAGTCTCCATCACCTTCTGCAATCACTGAAGTAGATCTTCCAGGAGATTTTTTAATTTCGTTAGTGGAATTACTAACATGATCCTGTTGCGTGACAGAATTACTGGCTTGCAGCTTCTCACACAGAACGAAGAAGGCCTCTATATAGGGAAGAAGACGCTGAGTCCCTGGAGGAAGCGGAGATCCAGGAGTAGTTCCCTGCACATGCTCCACAATATTCATGTGTGACAGTGAGTTCTGACACAGTTGTGTCTCTGTCATGCTTATACAGTCACTTAGTTCTTGCCACAACGACTCAAGAGCAAGATTTAACTTCCACATCATAGCTTGCTCCTCCTGTTCCACACCAACATTGACACTTGAGTTCCCATCAACACTGGATGAAGTGAGAGCGCTAAGTGCTTGAAGCACACGTAGGATAGCAGCCCCGGCTATGGAACCAGCACTAAAACCCAACATATGCGTAGTCCTCAGGGTAGATAGTTCACGGACAGCAGAGCCACTCAACTCATGAGCCAATCCAGAAAGCTCTGAGATAAATAATTTCCTGATGGGAGCAGCAACTAGTGCCAACTTCTTCAGCACCTCACCAGAAAGAGCATAAACTTTATCTGAAAGCCTGCAAAATAGTTGAATGGTTGACTTCTTGCTAGAGCAGGGAGAAAGAGCAGAAAATCATAAACATATCTTGGAAGAAATGAAACATAGTCAAACTTAAAACTTCACGTCATTCAGTAGGAATTAGTAGAAAAGTAAGGATACTGCAAACATGGGTGATATCCAAAGATAAAATAAGAATCAAGATCAGTACCCCTCATGTCCCAGCAAACAGCACAAATTGCATAAATCAGAGTGTGGCAGCTGCAGGAAGACATCATATATACTGATGCTTCTCCTTCCGTTTGAAGAGGATAAGTTCAGATCTGAATTTTCACTCTCTTTATGAACCTCTGGCTCTAATGAAGGTTTCTCATTTGTGCCATGCTCCGATTGCTCTGCTGGCTGGGGCTCATTTATCGCTTGTTCAGACCCAGATTGACTTTCTAATTTGAGAGCCGGGTTATCAACAATTTCTTTAAGTAGACCTAATACCTGCGCCATGGATATTTATAAACTTATCTCAGAGCATATTCTGAGATCAATAAATTGAAAATAACTAAGTGATGCTTATAAATCTTAAGAAAAATAAGGTCCTGTATTCGTCACTTACCTGCTCGAAATGAGTAGTGCCCCGTGAAAACATGGACCTGTTCAAGAGCTTCAGGAATAGGACCAAAGGAATATCTCCATCCTGAATTTGACATCCATCTGATGAAACTCCTCCTTCGACAATTTTCTCTTTACCTTTATGTGACTTTGCATCTGTGTGACTTGGGCTTGAAAGCTCACGCAAGAGCGAGAAATCAAAGTAAAACAACATACTTGCTACAGCAGGATGATTTCTAGCCAAGAAAGTCAAAATCTCAAGAATCCGACGCAACACCAAAGGAGGAAGACCTGATGGAACAATTTAGAGACTAGGTTAGAAAGAAACGAGGGTAACTAAAGCCACCCGAAAGGAAGAAGATATACCATCCAACAACTGTGAACGGCCATAAACAATATTTGACTGACAGCCATAGAGCCTCTGGGAGTTGATTTTCGCCAATCCACTTTCTGAACCTTCAGCTTCTGGCTTAATAATATTGAGCAAAAGATGAACTAAACTTGACCTTGTAATGCTGTGTGCACACAAGTTAAGCAATAGTCTCTGGAGCAGGCCTTTGCCAAGAGGCTATCCACATGAGAGGCAACAAAGTCTATGTTAGCCAAAACTCACTCCCAAGAAGCAAAAGAAGGTAACACACAGATATCGAGTCGTCAATTTTGAATATTCAGAGAGTCCAAGATTCTTTGGAAAGTTAGATATTGCAAAAGACTCAAGTCCTCCTACCATCTCTGAAATTCACCTCTTTCCTAGCGCAAAAAAGAAAATCTATAGATGCTCAACTGCTGAGCCAGTTAAAACATATGCAAACCAGTCATCTACATAAATGTACATAGACCTGCAGATGCTAGGGGATTCTTTCAAATATTTTAGTATCTTTAATAGGCCATGAAACAGCATTACCTGAGCTAACCTTAGGAGGCGAATTAATGCTTTTAGTGCATTTGTATCCAAAAGCGGTTCACCCTCATATTCCTTCATCTTCAAGCTATCAGATACGGTAGAAGATGCCCTTCGGCCAATTGTAACTCCAACACCCCTGTCCATTGATGGCCTATCAAAACCCAAACCATTCCTTCGGTTACTCAGTCTGTGGCTGCTTCCAAACAGGCTACGAGCTGAATAATGACTCATTGCTCGATCCCTCAGCATATGGGCTTCAGCCAGTAGTGGGGAAGGCAATGCTGACAACACTGCTTCTGACGAAGTCAAAAGCACCTAGACAAAAACACAGACAGCATTATGAGAAAGCATAGTGAAACCTAGGAGGATGGGCAAAAAATCCAAACCTCTTCACGTAAATCAGCCGGAAAAGTAGCAATTATTGAGGCGTTATCCATATCAACTGGCTGGGCCAGCTGTGCACTCCTTTGCGCTCTTTGTTGGGCCAGAACTTCTGCTTGAATATCTGGAGGAAGGGCAGCTAAGAACTCAGGATCAATTTCATCTGCTGATGGTGGCACATAAGTTGGAGGTTCAACAGACTGGGCTTGTTGAGAAGCTAGAACTTCTGCACGCAAGTCTTCAGGTAACGCCTCCAAGAATGTTGGATCAATAACGTTTCCCCCAGGGACATCACCATCTAAAGCAGTTTGATCAGTGTGACTGCCATTTTGAGCAACCACAGTGGCCTGCATTGCTGACGGTCCATTCCCACCAGGTTCAGGGACAGGCACAGATTGCTCATTTTGATTTTCTTCCGCATCCAAACTATTCATGTCAATGTCAGCATTGGGCAGTGCAGAAGAGGCATCAGCATCACTTGCCATATCTATAGTAGGATGAACAATGACATGATTATTGGCCTGACCCACCACTGAAGATCCTCCAGTACTATGAGCAGCCATAGCATGTCCATCTGCAAGTTCATTTGCACTCACTTGATCAACTGACTCAGTTGATGAGATGATCAACTCCTGTACCGTCTCTCCCTCCTGACCAATGGCCCCGTTTCTATCCCCAATTTCCATGCTATCTTGTTGACTGGGAGTGTAGTTCAATGAAAGTGGTTGAATAGACATGGGTTCTTCGGCAACCAACTCAGAATTGACCTGCTCTTCCAGAGGAACACTCTCAACAGCCCGAATATTCTCTTGATTTTCAGCTTCATTACAACCTTCTTGCTGTTGATCTTCAACTGGTTGGCCAATGCTACTGTTGACCTCAAGTGCGGGTTGAATACTACTTGAAGGTGGGGCATCCTGTTGTTCCTTCTCCTGGACCTCTGAATTCTCTAATTGCCTTTCAGCTGGACTGCTGGCAGGAATGCTCTGATGAAAGTGAGATAAGAACTGTTCTTCTATTGCCTGAGCAATTGCAGAAGCTTGAGAACCAATCTGGGGCTGACCATCATCAGTCCAACGTCCATCACCAGGTCCTCTGCGACCCGGTAGTTGTAACGAGTCCAAATTTATTGAGTAATCAGACAAAGGTGGAGGTGCTGAGCCTCCAAGACGGTTACTAAACAGACTACTTGGCAAATGATCATATGGAAGGACAGGCGCATCAAACATGTAAAAGTGAGATGCATCAAAGCTTTCAGATGTCAAAGATTCCAGATCCCTGGAAGAATTCCCTCCGGACCACATAGAGACCATGTCTCCCGCCTGATTTGGTCTTAATAGAAGGGGATGCTGGAAACCAGATGTTTCTGTGGTAGATCGTTCGAACGAAGACCTACCTGTTTGCCGACGCCGTTCAAAACCCAGTGATCTGCGGAGACCAAAAAGGTCATCCACATTCACCCCTTCAAAAGGTTCAGCTGCAACATCAATAAGACCACTTGTAGCTCCGGGTTGACCAAGCACCTGCAAATGATCATCTAACCCATCAAGAGCTTCCCGCCACCTTACTTCAATAACGCGATTTTCATGGAAGTCGTCGTCTTCTTCATCAATCATCTCATCATTGTAGTCATCCCCTAGGCCAGTGTCATCATGGTCTTCCACATCAGTATCAGCTAGAGACATCATACCAGTACCATCTTCAGCTTCATCCTCGTCCTCACCGTCATCGTCGTCGTCGTCATCCTCACCATCATCACCCATGTCATCTTCATCACCCATATCATCATCTGCCCTGTTCTCAACACCGAATGTCACCTCAAGGTGGTTTGTGTTATGCGATGAACCGCCTTCTTCCATCTCTTCCCGCATGAATTCCATCTCAAGGTTTGCGGCAGGACTAGAAGCCAATGTCTCTTCTGCTTCATCTACCCTATTTTGGGCCATCAACCGCTCAGGATTCACATCACGGCTTGCATCAATTTGGGAAGATCCTCCAAGCTGAGGTTCTTGTGTCTCAGCAGCATCTGCAACTTCCTCTTGATTGAACCTGCTCTGACTTTGCTCTGCTGTTTCCACAGGAGTTGCATTTATATGCTCATTCACCCTATCAATTGACCCCACAATTTTTTTCTTATTTGAACCATCTGGCTTGATTACCGGCTCATTCATATTGGCAGCTCTTGTGAGGCTCTCCAGTGATTTTACTATAAGATTGACAGTTTTTGGAGCATCAGGATGGTCCAGATCAATAACTTGAAGAATTCCTGTCAGACATTGCACCATGCCTCCATCTATCATACTTCTCGCTATGTCAGGCGAGCATCCTGAACCAGGCAAGGTGCCAGGTGATGAATTTTTTGACAATACAGAATATGCTAACTCAACAAATGAGAAAACCTTTTTATCTGGCAATAAAACGGTTCTGGCAGAGTTGCTTTCCAGGTTTGAGAAAGACGACAATGTTTTCACTAATTCACAGATTACACGCCTTCGCCCTTCCCCAGATCGACCACACAAAACAACCAGAAACCAGGATGCCTTCTCAGACAACTTGTCTCTCCATTCATCAGGTCCTAAAGATTTATTAGCCGATAATGGAAGGAGATGATGTAAAATATGGTGTAATATTCCAGAGCTGTATGGATTACTAGAAACTTGTAGCTGAGCCATCTCGAGATCCCGTTTCAGTATAACCCCCACAGCATGTGCGTACATCAAAAGAATATCACTCATTAGTTTAAGGACAAAAGTCACTTTGGCCAATCCAGCAGATCTATCAAATTCCAACTCATTTTTTTTGTTATCACCAACCTTGCTTTTTCCCTTTACCTTAGTTATAGGTTCATCAACCTCCATGGGTGATGAACAACTCCCACACTCCTCCTGGCCTTTCGTTGAAGGAAATTTCAGTACAATATCAATGAGTTGGTCAATGACCTGGGTGAGATTGGCAGGAACTTTTTTGTGGACCTTAGAACATTTAGCTGATCCCTCAAGAACCTTACTTTCAGTAGCCCGACCAGTTTCAGTTAAATTTAGACTGTGCTCACTTGATGTTTTTGGCTTTTCCTTTTCCTTTGACAAAACAACAAAGTTCCTACCCCCCGATGACTCTACTTGACAAACAGCAGTTGCAGCTCTCATAAAGATAGCAGGATCTCTGGAGATGACAGGAGCCATAGATGTCAAAAATGTTCTCGGGGACAGACGCCCCGCATGCCTGTTTCCACTCACAGTCTGTCGAATTTCCAATTCCATCGCCGATTGCAGTGTCTGAGGATCTTCAAGCAGATGCCTTATTATGGCAGATGCAACAGTGTCATATCCAGGGAAGAAACAAGCTTTGGGGAGACTGAAAAGTGCTGGCAATGCTCCATTTTCTAGAAACTGCAAAGCCAGTGTGTGAGATTTCGTCAAACGAGCACATAATTGCAGAACGGCTTGCATGATCATGGCAGGGACATGATCCTTTATAAAGTCGCAGCGACTTCCAATAACTTATGACTCTCTTCAATAGTCAAATGACCAGTTGGGTTGCCAAATATCTTCTCCATGGCAGTACCAGATTCTTTGTCACGGACATCAGGAGCTTCTTTATTTTCCGTGATTGGGTTTGTCGTTGGTAATGAAGCCTCCTCTGCAGATGAGTCAGGTAGAGATCTCATTGCAACCCCAGTATTCTCCAAAGAAACTTTGGGCCTGGACTGTAGCATGTTATCCAATATAAGTAGCAACGCGCTAATGCACTTTTGGAACAAAGTCTCATCCCCCCACTCACTTTTAGACTTGAAGTTCATCAGAATATCTATTGCAACAGACACAATACCCTCTTGAGCAGCGACTTCTCGTGCACTTCCATCTTCTAAAAGGAGCAGTGCCATCACACGGGATATGATACAAAGTGCATTTATATCCCTCAACATATGCCCAGAAAGCTTTAACTGCTGGATAAGATATACCACCACCTTTGAACGATCTTCTCCTTTGTTTCGGTTGCAGAGGGTAGAAAACAGATCTGTCAAGGTGAATGCCATAATGTCACCATTTTGAAACAATTTGACTGAAGCAGAAAGAATATCATCTACAGGGGGCGCCTTAGTCTGGCCTCCATCCGTTTCAACATCCATTGACTTGTCAGCAACGTCGATTTTACTGGTTTCAGATGAACTCCCCAGTGACAGAGCAAGTGCTCGTGCCAGTTCATCATCCTCCTGCACAGGATCCTCAGCATGACTGAACAACCACTCCATCGCCATTTCAACACTATTTGTTTCAACCCGTCTTAAGGCTTCCTCCGCTCTTGCCCTTGTAAAACCCATTTCAACAATGGTTGCAATAGTTGCCTCATCAGGCGGAGGAGGCACATATCGCTGGTTCGTGCTCCCAACAGCACCACTTCGGTTCCGTTTCAAATCTCCAGTGCCTGAATACACATGCATAACAAGGGAAACGATAGAAGCGATAAAACCAGGACTGCAATTGGGAAAGAGTTGGTGGTTCCAGATAGGAAGTATGACATCCAGAACTTGAGATTGCAACATCTTCACAAAGACTTCTGGATCCCTTGGTACTGGAAACAGTCCTATAGACAGACCAGTTGTAGCTGGCTGCACAAGTAACTGAGCCTGGGAGGCAGAAGGAGATAACAGAAAAGCAGGGTTAACAAAATACTCCAATTCACGACAGTAGCTTTGAAGCGTATCGAGAAATATTCTGCCAGATTGTTTAGTTTCTTCAACTAGCTTGTCATGATCATCCCCCGATGTTCTCATAGAATATGGAAGTGTCCAGAGCAACTGACTAGTAGCTTCAAAAGTGGTAAGTAGCTCTTTGAATGTTTCATGAACATAAAAGCTGTTCACCATTGCTGCATAACATGTTCGGCGTTTACTGTCAAATGTGACGGCCGCCATATCATCCACAACCTTACCAAGGTACCGACATTTCACTGATGGCCCTTCAGAAGTTGAATGCCCAGAAAAATTAAGAGCCTCATGAAAAACTTTGGCCAATGCAGATCCAAGGGTCTTTGAAGCCGTTCCCAATGCACTTGAGTCACCTCTGCGACGGTTTGATGAGGTGA
Organism: Eucalyptus erythrocorys; assembly: GCA_014182555.1. Classification (NCBI taxonomy): domain Eukaryota; kingdom Viridiplantae; phylum Streptophyta; class Magnoliopsida; order Myrtales; family Myrtaceae; genus Eucalyptus; species Eucalyptus erythrocorys. The sequence continues at coordinate 31,958,079 of CM024602.1, forward strand.
AACCCTTGACAAGTGCTGTAAAAAAGGAACGTATTGTTGATGCCAATTTCCCCAAAATTTCTATCATGAGGACATCTGGACTCTTTTTTTTCAATTCTAAGGAAGATGTATCTGGTGCATTTGAGTAAGCTTCAGAGTCAATGTTCAGAGCCTCCAAGTGCCTCCCTGTCCTTCCTCCACGTAAACGTGTGAAACCATGCCTAGTACGTCGGTGTAAACCTTCACTAGAACGCACAATTGAAAGAAATTCCCTCTCTCCGCCCCACAAAGAATGAGAACTGTTCCTCACTGAAACAGGGTTCATGTATCTCACCACCGGTATATTGGCATCGTCATCACTCTCTCTTCCAACAGCACTGGAAGAACCTGCATCAGAACTCTCAGGTTCTTGCTCAAGATTCCTCTTCTCTTCCCCCTTAGAATCACTAAACAAAGATATTTGCCAGATAATTTCCCTATATGCCCTTCCAATACCCTTCAATATATCAGCATCTGAAGTGCCCAGTTCAGAAAATAAAGTCGTAGTCCCTTTCAACAAGAAATTAGAAAGAGACAGAATACCTTCGAGAATAAAAAGATGTCGCAGAACAGTTGCTTGCCTTGTAGATTCAATTGCTGCAAATGGAGTATCTCCAACCGACATTAAGAGATCAATCACTTCTTTTAGATGGTCCCTGATAAAGGCACATACTGCACGTGCGAGAGAAGCAGAGTGCTGTAATGAAAAGTTTTTGAAAGCAACAGACAAACTATGCCCTAGTGAAGCTGACATCGGCATTAAAGGCAAGGTTAGCAACTTTAAGACAGCTTCAATCCCCTTCTTCTCAACAAACAAACGACATGTTTCAGCATTCTGAAGCACTGTTTCAAGAAGACGAGCCGCATTACTTGCAAAATCTGGTAGAAAGGCCTCAGCGTTCAAACCAGAAGCATCAGGTGATGGCTCTAGGTTATGCTCCAAAACATCCATCTTGGCTGAGTCCCTATCGTCTGGGGAAACAGAACTTCCCCCTTCAGCATCAGTTTCCATGGGAACAGCAGAGGATGAGCACGCAGACTCAATAGTGGAGTTGGATGACTCAACCCCTAAACCAATGTTTGAAATTACATTCAAAATCTCAATGAGCATATCCACACCAGGTCCCCGCAGTGAGGAAGCATGGCGCAGTAGTTCGTCCAGTCCACTAGACAAGTTACCAGGTGTATCGCCAGTAAGCCAGCGCAAGTATCCTCTAGAGGTAAATATTTTCACAAAGCACCTCAATGCATTTCGATCTTTCACAGCCTGGAGACCGTTATTATTAAGGCACAAGGCATCCAGACACTGAGGTATGCAAGATATTGCTTCTGCAGAGCAGATAGCACCATCCAAGATAGCATCCAAGAAAGCAGAAGGAAGACCAGCTGCCTCTAAAATAGAAAAGCATGTAGGATCCTTATGAATCAAATCACTCATGACAGTTGCTGCAAGTGAGAAAACACCACCACCAAAATCTTTTGCCCTTTGGAAAATTACACACAGGCAATGAGGTAACAACCTCTCGGTGGAGCCATTAATACTTGTAGTATTTCCAGGAGCATAAGTTCCAAGGGATATTGCACGCAACAAAGCTTTCATTACTAGTCGCCGGTGGTGCGAAACTAATGATTCAGAATACAGAGGCTGTATGTTATCCAAGTCACTGGAAGCAGCAGACACTACATCTGCACTGACACTGCACTCAGCCTTTTCACCTTGTTGCTTAGAACCATTTTCCACATAAGACACTTCCATCTCCAACCGTTTGATGGTATCATCTAGACCTCCCAGCTCCCTGAACAATGCAGCAGCTGGATTACTATAATCCATGAAAGCTTCAAGAATATGCACGGCTGTACAGACCAAGTGCAAGTGCTGTGGATCTGTATCATTGAGAAGGGGAAGCAAAGTAGCTATGAATCCTGCTTCCCGCATGGCTGAACACCCAGTTGATGACGAAACCAGAGTGGTAACAAGAGATAGTAGAGCCTCAGCAAATACAACAGACCACTTCGAGGAGCCGCTTGTAACAGATTCAATAGCCTTCTGCACAAGACTGGAAAGGATGCCTCGGTATCCACCTGATGTAACTGTAGTCAGGACGGTTGTCTGACGAGATCGATCCTGACAAAGAGCAACCAATGAAAGTAGACACAGTATGCGGATTTTTTCAGGAACTGCATCTTCATGGCTCAATAATGATAATAATTCATTGATGAATTCAGGTTCTGTATTGAAGAAAGAAGCTAAATCATCAGCATCACTGCTTGCTTTGACTAGAACTATGAAGGCGTATAGGCGAATGCAGGTGTACTGCTGCCGAGCAGCTAAAGAGCCAAATGCCCTAGCAAACCGCAGTCTTGTTAGCAATGAAAATCTTAAACCACTTGGTACTTTGTACTCCAAAACAAGCTTATTTAAAAGCTCTAGATCAGTTTCTAGACAAGCATTCGCATTAGGCAGATGAATGACCCGTAACCCCTGGATTTGCTGTTGCTCATTTCCTGGATCCGTAGGCAATTCTTCTGCCTCATAAAATTCAAAATGAAGGGTGCAGCCCAACTCATGGGCAATGGTGTCACACCCACTCTCCACAGCACATGCAACAAGTCCAAGACCCTCTTCCTTTCCACCCCAACCTTGTGCAAGAGCATAAAGCTTGGATTTCAAAGATGCATCTCTGATAGAGCCCTTCCCTATAGTCTTTTTTAGGAAGGCAGCCAAAGTTTGCAAGCAAGCCTCAACAACATCCACATCAGTCGAAGCCAGCAAAGATGAGAGATGCTGCTGCATTCACACACCAAAAGCAAGAGTTTCAATAATAAAAAATATAGTAATGGTCATCTTATCCATTTCACTAGGAAAGTAAAGCTGTTCTCACAACTTAGGGGTAACTACCCATCTCAACTAAGGCAACATGTGCTGAAAATGTTAAACTTACAACGGTGCAATCATATGACATGATACCTATATAGATATGTGTGTATATAGGTAGGATTCTGTTTCTCTAAAATTTCTTAAAGCGGTACTCCTTAATCCAACTATGGTGACAATCAGAAGTATGCTGTGACACGACTAAAAAAAGGCAGGTGATATCCCAATGTTTTCAGTTAGGACCAGCCCGAAAAATTTCAGTGTTGCAAGGACAAATTAAGATGCATAGGGGGGAAAAAAGGATACGCACCTCATATGAGCTGTAGAAGTGTTTATTCGTGCAATTTTCCAAGATTATTCGTATGGCACGAAGAATTTGAAGAACTGCAGCCTTTGGGAAAGGAGGATCAGATTCCAAAAAATTATCCTCGAGCTGTAAATCTTTTCTCGGCTTGATGTACTTCTCAAAAAATGAATCAAAATGATTGAAAAGATCAACCCAGTGATGAAAATCTCCCTGCATTGCCCAAAGATGATCCTAAAGTGATGAGTACCATTTGTGAAGCAATGTATATTCAATTAAAAGTAATAAACTCACCTTATCAAACTCCCAGACAAAACATTTAAGGGGTTCTTCTATATTCTCGAGCGGAACAGCAGTAACACTGTCAATGAAGGATCTAATCTTTGGAGGCTGCAGCAAAAAATGGAAAATAAAAAGTGCAACCAACTATGAGAATTCTTGATTCGTATACTTTTCTATGGCCATCTAAATGCAATTTCAACAGAGATAAGAGATTATTGGAATAAATAATATGACAACATTTGCAAATAAATGACAATTTCCTATCCTGCTCTAACCAATTTCTTCTCACTTCTCATTTGATGGTCAAATTGTCTAGTGTCTACCAATAAAATTTGAGAAAATATAAACAAAAAGCATCCATATTGCGAAACCGTGCTCAAATGTCATTGTAAGTTCCATCAGAGAAAGTACCATTAACAAGGCACAAGCAAAGGACACTAAGCAGCATCATTCTAAAATGTCTTAAAGAATAGTCCGCGCAAGAAAGATTCTAATAACTCATTGTTATAATATTCTCTGAGGATAAAAGATCTAGTACTGCAATTCCAGATTCAGAGTCGTATCGTGATCAGAATACGCCATTTGCAAACTCTAAGTGTACATCTGAAAGCTCAAAAATAAGCTTTCAAAAATTTCTGGGCTATTAAAACAGGACCAAGTCAACAAACAAAGCTCCTCATCTGTATTTCAATAATCAAGTTAATCTGAAAAAATTCTTACAAAGGTCATCATCATTCACTCTGTTAACCAGATGCACTGAACCGGATACCATTTTCTTGTTTGAACTTTGTAAGTGTCTTAATCATTGGTCATTACTCAATCTTGATTGGAAAAGGTTGGACTTTAAGATGCAAAATTTTGCCCCTTTCCCTTTTTGCACTAGGTACCAAATTTACCTTGCTACTAGAGTACTTACTTTGAACTGTTTCAGGTTGGTCTGAGTGAATTAACATCACTCCAAGAACAGAGAAAATCTAAAATATACAAGAAACCAACTGAAATCTCACCATTCTACTGCAAAATTAGTGTCCCCAGTTTTGTCTCCAAGGTCCTTGTTTCAAAGGAGAAGAAGCCAAAAAAAAAAAAAAAAAAAAAAAAAGAAAAGAAAAAAAAACATCTTGTCTGACAATCCAGTCAGCCAAATAACCCAAAATGAATTACTGCCAACCCCTAACCATTGTCACAGACTTTATCCAGCTCCATAGAATTAAATCCTTAACACGCTGCATACATGTAAATTTCCAAAATAACATTGCTGTCTATATGCAGGATCCTGAATTAAGTAAAGACTAAGAACAGTATGCTGTAAAAGGATTACCTTTGAACCCAAAACCCAGTCAGTAGACACCATTGAGTGGAATGGGTGGTAAGACGGGAAAAAAAAAATCACGAAGTTCAATATGATCCCTCGCAGGAAGCTAAGTCTTGCCGGTTTCTAATAAGACGCTACCTTGTATATTCCTCAGTTTATGACAAGACATTGCTTCGTATCGGCGAGACTAAGTGAGCGAAAAGACAAAAAAACCATGCAATGATCGATGATGATATAAGCCCTGGTAGCAAGACCTTGCTCCGTACGATCCTCAGTTCACAGAACCTCTTCGCATAGAAGCAAGGCGGTGTTTTTTTTTTTTTTTTTTTTTTGGGGGGGTGGGAAGAGGGATCAACTAACTAAATACACCCAACTCCCCGACAGAACAATCGGACCCAATTGGATTCCTCACCGCCGAGAACCAATTCACGAAACCACACACCACGCAAGCAATCGAGCGCCCAGATAAAAAAAAAAAAAAAAAAAAATTACAAAAAATAAATAGAAAAGAAAGAAAGATCGACACTGACCACTTCCACGGCCCTCCGCTTCATCTTCATGTCGTTACCGCACGCATTGCCTGAGGCCGAGAGCGCTTCCGGGGACCGATCAATCCTCGGCGGCGGCGAGAATTGACCGATCGGGGACCCCGCGGCGGGGCGACGGCGGAGCTGCTGATCACTGCTCCCCCGGCGATCGGACGCTCCGGGGACGCCGGCGATTGAGGGCTGGGCAAAATCCCGAGCGAGCCGGGGGGCGCGCGCGCGAAGGCCCGAGATTTGGGGCTCACTCGCGATGCAGAATTAGGGTTTTACGAACGATCAAAGCGAGAGATTTAGAACGAGAGAGAGAAAGAGAGAGAGAAATATGAGTGGAGAAGAATTCTATTCTTAACTAGGAAGGAGTTGTGGAGTGGTGCTCTTTATTTATACTGGGAGGGGAAGGGAAGGGAAGGGAGGATTTGGGAAAATCAGCACGGAAAAAAAGAAAAGAAAAGGTGTAGAGAATATCATGGAAAATCAGCCAGTAAAATTTTTGCGATGAGGAAAGGAATTAATTGAAAAAAAGAAAAGAAAAAGAAAAGAGAAGGTCGGTTTAAGGGAAAATTCGCTCTTACCAAATGATTTAAGTTTATATTGCTCAGCTTAGCTAATTTACCATAATCGCGCAATTCGTTTTTATGCCGGGCTAATTTGGAATATTAGATGGATCTAGAAGGGTTAATTCAGAGGGTCCGATTGTCGCATGTGTCTTTCCAATCTTGACCTAATTTGCCCGCTTATTTACGAGATGATTGAGACGGTGAGTATTTGATCGTTGCTCTTAGTGGACAGGAGTAATGAATTTTCGATTGTGGGGTTTAAAGTACTACTGAGTAAGACTTAATTTTGTCAAATCTGAAAAATTGGCTTGATTTCCTATATATGTAATTACCATTACAATGTTGAGAGATCTTGTTTTAGCAAGGTTAATAAACTTGAGGTTTCTTTTAAGCTTTATTTATTTTTTAAAAATGAATAATTTAAAAAAAAAACTCCTAACTTACTATTGCTTGAAATAGTAAGTTAGTTGGTAAAAAATATTTTCTTTCATTCATTTTTATAAGTTATGTAAGTAATCATTTTTTTAATGAAACAAAGTAAACCTTAATCACGAACATAATTACCCATCACATTAAGATGAAGAGAGAATATAAAAGATATATATATATATATTGGTGAGGGGGTCAAATAACAAAAAAGAGAAGTTAAAAACTTGCAAGAAAGAATCTGGCTTCCAATCATGAAAGTAGATGTAGATGAGTACCTCCTCATATTTATCCATCAACTTAGTCATCCTCACTTGGTATTGATGGAGTGCGTAATTGGACCTTTTGCCCCATAAATCTTTAGGGTTTCCGATGATTAACAACTATCTACGGGACATGATTCATTAGTTTTATGGAAAAAATATCTAATGACCTTCGACAAATAATTGCGTTTTGATTTGAAAAATTAATCTCTTCTTATTTGAAAATCCAAAAAATTAGACGAAGATAGAATATCTTCAAAATAAAATTTTTGACATATGTATAGTGTATAGTTAAAACTCAAGATATCATCTCTGCATTTCTCATGCAGTAGTCTCTATAATTGCCATGTGGTTAAAAATGTAAAACACGTTACATAACTTAAATACATGGCTCATACCGATAGACTTTACTTTATTTGGTTTGTCCTCTTTCAATTATCATCTTTTATCGATTTTGCACTTTAGAAATTTGGATAGAGATAGAGTATATCTAGATTTTATCTCCTTCTAAGTTTTAACTTGAAAATATTTGGTAAATTAGACAAACCATTCATATGCTCTTAAGCGATGCAACATATTTTAAATATAGTTTCTTTTAATAAAGAAATATCTCTTTAACAAGATAAGAGTAGGATAAGTACTGTTAAGAGTTTTAACAGTAAGATAAGTACTATTAAGAGTTTTACATTAAAAATAAATAGAATGCTCGATATAAGCTTAAATAGAACTAGAACAAACTATAAGCATATATTGATGATGGAAAAAAACTACTGTTCATTCGAACTATAGCTTATTCTATACAAATAAATCGATTTATTGTAAATAAAGAATGATTGGATATTAAATATGGATTTCAACCTCACATACTCTAATTTTGTTATGCAATTAATCCTTTTATTGCAACCTACTTAAAACATAGAGCATTTTTATGTTTTTAGTCCTATATTTTCCTTATGAACGGAATTTAGTTCCTATATATAGACACACACGTGTATTCACCATTGTACTATGAAAAAAATCATTTTTTAAATTAGTTTTACATGATAAGAGAACATAAGATTATGACAGTCTTTTTTGTCTAAATTTTAGGCATCCTTTAAATTACGATTTTCTTTTAGAAAACATAGAATTGTAAAAATATGCATATAGACATGCCTATGCAAGGTAAGAGGTACGTAATGCGTATAAAGTTTAACTCGGAACTAAAAAATTATACGCTCTTGTATTTGTCATATGACAATTAGCTTTGCCTTTGCGCTTAGTCACTCGGCAAGGCACATGGCTTGTATCCAACCAATCAAAATTACTTTAGTGATTTGTAATTTTGAAATGTATATTAGTTATTAGATTTGAATTTAAATTATAAAATGGATGAAAATAAAGTATTTTCGGATTCATTCTTAAATTCATACGACCAATAAAATAGATAAAGTTAAAGAGAATATCTTGACTAAATTCTGATTACACTTCCCAAACATTCATAATTTTGAATTTATCTCGTCCATTTTAAATTTTTAAGAACAATAAAGTTAGTTGAAAAGGAGAAATATGTCTTAGGAAAAATTCTCATGTCTAGACGTATAGTTTTGCTATAAATGCCTTGTTTAGCATTCAATCTAAAATAAATTAAAAAGATTGAAAGAAGCCCAATTTTATTACTTATATAAACTTCACTTTATTTTCACTAGATATAACCATTATAATAAACGAATAACAATGTGCAACTTATTTTTAACGTGCATGTTTACATTTTACTTAGCTTTATCACTTTCTTTCAGATGGACTCATTCGAGAATCTTATAATGGAGCATATATTATTTTGAATATAAGTCATGATCATACAAATATTCTTTTAGTATAAAGTTAGAATCACATGAGAAATATAAATTATTATGTCGATAACACTAGTGTGAATACAATCAATGAAATTAAAAGATATATAATTACCGAATAATGCGAATCAATCATATGTAAATTACTCCTAATTTGAAACGTAGATTATTTCATTACGTGATTTAACTTCCTTTTTTTTCATTTCCTATTTTCATATTCTCGAAATGAAATTGAAATAATGAAAAATAGCATTTATAAAAAAAAAACCCTAATTTAAACAAGAAAAAAGAAGAAGAAGATGGTCCTGAGTTTTGATTCAATCAGCATAATTATCTGACGAATCTTTCATCCGAAGAAACCTTTTTGATACCTTTTTGTATGCTTTGCCTATAAGAACTCTCTTTTTCTGTATGCTTAACTTTATGAAAATGTTAGGTGACATTTGTCATTCGCCTTTCGAAAAGAAAACAGGTGGTTTCTGTAGAAAATGGATTCCTTTCGGGGCAGGCCTGTAGTTGTTTGCAGACGAGTCGTTTTACTTTGAACTGTTTTTTTTTTTTTTTTCCTGATTTCGACATTTGAATTTTTGTTCGGCATCAAACCTAAAAACCTTTAAAACCATACTAAATATACAAGGTGATCGACAGACTTCTCATAATAGGTTTATGACCGATTTCTTAACATATATTTGATTGGCTGAGTAGTTACATTGATTACTTATATTCAGTAATTAGATTAAAAACTCAAAATAAAATATGAGTGTTTGAATGGGTTCAAATCCATCTCTATGGCTCTCTATTATTTTTGGCCTTTACTCAATGTTATGTTCATTTTGCCTATGCTCTTACTTTCACTTGGGTATGAGTTTTCCTAAATTATGTTAAATATAGGAGTATTTTAGTAATATGAGTCAATCGTGTATGTGTTAGGTCAAGTATGAGTTATTAAATTTGTATTACATTAAAATTTTCAAACCCAATCCAAATGTAATTTGCCTTGCTCACTTGACAAATTTAACTATTGGTTGTGAGGTGAGTAAGTTCCGGACAAAAAACCTAAAACCTATTCTATTAATGCCATTTCCCTATTTTGGAGGTGGGGTCAGTTTCCTTTAAATAACCATTATAAATCTAATTGGTTGGTTGTAGGGTCAACTCAAGAAACAGATCTCAAGATAATATAATTATCATCAAGCAATTTGTGGTATAGTGATTTGGTTATAACCATTATCAGGCAATTTGTGGTATAGTGATTTGGTTATGACATTGATGGATTTTCTTGACTTTTCGTGCACGAAAACGGGTTCCATAACTTTTTTGGCGAGGAACTTTCCGGGTTTTGGAATTTCTATGAGCTTTTTCTACGATTTATTTCTTTTCTAAAAGTGTCGGGAAAAAAACGAAAATTTTAAAGTAAATAGAGGCTTTTTTCCCACGGGCTACGAGCCAGAAGGCCGTAAGCCTTCCTTCACTAAACGGGCCGAAAACCAAAAACGACTCGACGTTTCGGATTGAACGACGTCTGCAGCCGCAACTTCATTCGTCGCCGTCGCCGTCGCGCTGGTCGTCGTCATCGTCATCGTCATCATCATCGTCATCTTCTTTCTTCTTCGTTCTTCCTCCTGTAAAACCCTAGAAGAGCGTCCTCGATCATGCTCCGACGATGAACCGCCGGTGCCCCGTCGGGGCGCTCTCCCGTGCCCTATCACGAGCCCTGACGACGACGGCGGCGACGGCTGCGGCGGCGCAGGCGCCGACGCCCTCGACTTTCCCCATCAAGAACGTGACGAGGTCCAACTTCGAGCCGGCGCTCGAGTCCCTGCGGGAGCATGTCAGGGCGGCGGATTACGTGGCGGTCGACCTCGAGATGACCGGGGTCACCAGCGCCCCGTGGCGGGAGTCCTTCGAGTTCGACCGCTACGACGTCAGGTACCTGAAGGTCAAGGATTCGGCCGAGAAGTTCGCCGTCGTCCAGTTCGGCGTGTGTCCCTTCCGCTGGGATCCTCAAGAGCTCTGCTTCGTCGCTCACCCGTGAGTTTCTCTGTTTTCGCATTTTTTTGATTGAAGGGCTGCGACCGTTTTTCGATTGAGCTGATTCGAGTGATTGGATAGTTGAAATTTGTCGCCTCCTTTCGGTAAAATCAGGGCTGGCTTTTGGATTCATTCTTTTTCTCATGCGAAATCTGGCTTTGGTTCTTAATTCCCTCGAGTGACTCAGTGGCAATCTCGCAGGCACAATTTCTATATTTTCCCTCGGCAAGAGTTGTCATTTGATGACCCATCAGCTTATGAATTCCTCTGCCAGACTGCCTCAGTCGACTTCTTGGCAAAATACCAGTTCGATTTCAACATGTGCATTCGGGAAGGTAACGTGTCTTTATTTTCTTCACAGAGGTTTCTCTGAATGCTTTGGAATACATTTGCCTTGATATGATCGTAAGCTCATGTGATGCGGTAGCTCTGAGGAACATAGAGACATATTTTAGGTTTTTAGTAACTAGACCTGCACTTGCAGTCGAGTGTGCGGTGCCTTAATCATGGAAGTTTTTGTTTTTCGGTAAAAAATTATTGAAAGTTTAATGGGTGATTGACTAGTTGGGTATCTTCAAGGAGTTGTGATTGATGAACTGGAAGGAATTTGTGGATTTTGATTCTTGTTTGGGTAGCTATAAATAATTCAAGCAAATCAATTATCTTGCGTCTGACCTCCAATTTATTGTTGAATTTGATAAATAAGGACTTAGGATGTTATTGTATTTTCATTGATAGATTTTGTCATGTTCTTGCCCAATCTAAAGCATTCACACGATATAGACATGTACAGTCTTAAATCTGGAAATTCACAATGTTAAATAATCTCAGGAATATCTTATTTATCCAGAGAACAAGAAAATGAGCTGCTGAGACATCTGGAGGAGTCATCATGTTCCCAGAATAAGCATAAGGAATTCAGAGATGTACCTCTGATCAGCATAGCGGATGTTCTCTTCAGTGAGAGAATAAAGAACCGAATAAAGGAATGGCATGATGAGTTGTTACATGACAGAAATTGTGAACTACAGTTCAATGAGAGCTCAAATGACTCAAAACAGCAACTTCAAACCATCTTCTATAGAACACGACCTGCTCTTGCCCTTAGTGGGTTCACGGCTCATCAGCTTAGGTTGATTCAGCAGGTAATTCCATTCTCTAGTAATGTAATTTCCTTTTTCAGTTTCTTGTTTGGAGATAGTGATTTTGTTTATGTTGTATATGTATATTTGAAAGAAAGAGGTTGATTTCCTTGCTTATTAGTTCCTCTGATCAGTGTTGTGGCAGTCATTTAGAGGCCTTTTTTTTTTTTTTTTTTTGGGGGGGGCTCATGAGCCACCAAATAAGTTAATATAAATTTTCCTTAAAATGAAAATAATATTTTAACTTTTAAGTTTCATGAATTTAGGATCACTTGTCATGCTGATATTATGTATTTGTAATAATTGGAGTGTTTAACATCATATGAAAGTCCAATTTCAAATGTAAAAGTTGAGGGATTATCCAATATCTAAAAGCAGAAGCCACATCAAAAACAATTGCCATATCGATCTTTGGTACCATTGTGAAAGAGCCTCGCCGTTCAATTGTCCGCTTATATCCTTACTGGCTTGCAAGAAGCAGTTTAGGTCACCCTTGGCTCTTTTGTCTCACTGATGTTCTTGGAAGGAGAAAAGAGATTAGGAAGGATGGTGGGACTTTTGCAAAAAGTGTGCAATGAAGTCATGGTGATTTGGCATGGCAAAAAACATAGAAAATTATCTCCAAGTGCAAGAATGTGCATGCAAGATTTACACTTTTCACATTTTTTTTTTGTTGAGAGGTGGACTGGAGGTATAGTTGTTTAGACTGTCATCTTCCTTAATTACGCTTGATATACTTCATATCGATGAGCTTAGCTCTAATTGCTGATAAAGGTTGAAACTTGCAGGTTACGAGAAATCACTTTGAAGATATTGTATATGTTTGCATGAATGTTCAAAATGCTCGTGACCAACCATTGCTTGTGTATACGGACGGCAACACTGACAAGGACCTTCTAATGGTAAGACAAATGCAAATGGCAAGATTGTGAGGAGAGTATTTTTCTTAAATCTTTAATGAGTAATTTTATTTCACTGAAGTGGGTAAAGAGGCACTTGTTCAATGTCCATATCTGTCAGTACAATTTCCTTCATTTCTCTGATACCTTTGCATTTTTATTTCCAACTGTCAAGCTGAATTGAAATCTTATCCGATGGCTGGATTGAACTGATCAATGACAATAATAGCCAGACCATGAACTTTGAAGCTCCTGTTGCTTCGCATTTTGTGCTGGATGTCCTGTAAAGGGCAAAGCAGTATTTTAGATATGAGTTGCTAATTTTGTGCTTAGAGAGGAGATGAATACATAATAGCATCCCAAGTAATTTAGATGTGTTTTGCTCGCCGCAATAACCTACAGATATCTTTTTGTAGAAAGAGGTGGAGGATGAGAGTCGCAGAGGAGAAGAGTTAAAGATTCGCTCGGCCGTTGGATTTCGTCATGTTATAGACCTTTTATCTTCTGAGAAGAAATTGATTGTTGGTCATAATTGCTTTCTTGGTATGATAATTGCTGAGAGCTTAGCTTTTCGTTGATTAGTTAAATTAAATATCATCTGAAGCTTCTAGTTTCTATAATGCAGATGTTGCCCATATATATAGGAAGTTCTTTGGTCAGCTTCCCTTCACGGCCGAAGAGTTTGTCTCTTCTGCTAACAAGCATCTCCCATATATTGTTGACACCAAAGTTCTTTTGAATTCAAGCGACATACTTAAGTACTGGATGCGGAAGTCCAAAACATCTCTGTCCTCGTCATTTGTCAGATTGTGCCCTCAAATTGCTCTAGGTTACACGAGTACGGATTTGGCTTCAAAAACTTGCGTGAAAGTTGAGGTTCAAGTAGATGATTCAAGGTTGAATTCCCTGATCTCTTCATTCATGACTCGCACTTTCTTTTCACTGTTTATTGTTTGTTTGGTTTTGGTCATTCCCCAACAGATGTCAGTAAATATGTTACTTGATGGGCATCTAATTAGATGAATGTTGTGCATACTTACAGATAAATACATCTTTATATTGATGATATAACATTTTAGTCGGACCTGATGTGTCAGTATTGATCCAGAAGAGATAATTCAGACACACTTACAATTCAGCTTCAATCCTCCTCAAAGATGGAGAAGAAAAACAAGAAAGAGGGGTGGTGGGAGAGAGTGAAAAAGCACTAATTAATGTGTATTTATACTACAAGTTCGGCAAGTGCTGGGTCATAAATGTCCCCTGGTTTGTGCTCTTCCTACAAGAGCAAGGCCTGGAGATGTTTATAAGAGTTAGACCAAATTTTTGAATTTAGTTCTTTCATTTAGCCAGTGTAATCTATATGATCATGGGATTGTTTCTCTATTGCATGTATGCTGATTCACTAAATTCAGCATATCTAGTGTTTTTCCCTTCATATCCGGTTCTTTATGCTTTTGTTTTGCACATGTCCATCAGGTGTCAGGTCAAACCACATAGTTATGAGGATGATACGGTAGAGCCTTGTTGGGTGTCATTAGTTTTATGAGGATGATGCGATAGAGCATTGTTTCTCTATTGCGTATATGCTGATTTACTTAATTCAGTGTTTCTAGCTTTTACCCCCTTCATATCTGATTCTTTGTGCTTTTATTTTAAACATGTCCATTAGGTGTCAGGTCAAATCACAGTTACAAGGATGATACGATAGAGCATTATTGGGTGTCATTAGTTTTTTGTTGAGCTGCGATTAGTTACATTAAGCTGATATTAGAAATGGATGTAGTGGTGATATTCTGCTTAGCTCAGATCCACAATTATGCGTATGGCTTTTGACTGCATATGGTTTTTACTGTCAATGCGTGCATTAATTCCATTTTTCCCAGCTAATTCTTTCTTAGATTATTCCTTTGATCTAGCGGATTTGTTTAACATAATTCTTTTATTAATTATCACAGGGCCTCCAGCTGGAATGCCGGGGCTAAGCATGAGGCAGGGTATGATGCTTTCATGACTGGTTGTGTCTTTGCACAGGCATGCTCTCATCTCGGCATTAAGTTCCATCCTCGTTCTTCTTCTGAAATTTTGGCGCGTGATGAAATTCTTGAGAAGTATGTCAATTATCTGTATCTCAGTTGGAACAACCGAGACGTTATTGACTTTAGCACCGGCAGTGTGACTGGGAATTCTGTTGGATCAACTTACTGGAAGAACCAATACTCGAAGATTTTGTTTGAGAACATTATATTGATTTGGGGATTCCCACCCAAACTCAAGGCAAGGGAGATAAAGGAGTGCATCTGCAAAGTTTTTGGCCCAACCTCAGTTACTTCTGTCTACTCTTTGGATAAAACTACAGTCTTCGTTCAATTCAAGAAGGCAGAGCTGGTTTCTGATTTTCTGGTTATGAAAGAAACTCTAGAGAGAAATGATGATCCAATCTCCATTCTGAATCCTTTATGGAGAGTGTTGGAGGGAGGAAACACTTGTGCGGCTGATTATGAGACCTACAAAGAAATTTGCAGCTCCCCCGCATCTGAAGTATACTTTTCAGATCAGGCGCGGGCAGCTGGGGTTAAATGGAAGACCAAATTGCTCAAATCTGAAGTGCCAGGGGAGGAGGGGATACGAAAACCAGGTGATGCGAATTTGAGCCTAGAAAATGCAGGGGATTCTGTTTTGGATAAAACCAACTTGAAAAGCAAAAAGAGCGGATTAGACGATACGAACCGTCGGAGTTTGTCATGTGGGGCAATCCTTGATTCTCTTTGCGCCCACGAAGTCGAGCGGGTTAGGACTTACTAATTCCTGATCAAGTAGAGAGTTGTGAAAACTCGAAGTCTCAATTCATTACCGCTTCAACTCGAAATTTTGCCTATCCGTACTAATAATCTTGTTGTAACACAGATCCGAGCCCCTCCATACATGGTCGAGGGCGTTAGTTATTCTGTTTTGATCATTATTGTTGTGCTGCGATCACCTTTGAGAATGTAGGGAAGAAAACTCCTCACTTCTTAGTTATGCCTCTTAAACTCAGAATGCCGCCCAGGCTCAGTGAGTCCTGTAATTCCATTTCCCAATATCACATCTTCAAGTGGAACGTCAGCTAAAAATTGGGTAGAAAAACCGCGTGGAGAGGGCGAAATCTTTTGTCGACCTAAAGCAAAGTCGTATGCTATGGCAAGATATTCTTAGAGAAATTCCTAGGCCGTCATGTGTCGTTGTAGGCAGAAATTACGATGGATTCGACCGGATCTGAGACGCATGCAATGTATCTGAAGAAATTCCCATTTCTTAATAGTCGTGTTCCATAATCAAATCCCAGGGAAGTCCATGGATTCCATCCTCTAAATTTGAAGGAGGGGACCATCTGCTTCTGATGACGATGTACTTCCCCAAAACGAAAGAGAGCAGCAGCAGAATCGCAACCATAAGAACTTAAGAACTTCGGCATTAGGAGCAGCCAACGACCGAGAGAGTGACCTCAGCTTTGACCGCTCCAGATCGTCCCCCTTATCTTCGCTCCCTGCGTCCCACGTGTCACGATGGACGGCGGAGGGGGGCGAGGAGGTCCTTGTCACGCGTGGGGGCAAATGGCTGACGACACACATCATCATCAGGTGTTCCGTCAGGGGGCCCACCGGCAGTAGCCGGTCCCACACCCCCAACCCCAACCTCCGACCCCACACGCACGTCATCCCACCTTGCACGTATCTGGTTCCGCCATTTATGACCCTGCCTAGCCCGAGCGCAGGTCGTCGTCGCTCGGCCATGCACGTTCCTGTGCGGGGCCATAAACGGAAAACCCAGTAATCGAGACAGCGAAACGGTTCGGCCATGTTTGGCAGACTCTCTCTCTCTCTCTCTCTCTCTCGCAGCCGGTCGCCCGTCCCCCACCGTCCACCGGCAGTGGCAGGTGGGCGGGCGTCTTATTTAAGAAGGCGGATGTCCTGCGTACTGTTCCATCAGGCGCTTGGCGAGTCTCCATCTCAGCGGGAAGTTGAATTGTCCTCGCATGCCGTTTCTTCGATCCGCCCTCGTTTTCTTTTTCTTTCTTCGAGTCGGTTCCTACCCTTTTGAGAAATTCGCCTCGAAATGGAGAAAAGAGTTTGCTTTTTCGCCTTCTCTTTCTTTCTCTCTCTCTCTGCTTCAAGCCCAGTGAAAAGGTCCTCGAGTTCTGCAAGAGTTCTGAGGATGAGAGGTTTGGGAAGTTACCAAAGCGCGGGCAAGCATGGCACGTACGATCTCTTTCTCTTCTGAAGGAGCGAAAAGGAGCTGGTCTGCCTTTCTTCGCGGGCTCGGTCTTTGCATGGTATGTCTGCAACAGTATGCATGCTTTTTGTGTGCTCCTCCTATGTATGCGAGCCAATTCGAGTTTGGCCTGGCCCTTGCTTTGATGACATCCGTTTTGTTGTGACTAAATACTGCGGGCTCGCGCATGCATGGGTCGATCTAGTTTTCTTTTTCTTATTTACATGTCTGCCGGCGAAAAGGGAGGATCTTTTGGAAGTTGAATCGTGACATTCTTCAACTTTGTAGATGCTTAGCATCGTCTTTTATATTGCACTCTTCCTCTTTTCTTCTCACTGATCATATAGGGATGGCTATTTTAGAGCCGTATAGGGAAGAAGATTTATAGTCTTTATCCGTTGCTTGATCCTGCGTGCTTTTGCATCTAACATGTGCTAATGGGTGTTTGCTGCCCTTGAAATGCAGATCCGCCAATGGGTTGGACTTAGAAGGTGAAAGGGTGTTGTGCAAGCGTTGACAGAAGAGAGAGAGCACAACCCTCCATTGGCTAAAAGGTCTTAGCTCTTGCCAGGAGTGTGCTCTTTCTTCTTCTGTCACCGTCACCATCACCATCTCCATCTCCATCGCAACCGTCATGATCGTCACGATATGTAAAATCTGGTGATGTAGGAAACTTCTGGAAAAGTCTCGTGGATTTAAAGTAAACGACCTTTCCCAACCATCCATAGCTACTTGACTCTAAGGTTGCTTTTCAGCCCGAAAGAAGAAAATCAAGAAAAAAGAAAGAAGCTTGGTGATTCTTACTTTCTAGTACATTCCTTATTCTCTGGGTCAATGGCTTAAGTTGGAGGTGCAAAAAGGAGGAATTTTTTCAGGAGATGTGCCTTTAACTCATCAATCTTGTTTATATGCTTGCTCATGATGATTCAATTCTGATCCAATGCTCTAGCAGCACGTACGACAATATGTTCTGAGGGTTATAGTAGGTATGATAGCATCTCAATTACTTCGTACATGTTCTCTGACGTTCTTGAGTTTGCAGATGAGTCCGAACACTGGTGTGCTCTTGCCCTTAACACAGATGCATTCCTGGACAGGTACAGCTGGAATCCCGATTTTGGTTAAAGATGTCACCATCCTTCATTATGTCTTACGTAGGTGGAGGAGGTGCAATGCGAGGGCGCAGATAATTCAGAAGAACAGAAAAAAGAGTGGAAACTCAACAGGTCCAAGTGAAGCTACGCTTCAGTGTTTTTTTTTTTTTTTTGGTAGAAAAACGCTTCAGTGTTTTTGTAACTGATGCGCAGGAAGATTGTATAAGATGAAGGAGATATCCCAGACCTCCAGCTTCAGTGAGGATAGGGTCAAAGACAATTCATTAATTGCATTCTTCTCATTGCAGGGAATAAGGACAAGGTGCCCCACCACCTGTCAGTCCCTTGCAAAACTTTAGACATTGAAACGGACGGTTGCGCTAACTTTTCGCAAAATCAGTCTTCATACTTCTTCCTGTATATAATTGCGAACCAAGAAGCATCATTTGATGAACACTTCTGAAGATGAGGGTTGACGGGTTTAGAATTCCGGGACTTTTTTGGGGTATCACTTTCGTATTGAGGATAAAATGCGATTCACTTTTTCGTCAAGTTTGGTGAAAGAAAAATAATCTGGATGATACACCAAATTATATCCAACCCCATCTGCTCGAGTATGATGGACTGTTTACTTTTAATGTGTTGTTAATTACCACGAGTCCTCGACCGTTCTTTTTGAAAGACACAAGATGAAGATGGGCGTTCGAGCTGAGTTGTAGCCAAAGGTGCTGAAATATGATCAGTGGGTCATATGAAGCAATTGACATACTCCATTAAGTGAAGGGAATATTACCTAATTCCATTTGTAGAATCTACTTTCCTGTTCTGGTATTGTAGCATTCTTAAGACAAAGGTTAATCAAAATTGGGCAAGATCTACAATGATTCATTATCTTCTAATGTTGTGATTACTGTGTAAGTGCCATCATATTGTGTTATGTAGATTTTCCTGGAACTCAATATCGCTATTCATGGCCACATGGCAAGGGCAACCTCAAACTTGCCAATTCCAGAATGGGTCTTCTTGGCGTGTCTGCAAGGAATCTGACAGGACTCAAATGTTTCGAGTGCCAAATTGCTCGCCTTGGATTCAAAGAGCCGATATACCTCCATACAGCCCAAGGTAGTATCAGTGCTAAATCAACCTTTGGTTCGCTAGCTAACTAGTGAAACATGGTACCTGTTACGTCACAATTTGCGATCTCACAGCTGACAAACATACGTTTTCTAATGGAGATCTCGTAATTAGGTGGCAATTGCAAGGAGAAGAGAGAAACTTAAATTTTCTATTAGTGATGTAGGGGTGCTGCAAATCACTATATAGTTCAACAGAGCATTTTCTCAGGATGTTGAACTCGAAACGTCCCTAATATCTTGGGATTGACATCAACAACACTATTATACAAGCAAAAATGTAAAGAATGAGACAATCAAACTGCTTTTGCACGGGAGAGAGAGTGTGAGATTAACACGTCAATCGACTCTAATTTGGCACAATGCGGGGTAGGACAACTTGATATCCTCGCTGTCCGAGACAAGGTCCTCGAGGCTTAGCGGTAAGCTGCCGGAGAAGGAGAGGCTCGGTTTCATCCTCGGCACAAGAACCGGTTCCGCCTCACTGATGAGGATCTGAAGGACCCTCCTCATAGAAGGCCTCTCAGCACTGTCGGGGTTTGCGCAGCTCAACCCTAGGAGCAGCAGCTTCCTCATTTCTTCCTCCTTAAAGGTCCCGCTCAACCTTTTGTCAGCTGCTTCAATGATCTTCCCTTGAGAGTGCAGTCCCCAGACCCAATCCACCAAATTCACCATTTTCTGATCAGCGGGGTCATTCTCGATCGGCCTCCTCCCGCAAGCCACTTCAAGTATGACCACTCCATAGCTGAAGACATCTGTTTTCTCAGTTGCTTTTCCATACTGAAGATACTCGGGCGCTAAGTAACCCATTGTTCCCGCTGTCAAAGTGGAAACAGGGCTCTTATCGTGATCCATCAGCCTTGCCAGCCCAAAATCGCCAAGCCTTGCATTGAAATTCCCATCGAGCATTATGTTGCTGGTCTTGATGTCCCTATGAATCACTTGCTGCTCACATTCCTGATGGAGATAAGTAAGAACAGAGGCCAATCCAACTGCAATGTTGAGCCTATGGGGCCATTTTAACAAGGACCCTTGTTCAACTTCCTGGTATAGCAGCTTGTCGAGGCTCCCGTTGGGCATGAAATCGTAAACTAGCAGCAATTCACCCTTTTCGACACACCAACCTTGGAGCTGCACCAAATTCTTGTGCCTCAGCCGAGCAATGATAGACAACTCGGCTAAAAATTCGGTTTTTCCCTCGTGGGAATGCTTTGATCTCTTCACAGCAGCAATAGTACCAGACGAAATAAAGAAGGCCTTATACACGGTTCCGAAAGCTCCGTGGCCTAGGATCCTGCTGGCATGAAACCCTTTGGTAGCCACCTTCAGTTCCTTATAACTGAACTCTCTAGGACCAGCAAAAACCTCTGCTTTGAAACTCTTTTCTATCTTAACGTCCCTCCATTTCTTTACAGTAATATAGCCGAACACCGCAAGCGCCACGCAGAAGAAGGCCGGGCCGGCAATCCCAAGGCCTAACCCGAGCCTCTTGTGATGCTTACTTTCTGATTCAGGCACAGAAATCGGCGGCTTATTCGTCACGGAGCTATCCGACACGTTATGAGGATGTGAATTCGGCCTCGCAGGCAAGAAGCCAAAGGTCTGGAAGCTCCAGCTCTGAATCAAATGGAGCTCGGTGCTTCCCTCCGTCGATGCAGAGAAGCCCGCGTATCGCATTTCTTTAAGGTACTCAGAGAGATCGATATCCACCGTCAACAGAGGATCTTGCGGCTTGACGCTGTTGTAACTCAAGAAGACCATCAGCTTCTTCTGGTCATTCTTGTAATCAATCCAGGCAGTTATCAGCTTCCCACTTTTGAGATCAATCCCCTGCGCCATCGGGTCCTCGGTCTTGACAGAGACCAAGCTATCGATGTCCAGCCCGACGTGGTTCTCGCTCGGGTCGTCGAAATGCGAGTCGACCCTCGTGTCGAACTCCACGGCGACGAACGCGTTCTTGGTCAACTGGGAAGAGTTCACGAGGCCCAAGTACCCGCCGGGGCTGCCCAGGGTCTCGTTCCCGGGCGAGAGGAAGAACGTCAGGCCGTCCCCGAACGAGGCCGGGTTGACGTTGTCGATCAAGAAGGCGAAGCTGGTCGAGAAAGACGCGGTGGTGTTGGATTCCCGGTCGAAGAACTCGATGGGGCGGGCGTAGATCACGGAGCCGGAGCAGGAGGAGGGCACGTCGGCGTCGCGGGTGAGGCCCACCACGCCGCTCCGGAGGTAGGAGTCGCCGAGGAGGGTGAGGTTCTGGAGGGACGGGGAGGCGAAGGAGGAGAAGCGGAAGCTCGTGTTTGCGGAGGACGCAAGGTCGGCACAAGAGAGCAAGGCGTAGAGGGTGAGAAGGTGGAGAATTCTTGGAGCCATTTGGTCATGTGATCCGGCGGGAGGAGGATTGATGAGGGACCGGAAAAGGGTGTGTCATCAAACAAGACGGCGACGGCGACGGCGACGGCGACGGCGACGAAGGCGAAGATGATGATGATGATGATTGATGCGTGAAGGAGAGGAACAGGGGTTTTGAACGGTTGGAATGGGCGCGTCTTTGGCTTAAAAGATAAAGAGGGGAAAGGAGTAGAATAAAGAAAACCAGAGAAGCAAGTGGGCTTTCTTTCTTTTTTTTCTTCTTCTTTTAACGGCTACCGAGGAATACGACTCCAGCTCCGCCAAACGGCGTCGTGCCGAAGGGAAACTTTTTGCCGTCGAGATTTTAAAATGCTTTGACCCGTCCAATGTGCAAGATGATACTTTTGATTGTGGAACAATTATAACACGGTTTGGACGGACGTTGAATGGTGACATTTATGAGGATACTTGTCAAGTACTCGAATGAAAAGAATTTACAGTTTTTTTTCGTGTAATAATATGCTTAGGAAAAACTGACATATATTTCTTTCGTCAAGTATGCCCAATAAACATTTTAAAAGAGATGTTAAAGCTTAAAACACATTGTACATGCATTGCGCATTTTTATAAAAGACTTTAAACGCACAAATCTATTTCCTTTTATATGAAATTTTGGATTAACTTTTGTATCGTATTAGGATCCATGTGTTTACAATGAATTGAGGGTTAATGCCACAGAACTCAAAATCAATAATACCACATTTTTCCCTAATTAATTTTTATATCACGAAAATCCTAAACTGATATTCATTAACCACATTTGTCCAAAATTCATTTTCGTGTTACAAAACTTTTGACAACACGAAACACGAAAAGTAATTTGAAGGCAAACATCTCGTAAGTTTCTCAGTTCGTGACTTTTACCGGTAATGGTAATTAATCAATGAATATAATCATTATTTCCAAAGCAAGTGGTTTGCTTTTCACGTGGAGATGCACCCTCCAATGATAAACTGCTCAGAATGATGACGAAGTGTGGGTCTTTCATTATAATAACAACAATCATTTTTTATTTTTTATTTTCTTTTGGGGGAGAATCTAATGAAAAGGATTTCCATCACGCTCGCGTACCCCACCACCTGAATAGGCGGTCGGACGGATGAGGACTCTCAACGGCACTATACGAATAGGAAGAGTGTATGGGAGCGTCGTCATCTGACCACCGACTTCCGGGAGCGACGGAGGTGGTGGGTGGAGGTGGTGGTGGTGGTGGATCCCACGTCAGGTGACCGATTCAGCCCCACGTGATTGATTGCCCTACGGTCCATAGAGCCGTTGTAAGCCTAGACCGATTCACATTAACTATAAAAAAATGAAAAAGGAATTCCTGAACTGAAACTTTGACCGGGTGTCAGAATCATTTTAGACCCCAGAAATTTCAGAAAAGGTAAAGAGATTTTACTCGAATATGGTGAAGCAGTTATTGTACTAAAGTAGGCCATGGATGACATTTTATGTACATACATACTTGCCGAACTGTCAAAAGCTACTCCCTCACCTACTCCTGAGAAATCTAGAGTCCCCGTCTGGGAATCTTGCGAGAGTAATTATTCCCACGACCATTTCTTCTGCACAAAAGCAACACAAAATGGCCATCAGCACACTATTTGGAATCCAAGGGACTTGTTTACTCTACATCACGTCATCGGGCATCACGGTGCTCATGCTGCATAGAGAGACATTCCTAGAAAGGTCTAATTCGCGTGGCGAGAAAGTAATTAAAGAGAGCATTACCGACGGTAATAAGACAGCCATTCGATTTTCCGAATTCACTATGTAAAGATAGTCATGGCGCGCACAAAATCTCAGCAGCTGAAGGAAGGACCGAAGGGTCGGCCGACTCTCGAGGAGGGAAGGCAGTCGAATCGTTGAGTTCAGCAACTAGTTCATACGAGAAGAGATTGGAAACTTAAGATCGACATGAAAGAATGGGTAACTACTAAAGATGACCTGCTAGTTGAGATAATGTTACCCTTTGTCTCGCGACGAAAATGTACAAAGTGCGACTAGATGCCATTGCAGAGTCATCTGGCAAGTCGCATGCTCCCTAATTTAGCTGAAACTTCCCGAGGCATGACAACTGCATGGTTATTCAAAGTTAGTCGGTGAAGTACCAGTTACCGTTTGATAGATTAGAGTCAGTAGTCCAACTAACCTTCAGATATACTACAAAAACTATCTGGAGGGAAAATTACGTCTGGATCCACCATTTGCTGTAATGAAAGTGCCTGCGCCATGCGACTTTTACTGCAAAAGAGCAGCATAAGTATAGAGATAATTTCCAGCTTGAAGAAAGACATAAAAGCTATTTACGCCTACGAGTGGCCTCTACCCATCCCTTGATTTCAGATGATATATGGGTAAGAGGTGACAACAGGGATCGAGAAGAAAAATCGTTCAGCACCTAATTCCATGCCTCCTGCTTTTTGTGCTCTCAAAAGAGTATTCAATTAGTACAACATAATGAGTCAACTAACCTCGCCCATGAAGGTACAAATTTGTCATTGGGTGTATCGTCTTCATCTTCGTCTTCATCTTCGTCATCCGAACATTTGTAGGGAGAAATCTCATATGATTGTTCTTGATTGCCATTGCTGATGCTGTCCTCAATATCTGTTGCTTTTTGCAAAATGCTTATTGCCTGGATGATAGGCAACTCTTAGCATGAAAGCGTACAGGCAACTGGCAAGCAAGTTCCTTCAGCAGATCTAACAAACCTTCATCTCTCGAGAAGTTGCTTATACAACTGAGTACAAGCTGTTTACTGAAAAATGCTTTGGGCACAAGCTATTGAAAATGAAGAAAAGAAAACTTATAACACTTGCAGCTGGCATTACTGACAATTTCAGTAAAACAGCAATACAACAAGGCAAGGATGAAGGTCACTTGGTCATGGAATAGCCACTTAGTTTGTTGGACAAAATCATTGCCAACTCCAGTTTCTGAAGTTTAGCTATTCCAATACCATGGTAGAAAGCATAATTAAACAGATTAAGGTGACAATAAGAATATTATCAATTATAGTCATTCTATACATCATAAGAGACAACTGCCCATACAGGAATTCAGATGATGCGGAAGTTAAAGCTACTCCCTCAATTTCTGCCGTCATACAAGTAAAAATTTTCCTTTCCAGTCTATCAAAAAGGACTGCAAAGCTGCATTGAGTGCTGGATTTTTTTATTACTTGCATATTAAATATTGCAGGTATAAGGAGTAGAGGTGATATTTTTCATACAGTTGTTCTGATGCACATAAAAATCACACAGGGCAAGCAAAGTACCACATATTTCCAAATTATATCCACGTTCAAGTCCCCCCCTCTCTTGGCTCTTCGTTTCAACTTATTTTCCCCTTTCCATTTAAACAATGCATTGATGACTGAACTTGGCTTATTTATTCAAAGATGAATCAGAAATTGTACCTTATTTGTTCCATCTGCACAAATTCTTTCAGTCGTGCAGGGTTTAGAGCCTAAGCCCTGGTCAGGTTCAGCTTCACTCTCCATTATCTTCTCTGGAAAAGCACCTCTTTTTTCTGTCTCTAATGTTTCATTCTTTCTGAGTTTATTTCCCGATTCTCCCCTTTCCTGAAACATTTTATCCCCAAACACAAATGAGGTCAATGCTACCATGAGGAATAACAAAAAGAAAAAAAAAATAGAAAAAGCAAGATAGCACTCGATGGATCATACTGCAGCATGATATTTTTGTCCTTGCTGCTCCTTTTTGGTAGGCATGTCTTCTTGGTTCTCTTGATTCCTCCGAGCACCTTCAACACGTTTTCTTTTTCTTTCCTTCTCCCTCCTCTCTTCTTCTTCTCTCTGCCTTTTCTTCATGGCAATATCAGCCAACTTTTTCTTCTGCTCTTCTTCTTTCCTTTTCCTTTGAAGCTCCAATTGTCTCGTGTTTTCCTTCTCAAGTCTTGCCCGTTCAAGTTTCAATGCCTCCTTCTTCAATTTACGTTCAATCTCTTTCTTTTCAGCTTGACGCTTTGCAGCTTCAGCAGCCTCAAGAGCTCTTACTTTAACGTCCCTCTTCCCTATTAAAGATAAGAAGTCTTAAACTAAATGACTGGCAACCAAATTCAGTATAGTCTTGTCTTGTGTACATAAACATAATAAAGCCACAAGAAACTGATTGCTTATTCTAATGAAAGCCCTCAATCATCCAAAGTTTCTTCATGAAACAAACAGCAATCAGTTAAAAAAAAAAGGAACAAAATCCATTTTCCTCCTCGTTAGAAAGTCCAACCCAAAAGCTTAAGTTAATAGGTGGAGGAGACCACATGAATACAAAAAATAAACCACATGAATATAAAAAGTATTTAAGATCCATTGTCAATCAATGTGAATAATACTTCAACAGCCTGTCTCACATGCAAGTCGGATTACAAATTGCAAGTGGAATTTTTAACACACCTTCGTGTTAGGGGTCACCTGACACTGATACCATGTTAGAAAGTCCAATCTAAAAGCTTAAGATTACAGGAAGAGGAAGACTACATGAATATAAAGAGCACTTACGACCTGTTGTCAATCAATGTGGAATAATACTTCAACAATCCCACTATCAGTGAAACTGATTTCAAACATCAAATTTAGTTAATCTAATTTGAACTGGAAAAATTCAGAGGACAAGATGTAAATTTACTGACAATTTGAGTCCAGCAACGGTATGTGAGAGAACTCTAGCACCATTAAAACAGCATCGCAAATTTCCAAGAAGGAATCCAGGAAAAACAATAGACACTTTTGAACTGGAAAATGGCAGTATGACATAATTTACCAAAGCAGTCTTATCTCATATGTCTCAGTAGGAACTCGAGAACTGAACTTGTAGCCAAAGATGTGGTCGGTACCTGTGAAAGGTGCAACTGTTTGTTTTTGTTGAACTAGTGGTAAGAATGAGGTCATATGAGACACAATGTTGTCACATTTAGAGTCCATTTCTGAGATGCCAGGGCGACCTTTCCTGAGGCTGCTTTTCGGCTTACTGAACCTATTATTAGGCACTTCCATAGGTCTCTTCACTCCGCTCAGCCCTTTTGGCATGGTTGTGCTGTCCTTTGCCCTATGCCTCTTGCTGCTTTCCTGCTTCCCAGGCTTCTGTTTAGCCTTTCTATGAGTTCCAGCGAAACTAATTTCTGTTCTGATGGAATCTATACTACATCTTGTCATCTCATTTTCTGTATCGGAAACTGAAGCAGGGCAATTAGGATCTTCTGTAATATCAGCGAGTGGTTTTCTATTTGCCGCACTTGTTCTAACATCTAAATCAATGCCCTCTTTTGATGTATCAGCTGCCTCATCGACATTCTCATTTTCTTCACTAATGCAGGGAAGCTCAGGATTTAAGCTTCTTTTCTCCTTTGAACTTCCAGACTTGGAGGCAATTATATCCCACAACTTCCCGACGGGAGATGTGTAGGTTTTCTTCTGATATCCAGCAGATTCAGCATATGAAAGAGGAAGGCAATCAGAGTGGGACCTTCCATAAGGAGCCTGCTCTACTTCCGTATTCGAGAAGCTGTTAACCCCATTCCACTCATTCATATAGAAAGCGCTCCCCACGTCCATATATTCAAGAAGGCCGTTTGGAACTGACTTGTATAAGTTCGGTGCCTTATGCAGCTTGTATGCAGTGGAGAAATGTGACAACGGTGTATGCACAGAAGCAGATTTGGAAAGCAGCCGTTGCGCGCTGGCATGTTCAGTAATACAATCTTGAACATCCAGCTTCTCAAAAATAAATCCATCATCAGAGATTGGCTTTTCATCATCAGTTGGCATGATGAATCCCTCAAAAACAGGCATTATTTGATCCTTTCCGACTTGCTCCATGGATTGGCAACCGGGTGAGTGGTGAGGGAACTCATATTTCCTTTGGTTATGGGCTTCTCTATTCTGTTCAGGTCTTTCAGAACAAGCTAAATGTTCTTCATCCGTCTGATTGAAAATATCCTTAGTCTGGCATTGACCTTCCTTATTGATGGTGCCTTCAATTTTTGCTACAAATGCAATGTCAGATGGACCAGAAATATTTGAGTGAGGTTGTCCTTGGTTTTCACGCACCAAATGGGAACCTGTGTTTTCATGTTGCCCTTCCAAGGTAACAACCTGTGAGACAAAATGACCAAAAAATTTACAGCACCATTTTGCATCATATGCGCATAGAGCAGCAAATGCAGTGATAGATCTGCTCCGTAGTACATGCATTTAGTGTGGATGCAAATTGTGAACTAAATTATTGATGCAGAGACTGCGCTGCAAAGCAGGTTTAAGTGTTTTATATATTAAGAAATCGCTGATATGAGGTGAATGAAGTATTTTTCTTGTGCTGGCATCAGTTAACTAACTCCAATTATTCCGGTATTCTCCAATACTAATTATCCAACTTAGACTGGAACTTTAGATCTGCAATCCCCAAAAACTACCCGATGTTTTTAAGGAAAACCTCTTGTAACACGACAACTTTAGTCCTGAGCTTTCTCTGGAGCTATCCTAACTCGACAGTTTCACTCTCAGAAATTGTGGTATGAAGGTTGAAACGCTAATAGTACAACACAATATGGAGCTGTCTACTGGAAATACTTATTGGTCCCCTTATAAGGATAACAGAAGGAACTATTAACTCTAGGACCTTGTCCTCTTTTGAAACTGATTTATCATCACTAATAGCACACCACGTGAAAATGATGATTTAAGAAGGCCAGCCATTTTGATCATGAAGATAGTCAATAGATGATTCTAATCAACCTTTCCCACAACCTTTTAAAAGCAGCATTTTTCTACAAGGTACATGTACTAATATATGTTCACCAATCTTCTCCAAATAGTATAGGACAAAAATAAAAAGTTTCCAACTGGAAATGGAGAATTGAGTACCTCTGGAATTTGCTGCATCTGCAGAGTTTCAAATGCTTCTGTCACACCATGCTTGGCATTATGCTGCATCAGATTATTTAGGCTGCTATCAACTTCAGAGAGTTTCTTAGAACTGATATGAGTCTTTTCATCATCCTCTGCCTCTATCGCCTTTCTTTTTCCACAATTTCCATAAGTACAGTGCAATGGATCCTTCTGCAAGCTCAATGAAGCAGGTGAAAGCTCAGTTGATTTATGAAACTGAGGTGATGAATTTGCAAAGCCATTGCCTTCAGACTGTACCAGTAAGCTCTTCACACTTTGATGGTTGGAAGATTTGAAACAAGCTACATTCTCCAAAAGTGGAACAAAATGAGGAGTGCCAGTAGTCGCAGAACTAATTAGTTCCGTTGGGATTACTTGACCACCATAAGAATCGGGGTCTAGTCTATGATGACCAAGGTCCACTTCAGTTGATTCTGCTGCATCAAACTCTCTAGTATCCTTCCCATAGGAAGTATTCATTACCCTGTTTGATTTCAGACCGGATAATGAAGAATACTGTCCATCATTTAGTGCACGTGGAGAACTTTTACAGGCAGCAGACAAATCAATTGAATGATCAATGAAAGACATCCTGCTTTTGGATATCTTCCCTTGTAGGGGAAAATTAGGAATGGCATCTTTGTCATTTCCACATGTTTCACTCACCACTGTCTCATCATCCTGTCTAAGGGATGTGCTTGTCTGACCTATGTCAACAGGGTTTCCCGATAAATGTCCAGCAGATCCAAGTTCTTCAGAGCTCTTTTCCTGCTCGCACGAGGTGACCAGCCCTTTACATAGCCCTGTGTCCTCGACACTTTCTTCTAACACAGCTCCAGGAACATTATTCAGGCAGCTCCCTTTCTCCCCGAGATCATCAAAGTCAAGTTGCTTGGGCTTTAAAAGAATGTTAGAATCAAAGCAAAGGCTTGAGGCTAATGCTTCTGGCACGTTTTCCAAATCGGCAGGATCATTGTTAGATGGAATGCCAAAAGAAGATCCTTCAGGCGGCTTTTCAAACACAGTTGAAGGTTGAGCAGCATTTCTAGTACATCTTTCTGGATCAACATTATCGCTCAAGTTGGAAAGCACTTTTGATGTAGTACCGTGTGCTTTTGGCAGGTTATGTGTACTGCCTATGATAAGCTGGTCAGAATGAGTATAACCCAACTGGTTGACAGAACGACCTGAAACCAAGAAGTCTTCAGTTTCTAATGCAATGCCATTACCACAATCATCATCTTGAGGAGATTGCGCTGGTTTTCCTGAAGAGCCAGCCATCTTCACATCACCTGGATCAGAAGATATCTCCAATCCTGGAAGTTCCTCACAATTAGGTTGACGGGAAGAACATCTCAACTGTGTGATTTCACCAGAACCAACAGTAGTTTGATGTCCATTGATTTGGCAATCTCTGATTTCCAGTCCATGCATGCTGCCACTTCCATTCAACTCCATAGAGTTGTCAGCCTGTGTCATTGGTTGCATTAGCTTATCCATGCTACTGTTCTTTCCAACAGGGAATGGACTATTGGACTTCAAAGCCTCATTCATTTGACAATTCTCAATTGACTTATGAGGTCTTGTTATTCCCCTACACTGACTGTTGCTTTCCTTTTCCTTTCCCAAAGAATCTCCTCTATCCTCTTCACTCTGCCTTTGAACTTCAAGATCGACACTGCAAGGAGCATCCATTTCCAATAATCCATTTGAATGGCTTCCAGATATCAAGGATCTCTTGGCTTCACTGCTGCTGGTTTTGCTGCTCTTTTCCTTGCTCTCGAAGTTGACCATCTGTGTTTCTTCTGTTGAATGGATATGAGAACTGGTCCGAGAAGGCTTGACCAGCTCTGCAGAAGATACATTCTCAGACAGTGGAGGAGCAACCCCAGAGGCAGCAGATCTGGTAGGGTCAACGATAGGATCTTTTATAGGCAAACGACTTCCAGATGCCTTTGCACTGTTCCGGAGCTCAAGAGCCTTTTGCCTTGCCTTGGATCTCTGGACCCTTGCCAGTGACTGATCTAGATCATGATAATCTTCTGAGATTATCACGTCCATTTGATGTTGAGGGGACTTAATGTTCGGATCCGCCTCCAAAGCACCATTTAGGACAAAAGTAGTGTCATCTTTAGGAATTTCATGTAATGAAGATGACTTACTGCTTGCTTCACCTATTTCTTGCAAAGTGGAAAAATCTGCGCATGAATCAGCTGGAAACCCTCTCGAGTCAGCTGCAAGCACGGGTTTATCATAAACAGGACGGTGACCAATGGAACAAGGAACTGAAAATTGTGGCTGCGGTTGCAAAAGTTCTGTAATGAGCTCTTCTCTCTGAAATTCTGCAATGACACGACAGTAAATGTAAATTCAAGCAAACGCATTGTACAATGAACGACTGAGTGCCGTATCTGAAGCGATAGCACATCGTTACATGTAAATTAAATCCATCAGCATTGACCATCGCCCAATTACACAAAGACAACCGATTACAGAACAAAAGCATCACAATAGTGCAGCAACATTAGAGTATAAAGTAATCATAGAAGCATCAATATTCAGGGGGAATAACTTCGAAACAATCCAGTTCACTAATTGACTTCAGCAATCGCCGCTCGAGCTTGGCTCGTCGTTCGTGCATTGTTCCAAAGCAATCGGCAAGCAACGCATTTCCATACTAACAAAACCACATCGGCATTCGAAGTCGAAACCCGAGGAATTGCAAAACTCCGTTTTTCCGCACGCCGCCGCCCAGATTACGAGCATTTCACGCCCTCCAAACAGTAGGGCGCGAGCGAATCCGCCGCCGGCTCAGCAAACTCGCGACGGAATCGCCGACGGCGGCTAACCGAGCGAGACGGCATCGCAAAAAAAAAGAAAAGAAAAGAAAAGAAAAAAGACACTGCGCGCCTGCGCGCCTCTCTCCGAGTACCTGCGGGGAGCGAGGACGGGTGCTGCGAGGGGAGGAGCCAGGGAGGAGGGGCGAGGCCGTCGATGAGGAGGGTGGAGGCGAGGTGGTGGTCGAAGAGGCGGGTCTGGTGCTTCACCTGGTCGACGATCCAGTCCTTCCGCTCGAAGATCTGCGCGAACAGCCTCTCCATCGCCGACATCCTTCTCGCGTCACGATTCCGCCATGGGACTGGAGAACCGACGGCGGCGAGTTCGGAGAGGGGAGAGAGAGAGAGGGAGGGAGGTGCGGGCGATGCAGGTGGTCGTGGCCTTCGGTGGGGATTTCCCGAGCGGACGACGCAGGACGGGTTCTCCAAGCGGGTGTCGATGGGCGCGAGCGCTAATTTGAATTTTTTCGGGGGAGGACCGTACGACCCGGGATTCACAACCGGTCCGGTTCGGGTCGGGTCGGGGTTATGCTAATGGGCCCATACGGTCCAGTTTGATCGTCAGTTTGCCTTGGGCTTTTTGGTCTCAAAGCCCATTGAAAATTTTCACCGGGCGCTCTTATTTGCGCCCGCCGTTTTTTTTTTTTAAATTTCTTTTTATTTGAGGCACCTGATCGAACTTTGGCCAAAGATTTAGTAGGATTTGATCGAACAAAATGAAAAAGTTTAGCTTTACCAAAAAAAAAAAAAAAGTTTAGGACTTAATTGCATTTCACGATAATAAGAAAAAGGATTGATAGAAAATCCAAGTGCATTGGTGTGTTATGAAACAGAATTTCCAAGATTATAAAATATTATACAGTCGATATTCGACTTTTGCACTAAAATAAGCTCGGATATTTTGTTACTTGCTCTTCCATGAAATAAGATTTCCTGTAGTGAACATACAATAACTAGTCATGAACCTCCTATGCAAGGTGAATTAGCCTAATCAATGTCAGCATGTCCATCTACCTAAATGTGATATCTATTCTGCTACAACAATCCTCTACCAGATGCATTAATTATTTAAATACGTAGGTCTTATGAGATTTCACTCGAACTGATATTTCAAAAGAGAATTTGATGTCCCTGACCCCCTACCTAAGAAGCAAGACATACTTCAAAATAAGAACCGATGCATCTTAACGTGCTGTGGTAAGAGTGCTTAATAATCGACTCACGACACTAACAATAAAAGATAAGTCTAGTTCAGTAATTGTGAGATAGTTCAGCTTATGAGCTAGTCTCCCATATCTCTAGAGGTCGGAAAAAAAAAAAAAAAAAAAAAGCTTCCTCTCACCTAGTAATAACCTGACATAATGAATCCATTGTTGTAGCAATAGGTCTTGTATTAAGGTTTTATTTACTTTGAGGAAAATAAATAATTTGGTATTCTTTTCTTAGAAACGATCACTTTTATTACTTGACATAATTAGTCCGTTAAAAATGTTTAATAGTTAAGCATTTTTGTGTATGATGATTTTTTTTTTCATTTATTCCTTTTTGTAAGCGATACTATGATTATTTAAGAAAAAATCATTTATTTTTCATCAAGGAAACGCACCCTAAGTAATACTTCCTTGTAAGATATCCAACACTTACTTCCTGTTGGACATAAAAGTACCATGCTCAGAATGAAGGACCTCAATTCCAATAAAGTACTTCAAAAGCCTCAAAACTTCAGTGCTACTGCTAAACCGCGAATGGAGATGAGGCTTTAGTTGAGTAATGCTAACTATATCATCTCCCCCCAAATGGTACCGGTGGAATGCAGAATGATCTGAACGACAACGTTTGAGATCAAATCCGAAACTGCAGGGTTGAATCGATTGAACATACAAGTTTACACACCTTACTGGATCACTCCTCCTAAGCAACGAATCTAGGTGGTCGTTCTATATAAATTTCTCCTTCCAAATCAATATGTAAGACGACATTTTTGATATCGAGTCCCCATATTTTCAATTTGATGAATCAAGTCCTTCTACTCGTGCAAATTTTCTAATTGAGTCTCTCTGGTACCCAATCCAGCATTAAAAAGTTCGTGCAGGTGGAAGGACTCGATTAGATAAATTAAAGATACAAAGACTTGATTTGAAGAAAGCATCAAAGGAATAGAAGGTAGAAATTTCCCATTTCGCAATTGCAATCGTAATGTTACTGACTATGATTAGAGCACAGACAACCTTCGAGCTTGTAGCCTTTGACGACATCAAACATTTTTGGATTGAACGAAGCTCCTTCAAATCAATAGCTGATACAAAGACCACAGATAAAGAGATTCCTTTTTTTTTTTTTTTTTTTTTTTTTTTTTTTTTTTCTTTTTTTTTTTTTTTTGGGGAAAGAAACTTCTCCGTAGAGAAGGATTTAGGGACTAACTCTTGATCAATTTGTTAAAAACTTAAAGTATCCAATATCACCTGTGGAGGCTTTTTATAAACATTTGATTTGCTCCAGTTTAATGCGCATATGCGGCTCCCCCCGGGCTTACACATGCCACAAGTGTTAAAAAGTATTCTGCATTGATTGTAAGACGAGTTTCGAAGGGACTTAATTCCCTAAAAACCCAACTTTAGTTCAATCCTAATTTTGTCCCAGATTTTTGCTCTTACAAAAATCTCAAATTTTTTTTTTTTAACCTGAAATTTGCACACGAGTCCAAAAATCATCCATTGCTTTTGCAATTAGAAATTCATTATCGAAACACGTGTTCACAACACTCTCACATACCTATCAAACAACGACTTCTTGATATTGATAATCTTGAAGAAACCAGTGGTGATTTTTGGACATGTCACAGATTTGGGAGTAGAGTGAAATCAAACAAAAGAATTTGGAGTATAATTAAGATTGAAGCTAAAGTTAAAGATTTTTTTTATTTGAAATTTTGAAAATTTTGAAACGGTGCTCAACTTTGAGTGTGAGGGGGGCTTGCTATTGTTGATGACAAGCTTTAGAGGTGCTTGGCAACGCGAGTGTCTAATTTTCGTATTTGGATGACTTGAACTTCACCATTGGATAGCGTTGCCAACCTCTAAAGCTTGTCATCAACAACAACAAGCCCCCCTCATAGTCAAAGTGGCGTTGCCAAACACCTCTAAAGCTTGTCATCAACAACAGCAAGCCCCCCTCACAGTCAAAGTTCAGCATCGACACGACGATGGTTGTCTTTCATGACAGGACGAGTATCGATGTAAATAATTTTTATAATATTTAGTAATTCTTTTTTGACCTTTTACTTTTCCTTACTTCACTCTATCGGGCCACGGCCTTAGTCTGAGTGGTATTATACGAGCCAATATTGACCGGAAGGACTACATTAATAAATAGTTAAAAAACTTAAAAATAAATTAGTCAATATTTAAAATTTACAATCTTATTGATATTTATACAATAAATTTAGGATCTTTTTGGTAATATTCCGCTCTATATCTGGAAAAAACCTGGCTCCGGATGTACCTCCGATCTATTTTTCCAAGACCATCTCATCGCAAACTGCTTCGGCAACGCACACGAACTCCATTTCCGCGCGACAATTAACGAAACTTTAAAGGCGACATGCATGCCACCACCTTCTTACCGCTTTGAAATATCATTATATGAACACCATATGCCGTAACCCGTCGAAATTGAGGTCCGAATTCAGTAGCTCGAAATGTCCTCCCTACCAATTCAGCGAGGAGAGCGTGTTTATGTCCACTCGATCTGATGGATCCATACTTCGTTAAAACCAGCACATAGTCATGTCATTCACGCAGCACATGCATTTGCTAGTCTTTCTTGCGCTTGTCATCAATAATCCCGTCTCTCATTTGTCCACGCGAAGCTGGATTAGATCGACAGAAACTCCATAACATCATGGATGATCCAGCAAAATAAGGAATAATTACCTAACTGCATATTCAAAAACACCATCACAATGATCCGGAACGTTATCAGTTTACCAGTTGAACCATGTATGACGCTTAACAGAGCGAATCGGAAGTCCTCCTTCGCTATATAGGATTGGTGTAAATCAGTTGTAAGCCAGAAAGTTAATTTGGCCATGCCCAAAAGGACCATTTACAGAGCAAGCAAGGCTGAGTGCAGTATCTAACAAAATCCACTCAGTCCTACCACAGAGACTTACATGGTCAGTTCCAAAGAAAGCGGTATCTACAAATCCCACGAGACAGTTTCTATCTGTTCCCCCAAAAAATGGCTAATATTAGTTCGATCCTTTCGTCTTAGATCGCTTCTGGGAGGATCCATTGCTTCTCGTGCTTCTTTTACGCCTCTTGATGTTGTCCCTGTTGCTTATCGCCTCAATTTCAAACACCTTGGAGGCTTTATTGTGCATGATGATGTTGGTGACGACGGCAAACGTGGAGGTCTCCCCATTGGGGGCCGACTTGATTTTCTTTTCGATGATGGCATTCTGACCACAGCACAGGCCTTGAATTGCTGTAACTCTGAGCTTCTGAAGTACTGCGTCCTTATCGGGAGTAGAACAATCAGTTGAAACCTGCGAGTGATAAGTTGTTACTACAGCACCGTTAACAAGAGAGTGAGGACAGGCATCATATTTTCTGTGTGACTGAAACATTATGTTCTTAGGTTGCCGATCCTGATAAGATGGTGCACTACTAGACAAAGAACTTGCAAGAAAAGAGCTCACTGTTTCTTTTTCCACTTTGATACGAGCAAGGGAGACACTTCCTTTTTTCTTCTTTTTGGCCAACAAGCGAGCAAGATTTCATTGGAATTGGAATTTTAAATCGAGCAATTCAAGAAGGAAAACTCATAGGATTGCAACACGAGGATGTTGTTGGCTTCTAACGTGTGACCAAATAGAATCACTTTGGAACCTGATCGACGACCTAAGGTAAAAAAAGATGGCAGCCTACTTCAAAGACATTTCAAGCCTCACGGAAGGGGTTGCATGCCCATAAATATATCAGAACTTATTTTCACAGGCACAACCTTTAAATTGACAATGATGACAGGTATAGCTGATAAAGAAATGTCAGCGAAGCTGCTCAAGATTCCTACCTTAGGATCAAAAGGGATATTAATCTGGCTGCACAGACAGCCGCAGCCATCAGAGAGATTAATTTTCAAGACCATCTCAAATACTTTCGTCCTCTCTGTTCTCCTGCACATATATGTAAAGAACAACATCAAGGGAATCAAAGAACAAGAAGCTATGTCAAGACATCTTGCATTCTCGTGATTAAAGAGAAATTTCCTCACTTAGCACTACTTGGACCTGTCGCCATGGAAATATTGTGATTTCAGGTAAAGTATCTCAAGGAACTCATGACTTGTTCATGCTCTATCACAATGCTTATTATATCTCAGGAACACCAATCACAGTGATCACATGAAATTTTCATATTCTATTATAATTCAGGTAATATTTTCCAAATCAAGAGCAAATCTCTTCGCTTGTTTGATGAGTTTGGCAATCGCCACTCTGATTTAAAATGTACATAAGCATTAGAAGAGGATAATTATATGAACTCAGGCTAACAGAGTGAACCATGTATCTGGATTGTCTATTGGTCAGAAAAAGAACAACTCAGGTCCCTCTTTCATGAATACTTAACTCACATCACTGTTGCATTGTTGCCTCTCAAAGAAAAGCAACCTTGAAGCCTTTCTTTTCTTAACTCAAATTTTTGCACTTACAAAGGCTACCACCCCCCCCAAAAAAAAAAAAAAAAAAAAAAAAAAAAAAAAAATAAAAATAAAAGAGTGACCAAGCAATTGACATAGTGCTCTAACAGAGTAGAGTAAGTACAAGATCTCTTTTAATTTGCAAATGAAAATGGCCCTCTACCATGTTAGCCATCACCATGAAACGTCATCAATGAAGGTTCTTTCGTTTTTCATGGGAGGCAGAAAAAAGTCATTAATATTTCCATAAACTTACCTTTTCAGTTGAAATGGTTGCTCATGAAGAACAGCTGCTTTGTATTTTCCCTCATCCAAAAATGTAATCTGGAATGTTAAAAGAACATCCATCAGTCAAGCTGTAATGAGCCTTCAGAAGGGCATGCAAACAGTCCAATTTCACAGTGTCCCAACTTGATAGAAAACCCACTCCAGCTACTCAGCTTCAATAACTAATTAAGAGTATTGTAGACATCAATAATTTGAGAACAAAGCAAAAGAAATTGTGATGGTTGAAAATATCATCGATATAAACCCCCCCACAGAAAGAAGCAAGTGGAAGCAGTGCAGTCACCATCTCAAGCTAAGTAATTGCAGGCATAGAAGATTTTTGCGATTCAACTCCACATTTGCTTATTTCAACTACAATAGATCATAGACATAGAAGATCTTTTCTAAATAATAATAAATAAATAAAAATCAACACAAGCAAGTATAAATAAATGGGTAGTCTGAGAACCAATTTTTCAAAGTGTACAGTTTTCTCTGACTTCACCAGAAATCAGAAGATACTTGTAGAGGTAAATGTTTAACTCAAATTTTTTTAATGAAATTTCACCTCAACTGATTTGATGAATGGCAATGGAGCTTTCTGCCCATGAACGCTAGACAATCTGAGCATCCAGTTGACATATTTTTCATCTGTTATGCAACCAACAAATCAACATTACAGAATAATAGACCCTTTAATAATGTCACCATATGAAGACGTATATAATGTAACAACAATCCATCAAATTCATCACAAAGCTATGCTAAGCTCAGCTGAGGGTGACTAGTGTATGAAATTCCAGACCTAGCTAAGTTAAGAGGGAAAATGATGCAACAAATACATATACAGATAGAAGAAAAGAAGTTCTATCTCGCTGTTAAAAGAAAACATATCCCACACTTGAATTTAGTAGTACTGCCAACCTAAGAGCAAATAATGAGCCATAAAGGAAGCGTATAATACCACTCATCACTGTCACTAGGATTCATAAAATGAATAGCTACCTGCACTTAAAGCTTTAGTTAAAATAATCTGGACGTAGTCAATCCTCACGAATGGAGGAATCTGCATATTCAGCAAGTTCATGGCACCTGCAATAACCTGTGCTCTTTCAAATTAAAAGAAAATTATGGTGTAGATAGCAAGTCAAGCCACTCTGAGGCCTAAAAGATGCAACAAAGTTTCAGATGCTTGGTATCATGTAACCATGAAGCACACAAAACTCATAAGCACTTTTTCTCCCAATGCAGTAGGAAGTACAAGACACATACACCAGGACGTGTCACATTAGGCTCGCAATGTTGAGAGAAAATGAACTTAATGTGGGTAGAATAACAGAATATCTAGATGACAGCTCCAACAAATCATCCAGATTGGATTAGCACAGGTGATGGCTGCACAAGGATAGAAGATGATCACACAAAGATCTCTGTGAACCCAAGAGCGAAAATTTAGTACCTTATCTACAAATCCGCGGATCACCAAATTTGCTTTCTTGTCCTTTGGAGTTTTCTGCCAATGTGTTTAATACAGAAATAAGCTCACTAAAGAGTTGATATATGGAAAATTGCTAGAACTTTATCAACTAACGGTATGTTTGATTTTGTCCATCTTCTTTATGTGTAATTTTATATCTCGATGGAACGCTTCTATAAGTCAGCAAGGTCAGAGTCTAATAATATAGAGCCAAGATCTCATGATATATAGAAAATGGCCTTTGTTGTGCCCAGCAACACAAACAAGTTAACATGCAGAATTCAGTAGATTAGTCAAGATGTAGTTACAACCCATAGATCAATTTCCATGAGAAAGGAATAGAGACGAACATTTCTTTCGTTGATTCACTCTTCTCACATGCCAACCCATAAGATTTACAGATATGGCAATGCCAACGTTCTCCTTCAATGACATCAAAACTTGTGGCTATGCTCAGTCTAGTCCTGATTCATCTGCTTCTTACAGTTGGGAGGGAAAAAGCACAATCATTTGGTAAAAGCATTGTCATCAAGAAATGATCTGAAGTCCTTGCCTATGTTACAATATTGACCAGACTATTAATGATTTTATTTGAATCCTGACAATTTAATCCCTGCCACATATAGGATGAGAAACTAGATATACAAGTAGGCATCCTGCTTCGTTGGCAATTAGATTAACACTCTGGACCTATTCACCAGCTTCTGGCATCTATAAGTATAAAAAATCATTTATACTTTCTAACATCTTTTGCATGTCATCTAGCTCTTTATCTTGTCTTTGATTGGAAAGAAGAAGCACCTGAAGATTTACAATCACAATCTTCCCTCCACCACGTAGACATTTCAAAGGCAAGTTACAAGCAGGAGTGATCTGCAGACTGCATAGGTCATAGAGCAACCATACTTGAGACAAGTTAAGAGGAAAACTAACAAAACAAAGACACACCAATGAAGTAGATTTTAAATGGAAAGAAAAAATATTGGATAAAATATACTTCTGATTGAAGACAACCCATGAGTTGATGATGCAAACAACCAACAACAACTGAACCTTCCCCCACAAATAAGATCAAATACATGAATACATATTTTTTCTAATGAATGTGCTGTCTCCTGATGTCAACTATATACTACCTACTAAGCTGATAGATCATGGTCATGCTATAGACGAAAGACCAGCATACAATTATAACTACAAATCTCATCAATCTGCCATGATTGAAAGAGATAAATTCCTAATTAAATTTAACAAGTAACCAAAACTAGATAAACAGTTCCCATGACCAGGCAACCTCAATATTACCTTGTTCCTAAGCACAAAACAACATCAGCCAGTCGACAATGCTTCTCTGCACAGCTCATCTCCTTTGAGGGCAAAGCATCCTAATACAGAAACTGGGTTTCAGCACCATAAGTATAATAAGAAAAAATACAGGTGTCAAAACTCCCTGTTTCCTTTTGGCTACTCTAAACCACATCAAGAGAACTGATAAGTAAGATCAAATATTTATCATGCGTGGTGGCATGAAATGGTTACAACACTTTCCATAGACAACATATTGCTAAAACTACTTATGAAATGAGAAATCCACTTCAAAGGAGGGTAAAGAAAGAAAGAAGAACCAAGTCAATGCCAGCTGTTTGAACTATCCTAATTGTCCCTGTCCAAAGATGAGTATTGGCTATTTTCAACAGTACTAAGCACTATTCTTTAGTATCACTGTCCTTCAACACAAAAACATGCCTTCAGATGGACTCTTAAACAATCAGACCGTGTCTAAATTTGGTTCAACTTCTTTTCAATGAAACTATCAACTTCAACGAGCACTAAGTTCAAAGAACATTAAACAGTGAAAAGGGACACAGGTAAGCAGCTATATTCATTAACTCTGCTGTTCCTGTTATTCTTAATTGAAGAATAATATTCAACTAATAGCTGAAGTAAAATAATGCATGTTAAAAAAGTCATATGGGTACCTCCCAATCAAGGACTGTGTCTCTAAGCTTTGCTCCACAATTTGCATCAGAACAATGACGTGAAGTCTCCTTCAGTCCTATTGACTCCACTTCAAAGTCTCGAAAGTACCTTCATATGTGAACTTATGCTTCTTAATTGACAAGTACGCGCAAAAAAGAACAGATGATACAAAGTTTGCGTCTTCAATGTAATAACTAATGCAGACTGCAAAAAGCCTACGCAGGATGAAAATTTATGTTAAGTGAAAAGTCACTAAATTTGCAGTGGCCATTACTGCTAATTCAACTGATGTAAGCTTCTAAACTTAACTCATGTCAGGAAAATTTAGCCCTCCACAGATGGATTAACCAACTCATGTAACATGCAGTCTTATAGTTTCCATACTTTCCTAATTCTCTGATGCCTTTACTGATAGACTTCAATTTGTTGAGCTACTGCAGAATTTATCATATTGAAAATAAATACTCGTCTCCACTAAGATGTTATTTACAAGCTTTTCACAGCAAACAGAGCCATGACTCGCACATAAAGGTTTCCTTATCTTCATGGCTACATTTTTTCGGGGCAATATCATACTTGATGTGCCGAATAACTACAGTTCCACACTCACAAAAGTAGATATGCTGCAAGTTTTAACAAAAGGCAATGCGCATAGAAACATAGGCAAAACAACTCACTGTGAGGATCCAAAGGAACTGGAAAACAACTACTTGCAATACAACTGTAATATCACTCACTCAGCTCTACAGGAAGGACAAGTCTCCATGAATGAATTTCCATGTAATTCAGCAAGCTTCTCCCTTGGGATTCCAGACCGGAGGTGGAGACCATCAACATTCTAGAATTTGCAATATCCAAGATAAGATTGTATTAGAAATTAAAGCTCAGAATGCCCACAAACTAACAACAGGTATTGATTAATGAGAATTTTCTACTGATTATGAGATGAATCCAGTATTTCTAATAAAACTCCATGACATGAAATGACCATCTTAAGGCACCAGTTATTCTTAAGAACATTGAAAGTAGCTAAGGAAAAGCAAAAACTCAAACTAAACGCGCTCTCATTGCCACAGCTTATTGAAAAGTATACACTAGTGAAAATATGAAAAACCTAGCCTTACCTGACTAATGACAAATTTCAAAATGCCAGCCCTCTCAAGTTCAACCAAAGCCAGGTGTGTCATGCTTGGTACAGCTCGATGAAATGGAAGTGAAGCTTGAGGCAATGGCCTGCCTTCACGCTGCACTCAACAAATGCAGACTTTTCAGCAAAATAACTAAACTGCTAAGTAACTTTTACAAGGAGCATCTTACTACTGATTGCCATATCCGACCATGTGCACAAATATCAGATGCTTGAGATCTGGCAACTTGGATAGTAGGATTAGATAAGATTTGTTGACTATAACTGCTATAATGTTAAGCTTGTTCTTCATAAATGTTTTAAAAGTTCTTGGCGCCATAGGTGGAAGTTGACATTCTTTTCCTAGTTCCTGTCTCTTTCCTCCTTTTTGCTGAAATCCCTAGTTACTGTCTTGCTAAGAGAATGAACTGCCATTTTAAATATCCACTTGGATACTAAGCTTTTAAAAACACCTTCAAAGGTGAGTACCCATAGAAAGCACTCACGACAAAAAAAATGAAGTGCTTTTAGTCCCAAGTAATGCTTCTTCCCTCTTGTCACCATTTTGAGATTCTAATGAAGTGTGCTTCTATCCTCCTTAGAAAGAAGGAAGAATTGAACTGTCACCTTTAAATGCAAAACTTAATTGTTATGACTACTAATTTTCACCTGGAGTGTCCAAATTCCTTTGGGACCTCGAAAATCAGGGATGCCACAAGATGTTGATATTCCTGCACCTGTAAACACCACTAGATGCTTACTCTGCAAGAACAAGAGAATTGAAAAGGATTACTCAACTTGCTAACAAATATGGTTATCACCGTCTTATTGAGTAAAATTGCAGAATTCAAACCTCTTTTATCGTCATTGCAAGTTTTTCAATCTGCCAAAACAAAAACAGCCAAGAATTAGACTAAAGAAGATTCATGAGGATCTAAAGTTGAATTCTGGACGTGCAAAACTCTAAATCAGCAAATTAGTCAGACCTCTGTTCTCTAATGGCAGGAAGTGCAGAAATGGAAAGCACATTTCCAATTGCTAGACTAAGGTGAACTATTATCACAAGCACTAGACATAATGGCATACAAAAAGAACACATGAGCTCATGAATGTTTGACTATTTCATTAATCAAAGTCAGCATAAGGACGTAATATCAACAAGAAATAAAGAGAGTCCTCACTGTTGTCTACTCAAGTTTCTTCACACCCAAAAAGCCTTAAAGATTCTAAAGCAAAAGCATTTTGATAGTGCCGCAGCTCTGACACATAAAGACAAAGGATATGGCAACTGGGGCTCTGTATGCCTTGGCCCGTTTTACTCAGGCGGAGACTCCTGAGTAAGGCGATACTTTTGTGATCTGGAATTGCGAAGCCAATAGTACAGATCATGACGCAATCATCACATACAGAATAAAGTTCCAGTAGCACAACAATTCGCGGTGGTCTAATTGTGGACTTCACCATGTACATTTGCCATCTAAGACCTATACCACCATTCAAAGATAACCAATTCTACGCATGCATAGTCATTAGGTCTGACGAGTCAGGAACAACACTCAATCCTTCCACAAAAACCCTCGCATTGAAACATCAAAGGCGGCGAACCCGAAAGACCACTAAGAAACAGAGAGCAACACCAACCGCATGCGCACATGCCATCGTCGACGGTCGAGCCAATCAAGAACTACATAAAGCA
This sequence comes from Eucalyptus erythrocorys, assembly GCA_014182555.1. Lineage (NCBI taxonomy): Eukaryota > Viridiplantae > Streptophyta > Magnoliopsida > Myrtales > Myrtaceae > Eucalyptus > Eucalyptus erythrocorys. The sequence continues at coordinate 32,001,442 of CM024602.1, forward strand.
GCACATGCGATTGACCAAAAGTTCGCCACATTCATTGCACGAGGAGGATCGTCCGCAACGCGGGCACAGATCGTTTTACATAACGGGGCGAAAAAATACAAACGACCCAGAAGAAGGATTCAGGAGATTATTCATCCAAACGAAAAAGAACAGGAACCCAGAAGAGAAAAAGCAGAGATTTAGAGAAAAAAGACTTCATTTTCTACCTTTTCTTGCAAAACGAGCGGTGAGTCGAAGAACTCCCGCATTCCAACATCGCCGACATCTTCTATGTAGGAGAGCTTCTCGGCGTAGCCCAGAGACATGGTACTCTCTCGCTATCACCAGCAGCACACGGCCGGTGATCTCTCTCTGTTTATGCTCTGCGTATCTGTCTGAGCCTAGGGAAGAGAGAGAGAGAGAGAGAGAGAGAGAGAGAATCGTTGCCGAGGAAGTTGGGAAGGCCTCCTTTATACGCAAGAGAGTTTGTCCAAAGCCCCGTCGCGGTGCTCTCTTTCGTTTGCGGTGTCGAGCTGGACGACGGGGCAGTGCCGATGCGCACTGGCTTGCTCACAATTTCGATGCACGATGTACGATGTACGATACATGCGCCGGGCGTGTCATGATCGTAGGGTCGGAGGGCTCGGACAAAAGCCGGCTCCAAACAAGTTCATGAAATTGTGAATCCGACTCGATCCAACCAACTTAGCCTATGATAAAAAAGAAAGAAAGAGCATTCTTAAATTATATATGCAAAATTAAAGATAAAATAAGAGTATTTCGGTGGGACGGCTCAGTTTAGTACTGCGTTTTCGACCTTAGGCATTATTAAGATAAATGATCTAAAAATAGGGGGTATTTATAGAATGGTAAATAAAACGGTGAAATTCCGTATGAAGTGAGTTAAAACAGGGAGAAGAGACTTGTTATCTTTTTAGGATCTAGCCGTTCAGTCACTTATATCGATTATTGGATCAGACCTATTATATCATATTCTCTCACTTCATTACGCTCCAACAGTTAAAGAGAACGACATAACGATATTCGACATCATAAAGAATCCCAACGAGACAATACCTTAAGAGCATAAATGACAACTTGGATGCGAGATTTAATAAGATGATAATTACCTTATCCGGCAATTAGTGATGTTATTTGGATGAGATACGAGGAGAAGTCTAAATCCAAGCCTAGATAACTAAGCTCAGCGTCAGGGTGTGATGGTTTTGCCCCACCTATTATAGATTAGGACCTAATGAAAAATAGAAGAATGAAAATCGAGTTGATCTGCAACTAAAACGTCCCCTCTATCAATAATTGCCCGTGACCACCGACGCACAAATTTGCCGTCAAATTTGACCTCGAAGGACTCTTACCCTGGCGGATCCAATTTCGTGCGAGAGAGTCGCACTCCACGGTTGATGGGGAGCTTTCACTCCTCTCATGCCCCTCCCTTTTTTTCCCTCCGTACTTAACTTCTTTTCCTTTGGCGTCGTGCGCTTTGGCACGGAACGATCATCGCGAAAAAAGCAACCACCGCCACGGTGGTGCTTCAACAATGGTGACCACTACGGCAGCAGCCAGCGGGGGCTGCCCATAGTATTATTGTTTTTCTTTATCTTATGTTATTTTTCCTGATTTCATTTTTGAGGTTTTTTTCTAATCTTTTTCTAATTTCATCAATTATTTTATCCTACCAAATAAGAGATTCGGTACGAGAAATCTAACGGTGCTTGATATTTTATCCTATCCGACTTGATATCCTAATGACCATATAACAAGTGTACTTGCTCGTTGAGCAAAAATATTTCTTTTGTAACTTATTTCTAGGACTAGTCACTACTCACCAGCAATTGAAAAAAGGAGTATTCATATGGCCTTAGACCAAATGTGAGATAAGTTTGTATAAACTTCACAAGGGCAGTGAAATCAGACTCCTTGTTCTAAGACTAGACATTATAGATGTGCTTGACGTGTCATGCCACCTGCCAATCACAAATTTCATCGTCTAAATAATTTCGCATTGATAACGAAAATAGACATTAATCATGTGAATATGGAGAAAAAAAAATCCAACGAATTGATTATGTATTATTCCCTATATTTTTAAATTGAACGAAAATTTGAAACTCCTTAGGCTTATGTTTTATGTTCCTAGCTATGGAAAAAATCCGCTTTTGTTTACCATTTGAAACCTTATTTTCTTTTTCTTTTTGACTCAGTAAGTATTGTCATCTCAAGTTTTGTCTCCGATCTCATAAAATCATCAAGTTTGACCTATTGTTGATGGTGAGTTGATCAAAGGTTAACCGACGAAATATAAGGCCCAAAACACATTTAAACATAAAAAATGGGCACTACACATCAAAACTAGTCTTTTGACAAAGATGTTGTTATTCAAATCCGATGACGGTTAGCTTTTCACCCCTTGGATTGGCTGCTCCTTTTTCTTAATGTCGAAAGTCCGAGATTTCCTGATTTCAACTGCACATATTGAAAAAAGAGATTCCAAGCATGCCGATGCAATGTCGAATGGATGTCGGACAATGATGTAATCGCTAGTCAAACTTTGTCCAAATTGTCAAATGAAAATTTTCCAGAGATATCTTTGAGTTATGGCAAATAATGATTTTTTGAAATGACAAGTCACTGAAATGAAGCCCAATTTGTAAACCTATTCCTCAAGCTTTGCTATAGCGAGAAATTTTGGTTTTGTGATTTCACCTAATAATACCGGGCTCGTTAACATTGGGGTTCTAATAGTGCAAAAATCATGCGAATCAGACGTTAAACGAAAGAAATGCGAGCCCAAAAAGAGCGAGCCTTGACTCGAGGCACGTGCCTTATGCTAAGGTTGCCTGAATGCCTATACAAACCTCATTTCCCTTCATTTTTGGTCTATTGGTTGATATTTTACATTTGAAATTCTCTCAAATTGGGTTTGATCATTCATTTCTCTTCTTTTAGCTTGTTTTTCTAGTTTGTATTGGTAACGAGACTCTCGCACTTTCTAGGCAAGTCTTGATTCTCTCGTTTTTTCAAATTCATATAAAGATTCATACTAAAATGTTGCAATGTCTATATAGAACAATAAAATCTACAAGGGATAAGTACATTATCAGTGCCATAAGTTGTGTACGGCGCTCATTTTGATGCCAAAAGTTTCCGTCGAATCACTCAAGTGCCAAAAAGTTTGAAAAACGCTCACTTTGGTGCCAATTCTGATATGATTAGCCGGAAATTCAACGTGGCACTTTTTTAATTAATTTTTGAAGCTGATGTGGCTCGCCGGAGAGTACAGTTAGCATCCTAATACCAAAACAACGCCGTTTGGTGTCTCCCCCAATTCAAAACCCTAAATCTCCAGCCAATCGCTATCCTTGACGGCCCCTGTGCTCAGCGGCCGCGGCTTCAATCCCAACCTCAACCCTAACCCCAACGATGGCCACTCAACGGCCGCAACTCCAACCCCAACCCCAACCCTGACGATGGCCACTCGGCGGCCACGGCTCCGACCCCAACCCCAACCTCGACCCTGACGATAGCCACTCGGCGGCCGCGGCCCCGACCCCGACCCCGACCCCGACCCGACAATGGCCACTCGGTGGCCGCGACTCCTACCCCGACCATGACCCCAACCCCAACGACGGCCACTCGGCGGCCAAGTCGAAGGCCGTGATCTAGCCGGTGCTCGAGGAGGCCGCCGACGAGTGCGCCACCATTGATGTCTCCCTCTCTATCTCCGATCTTCCCAACGAGTGCTTGGCCTTCGTTTTCTAGTACTTAGGCTCTGACGACTGGGGTTGGTGCTCCCTCGTGTGCCGTCAAAGGGCGTCCGAACAGCGCCGAGCAACGGCGGTTGAGTGAGTGACGGTGGCCCAGCGACGGCAGAGGCCAAGTGACGACGGCTAAGCGAGCTAAGTTGGAAAAACCCTAATTTGAATTCCCAAATAAATAAATAAAAATCCCCAAATGAGTTAAACGACGTCGTCTTTGTGAGGCCATCCATGTAGGACGGCAAAATGACATTGTTTTCTTAAGGAGGACTGAAAACGAAGTCGTTTAAAGGCCTTGTCGATTTTTTTTTTTTTTTTTTTTTTTTAAAGCCACGTAATCATTTTGGCAAGAATCTTTCGCCGTTGGCACCAAAGTGATCGTTTTTCCTCCGATTTGGCACTTAAGTGATCCGACATAAACTTTTGGTACCAAAGTGAGCGCCGTACATAACTTATGGCACTGATAGTGTACTCCTCTCAATCTACAATGCCTCATTATGTTGCTCATTTGAATAGTTGAAATCGTGCGTTCTTAGGATGCCGTAATGTCAAAAACTCAAAAGCCTTGCGTATTTTGTTATGTTGCATGTCTAAATAGCCTAAAATACATATTCTAAGACACCATGATGAGGAAATAATGTCTCGAGTGATTAAGATACGAGATTGTGTTGCTAAATATCACTATATATTATGCATATTCTTAGGCAATCATAATGATTGTTTATATATAGAATTTAGTTGTTATGATACTAGTTGTGATAGAAATATGAGAGAATGCGATTATTTATATGATTTGTCATGTCAGGCAGCGTGTGAATATATTGTTATGTCATGTAATTCCTTTACTTTATCTTGAGTTTAATTTGAAATATTTTATTGTATCCGATTATTGACATAGTATGTCATTTTATCTTATGTTTTGCATATGAATTGTTATGCCATCAACAATGCTATATCAAGTCAATTCTAATTATGTTTTATATTTGATTTATCATGTTATGTTGAATATTGTCATGTCATTTCATTATCACATATTACATTTGATTTATCATATAATGTGGCGTGTGATCATTGCCATGCCATCTCATCATCATATTATGCATATGATTTTCCATGTGATATCGCTTATATCATGCCATCTCATTGTCACGTCTTGCATTTGACTTGCTATGTTATACTGCATGTGATTATTACAATATCACGTTTTCATGTGGTTATTATCATGTCATATTATCTCACTGTCATGTCTTACATCTAACTTGTCATGCTATGTTGTTATTACTGTTTCATATCATATCACCATTATATTTGATATATGATTTGCTGGTTATGCTACATATAATTATTGCCATGTTATGTTATGGGAAGAAATCTTGGTTTTGTGATTTCACTTAATGATATTAAGCTCAATAACACATGAATTCTAATGGTGCAAAAATCACGCAAATTAGATGTCAAAAGAAAGAAATGCAGGCCCAAAAGAGCAAGCCTTAACTTGAGGCGTGCGTCTCATCCTAAGATTACCCGAATGCCTATGGAAATTTCTCCTTCATTTTTGGTCTATTCCTTGATCTTCTAGACTTAAAATTCTCTTAAGTTGGGTTCAATCATGCATTTCTCTTTTTTTAGCTTGTTTTTTTAGTTTGTACAGGTACCGAGACTCGCACTTTCTAGGTAAGTCTTGACTCCCTTGTTTTTTCAAATTCATATAAAGATTCATACTAGAATATTGTAATATCTATATAGAACAAAAAAAAATCTATAGTGTCTCATCATGTTGCTTGTTTGAATAGTTGAAACTATATGTTCTTAGGATGCCGTGATGTCAAAAACTCAAAAACCTAACTATGTTGTTATGTTGCTTTTTTTTTTTTTTTTTTTTTTTTTTTTTGGTCAGTGTTATGTTGCATGTTTAAATAGCCTAAAATAAACACTCTAAGACACCATAATGAGGAAATAATATCTCTAAGTGATTATGATACATGATTGTGTTGTTGAAATATCACTATATATTATGCACATTGTTAGGCAATCGTAATGATTGTTTAGATATGAAATTTAGTTGATATGATATTAGTTGCGATAAAAATATGAGAGAATACGACTATTTATATGATTTGTCATGTCAGACAACATGTGAATATATCGTTATGTCATTTCATTTCATTAGTTTATCTTGAGTTTAACTTACAATATTTTGCTGTATTTGATTATTAACATGTTATGTCATTTTATCGTTATGTTTTGCATATGAATTGTTATACCATACAGTAATGCCATGTCAAGTCAATTTTAAGGATATGTTTGGTTCAGCATGTTGAAAGCCCATTGGGAAAATGCAAAGCAATTCCTAAATGACTTTAGACAAATGCAAATACCGTTTGGTAAACTATGCTTTGAAAAACAATTTTGAGAGAAATGCTGTTTGGTAGAAAACACATTTGAAAAGCCCTTTGGATGGTTAATATTATTTCTTTTTAATTTTATTTATTTAAAATTGAAATATATATATATATGCAAATTTGTAAATATAAATTTTAACAATAATGCTAAAAAAAAAAATACACACACACACACACACACACACACACACACACACACACATATATATATATTAAAAAGGACCAAATCCTTCATTGAAATTTTTAAATTTTTATATGTTTAAAATTGTAAATTTTTGTATGTTTAAAATTGAAAAAATAATGTATGCGACTTTTTAAATATAAATTCAAAAATAATGCTAAAAATCATATACATAGATATATATATATATATATATATAAAAATTAAAGTTTTCATCGGAATTTTTAATTTTTTTGGGTGAAAATAAGAAATATATTGAGCTTTAAACCAGTACAACGCGATCATGGCACCAAAAACTTACACTCAAATTGCCAAGATATTATGAGTAAAAGGGTACCGAGATGAAAAAGAGAAGCCAACAAAAGAGGCACACCAGCCAAACGGCAACACACAATCAGAAGAGGCTAGCCCAAGGCGTATAATCAAAAGACGACCTAAAGCAAGACCTAATACCAGCAAAAACAGGCAAATGCCTACAAGCAAGGACCCAAGCAACCATGCCACCCTCACTAGCATTACTCAGTTATGGTGATGATGAATAGGTTCAGCATCACCAGAATCAAAGATAATTGGATCTAAGCCCCAACTGCGCTGCAGTCTTCTATTCCTTATAATATCTTTCACGTTCCTAAAGGTGACGGCCTTGTCTTTAACTACTTTAAAGAGGTAGTAGAATTTTTTAATTTTTATTTATTTAAAATTAAAAAAATTGTATGCAACTTTTTATATATAATATTGAAAATAATGCTAAAAAATCAAATACATATATATGATTTTTAAAAAATGACCAAACTTTTCGTCGGAATTTTTTAATTTTTATTTGTTTAAAATTGGAAAAAATAATAATATATGCAACTTTTTAAATATAAATTTTGACAACAATGCTAAAAAATTAGATATATATGCTGAAAAAATCAAATATATAAATATTTTTTAAGATCAAAATATATTTAATTTTTTTAGCATTTAAAAAAATAATAACAAGGGAAAAATCAGAAATTTGAAAAATGAGTGAGGAGTTTTAGCAAAATTGGTCAAATACTAGAAGTTTAAAGTTAGTCCCTACTAGTATTGGGTTTTCAGTCTTCCCAATGCTGGCTTTCACTTGAAAGCTACTTCAAAATGGTTGCTAAACGGTTCAGTATTTCTCTAATGGACTTCGAAGGCTAAAAGCCCCTTAGGAATGTTGAACGAAACGCATAATTATATTTTGTATTTGATTTGTCATGTTATGTTGAATATTATTATGTCATTTCATTATTCTTGTTGCATCTAGTTTATCATGTCATGTGGCATGTGATCATTATCGTACCATCTCATAATCATATTATGCATATGATTTTCCATGTCATGCTACGTAGGATCATTATTATGGCATGACATCTCATTGTCACATTTGCATTTGGCTTGTTATGTTATACTATATGTGATTATTACAAAATTACGTCTTTTTGTGGTTATTATCATATCTTATTATCTCATCGTCATGTCTTATATCTAACTTATCGTGCTGTGCTATTATTACCGTTTCATATCATATCACCATTATATTTAGCATATGATTTGCTATGTTATGTTATATATAATTATTGCCATGTCATGTTATTTCTTCATAATGTTTTGTATCCGATTTATCACGTCTTATTATTGTATGTGATTATTATCGTTCTATATCATGATTGAATTGTGCACTTTATTTGACATTTGCATAAACACTTTCACTCATAAACGCCATTATACATGAAAAAATGATCTCCTTAATTAATAATGTAGTCAAATGAGTATTTTTGGTGACATGTCAAGATTTTAGAACTAAAATGATGTGCATGCTTAGGAAATTTGATGAAGAATGCTTTAGGATTTAACAAAACATACAACTGTGGTGCCTAAATGGTGTTATGAGATGTCAAATTGTGACACTCTAGATTTTTTTATCTTAGAATTATGAATGGGCCAGTGTGGCCATGGAATGTTGGAAGTGAGTTGAGCGACACACCTAGTGGACCGTAAGAGAGACACGAGCATGAGAGCTTAATGGACAATGTGAGGACCACGAGCAAGGGGTTGATGGGCCGTGAGTCGAGTCTGATAAGAAATGGGCTGATTAAAGGGCCCGATGGGCCGAGATTTGGGCCTAATAGGGTCATGATTTGGGGTCGGAGAGTCGGGGATGCATGCATGAGGCTCAGTTTGAATGGAAAAGATTTTTGTTCTCATCATAAAGTTTTGATTGGTCGTGTTTATTTTAATCTAGGAATTTATGCAGGATCACATAATTAATCTTAGTATTTTCTTACAATTCCTCTTAGTTTTCAATCTTAGAATGAATTTCTTTCTTGTAGGGGCCGAATTCTAGAAGAGTAGAGATGGAATAAGTATAAATGTTAAGGGAATAAAGATCGAATACAAGAGAAATCCCCAAATTAGCCCTCAAAACTTTCAGCATTTAACACATATGCATGGAAATTGCATGCAAGAAGCCACTTCTTCTCTTTAGCTTTTCCACTCACCCTCAGTCGCCGTGACATAGTGATTGAAGAAATTAAATCATGAGCTGCCTAGAAACTCATGAAAAATTAGACCAAAATCCCAAGCAAATCTCTTTTCTTCTCTCTCTCTCTCTCTCTCTCTCTCTCTCTCTCACACACATTTCTTCTCCTTTTCTTCTTCCTTTGGTTCGGCCAACATCCTTCCCTTTTTCCCTGCATTTTTTTGTGGTTTTGAGCTCTAGAGGCTTGAGTTTCTAAAGAGCCAGCAAACGGAAGAAAACAAGAATCAACCAAGTAAAGAAATGGAGGGGTGCTAAGCTAGGAATATATGTGGGTTGCTGAGTGAGGTGTGGATTGTGCGAGTTTAGGGGGGAAATTGTCTATTTGATGACTCTATTCTAGGTTTATTTTGCTGGTTATAGAGTCGGATGGGCAATTTATGACTTGCATGTGGGGTTCGCGGTTGGTATAGGGAGTATAGGTATAGGAGAAAAGCTGTAGTTTGTTGTTTGCTTGGTAGGAGATCGAGTGCGTTGTGAAATAGTCTTGCATATTGATCTATGTAAGCCAGTAGTTTGCTCTTAGACTCTAAGGTTTCATTCAAGTTCAAGATGAATTCTTGGTGATCAGTGCTTGCATAGATGCTCCATGTGTGTGTTTTAAGGTTTGAAAAAGGCTTGTAAGAGAACTAGGTAAATAAGAGAGGCTGAGTTTGTAGACACCTTAAGGTTACTAATGGTCTATCCAGAATTAGGGTTTACTGAGTTCATTGATTTGTTTATTTTGTGCCATCAAATGTGTTCGAATTTAGATAAACTTTTCTCCTTGAAAGTTACTCTAAGGATCTTAACCTACGACATAAAATTTTTGTAGAATTTTCAGGAATAAATTGGTTGATGTATGAACACATGATTGTATAGGGTCTCTATTGTTTAGAATCGAATATCTGAGGCTCCAAGATTTTGTGAATTTCCTATTGAAAGTTTTATTGTGAATTTACTCTTGTTTTCTCTATAGAAGTTGTAGTAAATTGTGTACACTTCATCATACATTTTCCTCAATTTTCGTTCTTTAAATTTAGTACAAGTAGTGAGAATGTGTCTTCTTTCTGAGGTGGTAGTTATCCATAGATGAATAAAGGAGGGACATCAGTGCGTTCTTCGACCTTTCTGAAATTTTCATGACATATTTAGATCATGCTCACTTCATAAATGTTGTAGGATATATTCATGTGTATAATATACTAAATTGTGATAATGGTTGATCATTTTGAGTGTTGAAATACTTTTTCTTTAGTGTGTGATAAATCTGGAAAAATTTTACAAGTCTATAGGTTAAGTCAATAACTTGCCGCTCTCTGTATAATAAGAAATATGATCTAGAGTCCTTCACAAAAAATGTTTATCGCCATCTTTTCTATAACGTATTAAAATTTCACAAATTTTCAAAGTGATTTACTATGGTTTTGACCCTGATGTTTCAAACCGCACAATATGTGTCCAATTTCTATTCTAGTTCAATTTTTGTAAATATCAATGGAAAATTTCTTGACATTTTTGGTGACCCTTCAGCAATCATACAGCCTTATATACATTGCCATTTGATATATTTCTTTTTTATAGGCGATGAGGTATCATTGATTTGTGGATAGTCGAGTGTCTTGTGTGATGGATGGAGTACACTTTGAAATCAGATACGTGTCCACTTGAGGATTGGCTTGCGGATTGATTTAGTGTACTAAATTGATAAGCATGCTACCAGGGTGTGACTAATTTAAGGTGTGAATGTGTGAATTGTGTGAAATAAACTAAATATAAGAGATTTCCATCGACTTTATGATATCGGTGATACCCTAGGTGGTGTGATGCCAATGCTGTTTGCTCATAGATGTCTCAGCTTGTGATACTGAGATGCCTCAAAGTGAGGTGTTCCCGCTATGTGACTAGAATGCCTTGGCTATATGATACTGAGATGCCCATGGTGGGGATTCTACGAAAGTCCAGATAGGTGAATCGAAAGTAACTCAATTAGACCAGTTGGTAACCCGATGTAAATCAAACTTGAGGGTAGATATTATAAACATATGATGAGTTAAATACATTTGGTATTGAGTTTGTGTGTGGTTTGCATGTTGTTTTGGCCTTGGTGATCAAATAGGAATCATGTTATGTGATTGTGGTGTCTCACTTGGGTGTCGTCTAGTTATAGATATTTATGACAAAGTAGCGAGTTATATGTTAGTTAATTCTAGTACATATGGGATATTCATTGTTGAATTATGCATTTTTTTCTTAGTAAGTAATGGATTACTTAGTTTAGAATCCTATTATTTTTCTACTAGGCATTGCTCATTCATTTATCTTTTTTAGATCGTTAGAATGGATATTCCTCTTATAGTACAATATGCAGTCATCGCTTGCATTGATAATTCATTCCATAATATTTTCGACCATGATATTGACTTGACCTACATATGATATGGAGTCACATTGTGGATGGATGATGGGCGCACTGATTGTATACTTATGCGATTCGTGGCATGGTTCATTAACCATGAGGGAAAAAACTGTTTGGGCCTCTTTGTTCAAGGATGATGAAGCCGGTGCAAGCGTGGGTGGCACCTAGACCACTTCAAGCGTGCCTAGACCACTTCAAGCGTGTAGGAGCTTTGTTGGATGACATGATATAGTTTACCGAGTAGAGAAGCAAGGCTCTTTTTGACCCTCTTCCCAGGCTTCTAATGCATATGCTTTTGGTATATGGCATATAAATATTTCTATATGTATGCGTAGTACAATAAAGACTTCCTATGTCAATGTAAGTAAGGAAATGACAAGAGATGAAGGTAATGGAAATGGTGTCCACTTTTATAGTGAATAGTGTATGTTTGAATAGAATTACAATAGGAGAAATGTGATGTTGTGACCGTGCCTTAGAGGATTCTAATTTCTTGTAATATTCATGTTATACATTCTAATCATTAAGGGTGGAATACCTTTTGTGTAATTGATGATTAAGTCAAACCTTATTAATGCATTAATAATTAGTTTCCGCTTGCGATTAGTAAGTGATACTATTGAGGCGTCATACAAACTGCCCTTCGTGTAACTTAACCCCTAGATTTAAGATCTTAGATATCCATCGACTAATTTCTTCATAGGTGCACATGGTTAGTTGACATCCTCGTCACTAACTGAGCCATTTGAGTATCTAATCAATGTAAATTTACTTAAATTGGTTGGCGACGACTCTAGTTTCCGTGTTCTAATCTTTGTAGATTCTCCAAACCTAAGATTTGGAAAAATCCTTGGGATTGAAGGCACTACTAGCTAGTGCCCACAAGATTTGGGCCGCTACATTAGGCAAGTGAATTTTTTTAGAATATACAAGAATATGAGTCACAAGTACTGTGACCAAGGTGTCTATTAAATGACAACTTATCTAACGCATTCTCCTACTAAAAAAATGGGACAACAAATGTTACCAGTCTGCATACTACTAACTCTAAAGAAAATGTCACTTCCGATTGTACAGAAAATAGAACCATTATAGGTAATGAAATCAACCTCGTGAGGTTTCCTATTTCTTTGCAAACCGAAATGTAACAAATGGTTGCTCACCAAGCAAGCTTGAAAATGACAACTCTTGATAACTTTCCCCTTCCAAGATAAGCTAGCCCACTGTAGATTGATATGACAACCTTGCATAGCTCGAGATACTTCACATCTACCATAAACTCGGCTTCAAACTTTCGTGGAAATCTCACAATCAACAAATAAGAGATTCCTAGACTCAAGAAAGGAACAACAAAGAAAGCATGCACCATTTAAAGAATGATTCCACTTGATTATCCTAACCCTACTAGACAACCTATTTGAGATGGCCGACCAACAAATAAAATTGGGTCATGGGAAGAAGGGGAGAATCATATCTACTTGAGCTAAGGGATTTTTGAAGCATGTTGTCTTATCTTACTCCGAGCACTATTTATGGTGAAAGTTTAGAAGAAGCATTCTGGACAGCTTTATCAGTATATTCTCTTAGCATATATAATAACACGTAAAACAGATTGAATTTGTACAAAATCCTCAAATCTAGTAGAAGGCCAATCCTATCATCTGTCTACTATAAACAATTGCTTAAGCATTAATAAGGACGCTAACATGTAACTCTTTTGAAAAAAAGAGAGGCATTGATCGAAGTTTGAATAGGATACCAATGATCTAGCCATAAGTTAGGTTGTTCGTTCCCAATGATATGAGTGATCATAAGTTTGAACTCATTCTTCAATTTAAGAAGCTTCCTCCAAATAACGAATGACGAATTAGAAAAATAGATCTGCTAGTTTACTATTTTAAGTGGTATTCTCTTGTTTTAGTAATTCAGAAAGAACCCAAGTCGATAAGGATTAATCAAAGTAGCTTCATAGACAGCAACCTTGTTCCCCTGATAAACCTGTTCTAAACCATCTTTTCTTCTCAAGCAAACTTCAATCTACTTAACCCTCCAATTAATACATTTCTCCTTAGAATCAGTCCATGAGAAAGAATTACACAACGACTTTCAATTTATCTAATAGCCTTCTTTAATAAGATAAAATACACTGCACCAATAACACCACACCAATAAGAGAACATCATAGAGGACAAAACTAATTAATTGAAATCTTCTAGCAAAAGAGAGCATTCTGCTACTCCAACTACTTATCATACTCAAAATTCTACTTGTTGATGGTCTTACAATCATTTTTTTTTAGAAAGTTTCCTTGATATAAGTGGAACTCCCAAATATTTCACAAGTAATGAACCATTCTAAAACTACTCGGTTGAGTCAAATCTTCTAATGCCTTAGCAAAGATACTTAAAGCATATTTAAAACCACCTAGTTAAGATAGATCGACTTTGAAATCACTTAGAATTCAATTTCAATGTTGACATTTTATAAAAGCTGTGGAAAATAATCAAGACTTCTTTTTTTGAGGCGACATTATCCTTAGTTAGAATTAATACATCATCAACAAAACATAAGTGAGTCGACTTGATCTTGGAGCACAATGAATTGTATTTCAATTAACTCTGCTCGAGTGCATTAGACATTCTTGATAAGACTTGGACAATTAACATGGAAATGTATGGAAAGATAGGATGCTCATCTCAAGCCTTTCACTCCTACAAAATATCCTTCCAGTCCTCCATTTATAGTAATAAAGAAAGGAGAAGATGTCATACAAATCCCAACCCATTCAGTAAGCCTACTTGGGATCCCAACAACACCATAATATTGAAAATGAAATGCTATAAAACATAGAACCAAAAGCTTTAATGAGATCAACTTATATAGCACATTAAGGGGTTGTTTTTCTTGTGATAATGATTTATAATCCCTTGTGAAAGTAGCATGTTGTCGATAATTTTACTCTCTTTAATAAAGGCATGCTGATCCAAACTTACAAAAGCATGCAAGATAGCTTTCAATCGGTTGTCAAATGTTTTAGTAGCACACTTATAGACCATATTGTAGCAAGAAGATGGGCTTACATTCTACCATTTTTGAAGCGTTAGATATTTTTGAAATCGGAGTAATTTCTATTGAGTTAGGTACCTTAAGCAGCTGAGAATCCTAATAAAAAACTGAGAATAACTTGTGAAGTCATTACCAATGATATGCCAAGATTCCTTTAAAAAGTGGGATGGGCAAGACCAAAATTCTTATCTCCACCGATGGGCCATAGAGCTGCCTTAATCTCCTCAACAATTGTTGATGAACCAAGAATACTCTTCATCCAAAAATATGAGAATCCAACATCTAGGATAATTCCGGAATAGAATTAATAGTACTGAAAAGATTTGAAGTGCAAAGTAATCTTTTGTCAAAGCTCAATGCAACCTCTATAATCTCTTCAAGCTTTTGTAGAACTATTCCATCCCATGATGTTAGGGACCGAATAGCAATTGTAGAAATTCTAACCTTCATAACCTTATGAAAAAAATTTATGTTTTAGTCCCCAAGCTTGAGTTAATTAACACGAAGATTCCTCATCTTGCCATAGCTTCTCCATCTTTAAAGACAATGTTTCCTCCACGGCTAAGGCCTTGGAAGGACACTGCCGCAATATTTGCCAAACATTGAAGAGCTCTCACTACTTCATAATAACCTTATCAAAAATTGCACCAAAATCTTTCTTATTAAATTTCTTCAACTTAACATTAAAGCAAATTAAAGCATAAGAATGATCAAAGTTTAGCACAGGACTAACACAATATATCATACCACTAATAAAGGATCTATAATCTGTATAGTTTTCTAGCTATTGAGTCCTGAATCATCTTTAAAGCTTATTTTCCATTTGATTGTATTTATGAAAAATGGTTCTCTTACTTTACCTTACCTTTTCATCCGTTCCATTTTTCACCATATTCTAGCTAATTGCATAGGACATCATAAAAGGATGGGTTTATGTCGAGGCTTATATTGGCGAATGTATTATCATATTAAAGCATATCTAATAGATAGATTAGACTCATGTATAAGGTTTATGTCCCATACAATCAAGTGCAAATTTTTTATCTTTGTACACCAACTTGAACTTTGTCATGATTCTTACATGATCTCGGAAGTTAATGGGGGTATATGTATTGTATGTATCTAGGGTTCATCTAACCAAGACAAACTTTAAAAAAAAAAAAAAAAAAAAAAAAATAAAGGAAAAGCATTCAAGCCCATGAGTTTGATAAGCGAGAATTGGCTGATTTCCCTTTCATATAACTTAGGTAGAATACAATTATTTCAGAAGCCTCTTTGTGCAGTTAAATGCTAAATTTAACCCCTATGTTTCTTAAATGGTAAGCTAAGTATGTTAGTCCTTCTTGTTGCAAGGTTGGATTTGAATCACCATATTTATACTTTCTCTTAAATTGACCTCTAAAGCACATACCTATATGTCTCCAATAACTATTATGTGTTTGTAGAATCGGGGGGTCGCCACATCTAATGGGAGTTAATCGGGTGCTGTCTCAAAATCCAAATATCCCATTCATATACTAGAAAAAGAGAGTAAATTAGATTTATGAATCACCTTAATGACATCTTAGACCGAAAGATAAGATGATAGTCAAACCCTAACTATTGTGAGCCTTATATGGCATTACTCAATATTTGATAGTGCTAGGAATTAAACCAATATTGTGGACCGAAATTAGACAAGTCAATCAAGCAGAGGGGACTCAACACCAAGGTAGGCCATAAGCTCTTGGGCTTGCTAGTTTGGCCTAACTTACATAATGGGGAAATTATACAAAACTTCTCCAAACTTTAAAGATAGTGCATGATTGCCTCTAAACTTTCAATTGTTATATAATATCCTCATAAACGTTTATTTTATTTTTTTAGCCATTGACCCACTATTCCGTTGGCATGTGGATGCATGAATTTCAAGGGGTAAATGTCTATTTTCATCTCATTTTTTTTGTGGGAATTTCTCTTTTACCCCTTTTTACTTGTATATTATACTCTAACTCTCAACTCACTTTTAAACTTTTGCCCGGCCTTTTTACAGAGTATGGAAGTCGAACCCCATACATAAAACTAAACGTCTTTATCCCTAGCCCCCTAAGAAGGTGGAGAATCAAAAAGGGGGCCACTGGGGCAACCCTAGTAATTTCTTTTACCCTCGATTCCTATAAAAAGGGGGGGAGTTATTATCATAAAAACTCCAAATTAGTACACTCATGACAAATTTACCCAAAACTAGTATACATGTAATAAATTAATCTCAAACTAATTTTTTGACGACCAAAAACCCTAAACTAATAGATTTATGACAAATTTACCCTATGTTAGTTTTCATTAAATTAGATTAATACTACAAAAAATCACAAAATTGTATATCTATGATAAAAGGAGGGTAAAACCGCGAATTTGTATACCCGTCAACTGTCATGTGTCACCAAATTTAGCAATTTGACGGTAAAATTTAATGAAAACTAACGGAGGGTAAATTTGTCACAAGTGTACCGATTTAAAGTTTTTTGTGGTATTAATCCTAAAAAAATGAAAAAAAAAAAGAAAATGGAACAAAACATTAATATAAAAAACAAATATAGAAAATGAGATTAAAAAATAACTATAAGAAATTGATCAAATTATTAATATAACTAATAAAATATTTCAAGAAAAAAAAAACGGTAAAGTAAAGTAAAAAGAAAAAAAGCCTCAAAAACAAGAACTTCATATATAAAAATTTGGATGCCCACCACATAATTTCAAATGGTCAATTATTGCAAAAATAAAATAAAATTGATGGACAAATTAAAGTCCAATTAAAAATCAGTTGGATCACAGTTAGTTATTTTTCTTTTATAAGTTGAGGACATCATTTCCTTTTGTTACTTTTTAAATGTTTTTGTAAATCAATCACTTTTTGCATAAAATTAACCCTTTAAATATACATAATGCTGACCGAATTGTCATTTGACCTTTTTATTATTAACGCCCTTTCCCTTTTATTTAATCTGTATGTATTCTTTTTCTTAAAATATATTATTTAGTTATGTTAGAGTGATTATATTTGGCAAATATGTTTAATCACGTCATAGTTGAGATTTATTTTTTCTTCTATTAGTATCTAGCTAACTTAGCTCTCTCCCATCTTCTCTATTTTTTTT
The DNA here is from genome assembly GCA_014182555.1 of Eucalyptus erythrocorys. Classification (NCBI taxonomy): domain Eukaryota; kingdom Viridiplantae; phylum Streptophyta; class Magnoliopsida; order Myrtales; family Myrtaceae; genus Eucalyptus; species Eucalyptus erythrocorys. Next base: position 32,018,932 of record CM024602.1, read on the forward strand.
TTTTTTTTTCATAGCAATTAAGGTTACGTTTGGCAATCAAGATAAAATTTAGGATATGATAAAATTTATCTTATCTTGTATTTGGTGTTTGCTCGAGACATGATAAGTTGAATATAAAAGAAATATAGCACAAATAAAGTTATCTCATTAGGGAAGTGAGACAAAGTTGGATTGGATTTCTAGTATCCATTATAAGAAAGTTCTTTTTCTTGAATAAAAAAATTCTTAAATTAATAAAAAAATTAAAATTATATTTGAATTATATTATAAAAATAAAAATAAAAAAAATTCCATTTTTCGTGTTCATAATGTTATTTATATATTCGAATTTATTTCTATCTTCTAATATAAATCCAATGTATAAATGTATATTTTTTATATCTATTACATATTTTAGGAATGTTAGTATAGTTTACTATTTAATAAAATTTTATTAGAGAATGATGGAAGGGGAAAAAAGAAATAGAAAATAAAATTATTTTAAAAAGAGAGGAAAAAATAATATAAAATAAGCAAATAAAAATGAAGTGGGGAAGAGTATCGTGAGAGACTCTTACCATTTTCATTTATGTAATATTTATGTTCATTTACATTGATATGTCGTTTATACTAAACAATTGACATGATAAGATGAAAATATATTTGCATTTATCGCCCTCAATTCACCAAACACTGATAAGATATGGTAAAATCTTGAATTTTATCATATCCTATCATATCGAGTTCTATCCTAACTAAAAATTTAGATAACCAAACATAATCGAAGGGACAAAAAAGAATTTACTTTTGGAAAACGAGATGAAAATATAGTTTTACCACTTAAAAGCCTCGTGCATCACACATGATAACAGAACAACTAACGTAAGAGTTGTAAGTTCCAGGGTATTACGTAATGGTTGAAAGTTGGAGGGCAAAGGTGTGCTAATCCTAGAAATTTCATGAGTAATTTCCCCTAAATAAAATACATGTTTTGCCTAAAACGTAAAAGAAAAGGGTCCTTGAATTGAATGTCTTGGATCAACGGTCCTTCGTCCATTCCATTCCAGTCGCCGTGGAACTGGACTTGGGCTTTTTCCTCTTTCCTTTTGGCGTCTGTTTTGAAGTTTTCAACTTGGCCCTGGCTCTTCTTGTTTGGCACGCCATGAATATTCTATTGCTTGCTCTGCAATCTTCACATTTGATGAGTGAATACTATATGGCAAAGCTGCGAAAAAGCACGAGCAAGGAAGAAAAGGAGATTGTGCACGCACCTGTCCATCATCATGAGAGAAAAGAAGAAAGATACTAATTCTTTAGCCCTTGAATACAATAGAAACGTGGATCTTGCCTTGAGTGGTGCAAATGGAAAGGAGCACGACAAACTCTTTAGTGGGGATTAGTCACGATTCATAAATTTGTCGAAGACATTTGATCTGAGAAATCAGAACCTCTAATCCAATAGCATACAAGAATCTTAGATAGAAATGACGTGCTTTCTTAGGCTGATCTATATTTCATTTAGGTTAATGTGAGCTGCTCTTTTCATTTAAGTTTACCAAGTTTAGTTTGGTTTTATTGGCTCTCGATGCGATGAGCCGGCATCCAATCGACCAAATGATAACAAAAACAACCTCCGGCCTAAACCAAGCATGTGATTCATATATGCTTTTACTTGCTAAATCAGTAATTCACCGTACTTCAAACTATTCCATTGACCAAAGATCAGTGTTGCTAAATTCCACCGACTCATACGTGATCTAAAATATATTATTTTATTTTTATTCTTGCAAATCTCAACCTTTTCCTTTTCTTTATCTTTTATTGGAATTGTAATTTTTCAAAATCACCCCTAGCTCGCTTCATTTTGAATTCAAGCCTATGATGAGCAATTGCAGCAAGGTTGAAAAAAATATATATTATCTTCGACAAGAGACACGACCAAAAGTAGAGCAGGCAACCCTAATCGGTTAGCCATATGAACATATGAATTGCTCAAGAAATTCCTTTGAACCCGGGACATATTTTCCACAGATGTGTTGCTTTCTCGCCACTCATCTTCTCGATTAGTCCCCCAACCACCGAGACTCCCCTTTGGCGAAATTGCAATCCTCAGTGGTCGCAAAACTTCCTGTAGTCCACAACGAGACAGTTTTGACTTTTGACCGCCACTGTTTTCTCCTTACGTAATATTTTCTCTAGTCAAAGTTGTCATCGATGACACCAGGAAGACCAAGATGCCGCACTCCCCCCACGGAAGGGTCGACCAAGAAAACGACGGAGGAACCAAAAGCAAAGCCAAAACCCTTGAATACTCGTTCTCTAAACTCTATTGGTTGACACGTAATACAGCACTACAACTTTAGGGCAACGCAAGAATCAAACAAATGAACCAGAAGCGTGTTTCAAGCCGAAGACTTTTGAGTTCGAGCTCCATCACGAAAGAAATTATCTCACGTGCTTTATCGCATGTTATTTCACAAGCGATTCGATAAACGAACAATTTTGCCTTTCCTAAATTTAAAGATACCAAAAGAGTCGCCTCCAAATTTGATCCATGACGATAGAAATTATCTCGAGCATATGCGCTTCGTCGTGTGTCGTTCAATAAGCGATTCGACGTACAAACGATTTTGCCTTTCCTAAATTAAAAATACCAAATGGGTGGCCTCCAAATCTGATTCCCTTCCTCTCCCCCCCAACAAAAAAGCAGTATCTGCTTGCAAGATGGTATTATCAATGTGATAATCTAAGTTCTTGAATTACCTTTTGATCCCACCGTCTTGTGCTCACATTCTCACGACATCTAAATCGATCTACCCGCGAACTGTCTTGGAGGATCGCATGATGACACTCATGTAACGCCGACCATTGGCAAAAGAAGGGTTACCTGTGATTTCCCTACAATGCAATCATTTAACTTTTTTTCCTCATCCAGTGAATATGTTTTTAAGCCTTAATCGAAAAATCTTTTCCCACCCATAAAAGTTATCACCTCTTATCCATATTGTCAGTCAAAAGTCAGTCTTTAAGTCAGGTGTTCATACACCCAACAATATGGAAGCACTTCATAAAACTTTATTCTAGGTGGATTTCTATCCTTTATGATTTTTTAAAGAAATCTCTCCATCCCGAAAAGCCTAAGCATGATCGCCATTCTTTTGCTTTAAGGTAGACCCCATAAAACTTTAGCGACAAAAATCCACTTGAATAATCAACCCTTTATTCATTCGCTTGCTTCAGATATTGTTCACATTGTATATGCATTATTACTGTTATTGTCCTAAGCATTTCGCGCAAATAGGATGTGTGAATGCTCATTTGCTTCGCGTCCATATCTGCAAAAGTGAATTATTGACCGGGGGACCATCATTTACATTTCCCATCATAATTTCTTTATCTTATTGTATTATTGTTCTTTTCCTTCTTTTTTAAATTTTTTGGAGAATCTTCTGCAATATAATATCAGAATAGGGTTTGGGTTATGGTCAATTATTGCAGTCAAAAATCAAGAAAATCCCTTCTGGAAGTCGATTGCTTTTTACAAAGGAGCAAGAGGGTTGGGACGAATCACAGCGCACCTCAAGATATGGAATGGTTTGACTCCATGCCCGATTGTTTAGTGATCTCGTATCTGATACACTTACAACCCAATTAACTATTGTTTAATGAAACTTGGGCCCTTGATGATGGAAACGTCGCTTGGTCACGTGTATATTATATAATAAGAGATAATTTCAGGACAGATTCTAGAATTATCTCCGTGCAACACAAATGCATCGATCTTCTTTTTTCGTCTCACAACGTATTCAAAGTCCGATATGGTACCGTCCACACATGCCATTGTGTCGGGTTTTTCAATGGCCATTATGGATGAAATTGGGACATAAGGTGTATTTTGAGTCACCTGTATAAGCTCGGGATATCAGTGAGGCAAATAAAAAGGGGATATTAGTGTTTCACGGGGGGAAAGTTGAGAAACAATTGTGATGTAATGAGGGTGATGTAATGGGGTTGATTATACGCATAGGACTTACTAGAATGAAAGCATCACATGATTCTGCCCAATCTATCAAAATCACACATTTCCTGGCGAAAAAGAGAGAGGAGCCACTTATTTTTACCAATGTAAAATGTACCCTTTCTGGAATTTAACAAATCTTCCATAAGTTTTTTAAAAAGTGTGATTATTACATGACGAGCGCGGAGTCTTTTCACAACATCATCTTCAAGTTTGAATAAGAAGATCCTGCAAATCACCAGTCATGGATGGCTTCTTGAACTTGGATTTCCCTTTGGGGTCAAAGGAGGGGTTCCCATCAATGACTTGGGTCAAACATCTTGACCAGAGAAAATAGAAAGAAATAGAAGTGCAGAGAATTTAGAATTTCTGTCCACTGTGCAAATTCGTGTAACTTGTCTTGCTTTTTCTTTTTTTTTTTGGACTAAACTTGTCTTGCTTAACCCGCCCAGAAAAGAAGAAAAAGCAACGACCACCATCATCTACATTTGACACGATTTATTAGTGATCCTTTGGACATGGACAAGACCTGGTTCAACTTCTGCTTTTGAGACTGAATAATCCCATTCCACTCTTGTTGAAGAGACTTGACCTAGGAAAGTTTTCTGCGCGTTCTGGAGCAGTGAGCCGTCGCTCGGGGGTCCGGGTGGGGGTAAACGGAAATGCCCCAGCACTTTTCACAAACCATCATCGGATATGCTCACCGGAACAGAAGGGCCGAGGAGTTCGCCGTCGCTCCGGGTCCGGAGGGGGGCGAAACACACGCGAAACGCCCCCAGAATTTTCACAAACCATCGTATATGTTTGCCGGAAAAGAGAGAGAGAGAGAGAGAGAGGAGGGTTTCGCTTTCCTAAGCTAATCCTAGTGCAAGCTCCACTAGATTTTGCACCAGGCGCGATTACGTACGGAGAGAAACGCCGGATGTATAAAGCCGAAAAAGGAGACTTCCATTTTGTTGGAAATGTGCAAAAGGGAGATGGACATGGGGCGGTGGATTGCGTCAATGATAGCTCCGAAATGGGTCGCATTCGGTCCCACACTCTTCCGCAGGCCCCAAGAAGAGGGGGCGGCTTTTCAGTAAGGGGCCATGACGCCACGGGCATGCGTCACGGGCTCGATAAATCACATGTGCGGCATTTTAGACCTTTTTTTTTATTTTTATTTTTGGGTCAGTGCGGCATTTTAGACCTTGATACGACAAATTTTGCCTAAATGTCACATGAGCCTATTTCTTTACAATCCTAAGCCAACCTCATGATGAACATCAATGGAAAACCTTTGGAATATAAACATGTAAATTTGCCTCTACGGATGTTCTTGTCTCTCTGTCGCTCTCACGCTCGAGGGAGGGGATTTCATGAGAGAGAGAAATTGTTTGGAGGGAGAAGCTCTCAAGATGCTTGTATTACTCAAATAATTGAATGATTCCAAATGAGAGATGGGGCATCTTGTAAATATTACATGAGCCTATTTCTTTACAATCCTAAGCCAACCTCATGATGAAGGTCAATGGAAAACCTTTGGAATATAACATGTAAATTTTCATGTTGCCTCTACGAATGTTCTTGTCTCTCAGAAAAATTTACAAACAATAAGACTTCCTCATTACACTGTTCACTTGACCAACTTATTATTATTTTTGACCTTCCTTATTATCCGACTCACTTGACCAACTTATTATTATTTTTTACCTTCCTTATTACACGGTTCACTTGACCAACTTATTGCTATTTTTGACCAATTTCTTTGGTCAAATGAGCCTAGTGACATTTTGTTGGTAACGCAGAGCCCCCGGTGATGCGACCGATTCCTCTTGCTTTTGTGTGAGACACAAATCTAGAAAATTAATTTTGGAGTGACGTGACAAACCGTTAATTATTCACGTCAACATATTACCTGTCAAGCACCCGTCCCGGGGGGAGATGATGCGATGCGACTTCCACGGTTTCGCGAGTTTCTTTCCTCGGAAATCGCGAGTCGCCGCCCGGGCGAGAAGTGATGTCTACCAACATCGCCGTCTCAGTTCACAAATCAGACCCGACTTGAGCATCCAATCAAAAGCTCCATACGACCACGCGATACGTCATATGCCAAGACAAAAGGTACGTGGAAAAGGTCACCTTCCCTTTCCGGGTCATGCAAAGTCCGAAACTACCGAAGACGGGATGCTCAGCGATGTTCCCTAAAGCGATCGGTGTCGGAAAACCACTTGAGAAATTACTTCGTAAGAATCAAAACCTTCGCGGGTTGTCCGAAACGGGTAGGTGGGATGGCGTCATCGGCGCACCTGGTGGGCACGCACGGGAGTTTTCCCGCATTCGCAGCGCCTATATATACTCTGCCCCACTCCGCATATTCTGCGCCACCACCTGCATCGCACACACATCTCTCTTTTCTTTCTCTGTCTCGTACGAACGTATCCCGGCACGAGCTGCTCGCACTGTCCAGTTTGGCGACCCGCCGCCCCCCGCTACATGTATTTTCCGTCTCGGCGATCTCTCCTTTCGGACTAGTCTAGACTTTGATGCTTTTCTTGTTTTTTCATTGCGAAAGATCGGGTCTTTTGGCGATTTTCCGTTGCGTGTCTTTTGGACGGGGCGTTTTCAGGCTGTCCTGCACGATTTGGAGCCGACCCATCTCTCGGTCTTGTTGCTATGATAGGGTCCTTCGTGCGCTATCGTGTCATCATCTGTTTCCTCTGTTAAAGTTCCAACTTTTTTTTTGGCTAAAAATGGATGAGCCCCACTTCTTCCCTTCTGGCAAACTGGATTTGAGTAGTTGGGTTCTTGGCTTTTTGAAAACGACTCATTTTAAGGCCACTTCGAGGCAGTCGAATGTTCGCACATCAATTATGGGTCGCGGAGACTCTGCTCACCGTGATCTCTTCTGCATGTTTTTGGCAGTCAGTGACCAGCTCGCGTCGAAGTTGCGAGGGAGCTTGAAGAGCTTTGACCCAAATGTCTTTTCCTAGGGCGTTCGAGAATGGGTTCGCTCATGACCTGCTCCCTTCAACAGACGACCAACATGAAGGGGTCATCGTGGATACTCTGGAGTTCATTGCCCCTATGGGGCCTGAGGTCTTTGGTGCCAGGCTTAGAGCCTCAATCTCAGAATGGAAGAGAAAGGTACACGTGAACTCTTCGTTTGATACCTCTTCGTGTTCCTCATTTCTCTTGCTCCGTGGGGTGTCAATTTGATTGCTGCAATTGGACTTGGAGTCTGCGTGGATTGCTTTCCGGGTTCGTCATTGCCCCAGTGAGCATTTGAAGCTTATTTGGGAATTGCCCACCCGATCATTTAGTGATGCTGGAATCCCCGGTCGTTCTTCCGCGAACCCCTGAAAGCTTGGCCTCCCTTAGTTTGATTAATTGCTCGAATTCATGCTTGTGAGAAGTGACCATTGTTTTGTCCACAGTTAGACTCACGCAGTCCATGCTCTGTTATTAGTTGGCTATGATATTCAGTTTGCTAATTCTGGCTTCAGCAATCTAAATCTCTGATGAAACGCATTGATTTTCTTCATCTTGCAGGGAAAGAAGGGTGTGTGGATTAAATTTCCCCTTAGACTCGTGAATCTTGTAGAAAGTGCCATAAAGGTTACAAATTTTCTAATCCTTCTGAGTATTGGTTTCCACAAAGTCTCTTGACAGTTGATGATTACGTGGTCTTCATATAGGACTGCTGAAATTATGATAAGTTTGTAGCTGGCAATGTAGTGGAAAAAGCTGCAGATTAATCGTGCTTTCGAAAGAATTTGTGATTTCATCTATTTCGATAGTGAATTTTCGTCCTGCTGTCCTGTTTTCACCACTTAGCAGTTCGGCACATTCAGAATCACAAAACGGTTGAGGATATCGTAGCATTGAGTTTGGACTACGTAATGCCTTCTTCTTAAAGGGATTCTGGTGTTTTGCTGTATTGCTTTAATCTACTATACTGCTTCACCCATGACATATTATTTACTTCCTTTACAAATGGTGTATTAGGAGGGCTTTGTATACCACCATGCTGAGCCAAGTTACCTCATGATGACATACTGGATTCCTGAAGGTCCTTGCACGCTGCCGGCAAATGCTTCACACCGAGTACGTATTGGGGCAATTGTCTTTAACGACAAAGGAGAGGTATGGTAGCATTGGTTTTTCTTTTCTTTTTTTTTTGGTTGAATTGTAGCATTGGGGGTTCATGTCTCGTATTTTAAACATTCTCAATTTTGCAGAGGATGAAACCTAGAAACCTCTAGGAAATAGAGAATACCCTCATTGATGCTGCATCTCTTTAGCTTTGGCATCATTCACATGTTGGTGGACTTATTTTTTGGCCATACATATCGAGGAAATTTGATAGTCATGCTCTAAAGGATAAATATTTGCATATTTGAGACCAACCTGCAGATCGGTGTTGCCGCAAAATTATAGAACCCTCAGTGATGTCTCACTAATAATGCTGGTCAAACATCTGCTGTATGAATCATATGTTGGAAATGTTTGCTCTCTTTTGTTTTGGTGCGAAAATCTCTGACACGCATTCTTATTGTTAGTCGTTTAACGCGAACTTTATGCCTTATCTCAAGGAAGAATTGAGTTAATGTACAGCATCTCCATTCATTCAATTATTGCACGTTCAGATATTTTGGCTTTGTCAATCTGGTGTTTGATGTCATGGATACTTGGTTGGCAGGTACTTGTAGTCCAGGAAAAGAGGGGCATTCTACGAGGAACGGGGCTGTGGAAAATCCCCACTGGAATGGTTGATGAGGTGAATCCTAATACTACAGCACAAAGAGTGGTCCTAAAGATTTGTCCACTGATATCAAATGACATTCATTATGACAGGATGAAGACATTGAAGCAGCAGCTATTAGAGAAGTAAAAGAAGAGACCGGAGTAAGTGATGAGTACATATTGGTACCTGTCCATAGTTTGGCCATTAATGCACCTCTTGATTTACATGATTTTCGTCTGTCCAGATTGATACGGAGTTCAAAGAGACTCTATTGTTCAGGTAAGTTATTTCTGTATTCAGTCCATTCAAGTTAGCTCTACACGTAATTATGTGAGATTCAACTATATTAATGTCATTTCAACCAGGAAAAAAAAAAAACTATATCAATGTCATGAATGACAGTCAGATGAACTTATGCAGATGCAGGGTGGGGTTTGGATATAGTTTGTTAGGGACTCGTTTCTTGCTGATTACTGCACGCTAGTACTTTCAGAGAACCATTACTATGTAGCTAACTCTAGATTAACTAGTAAGGAATACAAGTTTGGTATATAATAAATCAAAAGGAGGTAAGGAAGTAGTGGGTAAAAGAGTAGGTCTTTTCTTCTAAAGTTCTCATCTTTGCCACCACAACTGGGCTCTTTAAGTTCCCTTTGAACCTCATTATGTGTCGATTGTGGGACTTGATAACACAGTTCTGATACGTGAGTGACTTGCTCATGTCTTGCTCAGGCAATCACACAAAGCATTCTTTGAGAAGTCCGAGTTATTTTTCTTATGCATTTTGCGGCCGCTGTCCTTTGACATTCAGAAACAAGAACTGGAGATTGAGGCTGCTCAGGTAACTTTTCACTTCAAAGTCGTTAGACAACTGTTCCGTTCCATCGCACATGTATATTTCACGTTGCCATAAATGGCCTGATTCTGCTCCTCATTGTCTTTTCCTTTTCACCCTTTGCAGTGGTTGTCGTTGGAAGAATTTGCTGCTCAGCCTTACGCCCAACATAATGACCTAGGCGAGTGCATTACCAATTTGTGCTTAGCGAGAGCAAACCACGACTATTCCCGGTTCATACCTGTGGTTGCACCTACGAGGTCGATTTCCGACAGGGGATTACAATACGTCTATCTGAATGCCAAGACCTTACTGAGCGGAGAGAGCTTTTAGATATTGTCCAAGTGCCCGTTTACTCTAATACATATGTAATTTAGTCTGCTAAAGTTTTTTTCTTCCCCTAGTTCATCGGAACTGGCATGCCAGTACCGAGTTGTAATTGCAGCAAATGCTAGAAAGAGTTCATAGTACAGAGGACAATAAATCAGCATTCATTAGCTTGAATAACTAATCTGAGCTGAAAAAAAATGGCATTGTTTCTTTCTAGTACTTTGTTAAATTTGAGATGAACCCCACAACATCACATGGTTCGCAAATTATTCCTTTGTTCCCAACACAAGTAACCACAATCTTATTTTTCCATCAGTAACAGAACAATCTAAACCAAAGCTTATACCCATCAAAACAATTCATGGTTCACAGAAACACCTCAAACACCACTCAGTAAAGAAAAAAAAAAGAATAATTGAAGAAAAAAACAAAAGAAGAAGTTAGCTTCCCTAGTTAACACCAAAAAGTCACACTCTTGCCTGGAAATGAAAAACAGAGAAAAGGGGTTAAAATGCCAAAACCCCAAGCAACAAACTAAGTGCCATGAAGCCAAATCTCCCACAGCAAATCCTAGCGTTTGCATTACTCTTCTGGTCGGCCACACTACCGTCTGGTGAATCAGCTGGCGCATCTGATGCCGCCGACGTTGGTGGGGCCGGTGGGGACTTGTGCTTCGCTGCAGCCTTTGGCGACTCGGCTGCCTTCTCCGGTGTTGGAGCCGGTGCTGGTGCAGGCGATACCGCTGCCTTGAACAGCTCCTGGGGGAGCAGGACCTTGTCGAGCGTGTAGATCGCCAGTGGCTGCTCATCAAGCAATGAGCCTGTGATCTTCGCTGTGTTGACCTTGGTCTTCAGGGTCACATCTTGACCATTGTTCTGCACTGTGAAGTCGAACTTCCTCGACCCATCGGTCGCCAGTGTGTTCATCAGCCCATTGTTCGACCTGAGCATGGACATCGACATGTACACAGGGACCGCGAAGAACTCCAGGAATGAGGCCCTGTCGGCTGTGGAGAGGTTGTTGAATTTCGGTCGAAATGCTTTGAAGGGGTCGTCGAGTGGGCAAAATGCGGTTAATCCTCCAACGACATTGTCCTGGAAGTCATGATCAGCAATAAAAAATGCAACCATGAGTTCTTCATCGTTTGATCTTACTCAATCAAGAAGTTAAAGGATTCGATTTTTGCTCTCAATTAGATGACATTGCAGGTACCCCTAGTGCTTAAAACATAAGAAATTGCTGTTTTCTGTGATCAGTGGCATCTGTTAATAAGATGAATCGACAAGCCTCATCAACCCCGAAGTTCTGCATAACCAGAAATGAAACTGGATTTTTCTGAGCCTGTTGACTGACCTTCAACTCCAAACTTGCTTTGTTCCTAGATCTGCTCATTTGAAAAATCCATTTTTTCATCTTTCTTTCTTTTACCCGAATATTTCACATAGGGTGGTCTAGCAAAAGACAAAAACAAACATTTGAAAGGACTAGAAGATCAATTTATTCCGTTTCTTTAATTTGACTTTAAAAGGAAAACTTAAGATATCAAATTAGTTATAAGAAAAATGTCCCTTACATTTAGAAAAAGACCCGAGAAAATTATGTAAATTATTTCTTCATGCATGAAAATAACCCTTGCAGCAGCTATTGTACTGCTTTTTGGTCCACTAGCAAAAATATTCATTTATAACTTTTCAAACCAAGTACTCTCATAGGGAGGGGGTGAAACGTATGACACCATTACCTCATAAGTCTTCAAGGCATCAGAGCTATTCAACAGCGCGTCGGCGAACTCCTTGCAGCCGTGCGCCGCCATCACGTCCGTCACATTCACCTGGCTCGGCTCCGGAGCCGGCGCCGCCGCGATGGCCGAGGGCAGCACCTTGCTGATCTCGATCACCGATATGTTGTAGGGCTTTTCCTCCAGGGACTTCACGAAGTAGGCCCCGGCGTCGCTGCTGCCGCCCTCCTCCGGGGCGAAACCCACCTTCCCGCCCTTGAGGTCGGTGATGTTGACGAAGCCGGAGGAGCCCGGGGCGGAGCCGGTGGACTGGAAGAGGGTGGCGGCGAGGGCGGAGCCGTCGGTGAGCTGGTGGAGCTTCTTGGAGCCGAAGTAGTCGAGGAGGACGTGGAGGGAGAGGATGTTCTTGAGGGTGGTGGTGGTGGGGTGCGCCGCGAGGAGGTCGTTCATGGCGGCGTTGGAGACGGCGAGGACGGTGATGGTGGTGCGGCTGTTGATCTCGGCCGCGAGGTGGGTGGCGCTGAGGTAGTGGTTGAAGGTGGAGAAGTCCGGGTGGCCAGCGAGGAGGGTCGTGATGTTGTGAGCACGCGCAGGGGAAGTGGCGGCGGCGGCGAGGAGGAGGAGGAGGAGCGCCGCCAGGAGGTGTGGCGGAGCGCGGCGGACCTGCATTGTAGCGAGAGAGAAGGGACGGCGGAAACTGGAGAGGTGGTGAACTGGTTGGGGAGCTGAGTGAGATGTGATGGAAGAGAGATAGCTCTCGAGGTGGTTAAAGATATAATATCGAATTACGTTTTAACATTAAGAAAAAAAAAAACTTTTTTTTAGACCTCCAAGGCCATTGGCTCCCATCTCAAATAAATCTAGAAATATTAGATGTGATGAAAATTTTATATCCACTTTTTTAAAAATTTTGATTACTTAGTTCTCCGGTCCCGACCGTTGATTTCGGGGTCTATTCTTTCCGACTTTTATTTTTACTAGGATTGTGAGGGTTTAGTACTAGTTTAATCACTTAATTAATTGGATCAAAAGATGAAAGTCTGTCACTTTTACGAGATCTTCGCAAGCATGTTACCAAGGTCAACAGAAATCGACAAGTTATTGATCTTGTCCTCTCTTGTTGTATAATACGACGAAAATCTTATCGGTTAAATACAATTATCTCTTCAGAAGACTTATTATTTAAGAGTGATCTTAGTTTACGAATTGAGAATATTGAATAAAGGGTGCGTTTATTTCACACAAAATTCAAAATTTGAAAAAAAAAATTCTAAAATATAATTGTTTTTATTTCATCACTAATGAAAATAATTAAGTATAAATTATTATCGATAATGAAAATTTCTCTGTCAATTAATTTTTTTAAGTGATATAATTAACCATTTCTTGAAAAGTATTTTTTAAATTTAGAGTTTTCTATTAAACAAACGCACTGTTAATACATGAAATTCTTAATGTCTAAACCTTTCGTGATAGGCAAAGCATCGGAAACCATTGAGAACATAAATGGGAATATATATATAGACCAAAAAAGTCACAAATAAATGAATTTAAAAAAAAAAATTGTTGGAAATCGAGGAGGAGGGTGCACAGACAGCTTCCGGATGGGGCGGCTGAAAAAACTGATATTAAAGAAAGGGTTAATCGGAAAAGGCTTGTGTGGATTGTACTGAACTTTAAGGGCAACAAGAAATTAAAAATAATATATTTTTAATCTAGATTTATAAAAATGAATATAAGAAGACTTCCTCGGGAACACCTCACGTGGTTGAGCATCACTTCCCCATAAATCCATGTGGTAAAGTACGAATTTTTTATTCCATCGTTTTTTTTCTTTTTAAATGCAAGCGAGGATGCCGAATTTTAAAAGGAAAAAATTGGTCCGAAAACCACTGCGCAAGCATCGGATATATGCGGAAATCTTTATTACTCTTCTTGAGATTGCGTGATCGCTAATCATGTCATGGCACGACCGAAAAGTTCCCTTCGTCGAGACCTCGTAGGGCCCCAAGGGGCGGGACCCGCTTCGGCAGCAAATTTTTGTACTTTATTTTTTTCACTTTTGCAAAAAAAATGGGGAAAAAAAAAAGAAAAGGGAAAGAAATTGTGGGCTTCCATCGGAAAAAATAGGCATTGGTCCGGTCCACAAAGCTGCCACAAAGTCTAATTTTGTTAACTTTGGCCACTCATAGACCTTGTCGGCATGAAACCTATAGGTTGGTCTGCACACCATCTAACCCCACAACGAAGATTACGAAGATCCTAATCCTCTCTTCTCCAACTTTGACAAAGCGTAATGTTGTCATTTTCTTTGAAGTTTTAGTATGTTGCGACCATTTTCATAGGTCTACTTTAATAGTACCAGCTTGCACATTAAAGTTCGATTTTGAAGATCGGTTTACACCTTAAAATTAATATTCCATTTATAAGATTGTCATTTCTTTTGCGACTAAATTACAAATTCCTTATCCACCTATACCAACCCAAACATTGCCTAATAAAACTTTAAACTCAATCGCTCATTTTTTGACGAGTGGTTGGTGCACGGCCTCTTTTGTCTAGAGAACTCCACTTCTATGCCTTTCTATCCCTATCGGGGCTAGGTTGTCTAGCGGCAACCTAAGTTGCAATGAAGAAGCACAAACAACTATTTCTCGTTTGCTCTCTCTCTCTCTCAGTGTTATGCCCTGACAGTGCCAACCTCGTGCTGGCATGGATGAGCTATACCTCCATTAGCAAAGTTCGCCAAGAGGAAACCCATATCCAAGCCAATCAATATATTTAGTTTAATATGCATTCATTGAATATTAGCTATTTCAACATCATACAGAGACTTTTCTAACAAAATCATATGCGCAACCCGACAATCTCTCCCCTTACGTATAAGTTCAATGTTAGGTTTGCTTCCTTTTAATTCAAGTATACATTGATATCTCTCAACTGGAATCTTAAACACCCACTTTCATCCCTTGCCTCTTTCTCCAAACTGAACCATGAAGGCCATTGGGACCGTTGCTAATCCCCAACACTTACTTGCCCGAAAACCGCATTTGTCACTGGATTCCTTTCTTGAGATATTCACAAAACGAGCATATTAGGTGATGCCTCTAATATTATGTGTTCAAGAGGACACAGTAAAAGCCCAATACCTCCATCACCATTTGTTAAAAGGGTATATCAAAAACCCAATACCTCTATCAAAGAGATTGCCAAGAGGAAACTCAAGTTTGAGTCCATCAACAACTTCAATTAAAATTTTAAACCAATGAGTCATAAGCCAATAATGATATATTAATTGTTTCACACTATACCAATTATTCGATGTGAGACTTTCATGGAGGTCATGACCTCAATGATGGCTTGCAGCCTCAATCAATGTATTGACCTATACCCACTATCACACGGATGAACTACCAACGTCACATAGAGATCTTTGCAAGAAACGTCGCACAAAGCGAGAGAGATTGTAGAGGGAGGAGACAGGGTGAGCAGAGAGAAGGCAGAGAGAGATATGCGTGAGGATAGGGATGGTGGGGGGATCAACAGCACCGGCGGATAATTATAGGTACTGGTGGAGAGATTGCAGTTTATGGGGGGATTGAGGTTGGAGTTTATGGATGAATTTGTGGGCTAGTAAAGACGCATCATTGTCGGAAGGCACTTATTAACAAATTAATGATGAAAAATTGGAACTTTTCAATGTGCAAGTCACTTAAATCATATTATGGGTACTTAATGATTTGAAAATTAAAACATTTCATCTTTTTTTTGTTGTGTACTATGTAAAGTATGTTGATTGAGTATATTAGGAGCATTTATTAACAATATATATTTTTTCAAATGTGTGTGTGTGTGTGGTGTGTGTGTGTGTGTGTGTGAGAGAGAGAGAGAGAGAGAGAGAGAGAGAGAGATTTGTTCTTATTTAAGGGTATCTCAACAATGCCTGTCAGTAGTTAAGTTTTTTTTTTTTTTTTTGGGGGGGGGTCAAGTTAACAATTAAGTTCATTGAAAAGTTAAAAAAAGAAAACATACCAAATCAGTCCATAAATTTAAAAAGGGTGTCTTTTTCATTAAAAGTAAAACTCGCTTGAAATAAAATTACTCATGTTTCCAAAACAAAATTAATTGCCCTGAGAAAATATGAAAAGTGAAAAGAATATTAAGGTGAGAGAGCTTGAATATGTCTTATTCAAAATAAGGCCTACTAAAAAAAATCCTGACCCAAAAGAAATTGAATTAACATGAGAGAATTGCCACTCTTAAATATCTAAGTTTTGGCCTTTGGCCTAAAGTTAAAACGAGGATGGCTGGCGAGTGACTGTCGAGCAATTTATGAAAAAGAAAATTCATGAAATAGGGAGGGGAGAAAAATGAATAAAATAAATGGACCGGGGCGGCTCTTCAGTTCAGTGAATAGCGAAAGAAAAATGGGCAAAATTTTGTCAGTCAAGAGTCAACGGCGCTGACGCCGAGTAGATCTCCAGTTTTTAACGTGTCCGATGAGCGAAGCCGAAGTTTCCGGTTGAGAGAGATGTTGCCACGTGGACGGTCAACGGGTGGAAACTGAAACTTCCACAGACTGACAGCAGAAACTGGGGGGACGGTTTACACTCGCCGACAACTTATCACTTTGATATTTATGGTCGTTATAATAAGGTTATTCTAATTATATAACCTTTCTTTTCCCTAGATTATCGCGCATGCACATTGATTTTTTTTTTTTTTTTGTTAAACATAAAAATGTACGAGTTCTCGACATTAATTACTGCTTTTTACTAAAAGTTCCGTTGTGTTTAAGTAAGGCATTATACCCTAAAAAACTATCAAACTTTAGCTCTTACGTAATTCTACCTTTTGTCTCATAAAAAACCTCCGATCTTAGATTATGTCCCAATTTTTAAACTTTTTTTGGTCTCGTGGAAAACCCCAACTTTAAGTCCGATCTCAAATCTATTCTAAACTTTTGTTTTTTGTTTTGTACGAAAAATTATCAACTTTAAGTCCAGAACTAATTTTACCATAAAACTTTTTTTTGTCTCATAAAAACGTTTAACTTTAGGTCCAATTTCAATTTCATTCTAATTTTTTGATCTTATAAAAGATCATCAACTTTTACTTAAATCACAAATTTGCTCTTTATTAACCCTTCGTCAAAATCGCCCTTAGTGATTTTGTGTTCAGTTTTTGATCTTTCCACTTTGATATCATATAAAGTTTTACGGAATTACTATTAATCATTTAATATAAAAATGTGAGTTAATATTATAATATTCTAAAATGAGGAACGCAATGAGGATTTGGTGAGGTGGGACCAATACTAACTTTGCCCTGCCCCGCCATGCCAATAATGTTTTATGTATACATGTCTACAAAAAATATTTATTTATTTATTTCTTATATATGTTACGTGGTTACAATTTAAAACTTAATGCAACCTATATTAATATAGATGACCCAGGGAACCCCGCACGGCCGACAGCCGAAGATAAACCACTGGGGGCGACATGTGCTAGCCACTACACACATGCCACCGGGTAAGTCACAAATGTCTCACGCCAGCTTCCCTGCAACTTGCGTCGCAGGGGTAGGAAGTGAGTCTTTTGTCTTTAAAAAGATAAAGCAACTAAAAGTTCTTATTACTCAATTAATGTGGGACAGAGCCATTTGGATATTCTCACTCGCAAGTCGCAAGTGTTGCTTTTATAGGAGATAAAATTGGGCAAGCTTCTTAGGTAAATAATGTGGGACAATTGTTTTCCATGGACTCATCTTCACTTTGTCCCTCATTAAGTAGTTTGTGAAGGCTGGAGCATACTGGTTAGGCATGCCAGTTTTAGACACTATGGAGAGTATATGTTTAACCAACATGAAGCAAAATTCCGACAAGAGCTTCCAACGATAGTTCGATAATCCGGCTCTCAGCATGGATGAATTTCTTATTTTGATGTGTTGGTGCCCGCACGCCCTATAACCCTCCCCCAAAATTGAAGAGAAAGTTTTTCTTCCCTTACCCCTGAGGATACCCTCGAATTTTGCGTTCCAGAGTTCAGACAAAGCAATTTTATGACATACTCAAGTCCACTTTCATTAACTAGTTTATGAAGGTTGGAGCATACCTAACTCTATATATTTACAAGTGAGATGAATTCTTGCTTTAAATGTAACCAATTAAGGCTATTTTGCCTTTCAAGTGGTGCCAAGTGGGGCATTGTTGGCTCGTAGTGACTGCTTTGCCTCGGCCCACACGGGGAATGGGGCGGTGGCCAAGTAGAACTTGTTGGAGGTTTGTTTGTAAAAACAAACTAAATGCATTTCTCTTGTCCCACATAGGAAAAGTGGGAGGAAGTGGGTCAATTAATAAATATGGGGTTTCCTTTATATACCTAAATAAATGATTGGGTGATGCTAGATCCCACCATACCCGCGTGTGGATGCACGACTATTTGGTGCACTTAGCACACTTGCGATTTAATTAGCACTAATCCCTTTATTATTTTATTTTTCTTTTCTTATTATTCCGAATTTTATTTGTGTCTTTTCAAGACAACATTTGAAAATAATACTTGTTCAATTTGCAACCTTTTTCTGAAGAGTTGTATTTGTTCGTTTTTTAACTTCTTACAAATGGACGCCTTTGTTCATTTGGACAATTTTCAAAAAGACACGTTTGTTCATTTTTTGCAATTTTTTACAAAGAGTTGCCTGTGTTTTAAGAGTGTTTTATATATATACATGTCAGTTTTCGGAAGAATTGAGTGCGATCATTTTTATCCTTTCGAGTGTTCTTTCTGAAAAACTATAATCATCATTTCTAATTATTTCCTAGAGAGACCCCGAAGAATTACTATAATTGCTATCTAGTATTCTCATTTGAAACTTTTTTGTATCGTAGAGAAAATTTGCCGATGACCATGAGTAACTTTGTGGGACAAATAAATCCTTAAAAAAAGTGATATCACGCCTCAAAATCCGACTTAAGTACTCTAATGATCCGACTTCATTGTTCTACCCAATTTGAAGCCATATTTTCCCAACAGAACTTTCCTCAGCAAGGTGGGGACCAAGAAAATTGATGAAAGAAATAAAAGGTTAGAAGAATTTGCAAATAGATATAGCATGATTCGTTAATCCATTTGATCTATGTTTCTTCCAGACTAACAGTCACGAATCAAGATGGAATTTACTACAAATCTCATGAGGTTACGTGTAGAAGGGGTTGGTTTTACTCGAAACTTAGAAGATCTACACTACACAAGCGCCTTTAAACACTATAAACACTTTATGTTCACATATTACAACACCCACAACCTTTTCAAAGAAAACAAATCAGTACTCAAGCAATATTTCACAATTGAGAGCTCATGAATATCTAAAGACATAGGTTAGAAGTTTTCCATTTCCCTCGTGATTCTCGGTAATGCTTGAACCTTTAGATAATCCTCCAGGCTTCATCCTGGTCATTGGAAATCCTGAGTCAAAGGATCCATTGGACAAACTACTGCTCAAGAGGCAACCGCACATTCGGGTTGCTTTGCCAAAGCATAAAGGAGAGATTTCCAGAAGTAGAGGATTCTGCTTTTGCTTTCGTCGGACGTCTGTCTGGATTTTCGCAACAAAAGAAGACATATTACTCTTTAACTTTTCTTCAAGCTGGCTCCTGCGAGTCTAGGCCTTGAAACCGGCTGTTAAACTCTAATGACTTCAATCAATTAGAATAACATGTTGGTCTTCTTATCTAGCATAGAGGCACTCAACCTTGCCTCCACTCGTCAGTGGTAGGAGCTGTTTTTGCCAACGGAACTTTCCTGTATTTACACATTTCACTTCAAATTGATTATTCAATTTCTACCCTCACGTCCTTCTAAGCATATTGACTTATCTTGACTCAGTTATTCACGTGCCATTAATCCATTCAAACATTCACATACTTCTCATTTTATATCTGTTTACCTTCATTCATATCAATCCAACTTTTAGTCACGTTTTACGACTTATAACTTGTTCACTCTCTGTAACGACAAAGTACTCCTAAAGTTTAAATGATCTCATTAGGATGGTATTCACATATTGACCGGTGCATATATTATATGATTTACACTATTAATGCATGCATTAATAGTCTTTTAATGTATTCAAAACAGTATCCAATTAGAGCAAGTCGAAACAGGTTGAAGCCACTACAAAGTTAAAGATAGATTTGGCTTCCTCGTGCGTTGCGAGAGAGAGAGAGAGAGAGAGAGAAGAACAGTTAGGGTATTTTTTTCATGATTGTTAAATTTAATGTCTTTAGTGAACACAGATGTACATCACAACAACATAGTCACACATCTTTACAAAAGCAATGTGCCATAGTCACACTCCTTTACAAAAGCAATGTACCTAACCTTGACCTTGCATGTTAATTAAATTGTCAAAATGAACCAAGACTTCGCACATAGAAAATATGTTTGCTCCAACCCAAATACAACTTATGGAGAAATAGTTTGGCCTCGATCGCATAGGTCTAAATGTCGATGCTATACCCTTTGTCTCCCCCAATTTTTCTGACTTCAAACGAAAATTGGATTTAGTCTAATGCGATGAAAGTCAAATTCTCAAAATTACTCATCCCAACGGTAAGAATAGGAAATTGAAAAGAAAAATAAGGAGGAAGGCATGCACGTGACCTCAAAACGACAAGCATTTCGCTCGGTAGGTTAAATATTTGACGTGCCTCGTAAGAAACTTTACCTAATTTTGAGGATCCACGTGACGGTTAATTACAATATTAGCTGCCAAAACTATTTATATATGAACGAGACCCTCACACTCCCATAAAATAATATTTGTGGCCCCTAGAGAGTTGCGAAGATTCTCAGTTGAATCCCCAGGTGGCCCCATGTGAAGCGCCTAATTTCTCTTATAATTAATTCGAAACTGAGATCATTTTTTTTTGTAAAGTACGTCTACTTGGCCTGTGGCTAGTCACCCGAGAAGAAGGAAGGGATCAATGATCATGTTGACCCGTTGTTCTCTCTCTCTCTCTCTCTCTCTCTCTCTCTCTCTATATATATATATATATATATATTTAATTTCTAAGTACACTGCATTGATATATTTTTTAGAAAATAAATGCGGAAGCTGCTTTTTTTATAACTTCTAATATAATGGTAAAGTATGTTAAAATATCCCCATATAGTTGTTATAGTTATGCTGTTTTCCTCCATCTATCCAAGCCCATCTTTTCATATTTCGGCGCTGCAGTCTAGAGCTAATGCCGGGGCCTACGCTTGAGGTGGAGTTAGAAGCGTACACATTCGTGTGACGGCCAGACAAGTTAGATCCTATATACGACAAATTACGAACAATTTCATCGTTTGGCCACAATACCATGCTTCTGACCTAGGGTTTTCTGATCCATGATGTTACTTGGGAATGCAGTTTGCCAAAAAGCGATAAAAGCATGCATAAGAATCGAGTTACAACTTAGAGTTACGACTTATTGGTTGTTAGGCCTTAATAAGCAACCAAGAGGTGGGTGAAACTTGTCGAATAAACCCAAGTAGAATTCTGCTTCTACTTCTCTCGATTTACTGAGGTTTGACTTGAAATGCCCATGTCCTTTCTTGGAAGCGCTAGGGCCTGCAAGTCCAACACTCTAAAGGCTACTTACTCAAATTACAAAAGAGATGGACTCGAAAATCTCAAGGCAAATCACAATTTCTCTTGCTTCTTGCACTCGCCGAAGCCTAGCCTTTAGTTCAAGTTGTTGAGGAAATTTTCTTGGTGAAGAAGATGGAGAAATAGTACTAGGTTTTTTATGCTTTGATGCGTGATAACGATTACTGTCCTTAAGGTATTATTCACCTTCACTATTATTGCTGCTGGGTTTAGAACAAATATATTTCTAGGATATGCACTAAAGCCGTTGAAAAACGACTTCGGCAATTACTCAAGTCTCTCTTGGAAAAGAGAAGTGAGAGTTTTGAAGAAGAAGTGCATTTCTGAGCAGTTGTGGTTCTTATAAATAATATGTAAATTGGTGTATATTCAAAGAAAATTAATCAACACATCTTTTGAGAATAAATATCTTATCCTTAATCATCATCACTTTTTATGTCAAGAATCACTTCCTTTCGTGACTAACGATAACTTTTTCTTAAGACGAAAAGTCACATATTTTCATAATAAAGATTTACATCTTTTTCGATCAAGAGTTATGACTTTTCTTAATCAAGAGTCATGTATTCTCTTAATTAAGAGATGCCTCTTTTATAATAACAAAGTATTTCAACACAAGTTCTCTTCTATTTTATAAGCCTCCGTATATGAATGTCACGCTTTCATATTATAGCCGTTATGTTCATCTTTACATCCATTAAAATAAAAGAAAGAAAAAACGTCGGTGAAATTCTTTGCAAAACACGTGCAGAGCCTTTCGAGTTTTTCAATTGGACTTCTGCTAATGATAGGCCTTACCACGCGATGTCAGCAACGTCTCGTGCAATTCTGTGCATGATGTTTGGCTTGACCGGAATCATCAATTTAAATGGCACGAGCTAATTCTCCGATCTTGAAACGCCAACGTCCAAGAAATCCCCACTCGGAAAGTCCAGACATGAACAATCTGACCACTGGTAGAGCCTTGCTCCTGCATTTTTTCATCGTCGCCGGTCACTTGCTCAACATAAAATGATATTGTGAAGACCGATTGCATGTCAAATTGCTAATGCTAAGAGCATGCAATAGAAATCCAACAGCTAGGAGAGCCCAAACTTGAATCCATCAACATATCCAATTAAATCTACTTACATTCAATAACTTAAATCGATGAGTCACGAGTCAGTTATGATACATTAACTGATACTTTTTTTTTTTTTTTATACAACTCACACGTGAATCCCAACAGTTGAACACCATCCACTTGTTTGAATAGCCACTTGCAGCCAGACGCATCGTTTAGTAAAGACGGATTGTTGATTGACAGGAACCCTACACTCGGAGATGAACTGAATCGTTTGCTTTGACTTGGGTCTTGCTTATATTTTCTTCTTTTTTTAATTCTATTACGTAGGAAATGAGACTCAACCTTTTTAATGCTGATTTCTGACCTGGTTTCTCTCACTCGTTCAACCATCTGATTTAAATCATCAAGCTGAGTTTGGCAGATCAGCCTCACTAAATATCGAATTGCTCGTTTTCTGAACATGAACCCTTCGATGCACGTGGTGAAAAGGCCAGTCACTGGTCCGGCTGGGCTTGTATTGGGTAGTTGGGCCTTTGGGATCTGTTAGTGGGCTTTCAGCAAGGAGAAATCTGGACACCTGTGGCCTTACTCCAAACCGAGATGAGTTTCTTCTTTTGGGCCATGGTGTTTGAGGTTCTCTGTCCAAAAAAGGAGAAAGGAATCAGATGAACGAGCTTTGCAAAGGAATAATTAAAAAAAAAAGCATTTTCGAACTGAGTCATGGTGAAAAATGTTATGAAAAATCATTTTCGAATCCATGTTCTCCCTACAATGCCCACCCTTTCAATTATACTACTCAAACAATAGGCCCTAACTACTTTTAGCCCCTTTAATTCTTGGGAAAATGATATAAATATTCCTTAATACTTTGATCAAATATGCAATGTGGTCTCTAAACTTTTAATTCATTCAATGTGTTCCTTGTACCATCACCCATTATGCAACGTAGTCCCTAGACTTTTAATATGTTTAATGTGGTCTTAGACTTTTAGTATATATTCAACTTAGTCTCTGAACTATATAAAAATGTTCGGTATTATCCCTGAACTTGAATTAATGGAATGACAATATTGAAATTTTTCATATAATTCAAGGACTAAGTTGAATATATACAAAAAAAAAAATCCATAAATCATATCAAACAAATTAAAAGTTCAAGGACTATATTACGCATCTGACAAAGTTCATTCACCATATTAAATACATTATAAGTCCATGAATCACATTGCACATTATGCCAAAGTTCATGGACCATTTATAACATTATTCCTTAATTCTTCAATGATTCTAGAAGTTAGTACCGAAAGACTCTTGACATTGGCAGTTTGCCATGACTATGAATTTCATCTTCACTTCTCATGCTCATTTAAGAGTGAGATATCAGTTTCTTTGATTGCATCATTCTGTTCTTCTCTTTCGCTTAGCCTCTCTGCATTATCTACTGGTCAAAGGTTTTGTGCTTTCAACTGAGACAAACATATCCACAACATACCACCCACCCTGGCGCGGTTAGCTGGGCCTCCTCCCCTCACGAAGGGGAGGGGTTCGAAACCCTGTAGCGTCGTAGGATGACTTACCTCCGGTGGCACGTGTGTGGTGGCTAGCACGTGTCGCCCTGGTGGTTTACTCTCGACATCCGGCTGTGCGAGGTTCCCTGAGTCACCAAAAAAAAAAAGAAAAACATATCCACAACATTGTCAATTTGATAGTCTTACCTTAAGGGCTCTGAATTATGTATTCTTCGCCATCACCATCCTCAGCCTGCACCGCCATTGCTCTATGAGTATCAGCCCATTGACACATGCAGAAGCTTTCGCTAGAATCATTATTCTTGAGTATGAAGGAATAGACGGAAGCATCACACGCTACAGGAGGAGACGATCGGTTTGAATGCCGAAGATCACGACCATCGTCTTCGAAAAATCTTGTCCTCAGGCCCATTGGAGATTCTGAGACCCACTGGGTATTGATGTTACTTCCTTTCTAATTGATAAGTGAAGGAACTACACTTGGAACTGGGAAAGGCTGAAATGGCCACTTCTCTCAAGTTCCAGTCACTGGCTTCCCCATTCTCAGTGTTAGGACCTGTTGATGACAATGGGCTTCAGTGTACCATAAGGTCAACTGATGTAGATGCTAAAGCTTATATCTAACTCTCGAGTATGAAGGAACGGGTAGAAGTATAACGAGCACATGAGATGCCAGGGATTCAAATACTAAAGATCACGACTCGTGCCCTCGAAAAGCATCATCCTCGGCCCCATGGGAGAGTCGGATGCAGTGACAAGTCAGTTCTTTTCCCAACTGTAAAACGGTGCTAGACCTGAAAACATAAGGGATTTACTGAGTTGCCCAATACTTTCGACTTTCGAGTTTCGTTCGCTTGCTTCTCCATTCTCGGTCTCAGGACCTTATGACACCCATGGGCACCAGATGAAATCGGTGCATCGGAGGGACCTTCTGAGGGACCCAAAAATGGGGCAATTAATCTCTTGCTGGAAGAAGATAATGCAATAAATTCAGTCCTACCGAGGCACGACAGCGAAGATCTAGTGAAAGGACCTATACGAGTCATTCCTGCTGGTATGTCGTTGCCCATAAGTTATACCAGTACCCACCATCCATAAATTTCTCATTTAAAATCCTAACACCACCATAGCTAATTTTTCGGTCTCTAGTTCTCTTAAATTTCCTCGTGCCAATATAACACAAATAATGTTGTGGCGACCCATTCTCCAGTGGGGGCCCGGGGGGCCACGTGGGGGTTTTTTTTTGGGGGGCGGGTGGGAAGTGAAATCTTTCGAGAAGATTTCTGATTTTTTTTTGTGTCAGATGTACTTACAAGCAGATGCTGCTAGTTCATGAACTTGGACGTCCCCATTTAATCTTTGTACTTAGCAACTGCCTCCCAGCGGCTGTTTTTTCGTTTTCGGCCTAGTGGGGATTGCATGTCTCACTGAACTCTTTCGTTCATCAACGTCTGCGGCCCCACTAGCATGACAGCTTTCTTTTATAAGCAATTTAGGGCAAGAAAGAGTTGCAAACCAGACCTCTCTTCTCCATTTTCTTTCGAAGAAAAGTTACCCATGTCATTTTGGCCTCGAAGATCCAGACCATGCATTCAATACCACGGTAATCACCTCTGCAAAAAGAAAAAGCAAAGGACAATCTTGGGCCTTCTTAGGCCCCCTCTGCCTCATGATCTCTCTTCCCTGCTGCCAAGGCCATCTCTCTCTCTCTCTCTCTCTCAATCAATCCAATTAAGCTTTCTAAAATTCCTTTATAGCAATGTTATAATTCATCATCTCTGATGCACACAAAAACAACCACCAAGACCCAGAAACATCTGAAAATGTCATCCCTCTGTATCTTCGCCTTGGCGACGCTCCATGTTGTGACTCACACATCCTCTGCTCGTTCAATGATGCGAACGCCAGAAATGGCCGAGTGGTATGCACTTACAACTTGATCTTGGCTGATTCGCTAACATATGGCATCATCACTTGGAAACAAACTCTGGCTGTTTTGTTTTCCTGTCACATTCCTTGGTTTTGCTGCTAAATTTGAACATGACCAGGAATACAACTCGGAGGCAGCTCGGGACGGCCTCGTGCCGAACGGGGAATCCTACTGATGATTGCTGGAGGTGCGACCCTGACTGGGAATCAAACCGAAAGGACCTGGCTGACTGCGCCATCGGGTTCGGCCGCAATGCCGTGGGTGGACGAGATGGGGAAATCTACGTCGTGACCAAATCCTCCGACGATCCCGTGAACCCACCGCCGGGCACCCTGAGGTACGGCGTGATTCAGGAAGAGCCCCTGTGGATCATCTTCGATCACGATATGGTCATCAATCTCGAGCAAGAGCTCGTGATGAACTCATACAAGACCATAGACGGCAGGGGACAGAACATCCAGATATCGAACGGCCCGTGCATAACCATCCAAAATGTGAGCAACATTATCATACATAACATCTACATTCACGATTGCCTGCCCGCGGGGAATGCTCTAGTGAGGAGCTCCCCGCGGCTCGTCGGAATGAGAGGAAAATCGGACGGCGACGGCATATCCATATACGCATCCCATGACATATGGATCGACCATTGTACCTTGGCTAGCTGTAGCGATGGGCTGATAGATGCGGTCATCGGCTCGACGGCGATGACCATCTCGAACAACTACATGTTGCATCACAACGAAGTGATGCTAATGGGTCATAGTGATGACTATGTTGATGACAAAAACATGCAAGTCACCATTGCCTTCAATTTTTTCGGTGAAGGCCTGGTTCAAAGAATGCCAAGGTAAGAAATTTAATCGTGCTAAGTTTTGTAATGCAGAGAAATTCCCTGAGGGGTAAACAACATAGCATCATTTTTGTTGGCCGGACGAATTTGCAGGTGCAGGCATGGATACTTTCACATCGTGAACAATGTGTACGCAGGTTGGGAGATGTATGCAATCGGAGGAAGTGCTAATCCGACCATCAACAGCCAAGGAAATGTCTTCATCGCATCAAATAATGACCGCACCAAAGAGGTGAGTCAGAATCGACATGCTGTAGGTTTTCAGGCCAGGAATCTTTTTCCTGGTCATTGCCGGTATGAGGTGCTCCTAGCTTCAAATTGACTTGAATCATTCACGGCCTAAACTGAGCTCAGAATGCAGTCACGAAAAAATTAGGCACGACGACAACATAATAGATAAATTGAGTAAAATCTGAAAAAAGCACCTTCCAAAATTTAGTCCTGGCAGACCAGATCTTGAAGGAGAGCCAACTGCAGAAGCTTGCCTAAATCATTTTTATTAAACCCGACCCTGCTTAATGGCCAAAAACTATGGCTCGGTGACATTGCCGGGCCTCCCTAAGCTGCCTAGGTTATGATTAACTCTGTATCACAGGGACACTTATGGCTTCAACTTCAACCTTGCTAAAATCTTCTTTTGGTTAGGTGACCAAGCGGGAAAATACAGCCGGAAATTCAGAGTGGAAGAACTGGAATTGGAGATCAGACAGAGATCTGATGTTAAATGGTGCCTTCTTTACACCTTCCGGGGAAGACTCCGCTTCAAGTTACTCGAAGGCATCAAGCATGGTGGCACGGCCGGCTTCCCTGCTGACTACTAAGGATCCGAGTGCCGGTGCTCTGAATTGTCAGATTGGCGAGCAATGCTGAAAAACATCCTGGAAGCAAAATATCTAGCTTCATTTGTCAAAACTTATTTTTTAAAATAATGTAATGTCTGTACTTGAACGGAAATATCGCTGCTTTTGGACTTCCAAACGTTCCGATCTGCGATCAAGAATTTACACCAGAAACACTTGCCGAAGCATTGACAACTAGGACGTGCTGGGTTAAAATTACGACCATGAATTCGAACCAAGGCCGTTTCCAAATCCGGGGTAGCTTTTGCTGACGAATTTAGCAAAACCCACAACTTTTCGATCTACTTCTCTATCTATCCAATGACAGCCAACCGTGTTAAGGTTCATTCGGCAGTCATCACTACTGGAAAGTGTCTGATACCTTCATCAATCCTACTGTCAAGAACTGTAGGATCTATCAGGTACTATCAGTAAATTGCACAATTTCCATTTTAGGTGGATGTTAAACATGCAAAGTCGGAGGCAAAGCAATGTAAAAGGATGGGTACTGACACGATCCGCAATCAAGTGACCTAAGCCATCTTGCCCTTTTATTCGTTTCTGTGCACGGAACCAGACCGCGAATGTGGAACAGCACAGCCTCAACAATCTGTGTTCCTTACACATCTGGCTTTCAATGCGGCAATAGTCATAACATTCGACCCTCTTTCAAAGTGGAATTCAACCCCCGATGACATTTGACCTTCTTCCCGAAGAACCATGAACACTCGTCGGCATTTGCTTGGCCATCAAGACACTTGTTTTAACAGAATATAATTCAAAGGGAAGTGATCCAGTATGTATCAAGAGAAGACACCCTCACAGGTAAAACTCAGTTTCCTTCCACAAGTAAGACATACATACATAGATTAGTCTTCCCAACACCTTGAGTTTTACAATTACTTTACACTCCCGTAATCCGCCATTACAGCAACTACTTCAGCTTCCAAACCTAAATTTCAAACCCTAAATCACTTCTCTACTTCTCTCCCCCCCCCCGGCGTCCAAAGACTTCATCAACATTCACCTCCACTATACACCATTTGCCACCCATCCGATGAACACTGCCATGCCAAAACACGACCACCGTCGTCATCGTGTGAAACTACTACCCAAATCCATCCTTCTAAGCCAAGTCAATCACATGTCAAAGAGCAGGGAGATTCGAGTCGAGTCCGCGCAATTCGACATAGTTCTCGACTCTTCCCCATCAAGCAATTCTAGTAGGATCTAAGCTTTTCACCAACGCTACCTTCCCAAAAACTCCTTCAATGGCCACAACAATGAGAATGTGGAGCTCCAGCTGAAAGCACTTCAAAGAAGGTTATTCTAATGATTAAATTAATTGGATTAGTGATTTAATTACTCAGGCCTATTTAAACTAGCTCCAGGACCAACTCCACTAAGCCC
Source organism: Eucalyptus erythrocorys (assembly GCA_014182555.1). Taxonomy (NCBI): domain Eukaryota; kingdom Viridiplantae; phylum Streptophyta; class Magnoliopsida; order Myrtales; family Myrtaceae; genus Eucalyptus; species Eucalyptus erythrocorys. Next base: position 32,047,845 of record CM024602.1, read on the forward strand.
CCCACCACCACCAACTCCCCCTCCTCTCACGCCAATCTGATGAAACCCACCATAGCCGTACACGTGTCCCTGGTGCTGACCCTGGCCCACGGGCATCATCCCGTACACTCCCCCGCCGCCGCCGCCGCCGCCGCCGCCGCTACTCTCACTGTCATAGGCTCCGCCGTCCTTCTCTCGCACCCCCGCCGTCTTCTCGCCTTCCAACTCCCTGAACCTCTGCAGATACACCTTGAGCGGCTCCACGTACTCCTCGAACCCCAGCGTCGTCATCGCCCACAGCAGGTCGTCGCCGTTGATCGTCTTCCGCTTCTCCCTCTGGCACTTGTCCGACGCCTCCCCCGTCACGAAGCTTATGAACTCCGACACGCACTCCTGCACCGTCTCCTTCGCGTCCTTGGAGATCTTCGCGTTCGCCGGCAGCGCCTTCTTCATGATCCTGCTGACGTTCGCGATGGGGAGGAACCTGTCCTGCTCCCGCGGCGACGAGAGCTCGCCCCCGCCCCCGTTCCCTCCCGATCCATGGCCTCCCCCCGGCGGCGACTCGTTGTCCGAATCCCCCATGACGCCGGTTCCGATTACCGCGCGAGCTCCGCCGGAACCTGCCGTTCGCCGGCCGCCGGAAAGCCACCGACCGAAGTGGCCGACCAATGCGCACACGAGCAATCAAGCCTCCGATGGTGAAATTCAGTTTGCGGGATTCGGATGACCGCTTGAGCTGCTATAGAGGAACAGCATTCTTCTTCGTCGATCGTTAGACAGCGAACGCCTTCGCAGGACTCGAAGTAGACTCGATCACGGCGAGCGGAAGGCGAACAGCTCGGAAGCCGAGGCTGATCGACGCCTTCGTCGGAGACGAACGCCGGAGAGATTATCCGTCTCCGGCGAAGGGGAGGGGGAGAGAGAGAGAGAGAGAGAGAGAGAGATTCTGGGAGGAGAGAGCGAGTTGGGTCCGTTGGATCGTGGCGCATAATAACGACTGCCGTTCGGACACGTGGAGGCACGCGGGCCGTTGCTCGACGATAAGTGTTTGTTCTTGGGGCAGGGGGGGACGGAATCCGATTGGTTGGGAGGCGGGACGATCCGGGCCGTCGAAACGGCATCTGCCACGTGGGCCGTCCGATCGGGGGGGCTCCCTTCTTTTTTTTTTTTTTTGCACAATGGGGGGCTCCCTTCGTTTGGTCAATTTCTCCATCAGTAATGGCGCTAAAAAGCATCCAATGCCAATGGCAAATAGCAATTGCAATAGAAAGCATGTGTAAAAAAACCAAACGAGGCTCTTAGATTAATAGAGCCCTCCACCTAACCGGCCAATGATTATGGTTTTGATTATTTATCCTAACGACAAAGTTTGGCGTTCCACTATCTAAAAGAATTATTTCTGAATCGTGAATCGCGGGTCTTGCATGAATATAGACAGATCTTTTGTACTGAGCATAATCATGCACTACATCCACTCCCAGAACCTTCGAGAAAATTTAAAATATGAAATTTAATTAACCAAGTGCTTTTTCCTTTCTTCCAAAAAAAAAAGTATAGTTTTTTAATTAGTTGTCTTATCGGTATTGTATGTAATGTTGTCGAGAAATTGAAGTTGAAAAATCTATATTTATATGGAAGCATCAGGGTTCCTCGAGAGGAACCATGCCTCTCGAGTTTTATCATCAACAGATCTAGAAATGGAAAAAAAAAAAATCAATTCAATAATGAAAGACTATAAAGGCACAGTACTCTCTAGAAATTGAAAATCGCCTGTGTAAATATTTAAATAAAGACACATATTGCCTCGCTTTTAAATATTTCATTTTGCCCTTATCTACATATTGTTCAAATATTGTAGTGCAGTTTATTCCAAAGAGAGAGAGGAAAAAAAAAAGGTAAAATAGGCCGATGAATACTCAAAAAAAAAAAAAAAACGTAAAATTGGTTGAAAAACTGAATAAATTGGTAAAACCAAAAAGCTAACTATCCACTTAATACTAAAAAGGTTTCATCCATGAAATTCATTAATGGTGCACTTGGCAACAATTTCTTGAAACGATTTTTGCTCATAATTTTTTTTTTATTTTGTTCCTCGGATGAATTTTTAAACATTTGAAGACATTGATAATTATATAGAATTTCTATTTTTGAAATAAAAATATATTTGATATGACATTCATTTTTTTTTGTAATTTAGATTTTCTTTAGATTTTTTTATAATTTTATTACATTTTAAAATTTTTTTCCTTTTCTTCTTCACTTCCTCTAGTCGATGGTTGGTCTCGAGGGAGCCTTGTTGGTGGTTGGGCAAGGTCACATGGCCTTCATTTGGCTAGTCACTAGCCATGATCAATGGCCGAGGACTAGTTAAAGGAAGAAAAAGAAAATAAAAGAGGAGAAAATAATGACCAATGACTAACTGAAGGAACAAGAAAAAAAAAAAAAAGGACAAAAAAAAAAAAAAGCTTGATTTTAAATTTTTTTGAAAATAAAATAAAAATAAAATTTTATACTTCTTAATTCTATTTGAAATCTATTCCAAAAACAAAAACATTATTAAATGAATTTATATTCATTTTTTATTTCCAAAAACAAAAAATAGAAACAAATATAGGAAAAAATTGTCCTTGCAAACAACCAACCTCATCCTCTCCTTTTCTTTTGCAACATTTTATAGGAAAAAATTGTTTTAAGTTCAAAAAATAGCAAATGCTCATTTAATTTCTGCTTCTTTAAAAAGAATTCATATAGTGAAAAAACAAAAACAAAAAGCCAGAAACAGTGTCAAGTATTCTGTCCCGTCATTCAACTAAAAATAATCCCCAATAGCAAGTGCCACATTCCATCAGCTTCGGTTTTGGCCGTACGCATTGTAACGTTGAAGCTTTCATTAGACGCTGGATCACTTTCACATGTAACAAGGGATAAGATTCGACTGAAAAGGTGCTTCGCCGAAAGCTTTATGAACAATGTCTTAGAGTACCCAACAGGTAAAAATGCAACTGCAAGCGCAAATCATATACCAAACCACAACAGGGTGCATGAATGATCTAAATCCAGCACAATCAAGAACACTCCCCAAGGAAACCAAGGCTTCAGGGGCTCGCTCCCCACCTGAACACTTACTCGGGATCATCAAGCAACCAGGAAAGAGGCGACACGGCAATGGAAACAAGTTTTCTCGAGTCCCCACGGTTTCGAATTTGAACATAAGCTAGTTGCGGCACTGCCGAGCAGCTGAGTAATCGTTACATCCTCTTCTTAATTTATAAGTTAGATTTGCCAGCATGTACAAATCACTTTGCATGAAAGCTGGCTCTTTCACAACTACTAAACAGTCGGTACAAGATGCACAATGCGAAAAACTAGGCACAAAAACTACAACTACCTACACTGTATTTTACGGGTCAGGCTTTCACTTCCGGGGCATCAGCTGCTGGTTCGTCTTTCTCAGCATCACCTTCTCCATCCTCGTCGTCAGCCTCATCGGCAAGTTTAGTGAGCTCTTCCTGGATCATCAGCTTTATAGATGACTTTCTCGGGGTGAGATCCGCGTCGAATTGCTCCGCTGAAAAGTTGCCAACAAATTCATTAGGCTGCCAAAAAGACACTAACAGATGGAATTTCAGCCACCAGCTGACGTATCCACATGTCACTATATCTTCTACATTTTAGAAGAATGACTCATTTACATAAATTTTTCGGGATCAGAAACCCATATACATCATTAATGGTGAGATTCTATACAACTCTCCTCCTTCTAGAACCACAGAAGTGCCCTTACTACAATACCAAAGCTTCAAATTACAACAAGCTATCATCCATCGAATTTAGATTCAAAGAAAAATTCTAAAAGTACTTGGACCAGTCGCTGTAGAATCTGGGGGGTGACTTGGATGATAGCAATGCTCACTTAACAAAGTTCCAGTTCAAACTTCTGTGTTTCAGCAACTAAACACACTTTTTAATGATAATTCCCTATCCATACTATATCACTTGTGTTTCGGACGATTTGTCCATGGACATGTCATACAACCAATAACACACCTATACCCCATTATTCATTCATGAAGACATAATAAGACTTGACTGTACAAGCACACCCCACTTACTGATTAGAACAGCATAAGTGCCAAGCCGGCTCCAAAGTACCACCAAAAAAAAAAAAAAAAAAAAACATTTGGGCAGGTGTGACGAGTTTTAAAAATTCCTATGTCAAAAAAGACCTAAAATCATTCAGCAGAGTGCAGAGGCTGGGTTCACATGCAGCAGATGAAAGTTAAAAGCTCACAGATTTAGCCACCAAGATTAACAGAGGATATATTGGGAATGCAACAGAACAATAACTTGCAAATGACTTGGCAAATCAGCCAGCAAAATGATGAATTGAACACTCACGTGCTTAGTATCACAAAAATAATTCAACGTGGAGATAACATACCTAGCTGTTTGAGAATATCGGTGAAAGTGGCCTGCAGAATTGAAAACTCATCATATGTTAGATGCTACTAGCTAATTCAACATAACAGTGTTGAGATTACTCGCCCAAAAGAATAAATAAATTAGGCTTAGACGGAGCAGTGGCTGTAATAAAAATGCAAAAGAACATTTAAGGTGTACAATGCACTTTCCAACCAACAACAACCAAAAACAGAAAAAAGCTTAGAATGGCTGATCTTTTTGCCACTTAAAAATCAATAATCATGCAAACATCTTGCAAGCAAACAAAATAAACATTTTAGATGATCTGAAGAATCAAGTTGCAATGTGCAGCAAGCAAAGGAAGAACTGCAAAGTCACCGAGCTAAAATCGCACCGTATTGAAGTCAACTTCCTTAAGGATTTCACAAATTGCATTTCGGAGCTCAACATTGCTGGGCTTGACAGTCCCTTCCTTTGATTTGTCCTTTCCTCTGCCACCTTTTTTCCCTTCCACAGTAAAACAAATTTCAGTAGGTTCCATTTAGAACAGTACATTAAAATGCCATTCCTCACCTTGTTGCACAAAATTCAATTCTAATTGCCCATTGTTTATGTACCTTATACCACAAATTGTACTTAACATATGTATTAAAAAGTGAAAAATCATAAAATTAAAGGGATTCTTATCTATTTAAATGGAACTTAAATAGAAACAAGCATGAAGAATCAATGAAATTTCTTTAAATTTTGAGTTGCTCAGCTAGAATGATTGCTCCAAGACCCCTATGGTCTCAGCCTGGACCCAGTGAAAAGAACTGTGATCACTTCATGCACATAAAAGTTCACTCAAGCTTCAGATTAGACACTAGCAAGAAGTGAAAGTACATCCCCTCAATAACTATTAAAAAGGAGGGAAGACTGCATTGCATATCCAAAAGCACAAAGAATAACAAATGGAATGAAATGGAGTAATCAACTGACCAGGTTTCTCCTTGAAGGCAGACTTTGCAGGTGTCAAAGACTTCTTGGTTACTTTTACGTTCTTCTTCCTAGAGAATACCGTGGGACTACTGTCACTGTTGTCATCAACCTTTGTGCGCTTTGATGATGATTTCTTTGTTGTTGCTTTGGGTGGTGGACTTGATTTGTTTGACACCGAACTTCTCCTCCTTTTGGCTTTTCCAACAGTTTCTTTTTTAGTGGATGATTTTCCACGGATTCTTTTCTTCTTCCCTGTGTCTTCCTCAGACTCATCCTCAGAGACCTCTTTTTCCTCACTTTCTGATTGGTCTGGCATCTCCTCATCAGACTTTTCTGGAACACCATTTTCAGTCTCATCTTCTTCGTCTTCTTCTTCTTGTTCTTGTTCCAGTTCTTGTTCTTGTTCATCTTCTTGCTCTTCTTCCTTCTCTTCTTCCTTCTCTTCTTCCGAATCATCTTCTGTATCAGAAGCAGGCTTCTTTCTTTCCTTTTTCGAATCATCCTCACTCTTCCTTCGACTCTGAAAACAATCCAACCCATAAAGAATGACATAACATAGCAGTGCCAAATGATCAAAAGTTGAAGCCTAAAAAGAAGAATTATTCAAGAAGTAGTAAACACTTCAGGTTGTTGGTTATTTGTGATTGGTTCAGTCATTCAGCCGATGATAAAGAACCATTATCATCAATATCCCAGTGCTTCTAATGAGAAATGAACGATACCTTGCCTGTCCGCCTTGAGGAACTCTTCGATGCAGATGAAGTTCCTTTCACCACCCTCTTGCGCTTTTGGCCCTTCCCAGACTGCCACGTGTCGAGAAGATTAAAACATGCAAAGATGCAATCACAAGGAAACCAATCACATTATCAAATGACTTCCCATAAACAATTTCAGATGGCCAACCTCTTTTTCAGCAAGTAAAACAGTTGTTGTGGCATGGGGAGCCACCAAGAAGTCAATCAGCTTCGTAACAATATCTTCCTGGAAGTGCAGACCAACTAATCAGTACAAATGACAGTTGGCATTGTAAACAAAGAATACACTATCTTCAAATCAAGCAAACAAGTCAAAACTCATTGGCCCTACTACACAGCCAACAAATATAGTATGAAATGATCACTCTCAAGATTGCACCTTCACTATGACTAACAGACAATTTCAGGGACCAGAAGGGAAAAGAACCAAGCATTTCCAGAGATAATAGTGTCAAAAGAGATAAGATTACCAAATGTAATGTTGCACCTACCTTCCTAGTGGATGTCTTTGAGACTGGTATGTCAAGTACATCACACAATTCAAGCAATTTCTCTTTAGTACACTTGTCAAATTTTTCCTTCACCTTATTCCTCTGCTTTTCCTGCAGTCACACCATAGTTAAAAATGAAGCTCGTAGACAAGCCTTCGGTAATCCACTAAGTCAATAATTTTCAGTAGTTTGCCAGATTAAAATCTCCTCCACTTCCAAACACCCCAACCCCCCCCAAACAAAAACCAAAATAAAAGGAAAGAAAAGCAATGCTATAGGCATATATTTACCTCATTATCACGCCATACAAAACCAGAAAACCTTGATATATTACCCTTGATCTGGAATGCCTGCAAAAATACAGAAGAGGAAGGTTATCAAGCAGTGAGTAGAACACGTTCACGCTCAAGAATTTCAGAACCAAACTACTCTCCTAGGACATCCGTTTAACTCATCTAAAGTGTATAGACAAGAAGAGGGGCAAATCACAGCTGGCACATTGAGAGATTAGAACAAATGTTACCTTCCCTCTCCTTCCAAACAGGATGTTATGCAGCAGCTTAAAGGTGTCATCTGTCTTCCTTCTTGACAATTTGAAAGCCACTGACAAAATGCAGACAGAGTTGTTTAATGCACCTTATCATTCTGCATGGATGAATCCCATAACATGCAGAACCAGGAAAACATGTCAATCAAAGTCATGTGCGTTTCCAGGTTTCAGACAGTCTAAATCTCAACACATTCTATAGTAGACCTAAGTAATCGTATGCTAAATGATTTTTGCATACACCACCCTAAAAAAAGATGGTTGTTTTCCAGGAACTATGGACACAATTTCAAGAATTCAGTGAGCTAGAAGAAAAATGAGAGTACCATTGGGTATGTCCTTCAATGGTGTTCCACGGCCCTGCAATTCCCAGATAATATGATCAAATGCAAATCCTACACACGCAAATCCAACAAAAGCAACAAATATGCAGGGTTTGATTTAGTTTAATGCACCTTTTCTATTTGGAAATCTTTAGAGGCATCTCTCTCAATAGATGCCACCAACCGCTCTACAGACTTCCTCTCTCGTACAGGACGATCTACAGTAGGAGTCCTAGGGGTCCTGTCAAGCTCCTTCTTCTTCTTATTTCCTTCAACTTTCCCCCCAGCATTCTTCTGCCTCCTACGCTTTTTTGTCCCTTTCTCCTCTGGACTTTGTTCAGCCTTCTCTGTCACAGTCTGCTCCTCCATACTCTCAGTCTTCTCCTGTTCCTTCTCCTCACTCTCCTCAACCTTCTTTTCGTCATTCTTTTCTTCTTCAGCCTCTTCTTCCTTCTCTTCTCCAAGCTTCTCCTCTTTAATTTCTTCATCCTTTCCTTCCCCACTTTTTACCCCATCAATAACCCCCTTAGTCCCCTCCTCATCATTCTCTTCATCTTCCTTCATTTCCTCAGGTACCTTCTCCTTTTTTTCAGCAGGAGCTTCTTCTTTCATCTCTTCCATTTCAGGTTCTTCCTCTTCTTTTTGTTCTTTCTTATCACAGTCTTGCTTTAAATCCCGGCCTATATCCACTTTCTCAGTCTCCACTTTCTCTTCATCTTTATCATCTCCCTTTACTTTCACTCCATTACTTTCCTCAGTTTTTCTTTCAGTCATTACATTACTGTCGCGAGGTACACTTCCGTTTTCCGCAGGTGCTACTACTGCTTCTGATTCAGAAGCTGCATTTGCCAAACCTTCCTCACCCATAATTCACTTGGTAGGAGTTGAATTATTCAATTAATAAGGAACTTCTTCAAAACCTAACAAGAATATGATGAATCAGTTCATAAGAAACAGTTTTGACTAAAACCAGACATACAAGAGATGAAAACATTTTAACATTTCCGTACACATCATCATGGACTTTCCCAAGAATGAAATGCTTATTCAACATGAGGATCATTGCTCAGTGATCAAAGGAAAAGGTCTGTGCACATAAACAAATCCTTCAGCTATCTAACCTCAAAATTTAGCTTTAAAGTTGACCTCTTTGAAGATTCACCTTAAGTGGTTTCAAAGCCAGACATATACCCTAGACTTCCAGGAAGGACTTATTGGCCTGAGTCAAATCACAAGTACAATTTGGAAATGATCCTAATGATAAACCAGTGCCCATAAAGTGAAAAAAACCTAAGGAAAGGCTACCTACGGGTCCAATTAAAATAAGTAGTGTACTTCTGAAGTGAGACTCCAATGTGAGGACAGCCTTGCTAGAGTACAGTCAATGCAAAGATCCATTGTAGATGCTGAACAAAAATATCATACTGATTAAAACGGATAACTCTATACATTAGTAATGTGGTGATGCTTAAATCCCTATCCAAACCAAGATAGCCCTAAAAATCTCTTTGATACTACGTAAATCCAAGAAATGACCAATCTTATCCCAACAACCGCCATTTTCTATACAAATTGTGGCTAAAGCTTAGTGAAAATTAATAGGAAAACCTTTCTACGCTCACTGAAGAGAAGGAAAAAAAAAAAGGCATTTAAACACAAGGAAAACGAGAAAACAGTAAACGAAGATAGAATCTCACGTTCGGAAACCCTAATCCCAAAAACACTTCAAACCAAAAAACACAACGAGAAAACAGGAAATGAAGATGGGAATTTCATGTTCGGAAACCCTAACCCCGAAACAGAGAAGCGGGGTCAGCTTCTTTTCTCCCTTTTTTTCTTTTTCCCTTTCCGCGACCCGCAGAAACTACAATTACACACTCCTCAGCCAGCAAAACACGAGCGAAAGAGACGAAACGGCGAAATTCCAGCAGAAGCAAAATCCGGTCTCCAGAGATTCCCAAAACCCTAGCCACCCGAAGACGTCCCGTCCCCCCCCCTCGAGGCCACCAAAACGCCAACCGATTCACCGACCGCACGCCACGAGGAGGGAAAAGGAAAAGCGGAAAACCAGCGGGAGGCGAGTACTCACAGAGGAAAGAGCTCCGGCGAATTCCTTAGCTCGGCCGAACCGCCCGAACAGCGAGACGAGAAGAAGGAGAAGACGGAGAAGGAGATGAAGACGCGCTCTTCTTTAGTTCCAGTGTTGTCATGCTTTGCTCTCTCCAGTTTTTCTTTCTCTCTCTCTCTGACCGGTGCGCCAATGCGGACGAGGGGTAGTGAAATGGGACGGATTTCAGAGGCGGAATTTAAATGCGGTTGAATGTGGGGCGATCCCGGCCGACGGATCGGATCTGCCCGGTCGAGGATCGTTGAAATTTGGACGGCCCGGATGCGATGTTCGTTTCCGAGTGCAGAGGTACGGGGGGCGCGGCGGGGGAGTGCGAGCATCTGAAAAATTTAAACAACGCAGGAACGGAATATATATAAAAAAAAAAAAATTGATATGGAAAAGATAAAAATGACTTTTTTCTGCTTTCATTTGTTGGTGAAAATGATATAAAAATTTTAAAACAAATAAAAAATTGCTCGTGATTATTTTGGTTACGTGTGCATGGCATGGTGAGACAAAACCAGCTTCCACGTCCATTCTAGTGATGTCGCCCCGTAATTTATAAATAGAAGATCCTAAGTTTGAATCCTTCTTTACATAAAATAGTGTATTAAGTCATACATTATATCTGTAACCGTTAGCCTGAATCCTAATAAGTCGAGCTTTTAGGGAAAAGGTAAGTTTATTTTTGTGTAAAAAAGCACATATCAAAAGTTTAAATACCGACAAAACTCTGATTTTTCCATTTTTGTTATCATGGACGTTTTTCCATTATAAGTCATCTTGTTGATGAGATTGTATGTACATCCTACTTCTGACATCCTTACAAGTAACGAGTGTCTAAGAAAAAAATCACTAGAAATCCCAAATTTTACTCAAAATTACAAATTTGCCAAAAAACTTTTTTTATAACATGGAAAATTCTAAATTTTGCCCATCATGACACATTTATCTCAAATTTTTTTTCGTGCTTTGCAAAAAACCCTAAACTTATATCCGTGTGATATATTTATCCTAAATTATAGGGTATTTTTGTCTTTTACTTTTTAAAAAAAAAATCTTTTTTTCTTCTTCTTCTTCTCTCTTCCCCATAAGGAAGAGGAAAGAAGAAGAAGAAGAAAGGAAAGGAAAAAGGAAAAAATAAGATGAAAATACACTTGATAAGGTCAATGTGTCACAATTAGTAAAATTTTGGATTTTTCATATCACGAAAAAAAAAAAATTGAGGTCAATTTGTTACTTTTGGCAAAGTCTCGAGAATTTTTGTAGCATTTTCCCTTTATATATGAAAATATAATCTTCAATGGTATGGATATATTATGAAAACCAAGAACCTCAATGTACCTATTGTGCCGAAGATCGCATCTCTCATCGGAGTGATGAGTTCTCACCATCCAATTATATTTTTGTTATGGTTGTATTATTCTCTTGATAAAGCTTAATCATATCAACTTGTCCTCCCTTGTCAATTATTTTTATGGATAAAATGTTAAGTAAATGAAAGTAATTAAATCAAAGCATCGCGCAAAGTAATAAGTTTTTTTTTTTTTTAAATACTAATGAAATATCATTATTTTAGATTGACAAAAATTAATATGATTTATAAATTATTAATAAAAAACATTAAGATACCTCATTGTGCAAGATGTTTTTAGTGTTTTCTTATGTATACCTAATGTCTTACATGCTACGTATAAGAGTATATCGTCAATATAATATGGAAAAATGATAAATTCTTTGATATTGTAAAGAATGAGATATGATACATATAGTAGGCTAATGAAATTAATAAAAGGTTCACCAAGAAAGCGAGATTTTGAGATAAGAGGAACGAAAAATAGATAAATTGTTATAAGTACAATAATAAAAAAGAGGCTTTTCAGTTTTATACTATATCATATAATATATATTTTTTCTTTTACCATCAGTGAGATGATTTTTTATAGAGTATGTAAAATGTTATAAAAATATATGATAATGCACGTTTCTTTAATACGCTAAAAAACAAAATATGTGAAACATGTAATTATGGAACTATTATGAATAGAAAAAGAAAAATTAGAAACAAAATAATTGGACTATCACTTTAAATTTCAATTGGAAGATTAAAGATAAATTTATTTATTTTTATTGTAAATGGGGATAAATGTAGTAATTTAGAGGGTGGAAATAGTATCGTCAAAAAAAAAAAAAAAAAAAAAGCTAATGTAGGTAGGGGAGAAACTTGGGAAAAATATAATTGACAATATATTGAGAAAAAAAATTATAACCTCCAGAGTTGTTAATGTAAAGGAAACATAGCGTGGAAAACCTATTCATCTTACTTTTTACATAACCAATTTCATCGTAGCATCCCCGACCCATAAGACCATCATGCATAAGTTGCTAGGAAATAAAGCAAGGGATACCATTAAATTGAATTAGAAATTGTTCTCAAATTCTTATTTCTATTTCATTGTTTAAGAGAATGATGGATATAAGGACATACAATTATGCCCAAATCATCCAACGAAGTTATCTGTGGTGGACCTATGCCGAGAGTTTAACGCATGTCTAGATAGACTTTTTAATCACTACCTTTCATGTTATTAAAATATGGATTAATATTCTAAAAAACCCCCAACTAGTACACCTGTAACAAATTTATCTAAAACTAATTTTTTTATCACAAAAAACCCAAAATCGATACACATTTGACAAATTTATCATAAATTATTATACTTGTGACAAGTCTACCTTATGTTAGTTGCCATTAAATTTTATTGTTAGATTACCGAATTGAATGACACGTGATAGTTGACCTATATACCAATTTACGATTTTACTCTTCATTTGTTACAATTATACAATTTTTGTGATTTTTTGTGGTACCAATTCAATTTAATGGGTGATATATTTATTACAAATGTACCGGTTTAGGATTTTTGACTATTGAATAAATTAGTTTGAGGTAAATTTATTATAAATATACTAATTTGGAGATTTTTATGGTCGGTTGGGATAAAATTGTCATAAATGTACCGATTTTTGGTTTTTCAAGGTATTAATCCTTAAAATATTGACACTCATGCACTTTGATTTGTTTATAATTTGAGACACTTGAATTTTTTTTTTTCTCAATATATAATTATTGACAAGTAGATTTACATATTTTTCTTCTTATGATTTATTTAAGTCAAACAATATTTTAAATTTTGATGAAAAAATCAAGAAAAAATATTTTTATTTTTGTCTAAAGTCAAACAAACGGGCCTTCAATATGGGAGTCCAATCAATCAATTCCATCTATGCCTACCAATTGCAAGCTTCTTATCACGTTACATATTTAGCATTTTATGGAAAAATGACATAAATAATCTATAAACATATGTCAAATATAAATTTTCTTATTTAATATTTTAATTTGTTCAATGTGATCATTGAATTATACATAAATATTCAATTTAATCTTTAAAGTTTCAGTTTGTCAATCTAGCTCAACAAAGTCAAATCAGTTTTCATACTATTCACAAGTTTTCATAATTACATTATTGCCTGGATTTAAGGATATATCTTTCAATTCAATTTATTTCCTTATTCAACAAAAAAAAAAGAAGAAGCTATCTGTAAATTACGTATTTGGTCTTTATAAATATTATTATAATTTCATTATGTATATATTTATGACATTTATTATAGTAAAAACCTCATTTAGAGTTATATTATATTTATATATTTTTTAAGACATTCAATACAACGTAATTTATCAATAGATTTTTTGTACTTAACTTAATCTAAATTTCTGTTTATAACTTTTTACATAGAAAGAAAAAAATTTCAAGTTTTTATTTCATGTCTTCATAATTAAATTTAGTTATATCTATAGATTTGAAAATTAAATTAGTAGGAGTATCAACCGATATAACTCTAAATAATGGTCTGCTTTTACTATTGAGGGAAGATTTTGAGTTAAAATATACTTAAATTGAAGTATTGTAGTGTGTATAAACAGTAACAACAAAAGGCTAAAAAAGTAATAAACAGATAGCCATGCTTCTTGATTTAAAAATTGGATTGAGATAAATGATATTTAAAAATCTGGCAATAGTGTAATTATGAGTATTTTTTTAATGAAAATGGAGTGATTAAATAAAATAATTTGAAAGTTTATAGACTAAATTGAGCATTGTGGATATTTAAGAATCACATTTAACATATTACAATTTTAATGATGATATTACATACAGAATCAAAGTTTAAAGATTATTTGTGTTGTTTTCTCTATTGTAAGTGAAAAATGAGATTTAATTACGACACTAATCATATATATTTTCAATGTAATTATTGAACTTCTAATTTGTTCAACCAAATGCTTAATTTTTTATTTCAGTTTTTCTTTTCTACCAATTCCAGCAGCATTCAAGCCCCATTTGTCGGAACCAACAAAAAGCATTATGTTGAATTAATGTGTCATTGTGCAGTGAAAATCTGTTTAAAATGCAATTAATCATAATTATTATTTTCAGTCCATGAAATTAGTTTTCAATGCTCAGAGTAGTTTCCGTCATCCAAACTTAAAAAATCTGAAAGTAATTCCACAAAAAAAAATTGTTTTTATCAAACAAACTGAGCCTCAATACTTTTTATTCTTTTATCCGAACACAACCTTTTATTTTATCAAAACACAAGACGGAAAGATCCTGCCAGTAAAGATCACAAATACTTTACCCGTCCGTTTTTTTTCCCATTAGGTATCTCATGTGTCTCATCTTATAATCATCGATTTCTTAATGTGATTTTTTCCAATCTTAAAAGAGTAAGAAAAGGTTATTGTCAAATGGTAGCTCCATAAGAAACACAATAATTTATATGCGATGTTTAAAATGTGTAAAACTAAACTCAATATCTAATGGGTTATGGTGTGAGACAATATCGATACAAGTCGAATGATCATGGATTAAAATGTGAGAGCAGTGTTGCTAGAGTATAGTTAGCTAAGACATTAGTGGTAGATGCTGAACAAAAACATCAAATTAATCACAACAAATAACTTTGTTCTATGTAGATTTCGATCCCTCTTGCTAATCAACTATGCTTTAATAAGCTAATTTTTTGATAAGATAAATTTATAATTAAATTTGAGTAATACAGTTTCAACGGTGTCTCTAAAAAAAATGATGGAAAGATGGAATTTCATGTTCGTAAAGACTGGAGGCAAAATTTTAAAATTAGATGAGCATAAAACCCTTTCTTTTCCATCATTCGCTAAAGCTTTGAATTACTTAACTGGGGAGAGATCAAAATGACTTTTCAATAGATTTAAGAACCTAACGCTCAACGAATAAAGCTTCGAATTCCTCAATTGGGGAGAGATTAAAGATGACTTTTCATTAGATTTAGAACGCGATTTGAAGACAAGGACGAAGGTCAACCCGTCGCGGATTTAGTAAAATACCATCTGCTTCGTGAAAAACATTGAGCTTCAACAGACAGTTGGGAAAAAGAAGTGGTGTTCTTTGAATATGAGATCTAAATAGACAGATTGCATCTGCTGCAGTGAGGATCATTGAAATTCCAATGGTCTGAATGTGACCTTCGTTTTAAAGTACCAGTACAGGGAGAAATGTGCATCCACAAATAATGCAAATGATTGGAAAAAAAAAAAAAAGATAGAAAAATTGGAAAATTTTGCTCCTATAAGGATAAAAATTGCTCGTAATAATTTTAGTTCATATGCTCCTTTTTGTCCAAAAAATTTATAATCAATACATTTGAAAATCCCAAGAAGGTCACAAGTTTGAATCCGATTGCAAAAGGAGTGTTTATATATATATGTGTGTGTGTGTGTGTGACTATGTATTAATTTATATGTCACACGTTTCATTGTTGGTCTTTCCTAACAAATTGAGCTTTGAGGGAAGAAGCAAGTTGATTATGGTACTAAAGCACATGTCAAAGATTTGAATCCCCACTGACCTCTCATTTTTACCTTTTTGTTATTTTGTTTTGTTTTGTTTTGTTTTTTTGTTCAGGCCATTTTATCGACATGAATGCGTCTACATCCCATCTTGCACGTTCTTACATGCGAAGAGGACTCTCAAGTAATGTTCTTTACAACATAAAATCGTTGACTCAATTACTAATGACTTAAATAGTTGGAAAAGATAAGTCTTCGGCAATGAATGCATTATGAATATCGAAAACCTCGACGTAACTATTGCGCCAAGGATTGCGTACCTTGTCGTTGTGATCAATTATCATTTTCGTATTGTTGCAGTCGAAATTTTTTCATTATAGACATGGTATTCTCGTGATAAAGCTCTAAAAGAACAATCTTATCGATCTCCACCCTTGCTTATTAAGCAAGAGTACAATGCTCTGAGCAAGAGAAATAGGGGGTGAGAATATAAAGGATAGCGGGCAAAGTTCAATTGTCATTGTATTGAGAAATACTTACCTCCCAATTTTCTAATGTTAAGGAATTAAAACAACAAAAAACTATTCATCTTCACTTTTTTTTTTTTGGTAATGATGTGATTCTAGCACCCCCATAGGACCATATTGCGTGGGTCAATCTGACATAAGGACATAAAATATATTACATATCCAATCTAACAAAGTTGATTGCGACTCGGGATTTGTTGAAATCAATGTGCGTACAGTAACTTTTCTCTCTCACATGAGAGTCTCTCTCTCTCTCATAGGAGAGCTCCCTCTACCTTTTGGTAGCCACCGCAATTCAAAAACCCTAATCATTCCCCACGGTTTTCGTTGCCTTTTCTTGCGATTATGGCTGACCCACTTGAAAGCTACCCAAACATCATGTTCAGCCATTGCCTCTTTCCATAGACACTTTAAGCCCTCTTCATGGAAGACTTGGAAGAATCCGAAATCCGCCTTGCTGCCCTTTGCAAGCGACTGGGAAAGTTGTGGCCCAAAAACAAGATTACAACAGTGGATGATGAAATTACCCCAAAGAAGATCGAAGAATGTAGATTATCCTTAATCGGTCAATTGCATCAAAATCCAAATGTAAATGTTCAAGCCTTTGAAAATACAATGCGTAAGGTCTAGAAAATGGAAAATGTGGAGATATTCCCAATAGCCCAAGGCATTTTTGAATTCCGATTTTGGTCAGAAATAGACAAGGATAGGGTTCTTCAACAGGGTCCCTAGTCATTTGCGAACCATCTACTCTTGTTGAAATTATGGGAGCCTAACATGCCTCCTGCATGTTACAACTTTAAAGCCTGTGAGTTTTGGGTGCACATACATGGTTTGCCGATAGAATGGATCTCAAAGAGGGTGATAGCAAAGGTGACTGGGGAAATAGGTAGCATCTCGGAAGTTAAGATTGAATCTAGGGGGTATATGTCCTACAAGATAGGAAAGGCCAAGGTCACACTGGACATCTCGGCCCCTCTGATTTTAGGGTCAATTTTCAGCAACGGAGGCAAAAAACTATGGCTGGATTTTAGATATAAAAGATTGTCTCACTACTTTTTTTTTTTAGTCAGTCCTACTCTATTCTTACTCTAATACTCACTCTCAGACTTTTGCCCTGCCTCTTGTAGGATATGGGAGTCGAAATCCACTCTTGAAACTTACTCGTCCCCACCCCTATCCCCCCTGAGAAGGTGGGAATTAGAACTCCTCACCTCTCTCTTTCATGTTGGAATGGTAGCTACTGGGGTGAAACCTCACTACTTTACTCATGTAGGAGATTTGGACATATTCTCAACACTACAAGAAGTTTCCATTTACAGAGGATAAATTTAAAAATATGAAAGAATTGCCTTTTTGGCTCCTAGTTGAAGGTGGAAACTAATGAAATTAGCTCTTCTTGGAATCTATTTTATGAGAAGTCGATTGAGGAATTGATGGTAGATAAAATCATACCTAAGACACCACCAGATGTAGGACCTATAGTGGTGTATAAAGGCAATTCAACAGATTTGCAGGATCCAAGCACCAGCAGGGCAACTGAACATGGAAAGGCCAAAATGAAAGAACCCATGGTTTGGGAAGAAAATATGAATGTGCTGCATCCTTCACAAGAACTGACAGAGAGTGGAGGAGCATCTTTAGCAAGCAACAAGCAAGGATCCCTTTAAGCTCGACACTTGAAAAAGCATAAGAGATACTCTCCATATGAAGTGCAACAATCAAATATTGAAAGTTTAGATGCGACTTAATTGATGGAGACTCATATTCAAACCTGGGAAGAAGCACAAAAATGGGCTCTGGTGGCTAACCCTAATAAGCCACCGAGTCACACATGAAAATTATATGTTGGAATTGTAGGGTTTAGGCTCCCCCTTGACAATTCAATCTCTACGAGCCTTAGTAGCTCAAGAAAAGCCTACTATTCTATGCTTATTGGAAACGAAGAATAGAGAAGATGTCGTGAAAAGAATATAAAAATGACTTAAGTTTCAGAATTGCTTCACAGTAAATCCAAGAGGCTTGGCTGGGGGATTAGCAGTTTTCTAGAATGAACAGGTTACCACTTCCATTATGTCTAGCACTATGTCTTTTGTCGACTTAATATGCAATTTAGAAGAGACAAAACGGAGAACGCATATCACTTTTGTTTATGCATCGAATGATTTTCAGCAAAGATTACGACGATGGGAGGAACTAGGCTGAACCGTGACCCTTGGCTATGTGTTGGGAGTTTTAATGAAATCTTATATCAGTGGGAAAAAGTAGGGAGAAGGGTGGCTGAAACCTATAGATGTAAAGCTTTCCAAGATTTTACAAATGCTTGCACTCTTATGGATCTAGAAAGTAAGGGTTGTGCTTATACTTGGGCAAATAACAGAGAAGGGGATAAACTAATTATGGAAGGGTTGAATCGAGCCATGTGTAGTATGGATTGGCAGGTTTCTTTCCCTTCTGTGGAAGTTTTTGCTTTGCCAGCTATAGAGTCGGATCATAGCCCCGTTTTATTAAACCTTTTTTCCCAACAAGTCAAACGCAAAAAAGAATTTAAATTCAAAGATTTCTGGGTAGATGATGAGGAGTATGAATATATTGTATTGGAAACCTAGAATTCTTTTGGAGGGGAGAAAGTACCTCTATCGATTAGATTTAAAAAGGTGGTTGATGAGCTAGTGGGTTAGAGTAGAAGGAGGTTCAGAAATGCAAAAACACAAATCTCAGTGCTGAAAAGAGAGATGTAGGTCATCACAAACAACTCATATTCACATTATGACATACACAGAATGAATTGGCTGAAAATGGAGATAGAGAGGCTATGGAGATAGGAATAAGTATATTGGGGCATGAGTTCCAGGATTAATTGGCTCAAATGGGGGGATAAAAACTCTAAATACTTTCATGCAACCACAGTGCAAAGGTGACAAAAAAACAAAATAGTAATGTTGAAAAATGAGCAAAATGAATGGTGTCGAGACCCCATACAATTAAAGGAGATGATAGCCAAGTATTTCAAAGAGCTCTATACTTATACAAGGCAAAGAAACTTCCAACCAGTTATTGACCAAATCCCATGCCTGGTAAAAGAGGAGATGAACCAAGGCTTGATTGAAGAAGTGACCCTACAAGAGGTTACTGCAGCAACTTTTCAGTTGGGTGCCCTCAAAGCTCTTGGACCAGATGGTTTGTCTGGAAAATTCTATCAATATCATTGGAAGGATATTCATGAAGAAGTATTTAGGGAGGTAAAGTCTTTCTTTAACTTAGGAACACTTAATCCTGAGTTGAATCACACCTTTATCACCCTTACACCGAAAATGCACAATCCAGAGAGGTTGGAATAATTTTGGCCTATTAGCCTTTGTAATTTTGCATATAAAATCATCTCAAAGATCATGGCAAATAGACTAAAACAGTGGCTGCCTGACTTGATAGCAACGGAGCAAAGTGCTTTTGTTAGTGGGAGACAGATACAAGATAACATACTAATAGTGCAGGAAGTGCTTCATCAACTACGTATCCGAAAATGGAAAAAGAAATTTCATGCAATATGGAAGGTAGATATGAAGAAAGCATATGATCGTGTGGAATGAGACTTTCTCAAAGCAAGCATGCTCAAAATGGGTTTTTGTGATACTTGGGTCCATGGAATGTGTGTCTATGGTATCATTCAGTGTTAAAGTAAACAACGAACCTTCAGCCTCTTTTAAGCCTATTCGTGGGATAAGACAAGGTGACCCCCTTTCTCAATACCTATTTATTATTGTAGCAAATGTCCTATCTATGATACTAAAAAAAGAAATGGAGAATGACAGCATTAAGGGAATTAAACTAAATAGATTTTGTCCATTACCATCTCATCTACTATCTGCGGATGATTGAATCTTATTCTTGGAAGGAAAATTGGTCGAATGTCAAATTGTAGCAATGATCCTAAACCAATATTGTTTTATGTCTGGACAATCTATAAATTTGAACAAGTCAGGTATGCTCTTTAGTAAAGACTGTCCAAGAGAATTGAGGAGTAACTTGACTAAAGAAATGAGAGTATTAGAATTGGGAAAGACGGAAATATCTCGAAATACCTTATGATTGGGGTGGATCTAAAAAGCAAATGTTTGACTGGATTTTTGCAAGAGTTAACATGAAACTGGAGGGCTAGAAAGAGGACTTTTTATCAAAAGTAAGGAAAGAAATTCTTCTTAAAATTGTTGCAAGCTCTACCGCAATATGCTATGTCCATTTCTAAAATCCCCTTATCTATTTACCAAGCCATTGAAAGGAAAATAGCAGCTTTCTGGTGGAAAATAATGAGAACAGGGCAGGTTTGCATCGCAAAAACTAGGACACTCTTAAATCAAGAAAGGATGAAAGTGGGCTAGGCTTTAGAGATCTAATTAAATTCAACGAGGCATTATTGGGTCGGCAAGCATGGAGGCTAATTCAGAATCCAAATTCTCTTTGGAGTCGAATTTTCAAAGGACTATATTTTCAGCACGCAGATGCATTACATGCAAAGAAAGGCTCAAGACCATCTTAAGGTTGACAAAGTCTAATCTTGGGAAGAAACGCTATAAATCATTCACCATAGTGGGTGGTTGGAAATGGCGAAAAAATCAGTATTAGGAATGATCAATGGTTACTGAGAGGTTTAATTGGAGGCCCTGCCAATAGAGATGATCTATCACAGGTTTCGGAACTTATAAACAGAGACTCTGCTACTTGGAAGGAAGATAGAGTACGATAACTTTTCGACCACGAAGTGTGTAAAGAAATTCTAGCTATCCACCTTAACCACCAATTTCCAGAGGACAAATTGGTATGGAAGCCAACCAAAATAGGTCAATTCACAGTCAAGAGTGCATATAACAAGCTTAAGGCACAAGGAGAAATTTAGCAGCAAAACCATGCCTCATCGTCCTATCAAGTACCACGATCATTATGGAATAGAATATGGAACGCCCAAATTCAGCCCAAAGTTAGATTCTTCCTTTCGCAAATTTGTCAAAACGCCTTAGCAACAAAGGAGAATTTATATCGTAGACATACTATACCTAAGGCCACATGCATGATCTACAACAAATATCCAGAATTAGTCGAGCATCTTTTCCTCTTCTGTCAATGGACGAACCAAATCTGCGATGGCGCTGACGTGAAAATACAAAAAGATGGTCATTGGGTAACTCAAATAGAGGAATGGCTGGCCAATTTTCAACATACCTCAGTTTCTTTCAAGTGACTCGCCCTCTTATCGTGGCAGATCTGGAAATCCCGCAACAATTGGTGTTTCAGAGCTAAACCATTGAGTCCTCGGCACATCATCACCTCAGCAATAGTCATGGAAGAAAACTTTAACAGGTGGGTGGGAAAATAGAGCAAAAAAGAGCAGATGCAGACCTCCCCACCTCACATCTGGACGCCTTCGATGCAAGACTCACCTCAGACCTCGACTCCTCTAATGCACGAGTTGTCACAGACCTGGAATCCTTTGCTGTAAGGCTTGCCTCAAACCGAGACTCCTCCAACACACAGCTCACCTTGGAATGAGACTCCTTTGCTACACAGCTCGTTTCAGACTAGGACTTCTTTGACGCCCGGCTCGCCTTAGATTCAGACTTCTCCGACGCATAGTGTGCTCAAAATCAACGTTGATGGTTCCTTTCTTCAAGAAACAGGGGGACTGGCTGTAGCTTGCATCTGCTGAGACAATAGAGGCGTCCTCATTGATGGACTAGCGTGCATGGTCAGAGTTTCTTTAGCAATCCAGGCGGAAGCACAAGTTGTGTTGCAAACCCTAAAGTACTTTGAAGGGAAAGAAGAACCGCAGATGGAGTTGGAGTTAGACAACTTGGAACTGGTGAAGGCTTTGGTGGCAAGTACACCGCAGGTCAACTGAGAAATAGGTGCGTTGCTTTGTGAAGTGCAGGCACGTGTTAAAACTTTTCCAAATCTAAAAATAACCAATTGCCGAAGAAAATACAACAAAGTGGCAGATTGGGTCTTCAAGGCCCACCGGAGAAAGGCCCTTCCAGCTAATTGGGTTTTTTTTATCTCCCTTCTTGTCTTTTGGACTTGTTATGTTCTGAAACTCTTGCTTCTACTATCCAAACTCTTACTTGAATAATAATGCTATAAACTCTTTTTCGACCAAAAATAATTTGATTGCGGCTCGCATACTTTGACTTGCTTTTTCAACTTGAGACACTTAAAACTTTCAGACGTATACCGATATTGACAAGTGAATAACATATATCATAATTTATGTAAATTGAGATAATTTTCTATCCTTTCTACGGGGAAGAAGTATTTTTTTTTCCTTGGTTTTGTTTAATGTCTAACGAATAGGCCTTATAGATGGGAGCTTAGGCAATCTATTGGGTATTTGCCTAGCAAACTAGGCACCGCCTGCGAACTTGTGATCACTTCCCATTGGCTCGTTAATTTTCTAAGGAGAAAAAAGAAACGAGCAACTCTCAGCCGACATGCCTATTCAGGAGATTTAGTATACGAGTTTTTTAATATGATACCTGAATTTCTAATCCCTTCAATTAAATTTTAATCTTTCTTCATTGCCGCTCCCGGCAAAAATTCAAGGGTCATCAATCGGTGCCGACCAGAAGAATCGTGTTGAAATCACGGATGCGATCGTGCAATGAAAAGCTGTTTAAAGTGCAAAGCGATTGCTCATGATGATGCGAATGATTTCGCATCAGCTTTTTTGGGTATACATCGAGCAGCAAGTAAACTTTAGTCGTTGTTTTCCCTTGAAATCAGAGACTAAGACATTCGATTAGGAAAGTTCTACTATTTCAAGGACCTCAATTGCTTAAAATCACAAGTCCACATAATGGACAAAAAAAAAAAATGTTAGTTTATTGATCAGAGGGAACAGCAATTTTTTTTTTTTTTTTGGAAACCCGACACAAAGAGATCTTACAAATATTTTTTCACCGAAGGGATGATTGAAACCAATCACCACCTCCACTCCGACAAAAGTGATAAGATCTCGTATCCATCCCGTGCTTCACGCAAGACAAGTTCACACGCTCGTTTCTCGCAAGGCATCTGGGTTAAAGATCGTACAATGTGTCTCGTCTTTATATATTATCCCAAGCTTGGCTTCAGATTAAGAAATTTATTGAAATTTATTGAAATTTAGTATTACGATTTTTCAAATCCTCCAAAAAATAAGAAAATATAATTTTCAAATAGTAGTTTAATAAAAGAAAGGAAATAAAACCCATTTCGCTTAAAACTTGCCTTCCGGGGCACAGCCTATTCAAATTCTTTTCAAAACGAATGTTTTGGATTCATTCCATTCCCGGCGTAGCCACCGCTTCAGATCTTTAACCTCTACAATTTTTAGCAGGTTTTTAGCAGGGAGAATCTCCATTATAATGAATTGTACGCATGGATAATCCCCAAAGATCTCAGTGAAAAGGGTAGAAACATGTCGACAAATGTCGATATTTATTGAATTTCCAACTCGTTCCACTTCCTTCATTCATTGTCATTGAAGCTTTCTTTGATTTTGTTAGATAGCAGGCGGGCTTGAAGCGTTCCAATAAGATAGTCCGGACAAATTTAAATTTGAGATCTAAAAAAATTTAGACGTGGCGTAGGTCACGAAAAAAAAAGAAAAATTCAAAATAAGAACAATTTGGATTCTTATTTTCTCAAATAATGACCTGAAATAATCATATCAGTCATAAAGAAGAGCCTAAATTATTATTGTTGTTTTAAATAAAGGCTTAACCTCGCAGGCAAAATATTCTAATCGATCAACGATATTTTCGTCTAAATACAAGTTAAATTTAAATTAAATTTGATTACAAATTTTATAAAAAACTTTAAAATGAGAGTGCTCGTTGCCCCATCACCAGTGAAGGTTGGTGCCCGACCCTTGCCTGACAACCCTATTAGCCTTTGTCACCACCCCACCAGTAATAGGGTGTTAGCCACTCTCCTGCCTATGTTTTCCTTTTCCTAAAATGTTTTTTTAATGAAAAAGAATAAATAAAAAAAGAAAATTTTAAAATTTTAAAAGATGAAATTGTCATATTCATAGCGAGTGAATTCAGGATTTTCTTTGAGATTGATATGGACAATCCAAGCTTTTACTTGAAATAAGATCTATTTTAAGTTATTATCCGAGAAAATGAGAGCATTTCAGACTTTAATTAAAGATAATATTTAATTCAACCTCTTATTTAAAAAAAATGATTACACTTCATGTTCTTTTTTTTGGAATTTTTCGAAAAAAACGATGCTCTGTTGCAATGACTAGAGTACCCTCAAGCGTCCTCCTTAATCACAAGAGAACCACCCCCCTTTCGGACAGGGCTGCCCCCGAATATTAAAAAAAAAAAAAAAAAAAAATCCAACGAAAAAAGAGATTCGATTTCGATTCGAAGCAGCGAGCGTTTTTTGGCCAAAAACTAGGGTTCTTAAATTTTAATCTTTAATATAATCGAAGGGTACTTCCCCCTCATTTCAATCAATCCAAGACAAGACCCTCTCCCTCCCCCTCTTTTTCCGCTATAGAGTAGATTCTCCGGGGGCGTGCTCGTCCCGACCGATCGAGAGGAGCGAAGCGAAAGGTGTTCTTTTTTTTTTTTTTTTGTTTTTTTGGTCCTAACGCATTCCATTCCATTCCTCTCTCGACTCCTCGGCCTTCGAAGTCCATTCGATCGTGTCGTGATTTTTCTCCTCCTGGGTCTACTTCGCCCCCCGCGGCGGATCGAAATCCATGATCGTGCGACCCCTATGGACCACCCTCAGGCCGACACCACTCCAGTCGAACAACCACAGGAGGAGGACGAGTGGGGTAAAAAGTTCTCGAATTTCTCTCTCTCTATTTTCCGGTTCTTGTCTCGTTTTCGCGGGTACCCAGTATTCGTCGGGAGCCAGCGTTGATCCTTTGGTGAACTGGGTTTATGGCGATGGTGTCGTTTCGTTTGGATTCGGCATTGGTACGGCTGTTGCTGTAAGCTTCAGCTCTTGTGACGATGATGGGTCGAGTTGGGGCCGATGTTGGTGTCGTTGCTGCTCTTGGTTTCGACATTGGGAGAGGACGAGTGCGTGGCTTATGTATGATGGGAAGCCGGGAGTTTTTTTGTTGCTCTTGATACCATGTTGTTGATCTGATCGTGATCAAAGAGTCTGCTCATTTTGTGCTGCCTTCCTTCTAGTCCAAGATTGTGACTATGGAGGAGGTGGGAAGTGGTTGTTGTAGGATGCTGCATATAGCGAGACATG
The DNA here is from genome assembly GCA_014182555.1 of Eucalyptus erythrocorys. Taxonomy (NCBI): domain Eukaryota; kingdom Viridiplantae; phylum Streptophyta; class Magnoliopsida; order Myrtales; family Myrtaceae; genus Eucalyptus; species Eucalyptus erythrocorys. The sequence continues at coordinate 32,073,131 of CM024602.1, forward strand.
TGATTTGCAATCCTGGGCCGATGCTGCAAAAGTGATTTTAAGGATTTTTTTTGGGAAAAGAGAGATGTCTCCTACGTTATCTGTCATATATGGAAATATCAACCTAATTCATAGGCATTACAATAATTAAAAAGAGTAAAGAAGGAGGATTTTTAGTGCGAGATCTGAAAACGTGTCTTTTGGGGGTTAACACTCTATGGTTTGGGGTACTACTTCCAATTCTAAGAGCTTGGATCGAGTAGATATATCAATTTCGATTCGATCTGAGTTCTTTTATTGGATTGTGCATTCAATGAGTATTCTCAATAGTATACCTCGAAGCAACTTATGGTTTGGAACAAAGAAATGGAGGAACACAAGTCGTGTGGTATCATAAAAGTCCTGTTGTTGGGAATTGATAGGTAGGTAGAAGAGAGAAGGGGCGCAGCGAGGCAGAGGATAGGGAAGTAGGGGGAAGGGAAGGCAAAGACTAGCTTTTCTATGTGATCATATCACATTTGGTTCTTCGCTATTAGAGAATCACCATTGCATCTTGGTGTAGGTGCGGGATAACCTTTAGTGCTTTGGTTCTTTGATTCAAGAGATTTCTTCTTTGATTTGATGTATGCCTGGTCCATTCCTTTCTCATTTGTGGGTTCTCTCTTCTACTATAGATCTCACATTTGTCATTGGCACAGCAATGTGTCTGCTCAGAAATTCCGAATCTTTTAGTTAATAAAGGAAATTTGGGGTCATTTTTCTTTTACAAAGTGTCTTTTTCTTCTCAAGCTATGTCACCACCGTCTTTCCACTTTGGGTCTAATTCAAGGGTTTCCCTTGAATAGCTTAGACGAGACAAATTTATCTTTGAGGATGAGTGCTTTCGCTCTATGCTTCACCAACTTCTGCAACATATGTTCTGAAATGTCTACTCTTGAGTTGTTCATGGTCAATGCAGGGCGCTGCATAAAACTCATTCGATAGTCTGTATTTCAATGTATTGCATACTCTTGTCTTCAATAAGCATAGACTGCTAACTATACCTTGATCTAGTCTGAATCTCTGGTGTCCTTTACAGACAATGATGGCTTTGTAATTCCAAGCTTGGGTATAGGTGAACTAGATTTAGCTGGAGGTAATGCACCAGAGGTAGATACTCCATTACCTTCTTCTCCAAAGGTTAGTCAGTGGAGCCAATATGCTGTTACAGTTTCTTGTACTAATCATAAGCAGCTCAGAATTGTTCTCTTGTAGTGTCGTGTGGACAAATAATGTTTCATGTATGTAAATGTCATATTCCTGCAGGCAAAAAAAGAAGAGACCATTTACCTGGGACCACACGGTGCCCCTCCATCACAAGCAAAGAGTCAGACACTGAACTCCTCTGGCCGCAAGCAGCGTCTCAAGCAAAAATTGAAGGAAGCAGATAAAAGAATCATTGGCTCTGGGAGGGAGAATAAATTAGAGAACATAAGGGAGCTGGTTGGTGAGGGAAAAGCAAGTTCCAATATGTCAAAGGGTTCCTCTAGGGATTGGCTGGATCCACACTGTCAGGAATCCCAGTTTGAGAAGTGGTGTCCTCAGTGAGAGTAAAGGTTCCAACAGCTGAAGACATTTTGCTAAAGTATTGAATTGTGGCGACCTCTGTTATAAGGCTTGATGCCTGTGGAGACTTTATATTCTCCGAAGCAATGTACTATGACGCTAGTCTGTCAGCTCGACTTTTTTGTACTGTTATCATAGGAGCACCTGCAATAATTGGCTTACATGATCACTTCTCGAGCAAAAATAAGAGCTTATGCTTCTCAAGTCATTGCTTGGCCGTGGAGGGATGAATTTTTCAGTCCTTTAAGGTTGAGATGCGCTGGTTATGACCTTCATATTGTGGATCGGTAATGAGTTTCTGTTCATGAGTTAAATGGAAGGATATCATGCACAAGCTAATATAACTGTCCATCAGTGCCGAACTATTGGTATGAACTGCGAACTGCGAACTGCAAAGTGCAGGTGAGATCTCAACCAGTTTATACTTCTACACATGAGGTGTAGTGCTAAGTAATTCAAACACCTCTTTTGGGTAATCTGCATGCGGTCGTGCCAATTTTTTTTTTTTTTTTTGTCACTCTTTTGGGTAATCCGCATGTGGTCGTGCCAATTTTTTTTTTTTTTTTTTTGCGGATTACCCAAAGAGGTGTTTGAATTACTTAGCACTACTGCCAATTGAAGTGCTATTAAATACTGCAATGTGAATGTGTGTTCTTGTGACTGCCTATGGACGCACCTAATTGTTGCTTTTTTTGGTTTTTTGGGACAACACTTAATTGTTGCTTTAAAACCCAAAAAAAGAAAGAAGAAACACTACACCAAATTTTCCGTTGTAAGAAGACACGCATTGAGCAATTCCACATCTTTTCCTTCGCTTCTTAAATTGAGTTTGATGGAGGATTATATTAACACTTCAGTAGCCGTACAAAGTATGTCTTGCTTTAGCAATTGTGTAGTCCGAGCAAGTCGGTAGATCGGTCGCTGTAAAGGTGGCATAATAGAATGCCCAAATCAGTTGAAGCATGATTGAAGTAGAACTCCTTTCAGGATACTTGAAAACCAATGTCGTGGTTAAGCACCGAAAACAAAGGGGAACTATAGAACAGAACTGATAATCAAAGAGACGGTAGACTAATTAATTGCCTTCAGCACTCGTTACATTGATCAATAATCAGGACTTTGTCTGCTCTTTCTTCACAGAATATGAATATAATGATTGACTAAAGAATGACAAGCCGGTATTTGTTTCAACCTCACCTGCTAAAACAATGATTGACTAAGAAAAAGCAAAATACACCCCTCAATGGGGTCATTACCGTCATGCATTAACGTATGGTTCCGACTTCCAATCAGTTGCCAACCAGCGTGATTTCATGTTCCCGTTACTTCCAGAACCATCGAGTACAAAACTAGTCAATGGTTGTTGAGTAGATACCTAGAAATTCAAGGCCTACTGCTTGGGGTCTCAGACCATACTGATCTAAATATTCGTCGTTGTAAAACTTGCTTAGATGCCTCATCCCATTGTCACAGAGGATAGTCACTATAGTGTGACCCGGGCCTACTGACTGGGCAACTCTGACCGCTCCTACACAATTCATGGCCGAAGAACTCCCCAGAAAGAGCCCGTCATTTTTTAAGAGGAACCTGACGAAAGATCAGCAGATGAAACAATCAATCTCCAGTTGAGGTCCAGTCACAAGAACCACAAAAACTCTATTATCCTTTTTGGCGGAAATAGAAATCTCTGTTTAATGAGCTCCTCAGCTATATTAAGTATATGCATTGACATGGGAGATGGAAAAAGAAAACACACCAACCTTGACATCTCAACGGCCTCCAAATCCGTCCCCTGAAAAGCTCCATTGAGATTTGCCATCTTAAAATTCTCTGTCAGTCTGTTAATTCCAATTCCTTCAGTTACAGTGTCGAATGGATTCTTCAGCCTTCGCCCTTCAGCCTCCTCCTTTGTGTACATCACTCCCCTCGTCACCTTATTGAATAAACCAGAACCCGGCGGATCTATAAGAAAGCATTTGACCTTCTGACTTTTCTCCTGCGGCAACAAATTAAGGAACTTACTTGGATAGTCAATCGCTCAAACAAAATAGCATCTATATTACCACCATAATGTGTGAGCTTATCAGATGAAGAGGTTATATTGACCTGGAGAAATCTTGAAACTCCAGCCAAAGTGCCACCAGTGCCTGCTGCCGCCACAAAGGCATCTATATTACCACCTGTCTGTTCCCAGATCTCAGGCCCCGTACCTTCATGGTGGGCCCTAAAATTTGCAAGGTTTTCGAACTGGTCAGCAAAAAATCCTCCTTTATAATTATGTAACGGACTTGAACTAAGCATCTCTCCATGACAATGGTAGCCGTTGACATGCTCTAATTGTATACCATCCGTCTGCTCATCCATCCTGGATTTCAATGCTAACTCATTTGCTTCTGTTGCTCGTCTCCTTGCGATATTGACAAAATGATCTCTATGCGTAATTGACACTGGCCTCACCCTTTCCACAGTAGCTCCAAGAGCTTCAAGTGTTTGAGACTGAGATAAATAGACGAGAGAGTCAAAACACAATGCTAAATGGAAGGGAGAGAAGGACAAGATTCTACCCGGGGCTTCAACATAATTCCACAGACAAGTTAATTGTTGTATACTTTCACAAGGCCACAGGTCAGAACCTGCATCTTGCTCAATGTGGTGTCCAAGTTGCAACAGCTTTTCTGTTGTCATGCATTCTATCTTATCTAATCAAACAGACATTTAGACATTAGAGATTGTGACAAAGATAGCTGTTATGGAAGTTGACCGTCATTCAATGAGGGAATGCAAATATAGGCCAAAAGAGTATTTTGCCAAGCTCGAAGAGATAAGGATTACATAAATTAAAGTACACAATTGCATTATTGCGCCAATTATGATCATCACAAATTCATCAACCAACTGAAAAGAGAAGGTTAGAGCCAAAAAAAGATAGAAAGAAAAAGAAGAAACTACGAGTTTGTTTATAACTTCTCAATGAGAAAACACCATGTCAATACCACTCCACTACCACGGATGAAAGAGTCAACAACAAGTTCCATTAGTAATATAGGCTCTTGTCATCTATATGATAATCTAAAACATCTCGAGAGGAGATTATTTTCCTTCCAGAACTTGTTTTTATAAGAATCCGAGCAGTATAAACTATCAACAAGATGGCACAAGCATTTTGTTATTGAGCGCCACATGCTGCCAGTGCTGAATATTCTCATGCCAAAGCAACTACCATAGGGAAGAACGCAATTTGCCTATCAACCAACATCAAGAAAGTCATAACGAAAATGTTCCTTCAAGTCCAAACTCATGCTAAATCCAGCCCCTTGTTTCCAACAAGAGGTTTTAGCTCTTAAAAGTAAAAAAACAAAATTAAATGGATAGTCGAACCTGGCGACTGTAACACAAGACACAAAGGAACAGCAGCTTATGTTAGGCAATACAAACCTTTTCAATGGCAACATCATCTGGGATAACCACATGGCATTTGCATCCATACGCAGGAGCCACCGTGGCAAGGCTAATAGCCGTGCTACCCGCGCTGCCCTCGGTGACCACTCCTCCTCTTGCTAACTTGCCAGATCCCAAGGCCTGTCGACCATGAAAGTCAGACAAGGAATCCAACGGCACAGTTGATCAACAAAGGAAAGCAAGTGGAGATTGCAAAAGTCTTTTACCTCCTCGATAATCTTCACAGCAACCCTGTCTTTTACACTCCCACCAGGATTTAAGAATTCGCACTTTCCAAGAATCTGATGCATAATTTGCAGGCAATTCAATTAACTTTCAAACAAGTAGAAAACCAATCTCCACACCCGACCAGTTAAAACGCGCAGCTCCTTCATTTTTCATTGCTAGAGACAGAAAATATCGACAAAATGACCTTTCAACCGAATTCGAGCAGGTTATAATCTGATGACTACGAGCACACGGAAATTGATTAGGCATCAGCAGGTTTTACGATGAGTTAGAATACAGCTAGAAATTCAATTGCGATTGCCATGCCAATGAAAAAGCACTTCGACACGAAAACGATCCACGTCCGAGCAGCCCAGCCGGTGCACCTAACCACAACTCTCCGCGGAATTGCACGCATGCTTATCATCTCAAGCGACAAAGTACGGCTCGAAAATTCGAATCGATCCTCGGCGAAAGGAGAGAGCGAGAAAGAACGACCGAGCGAAGCAAGAGACGGAGCCCGACACGAGACTTTACTTCGCAGCCGGTGGCGTCGGAGAGGCTGTTGATGCGGATGAGCGGCGTGTTCCCGATGGCGCCGATCAGTCCGTCCTTGCCGCGCCCGTTCCGCCGCTTCTTCTTCTTCGTCGGCGGCGGCTCCCTCATCTGAGAGCGTTGGCTGCAGAGCAGGTACGACAGGACGGCCAAGGAGACGGCGGCGGCGGCGACGACGGCCCCCGCGGCCTTCGCAGGCGCCATCGCGGCGCTTCCGACCGCCGAGCCGAGCCGAGCCGAGCTCAAAGATCACTGCAACAGTAATGAGGATTGAACCGACGACGGGACAAGATGATGTTCAAGTAATTGCGAGCCGAGAGAGAAGGCGGTTTAGGGTGAACTCGCGACGGGAACGGAGTAACGGATGTAACGGCGTACTATTAATGGGCCTGGGCTTTCTGAAGCGGGCCCATGTGGATAATTCCGTCATCGGAGAAGGCAACCGATCCGAGTCTAGGCCAATTTTTTTTTTTTTTTTTTAACTCTTTTCGGTTAAAAAAATTGCCCCCGAGTAACAATATGTTTACCATCTTCCCTATTAATTTCCAAAAGCTTAAATCGCTCTCCACATTTGCAAAAGATGAGCCACACGTGAACCAATCCTCAAAAGCGATATTCGAGCGGCGATCAATGATTATATCACTTACATAGTTGATATACTAGAGGCTAGGGTCTCATTTAATTAGCGAAAAAAAGAAAAGTTTAAAAAAATTCAACAAAAAATATTTTTATTATCGATAACAATTTATATATGAATATTTTCCCAGAGATAAAGATATTTTTCATTTGTTCATTTGTGTAAGTAATATAAATAATCATTTAAAAAAAACTGCTTTTGAAATTGTGTATTTTCTAAAGAAAAAAACAGAACCTAAGAGCTGACTATTCGGCCTCAATGTTGTAGTTCCGAGCCATCGCTCAGTCAAACTAACAATTATACGTGTTATGTATTCCTCGCGTCATGGGGAACATCCGCATAGACAACCCAAAGTTGCAAAAGAAGTAAATAATTAATACTGATTAGTTGCGTACCAATTTAGATTGTCTTATATCATTATGACTATGAAAAGACAATTTTTTTTATTTAAATCCATGAATCGTCCATGAATTTACCGTGGCATACCATCGACCTTGGTGGCTCCGTTGGATAAGAACCCCTTACCTTGGGGGAAAGGTGAGGCGATTAAACCCCAAGGGAAGCATTGGCGTCTTAAACGTGACGTCGGGGTGGTAGGTCCTCCACTCGCGTAAGCCAGTGGCGTAAGCCACCGTGATCCGGGGTTCCCTGGGTATCAAAAAAAAAAAATTACCGTGGCATTTAATAGTTATCCAATTTGTCCTATATTTTGGCTTTTATGTTTGAAAAACCACGAAGGATTTTTCAATTTATTTAAGAAGAGAGGGAAAATTTTTTCATGTATAGGTTATGAGATACCATACATATAACCGGAGGACCAGATCCAATTCCAAAAAATGAAGGATCTTGGGACATCCGAACAAGGTTAAATTTTAAGAAAACAGGATTTGAGATAGAGATGACCTTTCACTCATCTATAAACATAGGGCGTACCTACCCCAAAAAAAAAAAAAAAAACATAGGGCCCAATCTTCTACATTGATTTTGTACATTCGAGATTTTACTTCGGAAGCACTCCTAACAAGGATTAAAGCAAACACCACAAAAAGAAAGGGATAAGTGCATTAGAAATTCTAAAACTCATCATGAAAATACAATTAAGTCCTAAAACTTTTAAAAAGTACAATTAAGTCCTTAAACTTATTACGAAAGTTTAATAAAGTCCTAAAACTTTTAAAAGATTCAATAAAGTTCTAAAACTTGTCTCGAAAATGCAACCAAGTCCTAAAACTTTCTAAAAGTGCAATCAATGGAAGGATTCAGATTGAACCATTTTGATAAGTTTTAGGACTTGATTGCACTTTTTGAAAGTTTTAATACTTAATTGCACTTTATGACAAGTTTTATGACTTAATTGCACTTTTTGAAAGTTTTAGGACTTAATTGCATTTTCACAACAAATTTTAGGACTTCCAATGCACTTATCCCCAAAAAGAAAGCAAACCCTCTTACCATCTAGGTCGATATCCTCTTAGTTGAAGTCCACTTGTTTATACTTGTCGGTTAGATCACAAAGCACATGCCATGTAACCAGTTTTGAGTTTGTATAACAATTTTGAGCTGCGCAATTGAACTGATTCTACTTGGGAACTGAATCGAAACGCCTTAAGATGCCTTGAAAGTCAGTCTGGTCCAATTTTAGGTTCTCGTTGGACTCGGTTAGGTTCTCGGTTTCAAGTGACGAATCACTCAAAAATCAAATCAACCAAATTGAATTTAACTTGGTTTCATAAAGCTTGAAAAGTCTAATTTTTCTCTTGGCATCTTATTCTTTTACCTCTCCTTTTTTCTTCGTTTTCTTAAACCTCGCTCTAAACATTTCTCAATTCTCAATTTCTTTTGCTCACTACTCACCTTTCTCCTTGCTAGCTTGCAGCTTGCCCTTGCTCATTGAGCCTCACAACTCTCGCTTGCTTTTGACTTGCCTTTACTCATTCGATCTCGTTTATCTTTTACTCTAAACCGTTTTGTTGTTCATATTTTTATCCTGTAAAAAATGAAACTAAAAAAAAGGAACAAAAGAAAAATAGGTTTTCGAGTGAACTCTAAAATCAGACCAAAAAACAAGGTAGGTGCCAGGTTCCAAAAATTGGAAACCAATTCTAATATAATAGGTTATATCCATCTTAAAACCGATCACTCCTAATATGTGCTATTTCTATTTTTGATCCCAAATAGGATTTTATGTCCATGTGGAGGATATTACATTGGTTTCCAAATAGATATATGTAGTACATTTTTCCATGTCAAAAAGGGCTTAAATCCTAACAAAAATGATTTGCAATTTTTTTCGGATATAATAATTATTTGTATGATTTAGAAATTATCAATAGACGTACAATGCTTTCATTATTGAAAAACAATATATGCTCAAATTTTTTTGCTGATGATGCCAATAATCTTCATTTACATGTCGTTTTGCAAACAATAAAAGCTTAATTTTCTTAGAATCATTTTCCCATTCCAAGATAAAAACTAAAAAAAAGATATAAAAGAAGATCAAAGGGTCCAACAATTGTATCGCATCGCTCTGATTCATAACGGTCGATTACTTCACCTGCATAAGTAGGCGTGATGAAATCATTAATTTATTGGAGAATCATATCATTAGCTATGTTTTGTGTGTGCAAATGCAGTACAATCGATTTCATTCATAATTTGACTTTCTCGTATGTAAGTTATTGTCTCAGTTCAAATGTAAGTTCCCATATCATCAATTCGTCATGTATGGCATAATGAGATTCCACCTATACGGGGTAAATTCAAACTGGCATTTTGCATTGCTTTATTGGGATACATCTGGTAGGACATTAAATTCTCGAATAACTTTTTTCCGTGAAAGAAATATATCCATACCGATCACATGAAAAACCTTATTACTCAGATAAAAATTCAATTACCGACGTGGGGACCGTCCTTAATTTCAATAAATAAACCATCAGAGGATCGGAATCTCAAATTTCATTATCAAGAACCGCTCGTGACCGCCACTATAACTATAGTTTATAAAACTCAGTCGCTGCTATTTGTCCTCTCTCTCTCTCTTTTTTTATTTCCTCCTCCCGTCCTTTCAAAAGATGAAAATCTAGATCCGTCCAAGGTAAAAAAAAAAAAAAAAAAAAAAAAAAGAAAAGGAGCGTTCCAGTCCCAAACCGTTGAACCATTGTTGACTCTCCCTCCCCCAAAATCCCTCCCTCCCCCTAAAAAAGAGCACAGAAACAGACAACGAAAAGGCGAAGCTCCTCAGAGAATATCTGCACCACCCCCAAAAGGACACCCTGCAACCCTCCTCCCTCCTCCTCAATCATCTCCTTCTCCTTCTCCTTCTCCCATCTCCATCTCCGTCTACATCTCCATCTCCGTCTCCATCTCCAGCTTCCCCGTCCGAGACCCGGGCCTCGTCGCGCGCGCCGATCCATCCATGGAGATCCCGGAGAAGCTGCTCCGCTACAGGTTCCACCTCGTCGCCGCCCTCCTCCTCGCCGCCGCCGCCGCCGCCCTCGTCTACGCCGCCCCCAGATTCGTCACCGTCCTGGCCTACTTCTGGCCCCTCCTCCTCTCCACCGCCCTCTTCCTCGCCGCCGTCGTCGTCTTCGGCAAGACCTCCCCCCCCGCCGCCGCCGAGGCCTCCGGGGAGGAGATCCTCGACTACGTCGCCGGCCAGCCGGAGCAGCAGGACGCCCGGCTGCACGACGCCCCCTCGAAAGCTCCCTCGAGAGCTCCCGCGACGAGTAGCCTCGGGGCGGAGGAAAACCCTCCTCTTTTTCTTATAAATATTATTTTTGGTAATTTCTGACTCTTTTCTTCTTCCCTTTTTTTTCTTTTCCCTTCGAATTTTCTTCCGTTTCCCTTCTTTTCCGCTGTCCCCGAACGTTGTTTGACTGAAATAAATAGCTCATCAGTGAATTTCTCTTTCCGTCCTTAAGATTACGAATGAATTATTTACTTCGCTAAATTTCACGTGATAAATAAAAAAAAAAAAAGGGCTAAGACCCTGAAAAAATAGACAGTTTCCGTTTCCGCCACGAAGTAGTTTCTTTAGAATTATTTTTTCACATTCGACAATGTGAATAATCCCGTACTGGAATTTTGCTAATCAGCTCGCATTAGCGTTGCGATTGGTCCGTCGAAAGTACGATCTGGGCCTAAACGTGCGCACGGTGCGTACTGCGCACCCCCCCCTGCTTTACGTTCTCGGGAACTCGGGGCGCATCTCCTCCTCGTGTGAAAAGAATCTGCGGAAGTAAATTCTGGTCCCAGAGAGGTTTTCAATGTAATTTTCAATGTACGGATCACGCGTTCTTGTGGAATCATATGATTTTGCAATTTGTGGAGTGTCTATTCCTCTCGCGGATGGGATGTCGCGACAGGAATTCAATCGCCACCGTTGGCTTGCTAGGTGATTGTTCGATCCTAGGAACTGGATCTAAAGAAATTGATGAATGGCCCGACATGGTTTTGGAAACCTAGGTTCTATTTATTTTCATAAAAATAATTGATCGGAAAGATATTTTTTTTAAAAATAATCAATTGCATTGTTTATAAAAGGGAATGCATGGAATTTTTTTTTATTGTCCATAAAGAAGTATAGATACAAATTATTAATAATAATATTTCTTATTGTGTTTCAAACGTCATAAATGATTCATTTAAAAAAATATATTTTTCGAAATTAATCATTTTTCGTGTAATAAATAGAGTTTTAATGTTGAGAAATATTTTTCTATTTTTAGGGTATCACCTAACTTTTGTCTGTCTCAGTAATTATTGCTTGCCGGATTATGAAAAGTGTGGAAAATGAAAAAAAACAAGATAGGAACATCAAGATGTGGGCCCCGGTCAATTGGGCCAAAGGAGCCCACCGCGGGTAACTCTGACCACGCGCGCCCCCCGTCTATTGGGTGAGAAAGGAGTCGCAGTCCTCCGCGGGTCGTCATGCTGACGTCACGATCGGCTGGGTAACGTCTCCTGCACGAATTTACCTCAATCATTGTCACGGTTGCGTCGGGGCTCGAGTCGTTGAAATTATTCGTCTGAAAAAGCATTCGCGAAAAATTCAAATTGTTGGGCATTAGTTTTCCTTTGCATTTCTCCTGAACTTTCCCCAATCGTCGTCCGCCTAATGCTTGATGATGCTTGATGGGACGCTTGAAGTGCGGTTTGGGTTTTTTTTTTTTTTGGGGGGGGGGAGAAGAATAGTGTACTTCAATTGTGGAATGATGCGAGCTCAAAAGTTATGCAATGAGCACCTCTTTGAATGTTTCGTATGAGACGAATTGATTTAACCCTAAGTAAATAGGACCGAACGGCTCGTGGAGGGGTCTCGTTGAGCCTTACGTCTCGAGAAGCGAGTCATTATTAGAGGTGGCCCCTCTTGGTACCTTGAAGAGCCATTGGCCTTTGTCTCTCTCTTTTTTTTTTTTTTTTTTTAATTATTAGGGCGACACGCGTCTAATCATCACACACACGTTTCTGGGATAAGTCATCAATATCTCACGTCAGTCTCCCTACAACTTACGTTGCAAAGACTTCGAACTCTAGACCTTTCAACGAAAGAAAATCTGAAGCCTATCCGGTGGAACCACCACGGGTGGTGGTCAATCGGCCTTTGTCCATCTCTATTAAGACAAAAGATTTTTGATGTGATAAGACAACATCACTTGAGCACCATATCAAGTTACTAAGCTTGGGCCGAGGCTAATTGTGCTTGGTACAATTCCGTGTCAACCGGCGAGATCCTATTCATGTTTCCTCCTTACCCATATAACGAATTTGATTTATTTAGATGTGAATAGTTAAGTGATCGTTTTGTACGTGTTGTTCACCGTTAAGATTTCAAATATATGATATTTCATGACTATGGACAATTTGTTTAACTTGATTTTATAATGTTTTGTTGATAGATTATCATGATATGTAACAAATTTTATGAAATATTAAATATTATATATCAAGTTTGTGTGGACGAGTTGATTTCGTGTTCAGGGTTTATTATGTCTCAATAGATCGTGGAAGTGTATCGATCTATCAATTTGTTATTGTATTGTGTTGCATTTGTTATGTCGGAGAAAATTGTCTAATTAATCTTAGATCTATTATAGAGATGTCAATTCGGTTATAAACTTTTCATTTTTGTTAATTTCATCATAAATTTTTGCATCGAATTTTATTATAATCATTCTGGCTAATTTTATTGGACTAATATGGATCACCAGTGATGATTGGACCTCCACGTCAACGATCTGTAGCGAAATTTGAGCAGAATGACTACATTTTCCATTAAGATTTATGATTAAATGGGTAAAATAACAAAAAAAAAGATCAAATTAAAGTTTAAGATCAAATTATCATCCATATGATAAGTTTAATATCAATTAGCTCATTTTTTGGTTGTGTTGTGTCAACTCACTAATTTTCGAGACGTCTTCCCATTTTGCAAGTTGGTATTATTAACTGATCCTATTGAATTTGGGCTAATCTATTCTACGCTTTACGCACTCATGTGTACAAGATATAAACACGACCTGCGAACACAAATCACCCTAATCCCTGTGACTTCCCGCGTGTGATCTAGACAACAACCTGGCATGCTTATTGATAGTGATTAGTCGGTGGACAAGCAACATCCAATATCCAAAATTCTTTATTGAAAAAAGAAGAAGAAGACACGCACGTTACAAAGAACAAAACAAAAGAAGTCCTCGTCTTGGTAAATAAATTATGGCTAATCCACGTAGGCACTGAAATCTTGTCATGCCTAATTCGCTGCTGCTACAAACGCGTATCTTGTCCTATGTACTGATTCGGTCCGTCGATTCCTAAAATCGTGAAAGAAAAGGCCACCGACCGCTCGCGTTTTTTCCCGTTCAATCTAAATTTAATGACCCCAGTCTCGTTGTCCTTAGCGAGGAGGGTCGCGTTATATACAATGTATTTCTGCCAGTCCTGGTGGAGCACCTGTGCAGATGTCCGTGGATTCGTGCGTTGAAAATGGTCTCGGAACTCGAAAACAGGACATTGCAGGGTCGTGGGCTTATGCCTGGTGATGGGATATAAGATAATGTAATCCTTTGCTTGGACATCGTGCTTTTTATTCTCGTGGGTCTGCGTGATTGACTGACTGTCCATCTTTGTTTTTTTTTTTTTTTGCTTACGTTCATTTTGGGGGTTAGCTTTGTTTGCATCGTGATTTCGGGAATCCCATTAACAGAGGCTCATTGTGGTTTTGCAACGACGGAAGTGTTGGGATACATTTTTTTTTTTTTGCTATGTGTTTTCTTCTTTTAGATGTGGGAATCTATGATCTTGTTTGGTTCCGTTGAGGAGGAATCCATAAGTGGACTATCGTTTCAAGTAGTTCTATTCCCATAAGATCATATTCCTTTTCTATTATTTTTGAATGGCAAAGAACTTAAGGTCTTAACGGGAAAATAAAAGTGAGCCCTCGAATATTCACTGATTGAGATGCCATTCTTCTTTTCTTTTCTCCTTCAATTTTTCCTTTTTCCTTTTGTTTTTGTTTGCAAACGCGGGAGTCAAAACCCCACATATGTGACCACCGCTTGGTTACGATGGTTTGAGCTCTCTTCCCTAACGTAAGGGGAGGAATTCAAATCCCCTCACGGTCGCTAGGGATTTTTAAGTGTGGCGTCGGGGTGGTGGGTCCTCCATTAGCGTCACTCCAGGGTTTACTCTCCGGCTATCGGCCGTGCGGGGGTTCTCTAAGTCACCAAAAAAATAAAAAAACCCGCATATGTGATAATAGCATCCCCATCCCCCAATTCTCTTATCAGTTGGCTAAGTGCTCATCGGAGGTTGTGCCTTAATTGAAGATTCAAGATTTGCATCTTTTTTTTCTTTTTTTGGGTTAGAAGATTTGCATCTTGATAAAGTTCCTGTTTACCAAGTATTCAATTGTCTTATTTGGCATTAACTATTCTCATGTCTTTATTTTATGAAACGTATTTTGGCAAAAACATGAACTTCTTGTTTGTAGTTGACTGGAAAAAGCCGTTACAAATTGGTTAATATGGCCTCTATGACTGTCTATGAATTTTAGAAATTCGCGGCTGCTTTCTTTTTTTTTTTTTGCAAGAACAAGGATTAGACTAAAGTAGGCTAGAATATGATAGAAAAAAAAAGTGGGGGACCCGTTATATCTTGACTTTTTCTGGTGAATATTACATTACCTTGAAAAATAGAAAAATAGGAATTCAAAATTGTGAGATCGGTGGTGTGGCTATGATGGTCCAACCCTTTTGGCAGCGATCACCACCATTGTGGTTGCGTGTCTATAGCGATGGTCACATAAGAGGCGGATTTTTTTTTTTTTATCGGAAAAGATAATTACTTTCATTCATAACAAACGAGACTTATAAGAAGACGATAGATAATATTCCGAATTTAAAATTTCCGAGAGAGCTGTTAGAGGATAAGACTTCCAATTTTGAGGTAGAGATTTTGTTCTATGCATCTTCGTAAGCAGATCAGCAGCTTTGTTTGCTTCCCGCGAGCAGTGAACTAGCTTCACCGAAGAGGAGGCTCGGACTTCTTGCACGAAGCCATCGACTACTTGGCTAACTTGATCCCGCAAGATTCCGGCAACTGATCCGACATATTCTCCTGGTACCCAAGATCCATCAACATTTAGTTTCAGCATTCCTCTCTCCGGCCGTCTCCATCTTCGCTGCAAGTGCAGATTTGTGGTTTGCTTGGCTTCATTTTTGTTCTGCCATCTGCTGAAATTTTGGAGATGTGCTTGCGCTAGATCAACTATGGTGCTCGCATCCAGCGGCTTGGCTCTAAAAATGGCATGATTTCGGGCCTTTCAGACAAACCAGAGTATAGATGGAGGCTAGAGGAAATGGTTCAAACAAAGTAGGAAAGGTGAGAGTCGAAATGGATTTGAGTTCACCCTTGAAATCGGGGGTTATACTAGACATAGGGAATAAGAAGTTATGGGTGGGATTTAAGTATGAACGGCTCTCACATTATTGCTACTCGTGTGGGAGAATTGGTCACTATGCTACAAATTACGAGGAAATCTCATATGATCAGACTAACTAGGCAGAAAATAAGATAGGAAAGTACGGACTTTGGCTAAAGGCGGAAGTACGTGATCACAGTTCTCATTGGGAAGCCTTCTATGGTAAATTAGAAAAAAATTCAGATGCTGAAGAAGTAGTTCCTGAAACGCCTGGCAGATCAAGATCTAGGATCTAGTTGCACAAAAGACTACCTTCACTATGGGTTGCCTAGTAGCCGGTGCCACCATTGCACAATGTCACTTGTTAGCAATAACCACCGTTGTAATGGCTTCGATAATGAGCGATAGTGATTGACCACCCCATAGAAAACCAGAATAAGAGAAAAGGGGGTTTGAGTTGAGAGGTTGAAATCTCAGATAAGGATAGGCACGGGGTATGCTCTCTAAGACATTGACTTGAATGGCATAGACTTCTATCCCAAAAATGGACATGCGAGGCATTATGCGACGCACGGGGCGAGGTCATATTGGCTGTGCTACTCGACAATTCTATCCTTGTGTTCTTTTTAGTTTTTATGTATTATGTAGATTTGTCATAAAAATGGGGGAAAAAATGGAACCCTAGGAACAACAATTTCTCTGTACACAATCTTATAATTTGGGCTTGGAAAGTTTTGAACAAGCTAAAGGTATGATCTTTTCCTAACAAGATATGATTTCGATCTTTACCTTATGTTCAGTATAAGATAACCTCATCTTTAGCACAGATACAACCTTTTGCTCATCTTTAGCACAATAAGCATATCTCTTGAAGTGTTTGCATAAAGAGACTCACTTTGTAAGATAGTGTAAGGAGAGAAACGATCAATATTATAAGTACCCTTTCACTTTTTCCATCTTTGCATCTATCTATTTTCACGTTGTCTCTTTGATCCGATCCTCCATCAAACTTGGTATCAGAGCTCTTTTGGTGAGAGCCCTTTTCAAAAAGAGACTTAATTGCTTTTGTATTAGCCTCTCCTAGATCCTTTGTTCCCCCGGTTTCTGCTCAAGCTACCTATGTTTCCTCCATTCTCCTAGCTGCAATTACTCCAAATGCAATCTCTACTCCCTTAATTGGTGAGTCAACGGAATGAATTTTGTGAATTGAAAAACACATCTAACTTCCTTCCTCTTGGCTTCCCAACTTCTTTCCATTATAGAAGGCACTGGACATGCTCCACCACAGCACATCCGAGAGTGGGGGAGCAACTCCAACACAATTCCAACTCATAATTTAGCATACACAATCTGGTAAATAAGTGACCATATGGCTTTTGGGCGGACAATGGCCACCTCCACCAAATCAATCGTCACGCAATTATCCAAACACGGCTCATTAGCTTCAGCATGGGCATATCTTTCTTCTTCATATGTGGCTTAATGTTCAGTCTGGGCTTCATCTCTCTAAATGCAATTGCAAATAATTAATAAAGGCGGAAGATTAGTCGCACAACACATGAAATTTGTGATTAACTCTCAGCCATAGATGAGATTATTTCTTGAAATGAATGTCAAACTCATCTATTCCGTGGCCTTGGCAGTGAAAATGACCAACTTGGAATTGAAATTCTGGTGCAAACCCAAGCCAATCCACTTCCCAGGAGGACTTTCATGGTCTTCTCTCATCTCATGAAGGCCGTCTTAAGAAGATAATGATTTCTTATTATTCATATGTATCAACTTCATATCTAAACGGAATTTGCTATCTACGCAAAGCTCCTCTGAAATCTCAATTTGGATTGCAATTTAATGGATACTTTTGCAACTAATTTCTCTAAAAAGATGTGCCTGTAGCTGAAAATACATTCGCGTGGACTAATCACCGCCCGATAACATTTTTGCTAGACAATGAAAGCTCGAGATTATTAATTGAAACCAAGTACTATCAAACCCTATTCTCATTCTATTAAAATTTCCGCCCACTTTGGTATATTGAAATACCGGAAAAGGGAAAAAGACCAGATGGGTTGAATTTCAAATCCAACCTCAGAAACAAAAGCTGGGGATCATCACCCATGAGCCCATCATAAAAGCCCAATCGATGGGCCGAAACATTGGGCACTGAAAATCTGGGCCCAATCTTTGTACGACAGCTAGAGTCAATTTCCTCCAACAGCCATAGTCTCCAGAACCAATTGAAAATTGAGCTTTCTATTCTGTTGTTCTCAATGATGTTCACACGGGAGGATGCTAGGAATCGACATTTTAGCACTGACCTGCGGCATTGCGTGTTACATGATTTTCATCCACTAAGGTCTCCCTTTCGGCACGATGACCTGCGATTGCATCATGCATTTGATTAACTAATTAATATGTGAGCGAATTCGCATGGTTTATGTGGTCTAATGCCGTCCCCAAATGAACACGCGACCTTTCCCCAAAAGTTGCATAGGCCCATATAATGGGAGATCGACAGGAAAGGTGTCTAACGTTTTGTAGTAACATCATTGGATTCATCGAGTCTCGATGCCATCCAAGAATGAAATTTCACCTTCTTGGTCACGCCGGCAGTGATCGCACCGACACCCAAAATCACTAGTTTTCTAGGAAAAGTGCAAGAATGAAATCTCGTCGATGGCTTAGCAAGAAAGGTTCAGAGCGTCCTCTGCCATGGCTGCTGAAACCCTTGCGGTGTTGGAGCCCATCTGAGTACTTGCAGAAGATTAGTGATCTTTGGGCTCCAGTGGAATGACCCAACTTGGAAATGTCGAGGCCCAACCTTACCGGTTATGTGGTAAACCTCCAACCCTTATGATATATTTTATGTTCGGGAGCCCACCGACTTTGTTCTAAAAGTATTGGAAGATGAAATGACAATGATCTTTTCGACCAAAAACGAAAGAAAGAGTACCAAAAGTGTACCGCGACGTTTCAGCCGAGTAGCAGAAATATACCTCTACGTTTTCGAACGAGAAGTTTACTGCCTCAACTCAACGAAATTGCGCCTTTACGTGTGAGATAGCCATTTCTCTTCCCCAAGATGCTCCTACACTTTTCCCGGTATCGATCCACGTCCCAATCCTAACCAACAAAATACAAACCTTGACACTAGCTTGGTTGCCATATCTCCCGCCGCTTAGGTCTCTAGCCACTTGCTCATCGCCTCCCACGCCATGCGAAGCCATCCGACCAATAGGTTTTTTTATGCTCCGATGCCCTTCTTGACTTTTTCTTTCCTTTTTGTTAGAATGTTCAACTCAAAAACTTAAACTAATAGATTAGGGCTGACCAAATATATAGAAAGATCATGTTAACTCTATATATGAGCAGTGTGTGATACTTTTTTTTTTTTTTTTTTGGTGACAAATTGATGTGTGATACTTAAACACCTCTTTTCAAGTGCAAGTCAGATTAGGAACAACTTGTGAAATTTGATAAATACAGGGCCGCACATGTAAAATAAACTGAGGCAGATCCTAACTTTAATAGCATATTAAATTGTTCAACCCAAAAGTTTAAATTAAATTGTTCAATTGAGATTTTGGACTGGCATTTTCAGGTATTGAGTTTTTTATTTTTATTTTCATTTTTATTGTTAACGTATTAGGGTGAAAAGTCATGAATATTTTTGGCACTTTCCCTTTTTCAACATGAATAGCTAACGATGCGAGTTAAGACTTAAAAGATGAGATTTAAATGAAAATACCGCCGTTTTCTTGTGGCACATACATGGATTTCCTTGCGCTGCTTATTTTATGGAGTAACCACTTGTTTTTCTCAACAAGTAGAGAAGGTGATGGGCTG
This sequence comes from Eucalyptus erythrocorys, assembly GCA_014182555.1. Lineage (NCBI taxonomy): Eukaryota > Viridiplantae > Streptophyta > Magnoliopsida > Myrtales > Myrtaceae > Eucalyptus > Eucalyptus erythrocorys. The sequence goes on from CM024602.1 coordinate 32,092,345, forward strand.
TGGAGGCAGAGTGCGATGACTGTAGGGAAAGGGCAACGACGAAGGCACAACGTGGGGCCAAGGCAAGGGCAGCGATAAGGAAGGCAGAGTGAGATGTTAGGTTTCAGTTTTTTAGGTAAATTCAGAACATAAAAGCATTTTGGTCATTTTGGGTTGTTCGGTCATCTCTATTCAAAAGTAGAACCAAAGATCTTTCGATACGTTACAACAAGAGGAGGTAACTTGCAAGAGATAGGACATGAATAATTCAATTTTCTTAAGAAAAAACAGGATGAACTATACTTATCTAAGAGGAAACTCGAATGTATTGCGTGCCACATGCAAAAGAAAACTTTATCTTGTCAGTACTAAACTGGTGTAGACTCAACAACTTGCCGACAAAAATAGTACTAACTTTTGGTCTCGTAGGTGACCACTGTTTATTCGATACCGATACACCGAATTTCAGGGCGTAACAATTTTCCTTCCACCTGAAGCAATCTAAAGTCTGGAATCGCCCACAATGATGCCTCTCTCTCTTCCACCCGAATCAGATCAGACTTTAAATTTAGTTGCTGCTCTAGCCTCTAGGTGACATTGACTTCACTATGAAGAAGAGATAGGGCCCATGCACGTTGAAGAAGAGAACCTGCTTGATGATCTTGACAGTGGATGCGTTATAGACATTGAGACAAGTGACGGAAAGTGGTTCTCACTTAGTTTCTCAGCCATAGAAGTGTAAAGGAAACTCAGATTCTTCTTGCCACCTGTGCCAACTACTTTTTTGTTTTTTTGGGCCGAATTGTGCCAACTACTCAAGGGACGTTTAATACAACAAGTCTCTTTCAAAAATACAAGCAACAATATTTAACCTCCCCCATTTTGATGTAACATTATAATCTTCCGATGCTGTTCTATTCTATTGCTTGCTAGGCTTATCAAACGAGTGGGTAAGATTAGATTTGAGTTGAGTAAAAAATATCCCATCTAAATTGACCGATTTCCATATAATACACATCTGATAACCTATACCCGATTTAATCTGACTCATATTACTAAAATACTTTCATATTTAACACAATTAATGAAAACTCATATCCAAACTAAGGTGAAAACACGAGATCAAATGAGAACAAGAGAGATTGAAAACTCATATCCAAACTAAGGTGAAAACACGAGATCAAATGAGAACAAGAGAGATTGAAAAGAGAGCTATGGAAGTGGGTTGGGTTTAAGTAAGTTATGAATCCATTTACCACCTATATTATATTAAGCTTTACCATTCTAAATCCATTTATGGACCATTTATTGAATATAACTAACTTATACAACAACTCAACCCATCATATATTAGTTTATAATGCTACCTACTTCTAACTTATTGGGTATATAGCATGTGTTTGCATGAAAAAAGCTTTAGATATTACCATGGCATTACTGGTTAGGATTAGAAAGTTGAGAAGCTCAGACTATTTGGTGGAGAAAGGTCAAATACAATAGTTAAGCAATGTAAAATAATACTTGAAGACTCTTGAAGAAGGCATACATACACGAAATATAATCGGGACATTAAGAACGTGATACCATATTAGAAATTTTAACTCAAAGGTCAATAGTCAAGTGATTTGGGAGAGTACTTTTAACAGGGACTATTGATGCCATTGACTATGTGGGTCCCACTAACTTTTCTTGTCTATCAAGAGCCTGTTTTTTTGACACTTAAGCAAAAGTGAAAGGTACATTTTTGCTTTCTTGTCAAAGTTTAATATACTATCCAAAATATAGAATTTATAAAAGAAAAATATGTGAATTACGTGTCAATATTTGAATGTTGTGAGATTTAAGAGTTTCAAATAAAAAAAATCAAGAAGAAAAAGCCATTTCAAACAGAGCCCAAATGACTATGATAGAAGCTATAGCAACAACAAAAAGAAAAACTTCCAGGTACTCAATATCTTCTCAATTCAGTTTCCTTATTAGCAAGAGTATGCATATCATTATTTGGATCATGCGTACGCCTATTGACTTGCATTGTATTTGATTCAAATATTGCACAAGTCTTGATTTATCTACCTTGAACGAGCTTCTTCCCTGGAAAGGCCTGTTGATAATTTTGGTACACTCTAGCTTATGGATGATATCGGTAAATGCGTCTACTTTTATAGTCCTACCAAGATGGGAAGATTGGTGGGGGAGAAAAAGGAAAAGAAAAAAATAAAGAGAAAAAGGAATATGCATCCACAAAGTTAAAGGGGAAAAATTAAAAAAGAGCATTGGAAGTGTTATAGATTGAAAACCCCCCATGCAATTCAATCGAGAATGGAACAGGAGATTCCATGTGCTGATAAAGGAAGCACAGGTGTCCTCTTGATGTTTGAAAACTTGGTATGAAATTGGGAATTATAGTTTTTTGTTGATCAATTTGATCTGCATTCTCCTTGGAGGAAAGTGAATCTTCTTTTTGGGATTTGTAACTGTATTGTCACATCTACATTTATTTTTTTGTCCCCCATACAGTATGTGGATGTGAGGGAGTCTGAAAAACCAGCAGATGCTTCCATGCGAAAGGAGGGATTCCATGGGAAATTTGGACTTTTTTTCCTTCTCCTTCAGAGGTTGGTGATGATTTCTCCTCCTTAATGGATTATATAGGGCAGAAAGAAAACCAAATTATGACCAACTTGGTAAGAGTAAATCACTGTACTACAAACCCTAATCCATATTATCAATTGTGGTTAAGCGATAAATGGCTCATACTCACACTATATTTTGATGAGGTTTTTTTTTTTTTTTTTTTTTTTTTTTTTTGTCATAGTATTTTGATGAGGTTACAAATTCGAATAATGGCGTAGGTGAACCTTTGGCTTGATTATGCTTGACATACAATGCCATATGTCAAGAGCGGTGGACTAAGTAATTTTAACTTAAATAATTGACGACGACGTGTAATTCTTTTGATAATGCTTAAAGAGTGATAACTCTGCTTTTATTGCCCCTTAGTATTCCCTTTTAATGGAAAAAAATGATTATTTATGAGCAATAGATTTTCATAAAGTCCAGCAGAAAAAAGATAAACATTGAAATTCTAAATGAGGGTTTAATTATCGAAATAGTGAAACAAACTAGTCAAATTTCATGAAGTTAATAATTTGTTCTTAAAATCAGAACACATCGATCTTTAATTGGTATATCATGTATTAGAATAATTTTGTGCGACAACTTAAAGAAGATAAGTAAATGATGCTTTCTGAGACCGTTGGACGTTCCATCAACCAAATGTAAAGGTTAATACTGACTATATGACAGCTACATTAGCCAAAAAATGCCAGATTGGCCTCGGATATATGTGGCTGCGACTCAAACGAAACCAATAGCCAAGAATCGTGGCATTTAAAGATGGTTGTGGATCATCAATTCATGCAATCAAAATCAGCCACAACAATTTCTTTCATATGGGTTCTCTGCGTCTGGTGAATTCTAGGCATTTTCTTAAATTGATCCGACACCTGTTTTTATATTGTAAAGTACCATTTGAGCATGCAAACTTAAGGAAGAGATTAATGATATGCAAGAAGTGGAGAAGGCATCATGTTGAGCTGGCTCTTGAATGATTTGCCTTGACTTTCAAAACATCTTCTTTCTTTTATTTTCTTTGAGTGTTGTGAAAAAAAGGTTTGATTAATCTGGCAAAGGGACAAAAATTCCTTTAATCAGATAAGTCACTAAAGCTGTGTTAGCTGTTGGCAGCTAAAGTGCTTTCAACTTAAATACGGGTTATTTGGGTTGGCTAGAGTTATATATAAGTGAGATCAAGCATAAGTCATTAAAATAATATGGACAAAAATGCGTTGAGTTCATCAATTTAAATTAGGCCCATTTAACCACTGGGATTCGCCCCAATGGCCACCCTTCCAATATGGAAGGGGGAGATGGAAGGGGGAGGTGAGGGTTCAAATTCTCACATTCTCAGGGGGGAATGGGGTGGGGACGAGTAAGTTTCAGGAGTGAGTTTTGATTCCTACGCCCTGCAAGAGGTAAGACAAAAATCTGAGAGTGAGTGTTAGAGTAAGAATAGAGTATGACTGACAAAAAAAAAAAAAAAAATTAGGCCCATTTCAGTCCATCCAAAGCCAATTTGACCAATCCATTTAACAGCCCTACTTTTAATTATTATTCCACGCGCAACATTATAGTCCCATCTTCATGTTTGCATCAATGTTTGCAATTTAAGGTGCAATTAAAATTATATTTTCTTTAGGATGTGGTGAGAATAGAAGGTCTTTTGTTGGATCCCATTGAGATAGTGTAAATAGAATATGGATGAAATTACTCAGAAATAGGTATCTATTACCATTATACAAAGCTATACAATCCAAAACAAGTGTCCTCGTAACTATCTATCCTTAATATTTGTCACATATACTTCAAGAACTAATGCTTTAATTAGCACGAAATTGCACATTAGACCATGACAAGTTGTTGCTCTTGTTGCTGCGTTTCGATCATGATTCCTTCCTTCATCCTCCGAATGAAATCGTCGAACTTCTTGTCCAATTCCTCCGCTGTCATCACATTATTCCCATACCTTATCTCCACGCCATATCTGTAATCTTCACTAGTGTCATCCTCTCTCTCTCCTCCACATTCATCTAATTCTTCTTCGCCATCGGGATCAGATGTTGCGGCGATGTTTCTCGCTTCCAAAGTCCGGAAGCCGATATTGTGTTCTCGTTCTTCTTCTTTGTTGTCGTCATTGTCGTCTCGTACACATCCTTCTGCGTGAAAACGCGCGTCCCCTACTTCCACTTCGACCTTGCAATCCTCATGATCGTTGTCGTTGTTATTCAATGTTTTCCCTTCTTTCACAAGGTCTAAATCTTCTTGCACAACGTCGGGGAGAACTCTGTCGTCAATGTCCGTGGTGAGCAGCTTATTCTCCATCACGTGTAAGGTCTCCTTGGGAGGATCTTTGTCGCTGGTGCTGTGCCAGGAGGAGCTGGTGGTCTTGGTGCCAATGAAGCCCGAGTGCTGCATGAGGAAGACGAGGATGCCGTTGCAGAGTAGGAAGATGCAGTTCTTGTCGACGGCGTGGGTGAAGAGACGGAGCAGGAAGGTGGAGAGATGGAAGTGCCACAGTGGGAGGAAAGAGATGAAAACGGAGCTCGAGAACAAGAGAGAGAAGACAGAGATGGCGAGCAATAGCTTTGTGAAACGACCCAGGTTTTGATGGTTAGTTTGGTCCATGGGCTCAAGCTAAGAGAGAGAGAGAGAGAGAGAGAGAGAGAGAGAGATTTCGTGTATGAGTGGATACAATGTGGAATAGGGTTTGAGAGGAGATGATGATAAGTGCATATCATCAAGAGCAGAATCGAATGATATGAAGGGTAGCTTGGTGTGGGAGGTCCTATTTATAGACTTAGAAAAAAAAGTTGGAGGCCCATGTCTCAAACTCGATTTTCATCCTACACGTCTCCAGAAGAAAGAGGACAACATACGGTTGCTTAAGGCTCCGCAACCATAAAAGAATAAATGGAGGGGATTAATTTCCGAATTGCGACACGTACTAATCCCGTTTAAGTTTACATATAATCGGATGGAATTTCATTTCGATATATCAATAAGATAGAACATTATTGAGGCGATTTAATTTGTATCGGTGTCCAATGGGTTATATAGCAGCACTAAAAATTAGAAAAATTGTCTAAAAATCCTAAATCTATTGTAATTTTGCTAATTGAGTCATAAATCTTTTTATCTTTTGTTAATTGAGTTTATTCAGTGAATTTTGGCCGAAATTCACTAATGTGGACATCGACTGTTTTATGTGACATAATTGGTGTTGATGTGTATAATTTTTAATAATATTTTAATTTATACTCTTTTCGAATTTTTAAATATTTTTTTATGTTTTTTTTTTTTTTCAACCGAGACCAGCAAAGGTTAGCACGCCTAAGCCTATCGAGTTGGCAAATTCTTAAATCTAACGAGATGTAAATGGTTTCAACAATAATTTCATTGATTGAAACAATCGGACGGCTTACCTAACAATTAATTTCTACCGGAGATAAAAAAAAAATCGGAGGGGTTATTCATGTACTCTCGGTCTCTGATAGGCGTTAAAATTAGAGGTGGCCCAGGCCCAATAATGGTATGGGGCCAGGCAGGGGAGGACGACACAACCACCTTAACAGTTTTCAACACACTCATGACGGCACCATTGATGTGGCCTAGTGCAAAAGGAGTTTTGCCTTGTTGTTTTTTTTTTTTTGATTGGTCCTACTTTACTCCTTCTAAACTTTTATTCTTGGAAACTTTTCCCTCATCGTTGCGAGTGTGAGAGTTGAAATTCACTCCTGAAATTAATTCGTCTCCACCCCAATCTCTCTGAGAAGGTAGGGATTCGAACTCCCCACCTCCTCCTTCTATGTTGGAAGGGTGGCCACTAGGGTAAATCTTAAAACTATTAATTTTGTAATTTTTTTTTGATCATCATTATCAATTTGTGATGGTTATATAAAGACCATCTATTAATTATGAATAAATTTATAACAGTCTTTTCAACCACTCTTCCTTTCGTTTGAATATGAAATTTTTTTTAAACCACAACCCTAGAAGACAAGCAATTAGAAAAGAGAATTTCCTTTTCTTCTACTTTTCTATTACTTACTTGGTTATAGACATAACATTGTTCTTGTTCTTTTTGTTATTTAGAGCATAATAACAAAGAAGTTTGTTGTATATTAGGAGGATAACTATTAAAGCCTATCGCATCAAGTTTTATACTTCAAGAAACAAAATTATCTTTAAGTATAGTGCATGTCTTAGACGAATAATTTCATTTTCTCATACTTTTCAACAATATTCCAGCAATTATTATCATTTTCATGTTATCTAACAATTTTTCGAACACTTCATAAGGTACTTAGGATTTTATCAAGAATTATCGGGGTTTATTCATATACAAAGGTGTCTTTAAACGTTTAATTGGATAATTTCTATTCTATTAGGAATTTTATAGGTTAGACCAAACATAAATTGAGATCGGAACCTTCATCAATGGCCAAGAGAAATTCCAAGCTTTTTCCTTCTTGAAGCATAAACAGATGGACCAACCAAACACAATTTGCTATCTACACAAAGCTCCTCTCAAAATCTCAATTTCGGTCAAGAGGGGATGCATGCTTGTGCGGTTAACTTTCTCGGCAAATATGTGCTCGTAGCAAAAGAACATATTTGCGCTAACTAATCGCCGTCCAGTAATATTTGCGGGACAACGAAAGCTCGAGATTATAAACTAAAATTAAGTCCTTTGGAACTTATACAATTGACATTTTTCCGCTCACTTTCTGGAATATTTGAAGTATGGAAAAGAGAGAAAGGACCAGGTGAGTTGAAATTCAAATCCCAATTTAGAAACAAAAGCTGGACGTAAGTGTCATAATTTTCGTACGCGTTCACTTAAATGCTATAATTTATATATGTCATGACTATATAAAAACATTCACCATAAGTGCGATATCATGTCGGATTTTTAGATTGATTGATTTTTTTTTAAAAAATTTTGGCACATAAGTGGTTGATTAAAAGTTATGGAACTTAAAAGTAAATGCCTTTTAGAAGTTGTGATACTTAAATGATCATAAAAAAAAGTTATAGTATACAAGTGAGCTCTGTACGAATCTTACAATTGAGCCAATGGTAATGTTCAATTGATGGCCCAGCACATTGAAAACTCAAAATCTGGGTCCACACTCTTTGCACGATGACCCGAGTTAGTTTCCTCCAACTTCATTGTCTTTCGTATCAATTGAAGTCGAGCTTTTTGTTCTGTCCATCAGCAGTGATGTTCACACTAAAAAATGTTAGGATTCCACATTTTAAGTGACTATTCAGGAGAGGCTTCGGGAAGTAGTGATTCGTGTTACATAAACCTCGTCCACAAAGCTCTCCTTCTGGCACATGTTCGATCAATTAATCAATTCGCAAGGATTGTGTGGTCCGAAGTCGTTCCCGAACATGTGACCATGCTCAAAAGTTGCGCAGGGCCATAGAATGGTAGATCGACGAGAGGTGCCAAACGTTTGGCAGTAACATCATTAAATTCATGGAGCTTATGTTAGTTTACGTATTAATTTTTCGATGCTGATTTGTCCTAGAAGACTAGAGATTTTTGGTGTTTATCAACATGACCAAGAGGGCGAAATTTCAGTCTTGTCGAGTCAGCCATGAAAGCAACGTGTGCTTTATCAAGTGGAGGACACACTTTTATTAATGGGGGCTAATTTTAAGGTTGGGCCGTTGCACGGTTGGACCGCTTCTATTTTAAAATCTTGAACCTACTTGCATAGGGTCGGTTCCTAAAATTTAGAACCTAAAACTAATTATGTAGACCTCAGATTGACCCTGCGAGAATTGTCCAGTTCGAGAGTTTGTCCAGGGAATCTATAGATTCTTTGTTTTTGTTTCTTTTTTTCTTTTGGGTATTTCTTGAAAGGATAAATTTACTCTTTTAGTGCTAAAGCAATGCGATTCATATATTCCAGAAATTTGCTATGAGTTCACTCACCGCCTATTTTGGGTGCACCTTTACGTCATTCCATTTGGAAGAGTGACGAATGATCTAGTGAAAGAGATAGCCTCTAAACTTAGGGAGGTTGTAGATGTGAAATTGGAAGCAAAATGAAACAATAATTATAAGGTTGGCAAAGCAAGAATCAATTTGAATCTGGCTAATCCTCTAAAGATAGGTATAATCATCAACTTGGGAAGTAAAAAGCTTTGGATAGAATTTAAATATGAGAGATTTCCGCATTACTATTACTCTTGTGGAAAATTGGGCATTATGCAACCGCATGCAAAGAAGTACCATATGAAAATTCAGGGTTGGAGGAGAACTTGCCAGGCAATTATGGGCAACGGCTACGAGCGGAAGTGCAAGAACTTAGCCCGTATGAAAAGATCTTTTATGGCAAACAAGATGGAATTCAAGAAGAACAAGACATGGTGTCGCAAACCCCCCTTTCTACTGAAACTAAAGAAGTTAAGAAGAGGAAGGAGAAAACTAAGAAGCCTATTCTACCACTGTGCGGACAGCAGCTCTCGGAGGATGATTTTCAACAGAAGGCTGACTACTCTACCTCTCCTTTAGCACTTATGATAATTGAAGACAAGTGAACACAAAAAAGAGGTAGCGGTTGCTTAGATGAGAAGTCTACTATGGTGTTATACAAAGAACAGCTGAGGGAAATGGAAACCGAGATACAAGAAGTCTCAGGAGTAGAACAAGGTTTAGTTAGGTGCAAAGCTAAAGGCACCAAACTTCCTACATCTAAAAAAGGGAAAGATTTTGCTCATAAGGTGCGCAATCCTCAAATATTCCATCAAGTGACAAATCACAGCTAGTGAAACTCCTATAACATAAGAGGAGGAGACAATTAAGTGGGCTTTGGTGGTTAGCCCTAATAAGCCACTGGGTAATCCATGAAGATATTAAGTCGGAATTGTTAGGGGTTGGGCTCACCCTTGACAATTCAAGCTCTGAAAGTCTTAGTGACTCAAGGAAAACCCAATATAATCTTTTTAATAAAAACAAAAATCAAGAGCAAATGGTGCAAAAGGTGAGAAGACGGTTGAAATTTCAGAACAGCTTTTTGGTAAACCCAAAAGGAATTGCAGGGGACTTGGCTATCTTCTAGGACGACCAGGTTACATTATCAATCAAATCGCATTAAGATCTTCTAATAAATGTGCACTACCAACTTCAATAAAAGAGACAGATTATGAGAATCACTTTCCTACATGCCCCAAATGATTTCAAAGAAAGAGTCTTATTATAGGAGGAAATTCAAAGAGCAAGCGTTACAAATTATATACCCTGGCTATGCATGGGTGATTTTAATGAAATTTTGTATCATTGGGAAAAAATGGGAAAAAGGATAGCAGAACACTTCCGACTTACAGCGTTCAGAGATTTCCTACATGCTTGCTCTCTAATGGATTTGCAATGCAAGGGGTGTGCATTTACTTGGGAAAATAGAAGAGAAATAGAAGAGTATGTAAAGAAAAGGTTAGATAGAGCTCTATGTACTATGGAGTGGAGGATCACCTATCCAAATGCTGAAGTTATAGCCCTACTAGCCATCGACTTTGACCGTAGTCCACTAATTTTGACAATTTTACCAAAGCATGAACATAGGAGAAGAGGATTCAGATATGAAGCTTTTTGGGTAGAAGATGAGAAATGCAGGCGCATTGTGAAGAGAATATGGGCTGATTTAGAACTCCCACGAAGAAATATAGCGGAGAAACTACATCTAGTGGCCAATCAACTTGTTGAATGGAGAAAAAAAAGATTCTCCAATGCACAAAAGAGGATCTTGTGGCTAAAAAATAAGCTTCAAACTTTGATGAATAGTCCCGAGATACATTATGATAATCAGAGAGTTCAGCAACTAAACTAAGAGATTAAATTCTTGTGGCGACAAGAGGAAATGTTTTGGGGAATGAGGTCTAGAATCAGTTGGCTAAAATTGGTGGGGGGGGGAGATAGAAATACAAAGTTCTTTTATGCAACAACCATACAAAGGAAAACTCGAAACTGAATTTCCATGTTAAAGAATGCGGATTGGGAGTGGGTCAGAAACAAGGAGAATCTTAAGGAAATGACGAGAAACTTCTTCAGCAACCTTTATATGTCAGTGGTTTGAATGATTTGTTTTTTCAGCATCATTGGCAAGACATTAATCAAGATATCTTTAGGAAGGCACATAATTTATTCGAAACTAGACACCTAAACCCAAATTTAGACAGAACCCAATCACCCTCATCCCTAAAAACCCAAACCCAGAAAAGCTAGAATAATTTTGACCCTTAAGCCTATGCAACTTTGCCTATAAGATTATATCCAAAATCTTTACAAACAGGATGAAACCTTTATTACCAAATCTAATTGCAGTAGAACAAAGCACTTTTGTGGGTGGTAGGCAAATTCAAGATAATATTCTAATTGTGCAGGAAGTTCTTGATATATTAGGAACACGGGATAGGAAAAGAAAATTTCAAGCTATCCTAAAGCTTGACATGCAAAAGGCGTATGATCGAATTGAGTGGGACTTCCTACAAGAGTGCCTAATCAAGATGGGGTTTGATGAAAAATGGGTGCAGTGGGTCATACAGTGTGTTTCAACGGTTTCATTTAGTATTAAATTCAACGGGGAACCTATGCCATATTTTAAGCCAACTTGAGGTATTCACTAAGGAGATCCATTATCCCCCTATCTATTCATTCTAGTGGCCAATGTCCTTTCTCATATGATGAAACAAGCCATAGCAATAGGTACGCTTTGTGGAATCAAATGGAATAGTAATTGTCCCATTCTTTCACATTTGTTATTTATAGACGATTCTATTTTCTTCCTAGAGGGTACAATAATGGAATGTCAAAATTTGGTTGATATCCTACACCAGTACTGTTTTGCATTAGGCCAATCTATAAACCTAAATAATTTAGGAATATACTTCAGCAAAGGCTATCCGGAAAAATTAAGGAGGTATATGGTGTTGGAGTCGAGAGTCCGGGAGATTTATAAAACATGGAAATATCTAGGAATCCAGTCAGATTGGGGTGCCTCAGAGAAAGAATTGTTTGCCTGGATACTTGCAAGAATAAATATAAAGTTGGAGAGTTGGAAGGAAAATTTACTATCAAAAGCCGAAAAGGAAATACTGCTTTAATTAGTGGTGCAGGCAATCCCTCAATATGTAATATCCACTTTTAAAATCTCAGTTTCAATTATTAAAGCCATTGAAAAGAAAATAGCAAATTTATAGTGGATGAATAGCAACAAAATAGCTAGTCTACATTGGAGAAGAAGGGAAGTTCTTAAGCCTAGGAAGGATGAAGGAGATCTTGGCTTCAAGGACCTACTCGCATTTAACAAAGTTATCCTAGGAAAACAAGCTTGGCGAATTTCCCAGTATTCGGAGACTCTTTGGAGTCAAATTATGAAAGGGCTTTATTTTCCACATTGTGATTTTTGGCAAGCAGGGAAAGGTTCTCGTTCATTGTGGGGTTGGCAAAGCCTTTGAACATGAAGAGAAGCTATTGCCCCTCAAATTATGTGGGTGGTTAGGAATGGGAAAATGATTTTTATTAGAGAAGATAAATGGCTGAAGAATGGACCAATTGGTGGCCTCGTGATGAGGAATGAGCCATTCAAAGTGGCTAATTTAATAGACATGGAAGCGGTACAATGGAAAGAAACCCTGTTAAGGTCTATGTTTGATGATTAGCAAGTTGCAGAAATCCTAGTTATCCCTTTAGGCCTACCAACTATTGAAGATAAACTGATTTGGATAGACAACAAATCAATAACTTATATGGTGAAGAGCGGATACTTTAGCAACATAAAAGCAATAACTAGCCCACAAACATCAACACCAACATCATCATACCAGGTCAATCCAAAACTCTAGAAGCAAATTTAGAAATCAGAAATACCCCATAAGATAAAATTCTTTCTATGGAATGCATGCCAAAATGCTTTGCCAAGTTTAGAAAACCTACACACGAGGAAGATAGTACCTGCACCTATATGCCCAATTTGCAACCTCGAATTGGAAACGATCAATCATACCTTGCTTCTTTGCCATTGGACTTCTCAAATATGGAGTAAGCAACCCCTGCAAATTGAAATAAATCAAGTGGGTTTAACCTGATTTGATGAGTGGCTGTGCAAAGTTAAAGAAGATCCAAGGAGCTCACAAAAATTCGATCATATTGCAACCGCCTTATGGTGTATTTGGAAAGACAACAATCACTTTATATTTAGGAAAAATCCCCTCAATCCATATTGCACGCTGTTCAAAGTCTCATCGCTACAAGAAAGTTTTGTGACTTGGAATCGAAAGCCAAAAAGACGGATAAAAGGTGAAAACTCACCTCAAAAGTGGCAACCCCCAAACCCTGGAACAATCAAGATAAACATCGATGCCTCTTTCCTTAGTAACTTCGAAGCACACCTAGCGTCTGTTTCAAATAGAGGGGTTGTCTTTTGCAACTTTGATGTTCCCCCAGCCTCTAAGCTAGCCTTCAACTCAACTAGAGAAATTGGTGTCGACAAATTCAACACTCCCCCAACCTCCGATTCAACCAGAGGAGCGGTTGATTGCAACTTTGAAGCACCGCCAAGCTTGGATCTGATCAGGGGAGTAGTTGGCTATAGATTTGAAGCAACGCAAGGCTCGGATTCGACTAGGGGAGCGGTCGGCCGCAAATCCAAAGCTCTGCTAGGCTCCGATCCAACTAGCGGAGCTGTTGCATGCATTTGTCGTGACTCCCTCGGTAGAATCATAGATGGGTTTGCAAAGTCAATTAAGGTTAGCTTAGTGGAACAAGCAGAGGCAACAATGCTTGTTGAAACCTTGGACTTTGTCTCCTCCAAGTTTCCCCTGAATAGAACAAAATTGAAGCTGCAAGTACACTATGATTGCAGCAAGCTCGTGGAAAGCGTCTTCACTTCAGTTGGCTTGAGTTGGGAAGTACAGCCATATGTGGACTAGGCCAATACCAAATTGAAAGAAATCTTGGGCCTTACTTTGGCCCATTGCAATAGAGACACAAACAAAATAGCGGATTGGCTAGCCAAAGCCCAACGCATGAATTATCTCCCTAGTAATTGAGTCCCTAACCCCCTATCTACACTTTTAGATCTGTTATGTGCTGATGCTTTTGATGTAATTGCAAAGAACTCAGTTTAGTAATGAATATCATCCGTATTTTCGACCCAAAAAAAAAAGTGCATTTCCATCAACACACCATTAGAATTGTCATGTTGAGCAACAAAATGGCGAGAAGTGAAATATCGGTAAAAAACAAAAAATCTAAAGTAATAGAGAATCATCTAAGTTTTCTTTATCCAAGCAAAATGAAATTTAAAGCAACAACAAAAATTTTCACTCGCCAAAAGCAGCAACTTATAAAAGAAGAACACATAAAACAAAACAAACAATAGATAGTTAAAAATATGTAACATAAAACATGAATTATAGAACTTCATTATTTATCCATGAAAGATTTTTCAAATTTTAACCACATGAAAATAAAACAAATGAAAAGCATAATTAAAATGGGTTCGGTCTAAGGCTAGTTTGGTTCGGGAACAGGACCGCATAATGTTGGTTCACAATTTTCAGGACTGAGGACCAAATTGTATATCCCAAGAGCCAGATTGCACAGTGCTAGTTCGGTCCAATTCTAGAGTTTGTCTTGAATTGGTACTCACTCTAGACTTCATTTGAGATTATGATTAACATCACTCTTAGTTGGGAAATGATCAAATGTTTTGAATCAAGACACAACTAAGTTTTTTCAATAGGAAAAGCATGTAAAAATATACGTTGGAGTTACACCTTAATAGCAATCAACTTTTTAAGCTGGAAGTTTACTCTTGCAATTGAGCAAGTTGGTACATTTGATATAGGCATTTCTCTTTCCAAAGATATTCCTACCCATGTTCTATTTCCATCCTTGATTCTCTCTCTTGTTTGAAAGTCTAACTCAAAAACTTTAACTAAGATGTGGGGATTAGAAGCGGCTTGTTGAATTTGATGAATAGGGAGGGGGCGCAACTAGGAAATAACGTAGGGCATAACCTAACTTTGATTCCATATTATAATGTCCAACCCAAAAGTTTAAATTAATAGATGAAGAGAGATCACATGTATAAATTTCATCGACAAATGATATGTGATTCATTAATCTTTTTCTCTCATATTATGAAATTTTGTGGAATCATTGTTAACTATTTTAGAATTATTCCTCACACGTAGGCTGAACTTTAGCCTCAAATTCATCATGGAAATATATAATGAGGAAGCAAACAAGAGGTCTGTAAAATATTCAAACTTAAGATTAAGCGAAAATTTATGGGATCACTATCAATTGTTCTAAAAATATAAATTATTAAATGAATATGTAATTTAATATTTAAATATTCCAACGTGAGGGAATGCCACTATGCCTAAGGTCTCAATCTAAGGTCATGGTGCTTATGTTGACTTAGAGAGAGAGAGAGAGAGAGAGAGAGAGAGAGAGAGTAGTAGATAGGCTATATATTTTTTAGGTAAATCTATATGAACTAAATGCATTTTGTGGTTACTTGTTGATTTCTATTCAAAATTAGAAACAATGTTCATTCGATATGGCAACAAGAGGAAATAACGCACAATGTCTAATAGCCAGGGTATTGGGTCGATAGGGGTGTCAATGGGTCGGGTCGGATCGGGTTTCCGGGTTTTCCTCTTTTTTTTTTTTTTTTTTTTTTTTTTTTTTCACCTCCCTTTTCTCTGGTTTAATTTTTTTGATGTAAAAGACCATTTAACTTCTTAAGAACACTACAACCATGATGTAGACAGGTCCAGGACAATGGTTTCTAGTTTAATTTTTTTTGAAGTAAAAGACCATTTAATTTTTTTTTTCCATCTCCCTTTTCGCGCTCTTTCCTTGTATCCACCATATAGTTTGTCACAAAAGTCAAATCAAACGTCCTTACTTCTGATTTAGCAAACATAATCAATGGAGACAAAGATTTCAAAAACTCTACAATAGAATTAGCCTAGTTTCCATGCTTAGGCCTCAATGCTGCTCTTAAGAGCCGCGGACACAAGTTAGTTAGCTTGCAATGAACACTCAGGTTACAAAGAGAATCAGGCACCATTGTCGAAAGTTTAGCTATGGTATGTACTAAAGACTTCAAACTATTTGGAAATCTATCCAAATGAATCAAATCCATCACCAAAACCGGCTTCTCCAGCATGACAAAGAAAAGCCTCTCATCAACCTTGCTTTCCTCGACCTCATCACTACTGATGTGCGCAAATTCCGAGATCTTGAGCCACGCATCCCACCTTTCCTCTTTGATTTTGTCGGAGCTCTCATGCTGGTCCTAGCATCTTCCTCGAGAGTCGCCTACTGAGACTTGATGGACTTCCAAATGGAGTGCAGGAGAGAGACGAACGCCATCGGAGCGAAGAGGTTCAAGACGGGAGCATTCGGGGAGAGGAGCAGGGACAGGTAGACATCCGACGCCAAGAGGGAGAGGCGAGGGTTGCCGCCTGAATCCATGGCCAAATCGATGCACTGTGCTGGGTAAGACGGAGGGAGGTTCCTCGAGGTGAGGTCCTTGAAGAATCGATCGAGGAGGTTTGGATCGTCGGCGCCGACGAGGTGGCGCAGGTTCGAGAGTGTTGATTTGGGCATCGTCGACGGCGGCTGGAGGAGGGAGGAGGAGGCGGCCAGAGGAGGGTGGAGCTCGTCTAGGTTAGCGACGATTCATGATAGGGTTTCATTTCAAACACACGAAGCCAATAATGTGTTCGGGGCCGAACAATGTTTCGACCCTAACTTAACCCAAAACATGTTTGTTTTCTTGTTTTATAACAATTAACGAGTTTGGGACACCTGGAGTGCCATAACTTGGCACGGGGGGACACTTAAGTGCCATAACTTTTTTTCGGTACACTTAAGTGTCACTTTTTTTTTTCAAATGGAACACATAAGTGCCACCTCCGGCGACCTTGCCGGAAATCCTATGTGGCACGTGTTTATTATTTTTTAATGCTTGCATGGCTCGCCGGAGAGTTGAGTCGGCGTTGACTCGGTAGAAACGATGCCGTTTACATAATAAAAAATTAATTAAATTAAATTAAAACTTAATTTTAATTAAAAATACTCTAAAATTAAAAAAAAAAAAAGGGGGTGGACGAAGGGGCGGGCGGGCGAGGGCTGAGCCCTCGCCGCCGCCGCAGCCTCCCGCCGTCGTCGGGAAGGGCCGGCGACGGAGGGGGAGGGTCGGTCGGGGTTGCCGGCCCTCGGCCGACCGGCGGCGAGGGCGGCGGGCCGGATCGCGGCGAGGGCTCGCGGCCCTCGCCGGATTTGGGCGAGGGCTCGCGGGCCCTCACCGCGATCCGGCGAGGGCTTGCGGCCCTCGCCGCCGGTCGGCCGGGGGCCGACGAGCCCGGCCGACCCTCCCCCTCCTTCGCCGGCCCTTCCGGCGACGGCGGGGGGCGGCGGCGGTGAGGGCTCGGCCCTCGGCCGCCCACCCCTTCGTCCCCACCCTTTTTTTTAGAGTATTTTTAATTAAAATTACGTTTTAATTTAATTTAATTAATTTTTTTATTATTTTTACACGTCGACGCGAAACAGGCGTCGTTTTTGCATTTTTTGCCACGTCGGCATGCAAAAACGACGCCGTTTTGGACCTCCATCGTCGGAAAATTGCCACGTCGGCCGTTTGGCCGGATTTTCGCCGGAGTGGCGCTTAAGTGTTCCATTTTACTACGATATTGGCACTTAAGTGTTCCATTTGAAAAAAAGTGGCACTTAAGTGTACCGAAAAAAAGTTATGGCACTTAAGTGTCCCCCCGTGCCAAGTTATGGCACTCCAGGTGTTCTTTACTCACAATTAACCGAACAATTTTAAGACCCGAAATATGTACTCAACTTGTTTCATGTTTGGTTCGTGTTTGGGTCGTGTTCGGGTTGGGTCGGGTCGGGTTTTTGGATACCTCTATGGGCTGATACGTCGATTATTAGATACTGTGTGTGAGCATAGGTCGACCTAGCAGGAAGCTTTGCGACTTTCATCACCTCATCCTAGGTGCAAAAAGCTACACTACCTTCCTATTTAATGGTTGCCTCTTCAAAGTAGAGAAGGAAAGAATACCCCTAAAGTTTTACGTCCTAGAATTCAGATGAAATAGTTTAAGGACTTATTTAAGTTTACAACTCACAAGAGATGGCTTGTGAACAACTCAAATTTTTTCTCAGAAATATCATAATGAACTATTCATAATATATTGCGTTTTCTTAGTAATTCTATTGGTGAAGACTCAAGTTCCTGAAATTATTGGCAATAAGTTGCTTAGACTTGGAATTTAACCTCTGATGATGATTTTGAGATAGGTAGTGCATAAATTGCTCCTCTGCTACATTATTCCCAAATTGAATATCTATTATGTTTTACTTTGTTGCAAACTTCCTTTTTTACTATTTATTTATAAAAAAAATTAAAGCTGAATACAAAAATCAATGTTGTAAATATAATATCCCTATAGTATCACTTAATAAAATATAAAGTAACTCTATAGGAGGTAATAAAAAGAATATTGTATTCAAGCACTTATTGATTCCAAGATTAGCAAGTTGGGCGGTAGAGTGATATTCTTCCCAAAAGTTATGTTGCACTCTAAACTCAAAGTGAAAGCGCCCCAATCTTTAGATATCTTGAAGCAAAGTAGGGCAAGCATTATCAATCATAAGCTTTGGACTAACAAAATTAGTGATGGTTAAGAGTTAATCTCAATTATGATCTTATGAACACCAACTTGTTTTATGAAGTTGAGTCCCAACCACAAAACCCAAAGTTCTACTTGTGTTGAAAAACATATTGCTACGAATGCCGCAAAACCACCGAGCCAGTCACCCCTTTGTTTTTGAATGAACCCCTTGCACTAGCAAGTCCATGGTTGTCTTTAGAGGCCCATGAAGTTTTTACTTTAATCCACTCAGAAGGTGGAGGTCCTACTTGACCAAAACTGTGGAAGTGCATGATTTACTTAACGTCGAGTTATTCACAAATGAAACTTTAGTGATTTCCTTTGTGTATAGCCGAATGATGGAAATTCGATAACCCTTTATCGATGAGATTTGAATTCAACCGCTGCAACAAATTCATTAAGAAGGATTTTTTTTTTTTTTTAAATATTGTTGTGGGACAAACTCAAGCCACATCCTTCGGATAAGTGGACAATTCTTTAGAACATGTAAAGTTATTTCCACATGTGACTCCTATCTAAAGCAATATAGATTTCCTTCCAATTTGCGAGAGTCTTCAATCATTAGTAGCAAGAGGAAAATTCTAGTACGCTGAGGTCCTTCAACTTTCAAATGGTCAATCATATACCATTCTTCATCGTCTGTCTTGATAATAACACCTTATACACTGACTTAACAAAAAAAGATCGGCTTCTAGTGTCCTCCCACCAAAGAGTATCTTCCCCATAAGAGGCTAATAGAGTTTTGATAGATCTAATGTGAAAGATTTACTTATGGTATAATTCCCCTAAATATCTGAAAATTCAAATTTCCATTTAGCACATAATCACAAACTTTTCTCTCCATCTTAGAAGGAGATGGTTGGGTACAAATGAATCCATCTATTTGTCAAAACCTAATATGACTTCCATTTCCAAAACTCCATATAGCTTATTCTTGTAAGGTTGGCCATAGACACAATCTCTTCTATTGAGTCACCGGATTTAGCATGAAAATTAGCTATCTGTGAACAATATTTATGATCAGAATTTGTGCCCAGAGATTATTGGAATGATTTTTGGAATTCCATGTTAGCTTCATCATAAATCCTTGATTAGTTGGTTCAATAGATTTTAAAACCAAGATCACAGCATCTCTTGGGCTTGTATATGGACCTCCTTTTTTGATTTTGAAGGTGACCACTATTTTTTCTCTATGGACCATATTTGAGGGCACAAAATCTTTCCTTCCACTTGAAGAAATCTAATGTTCGGAATCGTACACAATGATACTACTCCCCCCCTCTCTCTCCATCAGACAATGAATTTAGTTGTCATTAGATTAACTTCATTCTGAAGAAGATATGTCCCAAAGGAAACGGAGGGATAACCTCCCTGGGGTGGGAGTCCCTGCCGAGCCTTGGGTACAGCCTGGGGGAGGGCTGGAAAAATAAGCTCCCCCCACTGTTGGATCGGCCACAGTCCCTCCTTGGGAAACCAAGAAAGGGAACGGCCAGCACACCTGAACCCCGCGATGCTGGTATCCTAGTTCGAACTAGGCAGGTACAGGGTTATGATGGTGCCAGTGGAAACATTGGGTGACCGGCCGCCCATGCATGCTGGAGAACACCTACTCCATGAACTTGATACATTATAGACAATGAGACGAGTGATTGAAAGTGAAACCTACTTAGTTTTTAGCCATAGAAGTGTAAAGAAAACTCATATTCTTCTCGCCACCTGTGCCAACTATTGGTGTTTTAATACAAGAAGTCTCTTTCAACAATACAAACAAAATATTTCACCCCTCGCAATCTTGATATGACATTTTAACCTTCCTATTGCGGTTCAATTCAACTGACTCCTACTAACTCACTGATCATTAATTGGTCTGTTCAAATGACACAAGTTTTGGATACTATCGTGGCATTGCCGGTTATAGTCAGAAATTCAGAGTTAATATCTCAAAAAACCCCAAATTAATATTTTTGTGATTAATTCATCATAAATTAATTTTTTGACTACCAAAAACTCTAAATTGATACACTTTTAATAAATTCATCTTCAACTGATATACTTATGACAAATTTACCTTTAATTAGTTTTCATTCATTTTTTAAATTAGATGACACGTAGCAGTTGACTAGTATGCCAATTTGTGATTTTACTTTCTATTTGTCACGGTTGTATCGGTTTTATGTTTTTTTGTGGTATTAATCCAATTCGATGGGGGTATATTTGTTACAAATGTATCGGTTTGGGTTTTTGGGGATAAAAAAATTTTGTTTGAGGTAAATTTGTCATAAGTGTATTAGTTTGAGATTTTTTTTGTTGTCATTTAGGATAAATTTATCATAGATTTACTGGTCTTAAGTTTTTTGTGGTTAAAAAATTAGTTTAGAGTAAATTTGTTATAGGTGTATTAGTCTGGGATTTTCCATGATATTGATCCAATTAGAAAGTTAAACTTTTACATGGGAGAGGTCAAAAGCAATTTGAAATAGTAATTTAACGCTTGGTCGAAAAATGGGGAGCCATATATACACGGAATCAAATTTCAAAGATATCGAGAATCTGATATTATATTGAAAATTTGGAAAAAGCCACTAAAAACCCCGAACTTTGCCCCGAGTGACACATTTACCCCAAACTTTTTTTTTGTGCCGTGAAAAACCCAAAACTTACCAAACCGTGACACATTTACCCCAAATTTTTTTTTGTGACACCAAAAACCCTGAACTTTTGTTGTGTGACACATTTACCCCAAAATTAGAGGGCATTTTGGTCTTTTCATTTTTTAACATTTTTTTTTTTTTTTTTTCCTTCTCTTCTCTCTTCCCTTCCGCCGGCGTCCGGTGAGGGCCGCCCAACGCGCGTTGGGCGGCCCTCGCTGCGTCGGGCGAGGGGTGCCCTCGCCGGATCGGCAAGTGCCGCCCTTGCTTGCATCGAGCGAGGGCCTCCCTCGCCCGGATCTGGTGAGGGCACCCCTCGCCGACGCCGGCGAGGGTACCCCTCGCTAGATCTGGTGAGGGCCTCCCTCGCCCGACGCCAGCGAGGGCGACCCTCGCCGAACACCGGCTTTCCTTCGTTGGCTCCGCCATCGTCGGCGGAGGGAAGAAGAAGAAAAAAAGAAAAAAAAAGAAAAAGGAAAAAAGAAACTAAAAAGACAAAAATGCCCTTATGGGGGTAAATATGTCATGGTTTGTAAAGTTTGGGGTTTTTCACGGCAGAAAAAAAGTTTACGATAAATGTGTCACTCGGGACAAAATTTAAGATTTTTCGTGGCTTTTCCCTTGAAAATTTCAACTCAAATGCAAATAGTCAAGTGATTTTGAATAACACCTTAACGCTGACTATTGACGCCACTATCTATTTGGGTCCCACCATCTTTTTCATGCGTATGGAGGACGTTTATTTATAGTTAAGCAAAAGCAAATGGAAAATTCCCCCGCCTGCCCCCCCAAAAAAACCAAAATTTTAAATACTATTCAAATTTCAAAATATTATGGAAAAAAATGATACGTTTCAATAATTGAGTGTTGTCAAAGTTTTAAGAGTTTTCAGGTAAAAAAAAAAAAAAAAAAAAATCAAGTGCATTAGTTGTAATATATTTTTTTTTTTTGGTAAAGGTAAGAATAAGTTGTAATAGTTGTATTAAGTAGAACGTAAGAAGTAAATGTCATTTTGGATATAACTTAGATGATTATGATGGATGCTGAAGGAAGAAAAAAAAAAAACCCTGGAGTTCCCAATATCTTCTCCATACATTTCCTCATTACCAAAGGTATGTATTTTACGAATTTTGAACTACATCATATTTGATATAAATATTTCACGAATCGTAATTCATATACCTTAAACGGGCTTCTTCCCCAAAAATACTTTTTAAATTTTTTGGGAAGCCTGAGAAACACGCTAGTTATGGATAATTGGTTGATGTCTATTTTCGTGGTCACACCAAGAGGGGAGAATAATGGGAGAGAATGAGGAAAAGCAAAAATGAAAGAGACAAAGGAAGAAGATGCATCCACAAAGTTAAAGGAAACAGAAAACGAAAAAGAAAGGGCCAAAAAGTCCGGGTTGCTCGAGCGGTGGGAGCATTGAAAACCATCCATGCAATTCAATCAAGGATAGAACAGGAGATTCTGTGTGCTGATAAAGGAAGTACAAGTGTCAAGTCGATGCTTAAAACATTGGCATGACATTGGGTATTATAGTTCTTTGTTGATCAACTTGATATTTAGGGCATGTTTGTTTGTGTTTCAAATTTCTGTTTATAAACATAATTCCTGCTTTTTTGTTCCAGGAAACACAAAAAAAGGAACAGAAACGCGTTAATTTACATTTTTGTTCCAAATCTATTTTTTTGTTCCCAAGAACACATTAGGAACGAAAACAAGGAATAAGAAAAACGTGTTTCTTGTTTTTGGAACAATTTTTAAGAACAAATTTTCTCTCTTCTCTCTTTTTTCTCTTCTTCTTTTCTTTTTCTTTTTCTTTTGGCTGGCGACGCCTTCGAGGGCCGGCAATCTCGCTGGAGTGTCGCCGGCCCCTGGCGAGGCTCAGCCTCGCCGATGGTTGGGCGAGCTTGGCCTTGCCGGATCTAGGCGAGGTTGAGCCTCGCCTAGCCACGGGGAGGCTCGGCCTCGCCTTGTCAGGCCACCGTCGGCGATGCCGACTGGCGGTGCACCCGCGGGTGGCCGAGCTCGCCGGTGGTTGGGCGAGCTCGGCCTCGCCGGATCAGGTGAGCTTGAGCTTGCCGGATCAAGGTGAGGCCCGGCCTCGCCTAGCCACCGGGAGGCTCGGCTCGAGCCTCGCCATGGCCGGGCGAGGTCACCAGCCCTCGTCCGCCGGTTCTTTGGCCATGGCCGAGTCCGGCGACCGGTCAAAAGGAAGGAAAAAGAAAAAAAAAAAAGAAAAAAGGAAAATGAGAAAGAAAATAGGAAAAATAAAATAAAAATATTTAAAAAATTAAAAGAAACAAAAAAATTATACAAGTTTACCAAACGTGTTTATGTTCTTTTTATATTTCTGGAATAGATTTACCAAACACGTTCTTTTGTTCAAAAATTGTTCCCCGAAACAGAAATACTTTTTTCTATTTCTGTCCTCTAGAATAATTTTTAAACAGAAACACAAACAAACACATCCTTATTCTCTTCGAAGGAAAGTGAATCTTCTTTTTGGGATTTGTAACATCTACACTTATGTTTTTGTCCCCCATTATATGTGGACCTAGGTGGGATTGACATCCTAGCAAATTGTTGAATGCATGGGAAATGTGAGGATATTACTCCTCCTTTCGGGGGTGGTGATGGTTTCTCTACTTTAACGGATTACATGTACAAATATAGGGTTTGAGGAGAGCGTAGAAAGAGAACCAAATTCATGACCGTGTCGATAAGAGTAAAGCTCTATTTATTTAATAAAAAATGAATGATTTGTAAAATATTTTCCTTGAAATGATCATTTATATAACTTATAAAAATGTATTAATGAAAAATATTTTCATTGTCCATAAATTTTTTTATATAAATTATAATCATTAATGAAAATATCATTCATTAACTAATTATTTTTAGTCAATACAAGTGATAATTTTAAGAAAATATTTTTCAAATCGTTCTTTTTCTATGAAACAAACGGAGCCTAAATC
Organism: Eucalyptus erythrocorys; assembly: GCA_014182555.1. Taxonomy (NCBI): domain Eukaryota; kingdom Viridiplantae; phylum Streptophyta; class Magnoliopsida; order Myrtales; family Myrtaceae; genus Eucalyptus; species Eucalyptus erythrocorys. The sequence continues at coordinate 32,116,292 of CM024602.1, forward strand.
ACAATTCCGCCGAATGCTAATTAATAGTTTACGAAATAGAATAATCCTATGTGACAACAAAAAGGAAATTAAGTAAATTATCCTTTCTTAGACCGTTAGATGGTCCATCAATCAAATATAGTGGTCATTAGTGATCACATGACATCTACATTAGCCAAACAAAGCCAAATTGGCCTAGGATATATTTGGCTGTGGCTCAAACTAACTTAGAAAGCCAAGATTAGTAGCATTTAATATTAGTTGTGATTTATCAATTCGAGCAATCCGCACAATAAAAATCCCCCACGAGAATCCCTTTCACGTGGGTTCTCCGTGTCTGACGTGATCAAGGCATTGTCACAAATTGATCTGATCCCAAAAGTCAGATGCGAGACTTTATCGGTATTTCCTAATTAATTAAACCTATTTTTAGGAAAATTATATTAAAAAAAAGAAGCTTAACATGTTACATGCCAATTCATTTATAAACCTTTAAATAATATCAATATATTTTCCAAACCTTTTAATAATTTAACAATTTAGTTATTTTAGCCAATTTTAGTTAGAAATTGTTGACGCGGATACTAACCGTTTTACATGACATGACCGACATTAACATGAACAATTTTTATAATTAAAAAGATCGATTTTTAAAGTATTTTTTTCAAATTTTAATTTATTTTTTTTTTTCTCTTTTTATTCTTCCCTAGTGATAGCCAACGATCAACCATAGGTGAGGGCCGACCTCACTAATGTCGGGTGAGGCTTGCCTTTGCCCAAATCTAGTGAGGTGGAGCCTTGTCGGTCTCAGGTGAATACTCAAGGGATTTTGAAGAATACTTTGACGCTAACTAGCCATTATCTATTTAGATCCCACCATCCTTTTCATAAGTATGGAGGGCCTGTTTTTTACATTTAAAGCAAAATCAAAGGTACATGTTTGCTTTCCCACCAAAATTTTAGATACTATTCAAATTTCAGAATATAATGGACATAATATCTAAATACATTTGAAATTTGAGTTTTGTCAATGTTTAAGAGTTTCAGGTTAAAAAAAAAAAAAAAGAAAACAAAGCAAAAGCATGAGTTGTAATGTTTATATCAAGTAATATGCAAAAAGTTAGCTAAAAAAAAAAAAAAAAAGTAATATGCAAAAAGTATACCCTTTTCGGACAGACCCTGAATGAAGAAATCCCCATGAGGAGTATTCAATATCTTCTCTATTCATTTCCTCATCAGGAAGTGTATACATATATTTGGATCAAGTATACAAATTTTGACTCACATCTGATCTAATTTAAATATATACGTTAGCTTCTTGCCTAGAAATACTTGCTAATATTTTAAGAACCTGAGAATCACGCTCGCTATGGGTGGTTGATAGTTCTCCTTTCACAGCCACGCGAAGAGGGAAGATGGATGGGAGAAAAAGGAAAAGCAACACTAAAGAGAATAAGGAAGATGCATCCACAGAATAAAAGGAAAGAAAAATAAAAGAAAAAAAAGAAAGAGAGAGAGAGAGAGATCACCATAAGTCTAGGTGGCTTAAGCAGTAGGAGTGTCATAGATTGCAAACCCCCCATGCAATTCAATCAAGAATGGAATGGGAGATTCTGTGAGTCCTGATAAAGAAATTAGTCATCTAGTTGATACTCGGAACATTGGTATGAAATTGGGTATTTCAGTTTTCTGTTAATCAATTTTATCTTTATTCTCCTCGAAGAAAAGTGAATCTTCTTTTTGGGACCGGTAACTATAGTGTCACATCTATATTTACGTTTTTGTTCCCCCATAATATGTGGATATGGGTGGAGTTGAAATACCAGCAAATGCTCGATTGCAAAAGGGGGGGATTGCATGGGAAATGTGGATTTTTCCCCATTCTCCTTTAGACGGTGTTATTCTTCAATGGATTATATGTATGAATATAAGGTCTGAGGAGAGGGCAGCAAGAGAACCAAATTCATAACATAAGAGTTGGTCATTATTCAGCTAGACCCTAACCTATATCATCGAGGGCGATGATGAAGTTATAAAAAGGATTTCAATGTTTTTTCATTCATAAAGTGTCATAAGCTGTCATTTACTTAGTTTGTGTTTCGGACATTTGTTACCTCATTTTGAGAGACTTCCTAATTTCTAGCATGCTGGTAGGGTTTCTGCGACTATTCCTTATATATCAAATTGGATATTCTATAGTAAGTGTGGAACTTTATGAAAAGCATTATAAGTTGTCATGTTCCAATCGCTCCTTGCTGGCCTTTTTTATGGTGATCATTCAAGGAATATGTTCTCATAAAGTCTAACTGAAATAAAAGGTAAACATGAAAATTTTGATTGAGCTTTTTATTGCATAAATAATGAAACAGATTAGTTAGAGTTTATAAAGTCAATAATTTGTACAGAAACTCGAAACACCACGATTACAATGATCCCACGGGACAACAAAGAAATAGATAAATGATCCTTTCTTTCTTTTTTTTTTTTTGGTCAGATAAATGATCCTTTCTTAGACCGTTAGACGGCCCATCACTCAGATATAGTAGTTATTAGTGATTATATGATATCTACATTAGCCGAAAAATGCCAAATTGGCCTAACCCTAACCTAGATATATGGCTGTGACTCAACCTAACCCTAGAAAGCCAAGAATAGTAGCATTTAATGTTGGTTTTGATCCATCGATTCATGCAACAGTCGACGTCATAAAAACCAGCCTCAACAATCATTTTCATAAGGGCTCTACGTGTCTGATGAACTCACGGCATTGTCTTAAATTGATCTGCTCCCAGAAATCAGATGCGAGACTATCGATAATTCCTAATAAATGACACCAAATTTTATAAGTACCATTTACGCCTGCAAACTTCGAGTAGATTAAATTATATGCAAGAAGTGGAAAAGGCATTATATAGAGCTAGCTTTCAAATGATTTGTCTTGACCACAAACTATATTGGACCATATTTTACGTTAACATCTTCTTTCTTATATTTCTTTTAATCCGGCAATCTTGCTTTGGTAATTTTAATCTGCTAATTTTAATTCAAGACTTCAAGCAATAGTGTCAAAGATCATTTACAAGACGAAGTCAATTACGAGAGATCCAATTCGAGGAAGCTCCGCCCAAAATTTCTTTAAGCATCTCATAGAATCTAGTAAATTTCGAGAACGGGGAATGTTTATCAACCTCGAAAAGGGTATAAAGTTCCTCCAATCAACTAAGTTATTGTCTCATCTTCATGTTTGCATCAATATTTGCAATTTAAGCATCGTTAAAGTACAAATCCAATTACACCCATGCTAGTAATATCTTGATTTTTTCAAGGATGTGGTCAGAATACAAGGTCTTTAGTTCGATCCCATTAAGATTGTTCATATAGAATATGTATGACATGTTCGACCATGAAAAAGGCCAAGATAGGAGGAGGGACGTGGGAAAAGCTACTCAACAATAGGTAGCTAATGCCATTCTACAAACCTTTACATTCCATAAAAAGCATTGTACTATTTGTTACATATACTTCCGGAACTAGTACTTTAACAAGCATGTAATTACACGTTAGACCAGGAGAAGTGGTTGCTGTTGCTGTTGAGCTTCGATCATGATTCCTTCCTTCATCCTACGAATGAACTCGTCGAACTTCTTGTCCAATTCCTCCGCAGTCATCACATTATTTCCGTCGTTGTAGACTTCACTGGTTTCATCCTCTCTCTCTCCTCCCCATTCATCTAATTCCTCGCCGCCGTTGGAATCAGATATTGTGAGGATGTTTGCCGCTTCCAAAGTCGAAAATCTGATATTATCTTCTGGTTCTTCCTCTTTGCTGTCGTCGTAATCGTTGTCTCGTGCACATCCTTCCGCATGAAAACACACGTCTCCTTCTTCTACTTCGACCACGCAGTCCCGGTGATTATTGTCGTTATTATTTGACGCTTTCCCTTCTCCTTCGAGGGGGAAATCCTCACGCGCAACGTCAGGGAAAATTCTCCTGTCGACGTCCGTGGTGAGCAACTTATTCTCCATCATTTGCAAGGTCTCTTTGGGAGACTCTTTATGGCTAGTGCCGTGCCGGGACCTGGTCTTTGTGCCGATAAAGCCAGAGTTCTTTGCGAGGAAGACGAGGATGCCGTTGCACAGGAGGAAGATACAGTTCTTGTCGACGGCATGGGTGACAAGGCGGAGCGGGAAGGTGGAGAGGTGCAAGTGCCACGGTTGGAGGAAAGAGAGGACATTGGAGCTCGAGAACAAGAGCGAGAAAACAGAGATGGAGAGTAACAGCTTCGTGAGCTTCTTTAGGAATTGAGAATTTGCGAAACGACTCAGCTTTTGGTGGTTATTTTGGTCCATCTTTCTCTTGTTTGGCGCTTAAGGTGAGAGAGACAGAGGGTTTGAGAGTATGGGTGGAGACAATGTGAATAGCGTTTGAGAGAAGACGATAAAAAGAGCATATCGTGTAGAGCAGAATTGAATCATATGAAGGATTGCTCGTTGAGGGAGTCCGTATTTATAGGGAAAAAAAGTTGGGAGGTCCATGTCTCGGCTCGATTTTGATTCTACACGCCTCTAGAAGAAAAGGGACAAAGACGTGGTTGTCATCCACTCTATAATTATTGAAAGAATACATGGAGGCACTAATTTTAAACGCGAGACAAAACGAATTAAGGTTAATCGTGTTTACCACAGGAAAGATCTCGTAAAAGTCAGGGAATAGTTTTATGTTTGTTTCTTTCCCTCGTTTGACATTTGAGAGTAACTCGGATGGAATTTCATTTCGATATACATTTGAAATAAGATAATACGGAGGCAGTATAAGTCGTACGGGATCCGATAACTTTGTATATGTAGCGTTGAAAAGTAGGTAAAAAGCTGATAGGTGTTCGAATAAAAAGTGGGTAAGGATCAAGATTGCCATGTTGGGAAGTTTCCTCTTTGTTGGACCAAGGAGAACTTTCCACCATTCACGCAAAGCTCAAAATTTACCTCGATGTTAATAGGCAAGACGTATCATTTGAGCACACCGATTTTTAGTTTCCTTATTTTTATTTTTATTTTTGTTTCAGTTTCTGGGTTCGACTATAACTTTCTGGATCTCCATCATGGAAACCCAGGAAGTTGGGATCATTGAATGACGTGAGAGAAATCTTTTGTTATAAGCATTCCCATGTAATCAAGCCATTGAAGAAACTTTCTTCGATCAATGAGTATGTCGGATTATGGGTGAAACTAATGAGGATTGAAATCATCATTGCGGCTTTGAGTTTAATGTAATCAGTTGAAATTTTCATGTTCGGTTCAGTTATGATCTTGAGCCTTGTGCTCTAAGAATGTATGATTGATCCGTGCCAAATTCTCACTAGTAGCAAATCCATGCACTACACGAGCGTGAATATTTTTTATATGTTTAAAATCGATATATATTTATTTTAGTAAAATTAGTTGTTAAACCGCATCATATTTCACATGAATTTTCCTCTTTCCAACAAAATAAATTGAAAAAAGCTCGTGCTGTTTAACGAGGCAAAGCACAAATCCTAGTTGAAAGAAATAAAAGTGAAGAGTGTAAGAAGAATACTTCTGATGAGGAGAAGGATTAAACCTTTGCAAATTAGAGTTTCATATGTTACTATTAGAGACAATCCTTAAGAAACTACTTGTTATATTTTTATATGTCAACTTATGATTTGCACGGCCTTAATACTGTCGATAATTATTTCTTTTGAAGCATCTAACGTAAAAGATATTAACCATTACCAGCATTTGCTATAAACTCTCTCTTTTATGAATGACATTTAGGCTCTGTTTTTTTTTAATGACTCGAGAACTGCTGTACAGCCGGCAGTTGGTGACGTAAACCTGATGCGACGTTAGCGCATAGACCCACTTCCCACAGCACTGCACTTAAGTTGCACAAATTGAGCGCATGGAGAATTGAACCCCACCAAGCGGATGGGGACGTCCGCTTGAGCTAGCGTGCCCACAGCGCGGTGGGTTTATTTAGGCTTTGTTCGTTTTATGAAAAATGAATAATTTGGAAAATAAATGATTTAGAAAATGAATGACATTTGGTGTAGCCTAGGGGGCCTTGGGCAAGGGCGAGCCTTGCCACCTAGCACAAGCAACCCTCGTGGCCTTTGGCGAGGGCTTGAGCCTCGCCAATAGCTGTGAGGCTTGCCAGAGGCCAGCAAGGTCGACCTTGACCTCGCTCGCCATTGCCTTTGGTCGATCGTGGAGGTCGACAACCGGTTGGAGGAAGGAGAAGGAGAAAGGAAAAAAGAAAAAGAAAAAGAAAAAAATATAAATATAAATATAAAAAAATTCAAAAAAATATTAAAATATTATTAAAAGTTGTTTATGTCGGCGGTGTCATCTCAAATTAACAAACAGCGCCTAACCAGCAAAATCCAGCCAAAATTAACGAGAATGATTGAATTGGTATAAAATCAAAAGGTTTAGTACTAAATTGGTACACTTATAAAATGTTTATGATTTTTTTGACACTTTTTCCTCCATAATACTTTTTATATAGGCACTCTCTCTTATTTTAGTTTTAGTAAACCTCAGAACAGATTTTTCTTTTCATATATTATTTGTGATGGAATTGACAAAAACCTAGTACTTGTCAAAGATGGACAACCGTGTGCAAAGGCATATTATTCACTCTTTAACAACGGTTTTGCCACCAACATTGTTGGCCTAGTGGAAAAAAAGGGTCACATATCGTTCACAAAATTATGAAGTTGATTGACATTATGAACGAACTTCTAAATAACTCGTACTTCGTCGTCTAGATGCAGTATATTTAATGTGGAGAGATTTCTGATTGTTAGATCTTGATGAAACCGAAGTGAAGGGCTTACCATCACTAACCTTAGATTTTTGGGTCATGAATGATCCAAGTAGTTATGACTCAATTCAAATTATCCAAAGTGATTGTGAGCCTTTAGGCTACGTTTGGTCATCTGAATTTTTAATCAGGATAGAATTGGATAGGATATAATATGATATGAAATTTTGGGATTTTCTTTATATCCTATTCATTGTTTAATGATGAATCGTAGTATTAAGGTTGGATATATTCATATCATATCATGTACACTTTTTTTTTTTTTATATAAATGATATATAATTATAAATAAACCTAAAATTCATGAATTGAGATGATGAAAATCTCTCACGACACTATTCTCTAATTTATTTTTATTTTATTTTTCCTCTATTTTTAAATTATTTCTTTTTTCCCCTTCCATCATTCTTTAATAAAATTTTATCAAATAGAAAATTGTACTAATATACCTAAAAAACAAAAATACCTAAAATATGTAATAAATATAAATATATAATTTATTGACTGAATGTGTATTATAAGATAGAATTAAAGTTGAATATAAATTAATATAAGATTAAATTAAAATAATAATTTTTTTAGTTTTTATTTAAATTAGAATTGAAATATTATTTATATTGAAATATAGCTTCAATTTTGTTAATTTAATAAGTTTGTTATACGAAAAAATAACTTTCTTATTATGAACATTAGAAATCTTATCTACCTTTATCTCACCTCCTCTATGAGATAATTTTATTCACCTTATATCCCCCTTATATCTAACTTCATCTTATCCTAAATAAGCACCAAACGTAGGATATGAATCATATCCTATCCCGAATTTTATCATAACTGTCAAATGCAGTCTTAAGATAATAGTAAAAGATATCGCTGGTGTCAGTCATTTCTCCCCACCTTTTAATCTATTAGAAACAAATTTAGTAATGAGTTTCCTACGGCGTGGAGCATAGGAGACAAACAAACTTGTTTATTGGAGTAATAATTTTCTCTGGTGCGCAATCAACAAAATAAAGCAAGTTTTTGACATGTAGCAGACATATCATTTGTATCAACTCAATGCACATGACAACAGACCTACGTACCTTGTAGCAGAAAAAGCAAGCGAAGTGCCACTAAATAAATGAAAAATGAACAATAAAGCCCTTAGATGTAAATTCACATGGCCAAAAAACACTATCGCCCTTCATTATTGCCACAATCTCACCAAAAAACTCACCATTTTGTACTAGAGTATAGACCAGGTCAGACGCTTAGGTGTACATTTTTGCTTAGGTGACATCTAGATTTTTTTTTTTTGACCCAGGGAACCCCGCACAGCCTGCAGCTGGAGATAAACCACTGGGGGCGACACGTGCTAGCCACCACATACATGCCACCGGGTAAGTCACCAATGTTTCACGCCAGCCTCCCTGCAACTTGTGTCGCAGGGATTTCGAACTCCAGACCTCTTAGCGAAAGGAAGCTTGAAGCCTATCCAGCGGAGCCACCACGGTGGGTGGTAAATGGCGGTTATCTTTTGTAAAGAAAGTATGGGAAAATTTTCTTGCGACGAGGAGAGGCCGACTTTAGCAATTTACCGTACCAAGCGGTAAGCTTAGAGACAACACTCTGAGAAAACTCTGTTATGATGTTTTAACAAGGATATTAATACCCAGTGATTAGATTAACTACCATTGGAGATTGGCAAAACAGATAACGAGAATAATGTATGCTAGCTTTTATCTATCCGCCTCCTAACCTTGGTTAAGCACTGCTCCACCGATGAAATGTGTGCTCTATGCCTTTTCATTCAATGGAAAACAGGAAAAAAAAAAAGAAAAGAAAAGAAAGAAAACAATCAACATGATGCATAGGGTTGATACAAAAAAAAAAAAAAATCCAAATTATACCCATTTTGATACAAATGACCACGAACTTTTTTGGGTGTCACCAAAAATCATAAACTTACTTATTATGAAACATAAAAGACCCTGAACTAATATTGAAGCTTTTTCAATAAATAGACAAATCTTCCTAAAATTCGATTCAATTGTTCCAAAAAGAGTGAAAAGACGAGCATTAGGAACCTTCCTACTTTTTGCTTGGTTTATACGATACATGTACCCCCTTTGACACAAGTTCAAGCTTGTGGAAACAATCCTTATGCTTTGAAAACAATGTGTGGATTAAAGTGGGCTGAATGCAGCATTTCCATAGTTCTATGGCACGCTTACTGTACCAAATTGACAGGAAATAAAACAATTAGGTGAAAGTTGAAAATTTGTCGTTTTGCAAAAATTCGTGGCTGTTGCCATAGCCTGTCAAGGTTGAAACGAAAAATCCTTGAGGGAATTTTTCCACTTCTTTCGTACCAAACCCCTTTATTCGGATTCCCTCAAGCCTTTAGCTGTTCCAAAGTTTCTCCCAAAGTCATTTCGTCCTTTTCATGGATCAAAGTAACTTTACCAAAAGTTATGCGCATTTGCTTTTCTTTCGCCTAACTTGTCAAAAAGGACAACGTGCCATCATTACGGAATGTTCCAACATGTGTAACTTTTAGTAGGAAAAGTTCAAACTATTTTCGATCTCTACACTTCCACAACCTTTTTCTAATAAATTTTCGCCCTTTTCATTTCTTTCATCGAGTCATTTGATTACTATAAAAAGTGTCTAATCAAGCCATTTCAACAAAAAATCGAGCTAAATCCAATTGAACCATTAAAGGATGTTAGAGAGTGATGTGAATCAAGTACCGCCATTCACGGTGCATAATGGACAGGCTAGAGAATAGAAGACCAAGCTAACAAAAAAAAGTTAGTGCATTTACTATCTATGCATCACGGTGAGTGTCTACATAGCCAATATTTATTCATGTCACACTTTGGCATCCTTGGCAGAGGAATATAATTAGAGATTTTCGCCTCGTTTAATTCAGCATTGCAAATGGGCTAAAATGCAAGTGGTGTTTTGTTCATTTTTTGCTCAATTTCGAGGAAATGCAAATTGCATTTCCAAAGGCCCCTTAGGACCTTTAGCCCATGGCAAGTCCATAGGTACTTGGGAAAGTACAATTTTCAAAATACAAATAGACTTTTTTTTTTCAACTTTACCCTTACTTAACTTTCATAATTCCGAAAATTTCCTTAAAAATCCTAACTTGCTGATGAAGGCCTTACCTACTGACGAGTGGTGCTGGCGGCTAGACCTAATTACTCGCAGTCAAGTTTTGCTAGCAAATAGTTTGAGATTTTATAGAAAAGAAACTAGCCAAAGTCTTTTAAAAGTGTAGTTTTTACTAAAGATCATTTATGTCAAAGTTACTTCCCAATGTGTTTTAAAACTATAGTTTACAAAATACCATTTGTATTTTGAAAAAGGCCTTCAGTATGAAGGTGTTAGTATTTCCCCAAAAATATTTCCACGAACCGAACCAAAAGGGCCTTTGTGTAAGTAGCAAACCTCGTAAAGTCCATATCCATTGAATTTTGTGTGGATCAGAAGATGGGCGTAATAGTTACCGATTTTTTGCATTGAGCCCAAAAACCCTTTAGCCTAGTGGGCTCAAAACTCAATGGGCTGCTTGACGCTTCAGAAAATGCACCTTTCTCCCCCTTCTGTCCCCGTGCTCTGACAATTGGCTGTTTTGGATTGGGGACTTCATTAACCCGACTTATCCTCCTTTCCACGCACGTTGGGTAATTGCTTTAAACGGGTTTGATTCAAAATACGTCGAGTCTTTTTCCAGTAGGTCTCCCATGAATTGTCTGGGTGGACAATAGAGTCCAATGACTATGAGATCTCGTGCCTTATAAGTACGCTTATCATATAAAATTACGTCGTGAAGAGTTCGTTTCAATGGAACTTTGGCAAGACTCTTGTATGAACAGAATTTGATGGTGAAGTACAAATAAAGATTCTAGCTGCCCTGAAAGAGTGGAAATGCAATGCTCTCAATGGGTTTAACTAATCATGAAAAGTGTAGGTTGAAGATACATTTACATATTTTATCTTTAATCAAACTAAACCACCTTACGATTAATTTTATTTTTCTTTTTATCCTGTAGAATCCATCCTGCTATTTCTGCAAATGAAATTAATAAAGAGTAAATATTTACTCCCAAATGAAAAAGTAATATTTTCAAACGTCTCTCATTTTTCCAAAAATTCTTTTTTTCCCCTAGTTGTGACCAGTTAGTCTCTCAATACCTAGAAAAATTTATGGTTTTCTGGGTTTATGGGCTTACGATGATGCACATATCTTGCCTCAAGTCAAGCCAATATAAAGCTGATTAAGGAATGAAACCCAGCTTTTCTTAAACTAAAACATAATTCTTTGAATACTAGTAAGTGTTTTGGTTCAACATTCTCTCATATCTTCCAAAAGCTCACTCTTTCCCCAACTCGCAATCAACCTGCCAACACTCAAAAAAATTTCAGACTTCTTCCCTTGCCTGCTAAGAGAGGGTATTTTTTTGCGGGGACTTTAGGAGGCATTCACGATCTTTATTTGGGACATGTAACCTATGGTTGTAAAATTTTTTGGGTGTACTTCCTCTCTCTAGTTGAAGGTTTTGGTTACTTTTGGTTGGAAGTTTATGAAAATTGCTTTTTCTCTTGATGAGTCTTAATGGAATCTTAATGGAATTTCTGAGTTGATTTTGGTTTTTATTAAGTGGTTTGAGGAGGTTGTGGAGAATTCCCTCAAGTGCCTCTTGTTTCCACCCTTTTATGACTCAAAAGAGTGTGCTTGAGAGAGCTTGTCCATTGAACTAATCTAGTCTTTGGTTGGTCCTTGCCGACACACCCAACTAAGCTAGTCCAACTTTCGGACTTTCTTAGATTTTCAAATTTGTACCACTGCTGAGTTGGCTGAGAATGTTAGAGGTAATCGGTTCCAAGGTGGATAAGTTTTAGAACTGGAACATGAAACATAGCCTATTATAATTGGTCTATTTGCTTGGAATTAGTTTTTGAACCTATTCTGTTTTTCTAGTCCGATTGCAGGGTCTACTCGAGACTCGTTTTTTGTTTGTTTCTTTTCTTGGCTTATTTTTTTATAGCAAAATCATATGAGGCTATGAGCAACAAAATGACTCAAGGTAAAAGATGAACAACAAAAATCCTTATCCATTAAAAACAATAATCCATAATATGAACATGTAATCACGAATAATTATAAATGATAAAAAGTTCCAACACACAACATAAAACATAAGTTATAAAACTCAATTCTCTATTTATCCATAAAAATTTAGGGGAAGAGGAAAGATTGGTGAGGAATTCCGAGTAAGGACGAAGGACAAAGGACTAAGGATTACTAAGATTAGAATTTAAGGGAAAAAGAAATTAGTGTTCTGACTTTTTAGCTAATAAAACACTTTCAAAATTGGTTCCAAAATAGGGTGGCCTTATTCGATTCCTGTGCGGGTATTCACTTAGAACCTAATTTCGAACTAATTCCAAGAATTTGGAACCTATTCTTGGACCCATTCCAATAGAAACCAATTCCCATACCTATTTTTCGGGCAATCTAGTTTGGTCGCACACTCTTTCCTTAGTTTTGCCATGGCCAATTTGTCTATTTACACATCTAATGGTCCTCTTCCACATCAATTAGTGATCAAGCTGATTGGGTAGCTAAGTTAGGATATGGATGGGAGACGAAATTACTTACTTAATAGTTTTTCATTGTGGCCAAATCGTGGATGAAGGTAGCTTGTTTAAATGCTTTAATCTATCATTTTTGCTAGAGATTTTTGATTAGTTGGCAAGTTCATGTATGGTACTCTAAGCCTCGGACTAGACTTCGTGATTTTCTTCGCTTGATTTTGCAAGAAAGTCTAACAAAGTTGGCTATTTTCTTACTTGAGAATGATCAATTCAATTCAGTTTGGTTCTTTGGCTCGACTTGATCAATTCGATCTAGTCCAAGCTCAATTTCAAACTTAATTAGGGGTTAAGGGCTCAGATAAATTTTGTAAAATTTTGTGAATTGGTGTCCCAACGTTTGGAAATTGCATTGGCCCCAACTAGCTGTTTCAATTGCAATATGACCCCTTAGGGCTTAGCTAGTCATATTCAGATCCTTGGTCCCAACTCTGTTTTTTTGGAAAGTAGATTTTGAGAAAAAATATTTCCATTTAAACACTATATCAAATTCTTAGATAATCTATGTGCAAATTTGACAATGAATATTTATGTGGAAAACAAGTTTTTACTTTCCCGAAAATACATAAACACGATATTTGGACAAAGATTTAGGTGTTAACAACATCTTAATTGATAATTTGAAATATTCAAAGGACTTTGAAGTCGCATTTTTACTGGACTATAATATTGTAGAAGTTATTTTACAATGTGGTCATACCAAACACTTCTACTATTTTTTATTTTATCAACGCAACCTTCTCAGCATAGAGTATTTTCAAACCCAACAAGTGTCTAGTCTAGACAATTAGTTCACATCTCACTATGTTTGGAAGCACATAGGCAAAGAGAGAGTAATGAAAATGCTCACTAACTTTAATTTTTTGGGAAAATGTAAAAAAACATGCATCATTTTTGACACTATAACTATTTAGATATCTCTACTTTTGAAATTACCAAATGGATACCTCAGTTTTACCTGTGGAAATCATTTTGCCCCTTCTCTTAAGTTATTTTTGTATCTATATTCACAAAAACGCCATTTTCTTTCCAAAAAATTGCCCATCTCCAAATTGAAAATTTGCACACCCACAGAAAAGGGGAAAAAACTCAAAACCAATCCAATACCAAACCACCAAAACCTGAGCAAGATAATAATAGGGAAAAAACCACGAAAAATCGCAAACTTTATCCCGAGTGACACATTTACCTCAAACCTTTTTTTGTGCCGTGAAAAATCCCAAACTTTCCAAACCGTGACACATTTACCCCAAATTTTTTTTTTTGCGACACCAAAACCCCGAACTTTCCAAGTGTGACATATCTACCTCAAAATTGGAGGGCATTTTGGTCTTTTCATTTTTAAAATTTTTAAATTTTTTTTTTTTTTTTTTTTTTCTTCTTCCCCTCCGCCGACCATGGCGGAGCCAAGGAGGGAAGCCGGGCGCCGCGAGGGCCGCCCTCGCCCGACGCCAAATCCGGCGAGGGGTGCCCTCGCTAGATCGGGCGAGGTCCGCTCCGCCCGACGCCGGCGAGGGGGCGTCTCGCCCGACGCCGGCGAGGGCCGCCCTCGCCGGCGCCGGCTTCCCTCCGCGGCTCCGCCATTGTCGGCGGAGGGAAGAAGAAGAAAAAAAGAAAAAAAAAAAAGAAAAAATAGAAACTAAAAAGATAAAAATGCCCTTATGGGTTAAATGTGTCACGGTTTGAAAAGTTTGGGGTTTTTTACGACACAAAAAAAAAATTGGGGTAAATGTGTCACTCAAGGCAAAGTTTGGGGTTTTTCGTGGTTTTTTCCCATAATAATAAGGTTGTAAAAAGTGTTAATTTGGTCTTTTCAATGTGGGTTTCGTTTTAGATGTATGGGAATAGTATCCGTAAAAATAAAGGTATGAAAGTAGTCACTCAGTGAAAAGTGATGTATTTGTTTTCTTTTTTAATTTAATTTTCCTTATCTTTCCTAATCACGAAAATTTTAAAATTTGTCAAAAATTTCTATGCAAATTTTCTCTCTCCATTTTCCACAATTTCTCATATATAAAAGAGAGAGAAAAGAAAATAGCAAATAATGCGATTTGTTTCGTGGAAAATTGATGATTTGGAAAGTATTTTCCTAAAAATAATCACATATATTTCTTAAAAAGTGAATGGATGATTTTTTTTTTTTTATCATTCACAAAAATATTTAGATATAAATTGTTGTCGATAATGCAACATAAATTTTCTATGCAAAATTTCCTTCTCTCCATTTTCCCAAATTTCTCAAACATAAAAGAGAGAGAAAAGAAAAGAGCGAATGATAAGTTTATTTTGTGGAAAATGGATTATTTAGAAAATATTTTCTTTAAACGAATGAAATTTTTTTATCATCCACGAAAATGCTTTGACATAAATTGTTATTGATAATGCAACAATTTTTTTTATCAATTAATTATTAATTTTTAAAAATATTTTTCAAATTATTTATTTTTGCTAGTATCGTTTGAAATAACTAGTCACTAAGAAATATTTTTATTATCGATATTTATATCTAAAAATTTTTACAAACAGCGAAAATATTTTTTGTTAATTTATTTTTATTAGAGATATAAGTGATCATATTTAAAAAAATAATTTTTAAATGATTCATTTTTCGCAAAATAAAAATAATGAGAAAATATTCGTGGAGAGAAGAATTGCGTAAGTCGGTGGAAGTGACCAGAAAAAAAAATCAAAAATCAACCGCCTAGCCCAACCGCCAAAGAGCGAACTTAAGCGCGTCGCCAACCAGGCCCGGAACGGAACAAATCCCAACATCAAATAAGCCAATCGCGCTTCCCAAACACCCCCCCATTCCCCTCTGTCTCTGTCTCTCTCTCTCTGTGTCTCGCTCGCTCCGGCTCTGCAAAACCCTACTTCAACCCCGGATCGCTCCATCTCCGGATCGGGAGAAGAGGGGAATCGAAAATGTCGTCGATCGTCGCCCGATCCCGAGCCGCCTCGCTGCTCTCGGGGCGCTGCCGGCGCGCCCTGAGCTCCGACGCCTCCTCGATCCACCCGCACAAGTCGGAGCCCGCCGTCGCCTCCCAGGCCCTCGTCTCCGACCAGCCCCCGCCCCCGCCACCGCAGGAGCCGGCGCCGCCTTCCGCGGAGCAGAAGAAGCCCTGGGGCCTTCTCAAGTACGGCCTCGCCGCGGCCTTCACCGGCGTCGCCGCCGCCGGATGCTACGCCACTTACGGTTCGTCGGCAATCTCAGTTTTGAAGTGTTGACTTCTGATTGTTTGCTCGAGCTATGTTTTGCGGATGTTCCTCTCTGGTTGTCGTCTGGCGCCGAGCAGTTTCGATGTCTCTAGCATTATTGATCATACATCTCGCGCGTGAAAACTATTTGAGGTTACTGATGGTTATGCTTATTGCCAATTAATAGTGTTGGGTGCATTTGAGTGTGCTTGATGTAGGTATTGTAGACTAAAGGATGAGTTTTTTAGCTTCGGATTATAGAAGAGTGCAGAGGGGTTGACGTGCTTTGATTTCCTTATTATATCTAAGTGCAGCATACTCTTTGGAGGAAGTAGATGAGAAAACAAAGGCATTTCGAAGTTCGATTGATTACACTACGAAAGAGTCTGATTCCGCGGTTGATGTAAGTGCGGCTCTCTCCTTTAATGCCCCGTTGCGAGAATAACATTTCTTGCTAACTTCACGAGTAGTGAAATTGTGAATTACGTGTTGCTTTTTTTCTCACTTATTTCAGAAACTTACGGTGACTTTAATGCGACTACGCATAATTCTGCACTTTTTCCAATATTTGATGATGAGTGGCATTTTGTTTTGGCCCCCTTCCAATCATCTGTAGACATTGCTATGGAAATTGTCTACTGTGTATGGATCCCAGAAATATAGTTTAGTAAATTGTGAGTACGTGTGTTCAGCCAAAGGATTGGAATTTGAAAACTTTTTTTCCTCAGAATTGTTGGAATGGTTCGTGCGATATATTTCCTTTGATTCAAGAATTTCTATCTGTGATACTACATAGAACCAGTGCTTTCCAGGCTTTCGTTATATTACCCGCATGTGAATTTTTCATGTTTCACTGTTTTTGTCACTATTGCTACCATGAAATTACAGAGAATATGTTTTGATAATAACGAATCTGTTTTTTCTTTTTTTACTAATTTTCTTTTGCAGAAGTTCCAAGGGTTACTTTACTCTGCTGCTATGACAGGTTAGCTCTCTTCATTTTATTGTTGTTTTGCACTGCTATGATCGTACCTGGCCAGTAGCAAGTTTCTTACCAATGTTTTCTCCGCACACACTGCAGTTGAGATGACTGTTTCACGTAAACTTCCAAATTTCTTCTGCACTCAAGTGTGAATGTATTCTTTTGCAAATACCTTTTTAGGGGTCCATTGCATCTTTAGGGGATCATTTTCCTTTGATTATTGCAAGCATGTTATATATTTGTGGGCTTTTCATCGGTTGCCATCAATCATCATTGTTGTTTTGCCATTTTCCTTTTGAGTTATTAGTGCGCTTTTGTTTGGACTTTTTAGCACTGGAAAGTGCTTCTTCTTCTTCTTCTTCTTCTTCTTCTTCTTCTTCTTCTTTTTTTTTTTTTTTTTTTTTCAATTTTTCCCATCAAAATCGAAGTATTATTCATATTTCAAGAAATTATGAAGAATATTACTTACAAATTTTTTGTCAGCCGTTTATATTATGTGAAACGCGGTAGGTGTTTCACGACAAAAATGTCAAGTCATATGAAAAAAATCAAAAGGAAAAAGTATTATCTAAACACACCCTTAGATTGCGATTCTACGTATCAACTTTTGTATATTGCGAAAGTTACAGTTGATTAGGGTTACAAAAGAAAATCAAGTGCGTCCATTGCAAGATTTAGATTAACCATAAAAAAGAGTAAACATCTATATAAACATGCCCTAAATAAGCTTTGACTGTGTGGTCAAATTACCCTATTTTCTAAACTAAAATGTTTAGCTGATTAGAAGGGGGTGACAATTTCTCCTTGGAAATCTAATGGTTTATATAAAGTGATTGATCTTAAAAAGAGAAGAATCCTCATTAGCAAAGATCCTTCGATGAGTTTTAAATGTTATCTGGTAGGCATTTGTGCAGAGACTAAGATTAGAATTTTGTTAGCAGAAGTTGGCTCAACCCAACCTCCGAACATAATGTAAATCTTTGTCACATCAACTAGAACTGGCAGTCAGGAGTTTCATTTAGCAACCTATTGAAGTTATTTTAGCCATATATCCCCTATCCTTTACATTCTTATGGATATCGAGTATGTTGTTATCTTGGTGATTTGCAGTACCTGCCAAAGCTATTGACCTTTATTTGGATCTGAGAAAAGTAATTGAAGACCAAATTCAAGTAAGCCTAATGTATGTTTGATTCATCTTATCATCTAGGGCCTTTTCTTGTGTGCTTGATTATGTTGTCATTAATTGGTCACAGGGTTATACGGAACCGACATCAGATAAGCTTCTTCCGGATTTGCATCCAATGGAGCAGCATGTTTTCACACTTGTTCTCGATTTAAATGAGACACTGGTTTATTCTGATTGGAAGGTAAGCTACACTGGAGTGATCTGTCCTCACACTGTTATCTTGAGGACTTACTACGTATGCAAATTTTCCTAAGTGTCTACACTGATATTTTTTGCAATGGCATCATTCAAACATTAAAAGTGTCTGTACACCTATCTGCTGACTTGCAGACACCTCTACTTTTTTCATGATTATTTTATTGGGAACAAGCAATTCTTTTAATCATGACTCAATTTTAGAACTATTCTTTTCCACTTGAAAGCGTGACAGAGGCTGGAGAACATTCAAAAGACCTGGTGTAGATGCCTTCTTGGAACATCTGGGGAAATTCTATGAAATTGTTGTCTACTCAGACCAGCTGCAGATGGTATTTGGATTTTTATCCTTAAATTGGACGACGCTCAAATGTGCTCTTCTGCTTTGATGCTCATTCTATTCATGCATCTATCTTGTGTGATGGCTTTTGCAGTATGTTGATCCTGTTGTTGAAAGGCTGGATGGGAAACAGTCCATACGCTATAGGCTGAACAGAGGTGCAACCAAATATCAGGATGGAAAGCACTATAGAGTATGTTAAATTGGTTATTTTATACTCTCCCCAACCAGTGATCTCCTAAATCTTAATTTGCTTGATAACGTGATGTTAGATAGCTAGTTATTATCTTCACTGTGACTCAGATTTTCTTTTTTAATGCACTTCCTGTTCTTATATCCTTTTCCTACTTTCCTAATTTTTGTGATCTATGTCTGTTCCTTTTGGATGAGCTACCGTTTGTTCTTCTACGGTAATTTGGAACTAGAATTGGCTTGAACTTTTCACTATTGGCGTCTCATTGAGGTTTTGACTTGATCCTATCTGAATTGTGGAGAGTGATTGCTTTCTCTATCTATGCATTTATCTTAAAAACTAGTGGACCAAACAGCAGCATGAAGTACTGAACTTTGGCGCTCTGGCAGAACTTGGGGGAGATAGTCTCCCCACTCCTTCCCTGGTCCAAAATTCCTAATATTATAAGGGACCATTTGTTCAAAAACATATACATATGAGATATTTAATGAAAAATTTGTCTTGCCTGCTTTGCATGATTGAGGATCGTTCATCTGACGCTTCCTTGTGTCAGAACTCTATATGAGCTTAACCATCTGTCCTTAGAAACTTTTTGTCTTTCCTGAAGAAGCAGCTGACAGTGTACCTCATCCATGTACCTTTGTTTTCCTCATCTTCAAGGTCTTTTTAGGCCATTCTCCTTTTAAATGACTTATTTGACGATATATCTTTTTTTGCATTAGCCATAGTCTACTGATTTGAATCCAATAGCTTCTTAAGGATTTTGACGATCCACTGCTGTAGGAAGTTTTGGTTTCTTGATGGAGTGTCTTTCTTTCCTGAATCTTCTTTTTTTCCCTTGTGTAAGATTAAAAAACTCTGTATGAGGCTTAGCTTTTGGTATACCTTTCATGGCAGGATCTTTCAAAGCTTAATAGAAATCCTGGAAAAGTCATTTATGTCGGTGGCCATGCACGAGAATCATGTCTTCAGCCTGAAAATTGTGTTGAAATTAAACCTTGGAAGCTCGAAACAGACGACACAACACTTTTGGATCTTATTCCATTTCTAGAATGTAAGATTTTTGTAAATGCGTGGGGTTTTTATGATCAAATGACAATTTTGCTTGTTTAAACTCAAAGGCATCTCTGAAATGTTTCATGTAGTTGTTGCCACTAGACAACCAACCGATATTAGACCAGTGCTAGCGTCTTATGGGGGGACTGATATTGCTCAGGAGTTCATCAAACGTTCTCAAGAGCATCAAAGGTAAAAAAATCCTGGATTGAAACATTGCTTGGACATCATGAGGTCTTGTCTTTGTATGTTGCATCTTTATATTGCAGGAACAACCCATCTGCGAATATCCTTTATATTGCAGTTCTTTTCCTGCTCTATTTATTGATCACTTGACGTAATGATTGATGGCATTGATTTGCTATCTATCCTATTTTTTTTAAATGCTATCACAGGAAGCATTTTTCTTCTTAAATCTCCTCAGCTTATTTTTTTATTTTTATTTCTTTTTGAGGCAGACTTATTTTTTTTCCGTTCTTTTTTCTCCTAAGCATGCCTAGATCTGTCTTATTAAAAGACTCTCAAGACTTAGTACTGTCATCACCTTGGCGTTTTGTGTATGCTGTCAAGATTGAAGTAATATTATCTTAAGAAGGTGAAATGGATGGGTCCTGATCTGTGCAATTCCCAAGTGGATGTTCAATTATCCAAAATCCACTCCGTGTCTTACTGTCCTTCAATTATTTTCATCATAAAAAATGGCCGATTGCTTGATTCCTTTTGTATGCTAGTCCCTGTTTCGTTGGAGTTGCCCCAATGGCTCCATTAGATTTCGCTAGTATTGCCACCTTTTTATTTCTTTATTTTTTTTATGGTTGAAGATTTTACTGATTTCCCCGAGATTGATTTATTCTCGTGCATGTTGATGGTTAAGTCCATGCTTGCTCTGGAGTATTATAATAGTTATGTAGTCTAGATAAAACTGTTTAAATGACTTTTTGAGTCTTTGGGTTGGTCATCAATGCAGGCGAATGCAGGAACAGAGACAAACCAGAAGCTTCTGGCGGCGTTGAGTGTCCAAACGACGTTGGCCAAGATGACAGAGTTTCAAAACGTACTCGGATGATAAAACTAGATCAGTGTGAAAGGCGTCATTGTAGAGGTTGACATACCGATTTTTTCTTTGCAACTTGCAGTTCGACAGCGATTTCAGCTGGAAGATTTTGATTTTTTAAGCCGAGCATAATTTAGAAAACTAACTAGGGAATCTTGATTGACCAAAAAAACTAGGGAATCTTGTAATCTGTGCCCGTATTGTTATTTTTGCAGCCAGGCAGGTGTTCTGCTTCCCTCTTGTTTACACAATTTTGCTTAGAGATGTTACCATTGCGCCATGGATAATCCCTATGCCTTCGCCTACCTATATAGCTGATTTTTTTCAAGTTGCTTCTTGGTGTGTTCATACTTATTTCCCTTTTCTCTGTAATTTTTTCCCTTTTCATATGGCGTGATTTTGACACTGATGTAAGAGGCAGGACTTTTCTTGTTTGGCGTGTTCTTGGCGGGTCAATTCATGCATCTCTTCCAATTGGGATTGGGGTAGGGATAAGGGAGCTTTCATCAGTGGTTTTTTGGGGTTTGGCCCCCTACCAAATGTGAATGGCTGTGGATTTGGTCTTCTTCTTAGTACGGTACCGGAAAGATAGATCGGGTGGTGGATCGCTGTCCATGCTTTCTCCCAAGTGAGAGTGGAATCTGCACTCAGCTTCACGCCAACGCTAACGTGGACATGAGCGTGGTCCTCTCGTGAAGTTCCTTGTCAAGTCAATCATCTACCTCGTCTCTTTATTTTATGAAAGAGGGACTCACTTTTTTCCGTGGAATTCCCAGCCAATATTTTCTCGAAGAACCGTGGCTATACCTTAGCCCTCCGCGCCGGGGTTTTGCCAAAGTAATCTTGCTTTGCTCAAATGGGCACGCAGCGTTCGTTTTGAGGAATCACAATTTTGATGAACGTGTTCTTTTAGAATTCTAATAATTTTCTTTTTATTTAACGTGGAATCTTGCATACACTGGACATGCGAATTTGTACTCTTCGTGATGGTTAGAATTTAAACGTTTTCTCCCAACTTTTTATGAAAATTTCTCTCTTTAAGCAAGAACCAAAAAAAAAAAAAAAAAAAAGTGACATCATCTCTAAGACGTCGAAGAGATATCGCAAGATTGATCCCAACCATGACACGAAATTGACAGGGGGGTTCATTATTTTATGGGTTAATACCCTGAAAATCCCCAAACTGGTACACCTGTGATAGATTTACCCCGAACTATTTTTTTGACCACCAAAAACCCTAAACTGGTAAACCTTTAACAAATTTATCCCAAACTGGTACACTTGTGACATATTTACCCTCTGCTAGTTTTTATTAAATTTTAATTAAGTTAAATAACACGTAACAATTGACCGGTATCACTCCGTTTGTCACAGTTTACAATTTTTGTGATTTTTTTGTGGTATTAATCTAATTTAGCGGAGGGTATAATTGTCACAAATTTACCAGTTTAGGGTTTTTTATGGTCAAATAAATTAGTTTGGGGGTAAATTTGTCATAAATGTACAAGTTTAGGGTTTTTTGTGGCTAGTCGGGGTAAATTTGTCATAGGTGTACCGGTTTGGGGTTTTTTATGGTCAAAAAAATAGTTTGGGGTAAATTTGTCACAAGTGTACCAGTTTGGGGTTTTTCAGGGTATTAACCCTTATTTTATTAAGCTTCGTGTTTTGTGTGGCGATAATAACCTCGCAGGAAAACGACGCCGGATTTCCGTTGGGAAACAGCGCATCTTCGCCTGTCGCTGCTCTGCTAGTACAGCCTTGCCAATTTCAGCCGCCCCTCCACTCCACGTTGCCTGGTCTTTGTACTTCTCTTTCCCCCTCTCTTACTATCTCCCTCTCCCTGGACAATTTCCCCTGCATATTGTACTGCAAAATTATTACCAAGTCCTCGTACATAAACGTGAACCACCCTCGGCCTCCGTCCCCCAACCCCCCTCTCAGCCATGTCTCCCTCCCTCCTCCTCTCCCTCTCCGTCCTCCTGTCCCTCCTCCTCGCCGCCGCCGCCCATGGCGGGGGCCACGACGAGGACTCCTCCGCCGCCGCCGACGAAGATCAGCACGTTGACCTGCGGTCCAAGTCCCTGATCCTCGCCAAGATCTGGTGCCTCATCCTGGTCTTCGTCGGCACGTTCGTCGGCGGCGTGTCCCCTTACTTCCTGAAGTGGAACGAGGCGTTCCTGGTCCTGGGGACGCAGTTCGCCGGTGGGGTGTTCCTGGGGACGGCGCTGATGCACTTCCTCAGCGACGCCAACGAGACGTTCGGCGACCTGACGGAGAAGGAGTACCCCTTCGCGTTCATGCTCGCGTGCGCCGGATACTTGCTCACCATGCTCGCCGACTGCGCTCTCGGCTATGTCTACGGCAAGAAGGAGGGGCAGAGCAGTCGCTCCTATGGCGATTTGGAGCTCCAAGGTAAATGGAAAACAAATCCCGCTTTGTGTCCTTGCTCATCTTTCATTCTTTCTTTTTTCTTTCTTTTTCTTCGGTTTCCCTTTTCTATTTTTGGTTTGGATTCCCATTATGAATGCGCGTGGAGGGGGTCAATTGCATGAATTTAGTCGTTGCCTGCAAACTCTGTTTTTGCTCTGTAATGGGGCAGCAAAAACAGAGCACATTCATTGCTTCAGCTTGAATCTGCCAAAACGGACCTAACACCTTGGACATGGAAATCGGTTCGTCCTAGTTAGTGGAAGTAGGAAGAATTTCGATGAATTTAAAAGTGATTTGGTTCAGAAGCAGAGTCAAATCGCTCCAGTTTGTTTCTGCTCTGTTTTTGGTAGGTGAGAACTGTAGGGGAAGGCGATGATACTTTTTTTTCCTTTGTTTTGACTTGTCACCCACCAGACCAGTGGCCCCATCGATTATACCTTGTTAATTCCGAAATTGAAAGCCTTTTAGAGGTTTCCGTTTGTCCACCGTGCTTTCGTTTGTCGCCACGCCGAGCGGATTGACCCATTTGACAACACAAACAAGGTGTCTTGCACGCATAGGTAAAAATTGGATTTTTATAATCAAATTATTCGTCTAATACAAAGGAACTGACGAAAGAGAATTTAACGCCTATTTTGAAAGATCTTTCCTTTTCATAGAATCCGAACCAATCAAAATTTTTTCCTCAGCTCAGGCTGATGATCCGATTCGGGGAAAATCTTATGAATCTTTCCATTTTTATGGCAGGGAGCACTGTTCAGGGAAAGGGCAGCAGCGAAAACGGAGCGACCCATCATCACCCCGCCGGCGTCGCCGTGGGATCGCTCAGCGACAACATCCTGTTGATCGTAGCCCTCTGTTTCCACTCGGTCTTCGAAGGCATCGCCATTGGAGTCGCGGAAACGAAGGCAGATGCGTGGAAAGCCCTGTGGACCATCTCCCTCCACAAGATATTTGCGGCCATCGCGATGGGCATCGCCCTCCTGAGGATGATGCCCAACAGGCCGCTCTTGTCCTGCGTTTCATACGCATTTGCTTTCGCGATTTCAAGCCCCATTGGCGTGGCCATAGGGATCATAATAGACGCCACCACGCAGGGTGCGGTCGCGGATTGGATCTTCGCCATCTCGATGGGTTTGGCTTGCGGCGTGTTCGTCTATGTTTCCATAAACCACTTGCTTTCCAAAGGGTACATTCCGCAGAGGGCGGTCTCCGTGGACACGCCCATTCATAAGTTCTTGGCCGTGACGCTTGGGGTCGGGGTGATTGCCATCGTGATGATCTGGGATACCTAAGAACACTCTGCCCCTCTGCCGCCCTGTTCTTAGCGGGGACAAAAAGAAAAGCAAATACTACGGTTAGGGTTGTAGATACTCAGTGTGGCGTAGACAGGAGGGAAATGGTTGGGAATATAGCTGCTGTTTTGGAGAAAATTAAGCTGTTGAGGTTTGTAAGTGTGTTGATAAAATTTTAATTACAAGCATACTTGAACACTTGATTATCAGAAATTCCCAAGGCATATTGCAATGCATATTTTGTTCCGTATTTTTTTCATTATGAACACTTAAGAAAAGTCCAACTAATGCCCTGAGATGATTATTCCAGGGGTGAAAATCTGGTTATACAATTCTACAAAATTCGAATAAGTTGCTGTAGAATTAGTATAGTTCATATAATGACGTACATAACTTAGGTTTGTGATCCCAGGGCAAAATGTGATTGAATTCATGACCCGCACTGTTAGGTGCAAATTTGATAAATGACCAGAACAGCAGCACCTGGCCTCAAGTGCAACTTCTCAAGAACATCATCAAGCAAGTGGGATCATCAACTGAGTGCTTCAAGTCAAGGTGGACTCCCAGTTCAGGGTAGTTCCATGCAAGAGAATTGGAAGCCAATGCTCTATAGCTCCAAATGGAGATATTTCTCAAAGCAAAATGACAATATAACTGGGCCAGCTAAGTCCCCGGGAACGCAGCCTACAAACCAATTGGACCACATTAGAATTTGGACACAGCAATGTAGATGTACGCATCCCCTTTGGACAGTTAACAGATGATCAACTTGGGGAGAGAGAGAGAGAGAGAGAGAGAGAGAGAGTACACGACCAAAAGAGTGCTTACCAATCCACCGCCCGAGCGAAGGGCGCAAAATAATGGCACCAATCCCTGCTCTGATCGAAGCAAAAATCAAGGATGCACTGCAGTCTGCCCCTCGCAGTAGCCAGATAGACCTTCGTCCCGAGAATTGTAACTTGTTCTACTGGATCAACTTCCCCATCCTCTTCCTTGGACTTGAATATACAGGACAAGCATCGGTAAGTTTCAATTCCTACTTGAGCGAGCCATTTTGCCGCAGTTCCTAGTAACTACCCTGTTAAGGTACATAATTGGCAGAAATGATAAGATAGAGATTTCCAGGAAACTCATACAGCAGTGAAGAAAGTTGCAGATAAAGCAATTGACCTTTAAAAGTTGTCCTGCTCAGTGCCAACACTATATGAAAAGAAAAGTGATGCGGTGGTCCTTTCTCTAAAGAACATAGTTTCAAATTATACTCCAAATATCTAGTTCCTAATAGTTTTTGTGATAATGCTCTCATTCTATCGATCACTAATTGAGGCACTTGAAAAACACGATAAGAAAAAAGGAATGGGCTACCACGGTTCAATGAATAATACGTTTCTTTTAAGCAGATTGAACAATTACTAACTCATTTATACCAAATTCAAAATATATCAAACTTACAAGATCAAAATGAGTTATACATTGTTCCATCATAATTATACTGATAGTAGATATACTCTTTTCACAATAAAAATTAACTATCTATGGTCTATTTAATTGATTAATCACATTTGATCACACGTTAATTGTTATTTCTAACGATGAATCTCCAATCACATGCTAATGGTCCACTTGATTGACTAAACTCATGCTCAAATATCTAGCCATAATCACACATAATGCTCTTGACAAGACTAAGATTTCCTCTTAGTTATGTCTCCACCTAATATTAGTCGATAACTTGGCTTACAAGAATATTCTAGACCCGTATGCATATACCCACACACTCCTTAATGGGTTCATAGAGACACTAAGTATAATCCATCCTCAATATCTAGAAATCCACAATCAAAATTAGAAACTATATCACAACTCAGATTTAATAATCAAATCACAACTTTTCATCATTTCAATTCAAATATTAATGGTCAAGTCCATTGATTTATCTCTATTAAATCACATTTTATATATCATGATACATTTCCCAAACTATTTCCAACTTTGTTTTGAAAACTGGTTCACAAATTAGTATATAAACTTTCATGAACCATATTTAAAATCAAGAACTTCTCACGAGTCTTTTCCAAAAGGTTTCACAAACCCATTTGCAGGCAATCAATTTAGAATATAATCAAAATATAACATTTTCACATTTAATACACAAATGATAGTAAATGCTTGATGCAATTTATGCAAGGAATATGCTCGTTCTTAATTCAAAACATAACTAATCCATTTCATTTTTGAAATATGAATTTACAAACTCAAAGAAGAAATAGTATCATTGGCTAAGCTGATACACTCACATTACTATCAATTAATTGAAACACGATACTAAAAATTGAGTAATACACAACTCTAACAAACAACTTGACTTAACCATGTTCAACCATTGACTTATCGACTCCTAAGCGCTACAAAAAAGCTCATTTATGACATGTTTATCTTTTACCATTACGCATATTATTCATCATGTGTAATCCGCACGTAAAACTTCAAAATTTTGTTCCAAACAAACTCATAGTTTGAAATCAAGTTTCATCAAACCCCACCGCTTCACAATGCTTTAAACTACTATTTCCACAAAATCGCAGCTCAAAAAACTTGTTTATCAAACCTCATAGTTCAAAATTTACATTAGTCCAAATTTATACCCTAACTTCCAAAATTACTTCATTGGACAAATAACAACTTGAATACTTACCAAACGTTGCGATTTGAAGTTAATTCGGCTAGTCGAGATGTCCGAATCAGCTACGCATGAAAATTTTTCCTTCTTTTCTCAACGAGTGGGCTTCTCTTTCTTCTTGTTCAATCCGCCGCTTACTGCTTCTGCTTTCCTTTCTTTAAGCTTCCAACGCACAAATTGCTAAAGGAGAAAAATGGGCTGGCTTATAAAGATCCATTAGTTTGGCCCATATACTACAAATTGTGCCTTGCGCCTGGCGGATTTGGGAACACCAGGACATGGCCTAGAAAAGATTAGTTAGGTGACGCTGGATCATTTCATGCATTTGCTGTGTGCTGTATCAGAAAAGTACCTTTAAGAAGTTACCATGCCATTCTCTGTGAAAAGTATGGACAGCAGCAACCTTTCCAAAACCCGCCTAGTAGTTACAACTGTGGACTAGATAGAAAAACCTTGGGTCTCTTCCTGTTCTTTCTCAAATTTTTCTTTTCAAGAGAGAAGCAACAGTGAAAGAACCATAACTTGCCTCTAAGTCCCACCAGACATTGAACTTTGCCAATACTATCGTTGTCATGGCTCCGTAATCAAATGATGGAGACCATAAATATGACGCTGTATAGCCTGGAAGGTGTGTTCCACAATCCATACCTGAAAGTATGATAAGGAATACTAGTAGCACAGAACTGTCTAATGGCTAAAAGAATATCTACCATAAAGCAGTCCCAATTGATTTTTTAAACTCAAACAACTACCTAAAAATTCCAGAAAACTTTTTATGTCTGCTATAAAAATGCCAATCATATCAGAATGGACAAAATTATGTAGAAGTGGTAAAGAAGTTGAAGTAAATTGCCATTCCCATAGTTCTATTACACCTTCATGATTAGAATTTAATTTTGTTTCTCAAATGGAAGAAATCGTCAGTCACGTTTCTTTCTGTACACATTTAACCCTTTCTCCCCTTTTTATTTACACGTGATGTGCGACTTTCAGCCAGTAAAAGAGAATCACATTAGCAATGGAATGGAAAGCACAGTTTTCTTAACTGCGTTCAAGAATTTGGGAGATACGCACTCACCTCACGAATGATCTGTTCGTCAGAATTCTTGAAGAGAACGATCAAACCTACATGGCGCTCCTCCGTAGATTCCGCAGGAAGTCATCATCGTCTTCCTCCTGGATACTGGACTGCAAAAGAGGCAAATGGGACTAGAAAACACCTTAACGAAGTCAAGGCAAATGCCCCAAACTCGAGCTGAAAAAAGAGGCTTCATCTCTACTTTGTATATCTTGGTGCCGTGTTTCAGGGATTGGCTACGCAGTATATCCTCGAAATTATACAACTAGAAACATAATCTTCAGACCATGCTGTCCCAGCATCACAGTATGCACTGCACGAGAGTGATAAGTTAAATATCATGCACAATATTATCCTAAAATCAAGTTATGCTCAATTCTTTGAGAATATATATCTTGAAAAAGAAAATCGGGGTGAACTTTCTCTGAAGAGATGTAGAAAATTAGAATCCAAGAATCATGAAGTTGAGACTCAGAAGCTAGACTTCGAAGGAGCAAGAGGTTGCGGATTGAAAAAGCTTTTGGACTTGATTTTCTGACATACATGTCGGAAGGTGAACCTCAAACATTTGAAGAAACAATTTTAACTCTAGATGATTCTTTTTGGAAGTCTAGAAAGTAGTTGTTGACAATGAGATTGATTTTATTATAAGTAATCACACTCGGGATTTGGTTGACCTTCCATTCGGAAATAAACCAATTGGATGTAAATGGATCTTCAAAAGGAAGTGTAAAGATGATGGTTCCATAGATAAGTATAAAGCATGACTTGTTGCCAAAGGGCTTAGATAAAGGGTGGGTCTAGACTAAAAATTATGTTTTGCAATATGGCAAATATCTAACTATTTTGGAATGCTATAGTAATGCAAACTGGATTTTTGATTCTGATGAACTGAAATTGACTAGCGTATGTGTTCATGCTAAGAGGTATATAGTATCATGGAAATCCTCAAAGAAATTTTAACAGCATGTTCCACAATGGAATATGAGTTTGTTCTTTTAGATAAAGTTGTTGTAGAAGTAGAATGGCTTTGATAATTTTTAGAGTATGTTTCGTTGTGGCCAAAACTTGTGCCTCAAATATGCATTCATTGTAATGATTAAGTAGCAATTGTAAGGGCACATAATGTCATATAAAATGGTAAGTCTAGACAAATTTGTCATAAACATAATATCGTGAGGAGTTGTTCTCAAATGAAATGATTTCTTTGGACTTTGATAACTCTATAAACAAGAAGTTATTTCCTTCTAATTATTTGAATTTTCCATGTTTATGCAGCACAATGCAATATGGAGAAGATGAGGAAAAGAATGGCAAGAATAAGGGATTCAAATCAAAAAGCGTTGTGAGGTGAATATCAAATTAGGGATTTGTGATTTATTCTCTAATTTTATCAGTAAATGTTGGAAGATGGATATCAAATCAAAATTCTCTAATTTACTCCCCTAATTTTATGTGAAAAATAAGCAATTGGGTGGGGATATGATTCTTGGATGTAACTTATAAATAGGAGAACATTGAGAATTTGGAGGGACAACTAGGATTTTAGTTTTAGATTGATTTTCATTGTTTTTAGAGTTTTTCAAGTATTTTGAAGATAAAACAAAAGTGATGACAAAATTCTTGAGCCTTTGATTCAAGATGTTGGGTTTGATTTATATTTTTGTTTCTTCTTCTATTATGTCCTATTTTTCTTTTGTTAGGCTACGATGTAGCCTGACCATGATAAGAATAATTTCATGATTTTTATGTTTTGCAAGTGATTTTATTCATGCAAGTTATATATTATTATGCTTAATGCTTTTAAGTAATTGACTATCATTTGAAAATCTGATGTGCATGTTTGAGATTGAGAAGTGATAATATGCAAATATTTCTTATAATATATAATCATGAATTAAATGTGGATCGAGAAATGCCATGTTATTTGTATAGCTTTCATTAATAAGGTGGTCTAAAATATTCATTGTAAACCGAAAATGTTCATAGATTTAAGGGTAAAGTAGATTTATCCTAAAAAACCTCAAATTTGTATACTTATGATAAATTTACCAAAAAAATCTAATTTTTTTACTCCAAAAACCCCAAATTGGTACATTTGTGATAAATTTACCATATATTAGTTTTATTAAATTTTACTGTCAAATTATTAAGTTGAATAACACGTGACAGTTGATTGGTGTACCAATTTATGATTTTACTCTCTGTTTGTTACAGTTATACAATTTTTGTAATTTTTTATGGTATTAATCCAATTTAATGAAGGATATATTTGTAACAAATGTACAAGTTTAGGGTTTTTGGTGATTGAATAAATTAGTTTAGAGTAAATTTGTCACAAGTATACTGGTTGGAGTTTTTTTATGATTAATTGAGGTAAATTTGTCATAGATATACTTGTTTGAGGTTTTTCATAGTCAAAAAATTTGTTTGAAATAAATTTGTCACACGTGTATCGGTTTGAGATTTTTTAGGATATTTATCCTAGATTTAATGTACTTTTGTTTTTTCAAATTAACATAGAGATATGGTGAACTAATAAACTAAGTAGATCTACTATACCTAAAGATAGGATGGTAAATAGATTTGGAAATTTTGCTATCACATATTTGATATCGTTGTTGTATGCGTAATAATTTGAAATTTATATCTAATGGTTATAGTGAAATTGGATGCTCTAACATATTTATCTGATTGATTTACTATATTTAATTTCGAAATTTTGTTTCTACATTTGTCAATTTTAATTTATTCTCAATTTTAGTTTGATCTGTTAGATAAATTTTAGAATTAGTCTTTTTTTAATATTTAATTGATTTATTAATCATCAATCTCTATAGGAAGATATTTTTCTTATCATTATATTATTTATTTGACCCGTTCATTGCATTTAGAATTTCACGGATTGACTTTGTGAAGGCAAATGGAAATATTATGGATTTGTTGACAAAAGATTTGTCGAAAGAGCAGTAAACTACATATTGAGGGGAATGGGGTTAAAAGCCTTAACCATTAAATAGGTTTTAAGGTGGAAACCTAACCTAGCAATTAAAATTCCATGGACTAGGTTCAACTAAAAAACACAAATTTTGGAAACTCTAAGTGTGTGCACTGCCTCCCATTTCTTTGATGTAACAATGTTTCCTATAGCGTTTTAAGGATACACTACACATTTTATGATTCCTATAGCTAGGAATACAACATCCAATCAACATATGGTGGAATATCTTTAATAGGGATGCACCTATGTGTGTGGAACTAGCAAACTCAATAAAAATCTCTGAAAGCTAGATTTTCTAAAGCACGCATGAAACTTGAGAAGTTTTTTTTTTATTTTATTTTTTTTAATAAAGGTAAGATATGTATTAACTTTAACCCAAAACAGAACTATACAAAAGAAAGGAGACTTGACACCAACATAAGGAACTTGGACCCATGGTGACATTATGAAATGTCAATAGGAGTGCAAGGGTGTCCTGGTAACCAACATGAAGAAGAGGAGGGAAGCACCCTCATCAAAGGAATAACAAAACAAAAACAAGGTGACAAGTTCATGACCAAAAGAATGAATATAATCGAGAGCCAATCTTGATTCAAAGATACCTTGGGTGAAGTCTATTATTTAAGCTTACATAAAAATTGGCAATTCTAAGCTTAGTTCATCAACTAGTTAAATAAGTCTAATAGACTTTTAGTTCATCGGCTAGTTAAATAAGTCCGATAGACTTTCACTAAAGAAGGTTTAAAGCGAAAGTTACCCATCTTGATGTAGTTTATTTCCATAGGCACACTGGATTTCTTCAAGTATAAAAATGTTCTATTGAGCCATTACGTGGGGGATTATTGTAATTATAGGTTATTAGTAGCTCAACATTAGTGAGACATCTCTTCAGTTCATGTGCAACCATTATGTCTCTTTAGGTTATCTCCTAGTTGTTGACTCTTTTGTGTCATAAATTTTTGAGATAAATGTGTTAGATACAAGTTAGAGTTTTTTTTTAACTCATACTCTATACCTAGTCTACACTCACCCTCGACTTTGCCCTGTCTCTTGCGGGCGTGGGCGTCGAAACCCACTCCCGAAACTTGCGCGTCCCCACCCCATCCCTCCCCGAGAAGTTAGAGTTATCACATTGGACAAATTTGAGGTAAATGCATCACATATGTACAATTTTAAGGTTTTTTGTATCACAAAAAAAGTTTAGGATAAATTTGGTAATGGTGAGCATAATTTAGGGTTTTGGTGGCTTTTACCCAGAAAAAAAAAAAAAAAGAAATTGAGGGAGAATTGGCTTGGCGGGGGCGACCTACCAACCCCAACCCCAAGCTTCAGCATCCTTGTTTTTGACTCCATTTTCGACCTCCTCCCCGACTTCACGAATTACAAATGCAAACAAAGGCAATGTCAGCAACGGAGAAGAATCAGCAGTATTCTCAGTCACATTTTCTGTCGGCTGAAACTAATTTTCTTGCCAACTGACTGAATTCGCCTCTCAAGGGCCTCAAATTTTGCCTCTATCGCTTCTGACGCGGTCTTTATGATATGAGTCAACAATCGAATGCTGGGACATGTTTTGGTTTCAGCGCTTTCGAAATTTTTTCTTTATCTAACACGGAATCTTGTGCGTATCGACATGTGAATTTGTATTCTTCACAACCGATAGAATTAACGTTTTCTTTCATTTTCAAATGTTTTTCTTTTAAGCAAAACCAAACAAAGCTAAACTCATGCTTCATAAACCTTCCCCTTTTGATGAAACAATGACTTGGGTTATAAAGGGAAAAAAAAGAGGAGGCAACTATAAGACATCCAAGATATTTCGCCACATTGATATAAGCTATGATTGTTGACGTTGAGTGGCAGGCGATTAAGAAATGAAAATGGGTTTATTATTTTAGGCTTATGCTATTTTTACTCCTTTATTGGCTTCTGACGCTCCATATTACATTAAATTGACAACATTATCTTTTGCGGATTCCATTCTTGATTTAAAATTAAATTTTACCTTTTTTCTTCTTCTTTTATCAATTTCACTAAAAGAAAAATTTATCCACTTCTCTTCCAAATAATTTTTTTCACCCTAGCCACTTTTTCCACACTCATTATGTTTTAATGTTTGTTTATGCTTGTCTTCTCTTAAATTTATTCTCCATTATCATAATCTAAGCAAGTACTAATCATATATCGAAGTCAAACAATGTTAGTTTCATTTGACAATTTTTTACTTTATTTTCCTAGAGTATTCTCGTAATTGTGAAATTTTGCCTTCAATTTTTAGTACTAAAAAATTGAATATTGTGGTTGATGTATGCATTATACATAATTTACTTAAAGGTTATCCTCTCACTTGTGCTTAGGTTATTTTTCTAAATAATATTTTCCTAGTAAAAAAAAAGAAATATACAAATAATTAACAAAATAATTAGTTTTTTTTATTAGGAACACAATAATCAGTTAACTATCTACCAAATAAAATATTTTTCGAAAAGAAGCAAACAAATTTTGTTTCAAATGAGAAAGAAAAAAAGGAAAAAAAGAAGAAGAAGGTGAGCATTAGTCTGAAATCAACAATAGGCCTCATATTTGATCTTAATAATTATTGTTTGTTAGGAGCATGGTGATTTCATCTCTAGTAAAATTGAAACCAAAGAAAAAAAAGAAAAAGATAAGAAATATTCCTAAATCAAGAGTAGGACCCACAAGGGATAATGTAGGCATTTCATTGTAAATTGAGGTGTTATGAGCTAAAAATGAAATGGAAAAAGTGTGAGCC
This sequence comes from Eucalyptus erythrocorys, assembly GCA_014182555.1. Lineage (NCBI taxonomy): Eukaryota > Viridiplantae > Streptophyta > Magnoliopsida > Myrtales > Myrtaceae > Eucalyptus > Eucalyptus erythrocorys. The sequence goes on from CM024602.1 coordinate 32,150,227, forward strand.
TTTTTGAGTAAATTCTTGCAAATTTGTAGTAAAATCGAAGTAAAAAATTTCACAATCATGAGAAAACTCTAGTGAAATAAAGTAAATGATTTGTAGATGAAACTAACATTTTTTATTAGTATTTGCTTATATTATAATAATGGAGAATAAATTTAAAAGAAGACAAGCATAAACAAACGTTGAAGTGTAATGGGTGTAGAAGAAGAGGTTAGTGTGAGAAAAAAAAATTGGAAGGGGTGGGGATAAATTTTTATTTTAGTGAAATTGAAAAAAGAAGAAGAGAAAAATGTAACAAATAATTTTAAATGAAGAGTGGGACCCGTAGGGAATAATGTTGTCAATTTAATGTAATAAACGGGTAGAAAGAACGCAATAAAGGAGCAGAAATAACAGTGTAACTTTTTTGACATGTGATAAAAATACTAGGGTGGTCATTTCATGAGTCAAGACATAGAATCATCATTCATTTCAGGCGGTGAAATGCTCCCTTGTAGATTTTTTAAAAAAATCGATTATTAATTTATTAAATTATTTTTATTTTTTATTTCTCTTTTCATTTTTTCTTTGTTTTCCTCCTCTTCTTCTTGGGGGGCATGGCTACCGGCTACAGGCGAGCCAAAGTCTTATTTTTTTAAGCTTTGTGTTTTTGTCGGGTACATAGTGATTATTATGGGTTAAGTGATAGTAATCTTGCGAGAGAACAGATTTTCTTTGGTAACAGCGCCCCTTTACCTGTCGCTGTTATTAGTAGTTCTCGCCAATTCCTCTGTTTCCTATTTCTTGGACCATAAAATTTTCCAAGTCCTCGTGAATGTTAACCCCTTGAGGTCTTCCATGCCAGTCTCTGTTATACCCTAAACAATGCTTCGCTCTCTCCTCTTCCTTTGTCTCCTCCTGTCCCTCCTCCTCACTGCTGCCGCCCACGGGGGGGACAACGACGAGGACTCCTCCTGCTCCTCCTATAGAGACATGCGCTCGAAGTCCCTAATCCGAGCCAGGATCTTGTGCCTCATCCTGGTCTCTGTCGGCACGTTCGTGGGCGGCGTCTGCCCGTACTTGCTGAAGTGGAGCAAGGCGTTCCTGTTGTGGGGGAAGCACTTGGCCGTAGGGTTGTTCCAGGTGACGGCGATCATGCGCTTGCCCACGGACGCCATGGAGATGTTTGGCCACCTGACTGAGAAGGGGTTCTCCTCCGCGTTCATGCTTCCCGATCGCCGGCTGCTTGCTCACCATGCTTGCCGACTCCGCTATCTCCCACGTTCATGGCAAGAAGGAGAAGGAACATAGCAGTGGCTCCAATGGCAATTTGGAGGTCTCAGGTAAATGGAAAACAAAACCTGCTGTGTCTCCTTGTTTATCTTTCCTTTTTTTCCCTTCTTTTTGTATTCCTTTTTCTTTCTTTGTTTTTGTTTTTTGTTGTTTTGGTTTTTGTTTTTTTTTTTTTTTTTGTTTTGTTTTTTTTTTTGTTTTTTTTTTTTTTTTGTGGTGTCTGGGTTCCCACTATGAATGCGTGTGGAGGGTTCAATTGCATCAAATTAATTGTTGCCTGCAAACTCTATTTTTGCTCAATGATGTGCATCACAAAGAAAGTACAGTCACTGCATGCACCTTGAATTTGCCAGAAAGGACCAAAGACCATGAACATGGGCACTGGTTCGTGGTAGTGTGTGGAAGTAGAAGAGTGTCGATGAGTTTCAAGTGAATCAGTTAATAGCAAGGTCTAATCAATCCTGTTTATTGATTCTCTGTTTTTGGTATTGCCCTTCAGACCAGGGGCCCATCGATCATGCCTAGTTAATTCCGAAATTGAAGCCTTTTAGGAGTTTCCATTGATAATAGAAACTGGGCACTCTTGCACGAGTAGAATGAAAAATTGGATTTTTAAGATCAAATTATCCTGTCTAATCCAGTAATCGAGAAGAGAGAGAGAGAGAGCGAGAGTTCAATGCCTATTTCAAAAGATTTTTCCTTTTTGACAAAACATCGGAACTACTTTAAGCTATCTAGTTTTTCTCAGCTGAGCTGTGTGCAGAAAAAAGATGTGCATAAGATGTTGTTGACGGTCCTATTCGACGGAAATCTTACAAATCTTTCCATTTTCGTATCAGGGGGCATTGTGCAGGGGAAGGGTAGACGCGCAAACGGAGTGACCCATCATCACGACGCGAGCGTCGCCGTCGGATTGCCCTGTGACAGCATCCTGTTGATCGTAGCCCTCTGTTTCTGCTCGCTCTTTGGAGGCGGCACCATTGGAGTCACAGGACCGAAGCCATATGCGCGGCAAGTAATGTGGGCCATTCCCCCACGAGGAATATTTGCAGCAATTGCAATGGGCATCGCCGTCCTAAGGATGATGCCCAACAGGCCTCTCTTGTCGTGTGCTGCATATGCATTTGCTTTCGCAATTGTGATCTCGAGCCCGATCGGCATGGCTGTAGGGATCATAGTAGACCCAACCGCGCAGGGTGCGGTTGTAGGTTGGATCTTCAACATCTTCATGGGTCTGGCTCCCGGCGTGTTCTGGTATGTCTTTTCAAAGCTCTCGCTTTCCAGACAGTACATGCCTATTCATAAGTTCTTGGACGAGATGCTTCGGGTTGGGGTGAGTGCAGTCTTGATGATCTGGGATGCCTTCGGACTCCGCCATTGAGTACTTATAAGGGAGAAAAGAGAAACAAACACCATGATTAGGGCTCCAGATACTTTAGCAAGGAAAAGAGAGAGAAATGGTTGGAAATAGCTGCTGAATTGGTAAAATTTAAAGCTGTTGGGGTTTGTCATTGTGCTGATGAGATTTGAATAACAAGCAAACTTGTGCACTTGATAATCGGAAATTCCCAAAGCACGTAGCTTGTGACAAAATCTGGTCAATGTCACCCCACCTGTCAATATAATGTTCTTCACATCGACATCAAAATTGGAAGGCTCTAATCAAGTGCTGCTACACCAGGGCCACCTTCTCACATCGTTCCTTGAAGGAATTCTTTTGCATAGGTCTCTCATTCGGGGAGGCACCTCGATCGAACACGCACGGTTGATGAGTTTCAACGGTAGGAATAGGATCACAGGTAACTCTTCTATATAGGCTGGGCTGGGAATTCACTTTCATTTTACTTCTGGCCGAATCGTTGTTCTCTACGTTGATATCTTGCTTGCATGGTCGACATAGCTTCTTCTGAGGCTATTTCTCTTCGAATTTAGTCAACAAAAGATATTACAAATGACACTATTCATGGAGCCAAAACACAGTCAATTTTATTGCTTTCAAGAAGACAATTCTAGGAGCTAGTCGGCAAGGAAAAATCAAGCTTTCTGATGACAAGGGGAAAGGAAATATGGAAGTCGACGCTGATTCATGCCTGTCAAACAAGTATACTTGTGTGTCCTTAGCCCTAGTCATTGTTGTTTCCTTTATTTTGGCCCAGCAGGCCTTAAATATTGGACAAACATAAAGCTTATCGAGCACCCTATTTACTACGACCACTTCCTTATTTTCTTCGGAGTCATAGTCATTTTCCGATTCATGGTTATCAAGTGAGGCCGCATTTTGTTTAAAATCCCTATGCGGTTTCTTCTATCTTTCTTTAAGTAGCCGCTTATATTTGGACACTTTTGTCTCCATTTGAAACAAATTGGCGAAGTCCTACCCTTAGAATCCTCATAAATATTGAATTTCAACCCATTAAAACACAAATTTGTAAATTCCATTTTTTATAGTGAGGTCAGGCATCTACTTTTAGCCTTCTTAAATCAAATAATAAACTGATTTGACTCCTCAATATTTTGATTGAGCCTAGCCATATTAACGACCAGTACCACAAAACTGAGAACGAAATTGTCTTTCTATCTCTGCCCAGTCATATACCAAAGGAAATGACCTATGCCTTAAAAACTCATTAACACTTGCTTCACCATATTGGGCCCCAAATCAACCAACGTGTTCAATTGTAGATTGGTCATCTTCGCTGCTGAAAATGACGAAAGAAGGGATCTTAAAGCTTCTGAGAAAAGGCTGGTTATTAACCCATTCAAGATACGCTTTCTTAGGTATAAGTCTCACAACTCCTTTATCCAATCTCAGTCGTTGCATGAACTCTTCAGTAATTTGGGCTGTCTAATTGTACATTTGGTTGGACATCTTGTGCCGAGATTGGACATGAGGTGGCAAGGTTGGCCTTGCCGGATTTCCTACAGTAATGTTAATAGGTAAATTTAGGTATCATAGGGATGTTTACATTTAGTGATGCTAAAACTACCGATGGCTTAGATTCTATCATTCAACCATCAGTCAACTAGTCTGGTTAGCTAAATTGGTGTTACTGATATGACTATTTTGACTAACTTCATTTCCTTTCTTTTAGCCTCAAATTAAGGACTCATGCCTTTGCAAAATTCTCATAGGGGATTGACTAGGCTGATGTTATATGAAGGATGACTAGGAACATACCCTGGTATTGTAGGAATCTTTTGCAATACTTGATTGGAAGATCCTGGCCTAAACAGGGGATCATTCCTGTTGACAAGTGTCAGCTTGATTACACAAGTGTCGCCTTGATTACATCCAATATATGATTACAATGTAATTAGTTATCTCTCCTTACAGTTCTTCAAACAACCTCCTTAAAGGTTGACAGATAGTAGAATTTGGTGCCATTACCTTGCCTGCTCTTCAATAAGATTCTTGGGAAGATCACCTCCTTTGAATTGAATTTTTTCTGCCACTCTTCTGGCAATTGAAGACTCAGACTAAACAAAAATATCAATTCCAATTTGTGTTACTGTATTCTTGTTTCAAGCATCATCATTTTTGTCACACCCCCAAACCAATAAGAGTGGGGGATGACATAGCCGTCCTTTCTCCTAAAGATCGCCATCTCAAAGCTCCCAAAATCTAACTCCTAAAATTCTCCTCGTCGATATTACTCTCGTAATTCTCATCGCTAACTGAAGAACCTGAAAAAGAAGAAGAAGAAGAAGAAGAAGAAGATAGAGGGGTGAACAACCACAGCTTAGAGTAGTGCATCTCTTTTAAGTGGATCGAGTACTCACTATGCATATTTATAAACCAAATCACAACTCTTTTAACTCAAATCCATCATACAACAAACATAAAATGAGAAAATAAGTTACATATGCTTTAGTAGAGATATTCTTTTCATAATAGTATCAAAACAAACATTAATGGTGAAATCTATTGATTAATCTCATTAATTCACATGTCAATGGTCAATTCCATTGTTTAATCTCATGTCATACATTAATGATCTATTTCATTGACCAATCTCATATGAAACCACATGTCGATGATCTATTCCAACGATTAAAATCAAATTACATGTCAATGGTCTACTCCATTGACCAATCTATTACTCAATATCAGACCATGATCACGATACAATGCCTAGTAACAAGGCGAACGATATTCCTCCCTTGGCAAGGTCTCTACTTATTATTAGCCGATTGCTCAGCTCATAAAAATATCCTAGACTACTATGCGCATACGCATAAGTCCCTCACTAGGCTCACAGCAATATCGAGCATCAACATCAATTTACAACAGCCTCTACAATTCACAAAGCCAAATTTAGAAATCATTTCATATGTCACAATACATTTCATAAATCAACCATATAATCTTTCGCAACTCAATTCATTTGCCACAAATACTTTTCGTAAAATATTTCTTAAATCATTTTAGAACTCATCTCATGAACCAATTTTACAAACCGAATCAAATCAATTGTATACCAAAAAGCTTATCACAAATTGACATCTATATAACATTCCATAAACTATCTCAAAGTCAAGCTTTTTGTAAAAATGTTCCACAAATTCAAAATATTTAATATTTCTCAACTTTGTTCATTAAACAAAATATATTTTTTCATCAAAAAGTTCTCACACTATTTGCAAATATCAAATGTAGTAAATGCCCGATTCAATTTTATGTAACAAACATGCTTATTCATCACTCATAAAATATTAAATCTTTATTATTTTGAAGACATGAGTTTATAAATTATTAGAAGATATAACACCACTCACCTGATAAAGTCGAAAATCAACCTATGTGGTATCTCGAATCAACGCACTCGTATTCCTACCAATTAATCGAAAACGATATCAAAACCAAGTAATATGATACTCTCCAACTAACTACTCAACTAAATTATGCTTATTTGTCAATAAAACAACACCTACGCGCTAATAAACCGCATATCCAAAGCGACTATTTAAGCCGTCCGCAATGCGGAACTCGCGGAACTTGAGAGCGTAATAACTTTTTCTACCGAACTTTGTTTCAATTGTTCTTATAGTCAATAGAAAGCCCTTCTAACATACTACAAGAACCCTAGTTTAGTTGACCCAAAATCAGGCCAAAAACCAACAAATTACGGCCCTGAAGTCTTGGACATGCACTCTTCATCATGTGCGAGAAACTTCCAAATTTGTTTCGGACAAACCGTAAGTTCAAATCAAGATCCGTAAGATCCTACAGCTTCATAACACCACTATCATTTCTATAAAAATACACGGCTTAACGACTTAAAAATCATACTTCGCCATTTGATTCTTCCAAAATTCCGAATTTCAAGCCTTATGTCCGAAACTACTTTGGTTGAATGAACGGGAGGCACGATCACTTACTGGGCATTGCGTTATGTAGTTGAAGTGGCTTGACGAGGCTTCCATGGTGAGAACGCGTGAAACCCCCTTTTCTTCCTTTCCTTCTTCTCGTTCTCCTTTCTTTCTCCTTCTCTTTTCTTTCCTTCCTTTCCCTTGCGTGAGCTCTTGTCGTGCCCCTCTCTCCTCCTTTCCTTCTTTTCCCTTCTTTTCCCTTCTTTCTTTCCCTTTTATCTCCCCACCTTTCTTTTTCTTTCTTTTATTTCCTTCTCTCTCTCTCTTCTTTTTCTTCCTCTCTCCCGAAGACTCTTGATCCCTCTCCTTCTTTTTTTTTTTTTTTTTTTTTGATGACCGGGAGACTGCTAGAGATCACTCTCGGGGATCATACGATCCTCCGATGCTCGGTAGCACCGGTGGGATCTCGCCGCAAGTCGCTATTTAGACGTAAATCATCGGGAGCTAGCCCAGTAAACCATCCCTAGGACCCTTACTTAAGTCGCGAGCATTCGAAAATTCGAACTTGTTTTTTCGATAATGAGATAGTAAAGCCCAACCATCACGGCTACCTATGGGTGGGTCCTCTCTCTCTCTCTCTCTCGACTGGGTCAAAATCCATATTTTATAGTCTCCCTCTTATTGATTTCTGTTTCTCGCCAGGAAAGCTTTCTCTGATCAACAAAAAAGGATCACATTGAGTGTGCCAAAAAGATATTTTGCTCGAAGTGTTGACAAAATGCCTTTAAAAAATATGGATCAATGTGAATTCACAAAAGGTGTGGAAAAGGTTCTTTATTTATTTTTGGATATGGACCAATAATAATTGTTGCTATTCATGTACAAGGTATTGGAACGTGAAGATAAATTGTAAGTAAAATTAAACAACTAGTAATCTTTTGATGGATTGATCCCTTCTCCAAACTGGAATTCAAGCAATTATACATACTATTAACTTTTAACAACAATTACAAAGAAATCAAGCACATCCTACGTGACGCCTCCGTGCAACAATTCCCATCTCCAAGTGGTTACCCATAAAAAAAATGACTCCATCATTTTGAAGGTTGTGTCTTCTCCACTTCTTCGCAATTGCTACTATTAGTTGCTTGTGGACTTCTCAACTTCGCTACTCGACAATTGTGTTAAGTCAAGTCCTTTACAAATGGCCCTCTGGCAGTTGAATCCAAAGTTATCGGCTATAATGCTTAGACCATTATTTCAAACTCATTCCATCAATGGTCATATGAATCGTGATCTTTTTGTTGCTTGAATCAACCTTCATTTGTCGATGCTCTGCTTCGAGACTTGGTCATTTTCACTATGAGCTTATTTGGTAACCATTCCGTTTTTCAATTTTTATGTTCTTTTGTTTCTTAAAACAAAATAAGAACAAGAAATCCGTTTGGCAAAAGTAGCTAATTTTTCTATATTTCGGAATAGAAAAGTGGATAGAGAATAGATTTGGAATAAAAACAAGAAGTGAAAAATATGTATTTTTTTTTTTTTTTGGAAACAAAATTATAAAAAAATCATTTCTACATAATTTTTTTTCCTGGAAAACAAAAATATTACCGAACCTCAAATCTTGCCTCTATCTCATTTAACTCGATCTTTGCTTACCGTGGCGATGATCAAAGGCTTGAACAAGTTTTGGTGTTAGCGCTTCTAAAAAATTTTCTCTTTATTTAATGCAAAATCTTGCGCATATCGACATGTGAATTTGTATTTTTCATGATCATTTGAATTAACGTTTTCTTTCATTTTTTTAAATATTCTCCTTTTAAGCAAAACCAAACAAGTTGACCTCGAGCTTCATAAGCCTGCCCTCTTTTGATGACACACATACATAGGTTGTAAAAAGACAAAAAATGGACGGCAAATGTAAGAAGTCCAAGACGTCTCGCCTCATTGATACCAACTATGATCGTTAAAGCTGAGGGAAAGGCGATTAAGAAATTAAAATGGGTTTATTTATTTTATTAAGCTTTGTGTTTGCGTAAGTGTACGTGGTAATTGTTACAGGTTTAGTGATAGTAATCTTGCAATAGAACGACATTAGATTTTCTCTGGTAACATCGCTAATTTACCAGTCGCTGTTAGTCCTTTCAAATTCGTCTGTATCCCCCAGTATCTTGTACTATAAAATTTTCAAATCCTCATGAATGTTTACCCACTGTTGGTCTTCCCCGCCAGTCTCTCTTATACCGCAAACAATGTCTCGCTCTCTCCTCCTCTTCCTCTCCCTCTTCCTGTCCCTCCTCCTCGCCGCTGCCGTCCATGGCGGGGACAATGGCGAAGACTCTTCCTCCTCCAACTCTGTCGGAGACCAACATGTAGACATGCGCTCGAAGTCCCTAATCCTGGCAAAGATCTGGTGCCTCACGCTGGTCTTCACCGGCACGTTTACCGGCGGCGTCTCCACGTACTTGCTGAAGTGGGACGAGGCATTCCTGTTGCAGGGGACATCCTTCGCCGGCGGGTTTTTCCTTGGGACAGCACTGATGCGCTTCCCCATGGACGCCATCAGGACGTTCGGTGACCAGACAGATAGGGAGTTCTCCTCCACGTTCATGCTCTGGATCGCCGGCAACTTGGTCACCATGCTCGCTCACTTCGCTATCTCCTACCTTTACGGCAAGCAGGAGAAGGAACAGAGCAGTGGCTCCAATGTCGATTTGGAGGTCTCAGGTAAATGGAAAACAAGACCTGTTTCTGTGTCCTTGTTTGTTTTTTTTAACATGTCTGGGGTCCCATTATGAATGCGTCACGTGGTTGACTGCGTGAATTTAATCGTTGCCTGCAAACTCTGTTTCTGCTCTGAAATGCGCATCAGGAACGGAGTCCAGGCATTGCGTGCAGCTTTTATTTGCCAAAACGGACCAAAGACCATGGACATGGGCACTGGTTCTTGCTAGTGCGTGGAAGTAGAAGAGTTTGGATGAATTTCAAGTTAATTATTCAGTAGCGGAGTCTAGTAAATCCAGTTTATTGCTGCTCTGTTTTCGGTAGCAGAAGGCTGTGGGGGAAGCAATAATCTTTGTTTACTTTGTTTTCCTCAGAACATTTGCCAATCGATCATACCTAGTCATTTCAAGACTTTGAAGAGTTTCCGTTGGTCCACCGTTCTTTCATTTTTCTCCATTACGCAGAGCCGATTGACAGCATTTGATAACAGAAACAGGGTGCTCTTGCCCGAACAGAACAAAAAATTGGATTTTTGAGACCAAATAATCTTTCTAATACGGTACTTCAGAAGAGAGAGAGTTCAATGCCTGTTTCGAAAGTATTTCCTTTGTGACAAAACATCGGAACCATTTTAAGATTTTTAGTTTTTCCTCAGCTCAGCTGTGTGCAGAAAAACCATGTGCAAAAGATTATGTTGATGATCTTATTCGACAGAAATCATATAAATCTTTCCATTTTCATGCCAGGAGGCATTGTGCAGGGAAAAGGCAGCAGTGCAAACGGAGCGATCCATCATCATAACTTGAGTGTGGCCGTTGGACCGCCCAGTGACGGCATCCTGTTGATCATAGCTCTCTGTCTCCACTCGGTCTTTCTAGGCATCGCCATTGGAGTCGCTGAAACGAAGCCAGATGCATGGAAAACCATGCGACCATTTTCCCGCACAACATATTTGCTGCAGTTGCAATGGGCATCGTCCTCCTGAGGACGATGCCCAACAGGCCTCTCTCATCGTGTGTTGCATATGCAATCTCAAGCTCCGTCGGCATGGCCATAGGGATCGCAATAGACCCAACCACACAGGGTGCGGTTGCGGGTTGGAGCTCTGCCATCTTTTCGGGTTTCTGCAGCATGTTCTTCTATGTTTTTATGATTATCAACGGGTACGTGCAGAACATGAACTCTGTGGGTGCGTTCTTGGCCACGATGGTTGGGTTCGAAATAGTTGTAGGCTTGATGTTCTGGGATGCCTTCGGATACTCTGCCGCCGTGTACTTATTAGGGAGAAAAGAGAAATGAACACCATGGTTGGGTCTCCAGATGCTTGATTAGTGTAGAGGAGGAAAATGGTTGGAAATTTCTGCTGAATTGGTGAAATTTAAGCTGCTGAGGTTTGTAAGCGTGCTGATGAAATTTTAGTTACGAGCATACTTGAACACTTTATAATCGGAAATACCAGAAGCACATTGCAATGCATATATTTCATTGAGATCACTTCCAAAGTCAAAACAATAATGCCCTGAGATGATTATTAGAGTGGCAAAAATCTGGTTACATGGTACACTAGAGCAAATTGCACCATAATTCCACAAAACTTGATTAAGTTGCTGTAGAATTATCTCAAATACACTATAGTTCATATAATGACAGGCACAATGTGGGGTTGCGATTCTGAAGCGAAATGCAATTGACTTCACGTCTAAATGAAGGAATATCTCAAATACACTATAGTTCATATAATGACGGACATGATGTAGGATTGCGATTCCGAAGCAAAATGTGATTGACTTCACTTCGAAATGAAGGAACCACACCGATTGGTGTGAATTTGATAAATGATTTGAACTGCAGCATCTGGCCTCAACAACCACTTCCAATGACATCATCAAGCAAGTGGCATCATCAGTTAATGCTTCAAGTCGAGCTAGACCCTGATTTTTGAGGGTAGCTCCATGCGAGAGAATTGGAAGCCAATACTTCATATAGCCAACTGGAGATATTTCTCCAAGCAAAATGACACAATAATTGGGCCAGCTAAGTCGCCGAGAGCACAGCCTACAAACCAATCCCACCACATTAGAATTTGGACCTATCAACATAGATTATCAAATTTTTGTTTTGTTTTGTTTTGTTTTTTGTTTTGTTTTTTCTTCTTTTTTTTTTTGGGGGGCGGCGCGGGCTTCACAACCAATAGAGTGCTTACCAATCCACTGCCCCAGTGAAGGGCGCACGATTGTGGCACCAATCCCTGCCCCGATCGAAGCAAAAATCAGGGATGCACTACACTTCATAGTAACTATGTAGACCTTCTTCCCGAGAATTACAACTTGCTCTACTGGATCAACTTCATCTTCTTCCTTGGACTTGAATATACTAGACAAGCATCGGTAAGTTTCAATTCCTACTTGAACCAGCCATGTTGCCGCAGTTCCCAGTAACTGCCCTGTTAAGGTACATGATACGCAGAAACGATGAGACAGATAATCAACCAACTCATCACAGCAGTGTAGAAAGTTGTAAATATAAAGGAATTCACCTCTAAAAGTTGTCCTGCTAACACTCCATATATAAACTAGAGTTGGCATCCCTCTTTGTGCCTTGCGTGTAGTGGATTTGGGAACATCTGAACATAGTATAGAAAATATTAGTCGGGTCACACTGGATTAATTCACGCACAAGCTGAGTTGTGAGAAAAGTACCTTTAAGAAGTTTCCATGCCATTCTCTGTGAAACATATTGGACAGCAAGCCTTTCCAATACCCGTCTAGTAGTTACAACTGTAGTCTGGAGAAGAAAAAAGATAGTTTTAGTCTACTAGAGAGAAACTGTGGGCTTTTCTTGTTCTTTCTCTCAAACTTTTTCCTTCAAAAGAGAAGCGACAGTGAATCAACCATAACTTGCCACAAAGTCCTAGAAGACATTGAACTTTGACATTACTGTCATTATTATTGCTCTGGAACCAAACAAAAGAGACCACAGACATGACGTGGTAAAGCCTGGAAGGTGTATTCCACAATACATATCTGCCCCAGACGATACTAAAGTATGATGAAGAATCCTAATAGCACAGAACTGTCCAATGGCTTTCTATGATATAGCAATGAAGCGAATTTCAAACTCAAACTGCTACCAAAAGTTTCCGTAAAATTTCATGTATTTTTTTAAAAATGCCAAATGTATTAGAATGCACTAAATAAATCGTAAGTAAAAGGGGTAAAAAATTAAGTAAAATGCCATTCTCATAATTCTTCCACAGTTTCATGGTCAGAACTTAATTTCTTCTCTCCAAATAGATGAAATCTTCAGTAATGTTTCTTCCTCTACACATTATAAAATCCCCACTTTTTCCCCATATTATTTTGCATTGATAGTGTGCTTATCTGCCAGTGAAAGAGAATCACTCTTAGCAATGGGATGGAAAGCCATCATGGTGTTCCTAACTGCATTGAAGAATTTGGGAGATATATGCACTCACCTCCCGAATGATTTGCTTGACAGAATTTTTGAAGGGAACAACCATATCTACAGGGTGCTCTTCCTTCGCATCCTGCAGGAAATTCTCATCCTCTTCCTCCTGGATACTGGACTGTATAAGAGGCAAATAGGACTGTAGAAAAGACCTTAACGAAGTCAAGGCAAATGTCCTAAACTCAAAAGCTGAGAAGAGAGGCTTCATCTCTATTTTGTATATCTTGGCGCCATGTGTCAAAGATTCCTCACGCAGTATATTCTCGAAATTACTTTGTGTACTAGAAACATAATCTTCAGACTCTGCTGTCCCGGCATCGCAGTATGCTACAGGTAACCTAAAACTGCTGCATGAGAATGATATGTCATGAAGGATAAGGGGGGAGAGGAAGAATATTCAGCGAAATGGCTAGTAGAGACTAATAAAAATTGTGGCCGAGCAGAGTCAAATCTTTTAATCACTGAAATCTCAAAGTAATAAGAAAATATGCATATGCATTATTTTTTGGGGCAAACAGCTGCTCATCTCTTATGATCATACCAAAGGAAGAGAAAACGCATATGCCAATGAAAGCAAACATCACCAACCACCGCCTCAAGCAAACACGAGAACGACAACAAGACAATCTATCTAAGATAAACCCTCCATCAGGATACAACTTGCGTTTACATCGACATTAAAGTCACTGGCTTCGGATTGCACTAGACATACGACATACACAGCAAAAGCTGCTGATCCTAAGAAACAGACAGTCCTAAATTTCTGAACTTCCCCACTGAGAAGTCGGGGATTTTCCATCTCGACACTTGGTCAAGTGAAAAATCAGTTCACATCATCTGTATGCATAATTAGAATATCAAGAACTTTGCAAAGTGACCCTAACTTCGATATATATCCCAAAACACCAAGCTAACCACATCGGAAATAATACCGAATCACACTATGTTAAACGATAGAGACAATACTGCAATGAAACACCGCACGCGACAATCAAGACGCAAAAGATAATCGCTCCCAGTTACAAGCTTTCATTGCTCCGAGACTACCAAAGCGAAATCTTTACAGCTCAAGATACCAACACGTCACTCCGATCTCCACGCTAAAACCCAAAAGCCCTGATATCCCAAACTCTCTAAATTTTCTTTCTGGCAAGAACCCAATCACGCTGCCACGTCGCATCGGAGACTCGCATCAACCGCCGGCAACGCGAATTTCCGCTAAAAACGCAATAAGCTTTTCCGCAAGAAACCATTTGACAGGACGATGACGATGCCCTGAGACGGCGGGAAGAGCGAGGGAAGCGTACCCGAAGAGGAATCGCGCGGCGAAAGGGGCGGCGGTGGCGGCGGCGGCGGCGGAGGAAGCGGCGGCGGAGAAATGTCCATAGGAGTGCAGGGACTGGGCGGAGTGGAAGCTGGGGTTCTTCCTGGCGAGCTCAAGGACTAAGGCGATTCCGCTCATCGTCCCCGGACGTGAATCTCGGTCTGCGCGACTGGCAGTGTTAGATCTCGATCCACCTCTCTCTCTCTCTCTCTGTGATGCCCTAGGATTATCGGCAGAGCGAAAAGGAGAAGCGCAAAGTCCCGAGAAAATTTGGCGTCGCTTCCGCTTCTCCCCCCCAATAAAGTGTTTTCGTTGCTATCAAAGCTAGTCGACACCCCCTCCCCCCCCCACCCCCCAAAAAAAAAAAAAAAAAAAAAAAAAGCTAGTGGTGATACTAACAATTATTTTAAAGGACTTATTTTGAAAAGACGCTCATAAACGTCAGTGATGAATTAACGACGATGTATATAGGTCTTTTTCGTCATTTTGGTGGCTAATCTCGAAAGAGTTTTGCCCGAGGCATTAATCTTTCGTGCCAATGATGCCACGACATACATTTAAAAGATAGATTGTCGAATGTGTGTACTTCGACATCATACTATAGAACATCACGGGCTCATAAAGGTAAAGGTTAATACATTGAAAAACGCTAAATTGATACACATATGATAAATATACTTCAAACTATTTTTTTGATCACTAAAAATTCCAAACTGGTATACCTTTGACAAATTTGTCACAAACGAATACACTTATGACAAAATTTGCTATATGTTAGTTTTTGTTAAATTTTGATTAAGTTAAATGACACGTAACAGTTGATTGGTATACCAATTTGCGATTTTACGCTTCATTTATCACAGTTTACAATTTTTGTGATTTTTTTGTGGTATTAATCCAATTTAGCGGAGTGTATATTTGTCACAAATTTATCGATTTAGGGTTTTTTGCTGTCGAATAAATTAGTTTGGGGTAAATTTATCATAAATATACTAGTTTATGATTTTTTATGGTCAGTTGGGGTAAATTTGTCACAGGTGTACCAGTTTGGGGTTTGCAGGGCATTAACCCTAAAAGTAAAAGGGAAAAATGTCATCATTTTCTCAAATAAGGACTTGAAATGAACCTTATTTTAAATAATGACATGAAATGTCATCACTTTCTCAAATAATAATCTGAAGTGGATCTTGTTTCAAATAAGTGTCTGAAATGGTTATATTTATTCCAAATAATGAGATGAAGTGGTTACTTATGATAGCATTCGAAGACCATCAATAAATAGACATGTCTGTTTTAAACGAGGGCTTGACTTTTCGACAGTAAAGGGCATTTTCATCATTTGTCCTTTTTTCTAGCTCTTCTTCTTTCTTTGTTGAAGGCCGGCTAGCCATTAATGATGCCTATAGAAGGCTAGGCCAGGGTCACCCTCACCTGATTCAACAAGAGTACCCTTGTTAGCCACGATCGAGGGATGACCTCATTTGGGCGAGGCAACCCTCATCATAGGGGAGGTTGCCCCTTGTGGGCATCAGTGAGGTTGGGCCTTGTCAGCTGTTGGTAAGGGCTGATGAAGGCCTACAAGGTCTTGCTAGCCCCAAGTGAGGTAAACCCTCACTAGATCTGGTAAATGTGGCCTTGCTTGTGGCCAATGAGGGCTTGCCAACCCTTGCTCGCTATCGACGAGTGCTTGCAAGCCCTCACCGGCCCTTATTATATGCCCATGAGGATCGTGGAGAGTGATCCTTGCTGGCCTTTGCTAGGGCTTGCCAGCTGACGCTGGAAGAGAAAAAAGAAAAGAAAATTTAGGCAAAAACACCCTTAGTCAATTGAAAAATTTAGTCGGTCGATCGGTCATCGGTAAGGTAAAACTCTTATTTGAAATAATCATAATTATTTGAGACCTTTATTTGAAACAATCATAGCCATTTCAGATCCTTGTTTGAAATGAGATTTGCTTCGAGTTCTTGTTTAAGAAAATGATGGCATTTTAAGCCTTTTTTGGAATTTTCCCAAAGTAAAATGCTCTTCAAAAAATCAATTTTCAAGAAAAAATTATCACATTTTCAAGTTAGTGAGCTCATTTTCCTAATTCTAATCATGTGTACTTTTTGAATCAGAGGTGGAATTCTGTTGACTGATTTTAAGTGAAAGTTCAAAAAAATAATTTGCCAAACACTTTTTTTATCATACCAACAAACACACTTTTTTTAGACATAATTTTTGGAAGGCGGTCCAAAGATGGAAGACGAAAAAACCCAACGAGAATTTTGTGTCCTCACTGCCGGCACTATCCCCGCTTCCAAACACCCCCAAACTGGAAGACGAAACCAATCTCGCCATCGCGCCAAATCAGTCGCTTCCAACGTTTCAAACCTTCGCGAGGTCGTGCCATGGCTGCTTCAGAAAAAAAAAAAATAAAAAAACCCGCATCCGCAATGACGTAGTTCGCAGAGGTTAGTGCTTTTTCTCCTGGGACCACAAGAAGGAGATGAACCAGGGTGATCTCAACAGTGTATGTGAAACTAAGGCCCTGAAGAGGAAGCCCGCGGAAGATCCTCGAGCGGATTGCCCATCAAGTTCAACCCACCGTGCGCAAGCGCCGGTGAAGGTTCAAGTTTTCTCTCCAAGTTCCAGTAAGATCTTGCTGCTCCCGTTTCGGTTTCGTCTTGCAAGCCCCGATAGTGTTTTGATGCTTTAAAATGCCAAAAAGCATGACCCTCGTTTTTGTTTTTTTATTGGACGAATGCCCTTTGGTTGACGCACGAGCTCAATCACATCTGCGCGTGCACTGGTTCCCGATGGGGAAAGTGGTTCGGGTAGTCCCGGATTATGTTGGTAATCCGTGCATGTGCGCGTGTAATTCTGAATCTCTTATTTATTTATTTATAGGAGGGATGATTCATTATGATGAATCAATGGTGGTAATTGCAGTCCAATGAATGCGCGTCTTCTGGGTTCGACTGTGGGTCATGGCGTGCACGTGAGGCTGAGGATTCGCAGCCTGATTAGAGCCGATTATATCTATCTTTATGATCAAGTGGTGGACATGATGCTTCACGAGCTCTGCAATGATGCGATGCTAAGTTCTGCAAGCTCTGGGATGAACTTAGAAAAGTCGGTGGTTAGAAAAGTCTCAGTGTCCTTTCTAGTCATCTCTATTTGGGTCTTTAGGATAGATGCACTAGTTTTCGAAATGTGGATGGTGGTTTGGGCATAGCGCCACTGTCACAGTGCCCTGAATTGTAGTCTAGTCTACTTTATATACGTCGTGATGTCAACGACAGGAGTACAAGGAGTTGATGGCCAAGGGAATAACTGGCACTGGCCAGGTTTTCAATCTTCCCAGGAGGCGTCTTGGTGGTTTCTCTAAAGAGCTATCTATTTCATCACTGCAGCAAACTTCTCTGGCTGCTGCAGAGAAGGGATCAGATTTGGGTTCTCTCCTACCATCTGGACCGAGTCGTCTTGGCAGCGACAGTAGCATCTTAGTACTTAGTCCAGCACAAGCTGCTGTGATGGCTGCAGAGAGGAGACTGCAGGATGACATCTGGTGTGGTTCTCGATTTGAAGATGGTGGGGATAAAGAAAGTAACCCTGATATTCTGCAAAATATTGAGAATGAGATCAAAACCCCCTCAAAATCGAGGCATGATAATGCAGGAAGTGCTTTGGATTTGATCTCTCGGAAAAGAATTCGTGAATTGAATGAAGCTTCAGCCACAATCATCCAGCAGTGATGTGGATCAGCATTACGTGGATTCAACAGGGAATGATGGGGACATGCAGGGCATCAGATGATCTCAGCTGTGCACATCAGAGAAGACAATTCGAATCAGTGAATGTGCTCCATTCTAAATTCAAATGTCACTAGAGGGAATGCTTCATCTTGCATGCCATCCAATTTGACTCCTCAACCGGGCTTAAGGGCACTGCTAAACGCCTTTCAATTGAGCTCCTAATGTGGGCATGTGGAATATGCACCTTATTAAATCCTGTGAGTATAATGATTCATAAATGAATACCAACGGTTGATTGATTAGATAAACGGTTCCATGTTGTTTTGATACTTCCAATGTTTTCACTTCTGCAAGTTTTCTCATTCTAAGTTTTTCTTGTTTGTTAGATTGATCAATTTCAATTTATGTTCTTGTTTGTTAGATTGCACTTGTCTTTTCCTTGTTCATCTTTTGGTGTACTTAGTACTGAACTTGCAACTGAGCTACTCCTAGTTGCTAGATGTGTTAAAAGGGTGTTGCTTTACAAGCTGGTTTTCTTGTTGGTTCACCTGAAGATTTGGCTACACATGAAAATGTGAATTGGGTGTGAATCTAAAATGTAAATCAAGGCTCTTATACTATTTTGCACCGTGATGTGAATTTTTATAACTTTCCTACATTATGCAGTCGATAAAGTTTCTTTGAGGTGTGACTGGCATTGCTTCCTTTTCGCCACATCAACCAGATTCATGGCATAGCTCTCTCTTTTGCTGCATTCCTGCTAGAACTCTTGTATAACGAGTGCATTTGGCGTTATTTGTCATGGCGTCATGCAGCCACTTGCTCCAATCTGTAAACGTCGTGGTTCAGAAAGGCTCAAGGATGAGGGCTCCAAATTCAAGTCCTGGCTCCAAATTCAAGTCCTGGCCCTGTAAAGTTAGCACGTTGGATAACAGTGTCGAGTTAGAGAGATGTTCAGCTTGTGAAAAGTGGAGATATTCACATGGGCCTCCAGTATCAGCAAGAGCACCATGTCGGGGTGATTGAGAGTCTGTCATGTTGATGATATTCCACTTTCTACTTTCTACTGCCGGATAATTTTTGTACACTCATCTGTCTGTTTTACCTGGAATTTGGGTATATTTAGATTCTAGGAACGCGGTTCGGTACCTACTCTTGCTGAATTGAAAAGGAAGCCATATCAATGATGTGACCTCTCATGAGAGATGTAACAACCAAGACAATACAGTTTTATTTACAGCCTGAGTAATCCGAGCTGACTTGTTTCCTTTTGGAAAACTGCAAGACCAGAATAGGCAGAGCATTAGAAGCATCATTCAGTATGAAACTAGTGGTGGGCAAAAGTGTTTACAGAAATTAATAAAACTAATATGGAATGAGAATAACAGCTCTTGATTTTTACGTAGTATATACATACATCTGGAATGTGGTTGTGTTTCTTCCAAGGGTAAATTCTATTAAAAATCCCGAACTGGTTCCCTCATGGCTCATTTACTCTAAATTAATTTTCGTTCCATTAAAAATCCCACACTGGTACCCCTTTACCCATATATCCCAAACTAATTTTCATTTTATACACATGTATGCCAAATCTACCCTCCGTTAGCAGTTTGGGATATGTTGTGTTTGGTAGATTTGGATTAGGAGTACTGGTTTGGAATTTTTTGTGAGAGTTTGGGATGTCTTTAGGGTACCTTCTTTTTCTTTTTTTTTGGTGAGACAAACTAGTTTGAGATAAATGTATCATAGGGATACTGAATTAGGATTTTTAATGGCTTTAACCCTTCTTCTAACTTATTAAAGCTTCATCCATCTATCTGAGATTTTTAGAATGCCAATTGTTAGTAAGTTGACGAGGTTGGCATTTTTTCAACTTATGCATGAGAATAAGAGCTACCAATTTAATATAGAATTAGACTTGAGAGCAGAGTGGTTTAGCATTCCGTTGTCAATATTGTTGCAAGGATTTCATGAGATTAAATAATATGCACATTCTTTTTGCATATGATCATTGTGATAATCTTGAGGTGCTTCATTGTCGAAGATCAGCAATTTTTCCGGGCTGGTGTGCTGATTCTAAGAATCAGTTCCTTTGAAAGAGGGAAAAAATATAGTAATTTGACAGTCTGATGTCTTCAAATTTATTTCTTCTACAAAAACTTGGAGGTGCGGGTCCCTGGAGTGCCATAACTTAGCAGGTTGGGATACTTAAGTGTCATAATTTTCGAAAGGTACACTTAAGTGCCAAAATCAGAGCAAAGTGGATCACTTGAGTGCCAATCCGGCCAAATTGCATACGTGGCATTTTTCCGATGAGGCGAGTGCAAAACGGTGTTTTGCACGTTGACGTGGCTAAATAATACAAAAATGGCGTTGTTTTGGGTTGATGTGGTAAAAAAATAATATAAAAATTAATTAAATTAATTTTAAAATTAAATTTAGTTAACATATTTAAAAATAATAATTTTAATATTTAAAAAAGGGAGGGAGGCGGCCGCTCTCAGCCGCCGCTGCTGCCGCCTCCCCGTCGTCGCCAAGAAGGGCCGGTGTCAGAGGGGGAGGGTTGGTCGGGGTTGCCGGGCCACGATCGGTAGGGGTGTCAAGACCCGAACCGAAAACCGAACCGAACCGCGAACCGAACCGAACCGAACCGAAAAATTCGATTTTTCGGTTCGGTTCGGTTTTCGGTTCCCGTTATCATAAAAACCGAAATTTTTTTATCGGTTCGGTTTTTATCGGTTAACCGAACCGAAACCGAACCACAAAGGCACAAACCGAAAACTGCTCCCGACTCCCGTCCGCACCAAAAAAAAAAAAAAAAAAAGGAAAACCAAAAGTTAAAAATTGAAAAACCGAAAAACCGAACCGAACCGAACCGAACCGAACCGAGATTTCGGTTCGGTTCGTATGCGGTTCGGTTCGGTTTCGGTTCGGTTCAGAAGATTTTTCTAACGGTTCGTTCGGTTCGGTTTTTAAAAACCGAACCGAACCGAACCGTTGACACTCCTACTCGATCGGGGCCGGCAACCCCGGTTGACCGATGGCGAGAGCGAGCCCTCGCCTCGATCTAGGGCGAGGCTGCGACCCTCACCGGATCTAGGCGAGGGGGAAGGAGGAGGAGGGGAGGCAAGCGGCTGAGGAGGAGGAAGGAGGAGGAGGAAAAAAGGGGGCGGGGGAAGGGGGAAGGAGGAGGAGGGGGGGGTCGGGCCGGGGCCGTCGGGCGGGGAGGCGGCGACGGTGAGGGCTTGGCCCTCAGCGCCGGCTGCCTCCCTCCTCCTTCGTTTTTTTTTTAAAAATATAAATATAAATTATTATTTTGTTTTAAATTTAATTTAATTAATTTTATATTATATTAAAATTAAAATTATGTCAAAACAACGTCGTTTTGGCCGATTGAAGGGCTCTACTTTGGCCAACACTCGAAACGACGCCGTTTTGGGTGAATTAGAGCTGAGTCAGCTCTCCGGCGTGCCACCTCGACGAGAAATATTAATATTTAAATGCCACGTATGATTTCCGGCTAACTTCGTCGGAGTTGGCACTCAGGTGTTCCACTTTTCTTCAAATGTGGCACCTAAGTGTACTTTTCGAAAGTTATAACACTTAAGTATTTCTTTGTGTCAAGTTATGGCACTTGTAGTGTTTTTATCCCTAGAAACTTTGGTAAATAAGATACGTCAAGTTTGGTTTTTCTGAATTCCCCGTCGCTAATTGTTACAAATGGATGATTTTTTCCTAATGGCCATATATTGCTGCTTCGGCAGCTTTTGTCTTTGTTCTTTAAATCGACTTATGCTGCTTCAGCAACTTGAAGAAGCATGTCTTGCTCAACGATTGAGCCAGGCCACAAAAGAAGACATTAACAAATATTTGTCACTTACAATACTAGAAGTATGAACTTAGAAGAATAATTTGATAGGTCTGGCTTATTAAAGAGAGGCTGCACATGAAAAGGGTATAAAAGCTAGTTTTCACAGAAAGATAACGAGTTTTCACTGGCCATTAATTAGAGCATCTTGCACTGTGTTAGGAACCAATGACCCATCACTGTGTCTGTCAACGTTATTGACAAGGTACTTTTCTAAACTTGAGCATTCCAAATGCTTTTTGGACTAACTATATAGGCATTGTTTCAGCTGTGTATATCATAATTTGATGGTGGTCTCAGTGACTCCCATAGACTAATGAAGCATGGTCAACGCAGATAATGTACATCCAATGTATCACTGCGGACAATGGGTCCTATTGTTGAGGCTCGTGCAGAAGCTGCCAATCAAGATAGGGTTCTTGGCTTGGAGGAGCTAGCAGATTGACTGGCAAAGAGTGATTTCGGAGTTCAGATCTCTTATTAACATAAATCCCGCAACTAGAGAAAGAAAGTGTCAGTTTTGAAAGTGTCAGATCTCATCTGATGAAGATGCACAAAAAGTATTTGCTAAATTGAGTGTGCCCTTCGCATCGCCGCAATACATGGTCGTGGCTAGCATCATTTTCAGGTTAACATGTCAATTACTTCCGGGTGTTGGGCTTTTTGTTCAATTGAAAATCTGATGTTGAGGTCCAAACTCGATTTGGGTACCCATACCGTTGAGGGCGGGGACGATGACGAATGGCCAGCAATGGTCCAAAAAAGAGATTTCCCTTTATTCTGCCCTATAAATTCAACCGATGATAGGTCATTGCAAATGCTAGTATCATGAGCTTCCCGTCTCTTCTGTCATTAATTTTGAGCCTCTCCACTTTCTCTCTCCCCTTTTTCTGGAGAATATTTTTCCATAACAATTATTTTGTATGATTTTGCGAAATTTGTGTGATCAATCATTGTGAATGATCTGTTCTAATTAAGGATGGATCTAACTCCGCATAAATACTTTCCCTTTTTGTGGGTGGGGGTTTGTTGTTATTATTAGATTTATGTAATTTTTTTATTAGATTTATGTAATTTATAAGCTGGATTTGCATAATTTTTTTGGCCTCTTTTTCACATTTTAAGCCCCTGTTTGTTTCACGGAAAATGTGGCTTTTCTGAAAAATATTTTCCAGGAAATGTAATTATTTTCCAAGAAATGTAATTATTTTCTAAATTGTGTTTGGATAAAACCTAAAAATGAATTATAAAATATTTTTTACTGTTTGGTAAGGAAAATATTTTCCTTCATATACTTTATTTCATTTATTTTATTTTTTAAAATGGATTTTTCATTTTTTTTAAAATTGATTTTTAATTTTTTTACTTTTTAAAATCTATTGTTAATTTTTTTTTTTTTTTTCTTTTTTTTTTTTGTTTTCCATCTCCTTCTTTCTTGGCCGGTTGCTAACCATGGCGATGGCTGCGATTGGCCATCGGTAAGCCTCAAGCTGGCCGACGAGCACGAGGCTTGCTACTCACTAGATTGGTAAGCACAAGCGTCGAGCTTGAGGCTCGCCAGATCGACGAGCACGGGCCGGAGATCGACAAGCTCGAGGTTCGCCTGATGACGGTCGATGATTAGCTAAGAAAAAAGAAGATGGGAAACAAAGAAAAAAAAAAAGAAGAAGAAAAAAAAAAAAAGAAAAAGAAAAGAAATAGAAAAGAAAAGGAAATTAAAAATAATTCAAATTAAAAAAGAAAAAGAAAATTACAAAATAATTTCAATATAAAAAGAAAAGAAGAAGAAGAAAGGGGAGGAGGATATGAAGATTTGTAAAAATATGAGATAATAGAGATTAAGGCTCCGTTCGTTTCACGGAAAATAATTTCCGAGAAAATGTTTTCCGGATTTTCCGGTGTTCGTTTCATGGAAAATGAATTATTTGGGGAAAATGTTTTCCATCCAAAGAAAAAGGCCTTCTAAAGTAAGGGAAAATGTTTTTCACTTTTGATTTCATTTTTGAAAAGTGGAAAACATTTTCCTCACTTGATCTCTCTTACCTCACACCTATACAAATCTTCACTTTTTCCTCTCATTTCTTCTTTCTTTTTTTTTTTTTTTATTCAAATTATTTTTTAGTTTTCTTCGTCTTTTTTTTATTTGAATTGTTTTTAATTTCCTTTTTCTTTTCTTTCCTTTTTCTCTTTTCCTTTTTTCTTTTATTTTTTATTTTTTTTCTTTTTCTTTTATTTGTTTCCTATCTTCTTCTTTCTTGGCTAATCGTCGAACCGAGTGAACCTCAAACTCATCGATCTTAAACTCGCGCTCGTCGATTTGGCGAGCCTCGAGCTTGGCACTTGTGCTCGTCAATTTGGTGAGCGGAAAATATTTTCCTTATCGAACACCGGAAAATATTTTCCGAAACATATTCAGTTTTAGCCGAACACTAGAAAATATTGTCATTTTCCGGAAAATGATTTCGGGAAAATATTTTCCGAAGATGACTCATTTTCCACGAAACGAACGGACCCTAAGTGTGGAAAATATTTTCCACTTTTCAAAAGTGGAAAATATTTTCCCTAATTTTGAAGACTTTTTCCTTTTCATGAAAAATATTTTTCTTAAGGAATTCATTCTCCGTGAACGAATGCTGAAAAATCCGAAAAATATTTTCCCAAAAATTATATTTTGCAAAGCCAACAAAGCCTAAATTTCTTACGGCATCATTTTATCATCTGCCGAGGATTTGATCTAGGGTTACCGGCTTCCAACGGGCCTGGGTGAAGAATTGACCATGTGAAGTTGAAATGGACGGATGTGATTGGAATATTGATCATCCAACGGTCGAGGGCATTGGTGAACTAATCCCAGGGATGGTGGAAGTCGTTGTTCATGTCCTTGCAAGAGTTTCATGTTTTCTGACTCTGAAAATTTGCAAAGTTGCCATGATCTTTTCGTGGATTTTGATGTTTTCATTTGGTATCTGTTCTAAGTTTCTGCAGAATTCTCTGTATGTCCGAACTGGATCGTGAGAGTTTCCACCATTAGTTTTGTTTTCAGTGAAACGGGAATAAAAAAACTATATTGCTCTTTTTTTCCCCGACTAAAGACCCTCACTTCATGATGCTACGCGAAGCGTACTTCTCATCATGCAATTTTTAGATTTGTTCTTTTTACTTTCTTTTGCTTCGCTTTTCTCTCCTGGTTGTATTGGCCTGTGCCCTGCACATAAAATGAGAATTTTGAAACGGCACTATTCATTTGGACCCTTTTTACGTTCAGAATTTGGTGGAAAAGCGGATCAAGGCAACTCAATCGGCATAACGACATTAAATTTGTCAAAAGTTTCATACGATACTCATTATAGTGCCAAAAATTTTTGTCAGCTCACTTAAATATCAAATTGGAGAAAAAATGATTATTTAAGTACTTCAAGGGAGAAATTCTAACAAAAAAGATTACATGACAATTATAATTAAAAAATAATTTACGTTGGCATATTTTTTTAAAAATCCAGTTCATGTGGACATGCAAAATGGCATCGCTTAGTCCAACGTGGATGGCTAGGACACATACAATGACGCACCATCTCCATGCCCAAAAATGATGTTGCACACAACAAAGTAAATGGGGCTCCGATCATATTCAATACTTGCTCATTATCACACCACCGTCTGTCTTTGTCGCTTGTCATCTCTATCGCTCTCATTTAGTCAACTTTGTTATCCCATCTAAATTGCTCAAATGAGAGGGAAAAATTATTAGCCTTGATGCAGCCGTGGGACATTGATACTAAAGGAGGGATAATTTTACAATGAAGTTGGCATCATGGGCGCCTCAATTTGTTTTATCATTTGATGCTTACTTTGTTGCTTTCTGTCCACTAAACGACAATCGTTAAGTAATTTTATTATCATCAGATTTATGTAGTTTATAAGCACGATCTCCACGACTTTCTTGTCCTGTTTTTCACATTCTGGATTTCTTGTCGTAATATTTGGGGATTTCTAGCATCCACAACTTTCTCGTCCTTCTAGGATGGCCGGTTTGCAATAGTAGGGCGCCTGGGTGAAGAGTTGAATGTGTGAAGTTTAAATGGACGGATGTGATTGGACGACTGATGATCCAACGGGCAAGGGCGTTGGAGAACTAATTCCCGAGGAAGTGTGGAAGTGGTTATCAATGTCCTTGTAAGAGTTCCATGCTTTTTTTTTTTTTTTTTTTTTCGAATATTATTATTATTATTATTTCTTTTTTATATTTTATTTTTTCATTATGGCCGGCAAGGTCACTAATAACCCTTGTCGACTGAGCCTTACCATTGCTAGGCAAGCTTAGCCCTGCCAGGGTTGGGCTAGCAAGGCTCTAGCAAGGGTCAAGCCTCCCTAGCCATGTGCGAGGCTCGAACTTATTGGATCTAGCGAGGTTGTACCTTGCCGAGATCATAAACGTCTAACCCTTGCTAGATTCGTCACGGGTGACTCTCGATAGAGGCTAGGGAGATTGGACACAATGAAAATCTAGAAAATAAAAAAGAAACAAAGAGAAAATAATATTTATAAAAGTAAAAAATTCATATAATTTTTAAATTTTTAAATTTTTGTTCATGTCATTGTCGTGGCGCTATCTAAGACATATGGCATTTACGTTAATGATTTCTGACCAAAATTGATTGGATAGACTGAATAGATAATTTATTAAAATATTTAGGATTGAGTTAGTCAAATTAAAAAGATTTGGACACAAGCAACCAAAGGCGCTTCCAATGTTTAGGATCGTAGGATACAATGGATCGATTCCCTTTTTAACCTTAGATGACGAAGCGTCTCATTTGAAAATTTAAAGCAGTTCTTCCATTTTCTCTTCTTTGGAGACATCGGCAGGCTGATCTTGAGATGATCCCCTCACCCTTAGACGGTAAACATCTTATTACGTCCAACTATTTATTTGAATTCTCTCCTATGATGGAAGCATCATAGGTAATTCACGCAACAAAGGTGCTTCCAATATTATACAATATTTCATTCGGCAGATGCTCGCGTCCCGCTGGCGGCAAGTCAGTGATTATCTCATTGCCATCGTCGGCACAAAGAGATGACAATTTGACTTTTATAGGCTTGTCGTGTAAGAAACCGCTTTCAGCCTTCCAAAAGAGTTTATAAATAAAAGTATTGATCACCAAAGTCTCTTCAGAAAGGCAGCCTGATCATTTTCCTACACTTCCCCACCTAAATGGAATTCCATGTTTTTGCCTTGCCAAGCGTAGTCTCCTTCTGCATCTTCATCTTCATTTTACGAAAATTATGTCACAGGTCTGAAATGAAAGGGCTTCCCAAGCTTCCTCCCGGTCCGAGGAAGCTCCCTCTCATAGGAAACTTGCACCAGCTTCTCGGGTCACCACCTCATCGTGCGTTGCGGGACTTGGCCAAGAAATACGGGCCGTTGATGCATTTGCAGCTTGGGGAAGTTCCTCACGTGATCGTTTCTTCCGCCGAGATGGCCAAAGAAGTGATCAAGACCCACGACCTTGCTTTCGCAACGAGGCCGCCGGTTCTTGCTTCCGAAGTAATGTCATATGGATCCACCGGCATTGCATCCGCGCCTTACGGTGAATACTGGAGGCAAATTAGAAAAATCTGCACTTTGGAGCTCCTTAGTGCCAAGAGGGTCCAGTCTTTTAGGCATATAAGGGAAGAAGAGACTTCGAATCTCATCAGATGGGTTACTTCTAATGCGGGGTCTCCAATCAATCTTACTCAGAAACTATTCTCGACTAACTACGGAGCTACTTCGATTGCAGCTTTCGGGAAGAAATTCAAAGAGCAGGAGGAGTTCATCTCAGTAGTCACCGAAGCAAATAGATTGGCGGCTGGCTTTGAGGTTGGGGACGTGTTTCCCTCGTCAAAGTGGCTTCAAGTGATTAGCAGGTTGAAGCCACGATTCGAGAAGTTGCATCGGCAAGCGGACCGTATGATGAACAACACCATCAGAGAAAAAAGAGAAGAGAGGGCTAAGAGAAGAGACGATGAAACGAGACATGATGATTTGATCGATGTTCTCTTGAGGTTTGCCGATCCTGGTGGTCCTGAATTTTCCCTGACGACTGACAACATCAAAGCAATAATACTGGTAACGAAGTTTTTCTGTTCTTCATCATGCTCAATTCCCTCAGAAAAATGAACTGCAGCTTTGGGATTTCAAACCAGTTGGATTTTGACTTCAGAACAAAGTCAAAGTTCGACATGGGTGGACTTTCATGTGTGGACATGATATCGGTGCGAGAAGAAGTCTATCGAGACAGCACGGCCCAAATTAAATTAGCATGAACTTCGAGACGATTAAAAATAACTTTGATGCTCGAACATGTTATCGATTAGTTCGACGCAATCTTTTCTTTGTCATTCGAGTTATTCTAACAAAAATGGAATACGAAATGTGCATGCAGGACATTTTCGTTGCCGGGGCTGAAACTTCAGCCACGCAGGTTGATTGGGCATTGGTCGAGATGATGAAGAACCCCAGAATCCTCAAAAAGGCGCAGGCCGAGGTGAGAGAGGTCTTCGACAGGAGAGGCAAAGCAGATGAGACGGGGTTGCCTGAACTAGAGTACCTGAAGCTGGTAATAAAAGAGTGCCTGAGGATGCACCCTTCTGTTCCCTTGCTGCTCAGGGAATGCGGAGAGAGGTTCGAGATAAACGGGCGTGAGATCCCGGTCAAGACCAAAGTGGTCGTGAATGCGTGGGCGATCGGCAGAGACCCCAAGTACTGGGACAACCCTGAGGCCTTTTACCCAGAGAGGTTCAAGGACAGCCCAGTCGATTACAAAGGGACTAGCTTCGAGTACATACCATTCGGTGCAGGAAGGAGGATGTGTCCAGGGATGAACTTCGGTATTGTGAACGTGGAGCTTCCCCTTGCGATGTTGCTGTATCACTTCGACTGGGAGCTCCCTGAGGGAATGAAGAGAGAAGAGCTGGACATGGGCGAGTTCCTGGGCGTGACTCAGAGGAGGAAGCGGGATCTGTACCTGGTTCCCAAGCCCTATCAGTCTACCTTCACCGGTTGAGATCTTCTTTAGTAGTTATTACAAGGGTTGTTAAGGTTACAGATGTTTGTCAACAATAACGACGGGTAAGAAACAGAAAAGAATTCAATCATAAGGTTGTGAGGAGGGAGAAGAGGCTTATGCACTAAAGAATGCCGCTTGTTACTTATCTTTTTAAGCTCCCTGGTACAAGAAACATTAGGTTTACACTTGTATGTCATTCATTAGAGAGAGAGAGAGGGGCTCTGACAGATGGACCGCAAAAATGACATGTGTCAGCCGTTGAATGGACTAGTATAAAGTCGATGTGTCTATCACTTGGGTGCCTAATATTTTCTCCGAGTTATAAAACAAATTCAGTTTGGCTAACCCCTAAAGATCATACAAATCATCACTTTCTCTCGTATAGGGTAAGATTCTATACATAGGTGAGGGCCTTGGCCTGTTAGTTACTCTAATTGAGGGATCATGCTCTAATTCAAATTATTTGCTCCTAACACTTGGCCACTTATCGGATATCATGATGATTCAAAATAAAATTGCTAATAAGCTTGAGTATCACAATTCCAACTTTGTTTGGGGAATAACACTTTTACGATGGCAGTGTGTCAATGTAATAGTCTATCACATTCTAACTATAAAAATATAGAGAAAATGACATGGTCGTCTGTTTATTCGAAATATATATCCTCATACAGATCAATGTAAACTTGTTCTCAGAAAATATTCTTATTGGATAAAACGACAAGCTGGTTAGAAGGATCAAAATTATAAAGTTCACAAGAAAGAACTTATACATTTCACCAACTAACTAGGAAAGTCAAATAACTAAACTATATTTCCCGTGACTAACTAGACTAAACTCGACGAAAATAATTGTACATCATATACGCAATTATCTCAAACTATACGGAAAATCAAACTCCAAAAAAGTTCCACATTGGAATTGTTCTTGGCCGACTTATTCGATAGTCGTAAATTCTGAAAAAGGATTGAAAATGAATGACATTAGAAAACCAATGCTCAATGAGAAGTAAAATACTCTTCTAAACAAATCGAGTATTAATCATTTCAAAACAAAACACACTATCTCAGACTCAATATATCACATGCCTTAAAGACTGAAGATGTATTCACATAGTCACATAAGTTCATACATATGAAAAATCCAATTAAACAATAATATCATATGCTAATATGAATGGTTCTTCCGCTGACTAAGTTAACGCTCATTGTAAAAAATGTGGCTATCCTTAATTCCCTGTGGTAAGACCTACTAAGATTCTCCTGTTGAAGTGAGTCTCCCCCTATACCAGCCGATGGCTCAACCCAAATAGGACGCCTTGAGATGGTGTGCATACTCCCAACCCCGCAATAGGTTTAGATCCTAGTGGTAATGAGCTCAAAACCACCAATTTATCTCCCGATTATTAACCAAATTCAAAAAACATTTAATACGTAAGTTCACAGACCAATACATATAACTTTTCATAATTCATTCGGTCATTATGATATGTCATATAACATTTTTCAAACTCTTTCATAGATAATCAACTCACAAACTAATTGAAGAGATGCTTTATTATGCCATTTTAAATAGAAAAATTACTAAAAAAGTCATAAACTTATTACAATTATTTCAATTTAGTCATATATATATTTTTGGTGGCCAATGGAGTTCTAAGCTTTTTATATTTATGTCAATTTAGTTCATCCGACTAATTTTGGTCAGTCGGTGGCTGGTTGGTGCTAATATAGATACCGGCCATCTTACGTGGTGTCATTGGTGCTAATGTGAATAATTTTTAATAATATATATTTTTTACTCTCTCTTAATAATATATATCTTTTACTCTCTCTCTCTGTCTCTGTCTCTGTCTCTGTCTCTGTCTCTCTCCCTCTCTCTCGATTGTTAGCAACGATTAGCCAGAGGCAGCATTAACAAGGGACCTTGCCGACCTCGGAGGATTTGGCCAAGGTTAGGCAAGGCTCAACCTCGCCAAAGGCCACGGGGGCAACCTCGCTAGGTCTAGCGAGGGTCCAACCTCACTAGACATGGTTGAGGCCTGACCTCACCAGATCTACGAGGGTGAGCCTCACCCAGCCATTGCCAGCAAGGTTGAGCAACGCTTATGTTTGTTGAGGCTTGCGTTCGACCTAGGCGAGGCTAGAGGCTAGCCAACGCTTTACTAGCGAGGTCGAGCATCGGCTAGCCATGGCCAAGTTCCCCAAGGCCAATGAGGGACCTCGTCAGCCTTGCTTTTGGTTGGTCACCATCGGCATCTGGCTAGAGGAAGAAGAAAGTGACTCAAAAAAAAAAAAAAAAAAAAAAAAAAAAAGAGAGAAAGAAAGAAAAAGAAAAAAGAATTTTTAAAATAAAAATATTAAAATATTATTAAAAATTGTTCACGTGAACACGATGAAGCACATAGGATGCCCAATGTCTACGTCAGCACCAATCAGCCAAAATTAGCCGGATAAACTAAATCGACACAAATGCAAAAAGACTAAAATGGCACAATTACAATAGCCTTATGACTTCTTTTTCCTCCATTTCAAATTGCTAAACCGGTTTAAATGCTCAATCTAGTTATATGCGACAAATATATTCTAAAAATAATTTTCTTTTTAATAAACATCATGCTATGGAATACCTCTTTCATACCTTATATCATACTTAAACTTCTATAATTTTCAAGAGATGAGATTTCAAATCATAACAAAATACATGCGCTACTCACCCATTGTAACGAAACGAAAGAAGGAAAGCCGTCTTGAATGGAAAACTCGAAATCATATAAATTTAGCGAGAAATTAAAATCAAATATAAAGCAACCTCAACTAAGATTAGACTAAACTAAAATTATTAGGTAATATAACAACTCCAACGTGCCTGCGAAATATCGCTCGTAATAGAGTAAGTCTGTTCTCCACTATAGAGTGACAAACAATATAAAAATAAAGATAGATAAAATAATAATGGTCACTAATGTTGTTGTTCTTATTCTTATTACGACGGTCATCAATCTCGCCATCCCCCCAATTTCCTTCCCTCATTTCAAACCTTCACCAGATTGCGTCATGGCTGCTTAAGAAAAACCCCATTCACATTGAGGCAGTCAACAAAAGTCGTTGATAGTTTCTTTCAAATAAACACAGAGGAGTCTTACCCCACGTATTTGTAAATAATACGTGAGTGCGTGGGCCAATGCATAAGCATGCTAGTCTTATAGTCTTGCAATTAAAGAATAGGGAAAAAAACTATCAAAAATCCCAAATTTTATCCAAAGTGACAAATTTACTCCAAACTTTTTTTGTGACATGAAAAATCCCGAAATTTGCTAATCGTGACATATTTATCCCAAACTATTTTTTGTGATATAAAAAACCCTGAACTTTCATTTGTGTGACACATTTACCCTAAATCATATGGATATTTTGGTTTTTTTATTTTTAAAATTTTTTTTCTCTCTTCCCTCCGCCGCTCCAGCGAAGGAAAGAGAGAAGAAAAAAGAAGAAGAAAAAACAGAAAGAATAAGACGAAAATGCCCTTAATGAGGTAAATGCGTTAAAATTTGCAAAATTTGGGGTTTTTCATGTCAAAAAAAAAAATTTTGGGTAAATTTGTCATTTTAGGTAAAATTTAAGATTTTTGGTGGTCTTTTCCCTAAAGACTAGTGGGCTGGATCCTGCAATTTGGAAACTTCGTGTATTTTTTGCCAGTTACGAAAGAAGAAGATAAACCAGGGTGATCTCATCGAGATATGCGAAATCAAGGCCCTGAAGAGGAAGCCTGGAGAAGATGACGCCCGGCAGATCCTCGCCCATCAGGTTCAACCCCCAATGTACACAAGCGTCAATGGAGGGTCAAGCTTCTCTCCGAGTTCTAGCAAGATCTTGCCGCTCTCGTTTCGATGAAATAGTGGTTCGGATTGTCCAGGATTGGGATGGTTATCCGTGTATGTGTCTGGGGAATTCTGAATCTCTATTTTTGATCGTTGGGACGGACGATTCATTATGATAATAGAGCGGTGTTAGTTGCACTCCTACGAATGCGCGTCTTCTGGGTTTGAACGTGGATCGATGCGTGCATGTGAAGCTGAGGTTCCGCAGGCTGAATGGAGACGATCATTTCTATCCTTATAATCAAGTCCTGGACACGATGCTTCGCAAGTTCTGCCCCAAGGCACTCGGGCACCACGATGTCAAGTTCTGCAGGCTCTGGGATGAACCTCGAAAGGTCGGTCATTACAAATGTCTCAGTGTCCTTTCTAGCCATCGCCATTCAAGTCTTCAGGATAGATGTACTATATTTTGAAATTTACTTGGTGGTTTGGGCATTGTGCTGTCACAATGCCTTCACTTGTATTCCAGTCTACTTTATGTACATTGCGATGTCAACCATAGGAATGCAAGATGTTGATGGCCAAGGTAATAACTGGCACCGGGCCCGGGTTTTGATCTTCCCAGGAGGCGTCTTGGCTGTTTTCCTAAAAAGCCACCTATTTCATCAGTGCAGCAAACTGCTCTGGCTGCTGGCAGAGAGGAGAGCAGTTTTGGGTTCTCTCCTACCATTTGGACCATGGTTTCTTGCCGGTGATAGTAGGTAGCATCATGGTATTTAGTCCAGCACAAGCTGCTGCGATGGCTGTTGCAGGATGACACCTGGTGTGGTTCTCAATTGGAAGATGGCAGGGATAGAAAAAGTAAGCCTGATATTCTGCAAAATATTGATAATGAGATTATAACCTCTAGAAAAACGAGGCATGATAATGCAGGAAGCCAAGCTTCGGATATCTAGAAAAAGAATTCATGAATCGAATGAAGCTTCAGCTTCATGATTGTCCAGCAGTGATTTGGATCAGAATTATGTGGATTCAAGAGGGAACAAATGATTTCAGCTGTGCACATCAGAGAAGAAAATTTGAATCAGATAATGCATTCTATTCTAAGTTGAAATGTCATTTGGGGAATGCTTCAGCTAGCATGCCATCCAATTTGATCCTTCAATTGAGCTCCTTATGTGGGCATGTCGAATATGCAACTCATTAAATCCTGTTGACGCCTAATTTTTAGATTTTAATTTTATTTATGGATTTCTAAATTAATTTTAGCACTATTTCCGATATTTTGGCTTTTATTGCATTTTATTTTATTTTATTTTATTAAAACCGAAAAAACAGAAAAAATAGAAAAAACGGAAAAAAAGGCAAAAAACCGAAAGAAAAACGAAAAAACGGAAAAAACGGCCCAACAGGGCCTTCGCGGCCCAAAAACCCGCAGGTCAGCCCGCGCCCAAGCCCGACCCGCGTAATCCGCCTTCTTCGCCCGGTTCTGCGTGTAATGCACGCGCTTGAGCCGCGGCGGCCGGAGAAAAGCGAAGTAGACGGTGGCGTGCATGGCAACGGGAGCAGCAGCGATCAGAGCACGTGGGGAAGGACGAGGGTAGATGGCCGACGGTACGCGTCGGATGGGACGCCGGTCCGGCCGGCTGGAGCCACGGCCGTTCCCCCCGGTCGAGCCCTCGTTGGCCGGCCGTCCCTCGCCTATAAATAGGCCCCCTCCCCCTTCGATTCAACACACAAAGCAAAACGGGAAGAGAGAGGAAGGGATTCGCAGTCCTTGGAGCCCCTCGAGAGACTTCGAGGGAAGCCGAGGGCCCGCAATCCTCGATCTCGCTTCGCCGAGAGAGAGAGAGAGAGAGAGAGAGAGAGAGAAGCGAAGATCAGGGGTCCGTCGTTGCCTCCACAAAGCCACCAGACAGGTAGCCGCCGAAGTCGTCGCCGTCGCCGTCTTTCCCCTAGCCCCCCCGCGCCATCATCGCCGCCGCAACCGTCTCCGTCGCCGCCCCCTCGCACCAAATTGGAACCCTAGGGTTCCTGGTTTTCCGGGTCGCGATCCCGGGTAACCGAGTCGGACCCGGGCCAGGAACCGGGTAGGGTCCCGTATAATGGGAGTATTGGAGGTCGGGTCGGGTTGTCGGGTCACGGAGCGGGTCGGGCCATCGCGAAGTCGTTTTGTAGGAAGAGAGTCGAGTCGGGTCACTGGTCGGATCCGGGTCGGGTAGGGCAACCGATGGAACGGCGTCGTTTCACAAGTTTAGGACGACTGGGAGTCGGGCCGAAGTCGGGTCGTCAAGTGGGTCATGGATCGGGCCGGGTTCTCTCGAAGGGTCGGCCGCGGCGTCGTTTTGTAAGGTTGGAGCCGGGTCGCATATCGAGCGAAACGGCGTCGTTTCGCGTTACTCGGACACGACGACGTTTTTGCGAATAGCAAAACGGTGTCGTTTCGCAAGACTTGGACACGACGTCGTTTCGTGAAGAAAGGGGCGGATCGTCGAAGCCGGTCGTCGGGCCATGTTAGGCATCCCCACTCGGCCGCGACGCCGTTTTGACGGTACACCTGAAACGCGGGCCCCGGCCGCATTTCGGGTCGACCCGGGTGGATCCGACCCATGGGTCCGACCCGGGTCATTTTTTTTTTTTTTTTTTTTTTTTTTAATGTTTTTATTTCAAAAAAATCAAATCAAAAATCAAAAATCTTTTTATTTTCCAAAAAATCAGAAAAATGTTTAAAAAAATGTTTTATTTTCCAAAAAAATCAAAAATCAAAACAAAATTTACTTATTATAAAAAATGCTTAGAAAAATCAAAAATATTATTACTTTCCAAAATATCCAAAAGTATTAAAATACTTTAATATTTTCCAAAAAAATCAAAAAATATCAAAAAATCCCAAAAAATGCCAAAATTCATAAAAAGGCCTAAAATTTTCATAAAATACCAAAAAGACTTGTATTTTCCCAAAAAAATACCCCAAAAATCCAAAAATCCCTTTTATGCCCCAAAAAATGAGAAAGATACCCAAAAATGTGATTTTTCCTAAAATGCATGGAAAACCCCCAAACATCCAAAAAAACCTTAGAGTTTAAATAAGATTAGGTACCGAAAGGGTATTAGTGATTAACTAGTGTAATCAAGTCTCCGATCCTAATTTCTCTAGTTACGTAGAAGCAAGTATTTCTGCCGGTACTTCGCTCAGGTTTCTAATCAACCTGCCCCGAATTGATTAGTGGCGAATTCATTTTAAAAATCGATTTACAATTAAATATTTTAAAGTCGTGAATTGGCGGACTTGGGAGAGTCCAGGCTTTAACTAAATCCAGCCAAACCATTAGCCTCCTTAGGCGCTCGTACCCGATCTGGTCGGGCGCCCCCGAAAGATGGGGGTCGCGACAGCTTGTCGACTCCGCTGGGGACTTTGAGGACTTAGGCCTTATTTATCTTGTTTAAATTCTTTACTAACTTAGGTTTTTTTCTTTTTACAGGTCAAGAGCTTAGAAATTTACTTTAAGCTCGCTTAAATTAAATTGTCTTGTGATTATAAACTGTTGTGGATGCTTTACTGCTTTAAACACTACATATGGCACACACAACCCGGCCGTCGGACCTGGGCCGCCATAGGATTTTTAGGATGGTGTTAAGAAAGATACGGCCTCGAACGCGAGACTGCGATGTAGAGGTTGCCTTTCTTTTCCCCAAATTTCTTAGCCGAGGTTAAGGGGGTACGCTGCTAACGCGAGATTGCGACCAGCAGATGCCCTTTTAATTTCAACAAGCCTTCTGAGTTAGAAATCGAGCCGCACGTATCACACGCATGTCTATGTGATTGTCATCGTCTTTTCTCATATGAAGTAAGTTTTTTTTTTTTGGTACACTTTGCAATTTGCTTACTTTCATGCATATATTGAGCGGTCCATGATTAGTCTAGGATTTAATATCACGGTCATTTAAATTTAAAGTAATTATCATAAAGCTAAAAAAAAAAATTTTGCATAACAAATTACTCTCAATTAGTGTTTCCTCAAGCATGCTACAGAGTTTCTTTTTGCAAAAATTTCCATTCGCTTAAAAAAGGAATAGAAGTTTTGTTTCAAAATCTGCTCCAGTTCAATGCTTCCCTTCGCCTTTTACAAATCTTTAATCTATGCTAATATGTCGCATGTCTTTCAATCCCTGCTTAAGAAATCCTTTTCATGTTTAAACTTTTCATAAATAAACAAAATGGTAGGATTAGGTCATCATCATGGACTGACTCCCTACTTATGACATGTACTTATGCATACTTGTTTTTACAACAGAAAAGGTAATCACGGAACGTCAACGTTCGCCGATCCAGACTTGCTCAAAAACTAGAGCAAGAATGGCCGAAGAAAATGTGCCAGGCCGTATTGCGGTCATGGAAAGCGAAATGAAGCAAGTCTTCAATGTGCTTCAGCAGCTTTCAAAGCGAGATAGACTCCATCCAGGGCAAACTTACTCCCACCCCCGCCTCAGTCGAGATTTTGCTACCACAATCATCCACTAGAGGAGATCAAGATAAAGATCCTGACGATAACATGCTCAAATTGGAGGATGATCCGCACCAAATCGTGATCGAGAAAGCTGAACCAGACAATTCGTCTAAAGCTGAGCATGACAAACGCCTCGAAAAGCTTGAAGAGAGGTTGAAACAATTGCAAGGCCTCCAAGACCCTATTTTGACGGACCTCTCCATTTATTCCAATGTCAAAATGCCAGAAAAATTCAAAATGCCCGAGTTTGAGAAATACAATGGCACGACTTGCCCGAGGGCTCACTTGCAAATGTACCTAGTTCGAATGACCCAGTATATTAATAATGTACCATTAATGATCCAATTGTTCCAATCAAGTCTAGTAGGCCCTGCCCTGAGGTGGTACATTACAAAGAACATAAACCTCCTTGAAACATGGAGCGAAGTAAGTGAGGCATTCCTCAACCAGTATAAATTCATAATGGACATTACCCCTTCTCGTGAGGATCTTGAACGTACTGAAAAGAAGAAGCGCGAATCGTTCAAAGAATATACTATTAGATGGAGGAATCTGGCCACCCAAATCAGTCCTGAACCAACCGATTCCGAGCTAAGGAAAATGTTTGTCAAAACTCTCCCTTATGAGTACCGCAATCGAATGGTAGCCACAATCGCCGAATCATTTAATCAACTCATTCCAATTGGGGAGCAAATAGAGATAGGATTGAGGGAAGGTTGGTTCACTGAACTTGCACCCACGGACAGGTTCAGTTTGAAGAAAGATAAAGAACCCTTGGTAGATGTCAATGCAACCTATAATCATCCTCCAACAATTCAGACAAGTGCAAGACAACAACAGACCACCAGTCATCAGTCGTCCCAACGTTACAACAACAGAAGACAATTTACTCCTCTTCCTAGATCTCCATCACAGGTACTGGCAATCCTCCGGAAAAAGAATCTCCTTTCGATTGAGCCAAAATGACCAAACGTCGAAAACTTCTCTAGCTATGACCCATCCAAGATATGCGACTATCACATGGGAGAAGTGTGGCATTCAACTGATGAGTGCTTCGCCCTCAAAAGTCGAATCCAGAACCTGTTGGACACTAAAACTTTCTCATTCCAGAGCAATTCGATCCCTGATCACACTGACGAAGTAAACGCAGTATTCAGTTCTGAAGATAGTCAGAGCAGGAACGTTGAGGCACATACTACTGACATCCATCAAGGGCTAGTAGAGGCCGGGTACTATTCAGGCAATGAAGTGCCTACCTTAGCAACAGAGAAAGAAGGGCCAGATAACGTGACCACCATGTTTGGAGACCTTTTCATGAACACCGTCAACGAAAGACCATAAGGGGAAATGGGTACAGGCACTCAAGTGGAATCCTTTTTGATTTCCTCGCAGAAGCTTGTATATCTTTCTTAAGTCTGGTTTGTTTTCAACAACAGTTCCGCTTGAGGAACTAATTTTGAAATCACTATTCCCAAAGTGTAAATCCACCTATTAAATAAAGTTCAAAACATTTCGAGAGCACGAGGTGGTATCCTAAACCAGCCCGAAATGATGTTATCCAACCATGAAAAGAAAATGTCATCCAAGGAGAATACCGAGGGGTCAAGGCTGCCTCATGCTTTTTCTCCCCAAAAATGCATTTTGAAAAAAAGAAGAAGAAGAAGAAGAAAAGTATTTCATCGCCAAAAACCTTGGTCAAAATAAGATGATAAATTTAAACATATTTGTCATTCTGACTCTCTCACTTTATGTCTCATAATATCGTCCCCTTTAACTCAGCGTAACAGAGGGCATTTAAAATTGGCACATCATGTGAACAGGCCAAACACAAAGACATTATTCCAAGAAAATGGGGGAAATAGAAAGGATCATCCTATTTCAAAAAGGGAAAGTTTTATTCCCTAACATGATTTTGAAAATAACAACCTCTCCCTTCTATTAACAGGATGCAAAGGATGAAGCATAATAGGTACAGACATAGAGTTGAAGTCCAGACATCCACGGCAGGTCTCACTCCAGCCCAGCTCCCTCCTAAGCGAAAGGACTACCTCGTCACGTGACACAGCCAGGTGCCACAACTTCGACAGGCTCAGCAGCATGAGGAAGAAATTCTTTCCCTTCCTTTAAAGTAACCATTGTCAATAAGGAGAAAATTCAGACAGTCAAGGCAATCTACGACCCCACACCTTAGATAATGAAACCCGAAAGCTTCACTCCGGGGGCATTTTTCTTCCAAGAAGTGATTGCCGCCAAAATTGGAGCTGTAGCCAAAGACAAGGGGAGGAATTCCACAGAAGGAAGGCACTGAAGATGACCAGTAGTCACGCATACGAGGAAGGCCAATGGGAGGAAACACCGAACCATGCCAAGAGAAATAGGCCGTCCTCAACATTCAAATATCCTTAAGAGCTAGCATAGACGAGCTCTGGGGAGGGGTAATTTGGTATCGTTTCCAATACTCCCACTATCTGAACCCGCTCTTGACATATTTTCCTTATTTAACAGGAAACACTACAACTCAAGAACCAAACTCAATGATGAGGTTTGACAAAACAATACTGACCAAGCTAGTGTATGGAAATGACTTGCATCAAATACACTCGACTTCGTATAAAGGGATGTGTCATCCACAAGCCAATTAAGGAGAATAATCGACTTGACGAAATGGGAAGCACGAGACTTCATCATCTGCAAACTAGTGAAGAGTAATGTTGTATCACTTCCAATTATCTGACTTCTAAGAAATTCATAACTAACACACTCTCTTGCCTCTTACAGAATCACCTGATCATCTAAGATGCAGGAAATAAATCAGCAAAAGTCGTGTCAAACTCTGATAAAATTTCCAAGCAGAATGACATCTCAAGTATCATCAAAGCAAATGACAGAAATCCTTCAAGCCTCAAGTCACTCACAATCTTGGCCCTACTAATTAAGCTATTTCCATAGCTTCTCTTCCACAAAAAGCAAAAGTAGGAATTCCTGAGCAAATCCCCAATCCCCGGCTGATCATGCATGTGTCATGTCCCTAACTAATAGGAGCATTTTGTTGACACCCATTTTATGAATACCCTTTGTAAA
Organism: Eucalyptus erythrocorys; assembly: GCA_014182555.1. Classification (NCBI taxonomy): domain Eukaryota; kingdom Viridiplantae; phylum Streptophyta; class Magnoliopsida; order Myrtales; family Myrtaceae; genus Eucalyptus; species Eucalyptus erythrocorys. The sequence continues at coordinate 32,190,392 of CM024602.1, forward strand.
TAACCCTTCTAATTTCAACACTTTTGTGAATACCATTCAAGCTGATAATAGTCTTTCTTGAGTAAAAAGCCATTCATTCATTTTTGAAAAACACAAAACTCTTTCACATCATACATTGCATGCCTTTTTTCCATGTGAATTGTGCATGATGATTTTGTCTGTCTAAAACTTTGATTCTGTCAAGGAATATTAGAATAGACTGCTAAGTGAAGAATACAAGATTAATTGAGCATACTGGATGAGGCGCGTCAGAATGATGACAGGCAAGCCATATCCCATACACAGTCCCCCATCTATACACTTGTGAAATGAGTGCAGAAAATTCCATGACTACAGGATAAAGAGTTCTCTCGCGAATGGTACGATAACCAAAATAGTGGGAGGCGTTCCATCACCCACTTTAAGCCCCATACACTAGCCAAATTTCCATCTCACCCCCCGTCAAAGAATCACCCTACACTGGGGCAAGCCAACGGCAAGTCAGCATCACGAGGTGAGGAAAGGGATAGAAATTCTCTTGCTTGCACTTGCATCAATCTTTGAGTGTCTTTATTTGCATATGAACACTTGCGTTAATTTAAAGTGTCCTAGAGTCCTGAAGAGCAATTCTTTGCACACTTATAACCATTGTACAACTCAATTAAGTCTGTAAAATCACCCTCACATGGAGGCAGAACAGAAGCTGCCACTCAGCATAATCAGAAGAGCCAGCAAAAGCCGAGGACTCAACAAGTCTACTAAAGGCATTTGCTCGAGCTTGTCAAGACCAGTTCCTCAAAGAAACAAGAACAAAAGAACCTGGGGCATAAAAAGCAGTGTACCTGATAAAAGCAAGGTCAATGCCCATAAGTGAAAAATTGAAAGAAAATGGGAGCATAAAAAAGCAGTGTGCCTGGTAAAAGCAAGGCCAATGCCCCAAACGAAAAAGCGGCCATTTGTATTCCCAAGAGAAGTTGCTGTTGAGGTCTATGGAACCTTCATCAGATCGTGAGAAGAAAGACCGGAGGCAAAATATCAAGGCAATCACCAACTCTCACCCTTTCACACATGAGTCAAGCCTACATTGCATCCTATTGTAAAAAGTCTCTTCAAACTAGGGGCATTTCAATTAACGTAGAATTTCATATGTTTATAAGTATCGCTTGAAGAAGTACGAGCAAGATTATTCTATCTCTTTTTGCAGGTTCCTCTACCTGCAAATTTAGAAATGACCACGCCACATCTTTCCTACAAAACCATGACTTTATTGATGAGCCATTGACCGAGCCTTCATCACAACTCCAAAAGACCTCTCACATTGGTAAAGTTGTATCATTTGCAAGAATACTCGGGCCCCTGCTGACATGATGAAACTGAGATAGTGTGGTCCTTATAAATCCTGCATCAATGGTCAGGATAAAACAACCTTTCCCATGAGAGCGAGTGGAAAGTCCTTTCAGACTGAAAGTCCCTCATCTGGCATGCTCAAGACGTCTACATTCTAAACAAAAGTCGTCTTTCAAAATCCTCCCCAGTGGAATTCAGATGATACAGAACTAACGAGGTCATCATGCATAAATCACATTTAATTTACAAACTTACAGCATATACAATCATTGCATGCATGTTTGCATATTGTACAAATACACCGCTATAAACTAGAGATGTCACCAGGAAGCATATCCCCATTCTTACTCCCAAAGGCTTTATGTTTGATAAATCTTTGAGTACCTACCACTGTCTAGGTACCTCTCTTTATTGACACTCAGTTTATTATACCCAGAATATTGATATTGGTAGCTGACCAAATATCCCTTCATCTTTAAGTACCTGCCACTGTCCAGGTACCCGTGCTCAGCTTGATTTGTCCCTTAGGTATTGATATCTGCAGTTGCCCAAGCTTACCCCTGTTTTCAAGTGTTTGCCGCTACTCAAGTGCCCTCTTTGTTAAACACTCGACCTATCCATGCTGTCGTTAAGCTTAGATGCTTGTGACTATCCAAGTATCCTCTCATCTCAAAGTATCAACCACTATTCGAATACCCCATTTTTGTGACACTCGACCTGCCAGAGTTGTCCTCAAAATCATGTTGTTGGAAGCTAGCAACTTCTCAAGCATTCCCCCACATCATGCGCCTGCAATTACCCAGGTATGTTTCCTTACACTTGGGCCGGTTGAGTGGTCCCTGATTATATTATCAATAATCTGTGTCCATCCAAATATTTCTCTACTTTGTACGTCTGTGTACCTATAGCCATCCAGGTAAGCCTCGCGCTACATCTAAATTGCAAGAGAGTGGGAAACCTCCATAAGTATCTCAGGTATGCCTTTGGTAGCCCCAATCCAGAAGGCGGGTGTCACGCCCCGATCCTCAGGCACGCGCACATCCCTTACCTTTGGTCAATTTTAAAATGCGATATCCCAGGATAAGTATCGCTGACCCTTACTTTGATTATATGCACATGCGGAAGTAGTTAAAAATCCCCATACAATAAAACAATGGGATAGAAAAGCAGGCCACAAATTTCATTTTTATAAATTCACGACTACACATGTATAGGGTTTACAAAAGAGGATAGGACTATGCTCGGGATCATCGTCCCAGTCCTCCTCAGGTCTTTCGCCATTAGACTCAATTTCTTCAAACTCTTCATCTCCTTCTTCTCGCTCATCCTTGACTTCAAATGCCGGCTCATCTTTGGGAAATCTAGGGGCCTGAAATGTAATCCCACAACCGGGATGAGACTATGTCTCAGCGAGTTCTACCTCCCTAAGACCCGATTAGTAAACTAATACACTTTAGGCTGCCTAAGCACCACATGAGTCAGAGGACTTACCTTGGCCTCAGATTCCACCTGCATGTTAGCTCAAATCAAACAGGCACCCAAGCAATCATATCACAGATCGAAGCATCGATCAAATTGACTTAGTCGATCACACGCCAATAAGACCACTCACGGTCGTTCCCAATCAATCAATCATATCACAACAAACTAATCAAATCAATGATCAATTGACCTAGTCGACTTCATATTCAACAGACTAAGCAATTCCCACAATGCATATCAAGATGTCGAGCACACGTGCATTCTCTTAGGCACTAGATCGCCAAAGTGATGCATCAAATCATCGAGCCCACGTGTCTCTTTTATGATGCCATACATAAGTCTCTGGGCCCACGTGCCTTCTCCAAAGTGATGCATCAAGTCACCGAGTCCACGTGCCCTTTTTACGATGCCATACTCTGTCACTGAGATTAAATGGCTTTACGGTCCCACTCGACCACTTGCAAGATTTAATGACTTTAAGGTCTCACTCGATCAAGGTCCCACTCGACCTCTCTCAGATTCAATGGCTTTTAGGTCCCACTCGACCAGGGTCCCACTCGACCTTTCTCAGATTCAATGGCTTTTAGGTCCCACTCGACCAGGGTCCCATATTGCACTTCACAGATAAATTTCTCAATTTCATAATATCTTGGCCCAATTCCCTAAAAATAAAGATACTCAATAAAATATCGTGCGTGGGTACACGACCGGCCTTAGCCAAAATATCATATATTTTCTTTCCATAAATCCCACCATTTTCAATAGCCCATAAAACATATTTTTGGCTCTGTGAATCGACGCCCGGTAATTACCAATTAATTACCACAATTCAAATAATTTAGGAATAAATCTTAAAAATACATAATTAAATCGATTCAGCACAACGTAGGACTCAAATAAATAAATGGACTGCGCCACGACGATCAGCACGAGATTTCGGTCGTCGGCCATCTCAATCTTAATTTCCCAAAAATAATTAATTAATTAATTAATTTCAAAAATTAAATAATTAATATTAAAATTCAATTTAACCCAAAATAAAGCCTGATTAAATAAACGGACTTCACCATGGTCATTAGCATAATATTCCGGTCGCTGGCCATCCAAATTGAATTTCCGGTAAATAAATAATTAAATAATTAATTTCGGAATTTAAATGAATAAACACAATAAATTCAATTCAGCACAATATAAAACTCAATTAAATAAACGGTCTGTGCCACAATTATCAGCATAAAATCCCGGTCACTAGCCATCCAAGTTAAATTTTCGAAAAATAAATAAATAATTAATTTAATTCCGAAAATTAATATTTAAATACCAAAAATTCCACTTAGGCCCGATTTAATAAATTGAAGCCCGATAAAGGGTCGGAAAAAATCCCGGGCTACCCTCAATAAATAGTAGACCATGTCTACTTGCTAAATACACAATCAATTTGTCTAATTTGCATCCCAATTAACTAATAATCACTAATCTATGCTAATCTAACCACCTAAACCTAATTAATTAAAACTAAACAATCTCTAAGCATAATTAGCAAACTAAGCAGGGATTAGTGAGGTTACTCACCGGAATCGTGCGAAAAACACATCAATCCGACGGGGACTACGCGAGGAACGATTTTCCCCAAAGCGGGCCGAGCATCCGGGCTCGGGAAGGCGGCCAAAACGGGCCCCGAACTTGCTGTCAAACCCAAATTCTGCCCTCTCTGATTGCTGCTGAATGGGGGTGAATCCGGGCTTGAATTGAAGTAAAAACAGACCTAGATGGATGGAGGGGTTGAACAAGACTTAGGCGGGGCTTCACGGTGGCCGGAGGTGGTCGGAGGGAGCCCCGGTGGCTCTTGCACGAGCTGGACAGCAGCTCCGGACGACGAGCTGGGCGAGAAGACTGCCAAGACGCGCGGCCAGCAACGGCACGCGAAGATGGCAGCTCGATGGTGAGGCGAGAATGGCGTGCGGTGGAGCACGGGCGGTGCGCAGCGTGCGACGAGGGAGCTGTTGTCTTCGGCTTCCATTTTCTGTTTTTCTTCGAATAAATGGAGAGGGAGGAGAAGAGGGAGTACCGAAGGAGAGAGAGAGTGCTAGAGATAAGAGGGAGAGAGGATAAGAGTTGAAAAGTCAAAAAGTAAAAAGAAGGAGGAAGCAAAGTTGGAGTCGGCAACCAAGGGGAGGGGAATTCGCACGAGGGGGAAAAGGGAGAGGGAAAGAGAGAGAGAGAAAAGAAAAATAAAGAAAGAAAGAGAGAGAGAGAAAAAGGGGGAAAAGGTGTTTGGCCAAATTGGGTAAAAAGAAATGGGAATAAATTCAAAAGAAAAGAATTTCCTCAAATAGAAAATTCTTGTTTCAATTTCTTTTGGGTAAGCTCAATTAATCTCAAAGGAAATTCCAACTAGAATTCTTGAGTTCCCCTCTTGCATTTTTGTATCCAATTTCCCTCTTGAATTTCTCTCAAATCACTCTCACAAAATCAATTGATGTCTCTCTCATCAAATTGATTATTTTCCTCATCCAAGAATCCTTCAACTCCTCAATTTCATCATCCCCGGCTTTAATTGAACAAAAGCGGCCCTATTTATCCAGTCGAAATCAAAACCCAAAAATCTGGATGTCACAGCGGGAGGCCTTCATGAATGTCCAAGGTATGTCCTCGACATTCCGATTACCAGGAGGTGAGAGACCTTCATGAATGTCCAAGGTACGTCCTCGACATTCCCATTACCAGGAGGTGAGAGACCTTCATGAATACACGAGGCATGTCCTCGGTATTTCCAATTACCAGGAGGTGAGAGACCTTCATGAATACACGAGGCATGTCCTCGGTATTTCCAATTACCAGGAGGTGAGAGACCTTCATGAATATCCAAGGTATGTCCTCGATATTCCCATTACCAGGAGGTAAGAGACCTTCATGAATATCCAAGGTACGTCCTCGATATTCCCAAATTACCAGGAGGTGAGAGACCTTTATGAATACATGAGGCATGTCCTCGGTATTTCAAATTACCAGGAGGTGAGAGACCTTCATGAATACACGAGACATGTCCTCGGTATTTCCAATTACCAGGAGGTGAGAGACCTTCATGAATGTCCAAGGTACGTCCTCGACATTCCCATTACCGGAGGGTGAGAGACCTTCATGAGTGCACGAGGCATGTCCTCGGTATTTTCAATTACCAGGAGGTGAGAGACCTTCATGAATGTCCAAGGTACGTCCTCGACATTCCCATTACCAGGAGGTGAGAGACCTTCATGAGTGCACGAGGCATGTCCTCGGTATTTCCAGTTATCAGGAGGTAAGAGGCCTTCACGAATATCTCAAGTACGTCCTCGATATTCCCTATTTCCAGAAAATAAGAGATCTTCACAAATACCCAAGGTATGCTCCCCATATTTTCAAATTATCAAAAATTCCTTCGATACTTGTGAACGTTCAAGTATCCCTAAAAACTCGTATTTGTGATCATCCGAGTACCCTTTCAATGCTTATGACGCCTGCCAAGGACCAAAAATCCGTCAGGTTAGTACTTGTCAATATCCATGTACTTTTTAATATGTCTGTAAATGTTCAGATATTTTCCAAGAGCAGATGTCCTGAGAAAGGTCGGCGCATCCCCCGAGAAAGGTCGGGTTTTAACTGGTGTCCCTGACAGAGGTCAAACACCCCCAGAGCAGATGCCCTGAGAAAGGTCGGCGCATCCCCCGAGAAAGGTCGGGTTCCAACTGGTGTCTCTGATAGAAGTCAAACACCCCCCAAAAACAGATGCCCTAAGAAAGGTCGGCGCATCTCCTGAGAAAGGTCGGGTACCAACTAGTATTCTCGATACAAGTCAGACACCCCCAAATGAGATGCCCTGAGAAAGGTCGGCGCATCTCCCGTCAAGGCGACCGAAGAATGGTTCGGGTCCGAGACACCCCCCTGATTGCTCCAACAGGCGATCGAAGAATGGTCCGGGTCCTGGAGAAGTAATTCCTCGTCAAGGCGACCGAAGAATGGTTCGGGTCCGAGACATCCCCTTTGATTGCTCCAACAGGTGACCGAAGAATGATTTGGGTCCTGGAGAAGTAATTCCCCGTCAAGGCGACTGAAGAATGGTTCGGGTCCGAGACACCCCTCTGATTGCTCCAACAGGCGACCTAAGAATGATTCGGGTCCTGCAGAAGTAATTCCCCATCAAGGCGACCGAAGAATGGTTCAGGTCCGAGACACCCCTCTAATTGCCCCAACAGGCGATCGAAGAATAGTTCGGGTCCTAGAGGAGCAATTGCCCATCAAGGCGACCGAAGAAAGGTTCGGGTCCTAGACAAATTATCTATTGTTTTAACAAGCGACCGAAGAATGATTCGAGACCTGGAAAAGCAGCCTCCTCATATCATCAGGTAAGATGACGCCTTGATACTTGCCAAAAACCCGGGCTACACACCCTATCTCACTCTCTCCCGGTAAGTAACTCCGTGTATCTTCTTATCTCGCCTTAGTATATGTAAAGTTATACTTTTGCTCTCTTTTTGCATATGATAGACATAATCCGCCGCCCACGCCGGGTAAAAATTAGACATCGGTTTATCTTTGAATGCAACCTCTGCGAGCTCACCTTCAAAGAGGGGCGGTTGACGCCTAATTTTTAGATTTTAATTTTATTTATGGATTTCTAAATTAATTTTAGCACTATTTCCGATATTTGGGCTTTTATTGCATTTTATTTTATTTTATTTTATTAAAACCGAAAAAAAAAAAAAAAAAAAAAAACGGAAAAAAAGGCAAAAAACCGAAAGAAAAACGGAAAAACGGAAAAAACGGCCCAATAGGGCCTTTGCGGCCCAAAAACCATCGGGTTAGCCCACGCCCAAGCCCGACCCGCGTAACCCGCCTTCTTCGCCCGGTTCCGCGTGTAATGCACGCGCCTGAGCCGCGGCGGCTGGAGAAAAGCGAAGCAGACGGTGGCATGCACGGCAGCGGGAGCAGCAACGATCAGAGCACGTGGGGAAGGACGAGGGCAGACGGTCGACGGTACACGTCTAGTGGGACACCGGTCCGGCCAGCTGGAGCCGCGGCCGTTCCCCCGATCGAGCCCTCGTCGGCCGGCCGTCCCTCGCCTATAAATAGGCCCCCTCCCCCCTTCAATTCAACACACAGTAGCACGGGGAAGAGAGAGGAAGGGATTCGCAGTCCTTGGAGCCCCTCTGAGAGACTTCAGAGGGAAGCCAGGGGGCTGCAATCCTCGATCTCTGCTTCGCCGGAGTTATAGAGAGAGAGAGAGAGAGAGAGAGAGAGAGAGAGAGAGAAGCGAAGGTCAGGGGTGGATTCGCAGTCCTTGGAGCCCCTCTGAGAGACTTCAGAGGGAAGCCAGGGACCTGCAATCCTCGATCTCTGCTTCGTCGGAGTTATAGAGAGAGAGAGAGAGAGAGAGAGAGAGAGAGAGAGAGAAGCAAAGGTTAGGGGTCCGTCGTTGCCTCCGCAAAGCCACCGGACAGGTAGCCGCTGAAGCCGTCGCCGTCGCCGTCTTTCCCCTAGCCCCCCCGTCGCCATCATCGCCGCCGCGACCGTCTCCGTCGCCGTCGTCGCCGCCCCCCTCGCTGCCCCAAATTGGAACCCTAGGGTTCCTGGTTTTCCGGGTCGCGATCCCGGGTAACCGGGTCGGACCCGGGCCAGGAACCGGGTAGGGTCCTGTATAATGGGAGTATTGGAGGTCGGGTCGGGTCGTCGGGTCACGGAGCAGGTCGGGCCGTCGCGACGTCATTTTGTAGGAAGAGAGTCGAGTCGGGTCACTGGTCGGATCCGGGTCGAGTAGGGCAACCGATGGAACGGCGTCGTTTCGCAAGTTTAGGACGGCTGGGAGTCGGGTCAAAGTCGGGTTGTCAAGCGGGTCATGGATCGGGCCGGGTTCTCTTGAAGGGTCGGCCGCGGCGTCGTTTTGTAAGGTTGGAGCCGGGTCACATATTGAGTGAAACGGCGTCGTTTCGTGTTACTCGGACACGACGATGTTTCGCGAATAGCGAAAAGGTGTCGTTTCGCGAGACTCGGACACGACGTCATTTCGTGAAGAAAGGGGCGGATCGTCAAAGCCGGTCGTCGGGCCGGGTTGGGCATCCCCACCCGGCCACGACGCCGTTTTGACGGTACACCCGAAACGCGGGCCCCGGCCGCGTTTCGGGTCGACCCGGGTGGATCCGACCCATGGGTCCGACCCAGGTCATTTTTTTTTTAATGTTTTTATTTCAAAAAAATCAAATCAAAAATCAAAAATCTTTTTATTTTCCAAAAAATCAGAAAAATGTTTTAAAAAAATGTTTTATTTTCCAAAAAAAATCAAAAATCAAAACAAAAATTACTTATTTTCAAAAATGCTTAGAAAAATCAAAAAGATTATTACTTTCCAAAATATCCAAAAGTATTAAAATACTTTAATATTTTCCAAAAAAATCAAAAAATATCAAAAAATCCCAAAAAATGCCAAAATTCATAAAAAGGCCCAAAATTTTCATAAAATACAAAAAAGACTTGTATTTTCCCAAAAAATACCCCAAAAATCCAAAAATCCCTTTTATGCTCCAAAAAATGAGAAAAATACCCAAAAAATGTGATTTTTCCTAAAATGCATGGAAAACCCCCAAACATCCAAAAAAAACCTTAGAGTTTAAACAAGATTAGGTACCGAAAGGGCATTAGTGATTAACTAGTGTAATCAAGTTCCCGATCCTAATTTCTCTGGTTACGTAGAAGTAAGTATTTCTCCCGGTACTTCGCTCAGGTTTCTAACCAACCTGTCCCAAATTGATTAGTGGCGACTCCATTTTAAAAATCAATTTACAATTAAATATTTTAAAGTCGTGAATTGGCGGACTTGGGAGAGTCCAGGCTTTAACTAAATCCAGCCAAACCATTACCTCCTTAGGCGCTCGTACCCGATCCGGCCGGGCACCCTCGAAAAATGGGGGTCGCGACAAATCCTGTGAGTCTTATGACCCATAAATGAATACCAAAAATTGACCGAGTAGATAGATGGTTCTATGTTGTTTTGATACTTTCATTGTTTTCATTTTGCATATTTTCTCATTTTTAGTTTTTCTTGTTTGTTAGATTGATGAATCTCAATTTATTTTCTTCCTTCCGGTTGAAGGTTGCATGTGCAGTTGCACTTCTCTTTTCCTTGTCCATCTTTTGGTATTAGTACTGAACCTGCAGCTGAGCTACTCATAGTTGCTAGATGTGTTAAAGGGTGTTGCTTTACAAGCTGGTTTTATTGTTGGTTCACTTGAAGATTTGGCAACACGTGAAAATGTGAATTGGGTGTGAATCTGAGAAGTAAGTGGAAGCTCTATACTTTTTGCACCGTGACGTGAATTTTTGTAACTTTTCTACATTATGCAGTCGATAAAGTTTCTTTGAGGTGTGACTAGCATTGCTTCATTTTCATCACATCGACCATATTCATGGGCAAACTCTCTCTTTTGCTGCATTCCTTCCATAACTCTTGTATAACAAGTGCATTTGGCTTTATTTGTCATGGTGCCATGCAGCCACTTGCTCCAATCTGTAAGCTTTGTGGTTCAGAAAGGCTCAAGGATGAGGGCTCCAAGTTCAAGTCCTGGCCCTGTAAATTTTGCACAATGGATAACAGTGTTGAGTTAGAGAGACGTTCAGCTTGTGAGCAGTAGAGATATTCACACTGGCCTCCAGTGTCAGCAAGAGCACCATGTTGGGGTGATTGAGAATTTGTCATGTTAATGGTATTCCACTTCCTACTTTCTACTGCCAGATAATTTTTGTACACCCATCTATCTGTTTTCCCAGGAATTTAGGCATATTTAGGTTCTACAAGCACGATCTGGTGCATACTCTTGCTGAGTTGAAAAGGAAGCGATATTAATGACGTGACCTCTAATGAGAGATGTAACAACCAAATCAATATAGTTTTATTTACAACCTGACTAATCTGAACTGACTTGTTTCCTATTGGAAAGCTGTAAGACCAAAATAGGCAGAGCATTAGAAGTGTTATTCGGTATGAAACTAGTGGTGGGTAAAAGTATTTACAGAAATAAATAAAACTAATATGAAATGAGAATAATGGCTCTTGATTTTTACATAGTATGTACATGCACCTGGAATGTGGTTGTGTTTCTTCCCAGGGCATCCTGACCTAATACCCTCATGACTCATTTACTCTTAACTAATATTCGTCTCACAAAAAATCTCAAACTGGTACCCTTTACCCAAACATTCCAAACTTCTTTTCATTTTATACACATGTACGCGAAATCTACCCTCCGTTAGCAGTTTGGGATATGACGCATTTGGTAGATTTGGATTAGGAGTATTGGTTTGGGATTCTTTGTGAGATAAAAATTAGTTTACAATGTCATATATATATATATATATATATTTTATATATATATTTTGGTGAGACAAACTAGTTTGAGGTAAATGTGTCGTGGGCTACCAGTTTGGAATTTTTAATTGTTTTAATCCATCTTCCAACTTATTGAAGCTTTATCCATTTATATGAGATTTTTAGATTGCCAATTGTTAGTAAGTTGACAAGGTTGGCATCCTTTCAGCTTATGCATAAGAATAAGAACTACCACTTTATTCAATACTTGCTCATTATCACACCACCGTCTGTCTCGGTCGCTTGTCATCTCTATCGCTCTCACTTAGTCAACTTTGTTATCCTATCTAAATTGCTCAAATGAGAGGGAAAAATTATTATTTTTGATGCAGCCGTGGGACATTGATACTAAAGGAGGAATAATTTTACAATGAAGTTGGCATCGTGGGCGCCTCAATTTGTTTTATCATTTGATGCTTACTTTGTTGCTTTCTGTCCACTAAACGACAATCGTTAAGTAATTTTATTATCATCAGATTTATGTAGTTTTTTTCTTTTTGGTCAGTATCAGATTTATGTAGTTTATAAGCACGATCTCCACGACTTTCTTGTCCTGTTTTTTACATTCTGGATTTCTTGTCGTAATATTTGGGGATTTCTAGCATCCACAACTTTCTCGTCCTTCTAGGATGGCCGGTTTGCAATACTTTTATTATTATTATTATTATTATTATTATTATTATTATTATTATTATTATTATTATTATTTTGTTTTCTATTTTTTCATTATGGCCTGCAAGGTCACAAACAACCCTCGCTGACCGAGCCTTACCGTTGCCAGGCAAGCTTAGCCCCGCCAGGGTTGGGCTAGCAAGGCTCCCGCGAGGGTCAAGCCTCCTTGGCCATGTGCGAGGCTTGACCTTATCGATCCAGTGAGGTTGCACCTTGTCCAGATAGAGGCTAGGGGACCGGACACAATGAAAATCTAGAAAACAAAAAAGAAAAAAAAAAAAAGAAAAAATAATATTTATAAAAGTAAAAAAGTTATACAATTTTTAAAATTTTTAAAATTTGTCTATGTCAGTGTCGTGGCGCTATGTAAGACGTATGGCATTTACGTGAGTGATTTCTGACCAAAATTGATTGGATAGACTGAATAGATGATTTATTAAAATATTTAGGATTGAGTTAGTCAAATTAAAAAGATTTGAACACAAGCAACCAAAGGCGTTTCCAATGTTTAGGATCGTAGGATACAATGGATTGATTCCCTTTTTAACCTTAGATGACAAAGCGTCTCATTTGAAAATTCAAAGCAGTTCTTCCATTTTCTCTTCTTTGGAGACATTGGCAGGCTGATCTTGAGATGATCCCCTCAACCTTAGACGGTAAACATCTTATTACGTCCAACTATTTATTTGAATTCTCTCCTATGATGGAAGCATCATAGGTAATTCACGCAACAAAGATGCTTCCGATATTATACAATATTTCATTCGGCAGATGCTTGCGTCCCACTGGCGGCAAGTCAGTGATTATCTCATTGCCATCGTCGGCACAAAGAGATGACAATTTGATTTTTTTTTTTTTTTTGGTAAAGTGATGACAATTTGATTTTTATAGGCTTGTTGTGTAAGAAACCGCTTTCAGCCTTCCAAAAGAGTTTATAAATAAAAGTATTGATCACCAAAGTCTCTTCAGAAAAGGCAGCCTGATCATTTTCCTACACTTCCCCACCTAAATGGAATTCCATGTTTTTGCCTTGCTAAGCGTAGTCTCCTTCTGCATCTTCATCTTCATTTTACGAAAATTATGTTACAAGTCTGAAATGAAAGGGCTTCCCAAGCTTCCTCCCGGTCCGAGGAAGCTCCCTCTCATAGGAAACTTACACCAGCTTCTCGGGTCACCACCTCATCGTGCGTTGCGGGACTTGGCCAAGAAATACGGGCCGTTGATGCATTTACAGCTTGGGGAAGTTCCTCAAGTGATCGTTTCTTCCGCCGAGATGGCCAAAGAGGTGATGAAGACCCACGACCTTGCTTTCGCAACGAGGCCGCCGGTTCTTGCTTCCGAAGTAATGTCATATGGATCCACCGGCATTATATCCGCGCCTTACGGTGAATACTGGAGGCAAATTAGAAAAATCTGCACTTTGGAGCTCCTTAGTGCCAAGAGGGTCCAGTCTTTTAGGCATATAAGGGAAGAAGAGACTACGAATCTCATCAAATGGGTTGCTTCTAATGCGGGGTCTCCAATCAATCTTACTCAGAAACTATTCTCGACTAACTACGGAGCTACTTCGATTGCAGCTTTCGGGAAGAAATTCAAAGAGCAGGAGGAGTTCATCTCAGTAGTCACCGAAGCAAATAAATTGGCGGCTGGCTTTGAGGTTGGGGACGTGTTTCCCTCGTCGAAGTGGCTTCAAGTGATTAGCAGGTTGAAGCCACGATTCGAGAAGTTGCATCGGGAAGCAGACCGTATGATGAACAACACCATCAGAGAAAAAAGAGAAGAGAGGGCTAAGAGAAGAGATGATGAAACGAGACATGATGATCTGATCGATGTTCTCTTGAGGTTTGCCGATCCTGGTGGTCCTGAATTTTCCCTGACCACTGACAACATCAAAGCAATAATACTGGTAATGAAATTTTGCTGTTCTTCATCATGCTCAATTCCCTCAGAAAAATGAACTGCAGCTTTGGGTTTTCAAATCAGTTGGATTTTGACTTCAGAACAAAGTCAAAGTTCGACATGGGTGGACTTTCATGTGTGGACATGATATCGGTGCGAGAAGAAGTCTATCGAGACAGCACGGCCCAAATTAAATTAGCATGAACTTCGAGACGATTAAAAATTACTTTGATGCTCAAACATGTTATTTATTAGTTCGACGCAATCTTTTCTTTGTCATTGGAGTTATTCTAACAAAAATGGAATACGAAATGTGCATGCAGGACATTTTTGCTGCCGGGGCCGAAACTTCAGCCACGCAGGTTGATTGGGCATTGGTCGAGATGATGAAGAACCCCAGAATCCTCAAAAAGGCGCAGGCCGAGGTGAGAGAGGTCTTCGACAGGAGAGGCAAAGCAGATGAGACGGGGTTGCCTGAACTAGAGTACCTGAAGCTGGTAATAAAAGAGTGCCTGAGGATGCACCCTTCTCTTCCCTTGCTGCTCAGGGAATGCGGGGAGAGGTTCGAGATAAACGGGTGTGAGATCCCGGTCAAGACCAAAGTGGTCGTGAATGCGTGGGCGATCGGCAGAGACCCCAAGTACTGGGACAACCCTGAGGCCTTTTACCCGGAGAGGTTCAAGGACAGCCCAGTCGATTACAAAGGGACTAGCTTCGAGTACATACCATTCGGTGCAGGAAGGAGGATGTGCCCAGGGATGAACTTCGGGATTGCGAACGTGGAGCTTCCCCTTGCGATGTTGCTGTATCACTTCGACTGGGAGCTCCCTGAGGGAATGAAGAGAGAAGAGCTGGACATGGGCGAGCTCCTGGGCGTGACTCAGAGGAGGAAGCGGGATCTGTACCTGGTTCCCAAGCCCTATCAGTCTACCTTCACCGGTTGAGATCTTCCTTAGTAGTTATTACAAGGGTTGTTAAGGTTACAGATGTTGGTCAACAATAACGACGGGTAAGAAACAGAAAAGAATTCAATCATAAGGTTGTGAGGAGGGAGAAGAGGCTTGCTTATGTACTAAAAAATGCCGCTTGTTACTTGTCTATTTAAGCTCCCTGGTACAAGAAACATTAGGTTTACACTTGTATGCCATTCATTAGAGAGAGAGAGAGAGGGGCTCTGACAGGTGGACCACAAAAATGACATGTGTCGGCCGTTGAATGGACTAGTATAAAGTCGATGTGTCTATCACTAGGGTGCCTACTATTTTCTCCGAGTTATAGAACAAATTCAGTTTGGCTAACTCCTAAAGATCATACAAATCATCATTTTCTCTCGTATAGGGTAAGATTCTATATATAGGATGAGGGCCTTGGCACGTTAGTTACTCTAATTGAGAGATCATGCTCTAATTCAAATTATTTGCTCCTAACACTTTGCCACTTATCGGATATTATGCTAATTCAAAATAAAATTGCTAATAAGCTTGAGTATCACAATTCTGACTTTGTTTGGGGAATAACACTTTTACGATGGTAGTGTGTCAATATAATAGTCTATCACATTCTAACTATAAAAATATAGAGAAAATGACACGGTCGTCTGTTTATTCGAAACATATATACTCATACAGATCAATGTAAACTTGTTCTCAGAAAATATTCTTATTGGATAAAATGACAAGCGGTTAGAAGGATCAAAATTATAAAGTCCACAAGAAAGAACTTATACATTTCACCAACTAACTAGGAAAGTCAAATAACCAAACTATATTTCCCATGACTAACTAGACTAAACTCAAGGAAAATAATTGTACATCATATTTCCTTTTTTAGAGGACAAATTTTCACATTTAGATTATGTGTCGGACGTACTAATACCCTATCACATCCATCTAGAAATCTTGGTTCAAACCCTTCGCTACTGGGTGAACGATGCCTCTTCTTTGCATTCATTACATTTCTTTCTCCACAAGTATTGAAATAGTCTTATTAGTCAAAAGAAACATATTATACGCAATTATCTCAAACTATACTGAAAATCAAACTCCAAAAAAGTTCCACATTGAAATCGTTCTCGGCCGACTTCTTCAATAGTTGTAAAATCTGAAAAAAGATTGAAAATGAATGACATCAGAAAACCAATTCTCAATGAGAAGTAAAATTCTCTTCTAAACAAATTGAGTATAAATCATTTCAAAACAAAACACACTATCCCAGATCCAATATATCAGAGTAAAGACCACCTGGAGTGCCATAACTTGGCACGGGGGGACACTTAAGTGCCATAACTTTTTTTCGGTACACTTAAGTGCCACTTTTTTTT
The DNA here is from genome assembly GCA_014182555.1 of Eucalyptus erythrocorys. Classification (NCBI taxonomy): domain Eukaryota; kingdom Viridiplantae; phylum Streptophyta; class Magnoliopsida; order Myrtales; family Myrtaceae; genus Eucalyptus; species Eucalyptus erythrocorys. Next base: position 32,206,486 of record CM024602.1, read on the forward strand.
CAAATGGAATACTTAAGTGTCAATATCGGAGTAAAATGGAACACTTAAGTGCCACTCCGGCGAAAATCCGGCCAAACGCAATTTTTCAGCGATGGAGGTCCAAAACGGCGTCGTTTTTGCATGCCGACGTGGCAAAAAATGCAAAAACGACGCCATTTCGCGTCTGACGTGTAAAAATAATAAAAAATTAATTAAATTAAATTAAAACTTAATTTTAAATAAAAATACTCTAAAAATTAAAAAATTAAAAAAAAAAAGGGTGGGGACGAAGGGGCGGGCGGCGAGGTTGAGCCCTCGCCGCCGCCGCCTCCCCCGTCGCCGGAAGGGCCGGCGACGGAGGGGGAGGGTCGGCCGGGGTCGCCGGCCCCGGCCGACCGGCGGCGAGGGCCGCGAGCCCTCGCCGCGATCCCGCGAGCCCTCGCGCTGCGGGCCCGAGCCCTCGCCGCGATCCCCCACGGGCCCGCGCCTCCCCACTGCCGGGAAGGGCCGGCGACGGAGGGGGAGGGTCGGCCGGGGTCGCCGGCCCCCGGCCGACCCTCCCCCTCCGTCGTAGGCCTTTCCGGGACGGCGGGAGGCGACGGAGGCGAGGGCTCGCCCTCGCCCGCCCGCCCCTTCGTCCCCCCTTTTTTTTTTTTTTTTTTTTTTTTAAATTTTAGAGTATTTTTAATTAAATTAAGTTTTAATTTAATTTAATTAATTTTTTATTATGTAAATGGCGTCGTTTCTGCGAGTCGCGCCGACTCAGCTCTCCGGCGAGCCACGCAAGCATTAAAAAATAATAAACACGCGCCACGTAGGATTTCCAGCAAGGTCGCCGGAGGTGGCACTTAAGTGTCCCATTTGAAAAAAAGTGGCACTTAAGTGTACCGAAAAAAAGTTATGGCACTTAAGTGTCCCCCCGTGCCAAGTTATGGCACTCCAGGTGTCCCAAACTCCAATATATCACATGCCTTAAAGACTGAAGATGTATTCATATAGTCACATAAGTTCATACATATGAAAAATCCAATTAAACAATATTATCATGATAATATGAATGGTTCTTCCGCTGACTAAGTTAACACTCATTGTAAAAAATATGGCTATCCTTAATTCCCTTGTGATAAGACCTACTAAGATACTCCTGTTGAAGTGAGTCTCCCCCTATACCAGCCGATGGCTCAACCCAAATAGGACGCCTTGAAATGGTGTGCATACTCCCAACCCCACAATAGGTTTAGATCCTAGTGGCAATGAGCTCAAAACCACCAATATATATCCCGCTTATTAACCAAATTCAAAAAACATTTAATAAGTAAGTTCACAGACCAATATATATAACTTTTCATAATTCATTCGGTCATTAGGATATATGTCATATAACATTTTTCAAACTCTTTCATAGATAATCAACTCACAAACTAATTGAAGAGATGCTTTATTATGCCATTTTAAATAGAATAATTACTAAAAAAGTCATAAACTTATTACAATTGTTCCAATTTAGTCATAATTTTTTTTTTGGTGGCCAATTGAGTTCTAAGCGTTTTATATTTATGTCAATTCAGTTCATTCGACCAATTTTGGTCAGTCGGTGGTCGGTTGGTGCTGATATAGATACCAACCATCTTACGTGGTGTCATTGGTGCTAATATGAATAATTTTTAATAATATATATTTATATTTCTCTCTCTCTCTCTCTCTCTCTCTCTCTCTCTCTCTCTCTCTCTCTCTACTTTCTTCTTTCGATTGTTGCTGACGATTAGCCAGAGGCAGCATCAACAAGGGACCTTTCTAACCTCGGAGATTTTGGCCAAGGTTAGGCGAGGCTCAACCTCCCTAAAGGTCGCGGGGGCAACCTCACTAGGTCTAGCGAGGGTCTAGCCTCTCCAGACATGGTTGAGGCCTGACCTCACCAGATCTCCGAGGGTGAGCCTCACCCAGCCACTGCTGGCAAGGTCGGGCAACGCCTATGTCTATTGAGGCCTTATGTGTGAGTATATCCCTTGGCAACCAACTGTGTTTTCAATTAATAAAGTGTGTCATCAGGGTGAACCTTAACAGTGAAAACCCAACGGCAACCAATGGGTTGCTTTCCCAAATATAAGGTAGTGAGTTGTCAAGTGCAATTTTCAATGAGTGCCTTCATTTCATATTCCATGACTTGTTGCCACTTAGGATGAGCAAGAGTTTTAGCAATACCGCTAGGCACAGAGACGGAGGACAAGAACAAGACAAAGGTAGAAAAGGTAAGAGATAAACAATCATAAGACAGAAAGTTGGAAATAGGGTGACGAATACGAAGACAATTAAACAAACCAAAGTGAGGTGTATAATGCAAGAGGAAGTGTGATTGGTGGAAGTCTTGGTAAGACACACTTGTTGTCATGAGGAAGCACTGTAGGGACCGTTTGAGTGTTATAGTGTGGCTAGTCCTAAAAAAATATCACTTTGGCTACCATAAATACACAATAATGAGTAGGACTATGACATTTGTAACATTTTTAAGTTCGAGAGTATCCAACAAAGACACATTTTTTAGTATAGGGATCCAACTTATCAAGACTCGGAGTTAGAAAATGAACAAAACAAACACAACCAGAGACATGTATAGGTAATGGAAAGGGAGAACGAGTTGGAAGTAAAGTGGAGAAAGGTGTCTCCCCTTGAAGAACAGAAGTTGGAAGCCAACTAATTAAAAAATAGGCTATAAGAATAGCATGGCCCCAAAAAGTTTTCGACGGATGCATGTGAAAGATAAGGTAACGAGCAACATCACGAAGATGACGATTTTTGCATTAAGTTACACCATTTTGTTGTGGTGTTTATGAGCATGGAGTCTAATGAACAATGCCATGAGTGTCAAGAAAAGGTTGAAAACTAGAAGTGGTAAAGAGATATTCTTTAGCATTATCTGACTATAGAGTTCTAATAGAAGTATTATATTGATTCAATACATCAAAATATAATAAATGAAAGCAATGAAAAATCTCAGTACAATCTTTTATTAAGAATAACCAAGTCATTTGGGGAAAATCATCAATGAATGTAACAAAATATCTAGAACCAGATGTATCAGAGACACGACACGAACCCCATATATCTGAATGAACTAGTTCAAAGGGACTAGATGCACGACTCTGAAAACAAGAAGGAAAAGAAGTTCTATGGTGTTTACCAAATTAATAAACTTCACACGCAAAAGTACTCAAAGACTCAGACTCAGGAAACAAACATCGAAGAATGTTCGGTGGTGGGTGACCAGCATGACAATGTATCTAATACACATCAGGAGATGTGTGCTTCATAGCTTCTATAGCTATCACCTTCTTGTCAAGATAGTATAGGCTATTTGATTCATGTCCCCTACCAATTATCTATCCAATCCTCAGATCCTAAAAGACACAATGATAAGAAAAAAAAAGGTTACCAAACAATTTAGTTCTTTGGTTAATGAACTAATAGAAATTAAATTGTATGGAGATTTAAGATGAAGAATTGATGATAAAGAAAGAAAGGAACTCAAATGAGCATCTTTAGTACTAGTAACCTGGGAAGTTGAACCATCACCTAACGTAATAGAGTTAGACACCCTAGAAGGTGTGGAATGTAATGAAGACAATAATTTATAGTTACCAACTATATAATGAGTGGCTCTAGAATTTATAACGCATGAGTCAGACACAGTAGAAAGTAAACATGAAGAATTAGATTTTGAGGTATGTGCCAAAGTTGCAGTGGGAGCTGAAGTTCCTGTCATCTATTGGAAGCGAATCCAAGTATCATACTCAGCACATGTCAATGTAACGGAATCTTTTGTATTCTGCATATTAATAGGATTTGGTTGAGTTGGTGAGGAAGAATCTTCCACCTCGGCAAATGCAGCAAGTGTAGGTCAAAGCTTAGGATGAAGCGTGTAACATAAAGCTTATGTATGTCCAACCCTTTGACAATGAGTACAATAGCAAGAGCCATGACCACCAATACCTCTATCATGACCACCACAATTTCCACTCTAAACAAACCCACATCCATGACCACGAAAACCACGACCACCAGTTTCATGTCCACTAGAGCCATGAGTAATCATGACACTTGTCTCTAATATTGTAGTTGAGATTTTATCGGTGGGTATCGAGGAAAGGGCTCGGGAGAAAACCTCATCAACTATGGAAAGGGATTTTTAAGACATAATTCAATGATGAAGAGATGAATATGCATGCCTAGTGCTATAAGAAACAATATCACTCGAAGATCCTCCTACCGTTTGACTAAAACATTCAAATCAGCTGAAGTTGATAGGTAAGTATTTGAGTCCAAGATGCTTGGAGTGCTAAAACTTGGTATGAAGGGATATTTAAATGCCAAAAGTTGGAAAAGTGACATTTACGTGCCAAAATCGGAGTAAAATGGATAAGTTAAGTGTTAATGGTAAGAAAATCTGGCTAAATGCTGATATGACAATTTTTCGATGGGTCAAGTGCAAAAATGACGTCATTTTGTACATTGATGTGACTAGATAAGTGCCGAATGAAGTCGTTTTGCTATTGATGTGAGTAAATAATTAATATAAAAATCAATAAAATTAAATTTAAAACCAAAATTTTAAAAATAAAATTAAAAAAAAGCAGGAGGTTCAACCGTTAATTTAATTAATTTTTATATTAAAATTGGAATTGTGCCAAAATGACATCTTTTTTATGTTTCTTTGCCGAGTCAACCTTTTGGCGAGTCACATAAGCGAGCAAAATTAATAAAAAATTGCCATGTAGGATTTCCGGCAGGGTTCACCGAATGTAATACTCAAGTGTTCTATTTTTAAAACAAAGTGGCATTTAAGTATCACTTTCTTAACTTTTGGCACTTAAGTGTCCCATTGTGCCAAGATTTGGTATTTGGGGTGTTCTTTTGCGGTAAGTTTCTAGTTGTTGGCAAGGTGTGGTGAAGCATGCATAATATTTAGATAGAGACTAATCTCCACGCTAAAGATCAAACAAGGCTTCCCATGTGTCAAACACTCGTGTCATATTATTCTAGTAGAGAAAAGTAAAGCACACTTTTCCCAAACTTCTTTAGCAAAATTGCACTGAATGAAGTAAGGACTGATTTTAGGATCTATACTATTCCATAACAGTGTACGGATCATTGCATCTCTTGCAACCTGGTCTAGTGGAAATAAGATAAACTTCTACAGCTTTAGACCAAGATAGATAATCAGATCCATCTAACTTGACAGATGTTAATTGAAAATGAGTCAAACTAGTAGATGATCCAGATCTAGAAGCCATCAGTATTAACTTCCCTGAACTCTAGGAACACAAGCAGCCAAATAAGCTGAACACAAGATCCAATTGAATCCAAGAGTAATGTCACAATAACCAAGCACTTTACTCCAGTTGTGCAAGCAGCCACAATATAATAAACGCAAATAAGGATTCAATTGGTCACCACTAAGTCATAATAATTTACCAAGAGACCATAAAATTATATACTCGATATCAAACAATTACTATAAGTTATTCGACACTCCAAAGATTGCTATAGACCATCTGACACTCCAACAATTACCATGTGCATGTCAACCAGCACTTCAATGAACATTATGTTGCAATGAGACGTCATATAAGGCTATTAAACAACATCCTGCTACTGTCCCTAGTTTTGATTTCCTTTTGGAGAAATCCTAGCAGTTGAACGTCTCCAACCTCCTAAGCCGCATAGTCAAGTACCAGTCAGATCTCCGAACATAAAAACACTAGATCTACTCATCATTCGTCCAAATCTTCCTCATGAAAGAAGGCTAAGCACATACCAATGATATACTTCGGCGATCGATGCTAGTTTGGAACACGCCTGTGATGGTGAGGCTGGTCGCTGGTTCTATCCAGATCTAGTGGTTGGGCTTTGACGACGATGATTATGGTTGGACGGCAATAATGATGGCTAGACGATGATGGTGGTGGCTGTTTCTATCCAGATCTAATGGTTGGGTGGCTGTGGTGGCTATGGTGGTGTGAGGTGATGGTTCCGGCGACAGTGAGGGTGAATGTGGTGGTGGTGGTGGTGAGGTTGAAAATTAGGATTATTTTTCTAACTTTGATATCATGTTGAAGGAAATAAAATGTCGTATTGTATTATCTTAATCAAAAGGATTACGAGAATACATATAATTTATATGTGTGTGTATATATACACACACATATAAATATATATGATTGACCCTCTCAATAGAAAATAATTATGGACTATTTTACCCCTATCATTATTATTTCCTAACAGGTCTAACTTTGGATAAATACTTTCCCTTTTTGTGGGTGGGGGTTTGTTTATTATTATTAGATTTATGTAATTTATAAGCTGGATTTCCACACTTTTGTCGTTCTCTTTTTCACGTTCTAAATTTCTTCCCGTATCATTTGGGGATTACTATCATCCACAGAGGATTTGATATGGGATGACTGGCTTGCAACTGTCGGGCCTGGGTGAAGAGTTGACCGTGTGAAGTTGAAATGGAGGGATGCGATTCGAAGATTGGTCATTCAAACAGTCGAGGGCATTGCTGAACCAATCCCTTCCCCGCGCCCTCCCCAACCACCCCCCTCCCCGAGGGATAGCGGAAGAAGTTATTCATGTCCTTGCAAGAGTTTCATGTCTCTTGACTCTGAAAATTTGTAAAGTTGCTATGATCTTTTCGTGGATTTTGATTTTTTCAGCTGGTATCTGTTCTAAGTTTCTGCAGACTTATCTGTATGTCCGAACTGGATTGTGAGAGCTTCCACCATTATTTGTTTTCAACGAAACAGAAATAAACTAGATTGCTCTTTTTTCCTCCGACTATAGAAAGTCACCTTATGATGCTACGCGAAGCGCACTTCTCTTCATGCCATTTTCAAATTTGTTCTCACTTTCTTTTGCTTTGCTTTTCTCTTTCTACTTGGTTGTATTGGCATGTGCCCTGTGAATAAAATAGAATTATGAAAGGGCACTATCCATTTGGACCATTTTACGTTCAGAACTTGGTGGAGAAGTGGATCAGGACAATTCATTCAGCATGAGGACATTGAAATTGCCAATTTTTTTTTTTTTTTTTTTATGTTGAAGATATGATTAGAAGATACTGATTATAATCAATGATTTGTGCTGATTGTAATTGATAGAGTAATCTGACTATTTTAGGATCAGAAAGATAAGGAGAGATTAGGAAAGATCAGAAATATTCTTTTGCCTTTTATTCATAATGTTGTACAATATATACATCCGATTGTATCAATTACATTAATTAATCAAGTCAAGATACATTTCCATACACACATATTCTCTCTGTTTCGACACCATTGTCGACTAGTCTTCAATTCTTGACATGGTATCAGAGCGTGCCCAAATCCTGACATAGCTTCTATTTGTTCATTCACGCTTGTTCATTCTTCGGTCCTTGTTGCTGTCACAGCCACAGAACAGGACAGTTTGTTCATACTCCTCACTTCTCGCTTCTTCCTCTGTTACTGCACGTTAGCAGAACAGAAAATTTTTCCTCCTCTGTTGCTGCACAACCACGTAACGTAACAACCCTCTTCCTTCTCGAAATCAACCCTGCAGAGAAAATTTTCTTAGCAAATTACACCCATGACAAATCCACAAACACTTACCTCAGAATCCAATGATCAGCCCGCGGGAGAGATATCGCCACCAATCTCACAGATCCAGGAGTTGTCCTCTGGAATCACCATCGAAGCGCAGAGGCAACCGCAACCCCAAATACAGCAACCACCATTACAGTGGATACCTATTTCGGCTCAGGCGAGTTTGGGGCAGCCCTATTCGGGCCAACCTTTCCAATGGATACCAAATCCTTGGTATTATGGGATTAACCCAAATCCATCATTGCTTGGGAATAAGATCGATGGAGGCCTACCAACCAACGATGGGGCGGCGCAACCAATTTTTCACGAGACGGGCGGATCAATCGAACCAGGGATGGGAACAAATCCCTATCCAGGCTCGGGTTCTTTTCCGAACACAGGCAACACGATTGGATCCGAGGGGACAGGTTTGGGAACAAACCCATACCCGAACCTACCTCCAGGTCCTTTCCCGTACCAAATCTTCGCTACCAGTGGACGGCTGGAACCCGGCGACCCCCTCTTCACAACGAGTGCCGACGGCCCGGATCCAAGATCATTGCCCAACAATTAACCGGACCGGATAACTACTCGAGTTGGTCGCGGGAATTCCGGCGCGCCCTGGTAACGAAGGAGAAGGAGGGTTTTATCGATGGAACCGTTCCGGTCCTGACCGACGAATGACTAGCTAGGATCTGGAAAAGGTGTAACCAGCTAGTCAGGACGTGGATCGGAAACAGCCTCGCCTCGAAGTAGCAAATGGGCCTTCCCCGACGGAGATCCAAAACAGATGTGGGAAAACATCAAGGAGATGTACGGAAAATTAGATGCCGTAAAAATTTTCTCTTTGACGCAACAGATCTCAAATCTAAAACAAGAAAATATTTCTATTGCGTCGATTTTTAATAAACTTTCAAGCCTCTGGAATGAATTGGAGGCGGCGAAAGAAAGACTTGAGTGGCCGAGCTGATTTTGCAACAGTACAAGAAAATCCGAGACAGAGAAAAGGCGATAAGATTCCTCCTCATACTGAATGAGTCTTACCTTTCATTCCGATCGCAGATCTTAACCATGGAGCCGATGCCGACCCTCGGCCGAATCTACCAGTTAGCGATCCAGGAGGAAAGCCAACAGAAAGCTGCAGATCTCGGCAAAGGAGGCGAAGGCGTGGCTCTGGCGGCAAGGATTTCTCCTCACCAGCTGCAGAAAACCACAAGAGGAAGAAATCTAGGGTTCCACGAAGGAGCCGCAGGAGGAAGAGAGAGTCGAGGAACCAATCTAGGGTTCCACGGAGCCAATCTAGGGTTCCCCGAGAACCATAGAACTTTTATACGGGCGAGCGACGGCCGAGATCTGTCCGGACGATCTGACGGTTCCAGATTAATCCACGGTGCGGCTGGATCGGACGGCTCACAGAACGCCTTTTTGATCGAATCCAATGCAGCGGGCTTCTATACTTCGGAAGGCCCACGCGGACACCAATTTTCTGGGCTTAATGGGCCCAAAGGGCAAATGGCCGTATATTATGAAGGAACAACGGCCCATGCGGTGAGTAGGCCCACTACCTTTTTTAAAAATAAAGGGAAAGGTAAATTATATTGTGAGTACCGTAAACGACCGCATCACACTATGGAAAACCGTTGAAACCGCACGGCAGCCGGGTGAAAAAGAAAAAGGGAAATTTTCAAGTGTTTTTCAGGTGACAGGAAATTCAAATGATAGAACTATTTCTCATGAAGAATATCGGGAATTGATGGAGACTCTGAAGAGGCTGGATCCCTCTGAGAGAGCAGGAAGTTTCACAGGTATTTCTTACTGCCTGATGAACTCAATTTCCAGTGATGAATGGATCATTGATACAGGAGCTAGTGATCATATTATCTGCAATCCAAAACTCTTTTCCAAAATCAAAAATTTATCCTATCCAATATCAGTTCAACTTCCAAATGGGAGCACCACACATGTTGGAATGATTGGCACAGTGAATCTTAGTTCATTCATTACTCTCAAAAATGTTCTTTATGTCCCCACTTTCCAATTTAATCTCATATCGCTTTCGAGTTTGTAAAGAAAATTCTGTCGTGTCATCTTTGACCATGACAACCGCCCGTTTCGAGCCCTTTCGACTGGCAAACTGATGGGCTTGGGTAGGGCCTATCAAGGACTATATTTCTGGGTCGATATTCCAGAAAATCTTGAATCATCTTTTGTTGCATTCAATAAGTCATTTTGTAACATTGTTGCAAATGAAAAGAATTTTCTTTATCATAAAAAATTGGGTCATACTGCTTCTTTTCCTAGTCCTCAATGTTCCATCTGCCCGCTGGCAAAGCAAACACACTCACCTTTTCAGAACAGTACAACTTGAGTAGACGATATTTTTTCCTTGATTCATGCTGATGTCTGGGGACCATATCACACATTAAATCGTAATGGTTCGAGATTTTTTCTCACAATTGTAGATGATTTTTCACGTGCCACTTGGGTCTTTCTCATTCAATCAAAAGCCCAAGTACTCTCTTATCTCAGAATATTCATTTCCTTATCCATAACCCAATTTGGAAAATCAGTTCGTCGCATCCGCACAGATAATGGAAGAGAATTCTTTAATGAAGATTGCAAATCTTTTCTGTCATCAAAGGGAATTCTGCATGAAAGTACATGCACTTACACCCCACAGCAGAATGGGGTTGTTGAGCGAAAGCACCGTCATCTCTTAGAAGTGGCACGAGCCCTTAAATTCCAGGCATCTATACCTGAAGATTTTTGGGGAGATTGTGTAGTTACTGTAGCGTATCTCATAAATCGTATGCCATCACGCGTTCTAAAAGGAAAAACGCCATTTGAACTGCTGTATGGAAGGAAACCAGATCTAACACACCTCAGAGTATTTGGCTGCTTATGCTATGCAGCTACCGTGGGGGCCGAGACAAAATGTCTCCTCGAGTCGAAGATGTGTCTTCATGGGATATCCCAACTTAAAAAAGGGGTATGGGGTTTATGAACAATCCACTCGGAGAATTCTTCATCAGCGGGGATGTGATTTTTCACGAAGACATCTTCCCTTTCCGTGATACTTCTCCCGTGACTATAGAAGACGCAAGGACGACTCGTCCATTCCTATTGGAAGAAGATCTATCTACTTTGGAGAATCTATCATCATTGGCCCATCTCCAAAGAACCCAAGTGGTAAATGAGGGATCATCCTCAACATTGATTTCATCACCGCCCAATAATCGGAACAAATCATTGAAGAAGAATCTCAGCAAGCAAACAACGAGGAATCTGGAAATATTGAAGTATCATATTCACCCCCAAGGATGTCGGAAGAACCACCTCGACGATCGGGCCGAACTACTCGGCCACCAGCTTGGACCAAAGACTACGTCTGTTCCTCGGCACGATCATCAGGTACCCGATATCCCATATCCTCGTTTGTGTCCTTCAATCGCTTGTCATCGGACCATCTGTGTTGCATTAGTCGAATATCTGAAGAAAAAGAGCCTTCCAATTTCAATGAGGCTGTACTAGACAAGCGATGGCAGGAAGCAATGAAGGCAGAACTACAGGCCCTAACAGATAATCACACCCGGGATATCGTGACTCTACCCCCTGGTCGTAAACCCATTGGATGCAAGTGGGTATATAAGATAAAATATAGGGCGGATGGCACTGTGGAACGATACAAGGCACGACTTGTGGCCAAGGGCTTCACGCAACGAGAAGGATTCGACTACCATGAGACATTTTCTCCGGTTGCTAAAGACGTTACAGTCCGTTCCTTCCTATCGCTTGCTGCATTTCGCAACCGGTCATTGCATCAAATGGATGTCCACAATGCCTTTCTTCATGGAGATCTAGATGAAGAAATTTACATGGATCTTCCGTAAGGATTACGGAGACAGGGGAGTATAAGGTATGTCGTCTCCGCAAATCTCTCTATGGACTAAAATAGGCGTCTCGGCAAAGTGGTATGCCAAATTCACCACAAAGACTCACGGGAGCAGGCTTTCAGCAATCCAAACATGATTACGCATTGTTTACCTGGACAAAAGGTACGTCAACCACATACTTGATGATTTATGTTGACGATATCCTTATTATGGGAAACGATGGTCCTGCCGTGAAGAAGCTGAAAGACTACTTGCATTCATCCTTTCATATCAAAGATTTAGGATCACCTAAATATTTTCTTGGAATAGAGATAGCCCGATCTGACCTTGGGATATCCCTCAGTCAAAGGAAGTTTGTGATGGAGATCATTTCAGAAGCGGGACTGTCAGGATGCAAGCCAGCAATTATTCCCCTTGAACAGAATGCCAAGCTGACCAGTGTCGACTATGATGTTGGAATGTCTTCCTCGCAAGATGATCCACCATTGAAAGATCCAACGAGCTACCAAAGACTTGTAGGGAAGCTCATCTATCTTACTATGACACGGCCGGACATTTGCTACGCAGTGCAAAATCTCAGCCAGTTCATGCACAGCCCCAAACTGTCGCATATGAATGCAGCCTTGAAAGTGGTGAAATATCTGAAGAGCTGTCCAGGGCTAGGAATACTTCTTTCTAAAAGATGTAATATGGAGATGACAGCCTATTGTGATGCGTACTACGCCACCTCGCCCTATGAGTAGAAGATCCATTACTGGATTTTGCATCAAATTCGGGAATCACCGCTTTCGTGGAAGACTAAGAAACAATCCACTTTGTGTCTTTATCATCGCCCGAGGCTGAATATAGATCCATGGCGAAGACAGTCTGCAAGATAGTATGGCTTCGAGGTTTGCTTTCAGATCTTGGAGTACAAGTTAAAGGGCCAACATTACTCTTCTGTGATAACGACTCAGCACTGAAGCTTGCTGCAAATCCTATACTGCATGAAAGGACGAAGCATATTGAGGTCGATTGCCATTTTACCCGAGAGAAGATCAGAGAGGGAATCATCGAGACCAAGGGGATTAGAACTACAGAACAACTAGCAGACATTTTCACTAAGCCCCTTTGTCAGAGACAACATGCATATCTTCTAAACAAGCTGGGCGTCTTGGACATATACAAGCCACCAGCTTGAGGGGGAGTGTTGAAGATATGATTAGAAGATACTGACTATAATCAATGATTTGTGCTGATTGTAATTGATAGAGTAATCTGACTATTTTAGGATCAGAAAGATAAGGAGAGATTAGGAAAGATCAGAAATATTCTTTTGCCTTTTATTCATAATGTTGTACAATATATACATCCGATTGTATCAATTACATTAATTAATCAAGTCAAGATACATTTCCATACACACTTATTCTCTCTGTTTCGACACCATTGTTAACTAATCTTCAATTCTTGACATTATAGTGCTTATTTTAGTGTCAAAAGTTTTTATTGGCTCACTTAAGTGTTAAATTGGAGAAAAAACAATCAGTTGAATGTCTCCGACGAGAAGTTTTAATAAAAAAGAGTGTGTGGCTATTATAATTAAAAAAGTAATTTGAGTTGGCACATTTTTTAAAAAGTCCAATCCACATGGACGTGCAAAATGGCGTCGCTTAGTCCAACGTGGATGGCTAGGGCATAAACAACACTGCACCATCTCCATGCCTAAAAATGATGTCGGACACGATGAAGTAAATAGGGCTCCAATCATGTTCAATACTTGCTCATTGTCGCACCATCACCTGTCTTAGTCACTTGCCATCTCTATCGCTCTCACTTAGTCAAGCTCATTGTATTATCTAAGTCGCTCAATTGGAGGGAAAAATTAGGCATCAAAAGGAAAAAATAAGGTGTGGGAAGGAAAAATTAATGTTCTTGATTGTGACATTCGAAATCTCTGTATTTATAATTATGTAATATTTGGAAATTCGTATTATGATAATGATACTTAGATTTTGAGCTAAGTATTATTTGCCTTAGCATTTTGACAAGTACACGGAGACTTTAATTGAATTCGTAGATTTCATGGGATGTGGATGGTAAATTTCGTGAACGTAAATCATTTCGGGTTTGATGTATGAATCAAATTATGTGTGCGCTAATAATAGAATGGTATTAATTAAATTACTATCATCTTACTAGTTAACAGTTGTTATTAATTTTGTAAGTTTTGTCAAACAATGATAATAGTGAATAACTTATTTTAATCATGCTAGAAGAGGATAATTTCGTTTTGCCCACTGCATTCCTTTGCAAGGTTTATTAATTAAAATTTGAAGTCACTTGTCCTCATATTATGCATTTCATGGCTTGGGTTCTTACAATATTATATTTTGTGGCTAATTTCTTTTACACTCAAACTAAATGAGGATTATTTCAAGATGACTCACAGTTCTCTTTCATTTTCTTTGGCCACGTGCAAGGGCTTTGCTTTTCATTATTATCACATCAAGCTGAAGATTTACATGTAATTTTACACCTAGCATTGCTATGAATTAGATTATCTTAATTAATTTTTGACAAAATCCATTTTATCTTGCCAAAGACCCATTTTTCGTCTCTTTCAAGACTCAAATAGAAGCTGCATGTGTTAGTTTTTGCTTTTCAATCCAAGAATTTAGAGAGCAAACTTCATATTCAAGAGCTATTAGGGTGGTGAAGACAATTAGTGGTTTGTGGCTTGCATTCGTTTGAGGTAAGTGAAATTTCTAGTGTTAAGTTAGCTTAAATCTAATTTTACTTCTATCTTGGTTGATTGGGTGAGCGGTGAAGTCTTGTTGTGGGTATGATGGTTGTTAAGTAGCTTGATAATTTCTTGCAAGTTCATTATGCTTTGCCTTGGTTCATTCTAATTTGTTTTGTGTGATTCTGAGTAGTTAGAATGTGCTCATTTTGTCATATTTGTCTTGATAACCCATTGCATGCTCATTTTGCTTTTTTCTACCTCATTCTGGGTAGTTAGAATCTAGTCAATATACTGTATTTGTCTTGATAATCTATTGGATATTCGTTCTACTTTTTTCTGCCTCATTCTGGGTAATTAGAATTTAGCCATTATGTTGTATTTGTCTAAATAATTCATTGCATGTTCGTTTTGCATAATTCTAGGTAGTTAGAATATGGCGATTCTACCATCTTTATCTTGATAACTCATTTCATGTTCGTTCTACTTCTTTCTGCCTCATTCTGGGTAGTTAAAATTTGGCCATTATGTTGTATTTGTCTTGATAATCCGTTGCATGTTCGTTCTGATTCTTTTTGCCTCATTCTGAGTAGTTAGAATCTAGTAATTATCCTATATTTGTCTTGATAATCTATTGCATGTTCGTTCTGCCTCATTTTGAATAGTTAGAATCTAACAATTTTGCCATCTTTGTCTTGATGACTTATATCATGTTCGTTATGCTCTTTCCACCTCATTCTAGGTAGTTAGAATCTAGATGCTGTATTTGTTTTGATAACCCATTGCATGTTTGTTCTATTTCTTTTTGTCTCATTTTGGGTAGTTAGAATCTAGCAATTCTATTATCTTTATCTTGATAACCCATTACACGATCGTTCTGCTTCTTTTTGCTTTATTCTGAGTAGTTAGAATCTAGTCATTCTGCCGTAGTTATCTCAATGACCTATT
Organism: Eucalyptus erythrocorys; assembly: GCA_014182555.1. NCBI lineage: Eukaryota > Viridiplantae > Streptophyta > Magnoliopsida > Myrtales > Myrtaceae > Eucalyptus > Eucalyptus erythrocorys. Next base: position 32,221,647 of record CM024602.1, read on the forward strand.
GCATATTTATTCTACTTCGTTCTGCTAGAATTCTACTAGTCAGATTTTGTTTGTTTCACTTGTTTCTACTATAATTTCCTAAGATAGAACCTGTCTATTTGTGAGTTTGCTCGAATCTGTTCATTGGTGAGTCTGTTCACTTGCTGAATCTGCCAACTTTTGAATCTATTCATTGAGTAGTCTGTTCATTGGTTCAGACAGACTTTACTGAATTTGAATCTAATTCTAATTGAATGCACTCATCTGTTGATTCTGTCCATTGCTAAATCTGCCAATTTGTAAATTTGTTCATTGTTAGATCTGTTCTTTTGTTCTATGAGCTATTATCAAACTAGAAACTTGCCTTTTTAATTGTTTAGACTTTATGACCAAAATGTAATTGTTCGCCTAGACTCATAATATACTCATTTAATTTACCAGATTTTAATGTCTAGAATCTGCTCTATGTTTAGACTTAGAACATACACATTTAATTTACTCGATTATTGATGCCTAGAACCTTCTCATCGTCCAGACTCAGAATGTACTCATGAAATGTCCATACTTTGACAACCATAATATGATTACATATTACAAAATATGCGGTTATTTGGTTAAGGCCTTAAATTGAGTTGAAATATGTGTGTTATGCTTATCAGTATGCATATATCATGGCATAAATAAGATTAATGTGAATCAGTCACCCGTATAGTGGTGAGTGACAATGCCTCGTAGGGGAAGTTTGTGGGATGTCCTAGGAGTGTTTTGGGATGCCTCGGGAGTCGAGATGCCCTTGTGGTGGAAGTTTGCAGGATCCTCGGAGTTGAGATACCCCGTATGTCGGGATGCCCCAGGAGTGTACGGGAGGATGAAGCATTAATAAATAAAATACATTATTATGTGTAGAACTAAATCATTGTGTGAAACATGGTATGCACATACATAAGTCTGGATGGACGGTCTATTGGTTAATAATTTATGTGGTAGAATATCATGAAACGTAAAGTCTGTTTATACTTATCGGATGATTATGCATTCATTTTGTGTATACCTGATAAAGTGGTAAGATGATTTTTCTAACTTAAAACTAGAGATTTCATTTACTAGGCTTTGGTTCAACCCTATTATTTTTCAAACATGTAGGATGGACACCTCTTAACCCTTGTACTATGGAGTCCCTATTTATAATGAAGCTTTTTATGAAAGTGTACTTGAATTAGAGTTTGTCATAGTATATACTAAGTGTAGTTGTACAATATGGGTTGATATAGGAGGCTTGCGGAGTGGGTTCCTTTCCGGTTTGTTGCTTGGTATTGAAATCTTGATGGAAAGTTAGTGGGTCCGTTGAGTAGCTTCAATCTGAACATTGGAGACACAATAGAAGGAGAAGTTATTAACCTATGACTCAGTCCAAAACGTTTCTGTAGGCAGACTTTTGAAAGTATGGTATAGTTTGAAGATAGTTCTCCCTACCCCTACTCAGAATTCTATCTTTTGCTGGGAATGTAATGAAGTTGTGAACTCCAATGTGGTATAAATAAAAGAAGTAGAATTATGTTATAATTGTGAGGCTTTAAAGCTTAAAAGAACATTCATAAATATTTGTTTTCGCTTCCGCGCGTTAAAAGAAAGTAATTGAATGAGAAACATGTGTCAGGTGACATTCTGGGATGTTACTTTGATGCAGCTGTGGGGATGATGATATCAAAGGAGGAATCATTATACATTGAACTTAGCATTGTGGGGACCTCAATTTGTTTTACTAATTTTTGTGTGCTTTATTGCTTTTTATCTACTAAACAACAATCGATGAGTAAGTTTATCGTTATTAGATGATCTCCACAACTTTCTTGTCCTCTTCTTCACGTTCTGGATTACTTATAGTAATATCTCGAGATTTTTTATTATCCACAACTTTCTCGTCCATCTAGGGTAGGCCAGCTTGCATCTGTCGGGCGCCTAGGTGAAGAGTTGAATGTGTGAAATTTAAACGGACGGATGCGATTGGACTATTGATGATCTAATGGTTTGAGGGCGTTGGGGAACTAATCCCTGAGGGATTGTGGAAGTAGTTATTAATGCCATTGTAAGAGTTTCATGCTTTCCTTTTTATGAATTTTGTTTTTTTTTTTTTCCTTTTGGATGTTCTATTTTTTTCATAATGGTCGGTAAAGTTGTTGACAATCCTCGCTGACCGGGCGAGGCTCAACCTTCCTGTCGCTAGGTGAGGTCGGCCTCACTAGGGTTGGGTTGGCAAAGCTCTGGCGTGGGTCAAGCCTCCCTGGCCATGTGCAAGGCTGACCTTGCTAGATCTAGTGAGGTTGCACCTTGCCCAGGTCGTGACTCTTGCTAGATTCACAGGGGCAACTCTCGATAGAGGCCATGAGATTGGACACAATGACAAAATAGAAAAAAAAAAAAAAGAAAATGATATTAAAAAAGTAAAAACATTCAAAAAAATTTTATTTTTATTTTTTTAAATTTGTCTATGTCATTGACACCACGTAAGATGTCTGGTATCTACATCAGTGATTTGTGGTCAAAATTGATTAGATGCATTGAATTGAAAAATTATTATAATATTTAGGACTAAATGGTCAAATTAAAAAGGCTTAGGACACAAGCAACCAAGGATGTTTAGGAAGGTAGGATACAATGGATCGATTCCTTTTTTATTGTTAGATGATGAAGCGTCTCATTTCAAAATTCAAAGCAGTTGTTCTTCCATGTTCTCTCCTTTAGAGACATTGGCCAGCTGATCTTTAGATGGTCCCCTCAACCTTAGTAAATATCTTGTGTCCTCCAACTATTTATTTGAACACTCCCCTATGATGGAAGCATCATACCAATAATATATAATATTTCATCCGGCAGATCCCTGCATCGAGGTAAATCGGTATCTTATTGCCAACGTCGGCACAAAGATGACAACGGGCTAAACAGCAGGTTTGACTTTTATAGGCTTCTTGTCTCAGAAACAGCTTTTAGCCTTCCAAAAGGTATTGATCAGCAAGGTCTCTTCAGAAAGGCAGCCTGATCAATTTCCTACACTTCCCCACCTAAATGGAATTCCATGTTTTTGCCTTGCCAAGCGTAGTCTCCTTCTGCATCTTCATCTTCATTTTACGAAAATTTTGTCACAAGTCTGATGTGAAAGGCCTTCTGAAGCTTCCTCCCGGTCCGAGGAAGCTCCCTCTCATAGGAAACTTGCACCAGCTTCTCGGGTCACCGCCTCATCGTGCGTTGCGGGACTTGGCCAAGAAACACGGGCCGTTGATGCATTTGCAGCTTGGGGAAGTTCCTCACGTGATCGTTTCTTCGGCTGAGATGGCCAAAGAGGTGATGAAGACCCACGACCTGACTTTCGCAACGAGGCCGCCGCTTCTTGCTTCCGAAGTAATGTCATATGGATCCACCGACATTGCATTCGCACCTTACGGTGAATACTGGAGGCAACTTAGAAAAATCTGCACTTTGGAGCTCTTTAGTGTCAAGAGGGTCCAATCTTTTAGGCATATAAGGGAAGAAGAGACTTCGAATCTCGTCAAATGGGTTGCTTCTAATGCGGGGTCTCCAATCAATCTTACTCAGAAACTATTCTCGACCAACTACGGAGCTAGTTCAATTGCAGCTTTCGGGAAGAAATTCAAAGAGCAGGAGGAGTTCATCTCAGTAGTCACCGAAGCAAATAAATTGGCGGCTGGCTTTGAGGTTGGTGACGTGTTTCCCTCGTCAAAGTGGCTTCAAGTGATTAGCAGGTTGAAGCCGCGATTAGAGAAGTTGCATCGGCAAGCAGACCGTATGATGAACAACATCATCAGAGAAAGAAGAGAAGAGAGGGCTAAGAGAAGAGATGATGAAACGAGACATGATGATTTGATCGATGTTCTCTTGAGGTTTGCTGATCCTGGTGGTCCCGAATTTTCCCTGACCGCTGACAACATCAAAGCAGTAATACTGGTAACGAAGTTTTTCTGTTTTCGTCATGCTCAATTTCATCAGAAAAATGAACTGCAGCTTTGGGATTTCAAATCAGTTGGATTTTGACTTCAGAACAAAGTCAAAGTTCGACATGGGTGGACTTTCATGTGTGGACATGATATCGGTGCGAGAAGAAGTCTATCGAGACAGCACGGCCCAGATTAAATTAGCATGAACTTCGAGACGATTAAAAATAACTTTGATGCTCGAACATGTTATTGATTAGTTCGACGCAATCTTTTCTGTCATTCGAGTTATTCTAACAAAAATGGAATACGAAATGTGCATGCAGGACATTTTCGTTGCCGGGGCCGAAACTTCAGCCACGCAGGTTGATTGGGCATTGGCCGAGATGATGAAGAACCCGAGAATCCTCAAAAAGGCGCAGGCCGAGGTGAGAGAGGTCTTCGACAGGAGAGGCAAAGCAGATGAGACGGGGTTGCCTGAACTAGAGTACCTGAAGCTGGTAATAAAAGAGTGCCTGAGGATGCACCCTTCTGTTCCCTTGCTGCTCAGGGAATGCGGAGAGAGGTTCGAGATAAACGGGTGTGAGATCCCGGCCAAGACCAAAGTGGTCGTGAATGCGTGGGCGATCGGCAGAGACCCCAAGTACTGGGACAACCCTGAGGCCTTTTACCCGGAGAGGTTCGAGGACAGCCCAGTCGATTACAAAGGAACTAGCTTCGAGTACATACCATTCGGTGCAGGAAGGAGGATGTGCCCAGGGATGAACTTCGGGATTGTGAACGTGGAGCTTCCCCTCGCGATGTTGCTGTATCACTTCGACTGGGAGCTCCCTGAGGGAATGAAGAGAGAAGAGCTGGACATGGGCGAGTTGCTGGGCGTAACTCAGAGGAGGAAGCGGGATCTGTACCTGGTTCCCAAGCCCTATCAGTCTACCTTCACCGGTTGAGATCTTCTTTAGTAGTTATTACAAGGGTTGTTAAGGTTACAGATGTTGGTCAACAATAACGACGGGTAACAGAAAAGAATTCAATCATAAGGTTGTGAGGAGGGAGAGGAGGCTTATGTACTAGAGAATGCCGCTTGTTACTTGTCTTTTAAGCTCCCTGGTACAAGAAACATTAGGTTTACACTTGTATGTCATTCATTAGAGAGAGAGAGAGAGAGAGAGAGAGAGAGAGAGAGAGGGGGCTCTTACAGATGGACCACAAAAATGACATGTGTTAGCCGTTGAATGGACTAGTATAAAGTTGATGTGTCTATCACTTGGGTGCCTAATATTTTCTCCAAATTATAGAACAAATTCTGTTCGGCTAACCCCTAAAGATCATACAAATCATCATTTTCTCTCGTATAGGGTAAGATTCTATATATAGGATGAGGAACTTGGCCCATTAGTTACTCTAATTGAGAGATCATGCTCTAATTCAAATTATTTGCTCCTAACACTTGGCCACTTTATCGGATATCATGATGATTCAAAATAAAATTGCTAATACTTTGTTTGGGGAATAACACTTTTATGATGGCAGTGTGTCAATATAATAGTCTATCACATTCTAACTATAAAAATATAGAGAAAATGATACGGTCGTCTGTTTATTTGAAACATAGATCCTCATACAGATCAATGTAAACTTGTTCTCAGAAAATATTCTTATTGGATAAAACGACAAGCTGGTTAGAAGGATCAAAATTATAAAGTTCACAAGAAAGAACTTATACATTTCACCAACTAACTAGGAAAGTCAAATAACCAAACTATATTTCCCGTGACTAACTAGACTAAACTCGACGAAAATAATTGTACATCATATACGCAATTATCTCAAACTATACCGAAAATCAAACTCCAAAAAAGTTCCACATCGAAATTGTTCTCGGCCAACTTATTCAATAGTTGTAAAATCTGAAAAAAGATTGAAAATGAATGACATCAGAAAACCAATGCTCAATGAGAAGTAAAATTCTCTTCTACACAAATTGAGTATCAATCATTTCAAAACAAAACACACTATCCCAGACCCAATATATCACATGCCTCAAAGACTGAAGATGTATTCATATAGTCACATAAGTTCATACATATGAAAAATCCAATTAAAAAATAATATCATGATAATATGAATGGTTCTTCGGCTGACTAAGTTAACGCTCATTGTAAAAAATATGGCTATCCTTAATTCCCTATGGTAAGACCTACTAAGATTCTCCTGTTGAAGTGAGTCTCCCCCTATACCAGCCGATGGCTCAACCCAAATAGGACGCCTTGAGATGGTGTGCATACTCCCAACCCCGCAATAGGTTTAGATCCTAGTGGCTATGAGCTCAAAACCACCAATTTATCTCCCGATTATTAACCAAATTCAAAAAAACGTTTAATAAGTAAGTTCACAGACCTCTACATATAACTTTTCATAATTCATTCGGTCATTAGGATATATGTCATATAACATTTTTCAAACTCTTTCATAGATAATCAACTCACAAACTGATTGAAGAGATGCTTTATTATGCCATTTTAAATAGAAAAATTACTAAAAAAAGTCATAAACTTATTGAAATTGTTCCAATTTAGTTATAAATTTTTTTTTGGCCAATTGAGTTCTAAGCTTTTTATATTTATGTCAATTCAGTTGATCCGACCAATTTTGATTAGTCGGTGGCCGATTGGTGCTAATATAGATACCAGCCATCTTACGTGGTGTTATTGGTGCTAATGTGAATAATTTTTAATAATATATATTTTTATTTTTTACCTGTCTCTCTCTCTCTACTTTCTTCTTTCGATCGTTGCCAACGATTAGCCAGAGGCAGCATCAACAACGGACCTTGCCGACCTCGGAGAATTTGGCCAAGGTTAGGCGAGGCACAACCTCATCAAAGGCCGCGGGGGCAACCTCGCTAGGTCAAGCGAGGGTCCAGCCTCACTAGACATGGTTGAGGCCCGACCTCACCAGATCTACGAGGGTGAGCCTCACCCAGCCATTGCTGGCAAGGTCGGGCAACGCCTATGTCTGTCGAGGCTTGCCTTCAACCTAGGCGAGGCTAGAGATTGGCCAACGCTCTACTGGCGAGGTTGAGCCTTGCCTAGCCATGGCCAAGTTCCCCAAGGCCAGCAAGGGACCTTGTCATCCTTGCCTTTGGTTGGTCACCGTCGGCATCCGGCTAGAGAAAGAAGAAAGTGACTCAAAAAAAAAAAAAAAAAAAAGAAAAAAAAAAAAAAAAGAAGAAAGAAAAAGAATTTTTAAAATAAAAATATGAAAATATTATTCAAAATTGTTCACGTGAACACAGTGAAGCCACATAGGATGCCCAATGTATACGTTAGTACCGATCAACTAAAATTAGCCAGATAAACTAAATCGACACAAATGCAAAAAGGCTAAAATGGCATAAGCCGGTTTAAATGCTCAATCTAGTTATATGCAACAAATATATTCTAAAAAAATTTTCTTTTTAATAAACATCATGCTATGGAATACCTCTTTCATACCTTATATCATACTTAAACTTCTATAATTTTCAAGAGATGAGATTTCAAATCATAACAAATTACATGCGCCACTCACCCATTGTAACAAAACGAAAGAAGGAAAGCCGCCTTGAATGGAAAACTCGAAATCGTATAAATTTAGTGAGAAATCAAATATAAAGCAACCTCAACTAAGATTAGACTAAACTAAACTTATTAGGTAATATAACAACTCCAACGTGCCTGCGAAATATCACTCGTAATAGAGCAAGTCTGTTCTCCACTATATAGTGACAAACAATATAAAAGTAAAGATAAATAAAATAATAATAGTCGCTAATGTTGTTGTTCGTTTTCTTATTACGACGGTCATCATTATCCCCGCCTCCAAACATCATCCAACTCGAAAACTAAACCAATCTCGCCATCCCCCCAATTTCCTTCCCACATTTCAAACTTTCACGAGTCTGTGCCATGGCTGCTTAAGGAAAAACCCCATTCACAATGAGGCAGTCAACAAAAGTTGTTGATAGTTTCTTTCAAATAAACAAAGAGGAGTCTTATCCCACGTATTTGTAAATAATACGTGAGTGTGTGGGCCAATGCATAAGCATGCTAGTCTTATAGTCTTGCAATTAAATAATAGGGAAAAAACCACAAAAAATCCCAAACTTTGTCCAAGTGACAAATTTATCCTAAATTTTTTTGTGACAAAAAATCCCGAAATTTGCTAACTGTAACACATTTATCCCAAATATTTTTTTGTGATAAAAATCTCGAATTTTCATTTGTGTGACACATTTACCCTAAATCATATGGACATTTTGATCTTTTTATTTTTAAAAATTTTATTTTTTCTCTCTTCCCTCCGCCGCTCTGGTGAAGGAAAGAGAGAAGAAAAAAAAGAAAGAATAAGATAAAAAATGATTTAATATTTTTCATGTTAAAAAATTTGGGATAAATTTGTTATTTTGGATAAAATTTAGGATTTTTGGTGGCCTTTTCCCTAAAGATTATGGGCTACGTGGGCTGGATCCTGTAAATTGGAAACTTCGTGTATTTTTTGCCAGTTACGAAAGAAGAAGATAAGCCAGGGTGATCTCATCGAGATATGCGAAATCAAGGCCCTGAGGAGGAAGCCTGGAGAAGACGACGCCCGGAAGATCCTCGCCCATCAGGTTCAACCCATTGTACACAAGCGTCAATGGAGGGTCAAGCTTCTCTCCGAGTTCTAGTAAGATCTTGCTGCTCTCGTTTCGATGAAATAGTGGTTCGGATTGTCCAGGATTGGGATGGTTATCCGTGTATGTGTGTGGGGAATTCTGAATCTCTATTTTTGATCGTTGGGACGGAGGATTCATTATGATATTAGAGCGGTGTTAATTGCACTCCTAAGCGCTCGGCCACCACGATGTCAAGTTCTACAGGCTCTGGGATGAACCTCGAAAGGTCGGTCATGACAAATGTCTCAGTGTCCTTTCTAGCCATCGCCATTCAAGTCTTCAGGATAGATGTACTATATTTTGAAATTTACTTGGTGGTTTGGGCATTGTACTGTCACAATGCCTTCACTTGTATTCCAGTCTACTTTATGTACATTGCCACGTCAACCATAGGAATGCAAGATGTTGATGGCCAAGGTAATAACCGGCACCAGGCCAGGGTTTTGATTTTCCCAGGAGGCGTCTTGGCTGTTTTTCTAAAAAGCCACCTTGCAGCAAATTGCTCTGGCTGCTGCAGAGAGGAGAGCAGTTTTGGGTTCTCTCCTACCATTTGGACCAAGGTGTCTTGCCGGTGATAGTAGGTAGCATCATGGTATTTAGTCCAGCACAAGCTGCTGCGATGGCTGTTGCAGGATGACACCTGGTGTGGTTCTCAATTGGAAGATGGCAGGGATAGGAAAAGTAAGCCTGAGATTCTGCAAAATATTGAGAATGAGAATATAACCTCTAGGAAAACGAGGCATGATAATGCAGGAAGCCAAGCTTCGGATATCTCGGAAAAGAATTCATGAATCGAATGAAGCTTCAGCTTCATGATCGTCCAGCTGTGATTTGTATCAGAATTATGTGGATTCAAGAGGGAATGATCGGACATGTGGGGCAGCAGATGATCTCAGCTGTGCACATCAGAGAAGAAAATTTGAATCAGATAATGTATTCTATTCTAAGTTGAAATGTCATTTGGGGAATGCTTCAGCTAGCATACCATCCAATTTGATCCTTCAATTGAGCTCCTTTTGTGGGCATGTCGAATATGCAACTCATTAAATCCTGTGAGTCTTATGACTCATAAATGAATACCAATAATTGACCGAGTAGATAGACGGTTCCATGTTGTTTTGATACTTTCATTGTTTTTTTTTTTTTTTTTTTTTTTTTTTTGCATATTTTCTCATTCTAAGTTTTTCTTGTTTGTTAGATTGATGAATCTCAATTTATTTTCTTCCTTCCAGTTGAAGGTTGCATGTGCAGTTGCACTTCTCTTTCCCTTGTCCATCTTTTGGTATTAGTACTGAACCTGCAACTGAGCTACTCATAGTTGCTAGATGTGTTAGAGAGTGTTGCTTTACAAGCTGGTTTTATTGTTGGTTCACTTGAAGATTTGGCAACGTGTGAAAATGTGAATTGGGTGTGAATCTGAGAAGTAAGTGGAAGCTCTATACTTTTTGCTCCGTGGCGTGAATTTTTGCAAGTTTTCCACATTATGCAGTCGATAAAGTTTCTTTGAGGTGTGACTAGCATTGCTTCATTTTCATCACATCGACCGGATTCATGGGCAAGCTCTCTCTTTTGCTGCATTCCTTCTATAACTCTTGTATAACAAGTGCATTTGGCTTTATTTGTCATGGTGCCATGCAGCCACTTGCTCCAATCTGTAACCTTTGTGGTTCAGAAAGGCTCAAGGATGAGGGCTCCAAGTTCAAGTCCTGGCCCTGTAAATTTTGCACAATGGATAACAGTGTTGAGTTAGAGAGACGTTCAGCTTGTGAGCAGTAGAGATATTCACACGGGCCTCCAGTGTCAGCAAGAGCACCATGTTGGGGTGATTGAGAATTTGTCATGTTAATGGTATTCCACTTCCTACTTTCTACTGCCAGATAATTTTTGTACACCCATCTGTCTGTTTTCCCAGGAATTTAGGTATATTTAGGTTCTACAAGCACGATCTGGTGCGTACTCTCGCTGAGTTGAAAAGGAAGCGATATTAATGACGTGACCTCTAATGAGAGATGTAACAACCAAGTCAATATAGTTTTATTTACAACCTGACTAATCTGAGCTGACTTGTTTCCTTTTGGAAAGCTGTAAGACCAAAATAGGCAGAGCATTAGAAGCGTTATTCAGTATGAAAATGAAACTAGTGGTGGATAAAAGTATTTACAGAAATAAATAAAACTAATATGGAATGAGAATAATGGCTCTTGATTTTTACATAGTATGTACATGCACCTGGAATGTGGTTGTATTTCTTCCAAGGGCTTCCCGAACTAATACCCTCATGACTCATTTACTCTTAACTAATTTTCGTCTCACAAAAAATCCCAAACTGGTACCCCTTTACCCATACATTCCAAACTTCTTTTCATTTTATACACATGTACGCCAAATCTACCATCCGTTACCAGTTTGGGATATGACGTGTTTGGTAGATTTGGATTAGGACTATTGGTTTGGGATTCTTTGTGAGATAAAAATTAGTTTACAATGTCATGAGGGTTACATGTTTGGGTTACAAGTTTAATATATATATATTGTGAGACAAACTAGTTTGAGGTAAATGTGTTGTGGGTACCAGTTTGGAATTTTAAATCGTTTTAACCCATCTTCCAACTTATTGAAGCTTTATCCATTTATATGAGATTTTTAGATTCCCAATTGTTAGTAAGTTGACAAGGTTGGCATCCTTTCAGCTTATGCATAAGAATAAGAACTACCACTTTATTATAGAGTTAGACTCGAGAGTATAGTGGTGTAGCATTCCATGGTCAATATAATTGCAAGGTAAAATTCATGAGGTTAAGAAATATCCACATTCTTTTGCCTATGATCATTGTGATAATCTTGAGCAGCTGCATTGTCAAAGATCAGCAATTTTTCTGGTCTGCTGTGCTGATTCTAAGAATCAGTTCCTTTGAGAGTCTGATACTTCCAAATTTATTTCTTCCACAGAAACTTTGATAAATAGACACGTCAAGTTTGGTTTTTCTGAATGCCCTGTCGCTAATTGTTACAGACGGCATGGTTTTTGCCTGATGGCCATATATTGCTGCCTCGGCAACTTTTGTCTTTGTTCTTTAAATGGACTTATACTGCTTCAGCACCTTGAAGAAGCATGTCTTGTAACAAATATTTGTCACTTACAATACTAGAAGTGTGAACTTAGAAGAATAATTTGAGATAGGTCTGGCTTATTAAAGAGAGGCTGCATATGAAAAGGGTGTAAAAGCTAGTTTCACAGAAAGATGACGAGTTTTCACTGGCCATTAATTAGAGCATCTTGCACTGTGTTAGGAACTAATGAACCATCACTGTGCCTGTCAATAGGGTACTTTCCTAAACTTGATCTCTCCGCTGGGTCAATTCTCAAGGCGAAGGTGTGGCATCATAATTACCATAAATTAGGAAAACCTACTTAGAATGACAGATATTTTTATGCTCAAAAGACGCCCCTTTGTTCAAAATTTGCTATCTCGTCTGCATGAGATATCTAGGATTTAGCTTATCTATGCTTATGCTCTATGTCAAAATGCTAGGTGTAAATTGGGTGTGATGGATTGAACTCAGCGGTGGCAAAATGGCTAGGCTTCAAGAAGCCTGCTTTTGTTGGCCGATCTGCCATTAGGGACTCTGTGTATTACAAGCATGGTCATGGTTTCAAGCCTAAAATCTTTCAGTACATCCCTGAAGGAGTTAGATTTGGTGTTATGCTTGCAATGACAAGTCTATTTATTGGTTCTTCACTTTTTCTTCTTCCAGCAACAGTGAGTTTCTGTTCTTCCTTCGATATGAGTTGGCTTTTGGCAACTGTTAGATTCTTTTACTCTGCTTTTCATATTATCTACGAGCGAACAATGTCACTTTCCCTAACGCAGATGAAGAGATGGAAGAGAGTCCAGCCAAGATGAAGCAATTCGTGGTGGGCAAGCTTAGAAAAATACCGGACAACTTGAGAGCTGTTATCGAGAGAACAGAACTGGATAACATGACACTGTCGCCACTGATATTTTGACCCCCGGGGGAGATTCTGCTGGGAAACAAAAGCAAAACCAATGTCTGCGTAGCTGGAGACGCATTCCACCCCATGACACTGGACATTGGCCAGGGAGGCCATGCGGCTCTTGAAGATGGCATCGTCCTCGCAAGTTTCCTAGGTGAAGCCTTGAGGGACAAGCAAGGCATGGGCAGTGAAGAGGAATACAAGAGGATTTAGATGGGCTTGCAGAGTTATGCCAAACAGAGAAGATGGAGAGCATTTGAGCTGATAAGCAAGGCTTACATGGTGGGATACATCCAACAGAGCAATGGCAGGGTATTGAATTTCTTGAGGGACAGGCCACCTTCTTTGCCGGGCAGCCGCTGAAGATGGCGAGTTACGAGTGCGGGAAGCTGAGCGCTACTTGAATTACCCCGTTCGTTTACTTAACTGTGTTTGGTGTGGGCATTTATGCAGGCCAACCTCATCATATATGCAATACTAATAAATCATAGACTACATAAATCATACATATCAATGTAGTTTCTAGTGTATGTGAGAGCACAAGTTTTTACTTTTGAAATGTTTTTAACCTTACGTATCTTTGAAATACTTAACTTATAATCACGTTAAAATCGGTGGAAAATTGTCCAAAAAGTCTTGAACCTACTGTTCAATTATCGATTCATTCATAAACTTTTCAATTTGATCATTTATAGTTATAAAAGTTTTAAGGATTTTTCAAGATAGTTATTCCGACCAATTTCGATCGGATATCACCAATTGGCGATACAATCAAGGCCGACTATCCTATATAGTATGGTCACGATTATGAAGATGAGTGTTGCAATTTTTAAAAGTTTTGAACTTTTTTTTTGTTTTCTTTTTCTTTCCATTTTTTCCCATGTGTCTTTGCCGGGACCTCGGCGATGGCTAGTAGGGCTACGGCACCCTTGCCTATGGTCTGCTGGCCATTGCTGAGGCCTCGGCATTTAGCAGAGGGAAATAGTAAAAAAGAAAAAAGGAAAAGGAGAGAAAAGAAAATGAAATAAAAAGAAAAATATAGAAAATTTAAAAATAATTACAAAAGTTATCTACATCAGCGCCGGTCGTAACGGTTGTGCCACATAGGATAATCGGCATTAATTGGATGATCATATCAATTATATTAGGCCAAAATTAGTGAGAACTATATCGTCAAAATGTCTAGGACTATATAATCATATTGAAAAGTTTAGGATTGAATTAGCGGTTGTACAAAAATCTCCTTGAAAATAAGATGTATGTGCAAGTATGCACGAGCATAAACACTAATATCGAGCTAACTTTTGAAATGACAATGTACCAATGCGATGGGGGACAAAAAAAGAATTAATTACGTTACTAGTCTAACAAGACGATTGTGTTGAATTCAATCAAGCACAGGCCTTGGTCACGATTACGATGGAAAGAAAAAAAGCACATGGCAATTGCCGCGGTACATAGATTTAGAAAAAGACCTTCGGACATTTTACACTCGCTGAAAGGTAATTACCAAACCGATATACGCATTGGCTTCCGTCATTAGTGTGCTATTCGTCGTTGCATGAAGTCATCATCTTTCTACAGTTCGTCTTCATCGTCTTTATAAGAGACCTCACCGGAGCTAAGGAGCCACCGAGCGACCGAGAGAGAGAGAGAGAGAGAGAGAGAGAGAGAGAGAGAGATCAAGCTGTTGATTCATGGAAGCAGTTGAAGACATAGTGATTGTTGGTGCCGGCATTGCAGGCCTCACTACAGCTTTGGGACTTCACAGGTGATTCTGCTGGAATTGGAGCAGTTAGAACTTGAAAGAGCTGTTCTCTAAAAGTTCCCTGTCCTGCTCTGTCTCATTCTCACCCCCTTTCTGTTCGTTCGTATGTCTGATGTTAAGGTTAGTACTGATAATTTTGTTTGCTGCAGGCTTGGCCTTAGAAGCTTGGTTGTGGAGGCATCCGATGGGCTGAGAACCACAGGTTTCGCCTTTTTGACATGGACAAATGCTTGGCGAGCCTTGGATGCGGTCGGCATCGGCGAACCTCTCCGCCGACAGCACAACCAACTTTCTAGGTAACTGATGAAAATCCCCCTCCATTTGCTATTGCTAAGAAGAACATATTTCATATTCTTACAATTACTGTATTGGTAATCCCAATTACATTCCGAATGAACAGTGCGACATAACATCAAATGCACGAACAATGACATGAGCTTTTTAGTGATTGGCTTGGCCTACCTGGTTACTTGACCACCCATTCATTTTCACACAGCCAAGCCTGCATCGAGGGTATAGGGTGGCCACGTCATTCTATTTCGAATGATCATGGAGATACCTTCTCACGTGATCATGAAATGGCTTGTACTGATGGTCCATTAGAATTTAAGCTTGTTATCGACAAGAATGATTTCCAAGCCTCATGTCTCCGCAAGTTTGTCTGTGGATGTGATGTTTTCATCTAGAGAGTTTGCCTTTTGAACGGGTTTTCAAGAAGGAATAATAGGAGAGGGATTGGATGCATCCTGATAATGCTGAGTAAGCCCGCGCTAGAATTGAGTGAGCACCTTGTCATGACATCTGATATGCAACATAGATCCATCAACTCTAGATGAATAAGATATATGCCGTGATATTAATTTAAACAGCTAGTTCTTTTTCTCATCCCTCTATGCCCAATTTGAATTGATATTTGCGAGGTTCAGGTTCAGGTTGCAGACTACTTCTGAAGTTTCTGGACATCCTACATCTGAGAGACAATTTGATGCCACAGGGACACAGTTAAGTTGTCTAAATTCATGACAGTCTATGTGATATAAAATTTCTCGTGAAATTAGCCATTCAAATAATTTAGATCCATTCCTCACAGTTCTTGTGCAAATTTCAACTGGTCCCTAATTTCCTTTGTCAACGGTTTGCGATACGTGTGGCATGTCTTTTTAACCTTTGCGCATCTATTGCAGACGGGGCCATGAATTTCGTTGTGTGCAGAGGAGAACCCTGTTGGAAACTCTTGTGAATGAACTTCCTAGCGGCACTGTAAGGTATTCATCCAAGGTCGTGTCAATAGAGGAATCGGGCTACCCTGAGTTGGTCCATCTTTCTGATGGGTCAAGTCTCAAGGCGAAGGTATTGCATCATAATAGCCATTAATTAGGAAAATCTGCTTAGAGTGACAGAGATATTTTATGCTCCAGAGATGCCCCTTTGTCCGTGCAAAATTTGCTTGCTCGTCTGAGCAAAATATCTATGGCTTAATTTATCTTAATGCTTATGCTCTCTCTGAAAATGCTAGGTGTTAATTGGGTGCGATGGAGTGAATTCAGCAGTGGCAAAATGGCTAGGCTTCAAGAAGCCTGCTTTTGTTGGCCGATTTTCCATCAGGGGCTCTGCGTATTATGAGCATGGTCATGGTTTCGAGCCTGAATACTTCCGGTACAATGCTGAAGGCGTTAGACTTGGTGCCATTGCTTGCGATGAGAAGTCTATATATTGGTTCTTCACTTTTTCTTCTTCCAGCAAGAGTGAGTATCTGTACTTCCTTAGATACGAGTTGGCTTTTGGCAACTATTAGATTCTTTTACCCTGCTTTTCATATTATCTACAAGAAAACAATGTCACTTTCCTTAAAGCAGATGAAGAGATGGAAGAGAGTCCGGCCAAGAAGAAGCAATTCGTGCTGAGCAAGCTGGGAAATATACCAGACAATGTGAGAGCTATTATTGAGAAAACAGAACCTGCTAACATTATACTGTCACCGCTGAGATTTCGACACCCGTGGGAGATTCTGCCGGGAAACATAAGCAAAACTAATGTCTGTGTAGCCGGAGATGCATTCCACCCCATGACGCCAGACATCGGCCAGGGAGCCTGCTCGGCTCTGGAAGATGGCATTGTCCTAGCGAGATGCCTGGGGGAAGCGTTGAGGGACAAGCAAGGCATGAGCAGTGAAGAAGAGTACAGGAGGATTGAGATTGGCTTGAAGAGTTATGCCAAAGAGAGAAGATGGAGAGCATTTAAGCTCATAAGCACGGCTTACATGGTGGGATACATCGAACAGAGCAATGGCAAGGTATTGAGCTTCTTGAGGGACAGAGCACTGGCCAGCTTCTTGGCCGGGCTGCCACTGAAGATGGCGAGTTGCGATTGTGGGAAGCTGAGGGCTTCCTGAACTACCCTGTCTGTTTACTTATCAATGTGTGTTTTGCGCGGACATTTATGTATGGTTTTAGGAATGTAACGGAGGAGTCTTATTCACATAAATAACATCAACTACCATTGACGAAAAGACTTCACTCATCCTTTGATATGCCGGGCCGCTATAAAGTCAACACATCGAATCAACGATTACAAAATTCCAATTTTGCAACTAGAGAAACTTTTCGCCGGATAGGAAGTTTGTTGCGATGGGATCGACTACCATTCATTATCTCAGACAGCATTTGCTTTAGAGTTTGAAAAATGAAGATGCTTTTCATCATTTCAAATGGGTTTGAGCCCATTTAAAAACTTGTATTTAAATGTGTAGTCGGATGAAAAGATAATATATTTGTCCCCAATAAAACTTGACATAAGTATTTGAAAAGGTCAAAATAAGAATGAGACCACGCAAAAACCAAAGATAACATCTAAACATATAAAGTTTTAGTCCGATAAAAAGATGATGGATTGGAACTTGAACCCACTCCGCCAAAAAAAGGGAAAGATAAAGAAAATAGTTCGTATATGTACAAATCATTCCCTTCCACTTCTCCTCGCCTCACATTGAAGCAATTACTTTCATTCCAATAAGATTAAAAAAAAAAACACCTTAATTATTTCATTTATCTAAGATTATGCTACTTAAAATTATTTTAAAATTGAGTCATGTAATATATAATGATGTCATTACTAACTATTAATATATGTGGAATAAACCACCCACCGTGGTGGCTCATTTGGATAGGCTTCGCTTCCTTTCGCTAAGAGGTTTGGAGTTCGAAACCCCGCGACGCAAGTTGCGGGGAGGCTGGCGTGAGACATTGGTGACTTACCCGGTGGCATGTGTGTGGTGGCTAGCACGTGTCGCCCCCGGTGGTTTATCTCCGGCCGGCCGTGCGGGGTTCCCCGGGTCATAAAAAAAAAAATATATATATATATATATATATATATATGTGGAATAATTTCAATTACTTAATTCTGTATGTTGACATTAAAATAAAATAAAAAAGATTTGAACTTTTCTAGTATAGATTGAAAAGAAACATCGTTATGAGAAATATGAGTCATCTTGAAATAATCCTCCCTTAGTTTGAGGGTAAAAGAAATTAGCCACAAAATATAATATTGTAAGAACACAGGCCATGAAATGCATAATATGAGGACAAGTGGCACTTCAAATTTTAATTAATAAACCTTGCAAAGGAATGCAGTGGGCAAAACGAAATTATCCTCTTCTAGCATGATTAACACAAGTTATTCACTATTATTATTAATTGACAAAACTTACAAAATTAATAACAACGGTTAACTAGTAAGATGATAGTAATTTAATTAATAACATTCTATTATTAGCACACACATAATTCAATTCATATGTTGAACCTGAAACGATTTACGTTCACGCAAATTTGCTGTCCACGTCCCACGAAATCTACGAATTCAATTAAAGTCTCCATGTACTTGTCATAATACTAAGGCAAATAATACTTAGCTTAAAATTTAGGTATCAGTACCAAAATACGAATTTCCAAATATTATAAAATTATAAATACAGAAATTTTGAATGTCACAATCAAGAACGTTAAATTTTCCTTCTCACACCTAATTTTTTCCTTTGATGCCTAACTTTTCCCTCCAATTGAGTGACTTAGATAGTATAATGAACTTGACTAAGTGAGAGCGATTTCTTTGGCCACATGCAAGGGCCTTGCTTTTCATTATTGGCACATCAACCTAAAGATTTACATGTAATTTTACACCTAGCATTGCAAGGAATTATATTATCTTAATTAATTTTTGACAAAACCCATTTTATCTTGCCAAAAACCCATTTTTCGTCTCTTTCAAGACTCAAACAAAAGTTGCATGTGTTAGTTTTTGCTTTTCAACCAAGAATTTGGAGAGCAAACTTCATATTCAAGAGCTATTAGGGTGGTGAAGACAATTAGTGGTTTGTGTTCGTTTGAGGTAAGTGAAATTTCTAGTGTCAAGTTAGCTTAAATCTATTTTTACTTCTATCTTGGTTGATTGGGTAAGGGGTGAAGTCTTGTTGTGGGTATGGTGATTGTTAATAGCTTGATAATTTCTTACAAGTTTGTTTTGTTTTGCCTTGGTTCGTTCTGGTTTGTTTTGTGTGATTCTAAATAGTTAGAACAAGCTCATTTTGCCATATTTGTCTTGGTAATCCGTCGCATGCTTGTTTTGCTTTTTTCTGCCTCATTTTGGATAGTTAGAATTTGGTCAATATGCTGTATATGTCTTGATAATCTATTGAATGTTCGTTCTACTTTTTTCTGCCTCATTCTGGGTAATTAGAATTTAGCCATTATGTTGTATTTGTCTAAATAATCCATTGCATATTTGTTTTGCCTCATTCTATGTAGTTAGAATTTGGCGATTCTAATCTTTATCTTGATAACTCATTTCATGTTCGTTCTGCTTTTTTTTGCCTCATTTTAGGTAGTTAGAATCTGGCCATTATGCTGTATTTGTCTTGATAATCCATTGCATGTTTGTTCTGATTCTTTTTGCCTCATTTTGATTAGTTAGAATCTAGTAATTATCCTATATTTGTCTTGATAATCCACTGCCTGTTTGTTCTGATTCTTTCTGCCTCATTTTGATTAGTTAGAATCTAGTAATTATCCTATATTTGTCTTCATAATCCATTGCATGTTCGTTCTGCCTCTTTCTGCCTCATTCCGAATAGTTAGAATCTGATGATTCTGTCATCTTTGTCTTGATGATTTATATCATGTTTATTCTGCTCTTTCCGTCTCATTCTAGGTAGTTAGAATCTGGATTTTGTATTTGTCTTGATAACCCATTGCATGTTCGTTCTATTTCTTTTTGCCTCATTTTGGGTAGTTAGAATCTAGCAATTTTGCTATCTTTGTTTTGATAACCCATTACACAGTAGTTGGAATCTAGTCGTTCGGTTGTAGTTATCTCGATGACCCATTGCATATTTGTTATACTTCGTTCTGTTGGAATTCTACTAGTCAAAATCTGTTTGTTTCACTTATTTCTACTAGAATTTCCTGAGACAGAATCTATCTATTTGTGAGTCTGCTCGAATCTGTTCATTGGTGAGTCTATTTACTTGCTGAATCTGCCAACTTCTGAATCTATTAATTGAGTAGTTTGTTCATTGGTTCAAACAGACTTTACTGAATTTGAATCTAATTCTAATTAAATGCACTCATCTGTTGATTCTATCTATTGCTAAATCTGCCCATTTGTAAATCTATTCATTGTTGGATATGTTCTTTTGTTCTATGAGCTATTATCAAACTAGAAACTTGCCTTTTTAATTGTTTAGACTTTATGACCAAAATGTACTTGTTCGCCCAAGCTCATAATATACCCATTTGATTTACTAGATTTTAATGTCCAGAACTTGCTCAATATTTGGACTCAGAACATTCACATTTAATTTACTCAATTATTGATGCCTAGGACCTTCTCATCGTCCAGACTCAAAATGTACTCATGAAATGTCCATACTTTGACAACCATAATATGATTACATATTATTAAATATGCGGTTATTTGGTTAAGGCCTTAAATTGAGTTAAAGTATGTGCGTTATGCTTGTGAGTATGCATATATCATGGCATAAATGAGATTAATGTGAATCTGTCACCCGTATAGTGGTGAGTGATAATGCCTCGTGAGAGAAGTTTGTGGGATGCCCTAGGTAGTGTTTTGGGATGTCTCAGGAGTCGAGATGCCCTTGTGGTGGAAGTTTGTAGGATGCCTCGGAGTTGAGATGCCCCGTATGTCGAGATGCCCCAAGAGTGTATGGGAGGATGAAGCATTAATAAATAAAATACATTATTATGTGTAGAACTAAATCATTGTGTGAAACATGGTATGCACATACATAAGTCAGGATGGACGGTCTGTTGGTTAATAATTTATGTGGTAGAAAATCATGAAACGTAAAGTCTACATGTTTGCATCATACTTATTGGATGATTATGCCTTCATTTTGTGTATACCTGGTAAAGTGGTAAGATGGTTTTTCTAACTTAAAACTAGAGATTTCATTTACTTGGCTTTGGTTCAACCCTATTATTTTTCAAACATGTAGGATGGACACCTCTTAACCCTTGCACTATGGAGTCCCTGTTTATAACGAAGCATTTTATGAAAGTGTACTTGAATTAGAGTTTGTCATAGTATATATCAAGTGTAGTTGTACAATATGGGTTGATATAGGAGGCTTGCGGAGTGGGTTCCTTTCTGATTTGTCGCTTGGTATTGGAATCATGATGGAAAGTTAGTGGGTTCGTTGAGTAGCTTCGATCTGAACATTGGAGACATAGCAGAAGGAGAAGTTATTAACCCGTGACTCAGCCCCAAATGTTTATGTATGCAGACTTTTGAAAGTATAGTATAGTTTGAAGATAGGTCTCCCTACCCCTATTCAGAATTCTATCTTTTGCTGGGAATGTAATGAAGTTGTGAACTCCCATGTGGTATAAATAAAAGAAGTAGAAGTACGTTTGTTATAATTGTGAGGCTTTAAAGGTTAAAAGAACATTCTAAAATATTTGTTTTCACTTTCACGCGTTAAAAGAAAGTAACGAAATGATAAACATCTGTAGGGTGACGTTCTGGGATGTTTCATTGATGTAGCCGTGGGGATGATGATGTCAAAGGAGGAATCATTATACATTGAACTTAGCATTGTGGGGACCTCAATTTGTTTTATCAATTTGTGTGTGCTTTATTGCTTTTTATCTACTAAACAACAATCGCTGAGTAAGTTTATTGTTATTAGATGACCTCCACAACTTTCTTGTCCTCTTCTTCACGGTCTGGATTACTTATAGTAATATCTTGAGATTTTTTTATTATCCATAACTTTCTCGTCCATCTAGGGCAGGCCGGCTTGCAACTGTCGGGCGCCTAGGTGAAGGGTTGAATGTGTGAAATTTAAATGGACAGATGCGATTGGACTATTGATGATCTAATGGTTTGAGGGCGTTGGGGAACTAATCCCTGAGGGATTGTGGAAGTAGTTATTAATGTCCTTGTAAGAGTTTCATGCTTTCCTTTTTATGAATTTTGTTATTTTTTTTTCCTTTTGAATTTTCTATTTTTTTTTTTCATAATGGTTGGTAAGGTTGTTGACAACCCTCACCGACCGGGCGAGGCTCAACCTTGCAAGATTTAGTGAGGTTGCACCTTGCCCAAGTCGCAACTCTTGCTAGATTCACAAGGGCGACTTTTGATAGAGGCCATGAGGTTGGACACAATGACAAAATAGAAAAAAAAAAGAGAAAATAACATTAAAAAAGTAAAAAAAATTCAAACAATTTTTAATTTTATTTTTTAAATTTGTCTATGTCAGTGTTAATGGCACCACGTAAGATGTTTAGCATCTATATCGGTAATTTGTGGTCAAAATTGGTTGGATGGATTAAATTGACAAATTATTAAAATATTTAGGACTAAATGGTCAAATTATAAAGGCTTAGGACACAAGCAACCAAGGATGTTTAGGAAGGTAGGATACAATGGATCGATTCCCTTTTTATTGTTATACGACGAAGCATCTCATTTCAAAATTCAAAGCAGTTGTTCTTCCATGTTCTCTCCTTTAGAGACATGGGCCAGCTGATCTTTAGATGGTCCCCTCAACCTTAGTAAACATCTTGTGTCCTCCAACTATTTATTTGAATTATCTCCTATGATGGAAGCATCATACCGATGATATATAATATTTCACTCGGCAGATCCCTGCATCGCTGTCAATCGGTATCTTATTGCCAACGTCGGCACAAAGATGACAACTGGCTAAACAACAGGTTTGACTTTTATAGGCTTCTTGTCTCAGAAACAGCTTTTAGCCATCCAAAAGGTATTGATCAGCAAGGTCTCTTCAGAAAGGCAGCCTGATCATTTTCCTACACTTCCCCACCTAAATGGAATTCCATGTTTTTGCCTTGCCAAGCGTAGTCTCCTTCTGCATCTTCATCTTCATTTTACGAAAATTATGTCACAAGTCTGATGTGAAAGGCCTTCCCAAGCTTCCTCCCGGTCCGAGGAAGCTCCCTCTCATAGGAAACTTGCACCAGCTTCTCGGGTCACCGCCACATCGTGCGTTGCGGGACTTGGCCAAGAAACACGGGCCGTTGATGCATTTGCAGCTTGGGGAAGTTCCTCACGTGATCGTTTCTTCGGCTGAGATGGCCAAAGAGGTGATGAAGACCCACGACCTGACTTTCGCAACGAGGCCGGCCCTTCTTGCTTCCGAAGTAATGTCATATGGATCCACCGACATTGCATTCGCACCTTATGGTGAATACTGGAGGCAACTTAGAAAAATCTGCACTTTGGAGCTCTTTAGTGTCAAGAGGGTCCAGTCTTTTAGGCATATAAGGGAAGAACAGACTTCGAATCTCGTCAAATGGGTTGCTTCTAATGCGGGGTCTCCAATCAATCTTACTCAGAAACTATTCTCGACCAACTACGGAGCTACTTCGATTGCAGCTTTCGGGAAGAAATTCAAAGAGCAGGAGGAGTTCATCTCAGTGGTCACCGAAGCAAATAAATTGGCAGCTGGCTTTGAGGTTGGGGACGTGTTTCCCTCGTTGAAGTGGCTTCATGTGATTAGCAGGATGAAGCCGCGATTGGAGAAGTTGCATCGGCAAGCAGACCGTATGATGAACGACATCATCAGAGAAAAAAGAGAAGAGAGGGCTAAGAGAAGAGATGATGAAACGAGACATGATGATTTGATCGATGTTCTCTTGAGGTTTGCCGATCCCGGTGGTCCTGAATTTTCCCTGACCGTTGACAACATCAAAGCAGTAATACTGGTAACGAAGTTTTTCTGTTTTCGTCATGCTCAATTTCCTCAGAAAAATGAACTGCGGCTTTGGGATTTCAAATCAGTTGGATTTTGACCTCAGAACAAAGTCAAAGGTCGACATGGGTGGACTTTCACCTGTGGACATGATATCGGTGCGAGAAGAAGTCTATCGAGAAAGCACGGCCCAAATTAAAATAGCATGAACCTCGAGAAGATTGAAAATAACTTTGATGCTTGAACGTGTTATTGACTAGTTCGAGGCAATCTTTTCTTTGTCATTCTGAGGATTAAAATTGAAGTTATTCTAACAAAGATTGGAACACGAAATCTGCATGCAGGACATTTTCGTTGCAGGGAGCGAGACTTCAGCCACGCAGGTTGATTGGGCATTGGCCGAAATGATGAAGAACCCAAGAATCCTCAAAAAGGCGCAGGCCGAGGTGAGAGAGGTCTTTGACAGGAGAGGCAAAGCAGACGAGATGGGGTTGCCCGAACTAAAGTACCTGAAGTTGGTAATAAAAGAGTGCCTGAGGATGCGCCCTTCTGTTCCCTTGCTGCTCCCGAGGGAATGCGGAGAGAGGTGCGAGATAAACGGGTACGAGATCCCGGTCAAGACCAAAGTGGTCGTGAATGCGTGGGCGATTGGCAGAGACCCCAAGTACTGGGACAACCCCGAGGTCTTTTACCCGGAGAGGTTCGAGGACAGCCCAGTTGATTACAAAGGGACTAACTTCGAGTACATACCATTCGGTGCAGGAAGGAGGATGTGTCCAGGGATGAACTTTGGGATCGTGAACGTGGAGCTTCCGCTTGCGATGTTGCTGTACCATTTTGACTGGGAGCTCCCTGAGGGAATGAAGAGAGAAGAGCTCGACATGAGCGAGTTGCTGGGTGCAGCTCAGAGGAGGAAGCGGGATCTGTACGTGGTTCCTAAGCCCTATCAGCCTACCTTCACCGGTTCAGACCTTCCTTTGTAGTCATTACAAGGGTTGCCAAGGTCACACATGTTAGTCAACAATAACGATGGGGAAGAAACAAAAAGAATGCAACAATAAGGTTGTGTGGAGGAAGAGGAGGTTTATGTACTAAAGAATGCCACTTGCTACTTGTCTTTTTTAGCTCCCTGGTGCGAGGAATATTAAGGTTACAATTGTATGTCATTCATTAGTCGAGTGCTTCTGGATGAGTGTCCTCACCGGTTACCTTTTACATAGAATACTCATATTTCAATAATTGGGTCAAACTTCTCATCAACATGGGATTGCTATGCTGTCGAGGCCATTCTTTTAGGGTTTTTTTTTTTTTTTTTAATAGAATACTAGGTTTTGAATGTCAAACCAAATTAACTTATTTCTCTGATGTTGGAGCTGAGATAGATTTGAAGCAAATTTAAAATATTGGATATTTTATGGATAGAATTAAAAGGTTAAGATTAAACTGAAATCGCTAAAAAATTATAATTTATTTTGTCATTTGGCCTATAGTTTCGCACGAAAAGGTTAGTCACGTGATATTGGTTACTTTTCTTTGGCCAAAAATGCGATGGATTGGTTAGTTGGCTAGCTGAAACTCAAAGCCAATTATCCCGTTTACCTTTTCGCGCAGACTAGACAATGAAAGAAGAAAAAGGCTGAATTTTCAATTTACTAATTTTGATAATAATAGTTGGGACTAATTAAAGCCAAAAAAAAAAATATATAGTTGGGACGATTTGGTGCCTACTCTTGCTGAGTTGAAAAGGAAGCGATATCAATGATGTGACCTCTAATGGGAGATGTAACAACCAAGACAATACAGTTTTATTTACAGCCTGAGTAATCTAAGCTGAAGACGAAAATAGGCAGAGCATTAGAAGCGTTATTCAGTATGAAAGTAGTGGTGGGTAAAAGTATTTACAAAAATAAATAAAACTAATATGGAACGAGAATAACGGCTCTAGATTTTTATATAATATATACATACATCTGGAATGTGGTTGTGTTTCTTCAAGGGCTAATTTTATTAAAAATCTTGAACTGATTCCCTCACGATTCATTTACTTTAAATTAATTTTCGTCTCACGAAAAATCCCTAACCAATATCCCTTAACTCATATGTTTCAAACTACTTTTCATTTTATACACATGTACGCCAAATCTACCCCCGTTAGTAGTATGGGATATGCCGTGTTCGGTAGATTTTAATTAGGAGTATTGGTCTGGGATTTTTTGTGAAATGAAAATTAATTTGGGATGTCATGAGGATACAAGTTTAATTTTTTATTTTTTTGTGAGATAAACTAGTTTGAGGTATATGTGTTGTGGGAGAGTGGTTTGGGATTTTAAATAGTTTTGATCCTTCTTCCAACTTATTAAGCTTTATCCGTTTATCTAAAATGTTTAGATTGCCAATTGTTAGTAAGTTGACAAGGTCGATATCCTTTAAGCTTATCCATAAGAATAAGGGCTACAACTTTATTATAGAATTAGACTCGCAAGCGAATTGGCTTAGCATTCGATTGTCAATGTAGTTGCAAGGTAAAATTCATGAGATTAAAAAAATCCACATTTTTGATCCTCCTAATTTTAGTTTCACAATGGGATTATTTAATTTTGTAGAGTATTGACCGGAGATCACATGAGTTGACGGCGGAACAAAGTTATGATGGAAATTTGAAAAAGAAAAAGAAAAGAAAGAAAGATAATAAGTTAAAATGGGATGATCTATAGTTTAATTTCGGTCCTTCCAATTTTTAGTTTCATAATAGGATGATCTAATTGAGTAGAGTATTGACCGCATGGGGGTGGTCATGGAATGAAGTTAGGATGAAAATTTGAAAATTTTTTTAAAAAAAAAAGAAAGAAAGAAAGAAAAGAAAAGAAAAAGAAAATATTTTAAAACAAAACTATATAAACTAAAGGGGCCCACAATTCGTCAATCGTCCTCCTTCGCCTTCGACCTGCTCACCGAGAGAGAACGTAGCCCTGGAATTTCGATTTACATGGCGGAGACCTCCAATCGCCGGGGAATTTTGGGATCCTCCGGCGACCCACTTGCTCCTCCTCCTCCTCCGGAGACCTTCAAGCGCCGCAAATCCTCCGGCGACCGGCCGGATCGCACCGAAGGAGGCGACCTCATCAGCGCGTTGCCAGAGGAGGCGATCCGCCGCATCCTCTCCTTTCTGCCCGTCGAAGACGCCGTGAGGACCAGCGTCCTCTCCAAGCGGTGGCGGTTCGCGTGGACGACCACCAGCAGCCTCGTATTCAATAGGGTCTGGCCTCGCCATCACGGAGCCCGCGCGTTGGACTTCCGGTGCGTCGTCGACAGCGTCCTGAGCCAGCACACCTCGACCTCGGCGTTGAAGGAATTCCACGTCAATGGCTTTTGTTACGACGAGGCCGATAGCCCCAAGCTCGAGGAGTGGCTCCGCTTCGCAGAGCAGCGCCACGTGGAGGATCTCCGCCTGGAGCTGGATAATGGTTTGCAGGTCATGTATATACTGCCGCAATTCTTGTTTTGCTTGAGTAGTTTGGTGCGCCTTCAAGTCAGTCGGTGCTGTTTCTCGTTGGGTGCTACTAGTATTGATTGGCCTCGTCTTAAGGTCTTGTCGCTGTTTAATGTGAAGTTGAGCGATGATATCCTGACGAGTATTTTGAAGGACTGTCCTGTTTTAGAGTCTCTTGAGTTGGGTCGTTGTCTGGGCTTGAACAACGTCTTTATAGATTCAACAAGTGTCAAACACTTGTCCCTCAGCATCACCAATCTGTTTGACCTTCAAAGGATTAGGGCTCCGCATTTGCTGAGGATGCGTGTAGCAGGGACGTGCTCTTGGTCTGAGGCAGCAGAGCATATGTCACTTGAGGATATCTCGTCTCTGGTCGAAGCCGACTTAAACTTTGAAATTCTACCTCGTGTGCATGTGCCTGGTGACATTAGAATGGCCTGCGACCTGTTGAAGGAATTTCTTGAGAAGCTGTGCGGAGTTCCTACAATCACCCTTGGTGATTGGTGTTTGCAGGTACATGCTCAATATTTTTACCATTATTAAGACATTCTCCTGTTGAATGGTTTCCGTGTAAATGCTGTATGTTTCCCCACTTGACTGACCTCATCAAGGCTAATCATTGTGGGCCCGTGTAATTAGTTATTGGCAGATAGGATGATTGGTCACTCTGTGGTCCGAGTTACGACATAATACCACATCGTGAGCCTTGGAGCTTCTTCCCTATGTTTAATCTCCAATAAATGGATCGCACAATTTTCAGGACAATGAATGCCGCTAGATATTGCTTTTTATCGTGGATGCTACTCAGGGCAGCGTTCTTAGATGCCTCAATTTTCAAACGGAAAGAGATTATTCCAGAAAGGTTTCTTGAATTTTCAACCTTTCAGTTTATAGAGAAAGTACAATTATTTGCAAATATAACAAAATTTAGTTGACTTAGTCATCTTGGATTGACAGAACTGCATCATGCTCTCTTGTCGCATCAGGCTGTCGTTCCATAATCATCTTACATAGTGTTCTTACAATATTTTACGATGGCCGTGGATAGATTAACTTGGAAAGTTCAGTCAATACTGAGGTTCGCTGTCTCATGTGACCAACCATTGGAATTTTCGGATCCTTCAAATATCTTGAGTTCGACATGAGGAGCATATGTAAATAGTCCCAATTATTAAAGAGATCTCTTGTTAATTTTTATTTTTAGTGTATCCTTATCAGTCAGCTTTTTCATGGCTGGGAGATGGGGTCAAAGGATATTGTATTTGGATGGACTGTAGTCTCGTTATTATTTATTCGTGTTAAACAGGAAGACTGGTTTTAATCAGATTTTCTATGTTGTTTGCTCAATGTGCTTAGATTTTGTCCCTTTTGGAGATGAAAGGAGTGCCGCCTCCGTCCTTAACATGTCAGAATCTGATTCTGCATCAATGGGACCTTCCTGGGATAGCATACAATTTACGAAGTTCACAGTGCCTGGAAAAATTAGTCCTATACCTGACAGGTGGCCCAATGTTGAAGGTTTGTTCCTTTACCATGGTAGTTTCAATTTGCTGCTTGCGATTACTTCCCTCTTTAGACTAATGCTTAAACAGTGAGTTAAAACTTTAGAAGTCTATCTCGAATTCTTATTTGTTTCAGCATTTGAAATTTGCTCATGGCTCTGTCAGTCTTAGGTTCATGTTTTAAAGTAACTGCCGTGTTGTACTTGTACTGGAGGTTCTTTTGCTGCCAGGTAGCATTAGGATCTTGAGCTAGGAGTTTAGCGATGGTTTAGTGATGAGCGCTTAGAAAGAGAACATGTCTACTGTGTGTAGACGAGTTTAGAGCTGAAACTGATTGAGACTCGTTATAAAGTAAAACCGATAGCATCTGCAGTGGACAAATGAAAGTTGTTTGTTTGTAATTTTAGTGAGCCAATGAATTTATTTTCTCTGTGAATCCACATCTAGTGTGAAATAAGTTTATTCAATGGGGTATCTATGTGCAGCTTCAACTTGGTGAAGAATCTAATGAAGATTATAACTTGGATGAAGAATTTTTTTTGTGGTCACGGAAGGGGAACTTTGGATGTTTGGCAAAACATCTCAAGAGAGTTGAGATCATTTGCTTTGGAGCTTATGGTATTGGGTCGAAACATCTGCTCAGTTTGATCAAGTTTCTTCTTGGCTATGCGCTCGTGCTGGAGAAGTTGATTATCAAGATTAAATTACCTACACATGTGCATGAACTTCCAGCCATCGTTTTATTGAAACTAGCTGATTTGAGCTGCAATGTGCTCAGCTTTCGAAGAGCCTCTGAAAATGCTGGGGTTATTTTTACTTATCCTCTTGAGTAGGCGTTCTCGTAAAAATCTGGATTTCTCATTGATCTCATAGGCAAGCGTATGTAGCCCTGGGCACTTCACTGCTTATTTGTTTTCACTCTTTACATCACAGTTCAGTGAAGTGTGACGGTAGGATTTTGAGTTTTGTGCTAGTTGTAAATATGAACCTCTCAAGGAAAGAGGTTAATATTGGCGTTTCGGTTTGAGGGGATTTTTTCGTGACACGTAAGTTTGCAATCGGAATTTAACTGCATTGTGCGGTTGGATGTGGTTCAGCTTTTCAAAAACCAAAACAAACCATAAAATCATTATCCTTTCCGGCTGTGGTTTTCCCTTTGCCTGTTCTTGTGTCCTGCCTTTTTTCTACTTCTTCCTTATAACAATCTGCACTGCCTGTTCTTTTGCACACGTTACTCTCTCTCTCTCTCAAAAACAAATTGAAGGCCCCAACCTTTAATATGAGATAGGCCACCTACATCGTGTCTTAATATAACTAGGTTGTGACCTTGTTAGGACATAATTATCATCAATGACCTGTTTTTAAAGCCCAAATACGACAAATTTATTAAACGCCTTACATACCACGGCATGCCTAGCACATTAAGATATTAATTCCTATGTGCATATGCAAAAATGTGCCTAAATATTTATTAACATGTCCAAACTTTTCTACTCATGTGGGGTCCACACACGTAAATGATAACGTGTTTAATTAAACATAAGGATGTATGTGATAAAAATGTTGAAAGGTTCCATATGTGACAGCATGTTTAGCGCATGTGTTTAAACATGCATGTTCATCTATTTTTCCGCTGGTGATAGGCCAGAGAAAGGTGATGACTTACTTTGGTGCCGTGTAAACACATCATGTTGAGAATTGTCAGCCTTAGTTGGAGGTGATACGGCTCCAAAGTATGTTCAAGGTTAAAGAGGCAAGGTGTGGCATAAGGCAATGTGGAGTTGACCGGGGAAAGGGTCTCAAAATTTGATGAGGAGAAAAGAGATATTGAGTGGACTGCTGTATCACGTGAATTCCGTATTCTTTTTTTCTCTGAGCTTAAGTGTTTATTTAGGTTATTCCAATTATTTTTCACATTGAGATCAGTTAATTTGTCTCGCAATGTATTATCAAGCGGACAGTTCATATGCTTGCATAAAGAACGGACCAATAAAATTTTCAGCCACAAAAATGAGAAAAAGGTTGGACAAAAAAATTGGAGGACGATCTCCCGTAGTTAAAAAAAATTAGGAAATCAGAGCGAAATCCTAAACAGGTAGACGTAAAATCTAGATCGATCAATTTAATTTGACCTCCTTGCCGGACCCCATGATCCATCACATCTTCTCCTTTTTGCCCATCCGAGACGTCATGAAGGCCAGCGTCCTCTCCTAACAGTGGCGTTCCGCTTGGACCACCATGCCCGACCTTGTCTTGAATGGAGAGAGTGGAGACTCGCCTCGAAAGCCCATGGACTTCGTGCTCCTCGTCAACAGAGTCCTGAGCCAATGCACCTCCCCCACGGTGAGGTGAAGAGGTTCCTTGTCACCTACGAGAAGCCCCGCCACCCCCGAGGTCGACCTCTGGCTCCGCGAAGTGCCGCGTGGAGGATCTCTGCCTGAGGTTGGATCTCCCGCCCCCGACCTTTTATGTACCACCGCGGTGCTTGTATTGCTCGAGCTGGTTGGTGCGCCTGGAAGTCAGTTGCTGCAATTTCTCGTTGGGTAGGACTACTAGGTGGCCTTTTCTTAAGGTGTCGTCGAGTGTGTATTCGGATTTGAGTGGTGACATCCTTAACGGGGTTTTTCAGGGGAAGTCCTACTCTAGAGTCTCTTCACTTTTGCTATCTTTATTGTTTTACGAATCATCTAAGTAACCTTTTTTGTGTCTCAATCCTTTACATAGGTTCTACCGATCACCTGAAGATCAACCAACGGATATACTTTGATTTGGACCCATAGGTGGATATCTTGGCAGAGGCAGGCAGGTGTCATGCTGGTTTCACATTTTATATTGAACTATTTTGTCCAATATCTGCTCTTTTTAACAGTCTTTGCCTTCAGGATGGTCTAGTTCCTATGTATGATCTTCAAATTGGCCAGAGGATTTCAGGCCTTCAGGCTTGATCTGGTTTGTTGCTTTGTAATTCAAGGGTTTCTTGTCCTCTTCTTCGTATTTTTAGTTATATCTGATTTGTCTGATAATGAACATTCCCGTCTTCTGCGATTATGCATACGCACGAAATGGTTTCTCTTTACACCTGTTTTTGCCAATGGCCCTCCTTCTTCAGGGCACCAGAGATTTGAAGGTCCTGAGGATAACGTTGCAGGATTTCATTTGAGGGGTATTATAGGCGTCCACCTTTTGCAATTAAAACTTGACAGCATATAATGTTTGTCACTGGTCGAAAATATTAGATGATTGATGACAAGGCAAATCCATTATCCGAACTGATCTTGCAATGTTGGACTCAGAGATTTCCCCCGTCTGAACAAAGACATGGTCTTACACTTTCTTAAGCTTCTCACTCCTGGATGTCTGCAATAATTACTCGTCACTTCCGTCATTGGATATCCCGTTGTTAGCAGCTACGAAGTCTTTCTCAGAGGAGAAGATGCCTGGAAGAAATTCATTCAATTTCTCTATGAAAGCCTCACTGCTTCAGGTATCTATGCATTTATTGACCATGATGGGATTGAGATCGGAGAAGAGATCAAGCCCAAGATTTGTGAAGTTATCGGGCATACAGAGATATGCATTTCCATCTTATCCAAAGATTTGACTTCCAGCAAGAGTTGTCTGCAGAAGGCGGAGAAAATGGTGGAGTAGAGGACAATCATGGCCATTTTCTACAATGTACACTCTTCAGTCATCAGCAAACAGCGGAGAGTCATTAACAGTCCTTCTGCAACCATGCGGCCAAGGCGTTGGGGTCACCGACTATAAACAAGGGAAAGAAGGCTTAGCAGAGTGTTTCAAGAATACGAGGATCGAAACTGGAGAAATTCCAAAACGAGTAACTCGAAATCAAGACATTGATGCTTCTTTTGAGAAGAATTCGTTAAAGTATTCTGTAATAAAAACAAATAGAAAATAGACCAATTCACCTCCTCTTTATCTCTGTGTTAGCCATTATAACAAATAGCTAGGAAGCATTAGATATAATTCACCAGCCAAAGATGCTTCCAATATAATATTGCAACCATCAGATGTTAGCATTACATTAACGACAAATCTGTGAGAATCTTATACCGCGATTGCACAAAGATCCCAACTCGCTAAGGGACAACTCAACTTTTATAGGCTAGTTTTCTCAGAAACAGATTTTACCCCTTCAAAAGAGCTTATAAGCTGATCGTCAACAGTCTCTCCAGAAAGGCAGCTTTGTTATTTCCCTTCATTTTTCCCCAAAATGGATTTCCAAATTTTTGCCTTTCCAATTATAGTCT
Organism: Eucalyptus erythrocorys; assembly: GCA_014182555.1. NCBI lineage: Eukaryota > Viridiplantae > Streptophyta > Magnoliopsida > Myrtales > Myrtaceae > Eucalyptus > Eucalyptus erythrocorys. The sequence continues at coordinate 32,254,535 of CM024602.1, forward strand.
CCTTCTTCATCTTCATTTTCACTGCAATAAAATACAGTCAGAAGTCCGATGTGAAAGGCCTTTCCAAGCTTCCTCCCGGTCCGAGGAAGCTCCCTGTCATAGGAAACTTGCACCTGCTCCTCGGATCACCGGCTCATTGTGCGTTGTGGAAGTTGGCCAAGATATATGGGCCATTGATGCATGTGCAGTTTGGGGAAGTTCCTCATGTGGTCATATCTTCAGCCGAAATGGCCAAAGAGGTGATGAAGGCCCATGACATTACTTTCGCAACTAGGCCTCGCCTTCTTGCTGCAGAAGTGCTGTCATACGGATCAACAGACATTGCATTCGCGCCTTACGGCGAATACTGGAGGCAACTTCGAAAGATCTGTACTTTGGAGCTCTTGAGCGCCAAGAGGGTTCAGTCTTTTAGGCATATAAGGGAAGAAGAGACTTCAAATCTCGTCAAATGGGTCGCTTCTAATGCAGGGTCTCCAATCAATCTTACTCGGAGACTATTCTCGACTAACTACGGAGCTACTTCGGTTGCAGTTTTCGGGAAGAAATTCAAAGAGCAGGAGGAGTTCATAACAATAATCAAAGAAGCAATTCGATTGGCTGCTGGCTTCGAGGTTGGGGACGTGTTTCCCTCATTGAAGTGGCTTCATGTGATTAGCGGGATGCAGCCACGATTGGAAAAGTTGCGTCGGCAACTGGACCAGATTATGAACAACTTCATCAGAGAAAACGAGGAAGAGAGGGCTAACAGAAGCAGTGATGAAACGACACATGATGGTTTGGTCGATGTTCTCTTGAGGTTCGCCGATCCTAGTGGTCCCGAATTTTTTCTAACCACTGACAACGTCAAGGCGGTACTAGTGGTAGGGAAGTTTTTCTGTTTTCATCATGCTCAATTTTCCTAGGAAAAATGAACTGCAGCTTTGGGCTTTCAAATCAGTTGGATTTTTTTTTTAACTTTAGAACAAAGTCGAAGTTCGACATTAGTCGACTTTCACTTGTCGATGTGATGCTGATGTGAGAAGAGGTCTATCGACCAAAGCATGGCCCAAATTAATTTAGCATGAACCCAAGACTGATATTAATTCAATATAACAGCAATGCTTTAAGATGGTATCAAATAGTTTGAGCCAAGCTTTTCTTTGTTGAGGCCAAGGATAAAAATTCGAGTTATTCTAACGAAAATGGAACATGAAATATGTATGCAGGACATTTTTGCCGCCGGGAGCGAGACTTCAGCCACGCAGGTGGATTGGGCATTGGCGGAGATGATGAAGAATCCGAGAATCCTTAAAAAAGCGCAGGCTGAGGTTAGGGAGGTCTTCGACAGGAGAGGCAAGGCAGATGAGACAGGGTTGCCCGAACTAGAGTACCTGAAGCTGGTAATAAAAGAGTGCCTGAGGTTGCGCCCTTCTATTCCCTTGCTGCTCCCGAGGGAATGCGGAGAGAGGTGCGAGATAAATGGATACGAGATCCCGGTCAAGACCAGGGTGCTCGTGAATGCGTGGGCGATCGGGAGAGACCCCAAGTACTGGGACGACCCCGAGTCCTTTTATCCAGAGAGGTTCAAGGACAGCCCAGTGGATTATAAAGGGACTAGCTTTGAGTACATACCATTTGGTGCGGGGAGAAGGATCTGTCCGGGGATGAACTTTGGGATCGCGAATGTGGAGCTTCCACTGGCAATGTTGCTGTACCACTTTGACTGGGAGCTCCCTGAGGGAATGAAGAGTGAAGAAATGGACATGAGTGAGACACTGGGCGTGAGTCAGAGGAGGAAGCGCGATCTGTACGTGGTTCCTAAGCCGTATCAGCCTAGCTTCACTTGTTGAGACATTCTTAGACGGTTGGTACACTTATCGTTAAATTTACAGACGTTTGTCGCCAATAATGTAGGGGAAGAAACATAAAGAATGCAATCGCGTGCTTGTTCGGCGGAAAGGGAGGTTTATGTATTAAACAATGCATTATGGGGGAATTAATTAACTTGTGTTTCTATGCCACTTGCTCCTTGTCTTTTTTTAACTCTTTATCTGTGTCTTTTCTCGGTCGGTCGGTCACCCAGAGTTTCCTCTGGCGCCATCATATCCCTGAACCCGGCTTGCTGCGTTTAAAGCGAGGAAAGGCTTCATGGGGATCAGACGTGTCAGCCTTACCCCGTAGAGGGGTGTGACCGGCCTGACAGTGGGGGGCAAACATTTTTCCAGCCTACCCCCTGGTTGTACCTGAGGTCCGACAGGGACTCTCACCCCAGACAGGTTATCCCTGCGTTAGCTCGGGACCTATCTTTCCAGGTTGTCGGAGCCTTTTAAGGTCCTGCTCAGGACCAAGGGAATAAAAGTAGAGTGATAAGCAAATATCTATTATGAAATTACAAGTTCAGGTGTTGTGATAAGCAAATTTCTGGTCAGCTTGTGCCTTTTGCATTTGTTATCTTTGTTTGAGTTCTTCTAATTTGGGCTAATATTGTAATTCACCATTCTACGAAATTAATCTAATAAAGTAAGATATAAAATTTCTTAATTAATCTAATATAGAGCTAACTAATGTTGGCCGAATAAAGCCCAGCCTATAACTTAAAACTCTATAAATAGTGGTCAAGTCTCTCCTCTAATCTTGATATACAAATAACCTCACATAAGAAGTGTAAATTGAACGCTAAAGGTGAAGGCACCCTTGTTCAGTCAATAATATAGAGGATAATAGAAGAGAAGAACTTGAACTTCGAATTTGAGCTTTGGATCATTGCTATTCCGCATCTAAAATGATGGATTCCAAATTAAGTACACAAATCTATTTTCTTGATTATATATGTTTTCTCGATTGTAGCTATGAAAAATTGGGTGGGCTTTCGTGGCTTACAATCGTATGTAAAGAGAGTTTTTCTATTTGATGTAAAGTTCACGTCAGCTGTTTCGTTGCATCAATAAAAATGATCCTTGTCCCGATTTCTCTTCTTCGTCCTCTGTTTTCTCGTGCTTTCCCTCTCTTCTATTTCTCTTTTCGTCTTCTTTTATTCAACAAAAGCTGCAAGAAAACTAACGATGGGCTGGGGAATAACACCGTCGGCTTTAGTGAGAGATAAACTCGGGTCTCTGGAGGTCTGGACCTTTTCATTTTATTGCTAAAATAGGTCCATTTGTTACAAAGTCCAATAAACGTTTTCCGATTCTATTTTACAAAACATATAGAGATAATCCATTCATCTAGCATTTTAATTTACAAAAAAAAAATATGTTAGACTTTTGGGAAAATAATTAATTATAGGTCGACAATAATTTATCATACAACTGGGGGCTACCCTGCTTGCCAGGTAAACTCAATTAGCTAATAAAATTACATTCCTTATTTTAATGTGCCGATACTTACACCCCTCAGCCAACCAATTGAAGAGATATTTTTTCTTCCCTTCTTTAGGAAAATACCTCTAAATTTTTACATCCCAAAGTCTAGACAAACTAGTTTAAGGTCATATTTAGGACCATCATCTTACAGGGAGGTCCTTGACCACTACCTTTTTCGAGATGTAGGAGTCGTTTCCATGTTAAATTAATGTCTCGAGTTTGAATTCGAATAACGATTTGTTAAATTAAATTTATTGGGAAAGATTTCCCAAGTGAAGTACAAATCGGATAAAGAAGTTTCCTCTTGTTAGACTTTCTTTTGGCGTACAAAAGAAAGGAAAACATTATCTATAGCTATAAGACAAAAGAGGAAATTAAAAATAAAGATTTAGCAAAGGTTTTTTTTGCTTCTTTGTGCAAAAGACGAATACAAATTTCGAAGAATAGATTCCACGTGGGGCCTAGAGTCAAAATTTTGACTTTGAGCACATAATATAAAAAGGCCAGGGTTTCTTATATAAAAGGAGGTAGCCGCACGTAGAAGCCGCACATCGAGGCCGCACGTCAAGCTGAAGAGAGCCATGCATGAAGAGAGAAGAACACGAACCTGTACGGAAAGAAGAGGACAAGCATATGAATTCTTCGTTTCAGTGTACATAAAGCATTTTACTTTGAGCTTGAACGTATACTGATTTTGTGTCGTGAGTTTATGTCAAAGTGAGTTGTTTATTTATAAACACTCTAGGTTTGGATTTAATTTAGGTGCGAGAAATACTCGAGTGTGTAAATGATTTGTAAACTTTAATTCTTCTATTATAGTAGATAATTTGCTATTGGCTCTTCCTGTGTAGATACCAATATTCGAACCGAACTACGTAAATCTTTAATATCCTTATTATTTATCATCGATTTCTCTAGTGATTTCGCATTGACATAAATTGCAAGATTCTATCATTTCCACGTATCATTAGCATTATATTTTTAACACTCCACCCCTACTATTTTACAATCCTTGAAGTATTGGGACCCGAATTCTTAACTGGTTTACCCCACCGTAGTGTAAAACCCTTCATTGAACCGAGGAGCCTTTTAAGGCCATGCTCGAGACCTAGTCTTATGGGGAGATCCCCAGCCACTATCTTTTGTGAGGCATGGGAGCTACCTTTGTTGGAGGCTAATGACACAACTAGAGGGGGGTAAATAGGTTGTTTTAGAAATTTGACAATCTTTCACAAAAATTAACTGACGACAAGTAAAAATCTAGACGGGGTAATTTTTCAAAACTTGTGAGCAACTTGTATGCTTGTGGAAGTAATGAGAGAAAAACAATAGCACACCAAGATATATAGTGGTCTAGCTCTATTTCTAAGCCTACGTCAACTCTTTGGGCTAATAGCCACAAATTGGGCTAGATTTCTCTAATAATTTGCTCAGAAAGTTACAACTAGCAAGCATTTATCTTTTTTCACGATAAATCATACTATCGGAACTCAATTGCTACTCTTACTCTTGTACACTTAATCTATATCACAATTACTCATATAACAAGAATAAAATACTCAAAGAAATAGTTGAAAGAGAGAGTTTCTCTTGAAACACAACATATAGAAGATTTTTAGTTTTTGTATTTGCACAAGTTTAACATTTGGCTTCTAAGATCTTTTTTATACCCATCTTTAATCCATCCGTTGGAGAAGCAAAGAGCCATTAGAATTATTGTTGATGCTATTGTCTAATGATGGGACTGCCTATACAATCATTTTTTTTAATATTTGTAGAGCACCTACAAATAGCTTATGTTGCTGTCCATTTGCTGCAGCTTCTGACAGACTTGTCAAGTAGCCTAGTATCTTATTTTTTGTTATCATATGGACTCTGCTGCTATGCATATCCACTTCCACAATGGCTAGTTTGTTGACCCAACAAACATTATCAAATGAAGATCGTTGCCACAATACTAGTGACCTAATGTATACATCGTTGATACAAACATCAATAATAACTAATCTTTAGTTTTGTTGGTGTTGTTTATGAAAAAACTTTATCAAGACATATCACGATCTTTGTCACCTAGATCACACCATAGTCATCACATAGTCTTTAATACTTGTCACGAATATTTGCAAATATCATAGTATATATTACATTATAGATAATTTGGAAATCATCAAAATCACTTGGAGATGTTTCTCCAACAATCTTTACCTTTTTATGACGATGAAACTATCCCACAAACGTAAAAGATAATTTTGATAAATTTGCAATAATAGTAATTCGTCTATTTATGTACTTGATCTTTCTCATGCACAGCTAACAGATAACAAGATCTCCATAAGATATTCAAAGAAATTGGAGATACAGTCTAGATGATCTTTTTGTAGAGTAAGAGTGAAAAAGTCATAGATCTAATAGATATCATAAATCATCAAGAGAATAGGCAAAATGATAATAATGTCAGCGTATAACTCACGCCATGCTTCCCTTGTTTTTATGCTATCTATCTTTTATCGATAGAGATTAATGTGTAAACGAAATGTTAGGGCATATCAAAATATTTTTACATCAATATCTCTTCCCCTTTTTGTCATTAGCAAAAGGACGTAAGGAAGTAAGGAAACGAGAACTTTACAAATAAACAGGTCATGTCATTACATCAAGTTCAAAAGGAAACTAGACATGAGCAGCAAAAGAAAAACGAGAGCACAAAGAAATATGACAATTTCAAGTGCGAGGACGTTCGCATTGCTAGGAGGGGGTAGGAGGTTCTAGTTCAGATCCTTCAAGTTTAGGGCAAACAAGGTTGTAGCAGTCTAAGCTGAAAATAGTTCGTTCAATCTTCACCAAATATCTAGTAATGGAAGAGAGGGTGCTTTTGATTTCCTGAACCTAAGCTTGAAGCTTGGCAAGCCCGATAGTTGGAGAAGCAGATGTGTCCATTGGAAATGGCGACCTTTCATGTCTTGGTGGACAAGAGGTCTACCTTTGTACAAGTGCCTTATCCATTTTCTTCCTTTCTTGCTTGGCCTGCTCGGCCAATCTTTTTCTTAGGGTAGAAACTATACACTCATCATCACCGTCTCCGATGGGATTATTTTATCCTTCAAATTTACCCAACCATCATATTGTCAAGTGTCTTCTTCCTAATCTCAACATTTGCCATGCCTTTAAGGGCAGCATCACAGAAGTTTATGTTTTTGTACCAGAAGATATGAGTGATGAGGGCATCATAGGGCAGCTTTCTTGTCATGAGAGGAGGGAGGGAGGGAAATCATCAGGTTTAGTGAGAATGGCCTAGATGATTCTTGCCTCGTACCAAGATATATCGTTTGTGGAAGATATTTTGGGACACAAGTAGATGGTCAAAATCTTTTAGATGAAATTCATTTTGAGAGGCTATACATTCAGCAGGATGATTTTTTTTTAGCCACAAGTTAAGTTCAGAGTTTCAAGCATAAAACTGTAGACTTTATCAAGCTCTACTGGAATCTTTTTGAACACATTGTACTTGGTTTGGAAGATTTATGCCGGTTCATCCAAAATGATGACATGGTTTTGTTTTCGAAAAGTGAAAATGAAAGATTCCCTATCTGGAAAATGAAGATTTGAATAAAATAGTGCCACCAGAGTGGGATGGACTTCTTCTTTCATCAAACAGGAAACAAAATTGAGTTTTAGTGTTTCAAAAAGTTTGGAGAGAAAAATGTCATGGGCATTAAGATAATCAAAATCAATAAATCCATGTGGAATAATTCCTCAAATGTGAAAAGCTTGAAAAGAATTCTCATGATCTTTGGACAAAAAAAAAAAATTCAGACTCGAAAGAAGGATTGTGGTCAAAACTCGATAGATTTGAAATTTTGAATTACTCAATCGTTGACATCTTCACGATGCTTGTCTCCCGATGTTTCTTCCAATTTAGTTCTAAGCTCACTTTTTCAGGTTGTTCAGAGGCTTGAGCAAGTGCAATCTATGTTGGTTGCACTTCAGGTTGATTAGTAGGCCGAGGGGCTTTTTCACTTTCCCTTTTTGGATCAGTTGGGACATCCTCCTTGGTAGAGGACTTTTGTGGGGATGCTTGAATCACCGATTGAGAGGTTCCTTCGACAAGTGTAGGAAGTAGTGCCAATGTTTGAGTTTCGGTGGAAGCAGACATAAGTGCTTCGAGGATCGCCTCGCCCCGTGTCATCAGGTTCTAGTTGGTCACACCCTGAACTACTTTTTTTCTTTCCGTGGATGGATTTGGAAAGTTGTAAAGACAACCAACTGCATTGAGGGGGCCGTAGGTACAACTGTTATTTCCTTGTTGGTTCATGAACATGACTCAAGGGTCTTGGCAGTGGCTGTGTTGCTCCCTCGGTGAAAGATGGCAAGGTCGCGCTGGCGGTTCTTGATTTCGCATGTTCTCCAACTTGTTGAGATAGGGGAACACTTTGGGATTGAATTCCCTTAGTGGAATCCTCACTCAGGTTAGTCAGTGAGATTAATATGCGATGGTCCTCCTTTGGATGCTCTTACCATTATTGCCAACGTGCGAAGATGTAAACGTCATCTACAATAGCAATATAAGTATCTTTCATTTTTTTAATAACCAAGACAATATTGCAGCAGCTTTTACCAAACATAACATAACAGTACAATATCGGCGCAAAAAGTATGCACTTCAACACAATATAGCACAACGCAATTATAGTTGGAGAAAATAACATGAATGATCTCTCAACTTTAACCAAATGTGTAATATGATCTATAAATTTTTAATTTATTTAATATGATCCTAGAACTTTAGCTCAATATCATCTTTGAACTTTTATCCATTCGATGTAGTTCTTTGATTTTTAGTACATGTTTACTTTAGTCATTAAACTATATAAAATTGTTCAATGTTGCCACTAAATTTAAATTAATGGAAGAACAATATAAAATATCTTCATATAGTTAAGGATTAAATTGAACAATTGGTAGAATTACAAAAAAAGTCATAAATTTATTGCAATTGTGTCAATTTAGTCATAAACTTTTTTTTTAGGCCAATTTAGTCTTAAACCTTTTAATAATCGTGTCAATTCAATCCATCCTTAAAAATTGGTCGATTATCCAAAATGTTGATGTTATTTTTTATTTATTATTTTTTTGAATTTTTAAATTTTTTTTTTTTTTTTTTGAATTTTTTTTTTACTAATGAGGGCAAGGCCCTGCCAGATTTTAGGTAAAATCTAGAGACCAAACTAAAAGTTAAAGGACTATATTATACATTAAGATAAAATTCAAAAATCATATCGACCAAATTTATAATTTAAAACTACATGCATATTAAACTAAAACTCAGAAATAATTTGTGTCATCATCCCTTGTAGTTACAAACGTGCCAAACACACTTGGAATTGGGCACAATATATCGGATTATCCAATTATCTGCACGAATTCGGACGGTCGCCCCAAGATCGAAAAGAAAAGAAGCTCCACTCGAAATTTGCCAGCACCATCCCCTCCTCCAAACGCCCCCAAACTTGAAATCCAAACCAAAATGTCGCTATCGGCGCCAATTTCCTTCCCACATTTCAAACCTTCCCCGAGATCGTGCCATGGCTGCTTCAGGGAAACTCCCATGCACAGCGAGGTAGCAGTCTGTTAAAGTTTAGGGCTTTTTGTCCTCCCAGAGACCGCAAGAAGAAGAAGAAGAAGAAGATGAACAACCAGGGCGATCTCCACAAGGTATGGGAAATCAAGGCCCTGAAGAGGAAACCTGCGGAAGCCGAAGCCCGGAAGATCCTCGACCGGATCGCCCACCAGGTTCAACCCATCATGCGCAAGCGCCGGTGGAGGGTGAAGCTTCTCTCCGAGTTCTGGTATGATTTCGCTGCTCTCGTTTCGATTCCCCCCGGCAGCGTTCCGATGCCCTAGAATGCCGAAGAGCGTAGCTTTGATCGACGAGCGAGTGATTGCCGATTGAAAATTTGTGTGGGGGTGGTAGCCTGCGTATGTGGGTGTGTGGAATTCTGAATCACTTTTCTTGATCCATAGGAGGTATGATTCGTTATGATGAATGAGTGGTGTTAATTGCAGTCCGACGAATGGGCGTCTCCTGGGTTTGAATGTGGGTCGTGGGGTGCACGTGAAGTTGAGGCTTCGCAGGCCGAATAGAGACGACGATTTCTATCCTTATGATCAAGTCCTCGACACGATGCTTCACGAGCTCTGCCACAATGCGCACGGCCCTCATGATGCCAAGTTCTACAAGCTCTGGGATGAACTTAGAAAGGTCGGTCGTCAGAGAAGTTTCTGTGTCCTTTCTAGTCATCTCCGTTCGGGTTATTAGGGTAGATGTACCATATTCTGACATGTACTTGGTGGTTTGGGCATCGTGCATTGTGCTGTCACAATGCCCTCACTTATATTCTAGTCTACTTGATATACATTGTGATGCCAATCACAGGAGTGCGAGGAGTTGATGGCCAAGGGAATAACCGGCTCTGGCCAGGGTTTTGATCTTCCCGGTAGGCGTCTTGGCGGTTTCTCTAAACAGCCACCTATTTCATCACTACGGCGAACTGCTCTGGCTGCTGCAGAGAGGAGAGCAGTTTTGGGTTCGCTCCTACCATCTGGACCGAAGCGTCTTGGCGGTGATACTAGCATCATGGTACTTAGTCCAGCACAAGCGGCTGCGATGGCTGCAGAAAGGAGACTGCAGGATGACATCTGGTGTGGTTCTCAATCGGAAGATGGCAGGGATAGAGAAAGTGACCCTGATATTCTGCGAAATATTGAGAATGAAATTGAAACCCCTGGAATAACCCGGCTTGATAATGCAGGAAGCCAAGCTTCGGATTTGATCTCTCGTAAAAGATTTCGTGATTTGAATGAAGCTTCAGCTTCAAAATCATCTAGCAGTAATGTGGATCAGAATTATGTGGATTTAACAGGGAATGATGGGACATGTGGGGCAGCAGATGATCTTAGCTGTGCTCATCAGAGAAGAAAATTTGAATCAGATAATGTGTTGCATTCTAAATCCAAATGTCATCTGGGGAATGCTTCATCTAGTATGCCATCCAATTTGACTTCTCCACCAGGGCTTAAGGGCACTACTAAAGATCCTTCAACTGAGCTCCTTATGTGGGCATGTGGAATATGCACTTTATTAAATCCCGTGAGTATTATGAATTGTAAATGAATGCCAATGGTTGATTTATTAGATATATTTTTCTGTGTTGTTTCGATACTTTCAGTCTTTTCATGTATGCATGTTTCTCCTTATAATTTCTTTTTTCACTGTTTGTTAGATTGATCAATCTCAATTTGTTTTCTTCCTTGCGGTTGAAGGTTGCATGTGCAGTTGCACTTCTCTTTTCCTTGCCCATCATTTGGTATTAGAGCTGCTCATAGTTGCTAGATGTGTTAAAAAGTTTTGCTTTACAAGCCATTTCCTTGTTGGTTCACTCAAAGATTTGGCTTCGTCTGAAAGTGTGAATAGGATGTAAACCTAAAAGGTTTATCGAAGCTCTATTACTTGTTTGCAACCCAATGTGACTTTGCGTAACTTTATTACATTATGCAGTCAATAAAGTTTCTTTGAGGTGTGACTAGCATTGCCTCATTTTCATCTCATCAACCAGATTTATGGGAAATCTTTCTCTTTTGCTTCATTCCTTCTATAACTCTTGTATAACACGTGCATTTGGCTTTATTTATCATGGCTTCATGCAGCCACTTGCTCCAATCTGTAAGATTTGTGGTTCAGAAAGGGTCAAGGATGAGGGCTCCAAATTTAAGTCCTGGTCCTGTAAATTCTGCACATTGGATAACAGTGTCGAGTTAGAGAGATGTTCAGCTTGTGAGCAGTGGAGATATTCACATGGGTCTCCAGTGTCAGCAAGACCACCATGTCGGGGTGATTGAAAGAGTATGTCATGTTGGTGGTACTCCAGATCCTACGTTCTACAGGGAGGTAATTGTTGTGCACTCTTATGTCTGTGTTATGGCCAAGCAACGTGAATAGCCAACACTTAGCAATACAATCACCATTTTTTCCCAGAATTTGTGTATATGGAGATTCGAGGAGAGTGATTTTGTGCCTACTCTTGCTTTGAATTAAAAAGGAAGAAATATGGAAGTTGTATACACTAATGAGAAATCTAACAGCTAGGTCAGCATGGTTGTATTTGCAGCTTGAGTAATCTGAGCTGATTGTTTCCTACTGGAAAACTGTAAGACCAAAGTGGTGCAGGCAGAGGCTTAGAATTGTTATTTAGTATGAAACTGGTGGTGGATAAAAGATTTTATAAATATTAAAAAGTCAATAGTGAATTTGATCTATGACTCGGGCTAAAAGTTGGACTGTGTCTGTGTTCTTCCAACTTATTGAAGCTCTATTTATTCAAGATTTTTAGATTGCCAATTGATTTTTGTAACTTTGAAAGGTTGGCTTGGCATCCTTTCAGCTTATGCATAAGAATAAAAGCTACTAACTTATGATAGAACTAGACTTAAGAGCAAAGTGATTTTCCATTCCGTTGTCAATATGGCTGCAACTTAAAATTCACAAGATTAAGAATTATCCACATTTTAATCATAGCTCTTGCATATGATTCTTGTGATAATGAGGTGCTCTATTGTTGAAGATCAGCAAAATTTATGTGCTGGTGTGTGGATTCTCAGATTCAGTTCCTTTAAAAGAGGGAAAGGATAAGTAATTTGAGTCTTATACCTCCAAATTCATTTCTTGCACGAAAACTCTGGGAAATAAGACAATGTCAAGTTTGCTTTTTCTGAATACCCTGTCGCTAGACAGATAGATGGCATGAGTTCTGCCTGATGGTCATATATGGCTGCTTCAGCAGCTTTTTTCTTTGTTCTTTAAATGGATTTATGCTACTTCAGCACGTTTTTATTTGGTCAGAGCTGCTTCAGCACTTTGAAGAGGCATCTCTTGTTCATTGATTGAGCCAGGCCCCGAAAGAAGACATAAACCATTAATTTCACTTACAATACTAGATGTATGGATTTAGAATAATAATTTGAGATAGCTCTGGCTTATTACGAGAGGCTGTGCGTGAGAAGTGTATAAAAGCTAGTTTTCACAGTAAGAAGATGACGAGTTTTCACTGACCATTAATTAGAGCATCTCATGCTTTATTAGGAATTAATGAAACATCGCTGTGCTTGTCAATGTTATTGGTAAGATACTTTTCCAAACTTTAGCATTCCAATGCTATTTAACTATATTGACATTTTTGTAGCTGTCTATGTCATAATTTGATGGCAGTCTCAGTGAATGCCATAGTTTACTGAAGCATGTCAATGCAGATCCTGTACATTCAAAGTCATGCTGCTGATAATGGGTCCTATTGTTCAGGCCCGTGCAGAAGTTGCCTTCACAATAGGGATCTTGGCTTGAAGGAGCTAGTGATTGACTGGCAAAGAGAGTGACTTCAGAGTTCAGATCTCTCATTAACATTAAGCCCACATCTAGATAAAAAGTATCAGTTTTGAGAGGTCATCATATCAGGAAGATGCACAAAAGCATTAGCCGAATTGTGAGTGCGCCTGTCACATCACCACCTCACATGACTCATGGCTTGTTTATATATATATATATATATATATATATATATATATATATATATATATATATATTTTTTTTTTTTTTTTTTTTTTTTTTTTTGGGTAAGGGTAAGATTTGTATAGACTTTACCAGAAAGATGTACAGGTAAGGAGGCCCAGCACTAACAAAGGAGTTTATATTTCTTTTTCATCTTCACGTTAACATATAAATTGCTTCAATGTGTTGGGCTTTTTGCTTAATTGAAAATCTGGTGTTGAGGTCAAAAACTCAATTTGGCTATCCAGACCATTGAAGGCGGGAAGATGATGATTGGCTAGCAATGGTCCAAAATGAGATCTCTCTATTTTTGGCACTTTCAATTCGACTGATGATGCGTCATCCCTCTCTTCTAGAGTGGGGATGTGTGTGTTTGGTTTGTTTATTACCAGATTTGCTGTACTGGAGTTATGTGATATATGAGTGGGGTATCAACCACTTTGTCGTCTTCTTAGGTCTGGGGTGACGGTCTTGCAACTGTCGGTCCCGGTGAAGGGGTGATTGTGAAATTGAAATAGATGGATGCAGTTGGATCATTGATGATCCAACTCTTGAGGATGTTGCGGAACTAATCCCCAAGAGTTGCACGTGTAATCTGAGTAAGAAAATCATGTGAAGTTGTTTTAATCTCTTAATGGATTTTGATTTTTTTTTTTTTCGTACTTGTTTTGATTTCCTTTCAAGATTCTCTGTTACTCGAACTAGATTATAAGAGCTTCACCATTGTTTTCTTTTTACTGAGATGGGAATTGAAAAACTACGCACTTTTGTCTTTTCATGCCATTTCCAAATTTATTGTTCACCTTTTCTATTTTACTCGTGGTATGGTGAAAAAGTGAACTCTTAAGGTATTACTAATTGAGGTGGGAAATGAAATACGATCAATTGTTTTATAGATCGTTTTGCAAAGCATTTTTCACTTTTATTTTATTTATATTCGCTTTTCTTTTTCCATTTGATTTAGTGGATCAGGACCACTAAATCATTCAGTTTGTAATGGGTCCCCAAGGGGGCCCCCAACGCTTACCCTTCTCCCTCTCTCTCTCTCTCTCTCTCTCATACACACAAAATGTTTGTGCAAAAACCAATTCACGTATTTCCCCCGCATACAAATGTATTATTCCGCAAGTGGTACCATGCCCCAGCTCCATGGCGGACACAGAGCGAGATGCTCTTTTGCCTTAAAGAATGTATCAATGCACATCCTCAATTTGATAGTCCGGGTTGATTGACTTCATTTCGCCACTCGGATGATTTTCAAAGGATTCTGGGGCAATTTTTGATTTATGAAACCATGGCAGCCATAAACACATGAATTGACGGCCGACATCTCTACCTGTTAAGGCAAACCTGTAAACAAATAAGATCAACTTGGTTACTAAGTTTAGTTCGAATGACAAGCGTCTTTTCTTCTCGCAACATTACAAGCGCCCCCTTCTTGAATAGTCTGAAAGCCACATGGAATGCTCAGGAATGTACGGAACCGCCGGAGAAAATGACTTGGGCGAGATGGCATCGACTCCTTTTTATCGGTAGATGATGGGGAAAAGTGCCAAAAAAGTCCTAAACCTTTTGCCTTTGTGCCGATTTAGTCCTAAACCTTTTTTTTTTTTTGTGCCGATTTAGTCCTAAACTTTTTATGTTGTGCCAATTCGGTCCTTTCCGGCCAATTTTGGCCGGATTTTTGGCCGGACGGACGCCGGCCGGGCCGACGTGGCCTTATCGGCGCTGACGTGGATAACTTTTAATAATAATTTAATATTTATTATTATTATTATTATTTATTATTTTTTTTTTCCCTCCAGCCGGTCGCCGGTCCCCCGGCGAGCTAGAGGTGACGGCCGGATCTGGCAAGGCTCGCCCTCGCCGGATCGGCGAGGAACGGCCATGGCCTCGCCGGATCCGGCGAGGTCGAGCCTCGCCGGACGGCCATGGCCTCGCCGGATCGGCGAGGTCGAGCCTCGCCGGCCATGGGCGAGGCTCGTCCTCGCCGATCCGGCGAGGGCGAGGCTCGCCCATGGCCGACGGGGCTCGACCTCGCTAGATCCGGCGAGGGACGGCCATGGCCTCGCCCGATCCGGCGAGGTCGAGCCTCGCCGGCCATGGGCGAGGCTCGTCCTCGCCCGAGCCTCGCCCATGGCCGGCGAGGCTCGACCTCGCCGATCCGGCGAGGGACGGCCATGGGCGAGGCTCGCCTCGCCGGATCGGCGAGGTGGCTGCGAGGTCGGCCTCGCCCTCGTCGGCCGTCGCCTCGGCGGTCGCCGGACCGGCGACCGGTTGGAGGAAAAAGAAAAAAAACAAAAACAAAAATAAAAATAAAAATATTTAAAAAATATTTAAAAATATTAAAATATTATTAAAAGTTGTCCACGTCGCCGCCGACAAGCGCCACGTTAGCCGGCGGCGTCCAGTCAAAAAATCCGGCCAAATTGGCCGGAAAGGACTGAATTGGCACAACGTAAAAAAGTTTAGGACTAAATCAAAAAAAGGTTTAGGGAATCAGCAGCAAAAAGTTTTGGGACTTTTTTGGCACTTTTCCCGTAGATGATGGAGCGTCGTATCCCACAATTTAGGTAGCTGCTCTTCCATTTTCTCTCATACTTTTTGGACGATAGGGACATTGTTTCAGCGCAAGTTGGTCCACTCAACTTTACACAGCGATATCATCTCCACTCCAACTTTTTATTTAAATTCTCTCCTTGCTCAATCCCCATTTTTATTAGCCGAAGGAAACTCCCTAATTCGAGCGCTGGGGAAAAAACTGCTGTAATCCTCTCAAATATAGGCACTCGTTTTCCCGAGGAAATCGTGGTTTCCATGAGAAGTGTGGTCGGAGCTCCATCTTCATCGTGTGTTTCTAAGGCCTCTCCTGGCTTCTCTCTCAAGACCCGATTCTCTATCCACAATCACCTCCGATCCTCGCGCGCATCTCTCCCACTCCCACCATCACAATTGCCATCACCCTCGTCTGCCTCTCAAACCAAGCCACCCTGGCTTCACCACTCTGACATGGCCGCCTGTGTCAACGACACACCAAGAACAGAGAATCGCAAATTTTCCCACGACCCATGCTCGAGCGAGCGCGGACACAGCCTCAGGTTCGCGAATTTGTTCCGACCCAGGATTTCTAGCCCCCTTTCGAGCCTACCCGTTTTGCAGAACCGAGGAAAGACCACGCACAGCGGGAAGGTCGTCAACGACTTCGACGAAGACAAAGAAGACGTGTGGCTCCGGATGCGAGAAGAGGCCCGCTCGGATGTTTCTCAGGAGCCCATACTGTCCAACTACTATGAAAGCTCGATACTTTCGCAGGATTCGCTCGAGAGCGCGTTGGCTAGTCATTTGTCGATCAGGCTAAGCAATCCGAGCCTTCCCAGGGGGACTCTGCATGAGCTATTTGATGGGGTGCTGGCGGAAGATCGAGAAATTGTCAAGTCTGTGAAGGAAGATTTGAGAGCAGTGCACGAGAGAGACCCCGCTTGCGTGAGCCATGTGCACTGTTTTCTGAACTTTAAGGGGTTTCTTGCGTGCCAGGCTCACAGGGTGGCTCACAAGCTGTGGTCACAGCGGAGGCAGGTCATTGCGTTGCTGATACAGAACAGGGTCTCTGAGGTTTTCGCGGTCGACATCCATCCTGGAGCGAAACTCGGGAGAGGGTTGCTTTTCGATCATGCAACAGGCCTTGTTGTTGGCGAGACCGCTGTGATCGGTAACAGTGTGTCGATTTTGCACAACGTGACGTTGGGAGGGACCGGGAAAGAGTCCGGTGACCGGCACCCGAAGATCGGTGATGGGGTGTTGATCGGGGCCGGGACTTGCATCTTGGGGAACGTCAGGATCGGAGATGGAGCGAAGATCGGAGCCGGTTCGGTAGTGCTAAAGGACGTGCCCCCGCGGACAACTGCAGTCGGGAACCCTGCGAGGTTGGTCGGAGGCAAGGAAAACCCAGTTAGGCTTGATAAGATGCCTAGCCTCACAATGGACCACACCTCACATATATCTGAGTGGTCTGACTATGTTATTTAGCGAGGACCAAATTCAGATGCATTTGAAACGTTTAGTTGATCCTGGATCGTGTGGTTGTTGGTGCTTAATATTTGCTGCTACTAAATTGGCAACATATAGCAGTGGCCACGCAACTTAAGATTTCATTGGTTTGTAACGTGCCTGGCCTTTCTTAATTCAGAGACAGGGCTAGTTGATGAGCATTTTCTCTATTGAGGGCGTGGTATGTATATTTGTCATGATAACACGTGATGCTATGTGGCATATGACATGGCACAGCTTGAACTTTGTTGCCAATTGTACTTTCTAATCTCGGATATATTTGTTATGATTCAATCAATTAACTACAGAAAGGACTGGAGTGATTTTTCTCAAGAACCTGCTCTCCTGCAATGTCAACCAATGTTGATTGTTTCGAAGGGCCAGTTTTGCGAGCTTAGTGGATTGAAGAAGAAATTGAAACACTCTACACATGAGAAGAAGGAATCCAATCAAAGCATGACCCAAAAGAGTCACCTGCCGTAGCCTTTTCTGCTCAACGGTTGAGTTACATATGGAACGTGGCCCAGGCAAGGCAGAAAAAGATTTCTTGAGGATCCCATCGGAATGACGGTTCTTGACCTACATGAAATCATGTCATGGAGTTAATTAAGTTGGAGTATTAGGTGGAGCCCTCCACTGAAAATCATGTCTTAATGTTTATACAGAAGTGCAATATTAGATGGTTGTGCTGGGGCCGTAGGCGATCTTAGAACAAACTTGTGTAGCAGGTGGTGTTGGTATTGTGGTAACTGTGTCCACATCCACGAGAACAAACCGTTTTCTTTTGCTTAGGTGAAAATTCTTAGTAATTAAGCCAAATTCATGAATGTCCTACATTTGTGCCTCTTGACTATTCGTGTTTCCATATCTAGTTTTATGTTTTGTGAATTCCTAAGAATCTATTTCCATGGAATGCGAGACATATTTTATAAGTCATTTAAGAGTAAGAGTCATGTATCAAGCCTGTATAAAGATAAGTCCTATGATCATTTTTGATAAAGTGAAATAAGATGAAATAAAAGGAAAAAGAGGTAAAGTCTATTCGTCTCATTCTCTTTTTTGAGTTGTATGAGTTGTAAGCTTTTTCACCTTCAATTTGTCCCATCAAATTGGCATCAAATCATACAGTTTATGATCATGACCTCAATAAACACTCAGCTTCCTTTTTAATACACTCATCTTACCATAGAAAACCATGGTAATTGGGCCGTTTGAATGAAACCCCACTTGGCACTTATCGTGTATAGCAAACTTGTCAACACAGGCCATGATGACCTAGAAGACAAAGCCACCTTTAGTCAAAATCAAAAGACCGTCTTGGAGAAAGTTTGAGCAAAGGATGCCCTATCAATTATCTATGAAGCTTTATTTGATATTGTGTTCGAGAATGTTTCGAATGTTACTACTTCTAAGAAGGCATGGGAGATCCTTCATAACACACACCAAGGAATACAAAAAGCCAAGAGGATTCATCTTCAAACGTTGACAGACGAATTCAAGGCAATCCATATGAAAGAATTTAAATTGAATGTTAATTATTTGACAAAGTTTTGGTGATTATTTACTACACAAAAGAAGTGGTGAACATGTTCTAGATGTTCGAGTTGTTGAGAAGATTCTTCGGTACTTAGACATGAAGTTGATCACAATGGTGTTGCAATGGAAGAGTCCAAGGATCAGGGTGCCATGATGATTGATGAGCTTGTGGGTTCATTGCAAGACCATGAAGAAAGATTAAGAAGAAATAAGCATAAGTTGGAGGAAGAAGTATTCTTAACTCATTTGACCATCCAAGATGAGAAGGACCCAAAGTAGAGATCTTGTGAAATTTGAGGGATTAAATCAAGATTGTGGTTGAGGTGAACACCGAGGTTGCTTTTGAGGTAGAGTTCATGAACAAAATAGAGAAGATATTGCTTGAAATGATAGTAGATGTCAAATCAAATAAGTGTTCAAGGAAGAAGAAAGAATTTGAAAGGCCAATGATATTGCTGAATCTAAAATTTGACGTTATTATTGCGATGAACTTGGCCATTATACTTTTGATTGTTGTTGCAAAGGAAATAGTGGGGCAAACAAAATGGCAAATTTGGTGAATGATGCAAAGCAAGTTCTTTTACTGCCATTCAGAAAAGATGAAGGTGGATAAAGTGATACTTGGTACTTGGAAACTGGTGCAAGCAATCACATTTATGGGTGAAAAAAAATGTTTGCCAAGTTAGATGTGATAATCAAGAAGAAAGTCTCATTCGATGATTATTGTAAAATTCTTGTTGAAGGCAAATGTATAATTTTGATTTATTTGAGGGATGGTATACATCGGTTTATTACTAATGTTATTATGTACTAAAAATGTCAAGCAATATCTTGAGTTTTGGACAGATCTTGGAGAAAGGCTATACTGTCCACATGAAAGATCTTAGCCTTGTGTTAAGAGACCAAAATAATAAATTGATTGCAAATGTGAAGATTTGGAAGAACATGACATTTATTCTAAATATAAAAAAAAAAAATGAAATGACTCGAAGTTTAAAGGCATGCATGGATAATCTTTCAGGGTTGTGGCATTTGAGGTTCAACCGTCTCAATTTCGGTGGGCTCAATTTGCTTTCACACAAGAAGATGGTTTATGGCTTAGCACATATTGATCATCCTAATCAATTATATTTCCGACACTAGTTTTCCAAGGGAAACAACGTATCGAGCAAAGAAATCACTTGAGTTAATTTATTCTAACGTGTGCGGCCCAATAGTAAATATCAATATTTTGCTACTTTTATTGATGATTTTACTCATAAAACTTGGCGTGTTTTTTGAAAGAAGAGTTAAAAGTGTCTTCCACTTTCGAACAATTTAGGAACTTAATTGAAAAGAGAGTGGCTATTTCATCAAAGTTACAAGAAAGAGTCATGGAGGAGCATTCACTTTAGCCACATTCAACAAGTTTTGTGAGGATCATGGTATTTGATGTTTATTGACGGCTCCATATTCTCTTCAGCAATATGGTGTGGCCAAATGAAAAAATAGGACAATTCTTGATATGGTTTGAAGCATGCTGAAAAGCAATTTGGGATGAAGTTATTATGTTTGCAGCCCATCTACAAAATGGGTGTCCACATAAGGACTTCAAGTCAATAACTCCACAAGAAGTATGAAGTGGGAGAAAAGTAAGGGTTTCACATTTGAGAATTTTCAGAAGCATTGCCTATGCTCGTGTCCTAAACCAAAAAATATCAAATTTAGAAGAAAAGGGTAAAAAGCCAATTTTTATTGGGTCAACTCATCATTGAATGCCTACCAATTCTTTGATCTTAAAACTTTGAAAGTGTATATAAGCAGCAATGTCAAGCTCGATGAAGAAAGCAAATGGAAAGACAATCCAAAAGATAAAATGAATGCTCATGGTGATTCCAGCTAAATAGATTTGAAAGATAACTCTTCGCCTTCTTCTCTAATATCTTTTTCTAGTCCATCAGCACCAACTTCTTTAAATGGTGTTGATGAACCGTTAGTACCAATATTAGAGATTGTCTAAGCTTTATGAAGCCAACAATGAACTTTACCTTGTATATCTTCTTGCAGGTTGTGAGTCACTTGTCTACAATGATGTTGTGAAAGAAGAATAATGAAGAAAAGCCACGAATGAAGAAATTGAAGTGAGATAAATATCTAGAAATGTCAAAAGTTGTATACAACGTTCACTTTAGTGTCAAAAATTTTTGAAAGCAAGTGTCAAATTTTTTGAAAAACAATCTTTTTAATATCAACTCCGATCTATTTGGGCAGAAATCCAGCATGACCCTTTTATATTAATTTTTAAAGCTAATACGACTCATCGGAAGGTCTAATGAGCATTTGAAGCAAGAAACGTCATTTAGTAGCTTTCCCCCAAATAAAAATTCTAGATTGCCAAATTGAAGAAAGCCTCGATTTCAAATCCTAACCGGCCATTGAATAAATCCTCCCACCTCAATCCGCCATGTTCCGGCAAGCCGCAAAGAAGCTGCTCCATCGGCTCATCCCGACCTTCACCGCTGTGAGGGCCCATCCCACCCCTTATTGGGAAAAGAGTAGATCAAATCTCAGCTTCAACTTTGGTCTGAACAAAACAAAATGGAGAGTCGAACGCTACCTAGAATATGGACGATGATGGAGTTGCAATATGTGACGAATCAAGAACAGAAAGTTCGGCTATAACTGTCGGTAGGAATCAAAGCAAACGAATAGATTTCAGGAGTGATTTCATCACTTCGTAACCGGCCGCAAAGCAGAGTAAAACAGAGTGCGCCTCGCACTCTTCCGGAATCAATTGTTGGTGGCGGCAAGCGAAGGTCAGATCAAAAAGGAAGATTCTCAGTGACGAAGAAGCCGAGAATCAAAGCCAGCGAAGGTGTGTCGAGCCGGATCCGAGTTCTTTAAGTATTCAGATCGCAGAATAGAGAGTGGAACAGGACAATTCGTGGCACATCGATAATATTCTGACGACCGAGAGTGGATGACGATTTGGGAGCTCCATAACATCGAGAGCTTTTGCTTCCTTTTTCATGCAAAAAATGTATTTGTGGGGACTGTACCCCTCCCTCCTATGTTCTCTATATATCCTTAAAAAACAAAATGAATCCTCCTCTGTCAAAGCCCAAAATTGAGAGGACATTGCTTCGCCCGGCCATATTGAAGAGGTGCGGGACGCATTTCTAAAGCTTCGGAAGTGGGTGAACAGAGATTCGAGACAGTCCAGTGAGCTATTAAAAAAGCAAAAATTGAAGACACGAAGAAATGGCCTCTCGGCCAAGCTTGTCGGAGACAATAGGGGTGGCTCGCAAGCGACAGCCACACTCGTCCATGGATGAGCAATTTGCGAGCGTCGGCATTACTTGACCAGATCATGTGGTGACTCCGCTCGTGGCAACAATGGAGGAGGGGCGGAGGTCGAACTAGGAGAGAGGGGATGACCAGATGAGTTTTTTGAGCAAGAGGAATCAGAGGCGTGCAGGTGAGGAAGAGGGCTGACACCATTGTTGTATAGAGCGAGCTTACAGAGAGGATAACAGAGGAGAGAGATAAAGAAAAAAAATATGCCCATATTTTCTCTTCTTCGTTGGACAGCAGCCAAAAAACACGTGGACTGCTTCTTCTTCTTCTTTTTTCTTTTTTTTAAGCCAAGTTTATTAAATTTTTAGTTATAAAAGTCACATAATATTTTGGCTAGAAGCACTTCAGTAATTATTTTTTCCTCCTATTTAGCACTTAAATGAGCCAACAAAACCTTTTGACACTATAACTTTTGATGCTTTTAATACACTTATCCAGTGAGGGGACCTAGACTTAGAACCAGGGAAGACGAAGTCAATTTTCTGCAGGTATGCATCCCACAGTGGGCGAACACTCCTGTTCAAGCCCTTCAGGGACAGCCTTTTAGCAGAAAACCACTCAGTCCTTTAGTTCGAGTCTAGAGACACTCGAGATGCCAGAGATGGAAACGTTTCTAACATACTCGAGCTGCATTTCTTGGAGGATCCTACCAGGCGAGAGAAGAAGAGAGGAGTTTAAAAAGTCATGAGAGGTTTTTCACAAAAACACTCACTTCATTCAAGGGATTCTGCCCCACACATTACAGACTCCTTGCCTTATATAGGCAAATGGAAGACAAAAACAGACAAAAACCAACTAACGGGTCCAGGAACAGAACAAAGGCTCGGAACGAAATTTTCGGGAGAGAATTATTCGCACACTATGAACAGTACCCGTACTGTGAACAGTAAACTGCTATAGTACTTTCCCTAGCTTAGTGAACAGTAACTTTGCTACAGTGACTTTGTACGGACAACGGCATTTTCAGCGATCTCGTCCGTCACGGGCATTGTAACTGTTGTGTGAGTCATCTGAGCTGTAGTTTGATGCAAAGAGGTGTTCTTCATACTTTTGCTCAAGAGCTTTAAGATCTGCTGGTGAGAGAATTTGTCGTGACGAGGATGCTTCATGTGCCCAATGTGAGGCTTCTTCCTGTGCCCAATCAGTGTTGTCGTCAGGAATATTTGGCTGAGGCCAGTTGGCTGGATCCTTGTAGAAGGATACATTCATGTTTTGAGATAAGGACGAGGATCCTGGAGCATAGGGGTCCTAGGACAGAGGACCTCCTCATCTGGCATAGGGGTCTTGAGTGGATTGGACAATGTCATCTGCATCTGTCATTTCATGCTCCTGGGATGACGCAGCTTGTCTGAAATTATCAAGTGCTTCCTTGGCTTCTGGTGCGAGTTCATAATTATCCCACGTAGCAGGGACATTATAATTCCATATTTCTTGAGGGACAGTTTTGTTTTCTTGCCAAAGAATTCTTTGAAGTTCTCGGTACTGATGTTCAGAATATCTAACAGATCCTAGATACGATTTGTGAATTCGAGCTTCTCTGCTGTCCAGATATGGTTTATAGGATGTGGTTCCTATTTCCTGTGGTTCATTAATTATGCTACCATTGTTTCTGAAAAAATGCCATGGACGCTTAAGAAACAGAATGGTATGGACTTCAGGGTTTGGTGTCATGGTTCTTAGTTCTTTCTCCAAAAGATGCTTCCAATGAGTTGGAGGATAAAACCAGTTGAGAAAGTCTAAAAGATTTTTGTCACTTTCCCTTTCAACATTACCTTTACCGAGCATGAAAATCCTTGTTAGGTTGGTAATAAATCTTTTGGTTGGGATCTCCATAGCTATCAGGTACTTGTTGGTTAAGTACCATAATAACTTTTTGAGTTGATCAAGGAAATCATCTTCCTTCCAGGTAAGAGGATGAATGAATGAATAATCTGCATTCAACCCAAAAGGATAGAGGATGGAACCTCCGTTGAATCGGAATAGTTCAGTATGGCATTGCCACATGAGACTATCCATGTTTTCATTGAGACGGTCATGCTGGATTTCTTCAATGATTTCCTGGGGATATTTCCAGCAGGGCAGATCTTTGATCTTCTCGATCTCGTATTTCTTTCCATAATTGAGCATATGGAAAGCTGGTCTCTTGATGTACATGTTGATCTCTGCGGGTACTTTCGGCCTTAACAAGAAGTCAGTAAGCACATTCCTTTTTCCAGGAATGTGTTTGGTCTCAAAAGAGTATTTTGAAAACCATTCAGCCCATCGAAGCAACTGGGAATTCGGGATTTGCTTCTGCTTAAACTTGGTCATCTGTGGAAAAGATGTCATATCTAGTTCCACTAAGAAATGGTGACCGATGAGATGGAACTCAAATTTTTTGCTCCCGTTTTTGACTGCTAGGATTTCTTTGAAAGTGGAATGATAATGCATTTTCGCTTGAGAGAATTTTCCACTTTTATAAGCACAAAGGTGTCGCTTACCATCAATTTCTTCGAACAGGACTGCTGCCCAGTATTCATCACTGGCGTCAGTTTGAAGAATTCTTTTTCATGTTGATGGTATCTGCAATGGTGGGAGATTTTGCATAATCTCCTTAAGCTTAGCAACTGCTTTGGTTTGAGTTTTTCCCCAAGATGGGGGATTCTTCTTCAGCATTGACTGAAGGGGGATCAGTAATTTTGCAATGTTTGGAACAAAATCCCTGAGATAATTAATTATCCCAAGAAATTGCTGAACTTGCTTTGTGGTGAAGTTTTCTTCAGGAAACTTTAATAATTCCTATGCAATGTGCGGCCTTGGATAGTACGTACCTTTGTTGAGGTGCATACCAAGAAATTCAATTTCTGTCTGGGCAATATTCATTTTCCTCTGAGAAAGCATAATGCCATGCTTCCTCACAATTTCTGCAAACTGTTCAAAGAGTTGGCAGTGCGATTGCTCATCAGGACTGTAGAGCAGAATATCATCAATATAGACTGCAGCACTTGACAGGATTGGTTGGAAAATTCGGCACATAGCCTTTTGAAAGAGGGATGAGGCAACCTTCAAGCCAAAAGGAAGGACTTTCCATTGGAAGTGTTGGTTTGGAATACAGAACCCTGTTTTGGGTCTGTCATCAGGATGAATGCCCAATTGCCAAAATCCAGCTTTGAGGTCGAATTTGGAATAGATGTGAGCCTTGGTTAGGCCAGCAAAGAGAGAATCTCTTAAAGGTAAAGGGAACTTATCATCTTGGAGAAAAAGGTTGAGGGGTTGATAGTTGATCATCAATCTCATTTTTCCCCTGGTTTGCTCAGCACGCTTATTGACATAAAAGGCTTCACAAGCCCATTGAGAGTTGGAGAGTTCAATAAGTCCTTGCTAGAGAAGTTCCGAGCATTCCTTTTGTGCCAAAGTTAAATGTTCTAGATTCATTCCCGAGTGACTTGCCTTGGTTGGATATATATCCTCATTCTTTTTGAAATGAAGACGAACAAAGAACTCTGGATTTTTTCATAAAGGATGAGAACATTTTTGAGCGAACTCAGAGTGAGATTCTGAACATGATTCAAGCACTTTTGCATGATTGGATCTAATAGACTCATGTGAATGGAAAAGAGTCTCTGAAGATTGACAAACTCAGAGAATTGGTCCTTATACTTAAGACATTTTCCAGGGATGATTCGAAGTTGAGCAATCCGAGTCATAATGTCCCACCCAATTATCAAATCTTTATTGGGGAGACTAGATCCAAAGATTTTGATAGTGATGGAACACTGAGGGAAAAATTGGACAGTCACAGGAGTAGTTTGGACATTTATGGATAAAGTATCTCCAGAAGCAGAGTTGAAGTATCGGACATGAGAAGTCCAATATTCCTCAGGTAGAATTTTGGTATCTAGGATGGAACAACTTGCTCTAGTGTCAATAAGAGCAATGACGCTGATGGGTTTTGCAAATTTGGAAGTGAAGATTTTTACAGGGAAATGAGGGCACTGGGTCTGGCTTGAGAATATGTCAGGAACTTGTTCTGAAGATGCAAGAGATATATGGAAAATTTCTTCAGATTCTGTGTCAGATTCGGTTTCACTGGAAGTTTGATAGGAAGGAATGATACAAAGAGTTTGTTCCGATGGTTCTTCATCAGCGGAGAATAAGGATTCAATGTCATCATTTTCAAGAGAAATCCCAGTTTCATTCTCAATATGATGAATTAAACGATTCTGACCTTTTTTCGTCTGAGGACAATTTTTGGCAAAATGTCCTTTATGGTTGCAGATGAAACATCGGTTTGACTTCTTGTGGCATGTGCGATCTTTCCTTTTGTGTAGGTATCGCCATTTCTTCTTTCTTCGGAAGTGTTTGGGGCCATGTTTGTACTTCTTGATATTGAGCTTCTTGAAGTGTTTTTTCTTCCTACAATATTTTCCACAATCGCCATCGCAATCATATTTGGAACACTTTATCTTCAACTTTTGACGAGAACAGGCTGCTTCAATGAAGTGAGTGTTTTTGTGAAAAACCTCTCATGGCTTTCTAAACTCCTCTCTTCTTCTCTCGCCTGGTAGGATCCTCCAAGAAATGCAGCTCGAGTATGTTAGAAACATTTCCATCCTGGCATCTCTGAGTGTCTCTAGACTCTGAACTAAAGGACCGAGTGGTTTTCTCGCTAAAAGGCTGTCCCCGAAGGGCTTGAACAGGAGTGTTCGCCCACTGTGGGATGCATACCTGCAGAAAATTGACTTCGTCTTCCCTGGTTCTAAGTCTAGGTCCCCTCACTGGTATCCTTCTTTCACTATGTCTACAAAACCAGAAATTCTTGAAGCTCCTGTTTCTCTTGCTCCTCCATCATCCACTCCCCCAGAATTTCGTGTTTCTAATGCCTCTAAGATAGATTATCTCTATGAAGTCTCTCTTAGTGATGACATCAGGATCTCTAAAACTCAACTGCCTCTCATGAACCCATACTCCGCCTTTGCCAAACCCAACTCATCATTCTCACCCATCCGCTCTATTCGTCAACTCATCCACCAAACTCCAAAAGCAAGTAAAGGAGTACGTCCAGTCCTCCAAATTTGACCAGCACCCCATCCCTGCTACTGAAAAAGAGTACTTTGTTACTCTTCAGATTCCTCCAGAGTTCCCTAGACAGTGGACCCAACAGGGTTACACTCATGTTCACTATGGCGCTGTTCGTCTTGCTCTCACCTTTCATGGTCGTAAAGGTTTGCCTGTTGTGGCTAGGATAGCATTATTGGATACTCGCTTTCTGGAGTACCAACATGCTTGTATTGGCACGAGTCAAACTACTTTAAATGCTGGCACGCTTTTGTCACTCTGTATCCCAACTTTAATATTGCACTTTCAGACCCACAACTACTTTCCTTTATGAAAGTACAGGTTCAACTCACTGGAGCCCCTCAGACTGCTGACTCTATTGCTGCAACACTCCATTATCGGATGGTTTATCGAGTGCAGAACCATGCTCTTGATCTGAACATCAACAATGGAAATGAAGATGCCTTGTTCATCTCCATGCAAAATGATCAAGCTTCTGGAGTACCAACATGCTTGTATTGGCACAGTCCAAACTACTTTAAATGCTGGCACAGTTTTGATCTGTCCGCCACCATCACCTCCACCTTCTCCTCCTCAGAAAAAATCAGCTCTCTCCCCGTTTTACAAGCCTATCCTGAAATGGGCCAAGAAACACTCTTACCCACTTGAAGTTCCACCAGAAAAGCAACTTATCTCTTCCATTGCCATGTTTCAAGATACGGACTTCCCCCCTCTTGTCCGTGAACATTCTAAACTTACATTCCCTGCTCTAGAAGAGTATACTGATCCACAAAAAAGGTATCGTCATACTCCTAAAATATCTACCCCCACTAAGGTGGATGAGCATGGAAGACCAAAAGAACTACTATTTCGCTTTGAAAGCTGTTCTAAATTGGCAATCGAGACTTTGTTGGCACAAAACAATGCTTTCAAAGTCATTGATTACAAGATAGGAAATGTGCAACAAGACCTTCAAAGGCATGATGAGTCCACCAAAAACTGCTTTTGAATTCCGAAAAGGCTTGATGCCTTGGAATCGGGACAACGCTTTGGGTATCATCACCTTGAAAGTCCACAGTCGGAGATAGAGAAGCTCAAAAGGCAGATTCAAATTCTTGAAGAAGGAAGGTTTAGACCTTTCGATCCATTGGCACCCACTGTCAGAACTGGGTATGTGCCTCCTCAACCTCAAACGTCTATTTTTGCTGCCATTCCAGAAGATCCTTACAGGAAGGAACCAGATATGGCAAGCATGAGAGATCGCCTCAAAGATCTCACTCGAAAACAAAAGGAGAAGGGAAAAGAAAAGGAAAAACCAGAAAGGCCGACTAGGCCAACTTCTTCTGTTGTCATTAGAGAAAGGCTAGATTAGATGATGCTTTCAAACCCTCTAGAATCCTTTTTAAAGGATTTGGGTACTCAGAACCAATCTGATCCTGATCCTGTGAATCAACAGTCTGATCAACAGCCTGATCTAGCTGTTCAAAATAATCAGCCCCTTTTCTCGACAGAACAAACTTTTCCTGATATCTTTGACTCTGAATCAGATTCGGTATCCCTTGCATCCTCCTCATCCTTTTCAATTCCTGCTATTGATTCCCCCCTTATCGCACCAATTACTTCATCCATTTTCATGGCTGATCCTCCAGCTCCATATATTGATATGGAATCCAATTATTCTGAACCAGAAGTTGTTCAGAATAATACTGGACAACATGTGTCCATGGCATCAAAATAGTTTTTCACCATTGATGATATTCCTTATCACAAATAGCCAGAAAGACTTGAAGAATTTCATACTTGGTTGAACACCCAATCCATCACCAACCATGATATGAATGATGTCCTTTATAACTTTGTCACGAGGTTTACGAAAAGCCTCAAAGCCCGGTGGAAATCGGTATCGAACAAGATCGATTCATTTTCGATGTCCCAGTTTTTAGTCATGCCATCACCATCCTATATCATTTCTTTGTGGGAAAACCCACTGATCTTGTTGAATTAAAAAGAAGAGAATTCTTTGAGAGAAAATGCTGCTCTCTCCAAAAGAAGCATCTTGATAGGCACTATCGAGAAATGCTTAAGCTTTTTTATCAGGTTGGAGCTGATCCAAACCTAAAGCATGTCTTCCTGACATCCATTCCTAAAGAATTGTCCCAAATGGTTGAAAGATCCTTTTTTGGAAAACAAAAAAGGGTACAAGACATTCCCCTGGGAGAAATACAACAAGAAATCCATCTATGTCTTGAAGAAATTTGTCTAAAATGCCAGATGGTCTGTACTTACATCATGGAAGACAAAGGCCTTGAAGCAGCCTGTTCTCGTCAAAAGTTGAAGATAAAGTGTTCCAAATATGATTGCGATGGCGATTGTGGAAAATATTGCAGGAAGAAAAAACATTTCAAGAAGCTCAATATCAAGAAGTACAAACATGGCCCCAAACACTTCCGGAGAAAGAAGAAATGGCGATACCTACGCAAAAGGAAAGATCGCACAGGCCACAAGAAGTCAAACCGATGTTTCATCTGCAACCAGAAATGACATTTTGCCAAAAATTGTCCTCAGACGAAAAAATGTCAGAAT
The DNA here is from genome assembly GCA_014182555.1 of Eucalyptus erythrocorys. NCBI lineage: Eukaryota > Viridiplantae > Streptophyta > Magnoliopsida > Myrtales > Myrtaceae > Eucalyptus > Eucalyptus erythrocorys. The sequence continues at coordinate 32,284,013 of CM024602.1, forward strand.
CGTTTAATTCATCATATTGAGAATGAAACTGGGATTTCTCTTGAAAATGATGACATTGAATCCTTATTCTCCGCTGATGAAGAACCATCAGAACAAACTCTTTGTATCATTCCTTCCTATCAAACTTCTAGTGAAACCGAATCTGACACAGAATCTGAAGAAATTTTCCATATATCTCTTGCATCTTTAGAATAAGTTCCTGACATATTCTCAAGCCAGACCCAGTGCCCTCATTTCCCTGTAAAAATCTTCACTTCCAAATTTGCAAAACCCATCAGCGTCATTGCTCTTATTGACACTGGAGCAAGTTGTTCCATCCTAGATACCAAAATTCTACCTAAGGAATATTGGACTTCTCATGTCCGATACTTCAACTCTGCTTCTGGAGATACTTTCTCCACAAATGTCCGAACTACTCCTATGACTGTCCAATTTTTCCCTCAGTGTTCCATCACTACCAAAATCTTTGGATCTAGTCTCCCCAATAAAGATTTGATAATTGGGTGGGACATTATGACTCGGATTGCTCAACTTCGAATCATCCCTGGAAAAGGTCTTAAGTATAAGGACCAATTCTCTAAGTTTGTCAATCTTCAGAGACTCTTTTCCATTCACATGAGTCTATTAGACCCAATCATGCAAAAGTTGCTTGAATCATGTTCAGAATCTCACTCTGAGTTCGCTCAAAAATGTTCTCATCCTTTATGGAAAAATCCAGAGTTCTTTGTTCGCCTTCATTTCAAAAAGAATGAAGATATAAATCCAACCAAGGCGAGTCACTCGGGAATGAATCCAGAACATTTAACTTTGGCACAAAAGGAATGCTCGGAACTTCTCCAGCAAGGACTTATTGAACTCTCCAACTCTCAATGGGCTTGTGAAGCCTTTTATGTCAATAAGCGTGCTGAGCAAACCAAGGGAAAAATGAGATTGGTGATCAACTATCAACCCCTCAACCTTTTTCTCCAAGATGATAAGTTCTCTTTACCTTCAAGAGATTCTCTCTTTGCTGGCCTAACCAAGGCTCACATCTATTCCAAATTCGACCTCAAAACTGGATTTTGGCAATTGGGCATTCATCCCGATGACAGACCCAAAACAGGGTTCTGTATTCCAAACCAACATTTCCAATGGCAAGTCCTTCCTTTTGGCTTGAAGGTTGCTCCATCCCTCTTTCAAAAGGCTAAGTGCCGAATTTTCCAACCAATCCTGTCAAGTGCTGCAGTCTATATTGATGATATTCTGCTCTACAGTCCTGATGAGCAGTCGCATTGCCAACTCCTTGAACAGTTTGCAGAAAATTGACTTCGTCTTCCCTGGTTCTAAGTCTAAATCCCCTCACTGGAGAGAAGTAAATTGAAGTTTAATATGTGAAAATGAGAGATCAAGTAGTATAAATTTTTAGTAAACCTCTCACGATTGATGCCTTCAAAAGTTCAAGAGTCTGCTTGGAATGATTGATGGTGTAGTGTTACTAATTCAACCAAATTCATTAATCTCCTACATACATACATTTTGACTATCCGTGTTTCCATATCTCTTTTTTTTTTTTTTTTTTTTTTAAATGTTTTGTAAATTACCAATGTCTATCTCCTTAGAATGCTAGATATATTTATGAGTCATTTAAGAGTAAGAGTTATGAAACAAGCCTATACAAAAGGTAAGTCTTATCATCAATTCGAGAGAGAGAGAGAGAGAGAGAGAGCCTATTTGTCTCATTCTCTTCATTGAATTATGTGAGTTGGGCGCATTTTCATCTTCAAATTACCCTATTGAAAATTAGTGAAAAGTGAAAGTTCACCAATTCGTCGTGTTACTAGGTGAAACCTTTCGATTATTCATTAGATTATGAGTCAAATTATCAAGGTTAAAAAAGATAAAAGCTTGAAAATATTTCTTCGCTAAATTAATTACATCTGAATTAATTCAGCATAGAATCTTGTTCTTTTCATACGTTAGGTATTGTTACGAAGGGAACACCTATTAAGCTAGAGTTAAAACCACATCTCAAGCTCCTGCCCCAAGTCCAATGGGAGAGACGTGCCTTAGGGCGTAAGCCTCAACGAACAATATGTGTGATATGAACTGGTCGGATTTACATTATTATATTTTAAGAGACTGTACAGAATAGTACTCCATAGATTTTTAGAAAAAAGACCTAGGAAGCATCAGATGTAATTCACCCACCAAAGAGGCTTCCCCTATACTAGGGTGGTCATTTAATGTTGCTATCAACAGATGTTTGCATTACATTGGCAACGAATCTATGAGAATTTAATGCAATCGTTACCATAAGATCAGTACTCGCAAATAGACAATTTCAACTTTTATAAGCTAGTTTTCTCATAAGCAAGCAACTTTTGGCCGTCCGAAAGAGTATATAAGCTCATTATCAGCAGAGTATCCCCAGAAAGGCAGCTTTGTCATTTTCCTTCATTTTTCACCTAAAAGGAATTCCAAGTTTCTGCCTCTCCTATCATAGTCTTTCATCTTCATCTTCATCTTCACTGTACTAAATTCGGTCACAAGTCTGACGTGGAAGGCCTTTCCAAAGCTTCCTCCCGGTCTGAGGAAGCTCCCTCTCTTAGGAAACTCGCACCAGCTTCTTGGGTCACCGCCTCATCATGCTTCGTGAGACTTGGCCAAGAAATACGGGCCATTGATGCATTTGCAGCTTGAGAAAGTTCCTCATGTTGTCATTTCTTCGGCCGAGATGGCCAAAGAGGTGACGAAGACTCCCGACCTTCCTTTTGAGAATAGGCCTTAGCTTCTCGCCACCAACATAATGTCGCACGAATCCGCTGACATTGCATTTGAGCCTTACGGCTTATCCTGGAGGCAACTCAGAAAAATCTGCTCTTTAGAGCTCTTGAGTGCCAAGAGGGTCCAGTCTTTTAGGCATATAAAGGAAGAAGAGGTTTCAAATCTCGTCAAATGGGTCCCTTCTAATGCAGTATCTCCGATCAATCTTACTCAGAGACTATTCTCGAGTAGTTATGGAATTACTTCGATTGTGGCTTTCGGAAAGAAATGCAATGAGGAGGAAGAGGAGATCATATCAGTAGTCGCCAAAGCAGCTAGATTGTCAGCTGGCTTTGCGGTTGGGGACATGTTTCCCCCCGTCGAAGTGATTTCTTGTGATTAGTTGGATTAGGCCGAGACTGGAAAAGTTGCATCAGCAAGCGGACCGGTTCATGGACCACATCATCAGAGAAAAGAGAGAAGGGAAGGCTAAGAGAAGCCATGATGGAACGGCAACATAGATTTGATCGATGCTCTTTTGAGGTTCACCAATCCCCGTGGTCCTGAATTTTCCCTGACCACAAACAACATCAAGGAAGTAATACTGGTAGGGAAGGTTTTCTGTTTTCATCATGCTCATTTTTCCTCAGAAAAATGATCTGCAGCTTTGGGTTTTCAATCAGTTTGAATTTTTACTTCATAACAAAGTTGAAGTTTGATGTTGGCTGACTCATACTTGTCTACATGATATTGATGCGAGAAGTCTATTGACAAAAGCACAGCCGTACTTAAATCAGAATGAACACGAGACTGATAAAATTCAATATGACTTTGATGCTTGAACATGTTCTTGAATAGTTTGAACTAAGCTTTTCTTTGTCAAGGCTAAGGATTAAATTTTGAGTTATTCTAACCAAACATGAAATATGAAAAGTGCATGCAGGACATTTTCACCGCCGGCAGTGAGACTTCAGCCACACCGGTGGATGGGGCATTGGCAAGGATGATTAAGCACCCAAGAATCCTCAAAAAGACGGAGGCTGAGGTGAGAGAACTCTTTGATAGGAGAGGCAAAGCAGACGAGACAGGATTGCCCGAACCAGAGTACCTGAAGTTGGTAATAAGAGTGCCTAAGGATCCACCCTTCTGTTCCCTTGCTGCCCCTGAGGGAATGCAGACAGATTTGCGAGATAAATGGGTAAGAGATCCAGGTCAAGACCGAAGTGGCCATGAATAGGTGGGTGATCCGTAGAGACCCCGAGGCTTCTTGCACAGAGAAGGGTTCAAAGACAGCCCAGTTGATTACAAAGAGGCTAGCTTTGAGTACATCCGTTTGGTGCAGGAAGGAGGATATGTCCAGGGATGAGCTTTGGGATTGCGAACGTGGATTATCCACTTGCAATGTTGATGTACCACTTTGACTGGGAACTTCCTGAGGGAATGAAGAGCGAAGATCTGCACGAGCGAGTCACTGGGTGGGACTCAGACCTATCAGCCTAGCTTCATCTGCTGAGACATCCTTAAGAAGTTGGTACAAGGGTTGTTAAGGATGCAAACATCGACTGCACTGTCGGGGAAGAGACCTCAAGAATGCAATTGTGTGCTTGTTAGGAGGAAAAGAAGTTTATGACCTACAGATTGCATTATAGGAGAATCAATGAACCTATCTTTCTCTTTCACTTGCTCCTTCTCTTTTTTTAGCTCTTGAACTGTCTTTTCTCGAAGGAATAAAACTAGAATGAGAGTACGGCTGAGATCATAGCTTAGCGGTGAAGGGTTCACAATGTTTTTTTTATGAGATTACAAGTTCGAGTAAAATCACAAGTAAATAAGGTTGACAGATCAATTGATGGAGTGTAATAAAACCTTTCTTTTGGAACTATAAATGCCAGGGGTAGTCCTACCTTTTGATGAGCCACGGGGCAACTTGGGCTTGAAGCCTACATACTTCGACCCATTTTCAGGGCTCATTACCCAAATCCTGCAAAGAAATTTTTCGAAGAAAGTGTGATTGCTCCTTGGAGATGAATAATCTCGGTAATATTATTATTTTATTGTCATTATAAATTTTGTTTGTTTCGTAAAAATAAATAAATTTAGAAAATATTTTCCCATATTTATATTGCTTAAAGTAATTTATCAATGAGAGATATTTTTATCATTGATAATAATTTATATTTAAATATTTTGGTTTATGATCTTGTTTATTTTTCGTAAGTGATATAAGCAATTTTATTAAAAATATTTTTTAAATCAATTATATTTTCACAAAATAAATGGATCCGGCGATGGGTTTGTCGTTTGTTTATTTATTTATTGTGCACGTGTTTGGTCAAGCATGTACAAATAATTCAAAAATTAGGAGCACGTGGCGACGGCGGCGTCGACAAAGAGGTAAGCTGCCAATGTGGGAAAAATTGGCTCACAACGACCAGTCTGTCGGGTTGAATCTTGGACGTCCAATCAGCCTAACGGGTACTGGAATTAATTCCCCTATTTCAAAATGCAGAAACAAACAAATTGGTTGGGACATGGATCAGACAATTTAGTTTTGAACGGATTTCTCGGGCACTCGTTGCCACTGTTTTTGGATGCGTTATCACCCTCGTTCATGAATTTAATATTAGCGAAGGTGAGGAAATTAAAGAAACAGATATCATTTTCTTTTTTGCTTCAGAATATATTATAAACTTAATGAAAGGGAGAAATTCGAATTCCAGAGGCATCGTTAGGATTTTTACATAGACTACTATAATAGTGGATTCCAGAGGTATCGTTAGGATTTTTACATAGAGTACTATAATAGTGGATTTTGTAATCATTTCCCTAAGGTTTGCTCACCGGTTGTCGATTTACGGGATTTCCTGATTTACAAAAAAAAAAAAAAACTTAATGAACATACTCGTTAGAAATTATGATATAACTATTGATTATAGGTGTAGATGATTTCAACAGAGGACGACATTGATTAATAATTTTTTTTGGGGGGTGAAGGTAATAAATAAATAGAAGAAAGGCTAAATATATAAAAGATCACGACACCAAAACTTACTCTCATGATGAGAGATCATAATGAGTGAAACGATACCATGATGTAAAAAACCCACAATCGCGGCGTCCAAAGATAAATTTAAAAAAAAAAAAAAGATCATTGTTTAATAGTGTTTGGCTAGAATATTAGGAATAACATCACAATGTCAAAGATAAGTCAAAAAAAAGAAAAAAAAACCGAAAACAAGTTAGTCACGACTGCGAAAAGAAGAACGCATGCATGGACTAAGAAAATTCAGCCACACTTTTCATATGATACGCCCATCAATAGGTATTTTCTATCCTTTAGGGCGAAGTTGCCCTCTACTAACCCATGCTTACATAACCATTGTTTGGTTGTTCTAAAGGGAAAGTATCATTAACCAATCGACCAATTTTGAATTATTTGTCATATGAATGGACACTTGACTTTTCAATCTTATTCACCACTTGACATTTTGGTCTGATTGATACATGTCCCTTAGCTTTTTGGACAATTCTTGCAGTTTCTTTTATGAATTTTTGGTTTTTTCTTTCTTTCTTTTTTATTCCCTTTTGTTCTCAGTTCCCTCTAACAATCTGCAACCGCAGCGGTGGCTAGCTAGAGCCCGGAAGCCTCAGCGGTCCACAATCATAAAGAAAAAGAAGATAAATGAAAACAAAAATTAAGAAAAATTAAAAAAGAAAATTTGTAAAAATTGTCCACATTAGCACTAGCAATAATTTCTGCAATTTTATATTCTTCAACTAAGAGCTCTTGTCCTTTTGTGGCTTTTGGAGCGACTAGCTAGTGGCATTATCAAGCCTTACCTCATGACTCTAACATGATATAATTGGGATAACAAGGTTCTTGATAGAGCGAGCACATCGTCCATAATTTTCTCTTCATTGCTTGATCTCTCGCATTTGCAACTTTGCCACTCAATCCTGGACTCAAAATTGAAAACCTTGATTTTCTACCAATTTTTTTCGGTTGCCCGGCACTTATAGTGATGGTACATATACCATGTACAACCCCCATTTTGATGGTACATAAGTTAAAACAATCATCTAGAATGGTAGTTAGGTGAATGCTAATTTAGTCACAAATGGGTAGCATTTCTCACGACGGATGTCTTTTCTTTCACTTTCTATATGCATCTAAAATGGTACTTGTCCTATTGGTTTCTAGCACGCATCATCGATATATGCACCCATGAATAATTAGTCATTTGACGCAAGAGTAAGGGGATCGCATCTATATGTCCTGCAATTTACTTCACTCAAGTGTGTGGTCCATTATCTGATTAGTCAGCTTCAATGCGTAACAGGATTTTTGTCCATCCAAGAAAAGATTATGGCAGACGATATGTGGACAGACTAAAAAATTGGCCAATTTGTATTTTAATAACATGTTTCGCATGCTCTTCCATAAGAAAACCACCCAAAAACGCCTATAAGTGTGAGCTATGTAGCTCCACCAAAAATCTCAACACACAAACTATTCAATTCCGCGTTCATCTAGTCTCACTACTCCACTAGTCCCTCATGGATCTTCAGCTCAATTTCCCAGTTCTGTTCTCTTTCCTCCTCTTCATCTTCGTGGCACTTAAAATTGTCAAGAGAAAACCGAACCCAGAAGGCTCAACCCCAAAGCTCCCTCCAGGTCCATGGAAGCTACCCATCATAGGCAACATGCACCAGCTCGGTGGCCCACTTCCACACCGGACGCTGAGTGAATTGGCTAAGAAGTATGGCCCGTTGATGCACCTCAAGATGGGCGAGGTCTCCACGGTTGTGTTCTCATCGCCGGAGACCGCCAAGGAGGTCTTGAAGACTCATGATGTGATCTTTGCCTCTAGGCCACCGATCCTTGCCTCCAGCATCATCTCCTATGACTGCACAAGTATCACCTTTGCACCCTATGGGGAATATTGGAGGCAACTCAGGAAAATCTGCATCCTAGAGCTCCTGAGTTCCAAGAGAGTTCTGTCATACCGGTCCATCCGGGAGGATGAGATGTTGAACATGGTGAGGTGGATTGCAGCAAGGGCCGGGATGACCATCAACCTCACCGAGAAGATCTACTCGTCCCAGTATGGTATGACGTCGAGGGCTGCATTCGGGAAGAAGTGCAAGGAGCAGGACAGGTTCATTGGGATAGTGAAGGAGGCAATCAAGTTTGCGGGTGGGTTTGGGATCGCCGACCTTTTCCCCTCGCTGAAGCTCCTGCACGTCATGAGCGGGATGAGGCCGAAGATTGAGAAGCTGCACCAGGAGTCTGACAGGATGCTGGAGGATATTATCAGGGAACACAGGAATAATAGATCAGAGAATAAGAGTGACGATCAGTGTGAAGATGGCGATGAAGATTTGGTAGATGTTCTCTTGAAGTTCCAGAATCAAGGTGATCAGGAATTATCCCTGACCACCGAGAATATCAAGGCAGTGATCTTGGTAAGTTAATTCAGTTTTATTTCCGCAAAATTCTTTATTCGTCTTTAAAGTCATTCTTTTCTCCAAACATATGAGCCGTGCTCTGATTACCCGTGCCTACAAACCCTTAGGAAACGGGTCACCAGTGCATGTACAGCACCCAACATTTCGGTGACGACATCTTTTCTTTCTGCAGGACATATTCAGTGCAGGGAGTGAGACACCAGCCACAGCAGCCGACTGGATCATGTCAGAGCTGGTCAAGAACCCAAAGATCATGGCTAAAGCACAGAAAGAGGTGAGGCAGGTCTTTGGCAAGAGGGGAAAAGCAGATGAAGCAGGGGTTGCGGAGCTCAAATACCTAAAGTCAGTGGTCAAAGAAGGCCTCAGGCTACACCCACCCGTCCCACTCCTCCTCCCAAGGGAATGCTCACAGGTCTGTGAAGTATATGGCTACACAATACCAGTGAAGACCAAGGGCATCATCAATGCATGGGCTCTGGGAAGAGACCCAAAATACTGGAGAGACCCCGAGGTGTTCGACCCGGACAGGTTCTGGGACGACTCTAGCGCGGATTATAAAGGGAACTGCTTGGAGTACATACCGTTTGGTGCTGGGAGGAGGATTTGTCCGGGGATGACTTTTGGGCTGGCCCAAGTGGAGCTTCAGATTGCAATGCTTTTGTACCATTTTGACTGGACACTCCCCGGTGGGATGAGGAATGAGGACCTGGACATGACTGAGGGTTTTGCTGTGACAGTGAAGAGGAGAGATGATCTCTTCTTGATTCCCACTCCTTATAGTTGCTAACTTTCTGTCAGCTCCCTCATTTGTGTTTCCTTGTAATCACCTAAAAAATGTATGTGGCTGCTCGTGGGAAGTGAAGATCTAGGGTTTCTTTTGGGTAATAGAATAAGGGCTCAAGTGAGTTTTTTACTTAAAGACTTTAAACTATGAGGAAGCTATTGGGATCATAGATGAGATGTGGATTATGTACTAGTATATGTAAACATGAAATTGTATTATCTAATAAAGTGTAATCGTTTCTTTTAGAATTTATTATGTAATGTTTATACCACAAGACATGCTGACGTGATATCATCCATTCAATTAAGTGTCCGTTAATAATTTGCGTTAAGAAGTTATAAGCGATATAGTTGAATTAAATGAGCAGTATGACGACAAATCTTTTACATCAAATACTCATTTTCAATACTTGGGTCTCAATTCTCATGCCCCGAAGATTCAATTTGTACAGTCAAAAGGAGGTGCCTTTTCTTCTTGTGATGATGGGGCGACACTTTAATGTATTTTCTTAGGGAAAGAGACATCCATCGATTAGGGGTCCCACTAATGAGAAATTCAGCTTACGATTAAATCATATGGTGTTGTACATATTTTCCAAGAAAAGATGCACTTGTTGCTAATGTTACCTCGACTAATGGGACCAAGTCTCACATTATATCAAGACTTTTGAGTTTAGGGTTTTTAGGTCACAAAAGAAAAGTTTAAGTATTGTATTTATGACTCAATTTTCAATATCAATACAACCGTGTGGTTTTCGACCAAATGGTAATAAAAATCCTCACTTTTTCTCCGCTTTTTAATTTTATCTCCCCCGCCCCCCCCAGGCCCCCATTTTAGCTTATCAAAATAAATCAAAAATAATATCAAATTAATTCAAAAATTTTCTTTTAATTACCCTTTCCCCCTCTTTAGCATCAAATTCTTGCAAGAGTGCAGTTAAGACTATATTTGGTCGGATAAACTTCATCTTTTTCTTTTCATATAAAAAAATTTCAAGAACATTCTAAGGACACAAAAATTGGCTGAAATGAAGCCGGATAAATATTTTTTATTCGACTATTCATTTTTTAGATTATTTTCCCTCAAATGTCCTCCCTTGAATACTACAGCCAGACAAATCTTCATTCTTTTCAGGGACAAATTCGGAATTTGGATAAAGGTCTAACGGAACATTTCTTTCTAGTGTTGAAGGACTTGGTATAGAATAGAAACAAATTAAAAAGTTTGGAATTTATGGTGTGTTGCCACATAAAATAAATTAATAATATAAAAAACTAAAAAACATTGTTACATTAGAAACGATTGTGCCACATAGGATAGCTAACATACATGCCAGCAATCTTTGGACAAATTGGCCTAAAAGACTATATTGGCAAATCATTAAAATATCTAGAACTAAATTAACACAATTGAAATGTTTGAGATTGAATAGACATCCTACAATGGGTTTAAGATTTTATGGACAACTTCCCCTCTCTCGATAGAGTAAATTCAATTGAGTAATTGAAAGGGTCCCCCGCTTCATATATCTCTCATTGCAAGTTCATTTCAAAACGTCTTCCTAAAAGAATTCATTCAAGAATTTTATGCAACAAATTCGTTTGCGACGTTACCATTCCTTCAATTCATTGATTACGTATCCTCATGGACTCCGCCATATGCACCCATTAACTAGGATGATATAGCCCACGATACTCTTATCTAGTATTTACTCATATGATACCATGCCTTGTGAAGGATTCTACCATATGCACCACATTGAAAGAAGATGGACTGTCGTGAAGAAGACGAGAGAAATGTGGAAAATTTGTGTATATTCATTATCTATTATGTTGTCAATCTTCTGTAATTATAATACAGAAATGATACAATGAAAGGAAAAAATATATTTTGTGAAATCACAATAAAATCATAATCTAATCTCAATCTAAAGTCCTAACTAATTTATTCACAATTATGATCAAGTGAGATTCCAAGCATATCTCCACGATCCGATCCGATCCATATCTTCCGACACACATTGACTGGCACCTGTATAAAGAATGGTTTCTTCGATTTTCTTTTTACTTTTCATATACTATTTTTGAATAGACCTTGTTAACTAAGGGCGCGCATGAAATCATTTCTATTCCAGAAATAGTTTCTGGAACAAAAATAAAATTTTCTATTTCTAGTTCTTGATGAGTTTCTAAGCAAAAATAACTGTTTAATAACGGTACAAAATTTCTACTCTAAAAATAGAAATTCGTTTGATAACGATACGAAATTTCTTTCTTTTGGACGGCGGCGGCGGTCGGCGATTGGCGACGGCGGCGGCGGCCGGTTGGCGGCGACAGCGGTGGTTGCCGTGGTCGGCGGGCGGCCGGTGACGGCGGTCGGCGGCGCGGCGCAACCGGTGGCCGGCGGGCGGTGACGGCGGTCGGTGGTGGCGGCGGCGCAACCAGCAGCCGGCGACCAGAGGCGACCGGTGGCGGCGGCGACGATGAACGATGAAAATTTTTTTATTTCTCATTTACTTTCCCGAAATAGAAAAATAGATATTTTCTATTTCTTATTTCTAATCCAGACCTATTTCTGAAACAAGAATCTATTTCAGAAATAGAAAAATGGAATAATTTTACTAAACGGATTTCTATTCCGAATTGTTTCGAATAGAAAAACAATTTCGGAATAGAAATTGTGGGCAATCATGCGCGTCCTAAAATCCCGGGAATATTTGATAATAAATTAATTGAAAATTTTTTTATATTTTAATACGTTGATTGTCATCGTATCATACAAAATCAATATCTTGGAAAATAAATTATCAAAATATAGTACACTACCCGAAATTCTTTCGATATTTTAAGAGCCCGATGGAAAAAACCCACATTTGAAATCTCGAGGAGAACAACGAGGAAAATAAAGAATAGCAAGTTGAACTACGCGTCCACCTTTCAACGAAACGTGGCTTTATTGGGTCTTTCTGCTTATCATTTGTTTTTAATTTTAATTATAGGAAATATTAAATCTTGATATTTGAAAAGTATGACAAATGCGCTTACCAGTCGAAACTGCCATGGATGACAAAGCACGTGGATACTGCTAAATCAATAAATAAATTTAGTGAGCCTATTCTCTGTTAATTTATTTGCTGCAGAAAAAGGAAGACTTTTCCACGAAAAAGAAGTATAAGAATGAATGAATTGAATTCAAGCTGTCACCTCACCGCCTTTTCCATTAAAGACCATGTTGCTATTTTTTTGGGGGCACTATTTCCATCTCGTATACGGTTAAATCCATCCAATTTTCACGAAAAAGACAAAATTACCATTATTCAATTGCAATTTAAAGTGGTGCCTAAACTTATTTATTCATTTTTTAGTTTTTCTATTTTTATGTAAGATCTAATTACCATAATTAAGATTTTGCATGTTCTTTTTTTTTTTTTTCTTTTGGGGATCTTATGTATATTAAAGGTATTATGTTTTCAATTTTTTGTTAGAGTTTACTTATGTAGAAATTAGTTTTGCCAAAAAGAGAAATTTTCAAGATATGTAATTTTCTTCGACGTTATCTTAACAAATTTAAGGATTAATTGACAAGTAGAATCTAAAAAATTGATAACATACACCCTTTTTAAGGTAATAACTTGTCTATAAACTTTCACATTTTTCGTGTGTATCACTATCAAATTCTTTCTTATCTACTATCTTTTATAGATATACACATATAATGGGATGATCGAGAAATTTAAAAGAAAAATCTTTATAACTAATTTGTAAAGATATTGTTCGATGCAAAACTTTAAAAGATGAAAAGTAATTAAATCACAATAGCATAAAATAAGAAATGTTTTTTTTTTTAAATGCAAATGAAGTATGATCATTTTGGATTGACGAAAATTAATATCATTCGTGAAATGATTTCGAAAAAAAATCAATTAAAAAAAGGTTTGATGGTGATATGCACGACAAAAGTAAAATTTATGAAAATAAGATTGTTTTACAAAATTGTCTATGTTAATCTCCATATTCTTCTTGATAATTAACTCATAAATTTGCTCACAATAAAACAAAGAATTAGATTTAGAAAGTTGTTCTTTTTGACAAAGCTTATTTTATGGAAGTAAAACCAAATATTAAAAAGAAAAAAAATAATACCTTTGATGTACACGAGATAGCCACATTATAAAAACATAAAATATGCAAAATGTTTAATTATGACAACCGGATTCTAAATAAAAATTAAAAGAGAATAAAAAAGAAGACAAGTAAATAAATTTGGGGGGACCACTTTAAATTGCAATTGATGAATGAGGGTAATTTTACCTTTGTATTGAAAAATGAGGTGGTTTAGCTATACAAGGGGTGCATGGTGGTTTAGCTATACAAGGGGCGCGAATAATGCACCCCCTTTTTTTGTCCTTTTTCATAATCACGGTGTTATAAGAAAGCCGTGCATGGGTTATCATTTTAAATACGCTACATGAGTTCTAGTACTACCTGAACAAAAATTTTAATTAACAAAGTACAAGGGTTTTGTCTCTCTTGGATTGGAGCAGCTCTCAGCAGCCACTGATGTGCTAATCTTTGTTAAGAGATTGGACATTAAGGCAATGGTCTTTAAATTTTACTCAATCTGCAATGTGGTATCTAAACTTATAACTTGTTCAATTTTGATCTATAGACTTCAGCTCAATGTGCAATGATGTCTATGAAATTTTAATTTATTTGATTTGATCCTTGAACTTATAGTGTATGTTCAAGTTACTCTCTAAATTATATAAAAATATTCAAAGTTGCCTCTGAACTTATGTTAATGGAAAGAGAATATTGGTTACTTTCATATAGTCCGGAGATTAATTTGAATATCCATTATAACTTCATAAACCATTTTAAATAAATTAAAATTTTAGAGACAACATTATGCATTAAGCTAACATACACTATAACATTGAATAAATTGAAAAAGTTCGGGATCACATTGTTCATTTAGTCAAGATTTATAGATCATTTGTGTCATTATTATTATTTTTTTAATGGGATCAAAAGGTTACGATAGAATTGAAAATAATTAGAAAATTTGGAATTTATTTTTTTATGTTCCCTGGAGTTTTACATAGTAGCTTTTTTTTTTCTTTCTTTTTCTAAGGCCAAACATTTGCCGGTTGTTGGCGAGCCGAAACTCAAACCTAATAGTCACATTTACCTTTTGCAGTAAACTAAAGAACAAAAAAAAAAAAAAAAAAAAAAAAAAAAAGCTGAATTTTCAGTTTGCTAATTTTGTTAATAATAGTCGGGACTTTCGTGGTATGAATTTTTTTTTTCTTTTGCATTATAAATGCTTATACTTACTACCAATATACATACAAATTTACAGATGAAAAATCTTGAGGTGAAAATAATTTTTTTAATGCACAAGTTTTAAAATGAAAAATTATCAACTTGGCTTATTTCTAAAGATACATGTGAATCGTTATGTCCTTTCGTATGGTTAAAATTCCATTTGGAAGATGATGGCATTGGCCCCTTGAGAGATCATGCCTTAATTCAAATCATTTAGACATAACAGTTGACCATTTGATGAACCTCATGATGATTCCACATGAAAATATTGCACAATTGTTGTAGTTCAAACTATTTTTCAAGACAAAATTTCTAAGATAGCAATGTGTTGAAATAAAAGTCTATCACAGCTCAACTATATAAGTATAGAAGAAAAGACATGGTCTTCACTGTTTCAAAGAAAATTACATAATCCTCCTCCTACCTAAGGGTAACCTCCCACTTATAGACATAAAGTTATCCTTAACACACATAAATAGATTGAGCATCCACTATATATGTCTAAAAATAATTCAAAAGAAAACAAACTTTCCAAAACACAAACATATGCATTAAAGACCAAAGATATTTTCAAATAGTTTCACATAAGCTCTTGAATATGAGAAACATTCAGTTAAATTAAAAATAAAAAATTGTTCAGTCCAATGACTAATCTAGCACTAAAAGTTAAAACTATGTCTATGCTTAATGCTCCGTCACAAGACTTGCTAAGATTTCCCTTACTAAGATTTCACTTGCTAAAGGCCCTGCCCAAGCAAGACGTTTTCAAAAATATTATACACACTCACAACCCAATTATACGGTTCTTGAATCCCACAAAGAATAACTACATAATCTTCACAAGTTAGCATGCAAATATAATGGGTCGAATTCCGCAGCTTGATAACTCCCTAAACTTTGCAGTAAATATGTGCACCAAAGTGAAATGGTAAGGTCCTAAAAGAAGCTATTATTTCAGTATAAAATGTCTTAAAACACATGAATGCACAAAAGGTCCATATTATCAGGGAATATAGATTTGAGAAAACGAAGCGACCAGCATATATCTTGCAAATTTCAATGAAAGCTTCTGCAATGCAACGTAACCGATGATGGCTCAACCTCGCGATGGAAGTAATCATGATCACTAGTTCGCTACCACCCGAAATTCAACCTACCGAGTGGTCAGTAATTGCTATTCACAGTCTTGTATGGGGGCTACTTTCAGGAAAATAACTGTTTCTTTCGCAGGATAGTCGCCATTGGTGAGCTTGAAAATCACAAGCGATACTGTGGCTGGAACGAGTTGAGTAGTCTTTTTCTCTATCGGAGAAGTTTCTCATCAAAGCCAAAAGTAGTCTTTAAAAAACGTTATCTTCAAGCATCAAAATCCAATGTAACTTTAATGCGAAAAATTCGGTCATCTACCATGTACCATTTCAGACACCTGAATTTCACTAAATGCGAGCTTAAGATCTGATTATAAGTTTTTTCTTTAAAAAAATCTTGCACCATTTTTTTCAAAATCCATCAACGAATCACTTGGTTTTATCCCTTTCTTTAATTTTTCCCTCCTCCTACTTGATGTAGATTTTGTAGTCACAACTTTTATGTTGGAGTAAACAAGGTCTAGACTATACCGGATCTCACAAACTTTATTATCATGTGACACCAACTTGTGTTTTTTTTTTTATAAGATAATCATAGCATAACCCAAAATAAACTCATATTTCAATCCCAAAGAACGAAAAAAAAAAAAAAAAAACAAAACAAAACAAAGGATAAACATTGCAATTTGAAAATTCCACAGGTCTAAATAATACAATATTTCTATAGCAGACTGTTGAACCAACTCGTTCAAATCTCACACAAAATCTTCTTTTTCTCCTTTTGCAATTATGTTTAATTGATGGTATTGAGCTCCCTAAACAAGATGTCTCATCAAGTGGAGACCACATCATCGATCTTCGTTGTCGCATAAAACAAAAAGTGGATACGATCTCATCCATTTTCCTACGTGTCTCAATTATTGCGATTTGGGTAGGACCAGCTTAGACTTTTCCTTGATGGCATAAGTATGGTCCATTGAAAGGTACCTCCATCGAGGAATAACTAATAAAGGATTCACGTTAAAAATCATTTGGCTTTTAATGTTATTTTATTTTAGAATCAAAGTCAAGAATAGTAAAAGATACGATTTCCTTCGCACGGTGTTCACAACCAAAGTGCACTGGTTAGACGTGTTGATTTTAACAGGAAGCAAGCTTCCACTAGGGACTTTCAGTGATAGTCCGATAACCTAGTTATTTATTTTAACGTGCTAATACTCGCACGCTCTGTCCCTCCTAAATGGAGAGAAAGTTTTCCTTCCCTCGCCTCTAGGACTATCCCTAAAGTTTATGTCCCAAAGTTCATACGAAGTAGTCTTAAGACATACTCAAGTACATATTCATATAAAATAGTAAAAGATACAATTTCATTCCTCAGAACTATAAAGTCTTTCACAAATTGACACGCATTTATATCTTATCTTCAACCCAATATTCAAAGATTAATAATTCTTAAACTTTCCAATATTCAAAGATTGATAATTCTTAAACTTTAGCACAATATGCAAAGTCATTATTGAACTTCAAATTAAATTAATATAATCTTACTATCTCTTAATATTCAATATAATGATTATATTTTTAATTTGTTCTATCTAATACCTCAAATTCCCGATAAAATCAAATCAACCATTTAGCACCCTTCATAACTTTCTATGTTTAAACTATTGCCCAAATTTAAAAATATCTTTTCACTACAATTAGTTTTCTAAATTCATAAAATTGTTACTTTCTTACATATTTGGTCTTATAAATATCATGAAAATTCCATTTGAGTAAAGTTTAGCTTATGATCTATATAATAGTAGAAGTAGAAGCTCCTTTAGAGTTGTATCATATTGATATTCCTATCATTTTAAGTGTTTTATAAGGATATCTATAAACGACAATAATTTTATCTATTGCTACTTGTACTTATATTAACCTATATATTGTCCTAATTTTTAGATTATTACAATTTTAATTTTTTGTATAGTATTTAAAAAAAATAAGGAACAAGAACCAGCTTAATATAAGTACTAACATCTATAGATAAATTAAAATCATTTCTTAAAAATCATTATGTAAACACTTAGGTGGCAATTGGGTGGCTCTGGTTGGATTTAGGTGGATCTTAAATGGGTTCAACCCAAAATTCACCCATTTAACTCATTTTGACCTATGTCTTTTCTAAAAAGTTTAAATGGCCCAAACCCAACCATATAACCTACATTTTTCTAATTATACCAATTAAACATTTAGAAAAATTTAAAATATACTATAGATAAAAGAAAAAAAATCCAGCCAGACATAATTCCATCATACCAGGTATGAAATGAGCATCGGCTCTGCCCCTTCCTCCACTGGCACCACCTTAAGGGCATGTTTGATAACGATTATGTTCCCGAAAACAAATTTTGATCATAAATGATTCTTTTTTATTATGTTTCCGGAAACAATTTCTAAGCATTTTAAACCATTTGGTAATCTGTCCAAAATTTCTGATTCTAGAATAGAATTGCGTTTGGTATTGTGTTCAAAGTTTCTACTCCAAATCATTTTCTTTTAATTTTTAGATAATTTTTTTACTCTTTTTTTTTTTTTTTTTTCTCTCTCCTATTCTTCTTCTTCAAGTGGCCGGTCGCCGATTTGGCGATCGACCAGACAAGGGCCGGCGACCTTACCGAAGTGTCATCGGCCCTCGTTGGTCGAGCCTTACTGGTGGCTAGGCAAGCCTCACCGGGGCTGGGCAAGGCTTACCTAGCCTCTAGCAAGGCTCGCCTAGGCTCGCCTGGCTACCGGCAGGGCTAGACGAGGCTCACTTGGCCACCGGCGGGGTTGGGCGAGCCTCGTCGAGGCTAGGTGAGGCCCACCGCCGATAGCGCGTCGTTGCTTCTCTGTTTTTCAAACCTACGCATACAGCATTGTGGACAAGAAGCAAACTCTATTGCAAATTGGGCTGCCAAGCCCCATGGCCGTGGAACACTCTCACCAAATTGGGCCACTTCACCTCCCCAAATCCTCTTGGACATGATATGTAACGAAGCCCTGATCAAGGGTTGTACTATCTTCGCTACTTGAATGAAATGCTATATATTTTTGACAAAAAAAAAAAAAAAAAACTCATGTCTAGGGACTTTGGGGCACAATCAATATATGCAAGTTGCAATGGAGAGCAAGAGCAAGAGAAGCTCAATATCGTGTGAACCGTGTGAAGAGGAGTTGAATATTATTGCAATTGTGGGCTTAGAAGTCCAAGTATAGACAACGCTTCAACTGTGGATACCCACTTCGAAGCTTGAACTTTACATATCTACTTTCTAGAATTTTCCCCTTTTTCCTCGCATTGTTGCCAGTTGATGATTTCTTTTGGATTTTTTTTCTTCCTTTGAATCTTGTGGGTGTCCTCTTAGTTCGTGATGCTCAATCTTCAAATTGTGCTGCAATTGATTCTTTTATGTGGGAAGAAGAGAACTAAGGTTTTCATGATAATAAAGCGTAGAAATAGCAATTCATAAGTCTATGTGTATTAGTTTCCAGGACTAGAGCAGTTTGGTATTGAGCTAATGTGACCCATTTTGTACCTTTAGCAGTGCCTCTAGCACCGAACCCTAGTTTTTTCCCTCCAAGCTCTCGTATTTTCCCTCAAAACTTCTTTGTTCATAAGCGGTGCCATTTGATCAAGAAGGGCCAAGTCATCGCCGCATTGGACTTCTTTTTTTGTAAGAAAAGCCATGTAGGACTAAATTTTATTTAAAAATTATTTCTGGAATTCATCATGAGAGACATTTAAGTAATCAATTTTTCCAGTGATATACCACTCAAATTATCGATAAAAAATTGTTTGCATCAAAGAAGTGCCGTACAAACATTATGATACCTCAAGTATCATTTTCCTTTTAAAAAGTATATAGATAAATTATCAAAAGTCACTTCTATTCTTTCTCATGAGATTTTTTTCCCTTACCATCAACATCAAGACGAACCAACCATTGCATAAAATAATAATAAAAGATACGATTTGCTTCCTCGAACTATAAAGCATATAAAACAACACATTCTCCACCTGGCATATTTCTTGTCCTCAGCCTAACATTCGAAGGTTAATATCCTTGTGTCAAAAATTCGGTTCTTAAAACCCCATGTGCTGTTAGTTACTTCATATATGTGAGAATAAAAACATTTGGTATTTCCGCTTGTTTATATCACAAGTAAAACCTCATAACGATGTGGACGAGGTCCTAGAAGAGCTTACTCTCTTATATCAGCTCTTCTGGCATGTCTTTTGGTTTACTGTTTTCAGAAACATCAAAATCGGTCTTGTCGAAAGAAGAGGGGGAAAAAAACAATTATGGCCTCCTCTAATAGTGTAAAATAGAGTATAATCCTTTTCAGGCGTTTGCCTCCAGAAAAATCTTACCGTCACTTCTCTGCTTAAGATCATAGCTAAGATTCAGAATATGCCTGCAAATTCAACCAAGGACTTGTTGTGGGTGTCTCCTTCTTATAAACCCACTTTGTATCTTCACGAATGTGTTCTTCAACAACTCCAATCCACTATCAATTAATAAGCCTGGAAAGAGGCCTCACTGAATGAGCACGCAATCACCGACAGAAACTGTCCACGTAAATAGTCTCTCGCTCCAATTTCTACGGCCCCAAAAACATCTGCCCCATCATATATAGTCTATGGCAACTTCAGATCTTGAATCGGTATTGTTATTTTAAGAACACACATATTTGGAAGGCGATTATATAATCATTGAGATGCTGATCTCAGGCAATAGTCCTATTGTACTTTATTAGTACGTCCATGATGGGATGTAATTAGAATGCACCATTTCATCTTAATATGTTATGATGGAAAGATACCATTTGAAAGAGTACGAGGGAGTCGTATAAAAAATTTCTAAAGATAACCATTGGGACAGGTGGCGGAACGTATATTGAAAAAAAAAAAAATTGTTCTCATTTTCTTGTCCCATTTCCATCAAATAAAAAGAAGACATTCCATTTCTCCTTCACGAAAACAATTGGCATTTACGTTGTGGAAATTGAATGTTTTCCTCGTGATTGCATTTAGACCAACGTAAAGTAATATTGTTTGTCATTTATCCACAATTTGACGATCATTCTGGGGTAAATTGTTCATTGCGCATCAGAAAGAAATAAGTCGTCTTCCGCTAACCTTCTTCCAACAAGCCCCTATGAAAAGTGAACCAATACAGATTGGGTAATAAGGAATCCTGCGATCATGCTCCGTGAGCTGCAAAGAACGTACTCCATCCTTTGCTTGGTAAACTTCCTAGGAGAGTATCTGACCAAAAAAAAAGAAAAACTTCCTAGGAGATTCCCGCATTTGAAGGAAAATGGCTTTAGATTTCCAATGCAGCAAACGTTGTTATGGAACCTGTAGACTAGGATTCTTGCGTCAATTTTCTGTATGAATATTTGTCATTTCGTGGTGCAGAAGAAGTTGTAACCCTTCGTCGAGAGCTTATAACTCGTCCATCCATGGCACAACGGTATATCGGAACCTGTGCAACCTTCAAAAAGATTGAGAAGATATTTTATGTGACGTATGTACCATGCGATAGTAATAAGTGGTATAACAAACTAATAAAAAGTAAGATGCATGCATACACAACACCAAGTAGAATTATATTTGTAATAGGTGGGAATCGGTAATTGGTCAAGTACTCCACATCATCACATTGATATGATGTGTCTATCACATAAAGTACTCTCTAGCTTGTGGGGAGAACCGGACAATAATTCATCATGAACTAAACATAATTCATAATCAATTCCTCCTTCAAAACTAAATCAATCAAAATGCTCTTAACCTCAGCAGTAACTAGCAATATATAATGCGTAAATGATAAGGAAATAAAGCTAACAACATAACGAAAGATTTAATATTGAAAACTAATGCGGAAAAAAATCACGAATTGTCCAAAAACTTTCACTAATCACTACAGTCGGATAAATAATATATTCTTCTCTAATCACACACTAGAAGCTCAACATAATGTTATAGTATATTTTTTTTTTTTGGTAAAGGTAATGTTATAGTATATTTCATTACCATAAAGATGAATAAACATAAATGGGATAAGAAAACCTTAACTGCGATTGAAAAATTCAAAGGAGATTCTCAACAAATGAAATTGATCAATCTTTAACCGTTAGTTTCACAAACAACATACTTAAATTTAAGCCAATTCAATTAAAGTTTAGCCTTCGAATCGAGATTATAAAGATTTCTCCTTTTCTTCTTCTCTTCTCCACGCTCTCTTTGGATGCTCTATGTTTTTCTCTCTCTCTCTCGCTCTCTCCTCTCTACACTTCGTGCACACTCCCGCGCGAGCGAGCCTCTCTTTTCTTTCTTCTAGACTTTTTGACCTCCCTTTCTCTTTTTTGTTTTATTTTTATCAATTGGCTGGGCCCCACAAATAAGGCGGACCCAGCCAACACAGCTAAACCCGGATTCCCTTCTTCGGCCGAATACCAATAAACCCAGATTTCACTTTCCATCGGACCATCCGTCACTACAAAAAAATCAAGGCTATGGCGACGGCTGGCGATAAAAGTAGTTTTATCGCCATAGATGCCGTATCGTGACGAAAACAAGCTTCATCGCCGACGCACAGTTTTCGTCACCATTGGGATATCAATTGCGATGAAATGTAAATTTCGTCGCCATTACTCCACCTTACAGTGACAAAAAGTCAATTTTCGTCAGTCAAATCAAGTCAATTTTTGTTTTGTTTTTTTTGGTAAAGATCAAGTCAATTTTTGTTTCGTGGCCGTTACACTGAAAACACGACAAAATCAAAAATTCGTCGCTGTTGCATTGAGAAACGGCGATGGGTTTTTGCTTTCATCACCTGTGATAAGATTAGGAACTTTCAAAAGTGGCGAAACTAATAATTCGTATCCATTGCTCCAACCAAATGCCACGAAGTTCAAGTTTTCTCGTGTTAAGAGTAGATCAAATTAATCGTTTGGCGGTGAAAGTGGTGATTTTTTGCCATAGGTTATGTTTATCGTGGCAAAAGTGGATTTTCACCACCATCATGATCATGACAAATGCGAAATTTTATTCTTGTTGCCTTTGATAAGAGCAAGTGTGGTGATAAATGTTGTTTGTCGTCTTTGGTCTAATTTTTTTGGTTGCCCTTGATAAGAAAAAACAAAGTAAGGCCGTAAGAAGTGGGCCTCTAAAATAAAAGTTTCATATAAAGTTAAAGTCCACCCACATGATTAAGCGCATAAATTCAACTTTTCAGCCCAAATGTCTCATGATTTAGCTGGTGCAATGAAAAAGAAAAAAAAGAAATGAAGAGGAGAGAGAAAGAAGAATCAGAAAAGGGGAGGAAGAGAGAAAAGAAGGGAGGGGGGGGATTGGTTCAGCATCCGTGAACACCTCAACAAGCCGAATCAATGCCCTTTTGATTCTTCTTCTTCTTCTTTGGCGTGTCAAATTTGTTTTGTTACTGAATAAAACTTAGTTCAGTCGAGTCTTAGTGTTATGGTAGTTTTTACTTGATTTTGGCTTACGTGATAGAAATCCCAATTTTTTCTACTCAAGGTATCTTTCTTTCTTTAGTTTCGAATTTTGAGGTGAGGGATGCTAATCTATTTTATGATTTGGAAACTCATGTTTTGAAAATTATAGGAACCAGGTATGTTATAAGTTATGAAAGAGGCATCACGTGGCATGATGTTTATTGAAAAGGAAAAGTTGTGTTTAGAGCATATTTGTCTCATAAAACTGAATTGGACATTTGTTACCTTTTTGGTTATTTGAATTGGATGATGAAGCTTTTTTTGAAATAGCTAATGAGTTTATTATTTGTAAAATGGTTTGAGAATGCAATATGAAATGCATTCTTTTTAATGGAAGGAACTGTGAAAGGTTATACATATTGATTTGTGAACCAGATTCATATGTGAGCTGGTGTACTTTAATGACACAGTAGTGATAGTCTTCATTCTTGACCCCAATCATACTTTCTGAAATTGTTTTGTGAGTGGTTGGAGAATCATATTGATGGTTTTATGCTCTTGTTGCTAAGATCTAAGCCAACCAAGGGTTTTAAGTGTGCATGCAATTCTCTAGACAACTTGATCAGGCTGAGCCATCAATTGATACAGATGAAGACCAAAACCCAGGGGGAAATCTTGGTAGGTCTTGTGGCGGGCTTTAAGAGCGATCGTAATTTGATATTGACTACTAGAATGATCTATGGACTGGATCAATATGTTAGCTATGATATTGTGGATCAAATAGTAAGTTTTCTATCAATAAAATTTAGATGAAGTGACATAACTCATATTTGACATGCTACACATATTGCATAGTGGGTTTAGATAAATGTGTTCCCAGTACTATTTTTGAATGTGCATGATGGATGCTCGATTTATTTAAAAGAGATTTGTATTACTCACTAAGCGATAATTTGCTTGCACCATTCATCTCAATTCTTTTGAGGTTCCACAGTTATGAGTAAATAGGATGGGAGCAAAATCAATGGGTGATTTTTGGTAGTTGAATTTTGGTATAAGTTGCGAAAGTTATACATATGCTGAAACAATATTTGTTGGGTTAAGTTTGTTAGTCACTAGAGATGTAAGGTGGACTTTGGAATTCTAATCTTCTAACCAGCTTGGTGTTCTATCACATATATATTATGACAAGTTAATTTTAGTTATGTGTTTGAGGCCGCATCCTTCGAATAGGAGGATGGCCATTTTATTTTTCTAAATTTCTAGAGTTAAGTTGTGACGGTTGTTCATAGTAGAGCTTAGGTCACGATCTCTTTGGAATTAGATTTCATTGGCCATTTTGTGATAGGCTTCGCACATTAATCTTTTGTTACGTATTGAGGTGAATGTTCCGTTTTGGTATTTTTCTTAAATTTAATGGACGTATATGCATTAAAGGTTACATAAAATTTTTTTTAGCTCCACAAGCATTCATATATATGTTTTTGCATATTCATAATAACGGGCATTGGGTTACTCATGATCATATAATGGAGTTCGAATATGTTTAGAATAGTCATTACTTTTGACAAAATATATCGTACAGCCCAGGAGATTTTTTTTTTTTTGGTCGGGCAGCCCAGGAGATTATTGAAGCAGAAATCATATACTTTTATGCTTTTTATCCTAATGCCACATTTGTGACAATAAGCGGCGAGTTACATAATCGAGAGATAAAAAGTGGATGAGAGACAGGTCATGTAAATTTGGTGGAAATGGAGAATGAGAAGAAGGATCAACTGATTTTCCAATGTTAAACAACCGAAATGACGTTGAACAGTCCTCTTACGAAGAGAAGAACTTGTGAGACGTTACCAAAGCCACGAAGGAGATGAACTTATTAACAATTAAACGAAGATCATCTGGTCGACGCCTACTCTATCACTTGTTGCACGAGTGGCTAGAATTCAAAAGGAATCCAATCGGTTTGAGATACGGAGAAATGTATACATTGAGATTACAACTCCATTTGTTTCTTAGAAAATGAATGTTTAAGAATAATTAATCAATAAAAAACATTTTTGTTATCATCAACAATTTATGTCTAAATATTTTTATAAATGATGAAAATATTTTTCATTCATTTATTTTAATAAGTGATATTTTTTCAAGACTTAATACAACGAAAAACCCTAAACTACTTTACCAAAAAAAAAAAAAAAACCCCTAAACTAATACATCTAAAATAAATTTACCAAAAATTATTTTTTAATCACAAAAAGCTAAACCGGTATACTTGTGACAAATTTACCAACAACTAATCTTTTATCACAACAAAACCCCAAATAAGTATATATGTGACAAATATATTTTATGTTTATTTCCATAAAATTGGATTAATAAAACTGATACACACATGATAAATAGAGGATAAAATCCCAAACTGACATATTCATTCATCAAGTCACATGTCATGTAACTCAATAATTTAATGGTAGAATTCAAAAGAAATTAACAAAGAGTAAATTGGTTAGAAGTGTACCAGTTTTAGATTTTTTATGATTGAAAAATTAGTTTGTAATAAATTTATCACAAATATATTAATTTTTGATTTTTATGATATTAATCATTTTTTCAAACTAGTTAAATTTTACAAAACAAACCGAGCCTAAATTTCATTGCACTTTACTTTGGAACCAGTGATGGTGATATTGTTTCAATCAAATATGCCGTATTCGCTAGTGTACTTGATTGATGGAATTTGTACTGGGTAGTCTGTGGAAGTCGCGGTCGTTTCCCATGAATTGCGGGACAACCCTAAAACACGTCCCAAGCCGAGATGAGCGCTTGACTTATGAAGGCACTGCCTTGAAAGAACCGGGGGACTTTTCTTGAGTTTGAATGACTTCGATGGCGTTTCAGGATCGATGCTGTGTCCTCTTATTTACTTTGAATTGTTCAAGCATAAGATTCAACGACGTACACCTTATGCCGTGCACTGTACAGTCAGCCATTTTCTAGTTCCAACCCTCAGTAGAAACGAACATTGAATCTTGGATATTGTGAAGCCAATGTGCATATGAAGAGCATTAATAGTCCAAGATTCCTGCGGATGGATACCTGGAAATGAAAAAGATGGTCAAAACATGTGCATGGAAAAATCTCGCCCGTATCTGTTGTTTGCGGAGAATGAGGGAGAGAGACCTCACGCGATGGAACGAAGAGACGAGAAGAACTCATCTCCTCTTCTTTTATTTATTTATTATTTTTTGTTTATGGACTTATTAGTAGGTGGTGCATAGATCAACCTTCCCCTATAGCCTTGTCCATTCAGAATTTTATTCCTGAAATGTTCTTGATGAGATTTGACTCCTGAACCACGAAAAGAAAAGTAATTCCCTTATCATCTTGGTCAACATTTTATTGACATCTTGTTATCTTTTGGGCAAATTCTTTTCTCCTTTTCTTGGATGTGCCTACAAAAGTCCTTTTTTTTTTTTTTTTTTTCATACTGCATTTTCATGTCCAAATTTTGAATCCGTGACCTCTCTACTTTCTACAAAATAGCCACTAAGACGACAGTCTTTTTGTAGGGGTAGACACATACTCATTGTACCTTTCTCAAAATGAATTTATTAACTAAATAGTTTTTTGCAAATTTGTTTACCTAGAAATATTGTCGCTTTTAATTTTGATCGGACTTGGAAAGTTTAGACAGCAACAACATGTGTGTGTTGTTATAAAAATTCGAGGAGACAATCTATGGACATGATGGTTTTAGAATAGAATGAAAAGTTAATATCATCAGGCAAATCAAACGATAATTCCAATTGGCCGGCCATTTTCAAAAGAGAATGTCTTTTTGTAATCAGTCAAGTCGGCACACAAGAAAATGGTGCATCCTTCCGGCCAGGTTTAAAATATAATTGGGAAGAACTAAACTATTAATTTAGTAATCACAAAGTCAACAAGATGACATAAGTGTCTTAATCATCCATCACATTCAAGTTGAAGAACAAAAAAATATTATTTCCGGAGATTGGGAGGAGCAAGAAGATGCGGACATTGGGAGGGACTTGGAGGCTCATATGTAGGCTTCTAATGCAACAACGTCTGGATTGAGTCGATCGTGAACTCCAACCTAAGAAATCAAATTATTGATGACGCCCGGATCATGTGCTTTCGCATAATCTATTGAATAAAAAGCATGTGCGAGTGAAGAACGTCAACGAAAATAAGGTGAATTCGGGATGGTACATATTGCAGTTCGTCCAGGTTATAACTCCAACTATGGTTCCAATAATATTACGGAGACGAACGATTTAGAAAATATTTTCTTCAAAATGATCGTTTACGTTACTTGAAATAGTTAATCAATTAAAAATATTATTATTACCGACAATAATTTATTTCTAAGTATTTTCGTAAACAATGATAATATTTTTCATTAATTCATTTTTATAAATCATACAAATAATCATTTTCAAGAAAATATATTTTAAATTATTCATTTTCTGCAAAAACAAACCGAATCTAAGCTCTGTTTATTTACTTTAAATTGTTCGAGCGTAAGATTCAAAGACGTTCACCTCATATCCTGCGTTGTTTCGATAGCCATTCTTGTTCCAACCCTCGGTAGAAACAACCCATGAATCATGGCTTTCGTGTAGACAATGTGCATGTGACTAATGAAGGGCACCGATGGTCCAAGGTTCTAGCGGTGGGAATTCCTGGAAATGGGAAGCTGGTCAAAACACGTGCATGGAGAAATCTCACCATGAAGGGACAAGAAGAATCTCATTTGTTTTTTCCACTATTAGATGGTGCACGAGATTAACTTTCACATATCTCGATTAGTTCGCTTACTCGAGTAAGGGCGCGTTCCATCATATCAATATGATGCACTGAATATTTTACTCATAGAGTGATCTTAATAAAATTCGAACCCAAGATCACAAGCCTTTTCCTCGGAAATGCCCGCTAAAATCATTTTTGTTTAACCCAATTTTGATATCCAAATTTTGAACATGTGGCCTCTCCACTTTTACAGGGTAGTTATTAAGAACACGCATAATGATTATTATATTTCTGTTTTAGACTTATTTTGAAACAGAAATCGATTTAGTAACACAATTTCATTTTTTTTAGGAATAAATTTTTAGTCCAAAAATAGGTTTAAAACATAAATGAAAAGAAAAATTTTTTTACTTCTTTATTTCTGAAACGGAAATGAAAAATAAAAACTCTTCTCATTACTCATCCTCTCTACTAGTCGACTACCCATCTGCTGCCTCTACTCACCACCGCTGTTTGCCATCCGCCGTGGGTAGCTAGCTGCTACCCACCAGTTGCCATTGTCGTCACTATCAGTTGCCGTTGTGCTTGTTGCCACTACTACGCCTGCCGCCGCCACCACCGCTCAGGAAAAAGAAATTGTGTGTCATTACCAAAGGAGAACAAAAATTTTAAGTTGTTATCAAACACGTATTTTTACTCAAAAATTTATCCAAAAATCAATTTCTTATTAGAATAGTTATCATTTGCGCATTAAGACAACAAACTTTCGTAGACACACTCATTATACCTTTCTTGAGATGAATTTATTAAGTAAATAATTTCTTGCAATTTCGTTAATTTAGAAATAATGTCATTCGTCTTCTTGATCGGACTTTTTCTTTTGGTAGTGATTTATATTGGGTACAAGCAATTCAAAATATCAACTGACCGTGATCATGTCAAAATAAAATTATTAGATAGCAATAGGCATGTTAGTGTCGGTAGCAAAGGTCGATGAGATAATCTATGAATATTATGTTTGGAAAAAAAACAATGAAAGGTTATTATTATCATGCAAATCGTAACCAGCCAAAGTCAACGTACAATAAATGGTGTTATTCATCCGGCCATGGGTAAAAAATGTATTTTGATAGAAAGTATATACGTATAATTTTAGTAATCATAAAGTGAACAAAATGACATAAATCACCCACTCACATTCAAGTTGAAGAACAATGATATTGCTAATTCGGAAGATTCGGAGGAGGAAGAAGATGTACATTGCGAGGTGGACATTTCGGAGGTTCCTATGTAGGCTTCTTATGTAACAATGCCCGGATTGAAGTGACCGTGTACTCCAAGGTAAGAAATCAAATTATTATATTATGTTATGCCCATATCATATGTTTTCACATAATCTATTGGATAAAAACATGTGGGAGGGCAAGTCACAATCCCGACAAATCTTAGCTTATTTACTTTGATTTGTTCTAGCATAAGATTAAAAAAAAAATCCACCTCATGCCATGCATTGTATGGGATATCCATTTTCTTGTTCCGACCCTCGGCAGAAACAAAATTTCAATCATGACTTTTATGTGGCCATGTATAAGTGATGGAAAAATTGCCCTAAAAGTTTTAAATATATTATAAATGACGATCAATTTAATTCTAAATATTTTAATTCTGTCAATTTAGTCCTAAACCTTTCGAAAATTTGCTAATATAATTATTTTGACTAATTTTGATTAAAAATCGCTCACATGAATGTTGACCATTTTACTTGATACGGTTAGTATTAATATAGATAATCTTTGCGAAGTTTTTTTTTTTTTTTAATTTTGTTGGTTTATTTTTTGCTTTTTCCTATTTTCTTTCTAAAAATTAAAAGTGTAATCTTTTAAGAAAATAAAAAGATAAAAATTAAAAATGCAAAAATGCAAAAATTGTCCACATTAAAACATGCATGCTAAGTAGAATAGCCAGCATCTATATCCATGATTTTCATCAAAATTAGCCAGAAAGATTAGATTACTAGATCATAAAAAGATTTATGTTTAAATTTATATAATTGGAAGATTTAAAGACATAATTTGCATGTGCATGATAAGGATTAAAACTCTCTTTTGGCAATTTTCCTGGCGAGTGACTAATGAAGGGCACCAATAGTCCAAGATTCTAGCGTAGGAATACCTGGAATAATTGGGATTGTAAAGATGGTCAAAACATGTGCATGGAAAAATCTCTGTGTCATCTTTATTTGCGGAAAGTGAGAAAAAGAGAGACCTAATGTGATTGAATGAATAGACAACAAGCATCTCCTCTCTCTCTCTCTCTCTCTCTCTCTCTCTCTCTCTCTCTCTTTTTTTTTTTTTTTTTTAACTATCAATTATGTCTAGAGTATCAGTCCAAGATTCTAGCGTAGGAATACCTGGAATAATTGGGATTGTAAAGATGGTCAAAACACATGCATGGAAAAATCTCTCTGTCATCTTTATTTGTGGAAAGTGAGAGGAAGAGACCTAATGTGATTGAATGAATAGACAACAAGCATCTCCTCTCTTTCTCTCTCTCTCTGTTTTTTTTTTTTTTTTTTTTTTTTTTTTTTTTTTTTTTTTTTTTAACTATCAATAATGTCTAGAGTAACTTTCACATACTATTAGTCCATCTACCCAAGAAATTTTAAGGGCACACACCATCATATCAGCCTGATATATTTAAATTTTTACTTATAAAGTACATTTAATAAAATTTTAACCCAAGATCACAAGCTTTTTTCTCGAATATGCCTAAAAAGGATTTTTTTGAACCCAATTTTTTTTTTTTTTATATCCAAAATTTTAAAACTGTGGCCTCTCCACTTTTACAGAGAGGTTATCAAGGCAACAGTCTTTTTATACGGGTAAATCAATATTCACTGTACCTTCCTCAAAATCAGTTTATTAAGTAAATGATTGTCTGGCGAACTTGTTAAGCAAGGTACAACGTCACCCTTGCTCTTGATCGGACGCGGAAAGGGATTTTACATTGCGGTCTTTGCGGACAAGCTATTCCAAGGAAAAAAAAAAAAAAAAAAAATCTATCGTTAACAATAGCACTCTAGGTTTGGTAGCAAAAGTCGAGGAGACAATCTGCCAACATCATGTTTGGAATATAAAAATAAATGAAAGGTTATTGTCGTCATGCAAATTTTAATCACTTAAAGTCAACACACTGGACATGCCATATCCATCCAGCCAACGGGGAAAAAATAATTTGATGAAAAATTATTAATTTGGTAATCATAAAGTCAACAAGATGGCATGATCTTAATCACCCACTAACATTCAAGATGAAGATAATAAAGACAATAATTGTCATAATTTTCATACAGCATTTATTTGAATTCTATAATTCTTTTTCTATCCATTTAATGTCATGATTTTAAAAAATCATTCACTTGAGTATCATCGTTTTCAATCAATCAATTAAGCCCCATAACTTTGGAAAAACGTTCACGACAAGTTGTCCCGAAATTTTTTTAAAATGTTACAACAATCAAGTGAGCGTTATGCATAAATCAAAGTGAGTGATATATGAAAATTATAATATTTGTGGTATTCTTTTCCCCACTTTGAAGAACAAAATTATTAATTTAGAAGATTCGGAAGAGGAAGAAGATGAACATTACAAGATACATCGGGGTGGACATTCCAGAGGTTTCTTATGTAACAACGTTTGGATTAAATTGATCGTACACTCCAAAGTAAAATCAAGTTATATAATTATGATTTGCTTAGATTATATGCTTTCACATAATCAATTGAATAAAAAGCATGCACAAATGAAGAACGTCAACGAAAATAGGTGAGTTCAGAACGGTGTATTTTGCAGTTTCCTGCAAGCCAGACTTCTCATACGGAATGTCAGCTCAAGACTCTTACAATACATGGAGGTTAGAGTTTAAAACCATTTGTCATGCATCTTGAATATCCATTCATTCATGTTTTCTCATTCGATCCGGCCAACTTCCTAGAGGAATGAAAATAGTTCTAGTGGTATATATTTTCATCGTTATACCATAGCAATTGAATTCCTTACCACTTGAAGTGGTTTCATCTCTGAGCTTATTAAAGAATTTATTCACCAACCAGCTGATGCTTAAATTCCCAAATCCAGAAGTCCATGCCACCATCCTTTTCCATATAAGGGAGATTTTACACATCTGGACCAGCTCAGCAGCTTAATGTCATGTATATTATTGCTAAGAAATCCTTTTGGTTGTAGTCTTGCAGAAATTGATGGTGAATTCAGGAAACTCAAGCGTCCTGCGCGAAAGAAATCACATTGTACCAAGATCCATATGGCCCGGTGCAAATCGGCAAGGAGTACCTTGGGATTACTCCCAAGCATGTGAATCTACTAGAGGTGCCATCCAGCAACTTTTGAGGAGTACAAATAAAGTCTTCCAAACCCTAGGGAATTCCCTCAAGACCCTTGGGATTATAGAAACACCGATCTCATAAATTTGGACAACCGGCCACGGCCAAGTCTCAATCCAAGAAGCAGGAGCTAGTAGACACGTGGCAATCTAATATTAATCCAAAGACCCGGTCCTTGCAAGCAAGCGATGACTCTGAAGATCATCAGATCATGAGAATCCGCCTTTTAGAAGGTGCAGTGTGTCCACATGCTTGTCTCATTGTATCGTGTGTTTTATTTTTGCCGGCCATTGCCTTGGGCCACATGAATTAGAAGCATCTTTTAGATGCCTTCCATAATTACTCTTGAATTACTAAGTCAAGTGGAAGTGTGTAATGCTCCCAGCTTTTGAAATATGAGCCTAACTTTCGTCACAAGTAAAATAAGAGGTGGCTAAAAGTCTTCTCTCGCAAGTCTTTTAAATGCTTTCCTTCTTTTGTCAAGGCTTGATGGTGTTAGATGAGCTGATTCCACAGATAAACTCTGTACTTACTTTTGTGGAGCTTGTGAATCATAACGTTTTTGAGATTTGAGAAACTTAAGATGCATATTAATGATACTTGAAAACTAAAGAGCAATCCATTTGAATGGCTGAGAGAAGACTAAAGGACTATTGGATTTGGACCTTGCTCATCCCCTACTCGGTTCTCCTTTATATACTTGTTCCGACCGAGCTAGTCCTTTAATTTATGAACTGAACTTCCTCACTTCATGGCTTTTTAATAAGCCATATCACCAGACTTGCTGATAACTATTATTAGCTTTTGCGCAAAATTGGTGTCATCATTTTCAAATGTGTGTAAATGTGCACACATATGTTGCGTTGCTGTGAAAGACATAATGACTTACTTGTTTTTTGGTCGAAAGCATAATGATTTACTTAACCAATGCATATTTAAATACGTTTTAAGATTTGAAAAAGGTCAGCCAGGATAAAGCACTTTTTTTTCGTGCACAAATTAGTTCGCTCATTTATGAAAGGAATTCGGTTAAGGTCAGTACAAGTACGTTTATTTTCGCATCTTAAATAGAAAAAGAACATATGGCTTAATCATACTTAATTTTCTATTATCCAAGTCCACTCCCACTTCAGGACAGAGGCAATGGACTGTTAATATCGTTCTTGGGCATCTCCAGCGGACTTCTCCCGCCATGCTCATTTTCCACCGCTTTCGTAGTCGCGTGTTATGGAGTCCAATCTAAGGTGAACACAGAGACACCCAGCGAACTCACCCGGGAAAAAAAAAATGGAGCTTTTCGATTCATCAAAGCAGGTGCTTCAAAGCTTCTTCTGCACTCCTCCACTCTGATGTATTCAGGTGGCGATTTTCTCCTCAAGACCACGTTTTCACGTGGTTTCTCTGGATCTCTGCACTTGATTTTGTTACTTGGGCTCTTGGTTTCATGGGCGTGCAAGAGAATACGGCACGGCGAAATGGAGTAGGCTCCAAAGAAAGCCGCAGAGGAAGCAGGATTTGGTACCATAAGCCTACTCTGTTTTGCTGTTTAGGCTTGTCTGTGTTTAATCTGGTGTTGTGTGGGGCGAACTACTTTTATTGGTATGCTAATGATTGGTCGGAAGAGAAACTGGTCTCTCTTTTGGATTTAGCACTGAAGTCTCTCGCGTGGGGAGCTCTAGGTGTTTGTTTGTACCGCCAAAGCTTCGATTTTGGAGTATCAAAGTTCCCTCTTTTGTTGAGAGTCTGGTGGGGTTTCTACTTGTCCATTTCATGTTATTGCCTTGTCATAGACGTTGTTCTGTACAGAAAGCGTGTTCCTGTGCAAACGTGGTGTTTTGTTTCTGATTTTGTCTCTGTTGCCACCGGTTTATTCTGCTGTTACGTGGGTTTCTTTGGTAAGATTGAGATCGATGATGATCTGCTTGAAGAACCCCTTTTAAATGGTAACTTGGTTGCAAGCAACGCTGAATTAAGGAAGCGCCCAGGAAGTGAAACTGTGACCCCGTACTCAAAAGCGGGATTATTGAGTATAATAAGTTTCTCGTGGCTGAGCCCTTTAATTGCTGTCGGAAATAAGAAAACATTGGACCTAGAGGATGTTCCTCAACTTGCTCCTCGGGATAGTATAGTGGGGTCATTGCCGGGTTTCAAGAAAAAGCTCGAGGCAGATGCTGCTTCAGGTAATGGAGTGACTACGTTTAGGCTGGTGAAGGCTTTGATCACGTCCGAATGGAAAGAAATAATTTCCGCTGGGGTATTTGAGCTTCTTTTAACCCTAGCTTCTTACGTTGGTCCGTACCTTATTGATACTTTTGTTCAATTCCTAAACGGGCAACGCGAATTTGAAAATGAAGGCTACCTTCTTGTTTCGGCCTTTTTGGTTGCAAAGCTTGTCGAGTGCCTTTCCTTTAGGCAGATGATGTTTAGGCTACATCTTGTTGGGATTAGGATTCGCGCGTTGCTGGTTGGACTTGTTTATGACAAGGGATTAAACCTTTCATGCCAGTCTAAACAGGGCCATACTAGTGGGGAAATCATTAATTTCATGTCTGTAGATGCAGAGAGAATTGGTGATTCTTGCTGGTGCATGCACGAACCTTGGCTAGTACTTGTAAAAGTTGGGTTAGCCTTAGCAATCCTGTATAAAAATCTTGGGCTTGCATCTATTGCAGCTTTGGTGGCCTCCTTGCTTGTTATGTTAGCTAATATTCCTATGGGCAAGTTCCAGGAGAAATTTCAGGAAAAGTTGATGGAATCAAAAGATAAAAGGATGAAGGCGACTTCCGAGATCTTGCGAAACATGAAAATTTTGAAGCTTCAGGCATGGGAGATGAAGTTTTTGTCCAAGATTACTGAACTGAGGAATATTGAGACAGGGTGGTTGAAAAAATTTGTTTATACTCAAGCAATGGCCTCTTTTGTCTTCTGGGGTGCCCCAACATTTGTTTCGGTGACTACATTTGGTACATGCATGTTATTGGGGATCCCACTATCGTCTGGGAAAATCTTATCTGCGATTGCAACGTTCAGGGTCCTTCAAGATCCCATCTATGCCTTACCAGTTGTATTATCCATGCTAGCTCAGACTAAGGTCTCACTTGACAGAATATCATCATTCTTGCGCCTTGAGGATCTCCAGAACAATGTCGTTGAAAAGCTTCCTCAGGGCACAACTGATACGGCAGTCGAGATCATTGAGGGGAATTTTACGTGGGACTTGTCTTCCTCTGAACCCACATTAAAGGACATAAACTTGAAGGTATTCAATGGCATGAAAGTTGCAGTCTGTGGCACTGTGGGTTCGGGAAAATCGAGCTTACTTTCTTGCCTCCTGGGAGAATTGCCAAAAATATCCGGAACCCTCAGGCTATGTGGCAGCAAGGCTTATGTTGCTCAGTCTCCGTGGATACAGAGCGGCAAGATTGTGGACAACATTTTATTTGGCAAGGAGATGAACCATGAAAGATATAAAAGTACCCTCGAAGCCTGCTGTCTGAAGAAGGATTTGGAACTTCTCCCATTTGGTGATCAAACAATCATAGGCGAGAGAGGGATAAATCTGAGTGGTGGACAGAAGCAGAGAGTACAGATTGCTCGCGCAATTTATCAAGATGCAGACATTTATCTACTTGATGACCCTTTTAGTGCTGTTGATGCACATACTGGATCTCATCTGTTTAAGGTTAATCGTTTTTGCCTGCTTTTCTGATTGTGCACGCACCACCAGTCATTTGCCTCACATTAACCATTATGTAGTGTGGCTTTCTTGATGGAAAAGAAAAGTTTGAAATAAAAATTCCTAGAATTTGCTCTTTGCAAGTCTTGGATTGGAGATATTTTCTCAATTTTCTGCTACCTCTCGTGAAGGTTATTAATTGAGTCTTTCATGTGATAGGAATGTTTGCTAGGACTTCTAAGTTCGAAAACCGTGATCTATGTTACTCATCAAGTAGAGTTTCTACAGACAGCTGATCTAATCCTGGTGAGTGATTACTGACTTATGTATTGGTTTTGCTTAGAGTCACTTTGTTAAATGGTGGTACATATATTTGCTAGGTCATGAGAGATGGAAAGATTACAGAAGCTGGAAATTACAGCGAGATTCTTCACTGCGGAGCAGATTTCATGGAACTAGTAGGTGCACATGAGAAAGCTCTAGCCAGGCTTGGTTCCCGCCAAGCTGGGCCAGACTCTGAAGCATCTGGTGTCAACAATGAAAGCAGCCAAACCGAAAATGCTTTGGAGAAGGAAGAAAAAGGAAATGTTCATGATGGTGAAGTAAGGGCAAAAGGGCAGCTTGTGCAAGAAGAAGAGAGAGAGAAAGGTAGAGTTGGTTTTCTGGTATACTGGAAATATATTACAACGGCATATGGAGGAGCTCTCGTGCCTTTTATATTACTGGCCCAAATTCTATTCATGCTCCTTCAGATGGGAAGCAATTATTGGATGGCATCGGCGACCCCAGTGTCAGAGGACATGGAACCTGCTGTTTCAGGATCAACACTGATGCTTGTTTACGTAGCTTTGGCTGTTGGAAGCGCCTTATGTATTCTTTTCAGGTCTTCACTTTTGGCAACTGCTGGCTACAAGACAGCTACGATACTCTTTAATAAGTTGCATCTTGCAATATTTCGAGCCCCCATGTCATTCTTTGATGCTACTCCAAGTGGACGAATTCTAAGTAGGGTGAGTCCTTATATGGAACTTCACTCAAATAGTTCAAAGAGATTTATCTCTGAATACATAGGGAAGACAGATTATGCTTTTGTTGATTCTTCCCTTGTTTATTTCAATTTCTTTTTCTTGGATGAGTGACGGATTGCATTGTGATGGAATGTTTCTTTTCAGGTCTCGACAGACCAGAGTGCTCTGGATTTGAGCATTCAATTCATAGTTGCAGGATTTGCCTTCGCAATGATCCGGCTCCTGGGAGTTATCATTTTGATATCTCAGGTCGCATGGCAAGTCCTTCTAATTTTTATCCCCGTGATCGCAACCTGTATCTGGTATCAGCAATATTACATCCCATCTGCTCGAGAACTGGCACGGTTGGTTGGTGTGAGCAAAGCTCCAGTGATCCAGCACTTTTCTGAAACAATTTCAGGATTGACCACTATTCATGGCTTTGATCAAGAATCAAGATTCCGAAACACAAATATGGAGCTTTCTGATGCATATTCTCGGCCCAAGTTCCATGTTGCTGGGGCAATGGAATGGCTTTGTTTTCGTTTGGATATGCTATCCACCATCACGTTTGGAATCTCTTTGATTTTCTTGATCTCTATTCCTGAGGGATTCATTGATCCAGGTAACAATGTCCTTGCCTGAGTTCTAAAAGGGACCCTATCTATATTGATGAATATATTAGTCATCCTAACCTCCTCCTGTTCTTCTTTCTGAAGCAATCGCGGGCTTAGCTGTAACGTACGCACTTAATTTGAACATGATACAAACAATGCTGATTTGGAATTTGTGTAATATGGAGAACAAAATTATATCGGTTGAAAGGATACTTCAATACACTGGCATCTCAAGCGAACCCCCTCTTACAATAGAGGATAATCGCCCCAGTCCTTCATGGCCAACATGTGGAGAGATCGCCATTTCCAATCTGCAGGTGCTAGGAAATTTTTTTTTTCTGTTATGCCCAAACAATGTGTCAGCATGTTTTGTCCAGTCATTAGGACATACTTCACCTTTCTGACAATTTGGGCGGAATGACAGGTCCAGTATGCTCCACACTTGCCGCTTGTTCTGCGAGGCATCACTTGCACTTTTCCTGGAGGAATGAAAACGGGCATCGTGGGGAGAACGGGCAGTGGCAAATCAACTCTCATACAAACACTTTTCCGTGTAGTAGAACCTTGTGCAGGTCAAATCCTAATAGATGGCATTGATATCTCCTCAATTGGGCTGCATGATCTGAGGTCTAGATTAAGTATTATCCCTCAAGAGCCAACCATGTTTGATGGTACCGTGCGAAGCAATCTAGACCCTCTTGGGGAGTACTCTGATGAGCAGATTTGGGAGGTGCATTCATTTCTTTTCCCGATTGGAGTTTCTTGGAGTTTCTTTTCTTCAGCTAATCTATCCTGCAATTGCAGGCATTGGATAAGTGCCAGCTCGTGGATGAAGTCAGGAAGAAAGAAGGGAAACTGGATGCAGCAGGTTATCTTTTGGACCCTTTCACTTGACCATCCAGGAAGTGTTTAACACATTCTAGAACCGAATTTGTCTCATCCCTTGCTCTATTATCTTTGAGCTGCAGTTGCTGAGAATGGTGAGAACTGGAGCATGGGACAGAGGCAGCTCGTGTGTCTCGGTCGGGTGCTGCTCAAGAAAAGCAAGATCTTGGTACTTGACGAAGCTACCGCGTCCGTCGACACAGCCACTGATAATCTGATTCAGCAAACGCTGAGGCATCACTTCTCGGACTGTACAGTTATGACCATTGCGCATCGGATCACCTCGGTCCTTGATAGTGACATGGTTCTTCTTCTAGATAATGGTCAGTAGTTTTTACCATGATCTCATCTCAGCCTTGCATATTCAGCTTATGCTTCATCAGTTTTTCCCCCTCGCTCTGATTGTGTCCAGGCCTTGTTGCGGAATATAATTCTCCAAAAAGATTGCTGGACGACGAATCCTCATTGTTCGCGCAGCTTGTAGCGGAGTACACAATGAGGTCTAAGTCCGGCTTCGGCAATTGAAGAACCCCCTACTTCAGGTTGATCAAGAACTACTACTTCTAAAGATAGAGAGGAGGAGGTGTCAAAAGTAATTCATCCGGCGATTGTCATTGCCGATAGTTCCATATCAATCAAAACTAAATCTAATGCAGTTAAACATGGACCGCAAAGTTGATTTTCCTTCCTCAGGAAGCAAAACATATTGTTGAAGTACTTATCATCTTCTTTGTGGATGTTATTTTACTTTACATCCGTTGACATTTAATTTTTAGCTAATGTGTCCTTAAAGGTAAAATATTGAAATTAGGGATTCTAATCACGATGGAACCCATCTCTTGAGCAAAAAGTATAGCTTTTTATTTCTTTTTTATTGCCCATTCATTTGTGATAAATTTCCTAGTCATTTTCATAAAAAAAAAAAAAATCCAAAACAATCAAAATGTTGTCAATAAGTAGATTTTTGAGTTGACTTTTTTGGTTAAGTCAAAACCGGGTCAAAATGTGGCTTTTTGTACAAAAGGTTTCCAATTAGTCTCAATTTCACTTTGGCCATAAAAGTTTCAAAAACAAAAAATCAAAGCTTTGACCTGTTAACCAATATTTTAGTGACTAATCACTACATTGTTGATTTTAGTTAACCATTTGACTTTGAAAATTTTCATTTCTTATTTTAGCTTCAATTTGACTTTGACCAGAAAAATCTCTTAAAAATCGATTAAAAATCTATTTTTCTGATTTTTTTTTTCAGATTTAGGTTCAAAATTGGTCAACAATAAAATTACTTTCTTCCTAGTCATATTTTAGCTTAGTTTCCTTCACAACATTTGATCTAAAGGTTATTTCACACTTAGTAGTTAAACCAATTTTAAAATTGGTTTAATATCCTGAAAAAATCAAAATTGATACACATTTGACAAATTTACTCTAAACTAATTTTTTAATCACTTTTTCCAAACTCGTACACTTATTATAAATTTACCAAAAAAAAAAACTTTTTTACTACTAAAAATCCTAAACCAGTACATTAATAACAAATTTACCCAACCTATTTTTTTTTTTTTTTTTTGAAAAAACCTCAAATTTGTATACTTGTCACAAATTTACTCAAAACCAATTTAGCTTGAGTAAATTTATCACTGATGTGCCAATTTGGGATTTATGGTGATGAAAAAATTAATTTGGAAAAATTTATTATGAGTATACTGGTTTGGGATTTTTAATAGTATTTAACCTTTTAGAATTTAGCATGACAAGAAGAAAATATCCATTTTAAACCCTAATTAGGGATCTTGATGAGTTCTTCATAGTTTAGTAGATTTCACCCTCAATGAACTCCTTTTTGATAATCCAAATTCGTAATCATTTTGTCAATTTCACTATGAAGCATTTCAATTTGATGAATTTAGCATATTTGAACTTTGAAAAGTCAAGTTGATGTGCTTCAATCGATGTAATTGAAGTTGACCCATTCTAGACTTAGACTTAATTTGATAGATTGAGGTTCAATTTGAACAATTTGAAAATACTCAATTTCATTTTAATGTCTAATTCATGTCATTACATTAATGTCAATTTAAATGCATTAGGCCATCCTAAGTTCAATTGATTGAACAAATTGATATTTGATTATATCAATTGAATTCAATTGTGATCAATTTGGCAATTAGGGAATAGGAATTGTAGAAATTGCGTTAATTGGTTCGAAACTCTGAATTTGCATGCCCATCAAAGCTGAGCGTAATTAACAACTGTGATTTGTCCCAGTGGCCACCCTTCCAACATGGAAGGGGGAGGTGAGGGGTTCAAATCCCCACCTTCTTAGGGGGGATGGGTGGGGACGGGTAAGTTTTAGAAGTGGGTTTCGACTCCCACGCCCTGCAAAAGGCAGGGCAAAAGTCTGAGAGTGAGTGTAGAGTAGGCGTAGAGTATGACCGACAAAAAAAAAAAAAAAAAGCTGAGTGAAATTAATGTCATTCATGAGATAATTGAACCATTTAAATCAATTGAGATTTAAATCAATTGAGATTTGGTAAAAGGTTCATTGATTTAATTGGGGCAAATTTGGATTATTTCTTTTCAACTTAGTCCATTTCTCTTTTATTTGAACAAGAATTCTTTACGATTAGACCCTCCAAGAATCTAATTTCACACATTTTTGGCCAAAGATCAACCGAATCGACAAAACCGATTCAGATTGGTCCAACCGACCTCCGGCAGTTTTAGCCATTTTTTGACCAAGTTTTGACGACGGGCGACTACACCCCCATACCCTTTTTACATGAAATTACACAAATCCCCTAGTAAACTTACAAAATTGCCCTCGAGATACGAAATTACCAAAAAACCCCTAATTAATGACTAATCCAAAAAATCAATCTTTGGCCTTTCGTTGGCATTTTCATCCTAGCCATCCAAAATGACATATTCTTAATTTCCCTCTAATCATAAGAAAGCATAGCCATTAAGCATTTTTGATCTTATATTGGGAGATCAAGCCTTAGATCAAATCAAGGACTAGGTCTCATCTTATGGGAGAACATATGCATTTTTTCCTCTGAAAGTTGGGGCTCTCATTTTCAAATCCAAATTCTCTCTCTAGCCTTCTCTCTTTCTCTTTCTCTTCATCTTTCTCTCCCTCTCTTTAAGGTTGGCCGAGCAAAGAAAGGTGGAAAGAAAAAGTGAAGTTAAGAGAACATTAGAAACATAGTAAACTAAATCCAATCACATTTTACCACATTAATTCTAAATTTCCCCTTAGAGCGCTTCTTTAGAATATGTTTATATATTTAAATTTGAAAATATGCTTGTTTGGGATAATCATTACAATGAGGATAGCTCATTATGGTCAATCATCTAAATTTCCTTCTCCCAATTTTTTTTTATAATTAGCTCTTCCTGGTAATTGAACAATACAAACATATTCTAAAGAAATGCACTAAAGGGAAATTTAGAGTTAACATTGTAAAATGTGATTTGATTTAGTTTACTATGTTTCTAATGTTCACTTAACTTTGTAACTCTCCGACTTTTCATAGCAATTAAGAGCTAAATTTTGTAAAATCAGAAAGAAAGATTTATACCTGAAAATAAAAGATCCCACAGAGAAAGTTGAGCTGGAGATCAAGAAAACATGTGAGGTGAGGATGAAAGAAAAAAGGAAAATTTTCTAATTTTCCTTTCCAGTGCAACTCAATGAACAACCTTTCCTTTTCTCTTATTTCAACAAATCTAATAGTTAGTTCCAATTGGATTGTTCTGCTAGCATGGATCTTTTCTTAAAGTTAGTTTTCCTTTATCAGAAATTGAAGAAGTTTTTTTCTGATGAGGTCTCTTATCGGTGGGTACATATGTGGAAATTATCCATATTGACTCAAAGTAGATTTTCATTTAGGTGATTTTCATGCTTAGACGTGACGATTGGGCAAGAGAGGACAAGACGGTCAGGGCTTGGACCTAAGCAAGCACAGGTGGGGAAAGACTTCGCCATGTCGAGGCTCATCCGCTTGGCTTGATTTTGGGCCCAAGCCTTCCTGTGGAGAGATTTCCTTGCCTAGATCCACCTAGAAGTGTTAAATGGGTTGTGCAACCCATTTATGGACCCATTTATGGTTAAATGGGTTATTAATGGGTCAAGCTTTATTTCATAAAGCACTCATAATGGGTTTTAATGGGTCAAGACTAAGATATATGGATTTTAAATGGGTCGGCTCTCGACCCGTTTATAACCCATTTATCAACCCATTAAAATGAACTCATTTATTTTCACTCAAAACCTCACCATCTCTCTCTCCTCTCTTTAACTTTACAAATTTTTTTTTTTATAAAAACCGAAATTATAATTATTTTTTCTTTTTCTTTTTTTCTTTTTTCTTTTTTTTTTTCCTTTCTTCTTCCTCTTGTCGCCGGCATAGCGATGGCCGGCGACCGGCCAAGCGAGCCTCAAGCTAACCGATGTCGAGTGAGCTTGAGCGAGCCGGATCTCGGTGAGGTGTAGGCCTCGCCGATGCCCGTGAGGCTCAAGCCTCGCCGATCACGAGACTCGAACTCACCGGCGTCGGGTGAGGCTTGAACCTCGCCGATCTGAGTCGAGCTCGCCCAACACCGGCAAGCCTCGCCAGACCCGGCGAGCCGTGAGCTCGCCAACTTTGGCGAGTCGCGCGAGCTCGAGGCTCGCCGCTGTGGCCGACCACCGGCTATCGTCGTGGTCGGCCGCCGGCCAAAGAAGAAGAACAAAAAAGAAAAAAGAAAAAGAAAATTAAAAGTTAAAAAATAAAAATAAAATAAATAAAAATTTAATTTTTTTAAAAAATAAACATAATTAAAATTAGATTTTTAATAAAAATGTAAATAATTAAAATTCGATTTAAAAAATATTTTAAAAATTATAAAAATTGTCCAATGTATAAAACTATTTTAGTTTATATATATATATATAAGAAATAATTTTTTTTTGAAAAATTATAAAAAATTGAAAAATTATTGATTGGATTTGTATTGCTTTGAAGTTTTTTTAGTAATATAATCTTTAAAAAAAAAAAAATGTAAGAATAATTTTTCCTAAATTTGGTTAAATATGAAAATATTTTATTAATATGGGTCGGGTCGGGTATGGGTCGAAAAATTTGCATTAGACATAAATGGTTCATAAATGGGTTAATGGGTCAATTTGGGTCGACTCATTAATGACCCGACCCAAACCCGACTCGACCCACCCGTTTAACAGCTTTAGATCCACCCAAATGAGATTTTTTTTTTTTTCTTTTTTGCGCCTTTTTGTGTGTGTAAAATATGGATAATATTGTAATAAAAAATGTGATTTAAGTTATTCTAAGAAATATGTTGTATTGAGGTTAACAATACAACCTAGAGAGGGAATTGAATAGGTTGAATGAAACTACTATAAACTTTCACGAAATATGTCACAATAATTAGCAAGAGAGATGAACGAAACTTTCATCCGCTTGTGTGAATATTATGATCAAACAGAGCAAATAATGAGAAATAAGAGTAGATCACAAAGCAATTTATAGTAGTTTGACTTCATTCCCAAGCCTACATCCATTCTCAAGCTAACAGCTTTAACAACAGTCGAATTCCACTAGTAATTAATAGTGCAAGTTACAATCAAGAAGTGTAGTTCCTTTCACACAATAGATCAAACTATCAAGACCAATTATTGCACTTCCACTTGTATGCATGACTGTATCCTATTACAATGCTAAACCTTTATACAGTGATATCAAATGAAGAACAAAGGAAATTTCTTGCTCAAAGTGCAGCGACAATATATTTCATGTCCAACCTCTTCCAAGTTTTGCCAATCTTTATTTATAGAAGTCTTCGATCTAACCGTTGAAGACCTTTAAGGAGTCCCGGCTAGCTGTTTGAGAGTAGGCAGAGACCTTGGCTAAAATCGGGATTGCCCATACAATCGTATCATTTGACATTAACAAATTTCTTAAAGATGAAGTCTGCTGTAGTTGTCACTTCACTAAGGTTCGATGGACTGTAGAAGGACAATAGAATTGTCAAAGCTATAATTGAGTTACAAAAATTACGACGTACAAGAACAATTACTTGTTGATAAGTTCTTTAGATTCGATGGACTGTAGAAGGAGTTTTACAGTCATTAAGGAAATTTAATAAGAACAGGAAAAAGAGAGAGATTTCAATAAGTACCAACAATTCTCATGTCGATGAACTCAAAAATCAAATTATTGCCAAGGG
The DNA here is from genome assembly GCA_014182555.1 of Eucalyptus erythrocorys. Classification (NCBI taxonomy): domain Eukaryota; kingdom Viridiplantae; phylum Streptophyta; class Magnoliopsida; order Myrtales; family Myrtaceae; genus Eucalyptus; species Eucalyptus erythrocorys. Next base: position 32,328,506 of record CM024602.1, read on the forward strand.
AAATACGCTAGTAACTGTAGATGCAATCGAGATTTCAACGGCTTCATATAAATTACCAAAAATTGAAGAGTTCCGAAGGGAAAAAGCTATTAAAAAAAATCAATATATACCTTGAACTTTATATTTAGTGCAATACATTTATCTTAAACTTTTTCTCATGACAAAAAAATTCCAAATTTATACCTACGTAATACTTTTACCTACTTCAAGGTTCCATTAGATAATTTTCAGTTAAAATAACGTTGTTTTTATTTCACTTAAGTCACATGAACGCCATGTCAACATTGTTCTCTTTTTTACATCCATTTAGATAGATTTTAATGGTTCTAATTACAGAACTTTAATATAGAGTAAATATATTATATAAGTAAAAATTTGAGATTTTTTCTATATAGAAAAAATTAGATAAATGTGTTGAAATGAATATAATTTAGAGTTTGTGGTGACTTTGGTATTTTTCCAAGTGGGATGAACGGGACCAACCCTGCACATTTTTTTAATTTTCGACACCGGCCTGGAAAAGCTTCTCCGGAAAGACACAGAAAAAGCATGCGAGGTTTGCGTGATTCATGACCTTTGTCACTGAAAAACGTCTCCTTTTCTTGGAATTGTTATGGACAAAATGTTGGGGGAATGCTGATCTATGAAACCACTTGCCGACGTTCCTTTTGTTTATTCTGACGTTGATCTTGCAAAAAGGAGCTCGCCTCAGTACTTTCCAGGCAATGAAGGGCGAAACTTTGCTCCTGTCTGTCTTTTTATTTTATATTCTTGGCCGCCTCTCCTTCAATGGCCAACCAAAAATGGCGGCCGTCTCCGTCTGCTGAGGCTTGCGCCCCACGTCATCCCTTGCCCAAGGCAAAACCCCATTTTCGACCACTTTTCAACGTGCACGTGCACAAATGGCGACGCATCAATAGTGAGTTGGAACTTCAAGTGGAAATTTCGAAGAGCTTGCAGGTATGGAAATTAAGACTATAAATAAGGCCACAGTTGAAATTGGTGATTTGTGTAATGGATTCTTAGATATTTAAAAGGGAAAAATGCTTATACCAAGCTGCAGTATATCTAGTGTATAATTTGATTTATCATAAACAAACAAAGTATATCAACATCAAGTACTATTTTATCTGAAATGTCTTAGTGACGGATAAAGTTATTATGAAAAAGATCTCTACAACCCAAAAACTAGGAAGATGTGATGATTAAGCTCAATCCTTCGATTGGCGTATATAAAGTGTGAGTATCCACTGGGACATTGGGAGAATAGTATAGATGACGATGATTATGACTTGATTTTAAATGTCGAGTCAAGGTCAATTATTAAATTATGTCTTGAAACTGACTTGGTTTACCGAACCCGATTAGATTAAACTGAAAGGGAAGAACTATTGGTCACTACATTAAACTGAAAGGGAAGAACTATCGGTCACTACATGACAAAATAAGGGCTCATATATTTATGTATACTTATTTATTAATGGGGTAGGAAAGAAGTCTTTGTCTAAGAGGAAATAAAGAAGCGGACGTCGCTTATTTCTTGAGTAGTGATCGGTCAATAAGGGTCTTTTTGTTAAAAGTGTTTCTATTCTCCGGAATAAATTTTTTTGTTCTTTTATTTCTGTTCTTTTATTTCGAAGAACAAAAGAAGAACAGAAACGTATTTGATAAAATTTTTATTTTTGGAAATAAAAAATTTATTTTTTTATTCTCGAGAACAGATTTGGAACACAAACAAGAAGTAAAAAAAAAAAAAAAAAAGTTTCTTGTTCCCAAGAACAATTCCAAAAATCAAATTTTCTCTCTCTTCTTTTTTTTTCCTTCTTCTTCCTTTTTTGGCTGGTCATCGACCTCGGCCATGGCCGACAATTGACCGATGAGGGCTGGCGATGCCGAGCCTTGCTGGCTTACATGAGGCTCGGCCTTGCCGGCTTGCATGAGGCTCGCCTTGCCAAGCTAGGACAAGGCCGACCTCTGCCGCCGGGAGAGGTTGAGCCTCGTCAATGCCTCGCCGGTGCCTCGCCGATGGCCTGGTGAGGCTTCGTCAAGCTCACCGACCCTCATGGTGGCTTGGCGAGGCTCAGCCGAGCTCGCCGAACCTCGCTCGCCCGGTTGCGGGCCATGGCCGTGGTCGGCGATCACCACAAAGGAGAAAGAAGAAAAAAAAGAAAAATATAATAAAAATATTTAAAAATTAAAAGAAACAACAAAAATATACGAGTTTATTAAACGCATTTTTATTTCTGGAATATAAATCTTTTACAGTTACCAAACGCATTTTTATACTCAAAAATTATTTCCGAGAACAAAAACGAAAAAAAACCATTTCTATTCAAAAATTATTTCCGAAACAGAATTGTTACCAAGCGTATTTTAGAGTTTGAGGAGTGGGACCCACATACATACATATATATGGCCTGCAGTGGCAGCATATATAAGGGGAAAAAAATCGTCGTTTTCATAATCGAAGAGCTGCGAGGTGAAAACGTTAGAGCCACTGTACGAAAAACCAAAAACAACATTCAGGAATTCTTGTTTATCTGCCGTACGTATAGCTTTTTCTTTAAGCTTGAAAACCGGGGATTTTGTTTCGTAAGTTTACACCTAATTAAATTAGTTATTTGTAAACATTTTGGATTTGAACTTAAATTTAGGCGGAAGAAACATTTGAACATATCGGCAATCACAATTTTGATTTTTAAATTGTAATAAATTATTTACTGCTGACTCTCCTCTTAATCACATAATTCTCTAATGTCATTTATTTCTTTGGTTCTCTCCTATTGACTTATTCGCAAGCGTTAATATATTACAACAAGAAAAGCAAGTATAAAATAGATGTATGGTTCTCAATTAACTAAAGTGGCTTGTTGATAAAGCATAAATATCGACACGTTAATTCATATATAATTTCTACTTAATTAGTTGAAATTTGAATAATTTTTAAAAAACTTGTATATAAATGTAAAAAGTTGCCTTTCGCTTTTCTATTTTATATAAAAACCAATCATGTTACAATGACCCTTCGAATGCAAGAGAGCAAAGGAAAGGTACAACATAAAGTTTTTGGGCGACACCCGGACTTCTGGAGTGCCAAAAGTTGGCATAAATGGACAATTAAGTGTCAAAAATTACGAAAGTGACACTTAAGTGTCAAAATAGGAGCAAAATGGCTTACTTAAGTGCCATTAGCGAGAAAATTTGGCTAAAACACTAACCTGGCAATTTTCCAACGAGCCGTGCGCAAAATGTTATCGTTTTGCATGCTGATGTGATTAAATAGTGTCAAAAACGATGTCATTTTGGTATAATTCGAATTTTAATATAATAATTAATTAAATTAAAATATAAAATTTTAATTAATTAATAATTATTTTTTATAAAAAGGGTCTAGGGGAGGAGGAGGGAGGCAATCGGCGGCTAAGGGCTCGGCCCTCGCCCTTGCCACCGCCGCCACCCCTTCGTCGCCGGGGAAGGTGGGGAGTGTCGGCCGGGGCCGCGAGCCCAAGCCGGAGGCCAACGACCCCGGCGACAAGCGATAAGGGCCTGTGTGCCCTCGCCTAGATCCGGGGCAAGGGCCGATCGTCACCCGCTGGGGGGCCACCTTAGCCAAGGCTCAGTGGCCCCGGCCGACACTCCCTCACCTTCCCAACGACGGAGGGAGGAGTGGTGGGCTGCAAGGGCTGAGCCCTCGAGCCCTCAGCCCACCAATTGCCTCCCTCCTCCCCCTTTTTATATATTAATTAATTTTATAAAATTTAATTTAATTAATTATTATATTAAAATTCGAATTATACAAAAACGATGTTATTTTTGTGTGGGTTTTGTTGAGTCAACTTGCCAGCGAGTCATGTAAGTGAGAAAATTAATAAAAAAATGCCATGTAGGATTTCCAGCGAAGTTTGTCGGATGTGGAGTGATCCATTTTTTATTTAAAAAAAAAAAGTGTCACTTTTCGTAAGTTTTGGCACTTAAGTGTCCATTTGCACCAACTTTTGACACTTCAAGTATTCTTTTGCCTTTTTTGGACCTTAGACTTAGAAAGACCTTTGGCAACTAGGAATGATGAATCTTGGGTCAAAATTGCTCAAATAATTTCATTTGTTAAAGATATCTCATAATTCTGTTGGTTTTGGGTGTATTTTTTTTTTATTGTGTATATATTAATTGATAATTATTACGTTAGATAGCCATATCATATAGCAGTGTACTTCTATTGTTACATGTCGAAATATTCTGAAATTTTTCAATTATGTTTTAACCCTGTTCATGGACATTTTTAGCTGACTTTTTCCACTATGTCCGTTCTTCGCCACTCCCGTACTCCCGTATTACATAGCCTCCCTTCTCTCCTTCATGGAAGAAAGCGCATGAAAACACAGAACGGAGACACCCAGTGACTCCCCCGAAAAAAAAAATGGATCCTTTCGATTCATCAAAACAGGTGCTTCAAAACTTCCTCTCGCACTCCTCCACCCTGATGTATTCAGGTGGCGATTTTCTGCTCAACACCACGTTTTTACGTGGTTTCTCTGGTTCTCTTCATTTGGTTTTGTTACTTGGACTCTTGGTTTCATGGGCGGGCAAGAAAATATGGGCACGACGAAATGGTGTAGGCTCCGAACATAGCCGCAGAAGAAGCAGAATTTGGTACTATAAGCCCACTCTGTTTTGCTGTTTAGGCTTATCTGTGTTTAATCTGGTTTTGTGTGAGGCGAACTACTTTTATTGGTATGCAGATGATTGGTCGGAAGAGAAACTGGTTTCTCTTTTGGATTTAGCACTGAAGTCTCTCGCTTGGGGAGCTCTAGGTGTTCGTTTGTACGGCCAAAGCTCCGATTTTGGAGTATCAAAGTTCCCTCTTTTGTTGAGAGTCTGGTGGGGTTCCCACTTGTCCATTGCATGTTATTGCCTCGTCATTGACGTTGTTCTGTATGGAAAGTGTGTTCCGGTGCGAACCCAGTATTCCATTTCTGACGTTGTCTCTGTTGTCACGGGTTTCTTCTGCTGTTATGTGGGGTTCTTTGGTAAGATTGAGATCGATGACTGTCTGCTCGAAGCGCTTTTAAATGGTAACTCGGTTTCAAGCAATGCCAAATTAAGCAGACGTCCAGGAAGTGAAACTGTGACCCCGTATTCTAAAGCGGGATTACCGAGTATGATTAGTTTCTCGTGGCTGAGTCCTTTAATGGCTGTCGGGAATGAGAAAACACTGGACCTAGAGGATGTCCCTCAACTTGCTCCACGGGATAGGATAGCAGGGGCACTGCCAGGTTTCAAGGAAAAGCTCAAGTCAGATGCTGGTTCCAGTAACGGAGTGACAGCGTTTAGGCTGGTGAAGGCTTTGATCATGTCCGAATGGAAAGAAGTAATTTCCACTGCTGTGTTTGAGCTTCTTATAACCCTAGCTTCTTACGTTGGTCCATACCTTATGGAAACTTTTGTTCAATTCCTAAACGGGCAACGCAAATTTGAAAGTAAAGGCTACCTTCTTGTTTCGGCGTTTTTGGTTGCACAGCTTGTCAAGTGCCTTTCCTCTCGGCAGATGATATTCAGGCTAGATCTTGTTGGGATTAGGACTCGCTCATTGCTGATTGCACTAATATATGACAAGGGATTAAACCTTCCATGCCAGTCTAAACAGGGGCATACTAGTGGGGAAATCATTAATATCATGTCTGTGGATGCCGAGAGAATTGGTGATTCTTTCTGGTGCATGCACGATCCTTGGCTAATACTTGTACAAGTTGGGTTAGCCTCGGCGATTCTGTATAAAAATCTTGGGCTTGCGGCTATTGCAGCTTTTGTGGCCTCTGTGCTTGTTATGTTAGCTAATATTCCTCTGAGCAAGCTCCAGGAGAAAATTGATGAAAAGTTAATGGAATCAAAGGACAAAAGGATGAAGGCAACTTCCGAGATCTTGCGAAACATGAAGATTTTAAAGCTTCAGGCATGGGAGATGAAGTTTCTGTCCAAGATTAATGAATTAAGGAATATCGAGACGGGGTGGTTGAAAACAATTTTTTACACTAGAGCAATGACCTCTTTTGTATTCTGGGGTGGCGCGACATTTGTTTCTGTGACTACATTTGGTACGTGCATGTTATTGGGGATCCCACTATCGTCAGGGAAGATCTTATCTGCAATCGCAACATTCAGCGTCCTCCAGGATCCCATCTATGTATTACCAGTTGTATTATCCATGATAGCTCAGATTAAGGTCTCACTTGACAGAGTAGCATCATTCCTGCGCCTTGAGGATCTCCAGAATGACATCATTGAAAAGCTTCCTCAGGGCACAACTGATACAGCAGTCGAGATCATTGAGGGGAATTTCACGTGGGACTTGTCTTCCTCTGAACCCACATTAAAGGACGTAAACTTGAAGGTCATCAATGGCATGAAAGTTGCAGTCTGCGGTACTGTGGGTTCAGGAAAATCGAGCTTACTTTCTTGCCTCCTGGGAGAATTGTCGAAGATATCCGGAGCCCTCAAATTATGTGGCAGTAAGGCTTATGTTGCTCAGTCTCCGTGGATACAGAGTGGCAAGATTGTGGACAACATTTTATTCGGCAAGGAGATGAATGGTGAGAGATATGAAAGTATCCTCGAAGCCTGCTGTCTGATGAAGGATTTGGAGATTCTCCCATTTGGGGATCAAACAATCATAGGCGAGAGAGGGATAAATCTGAGTGGTGGACAGAAGCAAAGGGTGCAGATTGCCCGTGCAATTTATCAAGATGCAGACATTTATCTACTCGATGACCCTTTTAGTGCTGTTGATGCGCATACAGGATCTCATCTGTTTAAGGTTAATTGCTTTTTCCAACGTTTCTGATTATGCACATACCACCCCTCATTTGCTTTACATTGCCAATTATGAAGTGCAGCTTTCTTGATGGAAAAACAAGTTTGAAATAAATAATTTTACACGCTAACATTTTCTGTGCATTGAGTTATTTTCTTGATTTCCTTCTTCCTCTCATGAAGATTACTAACTGAGTCTTTAATGTGATAGGAATGTTTGCTAGGACTTTTAAGTTTGAAAACAGTGATCTACGTTACTCATCAAGTAGAGTTCCTACAGACAGCTGATCTAATCGTGGTGAGTAATTACTGACTTATGAATTGGTTTTCCTTGGAGTCACTTGTTAAGTGGTAATACGTATGTTTGCTAGGTCATGAGAGATGGAAAGATCACAGAATCTGGAACATACAGCGAGATTCTTCACCTTGGAGCAGATTTCACGGAGCTAGTTGGTGCACATGAGGAAGCTTTAGCCAGGCTTGGTTCCCACCAAGCTGGGCCAGATGCTGAAGCGTCTGGTGTCAACAATGAAGAAAGCCGAACGGAAAATACTGTGGAGAAGGAAGAAAACAGAATTGTTCAAGATGGTGAAGTAAGGGTAAAAGGGCAGCTTGTTCAAGAAGAAGGGAGGGAGAAAGGTAGAGTCGGTTTTCTAGTGTACTGGAAGTACCTGACGGCGGCATATGGAGGAGTTCTCGTGCCTTTCATATTACTGGCCCAGTTTCTGTTCATGTTCCTTCAGATGGGAAGCAATTACTGGATGGCATGGGCGACCCCAGCGTCGAAGGACGTGGAACCTGCTGTTTCGGGATCAACACTGATAATTGTTTACGTAGCTTTGGCTGTTGGAAGCGCCTTCTGTATTCTTTTCAGGTCTTCACTTTTGGCAACTGCTGGCTACAAGACAGCTACGATACTCTTTAATAAGCTGCATCTCGCTATATTTTGCGCCCCCATGTCATTCTTTGATGCCACTCCAAGTGGACGAATCCTAAGCAGGGTGAGTCCTAATATGGAACATCAAGCGAATAGTCCAAAGAGATATATCTCTGAACACATAGGGAAGACAGATTATGCTTTTGTCGATTCACGTCTTGTTTATTACAATTACAATTTCTTTCCTGTACGAGTCATGGATTGCATTGTGACGCGATGCTTCTTTTCAGGTCTCAAAAGACCAGAGTGCTGTGGATTTGGACATTCCATTTACAGTCGCAGAATTTGCGTTCTCAATAATCCGGCTACTGGGAATTGTCATTTTGATAACTCAGGTTGCATGGCAAGTTCTTATAATTTTTATCCCTGTGATTGCAACCTGTCTGGTATCAGCAATATTACATGCCATCTGCTAGAGAACTGGCACGGTTGATGGGTGTAAGTGAAGCTCCAGTGATCCAGCACTTTGCCGAAACAATTTCAGGATCGACCACTATTCGTGGCTTTGATCAAGAATCAAGATTTCGGGACACAATTATGGAGCTTTCCGATGCATATTCTCGGTACAAGTTCCATGTTGATGGGGCAAGGGAATGGCTTCGCTTTCGCTTGGATATGCTATCCACGGTCACATTTGGAATCTCTTTGATCTTCTTGACCTCTATTCCTGAGGGATTCATCGACCCAGGTAACAATGTCCTGCCTGAGATCTTCTAAATGGTGTCCTATCTATATCGATGAATATGTTAGTCATCTTAACCTCCTGTTCTTCTCTCTGAAGCAATCGCGGGCTTAGCTGTGACATACGCACTTAATTTGAACCACGGTACAAGCAATGGTTATTTTAAGGTTGTGTAATGTGGAGAACAAAATTATATCGGTTGAAAGGATACTTCAATACGCTGGCATCTCAAGCGAGCCCCCTCTTACAATAGAGGATGATTGCCCCAGTCCTTCATGGCCAACATGCGGAGAGATCGCCATTTCTGATCTGCAGGTGCTAGGAAAACTTTCTGTTATGCGAAAACAATGTGTCAGCATGTTTTGTCCAGTCATTAGGACATAATTCACCTTTCTGACAATTTGGGCGGAATGCCAGGTCCAGTATGCTCCACACTTGCCGCTTGTTCTGCGAGGCATCACGTGCACTTTTCCTGGAGGGATGAAAACAGGCATCGTGGGGACAACAGGCAGTGGCAAATCGACTCTCATGCAAGCACTTTTCCGCATAGTAGAACCTTGTGCAGGTCAAATCCTGATAGATGGCATTAATATCTCCTCAATTGGGCTGCACGATCTGAGGTCGAGATTAAGAATCATCCCTCAAGATCCAACCATGTTTGAGGGTACCGTGCGAAGCAATCTAGACCCTCTTGAGGAGTACTCTGATGAGCAGATTTGGAAGGTGCATTCATTTCTTTTCACGACTGAAGTTCCTTTTCTAGCTTATACAATGTGGAACTATAATCAGCTGATCCATCCTGCAATTGTAGGCACTGGATGAGTGCCAACTGGGGGATGAAGTCAGGAAGAAAGAAGGGAAACTGGATGCAGCAGGTTATCTTCTGTACCCTCTCACTTGACCATCCAAGAAGTGTTTAACACATTCTAGGACGGAATTTGTCTCATCTCTTGCTCTATTATCTTTGACCTGCAGTTACTGAGAATGGTGAGAACTGGAGCATGGGACAGAGGCAGCTTGTGTGCCTCGGTCGTGTGCTGCTCAAGAAAAGCAAGATCTTGGTACTTGACGAAGCTACTGCATCCGTCGACACAGCCACTGATAATCTGATTCAGCAAACGCTGAGGCATCACTTCTCGGACTGTACTGTTATGACCATTGCACATCGGATCACCTCAGTTCTTGATAGCAACATGGTTCTTCTTCTAGATCACGGTATGTAGTTTTCAACATGATCTCATCTCAGCCTTCTCCTTCAGCTTATGCTTCATGATTCTCTTTTTTTTTTTTTCACCACTCTCTCTCTCTCTCTCTCTCTCTCTCAAATCATGTCCAGGCCTTGTTGCTGAATGTGATTCTCCAAGAAGATTGCTGGACAACAAATCCTCATCGTTCACGCAGCTTGTAGCAGAGTACACAACAAGGTCTAAGTACGGTTTTGGCAGTTGATGAACCACCTACTTCAAGTTGATCAAGAAATGCTACTTCTAATGATGAGAGGAGATGTCAGAGTAATTCGTCCAGCCACGTCATTGCCAGTAGCTCCATATCGACTTAAACATAATCTGATGCGATTAAACATGGACCACAAAGTTGATAGCTCTTTCTTCAGAAAACAAAACATATTGTTGCAATACTTATCATCCAAATGCTGGAAAATTCTCATCTATAGGAATCAACATGCTTTGTGCATTCTGTTTGCATCATTATACTTTGAACCTTATATTGCATATGCGGTGCATAACGTCGTCATCCCTCTCTTCCACCCAAATTGCCATCAATCGGCCTTATCCAGATTCATGTAATTCAATCCTACAGAACACATACGTCCATTAGGCCCCCCCAAACTCCACATAACTACTAACCTTTCATGATCACCCATTATAGTTTTGCAAGAAGATAATGTTAGTAAAAAGCTCAAGGTTGAGATTCTAAAAATTATTTTATTCTGACAGAGAAGCAATTGTTTGTAAAAAAACAAAACTCACTCCATTATGCTGCTCCGCGTTCACCATTATCATTAATTGGGCCGCAATCATCGATTAGAGATCGCTCATTGATCAACAGTAGTGCAGCCGGTAACTGAGGCTGCCCATGTCCGCCGCCCGCCGCAGCGCCTCGAAACACCTGTTGCTAGACTCGAAAAACATCCCACCTACCACCTGCCGATTACCGCTGCGCTTGAAGACAACCACCATGGAATCAAGCACCACCTTCACCACAATCAGATTCGGCCCCCACAGCCAACTTCACAGTTGACTGCCACCGAACTCATCCTACCACCACAGCTAGCACCATAAGATGCGGCCGCCATCGCCAAACTCCCCCACCACCATCACCAGATCGGGTTGCCACCGCCACCACCATGCTCGCGGCCGTGGCAGCTGGAGCTTCGTCGAGCTAGTGGCCACGGCTGCTCAAGCTTCGCCGAGCATGGGACCAGGGTCGCTTGAGCTTCGTTGAATTCGATAAATCACGAACCAAGCAATGGCCAGTATCAGAAAATCGAGCGCATCTTCTCCTACATATATCACATATCTATCCAGTAATGGAAGAATAAAAAAATAAACAGGTTAGAGGAAGTTACTGGAGACGGACGCAAGCAAGATTTGTTCCCCCTGTTCTTCGTGTCCCTTTGTCTTTCCATTTTCTTTTTCTTATTTTCCTTTTTCAGTTTTCAGCTTCCTATGTTTTAAATTTTTGAGCTATTTTTTAATGCAATGCCTCGTGGGCGCCATGTGCCTCCAAATTATAATAAATTCCGGGTCATCTTTTTTCCGTCCATCAATTTTGCCGGAGTTAATCAATGAAAAATATACTACTAAATTACACTTTCACCCTGCATGCGGGTGCGCAATCTACCAATTTAGATTTAAGAAAGCAAATGTATTAGAGAAATCTCACATTGAATAGTCAGTGTGGTTTGAAGCCGCTAATGTATATTAGCTAATCCATAAGTCATTTGTTTTAGTGTTGAAGTAAAAATTTGTCCAATTGAATATGTACGTATTATTTTTTATTGATAATTGAATATGTTTGTTGATCGGTTCAAATTTTGACTCTCTCTTGAAGATCTCTCCAATGGAAGATATTGGACTTCTAATTATCGATCCAAAATTTTCGTTGTGCATGCTTTATCAAACTCATAGAACATTGGGCAGCTTGCCTATACTTATAGGAAAACTCTCATCCATGGGAGGCGTATAGCTCCCACCCACTTGACAGAAATCCCAAGGAGCTTACCGAGAATGGAGCTTTTCGATTCACCAAAGCAGGCTCTAGAAATCTTTCTCAACTTCTCCACTCTGATGTCTTCAGGTGGCGGTTTTCTGCTCAAGACCACGTTTTTGCGGGGACCGTCCATCAATTTTGCCGGAGTTAAAAAAGGACTCTGAGAGACATTGAACTCAATTGCATTTTTTCAAAATATACTTTAAACTCAATGTTAGGTGAGATGAAGAATACGACTAAATTACACTTTTTGAATGTTGGATTAAGAGGGACACCCTGAATTGTATTAGAGAAATCTCACATTGAATGTTTCTCTGTTTCTTTGCACTTGATTTTGTTGCTTGGGCTCCTGATTTTATGGGCGTGCAAGAATAAATGGGCACGACATGTTTAAGGCTCTAAAGAAAGTCCAGGATCAAGCAAACTTCGGCACTATAAGCCAACTTTGATTTGCTGTTCAGGCTTGTCCGTAGTTAGTCTGGTCTTGTGTGTGACAAATTACTTTTACTGGTATAGAAATGATTGGTCGGAAGAGAAATTGGTGTGCCTGTCGGATTTAGCACTGAAAACTATTGCTTGGGGAGATCAGGTGTTTATTGTATGGCCAAAGCTCCAATTTTGGACAAATTTCGCTCTTCTATTGAGAGTTTGGTGGGGTTTCTACTTGTCTATCTCGTGTTATATCCTAGTCATAGACATTGTTCTGTCTGCCAAGCATGCTCCAGTGCAAACTCGGTATATTATTTCTGATATAGTCACTGTTTGTCACCAGTTTATTCTGTTGTTATGTGGGGTTCTTCGGTAAAATTGAGATCGATGAAAATCTCCTCAAAGAACCCCTTTTAAATGGCGATCCAGTTACAGTTGGTGCAGAACTGAATAAGCGCCAAGGAGGTGAAACTGCGAGCCCTTACTCAAAAGCAGGTTTGTTTAACATTATAACCTTCTCGTGGCCGAGTCCTCTAATTACTTTAGGGAATAAGAAAGCATTGGACCTGGAGGATATTCCTCAACTTTATTCTCGAGATAGTTTAGTTGGCATGCTACCTGATTTCAAGAAAAGGCTTCAGTCGGCTGTTGGTTCAAGCACTGGAATGACTTCATTTGGGCTGGCGAAGGCTTTGATTTTTTCTGGATGGAAAGAAATTATTTTCACAGCAGTGTTGGCTCTTCTATACACACCAGCTTCGTATGTTGGCCCTTACCCCGTTGATGATTTTGTTCAATACCTTAATGGGCAACATGACTTCATCAGTGACGGTTACCTTCTAGTTTGGGCATTTTCAGTTGCGAAACTTGTTGAGTGCCTTTGCTATAGGCAGTTGATGTTTAGGCTGCAGCTGGTTGGGATTAGGGCTCACTCACTGCTGGTAGCGATTGTCTACAACAAGGGATTGACCCTTTCACGCCAGTCTAAACAGGCCATACCAGTGGAGAGATCATTAATTTTATGGCAGTAGATGCAGAGCAGATTGGTGAGTTTAGCTTGTCCATGCATGAACCTTGGCTAGTGCTTCTGCAAGTTGGGTTGGCCTTAGAATCCTGTATAAGGATCTTGGGCTTGCAGCTATTGCAGCTTTTGTGGCAACTGTGCTCGTTATGTTAGCAAATGTTCCTCTGGGTTCATTCCTAAAGAAGTTTCAGGATAAGTTGATGGAATCAAAAGATAAAAGAATGAAGGCGACCTCTGAAATCTTGTGGAATATGAGGATTTTGAAGCTTCAGGCATGGGAGATGAAGTTCTTATACAAAATCATTGAACTCAGGAATGTTGAGACTGGGTGGTTAAAAAAGTTTGTTTACACACGGGCATTGACTTCTTTTGTTTTCTATGGTGCCCCCACATTTGTTTCAGTTGTTACATTCAGCGCGTGCTTGCTACTGGGAATCCCACTATCATCGGGGAAGATCTTATCCACGATTGCAACGGTTAGGATCCTTCAAGATCCCATATACTCTTTACCTGATGTAATGTCAATGATAGCTCAGACTAAGGTTTCTCTTGACTGAATATCATCATTCCTGCGCCTGGAGGATCTGCAGAACAATGTTATTGAAAAGCTTCCTCAGGGTACAGATGATATGGCAGTCGAGATTACTGCAGGCAATTTCACATGGGACTTGTCTTCACCTGATCCAACATTGAAGGATATAAATTTGAAGGTACGCAATGGCATGAAAGTTGCTGTATGTGGTAATGTGGGTTCAGGAAAATCAAGCTTATTTTCTTGCATCCTGGGATAATTGGTGAAGATCTCTGGAACCATCAGGTTATGTGGTACTAAGGCCTATGTTGCTCAGTCCCCATGGATACACAGCTGTAAAATTGAAGAAAATATTTTATTTGGCAAGGAGATGGACAGAGAGAGATATGAGAGGGTCATTGAGGCTTGCTGGTTGAAGAAGGATTTGGAAATCCTCCCATTTGGAGATCAAACAATTATTGGCGAGGGAGGGATAAACTTGAGTGGTGGGCAGAAGCAGAGAGTGCAGATTGCTCGTGCAATATATCAAGATGCCAATATTTACCTTCTCGATGGCCCTTTTAGTGCTGTGGATGCTCACACTGGATCTCATCTCTTTAAGGTAACTTGCTTTTTGTCGCTTACCATATTTGATTGGTAGTTGCTGCAATTTTCTACCACATCTCTTGAAGTATATTTATTCCAGTCTCTTATGTGATAAGAGTGTTTGCTAGGGCTTTAAGTTCAAAAACAGGGATCTATATTACTTATCAAGCAGAGTTCTTACCGCCAGCTGATCTAATCCTGGTGAGTGCTTACCAACTAGTGAATCAGTTTCTTTTACTCTTCTATCAGTAGAGTAGTTGTATCAAGTGATACCACATATATTTGTGAGGTCATGAGAGACGGAAAGATTGTGGAAGCTGGAAAGTCTTGTGACATTCTTCACACTGGTGCCGATTTCAGGGAACTTGTAGGTGCGCATAAGAAGGCTTTGTTGGGCATTGCCTCCACCCAACATAGGCCTGATTCCATAGGATCTACTGTCAACATTGAAAATGGTGAAACAGAAAGTCCCATAGAGATGGATGAAAACAGCAATGTTCAAGATGGCATGGTTGGGCCAAAAGGTCATTTTGTTCAAGAAGAAGAGAGGGAGAAAGGTAGAGTCAGGTTTCCAGTGTACTGGAAATTTATTACAACTGCATATGGAGGAGGTCTAGTGCCTTTCATATTGTTGGCTCAGATTCTGTTTAAGCTCCTTCAAATGGGAAGCAATTATTGGTTGGCCTGGGCAACCCCAGTGTCAGTGGACATCAAACCTGCTGTCTCTGGATTGATGCTAATACTTGTTTACGTGGTGTTGGCTGTCAGCAACACTTTTGTGTTCTTGTCAGATCTTCACTTCTGGCTACTGCTGGTTACAAGACTGCCACTATACTCTTCACTAAGTTGCATTTTGCAATCTTCCGAGCTCCCATGTCATTCTTTGATGCTACCCCTAGTGGTCGAATCCTAAATAGGGTAAGTCACATGACGCTGGATGCTTACATGCTCCAGAGAGATATGATTTGAATGCTACAGGATCGTAGAGTAGGCTTTTTTCAACTAAGCTGTAACTGCTTGTAGTTATGGTATAATTAAACATAAATATGGTTCACTGTTCATTTTCCCAATTTATTGGTGTATATCTCTTTTCAGGTCTCAACTGACCAAAGTACTATCGATATGAGCATTCAATATTGAGTTGCCGCATCAGCCTTCTCAATGATCCAGCTCCTGGTAGTATCGCTGTGATGTCTCAGGTTGCATGGCAAGTTTTCATAATCTTTATCCCAGTGGTTGCGGCCTGCGTCTGGTATCAGGTAGTCATCACAGCCTTTTTAAAGTTCAGTGCCACGAGAAAAGAAAATAACCTCTTGTGTGTAAATTTCCGTGTCTAAAATTCTCTCATCATACTGCAAAATTTATCCTTATGATTTATTTCCAGAAAAGGATAAATCTGTCTTTTTGATCTCAGATTTCATCTTTAATTGTCACACCTCGACTTACAAGAAAAATGGCATGACATCGGCCGTCCTTTCACTAAAGGACGCAGCCTCAACATAACCAAAATTCAACCCGATATCAGCATATATATACATCCACATATATATATATATATATATATATATATATATATATATATTCGACAACAAGGGCATTTGGTTACAACATCAGAGCATATTTATAACCCACCAAAACATAATATAAATATTATACAAAGACTAACTTATAAACCTATTAACTATGCATAGGTCATACCAAAAAGTTCCCCACTACAAAAGTCCTCCCCGAATGGACGCTCACGCCTACTCGCGACTTGCTGAAGAACCTGAAAAACAAGTTTAAGAGAGGAGTGAGCTACCACGGCTCAGTGAGTAACACATTTCTTCTAAGCGGATCGAGAAATTACTATGCACATTTAAAACATAACTCAAACACATAATCATAGCTCAAATACCGAAAATACCAATGGTCCAGTCCATTAGTCAATCTCATGAAACATGCATCAATGGTCTATTCCATTGATTAATTTCATCAAATCACATCGATGGTCCATTCCATCGACCAAACTCAAATCACACGTCAATGGTCCACCCATTGACTAATCATGCTCAAATATCTATCCATGGTCATGCGTAACGCCCGTGACAAGACGACCAAGATTCCCCCCTTGGCAAGGTCTCCACCTATTATTAGCCGGTGGCTCGGCCCACACACCCCTCAAGGTCCACAGAGACATTGAGCATCAACCACCAATCACAATATCCAATAATCCAACATTGGAATACAAGCCACATCACAACTCAAAATTTGACAGGTAAATATCAAGCATTCTCCAAAATATTTCATGATTCTTTCACAAAGAATTTCACAAATCCTTTTCAAATAACCGTTCAAATCAACGTCAAAATATAACTCCCTTTGAACAACAAAAATGTCAGTAATAACTCGATCCTGTTTTATGCAACAAAATATGCTTTTTATCAACTCATAGAATATGTAATCCACCATATTTCTCAAACTTGAGTTCAAAATACAAAGAAGAAATAGTGTTACTCACCTGGGAAAAGCCAAAAATCAACTACAACGCTCACTCGAACCAACGCACTCGGATTCCTAATAATTAACGGAAAAATAATATCAAAAGGCCGAGTAAAAATGATATTCGCATAATGACTCGCTTATACTAGACCTATTCGTCGATAAAACGACACCTATGCGCAACAAAAGCTCGCACTTAACATAAACCCTTGATTTTCCGCTACGCGCAACCCATGCGCCAACTTCGACACGCCATAACTTCCTCCACAAAAATCCGTTTCAAGCCATCTTATAGTCTTTAGAAAGCTCTTTTAGCATACAACAACAACCCCAACTCAGCCGCCCCAACACAGTACCGAAAACAACAAAAAAAAACAGACCCGAAGCTGCTGTTCGCTACAGTAACAGAACGCGCCTCCAACTTCAAAATTTCGTTATGGACAAACCGCAAGCTCAAATCACGATCCGTAAGATGCTATAGCTTCACGACATCCCAAATTACTATTTCTACAAAAATATGCAGCTCAACGACTCAAAAATTGGGCTTCGCCATACAATTATTCGAGAATTCCGAATTTCGAGCCCTAAATGCGGCAATTGCTTCAAGTAGATGATTAAAGGCTTCAATTTCTTACCAGCGTTGCAAAACACACTTGAGTCGACTTGATGAGGAGTCCGGATCACGTGCGTGCCAAATTTTCTTCCCTTTTTCCCTTTTTCCTTTCTCTTCTTTCTCTTTTCTCCCCTGTTTTCTCTCGGTTCCCCCCTGTTCTTCTCGTGCTCTCCTCTTTCTCTCCCCTTTTCTCTCCTTTTTATAGCCAGCCGAAGCTTCTCCACTTCCTCAGCCTCCCTTTTTTGACTTTTCAACTCTTTCTCTTCCTTTTATTTCCTTTGTTTCTTTGTTTCTTTTTTTTTTTTTTTTTAAAACCCATATATTATATTAATAGTACTTTTCAACTTTCATCCCCAGACCATTTACAATCTCCTTCGACAATAACTTTTGCCTGTTGCTTGGTACCTGCTCACCATCTTGTACTTATTTATGAAGCAATATTACCTACCTTCTGCTCGAGAACTAGCAAGGTTGGTTGGGGTATGCAAAGCTCCAGTGATCCAGCATTTTTCTGAGACTATATCAGGATCAACCACGATACGCAGATTTGATCAAGAATCAAGACTCCAGGACAGCAATATGGAACTTTCAGATGCATACTCTAGGCCCAAGTTCCATAGTGCTGGGGCAGTGGAATGGCTTTGTTTTCGCTTAGATATGGTTTCATCTTTCACATTTGGGATCTCTTTGATTTTCTTGATCTCTCTTCCTGGGAGATTCATCGACCTAGGTAGCTTCTTTTCGTTTTATTGTCTCCTTGGTGTGAATAATGCATATATGTACTGGCAATTCATAACTTGCTTCTATTCTTCTCTTTAGCAATTGCAGGCTTAGCCGTGACATACGGGCTTAATCTGAACATGATACTAGCATGGTGATTTGGAATTTGTGCAATATGGAGAACAAAATCATATCAGTTGGAAGAATACTTGCATCTCAAGCGAGCCTCCTCTTGTGATAGACAATAATCGGCCTCATCCTTCATGGCCCACACGTGGAGATTGTTAAATTAGTGTTTCGAGTTTGAATTTGGATAATGATTTGTTATCCAAATTTGTTGAAAAAGATTTTCTCAAGCGGGTTACAAGTCGGATGAAGAAGTTTTTTTTTTTTTTTATTGGACTTTGTTTTGGACTTACAAAAGAGAGTAAAAGGAAGAAGTTGATCTGCCACCTAGATAAAAGAGGAAATAATATAAAAGATAAACTAAAGGTTTCACTTTTAATGCAGATGAAGCCAAATTCGTATTGAAGAGCACACGGTGGGCCCATGTCAAATTGTTGACACTGGGCATGCACGTATAAAGGCGAAAACTTTGGGGTTTCTTTTATGTGTGTTTGTGGAGCCGCAAAAGTTGAAGAGCGCTGCACAGGAAAAATAAAAAATAAAAAACCACATGCCCAGCATGTCCAAAAGACGTCGCACATTAAAAGAGAACGCGAAGCTATACGTAAGTGGAGAAAAGACGGACGCCCAAGTACTTGTTTTGGCGTACATAGAGCATTTTACTTTGAGCTAGAATGCTCGGTAATTTTGTGCTATGAGTTTACATCTATGTAAGTTGTTTATTTATAAATACTTTGAGTTTGGGCTTAAATTTAGGTGTGAGAAACACTCGAGGATTATTTATTATTGATTCTTCGATTATAGTGGATTATTTACTACTGTCTTTCCTCGTGGAAGTAGGTACTAATACTGGGACCGAACCGTGTAAATCTCTGGTGTTCTTATTATTTCTCATTTATCTCTCTAATGATTTCGTGTTAACATAAATTGCAAGATCCCGTCATTTCCGCATATTATATTTCAACAATTGGTATTAGAGCTTGGGATTAGATTTCTTGATTGTGATTTGAGACTTTTGCTTGTCTGATTATTATCTGGAAATTATGCTATTGCAATTATATTTAAGGCCAAATTTGAAATTGAGAAGTTTAATGAGAGAAACAACTATGGGTTATGGAGAATCAAGATGCGGGCGTTATTGACAACCTAGGGTTTGGCCAAGGCACTGGATGATGAATATGAGTTGCCGCTTATAATGAAAGCCTTTGAGAGGGTAGAGCTAATGGAAAGAATAAAGAACACAATTTTATTAAACTTGTTGGATGGGGTTTTAATAGAGATGGCCGAGGAGAATGATGCCGTAGCATTATCGGCAAAATTCCAGACACTCTATGTAAAGAAAGGTTTGGACAATTGTCTGTACATTTTGAAGAGGATGTTTCAGTTTAGATATACTAAAGGTACGTCTGTCAGAACCCACATGGATGAATTCAATAAACTCATGATGGATTTGAAGAATGTCGGTAAGATACTTGATAATGATGAATAAGACATGATGTTATTAGCTTCTTTACCAGAGTCATAGGAGTACTTTACTAATTCATTGTTACAAGGGCGTACTATAATTATCTCAAAAGAGGTAAAGTTCACCTTGTTCACTAAGGAGTGATAGAGAAAGTTGCGAAATGACAGTCTAACGCAAGGAGTAGCACAAGTATTGACAATTCGAGGTAAAGAACAGCATAGTGGGCCCAATGGCAGTAAAGGTAAAAAGTAGATCGAAATCACACTATAGAAAGTCCAAGGGACGCGTGAAGTGCTTTGAGTGCCACAAGGAAGGGCACATTATGAGAGATTATCCGAAACGAAGGAATAAATGTGATAGACACAATGCCACAAGCAGGGTAGGGACGTTGCCAAGGGGAACACTAGTGATACAGAAGTTGTTTTATGTGTGACCACTGATTCATCAGGAGATAAATGGGTGCTAGATTCGAGCTATTCTTATCATACGACACCTCATAAGAACTGGTTTATTATTTATCAGGCTATAGATGGTGGTAGCATTCTTTTGAGAAATAATGTAGCTTGCAAGGCTGTGAGGATAAAGACAATCCAAATTTGGATGCACAATAGGGTGGTGCGCATGTTGACAAACGTGAAACATGTATCAAAGTTTAAAAAGAATCTTATTTTTCTAGGGACACTCGATGGCATCGGGTGTAAGTAAACTGCTGAAGATGGTGTATTGAAGATCTTTCGAAGTGCCATGATAGTGATGAAGGGGAATAAAGTGAATGCCCTCTATCATCTGTTGGGAGAGACCATGACTGGAACCACTGCAATTTCATCATGTGAGTCAGACTCTAACTTAACTTAGTTACGACATATGCGTTTAGGGCATATGAGCGAGACAGGTATAACAATGCCTCTATCATCTGTTGGGAGAGACCATGACTAGAACCGCTGCAATTTCATCATGTGAGTCAGATTCTAACTTAATTTAGTTACGACATATGCATTTAGGGCATATGAGCGAGACAGGTATAACGATGCTAAGTGAAAGAGAGTTGTTGAAAAATTAAAAGACAGGAAAGCTAAACTTATGTGAGCACTATATCTTTGGAAAGCAGCACCAAATCAAGTTTACTATGGCTATTCATTCAACCAAGTAACCAGTTGAATACATTCATTCAAATGTCTGAGGCCTATTTTCAGTTCTTTAAAAGAGGTGTCCGATATATGTTGACATTTATCGATGACTATTCAAGGAATGTGTGGGTATACTTTCTAAAGTACAAATATGATGTGTTTGATCGGTTCAAGAAATTTAAGGTATTAATTGAGAAGTAGTCAGATAAGCATATCAAATTTAAGGTATTAATTGAGAAGTAGTCAAATAAACATATCAAGTGCATGAGAATCGATAATGACATAGAGTTCTGCAATAAAGATTTTATCGAATTCTACGAAAAAGAAAGAATTGTGAGACACCGCATAGTACTTGGGACACCAAAGCAGAATGGCATGGTAGAACGGAACAACAAAATTTTGTTTAAGTGAGCTTGATGCATGCTTTTGCATACAGGACTTGGCAAGGAATTTTTTGCCGAAGCAGTGAACATGGCATGTTACATGGTTAATCAATTTTCATCATTTGCTATCGAGTGGAAGACTCTTGAGGAAATGTGGTCGAGGAAACTTGTTAACTACTCTAGATTATGTATATTTGAATGTCCTGCATATGCTCATGCAAGTGATGGTAAGCTTGAGCCGATGGCGAAGAAGTTCATATTTCTAGATTATGCATTTGGGGTGAAAGGCTATTGGTCGTGGTGCATCGATCCAAGATTACCCGGTTTTCTAATTAGTAGAAATATGATCTTCAATGAGATTGCAATGCTTCAACATAAGAGTTCTAAGATACAACCAATAGAGCAAATTAATCATGGAGTCATTAGTGAGGTGAAGCTTCAGGTGGAGATTCCGAAGATCTCAGACGTCACGCCCCAAATCTCGGGTACACGCACATCCCTTAGTGGTTGATTAAAAATGCAACGTCCTAGGACGCGTCATCGACCCATTCTTTTTATCTTTCAATTAAGCACATGCGGAAGCAAATTGAATACAACACCCGGCTAACAGACAGACATAAGGATAGTAAAACATTAGGAACAATTTCCCCAAAAACAATGATTTCCTTACCAACTTGTTAACCCAAGGAATTCAATACTTATAAGCCTTTCTACGGCCACTTCCTATTGACCATTTTCAAACACCTTTAGGGACTAGAGTTAACCTAAACTCCACTAACGGCAAGGCTAGCCAAAAGGTGTTGCATCTCGCACCTACCACAATTGCACTCAACAAATCTCCACAGCCTTAAAAAAGGTTAACCCATGATGGGGTGAGACAAATCTCAGCGAGTCAATAACCTAAACCTCGATTAGGATGCAAATTCGTATCGAAGGCGGTCCTAAACAAGCACCATACAAAACTCACCTCGCCTCAACGCATCCCCTGCACATCAGTACATCACATATACTATTATCAATGTATCAAGTGTAATTTAATAATAGGAACACATCATTTCATTCTTCAAATATTCATATAGGTCCCGATTATAAGGTAAAACCGTTATGACACGTCCCATCCCAGTCACACAATTTTGTCCCATAATCAGGCGCAACTATCACAACCATTCAAGTGTATTCCAGTTATTATGACCTAACGGCCACAGCTAACTCAAAAGTCGGCGGTCATTCGGCGTAATCGGGCATCGTCCTGCCCCATCAAGCATGACATTATCCCGCATATTCATACACATCGGGATAGTATTCCATAAAGAAGCATCGGTCCAGCCTCCACCGCGACCGGCATTCGTTAATGTGGGGCATCCGAACTTAATCAGGCATCGTCTCGCATATTCATACACATCAAGACGGGTTTATTACCCTGCATATTCATACGCATCAAGGTATTTAGGTGATCACACGAGCACACCATCACTCAAGTCCATTGTTATCTTCCTCATTAGCCGAGAAACCAAAATCCCTTTTCAAAAAAATAAATAAACCTTGCAACTTTTTTTTTTGTTCAAAACCTTCCAAAATAAATTCGTATGGGGTCACGTGTTTGAAATCAACCTGCCAAATTTTGCACACATCTAGCTTGAAACCTCACGGTTTTATTGAGCACATAAAACTTAGCTTCCAAACTCGACACCATATTTCTTTCCTAATTCTTTGTTCAACCCTCTCTTTTTGTAAACAATTTAGAGTAACCCCCTTTTTTGTTCAAAATTTCTGGAAATAAATTTGTAGGTGCTCTCGTACTCAAAATTAATCCACCAAACTTTGCATGCACCTAGTTTAAAACCTCATTGTTTTATTGAGCAAATAAGTTTTTGTGTCCAAACCCGATACCTCATTGTTTTTCTAATTAATTGCCCATAAGGCCAACTTTTGCAATAAAAATGGGAGCCAACATAGAGCAACCAATCTCATAATATCATGCATGAGTTCTTAGCATGCCAAACATCAACCAAATCACATAATATGCACTTTTCAACAAGCAAGACACCAAGAACAACCACAAAACCACTACTGGCTCTTATTGGCAGAAATCGGTCCATTCTCACGTCTCCAATATTAATTCCAAAAACATAACCAAACAAAATCATAAAATTATCAAATTTAAATATGTTATAAAGGACACTTAAAATAACAATTTTCATGCAAACACCTACTCAGATCTTCCTAGAATAAGAGCAGTAAATTGCTCAAGTCGTTACCAAAATTGTGTCTATGTCCAGAAATTATGTTTTCCAAAATTAGCTTGGTTCGAGTTCCAAAACTTGTCCATTTGCTCTGAAATTTAACTATGTTAAACTTCAAGATGTGAGAAAAAACTTTTGTGAAGAAACTCTTTTGAAAATTGAACCCTAAGAGTTGATAAAAATCCATTCAACACCAAAACGTCACTAGTTCCAGTACAAACCGAGATTCTACTTTGCATGAAATGAAGTTGAAATCTTATTCCTTTAAATCCATTAAATCTTGAGTAAAATATATGTCATACATGAAGATGTTTAGAACATTTTTCAAGGGGAAGTAACCTCAAAATCATAGTACATTTTAACCTACGAAAATAGCAAACAACGAGTGTCCAATAAACTGCGATTAATTAGGCTAATCCAACTTAATTAACACTAATCCTTCTTAGCACTAATCTAACCATGAATAGCATTAATATAAACAAGCTAATTAACACTAATCTAATTTGATGGCAGCAAGAACCCAAGATTACCGTGTCTTGCATGGAGGTCTAATGACGGTGGAATCGGCCCTACAACTCTCGGCCAAAAGAGGGAGGCTTGGCTTGGCTTGGGCCGAGCTTGCTAGTTGAGATAGTGGCTGGACGACACGAAGACAAGCTGGAGTTAGTGGTGGCTGTTCAGTGGATAAGCTGGGCTTCGGTGGTGGCTGGCATGAAGGTGAGCTGAACGCTAGTAGTGGGAGAGGTGGCTATGGAGTTGAGCATGAAATGTTGGTGGTTTGGTGTTGTGGTGTGGGGGTGAGAGTGCAACAACGTGAGATGGAGGAGATGGGGTGCTGGATGGTGGGTTGGTGAGATTATGATGATGCTGGGTGAAGATAGGATGATGATGGAGGTTTCTGGCGTGGGTTGATAGAATGATGCAGCAAGAATGAAGGGGAAAGTGGAGAAGGGGCTAGCAGCAGTAACGTGAAGGAGAAATATGAGGGAGAATGAGCATGATGGAGGAGTGATTGTGGGGGAGAAGAAAGAAGAAAGGAAGAAGCAGAAGGTGGGGTGAACGTGCGTGAGTGAGGGTGAGAGAGAGAGAGAGAGAGAGAAAGAAAACAACAAGTCAAGGGAATGGCCAATCACAAACTTAGCCAAAATATCAACCGATCATCACTATACCACAAAAGTCCTCTTGCCACAAACGTCTTTGGCTCAACTAATGACCATTTTTCTTCTAATTTCTCACAAACAAAGACATCTTGGGCAGCAAAATTCCCTTTTTCCCTCTTGATCTGAATTTCCCTTTTATTTTCTTGTTTGTCCAAAAAATTGATCTTCTGCAAAATTTTCAGACTAGACGAAAATTCGCCGAAAGATGAGACGATGTCCTATAAATGAATCGTGACACACTCAAACGTCCAAATCCCGAAACCGAATTCAATTTCATGGTTAAAATCAACCGAACGTGATTTTAGTACTACCTAACCCATCGGGTAGCTTTTAGGGATTTTTGTGCGTTTGACCTGTGGTCGATAATTTTCGACCTACGTTTGTGCATCTCCGAATAGTAGATGACTCTCGGTTGTCATAAAATCACAAGATTTCAATTATGTATCATGAGTATAATATCGATAGAAAATCAGTTTATTATTGTTCGACCACCTGTAATTCGACTACATAATTCCATCGAATTGACTTATATCCTTCGCTAATCAATTATAACGGTGTCGTATTGACCCTTGTCGATTATTATGGTCGAGCAGTCAATTTTCGATCGAATTATCTAGTCTGTCATGTTTATATCCCTTAATGGCCTCACCTAATAGATTAATTAACTAGAGAATAATCAGTTTCGAGTACATTAACCATAAGCGCGTCAACGAAACAACCATTTCATATATTATAATCGGGGGCCAAATTTTGGGATGTCACAACTCTTCCCCTTTTATAAAAATTTCGTCCTTGAAATTTAAACCTTTACAATCCTTCTACAAAAAGGTGGGAGTATTGACGTCTCATTGACTCTTCGCTTTCCCACGTGGCTCCCTCTGTTCCATGGTGTTGCCAGACCACTTTAACCAAGGGGATCGTCTTGTTGCGTAGCACTTGTTCTTTTTGATCCACTATTCGAACCGGTCACTCCACGTACGACACTCTTTCGCCCATGTCTAATTCTTCAAAATTCAGCACGTGGGTTGGATCCGTTTTGTACTTCCTCAACATCGACATGTGGAAGACGTCATGCATTTGAGCAAGTTTCGGCGACAACGCAAGATGTTATGCCAAAGTCCCAATTCGCTCCAAAATTTCAAATGGATCGACATAGCTCGGACTTAGCTTTCCTTTTTTTTTTTTTTTTTTGCCAAAGCGCAAAGTACCCCTCATCGGTGACACTTTGAGGAATACGTGTTCACCAATTTGGAGCTCTAATGGTCTTCGCCGCTTATTTGCATAACTCTTCTGATGACTCTGGGTGGTCTTGAGTCTTTCTCGATTGACCTTGACGGTGTCAACTAACTACACAACCAACTCAGGACTCATAATCTTACGTTTTCCAACTTCATCCCAACAATCAGGAGTTCTGCAGACTCTACCATACAACGTTTCAAATGGTGTCATATGGATACTCTACTGATAACTATTGTTGTAGGCGAATTCAGCTAAGTGAAGCTGTTCCTCCCAGGTTCATTTGAAGTCCAATACGTAAGCTCTCAGCATGTCCTCAAGGGTTTGAATTGTCCTCTCAAACTGGCCATCCATCTGCGGATGATAGGCCGTGCTATATTGTAGCTTCGTTCCTAAGGCAGTTTGTAACTTTTCCAAAAAGCTGCTGTGAACCTTGAGTCTTGATCTAATATAATTGTCACTGGCAATCCATGAAGATGAACTATCCTGTCGCACATACAATTTAGCATATCTGTCTAATGCAAAGTTCTTTCGTACGGCGATGTCCTCCATCTTCGACTCCTCAATTGACGTATCAACCACGATTGCCAAATAACCTTGGCAACCCACCTCTAACAAACAAATTGCCTCAAGTGACGAAATTAGGGTCATCGAGGGTCCTCATTGATTCTCAACAAACTCAAAACTTCCACCCGCTAACGATTTAAACTGGATTACCTTACGACAATAATTCATTACAGCAAGATGCTCTTTGAGATAATCCTTTTCAATTATGACATCAGAGTCATACATAGACAAAATAGTTAAGTATAACTCTACTTAGTGATCCTCCTTTCTACGATCTCATTTCAATAAATCGAACTTCTATGAGCTTAACCATATTTCCACTGCGCTACTCTGATAAAATTATCCTAGAAACACCGCATTTCCATTCGGTACATAGCCCGGTTCATTCCTGCCCCTTTCGCATCCTAGAAGCCTGCCAAGAGCTGCTCCTTGCTCAAGCCCTCTGGCCTCAGTGACCACTCCCCACCCTCATCGAACCGGGTCATTACAGGCCCACCAGCTTTTGCCTGGTTCATCCCCAAGCTACACACCTACTGGAGGGGTCCCGTTTCAATAGGGACTAACTCACAGAGATATTGTCCACTTTGGCCTATCCCATACTAAGTCTCATAGTTTTATCCTTTAGCGCATAGGTAGGCACTTTCCTAAGAGGTCATCTATCCTAGTAGTGCACTATCTTAGGCTTGATTATCCTTTAGGTTCAAGGGCACTAACTGGCTTCAGAGATGGTTTGAACCTTATTGTCTTGACCATCGGGTCCTTGATCAACCTTGGTGCATACTTGGACAACTCAGCAAACTTTGCCTTATACTGATCCACTAACATCTGACTTTAACGGAGACGCTGGAACTCGGTCATTTTCTATTCCTTAGAGTCTCTAGCTTCTGTACGATCCCATCCAGCCTAGGATCACTTGGTGTTCCTCCTCCAACACCAGCCTGAAGTGGTACTCTTCCCCTGGTACTAGCCGGAGCTGTCGCTCTCCCTCTAGTACCTGCTTGTCTCGGTGCCTTTCCCCTGATACCTATTAAAGCTACTACGGCCCATCTTCAAGAGGCTCTTTGCTCAGGATCGCTCATCTCATAGAATCTTTATAAATCTTGCTTTTCGATTTCCACAAGGAATCAGAAATCTGAGCAACCTACACAAAACAATCAATCAATCACAAGCATAAGCGTAAGGAAAAATGTCTTTCCTAGTTAACTATCCCAAAACTCATCGCACCTTATCACTACAGACACTGACCAGCTCTGATACCACTTCAGGTAGGAATGTTACCCCCCGTACCTCGGTACGCACACATCCCTCAACTGTCGATTAGAAATGTGACATCCTAGGACACGTTTCGGACCCATTCTTTTTATCTTTCAATTAAGCACATGCGGAAGTGAATTAAATACAACACCTGGCCAACAAACAAACATAAGGATAGTAAAATACTAGGAACAATTTCCCTAAAACCAATGATTTCTTTACCAACTAGCTAACCCAAGAATTCAATACTTACAAGCCTTTCGACGGCCACTTCCTATCAACCCTTTTCAAACACCTTCAAGGACTAGGGTTAACCTAAACTCCACTAACGGCAGAGCCAGCCAAAAGGTGTTGCATCTCGCGCTCACCACATCCGCATTCAGCAGATCTCCACACTACGGCCCTGAAAAATGTTAACCCACGATGGGGTGAGATAAATCTCGGTGAGTCAACAACTTAAACCCTGATTAGGACGCAAATTTGCCTTGAAGGCGGTCCTAAAGATGCACCATACAAAACACACCTCACCTCGGCACGTCCTTGCACATTAATACAACATATATACTATTATCAATGCTGCAAGCGTAATTTAATAACTGAAATACATCATTTCATTATTCAAACATTCATATGGGTCCCGATTATAAGGTAAAACCGTTATGACACGCCTCATACCATGTCACACAATTTTGTCCCATAATCAGGCGCAACTATCACAACCATTCATGTGTATTCCAGTTATTACGACCCAACGGCCACAACTAACTCAAAAGTCGACGGTTATCTAGTGTAACTACGCATCATCCTGCCCCATCAAGCATAGCATTATCCCGCGTATTCATATGCATCGGGACGGTATTCCATAAAGAAGCATCGATCCAGCCTCCATCGCAACCGGCATCCGTTAACGTGGGCATCCGAACGTAATCAAGCATTGTCCTGCATATTCATATGCATTCGGACGGGTTCATTACCCCGCATATTCATACGCATCAGGGTATTTAGGTGATCATAAGAGCACACCATCACCCAAGTCCATTGCTTTTTTTTTTTTTTTTTTTTTGTAAAAAATCAAGTCCATTGTTATCCTCCTCATTAGCCAAAAAACCAAAATCCCTTTTCAACAAAAAAAATAAACCTTGGAACTCTCTCTATTTTTTTTTTTTGTTCAAAACCCTCTGAAATAAATTCGTACGGGGTCATGTTTTTGAAATCAACCCGCCAAACTTTGCACTCTTCTAGCTTGAAACCTCACGGTTTTATTGAGCACATAAAACTTGGCGTTCAAACCTGACACCATATTTCTTTCTAAATTCTTTGTCCAACCCCTCTTTTTTAAACAATTTAGAGTTTTTTTGTTCAAAACTTTTGGAAATATATTCGTAAGTGCTCAAATCAATCTGCCAAAATTTGCATGCACCTAGTTTGAAACCTCATTATTTTATTGAGCAAATAAGTTTTGGTGTCCAAACCCGACACCTCATTGCTTTTCTAATTAATTGCCCATAAGGTCAATTTTTGCAATAAAAATGGGAATCAACATAGAACAACCAATCTCATAATATCACACATAAGTTCATAGCATGCCAAACATCAACCAAATCACATAATATGTACTTCCCAGTAAGCAAGACACTAAGAACAACCACAAAACCACTACCAGCCCTTATCAGCAGAAACTGGTCCACTCGCATGTTTTCAAGATTAATTCCAAAAACATAACCAAACGAGTTCATAAAATTTTCAAATTTAAATATGTTGTAAAGGATACTTAAATGAACACTTTTTATGAAGACACATTAACCTAAATCTTCCCAGAATAAGAGCAGTAGGTCACTCAAGTCGTTGCCAAAATCATGTCCGTGTCCAGAAATTATGTTTTAAAAAACTAGCTTGGTTTGAGGTCCAAAACTTGTCCATTTACTCTGAAATTTGACTATGTGAAACTTCAAGATGTGAGGAAAAACTTTTGTGAAGAAATTTTTTGAAAATCGAACCCTAAGAATTGATAAAAATCAATTCAACACCAAAAGGTCACTGGTTCCAGCACAAACCGAGGTTCTACTTTGCATGAAATGAAGTTGAAATCTTATTCCTTTAAATCCATAAAATCTTGAGTAAAATATATGTCATACATGAAGATGTTTAAAACATTTTTCAAGAATGAAGTAATCTCAAAATCGTAGCACAATTTAACCTAAAAAAATAGCAAACATCGAGTGCCCAGTAAATTGCAATTAATTAGGCTAATCCAACTTAATTAATACTAATCCTTCTTAGCACTAGTCTAATCATCATTATTACTAATCTAAACAATTTAATTAACACCAATCTAACCAAGCTAATTAATATTAATCTAATCTCCTAAGCGCAATTAACAAGCTAATCAAGGATTATGGAGTTAACTCAATGCGAATTGTGAAATGGGCTAGTGAATCAACCTAGAGGGGGTGAATAGGTTGTTGCTCAATCTTTTGCGAAATACGTTGATATCAAAGATATATCAATAATAAGCAGTTACGTATTCACAAAGTAAATAGAGTAGGGTAGGAGAGAATTGACACAAGATTATAGTGGTTCCGAGACGTCCACTCGTGTAATCACTATGTAGCAAAATAAATCACGCTTTACAGTAGACGGAT
The DNA here is from genome assembly GCA_014182555.1 of Eucalyptus erythrocorys. Lineage (NCBI taxonomy): Eukaryota > Viridiplantae > Streptophyta > Magnoliopsida > Myrtales > Myrtaceae > Eucalyptus > Eucalyptus erythrocorys. The sequence continues at coordinate 32,358,750 of CM024602.1, forward strand.
TAGACTTCTTCAATTGATAGTCTCTCTACCGACCTTCTGCTTGTCTTTGCTCTATATCTCACTCTCTTTGTTACACAGTGTAAATATGAAAGATTTTAGAGAACAAGTAATTTTGGAGATTCTAACATCAAGATTTCTCTACCGGTCTCTCCTTGTTTCCAAGCAACGTCGATCCAACTTAAATAATCTCCGTGCCATCATACCCGTTGGCACATTCCAAAATTCATTCAATCAACCCGTTGGACTGAATCAATTTAAGTGATCTCCTTGTCCCGAAACGTAAGTAGACGGTAGCTCGTCAATCTGTTCGCCCATACAATCGGGATCTTGAGTTCCCAAAATTAGATTCTTCCAAAAATAAACTTGATCTTCAACGGATAGAATCAAAGAATCAAATCTTCAAGCTCTTGATCACAGCCATAGATATCCCATGGTTAGGATTAGGAAATACAAATCCAATATCGTAGGCATAAGAATAACCTGCAGCCAGCTCATGAAATAAATCGCGAACTATCTTCAGACTTAGATTTGGGTCTCGAGGGTCGTCGACCGAAACGAGTCTTGAAGGTCTTGACGAAACGAGTCTTGGCCCGACTTCGGACGGAAAAACTTCGACCGAAATTACAGGCTGACTTTGTCTTTGAAAACCTTTAGACTTTGACAACTTTAGACGTAGCCGGGCGAGTCTTGGAATCCTTAGACCACCTTTGTTGAGGCTGTTTTGTCAACTTCAAAATTCCAAGGGATTTTCTTCAACAATCTCCCCCTTTTTATGGTGACAAAACCTCGGCAGTTTGTGAATTAAAAACTTGCAAGGAAAAACTCATATATATTTTGAGGATTATATCTGCAAAACAGAGTGTTAGTCCAATAACAATTATCCTCACAAAATATAGTAATCCTGCAATCAAATTCACAAGTCTAAATTCAAATCATCACATCAGCATAAGGTCATAGAAGTTCAAACAACCCAATCGAAATCCGAAAAAAAAAAAAAAGTCTTAATAAAAATCAAAATCAAGTAAAAAAAAATCTCCAAGCTTCTTCAGCTTCAAAAACTTCAAATCTTCAAAACCTGCAATCAAATCTGCGCAACTCTCCCCTTTTTGGCCCATCAAAGAGGTAGAGTAAAATTGAGATAAAGTTTTGAAAATTTTTAGGGGCTGCGGGGAAACGAATAAGCTGAAACTTGCTAAGCTCCTGGGCGACTTGTCGAGTTTGGCAAGATTTTCCTTCACTTGAAACCAATTCGCACCGGTTTGATTTGACTCCACTTGAGCTCGCAGTGCATTGATGTGTTCTTGCATGTTCAGCGAAATACTCGGCGGTGCCTTCTTCAAGTCTCTCATTTCAAAGTCCATCCCAAAGCCTATTTCTTCGAGTCCGGCATAACATCCAACAGTTTTGTGAGAATCTTTGTGGAATTAGTATTGCTTCCACTTGGACCGAAATGGAATAGGTTTGAAAGCTAGGAGCTTCCCTCTCGGCCCTTTCTTTTCAGCAAGTGAGGATTCTTCATGCTCAGGGAAGTGTGATGCATAAACCTCCTCGGGGTCGGCACCGGACCTACTCACATCACTAAAATGTAGTGGCGAAATTGTTCCTTGTTCATGCGCAACTCCCCCCGAATGAATGCCGGTGGGTGGAGTGGAAAAATCATCGCCAACATCCATATCGGCACGAGGATGTTTCTCGGTCTCTTCCCAGGCTCAAATGCGGTAGCCATATCCTCCTCCGCATTTTGCTTTCTTCCTCGGCCTTCTTTCTTCTTTCTTCTTCTTCAGCTTTCCTCTATCTCTCTTCTTCTCTTCTTCTTTCTTCTTCTCTTTTTCTCTCCTCTTCTTCTCTTCTCTCTTCCTTTCCTCTTCCTTTCTTTTCCTTTCCTCTTCTTTTCTCTTTCTCTCCTCTTCTCTTCTCCTTTCTTTCTCTTCCTTCTCTTTCCTCTCGTTTCTCTGCTTCCTTCTCCTGGTTCGTTTCTCGCTCTCTCTTCAGGCCTCTGTTCTCAGGATTACGGGGCTCCTCATCCTAGAGAGAGTGGACAAAGTCATGGCATCTTCTTCATCCTCCTCGTCTTGCAGGATGATCTTTCTTCTTTTCTTTTCAGCCATGGGCTCTTTGCCCTTCCTTTTGATGAAGCAATTTCTCTTGAAGGTGTTTCCCTCCTCAACCTTTCCAAAGTTCCGGATCGAGTTACATCTTCATCACCATCTTCTCTCCAACGAGCATCAAATTCAACTTTGTTAGACACAAAGATGCGACTTGAATATCAAAATGCCTAAACAATTTGGTGATGATTGATGAATAAGGCAGGTGACCCTTATCCTTCACCACCGTCCTATACATATGGAAAAGTATGACATGTGGAAGTGAGAAAGGTGCGCTACTGGTTGATGGCAAACATCAGCTTTGCCTCTGTTTTGGAAACATCGGTCTTCGAGGTTGTTTTTGGCCGGATGCAGTTGATGACAACTTTATGCAACAAAACATTGGTGGCATTCATCCTAGTGTAGGATATCTTGCCTTCAACAGATCTGTCTCGTACAATATCCAGAGTTGCATAGGCTGTTGAGACTTTGATTGGCTGGAAACTCCTTCTTTCCACACCAATGCAAGTCAACATCAACAACATAATCTTTGTCCATGAAAGAAAAGGACAAGTGATTTGCATCCAAAAAGGATAGATTCGAGTAAAAGTAAGTCACCAACTCAGAGTGGGCCACAGTCATATCCGTGCAGAAATTTTTCAATTGCAGCCTAGCAAACTTCCCTCTCAAATTAATCCTTATTGAATCTAGGAAGTCAAAGTCCACACTTCTTGGATTGACCACTCCCCTTTTTAACAGCTTCGCATAAACTCGTTCATGTTCCTTCGACCGAAATAAACTTCCCGGGAGGACAAACAAGTATTAGCAGCCACATCAAAACGAGGTTCAAAATGAGAGAAAAGTCTCTCATCATCATCTAAAGTTTCAGCGGGAGCATTCTCAAGTGGATCACTCGAGATATTTTCCGGCGTCCTCGTGGATGCCTTCACCAACAACCTTCAGCTTTTCCATCTCCTTCAGAAACGCATACTCACTCCTATAGCCCCTCTCCTTCAAATACTCATCGATTGTCTTAAGGCTAACCTTCCCTTCTTTGACCCTTGTATAGAGATCGTAAGCAGTATGTGGCTTAAGAGTTCTTACCGGTTCTGCTTCGGTAATAACTTCCTCAAAATGTTGACGCTCTGCTTCTCGTTGAGGCGAATCTTCCTCCGTTAGGTCCACCCTTGTAAGACCCTCTTGCTGTCTCTGTGGTCTCCTGCTTGCAATTCTGAAGGACTTTCGAGACGACATTCTTGTAGAGCAAGCAAAGTTTCAACTTGTACGTGAGGAAAAATGGAAACTTTGAGGCGAAAAAGGGACGAAATGGAAATGGTAAAGGGAGATTTTTAGGGTTTTGAGAGTGAAGGAGTATGAAAATGAATCGTAATGGAATAGCTGAGTGTAAGAGTGACGGTTCGAGTATAAATAGTGAGAGAAAAATCACCGGAATACGAAACGTCGCCAAAAGTGAAAGAAAAGAAGCGCCAAAAATAAAAAGAAAACTGCCTTTTTGAAAATATAAACGCCATTAATGCATGTCGGAAAAGAGCGAAAAGTGATTTTGAAATACTGAAAAGTAATTACCAAAAATATGTTAAAGAGAGAATACGAAAAAGAAATTCGTAAAGAGATAAAATAGTATAAAGTTTGACGGATGTTCGGACTTTACCTTTGAGTCTAAACCATTTTCAGACCTTACCTTTGCGTCGAGCATAATTAGACTTTACGTAGAGTCGAAACGCTTTCGGACCTTGCTTTGAGTCTCGAGGCCGTCTTCGGACCTAGCGTTGAGTCGAACCACTTCCGAGACTTAGCGATGAGTCTGAATATCTTCAAAATTCACAATTCCCAGTCTTGAACAAATTGATTCAAAGTGAGCCTTCTCTAGGGGTTTTGTGAATATATCCGCCAATTTATTCTTTGAATTTACATGCTAAATCACTACATCTCCACTTTGAACATGATCTCGAATGAAATGATGTTTGATTTCAATGTGCTTTGCTCTTGAATGAAGTATTGGATTCTTTGTGAGGTTGATTACGCTGGTGTTGTCACATTTGATTTCCGTCTATCTTTCATCAATTCCAAAGTCTCTCAATTGTTGTTGCATCCATAGAATTTGAGAGCAGCAACTTCCAAGAGCAATGTACTCACTTGGCGGTTGAAAGAGCCACAGTATCCTGTTTTCTTGAGAACCAAGACACCATCCTGTTTCCCAATAATTGACATGTACTTGTAGTGCTTTTTCTATCCACTCTACAACTAGCGAGGTCAGCATCAGAATATCCAAGAAGAGTAAAATCTCCTTTTTTAGAATACCATAGACCTAGCTTAGATGTAGTTGCAACATATTTAATAATACGCTTTACAACAGTCATATGAGATTCTTTAGGATCGGATTGAAATCTAGCACGAGATGCAAACACTAAACAAGATGTCGGGTCTATAAGGCATGCCAAGGTAAAGAAGTGACCCGATTATACTTCGTATAGCTTTTGGTCTACACTCTTCCCTTGTTCGTCTTTATCTAGCTTTGATGAGCTTGACATAGGAGTTTCTGTTTTCTTGCAATTCTCCATTCCAAACTTCTTGATAAGATCTTTTGCATACTTCTCTTGATGGATGAATGTTCATTCATTTGATTGATTGACTTGAAGTCCCAAAAGAAGTTTAGTTCTTCCATCATGCTCATTTCAAATTCATTCTGCATACACTTTGAAAAATTCTTGCAAAGTCTCTCATTAGAAGAACCAAAAATAATGTTATCAACATAAATCTGAACAAGTATGAAATCCTTGCCTTCTCTTTTTATAAATAGTGTAGTATCTACTTTACCTTTAGAGAAGCCATTTTGAATTAAAAAAATTGCTTAATCTTTCATACCATGCTCGAGGTGCTTGTTTTAAACCATATAAGGCTTTCTTCAACTTGAAAACAAGATTTGGTCTTTTAGGATCTTCAAATCTTGGTGGTTGTTCCCTATAGACTTCTTCTTGAATGACTCCATTTAGGAATGCGCTTTTCACGTCCATTTGGAATAACCTGAAATTTTAAAGCAAGCAAAAGCAAGGAGTAATCTTATAGCTTCTAACCTTGCCACAAGAGCATAGGTTTCGTCATAGTCGATGCCTTCTTCTTGTGTGTAGCCTTTTGCTACAAGTCTTGCTTTATTCCTTACCACTTTTCCTTGTTGATCAAGCTTGTTCCTGAAAACCCATTTGGTACCAATGATTGATTTTCCTTTTGGTTTAGGAACTAGCTCCCAAACGTTGTTGATTTTGAATTGGTTTAGTTCTTCTTGCATTGCTTCGATCCAGCTTTCATCTTTCAATGCATCTTCTATATTTTTGGTTCAATCTCAGAAATTAGTGCAAGAGCACTGGAAGCTTCTCGTCTTTTAGATCTAGTACGAACTCCTTCATCAATATTGCTAATGATGAGGTCTAGGGGGATGACTTGACTTTTGCTTCCAATTTGTAGTCGATTTGTCAATTTGGTGAAGCTCTTCTTCGGTTGGAATTTCTGAATTTGTTTGAGGCTCGGCGTCGAGGCTTGATTTTTCATGAGAATTTGTAGACACTTGCCCGGACTCTAAATCTTCAGGTTGAGTCTGATTTTGTAATGAATCTTCAAACTTCACATTCATGGATTCTTCCACGTTTGAGTGCTTTTGTTGAAGACTCTGTAAGCTTTGCTTGTCATGGAGTAGCCAAGGAAAATTCCCTCATCTATCTGATTTTTCTTCAAACTTACCAATTCGATCCTTTGAATTCTTTAGAATAAAACATTTGCAACCGAATACATGAAAATATGAAACAATTGGTTTCTTACCTTTGAGTAATTCATAAGGTGTCTTTTCCACTATAGGTCTTAGAAAAATTCTATTTATAATATAACAAGCAAGAGAAGTAGCTTCAGCCCAAAAATGAGGTGAAATATTGCTTTCGATTAAAAGAGTTCTTGCTATTTCTTGCAAAGAACGATTTTCCTTTCTACAACTCCATTTTGTTGTGGAGTGTATGGAGATGAAAAATTATGTTGAATACCATTGTCATCACAATATTTGGCAAAATCATGATTTTCAAATTCTCCACCATGGTCGGTTTAATACTCGAAATTGCATATCCTTTTTCAATTTGAATTTTCTTTGCAAACTTAGTAAAATGAATCAATGCATCAGATTTATTTGCAAGAAAGAAAACCCAAGTAAAGCGAGAATAATCATCAACTATAACCAAGCAATATCTTTTACCTCTAATGCTTTGAACTCTAGTTGGTCCAAATAAATCCATGTGTAATAGTTGCAAAACACGATTAGTGGATACTTGATTTATAGATTTAAAAGAACTTCTAACCTGTTTACCAAGTACACAGGGAGTGCATAATTCATGCTTTTGATACTTGAGGTTAGGAAGTTCTTGAACAAGCTTTTTGGATGATACTTTTGCAATTTGCTTCAGATTGACATGTCCAAGCTTCCTATGCCAAAGGATGACTTCATCTTGAATTGATATCAAGCATTGAGGACCGTCGACTTTATTTCTAGCAAATAGATATTCCCATGTCTTCGACCGGTGAAGGATTGTGAAAGATCCTTGCTTGTTCCCGAAACATGTGTCTTCTTGGAAATTTATTTTGTATCTAGAATCGCATAATTGACTAATACTCGTAGATTGTAGTTCAATCCCTCAACAAGAGAGACGTTGTTGATTGTGAGATTTCCAATCATCACAGTTCCTTGTCCAACAATCTTACCTTTGTTGTTACCACCAAAGGAGACATTTCCTCCTTTTATATGAGAAAATTTTGTAAGACAACTTGAGTCTCCTGTCATGTGTCTTGAACATCCACTGTCCAAATATCACTTGACTTTCTTCTTGAGGGTAACCTTGCAATTAAGAAAGAAACTCATGTCTTCTTTGGTACCCGGATCTTCTTGGGTCCATCATTGTTAGTAGTATAAACGGTCTTTTGCCCGCTCTTCTTAACGAGGTCTCCAAACTTTGGAACATTCTTTTTCAAAATGATCTACACTTTTACATCTTGAACAAGTAAGAGAAGGTCTCCCAACAGGCTTTACAAAAACCTTTTGGAAATGATTTTTATAAAAAGTTATTGTTGGCCTATTCCTTATTCTTTCCTTTACTTTTGGGAAATCGATCAAAGGAACAGGTTTCTTGTGTCATTCCTAGACTAGATTTATTAAAGTAAGGTTTCGGATAGAAAAGAATTTTGTCCAACTTTTCAGAACCTATTGAAAATTTCTTTGAGACTTTCAATAAATCCTCTTTCAAGCAAGCATTCTTTTTTTGAAAGTTCATTTCCATTTTCTTTTGAAGCAGCAATAGACTTGTCTAAACTTTCAACTTTTTCAAGTAAAATCTTTTCTTGTTGTTTCATTTTGGAATTCTCCCTTTTTTAATTCAGCGATCCTTTTAAGAGAGCCTTTAAGACATGAGACAAAGTTCATCAATGTATTTTGATACTTTGACGGGAATTTTTAAATTTCTAACCTTGATACCATTGTTTGAGTCTCGAGTCGAGATCCGAGTGCGAGTGCGTTCGAGTCGGAGCCGAATCCGAGTCCGAGTCTGCCATAAGACATATATTTGCATATTCTTCATCACTCTCCTCACATTCAGTATCACTCCATGTTTCACTTTGAGTTCTTTCTTGAACTTTTCAGGTTTTCCTTTCTTTTTCTTCAATAAGGGACAATTGGGTCGATGTGCCCCTTTTCTTGCATTCAAAGCAAACAACTTCTTTGCTGGTATCTTCTTCTTCATTTGATCTCCTTTGAAATCTTTGATTGTTTTGTTTCTTACCGTTGAATCTTCTACTTTTTCTATTCAACCTTCTAAATTTTCTAATCAGAGTGCCAACTCTTCATCATCCAGTCTTCTTAAGTCTCGTAACATCGGAATCATCATTAGATTTTAAAGCAATTGACTTCTTACCTTTTGTGTCAAATTCCTCATTGAATTGCTCGACTTCATAGGATTGAAGTGTGCCGACCAATTCGTCAACCGAAAGAGGCATGATCCTCTATGTTTCTCGATAGATGTCTTGACGTGATTCCAATCTTTGGAGAGCCCTCTCAACGGTTTATTGACCTTCATAGGTCCTAGATTGGCTGTCCTTGGTATGCCAAGCCGTTTACAATTTATGTAAATCGTTGAACATATCCGAGATGGTTTCTCTGGCTTCATTTTGAAGGCCTCATATTGACCAAGAAGGATGTTGATCTTGGTTTCTTTGACTCGATCTGTTCCTTCATAAGTAACATGTAATCTGTCCCAAACTTCTTTGGGTCAGTATCACAAGATGAAATTTTATTATACTCAATAGGAGATAATGCACAATAGAGAGAGTAAATAGCCTTTGCATCAAGAGCATGTCTCTTAGAGATTTCGCTTGTGGTAACCCCGCTCCATCGGCTATTTCTTTTCCTGTGTTTGATGTAGCTTTAGGACTAATCCTGTTCTCCACTACATCCCATTCCATAGGATATTTAGATCTTAGGAACGCCTTCATCTTATTTTTCCATATGTTGTAATCCTTGCCATCAAAGTAGGGAGGTCTGATATTGCTCTGACCTTCAATTAACCCTGGAGCCAAAACACTAGCCATAGATCTTTAACTTCGAAGTAATAACACTTCTAACAAATAAGCAACCTGCTCCGATACCAATTGAAATGGGCTAGTGAATCAACCTAGAGGGGGTGAATAGGTTGTTGCGGAATTCTTTTGGAATCTTTTTGTGATGCAATACGTTGATATCAAAGACATATCAATAATAAATAGATTACGTATTCACAAAGTAAATAGAGTAGGGTAGGAGAGAATTGACACAAGGATTATAGTGGTTCGGCTTAGACCAAGCCTACGTCCACTCTCCACGCCGCAGCCAAACGGCTGTAATCACTATGTAGCAAAAGGTGCCTTTACGGTAGACGGATTAGACTTCTTCAATTGTGAGTCTCTCCTACGGACCTTACCTTGCTGTCTTTGCTCTATATCTCACTCTCTTTGTTACAGTGTAAACATGAAAGATTTTAGAGAACAAGTGATTTTGGAGATTCTAATATCAAGATTTCTCTACCGGTCTCTCCTTGTTTCCAAGCAATGTCGATCCAACTTAAATAATCTCGTGCCATCATACCCGTTGGCACATTCCAAAATTCATCCAATCAACCCGTTGGACTGAATCAATTTAAGTGATCTCCTTGTCCCGAAAATGTAAGTAGACAGTAGCTTGTCAATCCTGTTTGCCCATACAATCAGGATCTTGAGTTCCCAAAATTAGATTCTTCCAAAAATAAACTTGATCTTCAACGGATAGAATCGAAGAATCAAATCTTCCAAGCTCTTGATCACAGCCATAGATATCCCATGGTTAGGATTAGGAAATACGAAATCCAATATCGTAGCCATAAGAATAACCTTGTAGCCAGCACAGTAAATAAATCGCGAACTATCTTCGACTTAGATTTGGGTCTCGAGGGTCGTCGGACTGGGCGAGTCTTGAAGGTCTTCAAACGGAAACGAGTCTTGGCGACTTCGGACGGAAAACTTCAGATCGAAATTCAGGGTTTGACTGTCTTTGAAAACCTTTAGGCTTTGACAACTTTAGACGTAGCCGACTGAGTCTTGGAATCCTTAGACCACACTGTTGAGGCTGTTTTGTCAACTTCAAAACTCCAAGGGATTTTTCTTCAACACCGTGTCTTGCACGAAGGTCTAGTGGTAGTGGAATCAACCTTACAACTCTCAGTCAAATAGGGGAGGCTTGGCTTAGCTTGGGTTGAGCTTGCTGGTCGAGACGGTGGTTGGACGGCGTGAAGATGAGCTAGAGTTGGTAGCGACTGTTCGATGGAGGAGCTGGGCTTTGATGGTGGCTGGCATGGAAGTGAGCTGGACGTTGGCAGTGGAATAGGTGGCTGTGGAGTTCAGCATGAGATGTTGGTGGTTTGACGTTATGGTGTGGGGGTAAGAGTGCAATGGCGTGAGATGGAGAAGATGGGGTGCTAGGATGGTGGGTTGGTGAGATGATGATGATGCTAGGTGAAGATGGGATGATGATGGAGGTTGCTGGCGTGGGCTGATGGAATGATGCGGCAAGAATGAAGGGGAAAGTGGAGAATGGGCTGGTAGCAGTAACATGAAGGAGAAATGTGAGGGAGAATGAGCGTGAGGAAGGAGTGATTATGGGGGAGAAGAAAGAAGAAAGGAAGAAGCGAAAGGTTGGGTGAACGTGCGTGAGTGAGGGTGAGAGAGAGAGAGAGAGAGAGAATAACAAGTCAAGGGAATGGCCAATCACAAACTTATCCAAAATATCAACCCATCATCACTATGCCACAAAAGTCTTTGGCTCAACCAATGACCATTTTTTTTTCTAATTTCTCACAAACAAATACATCTTGGGTAGCAAAATTCCCTTTTTCCTTCTTGATATGAATTTCCCTTACATTTTCTTGTTTGTTCGAAAAATCGATCTTCCGCAAAATTTTCGGACTCAACGAAAATTCACCAAAAGATGAGATGACATCCTATAAATAAATCGTGACATGCTCAAACGTCTGAATCCTGAAACCAAATTCAATTTCCTGGTTAAAATTGCCCGAATGCGATTTTAGTACAACCTAACCTATCGGGTAGCTTTTAAGAATTTTTGCGCGTTTGACCCATGGTCGATAATTTTCGATCCACGTTTGTGCATCTCTGAATCGTAAACGACTCTCGATTGTCATAAAATTGCGAGGTTTCAATTACATGTCCGAAGTATAATATTAATAGAAAATTAGTTTATTGTCGTTCGATGCGAATATCACAATCATGCGGAACCACCCGCAATTCGACTACGCAATTCCATCAAATCGACTTAATCTGTTCGCTAATTGATTATAACGGTGTCGTATTAACCCTTGCTAATTATTATGGTCGAGCAATCGATTTCTAATCGAAGTCTCTGTCTGCTGCATTTATATCCTTTGATGGCCTTACCTAATAGATTAGTTAACTTGAGAGTGATCAGTACCGAGTAAATTAACTATAAGTGCGTCGACGAAACAACCATTTCATATATCCGAATCAAGGGCCAAATTTCGGGATATCACATCAGAGGTAACAGAAGTTGAGACTGTATATAAAGCCACAGTTTCTGAAATTGGTGATTGTAAACAACTAGCAAAGCCACAGTTCACTATAGCCGTAGACAGACGGAGAAGGCAAATTAAATTACCGATACATTATGGTTATATAGATATTGCTTATGCATTGACTGTAGATGATGAGGTAGAGGCAAATGAGCCTTCGTCTTACTGTAAGATGATGGCTAGTTCGGAGTCGTCGCAGTGGCTAGGGACTATGAGTGAAGAGATGTAATCACTCCATTGAAATCAGCAAGGTATAAAGCGAGACTTGTGGTGAAGGGGTGTATATAGCGTAAGGGTATTGACTATAATGAGGTATTCTCTTCTGTGATAAGACATACTTCTATATGTGTTTTACTTGTCTCAATTGCTTCATAGAATCTGAAATTAGAGTAGCTAGATATGAAAACTGCGTTTCTTCATAGTGAGTTAGGGGAGTAGATTTACATGAGGTACCTAGAGGGATTCATGGTAAAGAAGATCATGTTTGCGTATTAAAGAAATCTCTGTATGGGTTGAAACAGTCTCCCAAGCAATAGTAAACGTTTTGATACCTTCATGATTAGTTAAGACTCTTTGAAAAAGTCAGATGAATAGTTATGTCTACTTTAGGAGATTGGAGAATGGTTCTTTGATTTATCTACTCTTATATGTTAATGATATGCTGATAGCAGTTAAGAATATGTCTGATATTGATGTGTTGAAGAGGCAGTTAAACGCTGAATTTGAGATGAAAGATTTAGGGCCTGCATGACAACCTTCCCGAGAAGAAGAATTTCTATTCTTTGGTTCCCGGGAACAAAAAAAAGAATAGAAACCTACATGATAATCGCAAGTCAGTTTTTGTTCCCGGGAATAAAAAGTTAGCCCGGAATAGAAATGAGAAGTAAAAAAAGTTGCTTCGGTTCCCGGAACAAGTTTAAGAAATAACTTAATTTTTTTTCTTTTATTCTTCTCTTACACACGGCCCATTGATCGCCGTTGACCGCCGCTCGCCGTCGCCCATCGCCGCCGGCCGACCGCCGCCGCCGATCGACCGCCGCCGCCGCCAACCAATCGCTGCTATTGCCACATGTTGCCGCCTCGCGGCGCGCGCGGCGTCAGGCGGCAATCGACCAACAAAAATAAAAAAACAAATAAATATAAAAAAGAAATTATTTTTTACCAAACGCATTTCTATTCTTTTTCTATTTCTAGAGTAGAAATTTTGTGTAGTTACCAAACGGGTTTGTGTAGTTACCAAACGGGTTTTTTTACACAGAAATTGTCCCCAGAATAGAAATAGAAAAAAACCATTTCTGAAAAAAAATTGTTCCCGGCCAAGAAGCATTGCCATGCGCAGCCTTAAGTGCTGCAAAGAAATTATTGGGTATGGAGATTTTACATGACAAGATTGCAGGAGTTTTACGTCTATCTCAAAAGAAATATATTGAGAAAAATGTGACACGTTTTCAATATGCAGTGAACAAAATCTGTAAATGCACTTTTAGCAAAACACTTTAAACATTTAGATAAATTATCACCTCAGATTGAGGAGGAAGAGGAGTATATGTCCCGTGTTCCTTATTCTAGTATCGTTGGTAGTATTATGTATGTTATGGTGTACACTAGGCCTAATATTTCATAAGCTATGAGTGCAGTTAGTTACTATATGAAGCATTCTGATAAAGTTCATTGAGAAGCTGTGAGGTGGATCCTCAAATATTTGAAGGGGACATCAAACGTGTGTATAGTGTACCAAAGAAATAGTAATGGCAATGAGACCATTGGTTTTGTGGATTCAAATCACGCCGATAACTTAGATAATTGCAAGTCTTTAGTAGGGTATGTGTTTACGCTAGCAAGTGGTGCAGTTAGTTGGAAAGCGTCTTTACGTTACCTTGTCTTCTACTGAGGCAAAGTACATGGACTAACATTTGTAGCGAAAGAGGCAATATGGTTACGAAATTTGCTCTCGAACTTTGGGCTAGAACAAAAAAGTTTGGATATACATTATGATAACCAATGTGCGATATATTTATCATATAATCCAATTTATCACGAGTGAATGGAGCATATCAATATTATGTACTACTTCATCCGAAATGTCTTAGCCAAGGGTGATGTTATTGTGGAAAAGATCGTTATAGTAGATAACTTAGCAAACATGATGACTAAGTCTATTACTTTAGTGAAATGATGACTAAATCTATTCCTTTAGTGAAGGTCAAGCTTTGCTCAAGTTTTATTGGCGTTTGTGGAGAGTAAGCACTCATCGGAAAGATTGTGAGAGTAAGCGCATGGATGATAAGCACTATAATTTGGCTTCAAACATCGAGCCAAGGTGGAGACTTATTAAATTAATGTCTTGAGTTTGAATTCGGATAACAATTTGTTAATCGAATTTGTTGAGAAAAATTTTCCCAAGCAAATTACAAGTCGGATGACGAATTTTTTTTTTCTCTTATTGTACTTTGTTTTGGATGTACAAAAGAAAGCAAAAGAAAGAAGTTGATTTGCCACTATAAGACAAAAGAGGAAATAATATAAAAGATAAAGGAAGTGTTTCACTTTTTGTGCAGATGAAGCCAAATTCGTATTGAAGAGCATGTGGTGGACTCAGGAAGTTGATTTGCCACTACAAGACAAAAGAGGAAATAATATAAAAGACAAAGGAAGTGTTTCACTTTTTGTGCAAATGAAGCCAAATTCATATTGAAGAGCACGTGTTGGGCTCAAATCAAATTGTTGATTCTAGGCACACACGTATAAAGGCAAAAACTTTGGGGTTTCTTTTCTCTGTGTGTGGAGTTGCAAAAGCTGAAGAGTGCCGCACCGGGAAAAAAAGGAAGCCGCATGTTCAGCACATCCGGAAGATGTCGCAGAAGGCTTGAAAGGAGAACGTAAAGCCATATGTATGTGGGAAAAGATGAATGCCCAAGTTCTTGTTTTGGTGTACGTACAACGTTTTACTTTGAGCTAGAATGCATAGTAATTTTGTGCCGTGAGTTTATGTCCAAATGAGTTGTTTATTTATAAACATTTTGGGTTTTGACTTAAATTTAGGTGTGAGAAACACTAGAGCGTATGAACGTACTTGTTTGTGCTTCTATTGACGGCAGAAATTCTGCAGCAATTCAGAATTCGAATTGTAGAAAATTACCGGGAGACCAAATTGAAATTTTTTTTCTGCCATATTCCAGAATTGTACTTGTTTTTAGCTCGCCCATGATACGCTTGACCTACAGTTGCAGAGAATGGAGAGAACTGGAGCATGGGACAGAGACATCTCGTGTGTCTCGGTCGTGTCCAGCTCAAGAAAAGCAAGATTTTGGTACTGGATGAAGCCACTGCTTCCGTTGATACAGCCACCGATAATGTGATTCAGCAAACTTTGAGGCATCACTTCGCCGACTGTACTGTTAATACCATTGCACATCAGACCACTTCTGTTCTCGACAGCGACATCGTTCTTCTTCTAGACCATGGTTAGAATTTCATGACACGATCTCATCTCGGCCTTGCATGTTTGGCTCATGCTTCATCAGTATCTCTCTCTCACTTTGAATCTGTGTCCAGGCCTTGTTGCTGAATATGACTCTCCAAAAAGATTGCTAGACAAGGAATCCTCGTTGTCCGCGCAGCTCGTAGCAGAGCACACAACGAGGTCGAGTTCAGTTTCAGCAGCTAAAACGATGTGAATTTTTTATATCTCCAGACAAAGATGAGATTTCAAATAACTAAGTTGTATTGAATATGCATTTCGATATTTGTAAGTATGTTTTTTTGATTAACTAATTAAAAGTTTCGCTACAACAAACTGAATCAACTAAATATTTCCAATTAAGTCAAACTAGTTATTGCTCCAAAATAAGTATACGTCTTGCATCACGAAAGATAAAATAAGTGCATCTTAAAGAGCAGAAAATTAGATTAAATGAAATATAAATACTTTATGTTTTGACTAAGGTATTATTTTAAATTTTTATATGAAGGTATACTGCAAGTTTAAGATAAATATCAACTTCTTTAGCTAAAAAATACAGCAATCTGAATTAACTAAAAAGAATTCAACTTATAAATCATCTTGATTATTGTTCCAAAGTAAGTGGATTTGTTGCATCACAATAGATATACTTAAAATAAGTGCATTTGAAAAGCAGAAAATTAAACTAAATAAAATGTAAGTATGTTATGTTTTCAATAACTTATTACCTTAATTTTCGTTATTTTAAAGATGTAATGCCAGTTTAACATACATAGTGTTTCGATTGTAAGCTTGAGGTAACGGGGTTCTTGTTCTGTTTAATTGATAAAGCATATATCAATAAGCTATCCTTTACTAAAATTTTATTATTTTTTATTCAAGTAGCAATAAAAATAATTTATGTATCAACTTATTGAATTTAACAACTAGAATAAAGTAACTATATCTGAACAACTTTCTTATTGCTAAGACATATCATTAATGTGTTCTTTATTTGTTTAAATTTAAATTGAGTGAGTTTCTCCCTTTGATGAATTTTTTTTTTCACCCACCAAATTCGAACGAGATAAACTAAACCTTGAATTGACAAAGATTTATCTACAAATGACATAAGTTTTTAGAGTGCAACTTGTACACTAAATGAAATCGGCCACTTTACTACTTGTACATAGATGTTGTGGTGATAATATATGCTCTTAATTCTTTTTTAGTTTGCTATTATAATTTTATGGGGATCTGTCGATAAACTTATTTTATCATTTGCTTAATTTAATAATCCGTGTATATCTAAGCTTATTCCAAAAAGAACCTCGGTCTCCCGGAGAATTGCACGAATACCCCCTCACAAAATTTCTCTGTTTACAAAAAAGAAAGGCTCTTCAAACTATTTCTTCAATTTTCATTTTACATTTCATGAATCTGAACCCAACTCATTAAATTGTCGCTGAAATTGGTCTTTACTTGCTTAAATAATGATCAGGTTGATTTGATCGACAAAACATGAATAGAGCTTCAGGGCCGATCAATAGAACCCGATGCTCCCGAATCATGGGATGAAGTCTCCAAAGAAATCGCCGAAGAAGCAGACTTTGTCACTGCAAGCCAAACTTTGATTTGCTGCTTCGGCATATCCGTGTCCAATCTGGTCTTGTGTGTGACGAACTACTTTTATTGGTATGCAAATAATTGGTCGGAAGAGATACTGGTTTCTCCTTTGGATTGAGCACTTATGACTCTCGCTTGGGGATATGCCAGTCGTCCATTTCATGTTATTGCCACGTCATAGACATCGTTCTGTCTGTGAAGCATGTTCCGGGGGTATTCCGTCTCTGATGTAGTCTCTGTTATCACTGGTTTATTCTCCTGTTATGTCGGGTTCTTCAATAACTTGGTTACACGCAATCCAGATCTAAGTGAGCGTCACGCGACTGGATCTTAACCACATGCTCAAATGCGAGTATACCGAGTACAGTAAGTTTCTCGTGGCCGAGCCCTGTAATTGCTGTTGGTGCATGCAATAGAGCGACTCCGTATAGGCAGGTGAAGGGTTTGGCTTTGTCGGAATAGAAAGAAATTATTTCCGCTGCATTATTCCTGCTTCATTTGACAGAAACTTCTTCTGTTCAACTCATTAATGGGCAACGTGAGTTTAACAGTTCAGGCTGCCATCTAGTTTTGGGCCTTACTAGTGGCAAATCTTGTTTGAGTGCGTTCCCCATAGGCAGTTGATGTTCAGGCTACACAGCTTGTCCGGACTAGGGCTCGCTTGTCGCTGGCTGCAAACGGGAGAACAACGATGGAAATGCAAAATACTATATACAGCACTCACTTTAATATGAAAAGTCCCTTTTAGATTATTTTAAAAAATAATATTTTCAGTGCTAACTCTGATCTATTTTGGCCGGAAATCCGATGTGACTTTTTTTTCTGTTAACTTCTTAAGCCAACATGGTTTATCAAAGATCTAATTAGCATTTAAACTCATAAATGACATTGTATAGTATTTTTCCCCCAAATGAAAACCCTAAAGCGCAAAATTGAAAAGGAACCCCAATTTCAAACCCTAGCCAGCCAATGAATTGAAATTCACACCTTATTTCGATTTGCTACGAAAATTAATAGCACGATCTTGCAAATAGAGAGTAAGAGCTTCAGCAGCGGTTCACAACCCCGATTTTCCCCCTCGTGAGCCCTAATTTTCTCTTACAAACCCTAATATTTCCCTTTAATTAAGCAATGCAAAGAGAAACGCACATTCTTACTGTGGACGACAAGCAAGCAACGACGAGCAAGGGCAAGAGTGCTATAGAGAGCAAGTAACGGCAAATGAGTGATAGGGAGAGATGCAATGAGGCCAACATTTTTACTCAAGTGCAAAGACATCGTTTTCGCCATGGATGGCGTGCGACATCATGTTTTTTATTACCTAGCCACATTGGACTGAGCCGCATCGTTTCGCATGTCCACATGGATTAGGATTTTAAAAATTATGACATATCACTTAAAATTTTTATTTACAAATGCCATATAATCAATTTGGCCAAAATTTCTTATTGTTAACACTTAAATAATTATTTTTCTCCAATTTGGTACTTAGTGAGCTAGTGAAAACTTTTTGAACTAAAATAAGCATTATAATGACATTTGAAACTTCCAACATCCTCCCGATTGCAAGTACATATGACAAGGGATTAAGTTGCAAAAACTATGTCCCAAGATTTTTATAGCTAGAATGTAGAACAAAATAATGGAGCAAAAAATATTTGTGACATTTAATTTGAAATCCATCATTCTTAATTGGAATAACAACAATCCAGAGCTCAAGTGTTTTTCCTCCATTACTTTCCATATCACTAGTTCAATTAAACTGCCCCTCATGAATTACGTTCCGTAAGCACTCCTCATGTGATATCTATGCATCCAAGTTGAATAAAAGACTTGTGCACTACATATAGAATTTTCAACCACAGACCCTCTCAATACAGTCAAGCTTTACTCAATTCACACAAGCCAACTCCATATTAGCCTAATTAATCATCTTTGTATGTTACCTTATTAGATCAATTAATGTCGCTATCATCATAAAAACTCTTATAACTAACCCTTCCATGCCAGTCTAAGCAAGGACATGCTGGTGGAGACCGAGAGATCGCTAACTCTATGTCCATGGATACAAAGAGAATTGATGATTTCAGGTGGTCCACGCACGACCCTTGGCAAACAAAATTCTAATAATTTTAAGCATACTAAAATCGATTAAATAATGTGATAAGGCTCTTCTTAGATGCTTTCTCCATCTACAACTCCATGAACCCGAGAACTTGAAACTCCAAATCCCGCATCGAGAATCCATCTGATAATCATGGGTTTTATAATCCCAATTCTACGAAGCGCCTGTACTTTTGGAATTCTAGTGGAGTAAATTTAATATCTAATTACTGTGTTCATAATCTAGTCTTACCACATACATCCAATGAAAGTTCATTAAGATTTGCTGTTTATGTAGCCCATGCACAAGTGGCTAATGAAGAGCACCGACAGTCGGATATTTTCACATAGGAACCGAGGCCTCTTCAAAGGGACCGAAAATTAGTCGAGACACGTGCATGGAAAATTCCGGCCTGTAGTTTCTTTATTTTCCGAGATTGAGATTGAGAGAGACCTTGCATAATTGATTGAAGATTGAGATTGAGAGAGACCTTGCATAATTGATTGAAGATTGAGATTGAGAGAGACCTTGCATAATTGATTGAAGGAAATATCTCTTCTTCTTTTTTTTCTTTTTTTCTCTTGGATACGCCATTTTTTGCGTGGTTACCATTTCAAAGAAATTTGCCCAATAAAGCTTCTAATTGGCGAGCGTCATTTATAGATGTTGTTCACACTTAAACTCCATTCGTTTGACATTTTTATAAAGTATTTTCTAGAAATCATTTTCCCTAAAAATGACAATATTTTTTAATATATGACTGAAACCCAAAAATGAACTAAAATTTTCCTCCGTAAGGTATGGAAAATTTGATCTAATTTTCATCTGTGCATTCCTTTTAATATTTTTCATTTCTATTTTCTTTTTCTTTTTAAATTAATATTTTAATTTTTTTCTTTTTCATTTTAATTTTTTTCACTTTTTCTTTTCCTCCTCCTTCTTCTTTAGTCGGTCGCCGACCCCAACGAACAACCAAGGGCAAACTCAAGCCTATGGCGAGGCTTGCGCTCACCAATCTGGCAAGGCCAGCTTGAGCTCGCCGATCTAGCGAGCGATGAGCTCAAGCTCACTAGAGGCCGGCAAGGTCTCAAGCCTCACTTGTGGCTGGCCAGGAAGGAATGAAAAACAAAGAACAAAAAAAGG
Organism: Eucalyptus erythrocorys; assembly: GCA_014182555.1. NCBI lineage: Eukaryota > Viridiplantae > Streptophyta > Magnoliopsida > Myrtales > Myrtaceae > Eucalyptus > Eucalyptus erythrocorys. Next base: position 32,378,307 of record CM024602.1, read on the forward strand.
AGAAATAAAAAAGAAAGAAGAGTGGGCTAGCAAGGCTACATGAGAGTGTTCGATAAGAGAGAATGAGGGAGAAAAATGATTTCCTCTACTTGAAAAGCCAAAAATATTTTCTCCTATTTTAGAAGGCTTTTTTCATTGACTAACTAATTCATTTTCCATGAAATAAACTCTGAAAAATTCAAAAAACATTTTTTTAAAAGTTATTTTCTATAAACCGAATGAAGCCTTAGTTTAAATTAAGTTTTTTATGCAAGTGATATCCATGCTCTTACTTAAATCTAGTTACTGGCAAGGCTCTGGCCCAACCGTGGTAAAGTGCTTCGCCCCGCCAAAGTTCGAGCCCCTGAAAGCAACCCTTTAACAGAACTTTTTATATTACCGCAATTGCAATGGCTCAAATAGCCAAATGTCACATTTCCATATCCACAAAAGTTGTTATTTCTCAAACTGAAAGCAAATCATTGACTTGATTACCTCATATATCCTATTTGAAAGCATTATTATTGCGAGATTTAGCTTTTAAATTTGCTTTTTTTTTTTTTTTTTTTTTACAAAGTTCCTAAAAAAATTCCCTAATCTTTGAAACTTCAAAAATTCCCTAAAAAATTCCCTAATCCATGGAGATTGAGCGACATAAGCCTTAGTTCCACACAGCCTGAGGGTCCCAGATATCTTTGGCATTTCTCCCAGAATGCAAGAAAGCAAGCTTGATTTTACTAAGCCGACAGTACCACAAACAGCAATCTTCATGCCCCTTTGTGCCTTCAAATTTATGTCCTTAATTGTGGGATTAGACGAAGCCAAGTCCCAGGAAAAATTCCCACCAATTATCTCAACTGCTGTGTCAGTAATACCTGAGGAATCCTCTCGACAACATCATTCTGCAGATCATCAAGACACAAGAAAGATGCTATTCTGTCGAGTGAGACCTTTGTCTGAGCTATCATTGATATTGTGTCAGGAAGCTGTAGATGGGCTCTTGGAGGATCCTAACTGTTGCGAGGGCTGATGAGATTTTTCCAGAAGAAAGCGGGATCCCCATCAACATACATGTGCTGAAAGTGATGACGGAAACGAAGGTGGGTGCACCCCAGAAAACGAAAGAGGTCATTGCTTGAGTGTAAACGAACTTCTTCAACAATCCTATCTCGGCATTTCAAAGCTCGAAAATCTTTGACAAGAATTTCATCTCCCATCCTGAAGCTTCAGAATTCTCATGTTCGGAGAATCTCCGAAGTTGCCTTCATCCTTTTGTCTTTCGATTTCATCATTTTGTCCTGATACTTCTCCTGCAACTTACCTTAGGGAACATTTGCTAACATAACAAGCACAATGGCCACGAAAGCTGCAATACTAGTGAGTCCGAGATTTTTGTACAAGATCCCCAAAGCCAAAGCTACTTGTAAAAGCACCATCCATGGGTCACGCATGTACCAAGCAAAGTCACCCAACCAATTTTCTATTGATGAAGGAGTTCGTACAAGATCTAAAAGGCGTGAAGCATCTAGTGCTCTTGCACTCATTTCTGAGATCGAACCTAAAAACATAGAAGATGCATTGAAAGATGAAAGCTGGATTGAAGCAATGCAAGAAGAATTGGATCAATTCAAAATCAACAATGTTTGGGAGCTAGTTCCTAAACCAAAAGGTAAATCAATTATTGGTACCAAGTGGGTTTTCAAGAACAAGCTTGATCAACAAAGAAAAGTGGCAAGAAACAAAGCAAGACTTGTGGCAAAAGGTTAAACATAAGAAGAATGCATCGACTATGATGAAACCTATGTTCCGGTGGCAAGGCACCTCGAGCATGGTATGAACGGTTAAGTAATTTCTTAATTTAAAATGGTTTCTCTAAAAGTAAAGTTGATACTACTCTATTTATAAAAAGAGAAGGCAAGGATCTCATACTTGTTCAAATTTATATTGATGATATAATATTTGGTTCTTCTAATGAAAAGCTTTGCAAGAATTTTTCAAAGTGTATGCAGAATGAATTTGAGATGAGCATGATGGGAGAATTGAACTTCTTTTTGGGACTTCAAGTCAAACAATCAAGCGAATGAACTTTTATCCATCAAGAGAAGTATGCAAAAGACCTTATCAAGAAGTTTGGAATGGAGAATTGCAAGAAAACAGAAACTCTTATGTCAAGCTCATCAAAGCTTGATAAAGATGAAGAAGGAAAGAGTGTAGACCAAAAGCTATACAAAAGTATAATCGGGTCACTTCTTTACCTTATAGCATCTAGACCTGACATTCTATTTAGTGTTTGCATATATGCTAGATTTCAATCTGATCCTAAAGAATCTCATATGACTGCTATGAAACGAATTATTAAATATGTTGCAACTACATCTAAGCTAAGTCTGTAGTATTCCAAATAAGGAGATTTTACTCTCCTTGGATATTCTGATGCTAACCTTGCTGGTTGTAGAGTGGATAGAAAAAGCATTACAGGTACATGTCAACTATTGGGAAACAGGATGGTGTCTTGGTTCTCAAGAAAACAGGGTACAATGGCTCTTTCAACCATTGAAGCGAGTACATAACTCTTGGAAGTTGCTGCTCTCAAATCCTATGGATGCAACAACAATTGAGAGACTTTGGAGTTGAGGAAACAAGTACAGAAATCAAATGTGACAACACAAGCGCAATCAATCTCACAAAGAATCCAATACTTCATTCAAGAGCAAAGTACATTGAAATCAAGCATCATTTCATTCGAGATCATGTTCAAAGTGGTGAAATGGTGATTCAGCATGTTGATTCAAAGAATCAATTAGTAGATATTTTCACAAAGCCCCTAGAAAAGGCTCACTTTGAATCAATTCGCTCAAGATTGAGTATCATAAGATTTGAAGATGTTCAAACTCAAAATTAAAGTCTTGAAAAGTTCAGACTCAACGTAAGGTCTGAAGGCGGTTCAGACTCAACGCAAGGTCTGAAGGTGTTCAGACTCAACGTAAAGTTTGATGGCGCTCAGACTCAAAGGTAAAGTCTGAAAAGAGTTCATCAACGTAAAGTCCGATGGTGTTCCAAAAATGTCGTCTCGGAAGTCTTTCAAAATCGCCAGCAGGGGATCACAGAGACATCCAGAGGGTCCTACAAGGGTGAACCTCACAGGAGAAGAGTCTCCTCAAAGGGAAGCCGAAAGTCATCATTTTGATGAAGGGATCACTAACGCAGAGCCGGTAAGAACTCTTAAACTGAATGTTGCTTATGATCTTTACAAAAGGCTTAAAGATGGAAGGGTAATCCTAAAGATGATTGAGGAATTTTTGAAAGAAAGAGGATTTAAAAGTGAGTATATCTTCTTGAGGGAAATGGAGAAGTTGAAAGTTGTTAAGGAAGGAACTGCACAAAGGGCGCTTGAAAATATTTCAAGTAATCCGCTTGACAATACTCCAACTGAGACCTTAGACAATGATGAGAGACTTTTCTCTCACTTCCAGCCTCGATATGGTGTGGCTGCTAACTCTGTTTGTCCTTTGGAAGTTTGTTTCGGTCTAAAGAGCATGAGCGAGTATATACAAAGTTGTTGAAGAGGGGTGTAGTAAATCCAAGAAGTTTGGACTTCAACTTCCTTGATTCGTTGAAGATAAACCTTAGAGGGAAGTTTGCTAGGCTGCAACTGGAAAGATTCTGCACGGATACAACAAATGCCCATTCTGAACTTACGTCATATTTTTACTCGAATTTGTCATTTTTGGATGCGAATCAGTTGTCCTTTTCTTTTATGGACAAGGATTATATAGTTGATGTTGATTTGCTGGCTGATATTATTGGGGTGGAAAGAAGGAGTTTCTAACCAATAAAAGTCTCTACGGCCTTTGCACCTCTAGATATTGTGCGTGACAGAACTGTTGAAGGCAAAATATCCTATACTAGGATGAATGCCACAAATGTATTGCTGCACAAAATCGTAATCAACTGTATCCGGCCCAAGACAACCTCAAAGACTGATGTTTCCAAGATCGAAGCCAAGCTGATGTTTGCCATCAACCAAGGCAGACCATTTTCTCTCCCACATGTTATTCTTTTCTATATGTACAGTACAGTCGTTAAGGATAAGGGTCAATTGCCTTATTCATCGATCATCACCAAGTTATTCAGGTATTTCAATATACAAATTCCCGCACCTCTATGCCTGACCAATTTAAGTCTGATGATTGTTGGTCACAAGATGGTGATGAAGATGAAGTTTCCAGAGCTGAATGCTGCACTGGAAAGGTTGAGGAAAGAGACACCTTCAAAGGAGATCCCCACTGCTTCATCAAAGAAAAAGGGCAAAGAGCCCATGGCTGAGAAAAAGCATCGAAAAATCATCCTGCAAGACGAAGAGGATGAGGATGATGCCATGACTTTGTCCGCTCTCTCAAAATTGAGGAGCCCTATTAGTTTGAGAATAGAGGCTGGAGAGAGGGCAAGAAAAGAAGCATAGGAGAAGGAAGCTGAGAAGTAGAGGAAAGAGGAAGAGAAACAGAGGAAGAGAGAAGAAGAAAGGAAGAGAAGAGAGGAAGAAAGAAGAAGAAGAGAAGAGGAACAGAGAGAAGAAGAAGAAAGACAAAGGAAAGCAGAAGAAGAAGAAAGAAGAAGGGAAATGAGAAGAAGGAAGAAGGAAGAAGGATGAAGAGGAGAGCAGAATGCAGGAGGATATGGCTGCAGGATTAGAGCCATCATTTGCTCAAACTAGGGAAGAGACCGAGAAACATCTAAGTGCTGATATGGATGTTGGCGAAGAATATTCTACTCCACCCACTGGCATCAACACAGGGGGAGTTGCTGCAGAATAGGGAACGATATCGCCACTACATTTTAGTGATGTGAGTAGGTCAGGTGCTGACCCTGAGGAGGTCTATGCATCTCATTTCCCAGAGCATGAAGAATCCTCACCAATCGAGAAGGAAAGGGCTGAGAAAGAAGCTCCTAGTTTCCAAACTCCTAGAACTGAATCTGCTGGTTCAAGTGGAGGTAACTCTAATTCAATAGCCTTTACACAACTGTTGGATGTTATGTTGGACCTTAAGAAGCAGGTGTTTGGAATGGACTTCGAGCTAAGGGATTTAAAGAAGGCGCTGCTGAGTACTTCTGTGAATATGCAAGATCAGATCAACGCACTGAGATTTCAAGTGGAATCAAATCAGAACAGTGCAAAGTTGGTTTCAATGAAGGAAGCTCTTGCAAATCTTGAGAAGACAGTACAGGAGCTCAGCAAATTTTAGCTTGTTCGTTTCCCTGGAGAGCCCTAAATCTTTTTCAAAACCATCCCTTATTCATTATACCTTCTTTGATGGAACAAAAAGGGGAAGAGTTTGCAGATTTGAAGCTTGTTTTATTTTTGAACTTTTTATTTCGTTTGCTTAGACTGTTTTTGATTTGATTTTGGTTGGGTTGTTTATTTGAACTTCTGTGACCTTATGCTGATTTGATGTTTGCATTTCTAGACTTGTGAATTTGCATTGCGGGATCATTATATTTGTGAGAATAATTATTATTGGACTAACACTCTGTTTTGCAGAAATAATCCTCAAAGTATATATGAGTTTTCCTTGCAGGTTTTAAATTCGCAAATCTGCCGAGAGTTTTGTCACCATCAAAAAGAGGGAGATTGTTGAAGAAAAATCCCTTAGAGTTTTGAAGTTGACAAAATAGCCTCTACAGTATGTTCTGAAGAATCCATCCAAGACTCAGTTGGTTACGTCTGAAGAGTTCAAAGACCCAAAGGTTTTTCGTCGACCCAAAGTTCGGTCTGAAGTTTTTCCGTCTGAAGATAGTCAAGACTCAGTTTCAGTCTGAAGACCTTCAAGACCCAAATCTAAATCTGAAGACAGTTTGCAATTTTGACAGACTGACAGCAGGTTATTTTTATGGTTAAGGAAAGTAAGATTTGGATATTATATTTCCTAACTTATCCATGAAATATCTCTAGATGTGATCGTGAGCATAGAAGATTTATTCTTCGAATTTTATCCATTGAAAGATCAAGCGATTTTTGGAAGGATCTAATTTTGGGAACTCAAGATCCTGATTGTATGGGCAAGCATGATTGACGAGCTACTTTCTACTTATGTTTTCGGCGACAAGAAGATCACTTAAATTGATTCAGTCCAACGGGTTGATTGGATGAATTCTTGGAAAGTGCCAACGGGTATGGAGGCACGGAGACTATTTAAGGTGGATCGGTGTTGCTCGAAAGTAAGGAGAGACTTGATAGAAAAATCTCGATGTTAGAACCTTTGAAATCTTTGTTCTTTAAAAATCTCTCATGTTCAATTTGTATATCAAAGAGAGTCACTTATAGTGCGAAAACAATAAGAAGCTGTAGGAGAGACTGTCTATTGAAGAAGTCTAGTTTGTGAACTATAATGCTCTTTTTTTGCTACATAGTGTGAATTACAACCATGGCTGCCAGGCGTGAAGAGTGGACGTAGGCTTGGAATAAGACGAACCACTATCATCATTGTGTCAATTCTCTTTTATCCTATTCTATTTACTTTATGAATGCATGATCTATTTATTATTGATATATCTTTCATATTAAAGTATTCTATGGTAAAAGATTCCGAAAGAATTTTGTAATAACCTATTCATCCCCTTCTAGGTTGATTCACTAGCCTATTTTAAATACATCTTGGGTAGCAAAATTCCCTTTTTCCCTCTTGATCTGAATTTCCCTTTTATTTTCTTGTTTGTTCAAAAATCGATCTTCCGCAAAATTTTCGGACTCAACGAAAATTCGCCAAAAGATGAGATGACGTCCTATAAATGAATCGTGACACGCTCAAACGTCTGAATCCTGAAACCAAATTCAATTTCCTGGTTAAAATTGACCAAATGTGATTTTAGTACAACCTAACATATCGGGTAGCTTTTAAGGATTTTTTAGCATTTGACCCGTGGTTGATAATTTTCGATCCACGTTTGTGCATCTCTAAATCGTAGACAACTCTCAATTGTCATAAAATTGCGAGGTTTCAATTACATGTCCCAAGTATAATATCAATAGAAAATTGGTTTATTGTCGTTTGACGCAAATATCGCAATCGTGCGGAACCACCCGTAATTCGACTACGCAATTCCATCAAATCGACTTAATTTGTTCACTAATTGATTATAACCATGTCGTATTAACCCTTGCTAAATATTATGGTCGAGTAGTCGATTTCTGATCGAAGTCTTTGTTTGCTGCGTTTATATCCTTTAATGGCCTCACCTAATAGATTAGTTAACTCAAAAGTAATCAGTTCCGAGTAAATTAACCATAAGCGCATCGACAACACAACCATTTCATATATCCAAATCAAGGGCCAAATTTCGGGATGTCACATTAGAGGTAACAGAAGTTGAGACTGTAGATAAAGCCACAGTTCCTGAAATTAGTGATTGTAAACAACTAGCAAAGCCACAGTTCACTATAGCCGTAAACAGATGGAGAAGTGAAATTAAATTACCGGTACATTATGGTTATACTGATATTGCTTATGCATTGACTGTAGATGATAAGGTAGAGGCAAATGAGCCTTCGTCTTACTCTAAGACAATGGCTAGTTCGAAGTCATCGCAGTGGCTAGGGACTATGAGTGAAGAGATGTAATCACTCCATCGAAATCAACAAGTTATAAAGCAAGACTTGTGGCGAAGGGGTGTACATAACGTAAGGGCATTGACTACAATGAGGTATTCTCTTATGTGGTAAGACATACTTCTATACGTGTTTTACTTGCCTCAATTGCTTCACAGAATCTGAAATTAGAGTAGCTAGATATGAAAACTGTGTTTCTTCATGATGAGTTAGGGGAGTAGATTTACATGAGGTACCTAGAGGGATTTATGGTAAAGAAGATCATGTTTGCTTATTAAAGAAATCTTCGTATGGGTTGAAACAATCTCCCAAGCAATAGTATAAACGTTTTGATACATTCATGATTAGTTAAGACTTTTTGAAAAAGTCAGATGAATAGTTATGTCTACTTTAGGAGATTGGAGAATAGTTCTTTGATTTATCTACTCTTATATGTTAATGATATGCTGATAGCAGCTAAGAATATGTTTGATATTGATGTGTTGAAGAGGCAGTTAAACGCTGAATTTGAGATGAAAGATTTAAGTGCTACAAAGAAATTATTGGGTATGGAGATTTTACGTGACAAGATTGCAGGACTTTTATGTCTATCTTAAAAGAAATATATTGAGAAAAATGTGACACGTTTTAATATGTAGTTGACAAAATCTGCAAATACACTTTTAGCAAAGCACTTTAAACATTTAGATAAATTATCACCTTAGATTGAGGAGGAAGAGGAGTATATGTCCCGTGTTCCTTATTCTAGTATTGTTGGTAGTGTTATGTATGTTATGGTGTATACTAAGCCTATAATTCATAAGATATAAGTGCGGTTAGTTACTATATGAAGCATTCTGATAAAGCTCATTGAGAAGCTGTGAGGTGGATCCTCAATTATTTGAAGGGGTCATCAAACATGTGTATAGTGTACTGGAGAGATAGTAATGGCAGTGAGACCATTGGTTTTGTGGATTCGAATCACGCCGATAACTTAGATAATTGCAAGTCTTTAGTAGGATACATGTTTACGCTAGCAAGTGGTGCAGTTAGTTGGAAAGCGACCTTATAAGATTATGTTGCCTTGTCTTCTACTAAGGCAGGGTACATGGACTAACATTTGTAGCGAAAGAGGCAATATGATTACAAAATTTGCTCTCGAACTTTGGGCTAGAACAAAAAAGTTTGGATATACATTATGATAATCAATGTGCGATATATTTATCATATAATCCAATTTATCATGAGTGAATGGAGCATATTAATATTAGGTACTACTTCATCCGAAATGTCTTAGCCAAGGGTGATGTTATTGTGAAAAAGATCGTTATAGTAGATAACTTAGCAAACATGATGACTAAGTCTTTAGCGAAATGATGGCTAAATCTATTCCTTTAGTGAAGGTCAAGTTTTGCTCAAGTTTTATTGGCGTTTGTGGAGAGTAAGCACCTGTCAGACATTGTGAGAGCAGCATGGATAATAAGCACTATAATTTGACTTCAAACATCGAGCCAAGGTGGAGAATTATTAAATTAATGTCTCGAGTTTGAATTCAGATAACAATTTATTAATCGAATTTGTTGAGAAAAATTTTCCCAAGCAGATTACAAGTCGGATGACGAAGTTTTTTTCTTTTTTTCTCTCTTATTGTACTATGTTTTGGATGTACAAAATAAAGCAAAAGAAAGAAGTTGATTTGCCACTACAAGACAAAAGAGGAAGTAATATAAAAGATAAAGGAAGTGTTTCACTTTTTGTGCAGACGAAGCCAAATTCATATTGAAGAGCACGTGGTGGACTCAGGAAGTTAATTTGCCACTACAAGACAAAAGAAGAAATAATATAAAAGACAAAGGAAGTGTTTCACTTTTTGTGCAAATGAAGCCAAATTCGTATTGAAGAGCACGTGGTGGGCTCAAATCAAATTGTTGACTCTAGGCACGCGTGTATAAAGGCAAAAACTTTGGGGTTTCTTTTCTCTGTGTGTGGAGCTGCAAAAGCTGAAGAGCACCGCACGGGGAAAAAAGGGAAGTCGCATGTCCAGCACATCCAGAAGATGTCGCACAAGGCTTGAAAGGATAACGTAAAGCTATACGTACGTGGAAAAAGACGAACGCCCAAGTTCTTGTTTTGGTGTACGTACAACATTTTACTTTGAGCTAGAATGCATAGTAATTTTGTGTCGTGAGTTTATGTCCAAGTGTATTGTTTATTTATAAACATTTTGGGTTTTGGCTTAAATTTAGGTGTGAGAAACACTAGAGCGTATGAACGATTATAAACTCCGATTCTTCAATTATAGTGGATTATTTGCTACTGACTCTCCTCGTGAACATAATTACTGATATTTGGACCGAGCCACATAAATCTCTGATGTCCTTGTTATTTCTCATTTATCTCTCTGATAATTTTGTGTTGACGTAAATTGTAATATCTCGTCGTTTTCGCGTATTATATTTCAACAAAGATATTGGTATCTGTGATATGCCGCTGACAAAATATTCTCTCTATTATGTCTCAAACAAATGATTTTGCTATTTTGGTACAGTTATCAACACATTCCCCTTTCAGGCAATTTGGAAGGAACATCAGGTCCAATATGCTCCTCGCTTGCCACTCGTTTTGCGAGGCATCACGTGCACTTTCTCTGGCGGGATGAAAACGAGTATGTAGGGAGAACGAGCAGTGGCAAATCAACTCTCATACAAACACTTTTCCGTATTGTAGAACCTTGTGCAGGTCAAATCCTAATAGATGGCGTCAATATCTCCTCAATTGGGCTGCATGATCTGAGGTCTAGATTAAGTATCATTCCTCAAGATCCAACCATGTTTGAGGGCACCGTGCGAAGCAACCTTGACCCTCTTGAGGAATACACTGAAGATCAGATTTGGGAGGTCGGTTCATTTTCTTCCCCAGTTTGATTACAAAATTTCCGTGAATAGAGTTCAGTTCTTTTTATGTAGCTCATGAATGCAACATAAACCATAGTCAGCAAAAGCTAATCCATCCTGCAATTCTAGGCATTGGATAAGTGCCAACTCGGGGACGAAGTGAGTAAGAAAGAAGGGAAACTGGATTTGCCAGGCTTTTTCAGGACCTTTTCTTCAACTGTACTTGTTTGTGCTTCCATATTGACGGGGACAGAAATTCTGCAGCAATTCAGAATTCAGAATTGTTGTAGAAAATTACCGGGAGACCAAATTGAAATTTTTTTCCTGCCATATTCCAGAATTGTACTTGTTTTTAGCTCGCTCATGATACGCTTGACCTACAGTTGCAGAGAATGGAGAGAACTGGGGCATGGGACAGAGGCAGCTCGTGTGTCTCGGTCGTGTCCTGCTCGAGAAAAGCAAGATTTTGGTACTTGATGAAGCCACTGCTTCCGTCGATACAGCCACCGATAATGTGACTCAGCAAACTTTGAGGCATCACTTCGCTGACTTTACTGTTAATACCATTGTACATTGGATCACTTCTGTTCTCAACAGCGACATCGTTCTTTTTCTAGACCATGGTTAGTATTTCATGACACGATCTCATCTCGGCCTTGCATGTTTGGCTCATGCTTCATCAGTATCTCTCTCTCACTTTGAATCTGTGTCCAGGCCTTGTTGCTGAATATGACTCTCCAAAAAGATTGCTGGACAAGGAATCCTCGTTGTCCGCGCAGCTCGTCGCAGACCACACAACGAGGTCGAGTTCAGTTTCAGCAGCTAAAACGATGTGAATTTTTTATATCTCTAGACAAAGATGAGATTTCAAATAACTAAGTTGTATTGAATATGCATTTCGATATTTGTAAGTATGTTTTTTTGATTAACTAATTAAAAGTTTCACTACAACAAACTGAATCAACTAAATATTTCCAATTAAGTCAAACTAGTTATTGCTCCAAAATAAGTACACGTCTTGCATCACGAAAGATAAAATAAGTGCATCTTAAAGAGCAGAAAAATAGATTAAATGAAATATAAATACTTTATGTTTTGGCTAAGGTATTATCTTAAATTTTTATATGAAGGTATACTGCAAGTTTAAGATAAATATCAACTCCTTTAGCTAAAAAATACAGCAATCTGAATTAACTAAAAAGAATTCAATTTATAAATCATCTTAATTATTGTTCCAAAGTAAGTGGATTTGTTGCATCACAATAGATATACTTAAAATAAGTGCATTTGAAAAGCAGAAAATTAAACTAAATAAAATGTAAGTATGTTATGTTTTCAATAACTTATTACCTTAGTTTTCATTATTTTAAAGATGTAATGCCGTTTAACATACATAGTGTTTCGATTGTAAGCTTGAGGTGACGGGGTTCTTGTTCTGTTTAATTGATAAAGCATATTTCAATAAGCTATCCTTTACTAAAATTTTATTATTTTTTTATTCAAGTAGCAATAAAAATAATTTATGTATCAATTTATTGAATTTAACAACTAGAATAAAGTAACTATATCTGAACAACTTTCTTATTGCTAAGACATATCATTAATGTGTTCTTTATTTGTTTAAATTTAAATTGAGTGAGTTTCTCCCTTTGATGAATTTTTTTTTTTTTCACCCACCAAATTCGAACAAGATAAACTAAACCTTAAATTGACAAAGATTTATCTACAAATGACATAAGTTTTTAGAGTGCAACTTGTACACTAAATGAAATGGGCCACTTTACTATTTGTACATAGATGTTGTGGTGATAATATATGCTCTTAATTCTTTTTTAGTTTACAATTATAATTTTATGGAGATCTGTCGATAAACTTATTTTATCATTTGCTTAATTCAATAATCCATGCATATCTAATCTTATTCCGAAAAGAACCTCGGTCTCCCAGAGAATTGCACGAATACCCCCTCCCACAAAATTTCTATCTGCTTACAAAAAAGAAAGGCTCTTCAGACTATTTCTTAATTCGGTTATTTGTCATCTCTCTTTCAATTTTCATTTTAAGTTTCATGAATCTGAACCCAGCTCATTAAGTTGTTGCTGAAATTGGTCTTTACTTGCTTAAATAATGAGCGGGTTGGTTCGATCGACAAAACATGAGTAGAGCTTGAGGGCCGATCAATAGAACCCGATGCTCCCGCATCATGTGATGAAGGCTCCAAAGAAATCGCCGAAGAAGCAGACTTTGTCACTGCAAGCCAACTTTGATCTGCTGCTTCGGCATATCCGCGTCCAATCTGGTCTTGTGTGTGACGAACTACTTTTATTGGTATGCAAATGATTGGTCGGAAGAGATGCTGGTTTCTCCTTTGGATTGAGCACTTATGACTCTCGCTTGGGGATATGCCAGTCGTCCATTTCATGCTATTGCCACGTCATAGACATGGTTCCGTCTCTAAAGCATGTTCCGGGGGTATTCCGTCTGATGTAGTCTCTGTTATCACTGGTTTATTCTGCTGTTATGTCGGGCTCTTCAGTAACTTGGTTACACGTGATCCACGTCTAAGTGAGCGTCACGGGACTGGATCTTAACCACATGCTCAAATGCGAGTATACCGAGTACAGTAAGTTTCTCGTGGCCGAGCCCTGTAATTGCTGTTGGTGCATGCAATAGAGCGACTCCGTATAGGCAGGTGAAGGGTTTGGCTTTGTCGGAATAGAAAGAAATTATTTCCGCTGCATTATATCTGCTTCATTTCACGGAAACTTCTTCTGTTCAACTCTTTAATGGGCAGCGTGAGTTTAACAGTTCAGGCTGCCATCTAGTTTTAGGCCTTACAAGTGGCAAATCTCGTTTTGAGTGCGTTCCCCATAGGCAGTTGATGTTCAGGCTACACAGCTTGTCCGGACTAGGGCTCGCTTGTTGCTGGCTGCAAACGGGAGAAGAACGATGGAAATGCAAAATACTATAAAAAGTCCCTTTTAGATTACTTTAAAAAATAATTTTTTGCTAACTTTGATCTGTTTGGCCGGAAATCCGACGTGACTTTTTTTCTTTTAACTTCTTAAGTCAACATGGTTTATCAAAGATCCAATTAGCATTTAAACCCATAAGTGACATTGTATAGTATTTTTCCCCCAAATGAAAACCCTAAAGTGCCAAATTGAAAAAGAACCCCAATTTCAAACCCTAGCTGGCCAATGAATTGAAATTCACACCTTATTTCAATTTGCTACCAAAATTATTAGCACAATTTTACAAATAGAGAGCAGGAGCTTTAGCAGCGGCTCACAACCCCGATTTTTCCCCCTCGAGAGCCCTAATTTTCTCTTAAGAATCCTAATTTTTCCCTTTAATTAAGCAATGCAAAGAGAAACTGCACATTCTTACCATGGACGACAAGCAAGCAACAACGAGCAAGGACAAGAGTGCTATAGCGAGTAAGTAATGGCGAATGAGTGATAGGGAGAGATTCAATGAGGCCAACATTTTTACTCAAGTTCAAAGACATCGCTTCTGCCATGGATAGCGTGCCACGTCGTCTTTTTTATTACCTAGCCACATTGGACTGAGCTGCATCGTTTCGCATGTCCACTTGAATTAGGATTTTAAAAATTATGACATATCACTTAAAATTTTTATTTACAAATGCCATATAATCAATTTGGCTGAAATTTCTCATCGTTAACACTTAAATAATCATTTTTCTCCAATTTGGTACTTAGTGAGCTAGCGAAAACTTTTTGAACTAAAATAAGCACCGTAACGACATTTGACACTTCCAACATCCTCCCGACTACAAATACATATGACAAGGGATTAAGTTGCAAAAACTGTGTCCCAAGATTTTTATAGCTAGAATGTAGAACACAATAATGGAGAAAAAAAATATTTGCGCATCTAATTTAGAATCCATCATTCTTGATTGGAATAACAACAATCCAGAGCTCAAGTGATTTTCCTCCATTACCTTCTATATCACTAGTTCAATTAAATTGCCCCTCATGAATTACGTTCCGTAACCACTCCTCATGTGATATCTATGCATCGAGGTTGAATAAGAGACTTGTGTATTATATATAGAATTTTCAGCCACAGGCCCTCTCAGTACAGTTAAGCTATACTCAATTCACACAAACCAACTCCATATTAATGTCCAAAAAAAATAAAAAAACTCCATATTAGCCTAATTAAGAATCTTTGTATATTACCTTATCAGATCAATTAATGTAGCTCTCATCATAAAAACTCTTATAACTAACCCTTCCATGCCGGTCTAAGCAAGGACCTGCTGGTGGAGACGGAGAGATCGCTAACTCTATGTCGATGGATACAGAGAGAATTGATGATTTCAGGTGGTCCATGCACGACCCTTGGCAAACAAAATTCTAATAATTTTAAGCATACTAAAATCGATCAAATAATGTGATAAGGCTCTTCTTAGATGCTTTCTCCATCTACAACTCCACGAACCGGGGAACTTGAAACTCCAAATCCCGCATCGAGAATCCATCCGATAATCATGGGTTTTATAATCCCAATTCTACGAAGCGCCTGTACTTTGGAATTCTAGTGGAGCAAATTAAATATCTAATTACCGTGCTCATATCTAGTCTTACCACATACATCCAATGAAAGCGAGTTAATTCATTAAGATTTGCTTTTTATGTAGCACATGCACAAGTGGCTAATGAAGAGCACCGACAGTCGGATACTTTTCACATTGGAACCAAGGCCTCTTCAAAGGGATCGAAAGTTAGTCGAGACACGTGCATGGAAAATTCTGGCCTGTAGTTTCTTTTCTTTATTTGCGGAGATTGAGATTGAGAGAGACCTTGCATAATTGATTGAAGGAAATATCTCTCTCTCTTTTTCTTTTTTTCTTTCCTTTTGGATACGCCATTTTTTGTGTGCTTACCATTTCAAAGAAATTTGCCCAATAAAGCTTCTAAATGGCGAGTGACATTTATAAATGTTGTTCACACTTAAACTACATTCGTTTGCGGAAAAAGACATTTTTACAAAATATTTTCTAGAAATTATTTTCCAGAAAAAGACATTTTTACAAAATATTTTCTAGAAACCATTTTCCATAAAAATGATAATATTTTTTAAAATGTGGCTGAAACCTGAAAATAAAATAAAATTTTCCTCCGTAAGGTATGGAAAATTTGATCTGATTTTCATTTTTTTGTGCACTCCTTTTAATTTTTTTTAAATGTTGTTCTTTTTTTCTTTTTTTTATTTTTGAAAAAAAATCAAATTTAAAATTTTTCTTTTTCTTTTTAACTTTTTTTCTTTTTTTCTTTTTTTATTAAAAAATTTTTAAATTTTTCCTCCTTTCCTCCTTCTTTTTAGTCGGTTGTCAACCCCGATGAACAACCAAGGGCAAACTAGAGCCAATGGTGAGGCTCGCGCTCACCAATCTAGCAAGTGTCCAACTTGAGCTCGCCGATTTAGCGAGCGGCGAGTTTGAGCTCACTAGAGGCCAACAAGGCCTCAGGCCTCACTTGTGGCTGGTCGAGAAAGAATGAAAAACAAAGAACGTGAAAAGGAGAAAGAAAAAAGAAAGATAAGTGGTCTAGTAAGACTGCATGAGAGTGTTCGATAAAAGAGAGAGTGAGAAAAGTGATTTCCTCTACTTGAAAAGTAAAAAACATTCTCTCCTATTTTAGAAGACTTTTTCCATTGACGGAAAATATTTTGACGGAAAATATTTTTCCTAACTAGTTCATTTTCCATGAAATAAACGCTGCAAATTCGAAAAATGTTTTTTTAGAAGTTATTTTCAGTAAACCGATCTAAACCTTAGTTTAAATTAAGTTTTTTATGCAAGTGATATCCATGCTCTTACCTAAATCTAGTCACTGGCAAGGCTCTGGCCCGACCGTGGTAAAGTGCTTCGCCCCGCCAAAGTTCGAGCCCCTGAAAGCAACCTTTAACAGGACTTTTTATATTACCATAATTGCAGTGGCTCAAATAGCCAAATGTCACATTTCCATATCCACAAAAGTTGTTATTTCTCAAATTGAAAGCAAATCATTGACTTGATTACCTCATATATCCGGTTTGAAAGCATTATAATTGCGAGAATTAGCTTTTAAATTAGCTTTTTTTTTTTTTTTTTTTTTTTTTTTTTACAAAGTTCCTAAAAAAACTTCCCTAAACTTTGAAACTTCAAAAAATTTGAGAAAATTTGGGAGGGGGCGACAAAATTAAGGATGCTCTAGTAATTTATTTAGATCAAATATTATATCTATCTATACTGCTATGATATGAGAGATTTGAGAAACAAGCTCTCACAAAAATGTTGACTTCTTTAAATTCTCCTTCCATCTTATCTTCCACATTTTGGTCCGTGCACGTGTTCGTTTACACTTTTTTTTTTTCTATTCTTATCTTCCACGTCTTGTTTTGTGCAATTATTCTTTTATAATTTTAAGCTCTGATACGTGCATGTAATTTATTTAGATAAAATATTATATCGATCTATACTGCTATGATATGACAGATTTGAGAAACAAGCTCTCACAAAAATGTTGACTTCTTTAAATTCTCCTTCCTTCTTATCTTCCACATTTTGGTCCGTGCAGGTGTTCGTTTACACTTTTTTTTTCTATTCTTATCTTCCACGTCTTGTTTTGTGCAATTATTCTTTTATAATTTTAAGCTCTGATACGTGCATGTTTCATAAATTCTTATCGAGAGTAAAAATATTTTTTAATGACTAATTATTTTAAGTGATATAAATAATCATTTTAGAAAAATATTTTTCAAAAGATTTATTTCCCACGAAACACATGAAGTCGAGAAACACCAGATTATCTCACTGTTTGTGTTTTTTATTATAGCCGTTTATTTTATTAACTGTGGATCAAAGAGGAAAACAAGGGAAAATTGACCAAGAAAAAGTACAAAAAGGCAAAAGAACACAGAAATTAACTGCCCACTTTCTTGAAATTAAAAAAAGTGAACTTGGTAACGTTATTTAAGGCCCTGTTTGGTAACGTGCCCAATAGTGACTGATTATAATTTTTTGTTCCCAAAATCAGTTTGGGACAAGATTTGAGCATTAAAAAAAAAAAAGTTGATTCTGCGTCCGAGAATCAAAAAAAGAATCAACACAATAAAACTCTTCTTCTTCCCTTCTGCCATCTCGTGACCACTGCCCGCCGCCGCCATCCGCCGTTCGCCGCCGCCAGTTATCCGCCGCCGGTCCGGCGAGCTCGCTAGAGGCTCGCCAGGCCAAGGCGAGGTCCGGTGAGCTCGCCGAAGGCAAGCCCAGCCACCGGCGAGCTCGCCAAAGGCAAGCCCAACCACCAGCCAGGCCGAGCCTCGCCAATGGCCAAGCGAGCCTCGCCCAGCCCCGACAAGGCCCGCTTGTCCACCAGGCAAGGCTCGACCTTGCCGATGGCTAGGCAAGCCTCGCCCGGCCCGCCGGCGAGGCTCGGCCGACGAGGCCGGCCTCGCCGAGGGCGGCGACGCTCCGGTGAGGTCACCGGCCACAAGAAGAGGAAGATGAATAGGAGAAAAAGGAAAAAAAAAAAGAAAAAGGAAAAAGAAAATGAAAAAAGGAAAAAAAAAAAAGTAAAAAAAAAAAGTAAAATGTAAAAAAATTTATTTAAAAATTAAAATAAATTAATTTGGAATAGAATCAATGAATACGTTATCAAACGCAATTCTATTCCAGAATCAGAAATTTTGGACAGTTGCCAAACGCGTTCTTTTACTCATAATCAATTTTCAGGAACAGAGTAAAAAATAATCATTTCTTGTCAGAATTAGTTCCCGGGAACAGAATCGTTACCAAACGCACCTAATTGTCCTTATTGTGGAATCAACCTCATCCTTGCACTCATATTTGATAAATTTAAGAATGCTTCTCTATTTTCTTATATTTGCAGAAAAATGTGCAGAATAAAATGTCAAGTTTTTTTTTTTTTTAATTTCTTTGTGCAAATAAATTTTAACATCTATTATTTGTTTACAAGCTGCACAAGAAATGAAAATTAATTGCGCATCACATATCGCGTGCTTGAAACTAGTTAGTGTAGTAAAGTAGAATATTGTTTTAATTAATTGCACATCATTTACTCCCCAAATCCAAAACCCATTGATTTGAGATATTTAAAGAAAATATCAAAATTTATTTCCTTAATTTTTCATGACTATAAACACAATATTATTTTGTGCTTAACGATTAGCAACTGACCTGGACTCGTGGTTTTCACCCGAGGTGGATCGGTGTTTTCGTGATTGCCTTTGTAAATGTCACAACGACTCTTGGTACAATGAATCCGTGAGATATTTTCCCAAAGAACTCCAATGACTATCGCTCCATGAATGGCCCAAAGATAGAAAAAAATGTGAGTGCCTTGAGTTTGAGGTATCTGTTTAGATTCCTAACTTTCGGAATCGGACAAGATTTTGATGATCAATGTTGAAAGAAATTGCTCTTGCAAAAGTAGACTTTTCAATACCATTACATTCCTTAGAACCATAGGCACCAAAGAAATCTTAATCATATCACATTATTATAGATTCAATTCTAAACATTTCAATTAGATTGATTTAATCCTAAATCTTTTGCATTTTTGTTAATTGAGTCATCCAATCGATTTCGCCAGGAAATCGCTAACATAAATGACAATTGTCTTACGTGGTACGATCAACACTGATATTTACAAATTTTACACTCTTTTAATATATTCTAAACTTTTTTTTTTCCTCATTATGGCTGGCAAGGGTCACTAGCAACTCAAGGGCCCATGAGCCCTCACTGACCACTAGTGAATGTCATGACCATTGCCGAGGCCACAAGTCGAGTCCTCACTAAATCTCCTTCGATTCAATGAACATTGTCGCTCACCTGATTGCATTGTCAGTTTCATCTTTGCACCTACGACCCAAAGAAGAAATCTTTTGATTTATAGGTGAGAGTAAAAATAATAGAGGGAATTTGACGGCTAAGCAACAATCCTGAACCAGCACAAGCAGGCCCACTTCACAGTCGGCAAGAGTCGATCTCATTGAATTTGGCGAGGGCTCAACCCTCTCGGCTTGAGCAAGGGCTTGTAGGCCACAAAGAATAAAAAGAAAAGAATAATTAAAATTTATAAAATTCATCCACATTAATGTCAATTGTGCGATGTAGGATGGCTAGTGTCCATGTTAATAATTTTCCAGTCACAATTTGCTAGGCAGAAGAATAGCCCAAGTGCCATAAATTGGCACAGGAGGACATTTAAGTGCTATAACTTCGAAAATGTACACTTAAGTACCAATTTCAAAGTTAAATGGAACACTTAGGTGCCACTCCGACGAAAATCCGGCCAAATGGCTGACGTGGCAATTTTCCGACGAGTTTGGTCCAAAACGGCGTCGTTTTGCACGTTGACGTGGCGAGAAAATGCAAAAATGTCGCCGTTTCGTGTCTGACGTGGCACTTAAGTGTAACTTTTTGAAGTTATGGCACTTAAGTGTCCTCCCGTGCCAAATTATGGCACTTCAGGTGTCCCAAACTCCAATTTGCTAGATGGACTCATTATGTAAAGATGCAAAATGTTTAAAATTGAATTTGTCCAATTGAAAGATTTGAGTACCAATTTAATAGGTTTATGATTTTTTTATACTTAGATTTCAAAAGCAATAAAGAAATTTGAGAATTATTTGTTATTTTTTTGGATTTGATCTCATATTTATAGAAGACTAAAGGTAGCGTTGGAATTATGTGTTTTTGGATCACAACATATTCGTTATTAATTAAATCTAACTTGATTAACATCAATGCTGAAGCGATCCTATAATCTATTTCCATGGAGAAATTTTTAATGGTGATCGAACTTAAAAACATAGGAAGTAAGAACACTCCTCGTTCTTGCACAACCAGGAGAAAGATGGACAGGAAAAAGACCTTTGATTTTGATTGTGGGTCTTGTTGAATGGCAGAGGCATGTTAATGTCTTGAATGTTAGGAATAACTTTCGCAGTCTTCTTCAAGGTGTTCTGCGACGAGAGAACTTTCCATCCAATTGCATCATGACCTTTCCCCTCTTTTCTCGCTTTCCTTTCGTGGAAAAAATGGGTATAAATCTTCGGATCATTTATGGTCCACGTGGAGGTTGACCATCGCTTAATGTTCACGTGCTGTTTTATAGTTCATGTCAATTCATATCCATTTATAAAATATCTTGGTTTTGATTCTACACGCTGAGCATGGGAATTATGATGAAATCAAGTTAATTCGTATTAATGAGTGTCCTCATATAGAATTTAGACATTTAATTCATATTTGACAGAAGTCGAAGCAAGGAACGGACGAGGAAAAAAGAACAGATTTGGGGAGAAGTTTTTCTTTTTTATGTATTTCTCTATATGTCGTCAATGTACAAAACTTCAATAATTATATTACAAAATGTACATATAAAAGGCAATGTAATATCATACAAATCAATCTAATATTTAGATTGATTCTCTATAATTAAAATCAGATCAATTAATTTCCCGAGATCTTTTGCATATCTTCCAACAATATTAATGAGTGTCCTCATATAAAATTTAGACATATCATGTCGTCTTATATTCGATTTTTTTCTTTGTAAGTCGTATTTAGGGTGCGTTTGTTTCGCGGAATACATTTTCGGGAAAATATTTTCCTGATTTTCCGGCGTTTGGATCACTCGGGAAAATGAGTCAACGGAAAACGTTTTCCTAGTCAACGGAAAACGTTTTCCTAGAAAAGCTTAAATTCGGGAAAATGATTTCCCTTTGAAAGGATCGGAAAACGTTTTCCGAATCTACCAAAACCTAGATTTGATGCTTGATTTATAAACAATTATTCTTATAAAGATATATTTTTAAATTTTTATAATTCTTTTTAAAATATTTGTAAAAAATCGAATTTTTAATTTTTTAATATAATATTTATTTATTTTTTAAAAATATAATTTTTAATTTTTAATCATTATTTTTTCTTTTTCTCTTTTCTTTTTCTTTTTCTTCTTCTTCGATCGGTCATTGGCCACGACAACGGCCGGCGACAGGCCACAGGCGAGATCGAGCTCATCGGTGTCGAGTAAGGCTCAATCTCACCGATCCGGCGAGGCCGAGGCCCCGCCTGACACTGGCAAGCTCGAGCCTCACCAGTCGTTAACGAGGCTGGGCCTTGCCGGATCTAGCAAGGCTCGAGCTTGTCGGCATCGGGCAAGGTCATGAACTCAACAAATTAATTTGGAAGTAAGAGGCACACTATTGTCAATTGTTAGGTCAAATGTCATTCAATCATTTTTCAAATGTGATCCAAACACCAGAAAATACTTTCAATCATATATCACCAAATCTGAAAATGGGTCGCCGATGTTTGACGATCTAACTTGGAGGCAAATCTATTCCTTTAGTTGATATCATACTCAAGTCGAACAATAAAAGGAACCATCGGATAAAAAAGGGATAAATTCAAAATAGTAGCAACTCATTGGAGTATAAGGAAAGTCGACGACTATAGAACTGTCAAAGTTATGACTGAGATAAAAAAAAAAAAAAAAATACAACATACTAGAACAATTACTCATTAATAAGTTCTTTAGATTGGATGGATTGTGAAAGGTTCTACAATCGTTGAGGAAAGTTTATAAGAACAGGAAAAAAGAAAAAAGAAAAAAGAAGAAGAGAGATTTCAATAAGTATCAACAGTTCTCATGTTAACAAACTCTATAATCAAATTGTTGCTCGGGGAAACACGTTAGTCATTGTAGATGCAATCAAGGTTAGGACGACTTCACGTAAATTTTCAAAAATTGAGGAAATCTTAAGTGATGATTTCTTTGTTCCAAAGGGAAAAAGCCACAAAAAAACAAAAAAACTCAATCTATACCTACCGTGATACATTTATCCCGAACTTTATGTTCTCTGCAACACAATTATCCTAAACTTTTTTTCTCTGACATAAAAACCCAAACTTATACATACATAATACTTTAACTTATTTCAAGGTTTCGTTAGTCATTTTTATTTCACTTAAATCGCATGGGCGCCAAGTCAACATTATATTCTTTTTAACGTCCATTTAGATGAATTTTTAATTGTTCTCATTAACAGAACTTGAATGGAGAGTAAATATATTGTACAGATATAAATTTGAAATTTTTTATATCACCAAAAAAAAAAAAAAAAAAAAAAAAGGTAAATGTGGCGAAAAATGAATACAATTCAAAATTTTCTTTTTGTGGCTTTTGTAATTTTCCAAATGGGATACATCCCATCTTAGGCAAAACGGGATCAACCCCGCACATCTTCGAATTTTCGACATCGGCCTAGCAAAAGCTTCTCCGGAAAGACAGAAAAAGCATGGGAGGTTTGCGTGATTCATGAACCTCGTCACCGAAAACCGTCTCCTTTTCTTGGAACTGTTTTGGATACAAATGCTGGGGGTTTGCTGATCTACGTAACCACGTGCCAGCGTTAGTTTTCTTCATTCCGACGTTGATTTAAAAAAGACCAGCTCAGCTCAGTACTTTCCTGGAAATGAAGGCGGAGACTCTCTCTCGTCTCCGTCTTTTTGTTTCATATCCTTGTCCGCCTCTGCTTCAATGGTCAACCGAGAATGGCGGCCATCTCTGTCTGCCGAGGCTTGCGGCCCACGTTACCCCTTTGCCCAAGGCAAAACCCCACTTTCCACCTCCTTTTGCGTTAGTGGACAGCAGGCGCGTGCGCAAATGGCGACGAGTGACGCCCAAATGTCCACTGACTCACGAGTGTATATAAAGACAACGTCACCCCTCCTTGTTTCTCCCGAACAACATTATTTTTTCAGACTCTTCTCCCAAAGCATCAGGACCCCCCCCCCGCACTCCCAGGTCGCAGAAACCCCCACCAAGCCCCCGAAATAATGGGACCTTTTGATTCACGAGAGCAGGTCACCCTGACCCTCTTCTCTCCCTCCTCTGCTCTCATGTCCTCAGGTAGCGATTTCCTCGTCCAACCCATCTTTGTTCATGGCTTTTCTGGTTCTCTGCACCTGGTGTTGTTGATTGCCCTGCTCGTCTCGTGGGTTTACAAGAAAATAAGGGCGGGGCATGGTGAGGGTCCAAAGGGGAGTCGCGGGAGGGGGAGGGGTGTCTTGTATAAGCTGACCCTTTGTTGGGCCCTGGGCGTGTCTCTGTTCAATCTCGCCTTGTGTATGCTGAACTATTTTTATTGGTATAGAAATGGTTGGTCGGACGTGAGACTGGTCTCCCTTGTGGATTCAGCTCTCTCGACTGTTGCTTGGGGGGTAATGTGTGTTTACCTGCATGGTCGCAACTCTGATTCTGGTGAATCCAAGTTCCCTTTCCTGTTAAGAGTTTGGTGGGGCTTCTACTTCTCTATTTCCTGTTATTCCCTTGTTTTAGACGTCATTCGATATGAGAAACATGTTGGCTTGTTGCCGGTTCGGGATTTTGTATCCGACGTAATCTCTGTCTTGACCGGTTCGTACTTCTGTTATGTGGGGTTCTTCGGGAAAAATGAGGTTGAAGAGAACCTCCTTGAAGAGCCCCTTTTAAATGAGAATAATTTGGTTTCAAGTAATAGGGATGGTGTGGGGTTGAATAAGTTTAGAGGGAGCGATGCGGTAACCCCTTATTCTAAAGCTGGTATACTTAGCATAGTTACTTTCTCTTGGATGAGTCCTCTTATTTCCATTGGGAATAAGAAAACCTTGGACCTTGAGGATGTTCCTCAACTTGATTCTGGCGATAGTGTGGTAGGGGCTTCTCAACACTTCAGAAGTAAGCTTCGGTTCAATGGTGAGGCTAGCAATAAAGTGACTACGTGGAGGCTGGTGAAGGCATTGTTCTTGTCTGTGTGGAGACAAATTCTTTCGACAGCAGTTTTTGCGCTTCTTTATGTGTTGGCTTCTTATGTTGGCCCATACCTCATTGATACCCTTGTTCAATTTCTTAATGGGCGACGCCAATACAAAAATGAAGGCTATTCGCTAGTATCAGCCTTTTTAGTGGCCAAGCTCGTTGAGTGCCTGTCACAGAGGCAATGGTTCTTCAGGTTACAGCAGGTTGGGATTAGGATGCGAGCAGTGGTGGTTGCCATGATATATGACAAGGGATTGACCCTTTCGTGCCAGTCAAAACAGGGCCATACTAGTGGAGAGATCATCAATTTCATGTCTGTTGATGCCGAGAGGGTGGGTGACTTTGCTTGGTACATGCACGACCCATGGATGGTGCTTTTACAAGTAGCTTTGGCTTTGGGGATCTTGTACAAAAATCTCGGACTCGCAAGTATTGCAGCTTTCGTGGCCACTGTGCTTGTTATGTTAGCAAATGTTCCCTTAGGTAAGTTGCAGGAGAAGTATCAGGACAGAATGATGAAATCGAAAGACAAAAGGATGAAGGCAACTTCGGAGATTCTCCGGAACATGAGAATTCTGAAGCTTCAGGGATGGGAGATGAAATTCTTGTCGAAGATTTTCGAGCTTCGAAATGCCGAGATAGGATGGTTGAAGAAGTTCGTTTACACTCAAGCAATGACCTCTTTTGTTTTCTGGGGTGCACCCACCTTCATTTCTGTCGTCACTTTCGGCACCTGTATGTTGATGGGGATCCCGCTTTCTTCTGGAAAAATCTTATCAGCCCTCGCAACGTTTAGGATCCTGCAAGAGCCCATCTACAATCTTCCTGACACAATATCAATGATAGCTCAGACAAAGGTCTCACTCGACAGAATAGCATCTTTCTTGTGTCTTGATGATCTGCAGAATAATGTTGTCGAGAGGATTCCTCAGGGAAATACTGACACAGCAGTTGAGATAATTGGTGGGAATTTTTCCTGGGACTTGGCTTCGTCTAATCCCACACTTAAGGACATAAATTTGAAGGCACAAAGGGGCATGAAGATCGCTGTTTGTGGTACTGTCGGCTCAGGAAAATCAAGCTTGCTTTCCTGCATTCTGGGAGAAATGCCAAAGATATCTGGGACCCTCAGGCTGTGTGGAACTAAGGCTTATGTCGCTCAATCTCCATGGATTCAGAGTGGCAAGATCATCGACAACATCTTATTTGGTAAGGAGATGGACAAAGAGAGATATGAAAGGGTCCTTGAAGCATGCTCCTTGAAGAAGGATTTGGAAATTCTCTCACACGGCGATCAAACAGTCATTGGAGAGAGAGGAATAAATCTGAGTGGTGGACAAAAGCAAAGAATTCAGATTGCTCGTGCAGTCTACCAAGATGCGGATATTTACTTATTCGATGACCCTTTTAGTGCTGTGGATGCTCATACAGGATCTCATCTCTTTAAGGTAACCTGCATGTACCTGCTAATTCCAAGTTGTTGGAACTTGGTAGGATTGCAATACGCATGCAGCCTCACACTCATAGAAGCACATATTAGTAGATGGGCTAATTTTTTGTCTTTCTTTCGGGTTCTTGGAGGCAGGGTAGTTCTTTTAAGGGCCTCCCTCCTCACTCTCTCTGGCGAGATTTGCCAAACTTTGTTTCATTGCTGCATGCATTGTGTTTGTGCTTTGGGAATTGACTAATTATTGAATTTGTATTTGATAGGGATGCTTGTTGGGCCTTTTACGTACCAAAACTGTGATTTACGTAACTCATCAAGTGGAATTCTTGCCCGCGGCTGATTTCATAATGGTGAGCAATTCACAGATTACAGAACCTGTATTTCATTCATTCTAGTTGTAGAGTCACAATACAAGGCAATGTTCTTATTTTTCATCAGGTTATGAAGGATGGAAGGATTACGGAAGCAGGAAAATACAATGATATACTTCATGTAGGGACAAATTTCATGGAACTTGTAGGTGCACATGAGAAAGCTTTGTCAGAGGTAGATTCTATACAAGACACACCGGCAAATGGAGGATCTAGTAGCAATGTTCAAAATGGCAGTGCGGATGCTAATGGGAAGATTGCCGAGGAGGATGAAAGCAAAGCGTCTCAGAAAGGTGAAGTCATCGACGATGTTGGGACCAAAGGGCAGCTTGTTCAAGACGAAGAAAGAGAGAAAGGTAGAGTCGGATTTACAGTGTACTGGAAATACATCACAATGGCATATGGAGGAGCTCTTGTGCCTGTCATATTGCTGGCACATATTCTTTTTCAGCTCCTTCAAATAGGAAGTAATTATTGGATGGCCTGGGCGACTCCAGTGTCCGAGGATGTCAAACCTGCCGTTACAGGATCAACTCTAATAGCAGTCTATGTAGCTTTGGCTGCCGGCAGTTCTTTATGTGTTCTTGCAAGAGCAGTAGCTCTTGCAACTGCTGGGTTCAAGACAGCAACCGAACTCTTCAATAGGATGCACTTTTGTATTTTCCGTGCCCCAATGTCCTTCTTCGATTCTACTCCAAGCGGAAGAATCCTTAATAGGGTATGTATAATATGCTCGTTATGATATTGTTACAGGGGTATGTATTTCTTCGATTTTTAAGCTTGCAGAGGTCTGTCTTATATCCAATCGCTTGTATTTTCGTTTGTGCTGACTACGATTATCCATGCGCAACTGCATCTATTATGGGTCTTTTCTTTGCTTTTGTAGGCTTCTACAGACCAGAGTGCCGTGGATACAAACATACAATATTTAGTTGCAGCATATGCTTTCTCGATGATCCAGCTCCTTGGAATTATCGCTGTGATGTCTCAGGTTGCATGGCAGGTTTTCATAATTTTTATCCCTGTCATTGCAATCTGTGTGTGGTATCAGGTAATCATCCGAGCTCCTCCAATCTTTTTTTTAACTGTCAAGAAGAGCAAAGAGGACTTGGCTTTCTTTCTTTTCAGTAGGATTGTTCTGGTTTAAGATGTATTCCGCTAGTAATTTTGTTTCCTCACTCATGGAAGGAGTGAAATGGTGACACTTCCATCCCAACTGTCTTCTCATAAAAGCCTTGAAATTGTGTGCTTGTTCGTCCAAGTCCTTTTCACTTTTTTTCTCATGAGTGACAAACTGTTGGCTCATCGTGAGCTTGAACAAGTATCTGTATACATTGGGTCTGTGTAGATACTTTTGAATTTGCAAAAATATACACTGACTGAATTATTTTTCGCATCCACAGCAATATTACATAAATTCTGCACGAGAATTGTCAAGGTTGGTTGGGGTGTGCAAAGCTCCAGTAATACAGCACTTTGCTGAGACAATTTCAGGAGCCACCACTGTTAGAAGCTTTGATCAAGAATCACGGTTCCAAGATACAAATATGAAACTTGCCGATGGATACTCGCGGCCCAAGTTTCATATTGCTGGGGCAATGGAATGGTTGTGTTTTCGCCTAGACATGCTGTCCTCAATTACTTTCGGCTTTTCTTTGATTTTCCTTGTCTCTATTCCTGAGGGATTTATCGATCCAGGTAAGAACTTTCTTTTAGATTTTCAAATGCTGTTGTATCTATTTAATTGTTTCTGGAACTTTTAACATTTAAATTGCTTCTTTCCTGATGTCTGAAGCCATTGCGGGGTTGGCTGTGACCTATGGGCTTAACCTAAACATGTTACAAGCTTGGGTGATTTGGAATCTCTGCACTATGGAGAACAAAATCATATCAGTTGAGAGGATACTGCAGTACACCAGCATTCCAAGCGAGCCCCCTCTTATATTAGAGGAAAATCACCCGTCAATCTCTTGGCCATCACACGGAGAGATCAACATTTGCCATCTGCAGGTACATGAAGCTTCTGTATCTTCTCATATTACAGCTTTTACAATTCACGTTTGACCTATATTTGTGCCAACCATGTGGAACATAGGTCCGATATGCTTCACACTTACCGCTTGTTCTGCGGGGAATTACATGCACTTTTCCTGGTGGAATGAAAACCGGGATCGTGGGGAGAACTGGAAGCGGTAAATCAACCCTTATACAAGCACTCTTCAGGATTGTGGAACCTGCAGCCGGTCAAATCATGATCGACAACATCAATATTTCCTTGATTGGACTGCACGATTTGAGGTCTAGACTGAGCATAATCCCTCAGGACCCAACCATGTTTGAAGGGACAATAAGAAGCAACTTGGACCCTCTGGAGGAGTATACAGATGAGCAGATTTGGGAGGTTTGTTCATTTCCTTGCACGAGTTAAAATAACATAAGAGGCAGATTTATCAATGATGTCGGTTAACGAGGTTTCTGCAAATTTTAGGCCCTGCATAAGTGCCAACTTGCAGAGGAGATCCAGAAGAAGGAAGGAAAATTAGATTCTGCTGGTAAATTTTATTCCCTTTTCCTCCTGGGACTGCTCTTTTGTGGTTCTCCTAAATGCTCTTATATGAAGAGGCATTTTAATATAATTCCTGGAAGTTTAACTGATCATGTAATTTGCAATATCCTTTACATCGTACATTAATCAATCTTTGCATTATCTCAAGATTTTTGGACAGGCATGAAAAGCAGTAAAACATAAGTTTGACGTTTCCAGAAACACAAAACAATATCTTTTATAACCTTTTCCACCCTCTCTTTTTCATAGCTGTTATCTATATTTGTTATTATGCAGTTGTTGAGAATGGAGAGAACTGGAGCATGGGTCAGAGGCAGCTCGTGTGTCTTGGGCGCGTGCTACTCAAGAAAAGCAAGGTCCTAGTGCTCGATGAAGCTACCGCATCTGTCGACACAGCTACTGATAATCTGATACAGCAAACTCTGAGGCAGCACTTTGCTGACTGTACAGTTATAACTATTGCACATCGTATCACTTCTGTTCTTGATAGTGACATGGTTCTTGTTTTAGATCATGGTCAGTATCTTTTAACGATTTCTCCTTGCTCTTGCTGTCGCATTCTGCATTAATCTTTTCTTAAGTGAAATGATACGAGCTCTCTTGATCCCCTGTGCAGGGCTGGTGGAAGAATATGATTCTCCGAAGAGATTACTGGACAACAAGTCATCGTCCTTTGCGCAGCTGGTGGCGGAATACACAATGAGATCAACCTCCACTTACGGGAATTAACTGGAATGCAGTATGATTGCATTGGAATAGTTCCTCTGATGATGATGAAAAGCGTGACTGGCCTTCTATGTCATCTGTCATGTTCTTGTTTTATTATAGGCAAGTCATTTTTGATTGGTTGCTTTAGTGTATGAGGCTACTAGGAGAGAGTAGGCATAAATTAAGCCCGAGGAAGGGTTTGGAGGTTGAACTAGTGCCAGATCACATCCTTGGAATAAATTACGCTAATGTTGTCATGCATGTAATCATAAATGTACTTTAATTGCGGGCTTCAGATTGCTTAGGAGAAAACTCACTAATGCATTTGATGTACTTTTTGATGGAACCAGCATTCAATAAATCGTCTACTTGGTATTTTGCTTCTGTTTTCATGGGTAACATCATTAGTTAATCAATCTTGGAATGAGCTGATTCTTGTTCCACCACCTACCAGGTGGCAATGCTAAGAGATCAGTCGTTGATGGAAGAAGAGAACCGACTCTTCGAGAATAAGATTATAAATGTCTTCATTTAGTTGTAGACTCTCGGGACAGATCCCCATAGTGCTTGGAAATCTTGTGCATTCGAATCTCGACCTTTTCCATAATAGATAGATACACAGTTCACTTCATGCGGCCAAACTACTAGTTCTAAAAAATCTCCAGATCCTCAAGCTTTCCCAAGCACTTAATCTGGGCAACTGATCAAAGTACCTGCTCAAATGCTGGCATTCTTGCAACTTCATCCAATTTTACCTGAGTTGCCTCATTTCTCGTTTCTTAGAAAGATTAATGTTCTTGACCTCTCCGGAAAATAGTAGCATATCCCATCCTGCTGTTATTTCGTCGTTCCAATCATCCATATATGAATATTATTATGACCAAAGGATCTGATAACTTCTATCGTAATGCCAACAGCGAGAAAAATACAAGTAAACAGAGTACTATCATCTTCATATGAGAAAAAAAGTGAACAGGACTTTGACAAACAAGCACACAATTTCAAGGCTTTTATGAGAAGATAGTTGGGATGGAAGTGTCACCATTTCACTCCTTCCATGAGTGAGGAAACAAAATAACTAGCGGAATACATCTTAAACCAGAACAATCCTACTGAAAAGAAAGAAAGCCAAGTCCTCTTTGCTCTTCTTGACAGTTAAAAAAAAGATTGGAGGAGCTCGGATGATTACCTGATACCACACACAGATTGCAATGACAGGGATAAAAATTATGAAAACCTGCCATGCAACCTGAGACATCACAGCGATAATTCCAAGGAGCTGGATCATCGAGAAAGCAAATGCTGCAACTAAATATTGTATGTTTGTATCCACGGCACTCTGGTCTGTAGAAGCCTACAAAAGCAAAGAAAAGACCCATAATAGATGCAGTTGCGCATGGATAATCGTAGTCAGCACAAACGAAAATACAAGCGATTGGATATAAGACAGACCTCTGCAAGCTTAAAAATCGAAGAAATACATACCCCTGTAACAATATCATAACGAGCATATTATACATACCCTGTTAAGGATTCTTCCGCTTGGAGTAGAATCGAAGAAGGACATTGGGGCGCGGAAAATACAAAAGTGCATCCTATTGAAGAGTTCGGTTGCTGTCTTGAACCCAGCAGTTGCAAGAGCTCTCTTGCAAGAACACATAAAGAACTGCCGGCAGCCAAAGCTACATAGACTGCTATTAGAGTTGATCCTGTAACGGCAGGTTTGACATCCTCGGACACTGGAGTCGCCCAGGCCATCCAATAATTACTTCCTATTTGAAGGAGCTGAAAAAGAATATGTGCCAGCAATATGACAGGCACAAGAGCTCCTCCATATGCCATTGTGATGTATTTCCAGTACACTGTAAATCCGACTCTACCTTTCTCTCTTTCTTCGTCTTGAACAAGCTGCCCTTTGGTCCCAACATCGTCGATGACTTCACCTTTCTGAGACGCTTTGCTTTCATCCTCCTCGGCAATCTTCCCATTAGCATCCGCACTGCCATTTTGAACATTGCTACTAGATCCTCCATTTGCCGGTGTGTCTTGTATAGAATCTACCTCTGACAAAGCTTTCTCATGTGCACCTACAAGTTCCATGAAATTTGTCCCTACATGAAGTATATCGTTGTATTTTCCTGCTTCCGTAATCCTTCCATCCTTCATAACCTGATGAAAAATAAGAACATTGCCTTGTATTGTGACTCTACAACTAGAATGAATTAAAAACAGGTTCTGTAATTTGTGAATTGCTCACCATTATGAAATCAGCCGCGGGCAAGAATTCCACTTGATGAGTTACGTAAATCACAGTTTTGGTACGTAAAAGGCCCAACAAGCATTCCTATCAAATACAAATTCAATAAGTAGTCAATTCCCAAAGCACAAACACAATGCATGCAGCAATGAAACAAAGTTTGGCAAATCTCGCCAGAGAGAGTGAGGAGGGAGGCCCTTAAAAGAACTACCCTGCCTCCAAGAACCCGAAAGAAAGACAAAAAATTAGCCCATCTACTAATATGTGCTTCTATGAGTGTGAGGCTGCATGCGTATTGCAATTCTACCAAGTGCCAACAACTCGGAATTAGCAGGTACATGCAGGTTACCTTAAAGAGATGAGATCCTGTATGAGCATCCACAGCACTAAAAGGGTCGTCGAATAAGTAAATGTCCGCATCTTGGTAGACCGCACGAGCAATCTGAATTCTTTGCTTTTGTCCACCACTCAGATTTATTCCTCTCTCTCCAATGACTGTTTGATTGCCGTGTGAGAGAATTTCCAAATCCTTCTTCAAGGAGCATGCTTCAAGGACCCTTTCATATCTCTCTTTGTCCATCTCCTTACCAAATAAGATGTTGTCGATGATCTTGCCCCTCTGAATCCATGGAGATTGAGCGACATAAGCCTTAGTTCCACACAGCCTGAGGGTCCCAGATATCTTTGGCATTTCTCCCAGAATGCAGGAAAGCAAGCTTGATTTTCCTGAGCCGACAGTACCACAAACAGCGATCTTCATGCCACTTTGTGCCTTCAAATTTATGTCCTTAAGTGTGGGATTAGACGAAGCCAAGTCCCAGGAAAAATTCCCACCAATTATCTCAACTGCTGTGTCAGTAATTCCCTGAGGAATCCTCTCGACAACATCATTCTGCAGATCATCAAGACACAAGAAAGATGCTATTCTGTCGAGTGAGACCTTTGTCTGAGCTATCATTGATATTGTGTCAGGAAGATTGTAGATGGGCTCTTGCAGGATCCTAAACGTTGCGAGGGCTGATAAAATTTTTCCAGAAGAAAGCGGGATCCCCATCAACATACAGGTGCCGAAAGTGACGACAGAAACGAAGGTGGGTGCACCCCAGAAAACAAAAGAGGTCACTGCTTGAGTGTAAACGAACTTCTTCAACCATCCTATCTCAGCATTTCGAAGCTCGAAAATCTTTGACAAGAATTTCATCTCCCATCCCTGAAGCTTCAGAATTCTCATGTCCGGAGAATCTCTGAAGTTGCCTTCATCCTTTTGTCTTTTGATTTCATCATTCTGTCCTGATACTTCTCCTGCAACTTACCTAAGGGAACATTTGCTAACATAACAAGCACAGTGGCCACGAAAGCTGCAATACTGGCAAGTCCGAGATTTTCGTACAAGATCCCTAAAGCCAAAGCTACTTGTAAAAGCACCATCCATGGGTCGTGCATGTACCAAGCAAAGTCACCCACCCTCTCGGCATCAACAGACATGAAATTGATGATCTCTCCACTAGTATGGCCCTGTTTTGACTGGCACGAAAGGGTCAATCCCTTGTCATATATCATGGCAACCACCACTGCTCGCATCCTAATCCCAACCTGCTGTAACCTGAAGAACCATTGCCTCTGTGACAGGCACTCAACGAGCTTCGCCACTGAAAAGGCTGATACTAGCGAATAGCCTTCATTTTTGTATTGGCGTCACCCATTAAGAAATTGAACAAGGGTATCAATGAGGTATGGGCCAACATAAGAAGCCAACACATAAAGAAGCGCAAAAACTGCTGTCGAAAGAATTTGTCTCCACACAGACAAGAACAATGCCTTCACCAGCCTCCACGTAGTCACTTTATTGCTAGCCTCACCATTGAACCGAAGCTTACTTCTGAAGTGTTAAGAAGCCCCTACCACACTATCGCCAGAATCAAGTTGAGGAACATCCTCAAGGTCCAAGGTTTTCTTATTCCCAGTGGAAATAAGAGGACTCATCCAAGAGAAAGTAACTATGCTAAGTATACCAGCTTTAGAATAAGGGGTTACCGCATCGCTCCCTCTAAACTTATTCAACCCCACACCATCCCTATTACTTGAAACCAAATTATTCTCATTTAAAAGGGGCTCTTCAAGGAGGTTCTCTTCAACCTCATTTTTCCCGAAGAACCCCACATAACAGTAGTACGAACCGGTCAAGACAGAGATTACGTCGGATACAAAATCCTGAACCGGCAACAAGCCAGCATGTTTCTCATATCGAATGACGTCTAAAACAAGGGAGTAACAGGAAATAGAGAAGTAGAAGCCCCACCAAACTCTTAACAGGAAAGGGAACTTGGATTCACCAGAATCAGAGTTGCGACCGTGCAGGTAAACACACATTACCCCCCAAGCAACAGTCGTGAGAGCTGAATCCACAAGGGAGACCAGTCGCACGTCCGACCAACCATTTCTATACCAATAAAAATAGTTCAGCACACACAAGGCGAGATTGAACAGAGACACGCACAGGGCCCAACAAAGGGTCAGCTTATACAAGACACCCCTCCCCCTCCCGCGACTCCCCTTTGGACCCTCACCATGCCCCGCCCTTATTTTCTTGTAAACCCACGAGACGAGCAGGGCAAGCAACGACACCAGGTGCAGAGAACCAGAAAAGCCATGAACAAAGATGGGTTGGACGAGGAAATCGCTACCTGAGGACATGAGAGCAGAGGAGGGAGAGAAGAGGGTCAGGGTGACCTGCTCTCGTGAATCAAAAGGTCCCATTATTTCGGGGGCTTGGTGGGGGGTGTCTGCGACCTGGGAGTGCGGGGGGGTCCTGATGCTTTGGGAGAAGAGTCTGAAAAAATAATGTTGTTCGGGAGAAACAAGGAGGGGTGACGTTGTCTTTATATACACTCGTGAGTCAGTGGACATTTGGGCGTCACTCGTCGCCATATGCGCACGCGCCTGCCGGTCCACTAACGCAAAAGGAGGTGGAAAGTGGGGCTTTGCCTTGGCAAAGGGATAACGTGGGCCGCAAGCCTCGGCAGACAGAGATGGCCGCCATTCTCGCTTGACCATTGAAGCAGAGGCGGACAAGGACATGAAACAAAAAGACGAAGACGAGAGAGACTCCGCCTTCATTTCCAGGAAAGTACTGAGCTGAGCTGGTCTTTTTTAAAATCAACGTCGGAATGAAGAAAACTAACGCTGGCACGTGGTTACGTAGATCAGCAAACCCCCAGCATTTGGAGCCATGATGTTATTACTGTTTCGACACTTCGTGATGCATACGCGTGCAACATAACTTGTTGATTGACCTATTGAGCCTCAAAATCAGAAATAATTGAACTCATGCTTTAAGGATATTAACTAGTAAGGCATGGGATAAAATAAAGGAAAAAAACCACAAAAAAATCCTAAATTATGCACAAAGTGACAAAAATACCCCAAACTTTTTTTTGCACCACCAAAAATCTCAAACTTTGCCATGCGTGACACATTTACTCCAAACTATTTTTTGTGACACAAAAAACCCCGAACTTTTATTTCTGTGACATATTTACCCTAAATCTTAGGGGTATTTTGGTCATTTTGCTTTTAAAAATATTTTTCTTTTTTTTTCCTTTTTTTTCTTTTTATCTTCCCTCGCTCGACGCCGGCGAGGGGTGCCCTTGCCAGATCCGGCAAGGGCGGCCCTCGCCTGGGCCGACGCTGACGAGGGCAGCCCTCGCCTGGGCCGACGCTGACGAGGGCAGCCCTCGCCGGACGCCGGCTTCCCTCCGCCGGAGCCGGCGAATGGATTCGTTCATAGAAAATGGGATCAACCCCCATTGCGTATTGGTACTTATCGGATATAGAATAGATCTGCTTCTCTTTGTTCCTACGAACCAAACCGGCGTCCGGCGGAGGGAAGAGAAAAGAAAAAAAAGACAAAAAAAAAAAAAAAAAAAACATAAAAAGACAAAAATACCCTTAATGGGGTAAATGTGTCATGGATGGCAAAATTTGGGGTTTTTGGTGGTGCAAAAAAAAGCTTGGGGTATTTTTGTCACTTTGTACATAGTTTAGGGTTTTTGGTGGTTTTTTCCCTAAAATAAACTAGTAAGCAAGAAACCATTTGTAGGGAAAGCAGTACCGAATCACTTTCAACAGTACCCTTATTGATCTGCATTTTCAAGAAACTCGAAAAGTCATGCCATATACAGATTCAACTGAATCACAGAGCTTCCTCCTATGAGGCGCTCACAATTTCTCCAACAAAAATTCTGCGATATCCTCGAAAGGTAGAAGAAGTGATAGGTCCTTCCCATCTCGTTCTACAGATTGCAAACCAAGCACAGCAAAGCTGATCATTGCAGACAAAACATTGCTCATGTTGTAAACTCCTCTGCTCATTGCCTCAAAATCCCCATCCAAACAGAAAAGCATAGATCCTCATATACATCGGTAAGAAGGAGCAACTTATTCCCACCAAAAATTGACAAGATAAAAAGGAAAAAGGAGCAACCAGTACATCTAGTACTGTAAAATTCAAGTAACTACAATATTTATTGATAAGTTTGAGCTCAGCAAGGGGAAAAAAAGAATTAGCGACCTTATAACTACAGGAACACAGTAATTTAAGTGCAGTGTCTAAGCTTGCTTCAGTTAAGCAGGAAACAAAGGTAACAACACTAAAATCGGAGGACTGAAGCAGAAGAAGTCTTCTTTCAAGGATTGGAGTAGAATAACAAAAGTACGATTAATAAGAGAATAGAAGGCAATTTGACTTGTGATAATAGTGCCTTCAGTCAAATTGAACAAAGATATTCATAGCTCAAACTAGAAATTCAGGGAACAAAACATATTTAGATCAGATAGATTTAGTTCAAAAGTACATCAAGGTAACCATTGATTTATCTACGCAATGAAAAGAGGCAAACCTTCATATGCACAAACTATTGAACCTAGCTTGTGTGTCCTATCAATGAAATGGTTAAAAGACAAGAGACTGCTCCCAATTACTAGATGTACATTGGGAATTCAGAAGAGATTGAAAGCTTGATATGGAACAGAACTTAAATCCTAAAAGAGGAATCCTTGACAAACTCAGTTTGCTAAATAACATTTTATCATCAGTAATACAGTTCACTTGCTAAGGATTGGATTCCATAAAGCAATACATATATCATCATTAACAAAAGAAAAATAAATTCATCGAGGCAACTCCACAAGCACTCAGCATACAGTAAAATAAACAGCAAAGTAAATATCTAACGTACTGAGGAAAAAAAAAAAAAAACTACCAATGGCAAATTTAAGAGCACCTGAGATGGAACATCTTCCTTCAACATCCACAAAATCTTAAGCCATGAGGTAGACGGCTACACCAAGCTCTGACAGTCACACTAAATGTACTATATAATCATCCTACAGTAGAAGCGTTTGTAACATGCATTTGAGTGATAGTGACAGAAATCCAAACAATTTAGCAGGAGGTTCTGCAGAACATCTTACATGGCCGACTACTAATTCTGGTTCTATAGACGCTGGCAAAAATCTGGTTTTCATTTCAATAACCGAAAGAAGAAATGACATTGCTTGGAAAGAGCAAGCATATGGCTGGACTCCTCTCTCCTTTGCCCAGCTTACAATACATAAATAAACCATCAATGTATCTCCCAATCAAACCTTTTTTTAACACAACTGGAGGAAATGAAAATGTTAAGTTACTTCAATTAAGTTTCCTTTATTATCAAAGTTTTATTTCCTTTTTTACTTACATAAGGGTATTATTGTCATATACAATTTATATTCAATATAAATACAATGGGTGTAGGGTTTCTATTTTTTTAGAAAAACCTACAGCCTCTCTTTGTTTCTTTCTTTTACATTCTCCTTTTTCTCCTCTTCTCTATTCCTTCTCTCTTCTTCTTTCTCTCTTACTATTTGCTGCGAATTCTCTAATCAGCTTTGTGACATGGTATCAGAGCAAGGTTTAACTACCTGATTACTTGATCCTATTGCTGGTTTGAGAGTCCCCTAGTAACCCTATTTTTTCTCTAGTGCGCAGTCACCTAAAACTGCAATTTTTATCTGTTTTCTCTTCAAGTCTTGATACGTATGAGATAAGAAGATATCATATTCACCAGGTTCGATTTGTGAACATGGATTACAACACTTGTTGATCAACGGATTCAAGAATCAGAGTACTTTCTTCTATACATCGATTTATTCTATGAGTTTTCAGCATCCCTTTGGTTAATTGATGGAGCCAATTACATCTGATTATACATTAGTGCTGCTGTTTTGTCTCTTGCACTAAAGTTTCAGCCTTCCTGATTAGTGGTAAATATATTTATATTGAGATTATCATCATGAGTGATACTAAGGCTCCTACGAGATAGTGTCAATGTTCAAATTACCACTATTAAATTAAATGGATCCTCCAATTACTTGTTATGGGCCCAAGCTGTGAAGGTCTATATTAATGCCAAAGGGAAACTTAATTATCTTACCACAGACCCCCCTGATGAGGATTCTAGAGAATATAGTAATTGGATGAGAGAGAATGATACACTTCTGGTGTGGTTATGGAATAACATGGAACCATCCGTCGCTGCTAATGTCATGTTCCACACAACTGATAAGGGAGTATGGAATGATCTTATGGAGAGTTACTCACAAGACAAAAATATGTCTAGAGTTTATGAACTATATGAGAAGATCTTTAATTTTAAACAGGGAGACAAGTCTCGTGGAGAGTATTATAGTGCTTTGAAAGGTATGTGGGAAGAACTCAATCTTTATCAGCCCATCACTACTGATCTTGAGAGACTTAAGACACAACAGCTGAATTTCAAGTGGCCAAGTTTTTATCTGGCTTGAATGCCGACTTACAGCCTCGTGAAAAGTCAGGCTTCTTGCTAGCAAGAGAGTTCCTTCTATGAATGAAGCATTTTGTCGAATTCAGCGCATTGTCCCTCCATCTTCTACGTCATCTAAAGATAATTCAGCGTTTGTGGCTAGTAGTGGTGGTCGTGATCGTGGTGGATTTTCCAATAGAGGTCGTGGTTTCGGGAGAGGTCGTAGTCGTGGTGGTGGACATAGTGGACAAAGTTCTGATCAAGATAGCCGTCAGTGTATATACTGCGGCAAATCAGGTCATATTGTTGACACTTGTTGGGCTAAGCATGGCAAGCCTGAGTGGGCTCGACGAGTAGTTACTGCAAATACTGCTGTGTCTGAAGGAGGTGCTCAAAATGTGTCTTACAGCGACATGAACCCATCTATCCCACCTAGGGGTAGTTCTTCTGAATCTACAGCTTGAGATGATATGGTTGCACAACTCATCAAACGTGTCCAACAACTAGAGACTTCCAATTTCTCATCCACTGCCACTCTTGCATGTATAGGTAACATGGCCTCTTTCTCTAATTTGTCTCCTAACACCTCTTGGGTCATTGACTGAGGAGTTTCTAGTCATATGATGGGTAAGCAAGAACTACTTTCTTCCCACCATAACTCTCGTCCTTTCTCAGAAGTCATTTTAACTAATGGTTCCTCAACTCAAGTAGTTGGATCAGGGACTGTTTCACTTACATCTTCCTTATTTTTGTCCTCTGTTTTACATGTTCCCCAACTTCCTTTAAATTTGTTATCTGTTAGTCAGTTAACTAAAACTCTTAATTGTTCAGTTACATTTTACCTATCTCATTGCGTTTTTCAGGACCTTTAGACAAAGAAGATGATTGGTGGAGGGCATGAATGTGATGGACTCTACTATCTAAGTGGTGTCTCAACTGCTGACGCCAATGGTCTAGCTGCTAGTTCTATTACCCCCCTATTATGGCATTCTCGTTTAGGGCATTTATCTTTATTTAAGTTACAACAAATAATTTCCGAGTGTAAATCAATTTCTACTCTTGAGTGTGAGGCTTGTGAACTTGGGAACCATCATCGTAGTTCTTTTCCTAGTCGTAATGATTCTCGTGCATCTACTTTACTTGAACTTGTTCATTCGGACATCTGGGGACCTTCCCGTATTGCTAGTAGAAATGGTTTTAAATACTTTGTTACCTTTGTGGATGATTATTCTCATTTAACGTGGCTCTATATGCTTCATGACCGTTCTGAATTTTTACATGTTTTCCAATTATTTCATCGTGAGGTTACTAATCAGTTTAATACATCCCTTAAAATTTTGCGAACAAATAATGCTCTAGAATATACATAGAAATCAATTTCTTTGTTTTTTTCTAATCTTGGCATTATACATCAAACAAGTTGTGCTTAGACCCCTCAGCAGAATGGTGTGGCCAAGAGAAAGTATCGTCACCTTTTAGAAGTTGCTCATTCACTCTTATTTTATATGAATGTGCCAAAATCATTTTGGAGTGATGCTGTCCTTACTGCATGTTACCTCATAAATCGTATGTCTTCCACTGTCCTCAATCATCAGTCACCAATCGGTGTTGTATTTCCTGACAAGCCATTATTCTCTCTTACCCCGCGTGTCTTTGGGTGTGTATGTTTTGTTCATAACCTACGTTCCGGTTCTGATAAACTATCTCCTCGTGCTACTAAATGCATTTTTTCTCGGCTATTCATGTACACAGAAGGGATATCGGTGTTATGATCCTACAACTTATACCCAATATGTTAGTGTCGATGTTACTTTTTTTCGAGGGCACACCATATTATTCTACTGAGGGTAAAGAGCTTTCAACTGACATTGTTGCTGATCCTCCTATCCCACTACAAATCCCTCTGGATTCTGTTAGTCCTTCTTTAGTCTCTCCTCCCTTGCAGGTGTATCAATGGCGAAAGCAGTCTATGGCACCACCAGTCTCCAGCTCTTCCATGCCCTCCAATCAATCTTCCTCCTTGTCTCCTGGTCCGGATGATCTTCCGATTGCCCTTCGCAAAGGTATTCGGTCTTGCACACAAAAATCCTCTTTAGCTTACCCTATTGAGCGTTATGTGTCTCTCTCACATCTTCCTTCTTCATTACATGACTTTGCTCTATCATTACAAACTCACAAAATTCCTACTTCTACAACTGAGGCTTTGTCTTGCCTTGAGTGGAAGAAAGCTATGGATGTGGAAATGGAAGCTCTGGTGTCTCGCCAAACATGGTCATTGGTTGATCTTCCCCTTGGGAAAGATGTGGTGAAGTGTCGTTGGGTGTACACTATCAATTACAATCCGGATGGCTCAATCGAGCGTCTTAAAGCTCGGCTAGTTGCTAAAGGTTTTACACAAACTTATGGAGTGGATTATTTTGAGACTTTTTCCCCTGTGGCACGTCTCAATTCTGTTCGTATTATTATTTCTCTTGCTGTGAATTTCGATTGGCCATTATATCAATTGGATGTCAAGAATGCTTTTCTTTATGGTGATTTGTATGAAGAAGTATATATGGAGCAACCTCCAGGATATGTTGCTCAGGGGGAGAATCGTAGTAAAGTATGTCGGCTACATAAGGCCATTTATGGGTTGAAACAATCTCCAAGGACATGGTTTGGAAAATTCAGTTCAGTAATTTCTAAATGTGCTTTCCACCAATGTTATTCTGATCATTCTGTTTTTGTTCGAAAGAAAGAGTCAGGGGTGGTCATTCTTGTGGTATATGTGGATGATATAATTGTCTTTGGTAGTGATATGACCAGCATTTCTGAGGTTAAGTCCTTTCTTCAGCAGCAATTTCAGATTAAAGACTTGGGAACTCTTAGGTATTTTCTGGGTATTGAAGTTTTACGAAGTAAAAAAGGCATTAATTTGTCTCAGCGAAAGTATGTTCTTGATCTTTTGTCTGGGACAGGTACACTAGCTTCCAAGCCAGTTGATACTCCTATGGATCCGAATCAAAAGTTTGGAGTTGATGATGGAAATGAAATTAAAGACAAGTATCAATATCGACGTCTAGTTGGAAAACTAATTTATCTTACTGTTATTTCTTTTGCTGTTGGTGTGGTCAGTCAGTTTATGGAGTCACCTAAGAAGGCTCATTGGGATGCTGTATGTCGCATTCTTCGATATCTTAAAAGCTCTCCTGGTAAGGGACTAATTTATAAATCTAATGGTTCTTCCACTGCTGGCTATTCGATGCTGAT
Source organism: Eucalyptus erythrocorys (assembly GCA_014182555.1). NCBI lineage: Eukaryota > Viridiplantae > Streptophyta > Magnoliopsida > Myrtales > Myrtaceae > Eucalyptus > Eucalyptus erythrocorys. The sequence goes on from CM024602.1 coordinate 32,420,028, forward strand.
TGGGCTGGATCAACATATGATCAACGGTCTACAACTGGGTATTGTACATTTATTGGTGGTAATTTGGTTACTTGGAGAAGCAAGAAACAGATGACCATTGCCAGGTCTAGTGCAGAGGCTGAATATCGCGCTATGACGCATACTGTGGCTGAATTGTTGTGGTTGAAATCTCTTCTCCAGGAGCTTGGATTTTCTATTAATCAACCTATTGATATGTTGTGTGATAATCAAGCAGCTATTTATATTGCTGGGAATCCTGTTTTTCAAGAGCGAACTAAGCATATAGAAGTTGACTGTCACTTTGTTCGAGATGCTATGAAGCAGAGGCTGGTTGCTACTCCTTACGTTGCCTCTAGAGATCAGTTTGCTGATATGTTTACCAAAGCATTATTTCGTCCTGCTTTTGTTGCTGGTTGTTCCAAGCTGGACATGGGTGACCTATATGCCCCAGCTTGAGGGGGAGTGTTAAGTTACTTCAATTAAGTTTCCTTTATTATCAAAGTTTTATTTCCTTTTTTACTTACATAAGGGTATTATTGTCATATATAATTTATATTCATTATAAATACAATGGGTGTAGGGTTTCTATTTTTTTAGAAAATCCTACAGCCTCTCTTTGTTTCTTTCTTTTACATTCTCCTTCTTCTCCTCTTCTCTATTCCTTCTCTCTTCTTCTTTCTCTCTTACTATTTGCTGCGGGTTCTCTAATCAGCTTTGTGACAGAAAACACTAGATAACAAGCTTGTCGAAGCCACAAGATTCCTTTTTATTTTAGAAAATGATGTTGTCAGATGAATGAAGAATCAAGTCTCGACAGAAAATTTCCTCACGCAAATTGCTCCTATTCAGAACGTCGATAAAAGGACAGAATAAAGCCACAATCATCTTGCCATATATTTCCGGTAATGCTTCAAGAATCGAGAATTGAATCATAAAATTCAGGCGAAATATGAGTATTCTTGTGTCACAAAATACCTAAATTTACAAATGAAAAGAAGTATCATACAGAACGAAATTTTGAGCAAAATCCATATTCCACAGCAAAAAATCATTATTTTGAGTTAATTTTACTATCTCTATAAATATGTGTACCCTTTATTTTATTAATATACGGATTACACTTTAAAAAAATGACAAATCTCTAAATGTTATTTCATTTATGAATGGATTGCAGAGTACAAAATAGTTTTACTTGCTATGTCATCATCAAAGTATGAAACACCTCATAAATAAGACAAAAAAAATTGATCCATTTCCATCAATGGGTAGGTATTGGATCCTATATCTGCTAGTGGTGAATCGATAAATTTGCTTGTACTTCAGTATATTAAAGATTCATCTGATAGATGCATAATGTTTAGATCTTACGATTTGAAACTTCGAGAAATTCTGATAGCTACTCTTAAACAGATGCAGTTGCTTTCTTGATAAAATTCTCAAGACAACAAAAATTAGGGATTATTTGCTTCTCTAAGGTCCTTGCTACTATTCTGGGATCAGTAGCTAGCACCAGATGAAGTCAGAGTAGGAAAAGCCTACACAGAGCAAACAACTGCTTTTGGGCAAAAGGGTATATCCTTAAGACTCCAGGACAAACAATATCTTAAGAGGACCCCTTTGCCCAAAATCAACTATCAGTCGCATCTGACATATTTGGACACTTGAAAAAACAGGTTCAAGCACGAACCCACAAGAAAGTAACGAGGTGAGAAGCTGTTAAGGAGGGCTGTTGAGACTTGCTCGAGATGGATCTGGAAGAACCTGACAAAGAGCTCACAGAAAAGATGCAATTTTTGAGGTATTCAAGCAATCATTCAAAAAGGATTCTTACCTGAAGTTGAGGTTTTGGCGAAGGAATGAAACGTGCACTGAAGTTTTTATTAACAGCGTATTGAGCAGCTAATGAATTTGACATGAAATTCCAACCTTTACTCAGAAAAATCTTCTTCAGACGCCTGATATTACCTCGAAGATGTAGGTCGCGGAGGCATCTAGCTTGCATATGGTTAGAGTGGTAACTTCCATTTCTATATATTGGCATGGATCCATAAGACTTTGGTTTTGTAGGTGTATCATTTGGTTGACATGTCATATAATAATATGTCATGTCATGTTGCATAATTTTACATGATGTTGTGGAGTGTCATATGACAACACGTTGTGATGAAGTATTTTTGTATTGGAGAACACATCGTGTAATGATGTGTCTCATCAAATGACAAAAGTTCACGATGTGATGCGCATGCAGAATCCAAGTTAAATGTGTAAACATGTGCATTACTTGGATGTTTTAATTTGCATTGATGTATATACAGCATCTTGGATTTTACTACTTAGGCTTGCTAGCTACATGGCATTTAGTTCCCAAGATCTTCTCAAATTTTAGGTTCGGGATCTCGCAATATAAAACCCATTAAACTCGTAAAATCATATTAGAGTTGGCAACAATCCATTTAGGAAAAAACTGAGTCGACTAAAAAGTAGTGTCAAAGAAGTCAAGCTATCTAGGTGCACACGTAAAGAATTTGGTCTAATGAATCCTAGAGATCTTAACATCCCATACGCCCCTTTCAGTAGCGCAACCCCAGTTGAAAGTAGGGGTGTGCATGGTCCGGGCGGGCGGTTCCCGACCTAGAACCGAGAACCACCCGCTAAGGACCGGTTCCAAAAAATTGGAACCGAATCCACCCGTTTGTTGCATGGATCCACCCAGGAACCGGACCGCCGGTCCGGTCCGGTTCCCAGGTGGATCCATGGAACCGATCTTGACGCGAAACAATTTTGATTTTCAACATAAAACGGTCGGGTCTATGAGTTGGGAAGGAGAGGAGGAGGTCTATGGTCGGGTTTTCAACATAGAACGGTCGCGAAACAGTTTTCCGCGGCTATGGCGGGTGGTGGCCGACGCGAGGGGGCAAATAGTAGCGGCGGAGGAGTAGCAGCGATGGCGTCAACACTCGGGGAGGAATCGAAATGGCGATAGGATTAGGAGGAACCAAGGAAGAGACAAAGAGAGAGAGAACCGAAGACAAAGGGAGTGAGGAGATGGGATCTAATCCAGGGTTCCTTTTAGTAATTTTTTTTTTAAATATTAAAAAGGTTCCGGTCCGGTCCGGGTGGACGGATCCGCCCATGGAACCGGGAACTGGACCGGTACCCACCGGTTCCGAAAAATTGGAACCGGGAACCAGACCGGTTCCCTCAAGAACCGTCGGTTCCGGGCGGTTCCGGTCTGGTTCCGGGTGGTCCGGGCGGTTCCCGGGTATTTTGCACACCCTTAGTTGAAAGGCACGGGCTAGTCTTGCTCCATCTCTATCTTTCTTCCATCAAATGCAAAATAAAGCATAGCAGAGCTGATAGCTGCAGAAAAATCACTGGTCATCGGATAAACTCCTCTGCTCTTCAACTTGAAGTTGCCATTCAAACGGAGACGCCAATAGATTTTCATATACGTTGGCAAGGAAGAACCAACTATTCCCACCAAAATCAGCAACAAAAAGAAAACAATAAAAGCATACAGCAGGGTAAAAATCAAGAAACCACAAGGATGATTGATAAGCTGGAGCTCAGTAAGGGGAGAAGAGGAAAAATCAGTGAGTCACAATGCAGAGTTAAAGCTTGCTTCAATTAATCGCTGGAAACAAACTAACAACACTAAAATCAGAGAACTGAAGCAATATATGTCTTCTTGGAAGGGTTGGAGTAGAATGACAGAAGTAGGATTAATAGGAGGATAGAAGGCATTGGACTTAAGGTAACACAATGCCTTCAGCCAGATTAAACAAGGATATTCATAGTTCAAAGGAGAAATTTGACGAACAAAACATGCAGATCAAGCTCGAAAGCAATCAAGGTAAATCTAAATGTGTATCAAGTGTCGCGTCTCTAACTTACGTGTCCTATCGCTGAAATGGTTAAAAGTCAATCAACTGCAATCCTGAGATATTTGGGTACTAGTGCCGTATCCCCAGCTTGTGTGTCTTGTCCCCTACAAGAAACCGTAGACAGAATTCATTTGCTAGAACAAACAGTTGAGCCTTCCTAACAGAATAATATTTTACTTGATCAGAGACTATCCGTGGACGGAGTAAAATAGCTAAATGTGTCATCACGTCCACAGCGCAAAAGCTTGGCTACTTGCTTCTTTAAGAAATCCAGTTTCTTTCCGGGGTAAGCGCCCAAGTTCAAGATTTGAGATTCAAGCCGATGAGAATACAGTGCTTCCTAGAGCTGGCAATATGGGTCAAAAACCTATATTATAACCAATTTTTAGTTAAATGGGTCAGAAATGAGTCAAATAAAGATTGAATATGGATCAGAATTGGATCAAATAAAGATTGAATATAGATTAGAAATGGGTCAGTGAATATAAAACACAAAAAAAAAAAAAGTCTAAACGGGTTATAAGGAAGCCCATTTTAAAATTTAAACCTTTGGCATTTTTTAATTTATAAAAACGTTTTTAATAAAAAAAATCGAAATTATAATTAATTTTCATATTTTAATTTCTTTTAATTTCTTTTTCTTTTTCTTTTTTTCCTTCTTTTTCTTCATTACTTATCGGCGGCCGGCGGGCGATGGCCAACCGGCCGGCAACGAGCCTCGCCCGACGTCGGCGAGCTCAAGCCTCACCGGATCCGGCGAGGCTCGAGCTCGCCAACATCGCGAGGCCTCGAACTCGCCGATCCGGCGAGATCGAGCCTCACCCGACGCCGGCAAGCTCGAGCCTCGCCGACGACCGGTGAGGCCGAGCCTCGCCAAATCTAGCGAGGCTCGAGCTCGCCGGCGTCGGGCGGAGCCTCCCCTTCTTGGATTGGCAAGATTGAGCCCCACCCGACGCCGGCGAGCTCAATCTCGCTGTGGCCGGTCATCGATCATCGTCGTGGCCGACGGCCGGCGAAGGAGAAAAAAAAAAAAATATATATATATATATAAATTATTAAAAAATAAAAATTATAAAAATTATATATTTTTAAAATAAAATAATTAAAAATTATATTTTTAAAAAATTAAAAAAATTAAAAATTATATTTAAGAAATTAAAAATTCGATTTTTTTAAATATTTTAAAATGAATTATAAAAATTTGCCATTGAGTTTATATTGCATAAAAATTGTTAAAAATTTGTATTACATAAAATTGTTTTAAAAATAAATAGGTTTTAGCAATACGGGTTGGGTCGGGTATGGGTCAGATACGGGTCGAGTCGAGTATGGATCACTAAATTTACACTACAAGAATATGGGTCAAAACGGGTTAAATGGGTCAAATATGGGTCGATCCATTTTCAACCCGACCCGACCCAACCCACCCCACCCATTTGCCACCTCTCGCTTCCTAAAAGATGCAGATTCAAAACAAGGAAGGTACGAGGCAGGTTGATGCTGGGTTGCAAAAATTAGAGAGGCAGCCTATGCGCGGAGGTCATCACCGAAACTTTTGTTCTAAAGACTTACGCCCATAAGCAAAAATTGTATTGAATCTCGTAGAAAGGATCGCGTGCATTCTTGACGATGGGATGACACCGCACAACGCGGCGTTGAAGACAAGGAGACTTCGGTGTGTTTGGGAGTGGCATTTAGAAGCCATTTGAACCCCCAAAGCTTCTTGGGCCAATTTGTGGGCGTTTGGTAAAATTTTTTCAAACCCCATTTGAGGAATGCCAACCTACACAAGGCTGAAAGCCCAAGGCCGGTGGGGGGCTGTCTTGGGCTTTCAGCCTTCTCGGCATGTTGAGCTCTGAGTCTAAATTTTTTTTAAAAAAAATTCTAAATTGTTCTCGTTGGTTTTTCGTTTTTCCAATTTTGCCTGAACTATTCATCTTCTTCTATCTTCTTCTTCATGAGCGATTGCCGACGAAGGGCACCAATCATCGGCAACTGTTGCGCCTGCCATACCACAACGAGGGTCACGTGTCCCGCCACGCCACGACCTCCGCCTTGGCCGCGCTACCCTTCGGCGAGGGTCACGTGACCCCAATCTAGAGGTTGCCACGAAGGTCGCGACCCTCAGGGTCGCATGACTAGATGTGGTTGCCGGGAGTGACCTCGCAACCTTCACGTGACCCATCTGGTCGCAAATTTGATCGCGACTAGATGTGGTCGCGGGTTGAGACCTTCAGGCAACCTCCACGAAGGTCGCAACCGCGACCCATTTAATTGCAGATCTGGTCGCCGGCCAGGACCTTTGCGCTGTGACCAGATGGGTCGCCGACCGCGACCTTCACGGAGGTCGCGACACAGATCTGGTCACTACTAGATTTGGTCGCCGACCATGCTTCAAGCGACCTTTGCGAAGGCTGCGACCTTCGTGCGATCCATCTAGTTGCAAATCTAGCCGCGACCAGATTTGGTTGCCGGCCACGACCTTCGCGCTGCAACGAGATGGGTCGCCGGCCGTGACCTTCAAGCGACCTTCGCGGAGGTCGCAACCCATCTGGTCGCAGATCTAGTCGTCGCGACCCTTGCTGAACGGCCTACACTGGACCGCCCTCCCTTCGCCGGACCGCTTGATCCTCTCCGGCGACTACCTATTCTTGGCCTACCAACTCTTCTTTTTTCCAAACTGTATTTGACTTGAAGGTACTTCACAAAGGACTTTTACAATACAATTTAGCAAACACAATTTGCATTTTGGAAAACATCTTTCACTCAACGGCCTTTGTATTTCCCCAAAGACTTTCCCCCAAAAACCTTTCCAAACGCACTCTTCCTAAGATTATGGAGAGAGTATGCAAATGTCCACTGCTTGAACCTAACATCACCAGTTCTGCTTATCGTGAATGCCTTCCTCAATAAAGAACCAGTGAGCACAAAAGAACATCAACAGAATCGTTTGAGGGCAAAAATGGAACACATAATTATCAGAGAGGGCAATATTGAAAAGGGGGAAAAAAAAAGGTCATTTAACCCTCACAATAGCATTCCCAAAATGTCGAAATCCCCTACTTGCCTGGGGCTTTTAGCTTTTCCAATGCTAGCATTTGGTCAATAGATTCCAAAAATACTTGTTAAACACATCATATATTTCCCAAGGCCAAAATATGAACCCAACAAGACCTTAGACCAATTACTTTGCACATGTCATCTAGTTAGTTTATTTGAAACTACATAGACATTCTAGGTGTCCAATCACCCTAACTTAGATAAATCGATCAGTGACGACTCATTTTTGCTTTTAAATTTACATAATAGATGTGATAACCAAATTAAACCAAGGATTTGGGAAGGTCCTCTAATTCGGGGGTGCTATGGACCGGCGGCTCCCAGTTGCAAGATTCGAGGTGCTATAAATGATATGACCATCCCCACACGGGGGCAGGGGCGCAACGATCTTTGCCGAAGCAGTGATCATTAAATTCGAACTATTTGTATTCTAGTTTGTCGGACATCTAGTCCTTGATCAATGTAAAAAGTGTGGTTTTCAGACATCCTCCAGAAAATGAGAGAGCAAAAGGATAAAACGAGAATTGAGTCATGACGCGAAAAAGAAGCGCCGCCACCACAAAAAGGCATCGGCTAGTGTCGGAGGCCTTCAAAATCTGCAGAGTTGCTCGACCCAAGGTGGATTGAACGTAGAAGATCATCCAAAAAGCCGAGATGGGGATTTGACCTCTTACTAGCGTCATGTGTGTGTGTGATTTGGGCCGTGTTGAACCTCACGGCCCAAATCAAGGTCCAACCTAAGTAAGGAAATCTGTTTGATATATAAAAATTCTCGATTATGAATTTATGCAAGAGAAGTACAAGGAGATACAAGAAGATTGACGGTAAAATGATCACCATCACGTTTCGTTTGAGCCTACTTGATCTTCCCCGCAAAGGATCAATCTTTGTCATTTCTCGTCCTAACTTAACACGCTTTATGTTTAGAAATTTATCCAAATAGTCTCAAATAAATTATATAACAGTCAATTCAGTCACAAACATTTTAGTTGTACTAATTAGTTCTAAAGCCAATTTAGTAATAATCATTTTAATTGTGTCAATTTAGCATTGCCCTAAACATTCTGATGATTCGCTAATCAATTTTAAACTTTTTAATGATTTGTTAATTTAGTCCTTTCGGTCAATTTTAACTGAAAATCACTGACATAATAGTTTAGTCAGCACTAGCCATTTTATGTGACTCCACCGACACTAAGTTGGACAATTTTTGCAATGTCTTTAATTTTTCATTTTTTCTTTTTTTTTTTTTTTTTTTTTTCCCTCCAATGGCCATTCTCGAACCACATTGATGGTCAGCAACTTGGTGGCCTCAAGTGAGAGACACTCGCACTTGGGCTAGCAAGGGCTGCCCTCGCTTGAGGTTGACATAGGGAAAAGAGAAAAAAAAAGCAAAAAAAATCATAAAATTACAGAAAGTGTCCATATCAGCGTTAGTCATATCAGTGATTTCTTGCCAAAATTGATCGGAATGACGAAATTAGCAAATCACTAAAAAGTATGGACTAAATTGACAAATCGTTAGTTGGCTTAGAACTAAATCAGCATAGATGAGAAATTTAAGACTAAATTGATAAGTTGTCAAAAAATTTAAGATTAAATTAATATAATTAAAATGCTTAGGATTAACATATAACAATTTTTCCACTTTATGACCCAAGCAAGATAGTCCGTTCTTTTCATTTTGGTGTGGAAAATATAGGTTCTTTGACAAAAGAGTCTTTTGAGCGAAAGCTATCTTCCCTTGGTGTAAATTAGAAATCATAAGTACCACTTTTTTTAAAAAGATGGATAATGATTCAATCGTTCACTAAACTTTAATCAAATGTGTAATGTAGTCCATAAATTTTAGTTTAATGAGCAATATCATCCTGAACCTTTAATTTATTATATTTAGTCCATGAACTTTTAATACATTTTCAATTTAGTCCTTAAATTGTATGAAAATATTCAATATTATCCTCAACATTAAGCATTTTCATACAGTCTAAAGACTAAATTGAACATATGCCAAAAGTCTAGGGACCATATTGAATAATTTAAAAGTTTAGAGACGAAGTTGCATATTAAGTTAAAGTTTAAGCATTACATTGATTATATTGAATAATTTAAAAGTTTAGGGACAAAGTTGCATATTTAGTTAAAGTTTAAGGATTATATCGAGCAAATTTAAAATTTATGATCACATTGAACATTAGATCAAAGTCAAAGAATCATTTATTTCATTTACCCTTTTTTAAAATGAAAAATTGAATTTTTTTGCTTTCAAAATGAATTCGGCAAAAGAATAGTATATCTCCAGGCAGAAGAGAATCTTCTAAGCAATTCTAGTAGAAAGGGCCTCAAAGGAGGTACTGAGTTAATTGTACTTTTGACCAAACAAGAAAACAGAAGTACAATTATAACATAATACTTCATAGTTTTATTCTCCATACCAAACGTAGCTATGAGAGACTATCAGAAAGTACACACCCTAGGCCCCAAACGGCACCTTAAAATGGTCTCAGAATGAGGATACATGCAAGTCAGATGTGCTAAATACGAGTGATGTGCAACTTCACACGTCTATTCAAACAATCAAATAGGTGCAAACCATGTCATACTTTGTCAATCAAAACAAAGAAGACTAACTAATCAGAATCGAGCTCAAGTAGATACAGTAAGTCAAAAGCAACCTATCAAAATGATACAGGCTAGCAGGATTCAACTCCACTAGTTGAATTTTTCAGAACTACAATATTGACATAACAGAATATCTGTGGTCCCCGTTTGATCTTATTTCCCTTTTCAACCAATAAAAAACAGCGAAGTCCATAAACAGCCAGCCTAGTTGCCGTTCTTGCCTTTCGCAGAGAAGAATCTGCTGAATCCCCTCGTTTGCTTCGCCGGCGTTGGAGAAGAAGAAGACGTGGAACCTGATGAGGTGGCTCTGTGTTTCGGATGCTTGGAATTGACAGGAGATCTCAGAGTGTTTTCTTCCACATCAGATGCGCCACCTGGGGAATCACCCAAGGCTAGTGCAGATTCAGAACTCTCTCTGTGCAAATTATATGAAGTGACACTGTCCACCTCAGCACAATCGACACTTCGCAATTGCGTGCTAGTACTTGTTAGTTCTTCCTTAACAGTTCCTTCAGCTTCTTGACTGTTTTCATCTGTTGGCACAGTGTAGAGCTCTGTTTGGGGACATAAATCTTGCAACTGTTTGCCGAGTAGAAATATGGTCTCTTGGCACTCTGCTAGCTTCTCTGCTGCTGCTGATAATTCTTCCTCCTGTGAGAATGAAAAAAAGTTTTAAATTCCACACTCAACAATCATGAACAGCATGTCATTAAAAGAATCAGGGGACCACAATTTATCCAAAATATATTGAGTTAAATCTATTAAATTTGTTAAAAGAAAATTTATTTTAGTAAAATTTTATTGTTATATACTTCAACTTTTTTGTTTTTTGGCAAATGTACCACTAACATGTACATATTTAGAAAATAACACAATTTTGGAAGTAACTAAATAAGGTATAGAGGATATGACCAAAAAAAGAAATGATAAGGTATAAAGGTTATCTGAATAAAAAACATGTTGAAGTAGTTTTAAAGCATTCTAAGTAAGCACCTACAGTCGCATCGCATTCGAATGCTTCATGAAGATTTTAAGTCAATCTACGGTCAATTGACCACTTTCTACTCAAACTAACTCTGCAGGCTCATTCTTATGGGGACTTAGCCACACACTCCTAGAACATTTCTAAGTGTTACACCTATGTCATATCATCAATCTCTTCAAATCTTTAACATGTCTAAAGTGAAATAAGACAAAGAAACTGGGATCTAGCTTGATCCAGACTGGGGCATTTAGGTTCCGGTAATGATGATATAAGCTCTATTAACATCCCAATCTTTGCTATTTATTTCTCCCTTCATCTTTCCCCAAAAGAATAGAAAAATCTCAATCCCAGCTTGCTATGCCATCTTCCTTGACCGGACGTCCATGGGACCATGATAGGGCAACAATCCTCAATCTAAGAACAGCAAGAACAAAGAATTGGGGAATAGTTGTTTTTCCTCTAAATTTTTGCGAAGAAGTTCACCCAACCTTAAGAACTTGCCCTCCATCTCTTTTATATGTCTGCCATTATACACCCATGGTAATTGTCATTATGCATAACATGGATGGACCTTTCAAAAGAACCGAAATTTGAAGTCACTTAGATATTCTAAATCCCAGTAAGTGCACTTCAACCACATGGAACCAGATGAGGCAGTTCTATCCTTATGGGTAAACCCCTTCTTATTCTCTTCAAATGTCAAAACACACAACAGGTCAAGGAGCAATAGCAAAAACTAATAAGATGAGACAATATTTTTGAATAAAAAGCTGGGTATAAACTTAGGAAAAATTGGTGGGAGAAAAACTTTCTCCAGTTAAATGACAACTAAACCTGCAAAAGCTACTGTTCAGGCTCCTAAGTTGATTGCGAAACATTTTTCCTGAAGATTTAGGCTAGTAGAGACCAGCAGAAAATATATTCCACAATTAATACAGCCTCAGGTGAAGGCCGCAAGTATGATGAAGGCCTTTGACCTTGAACTGTATATTACAGGAAAAACCCCATAAATGTGTGAAAAGGGGAGCATTAACATTCTAACTCAGGACCACTAGCTTTGATACCATCTTAGAGCTCAAGCTACCAGAAAGCAATATGGAATATATTTGAATTCTTAATACAAGGGCCACATGATTTATGGGACATACAATTGAATTGATTGAAAGCAGCCTCACCTGTTTAGTCTTAGTGTCAGCACTGCTCTCGATTAAGCAACTTTCAGCCCTATAATAAGAAGGAAAACACAGTTAACCATTAAAGATGGTCATAGTGAAGTGTATGAATTCCAACTCACTGCTATCAAACATTTAGATCCTATTCGGGGGACACTGGCCCCTCAGCTTTGGAGGAAAATAGAGTGTTTAATTATCAGCAGCAGAACTAAAAGTTGTTGAAGAGAAAACAATGATCTTCAGCAAAAACTGAAACAAAGAGCCTGGTAGATTATTCAATGATACACCTAATAGGGGAGGCAGGGCCACTGTCCCTCGGTCACCACACAACGTAATTTTTATCATACTTCATGATAAACGAACGATGTAATTTCTTTACTTTCCCATAAGATTTAACAAATACTTTATCTGCCACACCAACCTGCTTCCATTCCAATTAAAATTTTTGCATCAGCTGTTTCATCAATACTCTGAAGTTTCCAAACTCAAACGAGCATAAAAGTGAAGGGAAAAATTTGCCAAAAGAAGCATGCAGTCACATTAATGCTGGAACTGGTCAAAAGTGAAACTAGCGAAGCAAGAAGCCTAAACAGAATCAACCATAGGAGATTCGAAGGGGAAGTGCTAACCTCTGTAACTGCTCTCGAAGATCTTTACATCTGGCCAGAGCATCCTCTCGACTACTTTTTTCTTCCTGAAGCTTGCTATTCAAACTCTCTGTTTTTGCTTTCAGAATGTTTACCTCAGTTTCTAATCCTTGTGCTCGTATTTCTAGTGACCTGTATGACTCTGCCATACATTTTAGCTGTGTTTCTGCTAAGCTATTTGACTTTTGAGCCGAAGCCAACTGTGATTTAACTTCTGCAAGCAGCTCCTCAGTTTCCTGAAGCTGAGTCTTTATTGTCTCCAAATTTTGACTATATCTAGTTAAATCTGATGCCATATTTTCTTTCTCTAATTTCAAGTTCTCATACTCTTCCAATGAGACCTTGGGTTGCGTTGCATTAGCATCATATCCTGAAGCTAAATTGCCACAATCAGGGACTCTGGGGTTAGAGGATGTATCAGAAGCATTATCACATCTATTCTGATAATTCTCTCCTGAAGGATCAGGCTGAACTGCCTTATTCTCGGGTAGAGCGACCTTGTCTATGAAATCAGGGCTGTTCATTTCTGATCCAAGATCCTTGTAGCCAAGGATGTTAAAATTGAGCTCGCTTGCCTTTGTCAATACACTAGAGAGGTCAAGGACAAAACTCGCCAAACTTGTCTCCCCATGTAAAACTTTCTGAAAGGTGACAAGGAACTCTTCAATTTTCTGGCCAAATACATCAGCATCACCAGATATGTCATGGACTGCCAGGGCCTCCTTGCGTAGCAAAAGAACAAACTCTTTTGTTTGAGATATAGCATCAGCCATGTCCTGGGTTATCACTTGAACAGCTTCTGCAGCTGGATCACTGTCTTTGGAGAGGTTGGCATCCTTTTCAGTGGTAGTGACAGCTTCTTCAGAACAGGCTTGTGTATAGCATGAGGTATCAGAACTGCATTTCTTTAGAGACACACTTTGCTCCAGCAATGTGGCAAATGCATCAAGCATTACTTGTTTGACATCCTTCAAAAAGATTTCCATGTTGTTCTCTTTGAATGCAGACTCAAACATTGAGGAAATCCTTGATTGCAACTTCATCAGCAGCATCTGATCCATACAAACTTCATTATTTACAGATGGTAATGCATCAGGAGTAATTACAGTTTGCACGGAATCTGGATTTTCCTGGATCTGCAATGCAGCAACATTATCCACATTCTTTAATGCCCTTTTGTCAGAATTATCAGAACAGGAGACTGCTTCATTTGAATTGTTTGATAAACTAGCTAGCTTCTCCATTTCTAAGAAATCATCCATGAGCTTTAAGTGACTTGCATCATCAACTTTGTTTGGTTCTGGTTTCCTATCTTTCTTGAATTGGGAAAGCTCAGAAACGGACGTTGTTGCCCATGAGTCAGCACAGCTCCTTGCATCATCATTTCCATCTTCTGACATTGATGTCAGGCTAGGTGGATTGCTTGCATTATGACTAAAGGAACCTCCAGCAGGGACCACAACAGCAGATTTTGGTGAACTTCTTTCTTGACTGGTATTTTGGAGTTGCATTTCTAGGTTCTGAAGCTTGCTGGTGATCTTAGCACACATGTTCCTTGAAGTCTGCAATTCGGTATTACGGGCAGCCAAAGCTTCTTTTAGCATCTTCATCTCCTCTTCCATAGCCAAAGCTTGTTGGTGGTGGCGGCTAGTAGTAGTTGATGGTTGGTGCGACACTTAACTGATCACATTCTAAAAAACCTGGCACTTAAGTATTCACTTTTAATCACAAGTGGCATTTAAGTGATCACTTTTAATAATAACTTGACACTTAAATGACTTTTTTTTTATAATTACGATTGGCACTTAAGTGATCACTAGATACAATTTGTAGCACTCAAGTAATCACTCGTGTCTATCCTATGTATATGGTGGTTTGTAGCAAATTAGAGAAGCTGCTAGTTTCTATATACAGTTTAACTTATGGCAACTCTATTCAATTCAATATTTGCTACTAGTTTATATTCAGTTTAAGTAAAGAAGTCACCACAATACATCGACTTAATATACATTCCATCATCATCGATTTATATTCGAGAATAAGCAAAAACATAGTACAAACAGCATCTCATTCATTCATTCCATTTTCTTGACCTCCTTACAAGTATAAGAAGTAACACATAATATATATGACAGCCCAAAAAAAAAAAAAAAAAACCACAACGATCTTGTAGACAACACAAAATTTCTTCTCAATCTTCCAAAAAAATAAGTTACATTTCATTCAAAACAAGTACATTTCTCCACTCATTTACAATTATGGCAGTCGAAGAAACTTCTTCTCATCTTTTAGTACTTTACATTTCATCATAAAGTAGGATAGACAAAAAAATAGCAACACAATAAATGCTTGATAATACTTCCGTTCAATTTTCATCTTTGAAACTTAATTTTTCAAATGGTTAGCAAAAGATGCTTGAGCTTGCATTGAGTCAACATCGTTCAAGTCGTCCACAGGCATAGATGGAGGTTGATGACATCCATCAAGTAGATCCAATATTACCTTTGTGCCTCGGTGAGAGAATTTCGCATCGACTCATTCGAAATATTTGCACTTCGACCCTTCTCTGTATCGGGCACATCCATAGAATCTTCTCCCATGATTCATTCGAGTTCACGATGTTCTTGTTGGACTTGGTAACCCACAAAAACAGAAGCGCTCGCCTTCTCCTTCGCTTTGTCCACGTTAGTGCTGACAGTACTACGTGTCATCGCCGGCATCCACGTCAACATTTTCCAGCCAAAAATGGTCAGATGGACCAAATTGGCAAGAAGTGAAAATATTTAGAATTCAATTGACAAAGTTAAAAGGTTTATGACTGAATTGGCAAAAGTGCAATATGTTTAGGACTTTTTGGACAATTTTCGGACAATTTTCCTGATTGAATAGGTTGAATGAAACTACAATAAACTTTCATGAACTACGTCACAATAATTAGAAAGAGAGATGAATGAGACTTTCATCGCCTTGTGTGAATATTTTGATCAAACAGAGCAAATAACGAGCAATAAGAGTAGATCACAAAGCAATTTATAGTAGCTTGACTTCATTCCCAAGTCTACATCCATTCTCTAGCTAATAGCTTTAATAACAGTCGAATTCCATTAGTAATCAATAGTACAAGTTACAATCAAGAAGTGAAGTTTCTTTCACACAATAGATCACACTATCAAGACCAACTATTGCACTTCCACTTGTATGCATGACTGTATCCTATTACAATGCTAAACCTTTATACAGAGATATCAAATGAAGAACAAAGAAAATTTCTTGCTCAAAGTGCAGCAACAATATATTTCATGTCCAACCTCTTCCAAGTTTTGCCAATCCTTATTAATAGAAATCTTCAATCTAACCGTTGAAGACCTTTAAGGAGTCCCGGCTAGCTGTTTTAGAGTAGGCGAAGAACTTTGCTAAAATCGGGATTGCCCATACAATCGTATCATTTGACATTGACAAATTTCTTAAGATGAAGTCTGCTGTAGTTGTCACTTCGATAAGGTTCGATGGACTGTAGAAGGACAATAGAATTGTCAAACCTATAATTGAGTTACAAAAATTACGACGTACAAGAACAATTACTTGTTGATAAGTTCTTTAGATTCGATGGACTGTAGGAGGAGTTTTAAAATCATTAAGGATATTTGATAAGAACAGGAAAAAGAGAGAGATATTTCAATAAGTACCAACAATTCTCATGTCGATGAACTCAAAAATCAAATTATTGCTAAGGGAAATACGCTAGTAACTGTAGATGCAATCCAGATTTCAACGGCTTCATATAAATTACCAAAAATTGAAGAGTTCCAAAGGGAAAAAGCTATTAAAAAAAATCAACATATACTTTGGACTTTATATTTACTGCAATACATTTATCTTAAACTTTTTGTCGTGACAAAAAAATTCCAAAATTATACTTACGTAATACTTTTACCTACTTCAAGGTTCTGTTAGATAATTTTCAGCTAAAATAACGTTATTTTTATTTCATTTAAGTCACATGAACGCCATGTCAATGTTGTTCTCTTTTTTACATCCATTTAGATAGATTTTAACGGTTCTAATTAACAGAACTTTAATATAGAGTAAATATATTATATAAGTAAAAAATTGAGATTTTTTTCTATATAGAAAAATTAGATAAATACGTTGAAATGAATATAATTTAGAGTTTGTGGTGAGTTTGGTATTTTTCCAAATGGGATGAACGGGATCAACCCTGTACATTTTTTTTTAATTTTCGACACCGGCCTGGAAAAGCTTCTCCGGAAAGACACAGAAAAAGCATGCGAGGTTTGCGTGATTCATGACTTTTGTCACTGAAAAACGTCTCCTTTTCTTGGAATTGTTATGGACAAAATGTTTGGGGGAATGCTGATCTATGAAACCACTTGCCGACGTTCCTTTTGTTTATTCCGACGTTGATCTTGCAAAAAGGAGCTCGCCTCAGTACTTTCCAGGCAGTGAAGGGCGAAACTTTGCTTCCTCTCTGTCTTTTTATTTTATATCCTTGGCCGCCTCTCCTTCAATGGCCAACCAAAAATGGCGGCCGTCTCCGTCTGCTGAGGCTTGCGCCCCACGTTTTCCCTTGCCCAAGGCAAAACCCCGTTTTCGACCACTTTTCAACGTGCACGTGCACAAATGGCGACGCATCAATAGTGAGTTGGAACTTCAAGTGGAAATTTCGAAGACCTTGGAGGTATGGAAATTAGGATTATAAATAAGGCCACAGTTGAAATTGATGACTTGTGAAGTGGATTCTTAGATATTTAAAAGGGAAAACATGTAGTGTATTGAATGGATAGTAATAGCAATAAGACTGCTGGCTATGTTGATTCAAATTACGCTAATGACTTGAATGAGTGCAAGTCTTTCGTAAGATATGTAAGTGGTATTGTTAGTTAGAAAGCGTCCTTAGAGGACCACAATGGATTGTCTTCAGTTAAGACTGAGTACATAATATTAACCTTTATAGTAAGGAGGTGATATGATTATAAAGTTTACTATTTGACTTTGAGTTAGATTAGAAAAGTGTTTATACCAAGCTGTAGTATATCTAGTGTATAATTTGATTTATCATAAGCAAACGAAGTATATCCATCAAGTACTATTTTATCTGAGATGTCTTAGTGGCGAATAAAGTTATTATGAAAAAGATCTCTACAACAGAAAACTAGGAAGATGTGATGATTAAGCTCAATCCTTCGATTGGCGTATATAAAAAGTGAGTTTTCACTCAGATATTGGGAGAATAATATAGATGATGAGCATTATGACCTGATTTTAAATGTCGAGTCAAGGTTAATTGTTAAATTATGTCTTGAAACTGACTTGGTTTACCGAACCCGATTAGATTAAAACTGAAAGGGAAGAACTATCGGTCACTACATGACAAAATAAGGGCTCAAATATTTATGAATATTTATTTATTTATGGGGTAGGAAAGAAGTCTTTGTCTAAGAGGAAATAAAGAAGCGGACGTCGCTTATTTCTTGAGTAGTGATCGGTCAATAAGGGTCTTTTTGTTAAAAATTATTTCCGTTCCTTGAAATAAAAATTTTTGTTCTTTTTTATGTTCTTCAGAACAAAAAAAGAAAAGAAACGTGTTTGGTAAAACTTTTATTTTCGGAAATAAAAAATCTAATTTTTAATTTTCAAGAATAGATTTGGAATAGAAATAAGAAGTGAAAAGAAAAAAAAAGTAGCTTCTTATTTCTAAAAACAATTTCAAAAATCAATTTTTCTTTCTTCTTTTTCTTATTCTCTTTTCTTACCTTCTTCTTCCTTTTTTGGCCGGTCACCGGCCTCAAACATGGTTGACGAGGGCCGGCGATGCCGAGCCTCACTGGCCAGCACGAGGCTCGGCCTTGCTAAGTTTGGACGAGGTCGAGCCTCACCGGTGCCTCACCGGTGGCCTGGCGAGGCTCTGGCAAGCTCGCTGACCCTCGCGGTGGCCTGGTGAGGCTCCAGTGAGCTCTCTAGACCTTGCTCAATCGGTTGCAGGTCGTTGCCATGCTGGCGATCGGCCACAAAGAAGAAAGAAGGAAAAAAGAAAAAAGAAAAAGAAAAAGAAAAATATAATAAAAATATTGAAAAATTAAAAGAAACAACCAAATTATACAAGTTTATCAAACGCATTTCTATTTTTTGAATAAAAATTTTTTACAGTTACCAAACGTATTCTTATATTCAAAAATTGTTATTGGGAACCAAAATAAAAAAACTATTTCTGTTAAAATATTATTCTCCGGAACATAATAATTACTAAACGCATCATAAGAGTTTGAGGAGTAGGACCCACATACATACATATATGGCCTGCAGTGGCAGCATATATAAGGGGAAAAAAAAGTCGTCGTTTTCCTAATCGAAGAGCTGCGAGGTGAAAACGTTAGAGCCGCTGTACGAAAAACCAAAAACAACATTCAGTAGTCTTGTTTATCTGCCGTACGTATAGCTTTTTCTTTAAGCTTGAAAACCGGAGATTTTCTTTCGTAAGTTTACACCTAATTAAATTAGTTATTTGTAAATATTTTGGATTTAAACTTAAATTTAGGTGGAAGAAACATTTGAACATATCGGCAATTACAATTCTGATTTTTAGATTGTAATGAATTATTTACTTTTGACTTTCCTCTTAACTACAAAAATCTCTAATGTCATTTATTTCTTTGGTTCTCTCGCATTGACTTATTCGCAAGTGTTAATATATTACAACAAGAAAAGTGAGTATAAGATAGATGTATGGTTCTCAATTAATTAAAGTGGTTTGTTGATAAAGCATAAATATCAACACGTTAATTCATATATAATTTATACTTAATTAGTTGAAATTTGAATAATTTTTAAAAAACTTTTACGTAAATGTAAAAAGTTGCTTTTTGCTTTTCTATTTTAAATAAAACCAATCATTTTATATATGTATGACAAGTGTCCGCCAATGTATGTTACAATGACCCTTCGGATGCGAGAGAGCAAAGGAAAGGTTCACCATAAAGTTTTTGCGCCTTGGACTCAGTTAGACCTTTGGCGAATGGGAATGATGAATCTCAGGTCAAAATTGCTCAAATAATTTCATTTGTTGAAGATATCTCATGATTCTGTTGGTTTTGGATGTATATATTTTTTTCATTGTATATATATTAATTAATAAATATTACATTAGATAGCCATATCATAAAGCAGTGTACTTTTTTCTTTTTTCTTTTTTCTTTTTTTGCAGAAATATAGTAATTTTCATTGCTAGCCCACTAAAGGGGCACCATTAGTTGGAAAAAATTAAAAGGCTGAGGAGGATTTAAACACTAGTTACTAGGAAGAGAGTTGGCTCGGTGGGTTTTAGTGACCCAATCCACGACCTTGTTGGTATTATATAGCAGTGTACTTCTATTGTTACATGTCGAAATATTCTGAAATTTGTCAATTATGTTTTAACCCTGTTCATGGGCATTTTTAGCTGACTTTTCCCACTATGTCCGTTCTTCGCCACTCCCGTACTCCCATATTACATCGCCTCCCTTCTCTCCTTCATGGAAGAAGGCGCATGAAAACACAGAACGGAGACACCCAGTGACTCCCCCGAAAGAAAAAATGGATCCGTTCGATTCATCAAAGCAGGTGCTTCAAAACTTCCTCTCGCACTCCTCCACTCTGATGTATTCAGGTGGCGATTTTCTGCTCAACACCACGTTTTTACGTGGTTTCTCTGGTTCTCTTCATTTGGTTTTGTTATTTGGACTCTTGGTTTCATGGGCGGGCAAGAAAATCTGGGCACGACGAAATGGTGTAGGCTCTGAACAAAGCCGCAGAAGAAGCAGAATTTGGTACTATAAGCCCACTCTGTTTTGCTGTTTAGGCTTATCTGTGTTTAATCTGGTTTTGTGTGCGGCGAACTACTTTTATTGGTATGCAGATGATTGGTCGGAAGAGAAACTGGTTTCTCTTTTGGATTTAGCACTGAAGTCTCTCGCTTGGGGAGCTCTAGGTGTTCGTTTGTACGGCCAAAGCTCCGATTTTGGAGTATCAAAGTTCCCTCTTTTGTTGAGAGTCTGGTGGGGTTCCTACTTGTCCATTGCATGTTATTGCCTCGTCCTTGACGTTGTTCTGTATGGAAAGTGTGTTCCGGTACGAACCCAGTATTCCATTTCTGACGTTGTCTCTGTTGTCACCGGTTTCTTCTGCTGTTATGTGGGGTTCTTTGGTAAGATTGAGATCGATGATTGTCTGCTCGAAGCGCTTTTAGATGGTAACTCGGTTACTAGCAATGCCAAATTAAGCAGACGTCCAGGAAGTGAAACTGTGACCCCGTATTCTAAAGTGGGATTACTGAGTATGATTAGTTTCTCGTGGCTGAGTCCTTTAATGGCTGTCGGGAATGAGAAAACACTGGACCTAGAGGATGTCCCTCAACTTGCTCCACGGGATAGGATAGCAGGGGCACTGCCAGGTTTCAAGGAAAAGCTCAAGTCAGATGCTGGTTCCAGTAATGGAGTGACAGCGTTTAGGCTGGTGAAGGCTTTGATCATGTCCGAATGGAAAGAAGTAATTTCCACTGCTGTGTTTGAGCTTCTTAGAACCCTAGCTTCTTACGTTGGTCCATACCTTATGGAAACTTTTGTTCAATTCCTAAACGGGCAACGCAAATTTGAAAGTAAAGGCTACCTTCTTGTTTCGGCATTTTTGGTTGCACAGCTTGTCAAGTGCCTTTCCTCTCGGCAGATGATGTTTAGGCTACATCTTGTTGGGATTAGGACTCGCTCATTGCTGGTTGGACTTGTTTCTGACAAGGGATTAAACCTTCCATGCCAGTCTAAACAGGGCCATTCTAGTGGGAAAATCATTAATATCATGTCTGTAGATGCAGAGAGAATTGGCGATTCTTGCTGGTACATGCACGATCCTTGGCTAGTACTTGTAAAAGTTGGGTTAGCCTTAGCAATCCTGTATAAAAATCTTGGGCTTGCGGCTATTGCAGCTTTGGTGGCCTCTTTGCTTGTTATGTTAGCTAATATTCCTTTGAGCAAGCTCCAGGAGAAATTTCAGGAAAAGTTGATGGAATCAAAGGATAAAAGGATGAAGGCGACTTCCGAGATCTTGCGAAACATGAAGGTTTTAAAGCTTCAGGCATGGGAGATGAAGTTTCTGTCTAAGATTAATGAATTGAGGAATATTGAGACGGGGTGGTTGAAAACAATTTTTTACACTAGAGCAATGACCTCTTTTGTCTTCCAGGGTGGCGCAACATTTGTTTCTGCGACTACATTTGGTACGTGCATGTTATTGGGGATCCCACTATCGTCAGGGAAGATCTTATCTGCGATCGCAACATTCAGCGTCCTCCAAGATCCCATCTATGAATTACCAGTTTTATTATCCATGATAGCTCAGATTAAGGTCTCACTTGACAGAGTAGCATCATTCCTGCGCCTTGAGGATCTCCAGAATGACGTCATTGAAAAGCTTCCTCAGGGCACAACTGATACAGCAGTCGAGATCATTGAGGGGAATTTCACGTGGGACTTGTCTTCCTCTGAACCCACATTAAAGGACATAAACGTGAAGGTCATCAATGGCATGAAAGTTGCAGTCTGCGGTACTGTGGGTTCAGGAAAATCGAGCTTACTTTCTTGCCTCCTGGGAGAATTGTCGAAGATATCCGGAGCCCTCAAATTATGTGGCAGTAAGGCTTATGTTGCTCAGTCTCTGTGGATACAGAGTGGCAAGATTGTGGACAACATTTTATTCGGCAAGGAGATGAACGGTGAGAGATATGAAAGTATCCTCGAAGCCTGCTGTCTGATGAAGGATTTGGAGATTCTCCCATTTGGCGATCAAACAATCATAGGCGAGAGAGGGATAAATCTGAGTGGTGGACAGAAGCAAAGAGTACAGATTGCCCGTGCAATTTATCAAGATGCAGACATTTATCTACTCGATGACCCATTTAGTGCTGTCGATGCACATACAGGATCTCATCTGTTTAAGGTTAATTGCTTTTTCCTACGTTTCTGATTATGCACATGCCACCCCTCATTTGCTTTACATTGCCAATTATGAAGTGCAGCTTTGTTGATGGAAAAACAAGTTTGAAATAAATAATTTTAGACGCTAACATTTTCTGTGCAAGTCTTGGATTTGAGTTATTTTCTTGATTTCCTTCTTCCTCTCGTGAAGATTACTAACTGAGTCTTTAATGTGATAGGAATGTTTGCTAGGACTTTTAAGTTTGAAAACAGTGATCTACGTTACTCATCAAGTAGAGTTCCTACAGACAGCTGATCTAATCGTGGTGAGTAATTACTGACTTATGAATTGGTTTTCCTTGGAGTCACTTGTTAAGTGGTAATACGTATGTTTGCTAGGTCATGAGAGATGGAAAGATCACAGAATCTGGAACATACAGCGAGATTCTTCACCTCGGAGCAGATTTCACGGAGCTAGTTGGTGCACATGAGGAAGCTTTAGCCAGGCTTGGTTCCAACCAAGCTGGGCCAGATTCTGAAGCATCTGGTGTCGACAATGAAGAAAGTCGTACGGAAAATACTGTGGAGAAGGACGAAAACAGAAATGTTCAAGATGGTGAAGTAAGGGTGTTCAAGATGGTGAAGTAAGGGTAAAAGGGCAGCTTGTTCAAGAAGAAGAGAGGGAGAAAGGTAGAGTCGGTTTTCTGGTGTACTGGAAGTACCTGACGGCGGCATATGGAGGAGCTCTCGTGCCTTTCATATTACTGGCCCAGTTTCTATTCATGCTCCTTCAGATGGGAAGCAATTACTGGATGGCATGGGCGACCCCAGTGTCGGAGGACGTGGAACCTGCTGTTTCGGGATCAACACTGATACTTGTTTACGTAGCTTTGGCTGTTGGAAGCGCCTTTTGTATTTTTTTTCAGGTCTTCACTTTTGGCAACTGCTGGCTACAAGACAGCTACGATACTCTTTAATAAGTTGCATCTCGCAGTATTTCGGGCCCCCATGTCATTCTTTGATGCCACTCCAAGTGGACGAATCCTAAGCAGGGTGAGTCCTAATATGGAACATCACTCGAATAGTCCAAAGAGATTTATCTCTGAACACTTAGGGAAGACAGATTATGCTTTTGTCGATTCACGTCTTGTTTATTACAATTACAATTTCTTTCCTGTACGAGTCATGGATTGCATTGTGACGCGATGCTTCTTTTCAGGTCTCAAAAGACCAGAGTGCTGTGGATTTGGACATTCCATTTACAGTCGCAGAATTTGCCTCCTCAATGATCCGGCTACTGGGAATTATCATTTTGATAACTCAGGTTGCTTGGCAAGTTCTTATAATTTTTATCCCTGTGATTGCAACCTGTGTCTGGTATCGGCAATATTACATGCCATCTGCTAGAGAACTGACACGGTTGATGTGTGTGAGCGAAGCTCCAGTGATCCAGCACTTCGCTGAAACAATTTCAGGATCGACCACTATTCGTGGCTTTGATCAAGAATCAAGATTTCGGGACACAATTATGGAGCTTTCCGATGCATACTCTCGGTACATGTTCCATGTTTATGGGGCAAGGGAATGGCTTCGCTTTCGCTTGGATATGCTATCCACGGTCACATTTGGAATCTCTTTGATCTTCTTGACCTCTATTCCTGAGGGATTCATCGACCCATGTAACAATGTCCTGCCCGAGATCTTCTAAATGGTGCCCTATCTATATCAATGAATATGTTAGTCATCTTAACCTCCTGTTCTTCTCTCTGAAGCAATTGCGGGCTTAGCTGTGACATACGCACTTAATTTGAACACGGTACAAGCAATGGTTATTTTATTGTTGTGTCATATGGAGAACAAAATTATATCGGTTGAAAGGATACTTCAATACGCTGGCATCTCAAGCGAGCACCCTCTTACGATAGAGGATGATTGTTGTTGTGTCATATGGAGAACAAAATTATATCGGTTGAAAGGATACTTCAATACGCTGGCATCTCAAGCGAGCACCCTCTTACGATAGAGGATGATTGCCCCCGTCCTTCATGCCCAACATGCGGAGAGATCGCCATTTCCGATCTGCAGGTGCTAGGAAAACTTTCTGTTATGCCAAAACAACGTGTCAGCATGTTTTGTCCAGTCATTAGGACATAATTCACCTTTCTGACAATTTGGGCGGAATGCCAGGTCCAGTATGCTCCACACTTGCCGCTTGTTCTGCGAGGCATCACGTGCACTTTTCCTGGAGGGATGAAAACAGGCATTGTGGGAAGAACGGGCAGTGGCAAATCGACTCTCATGCAAGCACTTTTCCGCATAGTAGAACCTTGTGCAGGTCAAATCCTGATAGATGGCATTAATATCTCCTCAATTGGGCTGCACGATCTGAGGTCGAGATTAAGCATCATCCCTCAAGATCCAACCATGTTTGAGGGTACTGTGCGAAGCAATCTAGACCCTCTTGAGGAGTACTCTGATGAGCAGATTTGGAAGGTGCATTCATTTCTTTTCACGACTGAAGTTCCTTTTCTAGCTTATACAATGTGGAACTATAATCAGCTGATCCATCCTGCAATTGTAGGCATTGGATGAGTGCCAACTGGGGGACAAAGTCAGGAAGAAAGAAGGGAAACTGGATGCAGCAGGTTATCTTCTGTACCCTCTCACTTGACCATCCAAGAAGTGTTTAACACATTCTAGGACGGAATTTGTCTCATCCCTTGCTCTATTATCTTTGACCTGCAGTTACTGAGAATGGTGAGAACTGGAGCATGGGACAGAGGCAGCTTGTGTGCCTCGGTTGTGTGCTGCTCAAGAAAAGCAAGATCTTGGTACTTGACGAAGCTACTGCATCCGTCGACACAGCCGCTGATAATCTGATTCAGCAAACGCTGAGGCATCACTTCTTGGACTGTACTGTTATGACCATTGCACATCGGATCACCTCAGTTCTTGATAGCAACATGGTTCTTCTTCTAGATCACGGTATGCAGTTTTCAACACGATCTCATTTCAGCCTTCTCATTCAGCTTATGCTTCATCATTCTCTTTTTTTTCACCACTCTCTCTCTCTCTCTCTCTCTCTCTCTCTCTCTCTCTCTCAAATCATGTCCAGGCCTTGTTGCTGAATGTGATTCTCCAAGAAGATTGCTGGACAACAAATCCTCATCGTTCACGCAGCTTGTAGCAGAGTACACAACAAGGTCTAAGTACGGTTTTGGCAATTGATGAACCACCTACTTCAAGTTCATCAAGAACTGCTACTTCTAAAGATGAGAGGAGGTGTCAGAGTAATTCGTCCAGCCACGTCATTGCCAGTAGCTCCATAATGGCTTAAACATAATCTGATGCAATTAAACATGGACCACAAAGTTGATAGCTCTTTCTTCAGAAAACAGAACATATTGTTGCAATACTTATCATCCAAATGCTGGAAAATTCTCATCTATAGGAATCAACAAGCTTTGTGCATTCTGTTTGCATCATTATACTTTGAACCTTATATTGCATATGCGGTGCATAACGTGGTCATCCCTCGCTTCCACCCAAATTGCCTTCAATCGGCCTTATCCAGATTCATGTAATTCAATCCTACAGAACACATATGTCCATTAGGCCCCCCCAAACTCCACATAACTACTAACCTTTCATGATTACCCATTATAGTTTTGCAAGAAGATAATGTTAGTAAAAAGATCAAGTGACAGAGAAGCAATTGTTTGTAAAAAAAAAAAAACTCACTCCATTATGCTGCTCCACCATTATCATTAATTGGGCCGCCATCATCGACTGGAGATCGCTCATTGATCAACACTAGTGCAGCTGGTCACTGAAGCTGCCCATGGCCGCCACCCGCCGCAGCGCCTCGAAACACCTGTTGCTAGACTCAAAAAACATCCCACCTACCACCTGCCGATTACCACCGCGCTTGAAGATAACCACCATGGAATCAAGCACCACCTTCACCACAATCAGATTCGGCCCCCACAGCCAACTTCACAGTTGACTGCCACCGAACTCATCCTACCACCACAGCTAGCACCATAAGAGGCGGCCGCCATCGCCAAACTCCCCCACCACCATCACCAGATCGGGTCGCCACCGCCACCACCATGCTCGCGGCCGTGGCAGCTGGAGCTTCGTCGAGCTAGTGGCCACGGCTGCTCAAGCTTCGCCGAGCATGGGACCAGGGTCGCTTGAGCTTCGTCGAATTCGATAAAATCACGAACCAAGCAATGGCCAGTATCAGAAAATCGAGCGCATCTTCTCCTACATATATCACATATCTATTCTGTAAAATATGGGTTTTGACCCAGTCAAAAAGAGAAGGAAAAGGAAGAAGCTTCAGCAGAGAGAGAGAGGGACCGAGAGTTTTCGGGAGAGGGAAAAGAGGAGAGAAAGAGAGAGAGAGAGAGAGAGAGGAAGAAAAGACAAAAAAAATTAAAAAAAAAAAGAAAAAGAAAAGAAAAAGGAGGAGATAAAAGGGAAAGAGAGAAGGAAAGAAGGGGAGAGAGAGGCATGGCAGGGGGCTCGAACAGAGAGGAGAAAGAGAGAAAGAAGAAGAAGAAGAGAAGAAAAAAGAGGGGCTTCGCGCGTTCTCGTCATGGGAGCCTCGCCAAGCCAATTTAACTACGTAACGCAACGCTCGGTAAGCACTCGTACTCCCCTTTCGTTCAATCGGAGTAATTTTGGACCTAAGGCTTGAAATTCGGAGTTTTGGAAACATCGAGCGGCGAAATATGATTTTTGAGTCGTTGAGCTGCGAATTTTTATAAAAATGATAGTTTGAGATGTTGTGAAGCTGTGAGATTTTACGGATCGTGATTTGAGCTTGCGGTTTGTCTGGAACGGAATTTTGAAGTTGGGGACGCGTTCTGGTACTGTAGCGAACAGCAGCTTCGGGTCTGTTTTTTTGTTGTTTTCGGTACTGTTTTGGAGCGGCTGAGTTGGGGTTGTTATTGTACATTAAGAGAGCTTTCTAAAGACTATAAGATGGCTTGAAACGGATTTTTGTGGAGGAAGTTATGGCGTGTCAAAGTTGGCGCATGGGCTGCGCGTAGCGGGAAATCGATGGGTTTTCGATAAATGCGAGCTTTCGTTGCGCATAAGTGTCGTTTCATCGATAAATATGCCTAGTATAGACGAGTCGTTATAAGAATACCCATTTTTACTCGGCCTTTTGATATTGTTTTTCCATTAATTGTTAGGGATCCGAGTGCATTGGTTCGAGTGAGCATCGTAATTTATTTTCGACTTTCCCAGGTGAATGGTGCTATCTCTTCTAAGAATTTATAAGCTCATGTTTTTAAAATGATAAATGATTGATATTTTATGAGTTATGGACAAGCATATTTGTTGCATAAAATTTGGATCGGACATTTACTGCGTTTTGATATTTAAGAATAGTGTGAGAATTTTTAGAGGAAATATATGTTCTGTTTGATGAACGAAGTTGAGAAATATTACATATTTTGAGTTTGTGAAACCATTTTACGAAAAGCTTGACTTTGAGATGAGTTATGCCAGGTTATATTGACATTAATTTGTGATGAGCTTTTTGAAATGTATTTGATTTGAAATTGATTTATGAGACGAGTCTTGAAAATTATTTGAGAATGTTTTATGAAAGGTATTTTTGGCGGATGAGTTGAGTTGCAAAACCTTTTGGGGATATATGAAATGATTTATGGATTTGATTTGAGAATTATGGATGGTGTTGTTTTGGATTGATGTGGATGCTCAATATCGCTGTGAGCCCAGCGAGGGGCTTGTGGGTATGCGCATACTATTCTAGGATATCCTTGTGGGCCGAGCCACCGGCTAATAATAGGTGGAGACCTTGCCAAGGGGGGAATCTTGGTCGCCTCGTCACTAGGCGTTGTATCGTGACCATGGTTTGATATTGAGCAATGGATTGGTCAATGAAGTGGACCATCGACATGTGATATGAGTTGGGTCGATGGAATGGACCATCGACATGTAATTTGAGATTAGTCGATGGAATGGACCATCGACGTGTGATTTGAAATTAGTCGATGGAATGGACCATCGACGTGTGATTTGAGATTAGTCGTTGGAATGGACCATCGACGTGTAATTTCATTTGATTATCAATGTGTGGTTTGATGAGATTAATCAATGGAATAGACCATTGATGCATGTTTTATGAGATTGACCAATGGGTTAGACCATTGGCATTTGCCTATTATTATCTTGAATATTTTTGCTTTGAACATATTGTGTTAAAGTAAGAAAAGTTATATTTTGGCATTGAAGGTTTGTTAAACTTCTGGGTTTGGTGTGGTATGAGATTAACCAATGGAATGGACCATTGGCGTGTGAACTAACGAGATTGATCAATGGATTAGACCATTGATGTTTATTTTGATATTATCGTTAAATGATTATTTCTGCTGTAAATATAAGCGCACATACTTATTATTTTACTGTATGTTTGTTATATCCTGGATTTGAGTTAAAATAGTTGCGGTTTGATTTTGTAAATATACATAGTGGGTGCTCGATCCGCTTAGAAGAGATGCACTACTCACTGAGCCATGGTTGCTCACCCCTCTATTTTCCAATCTTTTCAGGTTTCTCAACTAACGATGAGTAGGTACGAGAGCGAAGTGGATATGGGGACTTTTAAGAGTTGGATTTTGGGAGCTCTGAGGCTGCGTCCTTTGAGTGGAAGGACGGCCGTGTCATCCCCCATTCTTGATGGTTTTGGGGTGTGACATATTCAGTAATGGAAGAATCAACAAATAAACAGGTGAGAGAAAGTTACTGGAGACGGACGCAAGCAAGATTTGTTCCCCCTGTTCTTCGTGTCCCTTTCTCTTTCCATTTTATTTTTCTTATTTTCCTTTTTCAGTTTTCAGCTTCCTATTTTTTTAAATTTTTGAGCTATTTTTTAATGCAATGCCTCGTGGGAGCCATGTGCCTCCAAATTATAATAAATTCCGGGTCATCTTTTGTCACACCCCAAAATCATCAAGAATGGGGGATGACACGGCCGTCCTTCCACTCAAAGGACGCAGCCTCAGAGCTCCCAAAATCCAACTCTTAAAAATCCCCATATCCATTTCGCTCTCGTACCTACTCATCGTTAGTTGAGAAACCTGAAAAGATTGGAAAATAGAGGGGTGAGCAACCACGGCTCAGTGAGTAGTGCATCTCTTCTAAGCGGATCGAGCATCCACTATGCATATTTACAAAACCATACTACAACTCTTTTAACTCAATTATAGGATATAACAAATATACAGAAAAGAAGAATAAGTTACACACGCTTCAACGTAGCTATATTTATAACAAAAATAATCATTTCATAATAACATCGAAATAAACATCAATGGTCTAATCCACCGATCAATCTCATTAATTCACAACGCCAATGGTCCATTCCATTGGTTAATCTCATACCATACTAAACCCAGAAATTTAACAAACCTTCAAGGCCAAAATATAACTTTTCTTACTTTAACACAATATGTTCAAAGCAAAATATTCAAGATAATAATAGGCAAATCCCAATTGTCTAACCCATTGGTCAATCTCATAAAACATGCATCAATGGTCTATTCCATTGATTAATCTCATCAAACCACACATTGATAATCAAATGAAATTACACGTCGATGGTCCATTCCAACGACTAATCTCAAATTACACGTCGATGGTCCATTCCATCGACTAATCTCAAATCACACGTACACGTCGATGGTCCATTTCATCGACCCAACTCATATCACATGTCGATGGTCCACTCCATTGACCAATCCATTGTTCAATATCAAACCATGGTCACGATACAACGCCTAGTGACGAGGCGACCAAGATTCCCCCCTTTGCAAAGTCTCCACCTATTATTAGCCGGTGGCTCGGCCCACAAGGATATCCTAGAATAGTATGCGCATACCCACAAGCCCTCGGCGGGCTCACAACGATATTGAGCATCCACATCAATCCAAACAACACCATTCATAATTCTCAAACCAAATCCATAAATCATTTCATATATCCCCAAAAGGTTTTGCAACTCAACTCATCCGCCAAAAATACTTTTCATAAAATATTCTCAAATAATTTTCAAGACTCGTCTCATAAATCAATTTCAATAAAATACATTTCAAAAAGCTCATCACAAATCAATGTCAATATAACCTTCCATAACTCATCTCAAAGTCGAGCTTTTCATGAAATGGTTTCACAAACTCAAAATATATAATATTTCCCAACTTCGTTCATCAAACAGAACCTATATTTCCACTAAAAATTCTCACACCATTCTTAAATACCAAAACGCAGTAAATGCCCGATCCAAATTTTATGCAACAAATATGCTTATTCATAACTCATAAAATATCAATCATTTATCATTTTAAAAACATGAGCTTATAAATTCTTAGAAGAGATAACACCACTCACCTGGGACAGTCGAAAATCAACCTATGTGGTTACTTGAGCCAACGCACTCGGATCCCTAACAATTAACGGAAAAACAATATCAAAAGGCCGAGTAAAAATGATGTTCGCATAACGACTCGTCTATACTAGGCATATTTGTCGATAAAACGACACCTATGAGCCACGAAAGTTCGCATTTGTCGAAAACCCAACGATTTCCAGCTACGCGCAGCCCATGCGCCAACTTTGACACGCCATAACTTCCTCCACAAAAATCCGTTTCAAGCCATCTCATAGTCTTTAGAAAGCTCTTTTAACGTACAACAACAACCCCAACTCAGCCGTCCCAAAACAGTACCGAAAACAACAAAAAAAACAGACTCGAAGCTGCTGTTCGCTACAGTACCAGAACGTGCCCCCAACTTCAAAATTCCGTTCCAAACAAACCGCAAGCTCAAATCACGATCCGTAAAATCCCACAGCTCCACAACATCCCAAACTATCATTTTTATAAAAATTCGCAGCTCAACGACTCAAAAATCATACTTCGCCGCTCAATGTTTCCAAAACTCCGAATTTCAAGCCTTAGGTCCAAAATTACTCCGATTGAACGAATGGGGAGTACGAGTGCTTACCGAGCGTTGCGTTACGTAGTTAAATCGGCTTGGCGAGGCTCCCATGACGAGAACGCGCGAAGCCCCTCTTTTTTCTTCTCTTCTTCTTCTTCTTCTTCTTCTTCTTCTTTCTCTCTTTCTCCTCTCTGTTCTAGCCCCCTGCCGTGCCTCTCTCTCCCCTTCTTTCCTTCTCTCTTTCCCTTTTATCTCCTCCTTTTTCTTTTCTTTTTCTTTTTTTTTATTTTTTTCTGTCTTTTCTTCCTCTCTCTCTCTCTCTCTCTCTCTCTCTTTCTCTCTTCTCTTTTCCCTCTCCCGAAAACTCTCGGTCCCTCTCTCTCTCTGCTGAAGCTTCTTCCTTTTCCTTCTCTTTTTGACTGGGTCAAAACCCATATTTTACATCTTTTTTCCGTCCATCAATTTTGCCGGAGTTAAAGGAGGAACTCAATTGCATTTTTTCAAAATATACTACTAAATTACACTTCCACTGTACATGAATTATATTAGAGAAATCTCGCATTGAATAGTTAGTGTGGTTTAAAGCCGCTAATGTGTATTAGCTAATCCATAAGTCATTTGTTTTAGTGTCAAAGTAAAGATTTGTCCAATTAAATATGTATGCATTTTTATTTATTGATAATTGGATATGTTTGTTGATTGGTTCAAATTTTGACTCTCTCTTGAAGATCTCTCCAACTGAAGATATTGGACTTCTAATTATTGATCCAACATTTTTGTTGCACATGCTTTATCAAACTCATAGAACATTGGTCAGCTTGCTTATACTTATAGGAAAACTCTTGTACAATCACAAGGCACCTTTCCCTATGGACCGTTAAGAGAAGGAAACTGTCTTATGGGCAATTTAGCAGGACCCTGAACTCCCAATTCCACCACTTATTCCCACCGATCATAGAGTCAACGGTCAACTCAAGAAACCTCCTTTCTCTCATCCATGGGAAGCGTATAGCTCCCACCCACTTGACAGAAATCCCAAGGAGCTTACCGAGAATGGAGCTTTTCGATTCACCAAAGCAGGTTCTAGAAATCTTTCTCGAACTTCTCCATTCTGATGTCTTCAGGTGGCGGTTTTCTGCTCAAGACCACGTTTTTACGGGGTTCCTCTGGTTCTTTGCACTTGATTTTGTTGCTTGGGCTCTTGATTTTATGGGCGTGCAAGAATAAATGGGCACGACATGTTGAAGGCTCTAAAGAAAGTCCAGGAACAAGCAAACTTCGGTACTATAAGCCAACTTTGATATGCTGTTTAGGCTTGTCCGTATATAGTCTGGTCTTGTGTGTGACGAATTACTTTTACTGGTATAGAAATGATTGGTCGGAAGAGAAATTGGTGTCTGTTGGATTTAGCACTGAAAACTATTGCTTGGGAAGCTTGGATGTTTATTTGTATGGCCAAAGCTCCAATTTTGGACAAATTTCCCTCTTCTAGTGAGAGTTTGGTGGGGTTTCTACTTGTCTATCTCGTGTTATATCCTAGTCATAGACATTGTTCTGTCTGCCAAGCATGCTCCAGTGCAAACTCGGTATATTATTTCTGATGTAGTCACTGTTTGTCACCAGTTTATTCTGTTGTTATGTGGGGTTCTTCGGTAAAATTGAGATCGATGACAATCTCCTCAAGGGACCCCTTTTAAATGGTGATCCAGTTACAGTTGGTGCAGAACTGAATAAGCGCCAAGGAGGTGAAACTGCGAGCCCTTACTCAAAAGCGGATTTGTTTAACATTATAACCTTCTCGTGGCCGAGTCCTCTAATTACTTTAGGGAATAAGAAAGCATTGGACCTGGAGGATATTCCTCAACTTTATTCTCGAGATAGTTTAGTTGGCACGCTACCTGATTTCAAGAAAAGGCTTCATTCGGCTGTTGGTTCAAGCACTGGAATGACTTCATCTGGGCTGGCGAAGGCTTTGATTTTTTCTGGATGGAAAGAAATTATTTTCACAGCAGTGTTGGCTCTTCTATACACACCAGCTTTGTATGTTGGCCCTTACCTCATTGATGATTTTGTTCAATACCTTAATGGGAAACATGACTTCATTAGTGATGGTTACCTTCTAGTTTCGGCGTTTTCAGTTGCAAAACTTGTTGAGTGCCTTTGCTATAGGCAGTTGATGTTTAGGCTGCAGCTGGTTGGGATTAGGACTCCCTCACTGCTGGTAGGGATTGTATACAACAAGGGATTGACCCTTTCACGCCAGTCTAAACAGGCCATACCAGTGGAGAGATCATTAATTTTATGGCAGTAGATGCAGAGCAGATTGGTGAGTTTAGCTTGTCCATGCATGAACCTTGGCTAGTGCTTCTGCAAGTTGGGTTGGCCTTAGCAATCCTGTATAAGGATCTCCGGCTTGCAGCTATTGCAGCTTTTGTGGCAACTGTGCTTGTTATGTTAGCAAATGTTCCTCTGGGTTCATTCCTAAAGAAGTTTCAGGATAAGTTGATGGAATCAAAAGATAAAAGAATGAAGGCGACCTCTGAAATCTTGTGGAATATGAGGATTTTGAAGCTTCAGGCATGGGAGATGAAGTCCTTATACAAAATCATTGAACTCAGGAATGTTGAGACTGGGTGGTTAAAAAAGTTTGTTTACACACGGGCATTGACTTCTTTTGTTTTCTATGGTGCCCCCACATTTGTTTCAGTTGTTACATTCAGTGCGTGCTTGCTACTGGGAATCCCACTATCATCGGGGAAGATCTTATCCACGATTGCAACGATTAGGATCCTTCAAGATCCCATATACTACTTACCTGATGTAATGTCAATGATAGCTCAGACTAAGGTTTCTCTTGACTGAATATCATCATTCCTGCGCCTGGAGGATCTGCAGAACAATGTTATTGAAAAGCTTCCTCAGGGTACAGATGATATGGCAGTCGAGATTACTGCAGGCAATTTCACGTGGGACTTGTCTTCACCTGATCCAACATTGAAGGATATAAATTTGAAGGTACGCAATGGCATGAAAGTTGCTGTATGTGGTACTGTGGTTCAGGAAAATCAAGCTTATTTTCTTGCATCCTGGGATAATTGGCGAAGATCTCTGGAACCATCAAATTATGTGGTACTAAGGCCTATGTTGCTCGGTCCCCATGGATACACAGCTGTAAAATTGAAGAAAATATTTTATTTGGCAAGGAGATGGACAGAGAGAGATATGAAAGGGTCATTGAGGCTTGCTGCTTGAAGAAGGATTTGGAAATCCTCCCATTTGGAGATCAAACAATTATTGGCGAGAGAGGGATAAACCTGAGTGGTGGGCAGAAGCAGAGAGTGCAGATTGCTCGTGCAATATATCAAGATGCCAATATGTACCTTCTCGATGACCCTTTTAGTGCTGTGGATGCTCACACTAGATCTCATCTCTTTAAGGTAACTTGCTTTTTGTTGCTGACCATATTTGATTGGTAGTTGCTGCAATTTTCTACCACATCTCTTGAAGTATATTTATTCCAGTCTATTATGTGATAGGAATGTTTGCTAGGGCTTTTAAGTTCAAAAACAGTGATATTACTCATCAAGTAGAGTTCTTACCGCCAGCTGATCTAATCCTGGTGAGTGCTTACCAACTAGTGAATCAGTTTCTTTTACTCTTCTATCAGTAGAGTCGTTGTATCAAGTGATACCACATATATTTGTGAGGTCATGAGAGACGGAAAGATTGTGGAAGCTGGAAAGTACAGTGACCCTTTTTCACGCTGGTGCCGATTCCAGGGAACTCGTAGGTGCGCATAAGAAGGCTTTGTTGGGCATTGCCTCCACCCAACATAGGCCTGATTCTGTAGGATCTACTGTCAACATTGAAAATGGTGAAACAGAAAGTTCCATAGAGATGGATGAAAACAGCAATGTTCAAGATGGCATGGTTGGGCCAAAAGGTCAGCTTGTTCAAGAAGAAGAGAGGGAGAAAGGTAGACTTGGGTTTCCAGTGTACTGAAAATTTATTACAACTGCATATGGAGGAGGTCTAGTGCCTTTCATATTGTTGGCTCAGATTCTGTTTAAGCTCCTTCAAATGGGAAGCAATTATTGGTTGGCCAACCTGCTGTCTCTGGATTGATGCCAATACTTGTTTACGTGGTGTTGGCTGTCAGCAACGCTTTTGTGTTCTTGCCAGATCTTCACTTCTGGCTACTGCTGGTTACAAGACTGCCGGATCTTCACTTCTGGCAACTGCTGGTTACAAGACTGCCACTATACTCTTCACTAAGTTGCATTTTGCAATCTTCTGAGCTCCCATGTCATTCTTTGATGCTACCCCTAGTGGACGAATCCTAAATAGGGTAAGTCACATGATGCTGGATGCTTACATGCTCCAGAGAGATCTGATTTGAATGCTACGGGATCGTAGAGTAGGCTTTTTTCAACTAAGCTGTAACTGCTTGTAGTTATGGTATAATTAAACATAAATATGGTTCCCTGTTCATTTTGCCAATTTATTGGTTTATATCTCTTTTCGGGTCTCAACTGACCAAAGTACTGTTGATATGAGCATTCAATATCGAGTTGCCACATCAGCCTTCTCAATGATCCAGCTCCTGGTAGTATCGCTGTGATGTCTCAGGTTGCATGGCAAGTTTTCATAATCTTTATCCCAGTGGTTGCGGCCTGCGTCTGGTATCAGGCAATCATCACAGCCTTTTTAAAGTTTAGTGCCACGAGAAAAGAAAATAACCTCTCTTGTGTAAATTTCCGTGTCTAAAATTCTCTCATCATACTGCATAATTTATCCTTATGATTTATTTCCAGAAAAGGATAAATCTGTCTTTTTGATCTCAGATTTCATCTTTAAAAGTACTTTTCAACTTTCATCTCCAGACCATTTACAATCTCCTTCGACAATAACTTTTGCCTGTTGCTTGATAGCTGCTCACCATCTTGTACTTATTTATGAAGCAATATTACCTACCTTCTGCTCGAGAACTAGCAAGGTTGGTTGGGGTATGCAAAGCTCCAGTGATCCGACACTTTTCTGAGACTATATCAGGATCAACCACGATACGCAGATTTGATCAAGAATCAAGATTCCAGGACACCAATATGGAACTTTCAGATGCATACTCTAGGCCCAGGTTCCATAGTGCTGGGGCAATGGAATGGCTTTGTTTTCGCTTAGATATGGTTTCATGTTTCACATTTGGGATCTCTTTGATTTTCTTGATCTCTCTTATTGAGAGATTCATCCACCTAGGTAGCTTCTTTTCGTTTTACTGTCTCCTTGGTATGAATAATGCGTATATGTACTGGCAATTTGTAACTTGCTTCTATTCTTCTCTTCAGCAATTGCAGATTTAGCCGTGACATACGGGCTTAATCTGAACATGATACC
Source organism: Eucalyptus erythrocorys (assembly GCA_014182555.1). Taxonomy (NCBI): domain Eukaryota; kingdom Viridiplantae; phylum Streptophyta; class Magnoliopsida; order Myrtales; family Myrtaceae; genus Eucalyptus; species Eucalyptus erythrocorys. The sequence continues at coordinate 32,456,732 of CM024602.1, forward strand.
AGCATGGGTGATTTGGAATTTGTGCAATATGGAGAACAAAATCATATTGGTTGAAAGAATACTTGCATCTCAAGCGAGCCTCCTCTTGTGATAGACAATAATCGGCCTCATCCTTCATGGTCCACACGTGGAGATTGTTAAATTAATGTTTCGAGTTTGAATTCAGATAACGATTTGTTATCCGAATTTGTTGAGAAAAATTTTCTCAAGTGGGTTACAAGTCGGATGAAGAAGTTCTTTTTTTTTTCTTATTGGACTTTGTTTTGGACTTACAAAAGAGAGTAAAAGAAACAAGTTGATCTACCACCTAGACAAAAGAGGAAATAATATAAAAGATAAAGTGAGGGTTTCACTTTTCGTGCAGATGAAACCAAATTCATATTGAAGAGCACACGGTGGCCCCAGGTCAAATTGTTGACATTGGGCATGCACGTATAAAGGCGAAAACTTTGGGATTTCTTTTATGTGTGTTTGTGGAGCCACAAAAGTTGAAGAGCGCTGCACCGGAAAAAATAAAATATAAAAAACCGCATGTCCAGCATGTCCAAAAGACGCCGCACAAACCTTGAAAGGAGAACGCGAAGCTATATGTAAGTGGAGAAAAGACGGACACCCAAGTTCTTGTTTTGGCGTACATAGAGCGTTTTACTTTGAGTTAGAATGTGCAGTAATTTTGTGCTATGAGTTTACGTCCAAGTGAGTTGTTTATTTATAAATACTTTGAGTTTGGGCTTAAATTTAGGTGTGGAAAACACTTGATGATTATTTACTACTGATTCTTCGATTATAGTACATTATTTACTACTATCTTTCCTCGTGGACATAGGTACCAATATCGGAATCGAACCACGTAAATCTCTAATGTTCTTATTATTTCTCGTTTATTTCTCTAATGATTTCGTGTTGACATAAATTGCAAGATCCCGTCATTTCCACGTATTATATTTCAACAATTGATATTAGAGCTTGGGATTAGATTTCTTGATTGTGATTTGGGGCTTTTGTTTGTTTGATTATTATCTAGAAATTATGTTATTGCAATTATATCTAAGGCGAAATCTGAAATTGAGAAGTTTAATGAGAGAAATAACTATGGATTATGGAGAATCAAGATGCAGGCATTATTGACAACCTAGGGTTTGGCCAAGGCACTGGATGGTGAATATGAGTTGCCGTCTATAATGAAAGCCTTTGAGAGGGTAGAGCTAATGGAAAGAGTAAAGAACACAATTTTATTAAACTTGCTGGATGGGGTTTTAATAGAGATGGCCGAGGAGGATGATGCTGTAGCATTATGGGCAAAATTCTAGGCACTTTATGTAAAGAAAGGTTTGAATAATCGTCTGTACATATTGAAGAGGATGTTTCAGTTTAGATATACTAAAGGTACGTTTGTCAGAACTCACATTAAACTCATGATGGATTTGAAGAACGTTGGTAAGATACTTGATGATGATGAATAAGGCATTATGTTATTAGCTTCTTTACCAGAGTTATGGGAGCACTTTATTAATTCATTGTTACAAGGGTATACTACAATTATCTCAAAAGAGGTAAAGTTCGCATTGTTCTCTAAGGAGTGATAGAGAAAGTTGCGAAATGACGGTCTAACGCAAGGAGTAGCACAAGTATTGACGATTCGAGATAGAGAACGGCATAGTGGGCCCAATGGTAGTAAAGGTAAAAAGTAGATCGAAATCACACTATAGAAAGTCCAAGGGACGCGTGAAGTACTTTGAGTGCCACAAGGAAGGACACATTAAGAGAGATTGTCCAAAACGAAGAAATAAAGGTGATAGACATAATGCCACAAGCGGTGTGGGGACGTTGCCAAGGGGAACACTAGTGACGCAGAAGCTATTTTATGTGTGACCACTGATTCATCAGGAGATAAATGGGTGCTGGATTTGAGCTATTCTTATCATATGACACCTCATAAGAACTGGTTTACTATTTATCAAGCTGTAGATGGTAGTAGCATTCTTTTGGGAAATAATGTAGCTTGCAAGGCTGTGAGGATAAAGACAATCCAAATTTGGATGCACGATAGGGTGGTGCGCACGTTGACAAACGTGAAACATGTATCAGAGTTTAAGAAGAATCTTATTTCTCTAGAGACACTTGATGACATTGGGTGTAGGTACACTGTCGAAGATGGTGTATTGAAGATCTTTCGAAGTGCCATGATAGTGATGAAGGGGAATAAAGTGAATGCTCTCTATCATCTGTTAGGAGAGACCGTGACTGGAACTGCTACAATTTTATCATGTTAGTTAGACTCTAACTTGACTCAGTTACAGCATATGTGTTTAGGGCACATGAGCGAGACAGGTATAACGATGCTGAGTGAAAGAGAGTTGTTGAAAGATCAAAAGATAGGAAAGTTAGACTTATGTGAGCACTATATCTTTGGAAAGCAGCGCCAAATCAAGTTTACTACGGTTATTCATTCGACCAGGTAACCAGTTGAATACATTCATTCAAATGTCTAAGGCCCCTCTTCAATTCCTTTAAAAGGAGGTGCCCGATATATGCTGACATTTATCGATGACTATTCAAGGAATGTATGGGCATACTTTCTAAAGCACAAATATGATGTGTTTGATCAGTTCAAGAAATTTAAGGTATTGATTGAGAAGTAGTCCGATAAACATATCAAGTGCATGAGAATCGATAATGGCATAGAGTTCTAGGATAAAGATTTTACCAAATTCTACAAGAAAGAAGGAATTGCGAGACACCGCATAGTACTTGGGACACCAAAGTAGAATGGCATGGCAGAACGGAAGAACATAATTTTGTTTGAGTGAGCTTGATGCGTGTTTTCGCATATAGGACTTGGCAAGGAATTTTTTGCCGAAGCAATGAACATGGCATGTTACATGGTTAATCAATCTTCATTATTTGCTATCGAGTGGAAAACTCTTGAGGAAATATGGTCAAGGAAACTTGTTAATTACTTTGGATTATGTATATTTGAACGTCCTACGTATGCTCGTGTAAGTGATGGTAAGCTTGAGCCGATGGCAAAGAAGTTCATATATTTGGATTATGCATTTGGGGTGAAAGGCTATTGGTCGTGGTGCACCGATTCCAGATTACCTGGTTTTCTAATTAGTAGAAATATGATCTTCAACGAGATTGCAATGCTTCAACAGAAAAGTTCTAAGACACAACCAGCAAAGCAGATTAATCATGGTGTCATTAGTGAGGTGAAGCTTCAAGTGGAGATTTTGGAGATCTCAGACGTCACGCCCCGAATCTCGGGTACATGCACATCCCTTGGCGGTTGATTAAAAATGCGACGTCCTAGAACACGTTGTTGACCCATTCTTTATATCTTTCAATTAAGCACATGCGGAAGCGAATTAAATACAAAACCTGGCCAACAAACAAACATAGGGATAGTAAAACACTAGGAACAATTTCCCCAAAAACAACGATTTCCTTACCAACTGGTTAACCCTAGGAATTCAATACTTACAAGCCTTTCTACAGCCACTTCCTATCAACCATTTTCAAACACCTTTAGGGACTAGAGTTAACCTAAACTCCACTAACGGCAAGGCCAGTCAAAAGGTGTTGCATCTCACACCCACCACAACCGCACTCAACAGATCTCCACACTACAGCCTTGAAAAAGGTTAACCTACGACGGGGTGAGACAAATCTCAATGAGTCAACAACCTAAACCTCGATTAGGACGCAAATTCGCATCGAAGGCCGTCCTAAACAAGCACCATACAAAACTCACCTCGCCTTGGCGCATCCTCTGCACATAAATACATCACATATACTATTATCAATGTATCAAGTGTAATTTAATATTGGAACACATCATTTCATTCTTCAAATATTCATATGAGTCCTGATTATAAGGTAAAACCGTTATGACACATCCCATCCCATGTCACACAATTTTGTCCTATAATCTGTTGAAGAAAAATCCCTTATAAGTTTTGAAGTTAACAAAACATCCTCGTCAGTTAAGTCTGAAGAATCCAAGACTCAGTCAGTTAAGTCTGAAGAATTCAAGACCCAGAGTTATGGTCTGATGATCTCCAAACCCAATCAAAATCTGAAGACAGTCAGACCCAGATTTCGCGATTTTGCCATGCTGTCAGCAATTTATTCTCACGGTTAAGGAAATTAAGATTTCGATATTATTTTCCCTAACTTATCCATAGAATATCTCTGGCTGTGATTGTGAGCTCGAAAGATTTTTTGGATTTTATCCGTTGAAGATCAAGCAAGTATTGGAAGGATCTAATTTTGGAAACTCAAGATCCTGATTGTATGGGCGAGCAAGATTGACGAGCTATTTTATACTTATATATTCGACAACGTGAAGATCACTTAAATTGATTCATTTCAATGGGTTGATTGGATGAATTCTTAGAAAGTGCTAACGACTATGGAGGCATGAAGGGATATTTAAGGTATGTCAAAGTTGTTCGAAAATATGAGAGAACCGATAGAAAAATTTCGAAGTTAGAACCTCTGAAACCTCTTGTTCTCAAAATCTCTTGTGTTCAAAATTGTGTACTGAAGAGAGACACTTACAGTGTGAATTTGCGAGAAGCTGTAGAGGAGACTTTCTACTAAAGAAGTTTAGATCGTGAACTGTAAAAGCTCTCATTTGCTACAAAGTGACTACAACTAGTTGGCTGCCAGCATGGAGAGTGGACGTAGGCTTACAATAAGCCGAACCACTATAATACTTGTGTCAAATTTCTCTTACCCTACTCTACTCATTTTTATAGCTGCGTGATTCACTTATTTCTGATGTGATTTTCATGCCAAAGGATATTTTGGTTAAAGTTTACAAAAGAAATTTATAAACACCTATTCACCCCCCTCTAGGTGTATTTACTAGCCTTTATCATAATCAGGCACAACTATCACAACCATTCAAGCGTATTCCAGTTATTATGCACAGCTAACTCAAAAGTCGGCGGTCATTCGGCGTAATCAAGCATCGTCCTGCCCCATCAGGCACGGCATAATCCCGCGTATTCATACGCATCTAGATAGTATTCCATAAAGAAGCATCAGTCTAGCCTCCACCGCGACCGGCATCCATTAACGTAGGGCATCCGAACTTAATCAGGCATCGTCTCGCATATTCATACACATCAAGACGGGTTTATTATCTTGCATATTCATACGCATCAAGGTATTTAGGTGATCACACAAACACACCATCACTCAAGTCCATTGTTATCTTCCTCATTAGCCGAGAAACCAAAATCCCTTTTCAAAAAAATAAATAAACCTTGCAACTTTTTTTTTTTGGAAACCTTCCAAAATAAATTCGTACGGAGTCACATGTTTGAAATCAACCTGCCAAATTTTGCATGCATCTAGCTTGAAAACTCACGGTTTTATTGGGCACATAAAACTTGGCGTCCAAACTTGACACCATATTTCTTTCCTAATTCTTTGTCCAACCCCTCTTTTTGTAAACAATTTAGAGTAACCCCCTTTTTTTTTTCAAAACTTCTGAAAATAAATGTGTAGGTGCTCTCATACTCAAGATTAATCCACCAAACTTTGCATGCACCTAGTTTAAAACCTCATTGTTTTATTGAGCAAATAAGTTTTGGTGTCTAAACTTGACACCTCATTGTTTTTCTAATTAATTGCCCATAAGGCCAACTTTTGCAATAAAAATGGGAACCGACATAGAGCAACCAATCTCATAATGTCACGCATAAGTTCTTAGCATTCCAAACATCAATTAAATCACATAATATGCACTTTCCAACAAACAACACACCAAGAACAACCACAAAACCACTACCGGCCCTTATTGGCAGAAACTAGTCCACTCGCACGTTTCCAAGGTTAATTCCAAAAACATAACCAAATGAGTTCATAAAATTCTCAAATTTAAATATGTTATAAAGGACACTTAAAAGAACACTTTTCATGAAGACATCTTAACTCAGATCTTCCTAGAATGAGAGCAGTAAATCGCTCAAGTCGTTACCAAAACCGTGTCTATGTCCAGAAATCATGTTTTAAAATCAGCTTGGGTCGAGTTCCAAAACTTGTCCGTTTGCTCTGAAATTTAACTATGTTAAACTTCAAGATGTGAGGAAAACTTTTGTGAAGAAAATCTTTCAAAAATTGAACCTTAAAAGTTGATAAAAATCCTTTCAACACCAAAAGGTCACTAATTCCAACACAAACCGAGATTTGCTTTGCATGAAACGAAGTTGAAATCTTATTCCTTTAAATCCATAAAATCTTGAGTAAAATATATGTCATACATGAAGATGTTTAGAATATTTTTCAAGGGGAAGTAACCTCAAAATCATAGCACATTTAACCTACGAAAATAGCAAACAGCGAGTGTCCAATAAACTGCGATTAATTAGGCTAATCTAACTTAATTAACACTAATTCTTCTTAGCACTAATCTAACCATGATTAGCATTAATATAAATGAGCTAATTAACACTAATCTAACCTGACGACGGCAAGAATCCGAGATTACTGTGTCTTGCGCGGAGGTCTAATGATGGTGGAATCGGCCCTACAACTGTCAGCCAAACGAGGGCGGCTTGGCTTGGCTTGAACCAAGCTTGCTAGTTGAGATAGTGGCTAGACAGCACGAAGACAAGTTAGAGTTGGTGGCAGCTGTTCAGTGGAGGAGTTGGGCCTCGATGATGGCTGGCATGAAGGTGAGCTAAATGTTGGCAGTGGGAGAGGTGGCTGTGGAGTTGAGCATGAGATGTTTGTGGTTTGATGTTGTGGTGTGGGGGTGAGAGTGCAGCAGTGTGAGATGGAGAAGATGGGGGTGCTAGATGATGGGTTGGTAAGTTGGTGAGATGATGATGATGCTGGTGAAGATGGGATGATGATGGAGGTTGTTGGCGTGGGTTGATGGAATGATGCAGCAAGAATGAAGGGGAAAGTGGAGAAAGGGCTGGCAGCAGTAACGTGAAGGAGAAATGTGAGGGAGAATGAGCGTGATGGAGGAGTGATAGTGGGGGAGAAGAAAGAAGAAAGTAAGAAGCAGAAGGTGGGGTGAACGTGCATAAGTGAGGGTGAGAGAGAGAGAGAGAGAGAGAGAGAGAGAGAGAAAACAAGTCAAGGGAATGGCCAATCACAAACTTGGCCAAAATATCAACCGATCATCACTATGCCACAAAAGTTCTCTTCCCACAAAAGTCTTTGGCTCAACTAATGACCATTTTTCTTCTAATTTCTCATAAACAAAGACATCTTGGGCAACAAAATTCCCTTTTTCCCTCTTGATCTAAATTTCCCTTTTATTTTCTTGTTTGTCCAAAAAATTGACCTTCTGCAAAATTTTCAAACTCGACGAAAATTCGCCGAAAGATGAGACGACGTCCTATAAATGAATTATGACACACTCAAACGTCTAAATCCCAAAACCAAATTCAATTTCCTGGTTAAAATCGACTGAACGCGATTTTAGTACAACCTAACCTATCAGGTAGCTTTTAGGGATTTTTGTGCGTTTGACCTGTGGTCGATAATTTTCAATCTACGTTTATGCATCTCCAAATCGTAGATGACTCTCGATTGTCATAAAATCGCGAGATTTCAATTATGTATTTTGAGTATAATATCGATAGAAAATCGGTTTATTATTGTTCGACGCAAATATTGCAATCGTGTAGAACCACCCATAATTCAACTACACAATTCCATCGAATCGACTTATACCCTTCGGTAATCAATTATAATGGTGCCGTATTGACCCTTATCGATTATTATAGTCGAGCAGTCAATTTCTGATCGAATTCTCTAGTTTGTCGCGTTTATATTCCTTAATGGCCTCACCTAATAGATTAATTAACTCGATAATGATCAGTTCCAAGTAAATTAACCATAAGTGCGTTAACAAAACAACCATTTCATATATCATAATCAGGAGCCAAATTTTGGGATGTCACAACTCTTCCCCTCTTATAAAAATTTCATCCTCAAAATTTAAACCTTTGCAATCCTTCCACAAAAAGGTAGGAGTATTGACGTCTCATCGACTCTTCGCTTTCCCATGTGGCTCCCTCTGTTCTGTGGTATTGCCAGACCACTTTAACCAAGAGGATCGTCTTGTTACGTAGCACTTGCTCTTTTCGATCCACTATCCGAACCGGTCACTCCACGTACGACACTCTCTCGTTCACGTCTAATTATTCAAAATTCAGCACGTGGGTTGGATTAGTTTCGTACTTCCTCAACATCAACATGTGGAAGACGTCATGCACTTGAGCAAGTCTCGGCAGCAATGCAAGATGTTACCCCAAGGTCCTAATTCGCCCCAAAATTTCAAAGGGATCGACATACCTTGAACTTAGCTTTCCTTTTTTTTTTTTTTTTTTTTGCCAAAGCGCGAAGTACCCCTCTTTGGCGACACTTTGAGGAATTCGTGTTCACCAATTTGGAACTCTAATGGTCTTCACCACTTATTTGCATAACTATTCTGATGACTCTGGGTGGTCTTGAGTCTTTCTTGATTGACTTTGACGACGTCGATTAACTGCCGAACCAACTCAGGACTCGTAATCTTACGTTTTCCAACTTCATCCCCATAACCAAGAGTTCTGTAGGCTCTGCCATACAACGTTTCAAACGGTGCCATCTAGATACTCTACTGATAATTATTGTTGTAGGTGAACTCAACTAAGTGAAGCTGTTCCTCCCAGCTTCATTTGAAGTCCAATACATAAACTCTCAGCATGTCCTCAAGGGTTTGAATCATCCTCTCAAACTGGCCATCCATCTGCGGATGATAGGCCGTGCTATACTGCAGCTTCGTTCCAAAGGCAGTTTGTAACTTTTCCAAAAAGCTACTGTGAACTTCGAGTCTTGATCTGATATAATCGTCATTGGCAATCCATGAAGATGAACTACCCGTTGCACATACAATTTAGCATATCTGTCTAATGCAAAGTTCCTTCGTACGGCGATGTCCTCCATCTTCGGCTCCTCAATTGATGTATCAACCACGGTTGCCAAATAACCTTGGCAACCCACCTCTAACAAACGGGTTGCCTCAAGTGACGAGATTAGGGTCATTGAGGGTCCTCATTGATTCTCAACAAACTCAAAACTTCCATCCGCTAACGGTTTAAACTAGATTACCTTACAACAACAATTCATTACAGCAAGATGCTCCTTGAGACTATCCTTTTCAAAAATGACATCAGAGTCATACATAGACAAAATAGTTAAGTATAACTCTACCTAGTGATCCTCCTTTCTACAATCTCATTTCAATAAACTGAAGTTCTATAAGCTTAACCATATTTCCGCTGTGCCACTCTAATAAAATTATCCCAGAAACACTGCCTTTCCTATTTGGTACATAGCTCGGTTCATTCCTGCCCCCTTCATCATCCTAGAAGTTTGTCAAGAGCTGCTCTTTGCTCAGGCCCTCTGGCCTCGGTGACCACTCCTCGCCCTCATCGGACCGGGTCATTACAGGCCCACCAGCTTTCACCCAGTTCATCCCCAAGCTACACACCTACTGGAGAGGTCCTATTTCAATAGGGACTGACTCACAGAGATATTGTCCACTTTGGCTTATCTCATACTAAGCCTCACAGTTTTATCCTTTAGCGCATAGGTAGTCACTTTCCCAAAAGGTCATCCATCCTAGTAGTGCACTATCTTAGGCTTGATTATCCTTCAGGTTCAAGGGCACTAACTGGCTTTAGAGATGGTCTGAACCTTATTGTCTTGACCATTGGGTCCTCGATCAACCTTGGTGCATACTTGGACAACTCAACAAACTTCGCCTCATACTGATCCACTAACATCTGACTTTAATGGAGATGCTGGAACTCGTCATTTTCTGTTCCTTAGAGTCTCTAGCGCTTGTACGATCCCATCCAACCTAGGATCGCCCGGTGTTCCTCTTCCAACACCAACCTGAGATGGTACTCTTCCCCCGATACTAGCCGAAGCTGACGCTCTCCCTCTAGTACCCACTTGTCTCGATGCCTTTCCCCTGACACCTATTAAAGCTACTACGGCCCGTCTTCAAGAGGCTCTTTGCTCGGAATCGCTCATCTCGTAGCATCTTTATAGATCTTGCTTTTCGATTCCCATGAGGAATCAGAAATCTGAGCAACCTGCACAAAACAATCAATCAATCACAAGCATAGGTGTAAGGAAAAATGTCTTTCCTAGTTAACTATCCCAAAACCCATCGCACCCAATCACTACAGACACTAAACAGCTTTGATACCACTTTGGGCAGGGATGTTACCCCCCGTACCTCGAGTACACATACATCTCTCAACGATCGATTAAAAATGTGACTTCCCAGGACACGTTGCGAACCCATTCTTTTTATCTTTCAATTAAGCACATGCGGAAGCAAATTAAATACAACACCCGGCCAACAAACAAACATAGGGATAGGAAAACACTAGGAACAATTTCCCTAAAACCAACGATTTATTTACTAACTGGTTAACCCAAGGAATTCAATACTTACAAGCTTTTCTACGGCCACTTCCTATCAACCCTTTTCAAACACCTTCAAGGACTAGGGTTAACCTAAACTCCACTAACGGCAAGGCCAACCAAAAGGTGTTGCATCTCACGCCCACCACATCCACACTCAGCAGATCTTCACACTACAGCCCTGAAAAAGGTTAACCCACGACGAGGTGAGATAAATCTCAGCAAGTCAACAACTTAAATCTCGATTAGGATGCAAATTCGCCTCGAAGGCAATCCTAAAGACGCACCATACAAAACTCACCTCGCCTCGGTGTGTCCTTGCACATTAATATAACATATATAGTATTATCAATACTGCAAGCATAATTTAATAACCGAAATACATCGTTTCATTCTTCAAACATTCATACGAGTCCCGATTATAAAGTAAAATCGTTATGATACGTCACATACCATGTCACACAATTTTGTCTTATAATCAAGCGCAACTATCACAACCATTCAGGCGTATTCCAATTATTACAACCTAACGGCCACAGCTAACTCAAAAGTCAGCGGTTATCTAGCATAACAGGGCATTGTCCTGCCCCATCAGGCATAGCATTATCTCGCGTATTCATATGCATCAGGACATTATTCCATAAAGAAGCATCGATCCAGCCTCCACCATGACCAGTATTCGTTAATGTGGGGTATCCAAACTTAATCAGGCATCGTCTTGCATATTTATATACATTCCAACGGGTTCATTACACTACATATTCATATGCATCAGGGTATTTAGGTGATCACAAGAGCACACCATCACTCAAGTCCATTGCTTTTTTTTTTTTTTTTTTGGTAAAAACTCAAGTCCATTGTTATCTTCCTCATTAGCCAAGAAACCAAAATCCCTTTTCAACAAAAAATAAAACCTTGCAACTCTTTTTTTTTGTTCAAAACCTTCTAAAATAAATTCGTACGGGGTAACTTTTGGAAATAAATTCGTAAGTGTTCTCATATTCAAAATTAATCCGCCAAAATTTACATGCACCTAGTTTGAAATCTCATTGTTTTATTGAGCAAATAAGTTTTGGTGTCCAAACCCAACACCTCATTGCTTTTCTAATTAATTGCCTATAAGGTCAATTTTTGCAATAAAAATGGGAACCAACATAGAGCAACCCATATCATAATATCACGCATAAATTCATAGCATGCCAAACATCAACCAAATCACATAATATGCACTTCCCAACAAGTAAGATACCAAGATCAACCACAAAACCACTACCAACCCTTACCGGCAGAAACTGGTCCACTCGCACGTATCCAAGATTAATTCCAGAAATATAACCAAACGAGTTCATAAAATTTTCAAATTTAAATATGTTATAAAGGATACTTAAATGAACACTTTTTATGAAGACACCTTAACCCAAATCTTCCTAGAATAAGAGCAGTAAATCACTTAAATTGTTACCAAAATCATGTTCGTGTCCAGAAATTATGTTTTAAAAAACTAGCTTGGTTGGAGGTCCAAAACTTGTCCGTTTGCTCTGAAATTTGACTCTGTGAAACTTCAAGATGTGAGGAAAACTTTTGTAAATAAACTTTTTAAAAATCGAACCCTAAGAGTTGATAAAAATCAATTCAACACCAAAAGGTCACTGGTTCCAACACAAACCGAGGTTCTGCTGTGCATGAAACGAAGTTGAAATCTTATTCCTTTAAATCCATAAAATCTTGACTAATATATGTCATACATGAAGATGTTTAAAACATTTTTCAATAAGGAAGTAATCTCAAAATCGTAGCACATTTTAACCTACAAAAATAGCAAACATCGAGTGTCCAGTAAATTGCGATTAATTAGGCTAATCCAACTTAATTAATACTAATCCTTCTTAGCACTAATCTAGTCATCATTAGAACTAATCTAAATGAGTTAATTAACACCAATCTAACCAAGCTAATTAATAGTAATCTAACCTCCTAAGCACAATTAACAACCTAATTAAGGATTAGGGAGTTAACTCCGGAATTTTGACGGCGGGGGGCTCACGACAACGGCAATGCGATGGTGGCAAGGACCTGAGACTACCGTGTCTTGCACAAAGGTCTAACAGCAGTGGAATCAGCCTTATAACTCTCAGTCAAATAGGGGAGGCTTGGCTTAGCTTAGGCTGAGCTTGCTGGTCGGGACAGTGGTTGGACGGCGTGAAGATGAGCTGGAGTTGACGGCGGCTGTTCGATGGAGGAGCTAGGCTTCGATGGTGGCTGGCGTGAAAGTGAGCTGGACGTTGGCAGTGGAATAGGTGGCTATGGAGTTGAGCATGAGATGTTGGTGGTTTGACGTTATAATGTGGGGGTAAGAGTGCAACTGCGTGAGATGGAGAAGATGGGGTGCTGGATGGTGGGTTGGTGAGATGATGATGATGCTGGGTGAAGATGGGATGATGATGGAGGTTGCTGGCGTGGGTTGATGGAATGATGCGGCAAGAATGAAGGGGAAAGTGGAGAATGGGCTGGTAGCAGTAACATGAAGGAGAAATGTGAGGGAGGAGTGATCGTGGGGGAGAAGAAAGAAGAAAGGAAGAAGCAGAAGGTTGGGTGAACGTGCGTGAGTAAGGGTGAGAGAGAGCGAGAGAAAACAACAAGTCAAGGGAAGGGCCAATCACAAACTTAGCCAAAATATCAACCCATCGTCACTATGCCACAAAAGTCTTTGGCTCAACCAATGACCATTTTTTTTTCTAATTTCTCACAAACAAATACATCTTGGGCAGCAAAATTCCCTTTTTCCCTCTTGATTTGAATTTCCCTTTTTATTTTCTTGTTTGTTTGAAAAATCAATCTTCCGCAAAATTTTCAGACTCAACAAAAATTTGCCAAAAGATGAGATGACGTCCTATAAATGAATCATGACACACTCAAACATCCGAATCCCGAAATCAAATTCAATTTCCTAATTAAAATTGACCGAATGCAATTTTAGTACGACCTAACCTATCGAGTAGCTTTTAAGGATTTTTGCGCGTTTGACCCATGGTCGATAATTTTCGATCCACATTTGTACATCTCTGAATCGTAGACGACTCTCGATTGTCATAAAATTGCGAGGTTTCAATTACGTGTCCCAAATATAATATCAATAGAAAATCGGTTTGTTGTCGTTCGACGCAATTCAACTATGCAATTCCATCAAATCGACTTATATATGTTCGCTAATCGATTGTAATGGTGTCATATTAACCCTTGCTAATTATTATGGTCGAGTAGTCGATTTCTGATCGAAGTCTCTGTCTACTGCGTTTATATCCTTTAATGGCTTCACATAATAGATTAGTTAACTTGAGAGTGATTACTTCCAAGCGTGTCGACGAAACAACCATTTTATATATCCGAATCAAGGGCCAAATTTTGGGATGTCACATTAGAGGTAACAGAAGTTGAGACTGTAGATAAAGCCACAGTTCTTGAAATTGGTGATCGTAAACAACTAACAAAGCCACAGTTCACTATAACCGTAGACAAACAGAGAAGGCAAATTAAATTACCGATACATTATGGTTATACAGATATTGCTTATGCATTAACTGTAGATGATGAGGTAAAGGCAAATGAGCCTTCGTCTTATTCTAAGATGATGGCTAGTTCAGAGTCGTCGCAATGGTTAGGGACTATGAGTGAAGAGATGTAATCACTCCATCGAAATCAGCAAGGTATAAAGCGAGACTTGTGGCGAAGGAGTATACATAGCGTAAGAGCATTGACTACAATGAGGTATTCTCTTCTGTGGTAAGACATACTTCTATTCGTGTTTTACTTGCCTCAATTGCTTCACAAGATCTGAAATTAGAGTAGCTAGATATGAAAACTGTGTTTCTTCATGGTGAGTTAAAGGAGTAAATTTACATGAGGTACCTAGAGGGACTTATGGTAAAGAAGATCATGTTTGCTTATAAAAGAAATCTTTGTATGGGTTGAAACAGTCTCCCAAGCAATAGTATAAATGTTTTGATACCTTCATGATTTGTTAAGACTATTTGAAAAAGTCAGATGAATAGTTATGTCTACTTTAGGAGATTAGAGAATAGTTCTTTGATTTATCTACTCTTATATGTTAATGATATGCTGATAGCAGTTAAGAATATGTCTGATATTGATGTGCTGAAAAGATAGTTAAACGCTGAATTTGAGATGAAAGATTTAAGTGCTGCAAAGAAATTATTGGGTATGAAGATTTTACGTGACAAGATTGCAGAAGTTTTACGTCTATCTTGAAAGAAATATATTGAGAAAATTGTGACACATTTTAATATGCAGTCGACAAAATTTGTAAATACACTTTTAGCAAATCACTTTAAACATTTAGATAAATTATCACCTTAGATTGAGGAGTAAGAGAAGTATATGTCCCATGTTCCTTATTCTAGTATCGTTAGTAGGCCCAATATTTCATAAGCTATGAGTGCGATTAGTTACTATATGAAACATCCTGATAAAGCTCATTGAGAAGCCGTGAGGTGGATCCTCAAATATTTGAAGGAGACATCAAACGTGTATATAGTGTACCGGAGAAATAGTAATGGTAGTGAGACCATTGGTTTTGTGGGTTCGAATCACGCTGATAATTTAGATAATTGCAGGTCTTTAGCAAGGTACGTGTTTACGCTAGCAAGTGATGTAGTTAGTTTGAAAGCATCCTTACAAGAGTACGTTGGATTGTCTTCTACTGAGGCAGAGTACATGGACTAACATTTGTAGCGAAAGAGGCAATATGATTACGAAATTTACTCTCGAACTTTGGGCTAGAACAAAAAAGTATGGATATACATTATGATAACCAATGTGCAATATATTTATCATATAATCTAATTTATCACGAATGAATGAAGCATATCAATATTATGTACTACTTTATCTGAAATGTCTTAGCCAAGAGTGATGTTATTGTGAAAAAGATCGTTATAGTAAATAACTTAGCAAACATGATGACTAAGTCTGTTACTTTAGCGAAATGATGACTGAATCTATTCCTTTAATGAAGCTCAAGCTTTGCTCAAGTTTTATTGGCGTTTGTGGAGAGTAAGCACCTGTCGGAGCATTGTGAGAGCAGTATGGATAATAAGCACTATAATTTGGCTTCAAACATTGAGCCAAGGTGGAGAATTATTAAATTAATATCTCGAGTTTGAATTTGGATAACAATTTGTTAATCGAATTTGTTGAGAAAAATTTTCCCAAATAGTTTACAAGTCGGATGACGAAGTTTTTTTTTTTTTTTCTCTTATTGTACTTTGTTTTGGATGTACAAAAGAAAGCAAAAGAAAAAAAAAAGTTGATTTGCCACTACAAGACAAAAGACAAAATAATATAAAAGATGAAAGAAGTGTTTCACTTTTTGTGCAGATGAAGCCAAATTCGTATTGAAGAGCACGTGGTGGGCTCAGCAAGTTGATTTGCCACTGCAAGACAAAAGAGGAAATAATATAAAAGAAAACTGAAGTGTTACACTTTTTGTGCAGATGAAGCCAAATTCATATTGAAGAGCACATGGTGGGCTCAAGTCAAATTGTTGACTCTAGGCACACGAGTATAAAGGCAAAAACTTTGGGGTTTCTTTTCTCTGTGTGTGGAGCTGCAAAAGCTGAAGAGCGCCGCACGGGAAAAAAAAGGAAGTCACATGTCCAGCACATCCAGAAGATGTCACACAAGCCTTGAAAAGAGAACGTAAAGTTATACGTATGTGGAAAAAGACGACCGGCCAAGTTCTTGTTTTGGTGTACGTCCAACGTTTTACTTTGAGCTAGAATGCATAGTAATTTTGTACCATGAGTTTATGTCAAAGTGAGTTGTTTATTTATAAACATTTTGGATTTTGGCTTAAATTTAAGTGTGGGAAACACTTGAGCATGTGAATGGTTATAAACTCCGATTCTCCAATTATAGTGGATTATTTGCTGCTGGCTCTTCTCGTAAACGTAAGTGCTGATACTTGGACCGAGCCACATAAATCTCTGATATCCTTGTTATTTCTCGTTTATCTTTCTGATGATTTTGCATTGACGTAAATTGTAAGATCCCATCGTTTTCGCGTATTATATTTCAACAAAGATATTGGTATCTGTGATATGCCGCTGACAAAATTCTCTTTGTTATGTCTCAAACAAATGATTTTGCTATTTTGGTACAGTTATCAACACATTCCCCTTTCAGGCAATTTGGGAGTGACATCAGGTCCAATATGCTCCTCGCTTGCCACTCGTTTTGCGAGGCATCACGTGCACTTTCTCTTGCGGGATGAAAACGGGTATGTAGGGAGAACGGGCAGTGGCAAATCAACTCTCATACAAACACTTTTCCGTATTGTAGAACCTTGTGCAGGTCAAATCCTAATAGATGGCGTCAATATCTCCTCAATTGGGCTGCATGATCTGAGGTCTAGATTAAGTATCATTCCTCAAGATCCAACCATGTTTGAGGGCACCGTGCGAAGCAACCTTGACCCTCTTGAGGAATACACTGAAGATCAGATTTGGGAGGTCGGTTCATTTTCTTCCCCAGTTTGATTGCAAAATTTCCGTTAATAGAAGTTCTTTTGTAGCTCATGCAACATGAACCATAGTCAGCAAAAGCTAATCCATCCCGCAATTCTAGGCATTGGATAAGTGCCAACTCGGGGACGAAGTGAGTAAGAAAGAAGGGAAACTGGATTTGCCAGGTTTTTTCAGGACCTTTTCTTCAACTGTACTTGTCTGTGCTTCTATTGACGGCAGAAATTCTGCAGCAATTCAGAATTCGAATTGTAGAAAATTACCGGGAGACCAAATTGAAATTTTTTTCCTGCCATATTCCAGAATTGTACTTGTTTTTAGCTCGCTCATGATACGCTTGACCTACAGTTGCAGAGAATGGAGAGAATTGGAGCATGGGACAGAGGCAGCTCGTGTGTCTCGGTCGTGTCCTGCTCAAGGAAAGCAAGATTTTGGTACTTGATGAAGCCACTGCTTCCGTCGATACAGCCACCGATAATGTGATTCAGCAAACTTTGAGGCATCACTTCGCTGACTGTACTGTTAATACCATCGTACATTGGATTACTTCTGTTCTTGACAGCGACATCGTTCTTCTTCTAGACCGTGGTTAGTATTTCATGACACGATCTCATCTTGGCCTTGCATGTTTGGTTCATGCTTCATCAGTATCTCTCTCTCACTTTGAATCTGTGTCCAGGCCTTGTTGCTGAATATGACTCTCCAAAAAGATTGCTAGACAAGGAATCCTCGTTGTCCGCGCAGCTCGTAGCAGAGCACACAACGAGGTCGAGTTCAGTTTCAGCAGCTAAAACGATGTGAATTTTTTATATCTCTAGACAAAGATGAGATTTCAAATAACTAAGTTGTATTGAATATGCATTTTGATATTTGTAAGTATGTTTCTTTTGATTAACTAATTAAAAGTTTCACTACAACAAACTGAATCAACTAAATATTTCCAATTAAGTCATACAAGTTATTGCTCCAAAATAAGTATATGTCTTGCATCACGAAAGACAAAATAAGTGCATCTTAAAGAGCAGAAAATTAGATTAAATGAAATATAAATACTTTATGTTTTGACTAAGGTATTATCTTAAATTTTTATGTGAAGGTATACTGCAAGTTTAAGATAAATATCAACTCCTTTAGCTAAAAAATACAGCAATCTGAATTAACTAAAAAGAATTCAATCTATAAATCATCTTAATTATTGTTCCAAAGTAAGTGGATTTGTTGCATCACAATAGATATACTTAAAATAAGTGCATTTGAAAAGCAGAAAATTAAACTAAATAAAATGTAAGTATGTTATGTTTTCAATAACTTATTACCTTAATTTTCGTTATTTTAAAGATGTAATGCCGCTTTAACATACATAGTGTTTCGATTGTAAGCTTGAGGTAACGGGGTTCTTGTTCTGTTTAATTGATAAAGCATATTTCAATAAGCTATCCTTTACTAAAATTTTATTATTTTTTATTCAAGTAGCAATAAAAATAATTTGTGTCAACTTATTGAATTTAACAACTAGAATAAAGTAACTATATCTCGAACAACTTTCTTATTGCTAAGACATATCATTAATGTGTTCTTTATTTGTTTAAATTTAAATTGAGTGAGTTTCTCCCTTTGATGAATTTTTTTTCACCCACCAAATTCGAACGAGATAAGCTAAATCTTAAATTGACAAAGATTTATCTACAAATGACATAAGTTTTTAGAGTGCAACTTGTACACTAAATGAAATGGGCTACTTTATTATTTGTACATAGATGTTGTGGTGATAATATATGCTCTTAATTCTTTTTTAGTTTACAACTATAATTTTATGGGGATCTGTCGATAAACTTATTTTATCATTTGCTTAATTCAATAATCCATGCATATCTAAACTTATTCCGTATAGAACCTCGGTCTCCCAGAGAATTGCACGAATACCCCCTCTCACAAAATTTTGATCTGCTTACAAAAGAGGAAGGCTCTTCAGACTATTTCTTAATTCGGTTATTCGTCGTCTCTCTTTCAATTTTCATTTTTCGTTTCATGAGTCTGAACCCAGCTCATTAAGTTGTTGCTGAAATTGGTCTTTAATTGCTTAAATAACGAGCAGGTTGGTTCGATCAACAAAACATGAGTAGAGCTTGAGGGCCGATCAATAGAGCCCGATGCTCCCGCATCATGTGATTAAGGCTCCAAAGAAATCGCTGAAGAAGCAGACTTTGTCACTGCAAGCCAACTTTGATTTGCTGCTTCGGCATATCCGTGTCCAATCTGGTCTTGTGTGTGACGAACTACTTTTATTGGTATGCAAATGATTGGTCGGAAGAGATACTGGTTTCTCCTTCGGATTGGGGATATGCCGGTCGTCCATTTCATGTAATTGCCACGTCATAGACATCGTTCTGTCTGTAAAGCGTGTTCCGGTGGTATTCCGTCTCTGATGTAGTCTCTGTTATCACTGGTTTATTCTGCTGTTATGTCGGGTTCTTCAATAACTTGGTTACACGCGATCCAGATCTAAGTGAGCGTCACGGGACTGGATCTTAACCACATGCTCAAATGCGAGTATACCGAGTACGGTTAGTTTCTCGTGGCCGAGCCCTGTAATTGCTGTTGGTGCATGCAATAGAGCGACTCCGTATAGGCAGGTGAGGGGTTTGGCTTTGTCGGAACAGAAAGAAATAATTTCCGCTGCATTATTTCTGCTTCATTTCACGGAAACTTCTTCTGTTCAACTCTTTAATGGGCAACGTGAGTTTAACAGTTCAGGCCGCCATCTAGTTTTGGGCCTTACTAGTGGCAAAACTTGTTTGAGTGCGTTCCCCGTAGGCAGTTGATGTTCAGGCTACACAGCTTGTCCGGACTAGGGCTCGCTTGTTGCTGGCTGCAAACCGGAGAAGAACGATGGAAATGCAAAATCCTATATACAGCACTCACTTTATTATGAAAAGTCCCTTTAGATTACTTTAAAAGATAATTTTTTCATTGCTAACTTTGATTTGCTTGGCCGGAAATCCGACGTGACCTTTTTTCTATTAACTTCTTAAGCCAACATGGTTTATCAAAGATCCAATTAGCATTAAATTGAAAGAGAATCCCAATTTCAAACCCTAGCCAGCCAATGAATTGAAATTCACACCTTATTTCAATTTGCTACCAAAATCAATAGTACGATCTTGCAAATAGAGAGCAAGAGCTTCAGCAGTGGCTCACAACTCCGATTTTCCCCCTTGTGAGCCCTAATTTTCTCTTACGAACCCTAATTTTTCCCTTTAATTAAGCAATGCAAAGAGAAACACACATTCTTGCCATGGACGACAAGCAAGCAACGACGAGCAAGGGCAAGAGTGCTGTAGCAAGTAAGTAATGGTGAATGAGTGATAGGGAGAGATGCAATGAGGCCAACATTTTTACTCAAGTTCAAAGACATCGCTTTTGCCATGGATGGCGTGCAATGTCATCTTTTTTATTACCTAGCCACATTGGACTGAGCCGCATCATTTGGATTAGGATTTTAAAAATTAGGACATCACTTAAAATTTTTATTTACAAATGCCATATAATCAATTTGGCCGAAATTTCTCATCATTGACGCTTAAATAATTATTTTTCTCTAATTTGGTACTTAGTGAGCTAGCGAAAATTTTTTGAACTAAAATAAGCATCATAATGACATTTGACACTTCTAACGTCCTCCCGATTGCAAACACATATGACAAGGGATTAAGTTGCAAATACTATGTCCCAAGATTTTTATGGCTAGAATATAGAACACAATAATGGAGAAAAAAATATTTGCGCATCTAATTTGGAATCCATCATTCTTGATTAGGGTAACAACAATCCAAAGCTCAAGTGTTTTTCCTCTATTACCTTTTATATCACTAGTTCAATTAAACTAATCCTCATGAATTACGTTTTGTAACCACTCATGTGATATTTATGCATTTAGGTTGAATAAGAGACTTAAACACTATTTATAAAGTTTTTAACAACAGACCCTCTTAGTACAGTCAAGCTTTACTCAATCCACACAAGCCAACTCGATATTAGCCTAATTAAGAATCTTTGTATGTTACCTTATTAGATCAATTAATATAGCTCTCATCGTAAAAACTCTTATAACTAACCCTTCCATGCCAGTCTAAGCAAGGACCTGCTGGTGGAGACGGAGAGATCGCTAATTCTATGTCCATGGATACAGAGAGAATTGATGATTTCAGGTGGTCCATGCACGACCCTTGGCAAACAAAATTCTAATAATTTTAAGCATACTAAAATCGATCAAATAATGTGATAAGGCTCTTCTTAGATGCTTTCTCCATCTACAACTCCATGAACCCGAGAACTTGAAACTCCAAATCCCGCATCGAGAATCCATCCGATAATCAAGGGTTTTATAATCCCAATTCTACGAAGCGCCTGCACTTTTGGAATTCTAGTAGAGTAAATTAAATATCTAATTACTGTGTTCATAATCTAGTCTTACCACATACATCCAATGAAAGCGAGTTAATTCATTAAGATTTGCTTTTTATGTAGCCCATGCACAAGTGGCTAATGAAGAGCACCGACAGTCGGATACTTTCACATAGGAGCCAACGCCTCTTCAAAGGGATTGAAAGTTAGTCGAGACACGTGCATGGAAAATTCCGGCCTGTTGAAAGATATGATTTGATCGACATGATTTGATCGGATCACAAATTGATTTTGTAAATGTATTATAGGAATCTGAAAATACATTAGGATAGAAAAGGATAGAGAAATATTTTATTTCCTTTATTATTTCATTTCCTTGTAATTATATACAAACAATTGTACAGATCTCGAGGATGTATCAAATACAATTTTTTTCCTTCCTTCGTTCCCTTTTCTCGACCTAAGCTAATCTTGACACGGCCTGTGGTTTCTTTTCTTTATTTGTCGAGATTGAGATTGAGAGAGACCTTGCATAATTGATTGAAGGAAATATCCCCCTCTCTCTCTCTTTTTTTTTTTTTTTCCTTTTGGATACGCCATTTTTTGTGTGGTTACCATTTCAAAGAAATTTGCCCAATAAAGCTTCTAATTGGCGCGACGTTTATAGATGTTGTTCCCACTTAAACTACATTCGCTTGGTGGAAAAAGACATTTTTACAAAATATTTTCTAGAAATAATTTTCCATAAAAATGATAATATTTTTTAAAATGTGGCTGAAACTTGAAAATGAACTAAAATTTTCCTTCGTAAAGTATGGAAAATTAAATATCTAATTACTGTGTTCATACCCTAGTCTTACCACATACATCCAATGAAAGCGAGTTAATTCATTAAGATTTGCTTTTTATGTAGCCCATGCACAAGTGGCTAATGAAGAGCACTGACAGTCGGATATTTTCACATAGGAACCGAGGCCTCTTCAAAGGGATCGAAAGTTAGTCAAGATACGTGCATGGAAAATTCCGGCCTGTAGTTTCTTTTCTTCATTTGCCGAGATTGAGATTGAAAGAGACCTTGCATAATTTATTGAAGGAAATATCTCTTTCTTTTTTTTCTTTTGGATACGCCATTTTTTGCGTGGTTACCATTTCAAAGAAATTTGCCCAATAAAGCTTCTGATTGGTGAGTGACATTTATAGATGTTGTTCACACTTAAACTACATCCGCTTGGTGGAAAAAGACATTTTTACAAAATATTTTCTAGAAACCATTTTCCATAAAAATGATAATATTTTTTAAAATGTGGCTGAAACTTGAAAATAAAATAAAATTTTCCTCCGTAAGGTTTGGAAAATTTGATCTGATTTTCATCTGTGCACTCCTTTTAATATTTTTTTCTTTTTTCTTATTTTTTAAAAAATCAAAATTTTAATTTTTCTTTTTCTTTTTAATTTTTTTTTTTTTTCACTTTTTCTTTTCCTCCTCCATCTTCTTTCGTTGATTGTCAACCCCGATGAACAACCAAGGGCAAACTCAAGCCAATGGTGAGGCTCACACTCACCCATTTGGCAAGTGGCCAACTTGAGCTTGCCGATCTAGCAAGTGGCAAGCTTGAGCTCACTAGAGGTCAACAAGGCCTCAGGCCTCACTTGTGGCTGGCCGAGAAAGAATGAAAAACAAAGAACTAAAAAAGGAGAAAGAAAAAAAGAAAGATAAGTGGCCTAGTAAGACTGCATGAGAGTGTTCGATAAAAGAGAGTGAGAAAAATGATTTCCTCTACTTGAAAAGTAAAAAAACATTCTCTCCTATTTTAGAAGACTTTTTCCATTAACGGAAAATATTTTTCCTAACTAGTTCATTTTCCATGAAATAAACACTGAAATATTCTAAAAAAGTTTTTTTAGAAATTTTCTATAAACCGATCTAAACCTTAGTTTAAATTAAGTTTTTTATGCAAGTGATATCCATGCTCTTACCTAAATCTAATCACTGGCAAGGCTCTGGCCCGACCGTGACAAAGTGCTTCGCCCCGCCAAAGTTCGAGCCCCTGAAAGCAACCCTTTAACAGGACTTTTTATATTACCATAATTGCAGTGGCTCAAATAGCCAAATGTCACATTTCCATATCCACAAAAGTTGTTATTTCTCAAATTGAAAGCAAATCATTGACTTGATTACCTCATATATCCTGTTTGAAAGCATTATTATTGCGAGATTTAGCTTTTAAATTTGCTTCTTTTTTTTTTTAACAAAGTTCCTAAAAAAACCTCCCTAATCTTTGAAATTTCAAAAAAATTTGAGAAAATTTGGGAGGGGGCGACAAAATTAAGGATGCTCTAGTAATTTACTTAGATAAAATATCATATCTATCTATACTGCTATGATATGACAGATTTGAGAAACAAGTTCTCACAAAAATGTTGACTTCTTTAAATTCTGCTTCCTTCTTATCTTCCACATTTTGGTCCGTGCACGTGTTCGTTTACACTTTTTTTTTTTCTATTCTTATCTTCCACGTCTTTTTTGAGCAATTATTCTTTTATACTTTTAAGCTCTCATACGTGCATGTAATTTATTTAAATAAAAATTATATCTATCTATACTGCTATGATATGACAGATTTGAGAAACAAGCTCTCACAAAAATGTTGACTTCTTTAAATTCTCCTTCCTTCTTATCTTCCACATTTTTTGGTCCCTGCACGTGTTCGTTTACACTTTTTTTTTTCTATTCTTATCTTCCACGTCTTGTTTTGTGCAATTATTCTTTTATAATTTTAAGCTCCGATACGTGCATGTTTCATAAATTCTTATCGAGAGTAAAAATATTTTTTAATGACTAATTATTTTAAATGACATAAATAGTCATTTTTAGAAAAATATTTTTCAAAATATTCATTTCCCACGAAACACATGAAGTCTTAAGAGAAACACCAAATTATCTCACTTTTTGCATTTTTTACTATAGCCGTTTATTTTATTAACTGTGGATCAAAGAGGAAAACAAGGGAAAATTGACCAATAAGGATGCGTTTGTTTGTGTTTTTGTTTAAAAAATTGTTCCAAAGAACAAAAATAGAAAAAAGTATTTCTGCTCTCATAAATAATTTTTGAACAAAAGAACGCGTTTGGTAAATCTGTTCCAGAAATATAAAAAGAATAGAAACATGTTTGGTAAACTTGTATAATTTTTTTGTTTCTTTTAATTTTTTAATATTTTTATTTTTTTCCTATTTTCTTTCTCATTTTTCCTATTTTATATTTTCTTTTTCATTTTTCATTTTTTTCTTTTTCCTTCCTTTTGGCCGATTGCCGACCTTGGCCATGGCCGGTGACCAGCCGATGAGGGCTAGTGGCCTCACCTAGCCACGACAAGGCTCGCTAGCCCCCGACGAGGTCGAGCCTTGTCATGGCTGGGCAAGGCTCAGCCTCGCCTTGGTTGGGTGAGCTAGAGCTTGCCAAGATCGGCCTCGCTATGGTGGGGCGAGCTCGAGCTCGCCCGGATCCGGTGAGACTGGCCTCGCCCAGTCCCGATGACACTCAGCCTCACAAGGGGCTGGCGACACTCCGGCGAGGTCACCGGCTCTTGACGGCATCGCCAACCAAAGAAAAAAGAAAAAGAAAAGAAGAAAAAGAGAGGAGGGAGAAAATTTGTTCTTAAAAATTGTTCTAGAAATAAAAAACACATTTTTCTTATTTCTTGTTTCTGTTCCAAATGTGTTCCTAGGAACAAAAAAAAAGATTTTGAATAAAAATGCAAACAAACGCGTTTACTCGTTCTTTTTTTGTTAAAAACAAAAAAAAAAAAAAAAAGATTTTTGTTTATAAACAGAAAAAAAAAAAGAATACAGACAAACACCGCCTAAAAAGTACAAAAAGGCAAAAGAACACAGAAATTAAACTACCCACCTTCTTGAAAAAAAAAAAAAAAAAAAGTGAACTTGGTAACGTTACTTAATTGTCCTTATTGTGGAATCAGCCCCATCCTTGCACTCATATTTGATAAATTTAAGAATGCTTCTCTATTTTCTTATATTTTCATAAAAATGTGTAGAATAAAATGTCAAGTTTTTTTTTTTTAATTTCTTTGTGCAAATAAATTTTAGCATCTATTATTAGTTTACAAGCTGCACAAGAAATGAAAATTAATTGCGCATCACATATCGCGTGCTTGAAACTAGTTAGTGTAGTAAAGTATAATATTTTTTTAATTAATTGTACATCATTGACTCGCCAAACCCAAAACCCATTGATTTGAGATATTTAAAGAAAATATCAAAATTTATTTCCTTAACTTTTTTATGACAATAAACACAATATTATTTTGTGCTTAACGATTAGCAACTGACCTGGACTCGTGGTTTTCACCCGAGATGGATCGGTGGTTTCGTGATTGCCTTTGCAAATGTCACAACGACTCTTGGTACAATGAATCCGTGAGATATTTTCCCAAAGAACTCCAATGACTATCGCTCCATGAATGGCCCAAAGATAGAAAAAAATGTGAGTGCTCTGAGTTTGAGGTATCTGTTTAGATTCCTAACTTTCGGAATCGGACAAGATTTTGATGATCAATGTTGAAAAGAATTGCTCTTGCAAAAGTAGACTTTTCAGTACTATTACATTCCTTAGAACCATAGGCACCAAAGAAATCTTAATCATATCACATTAATACAAATTTAGTTCTAAACCTTTTAATTTGACTAATTTAATCCTAAATCTTTTACATTTTTATTAATTGAACCTATCCAGTCGATTTTGACAAGAAATCGCTAACATGAATGACAATCGTCTTACGTGATATAATCAATACTGACATTAACAATTTTACAATCTTTTAATATTTTCTAAACTTTTTCGTTTTTTTTTTCTTCATTATGGCTGGCAAGGGTCGCAAGCAACTCAAGGGCCTGCGAGCTCTCACTGACCACTAGTGAGTGTCATGACCATTGCCCAAGCCACAAGTCGAGTCCTCGCTAAATCTCCTTCGATTCGATGAACATCGTCGCTCACTTGATTGTGTTGTCAGTTTCATCTTTGCACCTACGACCCAAAGAAGAAATCGTTTTGATTTATAGGTGAGAGCAAAATAATAGAGGGAATTTGACGGCAAAGCAACAATCTTGAACCAACACAAGCAGGTCCTCACAGTCGGCAAGAGTCGCTCTCACTGAATTTGGCGAGGGCTCAACCCTCTCGGCTTGGGCAAGGACTTGAAGGCCACAAAGAATAAAAAGAAAAGAATAATTATAATTTATAAATTTCATCCACATTAACGTTAGTTGTGCCATGTAGGATGGCCAATGTCCATGTTAATATTTTCCAGTCACAATTTGCTAGATGGACTCATTATGTAAAGATGCAAAATGTTTAAAATTGAATTTGTCCAATTGAAAGATTTGAGTACCGATTTATTAGGTTTATGATTTTTTTTGTACTTAGATTTCAAAAGCGATAAAGAAATTTGAGAATTATTTTTTAATTTTTTTGGATTTGATCTCGTATTTATAGAAGACTAGAGGTGGCGTTGGAATTATGTGTTTTTGGATCACAACATATTCGTTATTAATTAAATCTAACTTGATTAACATCAATGCTGAAGCGATCCTATAATCTATTTCCATGGAGAAATTTTTAATGGTGATCGAACTTAAAACATAGGAAGTAAGAACACTCCTCGTTTTTGCACAACCAAGAGAAAGATGGACAGGAAAAAGACCTTTCATTTTGATTGTGGGTCTTGTTGAATGGCAGAGGCATGTTAATGTCTTGAATGTTAGGAATAACTTTCGCAGTCTTCTTCAAGGTGTTCTGCGACGAGAGAACTTTCCATCCAATTACATCATGGCCTTTCCCACTTTTTCTCGCTTTCCTTTCGTGGAAAAATGGGTATAAATCTTCGGATTATTTATGGTCCACTTGGAGGTTGACCATCGCTTAATGTTCACATACCGTTTTATAGTCATGTCAATTCATATCCATTTATAAAATATCTTGGTTTTGATTCTACACGCTGAGCATGGGAATTATGATGAAATCAAGTTAATTCGTATTAATTAGTGTCCTCATATAGTTGATATCATACTCAAGTCAAATAATAAAAGGAATAGCATAAAAAGATTCTCTGAGAGATTCTATGTTCCAGCATCTGGTCATAAGGTCAATATGATCATTGGATAAAAAAGGAATGAATTCAAAATAGTAGCAACTCACTGGAGTAAAAGGAAAGTCGACGACTGTAGGACTGTCAAAGTTGTAATTGAGTTAAAAAAATTACGACATACTAGAACAATTACTCATTAATAAGCTCTTTAGATTGGATGGATTGTAAAAGGTTCTACAATCGTTGAGGAAAGTTTATAAGAACAGGAAAAAAAAAAAGAAGAGAGATTTCAATAAGTATCAACAGTTCTCATGTTAACAAACTCTATAATCAAATTATTGCTCGGGGAAACACCTTAGTCATTGTAGATGCAATCAAGGTTAGGACGACTTCACGTAAATTTACAAAAATTGAGGTAATCTTAAGTGATGATTTCTTTGTTTCAAAGGAAAAAAAAGCCACCAAAAAAAAAAAAAAAAAACTCAATCTATACCTATCGTGATACATTTATCCCGAATTTTATATTTACTGCAACACAATTATCCTAAACTTTTTCTTCTGACATAAAAAACCCAAACTTATACATATAAGATTCCATTTGATACAAGTCGTTTTATTTCATTTAAATCACATGGACGCCTTGTCAACGTTATATTCTTTCTAACATCCATTTAGATGAATTTTTAATTGTTCTCATTAACAGAACTTGAATGGAGAGTAAATATATCATAGAAATACAAATTTGAAATTTCTTATATCACCAAAAAAAAAAAAAAAAAAAAAAAAAAAAAGGTAAATGTGGCGAAATGAATACAATTCAAATTTTTCTTTTTGTGGCTTTTGTAATTTTCCAAATGGGATACATCCCGTCTTAGGCAAAACGGGATCAACCCCGCACATCTTCGAATTTTCGACATCGACCTAGCAAAAGCTTCTCCGGAAAGACAGAAAGAGCATGGGAGGTTTGCGTGATTCATGAACCTCGTCACTGAAAACCCTCTCCTTTTCTTGGAATTGTTTTGGATAAAAATGTTGGGGGGTTTGCTGATCTATGGAACCACGTGCCAACCTTAGTTTTCTTTATTCCGACGTTGATTTTGTTAAGGTAGTGAAGAAGTGAAGAGATGTGACAACAAGAACATGAAGATGCTGACTGCTGCAGCTTAAGAACATGAAGATGCTGACTGATGCAGAGTAAAGAAATGCAGAGGGAAAAGAAGCTGCAAGGTTGCTGATTACAGAGGCTGATTGATGACAAAGTAAAGAAGTTTGCTAGAAGCTGCTAGAGATACTGATGATATACACTGCTGAGGCATAAGAAGATCAGAAGATCAGTAGCAGTCGAGCATTTATGCTATATGCTTCTGCTAGTGTTTAGTGTTTCCCCTGTTTCCCCTGTTTCTCGAACCCTGTCTCTCTTTTTCTTCACTTCTAAGCTACAGAAGCTTTACCTGTTAGTTAGTTAGTTTACTTCTGTTAGTCTTTTAGTTAGAATACTGTTATCTTCACAACTGAAGCCTTCTACGATAAAAGGCAAACCCTTGTATCTGATCATTCATTCGAAACAAATGAAGAAATTCACATCATCTTCTTCTCAATACTCTAGTTTTACATTCTTCCCTGCGTATGAATTTCTTCAGATTTCAAAAAAGGCGAGCTCAGCTCAGTACTTTCCAGGAAATGAAGAGGTCTGCTCGTCTCCGACTTTTTGTTTTACGTCTTTGTCCGCCTCGGCTTCAATGGCCAACCGAGAATGGCGGCCATCTGTCTGCTAGACGCCTGCGCCCCACGCTATCCACTTGCCCAAGGCAAAACCCCACTTTCGACTTCCTTTTACGTCAGTGGACCAGCTGGCGCGTGCGCAAATGGCGACGGATGGCGCACAAATTTCCGCTGACTCACGAGTGTATATAAAGACAACGCCCATCCTCCTTGTTTCTCCCGCACAACATTGTTTTGAGAGACTCTTCTCCCGAAGCACCAGGACCCCCCCGCACTCCCAGGTCGCAGAAGCCCCCCACCAACACCCCCAAATAATGGGACCTTTTGATTCACGAGAGCAGGTCACCCTGGCCCTCTTCTCTCCCTCCTCTGCTCTCATGTCCTCAGGTAGCGATTTCCTCGTCCAACCCATCTTTGTTCACGGCTTTTCTGGTTCTCTGCACCTGGTGTTGTTGCTTGCCCTGCTCGTCTCGTGGGTTTACAAGAAAATAAGGGCAGGGCATGGTGAGGGTCCAAAGGAGAGTCGCGGGAGGGGGAGGGGTGTCTTGTATAAGCTGACCCTTTGTTGGGCCCTGGGCGTGTCTCTGTTCAATCTCGCCTTGTGTGTGCTGAACTATTTTTATTGGTATAGAAATGGTTGGTCGGACGTGAGACTGGTCTCCCTTGTGGATTCAGCTCTCGCGACTGTTGCTTGGGGGGTAATGTGTGTTTACCTGCATGGTCGCAACTCTGATTCTGGTGAATCCAAGTTCCCTTTCCTGTTAAGAGTTTGGTGGGGCTTCTACTTCTCTATTTCCTGTTATTCCCTTGTTTTAGACGTCATTCGATATGAGAAACATGCTGGCTTGTTGCTGGTTCGGGATTTTGTATCCGACGTAATCTCTGTCTTGACCGGTTCGTACTTCTGTTATGTGGGGTTCTTCGGGAAAAATGATATTGAAGAGAACCTCCTTGAAGAGCCCTTTTTAAATGGGAATGATTTGATTTCAAGTGATAGGGATGGTGTGGGGTTGAATAAGTTTAGAGGGAGCGATGCGGTAACCCCTTATTCTAAAGCTGGTATACTTAGCATAGTTACTTTCTCTTGGATGAGTCCTCTTATTTCCATTGGGAATAAGAAAACCTTGGACCTTGAGGATGTTCCTCAACTTGATTCTGGCGATAGTGTGGTAGGGGCTTCTCAACACTTCAGAAGTAAGCTTCGGTTCAATGGTGAGGCTAGCAATAAAGTGACTACGTGGAGGCTGGTGAAGGCATTGTTCTTGTCTATGTGGAGACAAATTCTTTCGACAGCAGTTTTTGTGCTTCTTTATGTGTTGGCCTCTTATGTTGGCCCATACCTCATTGATACCCTTGTTCAATTTCTTAATGGGCGACGCCAATACAAAAATGAGGGCTATTCGCTAGTATCAGCCTTTTTAGTGGCGAAGCTCGTTGAGTGCCTGTCACAGAGGCAATGGTTCTTCAGGTTACAGCAGGTTGGGATTAGGATGCAAGCAGTGGTGGTTGCCATGATATATGACAAGGGATTGACCCTTTCGTGCCAGTCAAAACAGGGCCATACTAGTGGAGAGATCATCAATTTCATGTCTGTTGATGCTGAGAGGTTGGGTGACTTTGCTTGGTACATGCATGACCCATGGATGGTGCTTTTACAAGTAGCTTTGGCTTTGGGGATCTTGTACAAAAATCTCGGACTCGCCAGTATTGCAGCTTTCGTGGCCACTGTGCTTGTTATGTTAGCAAATGTTCCCTTAGGTAAGTTGCAGGAGAAGTATCAGGACAGAATGATGAAATTGAAAGACGAAAGGATGAAGGCAACTTCGGAGATTCTCCGGAACATGAGAATTCTGAAGCTTCAGGGATGGGAGATGAAATTCTTGTCAAAGATTTTCGAGCTTCGAAATGCCGAGATAGGATGGTTGAAGAAGTTCGTTTACACTCAAGCAATGACCTCTTTCGTTTTCTGGGGTGCACCCACCTTCGTTTCCGTCGTCACTTTCAGCACATGTATGTTGATGGGGATCCCGCTTTCTTCTGGAAAAATCTTATCAGCCCTCGCAACATTTAGGATCCTCCAAGGGCCCATCTACAATCTTCCTGACACAATATCAATGATAGCTCAGACAAAGGTCTCACTCGACAGAATAGCATCTTTCTTGTGTCTTGATGATCTGCAGAATGATGTTGTCGAGAGGATTCCTCAGGGTATTACTGACACAGCAGTTGAGATAATTGGTGGGAATTTTTCCTGGGACTTGGCTTCGTCTAATCCCACACTTAAGGACATAAATTTGAAGGCACAAAGGGGCATGAAGATCGCTGTTTGTGGTACTGTCGGCTCAGGAAAATCAAGCTTGCTTTCCTGCATTCTGGGAGAAATGCCAAAGATATCTGGGACCCTCAGGCTGTGTGGAACTAAGGCTTATGTCGCTCAATCTCCATGGATTCAGAGTGGCAAGATCATCGACAACATCTTATTTGGTAAGGATATGGACAAAGAGAGATATGAAAGGGTCCTTGAAGCATGCTCCTTGAAGAAGGATTTGGAAATTCTCTCACACGGCGATCAAACAGTCATTGGAGAGAGAGGAATAAATCTGAGTGGTGGACAAAAGCAAAGAATTCAGATTGCTCGTGCGGTCTACCAAGATGCGGACATTTACTTATTCGACGACCCTTTTAGTGCTGTGGATGCTCATACAGGATCTCATCTCTTTAAGGTAACCTGCATGTACCTGCTAATTCCGAGTTGTTGGCACTTGGTAGAATTGCAATACGCATGCAGCCTCACACTCATAGAAGCACATATTTGTAGATGGGCTAATGTTTTGTCTTTCTTTCAAGTTCTTGGAGGCAGGGTAGTTCTTTTAAGGGCCTCCCTCCTCACTCTCTCTGGCAAGATTTGCCAAACTTTGTTTCATTGCTGCATGCATTGTGTTTGTGCTTTGGGAATTGACTACTTATTGAATTTGTATTTGATAGGAATGCTTGTTGGGCCTTTTACGTACCAAAACTGTGATTTACGTAACTCATCAAGTGGAATTCTTGCCCGCGGCTGATTTCATAATGGTGAGCAATTCACAAATTACAGAACCTGTTTTTCATTCATTCTAGTTGTAGAGTCACGATACAAGGCAATGTTCTTATTTTTCATCAGGTTATGAAGGATGGAAGGATTTTGGAAGCAGGAAAATACAACGATATACTTCATGTAGGGACAAATTTCATGGAACTTGTAGGTGCACATGAGAAAGCTTTGTCAGAGGTAGATTCTATACAAGACACACCGGCAAATGGAGGATCTAGTAGCAATGTTCAAAATGGCAGTGCGGATGCTAATGGGAAGATTGCCAAGGAGGATGAAAGCAAAGCGTCTCAGAAAGGTGAAGTCATCGACGATGTTGGGACCAAAGGGCAGCTTGTTCAAGATGAAGAAAGAGAGAAAGGTAGAGTTGGATTTACAGTGTACTGGAAATATATCACAATGGCATATGGAGGAGCTCTTGTGCCTGTCATATTGCTGGCACATATTCTTTTTCAGCTCCTTCAAATAGGAAGTAATTATTGGATGGCCTGGGCGACTCCAGTGTCCGAGGATGTCAAACCTGCTGTTACAGGATCAACTCTAATAGCAGTCTACGTAGCTTTGGCTGCCGGCAGTTCTTTATGTGTTCTTGCAAGAGCAGTAGCTCTTGCAACTGCTGGGTTCAAGACAGCAACTGAACTCTTCAACAGGATGCACTTTTGTATTTTCCGTGCCCCAATGTCCTTCTTCGATTCTACTCCAAGCGGAAGAATCCTTAATAGGGTATGTATAATATGCTTGTTATGATATTGTTACAGGCGTATGTATTTCTTCGATTTAAGCTTGCAGAGGTCTGTCTTATATCCAATCGCTTGTATTTTCGTTTGTGCTGACTACAATTATCCATGCGCCACTGCATCTATTATGGCGTCTTTTCTTTGCTTTTGTAGGCTTCTACAGACCAGAGTGCCGTGGATACAAACATACAATATTTAGTTGCAGCATTTGCTTTCACGATGATCCAGCTCCTTGGAATTATCGCTGTGATGTCTCAGGTTGCATGGCAGGTTTTCATAATTTTTATCCCTGTCATTGCAATCTGTGTGTGGTATCAGGTAATCATCCAAGCTCTTCCAATCTTTTTTTAACTGTCAAGAAGAGCAAAGAGGACTTGGCTTTCTTTCTTTTCAGTAGGATTGTTCTGGTTTAAGATGTATTCCGCTAGTTATTTTGTTTCCTCACTCATGGAAGGAGTGAAATGGTGACACTTCCATCCCAACTGTCTTCTCATAAAAGCCTTGAAATTGTGTGCTTGTTCGTCAAAGTCCTTTTCACTGTTTTTCTCATGAGTGACAAACTGTTGGCTCATCGTGAGCTTGAACGAGTATCTGTATACATTGGGTCTGTGTAGATACTTTTGAATTTGAAAAAATATACACTGACTGAATTATTTTTCGCATCCACAGCAATATTACATAAATTCTGCACGAGAATTGTCAAGGTTGGTTGGGGTGTGCAAAGCTCCAGTAATACAGCACTTTGCTGAGACAATTTCAGGAGCCACCACTATTAGAAGCTTTGATCAAGAATCACGGTTCCAAGATGCAAATATGAAACTTGCCGATGGATACTCGCGGCCCAAGTTTCATATTGCTGGGGCAATGGAATGGTTGTGTTTTCGCCTAGACATGCTGTCCTCGATTACTTTCGGCTTTTCTTTGATTTTCCTATTCTCTGTTCCTGAGGAATTTATCGATCCAGGTAAGAACTTTCTTTTAGATTTTCAAATGCTGTTGTATCTATTTAATTGTTTCTGGAACTTTTAACATTTAAATTGCTTCTTTCCTGATGTCTGAAGCCATTGCGGGGTTGGCTGTGACCTATGGGCTTAACCTAAACAGGTTACAAGCTTGGGTGTTTTGGAATCTCTGCACTATGGAGAACAGAATCATATCAGTTGAGAGGATACTGCAGTACACCAGCATTCCGAGCGAGCCCCCTCTTATATTAGAGGAAAATCACCCGTCAATCTCTTGGCCATCACACGGAGAGATCAACATTTGCCGTCTGCAGGTACATGAAGCTTCTGTATCATCTCATATTACAGCTTTTACAATTCACGATTGACCTATTTTTGTGACAACCATGTGGAACATAGGTCCGATATGCTTCACACTTACCCCTTGTTCTGCGGGGAATTACATGCACTTTTCCTGGTGGAATGAAAACCGGGATCGTGGGGAGAACTGGAAGTGGTAAATCAACCCTTATACAAGCACTCTTCAGGATTGTGGAACCTGCAGCCGGTCAAATCATGATTGACAACATCAATATTTCCTTGATTGGACTGCATGATTTGAGGTCTAGACTGAGCATAATCCCTCAGGACCCAACCATGTTTGAAGGGACCATAAGAAGCAACTTGGACCCTCTGGAGGAGTATACAGATGAGCAGATTTGGGAGGTTTGTTCATTTCCTTGCACGAGTTAAAATAACATAATAGGCAGATTTATCGATGATGTCGGTTAACGAGGTTTCTGCAAATTTTAGGCCCTCCATAAGTGCCAACTTGCAGAGGAGATCCAGAAGAAGGAAGGAAAATTAGATTCTGCTGGTAAATTTTATTCCCTTTTCCTCCTGGGACTGGTCTTTTGTGGTTCTCCTAAATGCTCTTATATGAAGAGGCATTTTAATATAATTCCTGGAAGTTTAACTGATCGTGTAATTTGCAATATCCTTTACATCGTACATTAATCAATCTTCGCATTATCTCAAGATTTTTGGACAGGCATGAAAAGCACTAAAACATAAGTTTGATGTTTCCAGAAACACAAAACAATATCTTTTATAACCTTTTCCACCCTCTCTTTTTCATAGCTGTTATCTATATTTGTTATTATGCAGTTATTGAGAATGGAGAGAACTGGAGCATGGGTCAGAGGCAGCTCGTGTGTCTTGGGCGCGTGCTACTCAAGAAAAGCAAGGTCCTAGTGCTCGATGAAGCTACCGCATCCGTTGACACAGCTACTAATAATCTGATACAGCAAACTCTGAGGCAGCACTTTGCTGACTGTACAGTTATAACTATTGCACATCGTATCACTTCTGTTCTTGATAGTGACATGGTTCTTGTTTTAGATCATGGTCAGTATCTTTTAACGACTTCTCCTTGCTCTTGCTGTCGCATTCTGCATTAGTCCTTTCTTAAGTGAAATGATACAAGCTCTCTTGATCCCCTGTGCAGGGCTGGTGGAAGAATATGATTCTCCGAAGAGATTACTGGACAACAAGTCATCGTCCTTTGCGCAGCTGGTGGCGGAATACACAATGAGATCAACCTCCACTTACGGGAATTAACTGGAATGCAGTATGATTGCATTGGAATAGTTCCTCTGATGATGATGAAAAGCGTGACTGGCCTTCTATGTCATCTGTCATGTTCTTGTTTTATTATAGGCAAGTCATTTTTGATTGGTTGCTGTAGTGTATGAGGCTACTAGGAGAGAGTAGGCATAAATTAAGCCCGAGGAAGGGTTTGGAGGTTGAACTAGTGCCAGATCACATCCTTGGAATAAATTACGCTAATGTTGTCATGCATGTAATCATAAATGTACTTTAATTGCGGGCTTCAGATTGCTTAGGAGAAAACTCACTAATGCATTTGATGTACTTTTTGATGGAACCAGCATTCAATAAATCGTCTACTTGGTATTTTGCTTCTGTTTTCATGGGTAACATCATTAGTTAATCAATCTTGGAATGAGCTGATTCTTGTTCCACCACCTACCAGGTGGCGTCGGCAATGCTAAGAGATCAGTCGTTGATGGAAGAAGAGAACCGACTCTTCGAGAATAAGATTATAAATGTCTTCATTTAGTTGTAGACTCTCGGGACGGATCCCCATAGTGCTTGGAAATCTTGTGCATTCTTCGAATCTTGACCTTTTCCATAATAGATAGATACATAGTTCACTTCATGCGGCCAAACTACTAGTTCTGAAAACTCTCCAGATCCTCAAGCTTTCCCAAGCACCTAATCTGGGCAACTGATCAAAGTACCTGCTCGAAATGCTGGCATTCTTGCAACTTCATCCAATTTTACCTGAGTTGCCTCATTTCTCGTTTCTTAGAAAGATTAATGTTCTTGACCTCTCCGGAAGATAGTAGCATGTCCCATCCTGCTGTTATTTCGTCGTTCCAATCATCCATAATGAATATTATTATGACCAAAGGATCTGATAACTTCCATCGTAATGCCAACAGCGAGAAAAATACAAGTAAACAGAGTACTATCATATATATATAAGTACTGAAAGGTAACAGTGACACCTTATAAGATTCTAGCACCATTAAAAGATAAAAAGCCCGCCAGTCAGTAAATAGTTTGAATAGCCATCATCAAGTGAAGTAATTCTACTATCCACTGAACTTCTCCAACAGTTCATTAAGACTGCCCATTCAAGGTTCCAATCGAATAACTATCTCTCATAAAGAGCAAAATCTCACAAGAAAGCAAGCTCAATGAGTGATGTGTTTCCGACTCTCAAATAATAGAATTGATGGTACTGTCTATCTTTGCTTAAAAGCATCATTCCTGCCATGAAAAGCAGATATTTTGCTTATGAGGACTGGAACAGACATTTCACTCCAGATTTTAAAGAATGCTCTGCTTTACAAGATTCTAATTTCCAAGCCTTCAAATTAGAATTTGGAGCCATGATGTTATTACTGTTTCAACACTTTGTGATGCATACGTGTGCAAACATAACTTGCTGATTGACTTATTGAGCCTCAAAATCAGAAATAATTGAACTCATGCTTTTAGAATATTAACTAGTAAGGCATGGGATAAAATAAACTAGTAAGCAAGAAACCATTCGTAGGGAAAGCAGTACCGAATCACTTTCAACAGTACCCTTATCGATCTGCATTTTCAAGAAACTTGAAAAGTCATGCCATATACAGATTCAACTGAATCACAGAGCTTCCTCCTATGAGGCGCTCACAATTTCTCCAACAAAAATTCTGCGATATCCTCGAAAGGTATAAGAAGTGATCGGTCCTTCCCATCTTGTTCTACAGATTGCAAACCAAGCACAGCAAAGCTGATCATTGCAGACAAAACATTGCTCATGTTATAAACTCCTCTGCTCCTCGCCTCAAAATCCCCATCCAAACAGAGAAGCATAGATCCTCATATACATCGGTAAGAAGGAACAACTTATTCCCACCAAAAATTGACAAAATAAAAAGGAAAAAGGAGCAACCAATACATCTAGTACTGTAAAATTCAAGTAACTATGATATTTATTGATAAGTTGGAGCTCAGCAAGGGGAAAAAAAGAATTAGCAACCTTATAACTACTGGAACACAGTAATTTAAGTGCAGTGTCTAAGCTTGCTTCAGTTAAGCAGGAAACAAAGGTAACAACACTAAAATCAGAGGACTGAAGCAGAAAAAGTCTTCTTTCAAGGATTGGAATAGAATAACAAAAGTAAGATTAATAAGAGAAAACAAGGCAAATTTGACTTGTGATAATAGTGCCTTCAGCCAAATTGAACAAAGATATTCATAGCTGAAACTAGAAATTCAGGGAACAAAACATATTTAGATCAGATAGATTTAGTTCAAAAGTACATCAAGGTAACCATTGATTTATCTACGCAATGAAAAAGGCAAACCTTGATGTGCACCAACTATTGAACCTAGCTTGTGTGTCCTATCAATGAAATGGTTAAAAAGACAACAGACTGCTCCCAATTACTAGATGTACATTGGGAATTCAGAAGAGATTGAAAGCTTGATATAGAATAGAATTTAAATCCTAAAAAAGGAATCCTTGACAAACTCAGTTTGCTAAATAACATTTTATCATCAGTAATACAGTTCACTCGCTAAGAATTGGATTCCAAAAAGCAATACATATGTCATCACCAACTAAAGAAAAATAAATTCATCGAGGCAACTCCACAAGCACTCAGCATACAGTAAAATAAACAGCAAAGTAAATATCTAATGTACCGAAAAAAAACTAGCAATGGCAAATTTAAGTGCACCTGAGATGGAACATCTTCCTTCAACATCCACAAAATCTTAAGCCATGAGGTAGACGGCTACACCAAGCTCTGACAGTCACACTAAATGTACTATATAATCATCCTACAGTAGAAGCGTTTGTAACATGCATTTGAGTGATAGTGACAGAAATCCAAATAATTTAGCAGGAGGTTCTGCAGAACATCTTACATGGCCGACTACTAATTCTGGTTCTACAGACGCTGCCAAAAATCTGGATTTCATTTCAATAACCAAAAGAAGAAATGGCATTGCTTGGAAAGAGCGAGCATATGGCTGGACTACTCTCTCATTTGCCCAGCTTACAATACGTAAGTAAACCATCAATGTATCTCCCAATCAAACCTTTTTTGAACACAACTGGAGGAAATGAAAACACCAGATAACAAGCTTGTCGAATCCACAAGATTCCTTTTTATTTTAAAAAACGACGTTGTCAGATGAATGAAGAATCAAGTCTCGACAGAAAATTTCCTCACACGAATTACGCCTATTCAGAACCTCGATAAAAGGACAGAATAAAGCCACAATCATCTTGCCATATTTTCCGATAATGCTTCAAGAATCGAGAATTGAATCATAAAATTCAGGCGAAATATGAGTATTCTTGTGTCACAAAATACCTAAATTTACAAATGAAAAGAAGTATCATACAGAATGAAATTATATTCCACAGCAAAAAATCATTATTTCAAGTTAATTTTACTATCTCTATAAATATGTGTACCCTTTATTTTATTAATATACGGATTACACTTTAAAAAAATGACAAATCTCTAAATGTTATTTCATTTATGAATGGATTGCAAAGTACAAAATAGTTTTACTTGCTATGTAATCATCAAAGTATGAAACACCTCATAAATAAGACAAAAAAATTGATCCATTTCATCAATGCGTAGGTATTGGATCCTATATCTGCTAGTGGTGAATCGATAAATTCGCTTGTACTTCAGTATATTAAGATTCATCTGATAGATGCATAATGTTTAGATCTTACGATTTGAGACTTCGAGAAATTCTGATAGCTACTCTTAAACAGAGGCAGTTGCTTTCTTGATAAAATTCTCAAGACAACAAAAATTAGGGATTATTTGCTTCTCTAAGGTCCTTGCTACTATTCTGGGATCAGTAGCTAGCACCAGATGAAGTCAGAGTAGGAAAAGCCTACACAGAGCAAACAACTGATTTTGGGCAAAAGGGTATCCTTAAGACTCCAGGACAAACAATATCTTAAGAGGACCCTTTTGCCCAAAATCAACTATCAGTCGCATCTGACATATTTGGACACTTGAGAAAACAGGTTCAAGCGCGAACCCACAAGAAAGTAACGAGGATAGAAGCTGTTAAGGAGGGCTGTCGAGACTTGCTCGAGATGGATCTGGAATAATCTGACGAAGGGCTCACAGAAAAGATGCAATTTTTGAGGTATTCAAGCAATCATTCAAAAAGGATTCTTACCTGAAGTTGAGGTTTTGGCGAAGGAATGAAACGTGCACTGAAGTTTTTTTTAACAGTGTATTGAGCAGCTAATGAATTTGACATGAAATTCCAACCTTTACTCAGAAAAATCTTCTTCAGATGCCTGATATTACCTCGAAGATGTAGGTCGCGGAGGCATCTAGCTTGCATATGGTTAGAGTGGTAACTTCCATTTCTATATATTGGCATGGATCCATAAGACTTTGGTTTTGTAGGTGTATCATCTGGTTGACATGTCATATAATAATATGTCATGTCATGTTGCATAATATTACATGATGTTGTGGAGTGTCATATGACAACACGTTGTGATGAAGTATTTTTGTATTGGAGAACATATCGTGTAATGATGTGTCTCATCAAATGACAAAAGTTCATGATGTGATGCGCATGCAGAATCCAAGTTCAATGTGTAAACATGTGCATTACTTGGATGTTTTAATTTGCATTGATGTACATACAGCATCTTGGATTTTACTACTTAGGCTTGCTAGCTACATGGCATTTAGTTCCCAAGATCTTCTCAAATTTTAGGTTCGGGGATCTCGCAATATAAAACCCATTAAACTCGTAAAATCATATTAGAGTTGGCAACAATCCATTTAGGGAAAAACTGAGTCGACTAAAAAGTAGTGTCAGAAGTCAAGCTATCTAGGTGCACACGTAGAGAATTTGGTCTAATGAATCCTAGAGATCTTAACATCCCATACGCCCCATTCAGTAGCGCAACCCCAGTTGAAAGGCACGGGCCAGTCTTGCTCCATCTCTATCTTTCTTCCGTCAAATGCAAAATAAAGCATAGCAGAGCTGATAGCTGCAGAAAAATCACTGGTCATCGGATAAACTCCTCTGCTCTTCAGCTTGAAGTTGCCATTCAAACGGAGACGCCAGTAGATTTTCATATACGTTGGCAAGGAAGAACCAACTATTCCCACCAAAATCAACAACAAAAAGCAAACAATAAATGTCACACCCCAAAACCAACAAGAATGGGGCATGACACGGCCGTCCTTCCACTCAAATGACGCAGCCTCAGAGCTCCCAAAATCCAACTTTTAAAAGTCCCCATATCCATATCGCTCTCGTACCTACTCATTGTTAGTTGAGGAACCTGAAAAAGATTGGAAAATAGAGGGGTGAGCAACCACGGCTCAATGAGTAGTGCATCTCTTCTAAGCGGATCGAGCATCCACTATGCATATTTACAAAACCATACTACAACTCTTTTAACTCAATTATAGGATATAACAAACATACAGTAAAAAGAATAAGTTACACACACTTCAACATAGCTATATTTATAACAAAAATAATCATTTCATAATGACATCGAAATAAACATCAGTGGTCTAATCCACTGATTAATCTCATTAATTCACAACGCCAATGGTCTATTCCATTGGTTAATCTCATACCACACCAAACCCAGAAATTTAGCAAACCTTCAAGGCCAAAATATAACTTTTCTTACTTTAACACAATATGTTTAAAGCAAAAATATTCAAGATAATAATATGCAAATCTCAATGGTCTAACCCATTGGTCAATCTCATAAAACATGCATCAATGGTCTATTCCATTAATTAATCTCATCAAACCACACATTGATAATCAAATGAAATTATACGTCGATGGTCTATTCCAACGACTAATCTCAAATTACACGTCGATGGTCCATTCCATCAACTAATCTCAAATCACACGTCGATGGTTCATTCCATCGACCCAACTCATATCACAATGTCAATGGTCCACTCCATTGACCAATTCGTTGCTCAATATCAAACCATGGTCACGATACAACGCCTGGTGACGAGGCGACCAAGATTCCCCCCTTGGCAAGGTCTCCACCTATTATTAGCCGGTGGCTCGACCCACAAGGATATCCTAGAATAGTATGCGCATACCCACAAGCCCCTCGTTGGGCTCACAGTGATATTGAGCATTCACATCAATCCAAAACAACATCATCCATAATTCTCAAACCAAATCCATAAATCATTTCATATATCCCCAAAAGGTTTGGCAACTCAACTCATCCGCCAAAAATACGTTTCATAAAACATTCTCAAATAATTTTCAAAACTCGTCTCATAAATCAATTTCAAATCAAATACATTTCTAAAAGCTCATCACAAATCAATATCAATATAACCTTCCATAACTCATCTCAAAGTCAAGCTTTTCGTAAAATAGTTTCACAAACTCAAAATATGTAATATTTCTCAACTTTGTTCATCAAACAGAACATATATTTCCACTAAAAATTCTTACACTATTCTTAAATACCAAAACGCAGTAAATGCCCGATCCAAATTTTATGCAACAAATATGCTTATTCATAACTCATAAAATATCAATCATTTATCATTTTAAAAACATGAGCTTATAAATTTTTAGAAGAGATAGCACCAC
The DNA here is from genome assembly GCA_014182555.1 of Eucalyptus erythrocorys. Lineage (NCBI taxonomy): Eukaryota > Viridiplantae > Streptophyta > Magnoliopsida > Myrtales > Myrtaceae > Eucalyptus > Eucalyptus erythrocorys. The sequence goes on from CM024602.1 coordinate 32,498,953, forward strand.
TCACCTGGAAAAGTCGAAAATCAACTACGATGTTTACTCGAACCAACGCACTCGGATCCCTAACAATTAATGGAAAAACAATATCAAAAGGCCGAGTAAAAAGGGATTCTTATAACGACTCACCTATACTAGGCATATTTGTCGATAAAACGACACCTATGTGCAACGAAAGCTCGCATTTAGCATAAATCCATCGATTTCCCGCTACGCGCAGCCCATGCGCCAACTTTGACACGCCATAACTTCCTCCACAAAAATCCGTTTCAAGCCATCTTATAGTCTTTAAAAAGCTCTTTTAACGTACAACAACAACCCCAACTCAGCCGCCCCAAAACGGTACCGAAAACAACAAAAACAGACCCGAAGCTGCTGTTCGCTACAGTACCAGAACGCGCCCCCAACTTCAAAATTCCGTTCCGGACAAACCGCAAGCTCAAATCACAATCCGTAAAATCCCACAGCTCCACAACATCCCAAACTATCATGTCTATAAAGATACGCAGCTCAACGACTTGAAAATCATACTTCACCGCTCGATTTTCCCAAAATTCCGAATTTCAAGCCCTAGGTCTGAAATTACTCCGATTGAACGAAAGGGGGAGCACGAGTGCTTACCGAGCGTTGCAAAACACACTTGAGTCGACTTGATGAGGCGTCCGGATCACGTGCGCGCCAACTTTTCTTCCCTTTTTCCCTTTTTCCTTTCTCTTCTTTCTCTTCTCCCCCTGTTTCTCTCGTCCCCGTTTCTGCTCGAGCTCCTCTTTCTTTCTCTCCCTCTTTCTCTCTTTTTATACCCCAGCCGAAGCTTCTCCACTTCCCTTCAGCCTCCCTTCTTGACTTTTCAACTCTTTCCTTTCCTTTTATTTTATTTCTTTCTTTCTTTTTAAGAACCAATATATTACAATAAATGCATCCAGCAGGGTAAAAATCAAGAAACCACAAGTATGATTGATAAGCTGGAGCTCGCAAGGGGAGAAGAGGAAAAATCAAAGTGAGTTACAATGCGAGTTAAAGCTTGCTTCAATTAATCGCTGGAAACAGACTAACAACACTAAAATCAGAGAACTGAAGCAAAATATGTCTTCTTGGAAGGGTTGGAGTAGAATGACAGAAGTAAGATTAATAGGAGGATAGAAGGCATTGGACTTAAGGTAACACAATGCCTTCAGCCAGATTAAACAAGGATATTCGCAGTTCAAAGGAGAAATTTGACGAACAAAACATGCAGATCAAGCTCAAAAGCCCATCAAGGTAAATCTAAATGTGTATCAACTGTCGTGTCCCTAACTTATGTGTCCTATCGCTGAAATGGTTAAAAGTCAACCAGCTGCAATCCTGAGAAATTTGGGTACTAGTGCCGTATCCCCAGCTTGTGTCCTGTCCCCTACAAGAAACCGTAGACGGAAGGCATTTGCTAGAACTAGCAGTTGAGCCTTCCTAACAGAATAATTTTTTACTCGATCAGAGACTATCCGTGGACGGAGTAAAATAGCTAAATGCGTCATCACGTCCACAGCGCAAAAGCTTGGCTACTTGCTTCTTTAAGAAATTTAGTTTCTTTCTGGGGTTAGCGCCCAAGTTCAAGATTTGAGAGTCAAGCCGATGAGAATGCGGTGCTTACTAAAAGATGCAGATTCAAAACAAGGAAGGTACGAGGCAGGTTGATGCTGGGTTGCAAAAATCAGAGAGGCAGCCTATGCGCGGAGGTCATCACCGAAACTTTTGTTCTAAAGACTTACGCCCAGAAGCAAAAATTGTATTGAATCTCGTAGAAAGGATCGCGTGCATTCTTGATGATGGGATGACACCGCACAACGTGGCATTGAAGACAAGAACTTCGGTGCGTTTAGGGGTTGCATTTAGAAGCCACTTTTAACCCCAAAAGCTCCCTGGGTCAATTTGTGGGTGTTTGGTAAAAAATTTTCAAACCCCATTCGGGGAATGTTAGCCTACACAAGGCTGAAAGCCCAAGGCAGGTGGAGGGTTGCCTTGGGCTTTCAAATTTCTCAAGATGTTGAGCTCGAGCTTAAATAAAAACATTAAAAAAAAAAAAAAAAAGATTTCCCAAATTGTTCTCATTGGTTTTTTGTTTTTCCAGTTTTGCCCGAACTATTCATCTTCTATCTTATTCTTCATGAGCGATTGCCGACGAAGGGCATGCAGTCGCCGGTGACCGTCGCGCTTGCCATGCCACAACGAGAGTTGCACGTCCCGCCGCGCCATGACCTCCGCCTTGGCCGCGCGACCCTTCAGCGAGGGTCATGTGACCTTGATCGAGAGGTCGCCGCAGAGGTCGCGACCCTAAGGGTCGCGCGACCAGATGTGGTCGCCGAGAGTGACCTCACGACCTTCGCACGACCCATCTAGTCACAAATTGGATCGCGACTAGATGTGGTCGCCTGTCGAGACCTTCAGGCGACCTCCGCAGAGGTTGCGACCGCGACCAATTTGGTCACACATTTGGTCGCTAGCCACGACCTTCATGCTGCAACCAGATGGGTCGCCGACTGCGACCTTAAGGCAACCTTCGCGGAGGTCGCAACACGGATCTGGTTTGGTCGCCGACCATGCTTTAGGCGACCTCTGCAGAGGCTATGACCTTCACGCGAGCCATCTGGCTACAAATCTAGTCGCGACCAGATTTGGTCACCAGCCACGACCTTCGTGCTACAACCAGATGGGTCGCTGGCTATGAACTTCAAGCGACCTCCGTGGAGGTCGCGACCCATCTAGTCGCAGATCTAGTCGCCGCGACCCTCGCCGGATGGCCTACATTGGACCGCCCACCCTTCGCCGGATTGCTTGCTCCTCGCCGGTGACTACCTATTCTTGGCCGACCAACTCTTCTTTTTCCAAACACTATTTGACTTAAAGGTACTTCACAAAGGACTTTTACAATATAATTTAGCAAACACAATTTGCATTTTGGAAAACATCTTTCACTCAACGTCCTTTATATTTTCCCAAAAACTTTTCCCAAAAACCTTTCCAAACACACTCTTCCTAAGATTATGGAGAGAGTATGCAAATGTCCACTGTTCAAACCTAACATTGCCAGTCCTACTTATCGTTAGAGGTGGCATTTTTAACATATGGGTCGAATATGGGTTAATAGCCCATTACAACTATTAACCCACATTCGACCCACTTTTTGTTTAGTTTTATATGGGTCGAAAATGGGTCGACTCTCGACCCATTTTCGACCCATTTTCCACCTTTGGCCCAAAGGTGGAAACTCATTTTCCACCCGTCACCGTCGTTCTCCCATCCTCTCTCTCTCTCTCTCTCTCTCTCTCTCTCTCTCTCTCTCTGTGGAGAAGTGAGAAGCCCTAGCGCAGAGGAACTCGCGGGTTTTAGAGGGCATCGAACCGCCTCGATGATCGGAGACGACGAAGCGCGGTGATCCCGACGTCCGCGCCTTCCTTCCTCCACTCGATCGATCCCTTCGCGGCCTGCGAAGAGAACGCGATGCTTGCGCAGAGCAATCCGCGGAGCGTGATCTCGATGGAAGAACGCTCCGCAGATTTCCCCGCGATGGTGTTCGATTGCTACGTGTGTGATGTGGGTTCAGTGAGAAGAAGCCGGCGAAGGTGATAGTGCCGGACAAGTGGAAGGAAGGGGCAAGCAACACCACCGAGGGCGGCGGCCGCAAGATCAACGAGAACAAGCTCCTCTCCAAGAAGGCCAAAGTTATGCTTCTCCCTCTCTCACCCTTTCTTTTGGAAGACGAATTTCGAGGGGGCAGCTATGTTTGCTATGCTGCGGACTAGCTGTGGATGTTGGGATTGTAGCTAGCTGATGCGCTTTATTCAGAGAGAGAGAGAGAGAGAGAGAGAGAGAGAGATGTTCTCTAGTTCGATCGATGCTGGTTCTTGTCTTGGGGTGGGGTTTGAAGGTTAATCGGCTGTTTTATAAGGTTTCCTGGTCGTGGTTGATCATGAGCTGATTCCGATTTGTTTCATTGGTACTGTCCCTTCGATGGTTGCAATGCCTGTTTTGTTCTGATGAATAGATTTCTCATGGAGATTATAGCTCTAGTTTTAGCGGGCTATCCGCAAGATGAACGTCTGATTGGTGGTTTTTAGGGTATTCTTGTTTATTCACACATTCAAGAGCTTATAGTGGCTTCATGCTTGCTTCTTCTTTTACTGTTTCATCTGTGTATTTTTTTTATCTTTCGTCACATTATCTGGGCACAATTTGCTGTGTTAGATATGGGAATGTTGGCCCTATTAAGTAAAATTTGCGTAATGATGGTTCCTCATGCTCTGAATGCTCATCTTTGTAATAGAAAATCAGGAAACAGCCATCTTTTGGATTATTCTTTTAACATTTCTTTGGCAAGAACTAGTTGTTTAAGTAAAGAGAAGAGTGCATTCAATTTAAGCTGACCATGCTTCATGAGGGGATGCGTGTGGATTGTTACCTGGATCGATAAATCCCTCAGGAATAGAGACTAGGAAAATCAAAGAAAAGCCGAAAGTAATTGAGGACAGCATGTCTAGGCGAAAACACAACCATTCCATTGCCCCAAAGAATATGAAACTTGGGCAGCGAGTATCCATCGGCAAGTTTCATATTTGTATCTTGGAACCGTGATTCTTGATCAAAGCTTCTAATAGTGGTGGCTCCTGAAATTGTCTCAAAGAAAGTGTCAGATTATCGAGCTTTGCACACCCCAACCAACCTTGACAATTCTCGTGCAGAATTTATGTAATATTGCTGTGGATGCGAAAAATAATTCAGTCGTGTATATTTTTGCAAATTCAAAAGTATCTACACAGACCCAATGTATACAGATACTTGTTCAAGCTCACAATGAGCCAACAGTTTGTCACTCATGAGAAAAAAAGTGAAAAGGACTTTGACGAACGAGCACACAATTTCAAGGCTTTTATGAGAAGACAGTTGGTGTAATATGTTGGTGTTAAAAAGAAAGAAATAAAATAAAAGGAGAAGAATGAGTTGAAAAGTCAAAAAGGGTGGCTGAAAGAGAAGTGGAGAAGCTTCGGCCGGCTATAAAAAAGAGAGAAAGAGGGAGAGAAAGGGGAGAGCACGGGCAGAACAGGGGGGAACCGAGAGAGAAACGGGAGAGAAAAGAGAAAGAAGAGAAAGGAAAAAGGGAAAAAGGGAAGAAAATTTGGCGCGCACGCGATCCGGACGCCTCATCAAGCCGAATCAAGTGTGTTTTGCAACGCCGGTAAGAAATTGAAGCCTTTAATCATCTATTTGAAGCAATCGCCGCATTTAAGGCTCGAAATTCGGATTTCTCGGATAATTGTGTGGCGAAGCCCGATTTTTGAGTCGTTGAGCTGCATATTTTTGTAGAAATGGTAATTTGGGATGTCGTGAAGCTATAGCATCTTGCGGATCGTGATTTGAGCTTGCGGTTTGTCCGGAACGAAATTTTGAAGTTGGAGGCACGTTCTGTTACTGTAGCGAACAGCAGCTTCGGGTCTGTTTTTTTGTTGTTTTCGGTACTGTGTTGGGGCGGCTGAGTTGGGGTTGTTGTTGTATGTTAAAAGAGCTTTCTAAAGACTACAAGATGGCTTGAAATGGATTTTTGTGAAGGAAGTTATGGCGTGTCAAAGTTGGCGCATGGGTTGCGCGTACCGGAAAATCAGGGGTTTATGTTAAATGCGAGCTTTCATTGCGCATAGGTGTCGTTTTATCGACGAATAGGCCTAGGATAGGCGAGTCGTTATGTGAATATCATTTTTACTCGGCCTTTTAATATTATTTTTTCGTTAATTGTTAGGAACCGAGTGCGTTGGTTCGAGTGAGCGTTGTAGTTGATTTTTAGCTTTTCCTGTGTGAGTGACACTATTTCTTCTTTGTATTTTGAACTCATGTTTTGAGAAATATGGTGGATTACCTATTCTATGAATTGATAAAAAGCATATTTTGTTGCGTAAAACAGGATCGAGCTATTACGACATTTTTGTCGTTCGAAGGGAGTTATATTTTGACGTTGATTTGAATGGTTATTTGAAAAGGATTTGTGAAATTCTTTGTAAGAGAATCTTGAAATGTTTTGAAGAATGCTTTGATATTTATATATCAAATTTTGAATTGTGATGCGGCTTGTATTCGATGTTGGATTATTGGATATTGTGATTGGTGGTTAGTGCTCAATGTCTCGTGTGGACCCCGAGGGGTGTGTGGGTATGCGCATACTATTCTAGGATATCCTTGTGGGCCGAGCCACCGGCTAATAATAGGTGGAGACCTTGCCAAGGGGGGAATCTTGGTCGTCTTGTCACGGGCGTTACGCGTGACCATGGATAGATATTTGAGCATGATTGGTCAATGGGTGAACCATTGACGTGTGATTTGAGTTTGGTCGATGGAATAGACCATCGATGTGATTTGATGAGATTAATCAATGGAATAGACCATTAATGCATGTTTTATGAGATTGACTAATGGACTGGACCATTAGTATTTTCGGTATTTGAGCTATGATTATGTGTTTGAGTTATGTTTTAAATGTGCATAGTAATTTCTCGATCCGCTTAGAAGAAATGTGTTACTCACTGAGCCGTGGTAGCTCACTCCTCTCTTAAACTTGTTTTTCAGGTTCTTCAGCGAGTCGCGAGTAGGCGTGAGCGTCCGTTCGGGAGGACTTTTGTGGTGGGGAACTTTTTGGTATGACTTATGCATAGTTAATAGGTTTATAAGTTAGTCTTTGTAAAATATTTATGTTATGTTTTAGTAGGTTATAGATATGCTCTGATGTTGTAACCAAATGCCCTTTTTGTCGAATATATATATGTGGATGTATATATATGTTGATATCGGGTTAAATTTTGGTTATATTGAGGCTGCGTCCTTTGGTGAAAAGACGGCCGGTGTCATGCCATTTTTCTTGTAAGTCGGGGTGTGACAGTTGGGATGGAAGTGTCACCATTTCACTCCTTCCATGAGTGAGGAAACAAAATAACTAGCGGAATACATCTTAAACCAGAACAATCCTACTGAAAAGAAAGAAAGCCAAGTCCTCTTTGCTCTTCTTGACAGTTAAAAAAAGATCGGAGGAGCTCGGATGATTACCTGATACCACACACAGATTGCAATGACAGGGATAAAAATTATGAAAACCTGCCATGCAACCTGAGACATCACAGCGATAATTCCAAGGAGCTGGATCATCGAGAAAGCAAATGCTGCAACTAAATATTGTATGTTTGTATCCACGGCACTCTGGTCTGTAGAAGCCTACAAAGCAAAGAAAAGACGCCATAATAGATGCAGTTGCGCATGGATAATCGTAGTCAGCACAGAGGAAAATACAAGCGATTGGATATAAGACAGACCTCTGCAAGCTTAAATCGAAGAAATACATACCTCTGTAACAATATCATAACGAGCATATTATACATACCCTATTAAGGATTCTTCCGCTTGGAGTAGAATCGAAGAAGGATGGAAGGACTACGGAAGCAGGAAAATACAACGATATACTTCATGGAGGGAAAAATTTCATGGAACTTGTAGGTGCACATGAGAAAGCTTTGTCAGAGGTAGATTCTATACAAGACACACCGGCAAATGGAGGATCTAGTAGCAATGTTCAAAATGGCAGTGCGAATGCTAATGGGAAGATTGCTGAGGAGGATGAAAGCAAAGCGTCTCAGAAAGGTGAAGTCATCGACGATGTTGGGACCAAAGGGCTGCTTGTTCAAGACGAAGAAAGAGAGAAAGGTAGAGTCGGATTTACAGTGTACTGGAAGTACATCACAATGGCATATGGAGGAGCTTTTGTGCCTGTCATATTTTTTAATCACTCCGAAGCAAGTCCCAGTTCAAGGCTCCCCTCTAGGAAGAAAAAGTCCATTGGCTTGACAAAATCTCGTCCGGGCAGAAGTTGGGTCTGAAAAAGAATATGTGCCAGCAATATGATGTCGACATTTAATAAGGAGGTGGTGGGAGGTGGTGGGAGAGGAAAGAATAGGGAGGAGGAGGAGAAGAAAAGGAAAAGACGGAGAGCTCTCCTCATATTGCAAGACATTTAATAAGGACAACTGCTACAACTGCTAGCTCTTACATGTCTTGACAAAGGCAGGTACTGATATGAAATTTCCACTGCACATTCGAAGATGATGGGTGAAAGGAAAGCGGTGGAGAATGGAATGTCGGGTGACCTCAGGTTCAATCGACCTCTCTTTTTCCTCAGCTTTGCTGTCGTCCTTTACTAAATTAAAAAAAACACTAAAGATTCACGATAAATCAAACATTAAACAGTGGGTAAAAAAAGAACATGGATGCCATTGCAAAAGGGAGCACCCACGTACGACTGCCAGCCCCTCCTTTGGAAGAGGGATCTTTGCAGGGAAAGGTTTTTGAGAAAACGAGAGTTCCAGAAGCAAGGAATATTCAAAGAGTATTTTCTTTACATGGGAGAGGCCTTTGATGTTTACAGGACCTCGAGGCTTCTCTCACTGCAAAATTCTCTGACAAAGCTGAAAGCGAATCGAAGTTGCATGGCTCTCTCGTGTCTTTGCTTTCCCAGAAAAAGCTCACATCATTGTCGACATAGAAAGAGGAAAGAAAAGGGTCGTGCTTAAGAAAAGCTCACTATTTGAAGGAGCTGAAAAAGAATATGTGCCAGCAATATGACAGGCACAAGAGCTCCTCCATATGCCATTGTGATGTATTTCCAGTACACTGTAAATCCGACTCTACCTTTCTCTCTTTCTTCGTCTTGAACAAGCTGCCCTTTGGTCCCAACATCGTCGATGACTTCACCTTTCTGAGACGCTTTGCTTTCATCCTCCTCAGCAATCTTCCCATTAGCATCCGCACTGCCATTTTGAACATTGCTACTAGATCCTCCATTTGCCGGTGTGTCTTGTATAGAATCTACCTCTGACAAAGCTTTCTCATGTGCACCTACAAGTTCCATGAAATTTTTCCCTACATGAAGTATATCGTTGTATTTTCCTGCTTCCGTAGTCCTTCCATCCTTCTTCGATTCTACTCCAAGCGGAAGAATCCTTAATAGGGTATGTATAATATGCTCGTTATGATATTGTTACAGAGGTATGTATTTCTTCGATTTAAGCTTGCATAGGTCTGTCTTATATCCAATCGCTTGTATTTTCCTCTGTGCTGACTACGATTATCCATGCGCAACTGCATCTATTATGGCGTCTTTTCTTTGCTTTGTAGGCTTCTACAGACCAGAGTGCCGTGGATACAAACATACAATATTTAGTTGCAGCATTTGCTTTCTCGATGATCCAGCTCCTTGGAATTATCGCTGTGATGTCTCAGGTTGCATGGCAGGTTTTCATAATTTTTATCCCTGTCATTGCAATCTGTGTGTGGTATCAGGTAATCATCCGAGCTCCTCCGATCTTTTTTTAACTGTCAAGAAGAGCAAAGAGGACTTGGCTTTCTTTCTTTTCAGTAGGATTGTTCTGGTTTAAGATGTATTCCGCTAGTTATTTTGTTTCCTCACTCATGGAAGGAGTGAAATGGTGACACTTCCATCCCAACTGTCTTCTCATAAAAGCCTTGAAATTGTGTGCTTGTTCGTCAAAGTCCTTTTCACTTTTTTTCTCATGAGTGACAAACTGTTGGCTCATCGTGAGCTTGAACAAGTATCTGTATACAATGGGTCTGTGTAGATACTTTTGAATTTGCAAAAATATACACTGACTGAATTATTTTTCGCATCCACAGCAATATTACATAAATTCTGCACGAGAATTGTCAAGGTTGGTTGGGGTGTGCAAAGCTCCAGTAATACAGCACTTTGCTGAGACAATTTCAGGAGCCACCACTATTAGAAGCTTTGATCAAGAATCACGGTTCCAAGATACAAATATGAAACTTGCCGATGGATACTCGTGGCCCAAGTTTCATATTGCTGGGGCAATGGAATGGTTGTGTTTCCGCCTAGACATGCTGTCCTCAATTACTTTCGGCTTTTCTTTGATTTTCCTAGTCTCTATTCCTGAGGGATTTATCGATCCAGGTAAGAACTTTCTTTTAGATTTTCTTCCTCAACAAAGAACCAACGAGCACAAAAGAACGTCAACAGAATTGTTTGACGGCAAAAATGGAACACACAATTATCAAAGAGGGCAATATTAAAAAGGAAAAAAAAAAAAAGTCATTTAACCTCACAATAACATTCCCAAAATGTCGAAATCCCCTACCTGCCTTGGGTTTTTAGCTTTTCCAATGCTAGCATTTAGCCAATAGATTCCAAAAATACTTGTTAAACACATCATATATTTCCCAAGGCCAAAACATGAACCCAGCAAGACCTTAGACCAATTACTTTGCACATGTCATCTAGTTAGTTTATTTGAAACTACATAGACATTCTAGGTGTCTAATCACCCTAACTTAGATAAATCGATTAGTGACGACTCATTTTTGCTTTTAAGTTTACATAATAGTTGTGATAACCAAATTGAACCAAGGATTTGGGAAGGTCCTCTAATTCGGGGGTGCTATGGACAGCGGCTCCTGGTTGCAAGATTCGAGGTGCTATAAATGATATGACCATCCCCACACGGAGGCAGGGGCGCAACGATCTTTGCCGAAGCAGTGATCATTAAATTCGAACTACTTGTATTCTAGTTTGTTGGACATCTAGTCCTTGATCAATGTAAAAAGTGTGGTTTTCAGACATCCTCCAGAAAATCAGAGAGCAAAAGGATAAAACGAGAATTGAGTCGAGACGCGGAAAAGAAGCGCCGCCACCACAAAAAGGCATCGGCTAGTGTCGGAGGCCTTCAAAATCTGCAGAGTTGCTCGACCCAAGGTGGATTGAACGTAGAAGATCATCCAAAAAGCCAAGATGGGGATTTGACCTCTTACTAGCGTCGTGTGTGTGTGTGTGATTTGGGCCGTGTTGAACCTCACGGCCCAAATCAAGGTCCAACCTAAGTAAGGAAATCTGTTTGATATATCAAAATTCTCGATTATAAATTTATACAGGAGAAGTATAAGGAGATACAAGAAGATTGACGGTAAAATGATCACCATCACGTTTCCTTTGAGCCTACTTGATCTTCCCCGCGAAGGATCAATCTTTGTCATTTCTCGTCCTAACTTAACACGCTTTATGTTTAGAAATTTATCCAAATAGTCTCAAATAAATTATATAACAGTCAATTCAGTCACAAACATTTTAGTTGTACTAATTAGTTCTAAAGCGAATTTAGTAATAATCCTTTTAATTGTGTCAATTTAGCATAGCCCTAAACATTCTGATGATTCGCTAATCAATTTTAAACTTTTTAACGATTTGTTAATTTAGTCCTTTCGGTCAATTTTAACTGAAAATCACTGACATAATAGTTTAGTTAGCACTAGCCATTTTATGTGACTCCACCGACACTAAGTTGGACAATTTTTGCAATGTCTTTAATTTTTCATTTTTTCTTTTTCTTTTTTTCCTTTTTTCCCCTCCAATGGCCATTGTCGAACCACATTGATGGTCAGCATCTTGGTGGCCTCAAGTGAGAGACACTCGCACTTGGGCTAGCAACGGCTGCCCTCGCTTGAGGTTGACATAGGGAAAAGAGAAAAAAAAAAAAAAAAAGGAAAAAAATCATAAAATTACAGAAAGTGTCCATATCAGCATTAGTCATATCAGTGATTTCTCGCCAAAATTGATCGGAATGACTAAATTAACAAATCACTAAAAAGTATGGACTAAATTGACAAATCGTTAGTTGGCTTAGAACTAAATCAGCATAGATGAGAAATTTAAGACTAAATTGATAAGTTGTCAAAAAGTTTAAGATTAAATTAATATAATTAAAATGCTTAGGATTAACATATAACAATTTTTCCACTTTATGACCCAAGCAAGATAGTCCGTTCTTTTCATTTTGGTGTGGAAAATATAGGTTCTTTGACAAAAGAGTCTTTTGAGCGAAAGCTATCTTCCCTTGGTGTAAATTAGAAATCATAAGTACCACTTTTTTTAAAAAGATGGATAATGATTCAATCGTTCACTAAACTTTAATCAAATGTGAAATGTAGTCCATAAATTTTAGTTTAATGAGCAATATCATCCTGAACCTTTAATTTATTATATTTAGTTCATGAACTTTTAATACATTTTCAATTTAGTCCTTAAATTGTATGAAAATATTCAATATTATCCTCAACATTAAGCATTTTCATACAGTCTAAAGACTAAATTGAACATATGCCAAAAGTCTAGGGACCATATTGAATAATTTAAAAGTTTAGAGACGAAGTTGCATATTAAATTAAAGTTTAAGTATTACATTGATTATATTGAATAATTTAAAAGTTTAGGGACAAAGTTGCATATTTAGTTAAAGTTTAAGGATTATATCGAGCAAATTTAAAATTTATGATCACATTGAACATCAGATCAAAGTCAAAGAATCATTTATTTCATTTACCCTTTTTTAAAATGAAAATTGAATTTTTTTGCTTTCAAAATGAATTCGGCAAAAGAATAGTATATCTCCAGGCAGAAGAGAATCTTCTAAGCAATTCTAGTAGAAAGGGCCTCAAAGGAGGTACTGAGTTAATTGTACTTTTGACCAAACAAGAAAACAGAAGTACAATTATAACATAATACTTCATAGTTTTATTCTCCATACCAAACGTAGCTATGAGAGACTATCAGAAAGTACACACCCTAGGCCCCAAACGGCACCTTAAAATGGTCTCAGAATGAGGATACATGCAAGTCAGATGTGCTAAATACGAGCGATGTGCAACTTCACACGTCTATTCAAACAATCAAATAGGTGCAAACCATGTCATACTTTGTCAATCAAAACAAAGAAGACTAACTAATCAGAATCGAGCTCAAGTAGATACAGTAAGTCAAAAGCAACCTATCAAAATGATACAGGCTAGCAGGATTCAACTCCACTAGTTGAATTTTTCACAACTACAATATTGACATAACAGAATATCTGTGGTCCCCGTTTGATCTTATTTCCCTTTTCAACCAATAAAAAACAGGGAAGTCCATAAACAGCGAGCCTAGTTGCCGTTCTTGCCTTTCGCAGAGAAGAATCTGCTGAATCCCCTCGTTTGCTTCTCTGGCGTTGGAGAAGAAGAAGACGTGGAACCTGATGAGGTGGCTCTGTGTTTCGGATGCTTGGAATTGACAGGAGATCTCAGAGTGTTTTCTTCCACATCAGATGCACTACCTGGGGAATCACACAAGGCTAGTGCAGATTCAGAACTCTCTCTGTGCAAATTATATGGAGTGACACTGTTCACCTCAGCACAATCGACACTTTGCAATTGCGTGCTAGTACTTGTTAGTTCTTCCTTAACAGTTCCTTCAGCTTCTCGACTGTTTTCATCTGTTGGCACAGTGTAGAGCTCTGTTTGGGGACATAAAGCCTGCAACTGTTTGCCGAGAAGAAATATGGTCTCTTGGCACTCCGCTAGCTTCTCTGCTGCTGCTGATAATTCTTCCTCCTGTGAGAATGAAAAAAGTTTTAAATTCCGCACTCAACAATCATGAACAGCATGTCATTAAAAGAATCAGGGGACCAATAATTTGGATTTTGTTCATCGGCTACTTATTCTTATGCAGGCATGTCAGATATATCCAAATCTATATTAGATGTAAAACCTAAAAGAAAATAATAATAAAAATTTTGTAAAAAAGTTCCGGGGCACTTGTTAAACAATGAAACATGGAAATAGTGCACTTTTTAATACATTGATCATTTTCGTGATATGCAAAATCAATTATTTGAAATTCAAATATTTCCTCACTAAGTATGTTGAACAAGTGGACTAAATGCACTCATCTACAAGACCCCGATGACGACAACTTCTGACCAAAAAAAATAACAAAAAAGAAAAGACCCTGATGATGATGGCAGCGGTGGCGGCGGTGGTGAAATATATTAATGATAACAATAATAATCGCAGCCACAAAATTTTAATCCATTGCTTGTTTATTCCACAATTATTGTTAACATCCATTGAACAACCATGCAATTTATTTAATACTATAGTATTGTTGTATATTTTATCACAATTTATCCAAAATACGTTGAGCTAAATCTATTAAATTTGTTAAAAGACAATTTATTTTAATAAAATTTTATTGTTATATACTTCAACCTTTTTGTTTTTTGGCAAATGTACCACTAACATGTACATATTTATAAAATAACACACTTTTGGAAGTAATTAAATAAGGTATAGAGGATATGACCAAAAAAGAAATGATAAGGTATAAAGGTTATCTGAATAAAAAACATGTTGAAGTAGTTTTTGAAAAAGCATTCTAAGTAAGCACCTACAGTCGCATTGCATTCGAATGCTTCATGAAGATTTTAAGTCAATCTACAGTCAATTGACCACTTTCTACTCAAACTAACTCTGCATGCTCATTCTTATGGGGACTTAGCCACACACTCCTAGAACATTTCTAAGTTCTACACCTATGTCATATCATCAATCTCTTCAAATCTTTAACATGTCTAAAGTGAAATAAGACAAAGAAACTGGGATCTAGCTTGATCCAGACTGGGGCATTTAGGTTCCGGTAATGATGATATAAGCTCTATTAACATCCCAATCTTTGCTATTTATTTCTCCCTTCATCTTTCCCCAAAAGAAAAGAAAAATCTCAATCCCAGCTTGCTATGCCATCTTCCTTGACGTGATGTCCATGGGACTCCATGGGATCATGATAGGACAACAATGCTCAATCTAAGAAAAGCAAGAACATAGAATTGGAGAATAGTCGTTTTTCCTATACATTTTTGCGAACAAGTTCACCCAACCTTAAGAAGTTGCCCTCCATCTCTTTTATATGTCTGCCTTTATACACCCATGGTAATGGTCATTATGCATAACATGGATGGACCTTTCAAAAGAACCGAAATTTGAAGTCACTTAGATATTCTAAATCCCAATAAGTGCACTTCACCACATGGAACCAAACGAGGCAGTTCTATCCTTATGAGTAAACCCCATCTTATTCTCTTCAAATGTCAAAACACACAACAGGTCAAGGAGCAATAGCAAAAACTAATAAGATGAGACAATATTTTTGAATAATAAGCTGTGTATAAACTTAGGAAAAATTGGTGGGAGAAAAACTTTCTCCAGTTAAATGACAACTAAACCTGCAAAAGCTACTGTTCAGGCTCCTAAGTTTATTGCGAAACATTTGTCCTGAAGATTTAGGCTATTAGAGACCAGCAGAAAATATATTCCACAATTAACACAGCCTCAGGCAAAGGCCGCAAGTATGATGAAGGCCTTTGACCTTGAAACGTATAATGCAGGAAAAACCCCATAAATGTGTGAAAAGGGGAGCATAAACATTCTAACTCCGGACCACTAGCTTTGATACCATCTTAGAGCTCTTGCTACCAGAAAGCAATATGGAATATATTTGAATTCTTAATACTAGGGCCACATGATTTGTGGGACATACAATTGAATTGATTGAAAGCAGCCTCACCTGTTTAGTCTTAGTGTCAGCACTGCTCTCGATTAAGCAACTTTCAGCCCTATAATAAGAAGGAAAACACAGTTCACCATTAAAGATGGTCATAGTGAAGTGCATGAATGCCCACTCACTGCTATCAAACATTTAGATCCTATTTGGGGAACACTGGCCCCTCAGCTTTGGAGGAAAATAGAGTGTTTAATCATCAGCAGCAGAACTAAAAGTTGTTGAAGAGAAAACAATGATCTTCAGCAAAAACTGAAACAAAGAGCCTAGTAGATTATTCAATGATACACCTAATAGGGCAGGCAGGGCCACTGTCCCTCGGTCACCACACAATGTAATTTTTGTCATACTTTATGATAAACGAATGATGTAATTTCTTTACTTTGCCATAAGATTTAACAAAAACTTTATCTGCCATACCAACCTGCTTCCATTCCAATTAAAATTTTTGCATCAGCTGTTTCATCAATACTCTGAAGTTTCCAAACTCAAACGAGCATAAAAGTGAAGGGAAAAATTTGCCAAAAGAAGCATGCAGTCACATTAATGCTGGAACTGGTCAAAAGTGATACTAGCGAAGCAAGAAGCCTAAACAGAATCAACCATAGGAGATTCGAAGGGGAAGTGCTAACCTCTGTAACTGCTCTTGAAGATCTTTACATCTGGCCAGAGCATCCTCTCGACTCCTTTTTTCTTCCTGAAGCTTGCTATTCAAACTCTCTGTTTTTGCTCTCAGAATGTTTACCTCGGTTTCTAATCCTTGTGCTCGTATTTCTAGTGACCTGTATGACTCTGCCATACATTTTAGCTGTGTTTCTGCTAAGCTATTTGACTTTTGAGCCAAAGCCAACTGTGATTTAACTTCTGCAAGCAGCTCCTCAGTTTCCTGAAGCTGAGTCTTTATTGTCTCCAAATTTTGACTATATCTAGTTAAATCTGATGCCATATTTTCTTTCTCTAATTTCAAGTTCTCATACTCTTCCAATGAGACCTTGGGTTGCGTTGCATTAGCATCATATCCTGCAGCTAAATTGCCACAATCAGGGACTCCAGGGTTAGAGGATGTATCAGAAGCATTATCACATCTATTCTGATAATTCTCTCCTGAAGGATCAGGCTGAACTGCCTTATTCTCGGGTAGAGCGACCTTGTCTATGCAATCAGGGCTGTTCATTTCTGATCCAAGATCCTTGTAGCCAAGGATGTTAAAATTGAGCTCGCTTGCCTTTGTCAATACACTAGAGAGGTCAAGGACAAAACTCGCCAAACTTGTCTCCCCATGTAAAACTTTCTGAAAGGTGACAAGGAACTCTTCAATTTTCTGGCCAAATACATCAGCATCACCAGATATGTCATGGACTGCGAGGGCCTCCTTGCGTAGCAAAAGAACAAACTCTTTTGAATGAGATATAGCATCAGCCATGTCCTGGGTTATCACTTGAACAGCTTCCGCGGCTGGATCACTGTCTTTGGAGAGGTCGGCATCCTTTTCAGTGGTAGTGACAGCTTCTTCAGAACAGGTTTGTGTATAGCATGAGGTATCAGAACTGCATTTCTTTAGAGACACACTTTGCTCCTGCAATGTGGCAAATGCATCAAGCATTACTTGTTTGACATCCTTCAAAAAGATTTCCATGTTGTTCTCTTTAAATGCAGACTCAAACATTGAGGAAATCCTTGATTGCAACTTCATCAGCAGCATCTGATCCATACAAACTTCATTATTTACAGATGGTAATGCATCAGGAGTAATTAGAGTTTGCATGGAATCTGAATTTTCCTGGATCTGCAATGCAGCAACATTATCCACATTCGTTAATGCCCTTTTGTCAGAATTATCAGAACAGGAGACTGCTTCATTTGAATTGTTTGATAAACTAGCTAGCTTCTCCATTTCCAAGAAATCATCCATGAGCTCTAAGTGACTTGCATCATCAACTTTGTTTGGTTCTGGTTTCCTATCTTTGTTGAATTGGGAAAGCTCAGAAACAGACGTTGTTGCCCATGAGTCAGCACAGCTCCTTGCATCATCATTTCCATCTTCTGACATCGATGTCAGGCTAGGTGGATTGCTTGCATTATGACTAAAGGAACCTCCAGCAGGGACCACAACAGCAGATTTTGGTGAACTTCTTTCTTGACTGGTATTTTGGAGTTGCATTTCTAGGATCTGAAGCTTGCTGGTGATCTTAGCACACATGTTCCTTGAAGTCTGCAATTCGGTATTACGGGCAGCCAAAGCTTCTTTTAGCATCTTCATCTCCTCTTCCATAGCCAACAAACGCTCTGTGAGGAATTCGTTCTCTTTGTGAAACTTTTGCACGTTGTCAAGAGAAAATTCCGACCCATGGGAATAATGAGGAGAAGGCTTGACAGGAGATCTCTTCAGCCGCGGTTCTCCATAATCTCGTCCTAAGCTCTCAACCTCTAGCTTCATCTGTGCAAGTGCTGCCGGACCAGGCAATCTCTTGCGCACTAAGCCACGTAACCTTTGGCACTCTGCTTCTAACTTAGCTATCTTTTTAACACCCTCCATATGCTGCTTATTCGCTGCTTCTGCAGACTTCATACTCAGGTTCTTTTCTTCGTTGCGGATTTCAAGCTCTTTTGAGACTACATGGACTTCATATTTAAGTGTACCTATTTCCCTCTTGTATGACTCAATACTACTCTTCAACATCTCTATTTCAGCCTCTGCCTGAGATTTCTCTTCACTCATCCTAATGAGCATGTTAGAGCGCTCTTGCAATGACCTAGAAATTGCTGCATTCTCAGCAGCAGATTTGAGCAGTTCCTGATCTAGATTCACTATTTTCACCTCAAGGTCGTGCTTAATGTTTTCCCATTGCTTTGTTTTGGTGAGGACAACTTCCTGCAAACTCCTTTCATGATCTTCCTTAAGATTTCTTATTTGCCTCATGCACTCCTTTAGAGCTCCATCTAGATGTGATGCCCGGTCTTCGGCAGTGAGTTTTGATAGTGTGACAGACTCCAAATGACTTTTCAATGCCAGGGCTTCTGCCTCAGCCTTTTCCCACCCTGTCCAACAGATTTAAAAGTTAGAACATGAACAGCCAACCCCCATTGAGATCCCAATCTAAGTGCCATAAATATGGCATCATTTTTTATCTTTAATGACACAAATCAAAAGCGGTACCTGAGACGGCATCTTCAGCAACTTTAGCATGCTGTTTTGCCAGGTCGTCCTTGGTTGTTATCTCTGAATTAGCAGTGCAGAGCTGTTCATCTAAATCCTTAATATGGTCATCTAATTCCTTAATATGGTCCTCTAATGTCTGTACTTGTTCCTCATAAAATTTCACTTGATCTTCTAAACCACTTAGATGTGTATATGACTCAACAGAGATTTGAACATAATTTGGTTTTTTGTAGGTCTCCTGTTGTCAAAAACAAAACAGAATAATGTTTAGACGAAAGCACCAAAAAACAAGAAAATGGTTTGTTAAACTACACAGCAGAGAGCGAGGTAGCTTCACCCAGTCATAACTGAAGGTGGAGCACGTGAAATTCAAAATAAGGGATCAGAAAGGCAAAGAGAAGGATGAAGGATATTAAACACATAATGAGTGGAGTAGATGTTTGTCAATTAGCTTCTATACCCATTTTCCAGTATAGGGTATTCTATAATGATGAGACGGCATAAAAGTTAATGGCTTTTTGATTGTTTTGACAATGTACTTTTGTCGGAGAGATAACATCTTAGATCATAAGCCCTTGAATTGAATCACAACCCTAGTAGAAAGACCCAATGCAGAATATTGAATAATAATTGGCACTTTGAATACTTGGGAGGCTGAACGGGAAATGAATATCTGTGTGTTAACCAACCTGATCACTCTGGGACTTAGGCGGTGGTAGTGAAGCACTAGCAGAATCTAATATAGCTACCGCCTTTTCAACTGCTGCCTTCTCAGCAGCTGCCTTATCTGATGACTTTCTCTTCCAGGGCCAGCTTCGGCGTTCCATTTGTGATGGAGAAAGTTGCACTCTAGTAGTCAAAATAGCATAAAGTAAGAACCATATCACTAGAGAGAGAAAGAGAGAGAGAGCTTTATAACAGATTAGTGAAGGCTAAATCAAGTATCACCTAGTATTAAGATCTAGAGTGCCTTGCAACTCCTCAAGTACACAACAACAAACTCAAGAGCACAAACAAGAGATCCAACCTATTTTGAGTACTTCCATTTCAGTTGTCAAAGTAAAGCATTTGAAAAGAGCACATCAACACTTTAAAATTAGCTGCCAGATAACATGTAAATTCACCATGGTAGATGCACAGTTACATTATCGACATTTCAAGTTAATAGCTCCCAAAAGTCCAACCACCGCTGTAAAATACAGCAGTCCCTACAAGGGCACTTCCCAGATTACTATGGAATTTTACAACAGTTAGTTGAAGCGAATTGCAGAATCTTGAGAGATCTATCAAAAATTAGGGACGGAATTTCCTGAAATTAAGAGAAACATAAACTGATGAAACATGGGTTTCTTTTCTTTTTCTCTCCAGAAGCATATGTTCAAGAGGATGAAAATGCAAACGCCCTTTTCACCTCAAGCACTGATTCAGAAATAGTCACAGCCTCAGAGGACTGTGATTCAGCCGTGACTCAAATCGACCAAAATGAGAGATACCAAGCAGCATGGAAAAATTGGCGCAGCAAAACTAGCAGACTGACAAGAAAGCACGAACTCCGCAATCGAAAAACAAATTTGCCAAATCAAACGTTGTGGACCGTATCAAGGAGATTATAAAACAATTACAGACCTTAAATGTCCCCAAAAAAAAAAAAAAAAGAAAGAAAAAGCACCGACAGAAATGGTATGAGAAACCGTCACTCACATAGAGCAAGAGGGGAAAAGAACTACTCCCACACACAAAAAGGATACAAGAAAAAGCTTTTCCGAACGACACAAACCAATCCAAGATTAAACAAGAAACGACACCCAGTTCCGGTTTTCACTCCGCCGTCAGCTGCCAAGCCAAAAAAAGATTCGCAGTAATGCAGTTGCAAGAATTGTCCGGACTTGGAACAGTTCCGGGAAATCGGACTCACCGGAGCAAATGCGGCTGCGACGGAGCTGAGCGAAGCCAACCCAATGCGAATGCAGCTAGGCAGTAAAGATCTAAACACAGACGGCTTCTTCTTCTTCTTCTTCTTCTTCTTCTCTTGTTAGATGGAATCAAGCCCTCACAGATTGGCCAAGTGAGAGACAGAGGGGGAGAAAGAGAGAGAGAGAGAGAGAGAGAGAGAGGGCAGTTGTGGGGGTGGAGGAGGAGGGGCGTGGTGGTGGTGGTGGTGGTGGTGAAAGGGGTGGGTGAAATGAGATATTCAGGCTTAGGTGTCACTCGAAAGGGAAGACGTTGGAAAAGCTCCAAAAACATCACCTTTTTTTCCCTTTTTAAATTAATCAAATTCTAACCTGTTTATTTATGTTTTTTTTTTTTTTTTTTTGGAAGGAGAGACAAAGACAATATAGAAGTTGGGGGGAATATTGTGATTGTTTAAGGTGTTCCTATTTTTTTCCTCATTGGATTTTGTACCGAACTCGACTTCCATACACTTTCAATCTAGTAACCAATGGTTTAAGCCCGCGAAATAAGTTTGACCGATTTCCTAGTAATTTGAATTGATTTTCTAAATTGGGTTTCCTTATGTTGAATCCTGATAATTCATATGTAAGAGTGGGCGTTGTTTTGGCCTTTGCTAGTAAATTGCATCTTAAGAGATCGCGAGTACTCTGACCCCAATTAGTTTCATGATAGAATTTGTGACTTTTTTTATAAGATTTAGAGATAACTTCCTAAGAAATTGAGAGGTTTATATATCGTGCGAATTTTCAATTATATTTGAGGATTGGAAAACACAAAGAACATTCGAGTGACTTGAGTACAGTTGTAATACCCATTATATAACTTGATTTATAGTTGAATTAAGTACTCCTCTCAATATGGATTTACGTTGTATTTTCTTATTTTATTCATGACATTTCAATAGCTTAGTTTTTTTTTTTTTTTTTTGTGCAATGGAAAAAAGGGCTCAAGATAGTGATCCCAAACTCCATTTTAGATGGAATTTTTTTCTTCTCTTTTTCTTTTTTCCAAGCAGGCGGTGGTAATAATTTGTAAGGTGCTTGGGTGTCAGTCACAGAACAAAGATATTATAACATAATTAATATCTTAGGCGACAGATGGGGGAGGGGAATTGACGGGTTTGCCCCGGAGGAGGAGGAGGAGGAGGAGGAGCGGGGAGCGGGGTGATTGGCTGGCGATGTCGAGGGAATCCCGCACGCGTGTGGCGGAAGCAAAGAGGGGAGAGGGGCGAGCCGAGACAGCTGAGCTGGCACCGATCATTCGGGGGCCTGTCTCCGTGTGACGACGACCCCTGGACCACCGTCGCTGCCTTGCTATTGGCTCCTCAACTCCCCCAGCTCACCACGCACGTGCGCTGCGTCGCCCTGCGTTGCGGTCGCACCGTAGATCTCGTGCATCCCCCTCGTCTCGGCCGTTCATCAGCCATCAGGACACCGGATGTGACGGGTTTAGTTTTTTGGTTTTTTTTTTTTTTTTGCCATTTAGTTTTACTTGGTCTGATTTGAGACACCATACTGCAATGAATTCATAAATAAGGTCGAATTGAAATAAATGAGGATGCGAGATAGAACGTTTTGGTTTAGGTTCATTCCCACCTAAAAATGCATTGATTAACGATGTGAGATTTATCTTGCCAGTTATTAATTACTGAATTGACTAATTGTGTATTATCATGAAAGTACACATATCTATTGGAACAATACACATGGGAAGGAGAAAGATGGTTCATTTCCATGACATAAAGGACTGAGTTTGGTTTTGGCAAAAACATCAAATAGCCCCTCCATAGAGCAAGATTCACTTTTTGGGGAATATCACATAATATTAGGATGACAATCGAATATGTTCGATTCAATTTAGTTCAATTATATGGACCTTGGATTGGATTGTGGCAATATTGTAGATGAGCTATTTGCCATTGAGTGAGGATTGATGATCGTGGCGATGATGATGAACTTTGGTAACCAATTGGAGAAGCATGGAACGCGTTTTGACGGGGTGGTCAACTCAAAGATGATGTCAACAATAATTTGTTGGATTGTCATAGTTAAAGTAACCTAATTTTAAATATTTGAATTGAATTAGTAAATAATATCATTGAGGCATCATTGGTTTGGAAACTAATGTATTGAAAATTGAATATTCCCTCATTTATATATAAATTTAATATACTTGAAAGACACTAGTTAACAATATTGAATGAGTACTGTGAAAGACGGTAACAATTTATCACTTCACTTAATAGCAATAAGAAAAAAGCACAAGAGGTCCTTGAACTTTTATCAAATGCTCAATTGGATCACTAAACTTATTTTGATGTAATTGGATCCCTAGGTTATATGCTTTTTGTTTGAGTTGGTCAATTTGTTAAATATGTAAATAGGAAAGTGATGTGGAATGTCATGTAAACACCACATAAGCGATGACTTAGCTAATTAGGATGACATGGAATTCTTTTTCGATTTAAGGCTAACATGGCTTAAGAACAAATAAAATTCAATTTTCAAAAAAAAAAAAAAAAAAAAAGCCTCACCCATATTCATACACAGAGAAAAGAACAATAACAATAAGTTGGCTGGATAGGCAACGGCAATCGTGCGTCCTACCTTGCCAAGGCACGATAAGGGCCGTTGAATCTTTGTCAGCCTCTAGAGACTAACCACACAACCTCTACCTTGTTTCGATCAAGCACTTGCATAAGAGGGTGAGACTAAAGAGAGAATAAATGACAACCACCACCTAAATCATCGTATCCATCGCCTACACCATAGTTCACCATCACCTCGATCCCTATACGTCTTTCCTTGGTTCACCGCCCAAGACTTTTGTTCATTTTCTTCTTTAATGTTTATTTTGCTTCACAAATTTTCTTTATTTCTAGATTCTTCTATTTTGTTTTTAAGTTTTTTTATAAGCTAGGATTGCACATCGATATTTACTGATACTTAATTGTCATGTCATATTCCTGTCTACTTTTTTTTTTAACGGAAGAATCAATTCGAATGAGAAGCATGTAATAGTAATTAGTTAAATATTTCTCAGAAATTTTCAATGTGTTTATTCCATTTTGGAATGGCCGACCACTGTGGAGGAATAACTACCTACAGTTTCCGGTTGAGAGGCTGTATGAAAATATAGGGACCCGCGTATCCTGATGCTATGCTCCTAGTTTTAGTAGACTGTGACACGCCAGTCCTAAATCTATCCCATGATCCTAGCCCTACTCCTAGTCCTAGTCCCAGTCCTTGTCCTATTCCTACCTACAAAGTCAACATCCTCGAAAACGGGCTCATCTGATCCCACCAATTCTATTTGACATTTGTCATTTTGCTTGAATTGTACTCAATTTGGTTGGAAAATTACGTAATTTCAATTTATGCTGGAGCTTTCATTGTAGGCGAATTTTTTCGCAAAGAGAAAAGGGTGCTCACTAGAAGAAAAAAGAGAAAGAAAGTGACAAGGGTAATGGACAGCTGAGGTTGGCCGTCCATCCTCAATCATTGCATGTTTCTCTCTCTTAATATAAGGAATATATCAGCAAATGTTGCAATTTCCATCCTCATATGATTTCGTATTGTCGATTTTGAAAATAGGTAATTTGCATATTCGACAAAACGCCTAAATCATAAACACCTCCAATCCACGCCACCAACTGTAACGCCAACGACGATGCCTCCTCCAATTCACCGCTGTAAGTCAATGCCCCTCTCCCAACCTTGCCCATCTAGTTCCATTTACAGTTTCTCACTCTCATCCCTCCATAAATGTGGGGTCTATCTTAGCCCCATGATGCCGTTGTCGCACTAGCACGACCGAAGCTTGACTATGATCGGCGTCACAGTCGAGCTAGTCAGATTTGTGGACTTGAGCCCTCTGAATTTAGGCCTTGTGATCGATGCGGCAGCGGAGCTCAACCACCCCCAATTGTTGATGCAATAGATTTCTTACGTTTTGGCCATTTTAATTATTTGGTAGTTCACACCTTGTATGCCCTAAAAGTCCCTATCAATTCGTCCATTGATTGAGGTTGACTTCTCAGCTTTCATGAATAGCTGTGTTTACGTGACTCCATTCATATGATATTGCTCTCATTAATTTGTTGATGGCCTCTGCACTAGTATATGTTTTTCCTTAGTTGGCAAGGCCAATAACAATTTTGGAATTTCTCATGACATTTGGGTTATTTCTTTATTAGTAGTACAACGAGATATGCGATTAAATTCCGAAGATTATATAATATATATATATATATATATATATATAACATTTAAAGCTTTGGGGAGAAATACTTAATCAATTTAGTCCTACATTTTTTTTTTTGGTTATTTATATATACTTTTGCATGAAAAATGCTAATGTGGCGTTCGATCATAGTTGGTTATATTATGTAGCACAACAAACAATAAAGCCCCAAGACCATAGTATGTACACAAATAAAGCAGGAAACTTGCACGAACTGGACAAGGACTGCTCGAAGCTTAAAATGCTAATGTGGCATTCGATCATAGTTGGTTATTTTATGCAGCACGACAAACAATAATGTGGAAAAACTTAAGCAAAAAACGAAGTTATTTTGCAAACTCTTTTTTTGAATTTTCTAAATTTATTCTTTTTTCTCTTTTGGTACTGTTCATCTTCTCTGATACCCCTCCAGCCAGCTAAGGCCACCACTGATTGTCTGGTCCTTGAATCGACCTAGATCCGAGGTTGATCAAGCCTCTTGAACTGAATGTCAAACCTCACCCGTCCCATCAATGCTTTTCCCAATCCTCGGATCAACCCAAATTTGATTCTTCGTAGCTTTTGTTGCTTCTCACCAACAATCCTTTATTTTTGAAGATCTCGTCATCAATCTATCTCGAGAAGGAGCCGAGATGAGCTTGTGGTGGGCTGAAGCTATTGGTGCCACAAACGCATGATCTTTTTCTCCTTGAACAATGTTACCGGACATAATCTAATGAATTTGGTTGATTTCAATCGCAACATCTTTTGATTTTCTTATAAGATTTTTGCAGAAGAGGATCAATGAAGAGGAGGAGAGCTTGAATGGCGGGAGTAATGGTAGTGGTGCCAGTAATAATGATTAAATGGAGGAGAATATTGGTGAACCCTGATGTTGGCTAACAATATTGCCTAGAGGAGGTGGGTAGGTGATTTTAAGAAACTTGAAGAAATATTGTGAATTTAAAAAGGTCAAATTTGATATAAGTGTAATAATTGATATAAGTGATAAGTCGATATACTTAGGAACATGTTATATCAAGTGGTGCACTGTAGTTTTATAATCAACAATAGGGGTGATCGACTCCCAATCGGTCCAATTCCCACCCCAAAATCGGGGACCAGACTGGATGGATTGGTTCATCATTTTCGAAATTGAGGACCAGCACAAAGGAGGCTGGAACCCTAGAATTAGGGATTGGATCAGATGGACTTCCCATTTTCGAAACTGAGGACCGAACCGAAGGAGGATAGAACCGAACGGAATGATTAGTTCCTAGGTGGTATGATAAAACCTCTTAGCCACAAAAGCCGAAGACAGTATGCTTGAAGAAGTTACCTAGCTTGGATTTCCTCTCTTATGCTTTGTGAGTAATTACTCGATGTGGGACTCTTGGAGGCTTGGAGGAGAGAGAGAGAGAGAGAGAGAGAGAGAGAGAGAGCATTAATGAGCGAGGAACAAGCATGTGGGACTCTTGGAGAGACTCTTGGAGCGGCTTAGTCACATATCGGGTGGAAGGAGAAACTAACAAGTAGCTAGGAATGAGAGAAATCTATGATGGTCTTTTGGCCACATGTGAGGTTGGTAACACAACAACATTGAAAAAGGCCATGAATCGAGGCACTTTTTCATTCCATGAAAATTGAAGTTTAAAATGTCTTTATATATGTTGAGAAAAAAAATAAAATTTTAAAAAATGTATAATCGATCCAATTGAGTTGATCGGTTTTATCTCTCGAACTAGATTGAAAATCACTAGTTCCAATTGCATGGAACCATGAATTAAACTAGCATTTTTTTGGATTGGAACGAACTGGTTGGTCCAATCTGGTTTGGATGATTCCCAGTTCAATCGGTTCTTTTTTCTCACCCCTAACTAGCAATGAATATAAGTAGATAGATAGAAATTGATGCACTCGGAGCTTTATAATTGTTTAGTTTAGTATAAATCTATGTTCAGTCTCCCACACCAACAACCTACTAGCTTGATTTTACTTGTAATCTTTGAGTAGTTACAATAGAATGTGCCGCTTATACCTAAGTACATCTTCCTAAAGCTGGTGCTACTTTTATCCAAGCAAATAGATCTCACTATCACATACCTAAGCACAAACTATAATATTAACAACACTTCTCAAGATATTACAATTTTAGTATGCTCGAAAAGACAAAGGTAAGAACATAAAGCTTTCTTTGAATTTGGATTTTTTCATTATGGATCTCTTATTCTCATCTTTATATCTTGTTAATCTCCTTTTATACTCCTTAGCATCCAATCTTCCCGCTAGACAATCTTCAAGAGATTAATCTCCAAGCTAACAGTTGGACAATTGTTTAGAAGATCAGTTAGTTGTCGGAGTCAATCAATCTGAGTTTCCATAAATTTGGTTGCCCATGCAATTAAATCTCTGGTTTCCGAAAATAGAGTAGCTTGAAATATGAAAAAATAACTTATCTCCAAGATGACAAACAACTAAGATATCACGCGTCATCAATATCTTCTACGTAGATATTTTTCAAAATTTAAAAATCAATCATTTTCTTCCATAGTAGATCACTATTTGTCAAAAGATAAGATAACTTATCTTGAGATATTATCCTCAAAGCTTCTAACAAGGTTGTTTTCTTAGGTAATGTAATTGTTCCATTTATATCGGCAGTCCCCGATTATATCCAACTTCTTGGTAATATCAGACTTCCGCTTATATCAGGCTTCTGGAGATATCTTATTCCGGTTATATTAAACTTTTCAATTGTATCCAACTAATTCACATTAGGTGCTTCAAGTACAATTGTGATGTAGATCCTCTAGTATGTTCACCTTGGTACCTTCAAGTCTTCAAGAACTTCCAATTCTTTTAGACTTACTCATGTCGGCTCCTTCTAGCTATTTTGAATCTTTTTCACTTTGCACATCTAAGTTCCTTTTATGTGGATATTACCTGAGACATAAACAGCACTTACATATATCAAGCTCGCAAGGAACCATGGATTGTTTTGTTAACTTCAAAATATATTATGTGGTTTTCTCAATAAGCCCTTGGCCGTGCTCTGCCCAAAGAATAGTTAATGAGAAAAGCTCTAGAAAAGGCAGCTGCGAACCAAAATGACCAAGAGAACTCCTCCAAGTCGAAGAAGAGCAAAGATGGAGCTTCGGAGAAGATCTATAGGCAATGCAAATTGGAGGAGGACGTACACAGCGAAAACTGAATGAGCAAAAAATTTAGAAATGGTGCAAAGGAGAACGGCTCCACAGGAGAGTTCGCAAGCAACGAAGAAGACAATGAACAGAGCAAAAAGTTTAGAAATGGCAAAGGAGACAATGAACAGTGAAAAAACAATAAAAAAAATAGAGAAATTTTATGACATTGTTTTGAGTTGAGTCGTACACATCACATCGCCGGTCATGCTACGTAGGATAGCTAGCGTTAACTAGACCTCCACCTCAGAATTTGCCGGCCTATATTGGCTGGATGAGTAATATTAGACTACTCTCCTTAACTATCAACAGCCAATGGACAGAAATTCATTGGAGATCTTGTGAGTAGATTCAATGAAGCAGGTGCTGTGTCTACCCAAAGCAGATACACTTATGAGCATAATCACGGTATAAACAACACTACTCATACTCTTGTACACTACTAAAAAAAAAAAAAAATTATAATAAGTAAGAACAACTCTTAATAGAGTGAAAATACAAGTGAGCAGAATCATGATTGTAGTACGAGAGAAAATGTGGACGATTTCAATATTTCTATTTTCCTCGATTTTCTCGTAGATTCTTCAGCTTCTTGTGAGTCTCTTATATAATCATCAGTCTACAGTTTAGCCTTTGGAGAATCTTCATGAAAATTAAGAAGCCATTAGAAATGATAGATATAATCACTGGAGATCTGGTTGGCCTTACAATCTGATTTTCCTAGCGATAATACAAATTCCTGAAATATAGTCGGCTACTTATGTAGTTGTCCGTTCCTCTGATTTTGTGAGGAAAACAGGCAAGAAATTTTTTGATTTGGCTCCAGTTCTTCTTTTTGGAATTCCAGGCCCCACAGCTACTTATTGATCTATATGAACTACAAATTGAGAGAGGAATATCTAGGTCTCCTAATCTAGGCAATGTAAAACACGTGATAAACATTTTCTTCACCTTTAATATTATTACGTACCTTTATCGACAATCCAATGAGTCTATTTGAAGCTTTCCACTAATGATCGACTTACAAACCACTATGCATCAGTCTTCTCAAGTACATAAGCAATCAAGACGTCACTTACTTGTTCACCTTATCATGGTCTCTCCAAGTCCTCACAAATTCCTCGTTCTCTTAGACTTGCTCACCTCCTATCAAAGTCCATCTAGCTTTTAGGCAGCTTTCCACTATTTACTTCAGATGTCATAATGGTTACAAAGCATTCCTTATATTAGCATCAACAAATAATGAACATTTGCATTTATTACATAGTACTGTAAAATATGTTGTTTTATCAACTTCAAAAATATCATGTGGAAGTTTTCCCAACAAAAAAGGCTTCCCTGGACAAGGATGGGGATGAACATGCATTGAAAAATCTTTGCCAAAATAAATATAAAAGTCATTCTATACAATAGGGTTACGTTTGGTAGCTAGGATAAGATTCAAGATAGAACAAAATTTATCATATCTTATATTTGATGCCTGCTCAAGACATGATAAAGGTGGATATAAGAAGGATATAATCCGGATAAAATTATCCCATAGGAAAGGTGGGATAAAGTTGGATGTGATTTTTAATACACATAATATAGAAGTTATATTTTTCAAACAATAAACTTCTTAAGTTAATAAAATTAAAAGAATATTTGAATATAAATAATATTTTATTTCGAGTATAAAAAAATCCAAAATAATGAAAAAATAGCAAAAAAATTGTTTTTATTTATTCCTATTTTTATTTAAATGTTCATATTTCTTTCTATCTTATAATATAAATTCAATATATAAAATTATATATGTAGTTTTTAGTATTTGTTACATATTTTAGGTATTTTAATATATTAGGTATATTAGTATTGTTTAATATTTAATAAAATTTTATTAGAGAATGATGAAAAGGGGAAAAAAGAAAGAAACAAAAAGAGAAAATATAAAAAGAATAAGCAAATAAAAATGAAGTAGGCAAGAGTGTCATGACAAAGTCTTACCATTTCCTTTTGTGTCATTTTAGGTTCATTTACACTAATATGCCATTTATACCCAATAATAGAGATAATATGATGTGAAAATATCCGTCTTTAATATTGTGATTTACCAAATAATAAATGAGTATAGTAAAATCCCTTAAATCATATCCTATCATATCATATCTAGCCTTATTTTGACTAGAAATCCAGATGATCAAATGTAATTTAGGGTTGTTTGTTTCGGATTATTGGTCCCACTAAAGTGGAACTCTCCATGGGAACAGGAAAAAATGATGCTCATTGATTTTGAAGCCACGTCTTGTAAAATTCCACTAAGTGTAACAATGGAATTTACTACCTTTTTTTTTTTTTTTCAACTTTTTACAACGACATGTCGTAATGTTGCGAAACAACTTTGAACATGCTAAGATATTTTTGTGCTTAATTCCAACAATTCGCCGTAATGTCATTATACGATACACTAAGGGTACCTTAGAAGCCATGAACGGATTTAGAGGAGGCTAGACAGGGCCTCGGGCCCCCTAATTTTTTGAAATTATGCCTAGGCCCAATTTTTAAAAAATATTTACATATTTATCTATTAATATTGACCCTGCCAAAATATTTCAATTCCTTTGCACTCCAAGGTTTTAATACGTATTAAGTCTTACAAATTTAAGAGTTATGCTTGACAACAAGACGTGACAAATATACAACTAAAATGAATAAATGATATGACATTACAATACTCAGATGTGATATAACTTGAAGATTTCAAAATTGAAACATAACATGACTTGATAATCTCACATGTGATATAAGGTGACAACTTCGATATCAAAAAGGAAAAACAACATGATATGGGAAAGTTTCCATGCAATATAACATGGCAATTATGGAACTAAAACAGGAAATAAATATGACACGGCGATACTCACATGTAACATGAGAGAGCAATTTTTAGAATTGAAACCTAACGAGAAAATTACATGATAAAAATGACATAACAATTCCAATGACCACTACAAGAAAATCAATTTTTGGTTCCCACAAATTTTGTGGGAAAGAGCTTTAATTTATAGTTAAGGAGCCGTGGCGGTAGACCTTGGCGACAAAAATAAGAAATTTCGTCCCAAAAAAATTGAGTATTTGTCATGGTGCATTTTGCAGCTGAAGGCCTTCAAGCGTCAGCCAAAATCGACCAAAAATTAGGGGTGAAAAGACCAACCCTTTGCGACGAAAGTCTCGTCCAAGTTGCTACCAACAAGGAGGAAAAAAATCGTGGCCATAGATGCCACGAATATTTTCATCACTAAGGGTGTGTTTGTTTCACGGAAAACGTAACGTTTTTGGAAAATGTTTTCCGGGAAATCATTTTCCAGGAAAATGGTTAGTTTTCCTTTGTTTGGTGATATATGATTGAAAATATTTTCTGGTGTTTGAATCACATTTGATAAATGATTGAATGACATTTGACCTAACAATTGACAATAGTATACCTCTTACTTCCAAATTAATTTGTTGAGTTCATGACCTTGCCTGATGCTGACAAGCTCGAGTCTTGCTAGATCCGGCGAGGCTCAACCTCGTTGACGACTGGTGAGGCTCGAGCTTGCCAATGTTGGGCGGGGCCTTGGCCTCGTCGGATCGGCGAGATTGAGCCCTACCCGACATCGACGAGCTCGATCTCGCCTCGTGGCCGGTCGCCGGCCGTCGTCGTGGCCAACGGCCGGGTGAAGAAGAAGAAAAAGAAAAGAGAAAAGAGAAAAAGAAAAATAATGATTAAAAATTAAAAATTATATTTTTAAAAAATAAATAAATATTATATTAAAAAATTAAAAATTCGATTTTTTTAAAATATTTTAAAAAGAATTATAAAAATTTAAAAATATATCTTTATAAGAATAATTATTTGTAAATCAAGCATCAAATCTAGGTTTTGGTAGATTCGGAAAACGTTTTCCGGTCTTTTCAAAGGGGAAATCATTTTCCCCGAATTTAAGCTTTCCTAGGAAAACGTTTTCCGTTGACTCATTTTCCTGAGTGACCCAAACGCCAGAAAATCAGGAAAATGTTTTCCCGAAAATGTATTCCGCGAAACAAACGCACCCTAAGATTAGATAAAATCGTCCAAAAAGTCATAAACCTATTACACTTCTGCCTTTTTAGTCCTCAACCTTTAAATTTTACTAATTGTGTCCTAAATCTTTTCATTTTTTGCCAATTAAGTCTATTCGGCCAATTTTAATAGGAAACTGCTAATGTGGACGGCCAGCGCTGACATGACATTTGTTTAATAATAGTTTGATTTTTTATGATTTTTCTTGGTTATATATATATATATATATATATATATATATATATATATATATATATATATTATTGCTTTGGTGGGAGGGGGTGGGTTTTGGATCTAGGTCCAAAAGGGTTGCCGACCAACCCTTGTTGGCGACAGGTAAGGGCCGTTGACCCTCGCCAGCTCTAGGCGAAAGTGTCATGCCCCTCAAGGGCACGCGAGCCCTCGCCCAAAAACGGTGAGGCCTATGATGCCCTTGCCTAGAGCCTCCAAGGGTCGGCAAGCCCTCACTTGTGGCTAGCAAGGGGTTGCTAGCTACCCTTGGTGGCCCTAGATCCAAAAACCCAAATATATATATATAGCAAAAAAAGTTTAAAAATGAAGAAAAAACCATAAAAAATACATAATATTATTTAAAAAAGTGCCACGTCGCACCGGCCATCCACGTCAGTAATTTTCGATCAAAATTAGCCAGATAAACTTAATTGAGAAGAAGTGAAAAGATTTAGGACTGAATTGACAAAATTAAAATGTTTAAGATTGAATTAACAAAAGTGCAATAGATTTAGGGTTTTTTGAACAATTTTTCCCTAAGATTAAGAGGTTCCATTTTCTTCAATTTCGTGATAGTTGGAACCTCAATGATCATGAAAATTTTGTTGCAAAAGTGTCTTTTGCCACAAAATAATAATTTCTAGCCACTAAAATTCATGTGAAAATTAGCACTCTTTGCCATAATTATTTTTGTCACAAAAAGTTTCTCACCGTTTGATTCAAAATTCCTACAAATGTTCGTCTAGAGATTTGTTGCAGATTTTGATTTACATTTCTAGGTATCATTTGCAAATCTTCTATTTATAATTTCAACGTTTGTAGCTATTTATACATATAAATAAGCAAATGTTTAAATACAAAATCAAACATATTAAATGGGAAAATTACATATACATTTTTAAATCTACTATAATTATGTCAATTTAGTCCTAATTTCTTCTTTGGCAATTGAGTTAAAGACCTTTTGTATTTGTGTCAATGTAGTCCATCTGGCAAATTTTTGCTGGAAATCATTGACATGGATATCGATCATCCTACAAGTGTGATTAGCACTAATGTGAACAAATTTTAATAATATTTTAATCTTTTTTCAAACGTTTTTATCTTTTATCTTTACTTCTTTCTTTTCTTTCTCCCTTATCTTTTTCCTTTCCTTCTTCCTCTAGCTAGTCATCTTAAAGGAAGAAGGGAAGAAAGAAAGAAAGAAAGAGAAAGAAAGAAAGAACTATAAAAATATCTAAATATATTAAAAATTATTCATGTCAATGCTGGTCATGCTATGTAGGATGGCTTGTGTCTATGTTAGCAATTTTCAGCCAAAATTGGCAAGACTGACTAAAATTAACATAAATGCAAGAGGTTTAGCACTCCATTAACGCAAAAAAAGGTTTAAGATTGAATTGATACATTCACAATAGGTTTATGATTTTTTTGATAATTTTCTCAAACGTTTTAATTTAATATGTTCATAAAATAACATTCACATAGTTCTCCTAAAAACTTTTATCATCACATCATGCCTCAATGCAATCACCGCTGCAAAAGGTCGGATTCTTCTTTTGTAAAATATCTTGTTCTTTGAACTTAAGACATTTAAGAAGATAGCTGCTCTCTCTTCTCATACCCTCCACCCACCCTCTGGTTGCTTTTCTTCTCTTCAGCTCCAAGCTCCCCCAACTAAGAAATAACTCTCAGTTGAGGGAGGGTCCATCTTTTCCACTCAAATTGAGATTTTCTCTCCCGAGATAATTTGGGATTTTTTTTTTTAATTGTTTTAATCTAGTTTTCTATTTTTTCTTTGCTCGTCGTTGATGCTCTTCTTTGGTCGCTAGGTGAATCTTCCGCTTCCATTGTTAGGAGCCAACCTACTGCTTTAGATTCTCTAAACCAAGAAGTTTGACAAGATTGAGGATGAGTACGATGAGGTTAGTACTTTATTGTTCTACTTTGTTATATGAGATTTGCTTTGTTTTGATCCTCTTATGTATCATCTTGGGATGATAATGAAATTTCCACTTTGCTTTCTCTGTTTCTTCATCATTGCTAAACTCACATTTTGTTGGAGCACAATAAAAGTCCGATACTTTCATTTGAGGAGATCGTCAAAAGGGAGTCTAAGTCCCACCCGTCAACGTATCTAATTGAACCCACATTCACTAAAAAATACTATTTAAGCCAATGAGTTATGGACTAACTAAAATATATCAACTACTCAATATCACATCAATTATTTGATGTTGGACTTCTCTTTCACATAACTCATTCGTGCATTCTAACACATTCAGTTCACTCTAAGTTTACACCTTGAGATTTTTTTTCTTTAACTAGGGGCATGCAGACTTGATGCGCCCGAGTTTTTTATATTCATAGTAGATTATTTCTTTACTTTTTGAGTCGTATATGTTCTTCGAGGTCCTTCCTTATTCTGCTGGTTTTGAATAATTTATTACCCTTTGAAGAAGATCCGAACCTTCTTATCTGGAAAGTAGAGGCACTCAACCTTGCTTCTGCTTCGTTATTAGTAGGAGCAGATCTTACTCACGATCCTTCCAGTCCTTTCGTGCTTCACGTTGAAACCAACATATTCACTTTCTACCCTGGCCCTTCCAAGCATAGTGTTTCTACCCTGGCCCTTCCAAGCATAGTGATGACTCTAGTTCTACTCAGATGTTTACTTCTATAGTCCATCCATCCATCCATCCATCCAAGTCTTCCAGAACTCCTTGTTTTACGATTTGTTCACCTGCAACTTGGTCCATCTTACTTTTAGGCACTGTTTGGTAACTATTCGAACAGTGCCTGATTTTGATTTTTTGTTCCTAGAATCGCATTTGATAAAATTTTTATTCCCAGAAACAAATTTGTTCTCGGGAACAGTTTTGAACAAGAACTGAGAATAAAAAAAAATGTGATTCCCAATTTGAGAATCAAAAAAAGAATCAGTCTTCTTCTTCCCTTTTGCCATCCCGCGACCACTGTCCACCCCCGCCCGCCGTTGCCTGCCGCCCGCCGCCGTAGCCGTCCGCCGCCGGTTGCTGTTCGCCGGTCTGGCAAGCTCGTCGGAGGCAAGCCCAGCCACCGGCAAGGCTCGGCCTTGCCAGATCTAGCGAGGTCAAGCCTCGCCAATGGCTAGGCCGGCCTCGCCTAGCCCCGGCGAGATCCGCCTGTCCACCGGCGAGGCTGGGCAAGCCTCGGTTGGGCTAGCGAGGCTTGTCTAGCCTCGTTGGTGGCTAGGTGGGCCTCGCCCAGCCCCAGCGAGGCTCACCCAGCCTCGCCGGTGGCCAGGCAGGCCTCGCCCAGCCCCTACAAGGCCAGCCTGGTCACTAGCAAGGCTGAGCCTCGGTCGGGCGGGCAAGCCTCGCCCAATTGCCGGCGAGGCTTGGCCGACGAGGGTCGGTGAGGTCGCTGGCCCTCACCTCCGGCGACCGGCCACAAGAAGAAGAAGAAGAATAGGAAAAAAAGGGAAAAAAGTAAAAAAAAGGAAAAAAAGTAAAAAAATATATTAAAAAATTAAAAAAATTGATTTGGAACAGAATCAATGAACACGATATCAAATGCAATTCTATTCCAGAATCAAAAATTTTAGAAAGTTACCAAACACGTTCTTTTACTTAGAATTAGTTTCCGAGAATAGAATAAAAAATAATTATTTCTTGTCAGAATCTATTTTCGGGAGCGCAATCGTTACCAGACACGTCCTTGGATACCTTCTTCTTTCAATTCCTTGTTTGTCATTAGTAGAAGTAACACACTCCCCATCTTTTGATGATCCTATCGGACTCCATCTGCATATTGACTCCTGCATCTATCAATTGGTTCGACACCATTATTGCATGCATAGGTACACTTTTATCGTTTTGAGAGAGAGAGAGAGAGAGAGATGCCGTATATATGGTGAAGTGTATTAATTGAAGACTAATTAATGGCCGTGGTGTCCACGTCGGTATTATCCCAAACAGAATACTTGGCTGGGTGGATGAGAGTCCTTAGCACGTAAAAGATTCTTGCTTTTGTTTGCAACCATGTGCTAGGGATAGTAGGGCAGGGACACCGAGAGTCTCGTACTGAGAAAACTCGCGCAGATGGAGAATTACACAAGCCGACATTGTTACCCCAAGAGGATGCTTTTGAGGTGAGGAAACTCTATCAGAGATCTCCACAATCTGATCCTGATCTTATAATTTTGTATTATTTGTAGCGTTGAAGATGACAGCACGCTATCATATTAAGCAAAAGCAAGATATAGACAAATATTGAGGGCCCCAATAAGCTATAATTGACACCTAGATCTGCCAAAGCAATAGCAAGATTTGAGGCCATTTCATGCAATTATATCGTTTTTGTCAAGAAGAAGTACACTCCAAGTGTCAAAACTTAGCACGAAAAAAAGTGCTAAAAGTTAGGAAAGTGACATTTAAGTGCCACTTTATTTAAAAAAAAAAAAAAAGGGACACTTAAGTGCTACTTCTGGCGAACCTCGTCGGAAATCTTAATAGAGAATAAATTGTTTTGGAGTGGATTTGAATTTTAATATAAATATTATATTATATTATAAAAATTAATTAAAAATTAAATAAATAATTTTTTATTTAGGGGGGGAAGAAGGTGGCTGAAGGCTGAGCCCTCGCCGCCGCCGCCTCCCCGCCATCGTCGGGAAGGGCCTACAATGGTGGGAGAGGGGTGGGAGGTTTCGGTCGGGGTTACTAACCCTTAGCTAGGGGCGATGACCCCTGGCCGACCAGCGGTGTGGGCCGGCAAGCCCTCGCTCGAATTTGGCCAAGGGTCATCGCCGGTTGGGGCGAGCCCCAAAGAAGCGGTGACCCTTAGCCGATAAGGCAACCCCAGTCCAACCTCCCTCCCCCCCCAACCTTTGCTAGCCCTTTCTCGGCGACGGCAAGGAGGCGACAAGGGCAAGGGCTTAGCCCTCGCCGCCTCCCTTAGTTTTTTTTTTTTTTAATATATATTTTTATTTTTAAATGCTTTAAATAAATTTAATTTAATTAATTTTTATATTAATTTTTTACCATGTCAACACAAAAATGACGTCGTTTTTGCATCATCTAGTCACGTCAACATGCAAAACGACGTCGTTTTGCACTTACTTCGGGGAAAATCGCTACATCAGCATTTTGGTCGGATTTTCTCGCCGTTGGCACTTAAATGATCTATTTTACTCCAATTTTGGCACTTAAGTGTCACTTTTCTAACTTTTGGCACTTAAGTGTCTATCCGTGCCGAGTTTTGGCACTCTAAGTGTCTAACACTTGTTTTTGTCCAAACAGTTAATAATTATGCTTAGAAAATCATTGACAACAATGTTGTCAAAAGTTATATAAATTAAGGAACCAACATGGAAGGGGGAGGTGGGGAGTTCGAATTTCCACTTTCTCGGGGAGGTTGGGGTGGGGACGATGTAGTTTCAGGAGTGGGTTTCGACTCCCACACCCTATAAGGAGGCAGAGCAAAAGTCTAAGAGTGAGCGTTAGAATAGGAATAGAGTAAGACCGACCAAAAAAAAAAAAAAAAAGAAGATAACGATATACAGAATTTTTTTTCTTATTTATAGTTTTCATGAATTAAGAACTTGAGAGAAAGTTACCTTAATTGAGGCAAGTTTATTAAGGACAAGAAAATAGAAACTTATGACGAAAGGTGTCTCAAATATTTTCTTTTGGTGGACCTTGGAGAACATGAAGTAATTTATTAAGTAATTTATGATGTCTGAAGAAAGGGTACTATTACTATCATTTATTAAGTATTTAAAATCTAGATACTATCATTATGTGCCAGTTTGATCAAATTCACTCTACTATTCTATTATTACTAATTGCTAGAGTTTTCATATTGCAGACCCTATAGATAATTTTGTGACTAGCAATAGTAAATTTTTAACTATAACTGCAGCAGAAATTACGAAAAATTTCGAGTGATTAATAACTATACGAGTAAATTACGTAATATATGACCCACTTTTTCTCAGCCGGGGGATTGATGAAATATCCGATAATAAATCATAGGCATCGTGGTCCTCAAGATAACGACCCGACGTAGGCTTTAGGCCTAGAGAAAAATTTCACTTGCTGGGAGATCCATATGTATGCTTGCGACAAATGTTCCAGTCTCGTAACGCACGTGCGATTGCCCCTAAGGGGAACGTGTCTTCTGTCACCTCATTTCAGCGCAGAAGTCCCTCTTCACCGTGTCTCGAATGAAAGGTGCTGTTGTCTTTGTGAAATCGACTCCTCGTGGCGTCTGATATACGTGCTTCTTTGTCTCCTTGTTAGTTCTTTCTCTATGAAAGGCCGGCTTCGAACAGCGATAGCCAGACCCGCAGTTGCACAGCGAACCCCGAATTGAATCATAATGATTAGACGCGACTGTTTTTGTTGTTGTTGTTCGTTGTTGCAATATTTTGAATGCGGTTAAACCGTCTTAAGGAGATTGGAAACATATGGAATTAACAGATTATTTTATATTGTTAGAATGTTTGGAAGTGATTTATGAGTAGAGATTGAGCGATCGGATAAGAATGAAAGGAAGGGGGCCAATTTATAGAGTAAATAAAAGATTTGGGTCTTAATCAGTGATTGATCATGACGCAATAACAACTTAAATTTATTTTTATTTCAATTATGGCCCCAACCGTTCAAATTAGGTCACTAAATTAGTGGTGCAACTAGGTTTTAGGGCTCCAAAAATCCTTGGCCACATGGGCCTTATTGGAAGGACGCAGCAAAAGCCTAATACTGCCATTCGAGAAGATTGCTAAGAGGGAATCAAGGTTTGAGCTGGTCAACATATTCAATTGAACCTGTATTCAACCTGTATTCACTAAAATTTAAGTCAATAAATTATTAATCTATTTGGATATATTAACTAATCCATACCATATCAATTCTCCAATGTGAAATTTCTCTAATGTAACTCACACATTCATCTCAACTATTTCTCCCTCCGATATTTTTGTACGTCAAGATATCTCAACTTAAATCTCCACTAATGTCTAACTTCATCCATGTACTCCATCTTCTTTTTCTCCAAATTGAACCATGAAACTTGCCATTGAACCCACGTTGCTACACCACAATGTCCTTTGCCCGGAAACACGAAACCTTCATCCAAGGAACTTGCTAGAAAGCCCAAGTATGAATCAGTCAACATATCCAATTGAATTTACTTTCACTCAAAAGTTTAAACCAATAAATTATAAGCTTTTGATATATTAATTGCCAGGAGAAGTACACCAAAAATGCCTCAACTCATGTACGGCGTTCACCTTAGTACCACAACTTTTCGTTTGCTCACTTAAGTGCCAAAATTGGAGAAAAACAATCACTTAAGTACCTCTAATGAAAAATTTCGATTAAAAAAATTACATGGCTTTTATAATTAAAAATTTCATCTGAGATGGCATTTTTTTGCACTGAAGTAATCATTTTTTAATAATTATAGGTGATAAAGCGATCATTTTTTTTTTTTTTACAATAACTATAATTGAAGTGATCACCTCTTAACTTGCTATACAACATCGTTTCAGGATTTTTTTTAGCACTGAAGTGATCACTTTTTCATTAAGATTTGCACTAAAGTGATCACTTTTTAATAATGATGAACCCTGAAGTGATCATCTATTTTTTTTTTTTTTTTACAACTACTGGCACTGAAACGGTCACTTTTTTAACTTGCTACACAATGTTGTTTAGAGATTATATGACGACTAGGCACGCCAGTAAGCCACGTAAAATTGAGAAATTAATAAAATATTACTACGTCAGATTATTGAAGTTGGCACTTAAGTGCTCATGTTTTTTTTTTAAAGTGGCACTTGAGTAAGCCTATGAAAAGTTGTAGTATTAAAGTGAGCGTTGTACACAAGTTAAGGCACTTCTAGTATACTTCTCCTATTAATTGCTTCATACCATATCAATTCTCCAATGAGGGATTTTTTTAACATAATTCACGTACATCTTAAGAGACCCAACACTTGGATATGCCCTTCAACATAAAATTTAGGTCTCGATTAACCTACTGGAGCCCATGGGCTCAGCAACTCGCTAGTCAAAACGTCAAGTCATGTTGTGCCGTGTCGATGCAACCTATTGCCTAGTCCTAGATGGAGGTGACCTTTTCGAAGGTTTATTGACTAATTTTTCGGTGCAGGGGTACATTGGCGAGAATGGGGTTAATTGCGAGAAGGCCATTTTCATGCTTTTAAATTCACTCCAATAGAGGTCTAGGATGATTAGCATGCTTAGTTTGATGTAGGTTGGACTAGATTATGGTTTGCATCACCAAATCAAACCCAACCGAATTTTGTCCTTCCCTGACCTGGAAAGGGTTTATTAAAAAGATTGGTTCGTAAATCAAATCGAATCTTTTTGTGGCGATGCAATTTGCTTATTTTACTCAACTATGTTAATTCGATTGTTTGATGTGGTATATTAAATGAAAAAAAAAAACAAGAGATATAATTTCCAAATTACAAACTTTAGTCCATATAAGAGAAAAAGGAAAAACTAACCTTTTTCCTCAATCAGGTACCTATTTTCTCTGAATTTGATTTGGAGTATATGCATTTTTCTTTATTAGACTAAAATTTTGAATTTCCAAAATAATTTCTCTCTTTTGGTTTATAACACTCAAAATAGGCACATCAACTTAATCAAATACTCAAGCAGTAAAAAAACCCAATGAAAGACTTTTGCCGGTGGGATGAAAATACCTCAACTTATAAAATGATCTAAAAATCCCACAAAAATTCGACGGTGTGTACTTTGTTGAAGAAAATTCCTTAATTGATTTTGAAAATTGACAAAAATTTTCTTAATTGTTCTTTGATTTTGATAGTAAGTTTTTCCAGATTGAAACTTCGATATGTATCATTAGACGTTACTCATCAAACTTAAGAATATAGCGAAGATCTTATCCTTAATATTCAATCTCAACAGAATAAGGATATTGATTTGACCTTATGCTAACAGCTAGAAGATTGGCATGGATTTCCTACCTTATATACGTTGATTGTTCAAAAGAAAAACTATCTTACATATTTGGATTATCTCAATCCATCAACGGAACAATCAACCAAAGACGAAATATTCTCCAAAGGAAAGACTCAACTTATGGAAAACTGATCTGCTGTATGAATAACAGATCTTATGGGGACTTCATTCTTGGCAATCCAGAAGCAATTAAATATTCCTCCAGATTTAAGTCAAACAGATTGATTTGATGATTGATCCTCAGAGAGTGGGTCCAACAGTCAACTTGGACACTGAGGAGTGTTACAAGAAGTTATACGCTGAAGGACAAAAAAAGAGAACACAAAAGTTCTAAATTCCAAAGTTTGTTAAAGTCTTATCCTTAGTACTTTTGTCTTACGTGAGTTGTTCATTGTAATCCCTTAGAGGTCACAAGTGTGAAATTAGAGAATTTTTCATACGAGCTTGACTTGTAACCTCTGATTGACTTATCATAGTAGAATCTAGCCAATAGGCTATCAGTGCGGAAGAGTGGATGTAAGCTTGTCAAAATAAAACCATTATAATTCTATCATGTGCAATTTCTCTATCCCTTAAACTCCTGTTTATATTTTGTGATAGTTTATTGCACACCGGTAAGATCTGGACATTACACAACTTATCACCAAACGTTGTCCTATTGCAATATTATATTGATTTTGTTTTAATTCCACATTATCACCTATTCATCTCCTTCTAGATGATAAGATCTAACATTAATAGTTGGTATCAAAGCTTGATTGCTCTTAATTGAAGTGCTATATTACTTCTGAGCTCATGATCTTTCAATGACTAGCAATATTGCACCAAGACTTATGAAAGGACAGAGTGATATAAGGCCTCCATACTTCAATTGAAGACTACAATATTTAGCAAAATAAAATGAAAGCGTTCATCAGATCCAAGGATCCCTTGGAGTGGGACGTAGTTCTGAAAGGTATGAGGCCTGAAGCTACTTCTTCCAAAGAGGACAAACAACAAAAAGCCATAAATCAAAGCTTTATCTAATGTGGATATATCTAAGATAGAAGCTTTAGATGCTAAAGCAATTTGCTCATTATACTGTGCTTTATCCCTTGTGGAATATAACCGCATATTTTCATATGAAACAACTAAGGGAATTTGGGACAAGTTGCATGTCATATATGAAGGAACTGATAAAGTTAAAGAGACGAATATAAACATTCTCCTTGGCTAGTACAAATCCCTCAAAATGAAGCCAAACGAATCAATGATTGACATATTCAGCAAATTCATGGACATTATCAATGGCCTAGCACATCAAGGACAACCAATATCAAATTCCATGAAAGTGAACAAAATCCTTTGCAATCTATCCAAGGAGTGGAATAATATCAAAACATCCATTCATGAGACTTAGAGGATTGCACCATTATTAATAGATGAACTTGTGGGAACACTTCAATCTTATGAAGTAGAACGCCTGAACGAAGGAGGAGAATCAAGAGGTAAGAAAATGATTGCTTTAAAAGCTAACTTTGATTCTGATGATATAGATTCAAAAGATGATAAAGAAGATAACAAAGAAATGGCTCTCATGGGGAAGAAATTTCGCAAGATGGCCAAAAAAGGAAAAAAGTTCAAAGGGGAAAGATCCTTCAAATTGTCTGATCCAAAGAAAAATTTCAGTGAAAGAGAAGAGAACAAGGATGTGATTTGTTTCAAATCAAAGAAGCGGGGACACATCAAGTTGAATTGTCCTCTTTTGAAGAAAAGGAAAAACAAGTATGAGAAAGGCAAAAACTTGGAGTGATACAGAATGTGAAGAAAGCAATGAAGAATATGCCAACATCTATCTAATGGCAAATTTAGAGTTAGAAGATGAAATTAAGGTAAACAATTTCGATATTCCTGAAGAAGTTTCAAATTATATAGATGAATCACGTTCTAATTATAAAGATGCGCTTAGCAATTTTCGAATTGAAGAAAGAACATCCGAAATTGAAACAATAAGATCTTCTTCAAAAGGAAAGGATTGAGGCTCTTGAGAAAAATCCTTCCAAAACTCAAGAAAATCAAGATTTTGTTTTGAAAGAAAACGATTTTTTGAAAAAGGAAGTTTCGGATGTCTCAAAAAGATTTTCCATTAGTTCAAAAACTTTAGAACATATTCTTTCTATTCATATTCCTTATTACAACATATTTAGTCTTGGTTGTAAAAACAAAAATGATCTTCAAAACGATTTTCCAAAATATAAAGAGAGAGAAAGACAAAGACCTTTGAAAACTGTTTACAAACATCATTTTCAAAAATAGTTTGTAAAACCTGTTGGTCGAAATTTCCTTAAGTGTTCATTTGTAGGAATCCAAATCATTTTAAAAATGATTGCCCAAAAAGTTGGAAATGAATTCAGAGAAACTTTCTAAGTATGGCTAAGCCTTCAACTGAAAAGGATCCAAACAAATATGAGTAGTAAAGAAAGCTTGAATTTATCTTATTGATTGCAGGTATTGAAGAAAAAGGGAAATAAAAGGTACCATATAGTGGATGCTCAAGGCATATGATAGGAGGAAGTGTATCCTTTGGTGGAAACAACAAAGGAAAGATCATTAACAAGCGTACTATCAGGATTGGAGATCTCACCAAAAATGACAGATCCTTAGTCAAGGGACTCAGTTATAATTTGATCAGCATTAGTCAGGATGACAAGCAATCCTTTCCACCAAAGCATTAGTCAGGATGACAACCAATATGAGTATGGCTAAACCTTCTGCTTGTAAAGGATTGCTTGAAAGTACAAAGGAGGAAGTGTATCCTTTAGTGGAAACGACAAAGGAAAGATCATTAACAAGGGTACTATTCGGATTGGAGATCTCACCATAAATGACAGATCCTTAGTCAAGGGACTCAGTTATAATCTGATCAGCATTAGTCAACTTTGTGATGTCATCTTCATAATTTGTTTTCAAGAAGACAAGTGCTTAAGAACAAGTCAGGATGACAAGCAATCCTTTACAAGTAGAGGGTTTGGT
Organism: Eucalyptus erythrocorys; assembly: GCA_014182555.1. NCBI lineage: Eukaryota > Viridiplantae > Streptophyta > Magnoliopsida > Myrtales > Myrtaceae > Eucalyptus > Eucalyptus erythrocorys. Next base: position 32,543,264 of record CM024602.1, read on the forward strand.
AACGTATATTTGATGACATACAATGCCTTGTATCTATCAAGGACGAGTTAGAACTCTGGCATATAATACTTGGCCACATAAGTACTAAACAAATTTTGAAGTTGTCAACAGAGAAACTTGTATGAGGGCTACCAGATCTTAAATTCAAAAAGTCTAAGATATGTTCAGTATGTTCCCTTGGCAAATAGGTGAGAAGCTCCTTTAAGCCCATTAACTATGTCACTACTAGTCATGCCTTGCAACTTCTCCATATGGACATTTTTGGACCAACATGAGTTCACAGTTTGGGAGGAAAAATGTATAATCTAGTCATTGTTGATGACTACAACAGGTATACATGGGTATTCTTTTTTGCACATAAGCATGAAGAATTCTCATAGTTTTCAAAATTCGCAAAAAGAGTTCAAAATAAAAAAGGTCACACGATTTATTGCATCAAAATAGATCATGGGGCAAATTTGAAAATCAAATTTCTAATTTTTGTGATGAAAATGGTTTCGAGCATCAATTTTCGACCCCATGCACATCTTAGCAAAATGATGTTGTAGAGAGGAAAATTTGTTCTTTGTAAGAAATGGCAAGGACCCTTTTAATCAAAACCAAAGTTACATTATATTTTTGGCAAAAGTTGTTTCCATTACATGTCACATTACTAACCATGTTTTCCTTATACCTTCTTCAGAGAAAAACTCCTATGAGCTTTTTAGAGATAGAAAACCAAACATTTCATACTTTCAAGTATTTTGTTGTAAATGCTTTATTCTTAAAAATACTAACAATTGACCTAGAAAGTTTGATGAAAAGTCAGATGAAAGAATTTTCCTAGGATATTCAACCAATAGTAGTGCTTTCAAAGTTTACAACAAAACTTTCGTATGGTGGAAGAATATCATAGTGAAATTTAATGAAAATAATCAAATTTCCCTTGAAGACTTTGACTAACCTCAATGACAAGAACCAGTTCAGCAATTACAAGAGCCTCAGGAGATACCAAAGTTAAAAGTTCAAGCTCAAACATCTAATGAGACTAAGAAGCAATCTGAAGTAGAAGAAGCCTCAAACTCTGGTGGTAGATTCAATAAAAACTAGAAGCATAAACCCTACCACCCAAAGGACCTCATTATTGGAAACATTGAGGATAAGATCAAAATCAAATCAACGCTCAAAGATGCTGTCATCACTTTAGCACTAATCTCATAAGTCGAGCCGAAAGGGATTAAGGAAGCTCTTTCAGGCGAAAGCTAGATAGGAGTCATGTAGGAGGAACTTCGTCAATTTAAATTGAATGAAGTATGGGAGTTAGTGCCAAGGCTGAAGGATCATCTGATGATTGTAACAAAATGGGTTTTTAGAAATAAGCTGGATGACAAAGGCAAAGTCACAAGGAATGCAACTAGGCTTGTGGTTAAAGGGCAAAAAAACACCCCAAATGTTAAAACTTGGCATGAGAAGACACTTAAGTATCAAAAATTAGAAAAATGACACATTTGAAAAATGAGACACTTGAGTGCCACCTTCGACAAATTCTACTGGAAATCCTACGTGATAATTTTTTATTAATTTGCTCGCCTACGTGGCTCGCCGAATAGTTAACTCAACTCCAACTCACCCAAAAAGATGTCATTTTCATAGTTGGCCAAAATAAAAGCCTTAAATCGGCCAAAACGACGTCGTCTGTCAAATTGCCCCAAATCTAAAATCCTAGATTGGCCAAAATCCCCATTGAAAATATTAGAAATGGAAAGTAGAACTTTCAATAGCACCTTTAATTCCTCTCTTTGAAGCAAAGGAGAAGGTGAACGTTTTTGTTTTTGTGGATTACCAAGTCCAAGAAGAACATCATAGACTTGAATGAATCTTGGGAGAAGATTCTATGGATGCGTTCTATATAGAGAAGAGTCAAAGTGTAAATATTTCAAATGAGTCGATACGAAATTCTCTCACCGTGCCACAGAGGTGATATTAAACCTACTTGATGAACGACATCAACCTTCATCTACGCTCATGGACAACTTGGACGATATTTAGTCAATGCAAGCTCAAGCATCTTCAACTAAACATTTGAAGAATGAAATTTCAAAGATGAAAATTGAATGGAAATGTTACCAAGCATTTATTGTGGTGCTATTTTGTTGTCTATCATACTTTCTGATGAAATGTAAAACACTTGAAAATGAAAAGAAGTTTATACGGCTGCTATAGTTGAAAACGAGTGGACAAATGTAATTACTTTGGATCAATTGCAGGATTTTTTTTTTGGGTTACTTCTTGTGCTTGTGGGGAGGTCAAAAAAAGGGAATGAGTAAATGAGATACTGCTTGTATAATGTTTTCGCTTGTTCTTGAATATACACCAGCAATAATGGATGTATATTAGGTCAACGTGTTGTGGAGGCTTTTTTACTTGAGCTGAATATAGGCAAAAGAACGCATCAAATGCCAAAAGTTGGCACAAACAGACACTTAAGTGCCAAAAATTATGTTAAAATTGATGTTTGCAAACCCAATCCAAGCGATACCTCTTGTGTTAGTTGGTATGTCTAGTGGGCAAAATTATGTTACCAGAAAAGGTAAAGAAAAGGTTGCTAGAACCCTTGTTTCTAAGAAGACGGCAAAATCGTCCAAAGCAATGATGGTTGATTTGGGCAATGGTAGAAAAGGAGACAATGATGAGAAGTTGTTCATGAATTTTAAGAGGAAGCTTGCTGGATATGTTGCCGTGGGAAGTGGAGTTGGAAAATTGATTAGGTCTCAAGGACATCTAAACTACTTTGAATCGTTGTTGAATAAAGGAGTCATAAATCATAGAATAGTAGACTTTCAATTCTTTGAGTTGTCTGGGATCATGATTAAGTATATTTTCGATCAACTTCTAATGATTGATTTTTGTGTGAAAGATTTTCCAAATTATCATTAATTGACAGCTTACTTTTATTCATGTTTGTCTTTTTACTCTCCTAACACTATCGAGTTTTCCATACTTGATAAATCTTTTCTCCTCCAAGCAATTGATTTGTTAAAAATTATTGGAGTCAACCATCTAGAGGTTGTGCCTATCAATATAGACCTAGATGTTGCATATCAGTCGATCTTGGGTATCTCTGACTTTTCTAAAGATACTTTGTCTCATGTATCACATCACAATTTTCCTCTCAAACAGATTGTGCTCCACAAAATTATCATCAATTGTCTTCGATGCAAAGGTTCTTCCAAAACAAATGTGCCAAGGTATGAAGCTAAGATCATCTGGACTCTTCTAAACAATCATCCTTTTTCTCTCACACACACGGTAATCCTCCATTATTTTTATTTTATTTTTATTTTTGTTGCTAGGAACATGGTTATCCTCCATATGTACAAAACTGTTTTAAAATCAAAAAATCAACTCCTTTATGGATCTTTAATCACAAATAATTTTCGACATTTGGACATCACTATCCCAGATAAACTTTGTTTAAAGCAACTTCCTTTGACATCGGTGGATGAGAAAATGATGAAAAAGACGGGTTTTAGATTCATTAAGGGAGGATGGGAGGATGGAAGGATGGAAGACAAGTTCAAATAGATGTTGAAGAACCAAAGCTGGACATAATTTTACGGGGTAAGTACACTATCAGTGCCAAAAGTTGTGTACGGCGCTCACTTTGGTACTAAAAGTTTATTTTAAATCACTTAAGTGCCAGAAATTTTGAAAAATGACAATTTCAGTGCTAATGCCGATATGATCGGTCGGAAATCCGACGTTGCCTTTTTTTTATTAATTTTTTATGTTGATGTGGCTCGCCAAAGAGTCCAGTTAGCATATAAAGCAAGAAACGACGTCATCTAGTTGCATTTCCCCCCAAATAAGAACCCTAATTTGCCAAATTGAAAAAAATCCCCAATTTCAAACCCTAAGCGGCCATTGAATGAATTCTCCCAACTTGATCTGCCATGCTTTGGCAACTTGCCGACAACAAGCCACAAAGAAGCTGCTCCACTTGGTCATCTCGACCTCCGCCATCGTAAGTGTTGGAGAAAATTCCTCTAATGTTTTGAAGATGACAAAACTTATCCAAAGTCTATTCTGAAGATTTCTAGACTTCTATGTCAAAGTCTGAAGACTGCCAGACTTTAGTGTCAAAGTCTGCTCTACATTAGAAGTTTGCCCATACTAACAAATTCTAGACTAAACGTGATGAAGAATGAAGACAAAGTCAGGCTCAAGATTTTCTTCATTTCTTCAAAGCTTTGGTTTATTACAGGATTTACATGGCTTTCTACCTAGGATCAACACCTACGAAGATTGGTTATCTTTATTGAAATCAATTTAGATACATCAAATCTTTTTGGAAGACAAGTAATTTTGGAAAGAATCTACTTATGAAAACCAAGATCTTGATTGTATGGGCAAACGGGATTGACGGGCTTTCAGCACAATCTTCAACAGTTCGAAGATCTCCTTGATTGATTTTGTCCAACGAGTTAATTGGAAGAATTTCTTTGGAAAGTGCCAACAGTCGTGGAGGCATGAAGGAGTATTTAAGGAGACACGTCAAGTCATTCGAGAGTGCGAAAAAGAAAAATTCCAAAGTCTAAAGCTTACCATTTACTTGTTATTGGACATTTGAAGCTGAAAGTTGTACTCAAAAGATAGAGAGATTTATAGTGTGACTTCGTGAGAGAGAGAGCAACAAATTCTGTACTGTGAAGTCAAGATCACAAAATTGTAAATTCTCTTTTGATTCATAGTGGAATCCAGCCCGAAAGTAGTCAGCATAGGAGAGTGGATGTAGGCTTGATCTAAACCGAACCACTATAAATTCTGTGTGCTTATTCTCTTCCTTGAACTCCTTTATTTTGTTCGTAGTTCTATTTAACTGCTAAAATTTGAACTCGCTCAAAGTCTGTTGTTCCTCAGACTCAATTTAGAAAGTAAAACATTTATACTACTCTGCGCAAAAATTTTTCTTCACACCTATTCACCCCCCCTCTAGGTGTTCATACTAGCACTTTTAGTAGGTGCTTGTCCCACCCCTTCTGGAGAATAGAGAAGATCAAACCTCAACTTCAACTTTGGTCTCAACAAAACAAAATAGGGAGTCACACATTGTCTAGTCTATGGACGATGATGGAGTTGCAATCTGTGACTAGATCAAGGAAAAAAAGTTCAGTTATCACCATCAGCAGGAATTAAAGCGAACAAATAGATTTTAGGAGCGATTTCATCACTTCATATCTTTTGGTTGCAAAGTAGAGTAAAATAGAGCATGCCTCGCACTCTTTTGGAATCGATTATTGTTGGGAGCAAATGAAAGTTAGATTGACGTAAAGAATAGAAGATCATGGCACATTGATAATATTCCGGTGAGCTCTTAAAAAGCAAAAATTGAAGATATGAAAACATGGCCTCTCGGCCAAGCTCACTGAGACAATACATGTGGCTTGTGAGTGACATCGACACTCATCCATGGACAAGTGGTTCACAAGCGTCGGTATTGCTTGACCAGATCTGGTGGTGACAACTGGTGGCAATGATGGAGGAGGGGTAGAGGTCAAACTTGGAGAGAGGGATGACTAGATGGGTTTTTCAAGCAAGAGGGATTAGAGGCGTTCTAGTGAAGGAGAGGGCGGACACCATTGTTGCAGAGAGCGAGCTTGTAGAGGGTAATGGAGGAGAGATATTTTTTTTTTTTTAAAAAGCCAATGTTTTCTTTCTTTTTCGTTGGACAGCAGCCAAGAAAGTCCATATGGACTGATTTTCTAAAAAAAAAAAAGAAGCCCAGTCATATTAAATTTTTAATTAAAAAAGCAACGTCATTTTTTGGCTTGAATTTTTAGCCGAAGGCACTTAATTGATCTTTTTTTTTTTTTTTTTTTTTTTTTTTTCCGGTTTGCCACTTAAGTAATCTGACGGAAACTTTTGGCACCAAAATTAGCGCTGTACATAACTTTTGGCACTGATAGTGTACTTACCCCTAATTTTACCACCGTCAAAGAGGCGAAAGACTATGGGCAAAAAGGGTGCCTCTCAAACATTCAAGCAAAGGCAATAGACGAAACACATGAAGATTTTGTATCTAATCAGTTAGAAGACCAGGAAAAGGACCTTGACAATTTGATTATGGTACAAGGGAATGAAAGTTAGGAAGAAGATCCTGATCTTAATGAGGAACTAGAAGCAGAAAAGACAATTAGTGAGACTAAGATTGAAATACCAAGTGATGCAAAGGCTAATCCTCAGCATGCAAATGACCCACCAGTTGATTTGCAGGACAAGGAGAAAGAAATTAGTAATGCCTCAGCACCGATGGAGGATATAGTACAGGAAGTTGTGGCTAGTGTCAACACAGAAATGATTGATGAGCTGGACAATGCCACTTTGCTAGATAACCTGCCAATTGAAGAAGCATAGGATCAAATGCATGGTGAGCAAGTTCTGTCTAACATTCCTACCAAGCGTGATGATGGCTAGTTAAATCCCGATGTGGATACAAGAATTGAAAAAGGAACAAATGGTTGTTTCGGTTATTGATGGGAGTCCAACTTTGGAAGAAGAAGCTGAGAAAGAAGCATAAAATGAAAAAGGTGCACAAATTGAGGGGGAGCAAGTACAAAATGTAGGGGCTGAACAGATCGAGCAAACTGAAGGGGAGGCTTATAAGAATCCATCCACTGAGATCATTCATCTGTCGGAACCTTTAGCTAATCCCAATGGGAATATCCTTCAAGCACCGATAAAAATCAAGGATGAGATCAAGGAGTTGAAGTTTCAAATAAAAATCTCATGCACGGTGGAGACAAGCAACCGAAGAAACTTGAGAATACAATCACCAAATGAGCTACTATGTGCTTGTCCAAGTTGCTCCAGAAGATCATCCTCCCTCAAGCCCCTCCTATTCAAGACCCAAATCAACCCTCCACCTCTAAATAGTCTTTTAAAAACCAAGTTTTTTTTTTTTCAAACAATTTAATGTGTGTTGGTTTGATATTGTATTTAAACTCTTGGTTTGATATTGTACTACTCTTTGTTGAACTTTGGTTTGCTATATTATGATATATATTATGGTTTGCTATAGCCTTTGTGCTATCAACAAAAAGGGGGAGAAATATTTGAGGTAATTTCGAATTGTAGACTTTGACCACTTGCAGTCCACAAGTATACTTCGAGGACAGATTTTGCGCAAGATTGGTTACAAATTCCTTTTCTCTTATCTTGCATTTTTAGAGTATCTAAGAAATTCTATAAGAATCATAATCTCTCATATTCAATATTCTTATAAATCACAACTGAGCTTCAATTTTAAATTTTGCTAAATTTAGAGTATTATTTATGCCACATCTTTTCTAAAGTTCTGCTTTGAAAGTTTTGTCATCATAAAAAAAAGGGAGATTGTTGAAGAAAATTTTACAATTGATTTTGAAGATTGACAAAACATTTCTTAATCTTTTTTTCTTTTGATTTCGTTAGTAAGTCTTTCTAGGTGGAAACTCTGATATGTATCATTAAACATTACTCGTCAAACTCAAGAACATAGTGAGGATCTTATTCTTAATATTCAATCCCAACATAATAAAAATATTGATCCGACCTTGTGCTAACGGCTAGAAAATTGGCATGAATTTCTTACCTTGTATGCATTGATTGTTTAAAAGAAAAACAATCTTACATATTTGGAATATCTCAATCCATCAACAAAACAATCAACCAAAGATGGAATATTCTCCAAAGGAAAGACTCAACTTAGGGAAACGCCATCTACTATATGGGTGGTAGATCTTATGAGGAACTTCATTTTCGGCAACCTAGAAACAATCAAATCTTCTTCCAGCTTCAAGTTTGACTCAAGTCTAATGGATTGATTGGATGGTTGATCCTCAGAGAGTGGGTCCAACTATCAGCTTGTACATTGAAGAGTATTGAAGAAAGTTACCGCTAAAGGACAAAAAAAGAGAACACATAAATTTTGAATTCCAAAGTTCACTAAAGTTTTACCCTATACATTTGTCTTACATGAGCTATTCATTGTAATCTCTTAAAGGATGTGAGTGTGGGATCAAAAAATTTTCACACGAGCTTGAGTAATGAATATGCAATCCTTGTAACCTGTGATTGATTGATCATAATGGAATCCGGCCAATAGACTATTAGTACAGAAGAGTGGACGTGAGCTTGTCAAAGCCAAACCACCATAGTTCTGTTTTGTGCAATTTCTCTATTCCTAAAACTCTTTTTTATATTTTGTAATAGTTTATTGTACATTGGTAAGAAGTTTGTCACCAGAAGTTGTCCTATTGCAATATTCTCTTAATTTTGTTTTAATTTATATTGTCATCTATTCATCCTCCTTTAGGTGATAGATTTAAACCTAACACACTAATGTGAATATTCATCCAGCTTGTCAAGTTTCACACACTCTTTCTCATGGCTTAGGTTATTTTAAATTGAGCGTAGACGATATTTCTCATGCCACTATACTAGAATTGTTTTTTAGGGCACTTGCATAGTATCATATACATGCACCATATTCTAGGGGTCTTTAAAATCTATTCTAATTTCGAAATGACGTTATAGATACATTTGTTTTACTAAAAATGTTATAATTAAGGAAAATATTTTTCATAGAAATATTTTCAAAAAAAAAAAAATAATTTTCATTTGCTTTATGGTTTAGGAAAAATAATTTCATTTTTATCTAAAAACAAAGTCATTTTATTTTAATCTAGAATTATGATTTTCAGTCTATGAAAAACGTTTTTCGTAAATCAGTTAGTTTTCCATTATTAAAACATTAAAAAGTCAAAAAATAATTTTTCGACAATAATTTTCTTTCAAATGAACGACTCTATTCAAAGATTTTTTTAAAAACATATAATGGATCAGTTAGGAAGTTAATTTTCTTCTGCCCTTTTTTTCTGGTATTAGCCTAGAATTCTTACTCCTGGGTTGCGCTTCGGAAAATGAACTCTGCGAGAGTGAGGACAAACCGAAAAGAGCGTGCGCACATAATCATGCACATGTTGACGAGATTAGATGCCTGATCCCGTATTTACTTTACTTTAATTCGTGATTTGTTTGGTGACGCCCTGAGCATGAAGGATCCTAGTTTGTTGCTTAGTGCCCTGTCCGGTACATCTGGAAATTTGGATTACTCAAAGAATAAGTGTCTTTGTACTAAACTTTTCATATCCCGATAAAAACTCCATCTTGAAACTGGATTTTACAAGAAGGTTTCGATTACTATGCCGATGGTCGGCCAGTAAGTCGGAGAGAAGAAGAACGAAAAAGAAGAAAGAAAATAGAAATCTAATAGGACGAAAATGCTCCTGATCATGGCTCAAATAGTGTCGCGTGGGTCGAACATACTCGCCAAAAGCCAACGAAAATGTGATTAGTTGATAAGCTTGGGATCTTATTTGAAACTAAATTAGGTACTTCATGTCGTTATTAGAAACAAAGTCCACTTCGAATACTCTTTGAGAAAATGTATCCACTCCATATCCTCAGGTGAAATTTTGTCTAATTATAAATCAGCTACGAGTGTCTTGTTATTACAAAGCTACCTATCTGTTATTTTATTGAGTTGTATAGTAAAGACTAGGATTTTCATATCTTCAGTCTCCCTCTCTCTTGTAAATCCAATAATATTTACGTCCCGAGTATAGGTGCGACGAGATGCATACTTTTTTTAAAAGAGCAAGTAAATCATGTTTCAAGATTTGATGAGACTAAAAGTCCATGAATATCAAATGTATGACATGGTATTCTATCTTTTCATCAGCCTATAAAGAGAAATGATTGAACATATCAAAATCTGAATAATATCACAACTTGTTAGATTATTGTATTCATATGGTCAGTATGGAAAACAAAATATAAGATTGAAAATGGTTACCATGGAAATGAAAATGAAAGCGAAGGAGCTGACTTCGGTCGGTGATTTCCTTTGATATTTTGAAGTACAGATGGAAGGAGAGGACATAAAAGGAAAAAGAAAGACACAAAAGGGACAAACTTCAAATAGAAACCATCTGAAAGGGGCAACAAAAATACTTTAATTTGGAGAGATTATCAAGAGAGATTCAAGTCTACACCTATCAATAAATCTAATTGGTCTAACCTTCAAACTCAAGCGAATGAATCATTACTAAAGTATAGTTGGACCAATGATCAACATCAAACTCGAGCCAATGAGTTATGACTAGAACATATCAATAGCTATGCAACAAATTAATTATTCAACATGCAACTCTTTTGCCTACCCCTCTTCCACACATCAACATAATCAATATTTTTCACGTCCTTATTTTGCCTCATCATCGACATAGCTAGAAAGTGAGGCTTAATTACATATGAAATAATATCTTATTTCTTTATTTATTATTAGGATTAATAATATGAAAAACCTTAAATTAGCACACATGTAACAAATTTATCTCAAATTAAGTTTTTAAGCATAAAAAATCCAAAATCGGTAAATTTATAACGAGTTTACCCATGTTAATTTCCTTTAAATTGGATTAATACACCTACCAAACTAGTATATTCATCAATCATCACATGTCATCTAACTTAGTAATTTGACAATATTAACAGATACTAAAAAAAGAGTAAATTTGTCACAAGTGTATCAATTTTAATTTTTTGTGGTCAAAAATTAGTTTGAAGTAAATTTTATCTCAAGCGTACAAATTTAAAATTTTTCACAGCATTAATAGTTATATTATTATTATTATTAGTAATAGTATTAGTAGTAGTAACTTCTCACTTTTGGGTAAGCATTCCACTTTTTCACCTTACGATTTATCTTTGTGGGTCAAGGAGTCAAGGACCAACTAGGACCCGCTATGCTAAGGAGTTCTTCCAAGATATAGGGTTAAGCATCTTAATAGGAAATTTCAATTTTTTAAACTTCGTCTTTTTTTTTCCTCATTTTTTTACACAAACCACATCTATCATTATTGGTTTGGATAGTCGGTCCATTTATCATATTATAACTACTCAATCAATAATGTTTTGTAAATGAAAACTTGCAATTTGACTATCTCTAAAAATACATTCAAATCGTTTCGTTCACGTATATCGAATAAGACTCACTTATAGAATGATCATCATGGCCACTAAAAGTTTAATATGAATAGGTGATGTTGTGATGTACATGATCTTCTAGACCCGAATCAAGTGTCCAATCACCGAAAACAAGTTGTCTTAAGAATGATTACGCAAATAATATAAAACTCCAATAGAAATATAATCTACAGATACAAGCACTCGTTCCTCGGATACCCTCTTTTTATTTTCTTGGTTTTGTTCATCTCGGATACCAATTTCAACATGACCAGTTCATACCAAACCTGCTGGTCAAACGGAGTAGATTTGCCCATTCCAAGGTGGCGAAACCCTAGAGGCTCTGCTTAATAAAGTTAAAGCACTTTCATTAGTTTAATGTATAAATCACCTACTTCGTTAAACTCAACAGTCAAATTGCAATGCAGTTCGCCAGTAATTTACATGGAGCTGAATTCTAGAAGATAAAGGCAAAGGTTAGTCCAATCACCGCGAAAAGCTCTCGCACGTGGCTTTCCTTTTCAATACCTTTTGAAGGTTTTTTTTATTACTTATCTTAACCCTTTTTCATTTCTGGGGAGTCCAACCTCGCCCCTGTTCACAGTGCGCAAAAAAAGCCTGCCTCGGCATGAAAAGAAGAGAATCTCGAATATTTCATTTTCATTTTGGTCATGATAAACCGTGCTCTCGGTGATCATGTTGAAAAATATAACTATTAGATTTGTTTTTGAAAAGTCAGTGAACTAGAAATTCATTTTCCATTTAATATAATCACTCAATAAGTATCCACTCTTCAGCACGATCCCATTTCATGTCATTGACAGTTCATTTTGACATGCTCGAATCATGTTTGTAGTTCGTGTCTACTTGTATTAGAATAAACATCATTATTATCATAAAAAAAATTAATTTATTAACTCACGAAACATATTAATTCTAGTGCATGATAAGAATTTTTCTATAAGGATAAGGTGTGCAAGACTCTTTGAATTAATAGAACGTAGGTCCAATTTATTGTGTCATGTCAAAGGTTTTTCTCTCTGTAATTCTTATTTTGCAATGACGTGTCTTGATTATGCAAACATTTTCAGTTTTTCATGTCATGCATGATGAGGGGTTTAACCTCTTCATCAATAATAAAATTATTTGTGAAGATGGAGGGAAGCCCAAACCAAAAGGAAAGCTGAGAAGGTCCAGCCGCATGCAAGCCCAATGAATGAACTCAGGAGTCATTAATTAAATTTGACTATCATATTCAAATCGAATAAGACACAACCTTTTTATCTCACGGGCCCAGAGGAAAATTTATGGATAGCACCTAGTTTCTACTTGATAATAAAAAAATCTTAATTTATTTTAGGTTAACTGATATATTATTGGTCCATTTAAATTAGAAGACATTTTAAACAAACATCTGCAACGTGTACATTTTTTGTATTCTCATATATCATATAAAATAAAGAAATTTTCACATAATAACTCATAACATTCCATATAAGAGAGACTTTTTTTTATGATATACTCCTGCTTATTTATTAAGATATGGAAAAGTGTACCAAAGGGCATATAAGTTTAATCTACATTTCGTGCATTTTTCAGCCTTAAGTTGCAGAATGCTCCAATAATTTTAATAATGACATCTATTTGAACAACCAATTATCCAGATTCTTAAGATTATATTTCTTTAAATCTTATTAAAACATCGAAACCAAAATGTGACGATGTGCATCCCCAATTTTCAAATTAGAGATTGGTTTGATGTTTCGGCCCATAGGAATTTCTAAGTTTCAATTAGATGGAACCGGGCTAAAGGCCTACGAGCCTCTCTTCATATGCAGCATTTCTTCATATGGAACATCAGCATCATCTTACAACAATTATAAATTGGTGATACGGATGGCGATGTATCGTCATTTTTCTTGAAACTATGCCTCGAAAAGTTAGGCGTCATTGTTATAGAATTTAAAAATCTAACGAGACAACTTAAATTTCAAGAAGTAACAAAAATATCGTTTCTAATATTCTAAATTTGTCCCTAATTTGTCCCATTTTATGAGAAATCAAAAGAATATTATGCTTATTTATGTAAATACGATGCAAAACCATTATATTTTTTTTTAAATAAATTTTAGTTGACATATTACATCATCTATCAACTAATGAAAAACTACAAAATAAGTTACATTTGTGTTTTATATGCGTATCTGTCATTTAACTTTTTTTGACAAAAAAAAAAGGTCATTTTAACTTCTAAAAAATAAGTACTTTTCCCTAAGTTCATCATTCGTGTGGGCATTGAAAGTCTTGTCGAACACGCCCATATGCTAAACCATATGCAAAAGCATGAGTATATTGTGGTAAGGGAGCTTGATAATCCTTTTGTCTTTTGGTGATGTATCGAATGTTATCATGCGTCAATTTCACACACCTAATTTACGCCACCTACTGGTTCACTCAAAGACGAGTCATCCGCGCACATATGAGGATATTACCAAGAAATTACTTCCTTGTGACTAAATAAATCGATATTGCACTATGACAAAATAAATCTAAAACATCCAATTTGATTAATAGTAATCGTGGCAAAAATTTAAGAGAAACCAATAGCACAGGGCCTAAAAAAGAGGTTCGAGTCGAGAAATAATGGGTGGCTCCAGCCTCAAGCATGACAAGTGATTCGATAAATTCTAGAAAATGAAATCAGAAATTGAATTGGTTCCTTCTTCGTTTACCTTGAACTGGCTTGGACCCATTCTAATTGCAGATAAGCAATGTCAGTAACATATGGTGACATCCAAAGACTAAAGCCATTGTCCAACTTTCAAAAAGCAATGAAAGACGTGACATTTCTAAATTAACTCACTTGACGTATTGTTGCTTTGACATGTCCCTTACTAAGTCTCACAGTTTTGTCATTTGACATACAAGCAGGCATTTTCCAGCAGTTCACCAATCTTATAATGCTCTAACTTGAGCATGCCTAATTTTGGAATTCCAAAGCAAAACTTATTATTATGTCAAAAGGCATATGATAACTTTATAAAAATATAGTTCTTTTAACTATTTTAGGCAACAAATAATGTAATATCATGAGAAAATATTGGGATCTCCTTCTATTTATTCAAATTTTCATTGTTTATGTACCATAATGAGATACGGAGAAAATAAGGCAAAGAATGGCAAAAATGAAGGAAAATAAGAATTTTGTGATTTAGGAATTCAAATCAGAAAGCGTTGGAAAATATATATCAAACCAATGATTTTATTTTTTATTCCCAATTTTATGAGAAAGCATTGGAAGGTGGATATTAAATCAAGGATTTTGAAATCTATTCCCTAATTTTATGCGAAAAATAAAATAAAGTAAGCAATTGCCATGTTATAGGACTCTTGGATGTAACCTATAAATTGGAGAACATTAAGAGCTTGGAAAGACAGTTAGATTTATTTTTTAGATTGTTTTTACTTGTTCTTGGAGTTTTTCAAGTGTTTTGAAAAGAAGATAAAAGCGGTAACAAAATTATTGTTCTTTGATTTAAGATATTGGGTTTAATTTATATTTTCATTTCTTCTTTTATTATGTTCTAATTTTCTTTTGTTAGGGCTATGATGTAGCTTGACCATGATAATATGAATTTCATGATTTTTATGTTTTGCAAGTGATTTCATTCACGTGAGTTATATATTATTGTACTTAATGTTTTTAAGTGATTGGCCAACATTTAAATGATCCAATGTGCATGTTTGAAATTTAGAAGTAATAATATTCAATCGCTTCTTATAATATATAATCATGACTTAAACTGTATAGAGATATATTATATTTTTTGTGTGGCTTTCGGTAATAGGGTGATCCAAAAGATTTATTATAAATTGGGAATGTTTACAAATTTTAATGCACTTATACTTATTTAAATTTGCATAGAGATATGATGGATTCATAAATTAAGTAGATTATTATACCTGGAGATAGGATACTAAATAGATGAGGAAATTCCGCTATTTACATGTTTGATATTGTTCTTGCATGTATAATGATCTGAAATTCATATTTAGTGGTTATGATGAAATCGGATGCTCTAACACATTTATTTGATTAATTAATTGCATTTAGTTTTGAAATTTTGCTTCTATGATTATCAATTTTAATTTATTCTCAATATTATTTTGACCTATTAGATAAATTTTAGAATTAGTTCATTTTTAATATTGAATTGGTTTATTAATCATCAATTTCTATGAGATAATATTCTTTTTCATTATTATATTACTTGTTTGACATGTTTGTTTACATTTAGAATTTTATGAACAACACATTCATGAGTTAACTTCAATTTTCACACACACACACACACACATCTCAGAATGGTTTCCCTCTCATTTGGTGCATATTTCAATCTATTCTTGCCCCCTTAATTATCCTAGAAGCTTGCCAAAAGTTACTCCTTGTCCAAGCCTCATACCCTGACGACCATTTTTTGCCCTTATCGAGTCAAATCGTTATAAAAGTTGGAGTGGAATGCAGCCTAGTTTGATTAGATTTATGATGAAGGACCCAAAAAGAAAGAAAGAAAGTTAGGCCATGTCGATAACCGGCCAAATAATGTCTGATTCTATTATTTTGTTCCTTGGAAAAAAAAAAAAAAAAAGAAATTCGTTTGATAATTTTCTATTCTCGGGAATAGATTTAGAATATAATCAAAAAGTAAAAAAAAAAAAAGTTGATTCTTTATTCTCGGGAACAACTCCAAAATTAACTCCATTTTCTTTTTCTTTTTTTCCTCTTTTTTCCCCCCGTTTCTTCTTCTCCTTCTTCCTTTGGCTAGTTGCTAGCCTTAGCTAGAATCTGATGAGGCTGAGCTTGTCCAGCCGTCAGGGAGGCTCGGCCTCGCCGAGGCCCAACAACGCTTCAATGAAGTCGTTGGCCCTCATCTAGCCAATGGCCGGGTAGCGACCAGTCAAAGGAAGAAGGAGAAAAATAGGGAAAAAAAAAAAGAAGAGAAAAATATAATAAAATTATTTTAAAATTAAAAGAAATTCTAAATCACACAAAAATTTGAGGTCCTACCAAACACATTTATATCTCAGAAATAGGAATTTTGGATAGTTATTAAACACCTTCAAATATTCAAAAACTTGTCTAGGAAACAGAATAAAAGAAAAAATCATTTCTGAGTAGAAATTATTCTCATGAACAAAATGGTTACTAAAGGCATGCATGATAACATTCTTATTTTAGAAATCAATTTATATTCTCTAGACAAGTTTTTCAGCAAAAAAATACGTTTGATAATGACTCAAAATTTCTATTTCTAGAATAGAAATTTGTTTGATAATAGAAAAAAAAAAATTCTATTTCTAAGGGGTAGCAACCAGTGTCCAGCAGTCCCACGAGTGGCAAGTAGGCGGCAAACGATGATGAGAGTTTTCATTTCTCACTTTTGTTCTAGAAATAGAAAAATTAAAATTTTTAGCTTCTGTTCTAAAGATAGAAAAACGAAATTGCGTTACCAAACAAATTTCTATCTCAAACCCATTTAGAAATAGAAAAATAAAGAAATAGAGAAATAGAAATTTTGTCATACACACCCTAAACAAACCCTTAAAATACCAATCTCCTACTTTAGAGCTTTAAGCTCCCTAGAATAAAATTGAGAGCATTTGACTCCCACGTCACACTGCCGCTTTCACCGGTTCTACTTTGATGAGTAGCAATCACTCTTTTCTTGATCTCCATTTACTTCACAAAAAATAAATGTTTAAAAAAAATTTAAAAAAATTTATCCACTCATGTCGCTTAAATAATTAATCAATAAAAAACATATTCATTAAATTTTTATGGACAATGAAAATCATTTTTATTCATTGGTTTTTATAAGCAAAACAAGTGAATATCTTTTAAAAAAATAATAGTTAAATCATTTTTTTAAATAAATGGAATTTGGACAATCATCTGAGGCTAAAAGAATCCTCATAAAACCTAGGCCTCAGGCCATTGATTGAGACGTGCATTTTCCTTTTCGCAGCACAAAAGTCAAGGGGTCACATGTGGTGTGCTTTCCCAGTACAATTTTTTTTTTTTTTTTTTTTTTTTTTTGGGTCGAATCTTAGGAACAAGTTACAACCTTGTCTTTTTCTTGTCCTTTTTCCCATCATTTTCAAGAAATACTTTCTTTGTATATACGCGGTGGATCGTTACTGTTGTGTTCGTCCAACAAAAAGGAGAAAATTTTTCTTTCTTGGGCTTACGTTATTTCTATTTCTTTAGGAATCTCTCTACTCTTTTTCCGCTTCCGAATATCTCCTTTTTGTTGGATACATTTTTGGAGTCCTTTTTTCTTTAAATTTGAACTTTTTCAAATTTATAACGTGCGAAAACGGAATTTTTCTTTATGTTGGTGTAGAGTTGGAATGACTTGGACCACGTGACTACGTCTATTTTGCTTAATTGAACTACTACAATTAAATTAGTAAAAGAACAAAGATTTATTTAGAAAACGGAAATGGAAATCAAACAAGATGAAAAAAATTCCTATAAAATAATCTCTACTGAAGATATATATTATTTCATTACATTATTAAATTTAATCTACAGATAAACTCACTTTATCTAGAAATGACAATAAAATTAATCAAAGAAAAAGTCGTAAAAGAAACAACTTATAAAAATTAAATAGTAATAAACGAAAAATAAAATATATCTTCCCAATAAAAAGTACTTTTAATATAAAGTATACCTACTGCATGAATTGATAAATATTCTACTTAATTCTTTCGATATAATTATGAAATACAACACAAATGATAATAAATCGTAGCTAATTTATATTCATGTCGTTTTTGTATCCCATTACTCGATCCATTCAAAATATAAAAAATTTAAAATAACAATGTATAGCATATCAAAAGGAAAATCCACTTAATTTAAACAAGAATAAAAAAAATTAACAAGTTTTAGCTATTTTGAATATGGCTTATTATATTTCCAATTTATTCACTTTCATATAATTTTGCGAATAATACTTTTTTGAATTATCATTCATGTCTATATCTTACTTTTGAAGTCCATTTATCAAGAACTAGCGATTCACTTCAAATCATGATAAAGAAAGAAGGTCTTGAGTTTTGACTTACTCATCATAAAAATTGAACTAAACTTTCATCCGAAAGAGTATTGCACCGGATCAGGGTATACATCTTCTCAAATAAAAATAAACTTAAACTCGCCAATATTATAGTTTTAAAGCCTTTCTTTTCTGATTTTTCCATCGTATATTCATTTGACCTAAATTTTAATTTTAAAAACTTACATGCTACCTTTTGTGCGTTTAACTTTAAGCATTTTCCTTCTGTTTAACTTAATAAAGGAATTTCATTTTTAGTGATCAAACACAGATGCAGGTCCAACATATTTCTTAGAAATAACACTAGGAAAATTATTTAAAAAATCAGAAACCTATTGTACTTTTATTTTAATCTTAAACCTTTCAATTATGTCAATTTTTTTAGTCAAACAATTGTGTCAATTTAGTTATAAATATTTTTTGTCAATTGCATATATCTGATCAATTTAAGCTAAAAATCATTGATGTGAATACCAACGAGCCTATATGACACAAACGGTGTTAACATAGATATTTTTTTATAAATTTTATAAATTTTTTTCTTCTTATCTTCTTATCTTAACTCTTTTTTCTTTTTTCGATGCAAGACAAGTGAGGATCACCAGCCAACCCTCGCTGGCCACAACAAGGGCATCCCCGTCCTTGCTTGTGGTTGGCAAAAGTCAGCGAGTGACCCTTATCAGCCTTAGTCAAAAAAAGAAAAAACCAAAATAATCATATAAAATTCAAAAAATATTTAATAACACCAACCTTGCCACATAAAATAACTGGTGTCCATATTACCAATTTTCAGCCTAAATTGGCTAGATAAACTCAACTTGCAAAACGTGAAAATATTTATGATTCGATTGACCGTGCAAACCGCATGCTTTGACTAATTAATGACTAGACAAGAAACATTATCTCTCAATATTATTGTATATAATCTGTATAATTATGAACCCTTGAGAAGATTGTCATTGGTTTTAAGTGATATACTAATGTGATAATTAATTTTTGGTGTGTTTTGAAAGATTACTTCATAAAAGTAAATTTAAATTCACCAGCTAAAATCATTTTCAATAGTACTCTTTTATTATTTTATCTCAATCTTCAAGAAAAAAGATTATTATTCCACTTTTCATTCAATTTAGGGAAAAGTGCATTAAAGTTTCAAAGCTTATCAAGAAAACGCAATTGACTCTTAAAACTTTTTAAAAAATACAATTAAATCCTAAAACTAGTCAAATTGGTACAATCAAATTATTCCGTTAACTCTGTTCAATTTGGCTAACAAAAAATGCTGACGTGGCTTCTTCTTTTTTATATTATATTTGTTCTATCATTATGGCATTAGTGTGGCTAAAATGACATCGTTTTTGTCCAAATATGATTTTTTTAACACAAATTTTTATTTAAGTTATAGTAAAATATATATATATTCACTGGAAGTCTTAAAACTTATCACTTAAATATAATTAAAACTTAAAACTTATAAAAAGTACAATCAAGTTAAAACTTATCAAATTGATACAATTGAGTTATTCCGTATCTTCGTCCAATTTGGCTAACAAAAAATATTGACATGACTCTTTTTTTTTTTTTTTTTTTTTCTATTTTCTCTCTCCTATGTGGCTAAATCATAAAACATAATGATGAAATGACGTCGTTTTGGTTTAACTAATTTTTAATACATATTTTATTTAAATTATATTTTAAAAAATAAGCTATAATGAAAAAAGACAAAAGGGAGAAATCAGGCCACCGTTGTCGCCCCACCATCGCCAGGACGGGAGGGTGGGGGATGGCTGGTGAGCCCTCACCACCTAGTTTCTCCATTTTTTTTATTAAAAAACCTTATTTTCAAATTCATATAAAATTCATATTAAAAATCATGTTTAAACCAAAATAACGTTATTTTAGCCACGTCATCGCCATGTAATATAGAGAAAAAAATGCCATATCAGCACTTTCCATTAGCTAAATTGGATAAAATTAGCGAAATGACTCGATTAAACTAACTTGACATATTTTAGGACTTGATTGTACTTTTTATAAGTTTTAATACTCAAATGTACTTTCGTAACAAATTTTAAGAATTGTAACGAAGATTTCTCTAAGCTATAAGTAAACTTAAAAAATATTATAACAAAAGAAAAAAAGAAGAAGGAAAACATAGGCAAGAGCTAACAGCCTCACCGTCCCCACCCTACCATCGCTAGCAAGGAATGGTGATGTTGAGGGAATGGATGACAAGGTCGCTGGGCGTCAACTTCAGCTAGGGGCCAAGGCCCTGGCTGACCACAAGCTTAGGGCTTGTAGGCCCTCACCCATATTTGACAAGGGCGTCGGTGAGATGATTTGTGAGTGTAATCCACTGATTAAAGAATGTGTTAGCAACCATCGATTGCCACTCGCCAATTTCTAATTTTATTCCTTAAAAATATATTAGTTCACATATCAGTTAGCAAGAAAACAACAAGCAGATTGTCTTAAAAGAAGTATAAGTTAGAAAAATTATCATGAAAATCGCATTTTCAAGACTCTTGTGGAATTGAGTTACTTTGATATTCGTAAATTTTGGGGAAAATTCCATTTACCTAGTAGCTTTGAGGCAGTACGAGCTAATTACTTCCGATTTAAATATATATATATATACCATTTATCCCGTCCCCAAAAAAATAAAAAAATAATAATAATTAGGGTGCGACTAAACTATCTCGCTAAAATGCGCTGTGCACGGTAGGGGTGTGCAAAATACCCGGAACCGCCCGAACAGCCCGGAACCGGACCGGAACCGCCCGGAACCGGCGGTTCTTGAGGGAACCGGTCCGGTTCCCGGTTCCAATTTTTCGGAACCGGTGGGTACCGGTCCGGTTCCCGATTCCATGGGTGGATCCACCCACCCGGACCGGACCGGAACCTTTTTAATATTAAAAAAAAATTACTACAAGAAACTCTAGATTAGATCTCATCTCCTCACTCCTTTCGTCTTCGGTTTTCTCTCTCTTTGTCTCTTCCTTGGTTCCTCCTAATCCTATCACCATTTCGATTCCTCCCCGAGTGTTGACGCCGTCGCTTTGCCCCCTCGCGTCGGCCGCCACTCGCCACAGCCACGGAAAATTATTTCGCGACCGTTCTATATTGAAAACCCAACCATAGACCTCCTCCTCTCCTTCCCAACTCATAGACCCGACCGTTCTATGTTGAAAACCAAAATTGTTTCGTGTCAAGATCGGTTCCATGGATCCACTCGGGAACCGGATCGGACCGACGGTCCGGTTCCCGGGTGGATCCATGCAACAAACGGGTGGATCCCGGCTACAATTTTTCGGAACCGGTCCTTAGCGGGCGGTTCCCGGTTCTAGGTTAGGAATCACCCGCCCGGACCATGCACACCCCTAGTGCACGGGACTCTCTTGTGAAAAAAGTGAAATTTCTACTTAATTTTGTATCAAATATACTTTTTGTCATCTAGATAATTCGATACTAAATACATACAAAAAAAAAAATTTGTCATTATCAACCTTAAATTTTACCATATCATTTTTTAAAATGATAGATTTACAAATAATGGACTAATATGAAGAAATTAGAAAAACAATTGTCATAATGTGTCTGTTAATTGAGAAAATATGCAATATTTCTTGTCCGCCTATAAGATGGCCATTTAGATTTTTTTTTTTAAAAAATTGTCTAATGTGCCTATTATTTTTCTGGATGTTTCATAAGAAACACGTACATTCTTACTTGTGCTCTTGAATTTTTAAGTTTTCAACCGAATAGATTAAATAATATGAATGATAGTAATTTTTTGTGAATTTCATATGTTATTTGATTTGAATTGAGGTTTTGTTTGTTTTGGGAAAAATATGAAATTTTTGGAAAATATTTTTCATTGAGTTATTTTCTAGGAAAATGACAATATTTTTTTGTGGGAAAATCTCAAATAAGGACTTAAAGTAGGTTCATTTTCTCAAAAAAGGACCCAAAGTGGACTTTGTATCAAATAAGGACCCAAAGTGGCTAATTTCATCTCAAATAAGGACCCAAACTTTCAATCTTATTTACAGCTTGGGGTAGTTTTGTCCAAGAACATTTTTTCTTTAATTTTTTTTTCCTTTCTTCATCTTCCTCACACCTCCCCCTTCGCTCTACATTGCCTCCTTCAACACCATAATTAGGGCTCCTACTAACGACCTTGTAAGCGTCATGTCATCACATAGTTGGTCCTAGTGACAAGAAGTCGGATTGGAGTTATTTGCTATTGGTCACCTTCTCGGATGCTAAAATCCTAAGTTCCTCAAGATGCATCAAATTTCGGCTCGCTTGTGCTCAGCCTAAAGCTCGGATTGACCTCCATCCGACAACAACGATGCTGGATTTTCTATCAAGGGCAGTGGTCGATGAGGTCGACAGCTCGAATAGGACTTGTCAATGGCGGCGATGGGGCAACGAAGTACAACATTTTCTATAGTTAATGATGTCATATACGACTAATGATCAATCTCAAAATGGGGTATCGATTGAGGAGAAGAGCTGTGTCGATGAGAATGGCAAGAGTGTGAGTGGGTGTTTCTTGGCTAGGGATTATTGAAAGGACCCATTGCCATTGCAAAGGAGAAGGGGGGATCTTTGAAAGATTGAATTTATGCAAGAGAGGCAAACCCAAATTTGAAATTGATGAGGCAAACTCTTGCCAAGGTTGAAATAGTCGCCAGCCACAACAAAATTGTTCTTTGGCGTTAAATTATTGATCACCAAGTGTTAATTGAATAGAGGCATAAGTTAGTCAAACAAGACGATCTAGCGATGTTTGGATATTGCTACTTTGTTGTTGGCAAGTAGGATAAAAAATAACACAAAAAATTGCAGTTACTGGGTTAGTGGAAGGCTCGGAATAAATGGAGTTTGATGCACTCTCAAGGTGAGAGAAATACGTTGCCAAAGAGATTAGTTGCATAGCTTAGGAGTTCGACAAAAAATTGAGTCTTAGCAAAAGCAAATTCATATTATGGCTTTGAGATTAGAATTTGCAATGAATGTTGGAATAAAAAGAACTTATTTTTTAAAGCTCATTTTGGCTCTGCGGAATTATCTACAAACCATTTTGAGGAGCAAAATTTAATATTTTTAATGAGTTAGATTACGTTGTGATGGCTCATGCTAAAGAAAACCTTATCTTGGTCATACAATGAGATGACACAAAGAGCGATGGAGGGATTGATAATGGAGGTGACGTAGAGAGTGAGAAAGATGAAGGAAGAAAAAAAAAGAAGAAAGAGAGAGACAAAAAATAAACAACAATGTTCTTGGACAAAAGTACCCTTAGTTGTGAATAAAATTAGAAGTTGAGGTCCTTAATCGAGAGTAAGTTAGTCACTCCAGGTCCTTTTTTGAGACAGAGTCCACTTTGGATCCTTTTTTGAGAAAATAGCTTCACTTCAGGTCCTTTTTTGAGATTTTCCCTTTTTTTGTTTGTTGGCTGGTGTTTGGTTGAAACTTGAAAATAAAATAAAAAATATTTTTTTCGTTGTTTGGCATGAAAAACTTGATTTGGTTTTCCTAAGTAGATATACAGTATTTAAGCACTAGTAACTTGTACATAAACAACTAAAACATTGGGTATGGGCACTGGAGTCCTAGGTCAAGGACCATTCATGATAGCCAACCCATGTGCTCAGGATTAGGGCACAGGCACGTAGGTCCCATGCCTAGCCTTGATGGACCCAAGCGCAATCATTGGGGTCCCGAGCATGGCCTTGATAGACATAGACACCACCTTTGTGGACCTGGCCCCCAGGTGTTGGGGATCCTAATTTGCGTATCGAGATCCCACGCTCAACCTTTGATAGACCTTGGCTTGAATGCTAGGGCCTAAATAGCATCGATACTAACACATGACACAACACGCTGACACGTTGTTAACACGTTGTATATTAAATGTATATTTTTATATATACATGATAATTTATCATTTTCATAATTATTTTAATCAAATTAATTTGATTCAAATTCATAAATAATAAATAGAATCTAAGATGAATTTACACTAAAAACATTAATCCACAATTTTTTAATATTATTTATTTTTTTAATTTGACAAATTCAATTCTATTCCAATAATCCACAAAACTTTAAGGAAAAAACAAGCAGTCCCCATTTTGGACTCATATGTTAGAGTGTGTCAGAAGAGGAGGAAAAAAACTTGGAGATGACTTGTGTGTCACGAAAAGTGAGAGACGGAAGAGAAGAGAAAACTAAATTTTTATTCTTTCTTCATTTATTATCTTTATTATTTTACATATTTATACTTTTACTTCTTATTTATTGAAAATTTTTAAATTGACCTTGTGTATGTCGAAATTAAGGGTCGGAATTTTGAATTCATATGTCAAAATTCCGGACTTGAGTATCAAAGAGTATTGAAAAGGTTGAACAGATGTCAAAATTTTAAACACATGTTGACCGAGTGTCAAAGATTATTGAACATATGTCGAAGTGTCTAACACGACATGAAGACTATTGGAGAGTATTGCTGCTTCATAGGCTAGAGCATCGAGCTTGACCTTGATGGACCTAGGTGTGGGTGTCGAGGGCTTGGGCTTTGCCTTGAGAGACTTGAGCGAGAGCACTGGGCTTCTAGGCACAGGCACTAAGGCCATGAACTCGACCTTGATGGACCCAAGTCCGAGTGTCATAGACATAGTCTTAGATGTCAACCCGAAAATCAACATTGGGGTTTCCATCCCCAAACATAGAGTTTTGGGTCAAGAGTTAAAACCTAGTCATATTTTGGAAAATAATTTTAGACTTTTTAAAGAGTAAATTATTTTCTTGAATTTAAATATAGAATTTTTATAAAGTAGGAAAAAGTTATTCGTTAACTAATTTTCTTAAGTGAACCAAATGCCGAGAAAATAAACCAAGCCTAAAAGTAGAAAGGGTGTTCGCACAAAATATTAGGAGTTGCACTCTAACCCTTTGAAAGTCATATGATTATGCATGTGTCCTGCTAAGTGCTAAAATAAGAATATTAGAGGAGTCAAGGAGGGTAACAAAATACAAGCTGAAGGACTAAAATTGGATTATCTTTTCGAAGTTCAAAGTATGACTCTTAGGATGTGTACCATAATATTTCTATCCTTCGAATAATTTATATTCAAAACTTTTTTTTTAATTCCTTGAACGAGTTTCTAAATAAAAGAAAGCATTTGGTAACTATATAAAATTTCCAATCCTGAAATAGAAAAAGAACATAAATGTATTTGGTATGTCCCTAAAAATTTCTATTTCGAATTTTTTCATTTAATAATAAAATCCTTAGTGGAGTTTTAATAATTCATGTTTAGATAAAACTAGACTTTTGTAAAGATTTAACTGATCAAGATATTCTAAAACGGCATTCAAAAATCCATATAATAAAGTCCTAATAGATTATTTAAATTTCACATTTTTTATGCTAAAGTAATTCTAAATTGAGTTCACATTTAAATCTAGTAAAATTAATAAAATCTAATTTCTAATTTTTCTAAACTTTTTAATCTTTTTATTTCCAAAAATATTGGGGGGTGGGGGTGGAGGGCTCAAATTAGGTCAAGAGACCCAGTTTGAATGTGGGCCTCACTCGGACCTTGTGTTGATTATATAAAGACGAGCATTATGTTATGTTAAGCTTGTTTCTCTTTTTGTTCCTACAAACAAAACAATAGATTCTTTTTACTTCTTGTTACTATTCCAAATCTATTCTCTAATTACTTTTTTATTTTTGTTAATAAGAAAATTAATTAATGTAAACAAGCAAATCTATGCTCTTTTTCTGTTCCAATCCAGGGAGCAAAAGAACATAAAAATTAAGAAATAAAAACGTTATCAAATGTGGCCTTAAAATTGAAAGGGCAAAGTGAAAACTTACCTAGGAGTTGAACTTTCTTTTAAATCTATATTTATATAGTCATAAGAGAATCTAATAATAACAAAATACTAAATCACATGCTACATTGGTTGCCGCTCAAGTACTTCTCATGTGGTTCCATATGTTTATTAATTTCTTCTCCTGAGATGCAATAATTATTAAATCGCTCATAAAAAAAGAGAGGCTCGCATAAAGTTCGGGTTATCGAAACAGATGTTACATGGTTTCTAGTCGTGATCCATAAAAAAATTCAAATAAATAATCATCCTATTAGATAAGAGATCCCAGCCTAATCCGGCGATTTCAGATAATTTCTTTTTTCTGTTTTATTTTTAAAAATTTCTTTTGTTTTTTTTAACCTTTTGGGAGCATCACAAGGCAACATACTATGAACGCAGTCCATGAAACAGAGCAAATGCAAAGTTCCTAACTTAGTCAATGGCTCATCATTTAAGATGCCATGATTGGCTTATCAGCACGTCTCTCTCTAATACAAACAATATGATGAGTCCACCAAGATTAAACATTTAAGCAAATTTTAAACCTATCATCATTAGAAAAGAAAAATACAATTTTTTTGCCACAAAAATTCAATTCAAAAATTTAAAATTAACCACATGTATACAAAACCATATGAATGAATAAAAATATACTTAGATGGAACTAAAAACGTAAAATTTTATAGGTGGATGTGCGTTTGTTTTGCAGAAAATAAATAATAAATTATTTATGAAATATTTTCCTATAATTAATTATATGTATTGCTACAAAAATATATCAAAGAAAAATATTTTTGTCATCAATAAAAATTTAAAATATAAATAATTATCGATAATAAAAATATTTGTTGACTAATTATCTAAAGTGATATAATTGATTATATTTAAAAAATATTTTTCACGTAATAA
Source organism: Eucalyptus erythrocorys (assembly GCA_014182555.1). NCBI lineage: Eukaryota > Viridiplantae > Streptophyta > Magnoliopsida > Myrtales > Myrtaceae > Eucalyptus > Eucalyptus erythrocorys. The sequence goes on from CM024602.1 coordinate 32,570,236, forward strand.
ACGGATTTTAAATTTGATAAATTTAATATCTTGACCCCTTCAGCTATAGGTCAAGAAAGCTTACCGGAGAGGAAGAGGGTAGGGAAAAGTCAAAGAAAGGTTTTCCATCATTCGTTGGCACGAGGGACGGTGTCTGACAAACTGACGCGACTTTTCTTTTTTATTTTTTTAAATTGTTGCTCAGAAATAAGAATGACTCGGAAAACACGTGGAATTTTCATGCAAGTGATGAGTTTCTATTCAAAATTTGAACTGCTCTGCTCAGAAGACAGAAGGTTTTTCAGCAGAGCAATAGAAGATGAAAGGCGCAATCTTTTACGCTTCACCAAAGCAAATATTTTTCTGCTAAAAGTTTTAAAAGATAATTTTAAATTTGGCTTAATTATAAGAAAAAAATATCATATTTATATGTTTCAGAATATATTAGGATTTTCAGATTCAAAAAGTTAAAGTATTTCTTGTGGTTTAGGTTTTTACATACCAAAAATAAAGTTAAAAATATAGTATATTTGGTCTTGCCTTACATATGGAGATCATGACTAAGAGATAATTAGTCTTCTTTTTTCATAAGTAAAGTTTAAATTACGTAAGGCTGAAGATAGATAGATGATTATAAAGCTCCACATATTAACTCCAAAGAATTAGAGAATTTTCATATAGTTCTATAGATAAATATGATATGAAAAAACTAACTCTATTAGGTTGTGAGATGCTTTAGTTAAGTAATTTCAAGCTTGATTTAATTGAATACTCGAGCTATTTAAACTCATTATCAAAGAAAAACAAAATTAAATTTTAGAAATTAACAAGTTAAATTCAGTAAAATAGTTCACAGGTAAATAACATGTCCATATCCTATCTTTAGGGAACATCAGTCCATGTCAACCTTAGATTTGGCACAACCAGACCTTCAAGCCACTTTAGGGAAAATGAGTTTATCTCGGTTAAAAACACCTGAGCCTAGCTAGGTTCAATTTAGGTTTTGATCCTGACTTTAGAACTACAATTCAACCAAGAACTAGACTAATGGGGTCAATTCCAGGGCCAAAAAGGGGCCACCCAATTGGTTCTAATATAGAACCTTCAATTGGTCTTAAAATAACAGTGTCCCTCCAAGAATTTCCTCTGACTATATTAACCATTGGATTCAATCTCTTTAAATCTCGTATCCATATAATTGAGCATCGATTTAGTTATGTCCCTCTTATACTTTCTATAAATTTTGAAACTAAAAAATTAAAAAGAAAATATAAAAGATAAGTTTCATATAGAGTCATAATCCAATCGATTTGATTCACAATTTGAACTCTTTAGGATTTATCCCCTCGGATAGATTACACATTTTAAAGATCTATTCAAAAGATGCATGGTCCTCCAACTTTACAAGAGAAAACATCGATTTTGGATCGACTTGACTCACAAATGTGGCTTCACATTGATAATAGAAGATTGTATGAACCATCGATCTACCTAAAAGACCTAGAGTCTTCTAAAACAAACGACAGAAAGCACAAAATTTTCTTTTCGAAAGTGAAATGAACAGAGAGAGAGAGAGAGAGAGAGAGAGAGAGAGAGGAATCAGGCGAAACGAAGCCACAATGGCTGGGTGCTCACTTTCGAAAACAAACAAAAAAAAGAACAAAAATTCCCTAGGGTTTCACATGGCTTGCTGCCACCACACAAAGGGCACGAAATATGCTTTTTTCTCCCCTTATTTTTCTCGATGCTTTAAAAATTGCCGTGCCAATTATTCACGTTAGCTGTTCATGGAGAATCATTCGCGCCGAAAATCTCCTTAATTTTCCCATTAATCAATCAATAAATTACATCATTTACAAAATTAAAAAGAAAAAGGAAGAAAAAAAGGCAAAAGATCCACTCCTCCTGCTCAATAGCTTCAGGACCTCCTCTTCGCTTCAATTAGGCTCGAATTTCGGCTTTTATGGTGCCTCATCGGAGATTGTTTCCGCTCCGATTTGAACTCGGGACGACTCGGTGGGACACGGCCGGTCTCCACCCCTTTCTTTGCCATCTCCATAGGAATTCTCATCCGGAGCAACCCTTCTCCCTCGAGCTCGACCCGAATATAATCACATTACAATTACTCCCCCGAAATTAAGGGGAAATAAAAGAGAAAAAAATGAATGCTTCTTAGAGAAAAAAAAAAAAAGAGAGAGAAAAAACCCCATCAGACTTACCTTTCGGCAAATGGTAAGTCAAAAGACAAAAGTGTAAAACCACCCAACCCAACCCTCGTCAAGTCGCCCGAGTCACGCTGTACACATCGACCCAAAACTCAGCCACCTTCCTTACTCGGACTGAGTCGAACCCGGGCCGGAGCCGCCGCATTCTGCTTCGCCGTCAGCCGCTACCCTTTTTCCTATTTCCGAGCAACCCGAGCTCGAGGAATGCTAGGCACGCAAATCGTGTTTCCTCGGACCGATTTGCCGCATCACCACGCGACCCGCAATCGCCCATCTCGCCGTCTCGGCATCGGCGCCGAGAGAGACGACGAAGCGATCGTTTCGACACGTGCAGATCTCCGCGGCATCGGTCTCCGTCAACGCTCTTTGCATGTCTCTAGCGGGGGTTTCACCAGATGGTCTTCTCGGCAAGCCCGTGGAGCAGGGGCCGGGACTCGGGCCAGAAGTCGAGGCGGCCGGCGTGGCAGTAGTGCCGCTGGAAGTCCTCGAGGTTGGCGGCCCGGGCGGTGCAGTCCGGCCGGGAGACGAACCGGAGGACCTCCTCGAAGAAGGACTCGTCGCAGGGGATGGTGAGGGGCCCGTGGTTGGAGAACCCGTACTCCTCCTCGGCCTGGACGAGGAGCTTCCGGAAGATGGGGTGGTTCAGGTGCGTCGCCCGCACCACGAACCGCCTGCACCCCTCCCCGACGCACACCGCCACGTGCCCCGCCGGAACGTCCGCCGGGACGCGGCCCCCGGCGGCGGTGGCGGCGGAGGAGGCTCGCGCCTTGATCCGCCACCGCCGCAGCATCTGCCGCAGCCTCACGATGTGGCGGATCTTGCTGCATTTCCCGATTCCAGCCGACATTTTCGCCCGGAAAAAGATGGAAAGTTCTCTCCTTTTGCTGGGCTTTACTTCTGGGTCTCCTTCTTCCTTCGGATCTGGTTAACCTCGAGTGACGATAGAGAGAGAAACTCGGGGGACTTTCAGGGGTCAGAGCGAGGAGGATTTTATAGGGGCCGGATTGTGGAATTGCCCTCGAGTTTGCAGGAAATTACGAGATTCTCCGTGGGGTCAACCAGTTCTGAGGGGCAGTGATTGGACAGATTTGTGGGTGGGATTTTGGGTTGGAGTTCGGCTTCGATTGCATAGAAGAGTAGGTTTAAAGATGAGGTGATTTGGTGAGAGCAATACAATAATTGCTCCCGGATTGAATATAAATTCTACTGTTGCTTTCCTTTTGCTATATTGGTTAGAAAGTCTGCCGCTCCTCTTGCTTTTATTGAGGCATATTCCAAAATATTCTGACCTCGAATCCTTCGGTTCATTAATTTTGAAAGATTTTGTGAAATCATTATTAATTGTTTGAAAATGTTAAACTGTTAAGTGAATTTGTCATTTCTAATTTGAATATTTTAACATTTTCCATTATACTTAAATTGAACTTTAACTTAGTGCTACATGTGGAAATATACAATGGGGAGGCAAATAAGGGATTTGGAAAAATGTAAACTTAGGGCCTTTTGCTTTAATAAAATGTGAGGTTTTATGAAACCATTTCTAATTATCCTAAAAAATTAAACTCTTAAATAAATGTGTGGTTTAACGTTTAAATATTTTAACAAATTTCAAAGACACAATAAGAAACAAGCAAGAGCGCATGTAATATAATATCGAGCCATATATCTCACAACAAAGTCAGTATGGGTTCACATAAAGAAGATATTAAGAGAATCTCGAGAGTTCGACTTAGAATATCAACGACAGAAATTTAGTTCCTCTCCTCAACAAATGCAAATAATTCCATGCACAAGCAATTCACTCGAGGCTCTGACTTGTGTTTTATCCAACTCACAATATTAGCAGGGTATTTTCATGGGTCAAGATATTTATTTAGTTGTCATACCCAATGTTATTTACGCCCTAGGTAGCTTATATAGATGCTCCATGCAAGAAAATATATGCCTTTAGTGGATGCGAATTGGCCATTTGTTAGGAGACGGTTAATCGACAACATTCATAATTGATAGCGTGGAAAAATCTTTACCCTACTTGATGAGAAAGTACATTGGAGTAAACCCACCTACCAATGAAGATAGTTGGCCAGACGACCCAAGAGTAATCGCGACGTGTTAGGTTGCTACAAAAGGTAGGGCTAATATGATTTATTACCTTGGTTAATTAGTTCAATTCTCATGCCTTTATTGCCTTGGTTAATCAGTCGAATTCTCATGCCTCTCTCTCTCTCTCTCTCTCTCTCTCTCTCTCTCTATCTCCCTATAGTTCAGATTTCATAATCACGGTAGAGAAAGTTGGTAACTTCCTTTAGTTAGATGATGAGTTTCCTTTTAAGTAAAAAATAAAGATTTTCCAAAACTATGCTATGTTAACAAGCTTTGTTTCACTAGGAAAAAGAGAGTTAACATCTCACTATAGAGAATTTCCTTAATTGGTCCCTTGATAAGAGCGCATTCTTTAACGAATTGCATTGACAAAGTAACCCTTTTATTGTAAGGATTTTGTTAATAAACGCTCTTAGAACACTTGTTAAATAACCAATTTAGAGAATATTGTAATTTCCAGTGCACTAACCGTCCTTGGATCACGCACAATTATGGCTTTCAAAAATGTATCATTCTAAATTAAGTATACTCAACAAGTACCTACAAAATACTCATTAAGTGCAACCCTTATTGTAACAACTAAAATGCGATTTGTTTGAAGTGTTGCTTCATTAAAACATTTTGAAAAATTTTAGGATTTAAGTGATTGTTTGAGAGAGTTGAGGCACATATCTTGTACATAATTTCGGAATCCCCACTACCCTCATCCTTCAAAAGGGCCCGCACCGCCTTAAAAAATAACCTTTCTATCCTCATATTTTTGTTGCTTCCGAGGTCATTTTGTAAATTAAGTGTTGCCAATTATTTCTTAAGAATGCTTGGAACCATTTTTTGAAATCCTACTAAAAGAACACAAAATTTCACATAGCTCATACGCTGTGGCATATCGCAATTTTTTATCTTTTTATTTTTATTTAAAAGAAAAGGAGTGGTAAGATACTTGGTGGTCGTTAGTGCGACTCCAACCGCTAGTGCTATAAAACTACCTGTCTTAACTTCCCACTCTCGGCTCAGGAAGTGCCGGCGGAAGCAGCTCACGGTACAATGAATAAAATACACCGCTAACACATTGGGGAATATAAGGTCGCTTTTATTGACCCCAAAATTATTTAATTAAAAAGTACACGGAAAAAATAAATGAAAAATAAAAATGAAGTTCTAAGAACTTTTGTTAAATATTTAATTTAGCCGCCAAGGTCTACCTAAGCTAAAAGGGAACAACCAGATAAGAAAACGACAGATTTCGCGCTGTCCTGCTTTTTTTTTTTTTTTTTTCGCACGGGAGTGTGGGGAATTGAAGATGGAACGAGGACTTAAAAAGAAAAAGAAAAAAAAAAACCCACCACATGCTCTGTTGGAATTAGGGTTTTGAAGTGGTTGAGTTGATCCTCTCGCTTACCCACTAGAAAACTTAACAAGACAAACCAAAATAAAAAGTTAAAATTTTATTTATAAATTTGGACTACGGTCACATTCAAGTTTTGAGTGAGGATAAATGCTTGGCTCTTACATGATGGATATTGTACGAATTAGAAACTCCAATATGAAGTTACCTAATAAGAGTAATTATTCATGTTGTTGATATAACCTTTCAATCCATGTAAACAGAATAATTTATCTAAGTTGAGTCGAAAATATTCTTATATTGTTAAAATATTATGCACAAATATATTTGATACAACCACATGAAGATGGAGTGATAAATATAGTTATAATGCAAAGTACAGTACAAGTGATACTCTAATACCAAAATTTCAAGTTGGTTTAGAGTAAGAGGTCTCGATTTTAATTTCTTAGACCCCTTTTTAGGCATTTATGTGTTCCTTTTCTTAGTATGTCACGAATTATTCAATAATTGTTTGCTCTCGATGATGTATAAGGATTTATACTACATTAGCATCAAGTCCATCATCGCGGGAGAATGAGTGTATAACGTCAGATATACTTTACATCTTAACAACAATATGACTGGCGTACTCCTTATTATGTTCCACTGGTGTGCAAAAGATTAAAAGATCTCCTGAGTAACCAATGTATTCTAATGTGTAAGAAAGTGCCATATGACATGCTTATACATCCCCAAGTATAGAAGTAGAAAGTTGGTAGTTTCCACGTCTTAAAAATTTCATGTCGTTTTCAGCAATATTGTAGCTAAGCATTTCTTTATATTTCCCATCTGAAGATGCTTTTGTTTCCTAGAGAGATAATTAAAAAAAAGAAAAAGAAAGAAAAACTTAGAAAATATTCTTCAGCTTCGCCAAATCTGACCATACCCCATGTGCAAGGATGCCCCATCTCTCTTTCTCTCTTTTTTTAAAGTCCCAAAACAAAATGCCAAAAATTGTTCCCTCCTAACTACAATACTGTCCTTCTATGGAGAATCCTACCCAATCAAAGCTCAGTTAATATTTACTAATTTCCTCTTCTGATTAGATGAACAAGCGCAGGACGTGTGGCACTTAAAGAGAACATCAATCATCAATCATTTTCCATTATTCCCCTACCTTAAAGATCTCCTAGGTCTAATGTCACTATTATGGAAGAGCATGCACATTGAATGGTCAAGATGGGCCAATCACTTCGGGTGGGTCCACGTGCATGTTACGGACCTCAGGGTTTCATGTTCATTCCTCCCCTCAGAAGTGTCACCATAGCATATGATACCCCACAATTGTTTTAGGATCTCAAGCGCTTAGTATAAGTCCAAAAAAATAAACAGAAAACGGCAAAAAAATAAAAATAAAAATAAATAGCTACACAGAAAGTTCCTGTTAGAAACTTCCCCTTCAATAATAACTCAAATTCAATGCACTTGTGTCTTCATCGCCCCTCACTTTGTTTCATTGGATTCATCAGCAGACAACATATTTCTTGTTTTGTTGCCATATTGAGATACTGTTGTAGGAAAGTCTGGGGGAAGATATGCAGAATTAGGGGGGGATGTTCCTCAGATGTGTGAACTGCAGACAGTGTCAATTTCAATTTTTTATTTTTCTTGATTCATAATAATTTCCCAAATAAAAAGTAATAAGAACCATGTGTGATGATGGCACTTCATCATACATATGTTCTAATGTGATGGTCCCATTGATGATCTCGCATATTAATGTGTCTCTTCCATTTGATACTATTGTAAATACTACTTTATTGGTTAGATGTGTCAAGTTGGATCTCAGATGGTAATTTGAGACAATCGAAAACAAGAAATGGTGAGTATGCTACAATTTTTACGGGATATTGTATACTAAAGTAATTAGGCAAAATCTCTATTGGGTAATTTAAAAATTAAGCCATCCACTTTGTGTATGCATGGATTTCACTTATCTAAACATTGGCGCGAGTTTTTAGTAAATCAATTAGTGAATAAACATGGTGAGAAGTTTTAGAATCCCAGGCTGCCCAAGAAAAAAACTCCAAGAGCACATGCATAGATGCAAGAAAAATCTTTTGGAAGATGTTCAAGAATAATAGGTAAGTAGTTATGAGGCCCGCGTGGTAAACATATTTTATTCTTTTTTCTTTCATTATTAATGGGAAAACTTTTGTATGTCGGTTATTTCGGATTGTTATCCCTTGGGCATAGAAAATGCCAAGTGAAAATATTTGTCATATCGGACGTGGAGAAGGACGTGAATTTTTAGACTCAAAGTTTAGCTAAACTGAAATATATAAAAGAAAAAGAAAAAGAAAAAGCATGTACATCTTTTATTCAGTTTCATATTCTTAGCATCTCTTCTGATCCGTTGTTTTAATTTTATTTGAATTCTAAGAGTAAAAGTAAAAGTTTCATACAATAACTAATTAATTAAAGTTTGTGTCTTAAAGAAAGACTTACAGCACGTTTGGTAATAATTCTATTTTGGAAAATAATTTTTGACTAGAAATGATTTTTTCTTTTTATTCGATTCTTGAGAACAATTTCTAAATAAAAGAACACGCTTAATAACTGTCCAAAATTTATATTCTTAGGACAAAAATGCATTTAATTTTTTTTTTTTTTTGCTTCTTTTAATTTTTTAATACTTTTATTATATTTTTCTTTTTCTTTTTCTCTTCTTCTTCTTCCTCCTTCTTTTTAGCCGATCGTTGACCATGTGACTGGCTGGACGAGGTCCGATTAGCTCGCCGAAGGCTCGCCTAGCCAAGGCGAGCCTCAACCTTGCTAGATTTGGGCGAGGCCAAGCCTTGCTAGTGGCTAAGTGAGCCTCACCAAGCCATTGGTGAGACTCGACCTCGCCCAAGTGCGACCTTATCCTAGCAAAGTGTGAGGTCAGCCTCACCTTAGCTTGGCGAGGATCGGTCTCACCTTGGTTGAGCGAGCTCAACTTTGCCCAAATCTGGCGAGGCCAAGCTATAGCCACCGGCGAGGCTTGGGTCGACAAGCCTTGTTGTGGCTTGCTGTCACCAGCCCTCGGCAACACTCCAGCGAGGTCACTAGCCCTCGTCCGGTTGGTCACCGGTCATGGCCGAGGTCAGTGACCAGCCAAAAGGAAGAATAAGAAAAGGGAAGAGAAGAAGAGAAAAGAGATAAAAAGAGAAGAGAAAAGAAAAAAAATTAGAATTAATTTTAAGAATTGTTTTTGAGAACAAGAATCAATTTTTTTCTATTTCTTGATTTTTCTCCAAATCTATTTCAAGGAACAAAAAAACTAATTTTTGTTCCCGAGAACAAAAAATTTATTAAACGGATTTATGCTTTTTTTTTTTCCTACCAGAAACAAAAGAATAGAATTATTTGTTATCGGGATTGTTACCAAAAAGACCCTTATGAACTTCACTCTATCTCTTTAATCATTTTCAAGTTTACTAGATTTTAGTTAAAATTTTTTCATTTTCATTATATTCTAAAAGGATTTGTTTTAAACAATGTTTCAAAAGGAAAATAAAAACAAATGGAAAGTACGTAATTTTTTTTGTCAAAGCTTTGCCGAATTAAATAAATTATACATTTGTTTCATTTTTAGTTGATTATATTTGGTTGAACTAAATAAACCATATCAGTTAATTGTATCTTTTCACGCTGTACTCTACCCAAACTTGGCCCAACAAAAAATACGTTAAAAATAAATTTAAGCTGTTTTTTCTTTATCCATTTATCGTTAAAACATAAATTTTTTGCTTAGAAATAGAAGTTTGGGAATTACATGTCAATAAACTAATGGAATAGTTACTCACTCCGTGGTGGGCAAGTTGGTTAGGACGCACACTGACCACATGAAAGGCCAGGGTTCGATTCCCCTACTCGTCACGTTGCGTGACTTAAATGAGGTGCCGTGACTGGTGGGTCCCTGCGCTAGTACTTTCCCGGGTTTACGTCGCCAGCTGTTGGCTGTATGGCAGTTCCCGGGTTGCCAAAAAAAAAAAAAAAACTAATGGAATAGTTTGAATGCGACCACTTGGCGAAACTTATCATATGTCTTGCCACGCATCAATTACAAAGACAAAGTAGAGTGTTATTTTGCGAGCACATGAGTAAAGATTCTCTCTACTTTAATTTTAACTATATATACTAAATTGAATCTTCACTCCTTCTTATTGACAATTACGTTTGATTGTCGAGACATATATGAGTTTGAATATGATAGGATATCGGATTTCTTACACTTTGATCTATTGTTTGATAAACTCAATCGTTAATACACATGGAGTAAAAAAGCACTTTTATTCTAAAAAAGTTCCAAGATAAGCTCATACGTCACAACCAAGATAAATAAAGTCGATGAAAACTTAAAATTAGATGAGCTATATGTAATTATGTGTAAGCTAATATTTACTTTTGTTACACTCTATGAACAGCGAAGACATTATTGTATATAATTTGAAAAAGGATTTTGTTGAAAAATGAACCTGAAATACATTTTAAACATTTTCAATGAAAATATATCGATTTTCAAGATATTAGTTTACACACTTCATAAAAATAATGGTAATGAGGGCGAGATCAACCCCACACCCAAGACGCCTTGCTCCATCCCCGCCCCATGCCCCACGAGGGACGATTTCCCTAACCCCATTCTCGGCCTCACGTAGCAATGCGGGGCATTAGCTTTGGCCCCCCTCCAGTTTGCCCTATGTATAAATTAGTTCTTTCAAAAAGTAAAAAAAAAAAAAATTGATAAATCATATGGTATTATTACATAATTCTTAGTTTTAGATTAATCATGCCAAAATAATCTCAGACACATATTTTTTTATTTTGGTTGTTATAAGTAAAACAAAATAATAATAAAAGTAGGATAATAGACAATTTGAGAATATTAACATGTGAAAGAAAAACATAAGAAATGAATAACATTAAAAGAAAATTCCAAATAAATACCTGGAGTATTCTCATTTTCTCATATAAAGGCATGGAGTGGACATTATTTTAAATAAAAGTCTCAAATGACCATATCAGTCTTAAAGAATGGCTTAAAATGGTTATAATTGTTTCAAATAAGAGTCTAGTCTCACCCATCGGCAAATTATTCTAGTCACTTAGGAATATTTTCGTTCAAACACAAGTTAAAATTTTTCAAAAAACTTTTTTAAAAAGGAAAACACTGGTGGAAGGAAGCACTCTTCCACCTATGGTCGTCGCCCCATTACCGAAGGGGCAGAGATGAAGGTTGGTGATGTGGTGGTTGTTGGGTGAGGGCCGGCGACCCTCACCAGCCTGAGTTGAGGGCCTGTTGGTCCTTGCCAAAAGTGGGAAAGGGCGGCAACCCTCTCCTAGATCTAGGCAAGGTTTGCCTGCCCTCCCCATGGCTTGGGCGAGCGTCGTTTGCCCTCGTGCAGGCTTGGCAACCCTCACCCAGCTCCTCTGGACCTCGCCCCAAGTCTAGGGGTGTTGGGTGAGTGCTATTAAGCTTGTGTGAGAACTAGCGATCCTCACCCAAACCCTCGCCCAAATCTAGGAGAGGGTTGCTACCCTCTCTTGCTTCTAGCAAGGGTGGGCCGGCCCTCGCCTAGGCGTCGACGTCCCTGCCAACCTTTGTCACCACCCCACTAGTGATGAGGGCGAGAGTTGCACTTGCCTATGTTTTTTTCAATAAAAGAAAAAAAGAAAAAAAAGGGGGAATTTAAAAAATTTAAAAAATGAAATTACCATTCGTAGCTAGTGAGTTCAAGCCCTTATTTCAACAAAAGAAACATTTCAGACCCTTATTTAACAAAGTAATGACACTTTGAATCTTTATTTGAAGTAATGTCTACTTCAGACCCTTTATTTGAGAAAATGAGGGTATTTCATATCCTTATTTAAAAAGTTTCCCTAACATTAATTAAAAAGAAATAAATGATTTTTCAGGCGGAACGGGCAAGGTGGAATTGTGGGAGATCTCATTCTCCTCGCCCTAATTGCAGATGGAAGTGCCAATGTTGCCATTTCCACGGTCGATGAAGTAAAAGCTGTAGAACATTCTTAGTTATTTGACAAATGCTCCACGACACCTCCTAGTAAATTCCTATAAAAAAAGATTTTACGTTGCAATATACTGATTTAATGTTATAATAAGTTATTACTTATAAAAAAAGGTATAATAAGTTAATCATATTGGGATCATTTGTTTTGAACATCTTGCCTTAAACGATTTTGATATTTGTGAAATTGAAAACTTCATTATTTTCGAGCAGTTAAATAATGCTTTTTAAAAAAAAAAAAATCGGATCGTCTAAAAAGTATTTTCATTGTTCAGCTCATTAATGAGAATGACATGGTGCTCTTTTGGGAAGAGGTACCTCATAAATGAAGTGAGGCGTAACATATCCAAGTTAGCCAGGTGTGAGAACTACTTTTATTTGAGTAATTTTTAGTATATAAAAAGACTTAGTTAATGATCTTATCGGCACTTGCTACGAGGCATAGTTGGAAAATCGAGATACGAATCATGGATTGAAATTTCAAATTCACGAGTCGTAAATTGGGAATTGAATAGAATTGTAAGGTATATTATAATTAAAAACTTGCTTGACATAAAAACATGTATGATAATGCAAAGAAATGCCAGATAACAAGTGTTGGGCTAATTTATAACTTTTCGAAGTTTGGATGCTACCGTGTAAAAGTGGGAAAGTTCAATGGGGCTTTTTAGCATTTACTCAACTTTTGAGTAAAAATTATGATTAAATTCAAAGATGACTTAATTCGAGTACAAGTTAGTTTTAAGATAAGATGTTGTAGGATATAATTCTATTCAATACTGTGATATTTAAACATAAAAAAAGTTCATTTGCCATATCACTTATAAAGCATATGCAAATTACAATTTTCACTTAAGATGTTGTAAAACCATAATAAATATTATATGCACCGTGAATTAGGATAAAACCTACTTTGTTTGATATACAAATGTAAAAAGGTATGAATTGATGATATTGGAAGATACATATTACATCGGTAGATTTGTTGGTGAATCAATAGATTCGCCATCTATTCGATATTTTATGAATTTGCTAAATAGATACATGTACGTATCACTTGGACTTCTACTCATAGGATTCAAAATTACAATTTCAAGGTTATAATAACTAGGCTCCAATGGCATTTGATAAGAACTTAAAATAGAAGAGCAATAATTAAAGAACTTCGAAATATTAAAAATATATTTTCTTTTTAACGTGTCATACATTAAAGCACAGCCTTCAAAGTATAATTAGTACTTCCCTTTGGGGGGCACTTTTTACAAAGGGTCCTGTTAAAGAGTTTCCCTTTTAAGTGACCATTTACAGAAATTTTGCAGTTCCCATGTATTATTCCCTCGCGTGCTACGTCTGTCTAACAAGTGCCTCGAAGGCGGCGACACTCATTAAGAGAACTCATATTCTAAAAAAACTGTGAAAATCACCCCTAAAGCAGTTGTTAAGTTCTGTTTCACATGCTTGAGAAGTGGAAATATAAGTGAATAACTTTATTAATATGCGCTTCTTCAATTTTTCAAACCTCGCCAACTGAGTTATTGTTACTTTTACTATTAAGGTGTTATCGAAAGTCACACGTAAACAAAATCCTTATTGAAAATGATATAATAAATTAACAAATCAAATTAACGCATTTCGTAGTGTGAATGAGTTTCAAAATAAGCAAGACATATCGAACATATATTTGATATCAAGATGACCACTTAACATATTGATTAAGCAAACAAATTAATATGCCCAACAATAAGTTCATTTTATTTAGTTGGCAGCACGGAAACTAGTCGACAATAGTCATTCCTTTTGGTGTAAATAATTGCCCTTTTTAAAAAAGGACAAAAAAGAAAAAAAAAAAACATTTGGAACCCCAAACTATGTCTATGGGGATATATTTATCATAAACTTTTTTTTTGTGTGATATCAAAATCTCTAAAGTAGGCCAGCTAATGACACATGACATAAAATACTCCAAACTTATAATTCTATACGCTTTCGCTCTTTGTCAAATAATTTTTCATCCAAAATAATATTGTTTTATTTTACTTAAATTACATGGACGTTATATTAATACCGTATACTTTTTGGAGTTTACATAGACAGATTTTTAATGGTGTTCATTGATAAAGTCTTAATAGAAGATAGATGTATTGTACAAGCACAAGTTTGAGACTTTTAATGTCATAGAAAAATTCGAGATAAGTGTGCCGTGATATATATAATTTGGGTTTTTTGGCTTTTTTTTTTAAATATTAAAAGGAATGAGAAAAAAGAGCGTGTTTGTTCGAAGCCGGGCTCAGTTGTACTGAATGGTGTCGGCTCGCTCCCCTTCTTTTCTGGCAAGGACAGATAGGATTTAGAATAAACAATTTTATTTCCTTTTTCCTTAAAAGCAAAAATTAGAAGCTGGAAAGTGAATATGCGAACAACTCCTCACACGTAAGCTTATGTACTACGTTGTACTTTAATATTTAACAGGCTCTTTTTTTTAATTTCGATGGACAAGTCCTCATAATATATCTGTTATTTTTTGGGTTGATGCACAATTTCCTGACCACAGAAAGCGGAAAATCATCCATTGGCTTTGATTTTTTTTTTTCTCTGACTAATTTGTGGGGAAGTTAATCCAAATTTTCTTGAATTTCTTTGTCAGTTTTTTTTTTTTTTTTTTATGTACATCCAATTTTGAAGAATTTTAGATGTGATGTTTTTTTTTTTTTTTTTTTTATTTGGTTGTTAGTTTGGAGTATTTTATGTCGTGTCATTAGTTGGCATACTTTAGAGATTTTGATATCACAAAAAAAAAAAGATTATGATAAATATGTCTCATATTTCCCGTTTAATGGTATTTTCTGTACACTAATGGACCAAACTACACATAATAATTATACCAAAAACCCCCTAAACCCTAAATTTCCCCCCAATTTCTCTCTTCCACTAGCGATTATAGCACTCCTCCATTATTACTCTTGGCCTCGTGTCATCAGCCCACCTCCTCATGGACAACTCCCGGCGGCACTCGTCTCTCCCTCTTTGTTATTAGGGTGGTGCAACAGGAGTAGCCCGAATTAGGAATCGCCCAAACTGGATTAGACCGGTTGGTTTTGGGTGGTTCCCAAAGAGAGCGGTCCAGTTCTTGATTCCTACTTTTGGAATCAATGGCCGTCGGTCCAGTTCTCTATTCCAAGGTGGGAATTGGATCGACCTGATTGAATGTTAATATTATATATATATATATATATATAATAATATTTTAAATTTCTTAAGAAACAAACTATAATTCCTCCAAATTTCTCCCATTTTTCATTTTATTTTTTGCCAAAAACAGCAAATTTACTGGTTCCACCAAATCGGCCGATTTGGTTCTCGATCTCAGAACTGGGAACCAGTCCTCCCAATCCGGTTTCTAGTTCCACCTCGGAACTAAACCGAACCAAGAACCGATTAATGCTAATCTCTATTAGTTGTCGTCCATGGCCCTTGAGCTAGAGGACCTTGAGCTCCAGCCCCAGATTTACGTGAGCTCGAAGACCTCCAGTACTGTGGGTCTAGTCATGTGAGAGGGGGAGAGAGAGAGAGAAAGGAGGGGGGGTTGGTGTGTGAGGACCAAATGGGAAAAAAAACAAGAAAAAAGAGAAGGAAATATTGTGTGGCTGAGTGCAAGTGCATGATAAAGATAACAACAACCAGCGTCGCCTAGCGAGTCGTAGCCAAACTAGCCTTAATGAATTACTAGATGATGTTAATGGTGAATTTTAGGACATTTAGAAGAGATCACTAAGGAAAAGGATTACTTCCATCATAAGATTCCCTGTCTTCAGTTCGACAAGTTTTTGGAAAGCGGAACCTTTTAAAATTCACAAAAAATAATAGTTCTACCGGCTCTTGGAATTATGCCTTGGAAGACACAGGATCATGTCTTCGAGGACATATTCGGATATGGCACATTAATTGGCTTCCAAGGTGGATGGAGGACGTGGGTCCTCCAGACTTTATGCAGCTATTCTCTTTTCTTCTTTTCTTCTAGCTGTATTTTGTACTAACCTATCCAAAATATTTTCTCTCCTGTGTACTTAATAAGATTGCATAGGGGCCGACCAATCGTGCAATAAAACACCATTATTCTGTCCCTAGCAAAACAAAACATGGATCACTTTTAGCCTGTTACCACATAACTGGCATGTGTAAAGCCAAAGGCACGCGGTACTTACTTAACTATGAAGCGACACGCACTCATATTATATTGAGAACACTGAAACTCAGTTGCCCCGGTTAGCTTATTTTCTCTTTTAGCAGCATCAAACTTTACTGATCATTAATTTTGCAGGAGACTTTAGTTTCATCGAAAGGCCTCCTTGCCGCATCACATTTGCAGCACTTACCCCCCCTCTCTCGGTGCAAAAATTACATTTGTCTAAATTTTTTTATCAGATTGATTAATCGTTGGATACCTCGGCTCTTGACCATATGCTAGATCTGTATATATTTGCAGTTTGTGGCCATTTTCTTTAGGAAAAAAGCCACCAAAACCTTCAAATTATGTCCACTAAAACACATCCACTAAAACATGTTTGTTTTAAACTTTTTTTTTTAATGACGCAAAAAGCGCTAAACTATACTCAATGTAACACAAACTCTTTCTTGTGATATGAAAAATCTCAAACTTATACCTATGTAATGTGTTTATCTTTCATCAAGGTTCTGTTAAATGATTTTTTAATCAAAATAACGTCGTTTTCACTTAATCCACACGAGCACTTGTGTCAACGTCATTTGCTTTCCAACATTGATGTAGGCAGACTTTTAACAATACTCATTGATGAAACTTTGACGGAGAGTAAATGTATTACACATGTATAAATAGGAATTTTTGATGTCACAAAAAAAAATTTAAGATAAATATGTTATACTATGTATAATTTGGGGTTTTTGGAGGCTAGTCCCCTTTTCTTTAGCTCTTTTTGTGGAAAAAATTTACCTTCTCTTCATTTTCAATCCGAAAAATATGACATGTTTTTTGGTCACACGACATGAATTTTTACGGTAGATACTAACAATTGAACCCCAAAAACGTATTGTATAATCTATTGATTTGTTTGTAATTCTTTTATAATTTATCCATGAAGTGGCCTATTTTTTAATATTTGAAGTGGGTTTGACTTTAATTTTTGTGAACTTATATTTGTGAGTGTAGACTTTGATTTTTACATGAAATCAATGTTCTTTCTAATCTTGTTTAGTGAGTTTAACATCATGAAAATGCCAAAAAAAAAAAAAAAAAAAGAGGAGAAAGAAGAATGAAGCAACGGTTTGGTTTGATTTGGTTCTTAAGTACAATATGGTTTGGTGTGGTTTAACGTATAAATCACATCAAACCGCACAAAGCTCAGCTCCACGCCTAACTTAACTTCATTTTGCGTATCTTGTTTACTTCATTTCTCGCTCTTCTTCTTCTTCTTCTTCTTCTTCTTCTTCTTCTTCTTCTTCTTCTTCTTTTTTAAATAATAAAACAATTGTCCTTCTACATATTCCGATTTGTACTTCATGGGCAAGTACTCTAACTTGCGATATTTCATGTTGCATCCTTTTCCTTACTATTTATTTTATTGTTTTTCTCAATTGTCCCACTATTCTTGATTTTTGAAAGATGACTTCTCAAACTTGTCACGATAATGTATTTAATTTTTGAAACTTCCACTTCGTGAATTTAAGTCTTAAAACTTACCATTGTCATTAAACATTAGTCATTTTGGTAGCTCATTAGGTTTTAGAGGTTGAAAATACCATGTTGCTTAAAACCGATGGAGTTAATGAAATGAGTCAAGTAAATCGACATTGTTAAGTTTTTGGACTTAAATGCACGCAATCAAATTTTTAGAATTAAAATGCCTTCTCATGACAAATATTGGAATTGTCCAAAAACTACCCCTATTCTTCTTCGTGTTTCCTGTGTAAGCTTTTAGTTTATCTAATTTTTGACAGAAGGTCACGAACCCTAATTTTGATGCTTCATAACTTCCAATTCCAGAGTTTACTGCGGGTTCTCCATTTGAAGGTCAAACACCCTAATTATTGGTCGGTATTGATTTTGTTATTGCGTTAGGCCAAGTGTAATTGTCTTGCAGAATAATAAACTCAATTTTGATTCGAATCCACGTGAATTAGGTGTCTATTAATTGTTATGGACTCGAGGAGTCACCAGCACTTGCGAAGCTCATTTTTTATGAGGGAAATCCAGTTTGCAAAACGAAATAAGAAGCATTTGACGAAGTTCAATTAAATTAGAAGGAAAATAAGGTGGGATTTGGGAGAATCTGCCCCGGATGAGCACCCCGGGTCACCACTAGAGCAACCTCCGGAGGAATTTTCTTTACATAAAGAGGTGGATACATGACCAGATATAAATAAGCTGATTTTGAGTTATAGTTAATTATGATTTAATCATTACTAATGATTAGCGGCATTGTCAACTTATATAAGCCGTTGCTTATCCCCCCAGAAGATTAAATCCAGTCAGTTGTGGAAGAGAACTTGCGGAGCTGTATTTCATAGCTTGAGCTCTCTTAAATTAGCTTCTCATAAATATTTGACTCTTGACTGACAGCCTAATCTGGGATTAATTAGAAAAATTAACTAGATGTCCAAAGGCATGTACCTAATCAAGCGTGAATGTCGGTATAGCTGTCGCTTGTTGGGTGGATATGATTTTTTTTTTTAAAGGACTAGTTCATAATATCCTTACGCATGATCTACTTCATTACCAAGAGATCTGTGAACTGAACAAAAAGGGGTGGGAAAGAAAAAGGAAGAATTACGTGGACTGATCTTTGAAGGACGAAATCTGGAAAGGACAAATTAGTGAACTTTTCCTTATTGTTCATGGTGTCATCAAATAGGAACCCTTTTGCCAGAAAAGGATAAATAATGAGGAGCGAATCTTTTCTTCATTTTAGCAGTTGATACAAGCCATAAAATCAATCTCTACTATATAGAAAATTAACCATCATATTTCGTTCCGGGTAATCTTGAAACCACCTCAAACAAACATGAAATCTCTAGGCCTTTTCAGCAACTTGGGCATTGATAGATATAATCTAAAAAGCAAACTAGCTGACATAGGAGTTAATCAAAATCATAGGATCAATTACAATATCACACAATCTAACAATTTTTTTTTTTTTTTTTTTTTTTTTGATATTCTGAGTTACATTATAACATCTCTTCAAACTTAAGATGGTTCCGAGGAAACCAACGGGAGTCTGGACAAGACACTGAAAAATTGTCAAGAGGAGGGGCTTTTGTAAGGCCATCCGTGACTGCTTTGACCAAAGGAAGAAACCTGTACAAGATCAATAGTTCCACAAAGAAGATGTTGTCAAGTAAAGTGACGTGTATCCTCAATACATTCGGGCGCTAATGAAACTACACTTCGAGCAACTTAAACCACAGCTGTATTATCGTTTTGAATGATAGTGGGTGATTGTTTAGTAATTGCCATATATTTCAAAAGCCAACATAGCCATACAAGGTCGGCATTGTTATCGGCCAAAGCACAATATGCGAATTGGACACAAGACTGTGAGCTAATGGTTTGCTTCTTACTAAGCCAGGAAAACAAAAGACCGCCAAGAAAGATGCAAAACCTTATTGTAGAAGTATGATTATTGACATCCTCGCCACAGTCCATATCTGAGTACGTGTGTGTAACTTCAGGCTGGAGTTAAAAGAATAGAGGAGATCATAAAACAAGATCCCTAAGATTACACGAAAGATGCAATACAATAACATAGTGAATAGAATGCATAGCAGACATAAATTGACTAATTATATGAATCGTGAAGGTAATGTCAAAATGGATAATTGTGAATGCATAGTCATTAATATTATCGGGTATTCAGTGAGCTCTAATCCTCGGGTGCTGTATATTTTTTTCCTTATCGCGTCCTTCCATGTCTTTTTTGAGTCTGTTTTTGTTTTTTTGGTAACGTATAAAAAAAAAAAAAAATTTGGTAAGGTTTTTGAGTCTATGTTCCTTTCTACTTAATGCTATTTTCTCTCAAAGATTCAAATAATATCTCTCGACTGAACAAAACATATTGTCAACGCAAATTACGCTAGGATAATGAAGCGTAGGTGCCAAGCATTCCAAAAATAAGCCCTTGAATTTCCGGATTTAAAAATTCTATTGATGGAAATCAGACAGCTGTACTTACATGTTCGCCATCGCAATGGGATCAACTGGCGCTTTCTTCAACAAGAGTCGGCTAAAATACAAATATTCTAAATATAATAAGTCCTGATTTCTTCCCTAGATTTATTTAGCCCACAAAAGTCCAATTCGCTGCGGCTAAAAGGAGGAGACAGTACAGATGGAGGTGCACTCACGTACTCTAGCCATCTCTTACGTAATGGGCGGAGATTCCTAAATAATCACCATGAGAAATTCTTCTTTTCATCATTTCGTAGCTCAAAAAAATAATTGTAAAAGTGCACTCGAGCTGTAATGATTTGACGCACGTCCACAATTAAAAAAGGAAATTGGGCGGTGAATGGAATCTAAACCGAAATCTAAATGGTTCGGATAAAATTTTTGCTGTCCTGATTGGTACAAGCCCGCAGGTTTTTCGTACATGACAAGTTGACAGAGAGGTAAATGCACGTTCAGGATAGTCATCAACAGTGCGTGCACGTACGACTCTGACTGATCCATATACGGCACGGAACCCAACAAAGGGTTTTGAGTCCGGAAGTTAGACCGCTTATTGGGTTCCGAGCCGTAAGGCATGCTGACCCAATAGTAAAAACTTCACCTATCTTCACTCATCGAGACATAAGAAATTACTATATTTACCTATCAGACGGTAGTAAAGATCGAAATCCTAACATAATGTTTATCTTCAGTATCGTGAAATTCTCAAATTTCCTATCTTAAAAAAGGGAATATAGATGATAACATGAGATCTTTCATTCTAGAGCGGTTCTCCCGCCTATTTTCTCTTTGAGTTTTTTAAGGACCTATTTAAATGCACATCTTGATATGACGAAATGAAAGCAACAAAACTTCTCATAAACCATCTATTACCAATTTCTAGGCGATTGAGTCAGTAATGGATGAATTAGATGTGTGAATAGACTTATAGGATATCCCAAGATGTTAATTCCCCTGTGAAATCAAATGGTTCTTACAATTTTGCACATCATCTTCAAAAATAAATAAATCAGGCTTAATTTGACACTTGGATTGAGTGTTCTTGTATGGATTCGATTCCTTCACTTCCCATTAAGAATCAACAAGAAATGAACTTAGACAATATACACGAGTCCTTTCGCTTGTGTGGGTCATCAATCTCATATCATATATCATACTAAAGTTGAACACAAATGTCGGCAATTCAATGAAGGACAAATCATTATTGTTGCAATAAGAGATTTGAGATCACATCCAACCTTACTCCCAACAGAAATGGAATATATGGGGGGCTTTCGTTTAACAAGGGAGGCGAGAATGACGTCTCATAAGTACATGAGACGACCAAGAAAAAGGAGCTGCTAAGATCATTTGAATAATTGCAGGACTAATCGACCCATCGACGTGATCAAGGGGCATCATCATGCATATGGGCGATCCAAGTGTTGCAATCAAGACCCCTCATGCTTAGCAAGCAGGAATTTTAGTTGGTGAGATATTAAGTGCTAATGATTACTAGACTAAAATACAGGAAATTGGTGAATCCCAATTCGCACCTTAAATGATTGAAAATGATTAGCAGGCCCTTATGAATCCGTCGCCGCACACCAGATGCAGGCGACCATTCAGATTGTTGACAAAATGGCCCATCTTTTTATCTGTTCGGATGGCTAAGTAAGGAAACAGAATCGTATTGTCTCCAGAGTCATCACTCGTTTATCCAAGCGTAAGAGACATCATGATCACATTATTTCTGTTCTTCATGCAGCTTCTAGCAAGTATAACTTGTCCCGCAATCTTTACATGTGCAATGAAGATCCCGGCCACATTAACATGCCCACAGAAAGAGAGAGAGAGAGAGAGAGAGAGGTGTGTGTGTCAGACAGCGAAAGGTAGACCGAACAAAGATTCTGGATTAGCTGAGTCGTGCACATGCACAAAGTGTAAACGTACGGTTGTGATTGAAAGATTTTCAAAGGATGCATTGAAAGAGGGCATGGAACATGTTAGAGGGCCGTATCACAAGGGCAAACTTTTGTTGGCTACTGCTCCGTTTTTTTCTCATAAAACTAAAAGCATCGAACAAAAGAGGGGCACATGGGGCGTTGGCTGGGAGTGAGAATCTTGCACCAACCTGAAAGCTCCACCTTCTCCCATCCCCCTCACACAGGTCTTCCTTCACTCACATAACTCATTCATACGACACCACCATGTTTGATGGCGATCGATCATATAAGGGTCTTGAGTGATATCATATTCTCTTGACCATAAATAATAGGAATTCCAGGGGCCCTGAATCAATAGGGGCACCTATAGAAAGCAACCCCATACCTCTGATGGGAATTGCGATGACAATCAGTGATCTTCATCTCCTATTTTTGGGTAAGCACCCGAATTGAAAGAACTCGATCCCAATATCTACACAGAATTGTGACAAATCAACCAAAGAGGAACGCTTGCCATTCCTCGTCAAAGTTTTTTGTGCTCCTTTTCAATGTGAAAGGAAATGAATCCAGGAAGATCTCCATGTTGAGATGTCTCAATTTTCAACAACCTTTTCAGTCCAGCTAGATGTAGACAATCGATCACCGCACAACATATTGTCAACAAGAATTAACATACGCTCACCAAGCCATGAACTCCCAATGCTAATGAAGGTAATCCTCCTTGTCAAACTGTATATTACACAGCGAGTACTCCCTGCACCAGATCAGGACTTTACAACTTGAATCCAGGACCAGAACCAGCTCATTGAGATAAACTTGCAAATATGAAGAAGCAGAAAAGGTGGGGAAATGCATCTCAGATGTAGGCTCAGTATACAATTAGCTTCTTGAATGGGCAAAGCATAGACCAACAACCAAGAACAATTCACTGGACAGAGATAAGGTACTCAGGGCCCAACTGTATCTATTGGGATCTAAATTTATGGCAAGAGTTTTATGCCTAAGGATGTGTAAAATACTGTAGCCTGGATTTAATGATCAAAGCTAACATGATATATCACAACATGATTTTGCCCAGTCGTTGTCTCCCTTGATCTGAATTCTTTGACCTTCTCACCTGGTCATGGGCAGAGAATCTAAAGTTTTGTAATTAAGTAAAAACACCTGCAGGAAAAATAACATATGAACTCAGAAATAAAGTGTCAAATTTCAGCATATATGGTCTTGATAAAGAATAACAAGCCTTGCCATAGAATCCCAAATGCCGGAAGAATAAAATTCAGGTAAACCCATAGAAAGATCCATCCCTCAGATCGATTGTTCAACTGGGAAGAACTCAAACCATCAAATCAGAAAAGAAATTCCTGCCCCTACATCTTCTCAGTCTGCAGTTTGCCATCAAGAGTTACCAATGTAAAGTCCATGTCGATGGGCATGTCCTGGGATCAAATCCCAGCAGAAGCAAAAGTCATAATTTGACCACAAAGTAAGCAAGGTGCGGCCCGCAGGGATTCTAACAGGAAAAGAAGAAATTGTAGAGTCCACCAGAAACTAGGAAGTGACAAGTTAATCTTCAGAAGTGCCAGATAGCCACTGATTTAAGCATTTCCTGATACACAATTTTCGACCTCAAATGCTATTGTCTTATAGACACTTTATTTATTTGTAACATCAACAAAAACTTTCCATGAGATGGAAGAATAAACTCTTAGAGAGGACAGCAACATGGCCAAACCAAAAGGTGGTCTTCTTTAGTCCAAAGGGCTAGTGGTTACAAACCAGAACAAACCAGAACAAGTGACTCAGAAAAATACAGAAAATGACATGCATTAATGCCAGCATCTAAAATTTACATTATACTACCCAGTATATTCATGAACTAGTTACTGACTGCCGATTCTATCTGCATATTGTGCACGCATGAGATCAATAAGATTTTTTACTAATAAAGGAGAGAGAACACCAATGAACATAACTCAGAGAGAGCATCTTCTCCCAAACTACAGTGCCCTAAATCAGCCCCTTCCCATCATTAGGGAAAGACTCAAGGAATAAATGGCCAGACATTGGCTTCCTTTTCCCATCACAATATCATATCATTAAGCTTCACTTTTGTAATCCTATCTTTCCTCTTTTAAACGCAGGGGACCCCTAACTTTCTAACAAGCTACATGCTGCCAAAGTAAAAAACTTGGAAAGCATCAAACAGCAAGGGCTATCAAAATTTACCATGCTTTTCAAACCTTATATAAGCTAGCATGAATTCTTCATTTGTTGAGCTCTAAATTCTCCAACTTTTACACCATGGAACCATCCCGTGCATCAATAAATACATGCTGAAATAACCCAGGGGTAAAAGGTATTTCTAATTAACATCTCAGTTGTTACAGGAAATACTAAAGATCCATTGCCAATATTGCATTCGAAACTTATAAAAGCAGCAAGCGTAAAATTTGTTCCACATTACATTCTTTCCACCACCCAAGAAAAAAAATATTAGCCAAGAAAGCAAATGACACAGAGCTTTGTCAATTTCACAATAACTATCATTGTAGTCCAAATAAATTAGCCAAGAAAGCAACAGAATTATTTCGCCTGGACAGAAATTAGAATTACTTCTTGAGACTTGAGATCTCCAGAAAATCACTATCTTATCTTCTTTCTGACATAGGGCAATGAGTCCTATTAGAATGAGCCTGATTTTGTTATTAACCGGTTCTCAAAACAAAAAATTTTCTTTCAGAATTACTCCTAATGATTCCTACCCATCACACTTAGGTTTGTTAAGCACCGCACTTAAGAGAATAACTGCAACACACAATTTGAAAGCAAAGACCTGCTAAATTTCAATATGATCTTCGTCAACTCTATTATGAAAGAGAGAATTACAATTGTAATTATAAACTCTTCTAATGAACCATAATCCTACTTGATACAGTAAGGCTCTAAACAAGACATGTAATTAAAAATAGGAAACCACTAACTAATGATATACATTACCCTACTTAAAATAGGAAAAATGAAATTTGATAAAATCCTAACAGTAATTGAAATTGCTTCATAAAAGTACTAACTCGATTAGAGAGGAATCCTCATACATTTAGAACTCTTCTTTGGGGTATGTATAGATGCAAAGGTCCATCTTCACCAAAGGTTGCTAAAAACAGATCCTTAAACAAATATTATGCTGTTCGATCTTGTTGCCTACATCATTTCCACAGGTTGGAGAGCTTATCCTCAAGTTTTGAAGTGCCTAATAATTGCACATATTACATTCACCTCATCATCATGACCTCCAAAACTCAAACTAAGTATGCTCCAAAACTCAAACTAAGTATCCAAATAGTCTGAGCATACTTTGAGACTTGCTGATCAACATTCTTGTTTGAATGCTTCCACTTAGATGGTATAATGAAATTAATACCTTCGACTATTGTGCAATCCCAAAAACCACATTGATTTGAATTTTATTTTTTTCAATCCAATATGTACTTTGGTTGAACATTGATAAGTAACTTGAACTAATTCCAGTAGTATACTTCATTCAATGTGTCATCATGCCTTGATTCATCAACATTCTTGATCTTCTCAATGCAATCAAGAATCTCTTGAAATCTAATTTTTCATCCTCAAGAGTTGCTTCTAATAACATTTAAAATCTTGAAATGTACCCATGTATTGCCTTTGCGGAAGGGACCAATTAGCTTCTTCTGTAGGCTGATTTTCTTGAGCAGCAAATCATTTCTTGAAGTGAATAGAGATTTCATCAGGTAGCTTTACAGGTGTATCAACAATCTACTTTCATGATACTTATTTGATGCATCTAACAAAAACATGCAAGATGATAACTGTTCAGATGTTTATGTTTTTATAAAGTTTTGTTGAAGATGGACTGTGCAACTCAATTAAGAGTTTACGTCCAATTAGTAAAGTTATCAATTAGCATTTGAGTATTACTAGAATTTTAATAAGTTTCTTTTTCCTAGTTGGATACATGCGTTTCTTAGTTTCATTAAGATATTGGGTTTCCAAATTTGACTTGAAGTAGGATCTTAGAGAGCATTTTATCGCGTTGTAATTCTTCTTTTCAATAAAGTTGATGACCATTTGAATTTGGCTATTCTTTGCTTTGGGATTCTGGAATGCTAGTCTTCTCTTAGGTGTGATGCTTAAGAAACCCTAGGTGCAATGCTTAAAGATTTATTTTTTGTAGCGGGACTCGTTGTGCTAAAATCAATTTTGGTATTTAGAGCCAAAGTTTGTACTATAATGGTGAACAATGTGGAGTTTAAGTCTGAGGTTGGCAAGTTGAATTTGAGTTGAATGTATTTGCATAGAGTTTATAGGAGGCAATGAACAGAATTGATGAACAATTTGAGCAACAAAAGAGCAAGACTGATAAGCTCTCTGAGCAAATAAAGAAGCTGTTTGTTGTCCTAGAAAAGAGACCCATGGAATAAGTAATTCGTCAAACGCTTCCTTAAAGGCGAAACGTGGATGCGACAGCAACACTGTCCCAATTTGAGCAAGGAGTATCAAAGTCGTAATACTATTG
The DNA here is from genome assembly GCA_014182555.1 of Eucalyptus erythrocorys. Lineage (NCBI taxonomy): Eukaryota > Viridiplantae > Streptophyta > Magnoliopsida > Myrtales > Myrtaceae > Eucalyptus > Eucalyptus erythrocorys. The sequence goes on from CM024602.1 coordinate 32,596,624, forward strand.
AAGATATCACTGAGAAAGTCTAAAATTGAAGTTTCGGATTTTGAAGACTGGATCCAACAGTCTTTTCCAATTAGTTGGTAACTAGTGGAGAATATTTTAATTAATACACCGTGAGTGATGATTGAAGGGTGAAATTTGACAGATGAAACTTGTTGGCCTAGCGAAAGTCTGGTGGAATGGTATTGAGGGTGCCATAAGGCAACTAGGGCAACCACCTATAAGCACATGGCAATAGATGAAAGTGAAGAGTTGAGAGAGATATATGCCAGCAAACTACCATGACAAATTGTGTGAGAGACGTGGATTTAAAGCAAGGAAGCATGTTTGTTGCTAAGCATATAAAAAAATCGATAAGCTTAATGCTAGAAGCCAAATTGTGGAGGATCCCTGTCACATATTGGTTTGTTTTACGGCTGGTTTGAGGGCTGATCTCAGAGGGAGATGCATAGACAGCCCATATACAACATAGAGCATGTTCAAGTGACCTTGAAAATTAATGAGTGAAACTATCCTTCGGCATGAAGAATTGGCTTTCAAGCTGAGGACACATCAAGCAAGAAGCTTAATAATGCATTGTGAGGTATCACGTTGTAACAAGTTTGGTCCAACGTATCCAAATCATCAACAAACAATCCAACGTATCCAAATGATCAACAAACATAGCTGGAACCAAATTAAAGTTCAAGGTTAATCACAAATTGAGCGAGAATAATGTTTGCCCTTATTGTGGGGAGCTGAGTCACATGGCTTGTCAACACCCAAAGAGGAAAACTCGATGATAAGGGGGACAAACAACAACCAGAAGACAGTGAAGAAGATTACAACTTTGGCACTTGCTATGCAGATGAAGCTGACAAATCCAACCGGCGGACACTTCTAAATTTGAGGGCAAATTTTCTGCAACGAGGGGAGAATGATGCAGCCAATGCAAGCATGCAACATGATCTTTTTCAAATATTGATGTTTTTTTATCAAGTTTTAGTGAAGATGGACTCTGCCATTCAAATAAGAGTTCTAAAAGGACAAAGATTCTTGTTTTAAGTTTAATTAGTAGAGTTATTGACAAGGATCTGATTATTACTAGGATTTAAGTTTTCTTTTCCTAGTTGGGATTAAATTTATGTTTCCTTTTCCTAGTTCATGATGGACAAATTGTTTCCTAGTTTTGTAATATTATTAAGTTTCCTTATTCGACTCAAAAAGAACTCTAGAGAGTCTATACATATGTTGTCATTCTTTCCTTTTAATAGAGTTGAAGATTACTTGAATTTGGCAATTCTTTGCTTTGGGATTGTGTGATGTGATTCTTCTCATGTGTGATGCTTAAGAAATCCTAGGTATGCACTTAGAAAACTCTGGGCCTGAAGCCTAAAGATTTATCCTTTGTTGTGGGACTAGTAATCCTACATCATCATTCCTCGTGCAAAGTTTCAAACTTGGGAATTTAATCCACCAAGTTTACGAGTTAACTCACTGTTGCTCCCAATGTCAAAGAAAATTATTAATTGATACCCTAAACATACCAAAACTAATCTAGGACTACAAGTCCCAATGTAACAAGCCAGAATTTATAACCAACCTGAAACAGGAAAGCTCCTTAAGACTTACTTTAAAGTTTTAAGCAATTACTTAAGGTTTCTTAACCACTACATTAAAAGGATCATTGAATCACACAATTCAAAAGCAATGACTTGCTAGATTTTGATAATTTTCATCAACTCCATTTAAAAGGAAGAAGTACAACCATATGTATCAAACATATTCTAGAAACCCAATCACTTGACATAGGAAACCTCTGAAGAAAACTTAACTGAAAAGTTAGACAACAACATCACACTTAAAGTAGGAACAGGAAATTAAATAAGATATTTCGTAGAGCTTCATAACTCTTGGCATCAAGCCAGCTCAACCAGGTTAAGTATCCTTTAAGAATTTATTAAGCATCTAAAAGTTCCATTAACATACACATTAAGAAATTATGCAAATTTTTGCTAAAGTTGAGCTAAACAACCAACAAAGCAGTATGAACTTTTGGGGTAGTCAAAGAAAGATCACTGACAAAATCACAAGCATCGCAAACTTCAGGTACGATGAGATTACCTGTAAGCAAATGAAACAACCTGCAATTGACAAAATCCCACATTTAAGACTCTTCTCTTAATCTTCGTTTCTTGGACTCTTTAATTTGGTCATTGCCTAAGGAAATTTCTTCCCCTCCTGCCACAGAATGCTCCTGGATCTTCGTTTCATTCTCACTCTCTCTTTTTGTACCACTCCTATGGCATTATCGAATAATTACAGGTTAGATTCTTTAATAACAACAATTGGTTCAAGGTAAGATCCAGTTGTAATTGATACCTATCAATGAGGGATATTTCTTCAAAATCCTTATCCAACCAATGAATGCTTCCTGTGTTGGTTGGTCTTAGGGAACCACAAATATGCAGTATCTCCTCATTCAAACTGCAAAGAAATGACCTGAAGCTCTCAGGATACATTTACAGTCACATCATAAAATAAGCAATAATCCTCATGCTCTCAAAATATACACATCATCCATTAAGCAATGACCCTAATGCTCTCAAAACTGTTCTTTTACAAAAAAAAAAAGTTTATAAAGCACAGCAGCAAACATAGACATCAGACATTGTGCCAGTTCTTCTATAAGAATCTTAACCAACTAAAAAGCTGATCGAAGTAAAAGTTTTTACAAGTAACATACACAGTCTAAATGTTTCTTCTTTTAAGTTTGTAATAGCTTTGTATATGGGTTGACACCCCATTGATGCTCTTCAATGAAATTCATTTATTTATTGAAAGGCAATAATTAAACATTTATTAATAGGATGACAACCTGTACAGAAGCAGAGAACAGCTAAATAGGGAACTAAATCAAACATATAGTGGAAAAGATTATTGGAAGTGCCATTGAACTAACAAATTACCATGTTGACATGAAATGTGACAAGCCAAGCTGCATCAAAATAGAGGTCCAAATTGAAGGCAGTTTTGCCATCATGAAAAAAACATGATGGAAAGTCAAAAAAGTATCAACTGTGAATACCAATGAGCACAACATGTGTTGATCTAGTCAAACTGCCCACGGATAAGAGATAGTGATCCCAATGGCAGTTTCACATGTACAAAGCATGGGAGCAAGTCAAGATAAAAGCCTCATAGTTTGTTTCTCCTCTCAAACTTTAAAATTGTGCTTTTTTTTTTTTTTAATTAAAAAAAATAGTGTTTCTACAAGTCATCATCCTGTATCTAGTCAACGAGAGTTCTATTTATAGCCAAAGGGAAGAAAGAACTAGAACCTCCTTTCAACATCCTTATTCAGCTCATGTTAGCTATCTAATTCGTTTACCAAATGCTATCCTTCTACAATAAAGCTCATTAAATGGTGCTTCCGTCTCAGAATCTATTGACAAGCCACTGATTATTACTCATGGACCAATTTTACCATTCGAATATACTGATGACCACCACATTAAAGGCTATAGTCATGTGCAGTATCGTGAAGCTTAGAGCAGTTTCATGTCACTATACCAGAACTGATCAGCAGGAGAATTTTATAAAGTATTAACAGATGCAAATTTCCAAAACCACTGTCACCAGTTAGACTAAATACAGAATTCTCAAGAAAAAAAGAATCACAAAAGGTGTATTACTTTCAAAGGACGAGCATAATAGGAATTCTTTCAAAAAACAAGACTTCTCTAGTTTTAATGCTACAACAATCAACAAGATAATAGCACCTTTAGGTTTATGATTATTAATCAACCGGATCTCTTCATGTTAACATGCATAATACCCAACATTGAGGGCATGTTAGTGCAAGAAAGGGACTGATGTATCAAAGATCTCCTAAGGTCTCCCCTCCCTTTCACCAATGAGTTAGTTTGAAATTTTCAATATTATTTTCATTTTCTGAACCTAGCCACAACATTGTATTTGGCATTGGCTAAAATACAGCTGATATTTTTCAAGGAAAAGAAACATCATGATAGGCATTAAGCCATTTTGATCTATTACTATGTATATGGCAACAAAATGCTCCTTGAGCAGCACTTCTAGAATGAAAAAAAAAAAAAAAAAAAACACATCTAAAGTTCAGTAGTTTAACAAAGTGATTCATGCAAAATACATAAGGAACTGTTGTTCATTACCAACAATAAAGGATGTACAGCGGCCATTTGGAAAGAAATGTCACCTCTTAACCAAAAAGCGTATCATGGTTCCGACCTTTATGACGTGTCGCCTGTGAGCTTTGCTGCAATATACTTCCTTAGCGTGCTTCTGCAAGATCTTAGTTGATAATTATGCTCATAAAACTGAATGCAAAGCCTTCCAAAGGAAAAATCACAAATTTCACCAAGGAAGAACAAAATGAAAAGACATGGGCAATTTTTGTTAGTTTAGCCATGCGCTCATTGTATATCTTCCATTCCAGGTAAAAGTGACAGTGATTATTGTGTGGTCCAGTGCAGTTCAACTTTAGTATTGCAAGCCGGTACAGTCTGTTCCTTTCTTGTCGCCTAATATATCTTGATGGTTAGAAAGGTAGGTAATTCCAAAAAGGAAAACAATACATTTTTATTGTCTTCCAGGATAAGATACTGTTACTCATACAATGTTCTGTGACTAAGTTCACCTGGATAAATTATAGCCAACCAGAGTTTTATAACCTCCGCAAGCTAAACCAAATCACATAAAAAAGAACATGTACTTGATTGCACTGTCATCTTAATGCCATCCAATACCACAGAAGATCCAACTACAACGTTACAATCTACACATGATCAGGATGACTTGGCAACTAAGGTGCAGGTTCACTTAGACTGATGTTTTATAGCCAGTGGAGGTTGCTACCTAAAGTATCAGTCTGGTTGTACCTAAATCTTCTTGTAACAATCACCACTACATGATTTAGTCTATTACGAAGGAAGTTGCCACAAAAAACATTGAGTGGAGCCAATCATCGGTGCAAGTTAGTTCGAAATCAAGCATAGTAGAGGAGATCAGATCAGATAGGGTTCTCCTCATTTGATGCATCCCAAAATAAAATTAATGAAAGAAAGCGGCATTACAGAGATGGGTCTCCCAACCGAATGGAAAAATGACTAGAAGACATGCTGAGGACAAAACCATGGAAAACTGTTCACTGTATGAAAGAGATCACATAGCTGAATAACAAGAAAGGATACGGGAGTTCCTTACAGTTCTAAATTCAAAGTCTTCACGAATATCTTCATCAATTATTACAGCAGATGTAAAACCAAGAACAATGAGATGGATGGATTCTGGTGTAAGCTTTACAACCTTCCCCTCTGAAAAGTAAAATAAAGAGGGAAAATCAATGACAATACCAAAGGGAGAAACCAATGCACGACATATATATATTCATATTGAATAAGAAAACAAAGAGCGACAATAATCTTCCCAACACTAAGCCTCCCAGAAATAGTGAAGGCATTAGGCAGGCAGTGCAATTAAAGTAAATCGGCACTGCAATCGATGGTAGAGGAAAATGAATATATCGAAAACAGAAGATGATGTGAGCGGTGAAGGTACCCAGTAACATATTTGGCTTGGGAGAAAAAAACAGCAGCTTTGCCCTGAGTCTCACGCCTTGGTTTGGTTCAATCAGTGGCATAATCTTTGCATCTTTATTGACAATATCAACATCATAAGCCAACAGTACTCCACCAAAAATTTCATTGAACCTGTAGAAGAAACAATTCTTGGGATATTACAACCAGAGCGACTAGAAGAACTAGCAGGGGAAGGCTAAAGCATTGAGAGCACAAAGAAACAGCAACAAGGCATTATGGATTCCGCCACCAGATTAACGGATCCCGGGTGTTCACAGCCTGAAGAAAACCCACTATTTCCCCGCCATACCCTTCATTCTCAATGACTCAAGCGATCTCAGACTTATCCAGGTAGCAAAATCCTCACAAAAAAAGGAGGCTAAAACGAGCCGTACCCCACGAGCGAAGCGCGCCGTGCTCTCTCTCTCTCTCTCTCGAATCAGCAGTCCGAACACAAACACGCCAAATCCTCCAAAACGCTAAACGATCCCGTAAAACACTCGATCAAAGAGAGACCGCAGAGCTTACTGGAAGAGGTGACGGCTGAGCTCCCGGAGGATCGCCCCACGCATTCGGTTGCCCTTCGAGGGATGGACGCGCACCACCAAGCCCGCATCCCACACCTTCAATCCCTCCATCGCGAGGGCAAGGGTTGGGTTCTCAGGCCAGGCTCGAGCTCTGTACCAATGGGCGGCAAACCGGCAACGTCCCTCTGCGCACTGCAAAACCCCTCGAGAGGAAGGACGACAGGGTTTTAGAGAGCGTTTGCGGTTAGAACTTAAAACCCGGGAAGTCGAGTCATCCAGCGAGCGATGGAGAGGCGTTGACGGGTGGATCGTGCTGGGCCCATGGGCCGGTTACTTTCCGGCCTGACGACTTGGGCTCGTCGTGTGGAGACCCTATTGCCCCTGCGATCATGGGTCGCAAGAATTAACAAGAGGCTGGCCATGCCCCCCATTCGATGCGAGACTCCTACTTCAGGAGATTTGCTAGATTTGGACCCCTTGGACATTGGCTTAATTATTTAAAATGCTGCCTTTGGTTGTCTGAATTTCTAATCATGATAAAATTGAATAAAAAATGTATGAAATTTAGAGATTTTACTATATCCAATCAACTTTTCAGTGAATCGCACTAATACGACCATGTATATTCACATTCTGTCATGTCAATTGTGATAAAAATGGAATATTAGTGTAGATGAATCTAAAAATTACACAAACAGAGATGATAAAAATCTTTTACAACAATCTGGCTCATTTCATTATTTTCTTATTTTTTTTCTTTATTTTTCCCCCTTCTATCATTCTCTCATAAAATTTTATTAGGAATATGTTTATTAGAAACCTAAAAACTAGTCACAAAAGTACGATTGAATTATAAAACTTTTAGAAAGTTCAATGAAGTCTTAAAATTTGTCAAACTCAAGCAATTGAGTTGTTCTATTAACTCCATTCAATTTGGCTAACGGAAAATGCCGACGTAACTTTTTTTCTTATTTTCTCTCTCCTACGTGGTGTTGATGTAGCGAAGATGAAAGGATAATGCCAAAATGATTTCTTTTTGGTAAAAATTTAATTATTATTATAATTCTTAATTAAATTAATTCAAAAAAAAAAAAAAAGGCAAACAGGGGCCTTACAAGCCCTTGTTGCTGCTACCCCATCATCGCTGGAAAAGGACCACGGATGGTGGGGCGAGGGTCATCTAAGGTCGCCGGGCCATAGTGAATAGTAGGCAAACCTGGTTGACTATAGGCCCTACAAGCTTTTTTTTTTTTTTTTTTTTTTGTCGATCATATTCTATACCTATTCTACACTCACTCGACTTTTTGCCTTACCTCTTACGGGCGTGGGCGTCGAAACCCACTCCCGAAACCTACAAGCTTTCACTAGTTGCCTTTTTGTTTTTTATTTTTTAAGTTTTTTAATTTAATTAATAATTATAATAAAAATCAAAATTTGACAAAAACAACATCATTTTGGGGCTATCTTTCTTGTTTTAGCCATGTAGAAGAAAGAAAGTACTTAAAAAGCCATACCAGCATTTTCCATTAATCAAATTAGACAAAGTTAACGGAATGATTCGATTACGCAAATTTGATAATTTTAAAACTTGATTGCACTTTCTAAAAATTTTAGAACTTAGTTGCATTTTTGTGATAAGTTTTAGGATTTTTAGTGAATATATTCTATTTCATTAAATAGTAAACTATTCCGACATACCTACAATACTAAAATCCCTAAGATATCTAATAAACACAAATATTAAATATATATTAATATGTTCATATTATAAGATAGAAAGAAATTCAAATAATAAATAATAGTATGAATAAATAAAAAAAACTGTTGTTATCTTTTTGTTAATTTGATTTTTTTCATATTAAAATTCAAATATTATTTATATCCAAATTCTTTAAAATTTATTAATTTGAGAAGTTTGCTATTAGAGAAAAATAACTTTTATATAATGATTTAAAATCCTATCCATCCTAATCGCATCTCCTCAAGAGATAATTTTATTAGGGTTATATTTCTCTTATATCTAACTTTATCTTATCTTGAGTATCGAACATAGCCTAAAAGAACCACAACTTTAAATTCTATCCCAATTCCGTTTCAAACTTTTTCTTGGCTAAAAAAAAGTCATTCAAATCACCAACTTTCATTTTAGTTCCAGATTTGTCCCCATTAACTATCCTTCCAAAAATTGCCATTGATTTCTTCAAAACTATCAATGTCAAGAAGCTACTACGGTTCTAGACAAAGATGAGGAGGGTGTTGATGAACATCTAATTTTTGATATGGAACTTCTAAATGGCCTTGATATTGATAATTTTAAAAAAACTATAGCAATTTTCGAGCACAAGATAATTTAGGACTTGAGTGAAAGATGGTGATTTTCTTTAGACAAAAAAAAAAGTTTGGGATAAATTGAAATTGGACTTAAAGTTGGAGGGTTCTTTAAAAAAATAGGCCCCTAGACATTAGATTCAGTTTTAGGTCGAATTTGAACACCTCAGCTCCTAGGTCGTTAGCCAGCCAAATTTGGTGAGGAAAAAGATGCGATGGTAGTCTTATGGATTTCGGAACCCTTCACATATAAATTACAGACTTTATCTCTACTAACTAGCTAGTTTTTTTTTCTTTTTTTTGGTCGGTCCTACTCTATTTCTACTTTAATACTCACTCTCAAACTTTTGTCCTGCTTCCTTGCAAGGCGTGGGAGTCGAAATCCACTCCTGAAACTAAATCTTCCCCACCCAAGACCCCTAAGAATGTAGGGATTTGAACCCCCCCACCTACCCGTTCCAAGTTGAAAGGGTGGCCACTAGGGCAAACTCTAGTGATTTACTTATTAGCTAGTTGAATTAGAGAAAAAATGAATTGAATGTTGTTACAGAATGTCACCAATTTGTTAAGCAAACCCAAATAATTAAATGGAATTGATTTGGAAATCCTTGACTTTACATAGGATTCTTTTATTAATGAGCAACCCCAACTAAGTGAATGCATAAATGCATAAATGACAAGGTAGATGAATGATAATTATTCTTTTTGCCAGGAACAAATTTAGATAAATCAAATTCATCTTTTTGAAAACTCTACCAAATTCGCAAGCATTCGAAACTGCACAAGTGCAACTTTTCATAAAATGAAGATTTTTTTAAGAGTGTTCCACTTTTTTTTTTTTTTCCCTTTTTTCTTTCTTTGAAAGTACACAAGAGTTACCTTTGTGCAACATATATTTACTGTCATCTATATATTTATATTTAGGTCACAACTTTTGTACGATATTCACTTGAGTATTATAACTTTTTTTCAGCTCATTTAAGTGTCACAGCAATGTAAAATCATTCATTTGAATGTCATTTCTGACAAATTGTCCTACGCTGATTTTATACTTAATTTCCATTCCAATGTGGAATTTGTACTAATAAATGGAAGTTCAATGTGGAAATTTTTTCCCAACATGTCCCTCTCTTCCTCAAACTCTTTCTCAACAAATCATCTCCAGAATGCAAATCAAATTAGGGCTTCTTAAAAACCCCAAATCAAGCTCTCTCTTTCTAAGAATTAGCGTTTCTAAAGTAAGCAACTCTCTCATGACCAAGGCCAAAGGCAAGGAGTCCCCCCTCAACATCACCACGAACGGTGATCAACCTAGCGTCTTCACCGAGGTTGATGGAGCCTCAGTGACGAAGATGCTATACATAGATGGGAAGCTTGTGGTGTAAGAGGTGGAGAAAGTGCTCCTCCCACTCAGCATCTTCTTGACGAGCAACAATCATGCGCAGGCATCGGCCCTGCCAAGGAAGAAGCTAGTCGAACTGAGCATCTTGGGCTCGAGTGAAGATAGGAAGGTGAAGATTGGGGACATCATTCGCCTAGTCATTTCAGTTTTGTCAATTGAGTCTTAAACATTTTAAATTTTGTCAATTAAATTCACTCGGCCAATTTTAGTTGGAAATTGCTAACATGGACACCGATTGTCCTACGTGACTTGGGCAATGTTTAATAATATTTTTTTGATTTTTTTGATTTTTTTTCCTCAAATCCTAGACTAGCGAGGTTGCGGCTACCCTCGCCTCTTTGCTCTTACCCAAATCAAGCAAAGGTCGCCGGCCTTTGCATGTGGTGACTATTAACAGTATGCCCTAAAGCAACCATATAATATATATGTTAAGGATTTCAATTGAACTTTCAATTTTATTATTTATTTAATTGCAAAGATGTATTCCTTCATTGTCATATGTGCGGGTGCATGCATGTGTGATTCCATAAAGTCAGTCACAACTAGACCTATTTTTGAGGCATTAATAATATGTGTGACGGGTTTACAACTAGATTGAATCTTTAAACTTTTCCAAGTCAATGGATAATTGAGTGATTATTATTGATCCTGCTGAGATTGCTTTGTTCTTAACTTCACCATTAAGTATTGGATATTTATGGGAATGAGTCATGAGTTATGGGTCATTGCAATATCGAGCTAGAACATAGGCGCTTGTGTCAAACAAATTCACTAAACGTGGTATGCACCAAACAATTAGTAACATGGAAGCTTTTAGTGTGGTTAATGTCTAATCATTCATTCTCTAGCTTTGTGTAATTAATCCTTAGACTTGAGATATAGTGATAACTTGTGTGTTGAATGACTATGGTTCACAAATGCGCATAATGACGCTTCGGTGAACCTCTCTATACTTGATGGTTATAATTTGTTTACATATGAAGGCACGCATGTGCACAATATGGAATCTATCTTTTTGCTATATACAAGGTACAATAATAATGTCCTATGCTATCTAATCATGACATGACATTGAAATCCTTAGCCGGGATTATAATCAAGAATGAATAGTTTAGGCTTCGTTAAAATCATATGTTAATTAGGTTTGTGCATATGGTCAAATAGGTTGCTTGACAAATGATTACCATGGTCTTTATTCGATATGAATATAATAAGGCAAAAAAATTGCATTACATTGTAACCAAAATTAGCAGGCCAATTATGATTTTAAAAGATTCAAACTGTCTGGTTTTGTAGGACCTTGAGATTGATAAGGATGTACTTTTGTGGGTCACACACCATAAAAAATTCATGATGACGTTTGAATGGGAGAAACAATATTACAAATATATTTGCAATTATGACAATAAAATTGATCAGGAATGCAACACCACATGCAGAGCAAAGGACACCCAAAAACAACACTAATTGTACCCAACATTAATGCTTTAAACGGTTTTAAAGTTAATGGTCGAATTAATGCTTTAAAACAATTTTTGAGTTAATGGTCAAATTAATGCTTTAAAGCGTTTTTAGAGTTAATGGCAGGATTAATGTAAATAAGTTGGAGCCGAGACAAAAAAAATTGCTAGCACAATTGAAGTGGTGAACTCTCTCGAATTCTCTCTACCATTTGACGTGTCATTGGTAGTATTTTAAGTTAAAGTTCCTATATTTGTGAGGCCGGATCTGATTTTTCATCAAGTTGTTTTGGGCACGCTACAAGGGTAATTTGATTAGCTCCTTTTATTTTCTTGTGTTTGTTCATTTCTAGGAAATTTTTATTTATAACATATGAACAATGCTTTGGAGATACATATATAAGTTTTCATTTCCTCTATAATTTTAGTTTTTTTTACCTATGCATGTTTAATAAATTTCGATAGTAGTATCATAGCAAATCCTAAGGCATTTTCGTGCGTTCAATTGATTTTGGTTCATGTCTATTTTTTACAATCTAATGGCTAATTCTTATTTGTTAAGAGAATTATTATATTAAGTCGAATTGAGCTTTTAAACTCGTGGCCTTCCATCATCATTAGTTGATTCAATATTCTAATGGTTAATTGACAAACTATGGATAAAAAGGGGTTGATTGTCATTCAGGGATCATTCCATTATCCGTATGATAATGTGGGGTTTTAGGGCCAAATGATTTTCAATAACTATTAGGTGAGGGAATTATTTGTTCTCAATACTTGCTTGAAATGATGGGTTGGATTTAACTAAGATCATGAGGTCAATAAATGTCAGGTTAAACTTTCATGATCTACAAATGGAATATGATGAAAACTTGCATATGATGTGTTGGACAAGTTGATCCACTCACTAAGTTCGTAAAAAGCTAATAACTACTAGGTAGGGTGGACTATGGGCTAGTGGGAATCCAATCCCCACTAGTAATTTTTACCCAACGAAAATTGCCATTTCCCATTTTAAGGAGTATGAGATCCGAATAGATTTAATGGGATGTTCTATTTCATTTAAAGACCAAAACGAAATAGTTGTTAACAATTTATTTTTCTGCAGATATATTATTACTCTGAAAATGGTAACCACAAATCTAGTAACTTTTATGTTTGACAAGAACTATTTGGTGGACCCAATTTCAATGACTTAGTGAGGAATTAGAGAATTGTTCTCAATTCCTAGAATATCGGGTATGTGTTTGATCAAAACTTACTAGAATCCTTTCTTATGGGTAAGACCCAAGAGGAGCGCGACACTTACAATAAATGGCGTGACGATGAGTTAAAAGTTAGGTTATATATATTTGCTTCAGTGGATAATAAATTACAAAAAAAAAAAAAAAAAAAAAGGTGTGAGATTATGGAAAGTGCTTGGTTGGTCATTATGCATTTTAAGGGATTTTTTTTTTTAATGAAAATGGTCAAAATTCTATATATAAGATATCTAAAGCATTGTATTGTATGATAAATGGCATGATGATGAGTTAAAAATTAGGTCATATATGCTTACTTCAATAAATAATAAATTACAGAAAAAGCATGAGATTATGGAAAGTGCTTGGTTGGTCATTATGTATTTAAAGAATTTTTTTTTTATAAGAATGGTCAAACTTCTAGATATGAAATATTTATATCATATGAGCATGGTTGAGGGATTACCAGTAAATGATTATGTTTTGAAAATAATTTGGCACATTAAGAGTTGACTAGGCTAAATCTTATTTTGGATAACGGATTAATTGTGGATATGATACTCGTGCCTTCGCCCAATTTCTTCTCTGGATTTGTCTAGAATTTTTATATGCATTAGATATAAAAGACTCTTGCTAAGTTACATAGTATGTCAGGAATTTATGAGAAGGAAGTACATAACACAAAACCCACCGTGATATCGATGGCTGAGGATTCCTCTTTAAAGAGTAAGACTATTTTAAAGAAAAAAGAAATTGAAGAGGCCTTTAAATTTTGCTATGCATCAAAGCCCATGATTGAAAAAAGCAAATGTCATTACCCGTGATGTCAAGGGATTCTAGATGAAGAACTGTAAGAACTATCATGCTAGTTAGAAGGTCAAGGACTAGCCTTTTGAAGGTATGTTTATGATTATTCAAACTAACCTTATGGTTAGTGCTAAATCCAGTTTATGGGTTCTGAATTTTGTAGTAACTTTACATATTTGTATGTTTTAGTAGAATTTGGATATAAGCAGGATACTATGGTGAAATGAGATTGTTTTGACATTTGTAATGAAATAAGGATTGTTGCATTAGCTATAAGGACTTTTCATTTATCTTTGCAGTATGGACATGTAATGATTTTAAATAATTGACCGCATTATAAGGATGTGATTCGAAACCTTATCTCTATCTTCATTTGAGTAAAGATAATTATAAATTTTCTTTTACTGATAATGTATGCTCTATTTATCATAATTAAAGATGTGTTGGTTCTAGTTTGTTAACCAATAATCTTTATATTGCTACAATGTTTGGTAATGTGATTGCCAATGTCAATAAGCAAACTAATATAAATGGCATAACTAATAAATGCCCTAGAAATATTATAAACCCAGATATGTTTAGTATTTCTAATTAGGTCATATTGGAGAATATAGGATCACAAAGTTAAGTAATGATGGGTATATTGATTTATCCGATTTTGAATTGTACTCAACTTGTGAAACATGTCTTCTAAGGAAAATGACAAAAGCGCCATTTGTAGAGCATAGTGCACAAGTTGCTAATAATTTAGGATTGATACATCCAAATATATTTAGATCACTTATCGAATCAACTAGATAGGGTTATTCTTTCTTCATTACCTTTACCGATGATCTATCATTATATAATTATTTTTACTTAATGAAATATAAATTTAAATCATTTGAAAACTTCAATGAATTCAAGGTTGAAGTTGAAAAACAAATAGAAAAGAGTATTAAGGCTCTTTGATCTAATCTAGGAACAGAATACCTAAGTGCTCAATTCCTGAACCAAACCACCTTAAAGACAACGACATTTCATCACAACGGCTACTTCATGGAACTCTAAAACACAATGACGTATCAAAGAAGAAATTGCATTTTATTAAATATGGTGCGATCTATGATTAGTTATATTGATCTGTCTACATCTCTTTGGGAACATGCCCTTAAGACGGTTTCATTTTTATTAAATAAAGTCCCAATCAAATCTATTCTAATTGCCCTTATGAGATATGATGTCATAGGAAACCGAGTCTTAATCATACTAAGGTTTGAGGTTGTTTTGCCTATGTCAAAAAGTGAAAACGAACAAATTAGATTTTAGATTTGAATAATGTCGCTTCATTAGTTATCCAAAAGAAACTCTTGGATACTATTTTTATTTTCACTCTGACCAAAGAGTTTCAATTAATGGAAATACTTTTTATGTAGAATTGGTCCATCCAAGAAGGTAGTGTTGGACAAAAAATAGTCTTATAAGGAGAAAATAATGAAGTATCAAACAATCAAGGTCAGACACTGATCTCTGATTCAATAGAAGAAGTTTGAGAATGTCACTACAACCTCTTAAGAGAAGTTCGACAATGTCACGTTCACTTGTTCGTTATACTTAATTAAACCTACTGAACCTTTGTTCATTGTGAATAAAGGTGATCAAACTATTGATCCTAACATCTATTAGGAAAATATGTTTGATATCAACTTTGGTAAACGGCTAAAAGCCATAAAATCCTAAATGAATTCCATGTATTCCAATGATGTTTGGACTCTAGTTAATTTACCCGATGATATTGTACCAATTAGCTTTAAATGGGTCTTCAAAAGGAAAATGAACGTTGATGGTTAAGTTGGAACTTACAAAGTACGATTTGTAGCAAAAGGATATCGTAAAAAAGAAGATATTGATTATGACGAGACTTTCTCACCCATGTTTATGCTAAAATCCATTTGAATTATGTTGGCTATAAATAAGCACCTTGATTATGACATATTCCATATGAATGTCAAGCTTTCTTAAATGGATTCCTTGATGAAGATATTTATATGGAACCACCATGGGATTTTGAATCAAATTATTGATTTTGTCTAAGGAATTGACGTGAAAGAAGCAATTCCAACCCCAAGATGTCTACCACATCTATGATATTTGGAAGTTGTGCAAGCTTAAGAGAGCCATTTATGGACTCAAACAAGTTTCTAGAAGTTGGAACATCCATTTTGATGAGGTAATCATGTAGCTTCATTAAAACCCAAATGAACCTTGTGTATACAAGAAGGTAAATGGGAGAATAATTGTGGTTCTAATTATGTATGTTGATGACATACCTTCGATCGGGAATGATTACCCGTAATATCATCGATCAAATTATTTCAGTCATAAATATTCTCGATGAAAGACTTAGGAGAGGCAACCTACATTTTAGGTATCGAGATATATAGAGATAGATTGAGATGATTGACTGGCTTTTCATAGTTTATGTACATAAACAAAGTGCCAACACATTTTAACATGCAATATTTCAAAAGAGAATTCTTACCTTTTAGGCATGGAATCTGTCTTTTTGACTTGTGTCCCAATATTCCTAAAGAAAGAGAGTGGATGGCAAAAATACCTTATGTATCCGCAATTGGAAGCATAATGTATGCTATGTGCAAGACTTGATATTGCGCATACTATAGGCATTATTAACAGATATTAGTCAGATTTAGATGAAGAACACTAGATAGTAGTCAATACTATTTTCAAGTGCTTGTGAAGGACTAATGATCTATTCTTGATATATGAAAAAAGGGGAATTTAAAGTTGAAGCTCGTCCCCAATCCCTACAAAATTGCATCAATTAATATCATAGTTAACCTAATTTCTATTTAAAGCGCCAAAGCTTGTTTGGTCTTATATTTGGGTTGAATAGCAAGCTATCGATTTTGCTTAAGGATTAAAAACTATAAAGCAGAACAAATATACTACAATCGTTATCTAAAAACTTAATTTCTTCAAAGGTTATGGTGTGGTCCTTTTAGGATTTCTCGACATCAGAAACATATGGAGAAGAATTAGATTTAACCTTAAAAATCCTAATCTCCATAGAAGTTAATACATTAATCGCTTGATCCATCTTTTTTTTTTTTTGCATAAACTAATTGTTGACACCTAATTTTGGGGGTTTATTTTTTGCTAAAAAATAAAAAAAAAAATTCATGGCATATAGTTTAGGTAGATTTGATTTTTTGATATTTTGTTTTATTTTATTAAAATTTTTATAGATTTAGGAAATATATACTTGAGATATGCATTTTGCGCAAGAAAGGGAATTTTGGATAGGATATGCAAAAAATATTTCAGTGATATATTTAGGGGTATCATGCTTAAGTAAAATTAGAAATAAAATATACCCCAAGGATTTGATTTTTCGGCTTATAAAAAGGGCTTGTGTACAGTTAATTGGGGGAGGCTCTTTTTCGAAAAAAGAAAGAAAAGAGAAAGTCAAAACAAGAGAAAAGAGAGAGAGAGAGAGAGAGAGAGAGAGCTGTCGGAAGAGGGTGAGCTGAGGGGAAAAAAAAAAAAAAAAAAGAAGAAGAAGAAAAGAAAAAAAGACAGGCCGACCCCCCCGCGACCGTTCGTCTTCCCGAGGGGGAACCCTCGCCGGCCCCATCGCCAACCGCCGTCTTCGCCGTCGACGCCACGGCCACCGCCCGTCCCTCATCGCCGCCGCGCCCAGGAACCCCGATCCGTCGCCCTCCACGTCCGCGCGCCGCCCTCAAGCCCTGAGGTCCTCGGCCCGAGCCCCCTCTCGCATCCCGCCTCGCTCCAGTCGCGCCGCCCAGACGCCGCGACGCCCCCGACGCCGTCGCGCCTCTGATCTCACGCCGCCGCGACCACACCCAGATCCAGGCCACCCCGAGGCCCTCTCCGCTCCGAGATCCGCCGCCCCTCGTGCCCCGGATCTCGAGCCACGACTCTCCTCGACGGCCTCGCGGAGCCTTCCGCCGCCCCGATTCCTCCTCGTGACGCCCCCGCTGCCCGGTTGCGCCGTCGTCGCGCCGCTAGCCGCCCTCTCCGCCGGAGCCGTCGCGCCGCCGTCACGTCGCTAGCCGCCCTCTCCGCCGGAGCCGTCGCGCCGCCGTCGCGCCGCTAACCGCTGCCCCACCGAGCCGTTGCGCCCCTGCCGGCCTAGTCGCGACGCCCTGCCGCCTGGATCCGCCGCGACGTCCCAACGCCGCCCCCGTGCCGCTCGAGCCGACGCCACCGCTAGCCGCCCTCTCCACCGGAGCCGTCGCGCCGTCTCCGGAGGACCCCGCCGAAACCCTAGCCGCCGCCCTCGGAAGCCTCGCCGGCCGGCCTCCCTTTTTCCTTTCTTTTTCTTTTCCGAAAAAAGAAAAGAAAACAAAAAAAGCAAAAAAATCAATTAGGTAGATTTCCTTTTTTATTTACTTTATTTTATTTTTATTGTTTTATTGTTATTTTATTGTTATTGTTTCCTTGTTATTTATTTTTGTTAACAACATTAGGCCCCGATATGTGATTGGAAATTCCAATTTATTCCCTAATTCGCAACCGCGCGAGTTTTTTATTTCGTTTATAAGGCTTTAGACGAAATAATTAATTATGTGGGAATAAAATTGATATTTTGATCTTTAAAGCTTAAGATCAATTTATCGATTTTACTAGCGAAATATTACCCCTTGATTTGAATCATATGTGATATCTTTTTTGGGTAATTTTGAATGAACTTGATTGTTTTTATTTATCTTGTGAAATGTCTGAGTTAGAATATTGCATGTTTAGGGTTATTTGCATGTTTAGGCTAAGCATTTTAGTTATCGTAAATCTAAAAAAAAAAAAAAAAAAAAAAAATCAGTTAATCTAGGTTGCATGAAATTGTTAATTTCAAAACAAAATAAAAAAAAATCAAAAAATCTTTAACTAGGTTTAATTGTCTTGCATATTTAGATTAGGGATTTTAATTAAGTCATAAAAAAACAAAAAAAGCAAAATTCACCTAGGATGCTAGTTGAATTGCATGTCAAATTTTAATTAAAAAAAAACAAAATGCAAACAAAAAATCATCAATTTTTAGAATAGAATTGCATGTTTAATTTTAAGCTTAGATCATTTCTAAATAGATTGCATCTTAGGCTAGAAATTACTAAATTAAAACAATATCTTAATTTAAATTAGGATAACCTAATTCCTAGTTTAAATAGGATAAAATTTTAATTTAGTTAGGAATTTCATTCAAATATCTTATGATAGATTAATTCCACCTTTTTAGGATAAATTGCAATTTTTAGAAAAAATAAAAATCATAAAATCAAAAAGAAAAAAATCAAAAATCTTGCATGAGCATGTAGAATTAGGAATACAGATTTAGTAAATAAGACATTTAGGCTAGCAAATTAGGTTTTTTTAATCACATTTTTAGGATCATTTTTTAGAAATCTCTTTTTAAATTAGATTTAGATAATTTCATTCTTAGAAAACTTGGCACTTAAAAAAAAAAAACCAAAAAATAAAGAAATGGTTTTCTAAGTCAAAATAGGGTTAATTTAAATTAATCCTAAATATGAATTAGAAAATTATTCGTTTTAGGTAGTTCAATTAGGGCTTTTATTAATTCAAAATTCCAGATAAAAAAAATCCAAAAATTAGGTGCATGTTAATCAATTTGCATTTTAAGACCACTTAATTTAAATTTGCATATTAGGTCATTTAAATTGCAATTATTGCATTTCATGTCATATAATTTAGATCATTTTGCCATGTCATATTAGGCTATTAGCATGCATTACATTTAGATTAAATTCCATTAAATAAAGTGAAAATAAAAAAAAGAAATTTGCGTGTTAATTAGAGACCATATCTAGGATTGTTGATGTGGAATTTAATCTAACGATGCAGATGCTTTCGTTGCTACAAGGTAAGTCCCTTAACCTTATTCATTGTTTTATTGGATGTTAAATTGGTGGATTGCGCACCCGTATGATCACCTCACATATTAGGGAGATAAATTAAAATCGATTCAAGCTGCCTTTGCTAAACATTTTTCAAAATAAAAGAATGGTACCGAAAGGGCATTAGAGAAATCTAGTGTAACCAAGTCCCCGTACCCATAATCTCTGGTTCGTAGGAGTAAAGTAATCTCCCATTACTTTACTTGGGTTTCTAATCGACCCACCAAAAACTGATTAGTGGCGACTCCTTAATAAAAATCATTTGCATGTTAAGAATTCAAAACTAAGTCGCGAATTGGTATGGGCTTGGGAGAGCCCGAGTTAAGTCTAGGCTTAACAATCTATTAGCCAAACCCTAGGTGGTTCATACCCGAAAAATTGGTCGCAACACTAATTTAATCATGGGAATGGCTAAGAAGAGACCTAATTATACTCATAAAACAAGCCATTGCCTCTTAATTTCGTATCATGACGACAAAGCGCTGCAACATTTATGAACATCTCTAATCCATTGTCTCTTTAACCTTCATTTGTTTATTTTGTTTTTGTTGAGAGAACAAGTAAATGGATTATTAGAATGAAAAAGAAAACTATGGGGTTAATCCTATTACATACCTAAAAGACAAAATTAGTTAATAATGTTCAATAACTATAAATATACGTATATGTATATATATATATATATATATATATATATTTATATATTTGGTTAAGAAACTACAAACTAATTAAGTAATTGAGATGTAATTTCTTTATATATATATATATAAGTCCGATCCGGGTAGGTAGGTGGGCGGGCTGGTAGTTCCATGCCTAAAATCGGGAACATGACTAGTACTCACTAGTTTTACTAAATTGAAATTGAGAACTTGACCGGCCCTCATGGGAACTGCCAGTTCTAGTTTGATCCGGTTTCATTCTAAGCGGTTTGGGTGGTTTTCAATTCCTTTGCACACCTCTAGTTAGAACACTAAGTCTTGGTCCCCTAAGTTCATTTCCCTTAGCCGTATAATTGGAAGAAACAACATATTTTGTCACCTGCAACTTTCTAATCTGAACATATCTCTTGTTCTTTCACCTAGAATTTTTTTCAACTTCATATCATTATTTTTTTTTTTAACCTTGGTTTATTAGATACACTCCCTTTCTCTTGACCAAGTAAATGGTCTTCGGAAGTCCTTAAGCTTCAAAGTGGGAATTTCTATTTTATTAACTTTCAATTTCCAACTTTCTCCTTCTACCTTTGTTTTCAAATCTTGTGGATAAAAGTGAGGGTCTTACCCTTGTGTTATTAGAGCTTTTATCTAAATCCTTTAAGCATTGACAAGGTAAATTATTAGAATTTCTACTACTTTTATTTAAGGGTTTTGTCTTTTAAGAAACAAGAATTGTCGATTTTGTTTGAAGGTGACTAAAACTTTAAGCTATCAAGTCCTTTTTAAGGTTTGTTAAGGAATAAGTTAGATTAATCTACTTAGGGTACGTTTCGTTCAGCTTTCCAAGGGGTTTTGGAAAAATGCAAAGCAATTTAGCCTAAAGGGTTTTAGAGAAATACAAAAATTATTTGTTAAACTCTGCTCTGAGAAAGAACTTTGAGAAAAATGTTGTTTGATAGAAAACACATTTAAAAAGCCATAAACTTTTTAATTTTTATTTGTTTAAAATTAAAAAAATAACATTTGCAACTATTTTTAATTTATATTTTGACAACAATGTTAAAAATATCGTGTAAACAATTACATATTTGATTTACGTGATTTTTTCTAGATCATCATCCAAATTCATTAAGATTTGCCTATTGTCTTTTATTTTTTGCAAAATGATATAGTACAAAAAAGTATAACCATACTCAATTTTGTGATTTCTTTGTATAGATTAAACTCTCTTGCAAGAGATGTGACATGACTCCTACTTTCAATAGCTAGACAAATTTTGTCTATTTGCGTTGCTAGCTTAGTAACCATACTCAATTTCTTTCATTTCTTTCTTTGAGAATGCCTCATTGAACTCTGTGATGCTATTTCATCACTTCAAACTGTTCAACAGTCTTTACGCCCACATTACACTCTATATTATTATCAATAGATCCTATACAGTCACCGATATCAAGTTGTATAACCACAATATTCTCATCAACACATAAGCCTTATGTAGGATTCTATATGATACTTCAAGTAGCAACCATATCTCCAAACATTCTATTTAACAAAACTTAAAGATTTGGATGTATGCATTTTGTTCTAAAAACTCTAACCTTAGGATTTTCCTTTTATAATAAACATGTCGTATTAAAAAAGATGAACTTAAAAAAAAACAACAGAATGGGGAAAGCCTAATTTTTACTCTCCCACCATTTATTACTTACATCAATGGTATTCTTTTTTAGATCCCATCCTAATCTTGTTTCCTTCAAAACTAACATCCTCCATCTTTTCCATTCTTCCTTAAGATTATTTCTCATACTCTTCATTTGACTTCTATCATACTTTTTGCCCCTTAAGTCCTCAAACTTCTTAATTATGACTATCCGTCAATCCCTTTGTTATTTACAATACAACTGCCATTATCAATTTGTTCAACACACAACTTACAAAAGATTTCTACATCTTTCAAGCTCCAAAATGTCTTTTCCTTTGATGAATTTGCTATTTACTAATAATTGACATGAACAAATTTGAGATGTACAAATAAATGGCTAATAAGAGCAAGAAAGACTAGTTTGCAAGATAGAACACAAAAGACCATCATATAATTTGCCATTGAACATAAAAAAAAGTCTTCAAACAAGAACAAACTAGCACTCCAAGCTAGCAAGAACCAACCCCTCTATCCACATAATCCCCATTAAACACATGAAACCGATTTTCACAAGAAAAAGCGGCACTTCTTGAGAGGAACAAAACATCGTAAAGCTACACGTGAACATCTAATTTGCAAAATAGAACATTAAAGATCATCACATAACTCACCATTGAACACACACAAAAAAATCTCCAAACAAGAATAAACCAACACTCCAAGCCAACAAGAACCCAAGCCTTTCTATCCATATAATCCCCATTAAACACAAAATATCGATTTTCATAAGGAAAACCGGTACTCCTCAATTTGAACAAAACATCATGAAGCTACTCATGAACATTTAAATTGCAAAATAGAACACAAACGACCATCACATAACTCGCCCTTAATACAAACAACACCATTGATCTTAGTGATAAAAGACTAGCACATAACTCACAATTGAATACAAAAAAAGTCTCCAAGTAGAAACGAACCAGCACTCCAAGGCAACAAGAGCAAGAAGAAGTCTCTATGTATTCAGCAAGTCCAAATTTCATTCTAGCATACACACAAATTATATTCAGCAACAACAAAGTATACCTCTTTTACGGATGAAGGACAAACAAAAATGGAAATGAACCCAACCGTAATTTGCATGTCCCAATTTAGTGAAAAGATGAGATTTCTAACTAATAAGATGAAAGTTAGCTACACCTATGACAATCCATGACCTATGACAATCCAATGCCATGGATTGTCATACGTGTAGCTATCATAAAGCCATGGGAATTGCCTGTATGTCAAGTCTCAAATCAAAAACTTAATGAAAAATGAAGAGTGGTTGCTTGCAAACTACACAGCATCGACAAAGTGGTAACCTAACAATGACTAATAAAGAATAATGAATCAATTAAAGATATCAACCGAGGAAGGCAGTCATGAAAAACCCAACTAGAGTAACTAGGCAGGAAGTATCTTACTCGATAAAAGTGAAGGAATCAAATGATGAGCATTTCGAAAAAAAAGGGTTTCAAGAGCTAATAAGTAAAGAGAAGCATAGTTGTGGTTGGAGCTCAAATTGAGGTGGCAGGCAAAAGCAGCCAACAATGTGAAACTCGACGTCCATCTTTCCAATATTAAACAAATAGACATGCACAAACATAGAGAGAGGGGGGAGTTACACATCTAGGGTTTATAGCTAGAGCTTACAAGTCGTCTTGGACAAAAAAACTTAATCCATAAAATAAAATTAAAAAAAAAAAAAAAGGAAGAGGGAACATAACTACACTCAAAGGAGGAGTGGAGGAGGAAAAGTGAGGAGGAGAGATGGAAGGGCACTTAAAAAGAGGCAAGGAATGAGGGATAGAGTTGAAGCGGAGGATGGACAATTGGAAAGAGACTTTGGAGGAATTATTTAGGCACCAAAAGAAAAAGGCATGAGATTTGGCAGTCGAGTGAGAGTAGCAAGACAAATATAAGCGTAAAGTGGAGCATATTAGGGTTTGTCTTTCAAAAAGGGACAAAATTGGGCATATAGGGAGTTGTTAAGGGTAAAAGAGAAGATTGAACAAATTTCATTAAACAATCACTTTAACATTCCAAAAGTACTAAAAGCCAAGGCTAATGGGGACTAGCCTTGAGATTTAAGCTTTCTCAAGGCTGACTTTATCAAAACTTCTTGGATATGGTTCCCAAACACTTAACATTTTTCCAAGGGGTTTTGAAGATTGAAAGCCTATTAGGAAAACTGAACCAAATGCACATTTAGTACTCTTGACTTGATTTTTTGATAATTGTTAATTTTGATTTGAAATTTAATGTTCAAGGTAAGAAAGTTTCGATGGTTGCATGTTAACATTGTTATTTTTGTTTGGCTTGAATCGATGAGTTTCTCTATGATGATGTTGTGATTCATCGACTTCTGTAAGATTTGATGATACGAAAAATGGATATGGTGAAATTAAACTAGAAAATTATATTTTTGTAATTCGACTAAGTTACTGATTTACTAAGTGATGTCTTACTAAATGCTATCAATTATTTGGGTTATCAATTTTCACATCGTCAATTATTTTGATTGTTGATATATAGGTTGTTAATTCTTTAAGTGTTTACATGGGGAGTTATTATTACTTATGCAAGTGATGCATAGAAAAAGATATGGCGACTGTATTTCGATAATGATTTGTAAAAAATGATGTCCTGTACCATATATTGATTTCAAGAATGACCATGCAAGAAATAAAAAAATGGGCATTGAATTCATTGTTGATTTAAGAAAGATCACAAGATTTGAGTATGTTACGTGCACAATCGTTATTTGATTATATATGGAAAGAATGAAGGTATGGGTAATGACGTGCATATCATTATTCATTTATCATTATTTGCATGATAAATAATAAATTATTGTGATGCATATAACAATTGTTATGTTGCAATCATAATGTGTATGGCTATGATGCCATGTGAGGAAGATCTTTGCCATACTCGGTTCCATTGTATGAGTATAAATGAAAAATTTTGGAGTTAGTTGGACATTTATACTATCTAGAGATGAGTCTCTATAGGGTTAAAGGGACATGAAAGTTTTATAATTTGCACACGATATAAGTTGGCTTGTGTAGTCTTATTTGACTCGTATAAGCCTGTGTTGACCATCATCATGTAGTTGCACGGTGCTTTATTTATCCTCATTAATGTAAATGACGCTTGTGATGATTGGGCTGTATGGTGTGGCAAAGATGTATTTATAATTCTGTCCTCCAAAGAATTGGTAGTGATGATGCCCTATAATCTTCAGGATAACTCGTGAGTCGAGATGGGTCCTAGCCAATGACAAGTATGAACTCATTTATATCATTGAACTTTATGACCGGTATGAACTCACTTGTGTGTGTTGGTGAGTTTTATGACAAGTATAACTTGCCTATGTAAATCTGTAAGCTTTGTGATCACTAGGGAATATATACTCCTTATTTATAATGGTGAGTCACTATGTGATATATGTGCATCACGGAATAATATGTAATCTGCTTATATTTATGCAATGTTACTATTGGATATAAAAAAGATAATGCATATACTTTCGTACTCGTAATACATGGTTATTTTATATTACTTGAACTCACGTTACTATTGGTACTAGATTGAGTGGAAAAATGATCTCCTACCTTAGACTTGGAGATTTCATATACTGAGTTTCAGCTCATCTCTTATTTTGCAGTTTTGAACAATATATCATCTAAGTTATGCTTATACTTGGATCGTAGTAGTACACACTAAGTGTAGCTCCACCGTATGAGTCGATGGGTGAGATTATCAACTTATAGAAGATAACTTGACTTTTGTTCAGCTAGGCTTTTTGATAATAGGAGTGGTGTTGGTGATAGGTGATCCTAACTCTTCCAAAGACTATATTTTGTTGTAATAGCTACCAATGCTGTATAAAGATGGTTATGCATATAATTAAACTCATGCGGGTACTCATATTGGATGTTATAAATGTTTAATTATGCTTTCACATGAAACTAGAAAGGACATGTTTCACGTGTGACGTTTTGGAGTGTCATGACTGGCCTCTCTCTTCGCTCAGCACCAAAATGCTTGTCTCACCCCAAATCTAGGTTCTTTTGCTTCAATCCCATCTTGTTGTGCTTTTTTTAGTTGTGTTTGTTAGTACATGATGATTTTGTAAATGGTACTTTCGATGCTATGCTTGATTGAGTATATTACTGCTTGAGTAATATAAAAAATGGGGAAAAGTACCAAAACAGTCCTAAACTTTTTGTATTGGTACTAATTTAGTCCTAAATTTTTCCATTGGACCAATTTAGTCCTAAACCTTTTCATATTGGTACTAATTCAATCCATCCAGCTAATTTAAGCCAAAAATTGCTGATGTGGCCGCCGATGGTCTTATGTGGTGCCATGTGGACAAATTTTATAATTTTTATATATTTTTTCAGATTTTTAAATTATTTTTTTTCTTTTTTTCTCTTTTTTTTTCTTTTTCTTTTCTCCTTAACCCTTGGTCGGTGAGGTCGCTAGTCATCGACCAGCTGATTATCGCCGGTCGTCGACTGGCTAACTATCACTGGCCATAGGTTGGTCGGGGCGACGGGCGCCATGCCCTCGCCAGCCACTAGCAAGGGCCGCCGTGCCCTCACCCTAACTAGCCTATGGCCAGCAATGGTCGGCCAGTCGGCAACCTCGCTAGCCAAGGGCTAAGGAGAAAAGAAAAAGAAAAAAAATAAAAGAGAAAAAAATAAAAAAAAATGATTTAAAAATATGAATATATATATATATATATATATATTTATAATTTGTCCACGTGGCGCCATATAAGACAGCCAGCGGTCACATTAATAATTTCCGGCTTAAATTAGTCGGATGGACTTTATTGGTATCAATATAAAAAGATTTAGGACTAAATTGGTCCAATTGAAAAGTTTATAACTGAATTGATATCGATACAAAAGGTTTATAACTGTTTTGGTACTTTTCCCAAAGTTTTTGATGGAGATGGAAGTAGCTAGAATTAGATTGGGAAATTCTATTCATTGATATTATTGGCAATGTTGTAAAATTTGAAGAAGTAAAATTGTCATATTTTTCTCTAACTACATGTGTATGTTTCATATAATCCACAGCAGTGCAGCTTATCTTAGATTAGCTACTTTTAGTTTTACTTTGTTTTGACAACTTTGTGACATTTAGATACAAAAATATTTAACATGTGGCACTTACCAGCCATTGATTTGCCATTTTCATACGACCGCTAGTGATATAATTATTCCTCTATACTCCTGGAAAATATGCATATAAAGCACAACTTGCTGATAAATGAATATTTGCTATATATGATAATTAATGGGCTAATAAAGGTTTTTATTCGGAGCCTTAGAACAATTAATTGATGTAGATACTTCTTCGTAGGAGTCTTTTTATAAACACAACAAGTCTCTCTCTCCCAATTAATTTCCTACAGCCATGTTCGACTAAGGCTACCTTTCTGAACACTCCACAATGATTTTGTTGGAAATCGCATCCTGCTGTAGCTTTATGTTTCCTTAATTTGAAAGAAAAATGAATATTTAGTGAAGACTTTTGTAAAAATTGACCTTTGTAAAAATTGAGTGGCTTCTGGTTTGTCTTCATGTTATGTAAAAATTTGAATACGCATGTGTTTATTCATGTTTAGGAAATTTGGTTATAGTTAATCTATTTGTTTGCATTTTTCAAATATGTTTATGTTCATTTAATTGGAAAATGGCAATTTCATCAAAGGAAATGACATATTGAAGCCTGTAAGATGTAGAAACTTTTTATCGGTCATACATTGAACAAATTGAAAAACGCAGTCATTCTGCAAATAACAAAAAAGATTAATTGATAGTTATAATTAACAAGTTTGAGGAGTCGATAGGCAAAAAGTATGACAAGAATCAAATGAAGAATAAGATGAATAATCTTAAGATAGAATGGACAAAATGAAAGCAATTGATTTAAAAGAAAATAGGACTAAGATAGGATTCAATGAAGAAAAGCATTGATGTGAATGATGAATGACGGAAGAGGAAAATTTAGTTGTTTATTTCTTCTTTTGTTACCTTTTTGTAAGTTTATCGTGAAATGTTATATTATGACAAGCCAATTCTAAGCTTAAAATTTTTCAAATGAAATACATACATCTGGATGTTGAAGTTTTGTTGGTTATAATTTTACAAGGTACAGTTGCTATTGAAAGTATAACAAAAAATTTTACGCAAGGTTCATGTAATGATAAGAATATTGAGGCTGTATAAGATGATATTGTTGATTGTGTAGGATCCACTAATAATACTTTAGAGTGTAATGTAATTGAAAGGATTGTTCAACTGAGTTAAAGCAAGAGCTATAAAAGAGTAGCGCAAAATTCAATGAGAGAAGCTCAATTAAAGAAAGAAAAAAAAAAACATGGCTCGACTTGTTAAATTAGTATCACAAATTGATAGACTTTGTTTAGATGTTGAAAGTAGGAACAGTACAACATCTATTACAAGAGAGTTTGATCTTTATAAGGAAATTATGCAAACATTGAAAGCCATACTTGAGATTAAACAAGATAAAAAATTATACTTTTTTGCACTCACATTTTGCTAAAAAGAAAGACAATAGGCAAATTTTAATGAACTTGGATGGAGATGAAGAAAAAGTAGAGTGGCTCAAGTTTAAGTCGTAAAAGTGTAATAGTCATCATTAGGGTGTTAGATACTTGTTTGAACTCTTTCGTACACTGCATTGTGTAATGTGAGACATATTTCCTGTTAGTGATTTGCACTCTATTTACACTACGTATGAACTCTATTTCTAGTTATGTTCCAATGCGAGACCTATATTCAATTGGTGATCTTTTGATTAGGAGAAGTTTGTATATATAAGATCAATGATAATTGTTACATTGATGGATGGTCTTGATTAATCATCATTTTTCTTATTATAACTCTATATTTTGTTACTTTAACCAATTATGGATGGTTCTCCAAAAGGAAAAACTATTAAAAAGAGGAAAATGAATGTTGGCAACTTGTGGAAGCCACTCAATCCGCGATAGATTATCAAGCAATATACAATCGTAAAAAACCTTATATGGCATTATCATATACAGAAAATGCATGGTTATGAGAGTTGATGGGTGAAGATGCTAATTCGATAAGGTGCTATCAAATGTTTAAAATGGATAGGATTGCATTTAATAATTAAATGCATGATTTAGTAATGCGCTATGTGATATTGGCTAGTGAATCCACCTAGAGGGGGGTGAATAGGTGATTGCGGAATTCTTTTTGGAATCTTTAATTAAAGAACAATTTAATATAACTAATGCATCAACAATAGATAGATCATGCAATCATAAAGTAAATAAGATAAGGTAAGAGAGAATTGACACAAGGTTTATAGTGGTTCGGCTTATTCCAAGCCTACGTTCACTCTCCACGCTGGCAGCCAACTAGCTCTAGTCACTATGTAGCAAATGAGAGCCGTTACAATTCACGAACTAGACTTCTTCAATAGACAGTCTCTCCTACAGCTTCTTGCTGTTTTCGCACTATATGTAACTCTCTTTTGATACACAAATTGAATACGAGAGATTTTAGAGAATAGGTGATTTCAGAGGTTCTAACATTGAGATTTTTCTATCAAGTCTCTCTTCTTTTTTTTTCGAGCAACACCGATCCACCTTAAATAGCCTCCGTGTCTCTATACCCGTTGACACTTTCCAAGAATTCATCCAATCAACTCGTTGGACTGAATCAATTTAAGTGATCTTCACGT
This sequence comes from Eucalyptus erythrocorys, assembly GCA_014182555.1. NCBI lineage: Eukaryota > Viridiplantae > Streptophyta > Magnoliopsida > Myrtales > Myrtaceae > Eucalyptus > Eucalyptus erythrocorys. The sequence continues at coordinate 32,626,020 of CM024602.1, forward strand.
CACCGAAAATGTAAGTAGACAATAGCTCATCAATCCTGTTCGCCCATACAATCAGGATCTTGAGTTCCCAAAATTAGATCATTCCAAAAATATGCTTGTTCTTCAACGGATAAAAATCCGAAGAATAAATCTTCCAAGCTCACGATCACAGCCAGAGATATTCCATGGATAAGATAGGGAATATAATATCCAAATCTTACTTTCCTTAACCATAATAATAACCTGTTGCCAGCCTGTCAAAATCGCAAACTATCTTCAGACTTAGATTTGGGTCTTAAGGGTCTTCAGATGGAAACTGGGTCTTGACAGTCTTCAGACAAAAAAACTTTAGACCGAACTTTGGGTCTGACTGTCTTCAGACGGAAAACCTTTGTGACTTGAATTCTTCAGACTTAACCGACTGAGTCTTGGATTCTTCAGACCTTACTCTCGAGGCTGTTTTGTCAACTTCAAAACTCCAAGGGATTTTTCTTCAACACTATGGTCTTGAAGGAACTAGGATATTGATGTTACAAAAATGTTTAGAATGTTTTTGTATATTTAAGGACATCATATAGGTAATTGGTTAACATAACAACCCTATTCGAAAACCATAAGCGAGTACTTAAGCTTAATACTAAATAAAGTATGTGAAATGGGAAAAGATTTGATCCAACCAACTAATCGGCAATTTATGAAAGTTTCGGAGAAGATTAGGAATAATTGAAGATTTTATCATATTTTAAGGTACATTTCGATTATACAATAAAAATGAAGAACAAATTATAAATTTTGATTATACAATAATATTTTTGTTTTTGTTTTAGGATTGCATTGGAGCTATTTGTGGCACACATATATCTACGGTGATACCTATGAAAGATTACGTTCATTTTATTGGTTGAAGTGGAATAGCAACTAAATGTATTAGTAATGTGTAATTTTAACATTGAATTTGTTTATATTTTGGCGAGTTATAAAGAGTCCACTTTAATGCAATTTTTTTTAATAAATTTGTTAATATATCTTTCTTACATACTTTCAACACGAAAATATGAAAGTAGTCTTTTTTTTCAATCTTAAATAAATTAAAATTTAAAAACTTAAATTGGTCGCACTAAATGACTTCCCATATATATGTTTACCAAACAATATTTCCCCAAGATTGCTTCCCAATGCATTTTTCAATTAGAGTGTACCAAATAATTTTTGTATTTCATCAAAATCTCCTGGAGTAAAGGCCTTTCCATTTTCCTAAAGGCTTTTACTAAAAGCCAAACCAAACGCATCTACAATGTTGATTTGTGTATTAATAGCTATGATCATAATGACTCTTTTTTGAACCGTTTTTGTACTTGATAGTCATAATTTGTTCACATATGAACGTACGTGTATGTACATTATGGAATTTGTCTTTTTGTTATATACAAGGTAGAATAATGATGTCCTATGATATCTTATCATGACACTGTTTTAAAATTCTCAACTAGGATTATTGTTGAGAATGAATAGTTCCCGCCTAATTAAAAATGTATGTCAATTAAGTTTCTGCATTTGATCGAATAGGTGGGTTGACAAGTGATTATCATGGTTTTGGTCTAATTAGGATATAGTAAGACAGAATGATTGAATTACATTATAGCCAAAGTTAATAGGTTCATTATGTTCTTAAACTATTAACACTGTTTAGGTAGCAATTATATATTGCTAGATATCTCTCATGGCTTGTAGGACCTGAAAATTGATCAAGATAATCAATTCTCTTGAGAGTACTAATATGTTGGTACAAGTTTTATTGCCAACTTAGTGATAAACCTAGGAAGGTCACGCACCATAACCAATCTCGGATGACGTTTCAACGGGAGAAACAATATTGCAAATGTGTTTGCAATTACGGTAATTAAATTGAGTCGCGCTTAAATTAATTTAAATGGAGTTTTATTTAATTGTTTCAGGTCATGACTGTGCGCACAAAATTAGCACTAATTGTACCTAGGATTATTGCTTTAACACGATGTTAGAGTTAATGGCCAAATTGATGCTTTAAAACAGTTTTAGATTTGGGGCGCGCATGATTGCCCACAATTTCTGTTCCAGAAATTGTTTTTCTATTCCAGAAACAATTTTGAAATAGAAATCCGTTTGGTAAAATTATTCCACTTTTCTATTTCTGAAATAGATTCTTGTTCCAAAATAGATCGGACTAGAAATCGAAAAATATCTAATTTCTGGAAACAGAAAAAATTTTTCACCGTTCATCGCCGTCGCCGCCGCCGATTGCCTCTGGTCGCCAACCGCCGGTTGCGCCGCCGTCGCCGCCACCCGCCGGCCGTCGTCACCAACTGCCGCCCGCCGGCCGTCGCCGCCCGCTACCACCTCCGCCGACCGCCAGTCGCCGGCCGCCGTCACCGCCACCACCGTCCGAAAGAAAGAAAGTTTGTGTCGTTATCAAACGAATTTCTATTTTTATAGTAGAAATTTTGTATCGTTATCAAATGGTTATTTTTTCTTAGAAACTCATCCAGAACTAAAAATAGAAAAATCTATTTTTGTTCCAGAAACCATTTCTGGAACAGAAATGATTTCATGCGCGCCCTTGATGGCCGAATTAATTTAAATAAGTTGGAGCCAAAACAAAATAATTGCTAGCACAATTGAAGTGAAGAACTCTCTCAAATTCTCTGCCATTCAATGTGTCATTAGTAGCGAGTTCGAGCTAGAGGTCTAATGTTTGTAGGGTTGAAATCCACGAACATTAGGATCAAGTTGTTTTGGGCACACTATAAGGGTAATCCAAGTCACCCCTTTCATTTCTATAGACAAATTAAAATGCGCAAACAATACTTTGGAGATACATGGGTGGATTTTCGCCTTCGTTGTGATTTTAATATATTTTACCTATGCATGTTTAATAAACCTCAATAGCAATCTCGCTAACCTAAGTTTAGAAAAAAAAATGGATAAAGAAAAGGATTTTTTTTTTAAAATAGCAATTTTTTATCAAAATTATCTATATCAGCATCAGTCATGCCACATAAGATAACCGGCATCTACATTAATGATTTTTGGCCAAAATTGAACAGATTGACTCAATTTACAAAATTAAAAAATTTAGAACTGAATTGGCAAAAGTGCAATAGGTTTAGGATTTTTTGGACAATTTTTTCCTCTTTAATTAGATGAGTAAGCAACCTTGTTTAGCTTCTTATTTTCCAACTCTAGCTTGTTAGCATGCCATGTCAAATGACTTATTATAAATTAATGCCACATCAAATTCTTCGACTTAGGCAAATGCTGATAACACTTAAGTAACTGATTTTTTAAATTGTTGCACTTAAGTGAGTGAGAGCTTTATATGAAAGTTATGACACTCCTACTGTTCTTCTCACTTATATTTAACATTAGTTAAACTTGTTAATAATTGAGATAGTTATAATGGTATGGATAAAATTACATTTCATTATGATATCCTCAAAAGTTACATGTGATACTAAAGTAAAATAATTAATAATATTTTGATAATTGCCTTATAATGCAAATAGTATTATATTAATACTATATTCGACGTAAAATTATAATTTATGATGCCTTTCTGGTGGCCTAGTCTTGAGTGGATTCGTTGAGTAGTAACCGAACTTGACTGGAGATTTTTTAGGTGCAAGATTCTATAAGAAATTTATTTAGTAATTAAAACGACGATGATGAGCCAACTTTAAGAATGATTTAGTGGTGAGAAGTCTAGTTTGAAAAATAATTTTGGAAGATATATTTTGAGAATTATTTTTATGGAGGAATCCATTTTGGAAATAGAGTTCGACTCTTTGGAACAAATACTCAAAAGTCAATTTTAAAAAATTGAGCTTTTTAATTTTTTAATTATCTTTTAATTTTTGAGTTAGGGTGAACGCCAAATCAAACACTAGGTCGTGGCCTCATCGGCATTTTCATTGAAAATTGATTAGATTTTAGTGACATTACTCAATGTGAATAAATCGAATTCAATATGTTCAATTTTTTAAAACAAAATTCAGTGACCCAGTTTCTATTAATTTTCAGTATGAGACTCTGAATAGAGAGTTTACTCAACATAGGTAGCTAGTCTTAAAGATGGTATTTTAGAGTTGCTTATGAACGAAGCATTTGGTGATTACCTGGCTTTTCATTTCATGGATCCAGCGATGATTCTAACTTCTTCGAGGGCATTATTAGGAATAACCTAGCAATTTGAAAACCTAATGTCATGTTGTGGGGTTACTTCCATTTTAAGTTTTGGTTTATAAATTCTGTTGTCCTCATACTTGGATTTTTATTTAACACGAAGTACATTAAATTTTTTAAATTACGTGAATGCTTGTATATAATATTTCATGATTTTCTGAAATTGAACAATAGCAAAAGTTATTTTTGTTAGAAGTAAAGGAAAATTTTTGCCAAAAGTTCCAAAATAATATTGTACAAAGTGCAATTGAGTCTTCAACATTCAAAACAGTGTAATCAAATCCAAAACATTTGTCAAGTACCACAATAGGACCTGCTGATTTGAAGCCAAGTCGTCACTCCTCTCTACCTTCATGGTAGCTTTCACCCCAAAACCCTAATCTCCAAGTTCTCTCTCACTTTCGAGAGCTCCTCTCTACCTTCATGGTAGCTTTCACCCCAAAACCCTAACATGTTTCCTAAAACCCTCCTTCATTTTCGTTCTTTTTACATCTTCCTTTTCGTTTCCTATACTGAGGACATCTAGAAAATCCAAAAAGTTATGTTGTGTTTCTCTCATTTCTTGACTTCGCTAAAGGATTCTGCTGGGTTGATCACTCTTCCTTCAATCGTACAGTGACTTCCGACTAGTTCGCTCTGGGGATCCGTCTCGATCAAGGCACAGGTTGGAATCTTCTTATCTTCTTTGCAGTTTGCGGAAACCCTTCCGAATAGTTGAGGATCGCGGCTGCTATTTTTGTTCTTAAGTTGGATAAAGAAGAGTGACTGTCTGGATCTGGTGAGTTTTGTCACGGGCTGATGGGTAGACTTATGTAGATGAACGTGGCATAGAATCCCCCTTGCTTTTCGACTTAGACTCCCCTGTTGGTTGTTCCGTCTTCCCACAATGGCCGATTACATATGCTCCAACCTCTGCCTTGGAGAGCCTTTGGTGCGGTGACTACCTGCCAGTGTGATCAGTATCAATACATATGGAGAACAAGGAGGAAAATGAACTGAGAGTGGCTGCTCTATGCAAACGTTTGGGTCACCTTTGGTCGGAGGAGGATGTTGTAGCTGTAACTTCTGAGATCTCGCCAGCAAAGAGGGAGGAATATGCTCGTATTCTCTATGGCAATACAAAGTGTTTACCTGAAACTTCAGCGCTGTTGATCAGTGATGCTGAACTCCTGGATATCCCAGTGCAGTTGCTTGAGGGAGGAAACGAATGGGCTCTGGTGGCTAGCCCTAATAAGCCACCAGTCACGCCATAAAAATCATTAGTTGGAATTGTCAGGGGCTGGGCAATCCCCTGACAATCCAAGAACTACAAGCCTTATCGGCTAGTGAAAGGCCCAGTATTATCTTTCTTATGGAAACTAAGAATAAATCAGCAAAGGTGGAGCAAGTGTGCAAAAAACTACATTTCCAGAATTCTTTTCTAGTTGATCCAATCGGCATAGCAGGGGGTTTAGTGGTAATGTGGCATGAGGAAGTTTCTTTGCAAGTAACAGCTAGTTCCAAACATTTCATTGATGTGGCGTGCACTGACCTAGACAGCAAGCAACGCATGAAAATCACTTTTATTCATGCACCTACAAACAGTGGGGAAAGACTAACCTTATGGCAGCTTTTGGGCACTCTTAAGCCCCAGAACTCTTGCCCTTGGATATGCATGGGAGATTTTAATGAAATCCTTTATGTCTGGGAGAAGGTTGGGAAAAAAGAAGCTGACAATAGCCGCATCGCTACATTTAGAAACATGCTCAATGAGTTATCCCTAATGGATGTGGACAGTAAGGGGTGCGCTTTTACTTGGGCAAATAACAGAGAGGGGGATGATTTCGTTAAAAAAAGATTGGATCGAGTCTTATGCACTTTAGAGTGGAGAATTACCTTTTCAGATGCTGAAGTTCAGGCATTCCCTACTATTGGATTTGATCATAGCCCCCTGGTACTTAACTTCCATCCTGTAAGGAAAAAAGTCCACAGATTATTCAAGCTGGAGGCATTCTGGACAGAACATGAGGAATTCCAGGAGATTATTAATCATACATGGAACACAGAATCATCATCCATTCCTTCTTTTTCAGGAAAACTACAAGCCACCTCAAAATCACTGACTAAATGGAGCAAGGACAGGTTTGCAAATGCTACGATGCAGCTCAATAAGTTAAACTTGGCCCTTACAGAGATGACTAACAATTCTGACCCACAATTCAGTAATTAGATATGTCAGAATATCATTGCTCAGATTGAAAAACTACGGAAACAGGAGGAACAATATTGGGGCATGAGGTCACGTATTAAATGGCTGCAGTGGGGCGATAAAAATACCAGGTTTTTTCATGCTTCAACTATTCAAAGAAGGCAGCGAAATAGAATAACTGTGCTGCAATTAGATGATAATACCTGGTGTCGAGATTCCTTATTGATTAGCAATCATATTCAGAGCTTCTATAGAAATCTATATACAACCGATGGCCCTCGATCTTACCAACCTGTGCTATCACAGTGTCCCTCACCCATCACACAGTTGATGAATGCAGAACTGGTGGCTGTTCCTTCCATGGAGGAGATTCGTGATGTGGTTTTCTAGCTGGGGGCCCTCAAAGCGCCTGGTCCTGATGGATTTAGTGGCCTATTCTATCAACAAGCATGGGACATTGTTAAGACAGACCTTACTCAGCTGGTCCAGAATTTTTTCAAGACAGGAATACTTGATCCTTACCTAAACCAGACACACATCTCTTTGATTCCTAAAATTAAAAACCCTAAGAAAATTGGCCAATACAGACCCATCAGCTTATGCAACTTTAGTTATAAAGTCATCTCCAAGTTGTTAGCCAATAGACTGAAAAAATGGTTACCATCTCTTATTGGGCAGGAGCAGTGAGCCTTTGTACAGGGCCGACAGATTCAAGATAATATCTTCATCGTGCAGGAAACCTTACACCAGCTGCGTACTACAAAAAGAAGGAGAAGACATCAAGCTGTTCTTAAACTCGATATGCAAAAGGCCTATGATAGAATTGAATGGGATTTCTTAAAGGATTGCATGTTGCACATGGGTTTTTGTGAGAAATGGGTGACAATGGTGATGCAGTGCGTAACTACCGTTTCTTTTAGCGTGAAAATTAACGGTGAACCTTCCCCCTATTTTCACCCCTCGAGAGGCCTTCGGCAAGGCAACCCCCTATCACCCTATCTGTTCATTATGATTTCTAATGTCCTTACCTGGTTGATGCACAAAGCAATATCAGAAGGCAGCGTCAAAGGGATTTAGCTAAACAGGTCTACCCCTCAACTTTCACATTTGCTCTTCGCGGATGATGCTATATTCTTTTTAGATGCTACTCTGTTAGAATGCCAGAATTTAGCAATGATCTTAAACCAGTATTGTTATGCTTCGGGTCAAGCAATCAATTTGAACAAATCAGGGGTGTTTTTTAGTGCTAATTGTCCCTTACCTTTAAAAGAGAACCTCGCGGCACAACTCAGGGTACCAGTGATTGATAAAACGGGGAAATATTTGGGAATTCCTACAGACTGGGGACATACTAAGAAGGAAATTTTTGCATGGATTTTGGCCAGGGTCAATTCTAAATTAGAAGGGTGGAAGGAACAAATGCTTACCAAGGCTGGAAAGGAGGTGCTGATCAAGAGTGTGGTTCAGTCAATACCCACGTATGCCATGTCTATATTTAAGGTACCTGTTTCTATCTGCAGAACAATAGAAAAAAGAGTTGCATCATTTTGGTGGCAGAAAAGTGATCAAAAGAGGGGCATTCATTGGAAAAATTGGGATGTCATGAAATCTAGAAAGGATGAAGGAGGTATGGGATTTAAAGATTTAATTACCTTTAATTCTGCTATGTTGGGCAAGCAGGCGTGGAGGCTTTCAAATGCACCTGCTGCTCTGTGGAGTAGAGTGCTCAAAGGCCTGTATTTTCCAACAGGGGACTTCTGGACAGCAAGTCTTAGCCACAGACCCTCCTGGGGATGGAGAAGTTTATTAGTCGGAAGAGATTTAATCAAAGCACACATTAAATGGTCAGTGGGGAATGGTAATTCTATCCGCATTAGATCAGACAAATGGCTTATGAAAGGAGTTATTGGTGGTCCAGCTAAACCTTCTGAACCTTTAATGGTCTCGGCTCTGATTAATGAAGCAGCGCGACAATGGAACACGCAGATGATTCAACAGATGTTCAATGATAATATTGCAGATGAGATATTAGCCATCCCATTAAGCCCCACATCGCAACCAGATTTTATAGTGTGGACAAGTAACAACACAGGCGTGTACTTGGTTAAAAGTGGGTATAACACAGCACTTTTAGGGAAACAAAACCACCACAAAAAAGCCTCCTCATCATTTCAACAGCCACGCACCTTATGGACTAGACTGTGGAGCCTTGGTGTCCCTCCAAAAATTAAGACCTTCCTCTGGGCCCTCTGTCAGGACGCGCTTCCTACAAGAGAAAATGTGTTCAAGCTGAAAATCAGCCCCGACCCCTTATGCCCAATATGCCGCACCAAGGTAGAAACTACGGAACACTTATTTTTTCTCTGTAAATGGACGAAAAAGATTTGGCGAGACCCATGCTTCTGCAACCTTACCCCCACCAGCAGTATTTCGAGATCTGATGAGTGGATCATGGAGGCTTTTCAGGCCAAGTCGAACATACCTGAACGCGAGTATACTGCTGTGGTCCTCTGGCTCATATGGAAGGCGAGAAACAACTGGCTCTTCCGCGCAAAAGCCCCAAAAGCTGCAGATCTGTTAGAATCGGTGCAAGATTAGTATCCCCGCTTCAAAACCGAACAGAAAAATCAGCAGCGTCCCAACTCAGATCGGCCCTTACCTTTTCAATGGAAACCGCCAGACAGCAGATCTCTGAAAGTAAATGTCGACGCCTCCTGGGTGCGAGGCGAATTTCTGTGCTCGGTGGTTGGCCTGGTGCGTGGCTCGAACGGCAAAGTGCTGGAAGGTTATGGATGCTCTGCTAGGGTTTCATCTGCACAAGAAGCGGAAGTGGAAGCGATAAGATACGGCCTTCTCTTTATCCGAGATCTACAGCTTCAACACGTGAGTAACTTACCGAGTCAAACACTTATTTGGATCGTGGAAAGTGACTGCTCAGTTGCTGTCGACCAAATACTGGGCCGGGCCGACCTTCACTGGAATTTAAAAGAACCTGTCCTCCAGTGGCGAGAAGAGATGGCCCTTTTGGATGGAATTACTCTTATTACCTGCTCCCGAGACGAGAACCGTGCTGCAGACTGGATTGCACAAAATCACCGTGCCAATCGTCTTCCTATCAACTAGTGGCTTTCTCCTCCTTTAGCTCTTTCTAATATCTTATGTTCAGATATCAATTCCGTTCAGTATTGTAAGACCGCCTTTTAGTAATTAAATGAAGTGGTTCGCTTTTGACCAAAAAAAAAATCCAAAACATTTTAAAATCCATACCATTCATTCCTAATCTCCCCCTCCTCTGGCTTCTAGTAGCTGGAATTTCGGATTATTTGACTTTCTCAAAAACTGAGGCACTATTTCTACTATAATCAAATCACATTCGAGGGTCATAGAGATTACAACTTGCTTATGACTGTCGATTGAAATTAAAATCCAAACCTTCTACCAAGTCGACAAAAACCCCAGTTTAAATATAAAAAACAAAAATTCAAATCTTCAATTTCAAGAACCTTGGAAAGTAACCAAAAATTAATTAATTATTTACACATACAAAAAGAAAACATCAGCGATGAGATGCATGACTCTAATTACAAAAAAAGAGAAGAAGTCAAAATCAACAAATTAAAAGCAGTAAAATGGAGTCGCTAAAATGTAGAGTTTTATTTTAATTCTCATTAACTAAAGAAAATTATGATTGAGATGTTAACATTCAATGGAGCAGAGTTTTATTTTAATTCTCATTAACTAAAGAAAATTATGATTGAGATGTTAACATTCAATGGCAACGTTTCCATGATTTTGGGCAACTGCAAATTTATAAATTGAAATTTTGATCGAGTTTAATGATTCAACTTACCATTAGACTTCGGGTTTTACTAAGAACTTAGTTTTTTTTTTCCCCTCAATATAATATCAAATTTGAGTCTGATTTTTCATTGATTATCATGAAAAAGTCATACAACTAACAAAACCCAAAAGATGTTTTTGATCAAGGATAAGTGCATTGGAAGTCCTAAAATTTATCATGAAAATGCAATTAAGTTCTAAAACTTTCAAAAAGTACAATTAAGTCATAAAACTTGTCACAAAATGCAATTAAGTCCTAAAACTTTCAAAAAGTGTAAGCAAGTCCTAATACTTATTAAAGTGGTTCAATCTAAGTTCTTTTATCAATTGCACTTTTTGAAAATTTTAAGCCTCGATTGTACTTTTGAGACAAGTTTTAGGACTTGATTGAACTTTTGTGATAAGTTTTAGGACTTAATTGCAGTTCTTGAAAGTTTTAGAACTCAATTGTATTTTCATGATAAGTTTTAAAACTTCTAATGCATTTATCCCTTTTGATTATGGTCGATAACATGATTAATTTTGAATGAGCGTAAAATTTTGGCAGCTGGATTGCACATTTTTTCAATAATTTAGCATTTGATTTTACTTTTTGAAAAGTGCAAGATTTAATTGCATTATATATAAAAAATTTTAGAGTTTTCGTGTGATTTTTCTAAAAGTTAATAAGTAAATGAAAATCTACTCTAAACAGGCAAAGCTTCTCTCACTAGACTTTTACTTTTGGTAGTCACAATCTAATATTCATGCACGCTTGAGACCATATAGAATATTCAACTATCTAATTGTAATATGAACTACCGCAATGACTCCACAACACCACCCCTTATCAAGATTGAAGAACCACAAAAAGGTGAGTTTTACTTATTCTACACGATTGATCTCGTCCTAGATGTGGCTCAAACTATTCCACAATTCTAACAAATGTGATCTATCCTATTTCAAATGCAATTAGCACGACAAACAATGTAGAGGCTATTTAGTTTCCAATTCCATAAGTGATTAAATGTATATATAGGTCTGGTCTTCTTTGTAATCAGCAACATAACATGACTCCATCAGGTTCTGCTTCATCTCATTATTCACGTACCTTTAAGAAATTGCTAAAATGGATGGAGCAGGACCCAATTTCCAGGTCCTATTCAATGATGACATTCTTTCGGAAGCATGCCGTAAAAGAAAAAAGCAACAGATCTATCAAAACTAACCACCCCTCCAAAAAAGCTGCCAAAAGCCTTTGCTATGTTCCAATCTTGTGGTCTAGTGTGGAATCTCAATCACTAGAGCGAGAAAAAAAGAAAACCTAGAAAGATCGCAAGCAAGTAAAACCAAAAAGGGCCCCTCTTTTTAGGTCTCTTTTGCTCCATCAAAAGAGCCCTTTTCAAAGCAGCCTTGCATCTTAAAGAAAAGAACATATTTCTTATTTAAAGACTAAGTATACCCCGAAAATGCAAAGAAATATTAACGTAAGCATCATATAAGAAGCCTACATATATAATTTATATTTTGTTCATAGTAATTTATATAATCTATGTCAAATCACCTCCCAAAATGCGAATCTTGGAGAGAGTGGAGGATAATGCACGGAAGACAAAACGGAGCTCTCGTTTCGATCAGAGGAATTCAGAAGCACACTGTCCCCTTCGAACCCAACACTCGACACTGTTTCCATGTTCCCTTCATCCCACGCCTGTTTTTTTAGGTCCTCTCACTTTCAATTATCAGGTGCGGGCCCTACCAAATATTCTCTCCTTTTTCCTTTAATTTTAGTTTTGCTTCTTTTGTCATTTTCGATCGATATTTTTGTCCTCATATCAATTAAGTAAATTAATTAATTTAGAGGAAAAGAGGATGGCGAGGGAGGAATGCCCATAATAATCTTAATCATTTGTTCGGCCTGTAAAGCTTGTACACACCCACCTGACTCGCCCCCATCATGTCGTATGGCCAGTCCAAACCCATGAAAGAATGTGTTCGATTGAACCCTTTTTGACTCGTTTCTTGGGGTTTTGCTAGATTCCCCCTATCTCCCTCCTCGTCCTGATTGGATGTCTTAGCGATTTGAAAAATTGGGGAGTGAGCTAGTCATTTGAAATTGTAAATCCTTCTCTCTTTTTTTCCTATGGATTCTATGTTCTAGATCAAAAGGACATTCAAAAAAGATGAGGAGACAAAGGAAAGGATGATTCCCTTTTTTTTGCGGAACTGTTTGCAATTCGAGTAGAGCTTTCATGGTCAAATCGAGTTCTCGACCTAACAAAGCGATTATTGAGATAGACCCTCACATATCTCTATATTGCCTTTTCTTCTTGAAAATGTGTATGTTTTGCCTAAAGCCTCCATGCCACGTTGAATCCTCGACCCGATAATTCTCTTGATTCAACTCTTAGATATTAAGTCTAGAATCCATGCATCTTCCTTACTCAATATTGGGTAATTGAGATTCCATTTGTTTTATGGAAAATGAATAATTTGGAAAACATTTTTCTTAAAACGATCGTTTGTATCATTTGCAAAATGAATAAACAAAAAATATTTCATCATTTATGAAAATATTGTAGATTTAAATTTATAATGATAATGAAAAAATTATTCATTGACTAATTACTTTAAGTGGTATAATCAATTATTCTTATAAAAATATTTTTCAAATTATTCATATTTCGTGAAATAAATGTACCATTCGATTGACGAGAAATGGTAAAATTATTTGTGTCATTCTTACCTTCTCCTCCACGAGTCAGTCGAACCATAAACTATCAATCAAATAAGCAAAGCCCTTATCCCATCTTGCTTCTCTCTTACCGAATTCGGGCCAACGTCTTCATATTATATTTCATCCTGTAAACATATATCTTGGGAACAGAGCATCACTACTATGCTCATTTGGAATAAAACAGCTTTCAAGTTGCGATTTTCCCGAGTTCGATTTCCATCTCGAGGAAACAGTAATAATCCAGGCCAAGTGGGTGCTTCACTGGAATTCATGGGCCATCGGGGTGCAATGATGGACGATTCCTTGCATGGTATTGGCTGTCGAAAGCTGGCCCAAAAAAAAATATTCCTTTCTCTTTTCCCTTTCTTTTTATCATTTTTTTCTTCGAAAAAGTACAATGATTGCTCATGGTTTGAGCTCATTATGAGAATCCAAACGAAGAAAATAAAGCACCCGAGTCGATGGCTTGAGAAATGATAATCTCGCCAGACACCCCCCGGACACCCCCGTCCCTTTCGCCACTCGCCTAATTGAAGGTGTCGAATCATCATCGATCGGTTTGATGATGAGGAGCAGGTGGACCCCCCACCTTAGATTTCGCATGGCCCACCGATCCCGTAGTGCTAATTGGGTGTGCTTATCTTGAAATCATTGATGATAAATTTGCTAAGATAAGTAGGGTTTTGGTGGACCCCCGTGAGGGCTTGCGTATTTCATCGGCTCAAGTCATTCTTTGTTTCTGTGCTTTTTGACGGTGAAGTGGAGGAAGATGAAGAAGATAGACGTCGACGTGTTTTAGAAGGTTAAATATATGTATTGCTGCTTGACTTTGGTGAGCTTAGACGGTGGAAAGGACATGTGATAAGGTCGACTTGCTTGATTGAGTTAGTTTGTTCTTATTAGAAGACGTATAAAGGCGAAAGATCAGAGTAAACCGTCATATCATCTCTATAGATAAGGAAAAAAAAAAGTTTAATCTTCAAAGTAATATTAGTGGTGATTAGGGGTGTGTATGTTCGAAGATCGATGGAGTATTTGATTTGTGCCGAATTCTATACTATAGGCATTGGGTTTCAAATAATGGAAACCAGGAATCTATGCATAAGGTCATGGAAGTTGGTTCCACGGATAATGGGATGCCCTATACTAACCTCTATTGTTTCTCAAAACATTATCAAATAAGAAATGCCACAAATGTAGTAACCGATACATTCAATATCCAGCATAATAACAGAAGTGCACTCATAATAAGGTACATGTATGTTTCTCAATAGTGACATGATCATAAGACATAAGAACACCAAGAATAAAATACAAAAAATAAATAGCTTTCTCCCATCGTTCCACACCTTTAAATATATAAAAAAAAATGTGAAGAAAAAATCATAAATAATCAAGTGCATATGTATTTAATCAAAAGTTAATATCACGAAAAATCTCAAACTAGTACATTTATAACAAATTTACCATAAACTAATTTTTTTATCAACAAAAACTCCAAACTAATATATCTGTGATGAATTTGCCTCAAATAAATTTTTTGACTACCCCAAATTGGCATTTTGTAACAAATTTATCATTTATTAGTTTTCGTTAAATTGGATTCATAAAACGAAAAATCACATAGTAGTATATTTATGACAAATGGATAATAAAATCCCAAACTAATATACCCATACCCATCAGCTACCACGTATCATCCAGCTCAGTAGCTTGATGATGATATTTAATAAAAGCGAACAGACGGTAAATTTGTCACAAGCGTAGTAGATTGGGATTTTTTGTGGTAAAAAATTAGTTTGGGATAAATTTGTTACAAATATACTAGTTTAGAGTTTTTTTATGGTTAAAAAATTAATTTATGATAAATTTGTCATAATGTATATCAGTTTAAAATTTTTCGTGATATTAACTCTTAATTAAATATTATATAGGGTACCCCACGCAAGTTACTATGAAGTATAGGGTTGGTATTGGGTGGGTGTGACCCCAAACCTTGTAAATTATTATGTACTCATTAGTCTCAAAATTTTGAAACTTGAGACCTATCTTATTATCTCTAATACACACCAATCTACTCGACCATGTTGACTCAGATAGTTTGTATTGCACATCCCCACTGGCCATTATTCTTTTTGTTCTTGTGCTTGAAATAGTATGTTTTCTAAAATAGTCTCTCTTGCTAGGTTTCGAAAAAGGTTCATGGTTTTGAAAAAGGTTGATGGTTCATCCTTAAACCGTTCCTAGTGATGAGCTTTGCTAATAGGAACTAGTTTGGTTAGCTATATCTTATTTGTTTATGTGAACATGATATTACATAATCATATTTTCATACATAGCGATAATTGATATGTTATATCTCTAATCGAGTAATGAAAATTTATGAAATAACTTAGAAATTTGAAGATGTGTACCTCGGTATAATAAGACAGATGTTTTATATGTTTATCATTTATCTTACTCAAAAAAACATGAGTATTTTTTCATAAGCTCAACAAGTTACTGTTAACTATTGTAGCAATATAATTAGTAGATTAATTCTAATTCGCTTACCCCTCTTGCTCTTTAGCTTAAGACAATCTTTAAGATGCCCCCTCTTATCACAACTTCAATAGCCTACACCATCAATCATAGATCGACTATGTCTATTCAAATTCGCACTATTTTTTCTTGCACAAGTAATAGTTCTTCATCTACTAAACTAATATGTATAGGTTCACTAGATTCTTTCTATGGATGTCTTCACTTAGAATTATAGTGTGAATCTTATCAAACGTCAAGCTTCTTGATCTATAAGAATTACTAACAACTTTAATAGTGGTATTCCAACTACCATGCAATAAGGAACACAACTAAAGCATGTACATCATCATCAAAGTCAATCACAATTGAACTTAATTGACTAACGGCCATATTGAATTCATTAATATGCTCAACAATTGATGCACCTTCACCCATTTTAAATGTCGCATCAATTAGTTGCATAGGGCTTCTTGTACATGTTTGATGGAGCATTCTTCAAGATTGCAATGATTTTCTCTTTTATGATGTTAAATGTGATATTATGAGCCAACATTAGTTGAATAATGCTCTACACTTGTCAATTTAGCAAACCCAAATCAACCTGCTTCATACACTCTGGTTTTTTCCTAAATAGTCTAAGTGCATTTTTCTTTGATACATTTAATCCTTAACACATATCTTCTAGAAACTAAAATCCTCCCCATTAAATTTATCATTCACTTTTTCTTTCTTTTGTCACCATCAATTTGCTTCAAATCGGCAAGTTTGGCTCTGGTACCAATTATTGTGAAAAAAAAAAAAAAATGAACACAACAACAAACAAAATGAGACCACTACAAGATATACATAATTCGGTTGATGGGACTTGTACCGTGGAGAGAATATTATAGGATTCCACTTTAGATCAAGCGATAAAATGAAGATTACAATTACATTCAAGTTACTCAAATACTCTTGGTATTTTCAAGCCTCCAAGCATAGCTAATCACTCACACAACATTCCACCCTCATAATTTTTCACGAAACAATTTCTCAATTTTACAATAGAATTCCCAAAATCTTACCATGAGATTTTTAATTTGAACATTAAAAGGGCTTTTCTATTTTAGATGTGTGTGTGTGTGTGTGTGTGTGTGTGTGTGTGTGTGTGAGAGAGAGAGAGAGAGAGAGAGAGAGAGATAGATTTCATTCTTTGTGTGTGTGAGAGAGAGAGAATTAACAAAAATGATAGATTTCATTCTTTGTGTGTGTGAGAGAGAGAGAATTAACAAAAATGATAGATTTGATTCTTTGAAGATGGCGTGTTTGTTCGTGTCCTCTAAAAAGCAAAAATCAACTTTTTGTTCTCCCGTTAAAATTCAAAATATGGTTCAATTTTTTTTTTTAAATGGAGAAAAACTTTTATGTAATTTTACCTGTCAACATTTGTGTGTCAATCATGGGAGTTTTCAATATTTTCAATTATAAAAAAGGTTATGGTGTATCCGCCACAAGAAAAAAAAAAAGTGAAGAACTCGATCCAAACACGCTCACCCTCAAGTCTCTCATTCAGCTTTTAGCGTCACGCACGACCTAAACGGAAAATGCCAATTACCGACAAGTGCAGAGCATATTTGTCAATGTTTACGATAAAGACAGACAAAAGTACCTTTGAACACATTAAATCCGGTATGATCCTTTTATCACGCTGTTGATAAACAACAGGGTGATTATAAAAAAATTGTAAATAAAGACATAAATTAACAAAAGTTGACGCTAGCATTCAGATGTTCGGCAATTTAAGCTTTTCAAATCCTAATAAGCTCAGGGTTATAGTTTTAACCACAAAATCAAAAATTATAAAGTCAAATAATACTATGTAAATAATTGATTTATAAAATAGAAAAATTAAATTAAATTAAAGTGGCGTCCACTGTTTACCCTTGGCAAAAGACTGACTACAATGACTCGGCCCTTTTACATTGAGTTAAGTCTTGAAAGGAGTACTCAAAACGTGATTTAATTCAATCCTGCACTAACGAATCTGAAAGGTAATTGGAGTTACACACTAAACCCTTTGTCCCCGAAGATCATTCTCTAACCTCGTCAAGTTAGTTATGTGCCTACTTTGTCTCTAAATTGTATGTCTACTGAAGTGGGCGCCGCTTCAACATCATTTGTAACGGATTTATCCACATATGCCAAACCTTCAAAAGAAGAAAACAATACTCAAAAAAATCGATGGATCTTACTCATGACCACTTGGAAAGAGGGAAAATTACCTAAAAAGTTCTAAACCTATTGTAATTATTCCAATTCAGTCCTAAACTTTTTTCGTCCAATTAAGTCTTAAACCTTTTGTTTTTATTTCGGTTCGGTCCATCCGACCAAAAATGGCGGGCCGGCGCTGACGTGGCAACCGGCCGACGCCAGCAACATTTTTTAATAATATTTTATTTTTAAAAAAATTTTAAAATTTTAAAATTTTTTTCCTTTTTTTTTCTCCCCTCTCCCTCCTTCCTCCTCCTTCCCTTGGCTCCGGCGACCGGCCAGAGGAGGGCTGGTCGGTCGCCCGGACTTAGGCGGCGGAGGGCGAGCCCCTCGCCGGATCCGGCGAGGGGGCCTCGCCGTCGCCCGGTCGGGCGAGACGAGCCCCGCTAGTCACCACGCGCCCGCGACGGCGGGCGAGCCCCGCCGGATCTCGCGAGGGCTGCCTCGCGATTGCCGCCGGTGGGGCGAGCCCTCGCCGGATCCGGCAAGGGGGCCTCGCCGTCGCCGGGTGCAGCGAGGCGAGCCTAGCCGGATCCGGCAAGGGCTCGCCTCGCCGGTCGGTGCGCGCCCGACGGCGGGGCGAGCCCCTGCCGGATCTGGCGAGGGCTCGAGGGCTTGCCTCGCCCGATGACGGCGACGCGAGCCCTCGCCGGGTCGACGGGGCTCGCCCCGCCATCGCCGGCGGCGCACACCGACGGCGCGGCGAGCCCTCGCCGGATCCGACGGGGCTCGCCTCGCCAAACCCGGCGACGGCGAGGCCCCCTCGCCGATCGGCGGGGGCTCGCCCCTTCGGCCGCCTAAGTCCGGTGACCGGCCAGCCCTCCCCTCTAGCCGGTCGCCGGAGCCAAGAGAAGGAGGAGAGGAGGAGGAAGGAGGGAGAGGGAGAAGAAAAAATAAAAAGGAAAAAAAGATAAAAAAAAATTTTAAAATAAAATATTATTAAAAAATGTCGTCGGCGCCGGCCGGTTGCCACGTCAGCGTCGGCCAGCCATTTTTGGCCGGATGGACTGAACTGGAACAAAACTAAAAGGTTTAGGACTTAATTAGACAAAAAAAAAGTTTAGGACTGAATTGGAATAATTGCAATATGTTTATGACTTTTTAGGTAATTTTCCCCTTGAAAAGACATCTCACATTTGATGTTGTGCTTGAAGGGTTAAAAGTAATATCAACGTGCACGGTTCATCCTATTTATCCCACGCAGTTTTATACCACGTCAAAATATTGATAAGAACACCAACATTTTACTTAGGAAATACACAACCCAAACTCACAAATAATGTGAGAGGGACCCTGCAAAGGAAAAATACTTATTGGTGCTTGATTTCATGGGATCTAGTGCATCATAACTATTGATTTTGTGAAAACTCTCGCAAGTCTCATGAAATCTCGACTCAATTCACCAAACCTAGGTGCATGGAGTAAATTTTCCTTGACTTGACTCCAAATAATGTGAGAGGGACCCTGTAAAGGAAACATACTTACTTGTGCTTGATTTCATGGGACCTAGTGCATCATAATTATTGATTTTGTGAAAACTCTTGCAAGTCTCATGAAATCTCGACTCAATTCATCAAACCTAGGTGCATGGGGTAAATTTTCCTTGACTTGACTCCAAATGATAATTACCCTAGATACCCGTTTTGAGATTCAATTTACGTGATTTGGGCAATATCGTTCCGTTTATCACCATTAATTTTGTAGCTACGACTCTAAATTTCATCTTTGTATAGCCAGTAAAAAATAGAAAAAAGGAAAAACCATGATTCCAGGGATCATTCTGCATGGATGCCAAATGTAGCGGGCGCATGTAAGTCTTTGAACGTTTTTTTTATTTTTTTCACAAAGTAAGTCTTTGAACGTTGAACGGTGAAAGCTGCACGCGCAAACTGAAAAGTCAAAAAATGGAGTGCAGTTCAAGCCGAAAGATAATGGAGCGAGTTTAAGTTCCGAAGCCATCGAACGGAGCAGGCGCGCCGTTTGATTTCAGCGTCCAATAAACACCGTCCGATCGCATTTCCTCCCAATCCACAAAAAAAAAAAAAAAAAAAAAAAAAAAAAAAAACGCATGCCGATGCCGGAAAACTCTCAATTGGCGCTATCACGTGCCATCTCGGGATCACTCAGTTTTTTCACCCTTTTTTTATCTAGAGAAAATATTTTACGTATATTTTTTGTTCATATGTGCAGAGTAGAGGTACTGCTCCTGAAATAATAAAAAAACACATCGATACCCACAAAAAAAAAAAAAAAAAAAAAAAAAAAACTCTCTCTCTCTCTCTCTCTCTCTCTCTCTCTACATAGGTCTGTCATCGTGGGGTCCAAACACTAGTTAAACATACTCAATGCGAAATATTTCGATTTTGAAAGTACTGCTTACAAAAGTAATTTTAGAAAAATTAGCACAATTGAGTATTGATAGCGTTTATTAAAACAATCCATGTAGAGTTTCGTTTATTTCACAAAAAATAAATGATTTAAAAAAATATTTTCCTAAAAATAATCATTTATATCAACTTTAAAAAATGAATGAAAGATATTTTCACATTTTATAAAAATATTTAAATATAAATTATTTTTGATAATGAAAGTATTTCTCAATAACTAATTATTCAAGCGATATAAATGATCATTAAATCATTCATTTTTTATTGTGAAACAAATTGAGCCATGATAAAGGAATTTTTGTTGATACTTATAATCAATACTTTGAAATTTACATCTATCCTAAACAAATATGTTTAACACCATCCTTAGAGGCAATCCTCAGGGTTTTGTTGGTTTGATTTATGAAAAATGATATTCCATACATTCGGTGCATGAATGATGTGTCATAATCGACTAATTAATTATGTTGCCCGTATGATCTATATCTCATCCAAAAAGTATCTACTTTTGAATTTTGAATCTCACTTTGCACAGTGTCTTTAAACTAGGTATACTGGGCCAACAAGTCGGTTATAAGACATTGTGCAACACACATGTCAACCCAGCAAGAAGATTTGTAGCTTCCACCACCTTACCCAAGGCGCAGGAGGTTTTTCGCACCTCCCTCCCCCCCCCAACGCAGCAATGGCCTTCCTAGGCAAACATTATGCTTCCCCACCAAGGAGGGAATACCCTGAATTTTTACATCGTAGAGTTAAGATGAAAAAGTTCAAGGACTTATTCAGGTTCCACCCATATCATCTATTTCTCATCCAAAAAGTTTCTATTTTGGAATTTTGAATATCTATTTTTTTTTATTAGTCATGAACTTATCGATGTTATTTTAGGTAACCAATGCATTAAAGAATAGTTTTGGGTGCAAGGCGAGGATGGCAAAAACAAATGTCTTGCATTCCACATCGGCAGGGAGGGATCTATACTTTAGCTTTTAGGGGTAGCAATACGCCAATAAATTACCAAGCGATTCTACAGGTTGGATCAACTTACCAAGTTGATTCATAATTCAATTACTGGAAGTTCATTATGAAAATTGATTCCCACAAAAATAACTTAACCTAAGTTTTCACTGGCGTTCATGACATTCCTCCTTACAAATTATTGAATGGCAGTCAAACGAAATAAAACTCTTATTATCATGGAAAATCTATCTCAAATTGGTGGGTTACTCTTTACCTCTCGAATATTCGAGTCCCTCTCATTTTGTTCTGGCTTATACCCAAAAAGAAAGAGAGAAAGAAAGAAAGATCGACCATTAGTTCGATTTCCAAATTTAGCTTCACCTTGAAGTCTTATCACAAGAATACCTTACCGTATGATTTCATTTCAATTAAAGACAAATGTCTAACATGTTGCTCAATTCCACTTAGGTGAATGCTTATGTGGTATTCATATGACAATGCTTACTATTAAGATCAAAATGAGAATTAGTTATATTAAACTAAAAGAGATAATTTTAAAATTAAGGAAAAAGAAAAGGAAATGAAAGAAAAGGGTAGGTGCTTGGAGAGAGAGAGAGAGAGAGAGAAGGGTAGGTGCATGGAGAGAGAGAGAGAGAGAGACAGAGAGAGGAGTGCGGCTTGATATAGGAGGCTATTGTTGTCTTGTCATGGTTGCCACCTTTTAAGGTTAATAATCGTGGGGAAATTTGATTGCTGATGAAGATAAGACAATAATTATAGATCTCTGATATATTACGATCACTATTCTTTGGCATTATTTGCCCTCACTATATATGTCGCCCAGTTTAGAACAAATATATCTCCATGATACTCACTAAAGTCATGAAGAAATGAATTCAGCAATTACTCAATTCTCTATAAATATTTCACTTTGAATGTGTTGTGAAACTTTTGTGAGAAAAGAGAAGAAAGGAGAGTTATAAAGAAAAAGTTGTTATTTTGAAACAGTTGTGATCCTTAAACAATTGTGATGATTTGGTGTTATTTATAGACAACTAATCAACAAATACCTTGGGAATATGTATCTTATTATCCCCACAATCACCACTTTTCATGATAACCCATCATAACATTTTATGTCCACAATAATTTTTTTTTTAAAAATCACTAGTGACCTCTTTTCATAATCAAGAGTCACCCATTTTCATGATAAAAAATTATTTCAACAGACAATAGTTAATGCCAGTTTGAATTAATGCAAACATTGGCGAGAATGTATGACCGAAAAGAAAACCACAATTGAATCTCTTTTCAAGGGATTTCTCACGTGAAGATGGTTAGACAATTGTAAGTACAATAACTTCTTCTTCTTTTTCTTTTTCTTTTTCTTTTAAAATGGTTAAAGTCGAATACAAAATTTATCGTCATAGAGACCTACTATCCCTACCGAATAAAACACGAGTAACTTTGTAGGAGGTAATTAAAAGAAATTAGTATCCAAGTGCTTTTTAATTCCAAGATTAGCAAGTTATGTTGCATCCTCAAAGTGATAGTGCAATAGTCTTATAAAATCTTTAAGCAAAATAGGCCAACGTTATCAATTGTAAGCTCTAGACTAAAAGGATCAATGATAACTTTAAAGTCAATCTCAATAATGATTCTTTACTATAATTACTATTTATATTTATTTTGGGTGTTAGAAATCCTATTTTCTAATACCAAGCAATCTTAGGGTGCGATCCGACCAAAGAAAAAAAATATTAGGGTGCGTTCGCTTCATGGATAACTCAAGATTTGAAAAGTATTTTTCAAAAAATAATTGATTTTATTGCTTAAAAAAATTTGTCAACAAAAATGTTCTCATCATCGATAGCAATTCACACCTAACTATTTTTGTAGGTGATATTTTTATCCATTTGCTTTCCTAAGCGATACAAGCAATTATTTTTTGGAAAATATTTTTCTAATTTTGAGTTTTCTGTGAAAGAAAACACTCTTAGGCTTTGTTTGTTTGGCAAAAAATGAATGATTTAAATTTGTTTTTTCTAAAAGTGATTATTTGTTTCACTTGAAATAATTAGTCAATGAAAAATATTTTCATTATTAACAACAACTTGTGTCTAAACATTTTCGTGGACGATAAAAATATATTTTGTTTATTCATTTTCTTAAGTTATATAAATGATCATTTTTAGGAAATACTTTCCAAATCGTTCGCTTTTCGCAAACAAACCAAGCCTTAGCTGTGCAATTGAGCAATCTTAGCGGTGATTGAGTTTGCGGTTGAGTTGTGTAATTATTCTCGATGAAAATGAGATATTGACCATTGCAACAACCTGCCTTTGCGTCCGTTCTTTTCTAAGAAACTGTTCCAGTAAGAGGGCTAGGTTTAGACTCATCCCTTTTGTCAGATAAGGTCGAACATAATTTCTACGCCCCTCCACTTTTGTCAAAATTGTCGGGAACGACACCCCTGTGTTAAAGAAAGTCACTTCTAACAACCTTAGTGACAATTCTTTAAGCCAAATATATGAGACATGATGAAATTTTTAATATATATATCCCTAATCCAAATAGACTGAAAAGCTCGAAAATGAACATGTCTTGAGCCTAGTGTTTTTCAACGCGAATGCTTGGCTAATCACAAAATAAATTTACTCGATCTAGTTTTCTATAGCAAAGAAGCTTGCCCTCTATGTAAAATTTTCAACCGGAGCTTAAATATGCTTTTTATGAAGAGGAAGCCATCTTAGATAGACAGTTCTCGTAACCCAATTAAATACTTCACCAACTTCTCAAATCGAATAGCATGAGAGTTAAGATTTAGGTAGCCTACCATCGCGTATATGAGGGATAAAAGCGGAGTACGTAATTAGAAAAGAGCTGGCTTATCGTCCAACGTCAGGCATCTTCATAGATCAGCACCAATCAGCAACAAGAAGGGAATGGTGGGTCTCAAGTTGATCTCCATCGTTGAAATGCTAAAGTGGATCGCGTGACGCTTTTGTTCATGCGTACTCAACTCCGACCCATGCAAGAAATGGTGGGAAAAAGGCTCATCATCATTCCTTATCATGCCCCTGGCATGAGCCATCTTTTAGGGAAAGGTAACAAGTTAACACCACCTCCCTCCCCACTTTTGTGGCCGATCTCGTGTCCTTGCCCTTCGAGTGTTGGTTTCTGATGATCCTAACAAGATCTCGAGCTGGTTTATGACGATCCGGATTCATTTGTTTCCTGTCTTATGAGGAGGATGTGACGTGACGCCACGGAAATGATGGATGAACACGAGTAAAACTCGCAAATAAGTTTGCAATTGCAATTTGGAAGAAAAATTGTCTTGTGGTATTTTTGAAAATAATGATAAAAGCTGTCTATAATCTCAACACGAGCAAATGAGTATTCGGAAGCCCTCAGTGTGAAAAAATAATCCGAAAATAACTTTATGCAGTTTAGAAGTTTGGAAATAGTGTAGAAAATAGACCTAAAAATAGGAAAGGAGGCATGATATCCATGAACACAATGGAGCTTAAGGGCTCAAACAACAACAAACAAGTTAATCAATTACATTCATCATATTACAAGAAACGAGATTCACCACCCGCCGTGGTGGCTCTACTGGATAGGCTTCAGGCTTCCTTTCGCTGAAAGGTCTGGAGTTCGAAACTCCTATGACGCAAGTTGCAGGGAGGCTGGCGTGAGACATTGGTAACTTACCCGGTGGCATGCGTGTGGTGGCTAGCACGTGTCGCCCCTAGTGGTTTATCTTCGGCTGCCGGCCGTGCTGGGTTCCCTGGGTCATCAAAAAAAAAAAAAAAAAAAAAAAAAAAAAACGAGATTCCCATATTGGTGTTATGTTATGAGTCTTGTAATTTCTCCATAATCAAAAGTTATGGCCCAGACGCTGCACGATTTTATGGTTCAGTCCCCCCTTAGCTTTCTATTTATCTAAACGCTCCATAAAGTTTTCAGCAGCTACGTTTGTGTCACGAATACAATAATTGGACTATCCTATGGTCTTGGGAAGTTTAACTACCGTTGTTATTATTTCTGTCAATAATCCAAGGTCATAAGCATAAAACCTAACTAATTGGAGAACCTTAGCCTTTTGTCAGTGTAGACAGCTCTCATTTCTTGATGAGAGACTTTGAATAAGTAACATCTAGTTGGAAATTTCTTGATGCTCTGATCGACTTCGCTAATCTTGGGTGTATCATAATTGTTCTTTTGCTCCACTTCTTGATTGTGCACATTGAAACCAAATGTACAAGTTTGAACTGCCTAACTGCACTATGTTATGCATTAGCTTAACTTCTATTTCTCTATGTCATTTTAGTCTTAAACTTTTTGAAGATTTGTCAATTTAGTCATAAACCTATTATCTTGATATTTGGCCAAAATTATTACATTGAAAATTTGTCAAAAGGTTTATGATTATATTTGCAAATCATCAAAATATTTAGGATTAAGTTGTCATAATATAGAGGTTTATAATTGACTTGCCATCCATATAATAGATTTATAATTTTTTTGGACAATTTTCCCATCTATTAATTGTCTACTTATGTTTACTTTGATACTAAATACATGACCCCGCTTTGCATGGGCATGTACTGGCGAACATACTTTATTTTGATTTTTTTTTTCCTTTCGATATTTTAAAACTCAACAGCATCTCTCTTTATCTATTATTTAAAAAAAAAATTATTGTACTCATTTATTAAAAATAAACTAAAATATTAAAACATTAATTTCCTGCTAATTCTTCGAATCAATTTCGAACTATGTGAGCTTTAGACAAATTGTGTTCATTTTTTTAACTAAATAGATTTGCTTGAGTTGAGAATAGGCGGGAACTAATTATCAAACTGATTTTTATTACATGAAGAACAATATTCAATACTTGATGAAATTAAGAACGATCATAATTAGTTTTGACTTAGATTCTATTAAGTCAAAAAACACTTAGCTAAGTAATGAGTGGGTCACTTGATACATTCAATAGAAAATATCCAAATAGGTAACGAAATCTTATCTATTACATTCCTTAAAACCCAAATCCGGCCTATAGCAATCGCAATTTCATATTTGGCAACAAAAAATGCGATCCAATCCTCAATATAAAGCCAATATCAAACAACATTCATTTTTTCAGCACTTACAATTGTCAATGTTTAACATTCAGTACTTAATTTTCAATTTTACCAAACAGGCCGTGTTTGATAACCTCATTAAGTGCTACAAAATAAAATATTCAACAGATGCTAAACCTAAGCTTTTTTGATAATGTTAGCTAGTCTTGACTTGAGGAATTCGATTTAAAAAATTCGCTCAACGAAATAATTAATGAGGCCCTACTTAATCTATTCAATAGAATAATAATATCAACAATTATGTCAACAAACCTCCAAAATTATCCCTAATTATTTGTCTGGTAAGAAACTAATAACAACTCGTGTTAGGTTTTTAGCTACTATTAGACACTATTTTAGCACTTGACATCCATACTTAATTTCAAAAATTATTTTTAAATTTTATCAAATGGGCCATAAGTTGGGATGAAAGTTGCAATTCTCGAGAAAAAAAAGCGTAGGTCCTCCACAGTGATATCGTCAATCAACAATAGCCATCCAACTTTTATACCTATCACTATGCACTTAAATAAGTTTCATAAAAAATAAATAATTTAAAAAATATTATTCTAAATTGATCGCTTGTATTGCTTACAAAAATAGATGAACAAAAAATATCGCATTGTCCATAAAGATGTTTCGACATAAATTATTGTTAATAATGAAAAAAAAATTATTAATTAATTATTTCAAGTAATATAAGTAATAATTTTAAGATTTTTTTCTAATAATTCATTTTTCTTGAAACAAACGGAGCTATTTTTAATAGATTGCCAGTGAACATTTTGAATAGTAGTAGTGGACATTCAACATTTGATAAGTTTTTGGCACATTATTTAAAACATCGTATCATAATTTCGGTAAACATTATTTGTATGTTACTCCTTTTTTTCTTTTTTCAGTTGGCATCTACCAACGACGTAGAATTATTGCAAGATGGTCCAATAACCACCCAATAACTCCTAATGATCCTTCACAGCAGCTTTAACTAAAATAAATGAAGAAAAGAATAATGTTTGGAAAAAAAAAAAAAAGGACAATGTGAAAAGTAAGGAGAATGAGCTAAAATTTGTATACGGTGCTTACTAAATTTTAGTACCGAAAAATCTTTTTCAAATCACTTAAATGCCAACTCTAATTTGGGTTGCCAGATATCGATTCTGTCATATTTTATTAATTTTCAATCTAACGTGGCTCGCTAGCATGCTCAGTCAGCATATAGCCTCTAAATGATGAGTCTAAAAGTTGTAAATAATGACTTTTTGAGTACCAAATTTCGTTTAAATTAATTACTTCAATGCCAATCATTGTTAAAAAGCGATCATTTCAGTGCCAAACACATCATGTGGAAATGATATACTAAGTCATATAAAATTTTTAATTGTAAAAGTCATGTATTATTTTTTGTCAAAATTTCTTGTGATTGACACTTAAGTAATTGTTTTTTCTCTGATTTAACACTTAAGAGATCCGTAAAAAACTTTTGGTATTAAAAAGTGACAATTTTTGGCACTTTCAATATTTCTACCATAAACGGTAGTACTTGTATTCTTAGCTAACATTGATTTTTGATTTCTAAACTTCAATATTATTCAGTTTGGTCCTCATATTCTTTAAATCGAACTCACTTCGTCTTTCTGGTGCATTCAAGGCTGCTAACCTTCTTTGTGACATTTATATTCAGCCATGGAGTCCACTTTTGCTGTCGTGGCTGTACAATCGGGAGTGAGGGAGGGAGGGGGTAGGGCTGTGGCCCCTTGCCGCACTCTCAACCCGTGGTGATGCCACCCCTCATCGCCAAGCATTCACCCTTAGGACAGTCATGCGAGGGACGACTGACCCTTTCTCTATGGTGTGCAAGGGTGCATGCCCTCATCGGCGGCTGCTCAAAAGTAGGTCACTCATGTCAAGATCCTCCAAGGTTTAGGATAAGAATATTTACAGTAAATCATTAATATTTTTATTTTCAAGTTGTACAATGGTAATGTGTAAAATATGATGTATTGTGAACATATATGTAAATTTCCCCCATCAACTATATCATGAACGTCAAAATTTTTAACACATTATACATTATGTGAGGTTATGGGCATGCAAGTACTTTATAAAGTATGTAACATCATATATAGAAAATTCTCAAAAATCAAACTTAGACTAGAAGTCCTTAGTGTTTCTTTACGAAGTACAATCTAGTCCCAAATCATTCAAAATCTATGTAATTAAGTCCTAATTTCACCAACCATAGCATCCATGCACTGAATTTTGGTCTGCTTGTCAAATTAAACATGATTTTGGCCATAGTCAAGTGACAAAACACATGAATGCAATTTATCATCAATTATATTACTTGGTTATGAGAATCGATAGGAAATAAAAGTAAACTAAAATACGGAGAATCAAAAGAAAAGGGGAAAATGACACAAATAGTTCATGAATTTTGACTCGATATGCAATTAATTATTGAATTTTTAATTCGTTCAATGTAGTTCTTGAATTTTAGCTCAATGTCCAATATGATCCTTGAATTTTAATTTGTTCAATAAAATCCTTGAAATTTTTGTACATGTTCAATATAGTTCTTGAATTATATGAAAATGCTTAATATAATATCTAGTTTTGAATTAATGAAAAAGCCACATCAAACATTTTCATGTGATTTAGAGATTATCTTGAACATTATTAGAATTTATAGACTACACTGAACAAATTAATAGTTTGAGGATCATATTACATATTGGGTTAAAATTTATAAATCATATTAAACAAAGTAAAAGTTTAGAGGTCAAATTACATATTTGACCAAAGTTTAAGGACTATGTATGTCATTATTCTAAAGAAAAATAGTCTTTAAATCACATGCTCTATTCTGGGCATAACCTACGGAATCTATGGTCAAAATAATACTCCATCGCATAGCTGATCAAAATGGTTCGAATTATCAGAGTCTGGACGTCGCCGTTGGCGACTATACGGCTCGATTGCACGAATTATAAGAAGAGCCATCATGCACCGACCAAATCATGCACAAGTTACTCTCATTCTTTTGGAATTCAAATTAATGCCCCGCAAGGGAACTGACAAAAAAATGCAGCGGAAGGGGGGCAGATGGGACCCACGGAACAGGGACACGAACGCACGACTGCGGACTGATGCGGGACTACTGGAGTAAACATACACTCCCCCTCTTTTTCTTTTCTTGGTAGACTGCTCCACTCCACGCGAAAAACGACGAAACGGCGCCGAGGCTCACCGGACGCCCCCCAAACATCTGCGACTGCAACACGACACGTCGTCTTCCACGTTAACGTGCGCCTCCTCTGATCTCGTATTTGTCGTGTACCTCACGCGTGACCGATCCCGGTCAAATTTATCAGAAGCCGAAAAGCAGGACCAAGGAATACTTTTTTTTTCCGCCTCCCCCGCCCCCCTTTTTTTGTTTTTCTATTCCCCCCCTTTTCCCTCCTGTTTTTCCATTAAATAATTCTATAAACGATATATTCATTCGATCAGATGTCGTGTCAAATTATGTAATCCCCATTTAGGCATCTATCGCCGTCGGACGCTTTGTTAAGCTAACATTGATACAAGTATTATAGCGATAGATTGGACCGTTTTAAATTCAGATTTCAATACTTACAAATGCCGTCGACTTTAATTATGAATTTTCTTTTATTTGTAAGTAAATGTAATGAAGTAATCGAGAAATCTTCACATTGTTTCCCTACAATGATTGTTCATAATTAACTGCTTCAGAAAGTGAATTATTGTGGGCTAAGCTTACTTAACAAGCGTATCGAGGAACTCGCGCTTTGTCACAAGTCTCGGCATGCCTCTCATCATGCCTTTCTTTCCGACGGAAGAGACGAGCTGGAAAGAAAAAGGGAACCACCCTTGAAAAAACCAGGCGAAAGCCGGAGCTAATGGGAGAAAGGGAGGACGAGGGAAGAAGAAGAAGAAGAAGGCGGGCGCAAAGCTAAAGGAGAAAGAAGTGGGGGGTGGGGAGGCTCGCGGTGCGGACCCTCGTAATCCACGTGCTGTATTGCCCCGTTCGCTCTTTCCATTAATGCCGCCCCTGCTCTCCCGCTTTTTCAAAAAAATCTCATCTTTCGATCTCTTTTGTGAACAAAAGTCGGCTCTCTCTCTATTTCTCTCTGTCTCGCGCGCGCACCCGTATCTTTCTCTGTACTGTTTTAAAGCGTTTTCGTGTTCTCTTGGTCTTTCTTTCTCCCACCCATTTTCACATTTCCTTTTTCTTCAGCTCTCCTCCCCACTCTGCATTCTTTTCTTATTTATTTTTTCCAGTTTCATCGTCTCTCGCAATTTAAAGCTGCAAGGAAAATCGCCACTTATAGCAGCGGGGCAGCGTGCGCAGGATAAGAGCATGCACACTTTTCCCAATCCTCTCTCACCCATAAAGAGAGAGAGAGAGTGAAAATTTTTGTAAAAACTTAGAGAGAGAGAGGTGTGTTCATTTTTCATTTAAGTGTTTGATATCCAAGTGAGATATTAAGAGTATGGTGGGTTCAGCGAAGCACTTAAAGACGAGTATTTTGGTGTAAAATAAAAGCCAAAAGTATATAAGTAGAAGGCCCCATATGGAGAGAAAGAGAGAGAGAGTTGCGCTTTGGGAGGCGTGGCTTGATGGAAACTGATGGGGTTTTCTTTCCTGGGTTTCTCGGCAAGCAAAAGGAAATAAAAACCTCCTCCTTCCCACGTTAGGATTGGCCTTCCTCGCAGTGCCTTTTTGCAGGCTCTGATCTTTTGGATTCTTTCTTGTGTCCCCAGCTCCGGTTGTCTTTTCTTCGATTTTGGAATGTGAGAGTTCCATACAACACAACCCAACACACAGACAGATGGACAGTCGGACAGTCGGCAATTCCTAATTTTTGTCATCCTCCTCCTTATTTTCCCCAAGGGACATGCCAATATGTCACTTCCTCGGTTCGGTTGGTGCGTGATGAAAAGAGAGAAGAACGTTCTTGGGTTTTTCTGCCGGTGGAGGACTAAGAATGGGACCATTTGATTTCTGGGTTTTGGTCTAAGAGTACAAAATGATGGGTTGTTTCTTTAGGTTGGGGTGGTAGAAGTAGAGAGAGGCAGGGATAGAGAGTTAGAGAGAGAAGCAAAATGATGAGTTCTTCTGCAGAGGGAAGCATCAAGACTGGAGGGCCTGTGACTGTGACTCTTTCGCAGCCTACTCTTCTTGAAGAAATGAAGCTGTTGAAAGAAATTCAAGATCAGTCTGGTTAGATTTCCCCCTTCCCTCCCTCTCTCTCTCTCAAAAAAAAAAAAAAAAAAAAAAAAGGAACAGAAAATGAAAAAAGACAACTTTGCATTCTCTTCGACTTCTTTGAAAATTTTAGATTCTTGATGAAGTCTAAGCTGGCAAGTTTATGACAGAGCTTCCTCTGGCTCATACTTTCACTTTGTTCTATAGAATCTTTGGCTTAAAGCAGTTTATTCAGATGTTCCATCTTTTGGTGCCTTGGGTTTTGATTTCATATTCAGGAGCTCGGAAGACAATAAATTCAGAGTTATGGCACGCTTGTGCGGGTCCGCTTGTCACATTGCCTCAGGTTGGAAGTCTGGTGTATTATTTCCCTCAAGGACACAGTGAACAGGTTTGCATTTTATGTATTTTGTTATGTGACATACATACGAACACAGAGGAAGCTGTCTATTCTGGGCCACTTCCCTTTTTTTCTTCCTTGGCCTCGTGAGCTTCTGCTTTTGTTTCTCTTGTGAACTTCTAATGAGAGATAAGAACTTGCACGTGTGTACTGCCTGAAGTTATTCTTATGTTCATGCTCTTGAATTGAATCTTTTATCCCTGGATTTTCCAGCGTGACTTTTCTCGTTGTGGCTCATTACAAATTTTCTATTAAATGTCGGTCTGTGGAAATGATGGTTCCTCAACCGGCTGATGTAGAAAGTTTGACAATTACAGATCGCCTGCTGATTTTCGAGATAGGAACTTCTAGCGAGCTTTATTTCTCCATACTTAAAGTTTCACAAATATGTGGGTACTACGGAAGTTTACTCAAATTCAAAATCTCTTTACCAAAGTAAATGTGAGACGTTACTGCATTTTCTACTGCCTGGGGTTCTTTTTATTCATGAGAGAGAGAGAGAGAGAGAGAGAGAGAGAGAGAGAGAGAGAGCCCATCAGGAAGAATAGGATTTATAAACCGACTGTACATGCTGTTTGGTAATTCATTGCTGGTAAAGGCCTCTTTGAGTGCCTTTATAATGGTTAAATGAGATCCAGTTGAATTTTTTAGAGCTATTATCACTATGCTGATTTAATCCATATGGATCACTAGTTGCAGAGTTTATATTCTTGTGCTGGGAATCACGTATTTTATGTCTTTTCTTTTCTGATGAGATGCTTATATCTTGCTGACAGGTTGCAGTCTCTACTAAAAGAACGGCTACTTCACAAATTCCAAATTATCCAAATCTCCCATCACAGCTTATGTGCCAAGTTCACAACGTGACTCTCCATGTAGGTGATTTTTTCTGTTAGACACTTAACCATCGGCATTTTTAGATTGGTCTCTTGGCACTTTCGTACAAACTAGTACTTATTAATCTCATTTTAAAATGTATAATAGGCCGACAGAGAGACAGATGAAATATATGCTCAGATGTGTCTTCAACCTGTTAATTCTGTAAGCCCAGATGCAATTTGATTCTAACTTCTCATTTTACAAAGCAAGAAAAAGTTCCAAAGTCTGAGATCTGTTGTTGGATTAGGAAAAAGATGTATTTCCAGTACCTGACTTTGGACTAAGGCCAAGCAAACATCCAAGTGAGTTCTTTTGCAAGACTTTGACTGCAAGTGATACAAGTACACATGGTGGCTTCTCAGTGCCACGGAGAGCAGCAGAAAAGCTCTTCCCTTCACTGGTGATGCTTCCTAAATCTTTAACATCGAAGCTTCTTGGCTCTGTGGTAAAGCCACAAGCAGAGGGCAACGATTAATTTGCATATTAACTTTGCATTTCAGGATTACGCAATGCAACCACCAACTCAAGAGCTTGTCGTTCGAGATTTACATGATAACACCTGGACATTCCGTCATATATACAGGGGTGAGAGTCGTTAATTGTGCAAATTCATTGTTAAATATGTTCTACTCATTCTGAATTACTTTTGCATGTCCATGTCCTTATTATCATTATCCCTTGTGCAATTGGTTTTTGCTTTCTTGAGTAATTCCGTTTGTACCTTTTCAATAGGACAGCCAAAGCGACACCTTCTTACCACTGGGTGGAGCTTGTTTGTTGGTGCAAAAAGGCTCCGAGCAGGCGATTCTGTTCTATTCATTAGGTATTGTCAATCGTGTTATCCACTCAGTTTAGCTCAATGAGTTCCAGGACTGTTTGAGTTCTCTCAACTGTATGAGATTTCTTGTGGCTTTTTGTATGGTGAAATTGCTGTTCTACCCAGATAATTTCTTGACTTCCATAGTGAACACAGGTGATGTTGTCATTGAGTGAGTTAGGTTTGTCCTAGTTTAGACAAAAGCTTCAAATAAATCATTTATCTGAAGCCTTACATTGGGCTGCCTAGTGACTACCATGCTTCATCTATAGTTGTATTACTTGCTGGACTGTCGTTCCAAAATCCAACTTTTCATCGGAGTCACTTGGATATGGGGCTTTTAAAATTGTCTAGATATAGTGCTTCTGCAATTTAATTGTAATGATCTAATTTGATTATTGCTTACTCAAGAAGAACTTTACATTTCAAATTGCAGAGGATGCTTCTCAGATAGGTTAGTTGAGTTGTGTGATCCTCCATTGTATTTTTTTCCCAAAAACTCATGAGTATCTCTTTTCTGTGGGAAGGTTGTAGGCCTTCACATAAGATGTCTTTTTCCTGTGACGCTTTAAGGTATGAAGGACAATTACTTTTCTCTGTTAGGGATGAGAAGTCACAGCTGATGGTGGGTGTAAGGCGTGCGAATCGCCAACAAACAACGTTACCATCGTCGGTTTTATCAACAGATAGCATGCATATTGGCATCCTTGCAGCTGCAGCTCATGCTGCCACGAGCCGAAGCTCATTCACGATTTTCTACAATCCGAGGTTTTGTCTTATCTACCCTAGTCACATCTTGGCTTTTTCCTTTTTGTTTCTTCAACCTAGTTATTGACTTTTTTGGTCTCTCTTATCACTCCAGGGCATGCCCATCGGAATTTGTCATTCCTTTGGTTAAATACAGAAAAGCCGTATATGGGACTAGGATTTCTGTTGGCATGAGGTTTGGCATGATGTTTGAAACTGAAGAGTCAGGAAAACGCAGGTTACTTTTCTGATGATTTTTCCAAACATGCTTCTTCTTTTAGTGGTTTTTTATCTGAGTATTTTAGCTGTGGTTTCAAAGAACATCCATAAAGTGAAATTTTGCTCTTTCAGATATATGGGTACAATAATTGGCATTAGTGACTTGGATCCACTACGATGGCCTGGATCAAAATGGCGAAATTTGCAGGTAGCTTAATTTTCTTCTGAACCGAACTGTGGACCATATGTTGCTAGTTTCCTAATTCAGCTTCTCACACTTGTACGAACAGGTGGAGTGGGATGAACCAGGGTGTGGTGATAAGCAGAATAGGGTCAGTCCATGGGATATTGAGACCCCAGAAAGTCTCTTTATTTTTCCTTCTCTGACCTCAGCTCTCAAAAGGCCACTACATACTGGTTATATGGGTATTTCTCTTGCATTCACAAACTTGTTATATGGTCCAAATGTTTAGTCATCCCTTGCTATTGCATTGATTGCTGCATGAATCAACCTGCAAGACCTTGCAGTCACACACTACTGTTTTTCCGACTTTCAGGAGGAGAAACTGAATGGGGAAATTTAGTCAAGAGACCTCTTATCCAGGTCCCTGAAGGTGGAGGCATGAACCTTCTTCCTTTTGCTTCAGTTCCAAACATGTGCTCGGAGCAGCTAATTAAGATGATAATGAAGCCTCAATCTCAAATTGTGAACCATCCTTCTCTTCCTCAAGATAACAATCCTAAGGTCATTCCTGGGCATGAAATGAACATTATGCAGGGAACAATGAATCAGAAGCCACAGGCTTTCAATGCGGAAAGTGCCATTCCGCCAAAGCTTATATATCCTCAGCTCTGTCCTGATCAATCTAGTGCCATGGGTCTGTCATCTGAAGTTCATGTAACTAACAAGGTGCCGCCTCCATACAAGACTGAAAATCAAGCACCGGTAGAGACAAAGGATGAAAAGTTGAATGTAGATTCCCACCTCAAAAAAGATGTACTAAACCAAGTACCTTCGACCTCCATTGGAGAGCTTCCAGAGGAAAATATTGCCTCTGGTCCTTCCAGTCAACAAAACCACTTAAACCATCCAATAATCCTCAACCAGAACCAGGGTCAAATTCAATCGCAGGCCTGTTCATGGCCTCCACAACCCCTGCAGATGCCCATCACCGATTCTAATGTGCTGCATGGGTCATCCCCTTTTGTAAACCCTGATGAGTTGATGTTCTCTTCTACAAATAAATCTGTAGCTGCATTAATTAGATCGCCAGGCCCATTTTCCGTTTGTGGGTCACAAGACCCATCCACCACTTTTGGAGATCCGGCAGGCCAATTACCTTTGATTAGTCAGGAATTGTGGGATCATCAGGGCATTAATTTACGCTTTCCATCCCAAGGAGACCAACTTACTCCACTTCCTGAGCAGGACCCGTCAAGCCTTTGTGGCATATCCAATTCAGTTTGTTTGAAGGATTTATCGGCTGAGAGCAACAACCAGAGCGGAATTTATAGTTGTCTTAACTTAGATGCTAGTAATGGTGGAAGTTCTGCAATTGATCCATCTATCTCAAGTGCCATTTTAGACGATTTTTGCACGATAAAGGATGGACCTTTTCCGAATCTTTCAGATTGTTTGGTGGGCAACTTCAGTTCAAGCCAAGATGTTCAGTCTCAGATTACTTCTGCAAGTCTTGCAGATTCTCAGGCTTTCTCAAGACAAGACTTCCCTGATAATTCAGGCGGTACATCTTCGAGCAATGTTGATTTTGATGAGAGTAGCCTTTTGAAAAACAGCTCATGGCAGCAGCAAGTAGCCCCACCTATGCGCACCTATACTAAGGTATCAAATTGCAGTTTGTCTGATTGGCTGAGCAACACTACTTGATTTTTTCTTCATATATCAACATGTAGAATGCTTGCAGTTGTCGAAAGGTTGTGTACAGTGACTTTTATTGGTTGGAAGTCGGATAGGCTAGGTATCTGTTCTATTCTTGTTCCCTGTGCTCTTGATCAAAGCTTCTGATGAAATCTCTGGAACAGGTTCAAAAGGCAGGATCAGTCGGAAGGTCGATTGATGTGACAAATTTTAAAAATTATGAGGAGCTGTTATCTGCGATAGAATACATGTTTGGACTTGAGGGGCTGCTAAATGATCCAAGGGGCTCTGGCTGGAAACTGGTCTATGTCGATTATGAGAATGATGTCTTGCTTGTTGGTGACGATCCTTGGGAGTAAGTCTTTTGACTGCCCGTTTGTTTACCCAATGATTGTAGCCATTTCTTTCACTCAAAATCTTTGCAACGATGAATCACTTTTTTGACAATTACCAAAGGGTACTAAAAAATTTTTCAGCAGTCATTACAACCTGTTAACCTTCTGTTCTTACCTTTACTGGTGTCCTAATATTTGTTGCTTAATTTTGTGTTTTGCATTATTTGCTAGTTTGACACTAAGTTTAAATTTTTTTCCTTGTTTCTTTAACAAAGTTTGATCCCTCATCTTCTTATTTTTATTTGTTGAAAAAGATAATACTTGTTTTGTTGGTAGCCATTCTCAACCTTGTAATTAATCTTAGGCCAAACATAGGTTTTGTAATTAATGAACTTCAAAATTTGCATGTTGTGCAGGGAATTTGTTGGCTGCGTCCGTTGCATCAGAATTTTGTCACCTGTCGAAGTTCAGCAGATGAGCGAAGAGGGAATGAAGCTCCTTAATGCCTCCGCAGGACAAGTAGTGAATGCTACTACATCTTAACAAGCAACACAGAAAGTTTATGGCTCTGCTAATGCTCTGCTTCCCGCCTCTTTTTAAAGCTGCAAGGATGAGTGACCTGCGACACGGTAGAGTGAAGAAGGAACATCTCGTAGGGATCATATCTTATTAATAGGGACAATTTGTTCTGTAGAGTAATCTACTCATCAATGGAAGAAACATGTTCAGTTGGTTGCGAAACTTAGAAAAGCAACTCCAACTCCGACACGCATTGTATTCCCTGCATCTAAGCAAAATCTGAGCATCTGTTTTTGGATTTTAAGGTACTTCTAGCTTGTGGCATGTAATAAAAAGAACCAGGTGTGGTTGTCCAAACTGTAGCAGGGTTTAGTTTCTGGTGCCTTTATGACTGAATTAGTGATATGGTGTTGCTGTTGTATACATATTCACAAGTAATTATGAGGAGATTTCCATGAGATTTGAAACCTTAACTGCTCACAAGACAAATGAGTTTACCTTCGGCTTGGAACTTGCCCCATTGTGTGGTTAGATCCTGATTAGTGCATGATATATCCAGCTCTTTGTCAGAACTGAAGAAGCTTGTGATGATGGAAGCTTAATTGCTCGTTTGTACCAACACGGTAGCAAGAGCGACTCCTTTATTGGGTTAATTCCACTTTGCCACTCTCATTTCAAAGAGAGCGCCTTGGTTGTTACTAAGTCCGCGATTGCTTGGAGGAATAGATACCATTATGTTGTGTCGAGAGCTTCCTTTGTTATGCGATGCTTAGCTATTTGCGACCGCTCCACCTATGTTCAGACAAAAATGTCCTGTTGTCTAATCCTACTCGGTGCTCTCATCATGGTAATATAGTTTCTTGAGCAATGCTCCAGCCATTAGTTTTACGGCGCTTTCAGTTCTCTGCTTTGCGTGTTTACAGCATGAAATACACAAGAAACCAGCATTCCTACGTTCTGAATGATGTAGCAGATTCAGTGTAAAATAGTTATTTGAACTTCGAAGTGGAGCAGGAATCTGCGGCAAGAAGCAATGTTGCTGACTAAAATCAGTTTCACTTCATTGGAAGGCAGTGAATTCCTGCTGCTAAAGGTTTCCTTCTGTTATCTTCGGTCTATGTTCTTCATGTAGCACTGTAACTGAATGGCTTTATGAAATGATATTAATATGTCCACATTTTATGGGTAACGCATGAGACATCTCTACTTGGGAATTCCAGTTGCCACCATACATTCTGAATGAATGAACCGAACTATTAGTTCGATTGAGCTCTCAGACATCAACATGCAAATTTTTTCTTGATTTGTGAAAGATACTTCCATTTACTTGTTATGGATTGTCCTCTCGCCATTCTTCAAGGCTTCAGATTCATGGATAATGATATTCGCCACTAATGTTGCTACAGTTGCTTGTCCATGGACACCACTAATGCTGTTCTGAGGAAAAAAATTGTATCAATGAGAACTTGAACTGAGCCTCGCATATGTTTAGTTTGTAAGCCCAGTAGCTTTTTCTTATTGTTATGAAGTTAGTAAAGCGAATCCATTAATAAAGTAAACAAGAGAGAACTTTTCAAGTGACACGAAATAAGTGAAAGCATGGGAAACAAATTTTTGTAAATACTTATCTACAACTGTTCGAAGAATTTCGGCTAAGGAATCAAGTAACTTACGCAAGGACAACTTTCGAGAACCATGTTTAATTGCCAACTCATTTTAACTTGTACACTTCATAAAGGAAGACCAAAGGGGAATTGCGCGACTTATGCGATTTGTATTTCATTAAACAACAGATGCGTCGTCCCTGAACAAATTCCTTGCCGTAAGTTGACTATTACAGCATGCCTAAGCGTACATTCCAACAGTTTTTTGTCAGAGGATGCGCAAGTAAAAATGCTAATCGAAGAAGAAACAAACATTTCATCATGGAGGGAACATTTCTGGGCTTAGATCACGCGAAAATCTTTATGTTCATGGGCGGTCATCATGCTGGTAAGGTCAAGATGAACAGGGGTGAGCATCGATCTAGGGTCAACCCTGATCGACTTTGGATCGGTCCAACCCTGCCGGTCCTAGTTTGGCTCTTAGGGAGACTGGGTTGGTCATTGATTCTAGAATTCTTGAACCAGTGTTGTGCGGGTTGATCTTCGGTTCTAGGAGTTCAAGGTCGGTCCAACCTTGACACAATATATATATATATATATATATATATATATATATATATATATTAATAAATGGCGTCAACAATATTAAACAACTCTTTAATGAGGTGTTCAAGTAATTTTATATTGTTATTCATTAACTTAGATTTTAAATGTCTTTTACGGCATTGATAGTCATAATTTATAAAGGAGTAAAATATTTTTGTGAGAAGTTATCACGGCATCTGAAGGGGCATAAACAGCTCATTCCATGTTCTCTTCTAGTACTCGTTCTCTTTTGTTTTATTTATTCTCTTAGTCTTCAATTTGCCAAAATCGAAAGAAACAACTTCTCCGCTCGTTAGTTGACACTCGCCTCACTCACTTTGGGTTCCTCATGCCACTCGCCGCTTGCTTGGCTTGTTGCTTGCTTGGCTTGTTGCTCCCTGCTCAACGCTCAATGCTCACTCTATTCGACGCTCACCCTACTCGACCCTCACCGCTTGCCTTTCTTAGTTGACCTCGTTCGTCATTAAATTCATTGAGTCGGTCTGGCCCTCGGTTGTCCTTTTAATGAGTACAAGAAATGAAATAAAAAAATTATTGATTGGATTGATCTTGGGACCGGATCAAACCCACTAAGTTGGTCCGGTTCTTAGTCCCAAGCTCAATAGAGTTAGTCCTCAGTCCCAAAAATTAAGAATCAGTACTGTGTAGGTTGATCCTAGGGTCAAGGGTGGACCGGTCCAATTTGGACCATGCTCACCCCTAAAGATGAATAGGCACTGTTCACACCTGCATAAAGAAACAGGACAATCACGTTCCATCCTGAAATTGATAGCATTACGCCACTAATTCAGCGTGTTAACAAGTCATCTCCGTGATCCTACTTGTCGAGTCCTTGCCCAGAGGCAGCTTGTGGCGAGGCAAGAAGCTTTCAGCTCACTAGGAGTGTTGGGCCTCGATAGGTCGAGGCTTTCGAAACGGAGAAGCTCTGTTCCATCTTGGCGAGTTTCCTCTGCCAAGAATTCGAGCTGTTGGAGGACATGAAGGTGTAATAATTGGGCAAGAAAAAGGAGAGAGCGCTTATAGCCACCTGTCATATTTGCATGTTCTGGCTAGAGGACACTCGGACAAATGCATGACGAAGCGAATTGCACATTTATGGCCAAGAGGTGTATCTTTGGCCTTCTTAAAATTTGAGAGAATCGGCAAAGAAAGAAAATCAGAAGGATTCACTTAGCCAACCGGAAAATAACGAAAATGAAAGAGACAAAAGAAATAAAGAAAAAGGAAATAGGAAAGAGGGGAGAGGAAAAAGAGAAAGGAGCGACCATAATAACGAGGGAGAAGAACATGAAGCAAGAAGAGACCGCAAAGAAGGGAAAGAGAAAATTTTCTCGACACACGTTTTGGACTCTTGATAAGCCGGATCAATTTCGAGCGGCAAGGACTCAAGCCCTAGGTTCATGCAATCAGAGTAATTTTCAAAGTCAAGAGCATAAATTCGGTGTTATGAGAATTATGAACTGCGGGGTCCGATTTAGAAGTTGTTAGGTTGTGGAGTTTTGTGGAAATAATAGTTTAAGTATTGTGGAGCCATAGGGTTTGACAACAATTGATTCTACCTTATAGTTTGATTGAAATGGACTTTTGAAATCATATATACAAGTTATGCGTAATGGACAATACATGTAATGGATTTTACCAAAAAAAGGACAATACATGTAATGGAGAAGATGAATGTTCGCTATAAACAAGTTTCTTCATTAGTGCGTAGAAGCTTTGTCGTTGACAATTAAGCATAGTTTAGTCGACTCATTCATTTAAGTGGGGTATAAGTTGGATTTTGATATAATTTTTTTTTCAATTAATTGATAGGAATACGAATGCATTGTCTCAAGTAGCCTTCATAGGTTGATTTTCAACTTTTCTAGTGAGTAGCACTTATCACTTTTTGATTTTATAAAACTCACGTCTTGAAATGATGGAAAGACATGTCATAAGTTAAAAAGGCATCACATGTTCGATATTTCTTTGAAAAGGAAAAGTGATGTTTATAGCATATATGACGCATAATTTCGGATTGGTGATTAACTACCTTATATGTTATTTGAAATGGTTTAGGAAATGTTTATAAAAGGAATTGCGGAAGATTATTCATATTGAGAAATGTTTTATTCAATGTATTTTACTTGATGAACCTAACTATGAAAGGTTATTTGATTTGGATTTGTGGGTTATTGGAGTCTGGAGAATGTATTAGTGTACCATGCTCATGTCACTATGATTAAAACATATTGAGGGAGTAAGTACGTATATTATTATCAAGATGTCCTCATGGGTTGAACCATCGACTAATGTAGGTGGAAACCTAACTAAGAAAGACATATGGTTGCCTTCGTCACAAATGTTAAGTGTGACTATAGTTAGATATTGAGAATGGAGTTGATCAATGGAATAGATTATTGATGTGTGGTATGAGATAAATCAATGGAATGGACTATTGATGTGTAAAATGAGATTAATCAATGAAATGTACCATTGGTGTGTGATTCCTTGTTGATTTAAATAAGCATTTTTATCACATAAAAAGTTTTGTTGGAAAAAATCTTACTCATTCTCAGTATTATACGTATTGTACATACTGGATTTGAGAATAATGAGTTTCTGGTGTTACTTTGTAAATATGTATGGTAAGCCATCGATCTACTTAGAAGAATCTGCATAGAAGAGTTATATACTATTTATTGAGACGTGATTGCTTATCCAATTAATTCCAAATTTTTTTCAAGTTCTTCAGCTAATAACAACAAATAGGACATGAGCGATATCGATGGGGAGCTTTTGCTAGTTGGAATGTGGGTAGAAGTTTAGATAGCTGGATATATTTGAAATGGTATTTGTTCAGATTTACTTTTTCAGTGTGGGAAAATATATGCCCATGAATTTTAGAATTTGACCTTGTAACCAAATTATTGGCTTGTCAGTTATATAGATCAAGATATATATAATCTGATAACAGGTTAATGTTGGTTATGACTGAGACTGCTTCTTTTGAATAAGAGAATGTCCATGTCCTTTTCTCTGCTCTTTGTCAGATTTGGCGTATGACAGTAGAAACTTGTTCTGGGATGAGATACAAGTTCTTCTGGTTCTGTTGGAGCGAGTGGGACAAGGGTTGCCGCGTTGGATGCCAAGGCGTGATGGTCACGAAAGAGACGAGACTGAGCATGTCGAGAGCTGATGAACAGAATGATGCTGATGCTCTTGAATTTCACTTTTCCGTCCCCTACAGATTGACCGGTGAAATACAAGAGAGGGAGGATGAAGGCAAAGTAAAGGTTGCACTTGAAATGGACTGGATTTACAATCAGGAGTGAGTCATCCATTGGTGGTTCTAAAAAGCTTTTAATTACTTTTTTTGGGGGATCGAATACAACGCATGTAAAGGAAGAAATATATGACGTGGAACAAAAATCTTCTATTAACAAAAATGTAAAGAAAGTAGAAATAGAAGAGATTGCAACGTAAATTTACAGTGGTTCAGCTTTTCCACTTGGACAATTTCACCATCACCGCTCTAACAGTCCAAGAACAAAGTTGGAATCTACCAAGGTAAATTTACAATAAGAAGTCGCTTGGTTTTTCGCAAAAATAAACAACAGAAAAGTATATGCAAGCTTTAGAGAGTGTTGTCACCCCTAACTCTGCCCCCATCTACATAAAATCAATAAATTTGACCTTGGGTTGACCAGGTTTAACTGAAGAACGACCGATGAGATAAAATGCTCAAGACACATTTCAAACCTGAAAAATGGGTTGTGCATAATCAGACAAGTTTTTTAACATTTATATTAATATCTGACCCCTTCGGGATAGTACGCTTGTTTATTGTAGTGTCGGAAAGATTGCAATGTACCAATGTCAGTTGGTCGACGTTAGGGACCACAAACATCCCAACATGATGTGGAAAATATGTCATATCAGCCATGGTTGCAAAAGTGAAGAAAAAAAAAAAAAAAAAAAAAAAAAAAAAGCCACGGCACAGAAAAGCAAACATCAAACCAGAACAGAGGCATGTGTTGGGGGGCATTCAAAAGGAGAAAAAGAGAAGAAGAGAAATAGAGAAATAGAGAAAAGACCCACGGCACGAAAAGACAGATGCCAATTCAATGTAAAGTGAAAATCAAACAATAGAAAGCAAAGCAAATGAGCTAAATCTCATAGCTAAAAAGGAAAATATGACGGATCAGGCACCAGCCAAAGATCGGTAGCTGTCAGAACGAATGAACAGGAGCCTGGCCGGTCACTTTGACTGAATTTAACCCACAATTTGTGTGTGTTTTTGGGCCTCGATCGTCCCTCCAAGGATCACCCTTTTGGTTACGAGCCCAAGCCAGCCAAACACTCCATTCTTGGAGAATTATCAATCTAATCAGGAGAGAATGACAAGACGGAAATGAATTAGGTGATCCTTGGTCAGAACCCACATGCATGGCAAAATTTAACTACTGCACAGGTTGATACGCACAATGCTTAGTATCCTCATTCATTCTTATCCCTAATGGATCCCCTTGCCATTCAAAGACGCAGGGCCGGCCACCTTGTGTAAGGTTGGTTAGACCTTACACAAGCACCTTTCATTTCCCTGACTGCGCCTCGACCAATGCCAAGTGGCAGCATCGCGGGGATCCAGGGTGAGTCCCGAATCCTGTGAAGGATTTGGCCGGGTTACTCAATGGGGAGGAAATCTTTTTCAAGCCTCCTACCTGGCTTTAGCCCACTTTGGGGACTCTCACCCCTGCCAGGTTCTCCCTGGAGTGGACTTAGCCTTTTAAGGTCTTGCTCAGGACCTATTGATGTTACATATCTAGGACAATAACTTTTGGACTAATTGATAAACATGCATGCATCAAAACATTTCTCCTCAAAGAATTTTAAGCCGATGGGCATTCCGACAATTCATGCACCGAGTATGTTGAAAAAGCATATCCTAAAATGATTTTGCTTAGAAATAGATTTCTTAAGAATCACAAACATTTCCCCAACAGGGATTTTAAGTCCTCTCAAGAACTTTGAATATGAATGCTCGGGACAAACCATATTTTTTGTCAACAAATAATTTTTCAAATATTCCTCGTGGTCAGCATGCACTTGGGACGTGATTCTGATCATCGATTCAAAAGATCTCTGATCAATTTGCACTTTGAAAACATGTTTGAGTGCTCATTTTCTTAAAGGTGGTCTTGCACTTGGGACGCATGTGTGATCTCTCCTTTTTAAAACTGTAGTTGCAGTCAGCTTGCTCTTAAGACATTTCTCCAATTGCTCGCTTTAAAAATCTCTAATCAGTTTGTACTTGTGGCATATGTTTGATCACCCATTTGGAAAGACCTCCAATCACCTTTTAAGTCATTCCCGAATTCAAAATATTTATATGTTTCAATTCAGGATTAAAAATTTCTTGTGTTTCATATGTTTCACTGATCATATTAAATTTTTGATTAACTTGTATTTGAGACACATGTTTTATCGTCATTTAATAAGATCTCTAATCAACTTGTAGTTGGGATGCATGTTTGATCTTTTTTTCAAAAACCTTTGTCGTGGTTAGCATGCAG
Source organism: Eucalyptus erythrocorys (assembly GCA_014182555.1). Lineage (NCBI taxonomy): Eukaryota > Viridiplantae > Streptophyta > Magnoliopsida > Myrtales > Myrtaceae > Eucalyptus > Eucalyptus erythrocorys. Next base: position 32,671,003 of record CM024602.1, read on the forward strand.
TTGGAAATTTGAAAATGACATTAAACAAAAAATAATACGACATACTGTTATGGAAGTCGAATATGACCTGGTCATTGACATTAGCTCATAGCGCATTACATCATTTAATGTACTAGTTTAATGAAAAAAGTGTCGAAAAAGTCATAAATCTATTGCATTAATATTAATTTAGTCTAAATATTTTGACCTATATCAATTTAGTCATTCCAACTAATTTTGGTCGGATATTACTACCGTGGATGTTGCTTGGCTTACCCGGCATGACTGGTGGTAACGTGGATAATTTTTATAATTATTTTTCTCTTCCTTTTTCCTTTTTTTTTTTCCTTCCTCTTCTTTTAGCCAGTTGCCACTAGTGACCGACGAGAGGCAAGGGTCAAACCTCGTTGACCTTTGTCCAACCTCGCCATGGCTGGGCGATGCTCGACCTCGCTAGATTCAACATGGGCGAGCCTTGCTAGCCCATCGCACAGTTTGCCCTTATGGTCCTTGGCAAGTGCTCGAGCCTTGCTAGTGGGTAGTAAGGCGCGTTAAAGGTTGGTCGTTGAGTTTTGATAATCGGTTGGAGGAAGAAGAAGGAAAAAAAAAAGGAAAAAAATAAAAGGAAATGAAAAGAATAAAAGAATACAAAATAAAAAAAAAAAAAAATTAAAACAATAAAAGTATATCAAAATTTAAGAACTAAATTGACATTATTATAAAATTTATGACTAAATTGGCACTAATGTAATAGGTTTAAGATCTTTTTGACACTTTTCCCCTAATTTTATAGGACTTCTTTTCTTAATGCCCTATTGGAGGATTTTTTTTTTTTTTTTTGTAGAAACAGTTTTTGATTTGTGAGTTACAATTATTAATATCACTCACATTTATATCTCTTTAAAATTTACGTACATATATGTGACCATAATTTATAACCACCTAGCAAGAATCCGTTCTCTCATCATTTATCTTCATTCGACGATTGACTCCACAGACCCCCACACGGCATTATTATTATTATTATTTTTTGGTGAATGGTAATAAATATATTGAGTTGAGACCAAATGTACAAAAAATCACGGCATCAAAACTTACGCTCAATACAATGGATCATAATGAGTGGAAGGATGCCGGGATGTAAAAGCCATAGCCGTGGCAACCAAAATAGAACAACACAAAGGAAAAGCACGGCAAGAACAACCGGCGTCCAGAGCAAAACACCCACAGCTAGGGAAAAGAACAACCACAGCAACCAGCAAATGCCGCTGCTCTCAAGTCCAAAGCCAACAAGCACCAACTGAATGGAAGGCAACTAGGGATCCTTCGAGAAGATGACTGGGTCAATGCCCCAGTTCCGTTGTAGTCTTCTATTCTTGAAGTTATCTTCGACGTTCCTAAAAGTGATTGTCTTGTCTCTGACCACTTTAAAAAGATGGTTCTTCATAGCCGGGATAGCAAGAGGCTGTTCTCTGATGTTGACACCTAAATTTTGGCGGTCTGATCATTTATTTATTGTATAAAAAATTAAGGGTTAATTTTATCCTTAAAAAAAATATCAATTGCATAGCATATAGATTTAGGTGCATTCGTATTTTCGCATTTATTTATTGGACCGATGGCAGATGGATTCAAATTAGTGGTTCTGAGCTTTAATCTAATGAATCGGGCTAAGCCCACGAAGAGAGCAGATTGGCCCAAACCCATATCCTCGAGGAGATTTTACGGATTTATCTTTACGAGATTTCAATTTAAAAGGGAATATTGTGTTTGAAATAAAATCAAATATTGCGTTTGGAAAAGAAATCTTCGTTGATACGGTTTTGGAAAATTAAAAAACCCTAATCTGTGGTCTATATATAGATTAAAATGCATAGGGTTAAGGGAGGCCACACAATTCCATACACGATCAGCATTGGGGGAGATGGCGAATAATTTTTGGAGCACATAATAGAGAAATACATGAGAGAATAGAGTGTTTGAGATGGGCATAGTTGTGGTCGAAGATCCCCCTTCTCAGCCGTGACCTTGTGTGGTTTGTCGAGTTTCGCTGCCGTTTCTGACTCCACTGGCCGCTTTTGAGTCTCTCTCGAAGACACAAGACAATTGCCCACGGTATGTTGAGTCATTTTCGAAGTATCTCGTGTCGCTCGCATTCCCACGGAAGCAATCTGTGCTGGTTGGGTCCAATTATACGCAGCAAGTGGCAGCCCTTGGACGCTCCTCCCATCTTGCAACAATCCAAGTACTTCATTGAATAGTCAAAGTCGCCCCTCAAAGTTTACGTGTAAGTTCTTGAACCAACCGCAATTTGTGACTACTCGCCGAGCAAGAGCCTTTCTCGCGCGTGGTTCGAGTCACAAGTGCGAGCCCCATCGTGCTGATCACCTACTGCAATTCGCATGATTTGTTGTTCGTCTGAGTTTGAAAACGGTATCCGATCGGTATTAAAATTTGGTGCTATTGTCCGAGGCCCATGAGGAGATCCCAGGTTATTCAGCAAAGTGCAACAATCGTCATCGCCGTGACCATGGGCTCGTGGCTTCATCAACGTGAGAACTTGCCTAGCGGCCGTGCTACTTGATTTGCCGGTCACTGCAAGTCCCTCACCGTGAAATCAAGGCTTGAAGAGAGGAGGGAGCGCGAGTTTTCTTGGCCAAGCCTTGGCTGAAATCCACGCTGGCACCCCCACGGTGGTGTTTTCACCATCCGCAACGCCTTGTTAATGAGTGCTGCCCTATTGAGCTGTTGCCAACACCATGGTTTGATGTGCCCGAATCGTGTCGAACTCCCCGATGTGCTGCCTTCCGTCTTGGAGCATTGCTACTTTATCCACCGAATTGGACCAAAAGCGACATGCGGATGCTCTAGTCCCCACCATCGTGCGAGCCAAGGACAATCAATGTGCTGCCCCGATCGTTCGAACTGCTGTCCATGACGCCTTCTGCCTTTGACTTGCTACGCTGACGAGCTCTTCATCGATGCTTCAAAAAATTCTGGGCTGAGTTCAAAACCACCTTCCATTAACAAAGCAACGGGGGTCAAGTTCACAGTCATGGCAAAATTCCACTTAATGCATGGTTCATCTTCTTGAATAATTTACACGTGGAAAGCAAAGGAAAAATTTGTTCTTTTCCTTGCTGCCCTTTAGTCTTGTCCTTTATTGCAGGGTTGTTCGTCACCAAGCCATCCCCATTAGTCAAGCCGGTGGTTATCTAGCACCATTGGGATCTCCAGCGACAATTTTTGTAGCTATTCAAGCTTGTTGCCTGTCGCCGCTGCTCTTCCCTCGAGCATCATCCACAAGCCAAAATCCGGTCCCGATATCCAAGTTCGAGCTATGAGTCTCGCCGAGCATTGTCATATCGCGAGTAGCCGTTTGAAGACCAAATATGGAAGGCAATATTCGGAATAGGTAAAAATTGTCTATTTTGATTTCCGAAAGTTCCGTTTCCTTATTTGATATGTTCGTTGGTGCACATGATGGAAATTCCCGATATGCCATGATATTCGTAATCTCAAGTAGCATTTTAAATTGGGAAATCTTCCTAACTTTGCAACGTACATATGATTGACGGTCCGATTTCACGCTCGAAATACGACCCGCAATCGTATGGAAAAATCACCAATCCGATCTCACGCTCGAGATACGATTCGTGATTTTATTTTAAAAATTGGCCAATCCGATCTCATGCGCGAGATACGATTCGTCAATTTATTTCTCAAGATTAAATGGACATGGATGATGTTTTGCTAGATTTGCTGCCGTGCTGTTCTTAATGCCTTTATTTGTTTGCTCCCATAAAAGGAAAAAATTTTTTGAGTTAGATTAGATGCATTTTAGGATATTACTTGTTTTAGGGTTATTTTGCATGTTTAGAATAGGAAATTTATTTATTTCGAATTCCTTAAATAAAAATTCAAAAAAAAAAAAATGCATTCATTTAGGGTGTTAGCTTTTTTAATTTGCATGTTTAATTATGTGGCAATTTTAATTTCGAATTTCATAAAAGAAAAAAAGAAAAAATTAGAATTAGAGCATTCTTTGCACGTCATTGCATATTAGGGTAGATTGCATGCTTATTAAGAAAATAAAAAATAATGTGTACGTCATATAGAATAAGGTTCATACAATGCACGTCATTTAGTGATTTTTGTTAGATTCATTTAATTGGAAATTGTCACTCATTAGAATTAGGTCGTTAGATTAATTTAGATTGCATATTAAGTGTTGCATTTCTTTAATTTCGAATCTCATGGAAAATACAAAAAGATTATATTTTAGAATAAATCCATCTCATGCTTAGGATAGACTGCATGTCTATTCATGTCATATAGTTTAGATCATTTTGCCATGTCACGTAATTTAGGTCATGTTGCCATGTCATATTAGATTATTAGCATGCATTGCATACAAATTAAGTTCTCATTTAACAAAGTGAAAAAAAAGAGGGAAATTGCGTGTTAATTAGAAATCATATCTAGGGTTGATGATGTGAATTCTGATCTAACAACGCAGATGCTTTCGTTCCTATGAGGTAAATCCTGCATTTTTCTTATTTACTTTATTGAGTGCTAAATTGGTGGATTGCGCACCCGCATGATCACCCCACATATTAGGGAGATAAATTAAAATCAATTCAAGCTGCCTGCAAAACATTTTTTCAAAATTAAAAGAGAAAGGTACCGAAAGGGCGTTAGAGAAATCTAGCGTAACCAAGTGCCCGTATCTAGAATGAGTAAAGTAAGTCTCCCATTACTTTACTTGCGTTTCTAATCGACCCACCAAAAATAGATTAGTGGCGACTCCTAAATAAAAATCATTTGCATGTTAAGAACTCGAACCTAAGTTGCGAATTGGTATGGGTAGGGAGAGCCCGAGTTAAGTCTAGGCTTAACAATCCATTAACCAAACCCTAGGTAGTTCTCACCCAAAAAATTGGTCGCGACATTTGAAAAGAATGTTGTTCCTGTTTTTTCAAATAATGTGACATAGTGCTCCAAAGGAAAAACGAGCCATGCACTTATAAAAATCCTTTCCCATTAGCAAGGTGGTGGCCTAACAGCGGTTCTCCTCCCAAGACTTGTTATACCAAGGCAGATTGCATCTGACTGCCCAAAAGAAGGCAACCTCAGCCGTGACACGATAACCAATAAACAAATGGTCAATAGAATCAGGCACATCATTGTATAAGGCACAAGCACCACTATCAATTCTGCCATGAGACAATAAAAGCGTCTGGGTGGATAGCCTGCGCTTGGCTATAAGCCAAAGGTTTACTCAATACAGTGGTGTAATTGCATTATTCTAGACGAACGCATGCCAATGGACCCGAGTCCTCTTCTGCCTGAAGGTCTCCCAAGCCGACGCAACGATGAACCGGTCTGACGAACTCTCCCTCCAGCAAAAGCAATCCGAATTCTGAGAGAGGCTCGGGAGTGGGTGATCCCACAACTAAAGCACCAACCTGAGAGGTTGCCCAGCATCAAAGAAGAGATCAGCCACTGTTGCTTGCCTAGAAAGCCCAGAACTAAGACAATGGAATCCGAAAAGATTAAGTTCAGGAAACTTCTAGGGTTCCAGCTGTCAAACCAAAGAGAGGCAGAGAGGCCGCCCTAATCCTCCAATAGAAGGCATTTCGGACCTCTATTCTGAAAGATAAGATTTTCTTCCAGGCCCACACGACATTATTTAAGCAAGCACTCCTAGAGTGCAACGTGTGAGCCAACATGAACGTCTCCATGTCCTCCCTCCACATTTGTCTCCTCCTCTCTCTTTCCCTCTTCATCATCTTCGTCTTCCTCCTGAAACACAAACAGAACCATGCAACCGACACCACCACCCACCCGGCACCGCCCGGCCCGCGGCGGCTGCCACTCATTGGAAACCTGCACCAGCTCGACCTCTCCGTCAATCACCACCGCCTGTGGCAACTCTCTCAGCTCCACGGCCCACTCATGTCCCTGAAGCTCGGACTTACGCCTGCGCTTGTCATCTCCTCGGCAAAGACAGCAAGAGAGGCCATCAGAACACACGACCTCGAGTTCTCGAGCCGGCCCTCCTTGGTAGGCCAGCAGAAGCTGTCGTATGGCGGCTTGGACATGGCCTTCGCGCCGTACGGTGAGCACTGGAAGCAAACCCGACGGATCAGCGCGGAGAATCTCTTGAACCCCAAAAGGGTCCAATCCTTCCGTCCGATACGCGAGGACGAGGTCTCGAAAATGGTGGAGAGAATCTCCGATGCAGCCGCCGCTTCTAATTCGCAGTTAGTCGACCTGAGCGAGACGCTCTTGTTTTTCGCCGCCTCGTTAATCTGCAGAATCGCTTTTGGGAGGAACTACCTTGTCGAACCCGAGCCCAGGATCCATGTTCTTAGGTCGGTGAGGGAAGCTATGGTCGCGTTTGGGAGCTTCTGTTTCGAGGACCACTTTGGCTGGGTCGGTTCGGTCGTCGATAAGGTCACCGGTTTGTCGTCGAAGTTGCAGAGAGTTTTCGTGGAGTTGGATTCGTTCTTCGAGGTGATGATTCGCGACCACCTCGAGAAGAAGAAAGAGCAGGAGGATCGAGACGACTTCATTGACGTCTTGCTTCGAATGGGCGAGGATCGGTCGGGTTCGGTGCATGTTAGTAGAGATCACACCAAAGCGATGCTCATGGTAAATCTTCCGTTTCTTCTATAAGGACTTAGATAGATCATGAGGCAATAGAAAGATTTCTCTAAGAAACACCATGGCGTAAGTTTCTTTCTTTCTTTTTGTTTTGTTTTGTTTTTCTTTTTTTAATACAAGCGGGTTTAAGATTGAGATCATGTCTATTTTCATGTTCAATAGTCACCCTTAAATATGTGTCTTGATCTCAAGCCCGCTTGTGTAAAATAAAAAATAAAAATTGACCTTGCAAGTTCACCTTATAAAAATCAGTAATTAGATGGGATTTCTATTACGTAGTGTGGCAACTTAGAGGTGACATTTAAGTACGAGAGTCATATTCCGTATCCAAATAGAGTTTGCAACTTATATTAAGCTGGTTGCCAAATTCTAGTGAAAATATAACTTGCAAACTTTAACTTAAAATTGATTCCGGGGGTGTCTTGTAATTTGTTTATAAAAGAAAAAAAAGTGGCCCATACTTTCTGTTAATAAAAGACATCTTTCATTTAAAAACATAACTATATTACAGTAAAGCACACATACATAGAAACGATATGGTTTTTTATCTCATAATATATCTAACAGACTTTTATATCGAACTTGGTGAAAAAAGACATTAAAATCATCAACAATCAATTTGAAATTCGCGTAAATCTTAGAAAGAAAAGTAGAGCATATGCCACCAATATAAAGGAAGCCTTGCACAAGGGCTTTATCTACACTTGATTTGGAAATCTTGATTAGATATTCTCTAAAAAATTAATGATGCATAAAATTGCTTGCGCAAATCTTTTTATCCCCATATGTCATAATTACCCATATACACACACATATAAATATGTTTGGTACAGGATTTATATGACTGGGTATCCTAGAGCCTGCATGCGCTGCATACTTCTAAATTTTAGGAATTTGGAACTTATCTTTAGGACTTTGAAACTTATCGATGTGCCCTAGAAATACCCAACCCCGGACCCACCCTAGCTTTGTCAGTTTGGATGTTTTCTGCTGTACGCCCCTTCCAATTAATATAGAGCGGCGCTAGATTAGAAATTATGGATTCACAAATGAATTTATCAAGTGAAGTGTTATAATATGAGCAATCTTTGAATAAATAGGTCATGTTCAAGGACCAATAACTATCTATCGCCTTACTTTATGCATAAATTTTTTAACTCGGACTTAGTAAATGGCATTTTTAAAAAGCCTTGCTCTTATAACGGTCTCCGTGACTTCTGAGCCGCAAATCAAACCTCCCTGGGATTGGCGACCGGTTGCATTTACTGAGATGCTGTTCACTGAGAGTAAGAGAAGCTGAGATTCGTGAAAACAGAAAAGAAATACGGTCTAATAAACTTCATTGTCACGTCTTCAAGTTCTAGGCTTTCCTCAACTTGGTAATTGTTTTTCACATATAGATAGTTAATATTATAGATTCTACTAGTATATTCCTCAAGTGATTAGGTGTACAGGGTGAATGTAATGCCATGCCTTGAAATTTTCCTTGTATTTCATCGGTTTCAAACTTTTAGAATCTGAAAATTATTTTGTGACCTTTAATACTCACCCCAAAACCAATTCTATCATGCCGGTCTCGTAGATTCTCACAACCCCTATGTATAGTGGTCAATCAAATCATGACCCTTTCAATGAGACCTGGTTCACAACTCAAATCCGTATTGGTCCAATCACTAAACCAACTCAACCTTTTTAGCAGCCAGGTCTATATGCAAATGAAAAAAAAAAAAAAAAAAAAAATCGTCCATTCATCATTTCATGAATGGTTGGACTCGGATATATTGTTTGCGGGGAAAATTGCACTACAAGTCCTAAATCTTATGTACAAACTGCAATTGAGTCTTGAACATTTCCATTGATTTATCAAGTAATAAATTTTTACCAAAAAATGAAATCTTACTCAAACTTTTCAATGGGTTTGCTTAAATCCTAAACCTTTAGTGAAAAGAAAATGCAATTAAGTCCTAACAACTAGAAAGTTTTAGGTATTGTTCATTGAAATAACTTAAATTCACTTTTGTAAAAAAGTCTAGGATTTAATTGGATCAATTAAAAATTGGAGAACTTAATTGCATTACGTATGTATGGTTTAAAACATCATGTACTTTTTCTCATGGTTATTTGTTAATACCACTGATGAAAAGCGATTTTTCCCTATTAGTCAGGATAGAGTAAAAATTCTTAAGTATCAGCTCTTCGTTTATGTTATGTCCATTAATTTGAGGAAATATTGCATCGGGTCATATGGCCGTACTACTATAACACGACATCTAACCTAGTCAAGAATGTGACAAGTTGGAAATCAGATATATCACCCCAATATAAATGTGTCAAAGGTTATTGAAAAGCAAAATAGATGCAGATTAGATCCAATTTTCATTGAATTCAATCGTACTCAATCAAATACATAGATAGATGTAGATCTGATAAAATTCTCGCTGATTGTAATTATTGCTAAAACATGATGTAGAACGTGTCAATTAAATCAATTTTTTAGTACGACTTGTTCAGAATATTCTCATTTTCTTTTATCTGAGAATATGCTTGATAATTGTGAACAACTTTGTTATCGGACGAGATAGTCATCTGCTTTTTGAGAAAGGGTTTTATGATCAATGAAGGTATGTTACTCTCCCCAAGAATAACGTATCATCGTGCAAACATTTTCATTTTTTTAAAGAACTAAAATCCAAGGAAATTGACATATTTTTCTTAATTCATTTTTGAAATGCAAGTCTCACAAAGTTGGCAAATAGAATCTATAAAGATGGGAATAATATGTAAAAAAGAGATTAATTTTGATTTGAGATGAAATATTTTGATGGCCCATGGTTCATGTATGCTCATTTGACAATGTTTTGCCTTTTTCGTTTCCAGTTAATGAGGTTATTACTGGATAATCCTTTGACAATTTTCGCAAAAAGGGAAGCATTTCTCTCATTTCATTATTGGTATTATATTCACGAGCTGTGTGAAAGCAAGAAGTTTTGACACTAGCTAGATAATTGTACATACATACATACATACATACATGCATACATACGTATATTTCTTAATATTTGTTTGCAAGTCTAAGATGGATATTCCTACAGAAATTTTGTCAGTTCCTGGGTAAGAATGTAGACTCTCTTATGTTTAAATATGTCCGGTTGATCCAGAAGAAACTTTATTTCGTGCATGCAACTATTCTGGTATTTGCTCGCTCGTTACTTTTCTTCATTCACTCATTTCAGGACATATTCATCGGAGGGACCGACACGAACGCGGCCACACTGGAGTGGGCAATGACATCGTTGAAGAACCGTAGAGTCATGGACAAGGCTCAGCACGAAATAAGATCGTTGGTCGGAAGCAAAGGTTTCGTGGATGAAGACGATCTTCTCTCCCTTCCATATCTCAAAGCTGTGGTCAAGGAGACGCTGAGGCTCTACCCACCAGCTCCATTGCTGCTCCCCAGAGAAACGACCGGAAGATGCATTCTAAGTGGGTATGAAATAAGACCCAAAACCCTAGTTTACATTAATGGATGGGCCATCGGGAGAGACAGCGAGTACTGGGAAAGTGCAGAGGAGTTTCGCCCCGAGAGGTTCTTGGAAAGCGATGTGGATTTCAGAGGGCAAAGCTTTGAGTTCGTGCCTTTTGGCTGTGGAAGGAGAGTGTGTCCGGGGGCGAGTTTAGGAGTTGTGACACTGGAGTTGGCGCTGGCCAATTTGTTGTACTCGTTTGACTGGGAACTTCCTGAGGGAATGGAGGAGGAGGATGTGGACACCGAGGCCACGCCTGGAACTACCGTACATAAGAAAATCCCGCTTTGCCTGAGGGCCAAGGTCAAGAATTATACCTGATAAGCATGCTTGGTGTCTTCTGACAAAAAAGAAAAAAAAAAAAAAGCATGCTTGGTGTCCAATATGTTTCTGTTTGATCATATCTCATATCTCATAGAGAGAGAGAGAGAGAGAGAGAGTACTTAACCTTTTGTTTTGGATTGTGTTTTATCCAGGCATGGATTCCCGTTTCTCCCTTTGGTGCAATCTATCAAAAAAATTAAATTTCAAGAAAATGCTTCCATCTTTTCTGGTGTTTAATGCTCGAAAATCCATTCGTCATAGAATATAACCTTCCTTGAACTGGAATTCCGCATTGAAAATGAAGGAAAATGACTTCCGATCTTTGAAAAACGAAAATCAATTTCCGCACTCTCCATGGCATCCAATTGTTCACCACTGTCTATCTTCTTTGTTTCGCTGGCCTCATGCACCATGATGAGTGTTCTCGACCCAGATCCGAGATGATTTTGGTCCATTGGATGAGGAGAGTAGTTTTCGTCAATACATGTAAAGAATGTCTCACGCATTAGGGTGCTTATTTGAATCGAATGGAAAAAAGTGACGATGAAAAATCAAAAGAGAAAAATATTATTCACAATATAGAAGAATCTTTGTTAATGTAACAAGTGTACCACGCGAATAATGCATATCTAGAACCCAAGGAACCATCAACAATCCATCAACTCCTGAAGTGTGAAATTTCAGTTCTACAATAATAAAACCACAAAATGCTTTCTAATTTATTGTCAAATTTCAGTCAAACACTGAAAAGTACAGCTATTTTCCTGAAATTTCTTAGAAAACGTATTTCCCGAGTATCAAATTCTTGCCAAACAAATGAAACCTACCATCATGCCATGTCCAAATTTCTGTTCCTGCTCACTCAAGAATATACACAACTAGAACCCGAGGAACTATCAACAAACCATCAATACCCAAACCAAGTACCGAGAACAAGCTGAAACATGTCCAAAGACAATTGCTATACTGTGATTAAAACCGAGGCGAAGGGTTTTTGTGTTGTGGTCTGAACGCTTTTGGGTCTCCCATTTCAGATTGGAACGTGGCATACAGTAGTGCATCACAAAACATAATGGAGATCAACGACAGCTGCAAAAGTGTAAAATTTCCTTAAAGAAAGTATTGTGGTACGACTAATTTGCTCAAAATCAGTACAGGTCTTTCACATTCTCGACACTTGCAAGGAATAATCGATGATCTGGGACTCGATTCTCTCCAGTAAGCAAATACCAGATTGCCGATGGGTAAATAAACAAGAATGCAAGTACATGGCCAGAGCTAGAAAAGAATAGCACACCTCTCTCATGAATGAGAGACAAAACAACCACTTTGACAAAATGGAGCGCACGGCTTACAATTTCCTAGGCCTGCCCCGCTTTCCTGGTTTCGCTTGACTCCTCCCAGCACTTTTTCCCCCAGTTTTAGCACCACCACGACCCCTACTTGAAGCCTTCCCACCGCGTCGACGTTTAGGATTGCTCCGCCCATTCTCCTGATCACTATTGTCAGAATTATCATCACCCTCAGCTTCATCTTCAGAGGCTGAGTCGTCTTTTGACTTGTTCCTCTTACCAGTTGCTTTCACAGCAGCTTTTTTACTGCTGGTCTGCTTGGCTAGTGGTGTTTTATTCTTGGGTTCCTCGCTTCCTATAAAACAAACTTAAAAATTAGTGGGCTTGAGTGCTGCAGATTCCCAGGATGCTGACAATATAATCAAAGACAGAAAAATATTATATAAGCTCAGTTTTGCATGAAAATTGAACCAGTGCACATGAAGTAGATGTGACAACTGCAAGTCCTTTTGATCACATCTGTAAACTGAAATCTCATTGCAGTTCACTATAATAACCATATTTTACAGACGGAATCCTGTTGTTAGCAAATCAGCATATACCTTCGGCAGCAGCTTTGCCATCATATACGTCCAGCTGCAAAAATGGAGAAATTAGAGAGCTTTAGTTTTGCAGTTATCAGCAACACTCAGCAGCAGCAGCAGCAGCAGCAGCAGAACAAGATAAAATCATTTAAAAAAGTCATCATACTGCTGCCTTGTTTGACTCGAGCCTTTTTGAGGTGAATTGACCATGGTTTACAAACTTTGCATACTGAGACTTCTAAACAACTAGTCTCAAGAAGGCAGCCAAAGGTACCTCTTCTCTGCCACTTCTTATACTTTGGTTTTCTCTGCTGTCTTAGATTCTGGGGGAAAAATTAAGAACTGACCATGAAAGCCATAGTAGAATGTGCAAGGCTTCCTCAGCTTCCAGCCTCCATGAGGGACTCAAGGTTTCTTAAGTTATGAAGGGAGGGGGAACAGTAATATTTCTACAAGCCACACTAGATCAAAACAGAAGATTTAATGGCTGAAAGCCAGCCAAATGAAGTTCTAAAGCATGCATCAGTCGTACATGATCAATTGAAGAAACTTAAAAGAACAAAGTTCAATAGTCCAACCACCACAAGAAAAGGCATGAAAATAACTCTTTCCAGGTTCAGAGAATCCAGGTACCTCATCTAGACGATCGCCAATGTTTGCTCGATCAACTATAACCATTGAATGGCCCATACCACATGCAACGCTGCAACAGAAGGATGATCTATTAGCAAAACATAGGCAGATCATTCTACAATATTAAGTTCTTCATTATCTTAATGATGGAGATAATGTGGATCCTTCCTCATTTGCCTTAGTGAATTGAGTAAACCAGAAAGGCTTCCCCATTTTTTGAGGTTATATCACCCTAAAAAAGCAGTGCTTCCATATGATGTTCACCAAATATTAATTGCAAAAATTACAAATATAAGATCAACACAGTTTCGAAACAATAATTGCACGAGCAACATAGAAGGTATCTCTACTCACCCAATTACATGCATTCCCTCCAGTATATCTACCTTCTTGGGAACAGCAGAAGATCTAAAGAATATTCATAATTGCTGATCAGCATTTGAGAAGAAAAAAATAAGTTGTGAGAAGAGACAGAACATACTTCTGTCCGTTGGGGCCGTATCCAAGCTCTCCATATTGAGCATGGCCCCAACTTATGCAGGATGCATCAGCACCAACAAAGTAATGCATATTACCGGAATCCATGCAGCGTATATTCCAACCACTGAAAGAAACAAGAACTAAAATTAATATAACATGGCAGCCATAAATACATGGATATTCTTTCACATCAAGGTACTTTTAACTATTCATTACGATGTCATAATCCTAAGTTATTATTAATGTTTATATTCTGTAAACACTGGGGAGCTTTGAAAAAGCACTCATGAAGATTGAGTTTTATAATATAAGTTGCCAAGAAACGACAAAAGCTAGAACTCCATATATCAAGCACGATTTCCTCAATCGCAACTCAACCCATTTACTTCCCTTGCCAGTAACAGAAAAGAAGAATCATAAGGCAAGATAATTTTTGTCTAGGAAACAGAAGCAATGACAGAGGAATGTGAATGACCAAATCAGACAGCTAAGCGCACACTGTAAAATCAACAAGAAATTATTTCCTTCAACCATCTACATAATTAGGCAAGTAGACAATGAACAGAACCTCAAGGTCCTACAGTAAATACAAGGAAAAAGGCAAAAATACGATGATGAAGTGAAATGGCAAAGAAAAGAACCTCAAATCCATAAGTGGTTTAGGATACATCCAATCATCACCAGTATTCTTAATTTTTCCCCACATATATAACTGTCCTCCACCTGAAAAAAGAAAAAGGAGTCAAACAAAAATTTGCAGAAGGTGCAGCAGATTGACGGACATAAATATAGATGTATCTTACACTCTCTAATTCAATTTTTTTTTTTTTTTTTTTTTTGATGGAAAAAAAAGGGCATCTAATAGAAGTGTATTCATTATATAAAAAAATTGATTTTGGTTTAAATGATCCCCATATTTAGATACGAGTGGACATTATACTCATGTTAAGTTACAAATTCTGTCCCCCAAAACAGCTACAAAACCTGAAATAACACTCTGCACCTAAAAGGTAGCAACTTTTTAGAGCACTATCATGAGATGAGCTCTTCTCCAGAGCTAACGAGATAATAGTTTGAGAAATTTGATAATAATAAAATGGCAAGTCTCATGGAAAGGGAGGTTTCACTAGAAATGGATCAGCAACTAATTAAGGATTTGTACTATTACTGGGAGCTACTTTTCTATGAAAGCTTAGCCCTGCTTCTGTGGACAGTAATTAATGGCCTAGTCATGCCTGGAAAAAGAAGCATAACAAGGGTGTATCATTAGTAAACTCCAAAACTACTTTCCAAATTATAAATGGGTAAACGATCAGGGAAGCAGACAGCAACTGCAGTCTGACGTATCCATCTGTGAGCTTCTACAATGGAATTGGCACTTGTAAGTTCACTTAAAGAGAGGGAATCTGTGTGCCCCTAGGTTGGAGAACTACAATTTCAAATACAATTGAATTTTCTAATTTATATGAACACCTTAGATGTCTAAAAGTTATGCTGTTATCAATAAAATATGTTTTATCCCCAGGAATTAGCCCAAAAGAAAAGACTTAAGTTATTAACAATGTCTAAAAGTTATACTACTGCAATGAACTGGCCAATCAGTATGGCCAAGAAAAAAGAACCAGTAGATTATCTTAAAACTTCAAACTAATAATCTGAGATCAAAATATACACCATATACACCATTCAATCAATCACCAGATCTTCAAGTATTTAATTTTAAAGAGCATAAAGTTTAATCACATTCCAAAGAGTCGCCTTATCCTACTTACTTTTGGACGAATCCCAGTGTCCTACTTTATTCATGCACATTATGCTACTCTCCAATGGAAATCAATAGAAGCGCTAGTGCATGACAGCTGAATGTGAATGAAAATATTAGTCGTCTAAAAGAAGCATTGGATGGTGACCATCGACATCTAAGAGACCATACAAGGGCATGACACAATAGGGCCTGTTTGGTTAAGCCTTTTAAAGCAAAAAACAACCTTGTGCTTGCTTCCCTACCAAAATATACAAATATTATCTAAATTATAAACAAATTATATGCGACTCTAGGCGCCAAGATTTGTAACTTGTGAAAGTTTCAGATGTTTCAGGTCAAGAAAAAGTTTGCATATCGCAAAATTTAGATCAAGCAAAAAGCAAAAGGTAAAAATCTCCCTTAGTCAATTCAGTAGATTGTCCCGAATTACATATCCTCTTTATTAAAGTCACAAGTACAGACAACCAATTAGAAGGCTAAATCCAGCTCCAGTTCTGATAGAATCCAAAAGGCCAATATGTTGTATGACCAATAAAATACTAGTTTCAGCATCCAATTTAAAGGGAAAAAATGCAAATAAGTACCTGCAGTACAAGCTGAATTAACAGAACCCGCAGAAATCACCGCATCAGGTGGCAAGACATTATGCTTCTGGAAGATATCAACACGACGAGGGAGCCACTCGTCCTTCTGCTCTCTGTGCCCAAGCCTACAAGACAGCACTCAGACAAGCGTGACCAACGAAAGGCAGTCTTCCAACAGAAAAGGTATAGCTCGCAAAATAATTTAAGGAACCAACCTGCCATAACCACCAAAACCCCACCTACACAATTTTAACCACAAGTTACTCTCCATGTCGTAGATATTAAACATAATGGTAAAAGATAGAGATACAAGTAATGCATACGTGTAAACACAGCCATTTGAGTCTACAGCCACTGGAATCCCGAAAAAGGACATGATAAAAGAAAACTTGGTTAGAGAATTAAGATCAATCATCAACACGTGCATTGCATCAACAAGTTTGTTAAAATCAAAATGTGCGTCACATAACAAGATTGCATAAGAATGTCATCTGTGCACATGCAAAGGGGAAGGAAAGAAAGTTAACACTACCTGTGTGGTTTGTTCCACAAGCAACTTTGACAATCTTTTCCCCAGCCAGAGTTACAATTGCCTTTGGGCGTGGTTGGGCTTCATAAGCCAATCTCACAGAGCTATCTTTAGTATTATACTGCACATGCAAGCATAGGCAACATCAAGCAACAAGTCATCGCGTAAAGGGTAAAGAATGAAGTCAATATCCAAGACATTCTTGGAATTTACAGTCCCTGATAATGAAATATACAAATTGTTGGTTATATTTGGAATTTCTGCCACCAGACGCCTAAAATAGGATTGACAGTACAACTACACAGCTTCTCTTCTAACTATGTTTCACTACAGAAGCAAGAAATTCTTCAAAGACAATATCACCAAACAGAAAATTCAAATCCTTTTAGTTACCTCATTGTCGGTCCCATGCCCAAGTTGACCATATTGGGGAAGGCCTGCAGTTCTAAAATCCAAAAAGATCAAGAGATACTTCTAAGTATTGGAAATCACAAAGGTAAGAATACCCATTCAAAATATTCAACAAACCCTACAATATAGAAGCTCCTTCTACAGAGGATAACCAAACAGTGAAATCCGCCCCACAAGCAGTAGTTTTAACCTCAGTCACAAGACAACGAACAGGGGATGCTTCAATTTCTACAAAGAGAGCAGCAAAAAAGACTCCTGTCAATTTAACAACAAAAACTAGTGGAAAATTTTCGAACAGACTTGAAAATACAAGATATTAAAGAAAAAGCAGCAACAATGATGCTTTACGGCTTTCTCATCTTCCTCCTCAACAAGAATATATTCACGCAGCTTATGGACATTAGATTCTTCATTTCCATCAGACTTGCATATCCTCTATAAGGCTACTCACAGCATGAACATTTATTGAAATATAATAAAAGTAAATGTAAGACATACATACATACAATATTGTGGTTAATATCTATCTTACTTACAAACTTATCCATATGCATAAAAGAACTACCGATGAATTCAACTAAGTATAACTATAACTGTAAAAGATATTCATGAGAAGGAAACACAACTTATCAAGCAAAACTAAGAGCTTGGTCCATGTAGTAAAGCCACATAAAGCAGATAGAGACCCTATAAATTCATGCCTTGCGTATTCCAAAGTCTGACTCTTGATCTCAAAACCTAAAAACAAAATGGCATTATAGATGCAACAGTTAATACAGGCAATGAGAGAGATTCACCCCAAATGGCATGAATTTTCAATTAATCGAGATTCCTCTATAGCATATGGTCTCAGGTGATGGAGACACTTTTTAAGCAGGCTGAGAAGCAAGTAACTACAGATATAGATCAACATTCCAGGATACAGTATTTCTTCAAAGCAATCAGCACATTCAAAAACCAAATCAACCAGAATTATCAGGCCACAGCAAAAAGAAAACATAATACAGACTACCAAGTATGTTAACACACTGAAACTCTGGCACCGTGCACTGCGAGCGAGACTCCTCCTAAGGGGGAAGACACCACATGCAAACTTCAGAGAAGCCCACATGAAGTTAATTTTAATGAGGGAAGAATTATCAGAATCACGAATTAATTCATAATACAGGTCACAACCATAATCAACATGTAGGAGAAGTCTTAATAACATAGAGATGATCTCCTTAGATAAACAGAATTGATAGGGGATTCTTTATCTTCCCTTTCCTCATCATTCCAATTCATTAAATATAGATGAATTATCCCCTCCTCAATCACGCATATCCCCCAACACAATATAACAATACCTAGACTAAATGAAGACAACACAGAGAATGTAGGTTTCACGATATTAAGTGTGTTTATAGCCAGAAATTGAAAGAACTTCCTCTTAAATGGCCAAAGTTTTACTAGTTACAAACTCATTGAATATTCAACGAAGATAATTGTCTAAATCTTATTTGAAAGTGATGATACAATAGCAATCATCCTCTCCTAAACGACACACATCCCTTAACACAATATAACAATGCTTAGACTCAAAAATGAAAAAAAAAAAAAAAAAAACAGAGAATGTAGGTTTCACAACATTGACTACATTTATAGCCAAAAATTGAAAGAACTTCCTTTTTAAATGGCAAAGGTTTTACTAGTTTACATACTCAATGAATATTCAACGAAGATAATTGTCTAAATCTTATTTCAAAGTGGGGATACAATAGCCTACCATTTCGCACAGAACCAGATCCCAGCTGTCCATGTTTGTTCCAGCCAAAAGCAAGCGAATTTCCATCATCAGTAACCACAACAGTATGGCTCCTTCCTGAACCAGCTTTAACAACATTGTACCTTCAACACAAGGACTGTCACAATTTAGACAGACAGAAAGTGACTGATAAAGTGTCCAGTATTGCTCCATGTAGTACAGAACATGACTAAAAGGAATACACTGGGCACTTCCTCACCACTCACCAAAAACTTTACAAACTCATTTCATGGTGCTCATAGGTCTCTATTGACATCTGTTTACCATAAGTTACCTAATTCACTAAATTCCCTCAGTTAACTTCCAGTTCATAGCACAAAAATCCTAGAGATCCAATAAACCAGGGCAAAACCAGAAGAACCCATTCACCTTCTCTTGACATTTCAAATAACTGGTACCCAAATTCACACAACTAGTCAGGAAAGCCATATCATGAAAACATAACCTTAACTTTTTTTTTCCCAATTTATAAACAGCTAAGACAAGAATTCTTCGGTAACTAAATGAATGTTGCAGCAGCCTCCACTCTACTTATGAAAAGCAATATTAAATACATTCAGTATGGCAAAATCACCCACACTGACTAGTTAAACATCATTACGCCAACTTCCCCCTCCTCCGGATTTATCATGAACATAAGTTTACAAAAAGAAGTTTCAGGCGTGCACACTTCCTAATTCATGAAGAAAGGGTTTAGCTGTTGCTAAGGCATGCCAAACATTACCAACCTAAAAAAGGCAGCCTTTATAGGTTCAACTAATATCAAGGATTCAAGTAGCCCAAAGATATATGCCATTCCTATTATTCAAGACCGCAAAATTTCACGGATCCAACAACTAGTTTGCCCCAAATACGTCAAATGAAACAGCAAAAGGGACTCTGCATAACCAAACCACAAACTGATAAAAGAAGATGACACACTTTTTAAGTTCAGACACGATTGTGGGTCGATCGCGCTGAATGGTATCTCCATGACCTAGCTGCCCTTTCTGCAAAACCAAATTCCCGATTCATCAATGACAAACCGCCAAAACTCCCGCGAAACACAAAGGTCTAACGAAGTATAGGACTAACGCGCCTCATTTCGACCCCATGTGTAGCACCTTCCCTCGACATCTAAGGCCACGCAGTGACAAGATGCTGCATAAACATCCAGCAACAAGGCATCAGAACCTGCTCGGAGAAATATCCAGGAAAGCACAAACGCCAAAATGTCCTTTGAACAAAAATAAAACTCAAAGACAAACGAAAAACCAAATCGAGTAACTACCACCGGCGACTGAAAACTAACAACACCCAAGTCAAACACTAGACATAAACAAGATCCAACTTCGCAGACCACATCGCGGAGCTTCAAAGGTCACAACTTAACTGCAACCAGAGGCGACGAAACGGATACTAACGCCGACGAGAGGACGGAGCCGAGTGGGAGAGACCAAGTTGCCATCCACGGGGCCCTTCTTCCGACCAACGGTATCCCAGGACGTGCCCCCGCAGAAGAGCAGCTCTCCCCCTTTCACCTCCGCTTCCGCCCCCGCCTTCTTCTCCTCCTCCGCGGCCGACATTCCTTCCCGTCCGGTTTTCCGCTCAAGAAAAATCCCCCCGAAAAGAGAGCACGAGGGACGGAGCCCAAGGGAAGGGGGGGCGCGCGGGGGGGTATCCAACGGCTAGTATTTGAAATCTGGGCCGATCGACGGCCGGGGGCGGGCCAAAATTGGCGGGAAAGGGTGGGCAACGGTTAGCAATGGCGGATCGGTGGCGTTCGGAGCTCCTCCTGCGACCGAGCGAAGGAAGATGACGAACGGCCGAAGGGAGAGGGAGATGGAACCCTAATTCAAAAAAGCAATAAGAAAAGCGAAGAGGCAGCAGGAAATGGGGGGGATAAAAAAGCAATCGCTTGGGGTTTCCGACTTACGAGAATAGAGCTCGCTCGCGCATTAGTTAAAGGCGAAAAATAAATAAATAAATAAACAGGGGCGAGTGAACGTGAAGAAAGGATATACCAAGTTGCTTTATTTTACTTTTAATTTCGTTTTCTGGGTAATAGAAAACTCTTACTTTCCCTCTTTCTTTTTTAGTTTTTATTATCGTCCCTTGCTCCTCACCCCCCCCCCATCCCCTCATTTTGTCCTTTTGCACTTTGTCGCCGGGGGCTTTTAACGTGTTGCCGAGCTCGAAGTCTCGAATGTCATAAATCCGGGTTCAATGATACTAGAACACGAATTTTCTAAACTTGCATATTCTGCTTTGGAGACAAATCATCAAATAATATTATATGACCGTTTCTAATTTATTATGAAAGTAATAATCTATCGTGAATTATAAAAAAATCAAATAATAAATAATTATTAATTATTATTGAGTCATCTTCTTTCATAATTTGTGACTTAGAATAAACTATTATTCTTTTAGTAACTGAAAGATTGTCATACTAACAAAATCATAATAAAATAAACAGAATAAGATACCCGATTTACATGATTCAATTAATGTAGCCTATGTTTAAGGAGAAAACCGTAAATAATGCCATTATAAATTATGCGATATAATAATGATTACGACTCTACTTAAGTCACTTAAAACACTTTTAGTGTTACCCAAGCTCTAATAACAATAGTATTTAGTTCTATAATTTTTCACGATATAATCTCTCAATCTCATGAAAAAATTAACACATCTCACTGCAAGATTTAAATGACTTCAAACACTAAAAATTCAGGCTCTTTTGGATGCAATTTATAAATAAAGCTTTGCTGCTCGAGATCCGTTACCGAGCACCCGGCACCTATGGGAGGGCACCCACAAATTGAGTACCCACGGCAACCCGCACAGTAACGGCACTTTCTATTTGAAGCATCGCGGCATATCCGAACCTCTGGAGACTTTCCTCTATTTCTTTGACTTCAATTAGGATTTTATTTCTCTTTTTTTTCCTTTCTCTTACGCAATTTGGTCACAGGTCCAGAATTGGCTTTCCAAATTCAGCCCATTTCTTCAGCGCACGGCATGAAAATTGATTTCCGTTGTTTGTTTGTTTGTTTTTGTTTTTGTTTTTTTTGTTTTGTTTTGTTTTGTTTTGTTTTTTTTTTTCTGTTTTGCTTTACGGACAATATAGGCTTGACTGCGACTATACCGAGCAAGAAAATATGATTTCCACGGCATCCCACCGCATACATCCATAAATATTCAACTTGTCTTCGATTGAGTTTCATTCATGGAGTCAAACTCAAAATATATCATAACATATTCAGCGATTATTTTTATGATTATAATCATTTTTCCAAAAATAGTGCAAATTCGAATGGACTCGTCACTATATCGAGTTGAGTATTGGCAAGCTTAAATTCAACTCGAGTCTGACTCGATAAGATACTCAAGTAGCTCGAATTTGAGCTCAACTTGAAGTTAAGTGCATCAATCTCAAGATCGAGCTGAACTTCAACTACTCGGGTAGTATACTTTGTTTCACACCCGATCAATTATATTTAGATTACTCTCTTTTGTTCTTGTTCTGGCTGCCATCAAATGCCTCTAAATATTTTTAAGGTACAACGGTGTACTATACCACTTTATTTTTTACGACTCTTTACCACTTGATTACGATTAATCATCCTACCATTGTAAAACAATTTTACGATTGTTATGATGTTTTTATATTTGATTTTACAGATATCTGTAACGATGTACAAAACATTCAAGATATCATAGAAGTATTTAAATAACCTCGAGGTCAGATAATGTGCTTGGAGGGAAAGGAAAAGAAGAGTAATGCCACAAGCCCTTAACTTTATTGAGAAATCTATATGAAATGACTTGGCTGCCCGTCATTCGGTATTTTTATGGTCACCAAGAAAATAAAGTAAAGAGTGAAAAAAGAAAACATTTTGTCCCAAAAAAGAGAGGAAACACAACCATAATTAAGTAAGAGAATCCATAAAAAAAAAAAATTACTTTTCTTTTTTGGACAATTACGTCCCGTGTCGTTCATCCCTCATTGGTGGATAAAACATAAATAACTCGCTTGTTCAATGCATCTGAAATCCTGCTTCCATTAAAATGATCAGAACCCCTTCAACCAAAAAGGCCTTTAAAGGATCGCTTTTCTATTTTCTTTTTATGTAAATATTGGGGAAAACTTTAAGTAAAGAACCGAAGTGTTCTCATTTTCTTAAATAAGGGCATGGAGTTGATTGTTTCAAATAAGAATCTAAAATAATTATAGAATTCTCAAAGATTCCAAATAAAAAAATTCATAAAGGAAAAAAGGATAAAACTTATTAAAAAAGTAGTGCACAAGCCCTCCGCTTTGTGGTTGTCGCCCCACCGATGATGTGGCAGTGGTTACAAGTGGGAGGGGCAGCCCTCTCTATATTTTTTTGCTTTTAAAAAATTCATCTTTTTTTAATTCTTAATTTAATTTTATCAAAATTTAGGTTAAAATTATTTTTTGACAAAAATGCCCCGATCGGTTGGAATATTTAGCCGGTCGGCAAGGTTTGGCTCTTATTTGAAATAACCATAGCCACTTTAGGCCATTATTTTGAGATTGATATGACCACTCTATGCCCTTATTTGAATTAAAGTTCACTTCGAGTTATTATTTGAGAAAATGATGGTATTTCAACCTATTATTTGGAATTTTCCCTGAATATTGATTAACGTTCATTTCTTCCCTACTTGTTTCTTGGGGTTCCAAACTTCAGAAGAGAGGAATAGTCTAAATTTGAGGGTCAATTAATTATGAGATCAACAATTTCTAGATTGGTAAGCCTTGGAGAGCATGCATCTCTGTTAGTTGCTTATGCTATAAATAGACATACAAAGCCCAGAAAAACGTGAGATATGTATGATTTGAGAGCGCTTAAAGAAATGCAAGGTGGAAAAAACGGGATGCATCATTACTTACTAAAATCTTTTGCATGTAGACTTGCTTGTACATGCACAATTTTTTTTAAAGAAGAAGGTCCATGAAAACACGACGGACTTTGGTGTGTTTGGCACAGTTTTGCCAAAAGATTTTAAGCCTCTCAAGACCCTTGTACTAAAGTCAAGGCATTTGGCAACCCAATCGCAAAGGTCAAAGTTCAACTTTATAAATGTTGACAGCCTGATAACTTGGGATTGACATTGGCTTTCAGCATTTCGAAAATGCTGCTTTATGGGTTTTAATGAAGTTCTTTTTCTTCCCATCTTGCGCTCGCTAACATTTTCATATTGCACTCTTGCTCTCGTGAAACAATGTTCATCTTCTCCTTCTCTGAAACTATGTCCCAAATGTGGAGGTTCTCCATCTCTAGAACTATTCATTCGAGCAGCGGGTTTGGAGCTTCGTCGAAGTCGTATAACGATATAAGGGTGGTTGAGGGTTGCCAACAATCGTGTAAGGTGTGAGGATCGAGGTGAGATCTGAATTAGTGTGCCGAGGTTGTGCAACCCTCACTTCACCTAGCCTAAGTTACTTACGTTTACAAAGGGTGCCGATGGTTGAGGTGATTTGGTTACTAAGGGTGGCTGAGGTCGTCGAGGTTGCACGACCTTTGCATGGCCTTGCCTCAGCTACTTGAGGTCATGCAACCTCTCGACCTAGCCTCGCTTGGCCTCTTTGACGGGTCAATCGTGCTGGTAGGTAGGGTGCTTCATTCTATGTAAGCATTGAATGTTTCGCATGGCCTCTCCCACGATGGTTGCCTATCCATTCTCTGATAGCCGTGTCTCTTTTTCCCTTTACTTGTTTTTTTTCCAAAACCGCTTTACAAAAAAAATTATTAACCAAATAATATTTATTTTGAGTAAATGTACTTGCAGAAAAAAAATCTTTTGGAAAATAATTTTGCATTCCTCCGTTGGTTTCGCAAAAAATAAATAATTTATAAAGGATTTTTCTAAAGGATCACTTGTATCAT